>OV884018.1:33402113-38202113 GCA_930367235.1 Sarcophaga rosellei | reverse complement strand
TGTTGAACATTTTTAAAATAAATTCCTTGTAACAATAACGAAATTTTCACCGAGAATATGCTCCCTTGGGTACTCCACTAGGTTCGAACAGATATATTGCACTAACATACAAAACAACATAAGAATATTAATATATAAAATTAAAAATATTTTAATTAAATTATCCTACAACTAAAAGTAACGAAATCTCTTCATCACCTAATAGAACTTTATTTCGAGGGCTAAGAAATTACTTTTTGAAAAAGACGAAATTAATGGATCTGATGACAGAAGCAAATATTTGAAAAGATCTTCCATTGTTTTCTCTCGTGACATTTTTCTAGTGTGATGTTCGCGAATAAATCTGAAATCTTTGTTTCGAGACTCAAGCGGTTCCTCCGACATCTTCCTATCGGAATTTCCGCATCTTTATTTATAACTGCGCCGTGAATCAGCATTTTGTGGACACTCGATGGCATATAGCACCATTCATACAATTCCACATATAGTTCCGCAGTATCCATCGCGTACTCTCGAAAGGCTTCCACATTAATTGCATAACCAGATGACATAGTTCCCAAGATTATTCCTAGTCTTTTTATTAAACTTTCACTTACTGCTGTTATTTGAAAAACCAAGGAAGGTTTTTTAAAAATTTTCTAGCGGTATTACCATCATTTGTGCTTCCCTCTCCCGGCTTAAGCAAATTCATTTCTGATTTCAAAGCGTTAATTATTTCATTCCTCTTCCCAGATTTATAAAGACGTTAGTCTTAGCGAAAGCTATTTTCTCAAGTGGACATCCACTAACTAAAGTAGTGGATCAAGGTCTGCCAAAATTTGACGGTTGCATCCCTAAATCCTTTGGAATTTTAAATACATTTTCAGAAGGAAGACAAAATAGTCCATCTAACCAAATTTTGTTAAAGTCTTCAAAATATTTCTTACATCATTTTGCTTTCATTCATCTTTAATCTCCTTACAGCTTACTTGACTTTGTTGCAATAATCTTATGCTGTAAAAAAAAATAGCTAATGACAGTATTTGCCCTTTCTTTGCTTTTCATTTCGGCAATCCACACATTTTATAGTTTTCTCCGTGTTATGGGTATATATGTATATACAAAGTTTACCGGTAAATAATTGAAGCTAATTTGTTTCTATTTAAATGTTTTTCCTTAATGTTTTTTAAGGAGTTAATTAAATTAAACAATTTATAATTTAATTATTTAAAATTAGGACACTTAAATACTGACCGCGAAGACCAAATTGTTTGTGAAATAAAAGGACCGTACGAGTGTAAGGATACTTATCAACTAACTTTATTATTTCATATTTCCTAAATCTAACATATTCTATGTACTTAATCCTAACTGTGTGAGTCTATTCAGCAACTCCGTTGCTTATTTTAATTCTTTATTACTATTTATCCATTGACCTTATTCTATGTATTAAACTTAAACTTAATTAGCAATAGGGTGGTACAAATTCATGATTATGATTAATTCAAAGTATACAATTATTTAATGTAATCAGATATATGAAGTATAAATAAATATATAAAACAGATGACGAAGATAGATGAAGCAATTATGGCGCAACATTCCGGCCCCATTGAAGAACTGTGCTTCTTCAATCAATTGAAGTGGAGCCAGTTTGTGGATTGGGCGCTTATAGACGTCGTTGCGCGTTGCGACCTCCGCCACTCTGACCTTGCCGTATTTGCCGCTGGTTACGGCCACGACTCTCCCGGTCAGCCAATGTTGTGGCGGGCAGTTGTCCTCGTGGACGATTACGACCTGATCTAGCGTCAGGTTGGGCGTTCCGCTGGCCCTTTTGGCTTGGCTTCGAAGACCCAAGATGTCTTCTCGTGACTCATCCCGCCAAAATGTCTGCTTGAGACTACCAAGCAGTCGCCAATGCTTCCATAACTTCTGCGCTCTGATTATTCCGTTGCCTACGGATTCTGGCGGCATCGAACGCAGACCCTCTCCTTCTCCGTCGTTGGGGTCTGGAGACAGCGGTGCGATGGGCCGAGTGTTGAGCACCGCCTCTACTTCTGCGAGCATTGTTGCCATCTCTTCTTGGGTGAGCAGTACGTTGCCCATGGCTCGCAGAAGTAGGCACTTCACTTGCTTCATAGCGGCTTCCCACAGTCCTCCGAAGTGCGGCGCCCGGGGTGGTATGAAGCTGAACCTCACCCTGGACGACGCTGCGTATGACTCGACGGCCTGTCGACTCCTGTCAAACGCTTGTTGAAGCTCTTTGGGGACTTGGCTGGCTCCGACGAAGTTCGTCGCGTTGTCGCAATACACCTCTCTGGGAAGACATCTTCTTGCAGCAAACCTTTTAAACGATAAAAGAAAGGAATCAGTGGATAAATCGGACACTAACCCTAAAGGCACTGCCTTAGATGTGAAACACACGAAGTCATTTTGCTTCGGTAACAAAAGTGGGAATTTTGCATCGTTTGACGAATTTGCATTAAGCAACCTCCCACCTACCCTTAAAAGTGGAAATGTTCCCTCTTCTTTACTGAGTGTATCAATAACCGGTGTACGTATGTTCGACGGTAAAATCAGAGATTTCTGTAACTTAGAAATCTCCTCAGAAGAATCAGATTTCTGGACGATCGAAACAACATTGCTCTCGTCCTCTATTGAAGTATTTATATGAAATACTTTAGAGTTGAAAGAGTCCTTTGATTGATTGTATCTTCCAGTGACAATCCATCCAAGAGAAGTCCTCTGAAGGACTGGAAGACTTGGGCCCAACTTAATTTGGCCAACACGCATTAAATCAAAGAAAGGACCTGCGCCAATTAACAAATCAATTTTTTGAGGCTTATAGAAGCAAGGGTCAGCTAATTCCACGTTTGACGGAATATTCAAACTAGCTACGTTGACGCTACGTTCAGGTTGTAGGTCTGTAATCGATTTTAATACCCAAAACTTTGAAGTGAATTGGGTAGAGTTGACACTCGAGGTAACAGTTAAATTGACGCGAGATTTGGATAATGAATTTGTTTCGCCAACGCCATTTAAATTCAATCTGCCTCCTTCTTTTTTCAAACGTAGTAGTTGCGCTAGTTCCTCGGTTATCAAATTAAGTTGAGAACCGGAATCTAAAAGAGCTCTGGCCGGTATCAGTTGGCCAGAACTACTTCTTACTCTTACCACAGCCGTCGCTAGAATTATGCGTTCATCAGACGCCGAATAGTTCACAGAAGCGTGAGAAGTCGAAGGCTGTTCAGAGTAGTTCATCGATGAATTATTAGAAACTGTATTATAGCGGTGAAGTAATGTGTTATGTGAACCATTACATAACCGACACTTTGAAGATAAACACCTGGCAACTGTATGTCCTTTCCTCAGACAGTTTATACATGCTGGCACAGATTTTATGAAGTCAAACCGTTTGAGTATAGGCTCAGCAGTAAAAGAAGGGCAATTGTTGATCATATGCTGCGCCGACTTACAAAATAGACAACTATCAGCAGATTGTTTAGATTTGGTACAATTTAGTGACGTTTTATTCATTCTAAAATTAAAATGTTCATTTTTAGGTTTGTTTACCCTCGGCCTTGAACTAGAAGACTCGTCAGCAGAAATATGCTGGTAACGTCTATTCAAGGCGGCTTCGCAATCTGACCACAATGGGAGCTTTTCGAAATCAAGCTGTTCTTCCCATTTCGATTTGGTGATTGGATCTACTTTCGACATCACTAAATGTATCAATATCGCATTAGTTATTTTCTTGTCATCACCAATTGATAACAATGAATCGTAGATGGCAGAAACAGTATCAATCATGCTTCGCAAAGCAACAGCCGAAGGCTTGGTAATTTCGGGCAAATCAAACAGTTTTGCAATATTATCGGAAAATATCAAGCATTCGTTATCATAAACTTTCTTCAAGCTTGCTAATGCTTTGGGATAATTCTTTTCAGAAATCTGAAAGGCCTTCACTGTACCCAAGGCCGATTCGGACAAGCATGAGATTAAATGGTTAAATCTCTCGATATCTGTTAACGTTGGATCATTGTGGACCAAGTTCTCAAATAAGCTCATGAAGTTCTTGTAGTCAGAATATTTTCCACTGAATTTGGGGAGCTTCATATTTGGGAGTCTTGAATGGTGCGCCTGTCCGCTGAATGAAGTTTCAGGCACAGTCGATTGCCTATTCTTGGCCAACAGACTCATGAATAAACTCTTCGTGATCACACAGAGATCCTCAAGCTCGGCTCTATCGTCATTATCGGGATCCAAATTATCCACTTCTGACTGGAGCTTCATTGCTTGGTCAATATATGTTTTCAAAATGTCCAATCGACATTCGAGCTCCATTGGATTAAAAGAAATAGTCTTATCCACAATGGATTGTCGAATCCTGTCGATGTTCTTAATGACCTTCGCTTTCTTCGCGAGTAATTTCTCCAAGTTTTCCGCTTCGGAAGGAGAATCTTGGCGTTTAGAGCCTCTGGTAGTCATTATGATTTTTTATTTATATAAAAATTCCTCAAAACAAGAGTTAAAATTGACCAAAATAAATTATTGGTCGAATTATATTCGAATCTATTAGTATTCACTTGTTTTGGACAATAGAATTTAATCGATATGATTCGGTCACGCAATACCAGAAAGTTCCGATTCCAAAATTTAATTGAGTCAAGAATAACTTACTTGACCTCAGAAAATAAAAATATAAACACTTTACGCACAGCCTTCGGTATAAAATACTCAATTCACCGAGCACATCGCTTAATAGCCGATTTGTTATAGTAAAACAAAAAGAAAATTTCAAAGTGATCACACTGCGTTATTATAAATAACAATAATCGAAAATAAGTTTGAAATTTGTGTGAACAATTTTATTGAAATTTTATGTGACTTGATTTTTGTTACTAGTGTGAACGGTCACACTGTACAGCTGTAATATGTAACTTATATATAAGCAGTATAGGAACGTGTGGAACGGAACACTGATCGAAACAAAATTACGAAGAATAAATGAAAAGAAAACAAACAAAAGCAACACAAATGGTATGCTGAATGTTTTCTCACTAACAAAGAGAGCAAATTGTTAGTGTAAATACGTGTTAATCCAACGATATTAACACTTGCGATTTTATACACTTTTAAGGGTGGGTTTTTTATAATTTTATTAAGGAGAATATTTATAAATATGTATATAAAAATCGAAGGCTTATAAAATTATAAATAAATGAATTGTTTCAATAATTTAAAAATGTGAAATATATTTATAGTGTTCTGCTCTTCAAGCGATTATCAATTTTTTGATTAATTTACAAAAAATCTCTTAAATTTGATTAAATTACAAATTGAAGGAAAAAACACAATATATTTCACACTTTTATATAATCGGATATACTCCCCTTAATTCCTTTCGATGGACACAGAATGCTGTGACAACGGGGCATATGGACGGAATTCCTTTCCTGGAGTCGTCCAACGATGGATTATTTGTTGTTTGTGTAGTGTATTTTTACGTCCTGTGTAATGTGTATAGTGAAATTTATGTTGCACTATTAGCACTTTTTGTATTCTTAATTTCTTGTTACACTGTATTCTTGTATTTTAGATTTTATTTTTCTGTATGTTTGTTTATATGTTCTCACAACAGTAACCAATATGTATATTGTTAGTTTTGTTTTTATATTTTGTATTATTGGTTGTTATTCTTATTTTGTTTTTATTTTATTTTTTTATTTTTTTTTTTTTTATTTTTGTTCTTTCTTTTAATTTGCACAACACTATATGTATGTATATATTATTTTTATTTTTTGATTTTGTTATTGTCACTTATTTTTATGTGTATATGTACATTTATGTTTATTTGGTTTGTATGTTTTGTATTGTTTTGTAAATCTTAATTAACTTATAAGATTTATTTGTTCGAGTTATAATTAATTCGAGTTTGTGGTAATTTTTTTTTTTTTTTAATCTTAAATATTTTGTAAGATTTTACCACTTTAATTTTTTAAATTTTAAGTAATTTATAAAATTTGAGCACTCGCGAAGTTAAATTTTAAGTAACTTTTAAAACTTGTTCGCGAGTTTGGTCTTTTATTTAAACACGATCACTATTTATGTCCCTGCTCGGGCGCCAAAATGTTTTTCCTTAATGTTTTTTAAGGAGTTAATTAAATTAAACAATTTATAATTTAATTATTTAAAATTAGGACACTTAAATACTGACCGCGAAGACCAAATTGTTTGTGAAATAAAAGGACCGTACGAGTGTAAGGATACTTATCAACTAACTTTATTATTTCATATTTCCTAAATCTAACATATTCTATGTACTTAATCCTAACTGTGTGAGTCTATTCAGCAACTCCGTTGCTTATTTTAATTCTTTATTACTATTTATCCATTGACCTTATTCTATGTATTAAACTTAAACTTAATTAGCAATAGGGTGGTACAAATTCATGATTATGATTAATTCAAAGTATACAATTATTTAATGTAATCAGATATATGAAGTATAAATAAATATATAAAACAGATGACGAAGATAGATGAAGCAATTATGGCGCAACATTCCGGCCCCATTGAAGAACTGTGCTTCTTCAATCAATTGAAGTGGAGCCAGTTTGTGGATTGGGCGCTTATAGACGTCGTTGCGCGTTGCGACCTCCGCCACTCTGACCTTGCCGTATTTGCCGCTGGTTACGGCCACGACTCTCCCGGTCAGCCAATGTTGTGGCGGGCAGTTGTCCTCGTGGACGATTACGACCTGATCTAGCGTCAGGTTGGGCGTTCCGCTGGCCCTTTTGGCTTGGCTTCGAAGACCCAAGATGTCTTCTCGTGACTCATCCCGCCAAAATGTCTGCTTGAGACTACCAAGCAGTCGCCAATGCTTCCATAACTTCTGCGCTCTGATTATTCCGTTGCCTACGGATTCTGGCGGCATCGAACGCAGACCCTCTCCTTCTCCGTCGTTGGGGTCTGGAGACAGCGGTGCGATGGGCCGAGTGTTGAGCACCGCCTCTACTTCTGCGAGCATTGTTGCCATCTCTTCTTGGGTGAGCAGTACGTTGCCCATGGCTCGCAGAAGTAGGCACTTCACTTGCTTCATAGCGGCTTCCCACAGTCCTCCGAAGTGCGGCGCCCGGGGTGGTATGAAGCTGAACCTCACCCTGGACGACGCTGCGTATGACTCGACGGCCTGTCGACTCCTGTCAAACGCTTGTTGAAGCTCTTTGGGGACTTGGCTGGCTCCGACGAAGTTCGTCGCGTTGTCGCAATACACCTCTCTGGGAAGACATCTTCTTGCAGCAAACCTTTTAAACGATAAAAGAAAGGAATCAGTGGATAAATCGGACACTAACCCTAAAGGCACTGCCTTAGATGTGAAACACACGAAGTCATTTTGCTTCGGTAACAAAAGTGGGAATTTTGCATCGTTTGACGAATTTGCATTAAGCAACCTCCCACCTACCCTTAAAAGTGGAAATGTTCCCTCTTCTTTACTGAGTGTATCAATAACCGGTGTACGTATGTTCGACGGTAAAATCAGAGATTTCTGTAACTTAGAAATCTCCTCAGAAGAATCAGATTTCTGGACGATCGAAACAACATTGCTCTCGTCCTCTATTGAAGTATTTATATGAAATACTTTAGAGTTGAAAGAGTCCTTTGATTGATTGTATCTTCCAGTGACAATCCATCCAAGAGAAGTCCTCTGAAGGACTGGAAGACTTGGGCCCAACTTAATTTGGCCAACACGCATTAAATCAAAGAAAGGACCTGCGCCAATTAACAAATCAATTTTTTGAGGCTTATAGAAGCAAGGGTCAGCTAATTCCACGTTTGACGGAATATTCAAACTAGCTACGTTGACGCTACGTTCAGGTTGTAGGTCTGTAATCGATTTTAATACCCAAAACTTTGAAGTGAATTGGGTAGAGTTGACACTCGAGGTAACAGTTAAATTGACGCGAGATTTGGATAATGAATTTGTTTCGCCAACGCCATTTAAATTCAATCTGCCTCCTTCTTTTTTCAAACGTAGTAGTTGCGCTAGTTCCTCGGTTATCAAATTAAGTTGAGAACCGGAATCTAAAAGAGCTCTGGCCGGTATCAGTTGGCCAGAACTACTTCTTACTCTTACCACAGCCGTCGCTAGAATTATGCGTTCATCAGACGCCGAATAGTTCACAGAAGCGTGAGAAGTCGAAGGCTGTTCAGAGTAGTTCATCGATGAATTATTAGAAACTGTATTATAGCGGTGAAGTAATGTGTTATGTGAACCATTACATAACCGACACTTTGAAGATAAACACCTGGCAACTGTATGTCCTTTCCTCAGACAGTTTATACATGCTGGCACAGATTTTATGAAGTCAAACCGTTTGAGTATAGGCTCAGCAGTAAAAGAAGGGCAATTGTTGATCATATGCTGCGCCGACTTACAAAATAGACAACTATCAGCAGATTGTTTAGATTTGGTACAATTTAGTGACGTTTTATTCATTCTAAAATTAAAATGTTCATTTTTAGGTTTGTTTACCCTCGGCCTTGAACTAGAAGACTCGTCAGCAGAAATATGCTGGTAACGTCTATTCAAGGCGGCTTCGCAATCTGACCACAATGGGAGCTTTTCGAAATCAAGCTGTTCTTCCCATTTCGATTTGGTGATTGGATCTACTTTCGACATCACTAAATGTATCAATATCGCATTAGTTATTTTCTTGTCATCACCAATTGATAACAATGAATCGTAGATGGCAGAAACAGTATCAATCATGCTTCGCAAAGCAACAGCCGAAGGCTTGGTAATTTCGGGCAAATCAAACAGTTTTGCAATATTATCGGAAAATATCAAGCATTCGTTATCATAAACTTTCTTCAAGCTTGCTAATGCTTTGGGATAATTCTTTTCAGAAATCTGAAAGGCCTTCACTGTACCCAAGGCCGATTCGGACAAGCATGAGATTAAATGGTTAAATCTCTCGATATCTGTTAACGTTGGATCATTGTGGACCAAGTTCTCAAATAAGCTCATGAAGTTCTTGTAGTCAGAATATTTTCCACTGAATTTGGGGAGCTTCATATTTGGGAGTCTTGAATGGTGCGCCTGTCCGCTGAATGAAGTTTCAGGCACAGTCGATTGCCTATTCTTGGCCAACAGACTCATGAATAAACTCTTCGTGATCACACAGAGATCCTCAAGCTCGGCTCTATCGTCATTATCGGGATCCAAATTATCCACTTCTGACTGGAGCTTCATTGCTTGGTCAATATATGTTTTCAAAATGTCCAATCGACATTCGAGCTCCATTGGATTAAAAGAAATAGTCTTATCCACAATGGATTGTCGAATCCTGTCGATGTTCTTAATGACCTTCGCTTTCTTCGCGAGTAATTTCTCCAAGTTTTCCGCTTCGGAAGGAGAATCTTGGCGTTTAGAGCCTCTGGTAGTCATTATGATTTTTTATTTATATAAAAATTCCTCAAAACAAGAGTTAAAATTGACCAAAATAAATTATTGGTCGAATTATATTCGAATCTATTAGTATTCACTTGTTTTGGACAATAGAATTTAATCGATATGATTCGGTCACGCAATACCAGAAAGTTCCGATTCCAAAATTTAATTGAGTCAAGAATAACTTACTTGACCTCAGAAAATAAAAATATAAACACTTTACGCACAGCCTTCGGTATAAAATACTCAATTCACCGAGCACATCGCTTAATAGCCGATTTGTTATAGTAAAACAAAAAGAAAATTTCAAAGTGATCACACTGCGTTATTATAAATAACAATAATCGAAAATAAGTTTGAAATTTGTGTGAACAATTTTATTGAAATTTTATGTGACTTGATTTTTGTTACTAGTGTGAACGGTCACACTGTACAGCTGTAATATGTAACTTATATATAAGCAGTATAGGAACGTGTGGAACGGAACACTGATCGAAACAAAATTACGAAGAATAAATGAAAAGAAAACAAACAAAAGCAACACAAATGGTATGCTGAATGTTTTCTCACTAACAAAGAGAGCAAATTGTTAGTGTAAATACGTGTTAATCCAACGATATTAACACTTGCGGTTTTATACACTTTTAAGGGTGGGTTTTTTATAATTTTATTAAGGAGAATATTTATAAATATGTATATAAAAATCGAAGGCTTATAAAATTATAAATAAATGAATTGTTTCAATAATTTAAAAATGTGAAATATATTTATAGTGTTCTGCTCTTCAAGCGATTATCAATTTTTTGATTAATTTACAAAAAATCTCTTAAATTTGATTAAATTACAAATTGAAGGAAAAAACACAATATATTTCACACTTTTATATAATCGGATATACTCCCCTTAATTCCTTTCGATGGACACAGAATGCTGTGACAACGGGGCATATGGACGGAATTCCTTTCCTGGAGTCGTCCAACGATGGATTATTTGTTGTTTGTGTAGTGTATTTTTACGTCCTGTGTAATGTGTATAGTGAAATTTATGTTGCACTATTAGCACTTTTTGTATTCTTAATTTCTTGTTACACTGTATTCTTGTATTTTAGATTTTATTTTTCTGTATGTTTGTTTATATGTTCTCACAACAGTAACCAATATGTATATTGTTAGTTTTGTTTTTATATTTTGTATTATTGGTTGTTATTCTTATTTTGTTTTTATTTTATTTTTTTATTTTTTTTTTTTTTTATTTTTGTTCTTTCTTTTAATTTGCACAACACTATATGTATGTATATATTATTTTTATTTTTTGATTTTGTTATTGTCACTTATTTTTATGTGTATATGTACATTTATGTTTATTTGGTTTGTATGTTTTGTATTGTTTTGTAAATCTTAATTAACTTATAAGATTTATTTGTTCGAGTTATAATTAATTCGAGTTTGTGGTAATTTTTTTTTTTTTTAATCTTAAATATTTTGTAAGATTTTACCACTTTAATTTTTTAAATTTTAAGTAATTTATAAAATTTGAGCACTCGCGAAGTTAAATTTTAAGTAACTTTTAAAACTTGTTCGCGAGTTTGGTCTTTTATTTAAACACGATCACTATTTATGTCCCTGCTCGGGCGCCAAAATGTTTTTCCTTAATGTTTTTTAAGGAGTTAATTAAATTAAACAATTTATAATTTAATTATTTAAAATTAGGACACTTAAATACTGACCGCGAAGACCAAATTGTTTGTGAAATAAAAGGACCGTACGAGTGTAAGGATACTTATCAACTAACTTTATTATTTCATATTTCCTAAATCTAACATATTCTATGTACTTAATCCTAACTGTGTGAGTCTATTCAGCAACTCCGTTGCTTATTTTAATTCTTTATTACTATTTATCCATTGACCTTATTCTATGTATTAAACTTAAACTTAATTAGCAATAGGGTGGTACAAATTCATGATTATGATTAATTCAAAGTATACAATTATTTAATGTAATCAGATATATGAAGTATAAATAAATATATAAAACAGATGACGAAGATAGATGAAGCAATTATGGCGCAACAGTGGACATTACACACATAAACCGGGCACAATTCATTTCACGGGAATCTACGGGGATCGTATTTAAAAGCTTCTCTCAAAACTATAAAATTCTAAATATTTAGTACACAAACAACATATTTTCTCTTACCTATTATTTTACACACAGAACATTTAAATTCGACATTTATTTATAATATACATAGCTAGAACATACCTGACATAATGCAGTATAAAAAAGAAAGTCAAAATGTGCTATTGTTTGATGTTACAATCAGTTCAAAAGTGATGCTGTGAATCGGCTGGTCTCTTAAACCAACAGAGACAATGCAATTGGCCATTTTTCAAACATCATAACAAAGCAAATAAGAAAACAATAAAAAAATGATATGAAGTTATGAACAGTGGGTAGTTAGTTAACAACTACCAAAGAAAATATGTGAACTTTGAAACATAAAAAATTGACCGCGCGTCGTGTTAAAATGGACATAACGTAGAGATAAATTTTTGCTAAGGGCAGCTGCTCGCTAGTAAGCCATTCACTAATTCTGAAGGAGGAACATACATACATATGTATGTCTACCAATTTTTAATTGATATCTTTGGCCGGTTATTGTTAAAATACCTGTTAAAACGCAACATTCTTGTGCCTCCAATAAAACGAAATGGTTTTGTGGGGAAATATTTCCCAATACACTTCTACTACACACTTTAGTTGTTGTTGTGTAGAAATTTAAATAGTCAAGTTATTTAAGGTGCTTTAACAGAATATGTACAAGGAAGCAGAAAGAAACAAAAATCCTTATAATTATGAAATTTAATTTCAACCTCCTCAAATTGATAATTCTTTTGTTCATCATTTAATACCTTCAACAAAAGCTAACATTCTCTATTCACACACATTCGTTATGATGTGGGTCAACTGTCTATTACGTGAGAAGGTGTGCTTGTGACACTTGTCTCCTACACCTGCATTCGTTTGATATTTGTGTTTCTGTGTGCGTGCTCTTGTTCGCACTAATTTGCATTAATTATTAACAATAATTTATCAGTGCCTATTCTGGTGTACAAACGGTACATGCATATGTAGTACATTCGTTCATATTTACATACACATTCATTCGTACGATTACTGTTGTGTGTGTGTCGTAGTGTAATTAGTGTTGTAAGTATGCCTGATTTTGGGTTAAATACAATTTATCATGTTTACACATGTCTTAACCTTCGTAACAATTAGTTTCATCAGATACATACTGAACCCAATTGTTAACATCCAGATGAGTATGTTTGAATTGTACGAGTATGTATATCTTGCATATGATTTAACTAGTTGTATAGTATATTTATAATCATCTTAAGCAAGAACCAACCCACGTTCTAACTAAAAATATTCAAATAGATACATACATACAGATAGATACATACATATATACCATATTTACAGCCATGGACATTAAATTAGCACAAAATCCATATATACTTTGATTGTGATTTTTTCTCATTTGTATCGTAATTAGGCCAATTGTTTTGGTCTGCAATGTTGCACGATGACATCTAGCTGTTGTTAACCAAAAAATATTACCATTATCGTATATATTTTTTGTTTTGACTGCTAATTTGTATCGGTACCTAAATTCGAGCTGGACAGTAAATTAGCACAACGTGCCTAAAAGTGTTTTAGGTACAAGTTTTGTTCGAGTATTTTTATTTTTACGGTATATTCTTTCAATTTTGTGGCATTTAAAGTAATTTTTGAAAAAAAATGGGACGTGGAAAAGATTACTCACCAGAGGAGAAGCGTATTATCGTTAACTTGTGGCATGATGGGAAAAAGCTGGCTGAAATTGCCGAAATTTCGAATTGCTAGCGAAAAATTATTTATAACGTCATCATTTCCTTTAAACCAAACAGAATAATGTCGCAGAAAACAAAAATTGTAAGCCACGTGTCAAGAAATCAAACCGAAATCGTTGGTCGTGCTATTGTCCGGAAGTCAAAGAAGGAGCTTTTCATGTCGTCACGCGATATTTTGAACGAAATTAACTCCCAATTCAGATTAAATTTGTTGGACAGGCTCCTATAAAGACGTCTTAATCACAAAAAGCTCTTTGGACGCTCTTGCCGAAAAAAGTCACTTCTACCAAAAGAAAAATATACTCAAGCGTTTAACGTTTGCTCGCACCCACAATGCTAAAGACCTCCCATTCTGGAAAAACTATTTTGGAGTGATGGAACAAAGGTAAATCGTATGGGACCGGATGGTAGAGTGGTTGTTCATTGGCCAAAATGTCAGACATTCAATCCACGCTATGCTCAAAGGACCATAACGCATGTTCGAGGAAACACAATGGCGCGGGGAGCGCTTTCAAGGCACGGTGTAAGTCCCATTGTAAAAATTAATGAAAAAATGAACTGTTATCAGTATTTGGACAATATAAAGAACAAAATGAAACCATAACATAACCGACAATACATTGGCATTTATTTCTATGGTATGTGTTTACTGTTGTTTTAAATGATAGTTACTCTCAGGCATTTACAGAGAAAGTGACAAAAAGAAAAGCAAAGTCAACGCCAACGCCGACGCCATAAACCTAGACTAGAGTTTAGATGTGTCAGTATGTGTTGCAATGTCAAATACTTATGTATACTGAGAAAGATTTAACAAGTTAATGACTGACAATGTGACATTATCAACAATGTTGATGACTGCTTTAGATAATGGAGGACAAGTTTATTTTGGATGGAAGTATTATTGTAGTATGTACAAGCATATATACATACATATGTATGTACGTACATATAATCTTTTAAATACGTTTACAACGGTTAAAGTTGGTTAACACATTAATTTAGCTTGTTTGTTGTGTTTTTTTTATTACTTCATGTCAGTTTCTTTTTGTAGAAACTGTATGTGTGTGGGTGAGTCTGTGTACGTTTTCTGTTTATAGCGGCGGAACTTCCTTACTGTCGGCCATTATATGAAAAGGAAATGAGACACTGTCGCGACGGAAGGAAACAATTTTCTTTAGATGATGTAAATGTCTGCAAAAAGTGAATTTATAAAAATCACTTGAATGTAAAACCGTCAAAAAAAAAACACCGCAGCCAAACTCCCACGTTTGTATTTACACATGTATGTATGTCTGTATGAGTGTGAGTGTGTACGCATAATAACAATGGAAACAATGATAATATTCTTATAATAATGGTTTTAAGCAAAAAGATAAAAACGATAGCAGAATAACTGTTCGCAGATACTATAATAATAGGATAATAGGGGAAGTAATAATGAGCAGAATATATACTTATGGGTTTTAAGTAGACTACGAGTGTTTATGATTATCAAATGTAGCAGCAATAGCGATTTAAAAAGGGAATGAAAGAACAGCAAAAACACAAGATGGTTAAAAATTTAAATCTTTTGTTTAAAAACATGGTAAATTGTATGTGGTAATTATCAATTATACAAAAAATATTTGTTATTATTAATTAAATTGAAAGTATTTTCTTTTCATTACTGGATTGTGCGAATAAAAAATCTGAATTAATGTCGATCAGCAAGATTCCCAAGGTGATAATGGAACTCATTCGAAGTCTAAACTTTGTGTTACTCTTTCGAGAATTAAAGATAGAGGAAGGATTATTCTGAATAAAACAAAAAGAAAAAATACAACAATTTCTTTACTGTAACTCGAGGGATGTAATATGGTGTTCAGATATGCACCTTTATTGCGTCAATCGCAACAAAAGATATTATTGAGCTCAATATTTCATATAAAGTTTCAATTAATTATTGCGCAATAAATACGCAAATAAGTATGCAAAGTGCGCATATTACAACCATCCGAACACTTTCTGTTGATATTTGACAACTCAAATGTCAACAACGACAAACAAAAAAAAAAAACAATAAAAGCAATGTTGTTGACACAACCTGCTGTTTTGTTTACCAGCTGTCAAAAGAATATTGAAGAAGCAGCTGAACTGCATATATTGTTATGTTTGAACACTTTAAATATTGTACTCAATAAACCGAATATTGACTCAATAAAAGTACATATCTGAACATAGTATAAGGCCTTATAGCCCGAAGAAAGCAGTAATGGTGAAAGATACTTCGATCAACATTGGCCACTTTAAGGAACCATCCACTGCAGTTCCCCTCAGTATGTTCTACCGTTTGCTTTCCAGAAGCAAATGTTCATTAAAATAGTCATATTTGTCGCAACGCTATTCATTAACTCCACTAATTCCTCAATTGTAGCTTTAAGGTAACTATAATCGCCATCTTCCGTTGATAGCTTCTTTGTTGGAATCGATTCTTGCACTGGAACAGTATTAGTTTTCACAGCATCATTATACGACATATGGCTGGCGGTGGGCTGTAATGTATGTTGGCACCAAATACCAACTTGCGTAGGACCCATTGCGGTAGTCCTAGTATTTTTTACAAGGTTGGCAACCGAAACGAATAACGGTATCGGTAACGGTATCGGTAATCAATTTATTATTATTTCGGTATCGGTAACGGTATTTAAATTATATCGGTTTCGGTATACCGGTATAAAAGTAATATATCGGTATTTATATCGGTATAACATTCTCCTTAAATCTAAGAACACAAAAGTTTACAAATATTAAATATTTTTATTAGGAGATCATACAAAATTAAATTTTTGTAAAAAAAAAATAATACAATTCATGAATAAATACTTTAGAATATAAAAACATTAGACTAACATTTTAGATTACATCCTCAAAAAGAAAAGTTAAATGTTAATTCAATTTAATTGAATGAATACACATAAACTTAAAATAATTCCTCATTAGATCGAATGACTACAACTGCATTTAAAATGTCATCATCCAACCTATTCCGACTTGGGTTCATGATATATTTTACTCCTGAAAATAACCGTTCCACACTTAGTTGTGTGGCAGGTACAGCTAATATAACTTTAGAAATGGCACATAGCTCTGGTTTGGCTGTACTTTTTTCTTTTCACCAATTGAGAACATTCACATCTCTTTGTACTCGTTATTCATTTCTAAAACCACTTAGCAATTCACGTATTTTATTGCTATTTGGTGTTGTATAGGAACTTTCTTTCTCCATATTTCTAAGAATAGCTTCTACGCTGTCAGAGGATGAACTTGAGCTACAACTCATATTATCATCAACGGATGTGCAGCAGTTTAGGGAAAGTATGTCCATTTTAACACTTACTTCTACCATACCGGTATTGATCCATAATTGATACCGGTATAAGGGTAAACGGTATATGAATACCGGTATTTGTACCGAAAAACTTATTTCGGTATAAATACCGGTACTTACTTTTAAACGGTATTTAATCGGTATCGGTATTATAACGGTATCGGTTGCCAACCTTGATTTTTTATCATTGATCGTATGACAAATTTATGATTACTGACACAGTTAATATTGTTACGTTTTTGCCCTTTTAAAAACGTTTAAAATATGAGTTCGTAGATTGCAAATAAAATAAAAATAAATTTGTGTTTAGTTTTAGATAAATTCTTTACTGTTCCCACAATTCCGTATGCCATCTTTGGCAATTTGATTTAAATAACAACAATTTGCTTTAATTGTTATTCCTCTTTAGTAGCAGAGATCTTCAAACCACAACTATTCTCTTCCAATGTTGCAAAATTAAAAATTTGAAATGGTACTAAGCTATAACTGAAAGAGTACTTTTTCGCATCAAATGGTACTTTTATACCAATGGTAAATATAAGGATTATGACATAACTTCTCACACTACTTATTTTGTGTGTGTTAACATTATTTTATTATAATTATTTACTTACGTGAATTTAGAATATATATCATTAAATAATAGGTATTAATTTTTGAATAAGAACATTACATTTTTTTTCTCCCTGAAACAATTTGAAAGTGGTTTGCTCGATTTGATTAGTAAGGCGGCTTTATCGCATTTCAATTTTTCTTACTACACTCAAACAAGGTTTTAAATATGCTCTGATCAATTGGATCGAATTACGCGCACTAGCACTTAGATTCAGTTTTGACTTAATTATTGGTTTTGCTGTTAAATAATTTTTATTAAACACGGCTAGTAGGTCCACTACCATTGTTAGCAGACTTATTAAAATTCATGCTCTATTAAATAGTTACGTTATTTTTCTTTAGTTTTCCAAATTATTTATTATTTTTTGTTTTCAACCAAAACCGGTTTTTATGTTTATTTGTCACCTGTTACACATTTTTACTTTTATTACTCGCGGAACTAGACAACCGCACTCTTTAGGGGTCAATCAGCGAATATCATTCAGCAATATGCTGTTTTTTTCAATGTTTAATTATTACAAGTCGCCGTGGTCTAGAAGGTAGTCTGTTCGCTTATTAGATGTGAGTGCCCCAGGTCAGGCATCAAAACAAAGATATAAAAAAATATTTTTTCGGCGACTTCCTCTCAGCAGATTGCTGACGAAAACTCTGAGAGTAAATAAAATTTCCATGAAAAGTTTCTCAATATCAGTCGTTCGGATTCGACGTTAAACTGTATAATACATAAACGTTTAAAATTAACACACACAACGCCAGTGATGTGAGAGGCTAGGTCGTAATCCTTACTAAAGGTATTACATTTTTACCCATTTCTACTGAGATTTACTTCAGAGATATCTCTTTGCTACTTTTAGAACTGATGCTTTAAATTTTTTCATTTCACTTAGGTTGGTTGAAGGCCCAAATTCCATAAAATAGTACCGACTTTCCGATTTTTAAGTTAAGTCAGTGACCGTATCTAAGGGAATTTACCCTCAGTATTGCAAGTACTTAATAATTTGACGCAAGCGAATAAGCTATATTAACAATAAATGGCGATTACAGTACGATTACAGTAAAAATTAAATTTTTAAACTTTGGCTTTAAATCAACATTTGGCTAATTCACACGACTTTGTATCGTGTATGTTGTATTGAATACACTTGGTTGTGAACGCTTAATGCTATGCTGTATTCTGTATTTCGTATTCCAAATGTCAAAAAGCGATAAGAAGAATACCAGTATTCGTGAATTGATTGTCAAGCAACAAAATGAAAATTAATTACCAAAAAAGCAAATTAATTAATTATTTGTACGAACAATATATGAGCCATTCAGTGCACAAAGTGATTAACTCCACTTTTTATATTTATTATAACTTTCGTGAACACTAAAGATTAACATCATTAAACGACAAAATTTTTTGGGCCATTAAATAATAAGTAATTTATTTCAGAAGACAATTTGATTAACTCCATACTCTTATATAAATCGTTTCTATAACACAATTGAAACTTGCAAATAAAAATTCAATCTTCAGACGGTGAGGGAATTAAGGCGTCAAAAATTGAAATGGAAACCCAATAATAAGAGGTAGAACGAGCTCGCAATCAAATGGCTGCCGATCGAATGGTAGCATCATAAAAAAATTTCGTATTTTCTTTCGACTTAGAAAAAGCTTTAGCCTTTCCTAAGCTGACCACGTCTGTAGATTATTGAGTTTGTACATACAAAAAAAAAAAATTCAAAACATTTGTTCACTAGATGATTGGTACAATATAATCAAAACGTGTAAAAAGAAAACACCATTTAACCTAATCCAAATGACCCACAAAGATGTTTTCAACAAAACCTTTAGAAAACTCAATCATTAACAGAAAAGCAACCGTTACAGGGTTTCCAGTAAATTGGCTTAAAATACTCTGCATAAAGTTGAAGGGTAAAAACCCCACCTCTTACAATTCAAATATGACTATAATTAAGATTTAGAATTTAACGAAATTAAATAAGCAACTCTGTAGCAGGTCGGCCACAAAGTATGAAAACGTAGATCAGCCTTTATTATATCCTAAAGGCAGAACTGTGACAAGTGAAAAAGGGAGAGACATGATGGATCTGCTTAAATGACGAGTGCTTACATACATCTGATGAAGAACACATTATTTATACTGTTGATAAATTAATCACAAATAATTATAACAGCACTGTAAACATTAATTTTAATGCAAAATTTGTAATAAAAATATATAATAACCAACTTTATTTGTAATAAAAATCTTAAAAATTTAAATACCTAATTTAAATTTATTACTTTATTCAGTTGCCAAATCGATTAACTCCACCAGTCACATGAAATTTATAACATTAACGACGTTATTTTTTTGGCTATTCTTTCTTATTAATTTTATATACAATTAGATGAAAGCTATATATGTATTTATGTATTCTACAATATATACTACCCTAACCATTAAAGGTTCGTACCACTTATTGAAATATCGAAATTTGAGTTTAAATCGCTCCAACTCCAACAAAAATTATCCAAATTGAATCAAACAACATTTATTTTAAAGATAATTTTATTATGTTTCAAAACTGACCAAAACTTTTATTTTCAAATGCATTCGTGTTAAAAAAAATAAAAAAGAATTCAGGTACTTAAAAGTAAATATTTTAAATATTGACCATAATAGTTTCGTACGGCATTAACAGGATAATTTAGTATTGGGTGGCATCACCTTTTGCATTAATAACTGCCTTTATTCTTTGATTCATTGAATTAATTAATGTTTTACATTCATTTGGTGTGATAGAATTCCATATTTCACAAATTTTTACCTTCAATCCGCCAACGGTTGTTTGGGGTTCATTTCTTATCCGCCTTTTCGTTATAGCCCATACACTTTCAATCGGATTTAGGTCTGGGCTAGGTGAAGGCCAATCTATGACATTAATATTGTTATGTGAGAGCCATTTCTTTGTTGCTTTTGCTGTATGAGCTGGAGCTCCATCTTGTTGGATGGTATATTCATCGAAAGTTGTGATATTGGGTATCGAAGGTATTAAATTTTTCTGCAGAATAATAATATACCGTGCAGCATTAACGGTATTTTGTATATTTTAATAAAATTTTGTATATTTTAAAAAACAATTTACACTATTTCATCGCATTTCTCAACTTTTTGTTTTATGGAGTTAATCAATTTGTGCACTGAGCGACTCATATTTTGATATGTTAGTGGTGAGTTAAACAGAATTTTTATTATTTTGCTTAATTAAATATATGACAATTTGCAGAGGTGTTAATTTGGGATTGCCTAAACCATTGACATGGTATAACAAAATTTTGAGAAACTTTCACGAATACAGATTTAACTATATGGTTAGATTACGCCTAGATTACGCACATATACTCAACCTTATAAAAATGATGAAGTTTTTCAAACAAAAAGGACAAATATACAATTGCCAATTGAATTGCAATTTAAAGTCGTTTTGTATCGCTTAGGATCTTCAGGCGATGGAGCTTCTGTTCGAAAAGTACCATCTCTTTTCGGCATAGGTGATGGCGGAACCATTCAAAACATTACAAGACGAATATTTAGAGCAATACTTAATCTTAAAAACCAATTTTTGTACTGGCCCAATGATGCGGAAAGAACTCTCCTTGTTTTAGTCACAAGAAACGAGTTGCCTGGATATGTTGGATAGATTGATGGCTCCAAAATTAGATTGGCAGAGGCACCTATTAAATCACATGGGTTGTATTTTTCCCGTAAACGACAGTATGGCAGTATTTAAGTATAGTACAGCTGACCATTGGATATCCGGGAAGCGTACACGATCCAAAAATTTTTCAAACTGCCCTCTTGCCATCGTTATTTATCGAATGGTCAATGGATTGCCGGAGATGGTGCGTACCCATTGAAACACTTTTTAATATTCCTTTTTGAAAAAACCAGCTCAGAGCATTCTAGAGAAGCAAAAAAATTCAATAAATACTGTTCTCAATACCGCGTAAGAATAGACAATTGTTTTGACCTGTTAAAAGAAAAATTTAACAGCTTAAAAGCGCTTAAATTTAGAAAATGCTATCAGCAGAAAATAAAAAGGAATACAATAATTGGATTATGGCTTCTGTGAGAAGCTAGGCCGTAATCCTGACTGCAGGGTTGTAATGGCCAATTATGTACGTATTCTACATAATATTACTATGAAATACAATTACGAAGAAAGCAATAGAGATGAAAATGTGGAAAACGGTTTTCCAGACTCATATATCTACAATAAATAAGTGGCATTGACACAACATGGGAGCTAATTCGATATAAGGTAAGGCATTTGTGAGGCTTCTTTCAAAAAAGCCAATGATTGTAAGTCTACGGGTGCTGGACTCCTTGAATCAGATGCGGGATTTTCAAGTGTTGAAGGCAAGTGAAATTTATTAAAATATGAAAAATTGATTTCAAATTTTTTATATTTCTGGTAAAGTTCTACAAATGTGTCCGCACTATAATCAACTCAACAACATTTTTGATGGAAAAAATATAAATGGTGATTTCGTGGTTGTTGACAGTGAGGGCACGATGCAAATGGACGATCCTTTAATCGATTTAGTAGAGGCATCACCTTTAACTATTACAAAGCATGTAGAACGCCAGCACTTCTTCCCTAACAAATTTTTCAAATAGTGCAGCCGCTGAAAAATCTTTTCCAACAGAGGTTTTAAGTGAGCAAGGTCCTTCAAATTGCGTGCTGTCAGAAGCGAAAACATTTGCTGAGAAATTAAAAAAAATGCTCCGAAATCATCAGTTGTGTGCTGGGAAGTTTGCAATAAGTGTTGCAAAGTTAAACAACAAAAAAACCGTTCATAATTAACGGCAAATATTTACAATGGTATAAATTTACCATCTAAATGCCCAAAATTATGAACTGAACTAATGTCAAAGACAAATGTGTACTGAGCAAACGAATAATAATTCTTAGATAATTGTAAAATAAAATTTTAAAAAACTGAATTTGCAGATTATAAAGTGGTAGACAAAACAATGGAAACTTTTAAAAAGTTCATTTATATATTCTAATCGGATGAAAATTTAAAAATCTTCATAAGAGATTTGCAAAATATTTATACAATTTATTAATACGCACTGCTGTTAACGTTTACGTATTTTAAAAATATCAAAAAACATAATTCAAAAATTTAAAAAAAAATATTTAAACTATTCACTTTTTCGGCGTTGACAAAACAATGGAAATCTTTATGATTCTGCGCGATAAAAAAATGATTAAAAGTTAATCATGATGTATACATACATACATAATTGGCCATTACAACCCTTCGTCAGGATTACGGCCTAGCTTCTCAACACCACTCATGTTGTGTGCGTTAATTTTATACATGAGTGGCGGGACCTACAGTTTAAAGTCGACTCCGAACGACAGATTTTTTTTTTTTTTTGAGAAGCTTTTCATGGTAAAAATTGGTTTTCATGGTTTTTGCCAGAAATCTGCTGAGAGGAAGTCGCCGAAGAAATACTTTTTGTATTTTGTTTTTGATGTCTGGCCTGGGATACGAACTCGGGCCTTTTCGTCTAATAAGCCAACACACTACTTTCAATATTAATAATTCACTAAAATGTTTACTAAAAAGATCGTAGATATGATTATGTACACATTTTTGTTAGCTGATATTAAGAAATTTCTTCAATAATACACCCCTTTTTGCAATATTTAAAAAAATTTACGGTTCAGTGAACGCTTTGATAATGTATTCACACGATCAGCTATTTCTGATATTTGGAATATACTTACCAAGAAGCGAAATAAGCAGATTTCTGGTAAAAACTCTGAGAGTGAATAAAATTGCCATGAAAAGTTTCTGAAAAATCTGTCGTTCGGAGTCGACTTTAAACTGTGGGTCCCCACAGGAGCGGTGGGAGAAGCTACGCCGTAGTCCTGATTGAGGGGTTGTAGTTTTGTAACACAATCGCTATATAGAATTATCCAATAAGTGGAATTATTATTACATGTAAGCCACTTGGTGGTAAGCGACGAGCAAATGTGGAAGAAATATTGTTTTAGCTCTGATAGATTTTTACAAATAATCCCTAATATATATAAAAACTTAAATAGACTTAAAATGAAAGGAATAAGCCTTGGCCAAGCCCAATATATAATGTAGGAGCGCCGCAATATGGTTTCGGTAAAATCGTTACACTATGTTGAGATATGCACCTTTATTCAGTCAATATTTGGTTTATTGAGCACAATATTTTAAGTGTTCAGACAGACAATATACGCAGTTCAGCTGCTTATTCAATATTCATTTGACAGCTGGTTAACAAAACCATACCAACAAAGAATACGCATTATGTAGAAGTAAAATTTATTATGGCGGGTTGTACATTACGACCGCTCTCACATAAATCTTTTTTAAAAATCATTTCTTGTTGAGGGGGTGTTAAGACGAAAGGGAAATAAACATAAACAAAGAGCGTAACAATGTGTCGCTCTCATCATGGGAGTGTAGTTTTTTTGGTTTTGGTTAATTTTTTTTTCTTATAAAAAAAGCTGTTGCTTTGTTTGTTAAAATGAATTAATTAGTAAGACTAAAGTTTTATTTTGCTATTTTTTTGTTTATTTTTTTATTAATTATAATTTAAATTGGAAAAAAAAAATAAAAGTCTGCGAATTTAATTTTGGTTATATTTGTTTTTAATTGGTGATTTTTTTCACAAATGTTGGTTACAAAAAAAAATTTTTTTTATTCGTGGCAACACTGTTTCAGAAAAATAAATAAAAAAGTAGTCAAACAATAAAAACGCACTATGAGAACAACGCATTGTTACGCTCTTGGTTTCTGTATCCTTCCCTTCTATCTTTCCCTCCGCGTCTGAAATATTTTTGAAAAATATTCGAAAATATTTTAAAAGGCATATTCTTTATACTTCATTTTTTTGCTAATACTAATATTACAACCTTTCATTTTCATTTCTGATTTTTTTTCCAAAAATCGAGAAGTTTGATATCATTTTCAGGAAAAAAAATTTTTTAAGGTTTAAACAATCTATCCCAGTGTTGTTTATTGACACATAAGCGCAGCAATTATATTGCATTATATAAATCGATCGATGGGTGGTGTAAATATTAGGGAGTCAGAAGCTTTTGACGTTCTGAGCATGAAAATTCATTGCGATGTTCGCTGGAATCGACACATTTTTCAGTGCCTTAGCATCTTTATCATTTACACCACTTATATCCGCCTATTTTGAGACTTGTCGACCGCCTACAGGAGAGGGCGGAGTTAATCGTTAATGACGGTAGAGTATCCAACTATATCTGATTCATTGGAGCATCGTTGCAATGCTGCTTGTGGTTCACTGTTCTAGAGCTATTACAACGGATTTTACTCGAGCGAAATAAGGGGACTTATCCCCGAGAATCATGTATTCCTACGTAACGCTCGTCTTTCTCGGCCAACACATCCGTATGTGGTCGATTGGCCAGTGAATCGCACCCTGCATTACAGAAAAAATTAATTCTTTAGTAGGACTATTCGTATGTGGCACTAACTTCATGCAGAGGTTGCCATTTTTTGGCTTTTAAGCGATACAAAAGGCATAAAATACAGGAAAATCATTACAGATGTTCGCAATCTAACTTAAAAATATAATACTTTACACCTTATGATTACAAACCTAAATTTGCAATATTAACAATTGCAAAGCAAATACAAAGCTTAAAGTGGCTTTTAATGTACTAAAGTAAAGAATATGGTGTAAATTTTTAATTTTTAAAAATCGTCAAAATAAGGGTATATATCGTCGAATGATCAATATGATGTTTTTGGAGCTCAAAATCGTCAAATCTGCCAGCTATGATAATACGTTACGTTAACGGGCGAACAGCTCTCGAACTAATGACAAATGGAATCAACTTCAAGGAAGTTTCACAGGATGTTAATTTTGTATCATTTTTTTATGCATGCAATGATACCAAATCATATTTATTATCACATTTTTTTCGTTTTTAATTTTAGTCTCTTCATATTACTAACAGTAATTAATTGGCATTAATTTTTAATAAAGATTCGCAACTGACATCCATTTAAAAATCGCATTCTCTAGCAATTACCGCTTAAAATCAGAAAAGGAACACAACTGAGTACGCACGCATTCATCTCATACAACTGATACTTTGTATTCATTCGCATCCATTGCTATTACACTAAAAAGCAAAAAAATACCACACAATAATAAAGGGAACAATAAAATTTGCGATTTCGTACTTCACAGGTTTTACGTAGTTTTTAAACATTTTCTACAAGTTTCAGTTTCAATTCGTTTTATTAAATTTTAATTGCATTACCTTTGTTCGCTCCTTAATACACTCACTTCAGTCAGTCTGTGGCTTGCTTATTCATTCATTTACTCATTGGTTCGTTCATTCGTTCGCTTTTTTTATTATTGGTTACAAATTGCAAAGTACATGCCGTGTAATTTCTTAATTACCAAACCAATTTCAAAAAACAATCACGTTATTTAATAATTAAAACATAATGACTATGCAACACGTAGTTTTATCCTATTCTATTATTTTAATTCCTTTTTGTTTAATTTTTACTTATAGAAGAACATTTTGCTACCAACATTAGATCTACCCAAACCGAACATATTTCCCGCGCGCACACCTGACAATTCATTCCATCTATACTTGTTATACTATATATTGTTCATATTCAACAATCTCTTTAATCTTCTCCGCATTCTCCTTTCTCTTCGACACACCGTTACGGGGCAATGTTGATACACTTTGAATTTTATTCACACGTTCGTCCACTTTCACAATTTGTTGCAAACATTTTTTTCATTGAATACTTGTGACGATAACCCAGCAAAATTTTACTACACCATATCAGTTTCATTGAGTTCAAAATCATTTGAAGAAAATAAGAGAAATAATATACATACAAAGCAGTTTGGTACTTTATGATTATTTAAAATTGAGGGGAAAAAGAGCATGCAAAAGACATACATATACAAACAATGTTGCTAGACTTTAGTATTTTGATTTAAAAAGTTTTTGACATTTCTTAGGTACTTTTTTAAAATTCCTATCTCTAAAAAAATTTTCTCAATTTCCCAGGAAATATTTTTTATACTCGTTTAGGAGTAAAAATATCTTTATTCAAGAGTCTACTACTTTGGAACAATTAACATTGTTACATTTTTACCTCTTGAAAAACGTTTAAAATATGAGTTCGTTGATTACCAACAAAATAAAAATAAATATGTGTTTAGTTTCAATTAAACTAATTTTTGTTCGCACTACTTTTGTGTGCCACCGTATACAACTTGACGAATACAACAATGATTGCTTGTTCGCTATTCTTCTTTGCTAACAACGTAGATCTTTTCAACGGCAGTCTTCAAACCACGGCTTTTCTCTTCACACGCAACTCGTCTTCACACAAGGCTGACTGAATTATTACTACTCGTTGCCTGCTTTGTCTTGCCTTTTTATAAGCCCACGCAAACAGTCTGATAAAGGTTCTTGAAGTCGAACGTTCGTGGTTTCGCTTTTTCGAAAACTCTATTGCGACTTCATTGTTGTTTGTGTATTTTGTTCACATTGCTTGTTGTTGCGTTCTCGCTTACTTGTCTATCCCCCTTTCTTTCATACTGATGTTGTTGGTTTACTTGTAATAAGTTCGTTGTATTAATTAGTGTAGATTTTGTTTATCGTTTCAATGTTACACGATATTACATTGTTTCCATTTTCGTAACAATATATTTATAATCAAAAAATGTGCTTACAGGGTAATATATAAATAACGGTTAATTGAGCAGAATTAGAGTATGTGTTAAAGAGGATAATTAAAAAGCTGGTGCCTAGTGTTATATTATAGTTTTTATTAGCAAGCTGGCAAAAGTTCTTCTTTAACAGTTGACGGAAAAATGATAATAATACACCGTAGTTCAATGCTTTATAAAATTACCCGATGAAAATATGAATTAACAGGTATATGTTCTTTGTAATGTTTTACAAAATTCATATTCATCTATTTACAAATGTATTGTTTTTTTTTTTTTTTTATTTGAGATAAATATACGTTTTGGATTTGGCTTGGTGACAAATAGGTCTGACAACATTTTAGTGGTCAGATAAAACATACAACAATAGATAATGAAGCAATATGCGAATAGTTCTCGTATTCGTACAGCGGCTGCATGAAAAGACTTTCAAATCTGCCATATGGAGTCAGCGGTTAACTGTATGCCCTTTCACTCATGGATAAAATTAACATGTACAACATGGGCGGTATGCGAAACTTGGTCGTAATCCTGTCTAAAAGCTGTTAAGTAAGTTATATAAACATCCTATCTTATTTTGGAACCGCACTCGTAATATAAAACGACATCAAATAAAGCAAACTGAAATACAAGGTGTCAGCTTAGAAAAGAAAGGCTTATCCACCCTAATTGTTAATTAAACTTTTTTAAACAATAACTGGAATATATTTTTTCTTTTACTAAGTTGAAGTGTCTCTCCGATGCATACTTCTCATTTTTATTATTAAGTCGAAGCCTCATTCGTCTTTCTAAATTGTTCTCCTCTTCAATGCATACTGAGTTCACAGGATACAGAAAATCATTAAAATTTTTCCCACATATTCATCCAATTTTTTGTTTTGTTTTGTCGTACAGGACTTACTTTTAAAGTTGCTCAAGTTTTTATACTAATATGTTAACGAAATACATACATATGTAAAGTGGCTTCTTAGATTTTATTGTTTCCTTATTAGCTCGTATTAGTTCAGATTGAAGATGCAGTGTGTCCTCAGCCAGTGGTAGTATTTGTTTCCCTAAGATATTTACATAATTTTCATATATCCAGAGACTTGGTGCACCACCAGATGATTAAATACAAATCCATATCACGGGTCCCTCATATTTTAAATTAAATTTAATGCAAATATATTTACACTCCCTGACGAAATTGAATGTGGTCGCCTGGTCTTGCCCGTTTTCCTGCAAAGAAACTAAATATGCATGTATCAACCAAATTTTTTTCTCTTAGAAAAATATATTTACAATTAAAAAAGGAAACTTTATTTAAAAAAAGAAAGCGTTACGTCTAATAAGTCAACACACTACCTACTAGTCTACGGTGGCTTTATAAATAAGGCACTATAATTTAATGAACTTGTTTCAATGATTTTTGCACTCTAACACATCCAGGAGTTCGCAATGACTCACGTATTAATTATTTTCTAGCTTTGATAGCGTTCGGCTATAGTAGTGTATGAGGTTTTCCGTTCCATCAACTACCTGTGAAAGAACGCTGCTTAATCCATATACGCTCGCGTCGGTGTCCAGCACAAACTTCTACCCTGGCACTCGATATGAAAAAATCGTCACAGAGCGCTACTATTATGGTTTAGTTGATAAGCTCTTGATTTTTTGGTCAACACAGGTAAACCGTAAATAACACGGTGCGAGAGTCAAAATACATCCAGCTAATGACATAGTGTAGGTTGTGAGTTGAATAGAACTCGATAATATTTTTTTAAATTTCTCGAACCCTCCAAACTAGTTTTATTTGACAAAAACTGTAACTGTAATTGTTATTTATGTATACATACATATATGTATGTATGTATATGACCTTAAATATGCATTTGCAATGCGGATATTTCTGAGTATTTATTGAATAGGTCCATATCGTCAGACAGCATCACCTTGGATGATTTATGTGCATGAAATCACGAAATCTTCATGCGCAGCGTTGGCGCTTGATCAAGTAATAAACAAGTTTGAAGTTAGTATGATGTTATTTATATACATAACTGTATATATCACATCTGTTTGATTCGACATAAACAATTTATCCTAGAACATAATTTAACATACATTTGTATGTATACTTGTAGTCACTGTAGTCTAGTAGCTATTGTGTTCGCTTATTAAACGTAAAGCCCTGGTTCGTACCCCAGGCCAGACATCAAAACGAAGTGTGAAAAAAAATATTTCTTCGGCTACTTTCCTTTCAGCTGATTTCTGGCAAAAACTCTGAGAGTAAATAAACCTGCTATGAAGAAGTTTCTCAAAAATCAGTCGTTCGGAGTCGACGTTGAACTGTAGGTCCCGCCACTCAAGTATAAAATTAAGGCACACAACATGAGTGGTGTGAGAAGCTAGGCCGTAATCCTGACTGAAGGGTTGTAATGGAAAATTATGTATGTATGTATGTATATTTGCTTCAAAAAAATTTTCTTAAAAAATGTAATTCTTGTTGAGAGTTTTATTTCAAAACTTTTTAAATTAAAGGATACAGAAGTTAAGTTACTTTTCTAAATAAATATAAATATAGTAAGAATCTAAAACGCACTATAAATTTATTTGTTCATTAACTAAAACATAATTTAACATATGAGTGTATGTATTCTGAAACTGTCATCACAATGAACTTTACAAAATTTCACTGGGTGGTAAGCACAAATCCATAAGTCGAATGAATTGTGTATTGTGAATGAAAAAAAATAAAACACTTTCAAAAAATTCATTTTATTGTCGACAACAATAGCAATTGAAACAAGACAATTAAGGAAAAGTAACAAAAGCAATAATAATAATAAAAATGTAGCACAGAAGTCTATTCGAAATCTTCCGTTGCCTAATGAACGCACGAACACAAGCCGCTAGTTCGCAGAATTGGAATATCATTTATGTGCAAAAAAAATGAAACAAAAAAAGAATAAAAAATCAAAGAAAAACGAAACGATTTTTGAATACAAATGGGAAATAGATTCGAAATTGAAATTGTATTGATAATTAAAAGGAGCGTTTTCAATAACAGCAAAAAAGATTACAAATTTATGATACACTTTTTTATTCTTTTTTTTACTAATCAAAAAGAAATTGCTTTTGTATTCATCGCACAATTGCATTTATAAATAAAAATCAGGACCGATAACCAACCTCTATTCATTATAATATAGAATACAGAATTCATTCATTAATTACTATTTAAACTGCTGCTAAATAAGAAAGTTAAGTGGAAAATTTTAATGAGAATATTAAATTTCATTAGAGATAATAGATTACGAAAATTAAGATTTTCATTTCTCTCATAAACATAATGTGCACGAATACAACTGATTAATGCAAAAAAGACATTGAGTGCCAATTATCTTGGGTTTTTCATATTTTGTTTTGCCTTTGAACATTTGAACTTTAGAACATTTTACTTCAATGCAGCTATTTATCTATCATATAAAATACTTTATTAACATTTATTTAATTAGAAATTATATTAAATTATTACCAGCGGAGTAGTCCAGAGTTTCAGATGGCAATAGAACCCACGGCTCTCACACTATTGGTCTGTCATACTGCCCACTAGCATATCTGCTAGATGAATGAGGCACCAAATCGTCAAATATTTGAGAAAAAATCGTCAAAGACGTTTATTGGAATGGTAAAGATCTCGTCAGAAAAAATAAATAAATTAATGAAAAGTTTTTAAAAACCAAAATTATTTCTATTGTAGTAAAACATATAAAGTCAATGTATTATGTACATATCTGAGTTCAAAAAAACATTTAAAAAAGTTTGAAATTAAAAGCTGGCGTCCCTCATCTTCACTTATTAATTTTTTTCCAAAAATGGAGAAATTCTATATCATTTTCAGGAAAAAATTGTTTAAGGCTTAAACAATTTATCCCAGTGTTGTTTATTGACACATAAGCATAGCAATTATATTACGTTATATAAATCTATGGGTACTTTAAATAATAAGGAATCAGAAAAAAATTCTGTGGAATTACATCATATGAAAACTGAAGACAGGCGTTTATAGACGAATTCGAAGCTAATGTTAAAGCGCAATATGGACAAAGGCGAAACGATCCATCAGTATAGTTTTGTATAAAAAAGTTGACCTTACGCAGAACTAATCATGACTATTCTTTAATGCAATATGTAATAGACGGTATAAAAGATTTAATTGTGAAAGAGATCAAAATGGAATTGAGACACTATGAAATAATGAGCGAGAAATCGAAACCTATAAGTGGAATAAAAACGAACTCGATTCGAAACGAATTGTCGAGTAAAACAGGGACAAATGAACTTTTATGCTATAATTGCGGTAAAAATGGACATAATTCGTCGGAACATAGCAACAAGGGCAAGGGCGGGAAATGTTTCGAATGTAACCAAAACTATTTTTTGGGAAAGAATAACAATAAGATGTTTAACGGCTTTGAAGTACTATTTAAAAAATAGGAACGTTAAAATAAATGGGTAGGACTATATTGCTTTGTTTGGTACAGTTAGTAAATTTAATAATGTGACGTTTTTACCTTTTTAAAAACGTTTAGAGTATGAGTTCGTTGATTGCAAGCAAAATAAAATAAATTTGTGTTTAGTTTTAGATAAATTCTTTATTGTTCTCACTACTTTTGTGCCACTGTTCACACTTGACGAATGCAACAATAATTGCTTGTTCGCTATTCTTCTTTGCTTACAACGCTAATCTTTTCAACGGCGATCTTTAAACCACGACTATTTACTTCGCACGCAACTCGTCCTCACACAAGGTTGACTGAATTCTTATGACTCGTTGCCTGCTTTGTCTTGCATTTTAATATGCTCATGTAATCAGTCTGATGAAGGTTCTTAAAGTAGAACGTTCGAATCTTCGCCTTCTCGAGAACTCTGTTGCGACTTCATTGTTGTTTGTGTATTTTATTCACATTGCTTGTTGTTACGTTCTCGCTTACTTGTCTTTCTTTTCTTTCATACTGATGTTGTTGGTTTACTTGTAACAAATTCGTTGTATTTGTTAGTGTAGCTTTTGTCTATCGTTTTGATGTTAAACGATGTCACAGCGATTCCATTTTCGTAACAATATCATTAAAGAGAATATTTATAATGAATTAAATAAGGAAAATTCGAAAAAGTGGGAAGAATAAAATCTATTGGCAGCGTATAATTGAACATTGCAATTTATAATGACGAATATTTAGTGAACATTGTTGTAGTTTCGTAAGGATGTATGAATTTTGAAGCTGTAATCGGCCAAGAGTTTTGTACGGAAGCCGAAATTTGAATCGGATGGACTTCACTTCGATAAATTACACCAAAGGCCAATATAGCTTCAATAATGAGAATTACTACCATTAAAACTGAAAACGTTGAACTATTTATCGGGAAAAAAGCCGTGAAAGGCGTGAAGAAAAGATGAAAGCTCAATCAGTTCGCTTCCTCGTACATTACCTATAGCGGAAAGAAAGGTCAAATCGATCAGCGCTTAAGAAAGCCATCATCAAAAACTCAGTATCAGAATTCAGCACTCCTGTAGTTTTAGTGAAGAAAAGGAGTGGTTCACATAGGCTGTGCATCGATATCCGCAAACTTAATAACGTTATTGTACAGGACAGATTTCCACTACCGTAAATTAAGAAACAGGTAGATTGACTACAGAATGCAACTATTTTTTCCAACCATCGATTTAGAGAATGGAATTTTTATCTTTTGTAACGTACAACGATCAACATCAATTTTGTAGAGTACTTTTCGGTTTATCCAATTCGCCAGCTGTCTTTCAAAAGTATGTTAATATGTACTATTATTCGGAATTAGGTTTGTCGTATATTGACGATATTATTATATCAGTCAGAAATAAAGACGAACACTTAGTAAATCTCGAATGTGTAATCAGATAATAAAAGGATTATGGCTTGGAAATAACCTTTAAAAAGTGCTAATTTTTTAAACGTTGGGTCGAATTTGTGGGGCATGATATCGAAAATCAATTTATTACAATCGACTGATATAATTAAGGTCATACTCAAATTCCGGACTCCGAAAAGTTTAAAACAGGGTCAAAGTTTTCTAGGCTCCGCGGAGTACATTCTAACTTTCCTATAAATAATAGCTAAACGTCTGAGCAATTTTACCAACCAGTATTGGAAATTCGTAATGAATGGGGAAGAATTGATAGCTTTGAAGCGGTTAAAGGAGATCTTATGTGATAAATCAGTGTTAAACTATTCAATCAAAATTGAAAAATCGAAATATATACAGACACTTTAATTTATCTTTACGGCGCTACTTTATACAAAAATATCCAGATGACTGTAGTTTGCATTCAATTTATTTTATGAGCTGAAAAGCAACAGACTCTGAAAGAAAATATAGCAGTTGCGAATTGGAAATTCGCTATATTATCGAAGCCCTGAAAAAGTTTAGAGTGTATGTACAAGGATTAAGGTTCAAACTGGTGACCGACTATAACGCCTTTGCTAAAACTTTGGAGAGAAAGGACCTCTGTACTACACCTGTTAAGTATGGTTTATGGTATTAACAATCGTTTTGTATGGTGAAATAATGATTATAATTGCGATTATTTTTGGTTTGAATAATTATTAATTGATTACAATTACAAATAATCAAAAAATAATCAGGACTACTAGCGATTAATACAAAATAATTAAAAAGAATCAAAAGTATTCAAATTGTTTTCAATCGTTCTCTTTGATTATTAACAATATTTTAACAAATTAACAATGAGATATCATGCGTTCTACAATTTAATTGAATCACAAAAAAGTATTCACAGTATTGAAAATTATCTTAACTTAATTAACACTAATTTTTCAAACTAAAAATTGGAAAATGATTTTCGTCTTGGGCTGTTGGCGAAGAAATTTTAAAATTTAAAACAATTGAGCCATTCAGTGCACAAAGTGATTAACTCCACTTTTTGAAAAATCTTTAATTTAGATGTCAAAGCAATTGGGATAGTCATAACTTTTTATATTTATTTTAACTTTCCTGAGTAGTAGAGATTAACACCATTAAACGACAATGTCTTTTGGTCCATTAAATAAAAAGTAAATTATTTCAGAAGACATTTTGATTAACTCCATACTCTTATGTAAATCGTTTGAATAACGCAATTCAAATGCACCACTTGCAAAAAAATTCAATCTTCAGACGGTGAGGGAATTAAGACGGCAACAATTTAAATGGAAACCCACTTAAAAGAGGCAGAACGGGACCGCAGTCAAATGGCTGCCGATCGAATGGCAACATCAGAAAAAATTTTCGGATTTTCTTTCAACTTAGCAAAAGCCTTACCTAAACTGACCACATCTGTAGCTTATTACAAGCGAAATTTATATGTTTATAATTTAGGATGTCACAGCTATTTACCTAATGACTCAGATTTTGCTAATATTGAGTTACAAGCAAAACAAAAATTCAAGACATTTATTCACCAGATTATTGGAACAATATAATCAAAGCATTCTAATCCAAATGACCCACCAAGATTTTTTTTCAATAAAACCTTTAGAAAACTCAATCATTAACAGAAAAGCAACCGTAATAGGGTTTCCAGTAAATTAGCTTAAAATACTCTGCATAAAGTTAGAAAGGTCAAAACCCCATCACATACAATTCAAATGTGACTATAATGAAGATTTCGAATTTAAAGAAATTAACATAAGGAAATATGTAGCAGGTATGCCACAAAGTATGAACAATTTAGATTAGAGTTTATTATATCCTGTGGCAAGAGAAAAAAAGAGAGACATGATGTATCCGCTTAAATTCATTCCTCCTGTAACCCATAATTACTTTAAAACCTTGAGAACAAATCGAAATGGCGAGTCCTTATATACATTTGATGAAGAAGACATTATTTATACTGCTGATTAATTAATCACAAATAACATATTATAACAGCACTGTAAACACTAATTTTTAATGAAAATTTGTAATAAAAATATATGATAACCAACTTTCTCTGTAATATAAAACTTAAAAATTTAAATACCTAATTTCACTTTATTACTTTTTTCAACTTTTTGTTTTATGGAGTTAATCGATTTGTGCACTGAGCGGCTCAATTATTGAAAATATTCAAAAAGTATTAAAAACAATTTGATTACTTTTGAATTATTTATGAAATGACATTCATGTGAAAATGACGGTATTAAAAATGTTATTAGCTACTAAGCAATGCAATAATTTTGTATGTCCTCGCTTTCTTTTTGCACTCGATTTTCATGAAAATCTCAATTCTTTTCAAAAATCGCTATATACATATATGTATATACGGAAACATTTTGTCCAGCAATACGAACTTGGTAACTGTAGTATACATAATTATTCACATATGTACTATATACATACATCAATTTATATAAGCATACTAATACGTAGATTTGAAAACAATCATTAAATAAATATTCCTTGGTGTTGTGTATTTTTTAACTGGAAAAACAATAAAATATCTTCTCTTATTAAGCTCGTAAAATGTTTATTTATAGCACTGAGTGAAAACATATTTTTATTTAAAAACAAGTTATTTGGATAAGTATGTCGCAGAAAGCCTTAATAATAAAACAAATAAAAGAGATAATGACAGCTTGCATTTAACCGGCAAACAAATAATTGTTCGTGTTCCCCCCCCACATTGTTGACAAATAACAATTATTTGACAACAACACAATCGCCACTGATATGTGTTTGATTGGGGAATAAATACGGTAATCCTAATAAACGTCATGCGTAAAGGTATCCTCAATTTTCGCTTTGCTATTTTGCAAAATAGTTTTGATAAAAGCCCTCTATCGACCAAATTTTCTACACTCCCTGCTAGTAGATAAATATTGGCAATATTGATATGCATTGGTAATGAATTTTAAATCATCGTATTGATATCTACGAGAAAAAATATTTGGTGCATAATGGAAAAAAAATTTAAAAAAACTTCGTTAAAGAACATTAGAGTACCTCAAGTAAGAGAATAATTTGTATCATAAAAACTGTAATAAACATTAGAAATGGGGAGAAAATCATCCCAATTGTGCACAAAGATATGGTAGGTAGGCAGACAGAGTTGGTTGTCTAATCAAAAAATTTGGACCTACACATTTCGGCCACACAAGTGCTTTTGTCATATCATAGTTTTTCATTTCCCTCTTATCCTTGAACCGTTCGGAGCTTCTGAAGCGGCTTAGACTACAATCAGCCCAATCAAAAACAGAAAACCCGTGAGAGTTTTTTCCATTTCTCCTATCATCAATAAATTGTTTCCTTTTTTTGCATGTCTGGGAAAAGAAAAAAATTTTAAGTAAAAAGTAGGTATCAACAATGAGAAAAAAATGGAAAAATCAATTTTCTTTCCCAAGTTTTTCTTTTCACTTGCAATTTTAAAAGGAATGTAACGTATTTCTTTTTAAAACTAAATTAAAAAATTTTAATGCGATTCGTAGGTCAAAAAATACCAATGTGGATAAACAAAATATATAAATTAGAAAAAAAATTATTACAAATACAACTACAGCAATTCAATTTATATTTCCTTTTGCATTTTTTAATTTTAAAGCAAATTGGCAATATAACGTATTGTTAAGCTTTTGTACCCTTTTAAAACGTTTAAAATATGAGTTCGTAGATTGTTTGCACAATTCCGTGTGCCACCTTTGGTAACTTGATATAAAGAACAACAATTTGCTTTATTTGTTATTCTTCTTTACACTCTTCCGTGTACACACTAACAATTGTTTAATAGATCTTTACAATGGAGTTTTTCACACTCAATTATTCTCTTCACACGCAACGTGTCTTCTGACTGAATTCTTTCTGATCCCGGTGCCTGTTTTGTCTTGCCTTTTATATCGCTGGGTCAACAGTCTGATAAATGCTCTTGCAGGCGAATGACTTTGCTTTGCGAAATCTTTATAAATGTAAACATGTGGTTTTCATTATTGTTGTTTGTGTATTTTATTTAGGTTTGACCTTGCAGTGTTTTTGCCTGTTTGTTTACTTTGTTTATCCCTTTTTTTATACTGATGTTGTTGCTATATTTTTGTTTATTCGTTGATCGTGTAAACAAGTCCATTGTTTTGTTTTTGTAGCTGTTGTTTATCATTTTTATAACACAATTTTCGTTATAGTACGAACGTTATGACCTCAAAGAAGTGGACTTAATTTATAAGTGAATTTGATGTTTTATTTTAATTAATTTCTTTTGTTTTTTATTAACAAATTCAATTAATATACTTTACGACAAACGTTTGTAAACAAAAAATATAAATGACATATGCAAAACAGCTACTTCGAAAAATTTCGATTTTCCTTTTTCCTGTATTATTATTTCCGCAGAAATTTTTGATTGGAGAAATATTTTCTCGAGAAAATTATTTTTTTGTAGGGATTAAATTTTCTCCTCCGGTATAATACCGGGTATGATCTCAGTAAGTGAAGAATCCTTCTCATCTCTACAGCTCTTCAGAAGTCATTTGCCAAGTGTCTTAGATAAATACGCTTTGCCTATAGTGCATAATGCCCAGTAATGACTCCAAAACCATACTAAGCGTGCTCTTTCTGAGTTCGTGTGACCAAGCTTTGAATCAAACCACTATCCAATCACCCAGACACTCCTACTAATCTTAGCTGCCAAGACCCTACAGTAAAAGTTGAGCGGGAAGAGATATAAAATTATCTCGAGAGCCATAATGATTCAGACAGATCTTTATATCCACCGCATCAGGTTCCAGTTAGTTGTCCTGCTAAGGGCCGACCTAGGATAACGTAAGTCTGATTGCTGTATAAATTCTGTTAACCACATTGGTCCCAGACGAAACTTTTCCAAGACACTGTTACAAGCGCAAAGGGCAGTGGATTCCTTTTTATCCCATTACGGATATTCGGTGACTAAGGCAGTTTTCTAATCACAATAAGTTCCAAGAAATGCGCTTCGACTTTGAGGTTAAGTTCCGCTCTATATAATCTCAGTCACCGAAAGGATGGCGGATCCAATGAAGAGTGTTACCACCATTTTCCCAAGATTAACTCTCCTTAGAGCAAGTTGCATCCTAACTCGTATAGTGTCCAAAAATCTAACTTCATCTGTGAAGTTGTATACAAAAGTAAATAGTACCTCACCCTGTACAGTTCCCCTTTCTTTCACTCTGATAATGTTTGAACTCCCTATAGCAATTGGATGGGTGTGACACAGTTAACTCCAAATTTAAATATTTCCATGGGTTCGTTAAAGCTTTCAATTTAATTTCCATTTGGATTTCCTTCGTTAATGCTTGTATTTTCTTAAAAATTAAGTCGCTGTAATAGACCGTAGGTTTCCCTCAAATTTAGGGTTGTAAATGGAGGACTAATTTAATAACAATCTTTGGTAAAAGATGGGAGATTGTAGTATAAATTTTTTACAAGAACATTAATCTTAAGATTTATTATATCAAGTGGGCCAACTGTCGGTTTAAATTGGAGCCATCGGTTATTTCGAATCTGTCAATACTTATGTCATTCTATTCTGTCACAAAATTCAATATATTATCTCCACTGAATGCAATGAATCGTTCTACGTTTGATCAATTTTGGGATTTATTGGAACATTGTTTCCAAAACAAAGATGGTGGGAAATTGCACGAAAATGTCGTACAGAAATTGATCGCAGAGATGGACCAACAGTACCAAGTATACGCAAGTTTATTGCTAAAGTGAGTGAAACTGATTTCATTGTTGATGCTCCAAAACGTGAGCGTGCTCGTACAAAGCTTACATCCGAAAATATCGAAGCTGTGGATGAAAGTGTGCATGAGATCCATCAACATCAACTCGTCATCGTTCTCAATGATTGAACATTTCCACAATAGTACACTAGAGACGTGCCTCCCCTCAATCACAATGTGATCAATCTGGTTGGATGTTGATCGATCGGGGGACATGAAAGTGGCCTTATGAATGTCCAGATGCTGAAACTTGGTGCTACATACTACCATGTTACGCGCCGCGGCGAAATCGATCAGCCTCATACCATTGGAGGTAGTGGTCGCGTGGAGACTGAACTGTCCGACAGCGGGCCAAAGATACCTTCTCGCCCGACCTTCGCATTAAAATTTCCGACAACGATTTTGGTGTCATGGGCCGGGCACTTTTCGTATAAGTCCTCTAGCTTAGCGTAGAAGGCATCTTTAACCACATCGTCCTTTTCTTCCGTCGGGGCGTGAGCACAAATAAGGCTGATGTTATAGAATTTTGCCCTGATGTGGATTGTGGCTATTCTTTCGTTCACAGGAATGAACCCAGAGACAAGGTGGCGAAGTCTCTTATTAACCACAAATCCGCATTCGAATTCGTGCTTATTCTCATGGCAGCTGTACTTCGCAGGTTGCAAGCATTTTACATCCTTGTCCTATCCATCACATTTCCTGTATGGCAGTAATGTCAGTCCAACATTTAATGAGGGCATCCACCAGCTGGACGGAAGCTCCTACCCTGTAAAGGGTGAGGACGTTCCATGTGCCTATACATAAATCATTGTCCTTTAAACGTTCGCCTCGTGGTCAACTTTTAAGGGAATCCTTCTGAATACACTTTTGACTTTCATTGGATTTGATTTTACGTGGTGGGTTCCAAGCCCTACGCACAACCCGAATTTAACGTCCAGGGGATTGGATTTCGCAGCATGCATTAGTTACCATTTAGCGTGTGCTAGTATGCCATTCAGAAGGGGCCTCGAGGAGGTTGCGTGTCAACTTGGATACAGCAACCCAAGGATCGTCCTGGAGGTCGCCACATTGACCACAGTCAGAAACTTTACCTTGTTTCTATGCATCCCATCCCCCCAATTCTTAAACAATCTTTAAAATAATTAAAGATTAAATTTCAGAAATTCTCATTTAATTAATAAAGAAGTAAAGTTTTTCCTTTCTATTGAGCAAAAACTTGTTTGCCGTTCAAATAACGTTTGTATTTGGGAAAAAAAATATTTTTTTAAAATTCGATTTTACTCCATATTCTCTAAACGCGGTAAGCTTTAAATCCGAAACACGTATTTTTTACGTAATTATTAGTTACGCAATAATGTTGCGATACAGTTACGAGTAAACATACGATATCATCTCACATGCAATGTTTGAGTGCATCAGTTTCAAACTAACTATTAACAATTAGAAATGCACCATCGTTCATAAAGACATCCATGTTAAGATCGATTCATCAATGTTTTATTTTTCTGACATTAAATGATTAAATATAAAATCTTAAGCATTTTAACACATCTAAAAACTAGAAACAATACTTTAACGCAACGGCAAATATATGATGCAATTTATTCGCAACTACACATCATCATATGATTTCAAAACAACCCAAACAAAAAATTTAAAATATATACCTTGATTGATTACGATGCAAAGTATCAAAATACACGTTTCTGTAAAAATTGTATAATCTTGTGATCAAATATGACGAAAATCTGAACTGATTTTTTATATGAAAGCATTGTTCATTGAAATATTTATTGATTCGTCTATAACATATTTTTAAAGTAACTTAGAGTATACACACATAATTGGTCATTACAACTCTTTAGTCAGGATTAAGACCAAGCTTCTCACACCACTTATTTTGTGTGTTAATTGTATATATGAGTGGAGGGACCTACATTTATTAAAGTCGGCTACCAATGATATATTTTTGAGAAACTTTTCATGAAAACTTTTATTTTTGCAAGAAATCTGAAGTCGAAGAAGAAATATTTAAACGATGCCGATGGTTTCTTTGACTTTGAAGCCGCCAATAAAGTAAAGTAAACAACTCAAATAAACCCAAGTCCTAAAGCACACAAACATGCGTTTTATGACGAACGATTTAGAAAATTCTCAATTTGAATACCCATGTATTGTCGATCAAAAAATCGATGTTTTTTCTTAACATCGATGTATCGTTCGCATCTCTATTAACAAATTATTTCCTCTTATAGATGTTATTAGTATTATCCACAGTTTGGTTTGTCTATTCAATTGTGTTCTGAAAAATTGCTGCGAAGAAAGAAATCAACTATTTTAGGGCCATTATTACAGCTTGCCGTTAACTAAAGGGAGGATTTTAACAGGCAGATAAATTGTTTTTCAGTATTATGAGTACCCTATAAGATGGAAGTGATCGTTAAGCTAAATGGAGGATCATCCTACCTTTAACATTTAAAGGTCACTTTATGTTTGAACTTGCCATATTATATATTATTTTTATTATGGCAACTTAAAATTTTAACAAAATGAGCATATACAACAAAAAAACGAAGCCCGCGGTTGCCACTGCTTTAAAAAAAACTTGTATAATGAGCAGTTTTATCGACATTGCTCCGGCACTACCATATTTTTGAATAATTTTATCTGTAAATTGTAATAACGAAAAAAAGTTAAAGATAACTTCCATTTCCCTTTAGCTAAAGGTACCTTAACTAATCCCAAGTTTAAGGACAAGTTGTAATAATGGCCCTTAGTGTAAACTATTAAAACCACACAAAGAAAGATAGATTTTATATTTTTTATTTCTTTTTCTATATCTTTATAAAATGTTGACGCCTTGACTTTTTTGTTACAACTGACAACTTTCCTTAGGTCTACCTTATCCCTGTACTGACAGTTTTTCTATACTTGTTTCTTTGTTCTTTATACATACATACATTTCACACATTTACTGTATACATTTTTTAACAGTGTTGCTACATTAGGTTTAATAATTATTATACTTTAAGTTGATTAATTATTTGGCGTGAATAAATCAAATTATAGACGTCATGTTTTATTCAACCTTGATACTAAGTCAGTCTTATAACATACATAATTGGCCATTCCAACCCTTCAGCCAGGATTACGGATTTTTGAGAACCTTTTCATGGCAATTTTATTTACTCTCAGAGTTTTTGCCAGAAATCTGCTGAGTGGAAGTCGCCGAAGAAATATTTTTTTTATATTTTGTTTTGATGTCTGACCTGGGGTTTGAACTGTGGCCTTGCGTTTAATAAGCCAACACACTACCTACTAGACTACGGCGACTTCAGTCAGACTTATTACCATAATCGAACATTTATTTTTAATTCTGTGAGTGGATCATAAACCACTTTTTCGGAGAAGTGTTTATTGCATTCAATTTTATGGTAGTTATTGCAATTTTACTCAACACCATAATTTTACACATTTAATAATTATTAGCTCCTGTGTATGATGTGTATACCATCAAAGCCAAATAAATTAAATTCGCTTTCGTTCTTTTCAAGAACTTGATTTATTGTTTTCTAAAATTGTTGTTTTTTGTTAAATATTCTGATGATGTTGTCAATATACTTGTTTCCTTCAATTCATGATGCAATCTACATATATTCAATAGGCACACTTATTTCGGAACACAACTGACTCTCCTAAACGTATTTAGATGACGTTTAATGTTCGTTACATTATGTCAGAAACTCTCTTAAAATAATATTGAATTAAAAGAACGGTGTAATCGCTGTAGTCTAGTAGTTAGTGCGTTCGCTTATTAGGCTTGAGGCCACAGTTCAAACTCCGAGTTAGACGTAAAAATTAAAATATAAAAAAAAAATATTTCTTTCTTAAAAAATCTGTCGTTTGGAGTCGGCTTTAAATGCATTAAATTAACACATACAATATAAGTGGTTTGAGAAGCTGGGGCGTAATCCTGACTGAAGGACACAGCGTTGGTTTTCGCTAATTTATGTACAGATTTTGTAAGAAACATAAGCGGTACAGAGTTTTTTTTTTTAATATGTTTATTTACTTAAATGGTCATTAAAACCTTTTAATTAGTATTGCAACCCAGCTGCGCGTACCACACATGTTATGAATTTCACGTCGACTCTCAACGGCAAATTTGTGAAACATATCTGGCATTTTTATTTACTCTCAAACTGTTTGCCAAAAGTATTTTTTCGTATTTCGATTTTGTTCGAGCCAAAGTAAGGTAGGCAGAAACAAACTGACTAATATAATTCACGTCGATTTTCGTTGGCCTGATATTTTTTTTCACAAAAGCTGATAATTTTTTTACATACAAAGCGACTCTTTAAAGTGACTTATAAAATTGCGGAAGAAGAAATATTTGGAATTTGGAAAATGTTTCCAGAATTGAAAGATACCATCATGAATATTATACAAATTTCCGTTTATATAAACTCACGTACATACATACATATGTATATACGTATATTTTTTCTTTTCGCAAAAAAGTGACAATAATAGCCTGGGAAAAATATAAGAAAGATATTAAAAAATAAAGTAAAAATCCCTTCGTCATCAGCAATGATGACAATTTTTATTAGAAAAGCCCTTGACACAAAAAAAAAGAGAACAATATTGTATGCAATAGTTATTGAAACTTCAAGTATCACAATAAATATGACAAGCAATGATAAGCCAACTAAAGTGAACTAAATGTGATGATTTATAGATAAGATGATAATAAAAAAAAATCTGCCATTTATCGATAAAAACAACCATTCTTACATCTGCCAAACGATATTGACCACATCATATTGGTAGCCATCAGTACTTTTATTGTTATCGACAATTGTTAATAACTACAGAGAAGTGAATAACTGCTGCTATGACAGTAAGTCTACTAATCTCTTTCCTTGACGTCCTTCTTGGCCACCAATTCCGCTATAGTCAGTGCTACCACTGTAAATTGCCAAGAAAAATATGTATAATATTAAAAAACAGCATTCTGTCCCATCGAACATTCAGTTTTGAATTTGTCTAGAAACATTGACTGCCAGACTTTGGGCATTCGGCATTTTTATACCTTTTAAACACCTTCACCTATTTTATTTCTGCTATTTTCTGATAAAATAGATTTTTTTTAATGCCAAACAAATTTAAGATTTTGGGAAATTTAAATTTTTAAACATTTGCATTTTGAAATTCACCAAAAATTAAATTGTATGCCACAAATAGGATTGCTATACAATATGCTCCTTCTATAAATCGTTCGGTGAGTTTTGTAAAATATAATAAAACACGAAACTTTGAAAAGAGTGCCAGTAATACAGATCAACTCGTCTAAAAACTATGCTAAGCGCCACATTTACGATATTCGATCTAAATTATAACTCAACGTAGTAAAGTTAAATGTCTCGGTATACACATTTAATAGTTGAAACAGCGGAAATTACATAGAGACGAAACAAATGTCAAGCGAGGTATAAGAATATATTCATCTACAAGAAAAGAAGGTGAATGGTCAAAACTTTTTCAAATTTGAATATATTAAGGGATTAAGAGTCAGGAACGAGGTATGAGTATGTTATTAAAACCGAGAATTGTACTGAAAGGTGTGCATAAAATACACGTGAATTTGACCTCAAAAATTCTAATTTTCATTGATGAGGTTCGTGAACGAAAAGTGTTATCATTTGAAGTGAAAATTACATGTACAGAATTTGTAATCATCCAATCCCCGATAAGTAAACGTTTTTCAAAACTTAAAAATCATTCATTTATCTTTTTTACTCCTTGAAAAATATAAATTTTTCTGACTCCGGTGCTAGTTTTCTACATAAAAAAAGCTGATTGAGCCGCCAATTGGTCTGGTATCTAAAATACAAAAATAATGCTTCAAACTAGTTGAGAACGTAACTTCCAATACTCAAGCTGTTAATGCAAATGGGGGATAAAGTATAATTGAGTTAATTTTTCGTTTCTAATTTCTAAAGTAAATTTTCAATTAGCGTTCATTTTTAATTTAAAAATAAATAAAATATTATTTAATTAAAAAAATATTTAAAATATCATTCATATCTACGATGTATCAAATCCCAAACACCATGTCTTATATTATACATATATGTTACATGCTGTTACTATCTATCTCAAGTTATACTAACAAACTAAAAATTATGTTTTGAGTTGTGGAGATCATATAAGAATGGAAGGGTGATCGGCACGGTTTTTGGGATTTAGGATTTTTTTGAAATATTTATTATTCTAACATCGAAGAAGCCGATATTTTGCCCTCGATTGTATTGGGCAGACCTATCGTATTGACAAATGTTAATATAAATGTGTCACTATAGTCCAGAATGTAAATTATTTTAAATATATAATCTTGGATTAGGAAGCTACTACAATAAACATAGAACATAGGATAAATTTTCGTTAAATATTCAACGCAACATGATGGTGCCAGCAGTTATGCAAAAATATGGAGACAATATAGAGTCAATTCATCTTTGTGTTGTTGAGCCAATTTATGAAAAAAATTATATCTGAATTCCAGTACTTATGAAATCTGATAAACAAAAGAAGGTTCAAGTTTATGTTAAAAAGCAAGAGAATTAAGAGTCTGAAATATAGATCTTGAACATAGATGGAATTCTATGGTAAAAATGATTTCACAATTTTGAAAAATGTATTTTTTGTTTTTAATGAAAATAAAATACAAATATTAACTTAACTTAATAATACTCTCAAGCCATTAGAAATAGCTATCAATGAGCTGTCAAAAAATTCTAAAACTGTAATTGCAGTTAAAGGGGTCTTTCAATATATTTTTTAAAAGATTTCAAAAATTAAAAATTTACTGTGACAAGAATTGCTTTAATGCTTTTAAAAAGTATTGAAATATTGGACGCTTTAGTATTGCACTTCAGCACTGGAAACATTCCTATAAGTGATGAATTCCTTAAATATTCTGACAAAAGTAAGACTACAGAATTTGATTCTCAATTATGTTATCGCTTGTTTAATGGTATTCGAGATACGGAATCTGAATCTGAAGGAGATGATTGAGTGATGAATATATGTAATTAAGAACATGGACTAAACAATTCCATAAAAAAATGTTTAAATCCAAAATAATCTTCTAAGACACATATGTCTACAATTTAAAATTTTTTTATACATACATAATTGGCCATTACCACCCTTCAGTTAGGATTACGGCCTAGCTTCTCAACACCACTCATGTTGTGTGCGTTAATTTTATACATGAGTGGCGGGACCTACAGTTTAACGTCGACTCCGAACGACAGATTTTTGAGAAGCTTTTCATGGCAATGTTTTACTCTCAGAGTTTTTGCCAGAAATCTGCTGAGAGGTAGCCGCCGAAGAAATAGTTTCATATTTTCGTTTTGATGTCTGACCTGGGATTCGAACTCGGGCCTTTCGTCTAATAAGCCAACACACTACCTACTAGACCACAGCGACTTTTTTATATGTATAGACAAATGTCACAAGCGTTCTCAGAAGCTGAAAAATTACAATTACTTGCTTTACTAATTACATATTTAATTGTATATTACTTTTTAAGAAATAATTTTCAAAGAAATAATTACATTTTTTAAGTTGCCGTATTCTAGTAGGTAGTGTGTTGGCTTATAAGATGGGAGGCCGTGGTTCAACCCCAGGCCAGACATATTTCTTCGGCGACTTCCTTTCAGCTGATTTCTGGCAAAAACAGTGAGATTTAATAATTTCTCAAAAATCTGCCTTTCGGAGTCGACTTTAAACTATAGTTCTCGCCACTCAAGTATAAAATTAAAAGACAAAAAATTAGTACACACAACATAAGTGGTGAGAGAAGCTAGGTCGTAATCCTGACGATAAGATTGTAATGACCAATTATGTATGTAAGTATTTACAGTCTCATACACCTGATTAGAAGCATTGTTTTTTTTAAGTAGAATATTAAAATATTTTATTTGTAATCATTTCTCATTTCGGGATACAGAACAATGACAATGAGAAACGAATTTCATTTGTTTTAGATGTACAACAAATACTTTACGTGCCGCATTTTAAAAGTTCGCTTCAAGAAAAAATATTCGGTGGGATATTCGTCGGAAAAGTATGAGCGTAGAAATGGCTAAGGAATGAGTTGATAAATTTATATTTACACGGGATTGAGTTTTATTCTTAAATAACCTTATGGAGCATCAGTATGTAGTGGTAGTTCTTCTATCGTTATCTTCATCATTGACATTATCCAGTAACCATCCATGATTCCGGATAAGAATCTTTTAAGTACTTGTGCGTTTGAGTGACTAACTGACTTATTGAGTGCTTGCTTGTGTGTTTAAGTTTGTGTAAATGTTTGTTTGCCTGCTTGCCTTTTGTTGCCAGCATGTATTTTATTGTTTGTCAATGTCATAAATTTCAAATTGAAATCTTAAGAAAACAAAAAAATTAAATAAATCACACAAAGAAAAAGAATGAAAATAAAAAGATGTGAAAAGGAGGAAAAATCTTTCATTTTATTATTATTATTATTACTTCTCGTATTATATTATTCTAGTGGTTATTGTGTCATTGAAAGACTTCTCTGGCAAACGTCTCTGTATATAGAAAATTTAATATTTGAAAATGATTTTTATAATCATACGTGATAAATTTAAACATTGTATTTTGGACGTTTATGATAATAAAAGTTTAATAAATTTCGTTAGCAAAATACAAAAACTCACAAATATAGCAACACACTCATATAAAAGATTTAAATATTTTAATAAAAAAAAGTAAATAAATAAAAAAAAAACTCTTGTTTATAGTGTGATGATTTATATATTGTCATCTTATATTATGTATAATATCTATGTAGGTATGTAAACATTGTTAACAAACATAGAACGTGATTTCCTAATAGAATCTAAACGAATAGTAAATGTCAACAGAAATGTTCTCACACAAAAGCACATTCAAAATTGAAACACTATCATAGAGGACGAATGGCAAATACTTCCAAGTGAATAAAATTGCAGGGCCTTCTGTTTTTAGATTAGGCGGACCAATTAAAAATTGAATATATTTTATGGTTGATCTGCTTTCTTAATACTATGTTCAGATATGCACTTTCATTGAGTCAATATTCGATTTATTAAGTACAATATTTTAAGTATGCAGACATAACAATATACGCAGTTCAGCTGCTTATTCAATATTCATTTAACAGCTGGTAAACAAAACAGCTGGTTGTTTCAACAACATTGTTTTTTTTTTCTTTTTTTTTGTCGTTGTTGACATTTGAATTGTCAAATATCAACAGAAAGTGTTCGGATAATTGTAATATGCGCACTGAACATATTTATGACAGTGCTTCATTTTAAGTTTTATTCAATATTATAACAATTTGCGTATTTATTGCGCAATAATTAATTGAAACTTTATATGAAATATTGAGCTCAATAATGGAGTTTATTGCGATTAAATAAAGGTGCATATCTGAAAACCGTATAACATATTTTTTCTTTTCAATTAGACTGTTTGACAGAAGTGAATGCTGATAATAATGAATTTTGCACTTTGTATTGGATCTTTTCGAAGAAATTAACAATATGTATTAAAATCTTAAAACTAAAATAAATATAATTGGAATTGCCAACCTTTTGCGTTCGTGAATATTAAGAAAAAAAATATTATGTCAAATCCATAGTTTGCAGCCTTTTAAGACATCTATGACCTTCAAAAAATAGCAGATTTCTTGCAAAGTGGTTTGAATGACTAAATAGTTTTATTAAATAAGCGGGAATGTGCCTTTTTGATTTGAATGCTGAGATCCCTATGGATGTTGTTGTTTCTGATATACTATGGAGCACACGTAATCATTCTTTAAAGTTGGGACTGTCTTCGCTGCAATTCTTCTAACTACATTGTATGATGAGGCCGTTCCTCAATGTGGTGAGTCCATATAAGACGACGATCAAAGTTCATACCGAAGTAGTTGATGTGGTTTTGTTCCGGTATTCTTGAATCATTAATTCTCAATGGAGAACAATTATTTGTTTTAAGCGTGAAAATTATGTGGACACATTTGCTAGCATTAACTTTAAATTTCCATTTCTCTAATTCATTAACATGGGATTAGAATAGTGCGGAAGAAAGTAAACGGCACTTTTCATGAGTGCTTCATGAATGCAGTCTCATCCGCGAAGGTTGAAGTGTTAATCAATGAGCTCATTGGCATGTCTGCAGTGAACAACAAAAACTAGAATAGCCCTGGGCTGCTTCCCTGAGGAATGACGGTAGAAATCATTTTCCGGCAAGATAAATTACAATTTGATTTTGTGTGAAAATATCTGTTTTCTAAGTAATTTCTGAAGAGTTAGGAAGTAATAGGTTTATAATTTTGTATATCAAACCATCGTGCCAGATATTGTCAAATGTTTGGGAAATAAAGAATTAGAAGAGTGTAACTAACATGCAATGAAGGGTTGTGTAAGAATTAAGAATATGCAAGACTGTGGGACATAGCCTATGCAAGTCTTTACCTTTAAATAAAGGCCAACCAAGGCCCCTTTGTGTTATCGAAATAAAATTTGAATAATTTCAATTATAAAAAATAAGAAAACAAAAACATCCCCGCAAGAATTTTCTATGCAGACAAACAAAATTTCTTATTGGTGTGTTAGACGTACCTTACGGAGCCAAAATTGGCTCATAGTTTTACCGAAATCTGTTTCTTGTGCTCAAAAGTTGGGAAAATTGAATTAATGAGAACATTCAAAAGAGAGTAATTTAATGTTTTGTCTTTTGTTTACTCTCATCTTATCAGACTTTACATGGATTTACCTCGAACAAACCTAATATCATCAGAGTGTAATCAAATTTTTATCTCTCATCTTATGTTCTCTCTTACAATGACTTTGTCAATAAAGTAAAAAAAAAACAAAACAAAACAAACGAATGATGAACAAACAAATGGAAGAATGGGAATGAATAAATAAATAAACACAAGAACATTAATACAACCCAATTGCACATAAACACAGATTCATACCTATTCATACCATGCTCAAAACCCAGCAGTAGCACGACATTCAATTTTCAAATTCATCCTGTTTTGCATTTTAAATGAGCTTGTAAATAATACATTACCTTAACAAAAAAAATATATATATACATACATATATATGTATATATAAGTATGTATGTAAATACATTATTTGTAAAGAAATTTTCTCAAATTTAGAGAAAAGAAGCACACAAACGTACATTACATATAGTACGGATTTTGGATGAAAATACAAAACAGTGTTCCTCTCTAAATGTTCATATGTACGGATGTATATTAATGTGATTTGATGAAGTAAAGAAATTTAAAAAATTTTGAACACATCTGTGATGGAGCTGTATTAAAGTTAACCTTAAATTGTTTTGGTGACGAGATAGTTAAAGATGTCGTAACACATAAACGAAATACAAGTCACTTAATGTAAATGAAACTGATTTTCAAGTTTTTAGCCCGTTAACTGTCGACAGTTAACACGACAGTCACAACGAAGGGAACACTTCACATATCACACTCAGTGTACTTCTCATGAATATACATTCGCAACGATGCGTTAACGATTCGTAAGTATTTTTTTATTATTTTTTTTTAATAAAAAAATAATTTTGAAAGAATCTATATTTCAGAAAATTAATTATTTCTGAAAAACAATATTAAGCACTTAAAGGGTTAAGAGAACATTTTAAAATGATTAACGAAAAATCTTTTTTAATTACATAATTCATCGCTTGCCATCACCTTTTGAAACTGGATTCAAATGTTAAGAAACATTAATTTATTCGATAATAAAAGTTTACTTAACAGTACGAAAACCAATAGAATTTAACACCGTCAAGAGCCTCATAAGAATCGACTTCGTTTCTTTAAAAGTGTATTTTGTTTTATGTATATGGAGATAAGCATTTAAAGTTTAATATTATTTATCCTCCTCCTCTTACCCATTTAAAGTCAAACCAAAACGACAAGGAAAACTTTAAGAATTCTGAAATTTTTCAATACAAAGTGTTTTCTAACACAGTTTAAAGTCGATTCCGAAGGACCCATTTTTATTTTCTATTAGAGTTTTTGGATGAAATCTGCTGAGATGAAGTCACCGAATATATTTTTTTTATATTTTTATTTCGAGGTCTGACCTGGGGTCTTACGTCTAATATGCCAACACACTACCTGCTAGACTACGGCGACGGTTATCATTTGGCATTGCAAAATCTGTCATATAGATTCCATAAGGAAATATTCAAGCTCATACCTCGATTTATGCTTAAGCAACGTTAAGATTTATTGGGCCAACGAGAAACTGCGCGATGATGTCGATTTTGCTAAAAAAAAAAAATCATCTGTTCGGATTACGCTCATTTAATCTCGGTGGGTACATTAATAAGCAAAATTGCAGTATTTGGGGCTCATAAAGCCCACACGTGGTCTTACAAAAGCCAATGCACCTATTACGAGGGACTGTTTGGTACAGCTTGTGGAGCGGAGGCATCATTGGCTCATATTGCTTTGAAAATGCGGAGGGTCCAACCACTACAGTGAAAGGAGACACCTATCGCACCATGATAACCGATCTTTTTGTACCCGATCTTCATGGTATTGATGTGAACGGCGTTTGGTTTAAACAGTATGGCGGAACTTGCCACACATCTCTTACTACAATCGATTTATTGTGGCAAACGTTTGATTGCAGTTTAATTAGCCGAGATGATAATGTCAATTGGCCGCTAAGAAACTGCGATTTGACTCCGTTGGACTATTTTCTGTGGAACGCCGTTAAAGAAAAGTTTTATGCCGAGAAACCAGAGACAATTTAGCATTTGAAGGCCAACATTCGCGGTGCCACTACCGAGATACGACCTTATACTCGAAAATTGGTACGATCGAATGACGTAATGTGAGACCAGGCGCGGCCGCAATGAAATTAAATGAAATGAAGTAATTTTCGATTTCTATTTCCATTGCACGTCACAACAAAATAATAAATTTGGCAAAATTTCAAACCGTTTTTGCTTTATTGCATTTTCATTTTAAACATTTAAATTTCAAACCCAATAGATTCTGCGACAATGAGAATGCCAGCACAACATATTTTTAGAGACTTTAAGTTGACCGACTTTAGAAGAATTGGTGCGATAGGTACCATAGACTAGCAATGAATCGTTTTTCTCTACTCATAAGCACTCATGAAATTTTGAATATAAATGAGTCAACAATATTGAAATTTAACTACTCTGATTCATTTGTACTCACTACAAAGTTGATTTATAAGTACATACGTTGACATCAAACTCATACCATTCGAAATATGTTTGATTTATAACCCTTCTCCTTCAGATTCATAAATTTAGAAAAATACAGTCTTAGTTGTTGTTGCATTTATGAAAAAAAACCAACAAAAAAACACAGTAGTGAGTATTTTAGTATTTGTAAGCGGATCACACTTATTTTGTGATTTTTGTAAATGTTGAGTCATGGAGAGTCGAAGTCAACAACATCATGCGTATTGTTTAGTATAAATATGATGAGTACTTCAAACTTTGAATATGAATAGAGGTTCCATGATATTAAAAAAAAGTATGAATGCGTTTAAGTATCAGATATTATGAGTATGATTCGATTCTACTCGCATTTTTGAAAACTCATTTGTGATCTGTGATATGTGCATACATATGTATGGCACTTTTCAAAAAATGTGAATTAACTTGCCAGAAAGTATGAAATAATTTTTGACCACCCAAAATCAATTTTTCAAATGAAATTTTAAAAAAAAATATTTGATTAATTTTAATTAGATGTTACATTTAATTCAGTCGTAAACGTTCTTTAGATCGCAGTAGTTGTTTTTTTTTAAATTTAGGTTTGCTTTTATTTACATTTAAAATTTTTATTAACTAATTTATTTGTTTATAATTTAAAAAAAGAAAAAATTATTGAATAAAATTTTAAAAATTTCTGAACCCACACTAATACTACTTATTACAGAATTCGACAGATTGGTTATGGGAGAGATGGGATGCATACAAACAAGGTAAAGTAGCTGACTGTGGACAACGTGGCTACCTCCAGGACGATCCTTGTCTGGTTGTATCCAAGTTGACACGCAACCTCCTTTTGGCCCATCCTGGATGGCATACAAGCACCCGCTAGATGTGAAATAATGCGTGCAGCGAAGTCCTATCCTCTGGACGTTAAATTCGTTTTGTGCGTAGGGCTTGGAACCCACCACGTAGAAAGGAAAGATCTAGAAGGATTCCCTTAAAAGTATAAACGTGTAAAGGACAATAATTTACGTATAGGCACATGGAACGTCCGCACCCTTTACAGGGTAGGCGCTTCCACCCAGGTGGCGGCTGCCCTCATTAAATGTACAGGTCCTAATGGCCTCCCCGCTGAATTGTTTAAGACCGGAATTAATAAGTTGACAGGGAGCATGCACCAGCTTATTTACAAAATATGGCTAGAGGAAAGCATGCCTACTGTCTCATGTATGCCCGCAGTGTCGTCTGTCCTGTGCTGAAAAAGGGAGACCCTGCCATATGAGTCAACTACAGGTGTATAAGCCTTCTCCCTATCGCATACAAGGTTCTTACAGGCCTATTGTGTAAACGACTGAAACCATTCGTCATAACACTGATTGGACCTTATCAGTGCGGCTTCAAACCTGGCAAGTCCACCATCGACCAGATATTCACACTACGTCAGATCCTGGGAAAGGTCCACGAAAAACAAGTCGACAGAGAGATGGAAGGCTGCCTTATGCCTTCGATAGCCCCATGAGGGATCTTGTTTTTGCCGCAATGTCTGAGTTCGGTATACCTGTGAAGCTGATAAGGCTTCCCTGCAGCTCCGTCAAGGTAGGAATGGACCTCTCCGAACCTTTGAATACCGTTCGAGGTTTCAGACGAGGCGATCCCTTATCATGCGACCTCTTCAACTTCGTCGTGGAGAGTGTTCTGCAAAAAGCAGGAGTGCATCGTAATGGCACTATTTTTCAAAAAAGGGCCTTACCAAGCGAGATGTTACTGCTGCCTTTAGTGGTATTGAACGGTAGTCTAGTAAGATGGGTCTGGCTACAAGACGGTCATCCTCCCCGTGCTTCTTTATGGCGCAGAGGCATGGACCCTATTAAGCACTGATGCAGCAGCCTTGAGAGTATTCAAGAGAAAAGTCCTATTCAAGAAAAGAGAAAAAAGAGAAAAAGGCCATTCAACGCGCATGGACTTCAGTTTCTCTCGACTATTTGAAAAATTTGTAGGAGTCAATGCCTAACAGGATATTCGAGGTTATTTTGAACAAGGGAGGCTCAACTCACTGCTAGAAACCCATATTTTAATTTTAGTTTTCATAAAAAAATAAAAAAAATAAAGAAATTAAAAACCTTAATAAAAAGTAATTTTTCTACATTTATTAAAAAATGTGCTGTTCTAGTGAAACGGAATTTGATTGTTATTTTTTGAGTATTTTTGGTTTTTATGTTGTGTTTTAAAAACAATCTAATAAATCGAAATAAATTTTATTTTATAATAGAAACTACAGATAGCACTACAAATGCAATCAAAAATCAATCCGCTATCTTTATTTCTTACGAAGATATAGGAGGGAGAATTTCTATGTGTACGGTGTGCTATTCAAGTGAAATGCAGTGTACATATCAACTATAATCATTACTCAATAAAAAATCTTTCCGGAAGTTTTGGACTCCATGCAGATGCCTGTGAACTTGTAGTAAAAAAAATTTTTTTTTTATGACGACAAATCCAAACCTTATTAATTTGTAAAAAAGTTGTTATTGTAAAAACACCATTATTTATTTACATATTTGTTAATATTAATACAATTCTAAATTAGATTTAATTATTTACGAGCTGAGTAACTTCGACCATTTGCAATAGTCTAGTCTATCACATAACCCACTAGACTACCAGGACACAAAAAAAAAACCCAAATAATAACACAATTCATAGTAAAAAAGCCAAAAGCGCATAAGTAAATAGTCATAAAAATAATATTTAACGACTCAATTTTTTATATTGAAAAGGTTTAAATATTATGCCATTCCAGTTGCAGTGTCATTTTTAAACATTTATACATAAGTACATAATTGGCCATTACAACCCTTCTGTTAAGATTACGGCCTAGCTTTTCACAACACTCATGTTGTGTGCGTTAATTTTGATACGTGAGTGGCGGGACCTACAGTTTAACGTCGACTCCGAACTACAGATTTTTGAGAAACTATTCATTTGAATTTAATTTACTCTCAGAGTTTTTGCCAGAAATCCTCTGAGAGGAAGTCTCCGAAGTAATATTTTTCATATTTCCTTTTGATGTCTGACCTCTGGATTGAACTTGGGCCTTACGTCTAATAAGCCAACACAGTACCTACTAGACTACGGCGACTTTTAAAACTTTAAGGCCTTAAGGTTTTAAAGACATAAGGGCCGTATTCATATTAATACAATTTATTGATTTCTTAGCATATTTTCTCACTCTTTAGCCGGAGCTAATGCACTTAAAAGATTTAAAGACTGCAAAAAATGTACCGATACCCAAGACAACTAACGGCATGAGAGTAGATGACTTTAGGCCAATAGCTTTACTTTTAATTATTGACAAAGTCTTTGAGAAAATACTCCATAAACAACTCTTGTCATATTTCAATGATAACAGCCAAAAAAGGGTGTGATACAGAGGAAGCAGTAGTAGTAGTAGTAAATAATAATTGTCAAGGTTTAGATGAAGGATTAAGTGGTGTGGCGGGTATCTTTTAAGATTTTTCGAAGGCGTTCGATCATCATACAATTCTTATTGAGAAACTTGCATATTATGGAGTGGAAGGTAGAGCGCTAGCCTTGTTAAAAAGTTATCTGTTCAACAGAAAACAGTATGTTGAAGTAAATAAGCTCAAAGTACTGTTGGTATGGTTGAGTATGGAGTTCCGCAGGGTAGTGTATTGGGCCCATTACTATTTAGTATATATCTCAATGGCTTAAAAAAATCTAAAACTTTGTGATAAACTTTATATGTTTGCCGATGACTTAAGTGTTATTTTATCCACATAAACATGAAACTTCTCTAAAAGCTCACAATGAATACGAATTATGGAGTATGCGAAACTAAATAGACTATGTTTAAATCCGGAAAAGACAAAAGTTTTAAGATTTAGGCCTTATATGGTTGATGGAAAAAATTTTAGTATTTTTGTGGATGGTAAACCTTTGCACGAATTTACCTCAATGAAATATCGTGGTGTGCATCTGCAAAGTAACTTATCATGGGATTTACATATAAAATCTTTAAAATCAAAAATTACTTCAGCTAATGGCTTGATTTATAAATTTAAAAACAAATTTAGGGCCATTATTACAACTTGCTGCTAAACTTGGGTTTTGTTAAAGGTAAATTTAGCAAAAGGCAACTGTATGTGTGGCAGTACCGGATCAATGTCGATAAGAGTGCTCAAATTTTTTTCTTAACGCAGTGGAACCGAACGGGCTTCGCTTCTTTTGCTGTATATGCTCATTTTAATTAAATTTGAATTTGTCATATTGGAAATAAAATAAATTATGCCAAGCTCAAACATAAACTTAACTTTAAAAGTTACCGGCAGAATAATCCTCCCTTAGCTTAACGCTCACTTCTTATTGCGTACTCATAATAATGAAAAACAATTTATCTGCCCGTTAAAATCCTCCATTTAGTTAACAGCAAGCCCTTAATCTCATAACACCCGAGTTTTAGAAAGGCGGACTGAAAGTTAAACAGTATTGGTATGTTCCATCCTTTGTATCTTCAATCCAAGTTGCATTTGAGCTTTCGATGGCAAAGTCTTCCGCCTTAGAAGATTATTTGACTAATCTGTATACTACAAATTGGTATATATGTAGTTTCCCGACTACTCCTTTTGTTTTCATTACTAAGGCACGTTGCGAAGCATTTCCAAAATCGTGGAGTCTAATTGCTCTGTCTATGTCACAGTTAAGGATAGAGCGAAAAACAAGTCACCTGACGGTTCATCCTGAAACCTCGAGTTGTTATAATAGACCGTGTCTCCGCGCGGACCCCAGAACTAAGATTTGTGCGAACTCTGCGGATGCGCTCCAACAAGAGGAGCCGTGTCGGGCTTTTAAACGGTATTACATTCCACATATAATGGCATAATATGTCTTTCAAGGGAATAAAAAATTTCGATTTCTCACACACACTTTAAAATAATTTTATTGTTAGGAAGCGGTTTACAAATGATCCTTTAAACTCCGATACCCACATTTTAGCACTTCATGAAACCCAGGGGATTAAAACTATGCACACATTTTTCGGCCTAGTAGTACAACAGTTAATCATAATCATTTTTTTTATCCGTTTCAGTAATTTTCGCAATGAATTTGAAATTTGAATGAAATAATTAAAATCGTGTAATTCGACCTTTATGTAAGCACGTTTATTATCAACGAGTAAAAATTTTACACAAAAAAACTTTCGGATCAAATTATACTTGAGCGTAAAAAACATCTTCAAATACATTTTTGCATGTTCTGACCATGTAGTACGAGTTTCGAAATTAGGTGAGGAAGAGTTGTTTTTATTTAAAAGGAAAAAATGCGAACAATTTCCTAAATTGTGAAGGCAAAGTTTTTTACCAGCTCTTAATAGCAAAGAACCTGGTAAATTTCCAATTTCTCTGACATTCAATAGGGTAAAGCTCCTGTGACTGCGATACACAACGTTGTTACTGTTATTGAAAAATCTGTTTATTGACAAAAACTTTTAACATTACTTAATAAAAAGTATGGACTGGCATTATATGGAGCGTGCTATTTTAGAGTTTGCCCTCAGAGAGGAATTCTGTCACCTTTTCTGTGAATTAAGTCGCATGCAACTAGTACAACTTGTGGCCAATTAAACACTATAAAAAGGGCAGTCGCAGGGGGTAGTGCATTATACAAATGCGCTCTGTTAAGTTCACTTTCAATATTAGCCTTCGGGCAATAGATGAATATTATAACTCGTGTTCCAAAGAACTGTGGAGTGAACCGCGACTTGCAGGCTAGCTCTATTGCCAACCCTTTGGCACTGTGCAAATTTAGCTGAGAAGTAATTAGTCTAGGTTTTACAATCGAGATAGGACGAACGTTGCTTAAAACACTATCTATTCACATTTCTAGCACAGTTAATTCTACCAACGTAGTCTAATAGGTAGTGTATTGGCTTATTAGACGTAAAGCCCGGGTTCGTATCCCAGGGCAGACATCAAAACGAAATATGAAAAAAAATATTTCAGCGGCGACTTCCACTCAGCAGATTTCTGGAAAAAACTCTGAGAGTAAATAAGCCTGCCATGAAAAAGCTTCTTTCACTCACGTATAAAATTAAAACTCACAACATGAGTGGTGTGAGAAGCTTGGTCGTAATCCTGACTGAAGGGTTGTAATGAACAATTGTGTATGTATGTATGTATGTAATTTCACCAATTTATAGTTTATAATAGTAATGGTACTCTTAAGGTGATGAGTGTCAACTATCCGCTCACTGATAGATTTGAATGTTCTAGGCAATGCTCAGTCGCTTCTAATATAATTGAGACGTTTGTGCAACTTGGTCTATAGTTTATTTTCTGAGAAGGCGGGGAAGGTCACTTGGGTGAGCTTTTGTTTAAGCTACCTTTACATCTTCGAATAATAGTTCATGCTCGATATCGCAATGTTTGGAGATATTTTGGGTAGCCAGTGGTTCGGTATTAGCCCCTTATTAATTAATGTTTTGGCGCTAGTCTCGAATTGATGAGGTGGACGCATGTCGATCCAGGATTGTTTATGAACCGTTGAGGGTTAGTACCAGTTCTTGTAGGCATTACTAATCGAAAGTTTATCTCATGTAGCCTCACACATAACTGCTTTAACTTCGGTGTTATTGGGTCTTGTAGACTATAAACACGAGCCTAGGTCAAAAACAATAGCGATAGATCTCAGTAGATAAGACGTGATCGTGCCCAAGTTACCATTTCGCGTCATCCAGAGTGCTTAGCCATCGAATAAAATATTGTTACGTTTTTACCCTTTCAAAAACGTTGACAATATAAGTTCGTAGATTGTAAAGGAAATAAAAATAAATTTGTGTTTAGTTTTAAAGCAATTCTTTATTGTTCGCACAATTCCGTGTGTCACTTTTCACGACTTGATTTAAGCAACAACTATTTGCTTTAATCGTTATTATTCTTTACACTCTTCCACGTACACAATAACAATTGTTCAATAGATCTTTATAACAGAGATCTTCAAACCACAATTATTTTCTTCATACGCAACGTGTCTTCACACAAGACTGACTGAATTCTTTCTGATCCCGTTGCCTGCTTTGTCTTGCCCAAGGCAAATTCAATACGGTAACCGCAACTCTACAACAAGTACAACAATGCAAAAACAACACGCATTTTGTTTTTGTTGAACCTCCATTTGGATGTCAAAATAGGAAGAAAAAAAAGGAAAAGGAAACAAAAATGAACAACAACACGCACAACAAACACACACAAAAACAACAAAATTTTGACATTAACAAAGTGCTCAGCTGTTGACATGATCCCACCATCTATGAATTCGCCATGGTCTTGCCTTTTATATCGCTGGGTAAACAGTCTGATGAATTATCTCGAATGAGAATGACCTTGCCCTTCGCAAAATCTCTATAAATATAAACATGTTGTTTTCGTTATTGTTGTTTGGGTATTTTGTTTACGTTTGTCCTTGCATTGTTGTTGTTGCCTGTTTGTTTACTTTGTTTACTTTTTTATGCTGATGTTGCCATATTCTTGGTTATTCTTTGTAAACAAGTCCATTGTTTTGTTTTTGTAGCTTTTGTTTATCATTTTTATAACACCATTTTCACTTTCGTAACAAAATGTATCGAAATATCTAAGTACACATGTATGTATGTACATATATTTTAAAATGAATAGAATTGCCTGTTTGCAAATAAATGTAGCAGAAGCTAAATTTAAAACCACAAAATCTATATATCAGGCGACAACATCATCTGCCATATTTACAATTTCTACTTATATTTTAAACTGATATTTGTTTGTGTCTTCTTTAAAATTATAGAATGGAATTGACAAAGCTTTTAAATGTTAGGTGGGTTGTTATAATATATTACATGCAACCTGCTGGCATTTGAGTATGTTACATACATATGTATATAAATGTTTGCAAAAACAAAAGGAAGAAAAAGAAGAACGAAAGGTATAAATTCATTCATGATAGTGTCTTATTCAAACGTCGGTACAACTCCATTGCTTAGAAGGGATTTAGTGGCATCGTAAACAGCACCTCCACTAACGTCTGGATAAACACTGTTTGGATAAGTTAATTCAGAAAAATCCCATAGGAGAGAATTTAATCCCACCTAGCAAAGTTATTCAAGTGAAAAAATGTCACAAAGGAATGAACACACACACACAGCCAAGGCAAAATACTAAGGAAAGATAAAACATATTTAGAACTGACTGAAGTACACATAAAAACATAACGTGAACTACACTAATACAAATATGTGTGTGTCATTGTAATACTTCTCTAAAACAAAGACAACACAAAAAAGAAAAATAATAATAAAAATAAAAATGAAAAAACGGAAAGGAAAGGAAACAAGGCTAACTAAAACACATGTGCTTCGCTTGGTATGATAAAAGAATAAAAATTATAACAACAACTATAAAATCGAATTTTTGCTTACCATTTGGTGTTTACCAAAGATAAATTGTATTACAACTCAATCTATGATGCCGGTTTATATTCAGAAATTTACAAAAAAATGAAAAAAAGACGTTTTTTTTAAGAAAAGTTGACTTGACATAAAACGAATCAGATGCAGTTTCATATTGATGTGTGGCTGAGTGTGTCTTTATTTATGTCTCTACTTTTTTTTTCTTTTTTTAAGTTGAGTAGTCGTCTGATAAACCATTCTTTAAACCATTCAATAACATTCGAATGACATTCTATTATTAGTTCAAATCTCCGTAAAAGGACATCAAATTGTGACTATTCACTGGTTTTTAAAAACAAAAGTTTTTTGTGTCAATTCTCAATATTTTGACCATGGCGAAATCGTATACAGAGAAAATATATGTATATTCGTTTAAGAAAATATAGTATAAAAGAAATAAACACTTTAGTCAAAATTTTTTAATATTTATAAGTTTCAATTAGCAAATATGTACACACATAATACACAATTGACCATTACAACCCTTCAGTCAGGATTACTGCCTAGGTTCTCACGCCACTGATGTTGTGTGAGTTAATTTTAATGCGTGAGTGGCGGGACCTACAGCTTTCCGTCGACTCCGAACGACAAATTTTTAGAAACTATTCACGGCAATTTTATTTACTTTCCGAGTTTTTGTCAAGAATCTGTTGAGAGGAAGTCGCCGAAGAAATATTTTTTCATATTTCGTTTTCATGTCTGACCTGCGGTTTGAACTCGGGCCTTATGTCTAATAAGCCAACACACTATCTACTAGACTGCGGCGACTCCAGCAAATATGTACATAAAACTTAATAACAAGCTATTTACAATATTTGAGCGTATAACGTCCCCAAAATTATTGTAAAAAAAAAAGAAAGCGGGCTGCAAAGAACCCCTCTGCAAAGAACAAAGCTTTTATTACGTATATATTGAACTTCTAGAAAATATAGAACCTTTTAACCTGTTGGAAATTATTAGAGTGTCAAATCTTATGAGTGAACTGATACCACCCAGATAGTGGCAGCGACGTCGAATCTCCTAAGGAGATATGACGTTGCATAAAGTATGCAGTCATTTGTTGTAAATATGTATAAATAAAACATACAATACACCGATCTAATGATTATTGTTTTTGGAATAGAACAATAAGTTAAAACAAGAGTGTCAGAACGTACCGTTCTGCTCTTAAATAGGAATAAGTGACAAGCACTAGGATGGACATCGATGTTTTTTGGCGACGCAAATCATCCCAAAGAAATGTTCATTGAGCTCACAGGGTCGTTATAGTACAAGTTTTTATTGCTACGTTCTATACTAATGTACAGTACCGAGCAAAAAAATGCAACGTTAAGCCGATTGATCTTTATGTAATTCCAGCTATTTTTCTTATCCAGCTCACAATGAGTTACAAAAATTCGGTTTATTATATTTATGGAACGATTAGGTATGGAATTTTCTTGAATTTTCTTGGAAACTTGCTTCAGACGTATTAAAAACCTAAGAATAACTCTGAAGCAATTTACTGAACAACGATAACCCAGTAATAGACCTAGTGATAGAAACAATTAAAGATAACAAAGCATAGATAATACAATTGCATATGTGTAAATATATTAACCAACATCACCTGTATAATCTCAATTCATATGGCATTGATCAAGGAAAGCGATTTATCACTTGTTTAGAGCATAAAAATATGTTGACTTCAATATGTTGACATAATTGAGAAACATAATTGTGGGAGGGAGCTCTGAATTCAACACTCAATTCTAATGTTTTAAAAATTGAAATTTAAAAAACTATTTTCTTCGTCTTTTCTTCTGGCAAAAGGTCTGAAAGTAACTACTTGCCATCACATAACCTTTCATTCAATCTTGGTCTATGTGTGGGCAATATTGTTATATCATGCCACATTCAGAGCGTTCTTCGTAAACAATTTTTCGAGGACCAAGTTTAACGTTCCTTTTTGGTTAGAAAGTGAGCAGCAACAGAACCAAGGAGAAAGTCAAAGTAAATGAAGGTTGATAGGCCAGACGCTTATCATCAAACTTAAATTTAACTTTTTCCCTCCTCCTCCAACCTAATTTCTCAATTTCGCTACAATGCAGTGTATATCTCCGAGTATAATATACTCTGATTATTAAATGGAATTTTACGCATCATTACGTATAAATTAGAATACAATTGTTGATGGGCTCTGCACATCGTAGATATTATTATATTATGTATTGTTATAGGAACAAATTTTAAAATTTTTTACAGAAGCAGGCTTTTTAAATGCCTAAATTTTATTTACTTTAAATATTAAATCAATGTCAGCTTTCAATAGAGCGATTGGTTTCAAATGACTTTAATATTCGAAAAAATTAAAATCAGTGTAAGGGGATAAGAAAATACAACACCGGTCGACAATTTAACCTTAAAAAAGTGATTTTTAAATCAGGGACCGAAAATAACTGTTATTTTTGAATTTTTGATTAAAAAAAGCAACCGCAAGGAAATGTCGGAGAACAAAACCAAGTACAGTGTACTCTCTCCTAACGGACACCCCTCTTAAGCGGACACCTTCAATAAACGGACACTTTTTTCAGTCCCATAGAAATTGTAAGGGATTTTTAAAGTATTTCTCTCTTATGCGGACAACCCTCTCATAACAGGACGCGGACACTTTTTTCCACGGCATATTGACATTTTTGTTCCCCATAAACGGACGACTTGCAGATGGTAACACAATTTTTTTTTGTTTGCTTAAAACTTACATCGTTGTAACACTTGTACACATTTTTTTATTCGCTGAGTTCAATAAAACGCGCATTTAAAAAGGGAAATCCCGAAAATGTGCATTTAAAAATGAGAAACTTAGTGTACGCGAGTTAGCAGAGAAATGTAAAATCATTAAATGACAAGCTGCTTGCACAACAAATTTCAGGATTGTGGGACACTGATATCAATTCGGAGAGAAAAAGAAGTATGTTGAAGCCCATGGGTCTTAACATAGATAAATTGTGCTACGAATGGTTTGTTAAGGCTCGAAATAAAAACATTCCTTTATCGGGCAGACTTATAAGAAGCAAGGCCAAATGAAATTTCTGTTTATTTTGTCTTGTCATTATATGTTCGTTTTTGTTTTGTATATGTACTTATAGTTTGTTGATTGCTCTTTTGGATTTTCTCTCATAAACGGACACTCCTCATAAGCGGACAAAATTGTCAGTCCCATAGGTGTCCGCTTAAGAGAGAGTACACTGTATACCATTTTGATTGTTTTGGACCAAATTTTTATAAAATGCGATGCTTTTTAAAAACATGATTTTTATTTTTTAGAAAAAAAATAACAGTTATTTTTTGATTTTTATTTTTTCGAGCAAAAATAACACTTATTTTTGACTTTTATTTTTTCGAGCAGAAATAAAAGTTATTTTTTGACTTTTATTTTTAAGCGCAGAAATAAAAGTTATTTTTTGACTTTTATGTTTTCGAGCAAAAATAACAGTTATTCTTGACTTTTATTTTTTCGAGCAGAAATAAAAGTTATTTCTTAACTTTTATTTTTTCGAGTAGAAGTAAAAGTTATTGTTTGACTTTTATTTTTTCGAGCAGAAATAAAAGTTATTTTTGTTTCAATTCATGATGAATTCATAATATTTATTAAAAAATTTTTTAAAAAAAATTAAAGTAATTTATGTCACAAAATTATTAGAATTAAGTTTTGGGTATATTAAACACTAATCTTTGGTTTGAAATAACCAAAATAACTTTTATTTCTGCTCGAAAAAATAAAAGTCAAAAAGTAACTTTTATTTCTGCGCTTAAAAATAAAAGTTGAAAAATAACTTTTATTTCTGCTCGAAAAGATAAAAGTCAAAAATAACTGTTATTTTTGCTCAAAAAAATAAAAATTCAAAAATAACTTTTATTTCTGCTCTTAAAAATAAAAATCCAAAAATGACTTTTATTTCTACTCGAAAAAATAAAAGTCAAAAATAATTGCTATTTCTGCTCGAAAAAATAAAAGTCAAAACATAACTTTTATTTCTTCTCGAGAAATAAAAGTCAAAAAATAACTTTTATTTTCTGACTTTTACGATAAAAGTTATAACAGTTACGGTCCCTGTTTTAAATGATTTTTAGCTGGATAATGCCTACATATTCCAAAAATGTATTTTATAACACTTATCGCATACACTGATGTACAAAGACAGAAAATACGAAATCATGCTCATGCTTTAGTTCTATCATTGTTGTTTATATGGTCATACATACATACATACATGTGTGTACATAATATGTACATATGTATATTGTTCGATATAAAATCTGTATACTATATACATACATTAAAATATTTGCTCCTAATGAAAGCACTGGGGCGTATAAAAAATTAAAATTTTGTTTTGTAAAATAATTTTAAATTGATTACCACAGATTTATCGGTCACATTTTCACACCAATAAGCATTAATAATCTTCAGGTGAATGCCCAAGTCCCATCCTGATAGAACAACAAGCAAAAAGTTATCGTATTTCAATTGGATGTGCAAATACAAATACATACATACAAACACTTACCTAGGTATGTACAAATATTTTGTACGACTTTTCGGAGAGTGAAAGTTTACTATTTAGTTTTTATATCAATTACGAAGAATTGAAAACGACATATGAAATCCTTCTTTTTTGTATTTAGAAACTACAAATTTTCCTTTCATTCCATTTGCCCTCTCCATTGAACTACTTCCGTTAGATAAATATATGTACGTACCAGTTGAACTTAACCCTCAAAAAAGCAAATAATAATATACAAAGTTTTTAATTCAAACACTGTCATAGAGGATACACATAACATAATTGGCCATTACAACCCTTCAGTCAGGATTACGCCCTAGCTTCTCACACCACTCATGTTGTGTGCGTTAATTTTATACGTGAGTCATAGGGGATAGGAAAATAAAAAATAAGCGAAGTTGCTCCTTAATGACGGTAGAGTATTCAACTTTATTGATTCATTACAACATCGTTGCAATGTGTCGTGTGTTTCACTTTTCTGTCGCTACTACAACGATTTTGCTCGAGCGAAATAAAGGGACTTGTTTCCGAGAATCATGTATTACTACGTAACACTAGTCTTTCTATAGTATGTTCAGTGGTTTTTTTCTGTCACTTATGGCATAAAAGGTTTCAAATCTAGTGTTCATAAACACTACCTCCTCTGACCTTCTTCCCATAGTCCAACACAATGCATTGCATGAATAGGAGCCATACGCTTTTGGTCGTGCGAAAAAAATAATGGCTCTTACCTTTGGTCTTTCAAGGTAATATAAGAAGCTATATTCGAATCTTTAAAAATGGTCTGCAACGGCAAATTATGCTCACGGAAAATACCAATCTTATTTCAAAGTTTTTGGTATTGCTTTTTAATATCCAAAAATCGTCAAAATAAGGGCATAAATTATATTTTTGAAGCACAAAATCGTCAAATCTGGCAGCAATACAGACATGTCTAACTGGAGATTCATCAGAGAACATCATGAACTGACAAATCGGTTGGCCGCTAGTTGTCTCCTAGCAGGTACCAATAAACTCTATGCTCTGTTAAAGTTGTGAGTTGTGAATATTTTTCCCGCCGCTAATAAGGTCAGAATCATCCGGTGGGGTAAGAAAAACGGTTCGAAAGTGTAGGGAATTTCCCCTAAATGCAACTCTGCATATTTCTTATTCTTTCTGCTTTTTGTTTATCTAAGTTCACTGTATTATCTGTAACTTTTTGTATTTTTCTTATTCTTAATAAAACTTTTGAATCAACAGGTTATGGGCCCAGGAACTTAATTAATTTTACAGTGTGAAGTTAAGAAAAAAATTTTTGTTTAATTATGATGAGTTCGTCAATGTTCCAAATAGGCAAATTAGATGTTGGAAATTACGACACATGGTATGTCCAGATGAAGTGTATTTTAGTACATTCAGATTTATGGACAATTACAAATAGAACTTTTGTGAAAACGAGGCTGAACTATGGAGACAAAAAGATGAGAAAGCCCTAACCATGATTATGCTTTCCGTGAAAACTACACAATTAAGCTACGTAAGAAATTGTGCAACAGCTGTAGAAGCGTAGAAAAAACTTCATGAAGTGTACAAACCAAGTGGTCAATTAAGGAAAGTTAGCCTGTATAAGAAGTTACTAAGTCTTCGAATGCTTGAGTCAATAATTATTGAATATATAAATGGTTTTACAGAAATTTCAGAGAAGCTAGCGGAAGTCGGCATTGAAATGGCTGAAGAGTTATTGGTAATTATTTTGCTGTCAAATTTGCCAAAGGAGTTCGAAAATTTCGTCATTGCTATTGAAACACATGATGCCTCATTAGACGTGCTGAAGATGAAATTAATCGAAGAAGGTGATCGCAGAATACAAAATAATGTAATTATTGAGGATGTTGTTGTAAATCAACAGGCTTTCGTAGCCAGATCAAAGCCAAATGTATGAAATAAAAACAACAACAACGATAACGGACGTAAAATTTAAATGTTTTAACTGTGGCAAGCGTGGCCATTTTGCAAAAATTGTAAGAGTACATCAAAATATGGCGACGAGCCAAGAGAGCAGCATTGATCCCTCACAATGCTTGCAACAGCAACTCATAAGACAAAAGCTCTTGGTTTATCGACAGCGGTGCTACGTCTCATATATGATGTCAACGTCAATTATTTACGAATTTCGTAGAACCAAATGAGAGGATAGCTTTGGCTTGTGACAGTTACATAGAAGCAGAAGGTAAAGGCGATGTAAAAATAAAACCTCAAGATGGCGATATAATTTTACGGGAAGTGCTTTATGTTCCTAACATGGTTGGAAATTTTATATCAGTTGGTAGAGCTGTTGAAAATGGACGCACTGTAAAATTTGACAAACGTTCAGCGAAAGTGAAATATAAAATGAGTGAAGTAATTTTAAAAGAGGAAAATAGTTTAAATTTATTTATTTTTTCAGAATATACTCGTTCAAATTTTAATTTGTCAACTGAAGAGGCTGTACGTTGGCACAAGCGATACGGACACCTTAATTTCAAAAGCATCAATGATTTAATAAAGGAAAAAACAGTTAATGGTCTGAAAATTAAGGAAATTTCGAATAACTTAAATTGCACAACATGTATGAAATCCAAAATTTGTTCACAACCGTTTCCATCTTCTAATCAGCAAAGAGCAATAAATTTGTTAGATGTAGTTCATTCGGACGCATCTGGTCCCATGAATAAGCCTTCATTATCAGGTTCCCGGTACTTCGTTACTTTCATCGACGATCACTCCAAACGAATATTTGTTTATTTTATGAAAAACAAAAACGAAGTTTTCAAGAAATTTAAGATTGTTAAATCGTTTGTGGAAAAACAACTAGAAAGAAGTATTAAGTGCTTAAGAAGTGACAACGGCAAAGAGTATGTTAATTTTCAGTTCAATAAGTTTTTAGAAGAAAATGGTAACCAAAGGCAATTGACTGTACCGTACACTCCGCAACAAAATGGGATTGCGGAACGAGCAAATAGAACCATCGTGGAAATGGCACGTAGTGTGATTCTTCATTCAGGCGTTGATGAGGTACTTTTGGAAGAAGCTGTCAATACCGCTGTATATATAAGAAATCGGTCAATTACCAAGGTTTTGACAAACAAAACTCCCTTCAGGATATAGTTTAATAAAAAACATAATGTGTCACATTTTCTAGTTTTTTGTTCACCTGTTTTCAGCAATAGGAAAGGAATACGTTTTCGTTGGTTATTCTAATACCGCAAAAGCTTACAGACTATTAGAAGTAGAAGAAAGAAAAATTGTGGATAAAAGAGACGTGAGAAAACTTTTATTCCAAGAACGATAAATGCAGTTTTAGAACTGACTATATAGTAGAATAGTGTGTCAACAGAAAATAAACAAAATGAAAAGAACGTAAGACTTATTTTAGCTGATGGTGCAATCGATGAGGAATATCAATCAAGCTCCAAAAGTGATTTTATGGGTTTTGAGTCTGATAATGAAGCTGAATGTCAACCACCCGCAACTAGCACGAATGAAGGCGGATCGCGTGATCGACCTAAACGTTCGGGTAATGTTGGAAGACCGAAAAAGATATACAACAGAATCAATTTTGCTAACGAGATGTCAACTCTACAAACTTTTCAAGACGCAGTTTCATGCAAAAATTCAGATAGATGGAAAAATGCTATGAACGAGGAGTATATGAAGTTCACTCCAAGAAAATAACACCTGGTGCTTAGTTGATCTTCCCCCTGGTAAGAAAGCCATTGATAGTAAGTAAAGTAACACGTTTTAAAGCCCGTCTAGTTGCAGAAAGGTGTAGCTAACAATTTGATGTTGACTATAATGAAACGTTTCCCCCAGTTTTAGTATATTCCAGCATTAGAATGAGTTTTACGTTGGCGACTGAGAAGGAATTATACCTTCATCACGTCTATATATCTACGGCTTATTTAAACAGCAATTTAGATGAGGAAGTTTATATGAGACAACCAGATGGATTTTTTGATGCCGCTAATCCAGATCGAGTGTTGAGCTTAAAGAAAGCTATATATGGACATAAGCAGTCGGGTCGTTCATGGAACACAACAATTGATGCGGCAATACAAAATATGGGGTATAAGCCTTGTGAAAGTGGACCATGCATTTATAGCAGACGGGATAATGGACAATTTAATTTTATTGCGGTCTATGTAGATGACATTTTGACTGCTTGTTCAGATGAAACAGATTTAGTTGCAATCAAGGAAAATATAGCGAAGAAATTCAAAGTAGTGGACAATTGTAACGTAAAATATTTCTTGGAATGGAAATCGAACGTGAAGGTAATACTAGTAAAATAAGCATAGGTCATTCTCCGTATATAGATAGAGTTTTACTAGAGCATGGCATGCAAAATTCTAGACCAGCTTCTACACCTCTCGATCCAGGATTCCAGATTTATTGCAACAACGAAAAATGTGAGCTAGCTGATGTAAATTGGTATCAATCAATAATTGGTACTCTTATGTATTTGGCGATAAGCACAAGATCAGACATTCTACATTCTGTTTGCAAATTGGCGCAAAGAAACCAAAATCCGTATGTGGAACATAAAAAGCAGTTAAACACATATTACGTTATTTGCGATTAACAAAGTATCTTAGACTACTATATACAAAAACAACCGAACCGCTTAAAGGATTCGTTGATTCATGCTACCGACAAGTAGCCTGAGAATAACAATCGACATTTTACAATTCGCCGTAGCTAGTAGGTATTTTGTTGGCTTATAAGACGTGAAGCCACTGTTCAAACCCCAGGTCAGACATCTCCCACACAACGAAATATGAAAAGATAGTCCTTCGGCAACTGCCTCTGAGTGTAAATAAAAATTAGGTCTCGCCACTTATGTATGAAATTAACACAAACAACATTAATGGTGTAAGAAACTAGGTCTTAATCCGGATGGAGGAGTAATAATGACCAATTAGGTATGTATTTCACCAGTCGTAGTAGACTAAAAGAACATGGAACGAAACACCTGGGTATTTACCGAATAATAAGCAGGAGAACAAGTCTGAAGTTTTAAGAGACAATAGAATCGCGGGAAGAAGCTTACATAGCTTGAGGACAACAGTGGTGAACTATCTCTAGCAAAAAAAGTCCTTTTTTACCTCCATTTTGTTAATTAATATATATATTAAATATATATATCGATATATTAAAATATCGATATAACATCGGTACTTCTTTGCGATGCATACATACATACATACATAATTGGCCATTACAACCCTTCAGTCAGGATTACGGCCTAGCTTCTCAACACCAACTTTGCGATGCATTGTCTCGATAAAAAAAATTCGATGTTCTCGTTTAGTGTCCATAACTAGTTCGAGTACCACTAATTCACTAAAGTACTTTCCTTTGTAATATACAGTCAAAGAAAAAAGTCTACATGCACCACGATATGTAGAATTTTTTCCCGTTAATTTTTATATTTTTTTCCAATAATTTCTACGTTATATTCTTTTCAAATTCGCTTCATTTTCAAACATTTTTAATTGGAAATGCCTTTGACAACGCTATAACATCTGTTTCACTGTATGTAGACTTTTTTCTTTGGCTGTCAATAAAATAATGAAAAATAAGTCAAATTGTGCTACGCAGCTAGCTTTATACGGTGTTCAGATATGCACCTTTATTGCGTAAATCGTAATAAACGCCATTATTGAGCTCGATATTTCATATAAAATTTCAATTTGCGCAATAAATACGCAAATTGTTATAATATTGAGTAAAACTTAAAATGCAGCACTGTCATAAGTATGTTCAGTGCGCATATTACAATTATCCGAACACTTTCTGTTGATATTTGACAACTCAACTGTCAACAATGACAAACAATAAAAAAAAGTAAAAACAATATTGTTGGAACAACCAGCTGTCACATAAATATTGAATAAGGAGCTGAACTGCGTATATTGGTATGTCTGAACACTTAAAATATTGTACTAAATAAACCGAATATTGACTCAATAAAAGTGCATATCTGAACATAGTATTAAGTACCTATTGTTAACGTTTTTTAGCAAATCCTTAGATATCATACATACATACATAATTGGCCATTACGACCCTTCAGTTAGGATTACGGCCTAGCTTCACACACCACTCATATTGTGTGTGTTAATTTTTATACATGAGTGGCGGGACCTACAGTTTAACGTCGACTCCGAACGACAGATTTTTGAGAAGCTTTTCATGGCAATTTTTACTCTCAGAGTTTTTGCCAGAAATCTTCTGAGAGGAAGTCGCCGAAGGAATATTATCGTTTTGATGTCTGACCTGGAATTTGAACTCGGGCCTTTCGTCTAATAAGCCAACACACTACCTAATAGACCACGGCGACTTCCTTCCTTAGATATCAGTGTATCAAAATAGTTGAAATTTTTATGCTTCAGTGTTCTATTTTACTGATTTTGTTTTATTCCTTTTAGTTGACTAATTTGTATAATTAATTGAATTCGTTTTACAAATTGTTTTATGAAAATAAAATGAAGTTAAATTTGAATTCCGAATTTTTTTGGTTTAGTATTGCGAAAATCAGTTATTATTATTATATTTTATTATTATGTATTTTCCTTCGTCAAAACAATTTTACAAAAACAAAAAACATACATATTTCACATTTGTAAACATAATAAACTTATTTAAATATTTCTTAGTGCATTTCATCGAAAGTCATGAATATTCAAAATTTTTATATAATTTAAAACAAAACAATAAAAATATCTTTAGAAAACGTCCCAAAGTATTTGTTAAATATGTTAAATACTCTAAGGACCAACTCGAACACCATGCAACGCAACCATTTATGTATGTGGGGATACAAATTTATTATTATTTTTATTACCATTATTATCTGTGTGTGCGTAGTAAGTGAGAAAAGGAGAGAATTTAATGGTAAGTTGAGGAGAAAATATTCCGAGTTTACTTTTAGGATTCATATGAGACATTAATATGTATTCATGTCCTCTTTTCATTTGAACGTTGAACGTTTTAGAAACATCTGTGGCACAATAGTGGCAATATGTAGAATAAATATGTGTGAATGTGTGCGTGGGTCTAAGAGAATGTGTATGTGTAGTTCATTGATATTGAAAAAACGTTTGAAATTTTGTTTGGACATTTATGGTACGTTTATTAGGGTCATAAACGCATAAATATTTATTTGTAAACATTTCCCCTAATTTTCTTCTGTTTTTATTTTTCTTTGCCACATTTCGTAAATGAAAACGAAACTATGAATGAAGAATACAAATTTGTTACTATTCATTACAAGAGTATCTTTATATTTAGCATACTTGTCGATGGGTAAGAAGTTCCTGCGGCAAATACTATCTTAAACTATGGTGTATACGTGCGTATCTATGTATGTATTTGAAAAGTGGTTCAATTCCTAAATAACTTGTTGTATTAAGTGTATTTTGTAATTGTATAAAGTTTAATATTTTTTAATAAATTTAAAATATTCTGATTGTTTAAAGAAAAGAAAAAAAATATAACCATTGTACATATGAATGTAATAAATTAAATCATAAATCAAAAACGTTTGGAATATGAGTTCGTTGATTGCAAATAAAATAAAATAAATTTGTGTTTGGTTTCAACTAAACTCTTTATTGTTCGTACTACTTTTGTGTGCCACCGTGTACAACTTGACGCATACAACAATAATTGCTTGTTCGCTATTATTCTTGGTTTACAACGCAGCCTGCTTTGCCTTGCCTTTTTATATGCTCAAGTAAACAGTCTGATCCTTTTCGAAAAAATTATTGCGACTTCATTGTCGTTTGTGTATTTTCTTCACATTGCTTGTTGTTGCATTCTCGCTTACTTGTCTATCCTCGTTTCTTTCATACCGATGTTGTTAGTTTACTTGTAACAAGTTCGTTGTATTTGTTAGTGTAGCTTTTGTTAATCATGTTAATGTAAAACGATGTTTGATTTTCATAACAATACGTACGAACATAATTTCACGAGATAGCATTCATCTTATAATCTAACTCTCTTCTAAATTCAATTAAAATATTTATTGAAGAGTAAACGTTGAAATCGAAACAAAATTCTATGTTTGAAAAAGTATTTTAACTTGTCGTCGCAAAATTTACGTCAGGTAAATTTTTCTCTGAGTAATTAGTCTTCTAAGATAATGTGGATGTTCTAATTGTTAATGTAATGAAAAAATTATGATCTTAAAAAAAGACAACTATCATTGAGAAACCCAACATTTTAAATAAATATTGCAGCCAACGATAGTTCTATAATAATAATAACCAAATCTTCAGTGAAATCTATTAGCATTCACTTTCACTTGATACCTTTTATTCTCTCTGTATTTTCACATTGTACAGTTTTTTTCCAAATAAGTAATATGCGACGATATCTACTAACTATCTATCTAAATAGAGACATTATTAAGATTTATTGGTGGAACCTTCGCTTAGAAGCTATATTGTGTGTCAAAACTTATTAATTAACTTTTGATACTTCTTATCTCATGTCTTACAGATAAATACAAAAATTTATGTTTAACCGTTCAAATGTTATGTTTTTCTAATTTAATTCAAATAGCTTACAAATTCTGAAATTGTCATTATATAATGCAAATTATGTGTTCAAACTTATTTCATATTTAGAATTCGTCGCAATTATTTGATGGGATCCCGTGGTTCAAACCCCAGCTCAGACATCTGGTACAAAATGATATATAAAAAAACATTTCTTTGGCCACTTCTCCTCTCAGCAGTCGTCCGGCAAAAAGTCTGAGAGTAAATAAAATTGCCAGGAAAAGTTTCTCAAAAGTCAGTTGTCCGGAGTCGCCTTTAAACATAGGTCCCGCAACTCATGGATAAAATTAACACACGCAACATGGACTGCGAGAGGAGCTAGGTCGTAATTCTGACTAAAAGGCCATAATGATATTCAACCGCTAACTGAGGCGCTTAGTGCATTTTATTTACTTATGTACTTCAGTTCTTGAAAGTAAATCGCGAAGTAATTTTTGTAATGTCTTAATTATTTTTAAATGATTTGAAATTGTTTCAAATTAAAATGAAACGAAAATAATGAATATTGAACAGTATTATATACAATATTTTATATTTTTTTTTTAGATAATTACCAATTAACCACGAGGTCTAATAGATGTGCCTTACCAATGAATATCCCGGTCCGTCAACGCTTTCGCACTTATGTGTGCATATATCCAAACATATCTATAAACAGCCGCACAAATACATGATAGTGTCTATACAAGAATTTAAATATTTTCACTCAGGAATGATTTCATATTTTTATATTAGGAATGTAACTAACATCTACTGCTAACATCACTACATGATTGATGGTGTTTATATAATTGGTTCAGTAATAAAGTAGACGTTTATAATATGTGTAAAGATAGATTCTTAAATATATTACCCAGGACGCAAACCAAGACAATTAACAGAGCTCGTTATGTTACTAATAGAACTCTGTTAAACAATTGATTAAAGGCTTGGAAAGAAAAACAGGTAAACGAATAAAAATTCCTAGGTATATTTAGGTAAAAAAGCACAAGCTGATAAAATACGTCCTATTGTAGATCACTGTTGCAAAATATCGTGTAATAAGAACTACAATAAACAGATAATCGCACATTTCCGAAAGCTAATGTAATCCGGTAATATATGTAGGTAATAGGGATTAATCAGGACAATATGGGTGGACAAAGTGAATTGTTTTTAATGCATATTACGTTCCTTTAACTAAATTAATCGAACATTTTGTGAAATGTTAGATTTCAAAACCAACATATGTAGTTTTTAACTGTTTCTCATAATATTAAACATATTACATTATTTTCTAATTTTCTTCAAAAGGTTTATCCCTAATATTCATATACATAAATATGTATTTATATATGTACATACATATATAGAATGTATGTGAGTAAAACCATACGAATTCATAGTTATTCTTTGTATATCTGTATTGTATACATATAAGATATGTGTGCAAAAACTATTTTCACTTAACAATATGTATGTATGTATTTTGATATAAAAATGTTTATGACGACTACTTTTTCTAGTCGGCAGTGTTGAAATTTTTTTCACCTATATTTACCGAAAAGATGTATGCTTAAAATGTGCTACGTCAGGAAAATATATTGACTACAAGTAGAGACATGCGGCATATTTGATTCCAGATTACTACCGATAACTAAACTTTCAATATAGTCAGTGATTACCACCTAAAATGATGGCAGTCTGGAGATCAAGCCAATAGATGCTACTATGGTCTCATTAGGCAATTGAGTAGTAGAGACTTCTCTCGTACAACAAAACTAATAATCTACAAGACGCTCATCCTCCCTGTGCTTCTTTATGGCGCAGAAGCATGGACACTATTAAGCACTGATGCAACAACCTTGAACGTATTCGAGAGAAAAGTCCTACGTAAGAGATCTTCGATCCAGTGCGAGTTGGCGATGATTTCCGCATTCGACTCAATAATGAGCTGTATGTGCTTCTCAACGATGCGGATGTAGCGCAGCGGGCGGCTTGTTGTTCGAATGGATGAGGTCGTTCCGGAGAGATGGGTATTTGATGCGAGGATATGCGGATGTCGGCGAAGAGAACGAGCTTGTTTACGTTGGAAGGAGCAATTTAGGGAAGCTCTGTCATCGATTGATGTGACCAACTGGCGAAGGAGAGCTAGAAGCGGAGGCGCTCGGAAGGATATGTAAAGGCAAGCTGAAATCCATTGTAAGTAAGTGCCAGAAACACTTATTGCAATCTTTCTACTTTGTAGAATGTACGATACAATCCATCGGTTCTAAACAGCATAAATCTAAGAAATAATCAACAAATTTTACTTTATAATTCAGAACTAAGCATAGGCAAGGAAAGTATTATAAATCATTGTCTTATTTGGCAACACATAATATAAATTATTGTTTAAATATATATTTAGTATTGTGAATATATATATGTACATACTTATCTATATATATAAATGAATGTTTGTTTGTATGTACCTTATAGAATATGTAGTAAACTGTGCATTTTATCGTTTTATGGCGACACTGAAAATGACTAAAAATGAATTAAATCGTAAACTGTGTATTTGATCATGTTATGATCTTTAGCATGAGCCGACGAAGGTTTCTAAGTTGGTATGACCAATTTCAGACAGGTGGCGCCACTGAAAGTTAGTCAAAATGAATTAAATCGTAAACTGTGCATTTGATCATGATATGATCTTTAGCAAAGTTGGTTCGATTAATTTCCGATAGATGGCGCCACTAAAAATTATTCAAAATAAATGACAATCTATTGCTCGACCTACACCTCAAGCACGGAAGTAAAGAGCATTACGAGCCTCAGAATCAGACGAGCAACGAGCATTGAGACTGGAAAATCTTCGAGTACATGCCGCTGAGACCCGTTCGCATGAATCACTTGAACAACGAGAAGTGAGATTAGAAACTGATCGAATGCGTACTCAGGCCCGTTCGTCTGAATCATATGGACAACAGGAAACAAAATCAATAAAATGATTCAAAATTAATTGGATATTTGTGTAATGCCTTTTCTTCAAATTGATTTTAGCTGATGGCGCAGCAATGTACGCAGGGTACAGCTAGTATTTTATTAAAACTTACAGTTATTATCGACAGAAAAATATTAGTATAAGGTGCTTATATATGTATATATGAACTTGTGGGTTCGAGTGTTACAAATTTAACCACTAAACAACTTTGCTGTTAATTTATAATAAAACGGAAATTCTAACAAGAAAAATAAGAAGAAAACTTTTAATAACCATTTTTTTTTGCTCCGAGCACTAAACAAACAAACAAAAAGAAAGACTTACGAATACGAGTTGCTTCGATGTTATGTTGTTTCCATACTGTATTCGTGTCCAGGACAATTGGTCCGTATGTATGTATGTATGCTTGAAACAGGTCGGGCGATCGGTTGATGGTCCTTTACGTGCTTCATTTAAGTAAGTAGCTGAAAATTGTATTTTTATGGACAAAAATTGTTTTGGGTCAAATTTATATGGTAATAAAACTAAAAACGTATGGTCTATGATACTATAAATTTATTATTATTATTTCTTATGTATTTTCATTCTTTGTGCAAAAAAAAAAAAATTAAACGAAACATTAAAACTAATGAAATTAAAGTGAATTGAATAAAATATATATGTATGTACACAACAGCGTGGGTGGCATTTGCACACTCAAAGACCAACTGGAAAATTAACAAGTAATGAAATTCAAAGTAAATTGTTTGTTTGTTTGTTGGTTATAAAATATTATTTATTTTGAATTAAAAATTAACTGATACAAAGGAAAATACGTTTTTTATGCTTATTATAATAGTATGTGCATATAAATTAAAGTTAATGATATTCAAACGGTTTTGATAACGAAATGAAATTCATAAAATACGACTAATGCTAAATAAGCCCAAAGGGTTCAGAATATACATACATACAACGATATATTTTCTTTTAATTTATTTTCCATGACAGTTGTTATTTATTTTCCTTTAGGAAATGAGAAATTATTTTTCTATTTTTAAAGACATTCCTTTTCCATGTATACCAGCCGATTTCTATTTTAGAACAATAATTTCTCTTCTTAATTAAAAATAACAGACATAAACAATATCATATTAAATCGATTTGAAGTATAAATTATACGTAGCTACAGCCAAAATACACCCGGCTAATGACGTAGTGTAGGTTGTGAATTTTGTTGAGTAGAACTCAAAAATAATATTTTTTATATTTCTCGAACCCTCCAAACTTGTTTTATTTGAATAAAACCGTTTTTTATTTTTCCACACAAAATTATTGATTACCCAAACACTTTTTAACATTTTTTCAAAACCCACAGTTTTTTGAAAAGGGGGGAGTTAAGCCTTTAAAACGATAAACATAACATAAACATAGGGTTCAAACTTACATGTTATGAGTTTTGATCGTGTAAACTTAGAAAATATAAAGTTTTTTTTTTTTTTTTTTATTATTTTATTTATTTTTATAAATCAGTTGTATAAAATAACTTAAAGTAGTATATAAAGAGATATGGCAATTTTTACCTTCCATCTATAACTTACATCTATATACTTAATTTAAGACGCAATTATTAAAATAATGTAAGACGCATGGGAAAGGAAAATATGTTATAAAAAACCTTCATAAGAGTATACAAAAAGGTATAAAGTAATATTTATACTTTAAAGAAAAGACGGATATATTACATTTCGGACCTATGTATGTATATAGGTTCGAGATGTAAATATTACCAGAATTATTACAACGAGCTTGAAATTTGTTTGTTATAAAATGAATACGATTTAATATATATTCTACATTGCATAAATTATGCAATCTTCTTGTAGAATAATGCCAAGGTAATCTCATCACCATTTTTAGCAATTTGTTCTGACATATTTGAATTCTATTTATGTGTGTTTTAGCACAGAATCCCCAGACGGGGCAAGCATATAAGGCAATTGCCGGAAATACTGTTTTAACGATAGTAATTTTGTTGCATGTATTTAGTTCTGATCTTCTGTTGATTAAAGGATATAACATTTTAATAGCCAAGTTAAACTTGGTAATTATGTGAGCAGTGTGCTTATTAAAAGTTAAGGTTCGGTCCAGAACAACTCCTAAATATCTAACATTATTAGACCATGGAATTTCTGTACCGTTCATAATAATATTTGAATTAGGAAGATTACGAAGGCTTCTTTTTCTAGTGAAAAAGATTGCCTGTGATTTTTCCGCATTTATTTTAATTTTCCATTTAACAAAATAGTCAAATAGCACATTTAGAGCAATCTGCATGTTATCCATTATATCCTGTGGCGAAACTCCAGAAGAATATATGGCGGTATCATCCGCATAAAAGGCATAATTACAAACATTAATTTTGGGAACATCAGCACAGTAAAGAATATATAACAGTGGCCCTAACACAGAACCCTGTGGTACGATATAAAGTTTTTTCTCATTTTTTCAAGTTTAGCTATTCTTAATTGCAAAATTTAATTAGAAAATATAAAATGGATGATGATATTCTGAAAGTGAAGTATCTTATGAAGAGATTGACACTTCTCTTGATCAAATCGTACAGAAATTACCGTAGTTAAATGTCATGTCAAGTCAAGTCAAGTTAAAGTGCCAAACTCTTCACTAGATAATGCACTTTCAAAATGTCATGACTTATTTCATATTTTGTTATTAAAGTTCGCTACTATGAAAAGACAAACTTGAAAAAATATGAGTTCTACTCAACAAAACTCACAACTTACACTATGTCATTTGCTGGGTGTATTTCACTTTTTTATTTTGTCGCATAGTGTAATTTTCTAATAAAAATTTGATGAATAAACTTGAACATATTTACGGGATATGTATAGAGTGTAGCGGACTTGACTACTTTAGTTAGTGTAGATTATCCAAAATAAATATTCTCCAAATTAGGAAAAATACTGAACATTTTGGAGAAGAAACTTATTTTTTACTGTTCGGCGATAAAAACAAACTAATCAAAAAATTAGTAAACAAAACAAACAGACAACTACAAAATGTACATGTCGTACGGTTAACAAAAATTACACATACATACATACATGACTACGCATTTATAAAGTTGCCCGGCCACTCATCAAATAATAGATTAAACTCGCCTTTTTGTTAATGTGTTGGTAAAACTGTACTTACACGTTTAGACTGAGAAGAGTTTGAAGAATATCAAAATACTGTTGTTTTTCGCTACCTGCGTTGCATAAATCATTGTGTTACGTTTGTACCCTTTTTAAAAACGTTTAAAATATAAATTCGCTGATTGCAAACAAAATAAAAATAAATTTGTGTTTAGTTTCAATTAAACTCTTTATTGTTCGTATTACTTTTGTGTGCCACCGTTTACAACTTGACGATACAACAACAATTTGTTTATGCGCTATTCTTCTTTGCTTACAACGCAGATCTTTTCAACGATGATCTTCAACCCACGACTGTTTTCTTCACACACAACACGTCTTCACACAAGACTGACTGAATTCTTACCACTCGTTACCTGCTTTGTCTTGCCTTTTTATATGCCCACGTAATCAGTCTGCTGAATGTTCTTGAAGTAGAACGTTCGGGGTTTCGCCTTCTCGAGAACTCTATCGCGACTTCATTATTGTTTGTGTCTTTTGTTCACATTGCTTATTGTTGCGTTTGATTACTTGTCTATCCCCTTTTCTTTCATACTGATGTTGTTGGTTTACTTGTAACAAGTTCGTTGTATTTGTTAGTGTAGCTTTTGGTGAACGATTTAAAGTCGATTCCGAACGACAGATTTTTTTTAAGAAACTTTCCATGTAACTCTGAGTTTTTATCAGAAATCTGCAGAGAAGAAGTCGCCGAAGAAATATTGCGTCGTTTAGTTGAAGTAGTCTGAACTGGGGTTTAAACTGAGGCCTCACGTCTAATAAGCCAACACACTACACTACTTGATTTGAGTAAAAAAATCTTTCTTTACACCTAAGTTTCGCAAAATTAATAAAAAAGACATGCACAAAATGAGAAAAAACATTTTTTGAAATTACAAGTGCAAGTGGCAGACATCTCTTAAAATTGTCCAATAACACTATCGTATCAAAAATATCACCAAACAACTGCAGTCATTAGAAGAAAGCTCAGACCAAGAATTGCTATTAATACCACAGATCGTCTAATGATTACTCATGCGAAGAAAACTTCCTTCATAATGCCGTCATGGAGGAACACCGCAACATATTAATTTTAACAAATATTATCTGTCGCCAACTAAAGACAACCAACTTAAGTGGGTATGTAGCGCAACACAAACCTATGATATCGAAAAATAATATTGGGACTCGTCTCTCTTTCCCTAAAATATAAAGAATTAAGTTAACATTAAACAGGAAAAATTTCTTTAAGAGCGGTGAATCTAAATTTAAATTTTACTCAAATTGAAATAACAATGTGAGACGACCACCGAAGCAAGATCACAATCTACGCTATATTTTGAAGGCAATTAGGCAAAGAGAAGTTGAGTAACGATAGAGCAACTTCCTTATAGCACAGTGGGGTCCGATCATAAATAATGATTCCTCGATGCATCTCCATCAAACGTATTGTGTGAATTCATTTAATTTCATTCGCTCACGAAAACTTTATGTAAAATGGATTTTTATACAAGATAATGATGATAATGATAACACACCGCACTATTGGACAAATTTAAAAGACCAATAAGATGTTGCCGTAGTCTAGTAGGTAGTGTGTTCGCTTATTAGACGTAAAGCCCGCGTTCAAACATCAGACATCAAAACGAAATATGAACAAAGATATTTCTTCGGCGACTTCCTCTCAGCAGATTTCTGGAAGTAAATAAAAATTGTAAAAATGAAAAAGTTTCTCAAAAAAAAAATTTTTGTCGTTCGGATTCGACGTTATACTCACATATAAAATTAAGGCACAGACCGTGAGTAGTGTGAGAAGATAGGCTGTAATCCTGACTGAAGGGTTGTAAAGCCCAATTATGTATAAGTTGGTATAATTACCAGCAGAAAGCTATAAATATTTAAATTAATTTAATGGTTTTGTCCAGCTTAAATAGGGGTGTGCCAACAAATTGTTTGCTTTTCTGATTTAATGTGTCATATATTGTTAAATTGTGATATTGAAGTTTCTCGCTTAAGTATACCACAAAGAATATTAAACTGTTCTTAAATAAATTTTGAGGCAGTATTTAATCTTTGTTTGTCACCGGTTAAGGGTCGTACAGATGCAGTGGCGCTACTCAGCTACTTTTGGAGATACGACATTCATAAAAGAAGTCGATAGCTTTTGCCGTTGCAGTAACGATTATGTATTTGATAATGTTAATCTTATATATAAAAATGAATGTGTGTTTGTTTGTATGTTTGTATGTTTGAACTTTATAGACGATTAAACGGCTGAACCGATTTTCTTGTATGCCTGAAAGGAGTTATAGGCTACTTTTTATGTTGAAATTTCAAATGAGAGAGGCGCCACGCCCACATATACTACATACTTAATATTTAATTGCATTTGAAATATATTACTCATACGCGTAGTTACCCCGACAAGTATGCAATAAAATATCTATGATTTTTTGAAGTATAAAACTTAATGGAATTAGATATCACTCATACGTCACGTATTTAATTTTTTAATGAATACATACATCTATATGTACATATATATAAAAATGAATGTGCTTTTATTTGTTTGTGGGTTTGTTTGTTTGAAGTCTATAGACAGCTAAACGGCTGGACCGATTTTCTTGAAATTTTGACAGTACCTTCCTGTATATCTGGAAGGAATTATAGGCTACTTTTTATTTTAAAATTTCAAGAATGTGAGGTGCCACGCCCACATACCCAATAAATATTTAATGTCGCATATCTCATGAACTGCAATAGCTAGAGTCCTCAAATTTTGCATGGACGACTCTGACGTATATATAAACAAAATGGATGGATTGGCTATAGTGGGCGTGCCACCTCCAATATAAAAAATATTAAATTATTATAACTAAGAAAATATAACACTCAGAGTCCTAAAATTTTGTCGAATCCACTTTAGTATCAATATGAAATGGGCTGACTAGGAAAAGGGGGCGTGCTACTTCCCATATGAATTAAATTTAAAACTTCTCATATCTCGGAAATTACCTATCTTCTTATATATAAAAATTAATGTGCGTTTGTTTGTATGTTTGAAGTTTATAGACGACTAAACGGCTGAACCGATTTTCCTAAAATTTTCACAGTATCTTCCTGTATGTCCAGAAGGAGTTATAGGCTTCTTATGTTGATATTTCAAATGAGCGAGGTTGAAACGCCCACATATACTACATATACACATATTGCTGTTGATGGAATTAACGTCAATATTTTTGGATGCCAGTAACGCACGTTCACATAACCATTCCATAGATTATACACAATTTATTAATTCTTCTTTGGATTGTGTCATTCTGCAAATGTCTAATGGAAATTTTATATACTTTGTTATAGGATCCATTGGAATTCTTCCATTACCTAACTCAAGCAATTGTTTGGAAAAAGTTAAAGCTGAAACATCACGTTGCAACTGAACACGCATATTAGTAGTTAATTTTAGAGTGTGAACATGTCGCCAAAGGTGTTTCATTTTTGTACATGAGTGCATTGCAATATTGGCAAACTTCATTCATGCCACCTCTGTTTCATTAGCTCGTGATGCTGTGGTACGATTTCGCTGGCTTTGTAGCCGACCTTCATGTTCCGACGGTGTCTCGGTAGCTCGTGCGGATGTCGCATGTTGTCGAAGACCTTCAAGACGTCTTTCACGTTCTGACGGCCTTTCTGTGGCTCGTGATGTTTCGGTACGATTTTGCTGGCTTTGTAGCCGACCTTCATGTTCCAACGATGTTTAGGTAGCTCATGCGGTAGTGGCATGTTGTCGAAGACCTCCAAGCTCGTGCTAAAGAGGTCAGATTTTGTTGACTTTTAAGGTGCTCTTGGCTTTCTGAAGGTGTTTCAGTAGCACTTGATGTTGTGGCACGTTGTCGTAGGCCTTCAAGGCGTTCTTCACGTTGTGATGGCGTTCCGGCTCTAAAGGTTAAAGCTCGACTACTTTCAGTCCTGAGGCCAAATTCACGCTCTTCCGAAATTTCATTTACTATCTGGGATTGCACACGCAATGCATTTTTAGTGCTTAGGAAAGGGATGCTTTTATTCGGGGTATTTTTATAAATTGTTGCAAAATAAATGTCACTCAAATAACGTTTACATTCTATTACTTAGGTAAATAAAAGTAATGAATTCATCGCCCAATAAAATGCTGATTATAAAATTTACCTAATGTATTTTTCAAATAAATAATATTTTTATTAGTTACACATTTTTAGAAGTAAACAGTAACATAACTATTACATATGTATGTACGTATATGTTTTTCAAGATAAATATTTAAATAGTATGAATTTTAGTACTTACTATGCACATGAGATGAGTATTTCAAACTCAATCATTTAAGGGTCATATACCTTACTATTGCATATCTCCACACTCACTAATCAGAGAGGCACCACCTTCCTATAGCTGGAATACAAAATTGGGCTAGCTAGCTTTTATAGTTTTCTAGATATACAGATTTTAATAATTAGTTTTTCTCTTCTTTTTTTCCGAACGTCCCCGGCCACACACTAACCCACCCTCACCGGACCGCGGAGGGCTCGTCCCCATTACGTAGGGACACGTACACACTACAGTCCGGACTGTAGCGGGTAAGGGAAAAGTAATGACAACGAGAACATACATCAGCTACAGAACTTAATCACAAGCTGAATAAACTAACAATAAACAGGAACTACCTATGACAAGATCGAAAATATATTTTTATATAATAATTTACAAATTAATGCCAGCATATAAGCTACATTTTATATTACAAACACTACAATTAAAATCAATAAAATCATAATATAAGTTAAAATCTTTACATAATCTACGAAAAGGAAAATTACATCCATAGTTCGTTCTATAGAAATCTAAAGAAAGAGGGCGATACTGCCGTGAATATCTTGCAGGAATACTGAAATTCAGGTTACAAAGCAAAAACTCAGAATCGATATCACCTTTAACCAGATTAAAAACAGAACAAACACCTAAGACAGTTCTTCTACGTTCCAAAGTTGGAAGTTTTATCAAACCTAATCTAGCCTCATATGACGGAAACCCATTGGCATAATCCCATCGTAAGCCACGTAAACAGAATAATAAAAACTGCCTCTGCACAGTTCATATGGAGTTTGCCACGCCCCTAACGCTAGATCGCCCATTTTTAACAAAAATATTAATAACTGTTCAGGTGATCTAGATATGCAGATTTTAGTTTTTAATTCTTATGGGAGGTGCCACGCCCGCTTTTGCTGAACTCCCTATTTTTGTCCAAAATATTCATATTTAAACCAAAGTTACATGTACAAAATTTGGGAACTCCAGCTGCTAAAGTTTTCCAGTTATGCAGATTTTAGTATTTACTTTATATGGAAGGTGCCATGCCCCATTTTTGTCAAGAAAAAAGATATTCGTACAAAATTTGAGTAGTTTAACTGTTCTGGTGTTCTAGATATGCAGATTTTATAATTTACTTTATATGGGTGGAGTCACACCCACTATTGCTAGTTCGCCCATTTTTGTCCAAAATATTTACACCAATACCCCGATTTGTGTCGCTTCAGTTTGCGTCGCTTCGAAGTTGCGTCTTTTTTTAAGTTTCTGGAATTTCAATATTGCGTCGTTTTTGTTTCAGTTTTCGTCGCATGGCTTCGAAGTTGCGTCGTAAATGCTTCGATTTGCGTCGTTGGTATGAAAATGTTTTTACAAAGCTAAAGCAGAAAAAGGGGATTTCCCGTTTAGTAGAAAGCAAATTTGCAGGTGTGCGTTGTTTTACATGTTAAGCGTAGTTATTAGTTTCGAATTATACTTATGTCGTGGAGTGAAGTTCAGTCTGAAAGTTGAAATTGAAAATTCTGCTTCAGTTTGCGTCGTTTCGGTTTGCGTCTCATTTTTTCAGTCCCAATTATCGACGCAAACCGGGGTAGTGGTGTATATTGAAACTGTAGTTACTTGTACAAAATTTGGGGTATCTTGCTGATACAGTTTTTCCAAAATATCCATTTTGTTATTATATTACAATAGTAGGTAATGTAGTATATGTTGGCGTGGTACCTCGCTCATTTGAAATATCGATATAGAAAGTAGCCTATAACTCCTTCCAGGCATACAGGAAGATACTGTGAAAATTTTTAGAAAATCGGTTCAGCCTTTTAGTCATCTATTAACTTCAAACATACAAACATAAAAACAAACACACATTCATTTTTATATATATAAATGATTTCCGAGATATAAGAAGTTTTAAATTTAATTCATATAGGAAGTACCACGCCCACTTTTCCTAGTAAGCCCATTTTTGTCTAAAATATTCATATTGATACTAAAGTGGATTCGACAACATTTTAGGACTCTTATATTTTCTTAGATATAATAATTTAATATTTCTTATATTGGAGGTGACACGCCCACTATATCCAATCCACCCTTTTTGTTTATATATACGTCAAAGTCGTTCATACAAAATTTGAGAACTCTGGCTGTTGCAGTTAATCAGATATGCGATATTAAATACTTATTAAATATGTGTGCGTGGCACCTCACCTACTTGAAATTTTAAAATAAAAAGTTCCTTATAGTTCCTTCCAGACATACAGGAAGGTGTTAAAATTTTAAGAAAATCGGTCCAGCCGTTTAGCCGTCTATAGACTTCAGACAAACCCATCAACAAATAAACACACATTCATATTTGTAAATATACATAGATGTAAAATTCATTAAAAAAATTACATATGTGACGTATGAGTGATATCCAATTAAATTAAGTTTAATACGGTAAAAAATCATAGAATTTTTATTGCATACTTGTCAGGGTAACTATGCGTATGAGTAATATATTTCATATGCAATTAAATATTAAGTATGTAGTAGTGTAGTGTAGTGAAAATTTCAAGAAAATCGGTTCAGCCGTTTAATCGTCTATAAAGTTCAAACATACAAACATACAAACAAACACCCATTCATTTTTATATATAAGATGTATATAGAAGATAGTTAACAATAGGAATACTGGATATGTCTAAATTTCCGATTAACATCTTTATTCCTAAAAACTGACTCATCCTACTCCACATCAAATGTATAACAAGCACTTAGACGAAATTTTGAAACCAAAAATCTAATTTTTGATTGAATAAACAATACCAACATTTTTGTCGTTAGCAGCTGACGTTGCCTATAGCGAATATTGGATATAAAAGTTACTGAATAGCAAAGTGTACAATTTTGTTGTTTACTGTCAAAAACAATACGATTAACATTACGATAACTGTTTTAGTGGTTATTACTATTGTTACATGAGTGTGAATGATCCACATTATTTGTGTCCGCACGCTATGAAAATATATTCTCATCGTTCTTTTCTCTTAGTATTTCAATCGAAAAAGAATTTTTAATACCCTCCAGAATAGACTATTTAAGTAAATCCATTGGTTTGAAGTCCATAGAATATAGTAACAATTCTTTGAAGAAAAACTACGGAAACATTACGATTATAAGATTTGAAGATAATCTTAGTCCATCCTGGGCCTGGGTAAAATATACCTGATTTAAATTTTGGCTTGAGTATGGTATATATTACAGTTTACATTGTATTCAATTTTTTAACACGCTACTGATGATACAAGCAAACATACCGAGAGTTTCCATTCAATTTGCTTTAGATTTACTGAATTCAGATTTAAAACTTTCGAGTATTTAAGGATTAAAGATTTGTTACGTTTTTGCCTTTTTAAAAACGTTTAGAATATGAGTTCGTTGATTGCAAACAAAAATAAAAACAAATATGTGTTTAGTTTCAATTAAACTCTTTATTGTTCTTACTACTTTTGTGCCACTGTACCCACTTGACGAATACAACAATAATAGGTTGTTTGCTATTCTTCTTTACACTTATGTACGTGCAAGCACTAACAAATGTTCGGTAGATCTTCACAACGGCGATCTTCAAACCACGACTGTTTACTTAGCACGCAACGCGTCTCCACACAAGACTAACTGAATTCTTACTACTCGTTGCCTGCTTAGTCTTGCCTAGGTTCTTAAGGTAGAACGTTCGTGGTTTCGCTTTCTCGAAAACTCTATTGCGATTCCAGTGTTGTTTGTGTACTTCGCTTATAATATGTTCAGACATGCAGTTTTATTGAGCCGATATTCGATTATTTGAGTACAATATTTTGAGTGTTCAGATATAATATAAGCAATATTCATTTGACAGCTGATAAACCAAGCAGCTGGTTGTTTCAATTACATTGCTTTTTTTTGTTTTAGTTTTGTTTTATTATTACTAATATTACTTAGTTTCTTGTGGCTTTCTTTCTTTCTTGTCTGTCTCCTTTTCTTTCATACTGATGTTGCTGGTATATGCAAACAAGTTCGTTGTATTTGTGTAGCTTTTGTTTATCGTTTTAACGATAATGTTTTATATATTTTTTTATAAATGTTTATAATGTTTTATAATGTTATATAATGTTTTATATATTTCCAGAATCATTGCAAATTTTTTGGTAATCTTCTACAGCTCGGTTTGGTAAACAAAGTTGAAACTTGTTGGGCTCCCTTATCACTTCGAAATCACTGTGAACAAATTGCTGAAAGAGATGGATCTGCAGCAAACTTTTGAGACATAGCCAAGAGTCCTTTTGTAGCATTAACTAGTAGTAGAAGAAGATCTTTATAAATTACGAAAGGCCAACATTGGTGGATTGTAGATTTTTTATCAAATATCATTTATCTGAGATTGTCTTTCCTCAGTTAATTATGTCTTCCGGATGAGGTAGAGTGCAGCATCTGCTCGAAAAGAATGAAATCAAAAGGAATACTCTCTGGAATTGCATTGCGCTGTTCAACTTCTGATTACTTTTCCCAATCAACCTGTCACATAGCGTTAGTGGTGAATATTGGCATCCAATTGCTCAAGAACTCCAGAAACATTTCATTGCACGAAAGATCTAGAGAGCAGGATGAATTTTAGGAAGAAAGTTACCACAAAACGACTAAATATAAACTAATTTTTTAAAGTAAATTAAGAATATAAGGTACAATATTTTGCGTTAATAGGCGTGAATGCTTAAAAACAGGATGCATATATCGAAATAGCTTCAGTACATTCTAAAGCAAAAATCGAGATTGCTTAAGCTTTCGTGCTACTAAGCGGGAATAGTGTATATACTGATATATAGGTATATGTATGTATGTTTATGTATTAACTGTATTCCAAATTAGATTGTCATTAAATGAGAATTAAAAGTAAGAGTCTTTTACAATAAAACATTTTTTTAAATCATGATAATCGTAAAACTGTTTTTTTTTTTATCACAATTCATACATAAGTGCCATTTAAATATAATTTGTTGCACTTTTTGTTGTTTGGTTTTGGTTAACACTCTAAATAGAGGCTTAAACAAAACCAGTAATTTCTATAAAATATTAAAAATTTAATTCTTCCTTACAAAGTTAACAACCACATTTATTATCATGGGAAATATGTAAATAAAATTCATTAATGAATAAATTTAATTACAAATATAATTCGTGTTTAATATACATATATATATCATCCACATGTATTCATATGCATTCGATGGTAATAATATTTATCGAATGTTAAATCTTTATCTCAATCTGACTACAAATTGCAACAACACAGCACTAACTGTATGTGAAAAGTTTATTATTGCAGAAAATCAAATATAACAATGTATGTATGTATGTATGTAGATTTATAAGATATCAATATGTTCCTTTTTAAATGGCAGTTTAGTGAGAGTACGAGCTTACCGTAAACTTTTTGCTCAAACATGTGCAAAAAACACACAATAAACGTATAAAAGTGGGAAAAGTAGTGCAAGTAGTACTTCCCCTTAACCATACAGTATTGATACTCGAATAAAGTGTTGCCCGCTACACAATACGACAAGTAATCGTTTAAAGTTTGTCCATATTTCAAATTGAGCAACAACAACAACAGCTAAAAACTTCTTTACTTATACAGTCATTCATTCTTCCTTTTCACTTTTTTTTTCATTTATTGTCCTTCCATTGCCAAATTCTATTTTCATTTAAACAATAACAAGAACGATATGAACAACTGCAAGAAAAAGTTTCAATGTAAAGTAAAAGTTTGCCATAATATTCTCATACTGTTATATACCATATACATATGTACATACAATACATACATATAGTAGTAGTTCTCACAACAGAAATGGCAAATTTGAGAACTTTTGTGCACTTTTATGCAATCGAAGAGAATAATTTTTTATTCTGAATATTTTTGCTACATTCGAATTGTAAAAATTATAAAAGATAGGCAAATAGGAGAATTTGCAGTGGATTTGAGAATTACAATTTAATAAAATACCTTTATTGAAGTCGTCGTGGTTTAGTATGTAGTGTTTTGGCTTCTTAAACCTGAAGCCACCATTCAAACCTCAGGTCAAATATTTCCAACAAAACGAATTACGGAAAAATATTTCTTCGATGAAAGAAAATTTGTTCAATCATAATAAAAAAAAAATCTACAGATTATGGCAAAGCATGTCTAAGAGCCATTATTACAACTTGCCGTTAAACTTGGGTTTAGTTGAAGGTATCTTTAGCTAAAGGGAACTGTAAAGTTATCTTTAACTTATTTTCTTTATTTCAACTTACAGATAAAATTAAGTTAACTATGTCAAAAAAATGGCAGTGCCGGAGCAATGTCGATAAAACTGCTCAATTAAACAAGTTTTTTTTAAACGCAGTGGCAACGAAGGAGCTCTCTTTTTTTGTTTCGTTTCCTCATTTTGTTTATATTAGAAGTTGTCATATTGAAAATAATATATAATATTGCAAGTTCAAACATAAACTTAACTTTAAAAGTTACCGGCAGGATGATCCTTCCTTTAGCTTAACGCTCACTTCTACCTTATTGTCCACGTATAATAAGGAAAAGCTATTTATCTGCTGTTAAAATCCTGCCTTTAGTTAACGGCAAGTTGTAATAATGGCCCTAAATGTGTCGTCGTAGTCACTAAGTCTTAGTAGTGGCTTGACTTATTAGAAGTGAAGCCACGGTTCAAACCCCGGGTTAGATACTTCTAACAAAACAAATTATGAAAAAATATTTCTGCGACTGAGAGGAACTTCAGACTTTAGGCTTTGCCTTTCATGTATAAAAAATTATGACAGACAACACGAATGGTGTGAGATTGTAATCCTGATTGAAGGGTTGGAATATTTTTGGCTACAATATAATTAATTAATTCACTTTTTTCCGTAATATTTCTCATTTTGTTGCTTGAAAATCAAATTATGAATACTGGTCTTCTTCTTCTTATCGCTTTTTGACGTTTGGAATACGAAATACGCAATACAGCATAGCATTGAGCGTCCACAAACAACAAGTGTATTCAATACAGCATACACGATACAAAGTCGTGTGAATTGGCCAATTGTTATTTTGTACATTGAAGACTACAGGACTTCGGCTGGAATCTGTCTAAAATATCATACACATAAGAATCATTACTTTCACAACAATACGACTACCATCTACAACGAATTGCTATTTTTGTTAGTGACAATGAATCAGAAAATATTCATACTTGAACTAGACCTTAACATGTATCACTTCCCTAGTAACTACAGAGTGTAAGTCGTGTATTTAGTTGATTAGAGCCCAAAAATATTTTTTTTATATTGCTGGAACTCTTCAAACATTTTAAAATATACATAATTAACCTCTTAAGGGACACATTTTTTATGGCGACAAGGAAATTATTGAATTGCGTTTTTTTTTTTAATTAAATAATATTTTAATAGGAATTCAGAAAACAAAAAAAGTCAAAACAATAAAAATTCAGAAGAAGGAATAACGTCCACATTTGTGACCACTGAGCGTTAATGGTAATTTAGTATGTGTGAAATGATTTCGTACATTCCAGGCATATCGGTTCTTCACATTTCTCACAAATGTAGTGAGTTCATCTTACACAATTTTTGTCGTGACATCTGGGGGGATTTTTCGGTTCCTTTTTTAGGATAATGAACTATACCGTCCAGACAAATTCCAGGATTAACTTTAGTTTAGCTTTTTGATTTTTTTGGTGGTAGTGGTAAAACTTATTATATATATTAAATATATCTGATATTATTATTTTTTTTTTTTCAAATATTAATGATTTCTTGATATAATCCAATAAAACAGATTGCCGAAGAATTACTTCACGTTTTTTTTAGATAACGTAAATCGGAAATAATATCATCAGTGCAGACAAACGCTAAAAATTATACTTCTCTTGTTGGAGGATTCGTAGTCAAGGAGTTATTGTCAAATTTTTGTTCTTTTATTATAATTATAATTATAAAAAAATTAAACGTCTACATATGTGGCCAAGGGCGTGAAGAGTTTAAAGTTTTTATCAAATTAACTGTTCACGTATATAAAAAATCATTGTTATTCTCTTTAAATAATAACTACGGAGATTTTTTGCACGATTTATGATACGGAATGTTAATCTCTTCACAATGGCATTCACTTGGAGAATATCAGTACTTATTCTATACTGTTAATTAAGTTTTGCAATTAAGAATGGTTAGACATAAAAAATAAGGTATAAAGTCACATTTTTTAGGTTTACTCGATCAAAACTTCTAATATATAAGTTTGGAAAATATGTTTATATATAAAGTTTTAAAGGGTTATCTCTCCCCTTTCAATGAAACTTCGAATGTCGAAATAGGTTCAATAGTATTTAAATAATAATAGAAAGTTTTCTTTGTAATCGTACCTTCAAAGTACATATTGGATCATCACAATCGGAATTATTCAACATTCCTGCAGGTTGTCCCCAGGGTTCATGTCTATCTCCCACTTTATACAATCTTTATACGTCAGATTTTCCTCAGCTGGAAAATTGTACCATTTCCGTATTTGCTGACGACACTGCTATCTTATGCTCCGACATATTCTATTCAAATATTAGTGCTAACTTACAAATAGCATTAAATAAAGTATTTAATTATTTCAATAAGTGGAAGATAACACTGAATGCAAGTAAAACAAAAGCAATATATTTTACTAGAAAACGGAAGCCTTGTTTTACTCCTCAAGGCAATATAACGTTTTCAAATACAGAAGTTCAATGGGAACAGAGCGTCAAATACTTAGGTGTAATACTTGACCCGAAGATGAAATTTAAAGATCACATACAATACGTAATAAATAAAGTAAATGTTCTCACACGTGTACTATATCCCTTTATAAACAGAAACTCGAGTCTAACTATTGAAAATAAAATATTAATTTTTAAAGCAATTTTCCATGCCGTAATATTTTACGCAGCGCCTATGTGGGCAAAGAGCGCGTCTTGTCACATTAAGAAACTACAGATTGCTCAAAACAAATTATTAAAACTAATTTTTAACCTTCTTTGGTTTTTTTCAACAGCTAGACTGCATACAATTGCGAATATCGAACTTGTTGCATTAAAGTTATGTAGGTTGACATCTAATTTTTATTCTAGATGTATAGGATCTGAATACCCATATATTAATGATTTAACATCAGCATAGGTAGCTAGTAGGTAGATGTAAGTTGGTTTTAGCAAATCTAACAAAAATTATATAAAAAAAAAAAAAAAATATTCAAATAGGTTTTTTAAAATTTTGCCTCCAAACTATTATTAATATATACTTAATTATAATTTTGTAAATAACTATTAATTATTAAGAAGAAAAAGTTGTATAACTTGAACTATTTATGTATATGTATATTATTTTTAGTTGAAAAAGAATGTATATATTATTTGAAAATAAAGAATGGAGTAATTTTCCATTAAATAAAACAAATTTGGAAAATTCGAGAAAATGTACAAGTTAGACTATTAAGTTACTCGAGTGTATTTAATTTTTTTGTCTCATAGTGTTATTATCAGGATGCAAATAAGAAGCACATTCGACAAAAAATGTTTTTGTTTACGCTTCCAAATGTCCAAATTATAAATCATTTGCTTGTTTTGTTGCTTCCATCGTAAAAATAATTAACGTGAGCAACATCAGTTGTTAGCGATATTTGTAGACGTGTAGTCAGTGACTTGTAGATTTGAATCTATTTAATATATAAAACTTATTATTTTTAATTATATATATTTAATGCATATATATCAGTCGATTTTTAAATACGCAATCCGTAAAAGATGAAATTGAAAGATTCTATGAAAAAATGAAATAAACACACATACCTTTTGGCTGTAGCAATATACATAGGTCGACAGTACTGAGTCTCGAAAGCTAAAACATGTAGACGCAATATATGAGCTCGAATTATTGGATGTAACAATTATTTAGTTAGGTTTACGGCCTAGATTCTCACATTAGCTATGTAGTGTGTGCTAATTTTATCAGTGAGTGGCCTTTTACCGTTAAATCTGAACGACAGATTTAAGTAGCTTTTCGTGGCAGAAGACTGCTAAACCCAAATTTAACCAATACATTAAAGGGAAAATATACATTAGAAAACACATCACGTAAATGTTTCAATATCCACTTTCAGTGACAATCTTAAGAAGGCTCAGTCAGTGCAAGAATAATATTTGTCCACAGGATGTGTTTAACAGAGTTTGATGTAGAAATGTTAGCTTCGTAGAAAGTGGCAACAGGACAGATAGCCCCAATAAAAATTCAAACAGTTCAGAGACTCCTTTGTATTTCATAGGACAAATTTTTTTCGAAGCCTCATGTGTACACTCTAGTTAAATCGTTCATTGTGTAGTACTAGGAACTTTGAAGGACCTTTCATAACAAGTCAATTTTACGAAACGAAATTGGTGACTAAGCAAATAATGATGCTAAGAAAGGTATCATATTTGATAATAAAATAATAAAAAAAAAACAAAACAATAAAAACAACAAAGTAAAAACAATGTTGTTGGAACAACCAGCTGTTTTGTTTACCAGCTGTCAAATGAATATTGAATAAGCATCTGAACTACGTTTATTGTTACGCCTGAACACTTAAAATATTGTACTCAATAAACTGAATATTAACTCAATAAAAGTGCATAATTGAACATAGTATTACAGTGAACATGCTATTGCATTGTTCTCCAACTACAATAACATGTGCTTTACATGAATCACCTCACAAAGGTCTTTGCAGTTACAATATGTATCCGGTACTATTAAAAATAAACTTTCAGCCATCAACGCCATACAACTGCTACTAGAACTCACTGAAATTATATTTCACTTCAGAAAGAGTATCAGAAATGGTACTAATTCGTGAGGTATACAATTTAAAAGAATCTTCTCTTATTACTAGAATACTATGCCTACAAATATCTCTACTCATATAGTTCGATGATACAATAGTGTTCCAACAGTTGAATGAGGCAACAATTTTAAACAAAAAATTGTTGCATTTGCCTTCTCTGACTCTGAAAAAAACGCCAAATACTGTTTGTCTGATGCTTGGTCTGCTGATACTTATACTCTCTCTATCTCTCTCTCTCTCTTATACAATGGTTGTGTGCCACTTTGTCATGTTTCAGTTTATTTATTTATTTTGTGTTCTATGTTATGCTGTTTTTATATTTTGAATATCAATTTTTCTTATTCTCTTTCTTTTTATTCTTTAAATTCTATCTTTCCTTCTATATTTTTTCCCCCCAACATTAGAGTTATGGCAATTTTATTAGAGCTGCCATTTTGATTTCTATCCAACTTTGAAAATATAAAAAAAATATCGATGGCTTAATATTAAAAAGGGGCAACTATGTAGATTTTTTAGAACCGTAAAATTTTAAATGCAGTTTTTACGTATATCATGACAGATTTACCTTGTATTGTTGCTTTAAAAAACGGAATTAATTTTTTTCTAAAATTCCTTGGTTTGACTTTTTTTGAAATTGTTTTAAATCTGTCGTTTGCAATTATCGGCCTAGTTGGGAATTATTTTCCATTCCTAATACTATGAATACAAATGTTTCATTAAATTTCTCCCTTTTGTCTTTAAATTGCGCGGGTAAAATATTCCTACAAAATATTTGTGATTGGGCTGTATATAAGTGACATTTTTAGATGGGATGCATCTGACATTTGTACACCACAATAAACAAAAAACGGGTTAAAAAAAATAAGTTACGCCTGTTTTATATTTTGAGATCGATATATAAAACTAGTGCCAACCGCTATTGTCGCCAAAGATTGCTACCCTTAGATAACATATTGTGCTTTGTAGAAATTTAATACCAATATTTATACCATACACAAACAACAATGAAGTCGCAATAGAGTTCTCGGGAAAGCGAAATCCCGAACGCTCTACTTCAAGAACCTTCATCAGACTGTTTACGTAGGCATATAAAAAGGCAAGACAAAGCAGGCAACGAGTAGTAAGAATTCAGTCAGTCTTGTGTGAAGACGCGTTGCGTCGTTGTTTGAAAATCGCAGTTGTTAGTGCTTACGCGAACAGAAGTGTAAAGAAGAGTAACGTACAAGCAAATTATTGTTGGATACATCAAGTTGTAAATAGTGGCACACAAAAGTAGTGCGAACAATAAAAAGTTTAATTAAAACTAAACACAAATTTATTTTTATTTTATTTGCGATCAAAGAACTCATATTCTAAACATTTTTAAAAAGGTAAAAACGTAACAATATTTTTAACAACGAGAAAAATTATACTATGCGACAAAAAAAAACAAGAATTAAAATCGACTCTAGTAACTGCCGAGTCAAAGTTGTACATTTTGTTGAGCAGAACTCAAAACTTATTTTATAGACAAAAAGTGTAATTTTGAACTTTTCATTACGCAAATATGTTTGAACCGATTTTGAAAAAACAAAGCATTTTGGAAAGGGTAGAAATAACTCTTCAAATATATACATACATATCAGAGATCAGCAATGAGTATTCAAAAAGATGAGTAAATTCGGATCACACTCATAATTTCTGATTCTTATACGCATTCATACTTAACAATACGAATGACGTTGTTGATTTCGACTCTCTATAACTCAACATATACACGAAGCACAAAATAAGTATGATGCGCATACGAACACTACAATACTCACTAGAAGGTTGTGTGTTTGCTTTGCTTGATGTCTTTGTCTTTTGTTTTCTTCTTTTTTTGGAAATGCTACACCAACTATGACAGTAAATTTTGATGAATGATTCGAATCACTCGAATCATTTATGAGTATTAAAATATATATTTTTTCTAAATTTATAAATCTGAATGAGTATGCTTATGAGTCGAATATATTTCGAATGGTATGAGTTTGATGTCCACGTTGTACTCATACTCAGTGCAACCTGTACTTATAAATCATTGTTGTTGTGAGTACGAATGAATCAAAGTAGTTCAATTTCAATACTGTTGACTCACTCATACTCAAAATTAATAGTACTTATAGTAGCGAAAAAACAATTAATTACTGATCTCTGATACATGTACCTAAACATATTTTTCAAAGTTATATGTTATGAGTTTTGATCAGGTAAACTTTAAAATAAGAATTTTTTTCTTATTTTTCAAGTTTGACACCTAATTGCAAGTTTGATTCCTAATTGCAAAACTTAATTAGGAAATAAAAAATAAGTGCTGGCATTATTAAAGTGCATATACAGTTTTCCTAGTCACTGCAGCCTACTAGACTGTGTGTTTGCTTATTAGACGTAGAGACATCAAAATGAAATATGAAAAAAAATATTTTGTCCTCTCAGCAGATTTCTGGCAAAAACTCTGAGAGTAAATAAACCTGCCATGAAAAAGTTTCTCAATAAAATCTTTCGTTCGGAGTCGACGTTAAACTGTAGGTCCCGCCACTCACGCATTAAAATTAACGCACACAACATCAGTGGTGTGAGAACCTAGGCAGTAATCCTGACTGAAGGCTTGTAATAGCCAATTATGTATGTATGTATGTATTCCTCGGATATAAGCACTTTTAAAAATGCTTGCCCGACAGCGCCTGTACGCGTGAAATTCTTATATTGAAATCAGGCGCCTAAGAATAAATAGCCACGTGTCATATATGCTAAAAGAATTCCATTTCTTTCATTGACAGCACTGGCATGGTATTCGATGGAATGCCGGCTGGTCGGAGAGGACTTTATCATTTTTTATAACTTGTTTAACAAAGTTGTAATGCCACTTCGAGATCACGAAAGGAGATGGATCCGCAACAGGCTTTATAAGCATAGTCAGGATCCTATGGTAGCGTTGATTTCTCCGAGAATTGCGACAGGCGGGATTAGTAGAAGAGTTTTACAAATTATAAAAGGCAAACGTTGGTAGTTTTCTAACAGGAATCAATTACACGGTGCGAGAGTCAAAATACACACAGCTAATGACATAGTGTAGGTTGTGAATTTTGTTGAATAGAACTCAAAAATATATTTTTTATATTTCTATAACCCTTCAAACTTGTTTTATTTGACAAAAACAGTATTTTTGATATTTTCAAACAAAATTATTGATTACCCAAATATGTTTGAACCTATTTTCAAAATCAAAAGTTTTTTGAAAAGGCGACAGATGAGCCTTTAAAATGCTATACGTAAACATATGGCTCAAACTAACATGTTATGAGCTTTGATCGGGTAAACTTGGGAAATATGTATGATTTTTTTCTCAATTATTCAAGCTTAGCTATTCTTCATTGCAAAATTTAATTAAAAAATATGAAGTAAGTGAGAACTTTCTAAAAGTTCATTATCTTGTAAGAGATTGAGACCTCGTTTGCTAAAATTGGAAAAAGTGACTGTAGTTTTATTTAAATAGTATAACAGTAGTGTTATATATTTTATATATGTCATCTTATTAAATAAACTTTCAGTTTTTTCAAAAGTTTTAATAGGTCTTCATTGTTTATCGCAAAATGTGTCAATTTCACCTTTGCGCGACTACCAAAATTCGGCTAATATTTGTGTTTTCTCTTTGCGCAAATATGAATATTAGCTTCAAATGGCACAAGAGTTGCTATTTTATCAGTATAACTCAATGACTCAACGTATCTCCATAAAAATAAATCCAGAAACGTTTAATCGTAGGAATACGGGGGTTAGTGAACAGTATCAATTTTGGAGAGAAAATTGTTGAGTGCATATAAACGAATTATTTCATAGTAAATTTAAAGTATGAAATGCAATTTTTGGCATTTATAAGCGGGAAATGCTTAAAATCTAAATGCAACACATAGTTTCAGCACATTTAGAAGCAAAAATCAAGATTGCTTAAGTTTCAGTGCTACTAAGCGGGGAATTATTACATCCGGCATGCTTAAATCCTGGGAAAACTGTATATCATCCTTCTCGGTGTAGGTATTCCTTTTAGGTAAATTCACCAATGAATTGAACACCAAGTTACCCTATTCACTGCGTGGAAGCTATCAATTACGATGTTGAACTTTGAACCGGTTTAAAAATCAGTACATCTTTTATGTTCAAGTTATCCTCATTAAAAATATAAATAAATTATTTTTTATAAATATACCAGGCACTTAAAATTTTCAAACTCACTTAAAAAATGTTTGGTCGGTCTGGCATCATATTCAAATGGTATGTGTTTTGTTTCTACTTTCTGTCCAACATCATCTACTAATGCAGTAGAAAACTTTTTCTTCTATTTGAAGTTTATTTGAGTTTGTTGATTTCTTTTTCGAGACGGGTTACTCCGTTTCTCCGTTTCATGTCTTGGTCTTTTTTAGTTCGATTTGATTTAATTTTACTGGTGTTTAAGCCCACTAACAAAAGGAATGAAACTTTTTATCTTTTATTATTTAGATTTTTTTTTTTATTTTATTTTATTTTTTCAATTGTTGTTTTCGAAATATATGTACAAGTACCTACATATATTCTTAAAAAAGTACATTTGCTGGTTGCTACTTTTTGTTCTTTGTTTTTGTCTTTTTTTTCCTTTACTTTAGTTTTCTTTACTTTCGTATTCATGATTTGAAAGTTTTGGCTTTTTGCTCTCAACTTTAGATATGTATATTTCCCTTCATTTAATTCAAAACACAAATAATCTAAAAGATTGGGCAGGCACACTGACTGTCAGAGAATAAATTAAAAATATCTATTGGATGTTATTAAATTTGCAAATCAAATTTCATTTTCATACTTTTTGTTACTCACTAATAATTCTATTCATGAATAAATTTATTCAAAATTATTAACTTTAATTTCTAAATTTTAGTTTTTGAATGCAATAAAAAAAATAAATAAATAAAAAATAAAAACAATTTTTTTCTATATTTCCGTAACGAAATACAGAGATTTGAAAAAAAAATTTACACTTGCACAAATCTAAATGACATTTTCGTCAAATAAATTTTGAAAAGGCAAATTGCAGAGATGAAGAAAACAGCAACTATAACAACAACTATAAGCATAAAACTAGAAAATACAAACTAATGTACAAAACAAACTTCAAGAAAACTTATTAAAATAACAATATTCTCATAATTTGTTTGAATATTTGGCCTAAATATATACATACAACAGTTGCATAGTTACACATCCAACAACCACCAACAACACAACACACCATTTGAATGTAAAGGCTTCGTATTTGCAAGATATTTTGAAGAGAATTTGTCTTAGTCTCCATTTGAAAATTGTCAAGCCTTCGTCTTTGGCTTTTCTTATGCATCACAGCCACCGTCGTCATTATAATTTTTATTTTTATGTCATCTTCTTTTCCAAATTAATTTTTGTTTTTGAATTTTTCGAAAATTCCCCCTTCCCCCCAAAAAAAACAGAAAAGCGTAGCACTGGTAAATAAAGACAGACATAGATAAGAAAAAGCAAAATTTAGTAGAATTCAAACACTGAAGCTGATCATATATTAACCCTATAAGTACTATTATTACACCTAAATATGTAATTATGTACATACCATATATGCAAATGTACACTATGCATGAAAAGATCATTCTCATTTAGAGACTTTTAGCGAAGACTATCGTTTACCACGATATTTTAAAAATACCTAATGCAAGTAATCGATACAATGTTTCTTAATTGATCAGCACCGATAAAATATCGAAGTTTTATGAGCTGCATTGAAGTTAAAAACTTAATACAAACACAATATGCCATGCATAATCGAATGTTGGTATTACAAAGGCAATGAGAACAAATGTTAGATTTAAGACCGTTGCATAACTAGTGACGATGAGAGATTCATCAGGAGGTATCATGACCTAACAGATCGAGGGGCTGACAGTTACATTCAGACAGTTCTATCTGCACAGTATCAATAAACTCCTTGATTTTGGGAAATGCAGTAAGTAAAGTAATCCATTATGTGAGAAACTAGACCATAATCCTGACTGAAGGCTTGTAATGGGCAATTATGTATGTATGTAATCCATTATGATAGTAATAATGGAGTTATATGAGTGAAAGGGACGTTAACGCAAGGACTATTCTGTAGTATGTAGAAGAAGACATACAGTGAGACAGTCGTTCTAAAAGTGAAAAAACGAAAATTTACGCCATTGAAAGATGTGCTTAAATTCACTTGGCTAGGAAATAGAGAAGACAAGTCACAGCAATACTATCTGACAGTCAGGCCTTAACCGGCAATGCCCGGTAAGCAAGAGCAAGAGGATTGCAGGTGGCATTTTGGTTCTATTTTGTTACAAAAATCAATCGACGCATAGAAAATACCGACGTATTTTGTGATAAACAGATATACATCGATGCACCTTAGTGATGCATTACATCCAAAAAACATAATTGTAATGATGTAGAGACTTGATGGAATTGGTTTAAGAATTTCTAGCTTTACTCGTTGTTACGTTATGTTGTAATCGTAAGATTAAGATTAAGAGATGAAATTAATAAATAAATAACATAATGTTACGTTTTTACCTTTTTAAAAACGTTTAAAATATGAGTTCGTTGATTGCAAACAAAATAAAAATAAATTAGTATTTAGTTTCAATTAAATTCATTATTGTTGGCAATAACAATAATTGCTTGTTCGCTATTCTTCTTTGCTTACAACGCAGATCTTCACAACAGAGATCTTAAAAACACGACTGTTTACTTCGCACACAACACGTCTTCACACAAGACTGACTGAATTCTTACTACTCGCTGCCTGCTTTGTCTTGTCTTTTTATATGCGCAAGTAAACAGTCTGATGAATGTTCTTGAAGTCGTATGTTCGTGGTTTCGTCTTCTCGAGATCTCTATCATCGTTTTATTGTTGTTTGTGTATTTTGCTCACTTTGTTTGTTGGTGCCTTCTTGCTTACTTATCTATCTCCGTTCCTTTCATAATGATGTTGTTGGTTTACTTGTAAACAAGTTCTTTGTATTTGTTTGTGTACCTTTTGTTTATCATTTTAATGTTAAACGATGTTACACCGTTTCCATTTTCGTAACAATAACATAACATAATTAGTGCTTACAACCCTTCAGTTACAACCTAGCTTCTCACACAACTTATGTGGTATGTTATAATTTTATACAATTAGAAGTCGATTCCGAAAGATAGATTTTTGAAAGACTTTTACTTACTTTCAGAGTTTTTGTCAAGAAGGAAATCACCGAAAAATATTTTCATACTTCATTTTGTTGCAGATGTCTGACCTGGGGTTTGAACCGTGGCCTTACGTCTAATAAGAGAACACACTACTTACTAGATTACGGCGACTTGAGAAATAAATATTAAATTTAATTAATAAAATAAATTTTATTATTATCATCAATTCGAAACCATCCCATTAAAGTGTAGGGTACTGATGCCTCATTTGGACAAATTTCTACGGGTGTAAAAAGATAAAACTCTACAAGTCATGTTAGAATCCAAAGCGTAAAGTAATTTTTTATTGTTATTACAATGTCTTCGTGTTATTATTTTATTCCGTCATTCATTCTTGTATTTTGCTTTAAAGTTATGTTGTTGTCGTTGTTAAATTTGTAAAATTTTCTTTTTTTTTTTTTTGCAATTATTTGGAAAGATTCTTATAAATTGTAATTTTTTGTTGAATAAGTCGTGATAAAATGTGCATTTTTAGACTCATTTAAGTGTTACAATTAAATTTAATTGCAAACAATTCAATTTATTTAATTAAACCAACAAATTGGCAAACAAATTGCAATGCCAACAAACTAAACAGAACTACAACTATTAAATCATAAAATCATAACAGTTTTTCTGTTTGTCCTAATTCATGAATTTTATGAACTAATACAGAGATATACATATTTACGTTAAAATTTCATTTTTAACTTATGCCGTAAGTCCACTTGTAATTTTTTAAACGTGATGTAAATTTTTTCCTTAGTCATTAAATAGTTTTATATAAGGATGGAACGAAATGAATTTTTATGATGAATTTAATATTTTCTGTAGAATGATTGAAATTTATTTACAATAATTTAAAAGAATGAGAAAAACTAATTTAATTTAATTTTTTTGCAATAATTGAATGGAATAAGAGAAACTAATTTTAACCCAAAAATAAATTTATAAATTCGATTTTGAAAATCCAAAGCATAAAACAAAAATTTTAGCATGAGTGATTTTGAACCAATTTTAATGACAACATAGCACTGTTATACTGTGTTCAGATATGCACTTTTATTGAATCAATATTCGGTTTATTGAGTACAATATTTTAAGTGTTCAGGCATAACAGCAGCTCAGCTGCTTTTTCAATATTCATTTGACAGCTGGTAAACAAAACAGCTAGTTGTTTAACAACATTGTTTTTATTTTGCTTTTTTTTTGTTTTGTTGTTTTTTTTCGTTTTGTTCTTTTTTTGTTTGCCGTGTTTGACATTTAAGTTGTCAAATATCAACAGAATGTGCTCGTGAACATACTTATGACAGTGCTGTATTTTAAATTTTACTCAATATTATAACAATATTGTAGCATGATTATACAGTCGTCAGTACTAACGCAACATTTCATGTTTTATTTTCACACAATGTACACGAGCAAAAGAATATCCAATTGCATATGAGCAGCGGCCACTTGACACAATGTTGCTGACCGTCGCTACAGCGCAATAGTAAGGCGCACATGCGACGATCATTTGATATTTCATTGACGGTTCGCTGGCGCATTGGTTTTCGTATTGTGTGGACAATGTATGTTGTTGTTGTATTACGGTTCTTGTGATCGTGTGTGACTCTCTTCACACTTTACCGTGGGAATTATGACTGTTGTATAGCAACAATAGGCGCGCGTCATATTGCTCCCACTTGTGCCGTAATAATTATACACACAAACAAATGTAATATTGTAGAACATAAGTACAAACCTATATAATAGCATTAAGTAATAATTATACACACAAACAAATGTAATATTGTAGAACATAAGTACAAACCTATATAATAGCATTAAGTAAATATTGAAATGTATTAGAATTAAGGGACTGATTTGGAAATGCTGAATCAGCCAATAATTAGTATAAAAGAAGGGATATTTTCCCTTAAGAAGTCAATCAAATAATAAAGCTCTATTAGTGCGTATCGAGCCGCACTTATAACAAAATAAAACTTATCTTTAATTAAGTTTCCACTACAATATGCTTATTGCGCAATATTTAATTAAAACTTTATATGAAATATTGAGCTCAATAATGGCGTTTATTGTGATTTACGCAATAAAGTTGCATATCTGAACAATGTATTTATTAGTCATTGTGTGCTGTCCATACATAGATATGTTGTCTTGTTTGGTGCAGTGTTACTTCTTTAACATTGTATAGAGATCACACTTCCACATCGTTTCAATTAATTATTGAGTATTGAGTAATAAATACGCAAATTGTTGTAATATTGCGTAAAACTTTAAATCCAGCACTGTCATAAGTATGTTCAGTGAGCATCAAATGTCAACAATGACAAACAATAAAAAACAAAATAAAAACAATGTTGTTGGAACAACCAGCTGTTTTGTTTACCAGCTGTTAAATGAATATTGAATAAGCAGTTGTGTATATTATTATGTCTGAACACTTAAAATATTGTACTCAATAAGCCGAATATTGACACAATAAAAGTGCATATCTGAACATAGTATAACACGCAACCGTTATTAAATCCAGTAAACCGTTATTAGAAAGAATTTTTAAAAATAAATTTAAATGTTTACCAACGAAACGAATCTAAATTTGGGATGTTAGGAATGCATACATACTATACTGTGCCATAATCTGTGAATTTTTTTTACTGTAATTGAACAAAATAATTACTGTTCTTTTGCTTTTGTTGTTCTTCTGCTACAATACACAAATATGAAGTGAGGAAGTTTAGAAAGTTTAAACTCTTTTGCACTTAATTCCTTTTTTATTTTTCTATTCGTACAGATTTCTTACAAAATAAGTCATTATTTAGAGAAAGTGTTTTTGTGTGATCCGGTGAGGAATCAAAATTTTGCCGATGGGGATCTATCCTCTGATCTAAATCCAATTGAGAACTTGTGAACTAAAGTTTGAGGGAGGATGGGAATCAAAATTACGCAGGCGAAAAGTTGTTTCAATAGTATGAAAATCTTCACCCCAATAAGGACAACTATTATGCCTAGCTTCATAACCCTGAATGTTGCTTATGTTCACCACTTTATACTTGAGATGAAGAACAATGGACCCGATTGTGAGTACCTTGAGCAACGAATACATAAACAGTTATATCCGCAGGCATTAGTTATTTAAAATACACAAGCAGAATAATCAGCGTTCAAACGATGAAATTAGAGAATAATGGTGAAAAAATGGGGTGCTTAATCAAGTCAAATGAATTAATGGCCAATCAATGAATTAATTTTAGAATTAAAGGCAGATTTAAATTCTTTGTATTATTTTCGTATATTTTTGTCGCCATTGTCCGGGTTCGAGCCCCAGGCCAAAATATGAAAAAAAATATATTTCTTCGGCGACTTCCTCTCAGCAGATTTCTGGCAAAAACTCTGAGAGTAAATAAAATTGCCATGAAAAAGTTTCTCAAAATCTGTCGTTCGGAGTCGACGTTAAACTGTAGGTCCTGCAACTCAAGTATAAAATTAAGGCACACAACATGAGTTGTGTGAGAAGCTAGGCCGTAATCATGGGTTGTTATGGCTAATTATGTATGTATGTATTATTTTCTTCAAATAAGTTTTTATTCTCTTCATCTAATCTGATAATTTCTTATAGGAATTGCTACTTTTTGTGAGGGTTTCAGAGACAATCAGGATCAATTTGTCTGGTGGCTCATAGACGCTTTATTGGAATCGGACTGGAGCTAATTTGAGACGACTGTGGAGGGAGAACATTGGGCTCTTAGGGTTCGTTCTTCCACTCTTGGTATCAATGATCGAGTTGACTCTTTAACGGACATTTTGTTGACTTTTTATAAAGAAGCTTTAACAAAGCGAAAAGGTCAGGTGATGATATTGACTGATCTGTGCACAGATCCAGAAAATTAGGCACTCGAAAAGAACCACCTGACTGAGTATCTGCGGATATATGGAGGAAGTCGATAGTGTGGCTCGATTCCGTAGGATGTTGTCTAAGGACCCCTTATTTTTAGGCTTTATTCAAAAGAAAGATGGCGTATGGACTGCCTCACTACTAGAAACCATAGAAGTTGTACTGAGCACTAATTTTTACAATTTGTGAATCCTGATAGCTTTCCCTTAAGCTTAGCTGAATTCGTCTATAATGCTAGCATGACGCCGAACTTGGAAGAAATCATTACTAGGAATTATGTTAAATGGAGAGAGTAGCTTTGAATCTTTTAATCACCTGGTCTGGATGGTATCTTCCCGGCTCTGCTTTGCTTTGCTCATGATATATTATACGAATATCTGGTAGAAGTATATAACGATTGTCGGCAGTGGTTGAATATATTTGACAAGTGATGTGATTGTGGTCTTTATATCGAACGCCAGTAAAGTCCATCCCATCGGCTCTAAAGATTATAGACCTATAGCATATCATGTATTTCGCCAACGTACTAGTTTTGGTCGATCGGTTACTGAACCATCGGGAAAAATTCTATATACAGTGGCGTATGTAGTATTTTTTCTTTGATTGTAGCTCTTAAGTGAATAATAACGTACATCGATTAGAAATAAATATTATTTGTCAACTTTTAAGTTAATTTTTAACGACTATGTATATAATTTTACTTTGATGGTTAAATTTTTATCGTATGTTTGTTTTAAGAGTTTTTGGTCAATATTAGAGAATTAATTAATTAACAATTGGGCAATTCACACAAGCCCTTGTATCGTTGTATTCAGTGTAATGTTGGTACGATACACTAACTTTATTTCAAACTAGATAATACCAGGTGTGCTTCGCTGCCCCAAAAAAAAAAAAAAAATAATAAATAATTAAAAAATTTATTTATTTACTAATTACATTATGCAATTTTTCTTAAAGATTTATTCTAATTATATATATTTCATTATAATATAATATATAATATATTTCATTTAAATTCTAAAATAATACATTAAAGAGCTATTTATTTCTTACTTGCTAAAATTTAATATATACCTTTTTTCTTAAATAAATAATTCTTATTCTAATGCCTTAGGATACACAATATTTTTTGTTTTCCCTTCTGGTGCGTATACATACAAATCTACGGGTTTTCCTACTCGCGAACATGCGACGTAAAGCTGTCCATGTGAGAAACATGGATTTTCTAAATTAAGTCCACAAACTTGCAAGGACTGACCTTGAGCTTTATTAACCGTCATTGCAAATGCTAGGCGAATAGGAAATTGCAGGCGCTTGAAATCGAGTGGCATCTCCGATGTGGTCATAGGAATACGTGGCAGCAATACATCAGTTCCCTTAAACTTTCCAGTTATAATGGTCGCCTCGATAAGAATGTTCATCGTTTTTTTACTGTTAGTCGAGTGCCATTACAAAGTCGTGGAGGATCAATATTTCTAAGTAAAATAATGGGAACACCGTTTTTTAACTGTAAGTCGTATGGTGGAAAGCCTGGTAAATCTAACGATTTTAAAAATTCAACTGAATAATTGACGACATCCTCAATATTTGAAACTGTGTCGATCGTTTTTTTTTCGAACGTCCCCGGCCACACACTAACCCACCCTCACCCGACCGCGGAGGGCTCGTCCCCATTACGAAGGGACACGTACACACTACAGTCCGGACTATAGCGGGTAAGGGAAAAGTAATGGCACAAGAACATAAATCAGCTACAGAACTTAATCACAAGCTGAATAAACTAACAATCCACATTTATAAGCTCTTAGAGTCCCATCGATCTTGTTGAGAATATTGTTGTTGATGGAATTAACGTCAATATTTTTGGATGCCAGTAACGCAAGTTCACATAATCATTGCATATTTTTAAAATTTTACGTCGATTCACTGCCATTGGATTACGTTTTTGTTTTCGACACAAATTATATTGCTCTATCCTCTCTGCTGCTCTGCTTATTGATGCTCGAATCCGCTGACTTTCTACTCGTGATTCATGTTGGACTTCTGTTTCATTAGCTCGTGACGTTGTGGTACGATTTCGCTAGCTTTGTAGACAACCTTGGTGTTCCAACGGTGTTTCGATAGCTAGTGCGGTTGTCGCATGTTGTCGAAGACCTTCAAGACGTCTTTCGCGTTCTGACGGCATTTCAGAAGCTCATGCTAAAGAGGTAAGATTTCGTTGACTTTCTGAAAGCGTTTCAGTAGCTCTTGACGTTGTGGCATGTTGTCGTAAGCCTTCAAGACGTTCTTCACGTTGTGATGGCTCCAGAGATTGAAGCTCGACTCGTTTCAGTCCTGAGGCGAATTTCACACTCTTCCGAACTCTCATTTGCTCTCTTCGATTGCAAACGCAATGCATTTTTGGTGCTTCTGGAAAGGTATGCTTTTTTTGGAGGCATTTTTATAAATTGTTGCTAAATAAATGTCACTCAAATAACTTGTTTAGAATCAAAGCTTCAACTGAATTTCAAAACCGAATGCGTGTTATATTTATTCCTTTATATTTTACCTAATATGAAATCGGTTCAAGTTAAAAAACTTTTTAAAAAAAAATTAAGGTTATTAAAATTTGACAAAAAATTGTGTTTGTGTCGGTCGCAGGTAGTTTTTTGATGAGTTTTGCAACTACTTATTTTATTTGGAAAAAATATTGACAGTTTACATTTTATTACTTATAGCACGTTCACATATAAGAAGGTTATGGTTATCTAAAATTAACCTTGGAGATAACCTTGTGGCGTTCACATATGACAAATATAACCTAAACATATGCGAGAATGACAGAAATTGACAGCTGTATGCATTTGTAATGTATTGTATGTATGTATCTTTGTATGTATCTTCTCCATAGCAAATGTTTTTTTTCTATTGCTGTCAAATTTTAGTCAATATACTATTCACAATAGATATAAAGCGTTGCATTTTTGAGTATTTTATTGAATACTTTTCAATGCAACAATGCGTATTTTACTAGGTTATGAGGTAACCTACAGCTGAACTTGGTTATCTTTTCATACAAATTGTATGGCTAACCTCAACATTTGTGGCTTGGTTACGAGATAACCTCGATAACCACGATAACCTAGCTAACCTGCTTATATGTGAACATGGTATTAGGTAAATAAAAGTAATGACTGAAAATATTACTGCCTATTTTTACACGGCCATTCATCGCCCAATAAAATGCTAATTATAAAATTTACCAATGTAGTTTTCAAGATATGCGACAAATAAATAATATTTTTATTAGTTACCCATTTTTAGAAGTAAACAATAACATTACTATTACACATGTAAATGTATATGTTTTCCAGCACCACCTTACTATAGCTGGAATAGAAAATTGGGGACTCTAGCTGTTACAGTTTTCTAGATATACAGATTTTAATAATCAGTTCATATCGAGTTTGCCACGCCCCTAATGGTTGATCGCCCATTTTTAACAAAAATATTGATATTGAACCTTTAGATATTCGTACAAAATTTGAGCAGTCTGACTGCTCTGGTGTTCTAGATATGCAGATTTTAGTATTTACTTTATATGGGAGGTGCCACGCCCGCTTTTGCTGAACTCCCTATTTTTGTCCAAAATATTTATATTTAAACAAAAGTTACTTATACAAAATTTGGAGACTCCAACTGTTAAAGTTTTAAAGCTATGCAGATTTTAGAATTTACTTTATATGGAAGGTGACATGCCCCCTGATTATAGTTCGTCAAGTTCTGTAAAAAAAATATCATATAACCTAAAGACATTCGTACAAAATTTGTTCTGGTGTTCTAGATATGCAGATTTTATAATTTACTTTATATGGGAGGAGTCGCGCCCACTTTTGCTACATCGCCTATTTTTTTCCAAAATATTTATATTTAAACTAAAGTTACTTGTACAAAAATTGGGGACTATAGCTGTTACAGTTTTTCATAGATACAGATTTTCGTATTTACTTTATATGGGAGGTGCCACACCCACTATTGCTAGTTCGCCCATTTTTGTCCAAAATATTTATATTGAAACTGTAGTTACTTGTATAAAATTTGAGGTATCTTGCTGATATAGTTTTTCCAATATGCCCATTTTGTTATTATCTTACAAAAGTGGCACCTCGCTCATTTGAAATATCAACATAAAAAGTAGCCTATAACTCCTTCCAGACATACAGGAAGATACTGTGAAAATTTTAGGAAAATCGGTTCAGCTGTTTAGTCGTCTATAAACTTCAAACATACAAACATATAAACATATAAACATACAAACAAACACACATTAATTTTTATATATATAGATAGATGATTTCCGAGATATAAGAAGTTTTAAATTTAATCAATATGGAAAGTACCACGCCCACTTTTCCTAGTCAGCCCATTTTTGTCTAAAATTTTCATATTGATACTAAAGTGGATTCGATAAAATTTTAGGACTCTAACTGTTATATTTTCTTAGATATAATAATTTAATATTTTTTATATTGGAGGTGACACGCCCACTATAGCCAATCCGCCCATTTTGTTTATATGTACGTCAAAGTCGTCCATACAAAATTTGAGGACTCTAGCTGTTGCAGTTTATGAGATATGCGATATTAAATACTTACTGGATATGTGGGCCGTGGCACCTCGCCTACTTGAAATTTTAAAATAAAAAGTAGCCTAAATTCCTTTCAGACATACAGGAAGGTACTGTTTCAAGAAAATCAGTCCAGCCGTTTAGCCGTCTATATACTTCAAACAAACAAACCCACAAACAAATAAACACACATTCATTTTTGTATATATAGATGTAAAATTCATTAAAAAATTACATATGTGACGTATGAGTTATATCCAATTCCATTAAGTTTCATACGTCAAAAAATCATAGGTTTTTTATTGCATACTTATCAGGGTAACTATGCGTATGAGTAATATATTTCAAATGCAATTAAATAATAAGTGTGTAGTGTATGTGGGCGTGGCGCCTCGCTCATTTCAAATTTCAACATAAAAAGTACCCTATAACTCCTTCCAGACATACAGTAAGATACTGTGAAAATTTCAAGAAAATCGGTTCAGCCGTTTAATTGTCTATAAAGTTCAAACATACAAACATACAAACAAACACACATTAATTTTTATATATAAGATGATTAACAAACTATGTAATCTCTAGATAATCTAAAAATGGTGTTTAATGTGCATTTTGAATTTAACAATGATTTAAAAATCGCAATATACGCATAGCATTGGCACTTGTCTACTCGATCTCACTGGCACCCTGTCAAAATCGATTTTAGTTTTAAAGTGAAGGATTACTGTTTCAATGTTACATACTGTTTCAAAATTGACTTTATTGAAGGTAGGATAGGTTAGGTTAACGTATAGCCAGTCGTTCACAGGCAAGTTCACTCGGTGGCTCATTTGTGTTATCCAGTATGAGGTAAGTCCTCTTGCCATGATACTTTAGTAGTGGGTTTGAACCACCCCGAGCTCCGAATGAAAGCGGCCAGTTCTCTTAGTGGCACGTTCGCCACCTTCTTTTTAAACGTTTTGTCACCCCAAAACCGATGATGTCTTTTCTGAGGTGCAGGACACTCGCATAAAAGGTGTTATACGTATTCCATTTTCTCCACATCATGGTAGCTTCTGCAATAATCCTGGTGGGGCAGTCCGAGTTTGTCAGTGAAACTAGGTCCCGTCACTAATGTATAAAATTAACACACACAACATGAATGGTGTGAGAAGCTGGGTGGTAATACCGACTGAAGGGTTATAATAATCAATTACATATGTATGTTATTTTGAGTATGCAACAACCTGGCATTACCATAGCACCATGTATTTTTTGGCATGTACATACATATACATATTAGGAGTATAAATATAAAAAGAATTTTAAGTCCAATTTAAGTTGATTCTAATATTGTTGTTTAAAAACAATTCATTACAGTTTACTCAAAATTTTTCAAATGTGTTCATTTTTAGTTCGAACAACGAAACTTATTAAAAAATGTTCACTGGGAAATATTCATTTTTTGATTGTATTTAATTTGTATTATTTTTTAGTTCGTTAGTGTTTCTTTACTTTTTAATTAATTTTACTATTGTATATTCTATTTTATTGTTTTCTCACCGAACACCTTTCCCAACCCCATAAGCGTTTGCCTTGTTCTCGTCGTTTTTATCTCCCTCTCTCACGTTGTTTATATTTTTATATGAACGAGAATACGAGTTATATTCGAGGCATATGCTTGTCTGCATATGCCTTTTCAGTATTTATCAACATATAACCGTGAATATTTGCCTATCCTTCTTTGCTTTTGTTGCAAGAGCCTTCGAATAGAACACCATGTGGCAAAAATGTCGGTATATGCTTCACACATACATACATATAACGTAACATATTTAATTCGGAGTTTAAAAGTGTTTGCAATGCAATTCTATATTTATGCATACATAAGAATATATTTCTGTTGTAGTATTTATACGAATATACATACATACATACATATGTATGTATTCATATACATATAAATATATGACTGTTATCATTATGTGCATACATACATACATATGTACTAAAATCATTCAAATATACATTCATTCGCATAAAATTCACCAGGTACAGATAGATTGTGCCCGCAACTGAATATGAATCTGTGCCTACGCCAATATATGTATTCCTGTTTGCACACATTACCATTGATGTTTGTCTGTGGTTGCATGGTTTTTTTTTTTTTTTTTTGTTTTTCTATTTGTTTAATTTGTTTTTTACTATTTTTATATGTTTTTGTTGCAACCACAATTCTTTACACATTATGTGCACACACGTTTTATTTACAATACAAATACATCCACATATAACTTTATTGCTCACTTCATTTCTATAAATATGTGCATGGATTCTATTTGCATACGTATGCATAATACATGGTATAGTAAATAAAATAAACGAATAAAAATGTAAACGTTTTATAAAATTAGTTGGATTTTTCCAGTATTTAAACATCAATCACAATATGATTAGTTTTAAATATTTCATTACACACACACACACACATACACTGTTAATCTATGCAAAACAAAGTGTTCGAATATTGTTACGTTGATTCTTCATTATTACGAAGCGGTATGTACTTCTATAGCGTACATACATACATTAAAGTGTGCCAACTTATTCAATGTGGAAAAAAGTAATCACTTTTAAAGTGAAAACGCATACATACATACCAGAGATCAGCAATGAGTATTCATAAAGATGAGTAGATTCGAATCATACTCATAATTGCTGATACTTAGACGTCTTCAGACGTCTTATTTTAATATCATTCAAAGTTTGAAGTACTCATCATATTCATACTTAACAACACGTATGATGATGCTGTTTTCGACTCTCCATGACTCAACATTTACAAGAATCACAAAATAAGTATGATTCGCATATGAACACCACAGTACTCACTAGAAGGTTGTGGGTTTGCTTCGCTTTCTGTCTTTTCCTTTTTTTTTTTTTTTGTAAATTCAACAACAACTAAGACTGTAAATTTCGAATGATTCGAATTACTCGAATTAGTCATATAAGTATTTTTCTAATTCTAAAACTCAATAAAATTTAGTGTTTTTGTTTGTGTTTTCGATGCAAACAGACAAGCAAGAGAAACAGCCTGTGTTACAGAACCATCACATAAATTTATGAATCTGAATGAGTAGGCGTATGAGTTAAACATATTTCGAATGCTATGAGTTTGATGTCAGCGGTGTACTCATACTCTTTGCAACCTTTAGTTATAAATCAATGTTGTAGTCAGTACGAATGAATCAGAATAGTTGAATTTCAATACTGTTGACTAACTCATACTCAAAATTTCATGAGTACATACTTATTAGTATCGAAAAAACGATTCATTGCTGATCTTTTATACATATATTATTGCTTAAGAATGCAATAAAACAAAAACGATTTTCTTTTTATTGTAAAATACAATAGTTCCGATTAGAAATGTACTATACGGCTGCCGCGGCTGGCCACAGCACCTCATGCGGTCAGACCAGTTTTTCGAACTTATAGAGTCGTGTCTCGGCAATGCAATCACGAATGTTGGCCTTCAAATTCTCAATTCGCAATTTTCTTTAATAGCGCCCCATAGGAAATAGTCGAGCAGTGTAAAATCGCAGCTTCAAGTTTCGGCTAATTTAAGTCCCACCATACTGCTGAAACCAAATATCGTTCACTTCAATGCCATAAAAATTCATTTTCAAAGAAATATGGTCCAATGAGGCAGTCACTCGTAATGGGCGCATTGGCACTCGATCCAGAATGCATTTGAATAGAACTGCGAAATCTAAAAGCTTAGAATTTTAGTTTGTCCAATAAGGTCAAAAGGACGTCTTAAATCACACATATGACTGCGCTTAGCATACGAAATTAGATAACCTGACGATAGAATTACGTGAGATTGGTCTTAAAATCCTTTAAACTTAAAGAATATGGAATATTAACTTTATGTACTTTGGAGGTACGACCTCCAAGGAGAGTGGAACTCTCAGAGATGTAGAAAATTAAATCAAAAACTGGGAAAAAGCATTCACATATTCAAATACTTACAGTCTAAAAGAAAATCCGTATCCTGCAGTGCTGAAGGAAATATGTTCTGAAAAAAAACTATCGGAATAAAGAAGTATTGGCGATAACTGAAATTTTGTTGGATTGGATTTGGTGGAGAATATGTCAATGTATACTTTCCCTAAAAACTACCTGATTGAAATCAATGTTCCAAGCAGTTAATTCCTAGTAAATGCCAAACGTACTCCAAAACTATGGAGGACCTTAAATATTATATCAGAGATGGGGATATAAATTGCTAATGAACTATCAATGTCCATACAATTCACTGTGATATTTGATTCTTGTAAAGAAAGGATAAAGGATCGTGTAGGAAAATAGCGTTGTCAACTAAAGTGTTTTGTTAAATTTTAATTAATAAAGGATTTCTTTAAATAAGGAAATAATAACAGATGAAAATAAATTGTAATCCTTTAAACTAAACAAATATTAAATATAAAATCCTCTTTGGGTTTCTAAATTAGATAATAGGAATGCAATATCAAAACATTTCCTAACGTTATTGAGAAAGCTTACTTTTATATCTATTCGCTTTACTTAAGTTTCACAGTACATATTCAGATTAACACATATTTGGTCAATTCACACAAGTCGTTGTATCGTTGTATTCATTGTATTGTTGGAAGAACATACAACAGTGTATGATTGTTGTTGATAATTTTCATATAAAAATCTGATACACTTATACAAATTTTTGCCATATGTTTTTAAAAGTTGTATTGGTTTCGTGCTATCAAATTGTGTGAATGAAAAAAAATGTGTATATGTTTTCATATGTTGTGTTGGTTTCGGGCTATCAAATTGTTTGAATGCCACGAAATGCACAATACAGCATAGCATTGAGCGTTCACAAAGAAACAAATGTGTTCAATACAACATACACGATACAAAGTTGTGTGAATTGCCCCATTGTTACGAAAATAGAAACATCGCTTAACATTAACATGATTAACAAAAGCTACACTAACACATACAACGAACTTGTTACAAGTAAACCAACAACATTGGTATGGAAGAAAAGGAGACAGACAAGTAAGAAAGAAAGCAACAACAAACAACGTAAGCAAAGTACACTAACAACAATGAAATCGCAATAGAGTTCTCGAGAAAACGAAACCCTGAACGTTCTACTTCGAGAGTCTTCGTCAGACTGTTTGTGTGAGCGTATAAAAAGATAAGACAAAGCTGGCAACGAGTAGTAAGAATTCAGTCAGCCTTGTGTGAAGACGCGTTGCGTGCGAAGTACACAGTCGTGTTTTTAATATCTCTGTTGCGCAGATCTACCGAAGAGTTGGTTGGTAGTGTTTGCGCGCATAGAAGTGTAAAGTAGAATAGTGAACAAGCAAATATCAAATGTGAACAGTGGCACATAAATAGTGTGAACAATAAAGAATTTAATTGAAACTAAACCCATATTTGTTTCTATTTTGTTTGCAATCAACGAACTCATATTCTAAACATTTTTGAAAAGGTAAAATGTAACACTACTTTCCCCTTTAGATTATTATAATTACTGGTAGACATTGTTGGAAGTATGCGAACAAACAAACAATTAAATTCATTTTACATTGTATGTATAAATAGTGTATCTTTATTGTCGATTATATTTCATCAAGCTTAAAAAACTGTGCATATATATAGTAGTTCCTTAATTTTATAAATTGTTGTTTCAATAATTTAATTAATTAAAATAGTTTCAAAACGATTAGCAACTTTTATACAAATTTAAACTGTAAAATACTATCCCAACATACACATATGATAGCGCACTTAAACTGGCATTCAAATGTAGTATTCACATTAACTTTATATACCCATTCATTACCAGGTAAACAGTAATTTTAAGTGATTATATGTACAACTTAGATAACAAAAAATATTGATCTCATATTTAATTCTTATTACTATATATGACATTCAAAACGGAACATTTCACGTTTTAATATAATTCTAACCAAGTTTGTTTTAAAAGGAGCCCACATATATTCATATATTTTATTCATATAATTTAGACCGTTCCAGTAATTAAAGAATTAATGAAGAATGAATCAAACACTATTCGCATTTAGGTGAGTCATCGCTCGCTTGGAAGCCAAGCACTCAAGCTTGATTCACTCATGTCCGGGCAAAAATTTGATTTTTTTTACTGAGAGTTTTCTGAAGAGCGATTCACTCCTTTGTAAAAATCAAATCTGTTAGTGGACACTTTTAAGGAAAATTTAAATTTTACATAATTCAGATGGGCAAATCAATTGAAAAAAGGGTAATAATTAGCAAAAAAAAAAGGGGGTAAGCAATAATTTTAAAAATTTAATTAGATGTGATTTGATTTACTGTCGCAGACCTAAAACGACAAATAGAGTTTTTCAAAATTTCCAATACATACCACTATTTCGGAAAAATTTGAGGTAATTACCCAGAAATGTATATGATAACTGTTCTTATGCTTATCTACTTACTTAGTTGGCCCTTAACAACCCGATTAACAGATTACGGCCTGCAGTAACACATCCTTCCAGGCGCCTCTGCTTCATGCGCGCGAAAATCCGCGCCAACTGGCACTGGACCGAAGATCTTACGTAGGACATTTTTCTCGAATACTCTCAAGGCGGCTGCAGGTGCTTAATAGGGTCATGTCTCTGCGCCGTAAAGAAGCTTGGGAAGGATGATCGTTCGTAGAGTATTAGTTTTGTCGTACGAGAGAGGTCTCTGCTACGCAATTGCCTGTTGAGACCATAGTAGCACCTATTGGCAAGAGTGATCCCGCGCTTGATCGCTAGACTGACATCATTTTTGATGGTAACGGCGAAGTCAAGATAAATAAATTCTTTGAGTATATCGAAAGTATAGTTATCGGCCATAATCTGAGATCCAGTACCACTCACGTTTCTACTTGTCGATAACATATACTTCGTTTTGCCCTCATTTACTGCTAGACCCATTTTAGTAGACTCCCGTTCAATAGCGCTAAAAGCAGCAGTAACATCTCGCTTAGTACGCCCTATGATTTCAATGTCGTCAGTGTACACAAGCAACTGAACGCTTTTTTGAAAAATAGTGCCATTGAGATGCACTCTCGCCTTCCGCAGAACACTCTCCATGACAAAGTTGAAGAGGTCGCATGATACGGGATCGCCTTGTCTGAAACTTCGCACGCTATCAAAAGGTTCGGAGAGATCCATTTCTAACTTGAAGGAGATATCGGAACTGCTCAACGTCATTCTGCGTAGTCTGTAATCTGTATGTAGATCCTGTATAATAAGATCCTTAAAATTGTAACTATTCGATAACTTATTGTTACAACTTCCATAATCGTTACGACTTGAGATCGCTGTATGTAGTTAGTTTTGCTGGGTTTATTATGTTTGCTGGGTGTATGAAATTTGTATTGGGGTATTTGCTTGCTTATTCAGTTGTGTGATTATTTGTTTTTATTTTTTTTTTTTTGTTTTTTTCTGATTCCTAAACCACATGCAATAAAACAATTAACTTTTGTGAGTGATTGCCAGTGTAAATTTATTGTAAAACCACAAATTAAAACCCAATAAAAAGATTATTTACAACTGAGATTAACATTGCTAGTGGTGTGCTTCACTCATTTCGATGAAATGTATATAAAGTATCAATTTATTAAAAAAAATTATATGTATGTATGCAAAAAAATATATATAAATTTATGTAAGTATTTATTTGTATCTAAAATAATGTTCTTAAACAAAATACCTTCTAGTCATGTTATATCCTGGCATCAGGCATGCCAATGTTATTTTTAGCAGTGAATCCCTATCGTTGATTCGAAATACAGGGGGTTTTTGGAACCATCTTCCACAGGGTCAACAAAGATGACGACAGGGATTAGGTTAGGTTAGTGTGGTAGCTTCATACCAGAAGCTCACTTGAGCACGCATAGCGGCCCATTGTGACGCCACTTAAACGACAGGGATAGGGCTCAAGTCCTGGGGAGCACCTCAAAACAAGTAACCGGTACTAGTTGTGATGTCGAATCGGTTCTTTCATCCGTTAATGATGACACCCAAGCGATCTCTAGACCTGTGAGGACTTCTTTGACGGGGTTGAAGTGGACGAGGATGAGGACGTCCTTCTGGAATGTGATACGATTCAGAGGACACCAACTTCACAGTCGTAAGCAACGACCAAATAGAGTGAAAGGTATACTCATTAACCTTCACCACTCAAAAGCGGTGTCAGCTGCCCTCATCCTCCGACTGTCTTCAGACATGGAGGAACTCGTATGCATCTAGGAACCATTGTTGTATAAAGATGGGGTTTGCGGACTAAACAGGTGTATTATGTGTTGTAGTTAAATATAATATTAAAACCTTTATCTTTTCTGATTTAAGCGATAAAGATACCTGCACTGTCGCCATCGAAAACAAGAGTCGAGATGTCTGGATCATGAGGTCCCAAGGGACGACGTCACCACTAAGGCGAATCAAATCCTTCACTCGAATCAAATCCAGTGAACAGGAAGAACAGGTACTGAGTAGGAAACTACCGACGTGAGATGCCTGTTTTGTTAACAAGTCCAAATTGGACTCCACTGAAGTTTTAGCTGAAAGAACGGCAGAATTCTGTAGGAAATTATCAGGCCAGACACGGCTAAGCGCAACTGCAGGAATACTGTTTATTGAGTCCAAACGCAACAGTCAATAAGCGACGTATAAACTCGCTTCCGGCAGCTTCGGAAGATTTTAACAAAACGTCCTAATATAACATCTTAAATTAAGAAATCTGACGAACCCTGGACTACCAGTAGTAGAGACACCTTGGATGTACTCTTCGAGTCTCACTTTCTTGGCCATCATGAACTCACGTCACCGACCCAATAGCGACGCATATGATATATCGAATATATCTGAGAACATCGCATCAGATGGGCATTGAATAGCTTTTATCCCTTTAAATCTCCGGTTCCTGATGATACCTGCGAATTTACAGATGAACATAGGCATTCTTATGCCATACCTTATGACAATCTTCAGGGCATGTTCACGGTTATTTCAAATTCCGTATAACTGAAGGTTGCACAAGGTTCTCTTTATTTCCCAAGAAGGTAAAGAATATCACACAAATGCTAAAGATCTTAGGCTCATCAACCTTTTCTCATTTCTACTTAAGACACTTGAAAGAACCATCAATGTTTATGTTTGATCATCAGTCGGTCCGGATACTCTTTCAACACAACACGCCTACATAAAGAGTACAGAAACTACGCATAGTTGAGGAATCCTTAGGAATACACTTTGATTACTTCGCTATGTATAGAGAGTGTTTTTAATAATGTTCCACCGGAAACGGTTATTAACGCCATGAGACTGATTCTGCTCTCACCGCTTTTATGAAAAGACTACTAAGATATACACGAAATGAATATACTTTGGACAACTCAAATGTTTTCAAAGTGGCGGTACCACACTGAGGTGTATTCTCGCCTTTGGTATGGAATCTCAACTTTGGCATTCTACCGAAGACCATGGGAAAAGCATGCTACATGACTATTGCCTATACCGGCCTATACAGGGAAGGATCCAAAGTTACTTTCAAAAATTATAGAATCTTTGCTGAGATCTCTATTAATGGGGTATTTTATAAACAAATACATTTTATAATACATACTAGCTAAAACCCGGTGTGCTTCGCTACTCCTATCGTATCCTCCCTCCTTCTACGCGTGCATCACGTTGATCTGGTGTCTCCGCAGCTCTAGATGTTGATGCTCGTAGTCTCTCTCCTGCTAGGCGTACATCACGCTGATCCATTGTCTCATCAGTTCTTGAGCTTCATGATTGTGATCGTTTTCTTCTAAGACGGGTGTCTCAGCAGATCTAGATGTTGATGCTCGTATCCTCTCTCCTTCTACACGTGCATCACGTTGATCTGGTATCTCCGCCGCTCTAGATGTTGATGCTCGCAGTCTCTCTCCTTCTTGATGATTGGAATCGTTTTCTTCTAAGACGTGCATCACGTTGATCAGGTGTCTCAGCAGCTCTAGATGTTGATGCTCGTATCCTCTCTCCTTCTACACGTGAATCACGTTGATCTGGTGTCTCCGCAGCTCTAGATGTTGATGCTCGTAGTCTTTCTCCTTCCAGGAGTACATGGCGTTGATCCATTGTCTCATCAGTTCTCGACCTTGATGATTGGAATCGTTTTCGTTTAAGACGTGCATCACGTTGATCAGGTGTCTCAGCAGCTCTAGATGTTGATGCTCGTAGTCTCTCTCTTTCTATCTCGTTGATCTGATGTTTCTGCAGCTACTGCTCTTTGCGATCGTATTCTTTCGTATTTCTTTCTTTCTAACTGGAGTCTCAGTAGCTCTAGATGTGAAGGCTCTAGACCTTTCAACACCCAGACGAACATCGCGTTCTTCGGGAGTTTCATTAGCCCTTTGTGATTGTAAATTAACTGAATTTTTGATGCGTTTAGAAAGCGAAGATTTTTTAGGTGGCATTTTTTTGTTTTTAATTTATCACAATATTTCCACTCACAAAATAAATGTTTAACTCGTTTAGAATGTGGGATTCAAATGATTTGCGATAAGGATTGTAAGTACTATTTAAATACTTCCTTTCAATCATTATTAGGCAAATATACCATAACAGGTAAAAATTTTTCATATAAATATGAACTTTTGTATAGGGTTTCGTAAACGTTTATAACTGTAACCGTAAACGCGGTTATTTGTGCTCATAACCGTAACCGTAAACGGATGAAAGTCGAACGCATACGCATATTTAGTAAGCCATGATTTTTTAAATTTCTTATTTGTAAAACTAATGTTCATCCAAAATATTCTTCCAATTCCGTGGTTGCTTTTGCTAATACTCTCATTAAAAGACTTTTTCCGAATAGTAACATTCAAGATCCGGACAACGAAAGTCAGGATAAAGTAGCTGTAACTGATCACCAAGTTGATTTAGTAGAACTGAACTCTTACATAACAAAAGCATCAAATATAAAACACTTGGGAAAACCTTCAGATAAAACTTTGAGACAAGAATTCAACATTTTCAAAAGAACACTGAAAAGAACTCCCAATCTAGAAATGCTCTAAAAACGGTTAAGCCAACATCAACAGACTCCGAAAGAACTTTATCAGTTTTAGGAACTTTTTGCACCAAAATACATTCTCGTTTATCTTGTAAGTCACTGAATGCTTTAGTGTTTCTAAACCATTATTATATTGTTACGCAAAGGGAAACAGTGTACCATCGTTTAACATTAAGATGCTAACAAACACACTAACAATACAAAGAACATGTTGATTCACTATAGCTACACTAACACATAGAACGTACATGCTTGCATATACCAACAACATCAGTATAACAAAAGGAGACAGACAAGTATGAGAGAACAACAACAAACAAGCAATGTCAACCAAATACACAAACAACAATGCGGTTGCGATAGAATTCTCGAGAATGCGAGAACAAGAACCTTCCTCTCCGAGAACGTTCATCATACTGATTTTGCGGACATATAAAAAGGCGAGACATAGCAAGCAACGAGTCAGTTACAGTTCAGTCAGTCTTGTGTGAAGACGGTTGCGTTCGAAGTAAGCAGTTGTTAGTATTTACGCGAGCAGAAGGTTTGTTGCTTACAAAAAGGTTGTGAGCGTAGAAGAATAACGAACAAGTAATTATTGTTGTATAAGTTGTAAAAGAGGTACACAAGAGTGGTGTGATTAATAAAGAGTTCATTGAAACGAAACACATATTTGTTTTTATTTTGGTTTGCAATCAACGAACCCACAATCTAAACGTTTTTAAAAGGGTAAAAACGTAACAATATTAACCATGAAAAACAGCAAAAATTATTTTAAGTACTTATGTATGTATTTTAAAGCAATATATGTTAGAAATAAACTATTTCTACTGAAGTTACATATTTTTTTAAATTTTCCTTCGGTTAACCGATAACCGCGGTTATTTGGAAAATTACCATCCGATAACCGCGATTACTGAAAATGCGGTTATTACGAAACCCTACTTTTGTATCATATTTATATGGGAGGGTCTCGCTCTTATTGCAAGTATGGCAATTTTTTCACAAATTATTCATATGGATTTCAGTGTTGCCGGTGTACAATTTGATGATTTTATCTATAATGATTTCCCAGATATAAGAAGTTTTAAATTTAATTCATATGGGAAGTACCACGCCCCCTTTTCCTAGTCAGCCCATTTTTGTCTAAAATATTCATATTGGTATTAAAATGAATTCAACAAAATTTTAGGACTCTAAGTATTATATTTACTTAGACATATTAATTTAATATTTTTATAGGAAGTGACACGCCCATTACACCAAGTCTGCCCATTTTGTCCACATAGATGTCAAAGTTGTCCATACACAATTTGAGGAATCTAGCTGTTGCAGTTTATGAGATATGCGACATTAAACACTTATTGGGTATGTGGGCCAATTAAAATAAAAAGTAGCCTATAGTTCCTTTCAGACATTCAGGAAGGTACTGTAAGAAAATCGGTCCAGCCGGTTAGCCGTCTATAGACTTCAAACAAACTGATAACTTCAAAATGTGGACACACTTTGGATTTTTTCGCGATTTATAATTCGAATAACCATCTCATTGAAGGATAAAATATTGTGGCTAAATGAAGGAAAATATTTAACTTAACATGCAGCAGATTTCTAGCAAATACTCTGAAAGTAAATAAAATTGCCATGAATATTTTCTCAAAAATCTGTCGTTCGGAGTCGACGCTACTCATATATAAAATTGACGCACACAACATGAGTGGTGTGAGAAGCTAAGTCGTAATCCTGAGTGAAGGGTTGTATGTATGCCTAAGAGCTTTAATCGGAATAATAACTTCTTCTTCCAATATATTTAAATTATTAATGATCATTCTTATAACGATTAATAATATTAATCATAAATTTTCCTTCGATACACCTTAAGTATTTTTTAAAAACTCATTTGTTGCTTTAAAATTTTTAGTGCTTTTAAAGTTTTTAGACTTTGAATGAACTTACGAAATTCTAAATGTCATCAAGCCAAAACTTTTATTTTCTTAAAATACTTTCAAATATCCGCAATGTATTTTAAAGTGCCTCAAAATGTAGGTATGTATGTATTGTATGTATGTGCATAAAAGCTTATAGATACTGTTAAATGTCATGCCTTTTGTCTTCCAAAATAAGAACAAAATTTCTAGTATTTTAAATAAAAAAATTTTAAAAACAACAGAATGAAGTCGCATTCTTAAATTTATTTATATTTTTTTTAAAAGTTTTTGGTTTAATTTTTGTATAGAGGAAAAGCATAAAAAATACACACACAAAAATAATAATGCTTATGTATTGAAACAAAAAGTGTAGTAGTAGTAGTTATGTCTCATGTATAAGTCATTTTGTGAAACTATTACCATTACGACTGCAATTGCTACTACTTCAGCTGCTTGTATTAGCAATTTGCAAGTTGCTAGTATCACTACAATTCGTTGTATATTTTCGTAATGCCACATTGTAACCTTTTTCAAAAGCACAAGCAACAATTGTTACGAATAACTACAACGGCTTACACCTCGCTTTGGCAATCGAAACATCTGTTATATGACCGACCACAGAACTACAACAAATATCACCAACTGAATGAAAATCAACAGTTCTAGCATTCTTCCATTCCAACAACAGCAACAGAAATATGAACAAACACTTGCATCAGCAGTAAGAGCACAAGCAATAACAATAAAAATGAAAACAAAATTGAAGAAAGAAACCGAAAAAAAACCCAAAATAACAGTATACATTTCTTTGAATTTATGTATGTATGTATATAAAACATAAACACAGATGTGTGTGTGTGTACAAATCAGAGATGGAATTTTAAATTACTACTAAAAGGTTTAAAATAAATTAATTTTATTTAATCGATTGCATGTGAATGATATCCTGTGCTTCCATGCAACTTATCTAACTTAATTAGTCATCACAACTCTTTAATCATGGTTACAAGCTAGCTATTCACACCATTCATATTGTGTGTGTTGGTTTTATCCATTAGTAGAGGCACTGACTAACTGTTTAATGTCGACTCCGAACGACAGATTTTTGACAAACTGTTAACAACAATTTTATTTTAGTTTCAGAAGTTTTGTCAGAAGTCTGCTGAAAGAAAGTCACCAAAAGAAATTTTTTTGGTATTGTTTGATATGTCTGAGCTGGGGTTTAAACCACGGGCTCGAGTCTAATAAGCGACCATAATACCTAATAGATTACATGTTACTTTCGAGCATATAAAAAGGCAAGACAAAGCCGGCAACGGGCAGTAAGAATTCAGTCAGTCTTGTGTGAAGACGCGTTGCGTGTGAAGAGAACAGTCGTGGTTTGAAGATCGCCGTTGAAAAGATCTGCGTTGTAAGCAAAGAAGAATAGCGAACAAGCAATTATTGTTATATTCGTCAAGTGTGAACAGTGGCACACAAAACTAGCACGTACAATAAAGTATTTAATTGAAATTAAACACAAATTTATTTTCATTTTGTTTGCAATCAACGAACTCATATTATAAACGGTTTTAAAGAGGTAAGAACGTAACAATATGGAAATATATTTCTTCGGCGACTTTCTGGCAAAAATTGCTGTTAAAAGTTGCTGAAAAAAAATTTAGGTCGGAGTCAACTAATCATACACAACACAACTGGTGTAAGATGCTAGGTCGTAATGCTGACACAACGGATGCTATGACCAATTAAGTAAGTAAGTTTTAAATAAATATTTTCTGCCAAGGAATATTTATGTTCAAATTCATTTTATGGTTAGTACCACAGATTAGCAATGAGTATTCAAAAAGATGAGTAGTTTCGAATCATACTCATAATTTCTGATATTTATACGCATGATGTTGTTGATTTCGACTCTCCTTTACTCAGCATTTACAAGAATCACGAAATAAGTATGATTCGAGTACGAAGACTACAATACTCACCAGAGGTTGATTGTTTGCTTTGCCTGCTGTCTTTCCCTTTTTCTTTTTGTGTAAATGCATCAACAACTAAGACTGTAAATTTTGACGAATGATTCGAATCACTCCAATCATTTATGAGTATTATAAGTATTTTTCTAAAGTTATGAATCTGAATGAGTAGACGTATAAATCAAATCTATTTCGAATGTTATGAGTTTGATGCCAACGTTGTACTCATACTCATTGCAACCTGTAATTATAAATGAATGTTGTAGTGAGTACGAATGAATCAGAGTAGTTAAATTTTAATACTGTTGACTCACTCATACTCAAAATTTCATGAGTAGCGAAAAAACGATTAATTGCTGATATCTGGTTGATACATAACAGCGTCACTGAACGTTTTATGGATTCACGTTAACGTGCATTATTTTGTGAAATCTTCATAATTTTTAATTTTATAATGCTTGGATTACACAGGCAGTTTTATTTATAAACGCTAGATCAATAATTTCTTCGTTAATATTTTTGAGTGCAACTTGTATTACTTATATCAGAGGTGAAGTACTGTGACAAATATGTACACTTTCAAAGTGTTAAAATCATTTATCCTATTTCGAATGGAATAGATACATATTACGTCATTTAGCAGCGCATTGTTTACACACTGGAATCGTAATTAATGCTCGAATAAACTAAGTTTCTTAGATTAAATCCAGTCTGTATAAGATTGCTGCAGGCGCATATATTTAAATGGATACATTGTAATGCATTCGATAATTAATAGTGAAAAATGGCAATATATTTCATTTAAAATGTATGTCCCAGTTCTGAATAAAATAGAACAATGCAGCAACAATATTTGAAATTCTAGCTGACTCACTTTTATTTTGTTGCGGTTACTTATAATTCTTTTTTTACCCTACAATTTTATAGGTTATACATATACTTATCGCTTTATTATTCAAATCAAATAATATTACAATGACAAATTTTTAATAATTTTTGAATCATTTAAGTTTGTCTTACATACCATACATAACTCTTAGCAAAAAGGACTACCGGATACCTCGCAGAATTTGTAAAAGCTTTCGTTATGATCAATTCGAACGAAATTAAAAAAAAAAATTTTGTATTCCTAACATAATATTGTGGTGAATACCGCATTATACGTCTGATATATTCAACTTTTTGTTTCACTAACTTTCATAGTTTTAACATTCACATTTTTGTTTTAATTTTATTCTTAGATAGTAAAGTTGAAAAAATTCACTTACCTTTGCTATTTTTGCCGTAAACACTTTGCACTCAAGTTGCTTTTGTATTTGAACAACACCACAATTACCACCACGACCAGATGCACCACAAACAGACGCCTGATTGTTATTCTTTTATACTCTTTACAATTGCAAAATTTCATACACACACACACAACAATGTGGTATGCATACCGTTAGTATTTAACGGCGTATGCGGTAAAGGAACTTAATAACTGCCTGTTTAAGGCCAAAGCGGCCAGACTTTTAACGTTGTTTTCTATTGCATTCAAATTCGAATTTAGGGAAAGTAAATTTAAGAAATTTTCTTAACAAGAATTTCACACTACGGCACACTACGGCAAATCCTGCAAAAGACCCACGATACATACCATCTTTTTGCCAACTATAAGGCTGCCTTCGATAGCCCTATAATGCATCATGTTTTCTGCCGCAATGTCTGAGCTCGGTATACCTGAGAAGCTGATAAGGCTATGCAGAATGACGTTGAGCAATTCCTGCAGCTCCGTCAAAGTAGGAATCTCTCCGAACCTTTTCATACCGTGCAAGGTATCAGACAAGGCGATCCCTTATCTTGTGACCTCTTCAACTTTGTCATGGAGAGTGTTCTGCGGAAGGCGGGAGTGCATCGCAATGGCACTATTTTTCAAAAAAGCGTTCAGTTGCTTGCTTTCGCTGACGACATTGACATCATAGGGCATACCAAGCGAGATGTTACTGCTACCTTCATTGCTATTGAACGGGAGTCTACGTAAATGGGTCTGACAGTAAATGAGGGATAAAACAAAGTATATGTTATCGACAAGTAGAGACGTTCCGCGTATTGATTCTCAGATTAGGGCCGATAATTATACTTTTGATATAGTCAAGGAATTTATTTATCTTGGCTCCGCCGTTACCACCAAAACTTAGGTCCGTCTGGAGATCAAGCGCAGGATCGCTCTTGCCAACAGGTGCTGCTATGGTCTCAATAGGCAATTCAGTAGCAGAGGCCTTTCTCGTACGACAAAACTAATACTCTACAAGACACTCATCCTACCCGTGCTTCTTTATGGCGCAGAGGCTTGGACCCTATTAAGCACTGATGCAATAGCCTTGAGAGTATTCGAGAGAAAAGTCCTAAGTAAGATCTTCGGTCAAGTGCGAGTTGGTGATGATTTCCGCATCCGATCCAACAGTGAGCTGTATGAGCTCCTCAACAACATAGACGTTGTTCAGCGTATTAATATCCAGCGGCTGCGCTGGCTCGACTATGTCGTTCGAATGGAGGAGGATGCTCCGGCGAGACAGATATTTGATGCAGTGATCTGCGGAAGTTGGAGAAGAGGATGTCCTTGTATCCCTTGGATGGCAGGGGTATCCTGCCACCGTTATCGGGTTGTTAATGGCCAATTAAGTAAGTAAGGAAATTGACATGGAGGGCTCATATAGAGAGCATCTCAGGAGAGAAAAGTTATGCCATAATGGTATGCAGAAGGCTTGTGGGGAAATTCTGTGGATGTAACCCAGGATTAGGCATTAAATGTACACATTGGTGATCAGACCAATTGTGCCCTATCTGTACAGATAGAACAATACTGACAACAGCTCAATCGGAGGTGGACAAGATACAGCGACTGGATCGTGTTGGCATAACAGGGGCAGTAAGAACTTATTTTACAGCGGCACTGGAAGCTCTGTGTTGTCTCTGTTTTTATTTGACATCTTTTTGGCAAAAAAAAAATTAATTTTAGTTTGAGTTTAGTTTTTATGAAAGTAATATGACTACTTAAGAAATTTCAAGCGTTGTTTTTACTCTTTTCTTCTTGTATTCTTGAAATACATATGGTCAATTCACACAAGCCATTGTATCGTTGTATTGAAAGCATTGTTGGACGAATATACAACAGTATATGCTTGTTGCTGATAATTCTCATGTAAAAATCCGATACACTTATGCATACACAAATTTTGCATATCGTTAGTATAATTCGCAAATGTGTTAAGTCCCTTTTTTCAAATTGTACAGGAGACACAAAAAACATTGTAGCTTTTTCAGTTTTTAAAATTTTTAAACTTTTTAAACGCAATTATTTTTACAAAATAGCTATCTTTAAATGACTTAGATCAATAATTAATAATAATTAATAGTTAATATTCGTGAAATTAGCACGTGATGTTAATATTTTTCGTATTTTGTGGACTTAGCGTTTTTGCTAACCACAAAATTACAACAACTTTAAACTACATACTGACATTTTTGTTGTCGTAAAATATGTATTTTGTATAGTGCCACCGTTTTGCATTAAAATCTCAAGTTTGGAAAAAAGTGGACTTAGCGTCTTTGCGAATTATACTAACGATATGTTTTTAAAAGTTGTAATGGTTTCGTTCTATCAAATTATGTGAATGAAAAAAATGTGTATATGTTTTCATATGTTTGTAAGTTGTGTTGGTTTCGTGGTAAGAAGAAGATATTTGGAATACGAAATACGCAATACAGCGTAGCATTGAGAGTTCACAAACAACCAAGTGCATTCAATACAACATACGCGATATAAGGTCGTGTGAATTGGCTAATAATTTCAGTTGTATTTTTGCTGAAAGTCCGGCAACTTTCGATACTTACACCATTTTTGGCAAGTGCTAATGGTGTCTTTCTTACATACAAAGCGCTCCATCGCAGTTACAAAAAAAATAAATTCGCATTCAAATTCGGTACTTGTTGCAAATAACATGAATTAACATGTTTCAGTGCATTTACAATATTTTTTGACGGGTGGAGAGTATAAAAGTATAATCTTTAATATTTGTTCTGTTTATTTTTTTTAAGTACATTATTCGGTTTACAAAGAAAAATTATTACTGATTGAAAGGCTTTCTGTCTGTCTATATAATTTCAAATTCTACAAATTTTAAGTTTAATTAAAAACAGATCGCCGCACTTTCAGATATTATAGGATCTTCTAACAGGCAATTCTATACTTTGACGGTCGATAATGGCCATAGATTTATTGAGCCAACGATGCACGATGATTTACCAAAAAAAAACGTCTTTTCGAATAAAACTCATTTTTATCTTGGTGGGGACGTTAATAAGCAAAATTACCGTATTTGGGGTTCAGAACACTGGCACGTGGTGCGGAGACCTCATTGGCCCAACGGAGATACCTATCGCACCATGATAACCAATTTTTTTGTACTAAGGCTAATTGGAACAATTGTTCTTCACAGTAAAAAAATAAATTTGGCAATTTTTCAAACGATTTTTATTTAATTTAATTTTTAAATTAAAACTTTATTTGTAGATTGGATTCGATAGCAGTTTGCAACTGACGATAATTTTCATCGAGAATTCATTAATAACACTCCATTCTAAATGAATGGATACATGAACAAAGTCACTTTTGGTATGGATTTTAGGCAGGTGAAGTCATTGGTCCATATTTCTTTTAATATAACTTTGACCAGTTTAGAACTGTCCACGGGCACGATCTTTAGCTCGCTATATAGCACACAGAACGATATGTGGTTTCAACAGCGCAGCGTGCCACACAGCACTGGCCAAATTGGAAATTCTTTGTGATATTATTGTAATTTTTTACTCGTTTAAAAGTATTTACATACATATATAATTAGCCATTACAACCCTTCAGTCAGGATTACGGCCTAGCTTCTCACACCATTCATGTTGTGTGTGTGTTAACTTTATACATGAGTGGCGGCACCTACAGTTTAATGTCGACTCCGAACGACAGAATTTTGAGAAACTTTTTCATGGCAGGTTTATTTACTCTCAGAGTTTTTGCCAGAAATCTGCTGAGAGGAGGTCGCCGAAGAAATATTTTTTTTCGCATTTCGTTTTGATGTCTGGCCTGAGGCTCGAACCCGGGATTTACGTATAATAAGCGAACTCACTACCTACTAGACTACGGTGACTAAAAGTATTTACGCCTGACTCAAATGGGTAACTTCTTTATGGTAAGAATTTAAATGGTTACAATCTGACGGGTCCTCCATTATAGGTACCAAGAATTTCAGAAATCTCGGAGTAGGCCTTACTGGGAATTTTTCGGTTATATTCCATTCAGAGACTCCATCCTTTTCGGGACAATAGAGTAGTCTAATGTATGATCACAACTAAGAAGACTTTGTAAGTCCTTAATGCACATTGCTGGGTAAAAGTGAACATATTTACATTTGCCCTTGAGTGGGGGAATTTGCTGAGTAAGTACAATTTGGGTTATCAGCTTTAAGAAGCGCTTAGATCATCTGGAATCTGGAACAACATACTACCAGCTTACTCGCCCCAAGTACTCTTAAATCACTTAGTCTTGAAGAAAATTTCAAAATATTGGGAAAAATACTGGGGTCTAATCACCTGTCGATATCGATTTACCTATCGAACAAAAGTAAAATACGATACCAATCGAATTGTCAAATTAAAGCTTTCGATAGCTTTCGAATTGAAATTAACAACTCTCGGTAATAATGAAAAACAAGTTACAACGAAAGATCAGTTAGACAGGAATATAAATAAGTGGCACAACAATATGTTTATTTTTACATGTTTAAAGAAGTTCGTATGATTCTTAAGACTACCTTAGATTGAAGAAGGGAATTGTTTTTTGAATCGCTTGAAATTTTAATTTTAGCAATTATTGTGTTTTTACAAGTGCACTTAGCATCATTTCGAATATAACAAAACAAAAAAAAAAACAAAAACAATGTTGTTGAAACAACCATGAATATTGAATAAGCAGCAGAACTGCGCATATTGTTATGTCTGAACACTTAAAATATTGTACTCAATAAACCGAATATTGACTCAATAAAAGTGTATATCTGAACATAGTATTAGGAGCTTCGCAATCGGACTCAAAAACAAAAATGAGTGGAGTAACTGGGAAGCTGCATTTTTTTATAAAAGAAAGACTATTTGTTGTATACAAATTGGTCAAGAATGGAATATTCCGAATCTATGGGGAAACTCGTGGGTATCTTTCAAGCGGAAGCCTATGTCTTCGAAAGATGTGCTCAATTCAAGTTGTATAAGAGGTACAAAAACAGGACATCGCAGTACTATGCAGAAGATTAAATCAAAGATAATATCCGATTGCCTGGTGAAGCTAAGTAGGCAAAATACTGAGTCCTAAGTCAAATGAGCGAGGAGAGGAGCTTAAATATCGTCGATGCGGCTGCAATCCTTCTATGAAATGGAAACAGATGCTTAGAAATGCTCAACGAAAGGCAGCAGCCAAGACTTTTGTTGGAAATTCCAATAAGAGGAGTTCAAAATCGTGCATAAGACTATAGGGAATATCCAAAGGTTGATAAACGGTCTTTTTACAAGACACTGAATACTACGAGTACACTTATTCAGAATGGGGTTCTTTTGAGCCGATTGGAATACATTTTTAAAACCTGTGGAACATTAATGCAACAGAAGAAAACACCAGGATGCATATCAGGTGCTGGGAAGGTAATTTGTATTCTTGGCTCAGAGCAGAATCCTGAAGTTTGTGAGGGCAATAGGTTTTGAGGAGACATTGGAGGGGAGGGGAGAATAATTCTAATGAACCTTTTCACGACAGTAATAATTGTTAGTTATTCTTCTCTGCTTCCACTCTTTGCGTAAGCAACAACACTTGTATGTTAGATCTGTATAGCGGAGATCTTCAAACCACGACTGTTCTCTTCACACGCAACAGGTCTTCACACAAGACTGGCTGAATTATTACTACTCGTTGTCTGCTTTGTCTTGCTTTTTTATATACCCACGCAAACTGCCTGATGAATACTCTTGAAGTGGAACGTTCGCTTTCTCGGGAGTTATATTGCGACTTCATTGTTGTTTGTGTATTTTTTTTCATTGCTTGTTGTTGCGTTTACTTACTTGTCTATCCCCTTTTATTTCACACTGATGTTGTTGATTTACTTGTAACAAGTTCGTTGTATGTGTTTGAGTGGCATTTGCTTATTTTTTTAATGTTAAACGATGGTACACCGTTTCCATTTGCGTAACAATATTATTTCCGTATTGTAATGAAAGAAAAAACTTGTTATTGTATTCAACAAAATATAAAAATACTTTATAATTTTGCTCAGCAAAAAAGTAGGTATCCTCAAGGAGAAGAGAGAGTATATTTAAAATTCTAAGATCCATTGTATTAAGATGTGCCATTTAACAATTTTGGCATTAAATACAAGAGTTTTTTGTATTTTTTTTTGTTGATATTTAATGTTAATTTACTCATAAGAAAGTTTTGCAGATGAGTTTTGTTTGAGACTTAGCTATTACGCAACTGTTTTTCCCCATGATCCTTTAACCACAATTTTAAAATCATATCGGGATTTTGTGGAAGAGTATTAACCCCGCGGGGACTTTAGTAGATAAATGATATCTTCACATTACCAGCAGTATACTTACAGTGGTGACCTTATAATTAGAAACGACTTATCAACATGTATGTTTGTTAAGCTATTTTCAAAACTTTGTTACTCATTTTAAAACTAGTAGCTAAAACACAGTACAACAAATTAGCTTTAAGTGTAAAGTAAAAAAATTCATTCTTACAAACAACTTTAAAATATCTTAATATATTCACATTTAATGGGCATATTCTTTAATATTTTGTCGGAAAGCCTTGTTTTGAACAACATCTGCAAAAGTTATATCAAACGTTGGCATGTTTGTACTGATATGTTTTGCCAGCTTTGTTTCAACAGCTGAAACAATTCATCGTTATTTCGAGGGTTTTTTGCCTTAAGATCTCTTCTAACAATTGCCCATAAATTTTCAATTGGGTTGAGATCAGGACTTTGGGGTGGCTAGTCCAGAACATCAATATTTTGACCCGAAAGCCAGTACTTCAGTAACCTTGAAGTGTGCTTTGGGTACTCTCAAAGGAATACGATTCCATTACATTTTCCAAAATGCTTTTATATTGATATTGGTCCATTATTCGTTCAATTCTTACAATTGGACCAACATCACGCCGAGAAAAAGCACCCCAGACCATAGTAGAGCAGCCACCATGTTTTACAGTTTTCACTGTGTACCTGGGATCAAGGGCTTTGTTTGGAGGACGTCTTACATAAGTTTTTCCATCAGATTGGAACAAATTTCAGACTTTATTCGACGATAAGAAAGGAAAGGGTTTCTCTTACTGGCCCTACAAATAATTCTGTCTTCTGCAGGAGTAGTTTTTCTGGCTCTAGGCTTCCTGGCTGGTGTTTCAAACTTTTTCATTTTATTGTACAAATAAATTGCACCAATACCAGGAAAACCTTTATGCAATACCTGTTCGTCCTGGTAACAACGCACAATTAACTTCCGAAGTTTTGGAGTACAAAACTTATTTTTTCCCGTTTTAAAAATTAAAACGCATCAAAATTATTACAAGGTGAGTTATTGCTATTTGAATTATACTCACTTTAGTACTAATAACAAAATAAATTCAGAAATTAAAAGTAAACTGAACGTTTCTAATTACGCGGCCAGCCAAAAGAAACTACTTGAGAAATAATTTATTTATTTATTTATTTATTCAAGCGTTAGTACAGTACAACAAGATATCATCTTATTTAATAGTACTACTAAGGATATAGGCATAACAAAGTTTGAGAAATAAGAAAATACAATAACCTTAAAAATAAATTAACAAAACAAATACTATTAAAACAAAAATTTACAATTATATTAAAAAATGTGATTAATTAATTACATTTGTACATTATTTTTTATTTAAAAATGTAATTATTGCAGTCTTGAAATGCTTTGCCTTGCTGAGTAATTGTATGTTGTTTGGGAGTTCATTCCAGAGACGAATTGCATTGGTGTGAAAGTGTCTCTCAGATATTTGTTTATGGTATCTAACACTATTAATTTTCAAGCCTCTTTTGGATCTTGAGAAAATTAATCTATTGAACAAATAATGGAGTTTCCTAATATAGATGATTTTATGTAGGTATACCAGAGTACGGCATTTTAACAAATTTTCAAAAGTTGTATCATAGATTCTATATGAGAATTCAGATATTCTATAGTACCTTGAACGACCTTAAACATATCTAGCAATATTGTTATAAGTTATTCTGAGTTTGTTCCTACTTACTGAGTCACAACTAGAAAATAGTTCACACCCGTACAATAAAGTGGGGATGAGATATGTTTTTGCGAGCAGCATACGAATATTAAATGAAGTAAAATATTGCGTCAGCAAAAGATATCGCAACATGGCAACTTTCTTACCGCAAATAGCATTTACATGGCTGGACCAGTTAAGGCTATTGTTAAAGGTAACTCTCAGATTCCTTACGTTTTGTCTCAGTAGTAGTATTATTAATCCGTAATGGTGTAAGCTGTGCTGTAGAATTTACCTTGCCTATTATCAAAGCTATCGATTTCCTCGGATTCAGTCAAAGACCATTAATGGACACCTATTGAATCACATTGAGCAGATCACAATTTATTTTTCCTACACAATTTGTAATATCAGACGGCAAGCAACTAATGTATAGCTGAACATCATCATTGTACATTGTAGAACTTCAACTTAGATGGCAGATCATCAGAATAAATGCAATATAAAAGTGGAATCGAGCCCTGTAGTATACCTCTAGATATTAAAAAAAATTTCGATTTGTTGCCATCATGATACACAAAATGATTTCTATCCCGTAAATACGACGAGACTAGCATAACGGCGGTATTAGAAAAATGGCACATGTGTCTTAGCTTTTGGCAGAGAATTGTATGATTAACGGTGTCAAATGCCTTGGAATGATTGAGTAAAATCAAAAATGATGTCATGTGGTCCGCCCTTAATCGCAACTCTTGTGAAACATCAATGAGCGCAGAAATACAGCCGTGATTAGGTCTGAACCCAGACTGCCTCTCAGAAATCACGCTATTGCGTATTTCCCTGTTGGAAATACTAATCACGGCACTTAAGTGAAAGTGTGTGGTATTCCTTACTTCTTTATAAATTACAAACCACTCACCGCCTGGCTGTTTTTAGCTTTTGACAGCTTGAAGTTTTCTTCGTTTTGTTTTACTATAGCGACTATTCCAACAATTGAAAATGTTATGTTAATAATGATAAAAGATATGTTATTAAAGGGGGATTTATTGGGGGATTATGAGTAGAAAAGGATTAATAGTATTGTTGAAACTCAAAATGCAATGAGAGCATGCGACTTTGAAATTTGGTACGTCCCTTCGTTTTATTTATTTTATTTTTCTAAAACTATCAATTTCATTAGATCAGGAATGTATTCATTTTGCGTTGTCATGTAAACGTCAAAAAATTTGTCTTAAGGTTTCTACTTGCATTTTTAAAATACGAATAGAATTCTGTACTTATTTCTCTCTTACGTACGTAAAGAGTTTCATGTAAAAACACAGATCAAGAGTAGATAAAATTAAGAATTAAAAAATCTTGTAATCTTATAATGAAAGTAGATAAAGATACAAAATGTAAAACAACCCAATAATTAACCTTTAGAGGGGAAAAATATAGAACATTTAATGGAAGAGGTATGATTCAGTCTATTAAACACCAAAGATACAACCACCAAACGAATGTAAGTATAAATGAGGAAACTTTTTATAGACGCCACGGAAACTACAAAACCAAAGAATACGAAAATGAAATAATTAACTAATTAGGATCCTAATGAGAACCATATTCATCAAATAGAAATTGTCCTGCATATCAAAAATAACTTTGTATGAAAAGAAGGCAGGAGTTAACAGTTTAACAATAGAAGAAGAACACGTATGTGGCATCCATCATGTACAAATTGTATATTTGGATTAGTTGTAGTTATGAACTATTAATTAATTAAATAATTGAAAATAATTACTTATGAATGAAACACAGATTTTGTAATACATACTTGCAGACAGACACACATTTGACAAAAGACAAAATAACGACAAGTAAATTAAAATAATGTGATAATTATGGTACAAACTCAAATTCATACATTCATTCAAAAGAGCTAATTATGACATTAGGGATAAATCGAATTAAAAAATAAATTTTTGGGTAAATTCTTAAAACAAGATCTAAGGCACCAAGTAAATTAACGTTTAATCATTTTAGAACATATGAAATGTTTTTTGTTTTGTTAACTGACGAAAAATATTTTTTGTGTCATAAACCAAATACTTACTTACTCACTTAATTTACCATTTACAACCCGATTAACGGATTTCAGCCTGCCGCAACACATCCTTCCAGGCGCCTCTCCGTCTTTCGCGCCTACGCTAGTTGGTCACACCAATCAATGACAAAGCTTCCTCGTTTAGGTCCTTATAACGCATACAAGGTCATCCTCTTCGCCGACTTCCACAGATCGCCGCATCAAATACCCGTCTCGCCGGAGCATCCTCCTCCATATTAAAACGCTGCACAACCTCTATGTCGTTGAGGAGCTCATACAGCTCACTGTTCGAAGCGTTTCATGCGGAAATCATCGCCAACTCGCACTGGACCGAAGATCTTACATAGGACTTTTCTGTCGAATACTCTCAAGGCTACTGCATCAGCGCTTAATAGTGTCCATGCCACTGTGCCATAAAAAAGCACGGGGAGGATGAGCGTCTTGCAGAGTATTAGTTTTGTCGTACAAAAAAGGTCTCTGCTACTCAAACGCCTATTTAGACCATAGCAGTACCTGTTGGCAAGAATGATCCTGCGCTTGATCTCCAGACTGACATCATTTTTGGTGGTAACGGCGGAGCCAAGATAGATAAATTCCTTGACTATATCAAAAGTATAGTTATCGGCCGTAATCTTTGAATCAATACGCCGAACGTCTCTACTTGTCGATAACATATAGTTTGTTTTGCCTTCATTTACTGCCAGACCCAATTGCCTTGTCTGGAAACCTCGCTCGGCATCAAAAGGTTCGGAGAGGTCCATTCCTGGATTTTATCAGTCAGTTCACGACTGATATACGTCACATCCCTGGAAAGGAGAATGCAACAGCTGATGCGCTCTCTAGAGTACTTACATAGACCAGCTACAACAACTCAGTTCCGCATCCCATCAATTTGAACGACCTCGCAAAATCTCAAAGAGCTTGCAAACTGCTGCAGGACTTAATGCACAATCAGGGTACGCAGACTAATTCACTAATATTAAAACGTTTAAATGTTTTAGGTTGTGATGAGGAAATTGTGTGCGATATATCTACTTCACGTGTTCGACCGAACGTCCCTAAGGATTTTAGACGCGTAATCCTCGATTCGTTGCACAGCTTAGTTCACCCAGAAACACGTGCTACAGCTATTCTATTGAAATCAAGATTTTGCTGGCCTGGTATGAAAAAGGACGTTACAAATTTTGTCAAAACGTCTACCCTGCCAGCGTTCAAAAATTCACCGCCACACTAAGACGTTACCCGATATGTACTAGCCACCTAACGAGCGCTTTTCTCATATAAATATCGACATCGTTGGACCATTTCCTTTATGCGAAGGGCAGCGATACTGCCTGACCATCACTGACAGGTTCACACGTTGGCCAGAAGCTGTTCCTATCCCTGACATGGTAGCTGAAACGGTTGCAAAGGCCCTGACAACGCATTGAATTGCTAGATTTGGTGTACCGCAACGTATAACGTTGGATAAAAGCAGACAGTTTGAGTCCTCAGTTTTCTCCGAACTTATGCAAACGATAGGAGCTACTCATTTACGGACCACGCCATACCACCCCCAAGCTAATGGTCTCATTGAGAGGTGGCACAGAACACTAAAGTCAGCCATTCTATGTCGCGATTCAACAAAATGGGTTCACCATCTCCCTTTGATACTGCATGGTCTACGTGTGATTTTTAAACCCGATATTAATGTATTGCCCGCTGAACTTGTGTATGGCACTACCTTAAAAGTTCCAGGAGAATTTTTCTTCAAAAGCAAACGTACGGAAACTTCTAGCGAGTTTATAACGGAATTCAGAAAATCAATGCAAAAACTTCAGCCTACACAAACTTCACACCATTCGCCTAATTCAGCATTTATTTCTAGAGATCTACAATCAACAACACACGTTTTTCTTCGAAACGACTCTATTCGTCGATCGATGACACATCCGTATGATGGTCCTTTCCTAGTTTTGAAACGCTTGCCGGAATATATTACGATAAATAATTAGGGCCGAAAGACAAATGTAAGTGTTGATCGCTTAAAACCATGTTTTTTACCTATGTCTGATTTTTCCAAACGAGCTAAAACAGAGACAGTTATTCCTGAGTCAGACGATCTAATGCCTACCACACGAAACAGTGTCGAAGATATTCCAGAACCTACTCCAACATCGGCGTCTTCAGAGCAAAATCACTCTAGCTGTGCCACATATGCATCCAGTCCATCAAGCAGTAAAGAACCTGAAGCGGTTTTAAAGACAACAAGAGGTAGGCGTATAAATCTCCCGGTTAGATTCCGTTGACCTTGTTCCAGCGAGGGGAGTAATGTGGCACCCTGTAGAGAGTAAAACTCTGCAAATAACGAGTATAGTACCAAATACCGAGTACCGGTGCCATCGTGACTTTTTTTTTTTTGTAGTTTTTTATTGGAATTAATTAATTAATTAACTAAAGTACTTGAATTTAAGGCATCTATTTTTGTATTTATAAAAATTGGGTAAGCATAAGTGAAATAAAAATAAGAATTCCAAATACATATATCAATAAATAGCGCAGAGCAAACAAACAATATGAAAAACTAAATTAACATACACAATGGATCCGGGTTCCAATAAGACCATAAATATACAAAAATAATCTGAAATCGATATTCAATTGTAAAGATTACCCATTCATCGCTTATGTATTGAGGAAATTTTTTACTCAATTTTTCTAGCTTTTAAAATTGAATAAATTTTGAAACTAGCTACTTTCAGGAGGGCTTCTATGAATTAGTTGTATTAATAAAAAAGAAATACCCATATACTACATACATTATTTACCTTGACAACGAAATAAAAAAGGCAATCTTAAAGGAAACCAAAAGATATTTAACTTTTACGTATCTCTGTATTCAAAGTGGAATGAAGTGAAAATATTCAACACACTTCTTTGTTTATGACGACGAGGAAAAGAAAAAATTAATAAATGACAAAAATATTACTTTTCAAGTATGAAAGTGTGTTTGAGTTTGTCTCCTACAAGTGTTCAATAAAAGAGCAATAAAAAATTGCCTCTTATCGAATTTTCTTCAATGTTTTTTTCTTTTTTTTTAAACAAATCGTTGTCGTGACAACAAATGACGACAGCAGCCACAATTGAAAACGTGCCGCATAGACCTTTATTATGTTGTGTGCGGTCAGGCGCTCGTTTTATGATTGCAAATTTTTGTTGATTGAACCGCGTTACATTATTTCATTATTTTTTTCCTCTCTCTCTCTCTCTCTATCTCTCTCTTGCTCACTCTCTCATGCACACTCCATATCGCTTTTTTTATTTTCCACAAAGGACATAATTTTCTTACGTTATTGCTCCCCGGGCACTTAATAAATAAATTAAGGAAATTGAGATGATACAATCAATCCTTTGAGTCTTATTTAACAAAATGCCAATAACAAGAGAACCACAGATAACAGATAATGGAGATTTTGATAAATTAAAACTGAAGAAGTTAAATTTAAGAATAATTTATATTGGCGAAGCAACAAAAAGCGAAAAATTTGAAGATAAACACTCATACTCCCGCATTTCTTTTTTTTTTTACGATAAGAAACGAGTGAAAGGAGGGCCTAAACAAAGGGCCATCACACCTGTCAACTCAACAAACTGTTTATGTTGTTGTTGTTATTTATTTTTTGTTGCTTACATTATTATTATTACTATTATTGTATTTTTGATAAGGTTGAAGACGTTGTTGACATTGATGATGATGACGATAACTTTAACGATAGTGTCGTTGCTTTTGTTGATGTTGCTGTTGCTGTTTTTATTATTATAATTGCCTTTTCAGTTGTTGTTGTTGCTCATGTTATTATTCTTTAGCCTTGCTCATAGGCCCAAACTCAATTAACATCCGTATCAAAAGGATTTTGATGAAGTGTCAACTCAAAGGATGCGATATGATGATAGAACATCTTTTTGTTTTCTTGTCATTCTTCTATCACTTCGTAAAATTGCTGTACATTATTTATCATAAAGTTTTTGTTGTTTCCTGTGTATAAACTGGTATGTGTACTTGCATGAGCCTTTTGAGACCAACACCATTTAAATAATTGTCATGGATAACATCTTTAGTATCGTCTACACATACATATGTACAGATACAACAGTTCCTATGCAAGGATACAAAAGTTTAAGTTAAATAAAAATTATACGTAGTACTTTGAAAAATAACAATATAAATTAAAACTAAAAAAAATTTAAGAAAATACAAAATAATATTGAATACTAATACCGTAAATATGTATATTAAATTTTAAACTTATAAAATTAAATTATTAACGTATGTATATAAATTTTGAAAAAAGTCGGACAACAAACAATAAGCACAGCAACATAAATTTTACCTTACAATTGAAATTCAATCGATGCGCTAAGAATATTTCAAATCATTCAAAGGCAATTTTTTTTAATTATATTTTGGTTTTTAAGCAAAGAGTCTTCTATATTTTAGAATTTATGTTGTATGCAATGTTATAAAATTATAAAAAATTCAAAGATTTCAGTTAAATTTTTAACTCATGAAATTCCATCATAATAAATAATTATTTATGTATGTACATATCAGAGATCAGCAATGAATCGTTTCCTCGCTACTCACAAGTACTCATGAAATTTTGAGTATGAGTGAGTCAACAGTATTGAAATTCAAGTATTCTGATACATTCGTACTCACTACAACATTGATTTATAAGTACAGGTTGCAATGAGCATGAGTACAACGTTGACATCAAACTCATAACATCCGAAATATGTTTGATTCATTCAGATTCATGAAGTTAAAAAAATACTTATAATACTCATAAATGATTCGAGTAACTCGAATGCATTATTTACAAAATGCATAAAATTTGGTAAAAGTACAGCAGCATCACAAGTAGATTGTGAGAGTACAATTCAGAGAGTAAAAACCCTATCGAAATAAAATGTATTCTATCTCGCTTTAGCTGAAGTTTATTTTTATTAAACCCAACTTTAGCAGCTAAAGTGAACTTTAAAGTCACCTTCAACTTTTTTTCGTTATTACTTCTTAGAGACGAAACAGAATTGGGGCTTGACGATATTTTCCTTTAAAAATTATATAAAAAAACGTCGGCAAAAGCAGGATTTTAATGGGCAGATGACTTGAATTTCATTATTATGAGTACCCAATAAGATAAAACTGAGCGTTAAGCTAAAGGGAAAGTCATCTTACTTAGCTAAAGGGAAGCTAATGCTACATGAAAAATAAACATTAATATTGTTACGAAAATGGAAACGGTGTACAACGCTTAACATTAAAATGAGCAAAAGCTACACACACACAAATATAGGGTGTTTTTTATAGAGGTATAGAACTTTATGTTGCAATAAAACAACGATGGATTATTCGATTGACGTGAATTTTATTTATCCGAAAGATAATCTTGTGGCATTACATTTTAAATATGATTTCTGGCATATGACCGTCACGCCTGGCGCGGATGTAGTCCAATCTGGACGTCCAATTTTCGATGACTTTTTCCAACATTTGTGGCCGTATATCGGCAATAACACGGCGAATGTTATCTTCCAAATGGCCAAGCGTTTGTGGCTTTACCGCATAGACCAATGACTTTACATATCCCCACAGAAAGTAGTCTAGCGGTGTTAAATCACAAGATCTTGGAGGCCAATTCACAGCTCCAAAACGTGAAATTAGGCGGTCATCAAACGTGTCTTTCAATAAATCGAAATAAAATTGCACTATTTGCAAGCGTTGTTCAGGCGTGAGTCTATTCATGATGAATTGCCAAACCAAACTGAGAATAAATCACTTGACAGCTGTTAAATCGGTCGCCATCTTGAAAAGTAATGCCAACTTAAAGTTCTATACCTCTATAAAAAACATCCTATACAACGAACATGCTACAAGTAAACCAACAACATCAGTATGAAAGAAAAGGGGATAGATAAGTAAGCGAGAACGCAACAACAAGCAATGTTAACAAAGTACACAAACAACAATGAAGTCGCTATAGAGTTGTCGAGAAGGCGAAATCCGAACGTTCGAGTTCAAGAGCCTTCATCAGACTGATTACGAAACAAAGCAGACAACGAGTAGTAAGAATTCAGTCAGTCTTGTGTGAAGACGCGTTGCGTGTGAAGAAAACAGTCGTGGTTTGAAGATCGTCACTGTAAAGGTCTACCGAACATTTGCTTGTGTGTACGCGAACAGAAGTGTAAAGAACAATAACGAATAAAGCAAATTATTGCTGGATTCATCAAGTTGTAAACGGTGGCACACAAAAGTAGTGCGAACAATAAAGAGTTTAATTGAAACTAAACACATACGAGTATATATATATATACATACATAATTGGCCATTACAACCCTTCAGTCAGGATTACGGCCTAGCTTCTCAACACCACTCATGTTGTGTGTGTTAATTTTATACATGAGTGGCGGGACCTACAGTTTAAAGTCGACTCTGAACGACAGATTTTTGAGAAACTTTTCATAGCAATTTTATTTACTCTCAGAGTTTTTGCTAGAAATCTGCAGCTACCGTAATTGCTAATTAGATTGTCCCTCACTTGCCCTAAAAGGGAAATATAGGGTTGCCTTTCAAACTTGGGCCTTTTAACTTTTCGTGAATTTAACGCATTATTTATGTTAACAGCTACAAAATCAATGTTTTTTTTTATTGGATAGTTAGTTTGGCTATTAATCTTCCATTTTCTGGTATTGTTGTAATAATACACTGAGAGAAAAAAAATTACAACAACAAAACTTGAAAGTAAGAAAATACTACTGCTAACATTTAACGCGGCACAAATTGGGCTGAATATTATGTCTTGCCATTCAACACAGGTGTTAACGACTTCAAAATTTAAAATTTTGCGAAATTGCTTGACGATCGCACTTTTCGTTTACAAAAAAATGTGGAAAATGTTAAAAAAAAATGCGAAAAATTTAAAAAAATGCCCTTTTTTCACCTTCATTCACATATAACTTTTGAAGTAGGAATGTAATCTTTAAGCAACTTCGCAGAATTTTACACATTATAGTCGTCAACAACTATGCTGACTTTCAAGCCAAAATATTCAGCTCAATTTGTGCCGTTTAAAAAACAATAAAACCTATTTTCGGCAAATTTTATTAATTAATTTTAAAAATAGAGTGCATACTGTAAAAAACTGAAATTTATGCTACTGAAATGAATTATACGTCAGTAATTAACACTATAGATACTGTTTTTACATTGGGAAACAAAACTCCTCTCCATGGGTTAAGTAAATAAGCTTATATTTCATTTACTATCGTGATAAGACGGCACATAGTGCATTGATCCCTTAAAACGAAGGGACAGAAATAGAAGGAACGAAAAATAGGGTTTTGAAATTTGGTGTACTGTCGTGAACGCCCTTAATTAAGAAAAACTTGGATTTTCAAAAGAATCGGCTCAAGGACACGCCCACCTCCCATTTGTCCTTTAAACTAAAATCTTCATATTTTACACAAAAATGTATGAAAAGTTAGGAAAAGTTGCAGTTAAGATACATATAATACTACCAATATGTGTGTAAATGTTTAATAAAATCAAAGCGAGGACTATGGGTCCTACCATATATCCTTTTTCATAAAGTTCTTGCAAAACTTTTAAAAATTCTCCTTTCTATGGGTCAACGCACTGTACGGCTGTAGATATTCTAGCCGGCTCCCTATTCTATGCTATGGCTTTCAATTAATCAATAAAATATATAATATTCCAAAGTTGTCATTAACTGAAAGTCCACTAAAAGGGTCTTGTTTTTTTATTTATTTCTTTTCTTCGTTTGCATTTTATTTTAATAATCGTTGAATAATGTGTCAAATTTGTAAAGCTTCTTTAAACTGTTTATATAAAGATACTAACGGTCGTCTAACATGGAAAACCGATTTGAACAATAGTGATGTGTTTGACTTTTTTAAACTATTTAGGGTTAAAAATATTAGTGCGCGATGTACTTACGATAAAGACACAATTTTTGAATTTTTAAACGATGTAGAAGGTCCTCTCAAAAGAAGAACAGTTCTGCGGAAATTTGATTACTTTAAATTGCAGTGCACCAATAAGTCTAAAGAGGTCTTCCTAAATGTTCAATTCGATGGTATATGCAAAAAAGTTACATATGTATGTACATATATATTTTTTTATAAATTTGAAACTATTTTATTATTTTATAGCTCTTTTCTTTCTCAATTGGTCGTTTTTCAACCGATTTTCAAAAATTGTTTTTTGATCGAAAGGTATTCAAATTATCTGTCTAATTGCTGAATATAGGTATTACAAATTATTGCCGCTAGATGGCGAAAAATTCGTTTTTGTTGACAAATGTATCGAAACACCCTGTATTTGCAAATATTATGAGTTCATATGTTCAGTAAATATATTCGTCAAAGGGTTTTGTACAAAGTTGCAAACATCATTTGTTCGAATTTTGGAAATTTATGTGTCAAAATTTTCATTTTCTTCAATAACATAAAAATAACGGTAATTTTGTAAATAACGGAATTATGAGAAAGTCCCAGAACAAAAGTTGCTACTGAAGCCCTAAAGAATCATTCTCAACAATAAAAAAGTTCTTTTTCGCAAAAAGCCGTTTTTGGCATATTGCTAAATATATTAATAGTTTTTCAAATCAAAATTGGATATTGGAGTATTCATTGTAAACCTCAACACACAAATTTTATAAACAAAATGAATAAACATAACAAATAAGAAGGCACGTCGTTACCACTGCGTTTATAAAGCACTTATTTAATTGAGCAGTGCTATCGACATTGCTTCTGCACTGCCATATTTTTGAAAAAGTTAACTTTATTTTATCTGTAAGTTGTAATAACGACAATAAGTTAAAGGTAACTTTACAGTTCCTTTAGCTAAAGGTACCTTTAACTAAACCCAAGTTTAACGGCATGTTGTAATAATGGTTTTTTAGTTCCGTTACTTTATTTTATCATTAGGTTGTAATAACGAAAAGAAGTTAAAAGTGACTTTAAAGTTCACTCTAGCTATAGTTAACTTTTACCTAAACCCAACTTTTACGGCAAATTGTAATTATGGCCCTTAAAGAACTAAAAATTATTTGCGTACATTGAATTTATGAATTTGTTAAATAATATCGCCCTATAAGGCTTTGAACACGTTAGAGTCAGTTTTTATTGAAAACAGCAAAAAAAAATAAATACTCAATCATTAATTTTAGAATATTTTACTTCAATGTTCTTTGTTTATTATGTACATATTCAGGAATGAAACTTTTAATGTGTGTCAATGTGTACAATTAAACCATATGTTATAACCCAAAATTGGGATTAAGGTTAGGTTAAGCAGTTATGAACCATATATAAATTATGTTTTTAAGGAGAGGAGAGAAAAATTTCAAATTATAATTATAATGTGTCGGTATTGTTGAACTTACAATTTACACAATATGAAATTAATTCTTCAAGTGGATTTAATAAAGATTAAAATTATTTTTAATTGGAGAGATGATTTATTATTTATAATTATTATTATTATTAATTTATTTATTATTAATCATAGCACAACAAGATATTAATCATATAAATGAAAGTGCTATTGGAATAATATATACAAAGAAATAAAGTAATAATAAATCATGGATAATAAAACTGATAAAATATATGATATAATGTTAAAGTAAAACTGAATAAGATCATGTTATCACTTCAGAAAATTTAGATATTAATGTAAAAAACAATAAATACAAATTAATACCCAGATTGGATGCCGATTCAACAAAATCTATTTTATTGCTCCTGATAATTATATATCTGTCACAGCAAATGCCCTTTTAGATCTGGATAGCAATAAACATTTAGATTTATACAAAGTGGAAGGATTTATACAAAGCCCATTGGCATTCGTCCAGTTGTCAATGGATCGAATATACACAAAATTTGATATTTTCTGTACGAGTGCTCTCATAAAGCTGAATGCCATCAGCGAACATGTGTACATTGTAATTATCCAAGATATCAGGTAGATAATTAATGTATACCCAGAACAGATATGTCCATAAGATAAAAATGTATAAGACTACAAGCTGAATTAGAAGAATGTCTATAGCTTCCTCAATAATATTTTAAGACCAACCATATCCAAAAGCTTTGGTGTGATCCAAAAGTACTAAAAACGCTTTGTAATTTTTATCTAGCTTCGACCTAAGGTCCTCAACTACATTGACTAAAGCAGTAGCGCAGCTCCTAGCTTTCATAAATCCCGGCTGCCTATCAGAAAAGAAAATATTACTTTCAAGATAATTATTCATTTGTCTAGGTATGGGGGTTTCCATTACTTTTGACTTTTATACAATATTTAAAGTGTGATTTTTTTTTATTTGTTTGCTGTTAATTTAAATAAAATATTTAAAAAAATATTCTCTTAATTTAATATGATTATATATTAAAGGTCTTATGTCACAATAAACAAGTCAGAGATTTTTAGGAGTTAATGAGAATTTTTGCTTTTCATTTATCTCTTCTGTACTGTAATATTAACACTCCTTATCGTATAGAAATTAACGAATTAAAATATTCATCTTAACAGAAACTCTGCTTAAATTAGAATAGACAAGCTTTCAGGAAGCAACAAACAACTGATATTATTACGACGAAGGAGTCAAGAGAGGAAAAAGGCGGCTGCTTTGCATAAGTGCAATGCAGCGAAAGCAAAACAAGGAAAAAATATGAAGAAGAAAAATACAAAATACACTAAAAGAACAGTAATAAAAGCAATAACAAAGCGTGTTAATACGAAACATTTTATTTAAACCCTTTGGCATTTTATCGTCATGAACACCAAAAGTACGAGTACATTATCACATAAGCAACACTGAAATGAACATTATATGGTACATATACATGTATCAGTCGCCATCATAGGTACTTGCATTTAAAATTCATACCGAAATGTTGACTATCCGACTGACACTACAACTCACATACATTGAAGCATTCGTCCAGAATCTATTTAAAAGTGGCAACATATTCAAAAATTTTCTTTTTTATCTGTTTTACCATTTTCTAGTTGCCTCATAATGGCAAATGCATATACGTAATGATGATAGAGCTCGGTCTATTCAAAGAGTTTCAGAGGTTTGTGCTTAAGAATTACTCGTTTAAAGAGACAATGAAATGGAATGGTTACCTGGTAGTTTGGACGGATGGAAATTTTTGAACGTTGTTTGATGTTTAGAAAACTATTTCAATTTCATTTATATGCTAATAAGATGGGGAAAAACAGGTGTTTCCATAATTATTCATTTGAGTTGTTTTTAAAACAGAATAAACCAACTAAAAACAACAACAACACCAAGTAACTAATATTAAATGAAACCGAAATGCAATAACAACAACATCAGCATCTACTATTTAAGTGTTTTGCTATATTATTTGAAGCTAAAATTCAAAACTAAGAAATTTTTCATTAAAAACTTTGTATATTCTGTTGAAAATTGTCTAATAAAGAATATTTATGTATGTACCACAAAAGACCTAATCATGTAGCGCACTCCAAGAAATACTGGAAAAACATGAATTATTCAAAAAATATCCTAATGGACTTGGCGAAAATCGTTTATTCTTGAGAGATCAATCCAATAATAATAAGGTGCCATCACAAATGGTGTTAAGTAATCAGTCAATTTAATCTAAGACTTTGTATTAAACATAATTAAAATTTAATTTTAAAGTAATTAATTGAAATATACTGGCTTACAAGTCCAAAATATCATGTGATATGGAATTTAAATGATGTTACTACTTGTTCGCAAGTCGCCTTATACGATGTTCAGATATGCACTTTGATTGAGTCAATATTCGGTTTATTGAGTATAATATTTTAAGTGTTCAGACATAACAAAATACGCAGTTCAGCTGCTTATTCAATATTCATTGACAGCTGGTAAACAAAACAGCTGGTTATTTCAACAACATTGTTTAATTTTTCTTTTTGTCGTTGTTGGCATTTGAGTTGTCAAGGAAAGTGTTCGGATAATTGTTATATGCTGCATTTTAAGTTTTACTCAATATTATAACAATTTGCGTATTTATTCCGCTATAATTAATTGAAACTTTATTTGAAATATTGAGCTCAATAATGGCGTTTATTACGATTTACGCATTATACTATGTTCAGATATACACTTTTATTGAGACAATATTCGGTTTATTGAGTAGAATATTTTAAGTGTTCAGACATAACAATATACGCAGTTCATCTGCTTAGTCAATATTCATTTCAAGTCAAATATCAACAGAAATTATTCGGATAATTGTAAAATGCGCACTGAACATACTTATGACAGTGCTGCATTTTAAGTTTTACTCAATATTATAACAAATTGCGTATTTATTGCGCAATATTAATTGAAACTTTATATGAAATATTGAGCACAATAATGGAGTTTATTGCGATTTACGCAGTAAAAGTGCATATCTGAACACCGTATTAGTCTAATTGGTAGTGTGAAACAATATTTCTTGGGTGACTTCCTTTCAGTAGATTTCTGGCAAAAACTCTGAGAATAACTAATATTGCCATGAAAAGCTTTTCAAAAATCTGTCGTTAGGAATCGACTTTAAACTGTAAGACCCGCCACTATGTATAATATTAACACACACAACATAAGTGGTGTGAGAAGCTTGGTCGTAATCCTGACAGATGGGTTGTACTTGTTCAAGTTTTTCTCTGAATATTTTCTAATTCCCATTTTGACGGTTAACAAACCATGCTTGAGTCTTTAATATATTAACATAATCATCTGTAAATATAAAGGTGTGACAGTACCATAGCATCATAATAGTTTTAGAAGTTAATTACATAATAGGAGTTTACAGCCTAATCACTAACGCGAGCTTCTACCAATAAACATATTTTAAACAGGGACCGTAACTGTTATAACTTTTATGGTAAAAGTCAGAAAATAAAAGTTATGTTTTGACTTTTATTTTTTCGAGCATAAATAGCAGTTATTTTTGACTTTTATATTTTCGAGCAAAAATAACAGTTATTTTGGTTATTTCAAACCAAAGATTAGTGTTTAATATACCCAAAACTTAATTCTAATAATTTTCTGACATAAATTACTTTAATTTTTTTAAAAAATTTTTTAAAAAATATTATGAATTCATCATGAATTGAAACAACAATAACTTTTATTTTTGCTCGAAAAAATAAAAGTCAAAAATAAGTGTTATCTTTGCTCGAAAAAATAAAAATCAAAAAATAACTGTTATTTTTTTTCTAAAAAATAAAAATCATGTTTTTAAAAAGCATCGCATTTTATAAAAATTTGGTCCAAGACAATCAAAATGGTATACTTGGTTTTGTTCTCCGACATTTCCTTGCGGTTGGTTTTTTTAATCAAAAATTCAAAAATAACAGTTATTTTCGGTCCCTGATTTTAAATGTTTCATCTTCCTGTGCGCTAACTTTACTTAGATTTTCAAGTCAGACTTTAAGGCATTTATGTTTACTAGAATTTTTCATAGTATCGCAGTGCTACTGCAATCATATGTAATATCTTGTTTCAGCATCCTAAAAGTTTGTCTGTTTGAGAAACAGAGTCGGATCCATGTAATTTCGTAACTCCATATCGCTTTTAGAAGTGAAATGTAATGTAGACGTCTATAATACTACTAGCGAATTTTTCAAGATTGAAAATCTGGTCCTGAAGATACCGAGAATGCTCTTTATATAACTTGCATATTTTCTACTGAATTTAATTTAATGACCTGGTACACAACTGTTTCGTCTATATTGGTATTGGTAGGTATTATTTAGGTTAGGTTAGGTATTATTTTATCTAGAGCAACTTTTCATTCGTTAGGAGTGTAAGTAGTTGTAAAATTGCGTTGAAGATAAAAAGAAGTATCTACATACATGGCTCTACAGAAAATGTCTATTTACATCTTGTTGCCAATTTCATCAATTCCAGTAACTCTTTTGGTTTGAGTTGGCCAATGGTTGGACTCCTTAGCGGAACATTGGGTATAGCAATCAGAGATGGCAATTCAGTCTGACTAACAGTCAAATTTAGGGGGATATAGGAATCTCATTATCTTGTGTTTTTTCTTTTTTTGTCCAACCTCTGTTTTAGGAGTTCTATTGATGATGTGAAGATGATTTACTTTCTCAGAATTATTTCTAGTCCAACCACTGCAGGAATTTCGTAAAGGTGGCATAAATCAAAAAACCGTTTAAGGAGTCCTAATTGCGCGCCACAATAAACAGTTTTGCTCTAGTGCAGCATCAACGTATTTTATAGAGATGATGTTCTTAAAATTTCAGAAGTTTTTTTGAGAAGTTTTCTGCATTCCCATTTTCGTCAACCTCTGCATTATTTTATTTTCCAATTGAGCCTTTGGGTAGGCGGAGTAAAAAGGAACCTATTTGAGGTTTTCATTGAAATTGGAAATAGATGAATCGACATCCACTGGGGTTCTCAGCCATTATACGGTAATCAATGCAGTACATATGTATATTTTGTATTTTAACCAATTAATACAATTAAATATATGTACATACATTACATGTGCAAGTAAAAGTTATAAATAAGAAGTTAAACGTATACAAATATGTACAATATGTCGAATATATAAAATAAATACAGTGATAACTTTAGTTGTAAGCTGATCAAATTATTAAATATTCAGTCATATTTCACAATAAAAAAACAAAAAATAGGAAAATTATTATACACCGTGCACCAATAAATTTGTAAATAAAAAATTGTCAATAACTTGTCATCTGCTTACAGTTACAAGGCTATGCACTACAAGCACTAAAAGTCGTAAAAAAACAAAACAAAAGTGATCAGTTTCCGTATTGTAATGGATATTTTTATCTCAATGCAACACAAAACAATACATTGGTAGCTTACGTACAAACGTAGCATATTATTCCGTAACTGCAATTAATAAAACAACAGCTACCACTTCAATCAATACTGTCGCGTGATAAAATTAATGAAATATTAAATTAATAAATTAAACATCAGGTGTTGGCTGCGATCTTATCCGACATGCTCCCCCCGTTGAAAGGCCTCTCTTTCAAGATGAATTTGGAGGAGGTAAGGGAGCTATTTTATGAATAGGACGACGAAATGAACCATTTTTTGACTTAAGCTCTACTACTCGAACTCGTCCATCAGAACCAAGTATAGCTTTTGTTACTCGAGCTAACTGCCATTGTTGTGGTGGGGTATTGTCCTCATGAACTACAACAAGTTGGCCTTCGATGACATTTGGCTCCACCTTTGACCATTTGGCTCGTCCTTGGAGTGACAAGATATAATCCTTAGACCATGCTTTCCAAAACTGGTTCTTCAAATACGAAATTCGCTGGAAATGACTAAGAGACCCTGGTTTGGCAAGATTTAAGGTTTCTTCAGGAAGGGCCACTAAAGGTGAACCAATTATTAAGTGGCCTGGTGTTAATGCTTCACCATCGTTAGGATCGTCAGACATTGGAGCGATGGGGCGAGAGTTTAAAATGGCTTCAACTTCCGCCACAAGTGTCTGCAATTCTTCAAATGTAAGGGGTGGCAGGCCGATATTTTTTACGAGCAATGTTTTAGCTGATTTAACAGCTGCCTCCCATAAACCACCAAAATGTGGGGCGCGAGGAGGAATGAAACAAAATTCAAAACCTTTCTGGATCGAATACGTGGTGAGCTCATGAACGACATCTTGATGAAACAACGAATTTTTTATTCCAATGAGTTTGTTGTGAGCTCCGACAAAGTTTGTGGCGTTGTCGCAGTAGATTTTTTGGGGAATACCTCTTCGACTGATGAACCGTTTCAGGCACATAAGAAATGTGTTTGTTGAGAGGTCGGACACCACTTCTAAATGCACGGCCTTTGAGCTAAAACAAACAAAGACAGCTATATATGTTTTGTATGGTATTTTACCTCTGCTACGATGTGTGGTTAAAAATGGACCACAAAAATCCACTCCAGCCACTAAAAATGGTCGATTAACTCGAAGTCGATCAGCTGGTAAGTTACCCATAATTTGGTTCATCAGTTTTGGCTTGTAGTGGAAACAATGGATGCAATTTCGAACAACCTTGCGAGCCACCTCTCTGGCATTAATGAGCCAAATTTTTTGACGAATGATACCCAGTAAAACTTTTGGACCAGCGTGTAAATGATGGCGATGCAAATGTTCGATGTACAATAATACAAAACGATGATTTTTAGGAACTAAAGCAGGAAATCGGGCATCATATGGTATAGGGGCCTTTGCTAGACGACCACCAACACGCAGTAATGTGATGGATGAGCCATTTTTTAATTTCATTTCGTGTAGAAATGGTGTCAATTTCTGTAGTGAGGGATGAACGAATTTTCCTTTGGAAAGTGCGACAATGTCCTCCTTGAAATTATCGTTTTGAATATGGCCAATTATGCGCCAGAAAACACAGTCTAATTCAGCTACGGTTGTATGAGATGCATCTGCAGGCTTCAAGTTGCGGTCTACTGGGTATCTGTTAAAAATACGAAAAACAAATGAAATTATTCGAATAACTTTATAATATGATGAATGCTTATCGATTATCTCTTCGATTATTGATTTTGGAGCATCAGTACACTTGAAAACAGCCGCTTTTCTTCTTTCCAAAAATTCTGAACTAATTTTTGTCTCATTCGTTTTGGGCCAAGTTGATTGAGGATCGGAAAGAAAACTAGGACCGTTAAACCAAATTGTTGTTGGTAATTCCTCTGCACTACATCCTCGGGATACAATATCAGCAGGGTTGCTTTTAGAAGGAACGTGACTCCAGACAATATCTCTTGTATTGGTTTGAAGTTCGGAGACACGATTAGCGACGAAACAATTTAAAGTTGATGAGGGAAGCTTAAGCCATTGAAGCACAATTTTCGAATCAGTCCAAAAATAGGTTTTCGATACAAAATTAGCCATTTTTGATTTTATTTTCTCCCACGTTTTACTCAGCAGAACAGCGGCACACAGTTCAAGTCGGGGTAGTGATTGTGCTTTAATAGGAGCTACTTTGGACTTAGCAATCAGCAGAGTTGTTTTGTACTTGCCTTCGACCAAAACTCGAAAATAAATACAGCACCCATACGCACGTTGGGATGCATCTGCGAAACCATGGACTTCACCAAGTGTTTCAGGCGATGTAAATACATATCTGGGCACCTCGATCTTTTTTATATACTGCAGGTCATCTCTTATTTTGAGCCACAAAGATTTGAGATCATCACTCAGCTTGTCATCCCAGTCGTAATTCTGGACCCATATTTCTTGAAGAAGGATTTTACAGCGAACCACGACCGGGCTCAAAATTCCTAACAAATCATAAATTTTTGATACAAGAGACAAAACTGACCTTTTTGTTGGCTCGATTAAGTCCGGCAATTCAAAACGATAGCAAAAAATATCTTGTTGTGGTTTCCAGGACATGCCTAAGGTTTTCCTAATTTCGTCTTCTGGACCTCTTATAGGGACTTCAGCTTCATTATTTGAGGTAACTTCAAAACTATTACTGCTCCATTTTGCCAATTCGAGTCCATGCAGTTTAAGTAGGTGTACCAACTCTGCCTTTTTTTTAAGCAACGTTTCAACGTTATTGGAGCCTGTAAGGATGTCGTCTACATAAAAATCTTCTCGCAGGGCTTTGGAACCAAGAGGAAACGATGTGCTATATTTATCTGCGATGAAAAACAAACTACGAATTGCTAAAAATGGGGCTGAAGACAAACCATATGTAACAGTGTTAAGTTGAAACACTTGCAATTTTTCCTCCCTGCTGTTGCGCCATAAGATGAGCTGGTATTTGCGATCCCGTTCGTCGACTTCAAATTGTCGATACATCTTAGAGACGTCAGCTGTGAGCGCAAATTCATTTAAACGAAACAAAAAAAGTGTGGTGATTAGGTCCTGCTGAATTGTAGGGCCAACCATAAGAATATCGTTCAACGATATGTTTGATGAGCTACGCGCTGAGCCATCAAATACGACACGAAGTTTTGTTGTAGTGCTCTCTGGACGAAGTACACAATGGTGTGGAATGACGAAATTTGGACCAGCTAGCGAGTGAGTATACAGCGACATGTGTCCAAGCGACAAATATTCATCCATGAACTGAATGTACATAGATTTAAGTGTTGAATCACGATCTAGGCGTCTTTCGAGAGACAAAAAGCGCTTGTAGGCCATATCAAATGAGTTACCAAGTACCTCTGGGGGTTTTTTAAATGGTAAACGAACTTGGATCTTGCCATTTTCTATAACTCTGACGTTTTTAATGTAATGTTGTTCACAGGCTTCCTCTTCCTCTGTGAACTTTGATGGAGTGTTTACGTAGTCCTCAATCTCCCAAAACCTTTTTAATGTGGTATCAACGGATTCTTCGGCACTTTCAATAGCTAAATTGCAAGTCATTGGAGCTACGGGGAATTCAGTTGTGAATTTACCACCGGCAATCCATCCGAACAATGTATTCTTTAAAGTTGGGCCACTGTCTCCTAATGAGATTTGACCGTCTACCAACAAGTTAAAAAAGACCTCTGTGCCTATTAACAATTCTATCCGCTGGGGCTTGTAGAATAATGGGTCGGCTAGCTGAAGAGTGTTGAGTACCTCCCAATGAGATGTTTCGATGTATTCACCGGGCTGACGAGATGATATCGATTTAGTTACCGCAAAGGTTGAGGACCACTTGAACGAATTAAAACGAGATTTTACTGTAGCATCAACGTAGGACTTGATTCTTGTGCGCACTTCACCAATGCCGGAAATTTCTTGGGTGTACGGATGAAAACCCAATTTGAGCCTCTTTGCAGTTTCTTCTAGAATGAAATTTATTTCTGAACAAGAATCAAGGAGAGCTCTTACCGGTTGAAATATGCCACAAGAATCTTTGATAAGAACCACAGCTGTTGGGATGAGTGATCTCTTGAGAGCCCGAGTGACGAAAGTAGTTGAACGACTATTTTCAACTTGAACTGGATTGCTTACTGAAGAACTATTAGGTTGACTTTGAATGATGTCATGAGTTACTGGAAGGTTTACATTTTCAGGAACCTTGTAGAAATGAAGCACTGTGTGATGAGCTGATTTGCATACCTTACAACGAGATTTAGATGGGCATTTCGAAACCATATGACCTTTGTTCAGACAATTGATGCAATGGCCACTGCGCTTTACGAAATTAAAGCGTTCCGAAACTGGTTGTGATGAAAAGGATGCACAAGAATTTAAACCATGCTCCGACGAACTACAATACGAGCATTTTGAGTTTGACTGAACAAAAGTGTGAGATGGACGTTTAAAATTTGGCTTTGCCTTTGCAGCATTAAATCTTTCCGAAGTTTCAACCTTTTTGCTATGACTTTCCAAAAATTGACAACGATTGCTTAAAACGTCATAAAATGTATCCCAAGTAGGCAATGATTTGAAGTCTTGTTTCTCATCGTAGTTTAGTTTTGTTTCGGGGTCGACTTTCGATAATACAATGTGAACCAAAATACCATTTAGCACCTCCATTTCAGAACCGAGAGACAACAAAGAACCACGAATAGCCGAAATAGTATCAATGATTTTTCGCAACGAAGCGCTGTCGCCCTTTATCATGTTAGGAACACTAAATAAATCATTCACATGTTCCAGAAAAATTAACACTTTGTTGTCGTAGCGTTCTTTTAGTCTCTTTAATGCCTTAGCATAATTTTTCTCGGTTACCTGAAATGGCTCCACAACTGCCAAAGCTGGGCCTGATAAGCAGTTTAGCAAATAGTTAAATTTGTCGACATCAGTAATTGAATTATTTTCGTGAACCAAATTATTAAAAGCAGTAATAAACCTTTCGTATTCAGCATACTTGCCATCAAATTTGGGTAACTTCAATGAAGGAAGACGAGATGAATGCACTGCACCAGCAACAGAATTATTAAATTGAGTAGCATCCATTGATACAGAACCACGACGACCTTTGAGAATACCTAATATTTTTACCTTTGTAGCGATAAATAAATCCTCATAATCACTTCGGCCATTATCAGAGGAACAAAGCTGTTCAATTTTGCCTTGCACGTGGCCCAATTGCTTGAAATACGATTCTAAAATTTCGAGTCTGCATTCCAATATGGCGTCATCGACATTTTCGCCATCTTTTTCTATCTTTTTCTGCATATATAAGAGGTTCCGCTTCATTGTAGATCTTTGATGTTTTAATGCTGCTAATTCTGAGCCACTGGTATTCTGTGGCTCAGGAATTACTTCATCGTTGTTTGCCATTTTATCTTAATTTTTTAAGTTTGTATATTTTCAAATCACAAAACGATATCTTTATCTTTGATTTGGAGGTAGCACTTAAAGTTGGTTTTAAGACTTTTTCGAAAATGCACTTGTACCACTACAGGCAAAATGCACACAGACAACGAAATATTGTGATGGGTGACACGAAAATATGTACAGTTTGAAATATTTGCAGTAGGTGACACGAGAAAAACCCACGAAAATTGGCACTAGGTCACGCGTAGACTACAAATTATTTGCAAGAGCTCTATCACAAATTAGACGAACAAAATATTTTTGATGTGACTCTACGGGCCAAAAAGTCAAAAAAAACCGATTAAATTTTTATTTAAATTAACTTTAGAGCTACCGTCCTGTCACGGTCGCCAAAATGTCGCGTGATAAAATTAATGAAATATTAAATTAATAAATTAAACATCAGGTGTTGGCTGCGATCTTATCCGACAAATACAATACAGATACAACGATGTGCACTTGAAAGCGAAAAACGGCCGAATAGAATACTTAATAATTGAACTTTCAGTTTTAATACGAATACAACGACGACTATGAAACTTAACTTTGCCAACGTAAAAGTTTTGTTTACAATCGTTAACTCATATAGGCTCAGATTTTGTTCCTACGTTAACCAATACCTCAGCTCATTCACCGTCCACTTTATCTGTCCTTTAGTCATCTGTCCTTTAGTCCGCGGCAATCACGTCAAGAACATTCGTTAAAAAAATAAAAAAAACCAACTATAAACTCAGACAATAGAAGTGTAGAGAAGGCAATATTATGATAAACGCAATGGAATCGTTTTCAAAAAGCCTTGTTTGAATTTTCTACACACTGTATGTATTAAAAAATGTTTAAATAGTAAAAGTTCTTCCATTTAAATAAAAATATTGTTACGAAAATGAAAATACTAGTGCTTTGCCAACAAACACCAGCATTAAAAATGTAAAACAAGTAAACAAAAATACAACAACAAACACTAAAAGAATAAATGTAAACAAAATACGCAAACAACAATAATGAAACAACGATGTTTACATATAGAGATATCGAGAAGACGAACCCACGAACATTCGCCTTTAAGAACATTCATTAGGCTGTTTAAATTGCCATATAAGGCAATGCAAAGCAGATAACTGAGTAGTTCAGTCAGTCTTGGCGCTGCATTTGAAGAGAGTAGTCGTGGTTTGAAGATATTCGTTACAAAGATCTGTCGAACAATTATTTAGTAATTTGTTATTATTTATGCAAAGGATGTAAACAGAGGAACAACAAACAAAGCAATTGTTGTTTTACATCAAGTTGTGAACAGTGGCTCACAGAATTGTGCGGATAATAAAGAATTTTAATTAAAACTAAACACAAACTTATTTTTATTTTATTTGCAATCTATGAGCTTTTGGTCGTCGCCGTGGTCGTATGTTGGCTCATTAGACGAAAGGTCCGAGTTCAAATCCCAGGTCAGATATCAAAACGAAAATATGAAAATATTTCTTCGGCGAATTCCTCTCAGCAGATTTCTGGCAAAAACTCTGAGAGTAAATAAACCTGGCATGAAAAAGTTTCTCAAAAATCTGTCGTTCGGAGTCGACTTTAAACTGTAGGTCCCGCTACTCATGTATAAAATTAACGCACACAACACGAGTGGCGTGAGAAGCTAGGACTTTGTACAGTGGGTTAATTCGACCTCCGGGTACTGTACTTATCATAGATGACAAGTACACGTCCTCTAACCTAACCTAACGTAACCTATGAGCTCATATTTTAAACGTTTTTAAAAGTTAAAAACGTAGCGATATTTTTTGTGTAAAACTAAGCAAAAGGTCTATCGGTTTAAATTTGAACCATCGGTTATTTCGAATTTGTCAATATTTCTGTCATTCTATTCAGTCACAAAATTCAGTATATTATCTCCACCGAACGTAATGAATCGATTTACGCTTAAACAACGTTGCGATTTATTGGGCCAACGAAAAGCTGCACGATGTCGATTTTGCCAAAAAGAAAATATCATCATCTTTTCGGATGAAGCTCATTTTCATATTGGTGGGTACGTTAATAAGTAAAATTGCTGTATTTGGGACTCGGAAAACCCACACGTGGCCTTACAGAAATCAATGCAACCATTACGAGTAACTGTTTGGTGTGGCTTGTGGAGCGGAGGCTTTATATTTCTTTGGAAAATAGGATGGCGCGACCTTTACGGGCAATGGAGCCACCTATCGCACCATAGAAACCGTTTTTTTGTACCCGCTTTTAATGTTATTGATGTGAACGATGTTTGGTTTCAGCAGGATGGTGCAACTTGTCGCACATCCAAGCCACAATCGATTTACATAACATATATACATAATTGGTCATTACAACTCTTCAGTCAGGATTATGAAACTAGTTTCTCACACCATTTATGTTGTGTATGTTAATTTTATACATAAGTGGCGGGACCTACTGTTTAAAGTCGACTCCGAACGACGGATTTTTTTGCCAGAAAACTGTTGAGAAGAAGTTACCGAAGAAATATTTTTAAATATTTTCGTTTTGAGTGGCGGGACCTACAGTTTAAAGTCGACTCCGAACGACAGATTTTTTGAGAAGCTTTTCACGGCAATTTTTACTCTCAGAGTTTTTGCCAGAAATCTGCTGAGAGGAAGTCGCCGAAGAAATATTTTCATATTTTCGTTTTGATGTCTGACCTGGGATTCGAACTCGGGCCTTTCGTCTAATAACCCAACAAACTACCTACTAGACCACGGCGACTTCGACCCCATACACTCGAAAAAGTGCACGAAAATTGATCCGATCTAATCAGCTTTTCTGAGGTCAGTCGCAATAGCCAAATGAATGAAATAATATTGCATTTCTAACCGGAAAAATTGCACTTCACAAAAAAAGAAATTTTGCAAACTTTCAAATCGTTTTTGTTTTATTTAATTTTTCAATTTAATCACCAACCCTATACATTTAGTTTAGTAGGCCTCAAAAATATTTTTTTTATGTATGTATCTCCAACCCTCTAAAATTGATTTATTTGAAAAAAAAATTGTTTCTTCATACCTTTCACACAAACTTATTGGCTAATGACTTATTGATTCCTTAAATATTTTTTATTGGTATTCTTAAAATGCATTCTCTTCTAAAGAGATTAATACTTCGTTTGATAAAATCAGAAAATTTGACAATTTCATGTTTAAGCGAGAAGACTTCAATTAAAAATCGCTTCCATGAAAAACAAAAAACACAAATATTAGGCGACTTCTGCTATCATTCAAACGTAAAAGTGGCAAAAGTTCCGATAAACAAAACTTTAAGAACGTCAACGCATATCCTATACTTTTAAATTCAATTTTTCAATTAATTGTACCTTAAGTTAAAATTAATGAAACAAGATCCGAGATATTTTTTTTTAAATTCTCATTTATTAATTATTACAACTATGTAGTTACAGTAATTTACTTCAAACAGTAAAATAAACATAAAATTAAATTTAATATATATTTATGATGATATTACGTCATCAAGACAAAGGAGAGCCTCTAATTAGGTTGGATGGCTTTCTTCTTTTAAGTCTGCGTTCCAAACCAATGGTATCAGGCAGAGATTATGCTTCTGAATTTACGTGGCCACTGAGTCGGGCGTTATGTTTTCAATCTTTTTTCTAACAGTTTTTACACCAAGGTCACGATGTAAATCACTTGTGCGTTTACAATGCATCTGAGTACTTTGTTCTGAAAACGTTGAATAATAGTTATATTTTTCTCGATTGTGCATCCTCACAACTGTGCTTCTTAAGTTCGTATAGGTTTTAATATTTGATTATATATTAACAATTAATTTTAGATAGACAGTTTGGATTTCCTCCCGATTAGCCAGTTTAGCTTCTTCCATTTTAGGTGTAGTTCAATAATTATAATTTTAACATGTTCGTTCCAAAGCAACTTCGCATCCAGATATTTTGCTGTATTTGCATACGGTATTTGTATACCGTCCATGAATATAGGAATACCTAAAGTTGTTTTATTTGTAAATTCAACATGTGTTGGCTTATAACTGTTTAATTTTATGTACCATTTTCAAGTCCATTCTAAGACCGAGGTGAGTGCGTTTTGTAACTTGTGTTTCACCTCATATTCAGTTCTGGCAACTGCCAAAATATCCGTGTCATCGGCAAATGTCATAGCCATAGTCGTACCAGCAACTTCTGGTATATCACTGGTGTATAAAACATACAAAAGTGGACGCAGAATGCTTCCTTGTGGTACTCCTGCTTGTATTTCCCTTAATTTGGAAACTCGAAACAACCTATTCTTCAGGTACGATTTAAATAAAGTACAGTACGCACTTGGCAATGGCGTGCTTAGTTTCGTGAGTAAACCCGTATGATTGACTTTGTCGAATGTTTGTAAAACGTCCAAAAAACAGCGGTACAAACTTGTTTCATCTAAAGCTTTTTCCATTACATAAGTATATGTGATGAACTTGGTCAATTGTTGAGAACGCATTTCTAAATCCAAATTGATGTTGAGGAACTAAGTTTCTTTGTTCAATTATCTGTTTAATGCGATCTTTTAATATTTTCTCATAGAAAATATTCGAATATCATAGAGATATTCGATAAGATGGGTAGAAGCGAAATAGGTCTATATGATTTAACATCAGTTGGAGGTTTTACAGGTTTTGGTATCATTACTACTTCGGCGACTTTCCAAAATGATGGTACATGAAGCAGTCTAAATGAAGCATTGAAAATTTGTGTTAGTTTCAGAATTATGTTATTTGGAAGATGACTAAGAACTTTAGTTGATATTAAGTCGAATCCAGGGCATTTCTTTAATTTTAGATTAAGATGGATTTGTTGAAAAACTTCAATTGGTGTTACTTCGTAATTCTCGTGTAATCATTAAGACTACTGACTTCCTGCGTAATAAATCAAGAGAGAACACACCAGCAAGATAGCTAGAATACAATTCTGCCTTTTGGCTATTTCCTTTGGCCCAATTTCCGTCTGCAATATGGATGGGAGGAATTTGTGTTGTGAATCTATTTAAGTTTTTTGTTGATTTCCACAATGGCTAGTCTGATGTTTTTTCATTATTCAAAGTTTGCAAATAGTTATTGAAGCGTGAATTCTTATACTTCTTGATTTCTAAGCTAACTTCATATGTCATTCTATTAAGCCTTGTCTTGTCAGCTGTAAATCTAGATCGTTGCCATATCTCTCTTAAAGTTTCTTTTATTTTTTATCATCTCCCTTATATAAGCAGTATATGAAACAATGTGTTGTTTATCATGAGGGTTCATAGTGCTTTCCCATGCAGTACTTTGAATTAGGTTTGTAATAAACTCAAGGTCTTCCTCAATTTCGTCAATTATTTCTGGTTCATTAGGGGATATTTTAATAAAAAAAATTTAAATCTGTTAAAATTTAGTCCATTTTTAGTTAGAAATAAATAAATAAACTTATTAAAAAAGTATTTTCAAATGTTTTAAACATATTTTGTATGTAATAACATTCGCTTAATCCACAAAGATAAAAGATAATTCATATTAGATACTTTATATGGAGGCATAATAATACTAAATATTTTGAAGAGATATTCAATACTAGTTAGCATCAGCTACAATTATTTTTCTGTTTTACTTTTTTTAAGTATTAAATTTTAGGAAAACTTTATGAAAGAATTCCATTCCCTGCAGAATACATACATACATAAAGGGTGATTTTTTAGCTATTATCTTTTTGGCAACACTGGTTTAAACAACTCACGCACGTTTCGTGTTTTGTTTCACTGTCAAACATCTTCAGTTTGGTCTATAATTTAACCATGAATCGTCTTACAAACGAACAACGCTTGCAAATCATTGAATTTTATTATCAAAATGCGTGCGCTGTTAAGAAAGTTCATCGCGCGCTTCTTCCATTTTATGGTCAGTTTAATCGACCCACTGAAGCGGCTATTCGGGATACGTAAATAAGCAGAATTGTCGATTTTGGAGTGAAGATCAGCCAGAAGCATTGCAAAAGCTACTAATGCATCCAGAAAATGTCACAGTTTGGTGCGGTTTATGGGCTGGTGGCATCATTGGACCGTACTTCTTCAAAGATGCTGCGAATCGTAACGTAACTGTGAATGGTGAGCGCTACCGTGAGATGATATCCAACTTTTTTTGCCCAAAATGCAAGAGCTTGACATGCATGACATGTGGTTTCAACAAGACGGTGCCACATGCCACACAGCACGCGTAACAATGGACTTATTGAGAGGCGAGTTCGGTGAACATTTTAATCCACATTCGGGACCGGTCAATTGGCCGCCTAGATCGTGCGATTTAACTCCTTTAGACTATTTTTTGTGGGGCTATGTTAAAGCTCATTTCTATACAGACAAGCCCGCTTCAGTTGACGCATTGGAAGACAACATTGAAGCATTTATTTGTGAGATACCGGCCGAAATGTTGAAAAGAGTATGCCAAAATTGGACTAAGCGAATGGACCATTTTAGGCGCAGTCACGGTCAACATTTGCATGAAATAATCTTCAAACATTAAATTATATGGACCGTACTATCGATTCAAATAAAGATTTCGTGCATTTTTCTGAATTTTATGTGTTTATTTTTTTAAATTTTCCTATAGCTCTTAAAAAATCACCCCTTACATATGCACAAACAAGCATGTAGTCAATGGACATATTTACGTGCAATCACAGACATGTGAAACGAATTTGAAATTGTTTTCTCATATACAGAATCAGTGTGCTCCTTTTTATAAAACGTAATAAAGCCAGTAGGTTACCGGCATTAAAACCCCTCATGCAGACACAAACATTCCATATACACTTCAAATTCTTACACACTGGGACAAATAATAATTGCAGGTTGTATGTATTTTTTTGTTCTGCATTTGTCTGCAGCTAATGGAAAATAACGGCAATAGAACTTCAAAAATAACAATGAGCAAATCTAAAATTGAAAGACTTGTGCTAGAATATGAGTATATTTCGACTTGCAAGCATCTCTACACTTGGGTAATTCACACAAGTTCTTGTATCGTTTTATTCATTGTATTGTTGGACTAATATACAACAGTGTATGCTTGTTGTTGATAATTTCCATATAAAAATCCGATACGTCTATACAAAATTTTTCCATATGTTTTTGGAAGTTGTATTAGTTTCGTGCTATCAGTTTATGTAAATGCCAGTAATCGACGAGATAATTGTTCGCACAGAAGATAATTGTGCTTGAAAATTAAATTATGAATACTGGTCTTCTTCTTTTTATCGTTTTTTGACGTTTTTAATACGAAATACACAATACAGCATAGCATTGAGCATTCACAAACAACCAAGTGTATTCAATACAACATACACAATACAAAGTCGTATGAATTGGCCAACTATGTCATTGAGTAAATATTTCAAAGATGTGTCACTAAAAACTCATCTATAACAATCGATCTAAATATTCTTTCTAATTCGTTGCTTTGATACTCTGATTGCTAAACTTTTTGATGAGAAATAAAAATGTGGATCTGCAGTACCAATTTAAAAAAAAAAAACATGTCAATTCAGCTAAGCAACGAACTCATCGTTGAAGTAGCTTACAAACACCTGCGTTTTCTACAAAATTATTCTCAGGCGTAAATTTTTTTTTTTTGTTTTAATTTCGATATACAATATGCATACAAAATAAGACTGCGTCTGTATCATGTTATAGGGAAAAGTACTAAAGGGTAAAAGTCTAAATATATGTATGTATGAATGGATGTCTATATATACAAATGCATGCTACATATCTGTATGAATGTTTATATGTTTCCATAAATGTTGAGTTTGCAAAGGTGAAACAAATGACTCTTTCGAATATCGAATTTTATTTTTTTTTTAATTTTAACTGCTGTTTTCAAACTTGTTACTCTATTCATACAGAAGAAAGAAAAATTGGAAAGAGTGAAACATAAGCCATAAAAAATAACGATTATTAAAGAGTACCATTTTCAATGTGGAAGGTTTTCATATAAAATAACACTTAAATGGTCAAATTGTTGATATTTTCCCTTTGGTGGGAATTAGAAAATGGAGTTAAAGCAATTTGCATCTTTTGTCACATATTGCAAATGTAAATATAAAACAGTGAGTAATGTATGTACAAGTTAACAGTAGTGTAAGCGCAATCAGCGAAATAAATTCTACATAGTAAGCTAATCCCCAAATTTTTAAGTATGCAACCGTGTCCGGTTCGGTTACAAATCATTGAAACGAAATTATTTGTACCGGATCAGCTTCAATCAACAACGGATCAGCTTCAATCCTCGCAACGTGATCGAGGAAATCGGTGAGGCGATTTGGTTGACTGCATACGGACAGTCTGGTTGCGCAGTCTAAGTTACCGGTCAATTGGGTGTTAAATAATTAATTGTGGTAAAAATAATTTTTGTGCATTAAAAATTTACAAATTAATATAATTGAAAAGCATTGTTATCCTTTTTTATTTTTCGGTTCAGTTAGTCGAACCGACTCATTATATTTTTTTAAAAAATCGGTTTAAGGTTGCTTAACCTTAGCAAAAAATTCGTGTTATGAATTCGTGAATGAATTCTGATCTCAATTGTTTTCAAAATCCATTGCAGTAAATAAGTAAAAACTAGTAAAATTACTTTTGAATAAATTTATGAATGTAATTAATTAGTTTAGGTATCTATACAACATTTGTACGTAAATAAATAAAAATAAAATAGAGTATCCTCTTGCCTTAACCTAATGGCAGTTGCTCATTGTTTGGAATGTCTCTCTTTATCAACACATTACACAAGAAGGAATCATGATAGATTGTACTTTTAGATGCTATGTCATTCGAGTCAACATCAACAAAAATAAAGGGGCTGAGAGTAGGCTACCGCAAACAGCACGATGCTGAAAAAATCTTTAGGGCCATTATCACAACTTGCCGTTAACTAAAGGAAGGATTTTAATTGTTTTTCGTTATTATTAGTACCCAATAAGATTGAAGGTAAAGGGCTAAAGGGAGGATCATTCCACCTTTAACATTAAGAGGTCACTTTAAGTTTGAACTTGCTATATTATATATTATTTTCATTATGGCAACTTCGCCGAGGTCTAGTAGGTAGTGTGTTGGCTTATTAGACGAAAGTCCCGAGTTCGAATCCTAGGGCAGACATCAAAAACAAACTACAAAAAGTATTTCTTCGGCTACTTCCTCTCAGCAGATTTCTGGCAAAAACTTTGAGAGTAAAAATTGCCATGAAAAGCTTCTCAAAAAACCTGTCGTTCGGAGTCGACTTTAAACTGTAGGTCCCGCCACTCATGTATAAAATTAACGCACACAACATGAGTGGTGTTGAGAAGCTAGGCCGTAATCCTGACTGAAGGGTTGTAATGGCCAGTTATCTATGTATGTATGGCAACTTCAAATTTAAACAAAATGGGCATATATGTACAATAAAAAAACGAAGCCCGCGGTTGCCACTGGGTTAAAACAAAACTTGTATAATTGAGCACTTTCATGGACATTGCTCTGGCACTGCCATATCTTTGAAAAATTGTATCTGTAAGTTGTAATAACGAAAATAAGTTATAGGTAACTGTCCAGTTCCCTTTAGGTAAAGGTACCTTTAACTTTAACCCAAGTTTAACGACAAGTAGTAATAATGGCCCTTAGAATTATAAAACTGGGAGGTGTATTCGGTGGTGCCTTGACATGGATATGTTTGCCGGCTTGTACACACAAGTTACGCATACTGTACTATACAAAAATGTTTTTCATACCATATTAAAAATATATTGTATTGAAAAGTTCGTGTTAAACACAGTGACATTGATTGTATACATACAATTTATATATAGCGGTATTATATTTTACACTACACTTAATTATCAATATGTATTCAATTCACAATCTGTATATTTCACATCCCTAGCTGCCAGATAAATGAGGCACCAAATCGTCAAATATTTGAAAAAAATCGTCAAGATAGAAATTAAAAGCTAGCGTTTTTTTTATTAATTTTTTCCCCAAAAATGGAGAAATTTTCTATAATTTTCAGGAAAAAATTGTTTAACGTTTAAACAATCTATTCCAGTGTTGTTTATTGACACATAAGTGCAGCAATAATATTCATCTTAATCTATGGGTGGTGTAAATATTCAGGAGTCAGAAGCTCTTGACATTCTGAGAATGAAAATTCTGTGTAATGTTGGCTGGAACCGGCACATTTTTCAGTTTCTTCATATCATCTAACCTTACTATTTACAGCATTTATAACCGACTGGGAATTGAATACAACTCTCATGTTTGGGTCGATGCCTCAACGTCTATTTTGAGGTTTATCGACCGTATACAGGAGAGGCCGTAGTAGCTCGTTAATGACGGTAATGTATCCAACTCCATTCAATCATTGGAGCATCGTTGCAATGTGGTTTGGGTTTCACTGTTCTATCGCTACTACAAAAGGATTTTGCTCGAACGAAATAAGGGAACTTTTTCTCAGAAAATCATATATTCCTACGTAATGCTCGTCTTTCTCTGCCAGCACATCCGTATGTGGTTTTTTAGTCGGACCATTAGTATGTGGAACTCAATTCCTGCAGAGGTCTTTACTTTTACTTATGGTTACTTATAGTAAGTGTCCATAAACACATTATGGACACGTAAGTATCCATAAACACAATGCCATCAGTCCCCTGAGTGTTGATCGTACGAAAAAAAATAACGGCGCATGCCTTTGTTCTTCCGGTGGTAATATTAGAAGCTGTACTCGAATTTTTAAAATTGTCTGCAGCGACAAGTGATATATTATTCTTAACTACAAGGTTATGTAGGAGTTGTAATTTTTTGGATTTTAAGGGGTTAAAAAGGAATAAAATACAGAAAAATCATCACAGGTATTCGAAAGTAACTTAAAAATATAATACATTACTCCTCGTTATTACTAACCTAATTTTCCAATAGTAACAATTGCAAAGTAAATACAAAGCTTAAAGAGGCTTTTAATGTATAAAGTAAAGAATATGATGCAAATTTTTAATTTTTAAAAAACGCCAAAAAAGGGCATAAATCGTCAATATGATATTTTTGGAGTCCAAATGCGTCAAAATGACGATAAATCGTCAAATCTGGCAGCTATGTTCACATAATCTATTTACTAAAAAAAACGGAGTCTTTTGAGCTCTTTCAATCTTATACTGCCTGCAGAAGAATCTGGAAGAGAAATTGATTTAAGTTCCCCTTAGTTTAGGAAGATTGATTTTCGCGGTCTTATAAACAAGAACTATCCGATTGAATAACTACCTAATAAATCCAGTCATATTTTGCTTAAACTTATAGCAAATATTCAATTCACTTTTTATTTAAAGTCACAAAACCAGTACAATACTAACTATTCCATTACACACGTCTTTGCACACGCTAAGTCACAACTGTCGCTCTTCTGTTTATCAACATTTAAATTTTTGTTTGCCTTTGAATAGCACAAAACAGTATTGGTATTGAATCGGCCTGAGAATATTTTGAAGTACGTACAAGCGGCAAGCGAGATGATTTATAAATACATATGTAATAGTCCCTTAAAGCCATATTTCATGTGTTTGCCGATGACCTGAATTCCTTGGTGTACATTTGTCCTAATCAAGACGTTATCCACTGGCAAGAGTGTAAATCTACAGTTAAGAAGAGCACTATCTATCTGGCTGACAAGACTGTCAAGTTTACTCATATAAAAACACCCTCGTTATATTATTAAAATCTGAAAGACTGCGACCTTATTCTCTTCTAGTATTGAATAAAAAATCGCTTCACATTCTCAATTTTAATTAAATTTATATTCGAATATTAAAAACATCATTACAACCCTTCAGTCGGGACCACGGCCAAGCTTCTTGCACCACTTATGTTGTGCGCGTCAATTTTATACATGAGTGACCTATAGCTTTAAGTCAAATTTGCACGAAAACCTTTTGAGAACCTCTTTCATGGCAATTTTTGTCAGAAATCTGCTGGGAGGCAGTTGCCGAAGAAATATTTTTTTATATTTCGTTTTGTTGGTGATGTCCGACCTGGGGTTTGAACCGTGACTTATCGTCTAATGACCATAATTTACTACATACTAGATTACGGCGACTATTATTGCATATTATTAGATACGAATTTTCTATGATTCGTCTTTAAGATTATTTACGTAATCAAATGTTAATGAAGGCATTTGAATAATAATTACCCAGAAAAATTATCACAAAGTAATTGCCAGTTACATTAAATGGAGTAAAAATATTAATATTTACGATACACCAACTTGGAAAAATATTTTTTTTCCTTGCGGTACGTTTATTAAGTTTAAGGAAACAACCTTTCACAACTAAACATATGCGTCCGACAAGAAGATCTTCCCGTGTAAGTTGTTACTTACTCTAACTGGAAAATAAGTGTACCGTTTTTATTAATGAACCTCTCATCCATAAACATTTAAAATTCTAATTAAATAAATTTAATTTAAGTACTTTCTGTAATTATATGCCATATGAGAATTCGTATGTATTTTATTTACAATATATTGAGATTATAATGCTATTTTAGAGGCAATTAAAGGCTTAAAGACTTTCTACCGTTATGAGCATTATAAAATTTTATGACTCTTGAACATTTTATCATCACGTTTTCAAACAAGACTCTGCTTTTCAATGTAATTTACTCGTATTGTATGCAATAATTAAACCCTAAATATGACACTATAAAAATTAACGTTTTTACTTTAAATGTTTAATAATGTTGATGTTAAAAACAATCGGTCGCATGTCTTGTAAATTGTGTTCAAACTGAATTTTGCTAATAAGTTATTATGGTTATGGTTATATGTACTTAATATATGTACTTAATAAAGTTTGTGTATAACAACAATAATTATTAAAAATATTAAAAATCTGTAAAAGAATTTGTTTATAGTAAATTATAACGGTAAATATCTTGTTTTAACTTCATGAATTGTAATTTTATGAAGAATTTTCTTTGCATAATTATCTATATTTGACGTTACTTAATACTCATTTACTGATGTAATGTATATTTTAGAAGTAAAGTGATACAAATCACACATATGATTTCAACATAAATTTATTATATTTTACAATAATGCATGAACCTTGTCGTTATGTATGTAATACAATCTCATTGAAACGACCGACTAAATTAATTGCATATATACATAATTGGTTATTATGTTAGGAACGTGCTTACCTTTACGAATTGGGGGCGGATTATGAGTGAGTAAGGATGCAAACTATACATCGATGTTTAGAAAACATTTATGAACGATGTTGCTATAATTATGAGAGCCCTTTTCAACATGGCTACGCCACTGTACTTGATAGAGATTCTGAATGATTACTTTTAGGACAGGACGGGAATATGTGTCGACGGCGGGTGACTCACAGAGCTCTGTACTTGGACCACTACTGTGGAGCATTATGTATAATGGTGTACTTCGACAGCAATTACCAAACGGGACTTGCGGACTTTGCAGATGACATTGCCACAGTCTCGGTCGCTAAGACGGTAGTAACCGTTGGGGACAATAAGATCGAATCAAAGAGCGCCATAAATTACTTGGGAGTGATTATCGACGACAGGTTGAACTTCAAAGGCGAAAAGGCATCTGTAAGCCAGAGAGCACTGACGAGGATGAAGCCAATTATTGAAGGACCAAACCCACTAAGAAGGAGGATAATAACCAGGACTGTATCTTCGATAATGTCACTCTCCATGGGAACGAGGAAGAATCGTCTAAGTGCGATTAGATAGCTAAGTGATTTCAGAACAATGTCTGATGAAGCGGTAGTAGTATTGGTGAAAACAATACCAATAGACATATTGGTGGACGAGATGGAGCGGATAAACTTTAACCATCTCAAGTACACGGGACAAACAGCGGCTGTTAAAGCAGAGGAACTAAGGACCTCCATGCACAAATGGCAGTCACGATGGGAGAACAGTTTAAAGGGAAGATGGACATTTCGCCTTGTCCCTAATATAACAGCTTGAGGGGATAACGAACATTGCGAGCAGAATGTACGTGACCCATGGATGTTTGAGGAAGTACCTGCATAGATTTGGGTCTCCCCTGTATGCCCAAACTGTGTAAATGCGAAGAATGATGCGGAACATATTCTAATATGCCGCCCCAGATTTAGATGGCGCGGGAAAACGAGTTCAGGGCCAGACCGGCTTTTGGGAGAGGTGTTGAATTCTGAAATTCTATGCAGCCAGAGAATGACTAAGGTTATGCCAAAGTTGGAGGTATGAAGGCGAAATTTGATTTAAAGTGATAAAGCTTTAAAGCTAACCAGCCCTCCACCGAGCAATGCCTTACGGCTGGCCCGCGGGAGGAGATTGGTTGAAGGATATAGGTGGTGGGTTTAGTACGTATGCATCAGCGATGGTGAATTTTTGTTGGAATAAACTTACCTTTCGAAGATACCCACCTCCAACTTAAGGCAAAAAATATAATTGGTCATTACAACCCCTCAATAAGGATTACGACCTTGCTGCGGAAAACACATATTTTGTGTGTGTTAATATTACACGTAAGTGGCGAAACCTACAGTTTAAAGCTTCATCGCTAATGAAAATTTTGCTTAAAAAATCAGCCTTGAAAGCCTCTTGTTCTAGTACCAATCAGCGTATCTACGATGTTGTGAATGGTCAGCCAGTTTTAATTGCAAAAAAAAACCGTGGAATCTATAAATTCGGAAAACATTTCAACTGGGCTTTTCTGAACAAACTCACTCATTCAGTGAAAAACAAGAGAAAAATAAATACTATTATTCCCTACTTATTGACGTCTCTCAAGCATAGAGAGATATAGTATTTATTTTTCTCTTGTTTTTCACTGAATGAGTGAGTTTGTTCAAAAGATCCCAATTGAAATGTTTTCCGGATACACCTACTCACAGTTAAAATTGATAACTTTAGACATCCGGAGTTTAAATTTTTAAAATGTTATCCAACGATTACTAATAGTGCACTCACTAGGGTCCCAAAATGACAGTAAAAATAAAAACAATCCTATTTTTGTTACTGATTAGGTTTATTCTAGGAGATTTCTTTAGATTTAGAATGGCAATAGTATTCTGGATATGTAGTAACTATCTATGGGTATCGCGCAGATAACAATTTGTGACAACCGGATCGATGTTTTTAACTGCAGGTTAAAGACAGTGCGCTTGAGGTCAACAAACTAGACACGTACAGAGTTTCGGTTGAATATAGTTTAGAAATTGATTAACGTCGAATGCTGAAAAAATTTATTGAAAAATTAAACTTGTCTACTTTTTCCGCATAATGAGCACTGATTTATCTTTTAAGATTTGTGATATTAGATACATATAACTGAGCATAACTTTAATCGCAGGAAATCTATGTGTTATATGGCGGGATCCCCAAAAAGCTTATGGTATTTGTCATTATATTCACCAGTTGCCTGAAAACATTGTGCAAAATATTGACAGGTTGACTTCATTAACCGAAACTGTGGGAGATTAGGAAAAAAGTTGATGAAAGCTCCTAATTTAGCTTTCATTACATTATACTTATGTGGCTTTCACATCAATCACATAATAAATAATTTTAAACACTGACTTCATTACAGTAGCTAGCTTGAAGATACAATTGATCAGCCAAGCCGGTTTCATGAATATTTCTATGATAAATATAAATAGTTTGATGCAGGATACGCAGAGAGTACAATATTCATTGTTGCCATTACAGTGATTATTTTTTCAAGAACACAAATTGACATGTTGGTAAACAGATTGCATTGAATCCTTGGGATAGAACAAGTGAAGGTTCAGCTATTCTAATATAGGTAGGTAGGTAGGTAGAAGTGGCAGTCGTCTCGATGCAATCATGAGCGGACACACTTAGGCCGCAAACCGGGCCCATTGTGATACCACAGTGCCACATTTCCCCTATTCCAGGAACCACTTGGAGCTTCCGGTGAAGCGATTCAGACTGCCAATATCCGTGCATGACAGTTCAGCTAGGTCCTCCATGTAGTAGGCACCCAGGTGTCTTTTTCTCCTTTGACCAAGTGCCGGGCATGTGCACAGTAGATGAAGAACAGTTTCTTCCTCTTCCTCATCTCCACAGCTTCTGCAGAAATCATTCGCGAGGTGTCCAAGTCCAATACGCCTCGCATGCGTTCATATAATGCAATGCCCCGTAATAACCCCGACAACAGCGCTGAGCCTACTTCTTTGGAGTTCAAGCAGAGCCGCCGTGCGCCTCCTATCCAGCCTTGGCCAGATTTTTTGCGCTGTTCTGCACTTATCCGAAGCCGCCCACCTTCTGTTGACAAGGTCCACGATTGCATTGTAAATTATAAGCTTGCAGGTATCCAAAGGGATCCCTAATGTAGAGAATTCCTAAGAGGGTTCGATGGTCGTACCCTTTCTGGCCAGTTCGTCCGCTCTGCAGTTGCCGGGAATATCTCTATGTCCCGGTACCCATGTAATACAGACATCATATCGGCTCGCCATCTCATTGAGACATCTGCGACAGTCGTTCACCGTCTTTGAGTTTATTACACTAGAATCCAGTGCCTTGATGGCCGCTTGGCTATCGGAAAGTATGGTGATTTCTCGCCTGTGAACATTTTTGTCCACAATAATTTTCACCGCAGCCTGAATTGCCGACACTTCCGCCTGAAATACGCTGCAGTCATCTGGTAGCCTTATAGACTTGGATATTCCAATTGATTTCGAATAGATACCAATTCCAACGGCTCCCTCCAATTTGGAGCCATCGGTGTAGATTTGTACGGCATTCCCCGCGGGATGCACCGCACCTTTCCTCCAGTCCTCCCTTTTCGGGATGGAAGTCCTAAAGTTTATTGAGAAGTCATATCGCGGTGTCATATAGTCAATGCTCCCGGCAATATCAGTTTCCTCAAGTATCCTTGTATGACCAATGCTCGATGCATGCCATTGTCCAGTCGCCCAAAGACGCCTACTTACCCTAGCCGCCACACCCCTGCAGTATAGGTCTAGTGGTAGAAGGTATAGGATCATCTCCAGAGCGATCGTCGGAGCAGTGCGCAGGGCACCACTTATAATCATACACGCAGATCGTTGTAACCTGCGTATCAGGTTTAAATTCGGTGTCCTATTCAGGGATTCCCACCACACCAGGCATCCGTAGGTCAGGATAGGTCTGACCACCGCTGTGTAGATCCAGTGAGTCATCCTAGGTCTCAGGCCCCATTTTTTCCCCAACACCTTGTTGCAGGCGTAGAGGGCAATGGAGGCTTTTTTCAGTCTGTTAGTGATGTTTGGTTTCCACGATAGCTTTCTATCCAGGATAAGGCCCAAGAATTTTGCTTCATCCTTGAGTTCAAGTTCCGCCCCATACAATCTCAGTGGACGGAAAGATGGAGGCTTGTATTTTCTCGTGAAGAGTACGACCTCCGTTTTTCCAGGATTTACACCCAAGCCACGACTAGATGCCCACTCTCTAACCCTTCCTAGGGCAAGTTGCATCCTGTCTCTGATAGTGTCGACAAATCTGCCCGAAACCGTGAGAACTACGTCATCCGCATAGGCAATCGCCCCGCATCCCACGTTTTCTAACAACACTAGCAGCTCATTCATCACAAGGTTCCATAGGAGAGGGGAGAGTACTCCACCCTGTGGAGTTCCCCTTCCCACTTCTCTGGTGATGAGCGAGCACCCCAGTGTCGGGTAGATTGTTCTTCCACATAGTAGTCTGGATATCCAGTTCACCAAAGTGTCCTGTACATTCAGTCTTCTTAGTGCGCCGGAAATAGCATCCAGTTCCACGTTATTGAAGGCTCCTTCTATGTCCAGAAAAACAGCCAGGGTATACTCCTTTCGTGCAAGCGATTTTTCTATTGAACACGTCAGGCTGTGTAGGGCAGTGTCAACAGACCTTCCCTTATTGTACGCATGCTGTTGCCTAGATAGCAGATTCCCGTCTAAGGCCTGGCGTAGTTTAACATCAATGAGTCTCTCCATGGTTTTCAGCAGGAAAGAAGAGAGACTTATAGGTCTGAAATCTTTAGGTGAGGTCTGAGAGTTTTTCCCTGCCTTCGGTATGAAGACAACTCCCACTTTGCACCACTCCGATGGTATGTGATTTAGCCGAAAACTGGCAGAAAACATCTCTCTAAGCATCGCGATGTGTTCCAGTTTCAGACGTTGTAGTAGGGCCGGATATATTCCGTCTGGACCCGGAGATTTAAACGGTTTAAATCCATCTATTGCCCATTTGATTGCCCTTACAGACATGATTGAATAGTAGTCTTCCTGTGAACCGCTTTCCACGACCCTAACCTGCATATCCAGGTTTTGTCCCGTTGGAAAGTGCGTGCTCATGAGGAGCTCCAAAGTCTCCTTTTCCGAGTTGGTCCATGAACCATCCGCCTTTTGCAGTACACTCGGCACGAAGGCCGTTGTCGCAAGAATCTTCCTTGGCCTGGAGGTTTCGTTGATAGTTTCCATATTGCTACAGAAGCTTCTCCACGAATCTCTCTTGGCGCGTCTCAAGGCTCTCTTGTAGTCGCCTAGGGACACCTTATATAGCACCCAATGTTCCGCATTACCGGATTTCCTTGCTGCTTTAAAAAGTCTACGTGACTCTTTCCTGAGCCTGTCCAGCTCTCGGTTCCACCAGGGAGGTTTGTGCCCCCCTCTGATGGCCCTCTTTGGACATGGTTTCTTGAAAGCCCCTAATATGACCTTCGTAAAGACAGCCACAGTAGCTTCCAGTTCCGAAACACTATCAATTCTACTGCGCGTAAGTGGACCCATGCCCAGATTGACAAGACGATCGTAGACATCCCAATTCGTGTTTCTGGGATTCCTAACCATCCTCATACTTCTAATCTCCCTGTCTAGAGAGAATTCTATGTATCTGTGGTCAGAGAAGGAGTGCTCCTCAGAGACCCTCCAGTTTTTGACCTCTTCAAAACTACTTCTCGAGGCAATGGTTATGTCCAATACCTCTTTTCTGCTTTTGGTTACAAACGTGGGCGTGCTACCCACGTTGCATATCATTAAATCATTTGAGATTATAAAATCAAATAGTGACTCACCCCGTTCATTGACGTCCGTGCTGCCCCATATGGTGTGGTGAGAGTTGGCGTCGCATCCAATGAGTAGGCCAACTTTAGCGCGCCTGGCTTCGGTGACCAGTCTTCTAACTGGATCTGGTGGAGGATCTTCTGCTGGATGTGGCATGTAACTGGAGGAGATCCAATACTGCCTTCCATTTATTTCCGTCGTAACCGTAGTTAGGTCTTCATTACTGAAAGAAGGGAGCAAATATGCTATTAAGTTATTCTTAGTTAGTATACAGGATCTGGGCCTACCTATAAGTTTGGCATGTACCAGCCTGTAATCTTTGAGCCTTAATCCACAAACCTTGTTGGCCACAGACCATGGTTCTTGAATTAGGGCGATGTCTTCTCCTCTGTTCGCCAGCCGGAGAAGCAGTGCAGCCGATGCTGCCTTAGAGTGATGGAGATTTATTTGGATTACTCGGACCGTGGTCTGTTTCATCCTCTTTCCTCACCACCATCGTTGTATCCAGGCCATCATCTTCCTGATCAGCCTCGTCTAGGAGTTGAGATTCCCTCAGCAGCATACCAAAGACAGATGCTATATCCGATCCAGTGGAAGAGAAAGAGCTAACTCTGGATCGGCTATGGATCTGTGTCGAGGATGCCGTAAGGTTGTCACCCTCCTTTACTTCTTCATCCGATTCGCCCATGTGTTCGTCTTGTGGCTTATCCCCCTGAGGGGCGTTGCCACTCGACTCCATGGGGCGATTATCCTTTTTGTATACTTTAAGGATAATATGTTCAAATCCGAAGGCCACCACACCATTGGATTTTGCTAGGTGCTCCAGGGATTCCTGATTGACTATGATAGTCGCACAGCGAGATCCATGGCGCTCCTCTAGTTTTGCAATCTTCCAATTGTGTGTTGGTAACTTCGGATTGCCCATTTTTATTATCCTAGGTACTTTTTCTGGCTCCTTTGGAGTTAAGGGTATCCAAGAGCGTGTTCTGGGTCTATTAGGGATGTCATCCTTGGGTACTATTTCTAGTTTAGCGCCCTTCCAGATTTCACCTACCCTCTTTATGGCGATGGAGAAGAGATCCAGGGCTCTCTTATCGGCGCACGTTACTAATTTCACGTGTCCTTGGTGCCAGCCACACATTTGGTAAACTGGAACTGGTCCCAGATTCTCCTCCATTACTTCTAGAAAGACGTCCGCAAGGGCGTCTGCTACAAGTCTCCAGTTCGACGGTGTAATACTGCCGTCTGGATCTGAGCGATCTACAACCGCCATCTCAATGCTGTCTTTTAGCACCTCACTGTATAAGATGTTTGTGCGTTGCGAGCTGCGTGGTTTTTTAGCTCCTGGTACGTCGGCTTCAGAAGATCGCTGTCTTTTGACAGCCGTCTCCTTGTCCGACGTTTTTTCACATTCTTCGAGCTTTTCTTTGGCCCAGGCTAGTGATTGTACTTCGCGCTGCGTGCGGTTATCTATTGGGATCTTGGAGATCCTGTCTAGAACCCGCTTTGCGCTCAATCGCTCCCTGTACCGCTGCTTCGATTCTTTCGGTCTTGGAGCCGTGTCAACCTTTGCATTGCCAAGGCCACTCTTGCTGGACGAAGGTCCGGCTTTTGGAGCAACCTCGCTTTTTGAAAGGCCGACACTTTTGGCTTGTTCTTGCGTGCTGTCTTTTGAGGTACTGGGTTCTTGGTCTGCTTTAGCATCAACCAAGCCTTTTACCTCTTTTGTAGAGACGAGCGTCGGCTTAACACCCGTACGCGGATTTTTACGAGTTCCGTTCTCGTTTTTCAGATTTTCCTTTTTATATATATTTTCACTCATTTTTGGTCCCACGAGTTGCGGATAAGGGGAAGGTCCGCCTGAGCAGGGATCCGCTGTGCCCAGGTAAGGCTGGTTAATCCTGGAGGTCGCCCGGTATCCAGGATACTCCGTTAGCGACTGGGATATTTTTGATGGGCCCCCAGCCAGGCTGACTATCGGCACGGGTCGTATAACACCTTAGTCCAGCCCATACCTCTATCCTATGGTGAGAGCCACAGTTCATCCGATCCTGCGATCAAGTGAGTGTGGTCTCCCCCCTTAGCTGATGGACACCCTATCGGGCAACCACCATTACCAGCCGACACCCACGTGGAGGGTTTGGTAGAGGATTTTCGTCGGCCAATATAGACAAGACTTTAACAATTTACTGGCGATGATTGCCTATAGGCTACTACTGTTCGCATTAAGAACTTTTTTTAATTGAAAATTCCTCTACCTTCCGGGTTTTCGATTGCAAAGGACTTTCTTTAAATATCTAAGACTTACAATAGACAGTCTACACCCTTTAATAAGAATTACGACATAAGTGGCGGGACCTACAGTTTAAAGTCGACTCCGAATAACAGATTTTTTTGGGAAACTTTTTATATTACTTTTATATACCCTCAGATTTTTTTGCTAGAAATCTACTGAGAAAGTCGCCGAAGAAATATAATTTCATATTTCGTTCTGTTGGAGATGTCTGGCGTGGGGTTTGAATCGTGGGCTCACGTCTAATAAGGCAATACACTACCTACTAGACTACGGCGACTACTAGACAGTATATAGCAGATATTATTAGCTTTGGAGTGATCCCACATACATATATGCCGCCACCGGTTTCAAATTAGGGCTTCAAAGGCTTTGTCTTTGGTGCGAACGCCTACTATTTTTAGAATTTCAAATCTTTGTGACTTTGTATATACAAAAGTAAAGCCAAAATCATTTGGCCCAATGAAGCATAAAAGTAAATGAACAAAAATATTTTCATGTAACAAATACATGAATGAAGGGAAAGTAGATCGAAGGGCACGTCCAAGTAAATAACCAAACAGTACCTCAAAATTTTTTTTTAATTACATATTTACCTTTTCGACATTAAATAATACTTAAAAAATATTTTTTGATATTCCTAATTTAGAAGTCGCCGTAGATTTGTAGTTAGTCCGTTGGCTTATTAGTCGTGGGGCCGTGTTTCGAACCCCAGCCCAGACTTCGAAAATAACGAAATACGAAAAAACATTTCACAGGCGACTTCCTCTCAGCAGCCTTCTGACAGAAAGTAAAATTTCCATGAATATGTTATCAAAACTCTATTGTTCGGAGTCGACTTTAAACTGTAGGTCCCGCCACTCATGGATAAAATTAACTCATTCAAGTTAGGTGGTCTGAGAAACTAGGTCGTAATCCAGACTAAAGGTTTGTAATCAGCAATCTCCAAGTGCTGGGATTTTACAACAATCAGCATTACAACGCCAAACGTCGTTTGAATGCATAAACTTACCTGTCAAGCATAGCTCTTAACTGCAAAAAAACTCTGCCCCAGATGAAAAGATTCTAACCTTACTCTTTATTTTATGTGATGCTAGAATGCAATACATAGACTCAGAATTAAAATGCCTGTTATTGGAACGGGAAATTTTTCAATTTCCCAGAAATTTTATAAGCTTTGTCGAAACTGTAAACTATGAGAATTAAAGTCCGTTTGAATGATCTCAAATATTTTCAAGAATTGATTTCAGTACTCATTTAAACCTAGAGTAGTAAAAGAAACTTAATAAACAGTAATTTAAAGTGTAGATAAATAATAAAAAATCCAATCGAAAAACGTGAGCAAAAATTAGTTCACACATACGTTTTAATAAATAATATTATCCAGCCCTTCTCCTCAGCTGCCTTTCTGACGTGAGGGACCGTGCCAGGGAGGGAATTTCTCTTTATCAGTATAGCCTGTTTAGTCCTTGCAGTAAAAGAATTCACACCACGACAGGGTGAAGTATCCCTTTGAGAAGGGATGAAAATTGAATAAACACCCATACTTTTGGCATATAAGATTGAATGGCTCGACTAATACTAAGTTCACATATGCGCTTTTATTGAGTCAATATTCGGATTATTGAGTACAATATTTTGAGTGTTCAGACATAACAATATACGCAGTTCAGCTGTTTTTCAATATTAATTTGACAGCTGGTAAACAAAACAGCTGGTTGTTTCAACATTTTTTTTTTGTCGTTGTTGACATTTGGGTCAAATATCAACAGGAAGTGTTCGGACAATTGTAATATGCACGCTGAACATTCTTAGGTCAGTGTTGCATTTTAAATTTTACTCAATATTATAACAATATGCGTATTTATTGCGCAATAATTAATTGAAACTTTACATGAAATATTGAGCACAATAATAGCGTTCATTGCGATTTACGCAATAAAGGTGCATATCTGAACACCGTAAACTTATACTAAACAAATAAAATAATAATATTTTATTTGAAATATTATTTTTGATTGACGAATATCAGTTTGGTGTTAAGGACGTACCTCCTTTAAGATATTAGCTTATATAAATAGAAAACAAAAGAGATGATAAAAGCATCCCCGAACATTCTTTAAAAAATCTAATAACTCCGTTCCGTTCCACACAGTAGATAAAGTACATAGTTGTACGCAAATTTACTAAGAAATATATCATTTTTAGCCTCAAAATCTATAAAAAAGAATTCATGAACTTTCATTTTTTTCAAAAAATCTTAACTTAATCAAAGTTATAAATATTAACAACTGTTGAGTAGCGCTTTAGCTATACTTACGACCTAGCTTCTCACACCACTCATGTTTTGTGCCTTAATTTTATACTTGAGCGAAGGACAGATTTTTTTTGAGAAGCTTTTTCATGGCATGTTTATTTACTTCCAGAGTTATTGCCAGAAATCTGCTGAGAGGAAGTCGCCGAAGAAATATTTGTTTTCATATGTATTTCGTTTTGACGTCACAGGAGGTAGGCCGTAATCCTGACTGAAGGGTTGTAATGGCCAATTATGTACATATGTATGTACTCGTATGTATGTATGCTTGATACTTAATATACTTTTTCTCTCCAACCATTTATACAGACGTTCGTTGATTACACCCATTCTAATTTTAGCCATCAACTCAGCAGTCTTTTGACAAAAACTCTGACAGTGTATAAAATTGCCATAATAACTTTACACTGTAGATTCCGCCACTAATGGACAAATTAAAATACCCAACATGGTTCGTGTGTGAAGCTATGTCTTAATAATGTTCAAAGGGTTGTAATGATCAATTAAGTAAGTAAGTGATTTATCTAATACTATGTTCACGTATGTAATTTAATTGAGAACAATAGTCGGTTAATTGATAACAATATTTTAACCGTTCAGGTATAATAAATATACCCAATATTCATTTAACAGCTGATAAACAACAACATTGTTTTTATTTTGGTCGCGTGTTTTTGTAATTTTTGTTTGTGTTTGTTTGCAAGTTGCCATTTTTTTTTGACGTTGTTGACATTTGAGTTGTCAAATATCAACGGGAAGTGTTCTGTAACTTCTAATGTGCTCACTAAACAGACTTATGACAGTGCTGTATTTAAAGTTTTAATTAATATTATAACAATTAGTATTTAATTGAGCAATAACTAATTGAGATTTTATATGAAGTATTGAGATCAATATGGGCGTTAATTGCGATTTGCGCAATAAAGGTGCATACGTGAACTTAGTATAAGCTATTGGTGTTAAACAATAAGTTATAGCATTGAGCAAATTCATTAAAAAAAACAGTTGCAGCAAACTTAAAAGAATCATACGTGATCCAATCTTCAACTGGAGTCTTATTTAGTTTAGTTTGATTTAAAACAAAAATGATTTCCGGAAATTTCAAATGCTGCGTACATCAGCATCTAAATATGTTTCGTCATAGTACTTTGGAGAAAACTCAGTTTCTTAAGTATTTGTGGTAGTCTTATAAAATATATGAAACACATACATATGTATATTCAAAATTCTAAAAAGGATAAATTTAAAAATCATATTGGTTCGCTTCGAATTTATCTTGATTAACATTTTCCATACATTTTCATTTTTCCTTGTAATACATACATACATAATTAATCATACATAATTAATCATCTCTCCAGTCTAGATTACGACACCTAGCTTCTTGCGTGTATGTTAATTTTATACATTAGGTTTAGGTTTAGTTTTAGGTCGGAGTGGTAGCTCTGATATCACAAAGCTCACTTGAGCAGGTATAGCGGGCCGTTGTGATGCCACGGGTGAACGCAGTCCCTGTACTAACCAAGTACCACTAAAATCAGGGAAAAGGAAGAAGTTGGTCAGCGCAAGGGCTGCACAACAAAAGCACGTCTACCCTGCACTGGAAAACCAGCCAGAAAGTTTGATGAACGAAGCTATATCCTTGATGTCAATAGATGATAGCTCCGTTAAGCTAACAAGGAATGGGGAGCCAAATAACCTAGCAAGAGACGGGCACTGTCAAAGAAAGTGAACAACAGTCTCCTCTTCCTCAGTGGACCTGCATCCACGGCAGAAGTCGTTGAAAGGGAGCCTCATTCTGTCCGCGTGTCTTCCCATGACGCAGTGACCCGTAAGCACGGCCACTGTATTCGAGATGACATCACGACCAAGACCAAGTAATCGGTTGGTACGCCTTCTATCCATCTTGGGCAAGGTGAGTCTAGCGGTGGAGCAGGATTCTTCATTGACCCAGGATAGGTTGGCGTCCCGAAAGGATAGGTTGGCGTCCCGCGCAATGGTCAACTTGACCGAGGTATGCCAATACCCAATTCAACAGAAGAGGATTCCGGAAGGAGCGCACCAGCTCTAGCGAGCTCGTCGGCCCTACAGTTTCCCGGAATTCCACTGTGGCCGGGGACCCACACCAGAGAGATACTGGTGAGAGAAGGTCGAGACAGCGGCGACATTCCCTAACGATCCTAGAGTTAATCACGGAACCCGATAGAGATCCCATCGCGGCCTGACTATCAGAGAAGATCGAGACGCGAGTGAAAGGAGCATCGTTGACGAGGATCCATTGAACGGGCCGGTAAATTGCCATCACCTCCGCCTGAAACACACTGCAGTAGTCCGGCAGACGGAGAGAAATATTCAGGTCCAGTTTCCCAGAGTAGACACCGCTCCCAACCCCATTATCGAGTTTAGAGCCATCGGTACATATATCCAGGACTTCCAGGGGGACGACCGTATTAGGATTCCAGACATCCCTACTTGGAATCAGAGAGTGGAAACATCTGTCAAGACAATATTCAGCAGGGAAATAGTCTATGTTCACAGGGGCCATTGGATCAACCTCCAGTATAGTGGAGTGACCAGAGGGTACGATGTGCCAACGAGAGAGAGCATTAAGTCTAGTCGCAGCAAACTCGGCTGCCTGCTCAGCGAGAAGCACAGTAGGAAGCCAGTTTAGCATTGCGAACAAGGCTTTCGTGGGGGTGGTGCGAAGAGCGCCAGTTATATAAATGGCAGCAGACCTTCTGACCTTGTCAAGAAGTCTGACGTTGTATTTCTTGTCCAGGGCAGTCCACCAGAAAGCAACACCGTATAAGAGGTTGGGTTCGATGACCGTGGAATATATCCAACGCGTGATCCTTGGGCGAAGACCCCATCTGGTTCCGACCGCTCTACTGCAGCAGTAAGCAGCACATGACGCCTTGCGTGCTCTAGCAGCCAGATTCGCCCTCCAGTCGAGTTTGGGATCTAGGATCAGGCCCAGATATTTAACCTCGCTACTCAACGTGAGTCTGGTCCCACCTATCCTGGGAAGGGAGAAGGTCGGAATTTTATATTTCCTCGTAAAAAGAATCGTATCGGTCTTAGAGGGGTTAATAGACAGTCCAAAATCCCTTCACCAGTCCAGCACGATTGACAGCGCCAAGTTCAACTTATACGACAGTGTCTGCGGACAAATTCCCGACGCAGCAATGGCAATGTCGTCAGCGTAAGCTATGGCCCCATTGCCAGAGTGTTCCAGCCTACTCAAGAGTGAGTAGACTGCAAGATTCCAGCGAAGTGGTGATGGAACACCGCCTTGCGGTATGCCTCTACGAACCATTCTCTGACAATTCGTGGCCCCCACTGTGGAAGTTAATATCCTCGACTTGAGGAGAAGCTCGATGAACCTGACCAAATTCTGTTCCAGGTTCAGAGAACCGAGAGCCCTAACTATGGCGTCCGGGTCGACATTATTAAATGCACCTTCAATGTCCAGAAAGATGGCCAAATTATATTCCTTAACGTGCATGGACTTTTCTACCCGAGAGATAAGAGAGTGAAGAGCAGTCTCCACTGATTTACCTCTCGTATACGCATGTTGGGAAGCGGATAGAAGCGCTGAATCAATCGATGTCCTAATATGAACATCAAGGAATCTTTCCAGCGTCTTCAGAAGAAAGGAACACAGACTTATGGGTCTATAATCATTCGCCCCAGTGTGGGACGGTTTCCCAGCCTTGGGAATGAAGATAAGCCTAGATATTCTCCAGCTCCAAGGGATGTAAAGGGCCACGAGGCCCTCTTCGCTCGCCTTACAGCGAATTTAAGTTCCCTCCTTTTGTCCTTGTAGGCGGACCATTCGCCTGTCGTCTTCGCCCTGTTAAAGAGCGTGCCACAAGATCGGCGTAGATCATCGATCTCTTGGCTCCACCAGGGCGGTTTTCGCTTACCCCTATGGGCAGCGGGTTTGACGGAGGAAGCCGCTCTAAGCGCGGTTGACAGTGTGTCCGCAGCCCTATCCACGTCGAAACGGGTCATTATAGTCGGGGGAGGAGGAGGGAAGGCTGCTACGCAGTCTCTCTCTAAAAATGGTCCAATTCGTGTTAATCCTATTGACCGGAGGGGACATGAGAGGAGGAGACTCGTTCGTGCCAATAATGAAGGTAATGTATCTATGGTCCGAAAAGGAGCATTCATGGGATACAAACCAGTCCTTAAGGTTAGTAGAGAAACCTGAGCTGACCAGAGTGATGTCCAGCACCTCCTTTCTATTCGAAGTGAGGAAGGTTGGTTCATCGCCCCGATTAGCTATAACTAGGTTATTACTAATAATAACCAAAGAGGCACTCACCACGTTCGTTGGTACCGGAACTGCCCCACATCGTGTGGTGGGAGTTGACATCTTCTCCGATTATGACCGGGACTCCGCGTTGTCTCGCATCCGCTACCAGTAGACCAATGGGTTCCTGAGGGGGAGAGAGGCCATAGTCATGCCCCAGATACGATGACGTGATCCAGAGGGTCATCAAGTTCATTTCGACGACCATGGTGACGGTATCCTTGTCGCTGAACCTGTGGAGGAGAAGAGCGTTAATACTATTCTTAACCATGACACAAGCCCGAGGCTTACCTGAGTTCTGGATATACGCTAAGCGACATCCTTTGGTGTTGAGTCCGCAAACCCTGCCGTCTACAACCCACGGTTCTTGGACCAGAATGAGCTCTACATCCTCGGCTGCTAGTCGGAGGAGCAGAGCGGCAGAGGCGGTTTTAGAGTGTTGCAAGTTAATTTGGATGACTCTCAGCATTGTCCAAAGAATCAACCATTGTCCAAAGAATCAACCATTGTCACATCATTACTGCCTGGACATTTAAAGTCGACTCAGAACGACAGATTTTTGAGTAAATTTACGTGGAAATTATTTTACTCTCAGAGCTTTTGCTAGAAATCTGCTGTAGTCGCTTTTATCTATTTTTCTAAAAAAAAATCAGGTTTTCGGATGAAGCTTGTTTTCATCTTGGTGAATACGTTAATAAGCAAAATTGTTGTATTTGGTGCTCAGAAAACCCACACGTGATCTTACAGAAGCCAATGCACCCATATTTCATTGAAACGGCGCAACCATTACGGTCAATGGAGACACCTATCGCACCATGACAATCTTTTTTTTTTTTTTGTACCTGATCCAATTTTCTGCGGGGCGCAGAGACAATTGACCATTTGAAGGCCAAAATTCGAGATGCCAATGCCAAAATACGACCCCGTACACCCGAAAGAGTGCACGAAAATTGGTCCGATCGAATGAGGTACTGTGAGGCCAGCCGCCGCAGTTGTATAAATTAAATAATATTCCATTTCAAACTAAAAAAATTGTACTTCTCAACATAAAAATTAATTTAGGAAAATTTCAAACCATTTTTGTTTTATTGCATTTTAAAATATAAACTTTTATACCGCCCTTTATTATTGAAAATTTCTAAATTAATGTACTTTTGAATGCTCAACAACTGACTCATATCCCTCCGGAGTGAGTAACATTAACAAAAAAAACATCGTAGAAGGTTCAGGCAATTCCACTCCGTCAAAAATATCTCCCGTATGTTCACAAACGGCTTTTTTGCTAGATAACCTAACATCGTACAAACTGCTATTGTTATCCGATCACGTGCTTAGGTATGTATGTATATAGATAATCTTTTCTTTCCACTGAGGAGGAGTAAATGTACCTAACCGCACCATAGGGGAAGTCAGCACTATCCCCCGTGTGTGAGGCCCTCGCCCACTAAATCTCCCCCTCTTCTTTTGGACTCTCTGTGCCCACTCCGGAAGTACTGTAGTATTACTTCGAAGTGGAGTCCCTCTGGCCAATTGGCCCCTTTATATCCATATTCGCGTCACTCTAATTCTCTCATCCAAGACAAGTTTCTTAGATTTCAGGAAGGCTTCGGTGTAACTGGCTGTGCTATCCCAATTTTCTTCGCTCTTCAGAAGTACATCGCAAAAGTTTTCGGCAGTACAGTACGTCGACTTTGGCCTCAAGATTCGTTCTTTCTAAACTTCACCTCTCACAATGAAAGAAACTGTGTTCCGCGACATCAATCAACGCATCATCATAATTGCAATTTGGTCGTGTCATCTTCCCCTTTTTAAACAGATATTTTTAAAAATAACCGTGTCCGGATTACAGCTGTGTTAAATAGTAATTAACCTCACCAAATTTCCTCTCAATCCAGCGGGTAATATCTGGGAGAAGTTTTGCCGTCCATCTACCACTTGTTGCAGTGTTCCATTCTATTGCCAGTGTTGTATGGTTTGCTTTCTGACATCGTCGAAATTTACTGTCTCTCCGTGCGTGTTTTTATTCTCCCACACCCTCTTCCGCTCGCTTGCCTGTAGACCTATAGGCATTACACCACTGATTACCAGTACTGCCGACTTAGATACAGTCCTATATGCCGATGCCAACCGAAGTGCACCGGTTCGTTTTACCGATGATAAAATTTTCCTTCTACAGTCCTTTAATGCTTCTGCCCAGATCTCACTGCGGCAAAGCAGAATAGAGTCCGTAATCATCAACCTACGTCTGCTCTGTACAGGACCAATATTGACCATAAGCCTACTAAGTAGGAGATAAGCTTATTGTCTTTGGTTATAGCGCGTTGGACTGAGCCCAGAACGTCAGTTTAGGGTCCAGTCGAATGCCAAGATAGTTGACTACTTTCCGCGTCGTCAAAACGGTGTATATAGAGAATAAAGAATAGTATTTGATATATGTTTTGTGACGGCCCATTGTTCGTTTAATTTACGAAAATTTATTTTCGTGAGGCGTAATTGCAAAGTGATTATACAATGCATTACAGAGAGAGAATTCGTTCGTTCCTGTCTCAGGATCCACAGCCACGTCCCTGTATATTTGCATATAGAAAAAAATGTTTGCAATTTTGCTATTAAATCTGCTTAATGTAAAGACTAAGGTTAGAAATAATATTTTAGTTGTTAGAAATCAATAAGTACAACAATTTGAAGCACATTTCCATTGAAACAAATTGCATAATTACAACAATTTAAATGTTTGTTTTAAGAAAAATACAATACAATAATTATACGAATTAGTAAAAGTAAACTACTCTCGTATACGTACCTTTACCGCGAAAATGCTATATTTTTAAAAGTACTTAAACTAAAGTAAGGAAAAATTCTTTACGGCATAATTTACATAAGATATACATAATAATTATCAGTAAAATATGGTAAATTCCACATTTTATTACGTTAGGAGTTTGTCCCACATTTAAATGATAATGGTAGTATAATTACAAGAACTTTTTTTTTTCACAATAAATAAAGAGTAGAAAGCCTAGTTAATCTTTGAACAGATTTAAGAAAAATAATGTTCTCTGTTTTTCTTTGGAAAACTTTTTATATTTTCGGAATTACTTTTAAAACTATTTCTAAAAGTTTCCCTCTTTCCTAGTAAATATTCAACTGAAATTTTAATTATCTTCATTAGCCATTATGTGAAAAACCAAATACAAGTAGTTTCTAAGTTTTAAGGGAATATGCTGCAAGTATATTTGTGTATATGTTCATCTCTTTATATTAGGGTGGTTCTAATCGAAGACTAAATATTAACTTATTACAAAAATTTTAAATATTTTTTCTTTAATACATACATATTTGTAAGTATGTCACATCAGTCTGTATAAATATATAATTTTATTTATAGTAAGCTTTGAGTGTTTTGAGTCCTTTTTTTATAATACTCATATGTAGATATGTTTACTTTTTTAATTGTTTTCGAAATTTTTAAGAAAACCATTTGGTTTATTATTATACGGCTAAATGAAAAGGATTTCATATATATTTATGTAAAGATTCAACTTTTTCAGTCTACAATTAGATCAAACATATGTATATTAGAAGATTAACAGTGAATTCCATAATATTAGCCGCAACAGAATTGTTTTCAAAAATACAAATTAAATTCAACGCTATTCTATTTACGTTATTCTATGTGCACAGTGATGGCCACGAACTTAAGACACGACATTTCTAAACATTTTTACAACTTAGCAACCAAGTTTTAGTTCCATTTATTTTTTTTAAAGATCATAGTAATACGGTTAGTTTTAGTCTGATCATGAATTAAGGACATATACAAAATAAAAGTTAATTCCCTAAAATAATCGTAGTATTTGGTGAGAAATTTTTTATTTTAGATCACAACAGAAAATCTCCTGGTTAAACTTGCAGCTAATGACATACCAAGATTTTTAGATTTATTGCTATAAATTGCTTTAATTATTGTCTTTACTGCTCATACAGCATTCCACAATTACTCAGTTGAATTGAGGTACTTTGTTTAAACTTGCAGAACTGCGATATTGTTTTAATCTCAGCAACTCTTCACTAGGCGTGAAGTATTATTATTGTGCATAAATCTACACATTAGAGGCAACATAATGTTTGTTAGTATATTTTCGTAAATATGCTGCCCAATTTTAGTGGTTAACTTGTGAACGTTATCCACTTTATGCCATAAAAATGCTGTCCTCACCATGATATTTCCACCACCAAATTTAACCGTTTGAGGGGTGACTTTGTGTGATGGCCCAGGTTTGGAGCACGCCGTACTAAATTTTATCCGAAATTTTGAATTGTCATCAGTTTATTGCCATGTTTTCTCCATTATCTATTGTGTGCAGTTGTATTTCACCAATGGATTCACGAATATTGTCCTTTAAATAGTACATTGTCTCTGGCTTGTCGGCGTAACACTTATCTTTGACAGCACCCCACAAATAATAGTCCAACGGTGTCAAATCGCAGCTCCGAGGTGGCCAAACGACTTCAGCTCTGCGGCTGATTATGCGATCTTCAAAAGCAGGGCGCAAAACATCGAGTGTGGCACGTAGCGCCGTCCTGTTGAAACCAAATGTTGCCAATATCCTCCTCTTCAATTTTTGTGAACAAAAATTCGTTCAACATGGCCCCAAAAACGATCGCTATTGACTGTAGCGGCAAATCTCCCAATTATGCCTCTGGATCATAGTCCGCACCAAACTCAACTCGTTTTGGGTGCGTCGGCTTTTCAATGTATGCGTGCGGGTTTTCTGTGCCTAAAATGCGACAATTTTGCTTGTTTACATACCCGCCAAGCTTCATCTGAAAAGATAATTTTTTTGCCAAAATTGGCATATTCTGTAGGCTACTGCATGGCCAGCCGAGGCAGCCATTTTAATGAAGTTATTTTCCATTATTAATCGGAAGGATTGTACTTTCAAATAAAAAAAGAAATTTCAGAAAATATGCAGTAGTTGTTTTTACAGCGTTTTCAAAAAAAAAAGTTATTTGGCGGACCCTTTACAACATTTAGAAAATGTATTTTTAAATTGAAATGCCATTTTTTTTTCTATGCAGCGTTGTATTTTTAAGTACTATTTGGCAAAACACATAGTTGCATTTCTATTTTTACTAGATTTTGAGTAGATTTTGCCGAAATCTACTAAATAAGTCGATTTTGTTTTGTATGGGAAATCTAGTTAAAATCAACCAGATTTGGCTGTAGTGTAAATGTAGTGTAATATTTCGCTGTAGTGTAAATGGGGTATTCAACAGCGATTTTTTAATCTCGAGTGTTACCCCTGGAGGTAGGGTGCTGTTTGGTGGTACCATGTTGGATTATGTTTTAGCATTCAGTTTTTAATTCATCAGTTTTCCCTCGTCATCCGAACTGCAAGTATTTATATTTTAATTTATTTACTAATTACAATACAATTACAATTTATATGATTTGCTCGGCGTAGTGTAACAGACAAGAGTATTTGTTGGGAATCCAACCCACAACCCTCACGCTAATAGTATAACACACTACCCTCTAGACTACCAATTTCAAATACATAAGGGTTTTTACAATAATATAATAAAAAAAACAACCAAAACTAAATTATGGCAATATTTGTTAATCTAAACTATTACATGATGTGTTTTTCGTGGCCACCAGTGTACATCTAAATTGTAAAAAAACTGTAAAATTAAAAAATTTATATTGTACAAAGGAACAATTAAAGTATTACGTCAATGCTTTTAATTAAAGGTACACATACTTACTTACGACCCAGCTTCTAACACCACTTATGTGGTGTGTGTGTTAATTTTATACATGAGCATGAACTGGACCTACAGCTTAAAGTCGGCCGTAAACATCAGATTTTTTGAGAAACTTTTCATGGCAATTTTATTTACTTTCAGAGTCGCCAAAAAAAATATAATTTTTCATATTTATTTTCTTTGAGTTGCCTGAGCCAGGCGTTAAACCATGACCTCATGTCTCCTCTCCAAGGCCTCTTAAAATGTATAGAGGACTATTATTTCATTGTTTTGAGTTTTAGTTAATTACATTCATTTTAATTTTTGTTAACAAATAATTAATTGTTAACAAAAAATTAATATTATAAACCAGTGTTGAAAAATTCACTTTCTATTTCAAAAATACCAAAGTACCCCCTCGACACTTTCAGTACTTTTTTATTATTAATATTTTTTTATATTAATGCTAAAGTAGCCCCGGTTAGCCCAACGTGCACTAAACGTACGTTCGTTTTTATAATACGAAAAAGCAATGAGAACGCTTGCCGAACCGTAATGTAATTTCAGTAAGAATTTACATTGCTCTTCATATGCAAAAAACGAACATACGTTCCGTTATGTTCCGTCGACATTTGACTAAACTGGGCTTTTATGTTCTATTATGCTCCGAATCAGAAACTTTTTTTGTTCATGAGAAACATGTATATGTCGTATATATAAATATTTTTTACAAAAGTACCATTTAAAGCAAAAAAGTACTCTTTCCATTATGCTATGTTCGCACGAGCCTTCGAATTACTTCGCTGTCTGTTTTGAATTACTTATTTGAATTATCATGTTCACACGGCAGTTTTGTAATTCTTTTTGCCAGTTCTTCTTTTCTTCTTCTTTTTATTGCTAAATTATTATTAATATTTTTAAATTATAAAATTCATACAGCTTCTTCAAAAGCTGCAAATACTTTTCCTGTAGGTTCCACACACATAGTGGCTTCCTCCATTAATTTTGCGAATAACTTTCTTGTAAATAATACTTTTTTAAAATGTTATTTTTTAATTCCATTATTGTTTATTGTTTACAATATTTTTTGTTTATATTTTTTGTGCTTTGACAGCTGGTGATGGCAAAAATACGATAAAATTTAGAGATTACATTGGTTTTTAAGTAATTCACAGGGTAATAGAAATTTAATTACACACAATTTGGGTAATTTGCTCACAAAATTTTGTATGACGAATTACGTAATTCAGCACATAATTGGATGTTGTTGAATTACGAATGAGAGAGCGAATTACGAAAAATTGCTGCCGTGCGAACATAGCATTATAGTTAAATACCATTTCAAAATTTCAGTTTTGCAACACTGTTATAAACTATTTCAGTATAAAATTGAATAATTCAAATATATACCATTATTTAATGCTAAACATTGCAATAAAATAAGTAAAGAAATTTCTAAGCCACAGCAATCCTCTTAACTGTAAAATTGTTCTCAAATTTTTAGTCTTTAGATATATATCGAGTAGTATATTATATTGCTACTGCTATTATATTAGTAATTCTGTTCCTCATTATTTCGAACTGTAAACTGTATTTTTTTCTTCGTTTAGATGTACCGTTTAATTTTAACACTAAACATTTTTGGATGTTTTGTTCAACAAAGAAAATTTAGAAATAAAAAAATTAGTCAGCTAACTCCAGGAGACTCAAAACACTTTCTAGAAACCTTAATTTTAATTTAAAATCTTATTGAATGAACGATATTGAATCGATTTGTAAATGAAGTTATAATTACCAAAAAATACTTATTTATCATAATTCCTTTCAGTTGTAAGCCTCACTGTACGTCTTTGTATAGAAGGTTAAAGAAAGAACGCAAGAAAGAATATAAAAGAAAAACGCAAATTGATGTAAGAAATTGATGTAATTAAACATTCTTAATGTGTGTACTTTATGCAAAAGATCTACATCTAAACTGAATTTTCATATTTAACTAACAAGTAATGATAAAACTTCAACTACATTGCAACGTACCATTTAAGATGTACGTCTTACATACATACCTACATGCATATAAACATGACCAGCTATGGTATATAAAGTATTTTATTACGTTATGTTATACCTTAAAAACATATTTTCTTGTGTTCAATTTTATCTGTTGAAGTTGTTGTCTTACATTTATAAAAATTTATATACTTTTCAGCTTTAACTACGGATTATATTTACAATTTAGAATGCAATGCAATGTATAAAATATCAATACTTAAAGAATAAATGCAAAAAAATTTGTTGGTCGCAATTAAATAAGAAAAATCTAATGTAGGAACTTAATATGCAAATACCGATTCATATTTACATACGTGGCAGCAGTATTACACTTCTACAACATAATTCAAAGCAATTTAAACATTTTAAGATAGTCGGCAGAAAGGTGTTTACAGGAATCAACTCCAGCAACCAGTGGGCTTAGTAAAGTTATAAATTTAGTCACGATTTTCTTGCGATGCACGTTAAATAAATACTACAATTTGTAGTTCTTTGTACGAATTTTATACACACTTCGTCATGTAGTCGTCGGGATATGGATACACTCTCTATGAAACCTCCTGGATATAATAATTCCCTGCTTAATAGCACTGAAACTTATGCAATGTTGAGATTTGCTTCAAAATCCATGAAACTATTTCGATATATGCATCCGGCTTTTAAGCATTCCCCGCTTATAAATCTTATATTTTAAATTTACCGTTTTATGACAACTTTCTTTACGAGATTGGTCCTGTTCAATAACTGTCTTATTCGTGTGTTTAAACGTTTCTGAATTTCTTGTTATGTTAAGTTATATTTGTCATTAGGTTATGCTGATAAAATAGGAACTCTTAAGCCATTGGAAGCTAATATTCACCATTAAAGAAAGATTTATTGGAAAAAGTAGTACGACGACGTAACCAACGACATCTCGGATAATTGATTTCTCATTGAAAACGTACAATCCACCAAAGTTCGCCTTTCGTGATACGTAAAACTCTTTGGCTAATCTGGCATGCTGAAAGTCTCGGGCAAGTCAACGATCTGACACTCTGACAAGTCAATGCTACAAAACGACTATTGGCTATGTCTAAAAAGCCAGCAGTCTATAAGTTCATCTGAAAGTGATCCGAGGGCTCAATGAATTACAACTTTGTTCACCACACAGAGTTGAAGAAGATGATCAAGCCAACATTCTATCGAATACGAGCCAGTGCTGTCAATGAGATAAATAGAATTCTACCAGGTAGAATGATAAATGGCTATTTGCTCTCATTTGCAGGATTTATACATGAATGTAATGGTCAAAAAATATCTTTGTTACCAACCCTTATTTCTATTCGAATATCTTAACTTATACAGTGTAGCGTAAACGTAAGCTAAAAATGAACAGCACGGTAATGAAGTTGAGAGTAAAAACCTAAAAGTATCTTAAGGCATGCAAACAAAAAGACAAATATTTAAAAACCTAACTAAATATAAGAAATAAAGGCAAGGCACAAAAAAAGTGCAGAAGAAGCCATAAAGAAAAATTATCTCACAAGTTTCGTATTCTTAGGCAAATTGTTAGAATATATAATCAAGTTTACCTTTTATGTTTAGTGTAAATATATCTTTGTATAAGAGGTGAACATACAGTATTCATCATATATGTATGTATGCATATGTATGTATGTATATAAGAGTAGTCATTTGTATGCACACATACCTACCTACGTTCCTCTACATTAAATCAAAATCATTAAACATTAAGGTAGTCCTCTTTTCCACTGAGACATTTATAGTCAATTATTTCTTAGTAGCTTTAAATAATTAACTATTTATTTATTAATTTATTTATTCAACTCAATACAGTAAAAATAAATCTAGAAGTATATAGTATTAATAGTAAATTTAAATATGTATTTAAATTTGTTATATACAGTGGTGGCCTTATAATTAGAAACGACTTGGAAACATGTATGCTTATTAATTTATTTTCAAAACTTTTGTTACTCACTTTAAAATTAATAGCTAAAAAAGCAATTAAACAAATTAGCTTTATGTTTATAATAAAAAATTCACAGCATCATTATCATTTTTCAAAAAATTAGCTAAAAACAAAAAATGCCAATTTCAGGTTGGTCGATTGTTAAATCAAAGAAACAGAAGAGGCCGGCGGGCATTGGATAGAAGCAAATCAAAACAATTGAAATTTGGGGAATTTCACGATGAACTCTTTATAAAATATGATGAAAAATATAAAAGTCGCAAAGTCAATATACAAAAGAAATGGGATCAAAGAAAATTAAAACTGCCTATAGATTTTCAATTGGATGCAGACAGATTTAATTACTACACCCTGGCTCCTGGTCTGCCGGTCTACATAAAGGGCAGTGAGCAGCATTCTAGCATGACCATATTCAATGGCTCTGAGGAGGACACTTTACAAAATGATATCGATAATGTGGCAACAGATGATCACTTTGGTGGCGATGATGATGAAGGCATGCATCATGATATGCCTTTAGGTAATGACAATCCCTGCAATATTAGTCTAATTGGTGGTATGGATGTTGATGCGGACCAAACAAGTAATTTCCCTCCGAATAATAACGCAAATGATACGATATTGAAAATTGCCAACAATTTCGAAGGAGCCCCCACACAAGTTACTAAAATCGTAGTACCGTTTGCCAAAAGGGCGAAAGTCATAGACATGAAGAATCTTAAACGTAGTTGTACGACACAGCTTACAAAGCAGCTTAAGCGACCTTTTAATGATGCTGAAATACCACAGCATCCTATAGCGAAAGAAGAGCAATATCAAGGTGTAGCGAGTTTCCATGAAATCTATGAACATCTGCCCGAGTTGTTAACATCCAGTATGACTGAGGCTCTTTCCACCTCCATAGCATTTTACTCTGTATTACATTTAGCCAATGAACATAACTTAAGATTAATACCACAGCAAGATCTAAAAGATTTTAAAATACGCAAACTAGCCGGGTAGTCTTTTCATAAAACTTTATTTTTATTATTATTTTTTATTTTATTTAAAAAAAAATCGTTCTATATTTGTTTCGAATTTCTAAATTACAAATATAATAATATATATTCATACAATATAAAATACCTAACAATAATTATAGGATTTGAAGTTGATAGTATTTTAAAAAATTTTATTTAGGCTATAAGTTTAAATATTAAGAATGAGTAAAACCATTTAACAACACAGAAACACAGAATGGACGTAAAAAAAGAAAAAAATATATTAAAAGAACAATGCTTGGTTGGAATAATCACATAGAAACGTGGTTTAATTTAAAAAAACTTTTGTAAAGCGATGGTAAAAGTTTGTGGAATACATAATAACCAGTAATCTCTTAACCCTTTTTTATAGCTTTTTGAAAAGATCACATTTGTTTCTTGTAATTTATTTTTTCCTTTGAGTTTAGTTTGCATATCTACATATATTTTTTTTATTAACTAATAACCAGAACAACTCTTATTTTTTGAGATTAAGTATTGTACAGCATTATGTCTTATCTTTTTGTATTTTTTATGCACAGACATTTATATTTTATACAATTTAGCTTTTATATTTTAATTTTAGATACACATTTCGGCAGTATTTAACGTACATTTTTGGTCGTTATTTCTATAATAATGAATCCATCTTGTAGAAATGCTTTAAAACTTAGTTTTAATTTTTTTGTTTATGAAATAAAATAGTTTTTGTGTAATTTTTCGTAGAATTAAAAAAGAAATGTTCTTTTCGAATAAAAAAATAAAAATAAGATTCTAGAAAATTAAACAAATATATTGGTCATATAATTAGAAACAAAAAATATTTCTACAAACAGCTTAAAAATATCTTAATATATTCACATGTAATGGGCATATTATTTAATATTTTGTCGGATAGACCTTGTTTTGAACAACATCTGCAAGTCTTTTCGACAAACTTTGTATCAAACGTTGGCATGTTTGTACTGATATGTTTTGCCAACTTTGTTGCACCAGCTCAAAGCATTTATCGTTATTTCGAAGGTTTTTGTCCTTAAGATCTTTACTAAACATTGCCCCTACATTTTCAATTGTGTTTAGATCAGGGTTTTGGAGTGGCCAGTCCAGAACGTCAATATTTTGACCCGAAAGCCAACACTTCACTAACCTTGAAGAGTGCTTTGGGTCATTGTCATGCTGAAAAATTTGATTGAATACGGTTCCATTACATTTTCCAATATGCTTTTATATTGATATTGGTCCATTATTTCTTAAACTCTTACAATTGGACCCACACCACGCCAAGAAAAAGCACTCCAGAGCCGGCACCGGTTTCACTGTGTACATGGGATCAAAGGCTTTGTTTGGAAGACGTCTTGCATAAGTTTTTCCGTCAGATTGGAACAAATTAATCCTGGATTGGTCACTCCAAAGAACTTTGTTCCAGAAACACGGATAAATTAACAAACATACATCTTGCCAAGTCGTTTCTAATTATAAGGCCACCACTGTATTTAGTTGATATATATTAATATAACAATAATAAATTAAAAATTAAAATTAGAAATCATTAAAAAATAAATTTAAAACAATTTAAAAGATTAAGGAAACAAAAATTAAAGAAAAAGAAAATTAAATCTAATACTATGTTCACACCTGCACTTTTATTGCGTAAATCGCAATAAACGCCATTATTGAGCTCAATATTTCATATAAAATGTTAATTAATTATTGCGCAATAAATACGCAAATTATTATAATATTGAGTAAAACATAAAATACATAAGTACGTCATAAGTACGTTCAGTGAGCATATTACAGTTTCCCGAACACTTTCTGCTGATATTTGACATCTCAAATGTCAACAACTACAAACAAAAAAACAACAAAATAAGAAAAATGTTGTTGAAACAACCAGCTGTTTTGTTTACCAGCTGTCAAATGAATATTGAATAAGCAGCTGAACTGCGTATATTGTTATGCCTGAACACTTAAATATTGTTCTCAAATAACCGAATATTTACTCAATAAAAGTGCATGTCTGAACATAGTATAAAAATATTGTAATTAAAAAAATAAAACTTTAACTATGTAGATGTTATAAATAAAAAATTCAACAAAATAACTACGAAAAGGACTTAGTAAATAAATGCTTTGTGGTGGGAAAATTGGCTCCAGAGACGAATAACATTTATAAGGAAGTATGTTTCCTCTGTTGATTACACAATATTCTATGTAAAAACAATAGGGTTCGGCAATTCATTTAATTGTCAAATGTGTCACTATAACTTCGTTTCGCGATATGTTATGAACTTCTATTCCTTCTAATGTCGCCGTAGTCTAGTAGGTAGTGTATTAGCTTATTAGACGCGAAGACACGGTTCAAATCTCCGGTCAGACAGCAAAACGAAATATGAAAACATATTTCTTCGGTGACTTCCTCTCAGCAGATTTCTGGCAAAAACTCTGAGAGTATATAAAATTGTCATAAAAAGTTTCTCAAAAATTTGTCGTTAATGTATAAAATTAACACACACATCAAACATTAGCGGTGTTGAGAAGCTAGGCCGTAATTCTGACTGAAGGGTTGTAATGGCCAATTATGTTATGTATGTATTTCTTCTGGTGCCAAATATAAATATATAGTATAAATATATATCTATCTGTAATGTTACATGCTACATTCAGTGTTTGTCTCCTAACTATGTCGCAGCTAGCAGCAGATAACTTACAACCATGCATAAAAGCTGACAATAAATATATTTTCACGAATAGTACTCGAATATCAGTTGGATTGAAATATTGCGAAATTCAGAGATTTGGAAACATTGGAAAAATTTTTCCACATTTAATTTTAATTTGATCAATCCAATTTAGTTCCCTGTTCAGTGTTACTCCAAGATTTTTTGCTTATCCAACAAAATTTATATTTGATCCATTAATTTTTTTTAGAACCGGGATCAAATTTCCTGGAGCTCCAACCAATAAAACCGTTCTTAGGAAAATCTTGAAAATCCATCAGACACGTCATCAGTATGCATTTGTATTTGGAAATATTTTACTTGCTAATAATAGGACATTCGTACATCAGTATAATAATGAGCCGAGTATAGAGCCCAGTGGAACATCTCTTGACATCAAACAACTTTTGGAGATATTAAATATGTTACAGTAACGAATTAATCAATTTGCTTAAAATTCGTAAGAATAAAGATAAGTTTTCATTGTTCATTGTTTTTTCAAAGAGAACATTTCAAACATTAGATCTCTGACTTTTTGAATTGTTCCCTTCTGCGTCCAAAGCTACGTGATTTGGTTAGGTTTGACATTACACCGCCAATTAATCTCTCATTTTCCCTATTCTTCAATTTACTTTGACGTGATGATTGCTTTTTTTCTATTTCTTCTTTCTAAACCTGAATGGGTCGGTGAAAAGAGAATTGTCTACAACGATAGAACAGATCCATTATATTTTGATGAACCCTACAAATCTTTTTTTTTTAAAGCTATGATAAAAAACTTAACTTTTTGATTCTTTTTTCAAAAACCTGTGTTTCATTAAGAAAGTCACTGACTTATTGACCCACCTTTGTATGTTGGAAATGAGGCAAAATATTTAACCACAATTTTTCTTCATACAATAGATATCCTCTCTAATGTATGGTATACAAAAAAGGGAATTTTGTTACAAAGTAAATATTTAGCAACAAATGAACATTTTCATTATATTATTTTATATATGAGTTTTGATTTTGTAGATTCTCGTTTCAAATTTTTGTGATATACTAATTAAGATGTATTTTTAATGAATTTCAATTTATCACATTACAATTGTACATACATATGTATGTATGTACACTGAGGTTCAAAATAAATTATAAAATTTTCAAATATTTGTATGTTATTGCTCCGGCACTGCCATATTTTTTAAAAATTTTATCTGTAAGTTGTAATAACGAAAATAAGTTAAATGTAACTTTCCAGTTACCTTTAACTAACCCCAAGTTTAACGACAAGTTGTAATAATGGCTAATAAGCCAACACACTACCTACTAGACTACGGCGACTTCGTAGTAACGTCTACAACTACCAGTTAAAATAGCGAATAGCCTACAAATTGTGGCCATACTAATGCTTGAATGGACCTTGAACATATAAAAACTGGTCTAAAAAATCAGGAATTTAAAATCAAAAATGTGTGTAACGTAAGAGATTAAAATAAACTTAAAAAATTAATTCTTCAACGGTGAATCGCAAAAAAAAATTAGTACTTTAACTGCCAGAAGCTTAGTCGCATGAAGACTTATTTTAAGGCTGCATTCGTCTTGTACGGAAATCTTCATGGAACGGGTAAATATGATAAATCTATAATGGGTACATATCTAATGAAATACAGTAACTGCAGAGGTAACCACACAGCGAAGTATTGAGGGTACCTGATCTGAGATCCAGAAAACTTATTCACACTGGTAATTTGATTTAGAGATCAAGGTTTTTTTAACACAATACCATTAATGGAGAATTTACTGATCTTTGGATCAAATATATGTACTAAAGGGTCCGCCAAATAACTTTTTCTTTTTGAAAATGCTGTAAAAAAAACTACTGAATATTTTTTCAAATTTCTTTTTTATTTGAAAGTACAATCCTTCCGGTTAATAATGGAAAATAATTTCATTCAAATGCCTGCCTCGGCTGGCCGATTTTGGCAAAAAAAAATCATCTTTTCAGATGAAGCTCATTTTGATCTTGGCGGGTATGTAAACAGGCAAAATTGTCGCATTTGGGGCACAGAAAACCCGCACGCATACATTGAAAAGCCGACGCACCCAAAACGAGTCACTGTTTGGTGCGGATTTTGGTCCAGAGGCATAATTGGGCCATTTTTCTTCGAAAATGAGCAAGGAGTGGCCGTTACAGTCAATGGCGATCGTTATCGGGCCATGTTGAACGAATTTTTGTTCACAAAAATTCAAGAGGAATCTACACTCGATTTTTGAAGATCGTATTATTAGCCGCAGAGCTGATGTCGTTTGGCCACCTCGGAGCTGCGATTTGACACCGTTGGACTATTATTTGTGGGGTGCCGTCAAAGATAAGTGTTACGAAGACAAGCCAGAGACAATTGACGCTTTAAAGGACAATATTCGTGAAGCCATTGGTGAAATACAGCTGCACACAATCCATAATGTGCTTAAAAATTGGACCGATCGTGTAGGCTACTCCATGGCCAGCCGGGGCAGCCATTTGAATGAAATTATTTTCCATTATTAACCGGAAGGATTGTACTTTCAAATAAAAAAAGAAATTTGAGAAAATATTCAGTAGTTTTTTTAAAATCATTTTCAAAAAAAAAAAGTTATTTGGAGGACCCTTTATATAGAAAATGGTTTCAAGGCTTCATGACTAAATTCATTAACTGGCTTAAATTTAACAAATACCTCATAACTGATGTATCGAATTATTCACTGTGGCGTACAACTAGAAATATTAACAGACTTAGGGCCATTATTACAACTTGCCATTAAAGTTAGGTTTAGTAAAAGGTAACTTTAGCTAGAGTGAACTTTAAAGACATCTGTAACCTATTTCGTTGTTACTACCTTCTGATGAAATGAAGTTAACTTTTTCAAAAATATGGCAGTGCCGGAACAATGCAGATAAAAGTGCTCAATTAAACAAGTTTTTTTTAACGCAGTGGCAACGACGGGCTACGCTTTTTTTTGTATATGCTCATTTCGTTTAAATTTGAAGTTGCCATATTGAAAATAATATATAATATGGCAAGTTCAAACATAAACTTAACTTTAAATGTTACCGGCAGGATGATCCTGCCTTTGGCTTAACGCTTACTTCTATCTTATTAGGTACTCATAATAATGAAAAACAATTTTGTGTATAAAATTTGTGTGTTGTGGTTTTAGTTTTTTATTTTTTGGGTTTTTGTTTTAAAATAAATATAATGAATACGCCAATATTCGTTTTGGTCTGAAAAGCTATTAGTATATAAACGCTTATTTTTCATGTTTATATTTGAAGTTGCCATAATAAAAAAAGGTTATATATAATATCACAAGGTCAAACTTAAACTTAACTTTAAGCTTAAAGTAGTAATTACCCAACCGTAACGTAACGTACCATAGAAAACGTTCTCTTTTTAGCATATGGAGAACAATGTAATTGCTTACCGAAACGTTCTCTCTCGTTAGCAAAACGGAACGATCTGTATAAAGTGGCAGTTACTCAACCGTAACGTAACGTACCGTAGAAAACGTTATCTTTTTAGCATATGGAGAACAATGTAAACAATTACCGAAACGTTCCCTCTCGTTAGCAAAACGGAACGATCTGTATAAAACAGAATTCTCCCACGTTTTTACGTGACATTTGAACATGAGAGAGGATGAGCAGTGTTGCCACGAAAAAAAAATATTGTAACCAACATTTGCGAAAAAATCGCCAAATAAGGAAAAATATAACCAAAATTAAATTCGCAGTTTTTTATTTTATTTTTTTCAAACTTAAATTATAATTGAGAAAAAAGAAACAAAAAATAACAAAATAAAATTATAATCTTACTAATTAATTAATTTTAACAAACAAAACAAAAGATATTTTTATAAGAAAAATAATAACCAAATCTGGAAAAATCTACACATTGAACAAAAAACGGCAATACTGATGATGAGTCTGTATACCAATTTCTTTGCATTGTGTTGTGTTCGTTTGTGTGTTGCTTTTGTTTTCTTTCGTTTTTATTTACATTCTTCGTTGACATATGTCCCATTTTGAACGTTTCTATAACTAATTCTAATTCTATAACTAATTTCTAATAACATACATACATAATTGGCCATTACAACTCTTAGCTAGGCCTAGCTTCTCAACACCACTCATGTTGTGTGCGTTAATTTTATACATGAGTGGCGGGACCTACAGTTTAAAGTGACTCCGAACGACAGATTTTTTGAGAAGCTTTTTCATGGCAATTTTTACTCTCAGAGTTTTTGCCAGAAATCTGCTGAGAGGAAGTCGCCGAAGAAATATTTTCATATTTTCGTTTTGATGTCTGACCTCGGGCCTTTCGTCTAATAAGCCAACTCACTACCTACTAGACCACGGCGTTTCTATAACTACACAAACGTTTTTAAGGCTACGTAAGTTACGATTTTACGTTTCTTACGGATGAGTAACCAGCCCTTAAGCCCTTAAGTATTGCTTACAAAAAGGTTGTAAGCAGAGAATAGTGAATAGTGGTGTGTGTGAATAAAGAGATTATTGTTGTAGTTATTGTTATATACGTGGTACAAGTTCGAACAGTGGCACAATAGTATTGTGAATAATAAAGAGTTCAATTGAAACGAAACACATATTTGTTTTTATTTTGGTTTGCAATCAACGAACCGACAATCTAAACGTTTTTAAAAAGGTAAAAACGTAACAATATTTATTATTTATTACCTTTATTATCTATGTGGGAGGGAGGAATTCATGCAAACAAGGCAAAGTTTGGATTGTGGTCAACGTGGCGACCTCCAGGACGATCCTTGTCTTGCTGTATCCAAGTTGACACGCAGCCTCCTCGTGGCCCCTCCTGGATGGCATTCTAGCACCCGCTAGATGTTAAGTAATGCGTGCAGCGAAGTAAAATCCCCTGGACATTAAATTTAGGTTGTGCGTAGGGCTTGGAACCCACCACGTATAAATCTCCCTCCAATGAAAACCAAAACAGAATCCTACAATAAGATCCCCTTAAAAGTTGACGACCACGGCAAACGTATAAAGGACTACGATTTACGTATTGGCACATGGAACGTCCGCACCCTTTACAGGGTAAGCGCTTCCGCCCAGCTGGCGGATGCCCTCATTAAATGTAGGACTGACATCACTGCCATACAGGAAATTCGATGGACTGGACAAGGATGCAAAAGGCTTGCATCTTGTGATGTTTACTACAGCTGCCATGAAGATAAGCACGAATTCGGATGCGGCTTTGTGGTTAATAAGAGACTTCGTCACCTTGTCTGGGTTCGCACCTGTGAACGAAAGAAGAAAATTCTACAACATAAGCCTAATTTGTGCCCACGCCCCGACGGAAGAAAAGGACGATGCGGTTAAGGACGCCTTCTATGCTAAACTCGAGGACGTATATGATAAGTGCCCGGCCCATGACACCAAAATCGTCCTCGGTGATTTTAATGCGAAGGTCGGGCGGGAAGGTATCTTTGGCCCCACTGTCGGATAGTTCAGCCTCCACGCGGACACTACCTCCAATGGTATGAGGCTGATCGATTTCGCCGCGGCGCGCAATGTGGTAGTATGTAGCACCAGGTTTCAGCATCTCGACATTCATAAGGCCACCTGGATGTCCCCCGATCGATCAACATCCAACCAGATCGATCATATTGTGATTGACGGAAGGCACGTTTCCAGTGTACTAGATGTGCGTACATTCAGAGGTCCAAACATCGACTCGGACCACTACCTTGTCGCAGCCAAGTTCCGATTGCGCATTAGCGCCTCGAGGTCTGCGCGCTCTAGTACATTGCGAAAGCTGGACGTCAAGAAGCTGCGATCACAAAGGACAACTGAGGCGTTCTCCGCTCAACTCTCGGATAAGCTCCGTCGCTCCCCATCCAATCTCAGCGACATTGGTGGACTGTGGGCCAACATATCCTACTCTTTGCGCACTACTGCGGAAACAGTCCTTGGTTTCGAGCGCCCACCCCAACGAAATCAATGGTACGACGAGGAGTGTCGCGAGGCTGCTGCAGCGAAAAACGGCGCATACAAGAAAACGCTGCAGTCAGCCGCAACGCGAGCCATTATCGACAACTATAGAGAGAGGAGGAGGGATGAGAGACGCCTTTTCAGACGCAAGAAGAGGGAGCAGGAAAGGCGTGAGCGCGAGGAAGTCGAGATGTATAGGTGTAGGAATGATGCTCGAAAATTTTATCAAAAGGTTAAGCGTCTAACCGAAGGTTTTAAGCCCGGAGCGTCTTCCTGCAAAGACGAAAACGGAAACCTGATAACAGACTCGCAAGGGGTGCTGAGGTTATGGAGGAAACACTTCTCTACTCTGCTGCAAGGTGATGACGACAACAATTCCGCCTTTAGAGATGATGTTTCGAACCCGATCGACGATGACGGCGTGGAGATTCCGCCGCCTAGCCATGAAGAGGTCAAAGTCGCGATTATGCATCTTAAAAACAATAAAGCGGCGGGTCCTGATGGCCTCCCCGCTGAATTGTTTAAGCCCGGATGTAATGAGTTGGTAGGGCGCATGCACAAACTTATTTACAAAATATGGCTAGGGGAAAGTATGCCCAACGATTGGAACCTCAGTGTCCTCTGTCCTGTCCTGAAAAAGGGAGACCCTACGATATGCGCCAACTATAGGGATATAAGTCTTCTTCCTATCGCATATAAGGTTTTTTTTTTTATAAATTTATTACTAAGTTATCTTATTTATTATTTCAGAGAATAAAAAATAGAGATATACATATGTACCTTAAAGTAATCATAGCCTCAGCACCAGTAATGGCATTAGAGAGGCATGTTGGCAACTAAATTAGATATTCATAATATATAATATTTACATAAGTATATACATTTATTTGATCTATATACAATGCCTAGGTATATATACCTTATCGATGTACACGCTTGCATATGCACACATATGTATACATGCATATATAGAAGATGTCCCCATATTAAAATAAATCATAAGAAAGAAAAATGTATACGTATGTATATATCTATAAATGTACAATTCAATTTCCTATAAACTAATATAACAATAATATTACAAATCTACATAAGAAGTGTCTCAATGTTCATTAATAAATATCTTTTCAATTCTCTTTTAAAAACCGTAAATGTTTCTATATTCTTTAATAACATAGGCAGGCCGTTGTATGTACTCGGCCCAGCAAAGCTAATACGCTGTTTTGTTAATTCAAGCCGACATCTTATAACATTCAGAAACTGACTTTGCCTAGTTTGTCGATGTGTTCTTTCAATATTCTGTTGTAGCAGAATGGAACCGTGTCCTAGATTCCTAACTATTTTAAAGACAAATTTTAAAAGCTGCAGTCTGTACAGACCCCTTATGGGTAAAATATTATTCGCCTGATTTCTAAAAAGATTTAACGTGTGATATCTAACCGGTAAATTAAAAACTAATTTTAAGGCCTTATTTTGAGCAGACTGCAATGTTCTGAGAGCAGTACAATTCCTAGCACCATATATCATCGGAAGGTAAGACAGGTGACTATGAATCAAAGTATTATAAATCATCATCCTCGTCTTAAGACCAATTTTCTTCCTAAATTTGTATATAGCTCCAATACCTGAAGATATCTTTTTATTAATACATTCAATATGGTTATCCCAGCGAAGATTGTTAGTGAAAACCATGCCCAAATACTTAACCGACTCTGATTCTTCTATTAACTTCCCTTCAATGTGTACAGCTATTTTTTCATCATTTGCTAAACTACATGGCCTAAATCTTATAAATCTGGTTTTATCGGTATTAAGTATGAGTTTATTAACTCTTATAAATTCTCCAAGTATAGCTGCATCATATTCAACTTGGGTCTGCAATACCCGAACATGTCTGTATGGATAAAGCAAGCAAATGTCATCAGCAAACATGAATAACCTGCCATTGAACTGTATGTTTCCAATATCATTAATGAAAATCTTGAATAATAGGGGCCCTAGTACACTTCCCTGAGGTACACCACATTTTACATCAGCTAACTCACTTTCAGAATCGCCGATCTGTACATATTGTTTTCTATTCGTAATGTAATCTCTCAGCAATTTAATTGACTTATCCAAAATCCCAAACGCTTTCAACTTTTCAACTAAAATATTGTGATCCACTAGATCAAATGCCTTTGACAAATCGAAAAACACTGCACCAACACCATTAAATCCTTTATCTAATCCTCCACATATATAGTCAACAACATTAACTACAGCCTCATCTGTACCCGAACCCTTGCAAAAACCAAACTGACGCTTAAATAATAATTTGTTTCTCTCTAAATACTCAGACAACTGAACGAATATTACCTTCTCTATAACCTTGTCAAATATTGACAATAAAGAAACTGGTCTGAATATATCTATATTATTAGAAATATTGGATTTTCTTATCGGGATAATTTTATGTATCTTCAATGTGTTGGGATATTCACCACTACGAAGCATTTTATTAAACAGTTCCGAAAGAATTTCCGCAAACATATTTTCCCTGCATACTACCATTCTTGGTGTAATTTTGTCAAATCCTGCACTCTTATTCATAGACAATCCATGCAAGATTGATCGGACAAAGTCATGATTAACTTCCAAGAAATCAAAACTTGTCTCTGGCCGTAGCAGAGTTCCAAAAATATTAATATTATCTCTCGAATTTACTGGCATATTATTCCTTAAGTTCTCAATTTTATCAAAAAAATATTTATTCAGTGCCGTTGCAATCTCCATATCAGTCATCAGCAGGTCTCCGTCCTGTGTCGAAACAATTTTAACAGGTTGATCATTCCTTCCTAGTTCATTATTCAGAAATTTCCATGTCTTCCTCATGTCACCCTCAGCCCTCTTCAAATTGTCAGCGTAGTACCTGTCCATCAAATACTTATTACTTGTCTTAATAATTCTACTAATTCTCCTCAATACCTCCGATATATTCCTATTATTCCTATTTTTCCTGCGTACCTTCAATAATTGTTCTTTCATCTTTAACAGTGTTAAAAGATTCCTAGAAATCCATGGACTAATCCTAGTTCTTACATCAATCATGGTACAGCTCCTGAGAGTGCACCTTTGGGCTGCGGATGAACACACATTCACCAAATGCTCACACTGCTCAGATGGACTATCCAAGCGACAATTATTAATCAGACCACTGTCAAGTAGTGAACCAAATTTGACGTAGTCAAAAGTATACCACGTTTTCGAAGTTAACTCGTTTTTCCGATCAACAAATTCCAAATGATAACATATGAAATTGTGATCTGTGAAATCATTCTCAATAGAAAATACAGTTGATTGCCGATATAAATTGCTAAAAACACAATCTATTGAAGTTCTACTAACAGGCCTAGTAATGAGCTCATGACATGATTTCAAGTCAAATTCATTAAATTTGTTAATCAAAGTACGGCTTTGATAGTCTTCAGATAACAAATCTACATTAAAATCTCCTACAAAAACACATTGGCCACCGGATACATTCATTAAAATATCATCCAATTTGTCAACAAAAGCAGAATATCCACATTTCTGTGATCTATATAGTGATACGATCTTCATTGTTCCATTATTAAAGGTCGCTTTAGGCAATTCTATCACAATAACATCAAGATATTCCTCACTCTTATTCACCATCACTTCGTAAGCTATACCCTCTGCTACATAAATTGAGGTTCCTCCGTACCCATCACTCCTACAACAGTGAACTGACCGATAACCAGGTATTGAATATAAATTTAGACAACTTTTTGTGTACCAAGTTTCTTGTATTGCTATAATGTCGGGAAGCACATGAAATTGACTCAAAATAGACTTGAATTCATTAAATTTTTGCATTGAGGAAACACTTCTTACGTTTACTGATAATATATTACAGTTTTTCAGATTTTTCTTCAATAGGTTAAGGTTATATAAATCCACATTCAAAAAGTATACAGAATTATTGATAGAATTCATTAAATAAAAATAAAAAAAAGGAAGAGATAAAGCAAATTAATCTATACTATCTATGATATATGTACAACAAAAGAAGAAAACAAAAATAATATATAAAATATGTGTATATGTATATATATGTGTGTTAATCAGCTACATCTACTTGTTCTGTCTCCCAATCATAATTATTCATACTGACGCGATAACTCGTACTTTTCCCAGATTCATTATTAGAAGCCTTCATCAGTAGTTTGTCAACATCATCCATAGACTTTATGGTAATAATTGCAGTCTTCATTTTTTCTGATAAATATTTTACTCCCTCTTGAGAAAACGAATTTGTAACCAACCTTTTTTACAGATTTAGCATAATTATAGAGCTTCATGGTTTCACTACTCAAAAAGTCATTTATAAATACATGTTTCAATTCATTGATTTGTTTGAGCTTCCGCTTTTCTGCCATAAATTTATCTTTAAGGAATTTGGATGTAAACTTTACTACTACAGCTCTTCTACCATTCTCCTCCTTTTTGCTTTTATTTGATAAAACGTAAGCTTCACTAATATTATCGGCTTTCATGTCTGCACCAATCTTGTGTGCTATATCCAGAACAGCGTTGATGGCATTTATTTCTTTACCAATGACAACACCATTAATTATGCAATCATTTTTAACTTTCTCATCTTTTAAGTACTTTACGGACGAATTTATATGTCTTATTTCTTGTCTTAGTAAGTTATTTTCCTTTTGCAAATTACTAATGGTTTTTTTATTGGCAGCAACACCTTTTAATATGCTGTCATATTGAGACGACATAAATTGCATAGTTTTAATTAATTCATCCAGCTGATCCAGCTGTTTTAATTTTGTTTTGATCTCTAGCAAATCCGTGTTGACAGACGAACTCTCACTGCTATTGTTATTATTATCGTCACACAAATGACAATTGTAATTAAGAGAGCTATTTTTAAGAAGTTTCTCATATTGTTTTTTGTCAAGCTTCGTACAGAATGAGTGTAGAGTTTTCTCACAAGCATCACATTGAATTGCATCATCATCATCTAACACTTGCAATTTGCATTGACCACAAATTAATTTCTTTTTATTTAGGCTGCGGCGAACTTTTCCAGGCATACTTTTATTGCAATGAATTACCGGTATTTTATTCTCAATATTGTAAGGCTCCTTACAAAATTAAGAATGCCTTTTTTACCAAAAATTTAATTTTTATTCTTGAGAAAAGAGCACGTACTAAATTTGACGTCTTTATAAACCGAGTTGCCACACTTTTTATTCTTACAGGCGTATTGTGTGAACGATTGAAGCCACTCGTAAAAACACTGATTGGACCTTATCAGTGCGGCTTCAGACCTGGCAAGTCCACCATCGACCAGATCTTCACACTACGCCAAATCCTGGAAAAGACCCACGAGAAACAAGTCGACACACACCATCTTTTTGTCGACTATAAGGCAGCCTTCGATAGCCCCATAAGGGATCGTGTTTTTGCCGCAATGTCTGAGCTCGGTATACCTGCGAAGCTGATAAGGCTATGCAGAATGACGTTGAGCAATTCCTGCAGCTCCGTCAAGGTAGGAAGGACCTCTCCAAACCTTTTGGTACCGTGCGAGGTTTCAGACAAGGCGACCCCTTATCATGCGACCTCTTCAACTTCGTCATGGAGAGTGTTCTGCGAAAGGCGGGAGTGCATCGCAATGGCACTATTTTTCAAAAAAGTGTCCAGTTGCTTGCGTACGCTGACGACATTGACATTATAGGGCGTACCAAGCGAGATGTTACTGCTGCCTTTAGTGCTATTGAAGGAGAGTCTAGTAAGATGGGTCTGGCAGTAAATGCAGGCAAAACAAAGTATATGTTATCGACAAGTAGAGACGCGCGGCGTATTGATTCTCAGATTACGGCCGATAACTATACTTTTGATACGGTCAAGGAATTCATCTATCTTGGCTCCGCCGTTACCACAAGAAATGATGTCAGTCTGGAGATCAAGCGTAGGATCACTCTTGCCAACAGGTGTTATTATGGTCTCAGTAGGCAATTGAGTAGCAGAGACCTCTCTCGCGCGACAAAACTAACACTCTACACGACGCTCATCCTCCCCGTGCTTCTTTATGGCGCAGAGGCATGGACCCTATTAAGAACAGATGCAGCAGCCTTGAGAGTGTTCGAGAGAAAAGTCCTACGCAAGATCTTCGGTCCAGTGCGAGTTGGCGATGATTTCCGTATCCGATCCAACAGTAAGCTGTATGAGCTCCTCAACGACGTAGACGTTGTACAGCGTATTAATATCCAGCGGCTGCGCTGGCTCGGCCATGTCGTTCGAATGGAGGAGGATGCTCAGGCGGGACGGGTATTTGATGTGGTAATCTGCGGAAGTCGGCGAAGAGGACGACCTTGTATCCGTTTGAAGGACCAAATCGAGGAAGCCCTGCCATCGATTGGTGTGACCAACTGGCGTAGGCGCGCAAGAAGCAGAGACGCCTGGAAGGATGTGGTACGGCAGGCCGAAATCCGTTAAAACGGGTTGTTATGGCCAATTAAGTAAGTAAGTTTATTATCTATGTATCCATCTATCTATACTTATACATACATATATAAAAATGAATGTTTGTTAGTATGTAATTTATACATACATACATCCATAATTGGCTATTACAACCCTTCAGCTATGATTACGGCCTAGCTTCTCACACCACTCATGCTGTGTACCTTAGTTTTATACTTGAGTGGCGGGACCTACAGTTTAACGTCGACTCCGAACGACAGATTTTGAGAAACTCTTTCATGGCAGGTTTTTTTTCACTCTCAGAGCTTTTGCCAGAAATCTGCTGAGAGGAAGTCACCGAACAAATATTTTTTTTTTCATATTTCGTTTTGATGTCTGGCCTGGGGCTCGAACCCGGGCTTTACGCCTAATAAGCGAACACACAACCTACTAGACTACGGCGGTAATTTATAGAATAGTAAACTACTACTAACTATGCATTTGATCATGTTATGAACTTCAGAAAAGTTGTTGCGCATGAGCCGGGGAAGGTTTCTAATTTGGTTTGACCTATTTCCGACAGGTGGCGCCACTGAAAATTACTAAAAATGATTTAAATTGTAAACTATGCATTTAAGCATGTTGTGATCCTTAGCAAAGTTGCTCCGCATGAGCCGACGAAGGTTTCTAAATTGGTATGACCAATTTCCGACGGGTGGCGCCACTGAAAATAACTCAAAATTAATTAAATCGTAAACTGTGCATTTGATCATGGTCTTTAGCAAAGTTGTTGCGCATGAACCGACGAAGGGTCCTAAGTTGGTATGACCAATTTCCAACAGTTGGCGCCACTTAAAATTACTCAAAATGAATTAAATCGTAAACAGTGCGTTTGATCATGTCATGGTCTTTAGCAAAGTTGTTGCGCATGAGCCGACGAAGGTTTCTAAGTTGGTATGACAAATTTCCGATAGATGACGCCACTGAAAATTATTCAAAATGAATTGAATCGTAAACTATACATTTGATCATATGTTGATCTCGTGACAAACACCAGACATTTTAGTATTCATCATTTATGATTTTAATAACATTTAGTACAACTCATTCCCGTAAAATGTCAATCAGAAATTTGAAACATTTTAATTTTGGAAAATTTTTATAAATGCTGTTGGGTTCAATTGTATTGGGTACATTGTGAGATTCTAATAAATTTAAACGCATTTTTCGCGTCGTTCCCGCGCAATCATGCCTCCCAAGCGACAAACAATTGGTCGTCCTACACCTCAAGCACGGAAGAAAAGAGCATTACAAGCCTCAGAATCAGACGAGCAACGAGCATTGAGAATGGAAAAAAACATGCCGCTGAGACCCGTTGGCATTAATCACTTGAACAACAAGAACTGAGATTAGAAACTGATCGAATGAGTACTACTGAGGCCCGTACGTCTGAATCATCTGGACAATGGGAGACAAAGTCAATGTAATGATTCAAAATTAATTGAACATTTGTGTAATGCCTTTCCTTCAAATTTATTTTAGTTGGTAGCGCAGCAACGGGCGCAGGTTACAGCTATTATTATATAAAATAAAGTTAAACTTTATTTCCCATCCTTTTTGTATTTACACTTTTAATAGTCGCCCTCGTGTTTAACCGCACTTTGTCGTTTAAAAGTAAGTACAGAAAAGAAACATCAACATCTTAATTATTGTGTTCATAATAACAATTAAATGTTTATTTCTAACAGGATTATGTATTATTTGTTTTCATTTTTAAAAGTGGCTCAGGGAATAAATAATTATATATCATTACAAGGGTGGGTAAAAAAATTAACCCACAAAGCTCTATAGAAAATTAATTTTATACATTTTTATAAACGGCAAATAATACACAGAATTAAATAAAGATGATTCATTAAATATTACTTAAATTTACAAAAACATTCAGAAAGCATAAATACAAACTGAATTACACAATACATAGTACAGCCATAGCCGCCAGTTTTGATGATTTTGTACTCCAAAAAGATAATATTGACGATCTGACGATTTATATCCTGATTTTGAATGTACGTCATTTTACAGTGAATTGGTTTTAGTGCCTTTTCTACAATAAAAAAATTCAAAAGGAAAACGGTTTATTTACGCATTTATTTTTACTGGCGATTTTGTACGATTTCAATGAACCGCTTCGACGACTATGACGATATTTAGATAGAATTCTCGAGAAGGCGAAACCACGATTATTCGACTTCAAGAACCTTCATCACACTGTTTAAGTGCGCATATAAAAAGGCTAGGCAAAGCAAGCAACGAATAGAAAGAATTCAGTCAGTCTTGTGTGAAGACGCGGTGCGTGTAAAAAGAACAATCGTGCTTTGAAGATCTCCGTTGTAAAGATCTGCGTTGTAAGCAAGCAATTATTGTTGTATACGTCATATGGCCGCCAACCTAAGTGCCGCTGATAGTGTGTGCGCACCCTATCCACAATAGTCGGGGGAGTCAAGGTAAAGCTGTTACGCAGTCTTTCCCTAAAAATGGTCCAATTGGTGTTTTTCATATTGATCGAAAGGATCGTCCTAAGTAGAGACCAGGGTGATGTCCAACACTTCCCTTCTATTCGAAGGCGGGAAGGTTGGTTCATATCCCCAATTAGCTGCAACTAGACTATTACTAATAATAATATTAAAGAGGCACTCACCACGTTCGTTCGTACCGGAACTCCAATTGTGGGAGTTGACAACAGTTCCGATAACCGGCATGAAATTCACACATCAGCGTCCTCTTCGTCCGATAATGAAAAGGTTACGCCCGCGTCAATATCGATATATAATAAATATAGAAATAAAAGTTATGTTTTGACTTTTATTTTTTTGAGCAGAAATTTTTTTTTTCAATGCAATGCATCGGAAGGATGCATCGATTTTCCTCAAAAAACATCGATGTTTTTCATGCATCGATTGATTTTGTTAGCAAAATGGAACTGAAGTAAGTAGTATTATGAGAGCAGAGCTGTCAGAATATCGATTTATCAGCTCACAATACTTTTGCCTATAATTATCCTGACCACAGTCTCCAAGTGTCTGGTCTTCACTACCATATGCAAATTTCTAATTCCATCAGACGTCCTGCTCCCATGACACCGCTTAAGCCAAATCATCCAACTCCGCATGAACTGTTTTGAAGAATGTAAATGTTTAAAAACAAAATAAATAAACATTAAAAACGTACAAATATAAAAATTTTTAATCACTCAAGTATTTTGTAATTAATACGTTTGTTTCCTCGATGTTGAGAAATAAAAAAAAACATCGAATTGTATCGATGTTTCACAATAAATACATCGAGTGTTTTTAAAACATCAATGTATATTATTATATCGTCGGTCATCACTAATGCATATACATATACATACTTGTAAAGATTTGTTTGTCTACACAAACCCATTTTTCCCTGTTGCTCATTTATTTCGTAACTCTCACACAGCAGCAAAAACAACCTACAATTTGATTTTTTACCATTTAGTTTTGACGGTCGACTAACCTGGGGTTTGAACTGTGGTCTGTCTAATAAGACTGGCTACTAATTACCTGCTAAACAGACAGACCATAAATGTTCATATGGCTTAAATTTTACTTCAATAAACCGAGTAAGTTGTTCACACAGAAAAAAATCATTGTAAAAACGCCGAAAACAAGGTTAAATCAACATTTTTCAGCTATGATTTTGCTTCATAGCTGTTTCATGTTAATTCAACATGACTTTACAGTAAACCAAAAATAACTATTTTTCATTTAAAAACAACTTGAAAACATTATAAAACAACATTGCTACTTATGTTGGATCAAAGTGAGATCACGTTGAATTTACTTTAAGATACCACTCAAATCAACATTAATTAGTATTAAGATAACATGATTTTCACATTGAATCAATATGATCTTATGTTTAAATTAACATTAAATCATTTTATTTCAATTCTGAATTTCATATTGAAATAAGATGCAAACATATTATTTCAACACAAATTTTCATGTTAATTCAAAAGGATTCTAGTTTTGAAATAACATGAAAATCATATTGACTTTCTGCTTATATTAAGCCCGCCAAATAAAAAGATATTATTTTTGTTTTTATATATATCTTTAAATAAAATATAACGTTTATTAATTTTCATTTTAAAAATACATTTATTTACATAAAATAAAAATTTATTCAAATAATTAAGTATGTAAGTAATATTTTAATATAATTGTTAATATGCTTACGATTAATGTGAGCTTTAAATGATTTGAAACATGAAAATTTTTTAGTACAATTATCTTGCTTGCACTGTATTGTACTAGCTGAATTAAGAAAGTGGACAATTTGATAATGTTGTATTAAGTATTAAGTTATTTATTGTATTAAGTTATTTACAAATAAAACAAATCAACATTTTGAAATTAATAATTAGGCTTTTAAAAAGTTAAACAAGGAGTAAATGGTTGATAATTTTCTATCATTAATAGGTTTAATTTCGTAAAAGTATTCTTGAATAAAAAGCCAGGGACCTTGGCAACCTTTTGGATATTCTAAAGACAATGTATTAATTATTTTCAAACAAGTATCTGAACTTTTAAAAAAAGAGTCACATTTTACGAGTGTTTTATCAAAATATACGTAAAATTTTTCAAGGTTATAAATACTATGACCTACAACTATTATGAAAGATTGAATAGTTAAATTTCTATTATAATATTTCTCTTTAAGATCTGATATTACCTTTTCATAATCATTAATAGTGGTAAGATCACCAATAAAACTCTCGTCGGCGTCTGGTATAGAAATCTTTTTTGTATTCTTTCCTCCTTTATCCGAAAAACGTGCGGTTGGTAAAATAACTGAATTTAGCAGAATAGAATCTGGAAATAAGGTGGTGATTTAAAATATGAATTTAAGAAATAAGTATATATAATTACTTTGTTCAGTAGTATTCTTTGAATTTGTAAAGACTTCCTTAGACCTTTTGTCTTTAAGATATAAGCTGTAATAGCTTACAATTTTTTCCATAAATCCCTTCCATTTACTGAGAAGAAGATGACTTTTATTTGGGTGCAGTAGTTCGAAATCGATATAAATCTATAAAGAAAATATAAATGATAATACACAAATATGAATTTGTATATGTATGTATATGTTTACTACCTCAGTTTTTCTCCAACAAAAAAGTTTTTCTCGGAAACAAGCACGCATACCAATAGGGGGTATGGCTTCCTTAATATCTTCCTTTGATAAATACCTTAAACATCAAATGTAATTTGTGCATCTAAATAAATAAATATTATTTATAATTGTCAAATTATTTTACAAAAATCCTTAAATGCAATTACTTACTTGTCAAATATTGTTTTACTTTAATTAAGTTAAAAGTGTGCAGTAGCTCATCTAATTGTGAATTTTCGGTAGTATTCTGAACTGGAATATTTAATATAATATTACCATCTTCGCCACTCAAGAAACTCATGTTTCCTTCAATTGATACAATTTCTTGCACAACACTTGATAAATTATCATTATGATTCTTTGGCGAAGACATAATAATATATTTTAACTAAAAAATTTAATTTAACTTACTGCAAAAAGACGCTTTTATAATACACCGCAATACTTATTCAAGCTTTACTTAAATATGAATGAAAAGTTTTTTATGTTCCAAAATAGCGGTACCTTTTGCAGAATTCAACATGATTTGTTGAAAATTCAACAACTTTGATTTAACAAAATACAATGTAGATTCAACATGAATCAATGTCAATTTTAAATTCACTGATGTTGATTTAACATAACAAAATGTTAGTTTAACTTGAAACGATGTTATTTATAATTTATATAGAAGCTATTATTTGCAAATGTTGTTTTAACATGAAACAATTTTATTCGCTATTCGCTAATCAATTAAAATTGTCACATGTTGTTTCAATATGTTTCTCAACATCGAAACATGTAAATATAATGTTGAATTAACAATGGCCCATGCTATATCAACTAAACGCAATGTTGATTTTACGTTAAAAACTTTTGTTTTTACTATAAAAATACATTATATTAAATCAACATTGAAAAATGTTATTTTAACATTATAAAATGTCAAATCAGTTATTTCTGATATTAAATTAACATTTTTAATTTTGATTCAATATGAAACAATGTTAAAAATACATTTATTAACAATTTTTTCGAAAATTTACTATGATTTGAAATCAACATTTTTCCATGTTAATTTTACATTGGGTTTTTTTTCTGTGTGTTCTTAATTATTGTTTCTTAATTAGTGTTACATTTTGATACCGTACACCACTGTAGCAATAATACTATGCTATATGACACTATGACAATAATCATGTTTGTCATGCATGTCTATCAATACTACTACTACTAGTTCCAATCAGCTGGCTATCAATGTAAGTGTTGTGTGCTAAGTATCGATCAATGAGATTTGGTACACATAGTGATACTAACTCTTCCATTTGAAAATCACTTAAAATTCAACAAAGCTGGTGTATGGTATCGTATGGCGGGTATAACTGACTATACTTTTATGTTTTATATCTATTATATTTGCCACGTATTCTATAGCATTTCCCTTCAAGACTACCAATTACAAATTGATAAGCAAGTATATAATTTAAAACAAAAAATAGCATCTTTAGTATTTCAATTAAGTACTTTAAAAAATAATGAAGCAGTGCCAAAATTAAACCCATTAAAAAGTTTGTCCTTTCTTCCGAAAGTACCCCGTTGCAAATTAGAAGACATTTCTTTTGCAACTTCCCTTTATTCAGCAGGCCCACGTAGTTATAAGTTTTTACGTAAAAATGATTACCCATTACCATCACCATCGACGCTCCGCAGATGGGCTACAAAACTGTGCGTTGAGCCAGGCATACAAAAGCAAACCTTGTCTCATATGGGTTCATTTGAATTAGATATAGAACAAAAGTTATGTGTTCTTTGTTTCGATGAGATGAAGTGCAGAGAGGAGTGGGCTTATGATCGGAAAAATTACCTTATTCTTCAACCTAAAAGGATGGTTCAGGTGGCAATGGTTCGGGGACTCCGTGGAAATTGGAAACAACCCATATTTTATGATTTTGATGTTAAGATGCAAAAAACCTTATTGTTAAATATTATTTCGGAATTGTACAAAATTGGATTTACGGTAGTTGCAGCTGTCAGTGATTTAGGAATTGAGAACCAACAGCTTTGGAGATCTATGGACATATCCCCAGAAAAAACTTTTTTAGACATCCTTCAGATGAAAATAAATTAATTTTTGTATTCGCTGATGTTCCACATTTAATAAAACTTCTGCGCAATCACTTTGTGGATGATGAGCACTTTTTCAAAATACGATCTTAAATAAATCAACAATAGAAGAACTCATTTCATTGTGCGACTTTGATCTCAATATTTCGAAAATGTTATCTCTTGAAATGCTAAATGTGAAAGGCGCAGGTATGTCTACATTAGGAAGATATCTTAAAATAATATTTTAAAATGTTATCTTATCCTGCAGCCAGACAAAAAGTGAAAACAGCCACAAAGTTGTTTTCACACACCACAGCAACGGCCTTAAAAAGATGTGCCCAATTAGGTTTATGTCAAGATGACAAAAAATTTCTTGAATGTTCAGAACTTTTTCAAATTGTAAATGATTGGTTTGACATATTTAACAGCAGAACGCGACATTTAGATTCCCGACCACTAAGCAAAGCATATGGATTAGCTCTTTCCCAACAAAATGATGTGTTAGTAACAATGTCTGATGTAGTGAAGAATTTATTTGCGACCCGCACTGCCAAACTGAATCAAGATTGAGTAGAAAACTTTTTTAGTGCAATACGTGCAAAGGGAGGATTGCATGACCATCCATCGCCTTTAGAATTTAAGTACCGTTTCCGATCATATCTTTTAGGTATATTTAAGATAATTATATTTCTTTAAATTTTTTCTTAACAATTATTCATAAAATCAGGTCGCAATGAAAACATACTTTGTTCGGAAGCAAATGTTCAAAACTGTGAAGACAAAATCTTAGATTTTCAAGCAGTAGATCCTGACGTGACGTTAAGTCAACAAATTTTTAAACAAATAAATCTAATCCCAATAGACGGTGAAGAGCAAATAGAGGCAAATATCTGTAGAATCTCCTTTATATAAATCTAATTATTTTTATAGATTACAGAACATCAAGAAACAGAGCAGTTTTTGGATGATGTTAAAAATTTAAATGATATAGAATTCGATGGTTTGGAAAATTTTGCGGGTTATATAATTTTCAAAATGGATCTTACAGAATTTGGCTTCAAAACTTCCGCACAAAAGGATGAAAATTATACGTATATAAATTTATTGTCCGAGGGAGGTTTACATAAGCCTAATACCAATTTTTTAAAACTTTTGGAACATTTAAACTCAATTTTTTTAAAAATTAATGGTAATTCTTTAAATACTAGCCCAAATTACATGTTAAACTTATTGGACCTAACTAATATAAATTTAGATATAAAAATTGTTAAAAGGTTTTATCTTGGACGAACATTTTTTCGAATTCGCTTTATAAATCGTCATATAAAAGAAACTAAATATTTGTATACTAATAAAAAAATTAAAAAAAATATTACTTAATTAACCTTAAAAACTAGTCAATGTTGTAATGTGTGTTTAATTATGACCGGAAATTTAGTTATTCAATCTGCCACTTTTAGCACAACATAATACAGCAAATATCATACTTAAATATGCTTAATTATAAATGTATGTGTAAATTTAGTTATTCAATCTGCCACTTTTAGCACAACATAATACAGCAAATATCATACTTAAATATGCTTAATTATAAATTACACATTTGTCATAAATAATTTATTGGGGATATACAACAAAATTATAAATGTGGCAACGTTTTTTTTTGTATTTATGAGAAAATACAACTTCAAAAAACCTTATTTTTAAAAAAATTTTTGATTGAAACTACCTTCTTTTCTTATACCAGGTAAAGAACGTTATTTTTTTTTGAACGAACAAAAAAACGAATTTTTCACCAGTGTTGCCATGAAGAAAAATTTTGATACACAACTGCATCTTTGTTGCCAGAAAGAAAAAATATTCGAAAAAAGCACTAGTATAACTGAAAAAGTACTGTTTTGCATCAAATACTACTTTTGTAAATTACATACATAACCTTTAATCATTTTATATGTGCGTGCGTTAATTTTATACATAAATAATAATACATACTACTGTTTAAAGCCGACTGCGAAAAACTGACTTTTGAGAATCTTTATCGTGAAAATTTTATTTCCTCTTTTGCCAGAAGTTGTCAGAGAAATATTGTTTCATATTTTTCATGAGATCTGATTCGGAGCGTAACAAAACATAAAAAACAAACATTAATGTTCGTTAGAAGAGAGCAAGCTCAATGAAAAATATTTACCGAATTTATATTACGTATCGGCAACAATTCGTTTTCATATTTTAAAAACGAACGGACGGGGCCTAATTCTACTTTACTAAATTTTGCAACACTGTACTACATTATTAAGTTCGCCTTGGCATAAACAAACACATACAAGGCCAATTAAAAATCAGCTGTTTAATAATCGTAATTTAGCAGTATTGCGGCGACTTTCAAATGGGATGGATGTTTAATTTATGAGCGTCAAATTAAAAAAGCAATTTTATAAGCGCCACTGCCTAATTTCAAAGAAGTATTTGTTTGCTAAAGGAATTTCATCGTAAATTATAATACAGTGTACGTGTTTTTAAAAGAAATTTCGATGTCAGAAAACGACATTTTAATACAATTTACCAACTGCCGTCTAGTGCGAAACCATCAATTAATTACAGATGACCTGTGGATACGGAATGGGAGAATTGTTAATCCAGAGCCGATATTTTTCGATGAAAAGGCACAAGCTCACAAGAAGTATGATTGTAAAAATACGATAATTGCTGCAGGGTACATTGACCTTCAAATAAATGGTAAATAAAAATATTAAATCGTATCATTATTATTGCAATGCTACACAGTACACTTGTCAAAATACAACCAAAAAGAACGTTGATATTCGAATATATTCATGTACAATGTACATACGCTACATTCATATAAAATATCAACAGCTTAAGAGTATTAATCACAGAATACAATGTATTCTGTGATATTAATATGATAGCGTTATTTGATAACTTACTTCACTGTCAAACTTAATAATGCAATTAAACAATTCACAAAATTTAATAATATGTGGGAATTGAATTGATGTAGGAATTGAACAAAAATAACCTTTAAGTATCGAATTATTTTTTTGAGATGTACTAAAACGAGTAGTGCTCTTGAGCAAAAAATAAATTAAATGATTAAAGATACAGGTCTCCCTCGTATAATGCGGTATTTCTACAATGCGTTTTCAATATAACGCGATTAAAAAAAAACAGTTTCATTACAACGCGTAATTTCGCCTTGTATAACGCGATTTTGAAAATGGCAATGCTTTTTATTTTTGCCTTACACAGTTTGTCACGCATTTCTGGGAATTACAATTTTGGGTATTACCCGTTTTTGCTTTTAAAACATAAATGATGAATTAAAAAATATCATTACAGTTAGAAGTTAGCTGAGTCTTCTATAACGCGAATTACATAACGCAGGATTTTCCTGGAACATAACCACCGCGTTATACGAGGGACTCCTGTATATGTATGTATACATTAGAGTCTAATGATCAGACTATCATTGAATGTTGATCCAATTTGTTGAACATTGAAAATCTTATTGGACGTCCACAGCGTTCTAAAAAAAAAAAACAAAATATAAAGTGTATTCCATATTTACAAAGTCACTTCTATTTTTTAAATATCTCCTAAGATTATACTTTAATACATTATTATGTATTACATTAGGCTCCTTTCAAAGATTTCTTTATTTCTTGATATACTTTTACGAAATATTTACTATATGTTTATTTACTGCATTATTATTCTTGTGTAATAATACATAATCCATTATTCCACGTTTCATAATTATCAGTTTAATTAATTTATTTTCATTTAAAAGAAATAAAAATAAATATATTCTTTACTTTTTTATTTTATTTATTTACCATTACTAAAAATTAAATTATTGATGTATTTTTAAATAGAAGTTGTAGAAGACATGGAGTTTACAGCATAAATCAGCATTAAAAATTTCGTAAAAGTTTTGATTTATTTTCAAATATTAAGCTTTACGTAGTTTTATTCAAATTTCTTTATATTTCCATTAGTTTTTGGTTCTTGGCTTTTAATTGTTCTATTAAAATAAACTCGTCACGTTTTTCGAAAAAGAAACAGAATTGAACACTTAGGGAAAATTCGTGCTGATACTCTGGAGTTAGCTGCTCCAGTTATTAGCTCCCAAGAGGAGTGTTAACGCCTAACTATTGCTTGTGATTCAATTACTTTTTAATAAATGATTTGTTTAAAAATTGCTTGTAGAATTTACTGGAAAAACAATAACCGATTTAAAAGTGAGCGTCAAAGTTTTAATTTGTACACCAAGCATTTTTTAATATCTCAACATTCATAATTGCATATGTATTTAGAAAATAATAATGTTTACAACTCAAGTTTTATTTTTTTTAATGAATTTTATTATCTTTAAATATACAAAAACACATATTGTTCCTATTGTGGTAAATGTTTTAAGAACGCAAATTAAAACTGAATTACAATATCTTTATCAAAAATTATTTGACCACTACTAAGCGGTTAATTTACAACTATTTTAAGCTAGTGATGAACGATATACATCGATATTATTTAAAACACTCCATTTGGCTTATCGATACATCGGAACAATTCGATGGTTTTTTTAATAATAATAATCAACGCATAAATGTAAAGTGACATAAGATATAGTGTAACCGTATCAATGAGAACGTTAGATTTAAGCCCCTTTGCATGTAGTGGAGAGGAAAATAATCATAGAGACTGTGGTTAGGTTAATGGTGTGTCCTGGCAAATCAATTGGCTGACGACTCCCTGTCTGCTGGATCGTGCCAGTAAACTCGATGATTTTGGGAAAAGTTTCACAACGCGAATGAGTAATAAGAGTGAAAGCAATGATTCGGTTGCTAAATACTCGAGAGAGAGAGGCTCGCATATGATATATCAATAGGTAACGAAAATGTAGTTGGGGCAGAAGCGGGGTGTTTGGTACCAGAGTGAAATATTCGTGTTTAACTTCCAAGTTTACGTCATCGTAAAATGTATCCAATGAAACTGGAGCAAGAAAAATATTTCTAAAAGGTTGACTCGAGATTATAATAGAAATCGCGGCATTGAGCGGACAAAACATCTTGCAAAGAGGTCCTTCCACGCCACTGATGATGCGAAAACCTTTTAGTGGCGTGATAAAGTATATCCGGTGAAAGGAAAGCTAAATAGAGGCAGACTTTCTTCTGAAACCAAAAGGGTTTGGATAATTAATGCTTACAAAACATCGATGTATTTTGCAATAAATCGCTTTAACATCGATGCAACTTTGCGATGTTTTAAAGTTTTAGCACTCTTCAGGAGTTATCGTGTCACTTATTTTCTGAATTTTGGCTTTCAATCTGCTAACAATACTTTGTGGGTTCTCTTTTTCATGGGTACACATGGATTTTCTGTAGTGTTGGGTAAACAAAAATATGATCGGTCCAGGACATCTATTTCAATTTCTTGCATCCAATTTTTGTTGTTGTAGTAGTTTTTGCTGTGGTTGAATAGAATATACATACATAAAATAGGTATGCATATTACGTTTATACATACATAGAATATAAACTCGTATACATATATATATATACATATATATATATATACATATTTCTTATTACAGTCTTTTTTAGCTAAAAGCATTAAGGATTCTAGAACCGTTTTCTAAAAAAATCTTTCTATTCCCTAACATCCTCTTCACCTTATTTCCTACATATGTAATGTTATATCTTGTATAAACTTGTGCTCATGTTGTACATTGTCCCACCCGGGGTATTAACAAGTAGGACATAAATTTAATAAGTAAAAAAAACTATATTTTAATGCGCTTATTCATATGTATAAAATTATACTTTTAAAATTGTGTTGTACATATGTATATTATTATTGTTTGCTTAGTTTTTGTAATATATTTGTTTTGAAGAATAAATAAAAATACTTTATGAAAATTTAGCTCAGGGACTTATCTTATCGCATCGATTGTCAGTTATTTTATTTTTATTGCGTTCAATAATCGATAGTTTGATTTGAATTGCATCAACATGTGCATTTGGATGTATGTACATACTAATATAAATATGACGGACAATATATAGATGTGTGATTTTATGACGAAAATTAATATATTCTTAATATTGCAATAATAATTTTGTAAACCTGCAATTACTTTCTTAAATTAATTTATTCTTGAATACAATTGGCTGGGATGTTTCTTTTGGCTTTTGAAAAACTTTTTAATTTTAAGAAATTAGCCAATCACAAATTCTGCAACAATTTATTATATATGATTAATTACATATGTACGTCCATAATATTAAAAAAGTACAAAACAAATCTATAGCAATATGTATAAATGTATTTATGTAAGATGTTAAATTTTATTTTCAGGCGGCTATGGCGTCGATTTTTCCTTTGATACTGAAACTGTTGAGCAGGGAATCAACAAAGTTGCAAACGGTTTGGTAACAAATGGAGTGACCTCATTTTGTCCAACAATTGTTACTTCGCCAGCAGATACATATCGCAAGGTCATACCTCGTATACCAAAGAAAACAAATGGTGCTGGTGTTTTGGGTATACATTTAGAAGGTCCTTTTATAAATACACAAAAGAAGGGAGCTCATCCTGAAAACTGCATACGAAACCTCAACGAGGTTGGATACATACTTATACAATTATTTGTATAAGATTATATTTCTTTCATTATTTCATAATCTTTTCGATATTTTGTCCATTCTCTTTCTTTCAGAGAATGCAAACAGTATTGGAAGTATACGGTTCATTGGATAACGTTAAAATTCTTACTTTAGCACCCGAAAAAGATCCCTCCGGTGAAACAATAAAAACCCTTACCAATATGGGTATTACAGTTGCTTGCGGCCATTCAATGGCCAGTCTAAAGGACGGCGAAAAAGCAGTTCAAAACGGAGCAACATTAATAACACACTTATTTAATGCCATGTTACCGGTAATTTACATATTTTTGCACATTCCAATACAGTTTTACAGTAACACGTTTTGAAGGTTTAGAGACAATAGATTTTAATTATTTTACTTAATTTTTATACATAGCAAATCCATAATACTAACGTTGCTTCTATTTCCGTATACATCAATTGCCAAAAAAAAATAGTTATAATCGTAATATAGATATAGCCACTACATACTGTACTAAAATTCTGAATCGTTTAAACCCTATGATTAATGAAGCTACTAAATAACTGAACTAGAGTTGCTAGTGATAGAGAAATTCAAAAATTGAATTGCATAATTGGGCTGTTTTTACCATATAACCATGCTGTATACTTTTGTACGAATTTTTCGATGTCCTTATGAATTGTCGTCCAGCAAACATAATGCTTGGCTGTTTCACTTTCCTTGTTCCTATCTCTGTGACTGTGAACTTTCTGTAGTTTGTAGTGAGGTTGGTATTATTATTCGTTGTCCTTTATATACTTAAATGTTATCATCTATAAATAGCGAATTCAGAATCAATTGTTACATTATGGCATATCTCTTGTATTATCTCCATCCTTTTGTGTCTCTTTTTGAATGGTCTTGTAATTTGATTTCATTCAACAGATCTGATTAGAGGACTACTGCTCTTAAACGATATTCTGCGTTAATGTTCTCCGTACCATTATTGTGAATAACCTCGTAATTGTAACCGCTAAGAAATCAAGCGTACTTTAGTAATCGGGCATAACTGGTAGCAATGAATGAATTTAAGCTTGCTTACAAGCCAATTGAAGTGGCAATTCTTGGCATCAACACTCAATTGCTTGCGAATTCTTGCTTCAATATATCAAATGCTTTCTGGCATTCATTAGTAAAGTTCTAATCTTGAAGTCTGGTGCAATAGTTTCCGTAAAGATGTCATTATAGTACATTACATTAAAAAATATCGAATTACATGTAACCTATCCAAGATAATGTCGTCAACCTTTTTTGTGGTTCCGCCATTTGTCTGATTTCCTTGGCACAAGAGGCTTATGGATCTCTGTTTGGTTTAAGTCGGCTGCACAAGATAGTAATGACCAAAGCTTTGGAGACTGGTTAGGTTGATTGGAGAAATGTCTTACATGATATTCATTAGAGGATTTCTGATAGCTCCCTTTTTAAATACCCCCTGGATAGAAGCAGTAGTCTATTTGATTTTGGGAAGTGATTCGCAAAGAGATTAATAATAAAAACGAAGAGACCCTATTATTGCATACTAATACTTTTCAACAAAAAGATAAATAAATGAACATATAGGTATTCATAGTAAATTATAAGAAAAACTTATCTGACAGACAGGAACAAAATACATTGTGAAAATTTCTAACGTTGCATTTACGAATACTAAAATGAAATGTATTACTATGAAGCAACAAGCGTTTAGGAAACCAACCATTATTTTGAAGTAAAATTATACATTTGTCTGTAACATAGTCTCTACGAGTAAAAGATTCTTGGCTCTAAGTATTTTGTTTTTCTTTGTATACTATTCTATACCAAATACAAGCCTCATTATATTGTATATGTGCCAATATATTGTAAATTATCTTCCTGTAGTAGTTCAAAGTAAATGCAACGATACTCCCTCTCGACATTTTTGCGTTAATAATTATTTGTATCATTTGCTTTGAGATGTATTAATATAATAATCAATAAAACACAACATCGTTAAGAATATTCAATAATTCAGTGTGAAATTTAAATTAATCTTAGTCAGCTGCCAATAAAGTGAAACATTTTAAACATGTTTCTTAATAAAACTTCCATGAAGTGTGCCAATATTATGACTACCATTGTATATTATAACACTTAATAAATTATAACTTTACTACTACATTAATGCCATAAAAGACTAACAAATAGATATTTAATTTTGATATGTACTTAAATCAACATTTAAATTATTTTATAATCATCACATGGGAAAATAATTTTATTTTGTTGATGCGTAGAAACTTTTGGAAATGAAAAATACTTATATTTGAAATTAAAAATATATACTTAAACAAACTTTTCAATTTAGTTTCATCACCGCGACCCAGGTCTTGTAGGCCTACTGGCGTCGAATGAAATTCCCGAAGAAAAAACTGTTTACTTCGGTCTTATTTCCGATGGTGTGCATACACATCCGACTGCTGTACGTATTGCTTATCGGACACATCCCGATGGTCTCATTTTAGTCACGGATGCTATTTCTGCATTAGGATTGGAAGAAGGCATTCATCATATTGGTCAACTTGAATTAGAAGTTAAAGACTCTAAAGCTTTTATAGCTGGTACAGATACTCTGTGTGGGAGTATTGCGCCTATGGACGAATGTGTACGAATTTTTAAAAAATCAACTGGTATGTTTAGCAAAAGCTTGATTTAGGATTGTAATGCAATAAGTTTTTTGTTTTAGGTTGTTCTACTGTTTACGCAATTGAAGCTGCAACATTGCATCCAGCGAAATGTTTAAAAATCGAAAACTCTAAAGGCACTCTTGATTTTGGATCTGATGCCGATTTTATATTACTAGACGATGATCTATATGTTCTATCGACATGGATTAATGGAAAGTGTGTGTTTGCTAGAGATGTCACCAAATTTGACTTTGCAATTGAATAAAAGTTAATTCCTAATAACAAAAGAGAAAAAATGTGCCTATTTAAAAAATAATTTGTTTTTATTCGCATTAATTTTTTATACTAATTATACATAAACTGTTTAGAAATTTTATTAAATAATAAAATGTATATATTACAGTACATATATTATACATAATGTACTGTGTCCTAGATTAATCGAAACTCTCATAATGTTCCATTCGTCAAGAAGTATAGAATTTGGAGAATATGGTATATTTACCGAAAATTGTTTTTAACTTATGCTCATTAGTTAGTCCGACATCTCCAACTAAAATAAATATGAAAAAATATTTCTTCGGCGACTTTCTCTTAGCAGATTTCTGGCAAAAACTCAGAGAGTCAATAAAATTGCCATGAAAAGTTTCTCAAAAATCTGTCGTTCGGAGCCGACTTTAAACTGTGGTCCCGCCACTCATATATAAAATTAACACACACAACATAAGTGGTGTGATTACAAAAATTAGTTTTTCATAAAATCTTACTACAGTAGACTCCTAGATTTACTTCAAGCCGCTTTCTATGCATATGAGTACTGTGGCATTTCATTAGTTCAATTAAGCCACATTGATAATTTAATCCAATGTGTTTATATTCTGGCCTTCATCTTACGTACGATTATAATAATGGCTGGTTGCGATATTCTAGCACCTGAATTGTTTATCTTCTCTGCTAAACAATATGCGTAAAAAATAACATTATGGCTGACTTCATAAACGCAACACTGCAATGCGTAGTGTGCATAAACACAACATATTTAGTTTTGGAGTCGGCCTATATAATAAATTGACACTAATCGTATCGAAACACATGTTAACATTAATAGCAGTAGCTTAGGATAATTGACCCGTTGGAAGTAATAATCATTACGAATTGGTAATTATGATGGCGGTAGTACTATGCAGTTTGGATTTTATTAAGAAGACAATGAAAAACATTCAAAAGAACAATTTCTACAAAAGCGCAGAAGAATTCGAACAGGTCAATGATCCTGAACATACTGAGCATATCAAAGTTCCCAACGGCTTAATATTGTTCTACAAATTCCCGACTCCTAGAAAGTATTTAGAGGATCATTTGGAAGAACGGCTGCGTAGCCGTTTAATTAAAAAACTTGCTTATGAGTGAATGGGAGCAGATATCAGGGTAACAATTATGGAATATCCTACTAAAGGTATAACATTTTAATACATTAGGTCTTTGAATTTTAAATTTACTTTGTTCTTCCTGGGGATACCCACACTTTTGCTGCGTAAAAATATAGAGTTATCAGGAACTCTTTGCTTTTTGTTTGTTGTTGATTTTGTTAATAAAATATATAATAAATTAAATAATTAATAAATTGCTCACATATATAGGGGGGTACTGCAAATAGGACCTAATTGGGTTATTACGATACACCAAAATTGGTATCACCAAAATTTATGAATAATTGAAGCAGTTTAATGCGATAATATTACTATATTTTTGCATATTAAATAGACAAAATTTATTTTTATTTTATAAATATTATAAAAATAAATATTGAATAGGCCTATGAACTGCTTAACTTTTATTGAACAATTTTATAATTATTTAGCAAGCTTATGCCTTCTAGTTAGTTTGAGATATGAGATATTTCAAACAAAATGAGATTTAATTTGAACGAAAATTTTAAGTATTAAGCTGTGCGTATTTTTCTTTTTTTTCAAAAATTTCTAAATTATTATAACTGATACTAAGGTCCTAATTTGATTTTATTTAAACAAATTTGGCACAGAGGTGACGACAAAAAAAAACTTAAATCAGTATCTCTGATTACGTAGAATTACACAAATTTACTGAAAACGCATTTTACCGCGTTTTATTTTCGACTTATCTGCTAATATGCACGCATGCATCTCCTTTGTGAGATTTTGTTATTCCCGTTGAAGCTTCTAGCACCAATTGTGGATATTAAAAATCCCTCCTATATAAAATTTCTAAGTGCAAAGAAAACACACTGTTTAGTTTTATTGAATTTGATTTTAATAATAATATTTAAATATGGAACAAATACACTTTTTTAAGGTTACAAATGTTAATCATCTTTAAGTAATAAGAGAGTGTATGGTAATTTCAGAGTGTTTGATGTATACATTACAATACAATAAACATTTAAACTATATTTTTATTTTTTTTTTTATTATTAATTATTTTTTTGTTTGTTTTTTGTTTTGATCAATATTTTTTTAATATTATCTTCTGAAATAAATAATGTAAATTCATGCTCTCCCTTAATTATAGGCGGGCATGTTATAAATGTATATATATTTTTATTTAATCTCTTGTATATTAAATTTTAAAATATGTATAGATATAGACTTTTTAAATTTATACTTCTAAGTCAATAAATTGTTGTTTATTGTTTTTTATACTTTTTATTTTTTATATAAAACCGTTTGTTTTTATTTTTTTATATATATATTTTTAAAATGTTGCTTTTTGGTATTTTGTTAGAAAAAATATTTGTTTTTTTAATTTTTTTTTTTAGTTTAATAAATTTGTTTTTTTTTAATTATTTGGTGTCTAATTGTAGTAAAATGTGAGTTTTTCACTGTAATCTGTTTCAGTTTTTATTTCAACTTGGAATACATATTTTCAACTTTTATTTATTTAATTTAATTTTTTTTTAAATTTTTTTTAATTTTTTTTTTTTTTGTAAAACATTTACCTTTTTTATATAATATTTAAAAATAAACTTAATTGTAAATAAAAAGGCGTTTTTTATAAATATTAATTTTTGTTTAAATCAAATTCAAAACATATTTTCTTTAATTTTATATATAAATTCGTTTCAACATGGACTAAGACACAGCAAAACTGTTTTAAGCAATAAAACTCTAACATGAAGGAAAAGAAATTGTATGTGTATACATTTTTTTTGGCAAATATTATTATAAGTGACATATTTTAAAAATTCGCTTAAAAAAAGTTTTTCAGCAAGAAACTTTATGTGTTCAGGTTTTTCTTTTTTAATTGTTAATATTTTAGGAAAACTTTCATAGAAAATATCTAATAAACAAACATTTCAAATACATACATATCGTTCTATGCTTCATTTTTTTTTTAATTTTTTGGTTATTATTTTTTAATTGATATGTCAATTTGTTTTTTTTTTTGTTTTATTTTAATACAAATGCTTTTATTATTTTATTTTATTTTCACTTTATTCGTTTAATTAATTAATTTAATATAAATGTATTTTTATTTAATAATTTTTGTTTTTGAGTATTGTATTTGTTATTAAAATACGTTTTAATAAATAAATATATATATATATACCTATATATAGAGTATTATTTAAAATAAAGATTTTGTTTGTAAAATATACTTCCCATTTACGATTAAATATTTCTTTATTTATTTATTTTTTTTCGTTTTGCTTTTTTTAAGTCAATTATAACTTTAAAATATTGGTTCATTGCAACATTTAAAAATTATTATTTTTTAATTATATATATGTATGCTTAAATTGAAAGTTTAATAATTCCCAATTAAATTGTTATAAGGTTTTAATTTATATTTGTTCATTAAAATTAAAATGGCCAAAGCTTATTGTCAGAAGCGTCATTTTATGTGTTTTACTATTTCGTTTATTGTTTTACGAAAAAAAATTTCAATTAAATTTGTCAAAAAAAAAATCATAACATTTTAAAGAATTTTATATAATAAATACTTTTAAATAATTGATTTTTTCCTCTTATTTACGTATTTTAATATAATTTATTATGTCTGTACACATATGTATTATAGAATTAAAAACATATTAAAAATTATTCATAAATATTTTGTTGATATAAAATACAAAGCATTCATTTGTGGTTTCGTTTCTTTTTTTATTAATTTTTGTTTATAATTGGTCACCGGCTTGTTAACAATTTTAATAATAAAGTAATTTTATAATTATGTTTTGTTGGGAACTTTAACTTTTATGATAATATTATTACAACATAATATGACAATGCAGAGAAAAATTTTCCATACTGTTACTATTAATTACTTTAACGCTTTTTTTTTTTGAAAATTAATAATAGGCCGCTCTTTTGTATTGTTTCTTGTAACTGAAAAAAAACCGTAAAATTTTATTTGAATTGTGACAATATATGTATATATATTGAGATTTTTATTTTTCTCTCCGTTTTTCATATATTTTATATAAACACAACGAATTTAAATATCAAACGCTGAATTAATTTCAACGATTACTGAAGATTTTAAAAAAGAACGTAAGAAATATATTTTTGTCCTTATTGCAGTTACGCATCATCTTTATAATAATTTACAATAATTTTATTTAAAAGTATAACCTCTGCATTTTCATTAAAAAAAAAAGAAAACATGTGTTTTTTGTGCAATTTGCATTAATAATCTATACATATACATATTTGTATATGTGCTCCTTACAGAATTTAATATCTACTTATTTTGTTTAAATATATATATGTATATACATATATATGTATGTATAGCATGTATATAAGTGTATAGTAACTTGTGACTTTGAAAATACATGTACGTACATAGATATACTATTTACGTGTACAATGTATTATTTGTATTTTTATTTTTGTTTGTTTTTTTTTTTTGTAATTTGAAAGTATTTATGTAAAATTGGAAAATTTCTATAAAATATAAATATCATGGTACTTTAGATCAAATAAAATGAGAATAAGAAAAATTTTGATTTAATTTAATATTTTTGTATTTGTATTCTTTATTTATTTATTATTATTATTTTGTTTATTTTTTGTCATTAAATACCTGATTGCATTTGCAGTTAATTGTGATTTTCAAAACATGATTCTGTTGTTTAAATTTATTTTAATTATTATAATTACTTATAATTTATTTGTTTTTAAATATAGTATATGTATGTATGTATATTTTAAATTACTTTTATCAAGAAATTAGGCAACAACACTTTTATATGTATGTATGTATATATCTTACCTAAAAGTATTGAGTTCTGTTTAAATATTATTTTTATCCCTTCGAGTTGAACGACTTCCTTTTTCAATTCAAGAACTTTAGCAAATCTTTCTTCACAGTGTCAAGTGATAATTGTACGTACGTATGTATTTGCGCACCTTTCGATGATGTTTATAATATTTGATCTTTGTAAAGAATAACATGAACTACGAGTACATTGAATATCAGATACAATTTTTTTTTTGTTATTATTTCAAGAGGGATACTATGTATGAGCAAAATTTATATGTTTCTTATTATTATTTCATAACTTAAATATACCGTAAATATAGTATATATATTTCTGCTTTTAATTTATTTCTGCTTTTGTTTTAGGAGGGCACACTTAAGTTTTATTTTATATTATTTATGTACAAACATGCGTACATATAATTTTAACTTTAATAAAACAAAAATTTTTGTAATTTTGTGTGCTTTGTTTTAAGGAAAATGAAATTAAAATTAAATCCTGAACTTTTCGTGGTACAATCAAAATCGTTTTCCAACTGACAAAAAATATACGTATAATAGATATTTATTTTAATATATAATAACTGAAAATAATCATGATTTCACAACCTTATTTATTAAAAAGTGTAATTTTTTTTAAAGGTAACATAATAAGTCTTATATTATTATTGATTTATTCTAGTTTTTCTTTGGTCTATAAAAATAAAAAAAATTATATATCTTCGGAATAAAAACTGCCATTATTTGCACTCTCCGCATATGTCACATGTACTTTTGCAATCCTACTTGAAATAGAAAGTAAAAGAAATGCAAATGACATTTTGAAACAACTTTCACATCTTTCCTCTTCATCATATTAAAGTTGCTTTGTTTTCCCTAACACGTTGAATGCCACGGCAATTTTCAGAAAACTGGCCACGCAAGCCAACATTAACATTTTGTTCTTTTCCCAGAAGCCATTTATCGATACTAGCTTTATCCGTAGCTACACAAATAATGCAATTTTAGTGTGTACGAGATAACTCGTAGTTGGCACCCTAGAAGGGAACGCAATCTACGTGTTATCTCGTAGTTGCCAGACACCGTGTTAATGTCAATTTTGCTGTTTTTCGATTGAATGATTACATGAAAAAACTAATAGTTCGACTATAAAAAATTGTTTCATTAAAGACGGCAATTAATAACCCACATTTAGAAATTTTCACTTGTAAGAAAATTCTTTTCGGCAACCACAAATTTTTAGTTGCCAACACAACTGTAGTTCGTGTTATAATTAAATTCGATTTATGATTATATTTTTTAAAAACATAAATACACATGCACTTTTGTGTGTGTGTGTTTTTAACGATTTCTTCTTCTTACTATTTTGATTATTCTATTCTTAAACATTATTAATTTATTTGTATAGTGAAAGGAAGTTGTCCTCAAGAAAATGTTCCTAAGAAATAAGAAAAAAGAAAGAAAGCTTCTTATACATAAATTACGAACCAAAATTGCTAATCATATTAAATAACTCCAAAATAAAGCCTTCTTGAATCTTTTGTACTTATGTACCTATTAAGTGAGTGTACAATAAGAGAGCATTACTCTTTTAATCACTATACAGACTAAAATGAAGAAATTTGAATACAAATGCCTTAAAAATGATACTGTCTTTTAAAAGATCTAATTTAATAGAAATAACAGCATACAACTTGACACCGATGGACTATTTTCATTTGAAGGCTAAAATTCATGATTCCATTGCCGAAATACGACCGTAAACACTCGAAAAAGTGTACGAGAATTGTTTCGATCGATCGAAGATCCTGTGAGGCCAGCCGCGGCAGCCATATGTATGAACCGGAAAAATTGTACTTCACAACAAAAAAAATAAATAAATAAATTTAGCAAAATTTCAAACGGGTTTTGTATTATTTAATTTTTAAATTTAAACTTTAAAGTGACCCACCCTTTAGAACTGCTCTAACCTGAAATAACTGATAGAAACTTATAATTTTCAGCTATGTAAGGTTTCAAATTGTTAAATTGAAGTTATTACATATGTACAGTGGTGTTGTGCTAATTTTTTTTTTTTACCGGAACGCGTTCCGGACTTCGGTTCACGGTTCGGAAAAACAAGCCGCTTCGTTCCGGATCGGGTTCGGTTCAAACGCTTGTTTATAAAAATATATATAAGAACACGTCAAAAATTAGAAAAAAAATCAGCCATTCTTTTTCATTTTTTTTTTTTTTCAAAACGTCAGCCAATTCTCGTTATCAGAAATCATCTTTAGTTCCGGAACGCGTTCCTGTCCAAAAAGGAAGTACCGGAACGACGTTCCGGAGCGTTCCGGCTCGACAACACCCCTGCATATGTATCTGTGTATGATTTTTAATTTTGAATAGTAGGTCCTCTTAAGCGGAATGAAAAGAAAATTTTTTATTTGGCATAGAGGGAGTCATATACACGCACACACACTTCAGGCACTGATGCAGTATCTTATGTATGTAATATTAACCAAACTACATTATACGATGTATTTATTTAACACAAAATAATATTGACTCAAAACTGTGATTAATTTCTAAACAATCTATAAATTTATTTATTTGTTTTCTATTCAGCTAACATGGGAATACTTTTATAAGAAATTTTGATTGAAATTGTAAAAAAAATATCTTTACAATTTTATAATTTTAAATAAATCCATAAAAAGTGCAAAAACAATTGGCGAATTCACACGACTTTGTATCGTGTTTGTTGTATTCAATACACTTTTTTATATTGCGTATTTCGGATTCCAAATGTGAAAAAGCAATAAGAAGAAGAAGAAGGCCAGTATTCATAATTTGATTTTCAAGCAACAAAATATAAAATACCTTACCAAAAAAAGTAAATTAATTAATCGTTAGTAGGAACAATATAATTTCGAAATGTTAATCGGTAACCCAATTTACATAGAAAATATTTTGCATTTTATTCTTCTTCTTGATTACAGATAGCATGAAACCAATACAACTTTTAAAAACATATGAAAAAAATGTGTTAATTGTATCGGATATTTATATGAAAATTATAAACAACACGCGTACACTGTTGTATATTCGTTCTACAATACACCCAATACAATGATACAAGGACTTGTGTGAATTGTCCATATGAAAAAAATGTGTATAAGTGTATCGGATTCTTATGTGAAAATTATCAACAACAAGCATACACTGTTGTATGTTCGTCCAACAACACACTCAATATGACGATACAAGGGCTTGTATGAATTGCCCAAATATTTCTTTAAATTTTACAATAGAAACGAATGGCACATATGCATTTTGTTGTTGTACACATTGTAAATACGCCTCTATAGCTGTGATCAAAAGAAATAGTTAATGAATAATCATTATTTATGACGTATTAACTCATATATTCTGAATATACCAGAATGCAAGAAAAAATTAAATAACATTTTATGAAAATTTAATCAAAAAACACAATTAAAAAAAAATTAAGGATGTAATTAAATTAAAAATTGGACATATACTTAGTACAATAGATTACATTTTTAACTTTTTTTTGCAGATGGTGACAATTTCAACTATTTGGTTTTTTTGTTCTGTTTTGTTTTGTTTATAAAGTTCATTCCTTTTTTATACAATACTTGTAGATATTTTGCAGAAAATTCATTTTATTTTCTTTAATAATTGGGAAGACATAAAAGTGTGAAAAATATATGTATGTATATACATCAATGTAAATATGTATACAAACTGATATTAATATACACATATATATATATATGTATTTATATACTTTTTCCTTATAATATATATATACCATATGGTGTATATATGTATGTATGTATATATATGTATACATATATGATATTCGGTACAAAAATTTATAAAAAATTAAAGCATTATTTTTCATTGGGGTATCTCTTAACGTTGTTATTTTAAATATTATTTTAACGGGTGCTTTTGCAAATAATTTTAATAAATGCTGCATCAAGAAAAAACAAACTATACTATAAATATTAATTTTTTATGTGTTTTATTATGATTTATAAAGTGCAAAAGCACTTAAATAATTTCTAATATTTAATCACAAAAAACTTGTGATAATTTAAAATTATTGTTTCTTACATAAAATTTTATTTGTTTAATACAATATATATGAGTTTTTTTTTTGTTTTTTTTTTGTTGTTTACTGCTTTAATTTCTAATAGTTGTTTGTTAAAAAACTAGTTAATTATAAAGTTTAAAAAGTGTTTTGTCATTTTTTATTACAAATAGTAATAGGTAACATTAAGGTTTTTTATTTTATTAGATTTAAGTATTTTTTTTTTTGTTTAGTTAACCAGTAAACTGTATTAAGAGAGAAATAAAAAATTGTTTTGTTTTTTGGATGGAATGTGTGAATATAATACATAGTTTTTAAATATATCTTCTAGCTTTTTTACTACCTGTGTATTAAAATTTCCTTTTTTGTTGTTATTTTCATATATATATGTATATGCTGTTTGCAAAACACTGCTACTGAATTAATTTTTTTTTTTTTCATAATTCTAATCTAATTCTAATTCTTAATTTGGTTTTTATAATTATTATATTAAAAATAAATACAATCAATTTATTTAATTTCGTTTTTAAAATGTAAATCATTTCGATCAAAATTTAACTCCTCAAATACACATTTTTATAAAAAAAAAAAAAAAAAATAATAGGGGATGACGAGATTCTCGATAAAGTAGTTAAAATGAAACCATGCATAGTAATAATGCAGAAATATAAGTTTATAAATTAAAAAATATGTTTATGTTAATAAAAAAAGTTCTAACAATATTTATATTTTTGCACTTCCCAATCTTTTTATTGATGCTATTATATAATTGTAATTGTTATATATTGTTCCAATTTCTATTTCTGTTCTAATTCCGAAAGTTTCATACATAATTGACCATTACAACCCTTCAGTCAGGATTACGGCCTAGCTTCTCAGCACCACTCATGTTGTGTGTGTTAATTTTTGACATGAGTGGCAGATTTTTGAGAAAATTTTCATTGCAATTTGTTTTCGTTTTGATGTCTGGCCGGGGATTTGAACCGTGGCTTCATGTCTAATAAGCCAATTCACTACCTACTAGAGTATGACGTTATCGTGTTATATTATTTATTAAATGAAAAGTTTGGATCACTTAACAATCGCAGAACGTGCAAACATTGTTAAAACTTTCTAGAAAAGTGGTGATTCAAACGTAGTCAGTTTTCGAGTACTATATAGTAACTATAGTCGTTAAAATCGATCTAGTTTGCAAGGAATTGGCAAGTTTGTAAAGAAAATTGGAGAGATTTGAAATGTTATCGCTTCTGTTAGAGAAAGTGTGGGATTATAATTGCTGAAATGTCCTTTCTGGATTTGCACCTACATCCATCATTAGCCGATCATTCGTAATGCCGTAGATATGCTAATTGTTGAACTGTGTTCATCATTTATTTTTCTTTGTGTACTATATTGTGAATTATTATTATTTTTTATATATTTTTTTTTGTTGTACCAAAATATCCCTTATATACTTAGTTTATACCCAAATATCCCTTATGTACTTCTTTTTATTTTTGATTTGAACTTTCCTCAAACCTTTTTTTATATTTTAAAATTAGTTGATAAGTTGATAAGTAGACAATAAACAGCCAAGAAGGCAATTCAAGTTAAAAATAATCACCCCTTATTATTTTCTTGGCGGATATATATATTCAAGAGGAATATATATATCTCAAGACTTGTCAGCTCAATTCTTTTTGCTAGACCCTAGGAGTTTAGTTGACTCCTAGTGCCTACAAAATTGGTCCTTCGACAAGTCCTAGCGGTCTAGGATTGCGATTTGAATCAGTGGCAGGAGGTCCACTAGACACAACAGGCGGTTATGCATTACCAGCATCAACCCCAATAAACGCAGAGTGGCATAAGCTCCACTAATCATCACTGGCGATTGGGCATCAATCCCAGCAACCGTAAAGTGGCATAAGATCCACAGGTTACAACGAAGCTTCCCAACATCATCCCCAATAAACGTAGAGTGGCATAAGCTCCACTAACCATCACAGGCGATTGTGCGCTACCAGCATCAATCCCAACAACCGTGAAGTGGCATAAGTTCCACATCAAGCAAGAGATCGATCGTCAACAAATTCATCCCCAGGAATAAAAAGGCAAGAGATCGATCACCAACAAATTCATCCACAGGAAAAAAAGAGACAGGATACCGATCATCAATATATTCATCCCCAGGAATAAAGGTTAACATCAAGGGCATTTGAAGAATTCTACACGGAAAGATAAGTACAGCACAACAACTGCAGAAAATCAAAGGTTACAAGTGTCAATCAAGGGCATTTAAAGGGTAAGAGAACAAGAAAGGTATGTACAGTACAGTAGTTGTTGCTTTGACTTTTTTCTAAGAGAACAGTGTAGGAAGTGTAAAAAATCAAAAAATAAATCACGCAATTACATACATACAGAACATTCAAAAACAGGTTTACATAACGGAAAAAAAAACAAAATTAACTAAAAACACCAAGAAGATCATAGGACAAGTAAGGTCAGTATCACGCGATTGTGATATACATATGAACACACCAACAAAAATAAGAAACGCATAAAGAGCAACGGTAAATAGAAAAGGAACTTGTTGCAAAATTACACACAAAATAAGCTGGTAGCAAATTCCATAAGACAACAAAAAAAACAAAAAGAATTAGAGCAAAATTGAAACGAAACACAAAACAATACTTCAACTTTACACAAAAGAACAAAACTCTACACATTACAACGGGATCAAAAAGGAACATTAAAAAGAGAACAAAAAAAAAGTAAAACAACAAAAGTGCGTGTTTCAATTAATCTTCGTTTTGTTCCGCATGATCTCAAGTTCAGTAGGCAAACGATAAGAAAAATTTGGTTCGGTCATTTAAATAAAGACAGTCAGCGCGGCAACATAAAAACAAAAAAAGACACAGTGACAACAACAAAAAAAATATTTTTTAACAAAAACAAGTGTGTATAACAGGAAAAAAGGGACACAGTGAAACACAGGAAAAAATTTTTTAACAAAAAATTAAAATTATTTAAGGAAAAAAAAACAAAGTGTAACAGTACCAACAAACAGACAGTGGAAAAAAAAGACACAGTGACACACAACAAAAAAAAATATTTTTCAACAAAAAAATTTTTTTAGAATTTTCAAAAAAAAAACCCATGAAAAAGAAAAATTACAAAACAAAAATTAAAATATAAAAATTACAGTGGGCACACAGATAAAATTTCAAAAAAAAATTAGTTTCATAACAGCACAAAATCAAAAAATTTATTGTGAACAGAATACAAAAAAAAACCAGAGTTTAAAACAAACAAGAACAAAAACAATAACAGTAAATCAGACAGTAAGTACAACAAAAATACACACACAGGAAAGGAATTTTCGATAACAACAGTGACATTGAAAACAAATAGAAAAGAAAATAAGAAAAGTGGGAAATAAAATAAAAGAAATTAAAAAGAATTTTTGAAAAAAAGGAAAATTTAATAAAAAATATATAGATTTTGGAAAAAAAAAATTTTTTAAAATAAGACAGTTTAATAAGAAACAAACGAAATAAAAATAATTAAAATAAACAAAAAGACAGTGGACAAACAAAATAAAAAACTTCTTTTCTAGAATAAAAACAAAACAAACCATATTACAACAAAAAACAGGCTTCTTGCGAAAAAATAAACATTAAAGAAAGGACCACGGTGAGTTGTTACACATAATTTTTACATACACTGAACAAAATTTACTCCCATTTTTTCCCTAAATTTATTAGCACAATAAAAAATAAGCTTCTTTTTACATTTAATAGTTTTTATAAAATTATTTTTTGGATAAATTTCATTTCGTATTTTAAAATCGGTCAAGTCGTTAGTCACCGCGCGGGAATTTAGTACGCAATTTTTATAAATTTAAATCCTTATATCAAAAAATTTTTGAGGGTTTTATACAATGTCGGTAAAGAGGAGGTGCAAATTTGACATACACCAACTAACGGCGTTGTGTACAGAGTTCGGTAATGTTCGTGAGGAGGATCAGACTCCAGCGTTTCTCCAGGTGAAGCAGGAAGAGTTGGAGCGAAGATGGAGTAGGCTTATGGAAAGCTATGATGCGTTTCTCATGGACGAGAAAAGTGAGGTTAGTGATGACTTCAAGGATGGAGTCTCACTACAGTACGAAGCAGCAGCAGACTTGTATCAAAAGGTAAAGGCAAAACTCATGGATAGGATAGCGAACAGATCGATAGTGGATCAAAACGGAACGAATACAACAGAGGCAACAGTCGTTCGGCCATCAAGGTCCGGTTTAAGGTTACCCCCATGTGACATGCCAATCTTCGAAGGTGGTTATACTAAATGGCCGGAATTTAGGGACATGTTTACGTCGTTAGTGTTGGGAAACAAGGACATATCTCAGGTCGAGAAACTCCAATACCTGCGAACTAAAGTAAGAGGAGAGGCCTACCAAATCGTAAAACGGTTCGATTTAGTTGGACAAAATTTTGAGTTAGCTTGGGACGCGCTGCAGAGTCGGTTTGAGAACCCAAGAATTTTAGTCAATCAACAGATAAAACACATTCTGTCGATACAAACTGCTCAGAACGAATCCTCCAGATCCATACGATCAATTGTAGACACCATCGATGAAAAGATAGCCATTTTGAAAACCTGTGACTTCAACGTTTCTTCATGGGACCCTATCTTAACGTATATTTGCTCCTCAAAGTTGCCGGAAAATACCCTACAGGCATGGGAAAACTCTCTCAAAAATCATAAAGAAATGCCCTCTTGGAAAGACATGAGCAATTTTCTGAAAGGAAGAATCGAGATGTTAGAAACAGTGTTCGATATGAAGAAGCCAAATTGGAAGGAAAGTTCAGGGGCAAGGTCAAACTCATTTCACTCACAAGCGGACGGAAATAGGACGAAATTAAAATGTAAAAAATGTAATGAAAATCACCCATTAAAACAATGTAAACAATTTTTAGAACTATCTGTAAAGGACAGAACAAAATTTGTATATGCTAATAAATATTGCTCCAATTGTTTTTCTCTTAATCATTTTAAAACTAAATGTCCCAGTAAAGTTCTTTGTTTTCGCTGCAAAAGGAAACATCACACATTACTCCATGTAGACGAGGACAACACTCGAGCCCTTAAGGAAGTTTCTCCACGGAATGAGGAAACAGTTTCATACAGTACTCATGTAATCAGCAAGGAAAAATCAAAGTCACCTCCCATTGATCTAGGTTCCCTTCCGTATGGACGAACAACAATTTTACCGACAGCTCTGATTTACATACAACAAGCAGGTGAGCTATTTACTGTTCGGGCGCTACTCGATGCGGGATCCGAAAAGAGTTTTGTATCGTCAAAAGTTCAGCAACAATTGTCAATTCCTGTGGAGGCATATCACACCAGGATTTCTGGTCTAGGAGGAACGGTAGTAGGGAGGTCAAAGGGAATATGCAATCTCACGTTGCGAACAAAGAGGTCCGATTTTTCCATTACAATCAAAGCAATCATTGCTCCAAGATTAGCTCATTTTCTACCTAGCGCTCCTATACAGAAAACCAATCTTCCGGATATTAAAGCTTTAGATTTAGCAGACCCTTACTTTTATAGACCTGGTCCAATAGATCTTATTATAGGAAGCGATTATTTACCTTTCATCAACCTAAGTGGTATAAAATCGAATATCGAGAACACGTTAGAGGCAAGGGAATCCCACTTCGGATGGTATCTATCAGGTCCTGAACCCAGTCACACATATAACTCATTCTCTACTTTGGTCATATCAGAAGAAGAAACTGCCCTACAAGAGCAAATGAAAAGATTTTGGGAAATAGAGGAGGTAGAAAAGGAAAAGGTCGATTCAGATCACGATGTATATTGTGAAAATTTTTATAAAAATACTGTTAAACGTCAACCAGAGGGAAGGTATATGGTAAGACTCCCTTTTAAAGAAAATTACCCCTCAGAAATTTTTTTGGGTTCATCGAAAAGCACAGCATACGCACAATATCTTCAAATGGAGAAGAAACTAGATAAAAATCCTGAGTTAAAAGCGCAGTATCAACAGGTTCTACAAGAATATATCGATTTGGGTCACATGGAAGAAGTAACACATCATGAACCTTCAACAACAAAACATTTTTCTTTTTTTCTACCACATCACGCAGTTATTCGTCCAGAAAGCAAATCCACAAAGGTACGTGTTGTGTTCAACGCATCGAAGAAAACGTGTAGTGGATTTTCATTGAACGATGTTTTACATCAAGGACCAGCCCTTCAAGGAGACCTCATGCAAATTATTTTGTCATGGAGATATTATAAATATGTATTTACTGGTGACATTCAGAAAATGTATCGCCAAATTATTGTTCACGAAGAGGATAGACCATATCAGAAAATTTTATTTCGAGTTAAACCAAACGAATCAGTTAAAGTTTTTCAATTGAAAACGGTCACATTTGGAGTTAATAGTGCACCGTATTTGGCACTAAGAACACTTTTTGAATTAAGCGAAGATTGTAGGGAAACTCACCCATTAGCCTCTTCAATTCTTAAGGAAGAGATCTACGTAGATGACATTTTATCAGGAGGACATAATTTGGAAGACGCACAAGAAAAACAAGTACAACTGTCTAAAGCATTGAGTTCTGCCGGTTTCCCCTTGAAGAAGATAACCAGCAACCACCGCGCTCTTTTGGAAAACTTGGCCCGGGAAGATCTTCTGGAAGAAGATTTTTTGAAATTTGAAAACTCTAGCTCATTAAAGACCTTGGGTATACGTTGGAATGCCAAGGAAGATATCTTTTACTATGTACCTGAAACAATAGGAGTTTCACCGTCCACTACTAAGCGACAAATTTTATCCACCATAGCTAAGTTATTCGACCCCCTAGGCTGGTTAGGACCCATTATTATTGTAGCTAAACTTATTATGCAGGAGCTATGGGAATGCAAATCGGATTGGGATGAAGATATACCACCAAAGATATTGGAAAAATGGAACGCATTTTCAACTAATCTGCCACAAATTTCCACCGTTAAAATAGCTAGATGGGTAAATTTCTCACCTCAATGCCAGGCTCAAATTCATGGGTTCTGTGATGCATCGGAAAGGGCATATTGTGTTGCGGTTTATTTGAAAGTCTCTACTCCTGAGGGAGAAATTTTTTGTAATTTATTAGTTGCGAAAACTAAGGTTGCGCCTTTAAAAAAGATAACCATTCCGAAACTCGAGCTCTGTGGAGCATTACTATTATATAACCTAACGAAGAGCTTAATAAAACGATTAAAATTCCCCTTTGAACTATTTTTATATACCGATTCGTCGATTGTCTTGGGCTGGCTGCAGAAACCTCCGCATACTCTAAAAACTTTCGTAGCCAATCGTGTTAGTCAGATCACCCAGCTTGATCATTGGAGATATGTAAAGACAAATAAGAATCCCGCCGATCTTGGAACTCGAGGATGCACTCCTCAGGAACTTTCGGAAAGTAAATTATGGTGGCATGGTCCTCCATGGCTAAGTCAATCCCCTGACTGTTGACCCAAACCTCGTACTTTTGATCCCACTGATTTAGAATCCCGGAACATATCTAATTTTCATTTACAAACGCAACAGGAAGATATTTTGAGCGAATTTTCGTCATTTCCCAGAGCCCTAAGAATTCTCAGTTACCGTTTTCGCTTCATCAATCGCCTTCTAAAACGCCCATATGAGACACAGAAACACATTACCTCCGAGGAAATCCAATTGGTGAAAAATTTTGTAATTTTAAATGCTCAACAAATTCATTTTTATTTAGAACATGATAGCCTTAAGAACAATCAACCCATAAATCGGAAAAGTCGAATACTTTCTCTCAATCCCTTTCTTGACCAGGATGGACTACTACGCGTAGGCGGCAGGCTCAATAATTCTGGATTAAGTTTCAACGAGCAGCACCCTATCATAATTCCGGAAAAATCGTCCCTAGCTAAACTTCTTATCGGATATACCCATCAAATCTTACTTCACGCGGAACATCACGTAATGTTAAGAGCAGTTCGACAGGGCTTTTATATTCCGCGGTTGAAAAACCTTATTCGGCAGTGTATCAGAACGTGCAAAACCTGTACCGTTTACAAGCACAAAGTACAAGAACAAATAATGGGCGCGCTACCCCGTGAGAGAGTCACATTTTCGTTACCCTTTACTTATACCGGAGTAGATTTTGCCGGTCCGTTCACTTTAAAATCCTCCAATTTGCGAAATGCAAAACTTTTGAAAGGATACGCAGCAGTTTTCGTTTGTTTCTCTACACGAGCAGTTCACCTCGAAGTCTGCTCGGAATTATCAACAGATGCGTTTCTTGCTTGCTTCACTAGATTTACCAGTCGTAGAGGTCTACCAAAAACAATGTTTTCCGATAATGGCCGAAATTTCATAGGCGCTAAACACTCTCTTTTCAAAACTTACAACGACTTCCTGAAAAACGCAGAAAAATCCCTTATCGAGAAATATGGCGCACATAACTTCAGCTGGACATTTATACCACCCTATGCACCCCACATGGGCGGCCTCTGGGAGGCCGCTGTCAAAAGCATGAAATCTCATTTGAAGAAGGTAACCGGTAACCTATCATTCACGTTTGAGGAATTCTACACCATACTTACACGCATCGAGGCGATATTGAACTCTCGTCCACTTTCCCCTTTGTCTGAAAACGCCAACGAACTCCTTCCTTTGACTCCAGGTCATTTCCTGAGAGGCGCTCCGCTCGTAGCTGTTCCAGAGTTATCCAAAGACCCCTCTGCGGAAAACATATCCTTCATGAAACGCTGGGACAGAATTAAAGTCATACAACAAGTATTTGCTCGTCGCTGGAAAAATGAATATATCACCGAGTTGCAACATAGAAGCAAATGGAGAACAGAAAAGGACAATCTGAAGGAAAACGACTTCGTTCTCATTAAAGAGGATCTGTTACCCGCTACGGAATGGCGACTTGGTAGAGTAAAAAATGTTATTTGCGGTAAAGATCAAAAAGTTCGTGTTGCCGAAATATTGACTAGTAATGGCTTGATTAAACGACCTATAGTAAAACTTGTCAAATTACCCATTGAATCTAACACTCCTTGTAAACCCAATTGAACACTTAATTTACACTTCTACCTCACGATCTTAGAAATTTAAGTCAGACCATATTCTATTTGTGTTGTGCACCTTTTCTTTGTTCTCTCTTTACAGATCATGCTAAACAAACCTCGATGCAAGTTGTGCCGACGCAATCATCCTCTCAAGTATTGCGTACAGTTCCAGGTTATGGCCCCAGCCCAAAGAAGAGCCCATGTCAAACAACACGGCTACTGCCTAAATTGTTTTGCGCAGACTCATGATCGATTCTGGTGCGAATCCGTAAATAGATGCCAAATATGTGGGGCTCGACATCACACCATGCTGCATGAGGATGGCAGGGAGAAAGCTGCATCGAGTTTTGAAGAGGATACAAGTCACCCGGACCCGAAAGAAGGTGCAGCCAGTCGCAGCGAGGACCCAATTCCAAGTGGCCCGTTCAATATACCCGATCCCCAAGAAAGAGGACTGCTACCACCACTAATTAAGTCAATACAGCTTCCTCCTGAAGACGAAGGCAATTGAGTTTCCCGAGCTCCCCACCTCAGCGACAAAAGGAGTGTTTCAGGTGACTCCAGAGTACGATTCGATGAACATAATTGCAACTTGGGAATTAGACATAAGGAACAGAGCCACTTTTAAATTCCCACCACCCCTCTTGGACGAGTCGCTATTAAAACATTTCCAACATCTTTACCCTAAGGCACACCCTAATTTTCAGGACTGCCGTAAGGTCGATGGAGTCATTTGGCGGCCCTTAATGCCCCAGTTCCTGCTACGTCAACAAGACAGCCCCGAGCCAACACTGCCTCAAGCACAGAATTCTGCTTTCGGCTGGATCATCCACGGAAAATGGAGTGGATGTAATTGCCACTAAAGGGGCGCGGAGGATGTTGAACTGTGTTCATCATTTATTTTTCTTTGTGTACTATATTGTGAATTATTATTATTTTTTATATATTTTTTTTTGTTGTACCAAAATATCCCTTATATACTTAGTTTATACCCAAATATCCCTTATGTACTTCTTTTTATTTTTGATTTGAACTTTCCTCAAACCTTTTTTTATATTTTAAAATTAGTTGATAAGTTGATAAGTAGACAATAAACAGCCAAGAAGGCAATTAAAGTTAAAAATAATCACCCCTTATTATTTTCTTGGCGGATATATATATTCAAGAGGAATATATATATCTCAAGACTTGTCAGCTCAATTCTTTTTGCTAGACCCTAGGAGTTTAGTTGACTCCTAGTGCCTACACTAATTGATAACTAGAGCAGCAGGCTTTCAATGCTGGTTTTTTAAACAAACTTTCTTATGTGATAATTACTCCATTTCTCACTCTGTGGTTACGTTTCATGAAAAATTTTCAAATTTGTCATTTCAAGTTTTGGCTCCGTCAGCGGCAATATCTGTTTGTTTGAAAATCAACATTCGTCAAGTTATCGCCTAAATATCGCAAAACTTATAACACAAAAGTTGTCGAAAACTTAAACTATGTGTGTATCATTTTATTTTACTTTTGAAATCGACAAATTGGTAACTCTATATGTATACAAATACAAATACGAAGAGGAGAATTGTCGATGTTTTTGATATTTAATCTACATAGAATGCAATATAAACAATAGTCAGCAAGGCAGGTAACATCACCTAAGCAATTTTGGATTGACTTGAAATTTAATATTCCAATATTGAAAAATTAAAAAGAAATAGCATGTATTTCTAAATATTTATTTTCTTTTTTTACGACTTACTGAATTGAGTGTGTTTTAATTACTTTTTTATTTGCCGGGACAAAATTGATCGAAATTGTTTGTGGAAATTAAATAAAAATTAATTAAAAAATAAATGTTGTTCTTATTACATATAATTGACAGTATGTCCTTAAAAGAAATAAACAAATATTTAATAAAGAAGTATAATAAACATGTTGTACTATTAAATACTTCTTTTACTATTAAATAGTAAAATAGGCGCCAAAATAATAATATAATAATAAATTCCTGTACTAAAAATTCCATATTATTAAGGAACAAGAAAAAATAAATTGTTAAATTGTCATAACAAAGCTAACAAACTTGGCAAAAAATAACACTTGGTAATTCGAACTATTAATGGGCCTATTATGAATAACAATTGAACTTGACTTGATCTTTCCAGTTGGCAAGGAAAAATATTAGGTTTCAAAAACTTTTAGTTGAAAGTCAGTTGTCATCCATAATCGAGCTATAAATTTGAACAGAAGTAAAGTAGTCTGTACACAATACGCAATAAGGCTTAACGGTATTGAGACGATTTAATTTTTGACAACTGATGACTTTTATGCTTTTTGAATGTTTAAACTTTGGTTAAAAATATTTGATAAAATACAATATTCTAGTCTAGACCATTATGTTATTATCGACATCCGAAACCACTACATGTATTCGATTCTTATGTTATGAGCTGGCGAAGTCATTGGTTTACATGTCTTCAAAAAAGATAATTGCCGGTATATTACAGTCAATGAGAAACGGTATAGGGACATGACCTATATATACCTCAATTAGTGGGCATTATTCTTGTTGGCATGTGGCTCAAGAGGGCAGAGTTCGTGAAAATTTTTGTTTCATATTACGCCAAGATCAAGCCTTTACGGAAACTTTGTTTGCACTGTTTGCTTGTCAAAGGAAAAATGATTCAAACTTACATTGCCCTGAGAGAAAAGGATATACCAACACATACGGGTTTTAAATATAGGGATTATTAAGCTTTAGGCGACACGTGCACTTAAAATGATTGTCTTCAATGTATAAATGTACTTTTAATTAAAGTAACCACTTTGAGAGAGGGTAGAAAAAAGTTTAAAAACTTATACTCATTGTTTTTATAATTTTTAGAATATTAGAAGTATAGTTTTACTCTTTCTGTTTAAATTCAACTTCCTTTATTAGGTCACCTTCATTGTGTTTAAAACTCACTTGTGTTTTATTTTGTAATCAAAACAAACTCAAACAGCTGTGTATTAATTAAACAAACTCAAAAAGCTTAGGCTAGCTAACTTCGAGGATAGAAAAAGGGCATTAACAGACTCCTAGAAACTGTAACAATAGACGAGAAGTTAAATGAGTGCGCTTGCTTACATTTTTTGCTCTAAATTTTTCATAGCTTTATAATAAAACAGCGTCTAAATTATATGCATAGGCATATTATTCAAAACAATTTTATCCACAAATTAATGGTAATGCGCTTTTAGGTACATTCTTTAGTAGACACATCCATAATACATAGGTAGGCAGTGAAAATATTTTAGACTTGAATCGTATGCCTATTAAAAAAAAAAATATATAAAAAAACTATTTAAGATTTGACATTTTCAAGTAATGAAATTAATTTTATAAAAAAATGTTTTTTCTGAACACAAATTTAAATGATTCAGATTTAGAATTTGCTTAAATTACAATTAAAAATTATGTAAATAACCATATTCAGAATAGAATTTATTACTTATAAAATCAATCACAACTGAGGTCTATAAGCCAATTGAATTAAAAAACATTTTTATACATTTTCAGTTTTTCAAATTAAAAAGAAAAAGGGCGGATATGTAAAGCCATTTTTATTCATTTGTTCGTATTCTGTACGGATTTAAAGGAAATTTGATTTTATTTGTTTGCTTAAAATAAAGTTTCAATTTACAAATATCACAGGTGGGAATAATCAAAAATTGAATAGCAAATTTAAAAAATTATCCGAGCATAAACAGTATTCATGAACAAAAATCTTAATATTTTTTATTTTTTTTTTTTTTTGGGTTCTATACTTGTCGTAAATCTTAAATATCTATGCAAAATTTATATTATATTTTATGTTATATCTTTGTAATATATTATATATTATGTTTGCATGTACACAATTATACATTTATCAATTTTTTTCAATAAACGGTGTAAAAAGCCTAAGGAATATAGTCAGCAAAAAGTTAATAAATATTTGTTTGGTTTTATTTTTATTTAATTTGTAATGTGGTACTTAATGATTTTATATTAAATTTTTTTTTCTCAAAGTTTTTTCATGTAAATAGTTATTTTTTTTTTTTTTTGGTTTTTTTTCTTTTTAAATTTAGGATTTGAAGAAGGATAATGATGTTTAATTTTATTGGTGTTTCAACACTATTTATTCCCAAAAGAATTAAAATAAATAATGACTAATCATGTTTTTAAATAATGCCAAAAAAATGGCTAAATATTATTATTTGTATATGTAATTTTTTTAATAAAAATTGAGGCAGCTTTTTATACATGTTAATATTGTTATTATTTTCAAAAATGAACTAATAGAATTGATTTAATTTAGATCTTTACATTTTATGCATCTTATTTATTTCATTGTTATTTTATTTCATTTCGTATATGTGTTAATATGAAACATTTAATATTAAACACAACACAATACTAACATTTAACTTTTTTTTTTTACTAAAATTGAATTTTGTTTTATCATATGTTTTTATACTTGTTTTTTTTTTTTTTTTTTTTTGTAAATTTTATAAATTTTGATTTGTGATTTAATTTTCTTTTTCTTAGTTTTGTCTTCTTTTGTTTTCTTACTTAAATCCTTCATTATATATTTCTTTATTTATTTATTCTTCTATAAGTTATTGTAATTGAGTCGTGAATTATAAATTATTTGCCCAATTTACATCGTCTATATAAAATTTTTAGAACATAAATCGATAAGGATGTAGATTGGGCAAATTTTTCTTTTTTAATATTATGAAACATGTCTATCTGTATATTTTCATTTATTAAAAAGAGAGATTGAAATTATTCGTATAGATATCTCTCGAATTTAAACCCACATAGCCATCTAATAATAATAATTTATTTGAATAATGATTTTCTGATATCATAAGAATACTGTAATAGGGCATTTACACCAACAATTAAATTGTATTGTATTGACAAACAATAAAACATTTGCTTTCTCGAATTGTGTTTATTTTTTATATTATTATTTTAAAAAAAACTCTTACTTTATTAATTAAAAATAAAAATGAAGATTGCATTCTATATTTAATTTGCTAAATAAATATCAAATTTCGGAGTAGTGTAAATGTCCCATTAATTTCAATTAATTAATTTATTAAATTTTATTTCTGTTTACATGCTCACAATATACAGAATTTAATTATTTATGCAAGAAAAAACTTATTCATATAATTATTCGCATAGATATTTAAACGTACATGGATTGTATGTACGTAAAAGTATGTATAGTTACATTTGTATTTATATATGAATTTATTTATTTGTAATTGGAAGTGTATTTTTTAAAACAATATTATATATGTATGTATGTATGTAGATAGTATGTGTATATTTCTATATAACTATTACTTAATATTAAGAGTGTTCGATTTTGTTTCATTAAAATTGGCATTTTTTTTAATACAATCTCACTATATACGTAATTATTAATTCATTTGTTTTATATTTTTAAAAATGTTTGTTTTTAGTTAATCATTCCTATGCTAGCGACGACATGTGTATTCGTTATGAAAATACTTTATTCCAATGTATACAATATAAATATACATCTAATAAAATTACATATAAAGATATATACGTATTTCATTTTTTTGTATTTTTAATTTTAAATGTTTTTAATCGGCTAAATAGTTAGCTGATAGTATATGTTTATCATTTAACGTCTATGCAGGTGTATGGATTTATTTAATTAAGATCAAAACTAATTTCATAAAATAAAAGCTTTAATTTTAAGTAGAAGAAAGATATTTAAACAAATTATAATAAATTGTATTGTATTGTATTTGTAAAATCAAGTATATTTATTGCTTTGTATTTTATTTTATTATTTTTCACACATTACACACTTCTTAGTGAAGTTTTTATTGTATTTTGAAAAAATACTTATTTTTTTGAGTAGTACTTCTTTAACACTAAGAAATGTTGTTATTACTATTATGTTGTTATACTATTATGCGTAAAAATATATGTATTCTTGAAGTAAACATTAAGTGTTTTACTTACAGGAAAATGTTTTTTTTTTTTTTTTTTTGTTTATTTCGTTAGTTTATTATAAATATTGGTCTTTTGTGTATTATTGTTTTACTGATTCTAACATGACATATTTTCTTTACTGACATATTTTTCTTTTTCCGTTTTTAATAAAAATACATATTCATTTTGTAACGTTTATTTAACTTAGTATGTATATACATATCGTCACCTGAAATGCAAAACAACGGATCATCAAAAAAATGAAAATCGGGGTTTTGATTGATTATGATTCATTAGATAAAAATACACGTCTCCAAAAAAAATTATGCATCTGCGTCAAAAAATAACGATTTTATAAAGAAAATTCAAAATAAACTAGACTGTGTTTAGAAAAAAACCTTAAATGAATTACTTTTTTTTGTTTAATTAAACCAAATTTTATGCAATAAAACACAGTAAATTGAAATATTAACAAAAACAAACAATTCCATTGCCTTTTATTGAACCTCATTTAATCGCTTTTCGATTTTTTTCGCATTTTTCCACTTCATATTAAAATTTGTTCATTGATGATACGTCATTTTGCTTCAGAAAATTTAAATTCAAAATAACGAAACAAACATAACTTCAACACGTTTTTGAAAAATATTATTCTTTCTTCTGGAATTGATCTCCTGACCTTTTTTGAGCTTAGCTACAAAATTTTTCATTTCTAGATGCAATATTTTCCATTTTATAACGTTTTTTGCTTCTCCTGTAAAATTGTGAAAAGTGATGATACGTTATTTTGCATTTTAGGTGACGATATGTTCTTATAGTTTGTTTAGAAATATCTGTGTTCAGTAAATACCGTTAATACATATATATATCCATTAAAAATATTTCATTTACCAGTGATTTATTTTGTCACCTGAGGGCAAATAATCAACAGAAAATCGAAATGTAGTACATGTAAATGAATGCTTTCTAAAGTTTATAAAATATAAAAAAATTCAAGTTAGGTGATCAAAATTAATCATTAATTTTAGTGTGTGTAAATTTTGTAAACTTGCTTTAATTTAAGTTATTTGTATAAATATGTATGTATGTATGTATACTACTTCAAAAGTACTAATTGGTTTTAACGTTTTTAAAATATTACACTTTATGACTGAAGTGAATTTACTATCGTTATTTTTTTTTAAGTGCTTACAAACTAAATAAAAAACTATTTTTAACCATTAACTCTTTTCTTTTTTTTTTTATTTATTAATTTGTATAGTACATTAACAACCTAGAAAATTTAAGATTACAATAAAATCAAACATTTTGTTTTAATTTGCAATTGAATTCTTTCTTTTTTTTTTTTGTAATATATGTAGACACTGAGAAAATGTAGGAAGAATAAGTTTTAAGTATGTTTTGAATAATTAATACGATTACTGTTTTTTGTTTTTTTTATTTTTTTCATTATAATTAAAATCTTGTATCTACAAAGTAAATGAAATTTACATAATTTGTAATTATTATTTTGCTGTGAAGTTTTGTAAAATTTATTTTTGTTCTTGCATTCTATTTTAAATATCTAAAAAAATAAACTTTTGGTTTTCATTTTGCATGTATATTTAGGATTGGTTTAATTTTGTTAATATTTCTCTGTTCCTTTTTAATGGCACTGTTTCTTATTGGAAAAAGTATTTTTTATTTTTATTTGACGTAATTGAAATAAAAAATTCGCTGTGTAAATTTTGATATGTTGTTTGAATTATTGAAATAATTAAATAAATAAACAAATTAAAAAAATTAATTGATCAGCCAATAGACAAATGAAAGCGTTACGTGTATTTAAAAAATTAAATTAAAATATGGAAACCATACTTTATTCATTCATTTATTGGATTTTGTGTGCAGAAAAACTTATGAGTTCTTGAATGCAACTAAATTTTGATGAATTCCACGAGTTGTACCATACAATAGCCCATATTCAGTTTCAAATCGCATACCGTTTGAATAACACGAAACTCCATATTACATCAGCTCATAATTAAACAATTAAAACAGGTAATTGACGAAATTTTTGATCAAATTGTACAAAACAGGTAAAAGTAACCACATGGAATTTAAATTGTCGTAATTTAATTCCTTTGTTAATTTTAGTTTAAATAGTTTAAGCATGCAAAAGTTTTTTGAAAATACTAAATTATTACTGTTTTCGAATAGCAAAATAACTATTTGACGAATTCAAATTTAGACATCAAAAGTGATATTGCGAACATGAGCGATTAATTCCTTACTTCTAAATACCGAAAATTAGAACTTGCAAAATGAATGCAATACTTTATATAAATTTCATAAAAATTCACTAAAACCCAAAATAATGCTATAAAAAGTCAATTGAATTCTGTAAAATTTAAAAAAAAAAAGTACGGCATTATTCTAACATTTGTATGTATTTATAGAAATATACTGGATAAGAATTTGAACAAATCTCAGAGTTCATTAATAAATAATTGTATCTATATCACATTTAAATTTTGTTTACAATTTGCTGTTTTTGACATATGATTTTCGTCCAAAAGTAAAATACTCTTGAATGCTGTTACCCAGGCCATCACTGTCAGCGGCAAGCACTATAGGTCGATGATTACCAACTTAAAAGTAAACCACCGCGGTTCTCAAAGCCAACATAACACAAACCATCAGTCAAATTCAGTCTAATTTGTGCCCAATTCATGTAAATATTCATGATAGATGTGAAAATGTTGAAAAATTAAAATCAATAATTTTAGTATGTCTGCATTATTAGAATTGATAATTATTAATTACAATTGTCTTATGGTTTTTGACAGTTGAAAACCAAAAAACATGATTGGCCTGGACTCATACGTTAAATCTGTCGTAAAAACTGACACGGTTTGGATATAGAATAAAAATAATGCACTGTTTTGACAGCTTATACTCATCATACTGAGTTGTAACTCAAAAAGCAGCATAAGATATTTCCAAATATTTCAAATACATATTAGAACTCTATGCATTGCATGCATATATGCTTTGCAACTTGCGTTTAGGAAAGTCGGCCATTATTTTTTCTCTGAATCAAAAATTATTCTGTAACGATTTTTTATCGTTACATTAGAGATTTTTTGATTCAAGTGTGTGCAAATAAAATTATATTCTGGACAATGCTACGCAATAGGGGACTGCATTCAATTCAGCTTATTGTTGTAGATTGTTGCTGCAGATAATTTGTACTCGCATTAAGTCACACAGAGAAAAACTTATTCAACAATATGCTTATAGCATTCATAAAAAACACAAGCATTTATTAAAAAACACATGTATTCTTTTCTCATTTCCTTTGTCTTTGTATAATTACATGCTGTTTTTGTAAGACGAAAGGTTTCACACGTCCGAGTGACTCGAAATCATCAAAATTTAGTCTTAGTTGTTGTTGCATTTACAAAAAAAAAAAAAAAAAAAAAAAACAAAGACAGCAAGCAAACACACAACCTTCTAGTAAGTATTGTAGTGTTCGTACGCGAATCATACTTATTTTCTGATTCTTGTAAATGTTGAGTAAAGGAAAGTCGAAATCAACATCACGCGTATTGTTAAATATGAGTACTATGAGTACTTCAAACTTTGAATATGAGTATGATATTAAAATAAGTATGAATGCGTATAAGTATCAGAAATTATGAGTATGACTCGAATCTACTTATCGTTTTGAATACTCATTGCTAACCTCTGGTACACATTTTGAAGCATATAAAAAGATGAGATCACAACAGTATTTTCTAGTGAATACACAATTTTGCGTTTGACATTCATGCAGGCCTCCACTGCGCAATAGGAAACATGTGAACAAGAACTTCACATTTTATTCACGATAGGTGGTGAATATAATTATTGAACGCATGAAAAATGTTTTTTCACACGTACGTATTTTGACAAACGGTAACAATTATATTAAAATATGCTTTATCATTTATTCTTTCGTGATAAAATTAAAGTTGTTAAAGAAAACCATTTTTTAAAACTAATAGGTCAGTTGTCAAAAATAGTATAAATTGTCATTACAGAATGCAACTGAATATCAATATTTTAAACTAAAGTTCAGTTGCCAGCCCTGACAGATCTATTAGCTGTACATTATTATTGTTCATTAATTCTCAATTCCGCTTTCATTTTGTCTTTGATCATCATCATTAAAAAAAATAGACAATAAAGAAAATGTATTAAGCAAATTAAGATTTAAATAAAATTTTATTAATATTAAAAAATATGTTAAAACAAAACTTTTTCATATAAATAAAAATACAATGTGTAACCAAAAACATTACCTGTAATAAACATTTTATATAAAATAATTACAAAAAATTAATACAAATAAAAAAAAAAAGTAAAAATAAACTACGTAAATAAATTACATTTTAGTATTTGAGGAACTTATACACCACCAGGTAAAGCAATTATATATTTTTTTAGTTCTTGAATTTTAGTTTTTAATTTATGTATTTGTTTAAAAACTCAATTTACTTCTTTTAATGTATTGTTTTTATATCATATATAAAAACTGTTTTTCTTTTTTTTGTTTGTAAAGACCATCGTTATCTTTCAAATTTGCGTTTATTTTAATATGGATTTTTTTTTATAAATTGTTATTTCTTGAGTCTAGGAATTTTGATTCACTTTAAAAATTATTGTTTTTATTGTATTTGTGTAGGTTTAAAATGTTTTATTTTTTTTTTTTTTAATTTTTTCTAATTTTAATTTATGTATATATTTTTTATATTATATATAAATATTTTTTTTCTTCGTTTTGTTTAAATATGCAAATATATTTTTAAATGTTTCCTATAAGAAAAGTTAATATTTTTTTTTTTTTTTAATTTTTTTTATTTTTGCAATCTATTTACAAATAAATATTAAGCAAAACTTATAGCTACTACAACAATTTCACAGAATGTTAGGTTCCTACGAATCTAACTATTTATATACATATGTTTACAAAGTTTAAAATAGTCATTTACATTAACTTATTTTTATATTTGAAATGGGAGATCTAGTACGTGTAACCTTTTCAAGCGTCTAACTTCAAAAGAATCATCTAACAGCGAGATCGCAAGTAAATTTTGGTGGTTGCTCAGTCTTTGTTGGTATTTTGTACTATAAATTTTAATTTCCTCTCTAATAAGGCGTATATTAAGATCACGGTGAATAGCGTTGTTTCTCATAAACCACGGTGCGTTCGTTAAAAGCCTAAGTGTTTTAGACTGATATTTTTGAATTATATCAATATTCGAGTAGGATGCTGTTCCCCAAAGCTGTATTCCGTAAGTCCATATTGGCTTTAGTACCGTTTTATAAAGCAAAAGTTTGTTGTTAAGACTTAATTCGGACCTAGGACCAAGAAGCCAATACATCTTTTTTGTTTTGAGTTCAAGTTGCTTTCTTTTCTGTTTTATATGGTCTTTCCAAGTTAAGCGTTTATCCATTATAAGTCCTAAGTATTTTACGTGATCTGACTTCGGTAAAACAGTTCCGTCAAGGTAAACGGGGGGACAGTCCCCTTTTTTCAGTGAGAATGTGACATGATTGGATTTTTCCGCATTCACTTTTAAATTCCATTTTTTTAGCCAATTGCTTGTTACATTAAGCTGTGTTTGTACTATATCGGCTGCTAAGGCGGTGGATTTGCTGGTAGCTAATATAGCAGTATCATCGGCATACGTAGCAATCAAAACGTTATCTGCTGTCGGCATATCAGCGGTGAATAATGTATATAGTATTGGGCCTAATACGCTTCCCTGAGGCACACCTGCTTTTATTTTTCCGATTTCTGAGTTTTCCCCATTGATACTAACAAAAAAGCTGCGTTCATGTAAGTATGATTTGAGTAAAAGATAATATGGAGCTGGCAAAAGTTCTTTTAACTTAAATAGAAGGCCATTGTGCCATACTCTATCAAATGCTTGTTTGACGTCAAGAAAAACTGAAGTACAGTACTCCTTGTTTTCTAGAGAATCTCTAATTTGTTTAACTATTCTATGACACTGCTCGGGAGTGCCATGTTTGTGTCGGAATCCAAATTGATGATCAGGTATGATTTGTAGAGACTCTAGGACAGGTAGTAGTCTTTTTTGAAAAAGCTTTTCAAATAATTTAGATATAGTAGGCAGCAAACTGATAGGCCGGTATGATTCAATACAATGTTCTGGCTTATGAGGTTTATTAACCATTATAATTTTTGCATGTTTCCACTGGGTAGGAAAATGCGATAGCCTTAAAATAGCGTTGAACAAAACGGTAAGAAAAATTAAAGCTTTTTTCGGCAGATTTTTTAGAACTTTTGCATCAATATTATCATATCCTGCTGATTTCTTTGGATTAAGCTTTTTTATTTCAGCTATAATTTCATTAACCCTAAAAGGTTTAATGGGTAGACTCATTTGGCATGGAATATCTAAAAAGGAGTTTATTGTGGAATCTTGTACTAGCGTACTAAATGAAAAAGGAGTAAATATGTCTTCAAGATAGCTCTTAAAGGCAGCAGCTTTATTCTTATCAGATCGACACCAATCACCATTTATGTCCTTTATTGGAACATTACGCTTTTGAGCATGTTTTAGATATTTAGTTGCTTTCCAGAGATTGTAATCGTTATTATTAGCAGGACTTAGCTTGTAAAGATATCTATTGATTGAATCATTTTTTAATTCTCGTAGCCTTTTCTTCAAATGACTAGCTGCACGATTAAAATTTGTCTTGTCCATCGGCATCCTTGACCTCTTCCAGATATTACGCAGTCTTCTTTTCGCTGTGATAAGTGATCTTATTTCAACAGACAGCCGAAAATTTGAACTATAATTTAAATTTTGCGGTGTAGCCCTAAACGAAGCTTCATGTATCACTTTTGAAAACATTTCTACAGCATAGTCAATTTCGCCTTCAGTACTAAAAGACGAACTGAGATCAAGTTGAGATTCAATGTGGCTTTGAAAAAGATTGATATCAGTTTTTGCAAGGATAAGCTTGGTATTTAATTGCCTTTTCTTACAAGCTGTCGTGAAGCTAACAATAATTGGGCTATGATCAGAGCTGAGATCATCACTAGATACGATATCTAGAGAGGTTTGTGGAATTCCTTTGTATATGAAAAAATCTAATACATCTGGTATTTTGAATATGTCAGCTGGCCAGTAAGTAGGTGATCCCGTTGATAGCGAATTGTATTGATTTTTCGTAATGCATTTAAAGAGTTCTCTTCCTTTAGGGTTAGTCAGACGTGATCCCCACCATGTGTGTTTTGCATTGAAATCACCACCTACTAAAAATCGATTGCCAATATTGTTGAAAAATCGTTCGTACTGATCACATTTGATGTTATATCTTGGGGGAAAATAAACAGAGTATATAGAAACATTACTGTTATTGCAAGTTATTTGTATTCCTGCGGCTTGCAAGTATAACTCAGTAACAGGTTCTAAAACTTCATAAGAAATGCTTGATTTAATAACAATAGCAGCACCTGCATGTGCTCTGTTATTAGGCTGATTGGCAACTATTACGTCGTATCCTCTTATACGGCAAAGGGATTTGTTAGTAAGATGGGTCTCTGAGACTAGTAAAATATCAATAATATTATTTTTAAGAAAGACTTCTATTTCATTAATATGGTTCAAAATTCCATTCGCGTTCCATTCTGCTATTATAAGGTTTAATTGCATAATTTTGTCATTAACATAGACATCATGTTCATTAATGTATTTGTTAACTCTATTTGTTTTTCAAGCATCGCCTCGATTTTTTTAAGAACATTATTTACACTGCTAACATTATCATCTGCACCTCTCACTGCTTGAGCATAAGTTAATTGACCGTTTTGGGTTGTTGTGGGGAAGGTAGTATTATAATTGTAATCATTTTGGACAGGAACATTTCTACCGCTTTTATAAGAACGTTTATTAACAAGTTTCTGGTAAACTTCACATCCTTTGTAGTTAGCAGTGTGGTTACTTAGACAGTGAACACATTGAGGGGGGGAATCTGGCAATTTAGTACATTCTGATGTTGAATGTTCTAATCCACATTTAACGCATCTATACGGTTTTCTACAATAAGTCCTTGTATGACCAAACTGCTGGCAACGGAAACATTGGACAATGTCATCAGCATTTTTTTTGGGTGCTTCTACGACAATGGTCGCATGACCAAATGTTTTCAAGTCATAAACTTCACCATTATTAGGTTTTGGGTCCAGATCAACAAAAAACATGGGAAGTGGCTGCTTCGTAAAGCGACTTATGATGTTTCTAACACTCCTTACCTGATGCCCTAACAATATCAAATTTGCCTTAATATCCGTAATTGGTGTAGAGTGATGAAGACCTTTAATGACTACACTAAAAGCCCTCTCCTGTTTTAGTTGAAAGGTGTGATATATCACATTGTTTTTGTCAAGGTAATCAACTACTTTTCTGTATGAGTCAACTGTCTTAACACTTAAGCGAACCTGACCGTCTCTTAAAGATTTATAATAAAATTCACGACTATCTACAATCTTACTTATGTTATTAACCATTTTTGCGACGTCATCAACATTAGGTATAAAAATTGGTGGCGGCTTTGGCTCATTTGATTTCTGGGGTGATACTTCGTTGTCATCATATTCCTCATTATTAGATGCTAGAGTTGCAAAACGATTTGAAGTAGAAGGACCGGACTCTAGGTGTTGTCTCTTTGGAATATTTATTCGTGGTGATTTGGAGCTGTACCTCTTACGGTTATTTCCAGGGACTCGCTGCCAACTGCATTCATTATCAGAACTGCTTTCACTTAAATTCATAATATCAGTTTCAATTTCCTCATTGTTTTCTTTGATAACATCACTGGTTGGCATCTTGAAGCTTAAGCAGCTTATTCTTGTTGCTATCAACAAAAATGCTACCTAAGGATATGCACGTTAGCGTGCGCTTATTGTAACGGGATGAACACTGTTGATATTTTTTGTTTTATTTAAGAATGTTTATTTTCTTTTGTTTCTTACAATTGTTATTGTAAGAATGAATGTACAAATCGATAATAATATTAAAAATTAGTTTTTCAATTTTTCAAAATTTTTTGAATAAATTTTTTATTTTTTACACAACCACAATGACACAAAATTCGAAGCGAACTGAAAGTTAATATGGATAATAAATATGTTTAAAATTAAGAAGGCATTTATTTATAAGTAAACAAAACATCTTCTTAAAATATTATTGCAAACATTGGGGGGAATTTGTCTTTAAATATGTACGTTAATATAATTTATTTGTTTTCTTGTTATGGAATTTTTAAGGCGAAAAATATCATCATTAAAAATTGACATACACTAGGATTGTATTTATTTTTGTTCAAATATTTTCATTTTATATTTGTAAAATTATAACTATATAATTACTTTGAAGACATAAATTTATACAAATAAGTTAATTCCTACATAATAAATAAAAAGGAAATAATAATTGTAACGCAACAGAAATAGACTTAGGTTCTCAAACACATTCTGGCTAAAATGTTTATAAAATTAAAAATAATTATAGATAAATTTAAACACTATTTTGATTTATTACATTAAGTTTTCCAATTGCTAGAACTCTCTATATGCACGTCTAATAATGCAAATACTTGAAAGTAAGAACGGTTTATATAATATATATATTTTGTACTACGTGAAAAAGTACGTATTTAAAAAAAAATGTATGTAGAATTAAATGAAAAAATACCCTTTTATCTGTAAAGTTTATTTTATTAAAAATTAAAAATGATATATATATATATATATATATATATATATATTTCCATATTTTTGTGTTTCTTTTTGAAGTACGTTAAAATGATTTCAACTGTTAAAAATTCGGACCAACTTTCATTATTTTGATTTATTAAAAAAAATTAAGAAACCTTTCTCTGTTTTTATATTTCCTTATGCTTTCCTTTACAGAAAGAATTTAATTTCATTTAATTCAGGGTTTTTCGATTATTTAAAGCGTATTTTTAATTAATTAATAAATTTTGGCATCTACTTTTAGATTTACTAATTGTCATCAGTATTATCCAACTAATATTTAACAAAATTTAGGTAATAAATTATAAAACAAAAGTTTAAGAAAAATTATTTGTAAGCAAATAATTTTTTAAAAATATATATAAATCGTGTATTTTGTATATAAAAATATGTATTTAATAAAATATTTAAATAAAAGAAAACAAATTTTATGAATTGAAAACAGAAATAAAAATGTAAATTTATTCAACTAAATATATTTATAGGTGGAAAAGTTAACAATTACTTTTTTTTCAATTAGATTTAGCAACAGGAGCTTGCTACTTAAAAGCGTACAGTAGTGCATATAGTAAAAAAAATTAAAAGTAAAAATAAAAGTAAATAATTAAAAAGAATTAGTTTTAATATACCTATATATGTTATACAGTATATGACTAGTGTTCCATAAAAGGATATAATGTTAAAAACAGAATAGTTATAATTTCTATGGCCAATTTTAAAATAATTTGGCAATACAAAAAAAATATATGTGTGTTTAAAATCATTTAATTTAAAACATACTTAATTAATAAAAGGAAAAATAAAATGTTGTAAATGAAAATGCATTTGGTTCAAATTTAATACAACCTGTTTTAAGACAAATTTAAATGAATACTATTTAAATAGTCTTAATTTTTAGTCACTACTGTACGTAATTAAGTTTCAATAAATTAGTTTAAAGTATAACTAAATAAGTGTCGAGATAAAAATTATATATAAATTGTATTGTGTAAAACTTAAAATATTTTGTTTACGTTTAATATCATAAAGTTAAGCAAATTGGTGGAAAATCTGATCTTGATAACAAAATATTATATATTTATATATATATATATATTATTATATATATAAATAAGGATTACATTTTTCAACTGATGAAAAAAGCTATATTTAATATCATTTGCAATAGGCGTTGTGTACAAATAAACCTCTATGATGCGAAATAAAATATATACATATGAATATGTATATTTAAAAAATAATATTAAAAAAATGTAAGTTTTGTTTAACAAAACTTTTTGTTTGCGTTTGGTAAATTAAATAATAAATATAATGTTAAAAAAAAAACTTGAAACTTAATAATTTAAATAAAAGCTTATGGAATTATAGTCATTATAATTATATTTTTTTTGGATATACATATATATTTTTAGTTTTATCTTAAAAAAACTGTATATACTTGTATATAAAAAATGAGCCTGTAAATAATGTTTATATAAAGTGTATTCTATTTAAATAAACGTATAAATTGCATTTATATAAATAAAGATTTTTATTTATGCATGTAAATAATTTTTGTAACGTCTTATAAAAATGTAAACTTAAAAGGAAAACAAATAAAACAAAACAAAATAAATATATACTCACACAAAACTGATGTGTTTTTACCATGGAATATTATTGAGAAATTTTTATGTATCAGATCAATAAAACGACGTTTAGTTATGCCTTCAAGGCTCAAATTTTTTTTATCCATTTGTGCTTAAAAGCTCATAACAGCTTTTTCTAATTCAATTTTCTTGTGATTTTGAGTGTATTACTTTAAATTAAAATATAAAATCGATATGATTTAAAAACAACATTTAATGATTTGATACAATTTCTGCTTGTCTAGAAGATTGATTTTCTTCTCAGAATCGATTTTACCGTTAAAAAGTGATTAAAATAAAAATATATTCAGGTATTAACAAAAATAAGGAAATGAAAAATAAAATCTATTATGTCAAGAGTTTAACCGATCGATGTTCGATGTTTATTTCTAAAGATCAGATGTTATAAAAATTAATTTGCAAAATTAAAAATAAAAAGCAATCTTATATAACAACATTGTAGTTCAACACTCCTAAAAATATTAGTATTTAAAATACAAATTATTAATTCATATTTTGGACGGTATAAACTCAAGAGTTGGTTTACAAATTATATTGACAAATTTAAAACGGTAAAAGTGAACTAAGTCGGTTGTATTTTTAGATACATATTTTCACATAATTCAAATTGAATTTATCAATTTTGTGTGAGGGAAGATTTTTGTTAGTAAAAGTAAGTAAACAAAAGTAAATTAAAATAACCTTTAAATATTAAATTTGTTGTATATGACTATTAACGATAAAAACTACATATATAAACAGCCAAACATTACAAATGTGTATGAAAAATTGCCTTTCTAAAACATTGTAAGAGTTAGTTTAAATAACTTTAGTTCTTTTTCTCATGGTTCGATTTTGAATTACATAATATGACCTAAATTATAAAAAAGCTAATTTTATGCCTTATTCAATTAAATAAATGAAAATAATTCTGTGGTAATGATAGTCGTATTAAAAATAAAATAATAATAACTTAAATGAATAAGGCAAATAATTTATTAGTTCTTTTCATCCATTTGCTGTGTGTTTTGTTTTGTTTTAATTTCGTACTACTTAATAATATGTTTTTCTTAAAGGATTGCTTTTGGGTAATTCTTGTAATCGTTGTTAATGCTTATAGTTATTTAAAAGGTATGATGGTATAGATTATTTTATTATTATTATTTCTTTTTTTTCAATTTAAAACTACAGCCTCGCACATAAATGATTTTCAACTAATTTCAAAGTATTATATACATTTTTGTTGTTTTTTCTGTTTCGACATTTCGTTCGTTAAAAATCTAAATATGGTTAAATGTGTACATGTGAAAAATATCTCATTTCTAAATTAAAAAATACAATTTTTATATTATATATTTCTTCTTTACAAAAAATAATAAATATATATACGATATAAAAATACGAAAAAATGACAAGAAAATATTTGAAACACATAAGTTAAAATTAAAAAAAAAATTTACATATATATAATAAATAAATAAAGTTATATTTCAAAAACGTATGTTTAAGTTAAAAATTGATTGTTTTTTTTTTCATATATATATATTCTAAAACATTTGTTTTGTTAAAAGGTTTATTATTTAAAAACAGATAACAAAATTTGGTGATTTATTATAAAAAAAATAACACAAGTGAGTAAATAGAAAAATAATGTCTTGGAAAACCAGCCTTATTTATAAATAACATGGGAAATTAATTAAATTTAAAAGGAATATAATATGTTTACATGTTAAATACATTTATGATCTAACAAAAAAAAAATTGTATTGAAAAGTTAAAACATAACAAAAAAAATAATTAAAAAATCATAACAATATTTATATAGAAAGGGTTGTTATTAGTCATTTTACATTGCAACGTTTTTAAAACATTCGGTTCAATATTGAGGATAAGGTTTAATTTTTTAAGGCAAAATATTCAATAAATTAAAAAAAAAAGAAACAACTATTTCTTCACATAAAAATATTGTTATTTAAAGATAATTATGTTAAAAAAAACAATTTGAATACAAAGAGATCAAAATATTTTGTAGATTGTATGCTTGGTTTTGAGATTTATTTTTGAAAAACAAAAAGGTTTTGTTATATTATAGAATATTTGTTTCTTTTTTATAAAATTTAAATTAGTAAATTTTCATAAAAAATAATATTGTATAAGAAAAAAACGTATTTATATCTACTATTAAATCTTTAAGTAATAAAAAAAATCATAAAAAAAAATTAATATTTTAAAATAAAAAAAATCTCTTCATATATGTATGTATATACTATATATGTATATAAGCTATATTATGTTTTGTATATAAAAACGGCCTTTTGTTGATATTTTAAACTACATTTAAAAAAGTGTAAAGTGTAAAACGTAGAATATAATTTATAATAAAAGTAGTAATATTTGTAGTAGTTTAACAGTAAGAAGAGGTGTAAAAAAATATGATTTTTTTGGCTTTTGGCGGCGTAAATTTAAAATTTCGTCGTATCTTTGGAGGCGTTTTTTTTCTTCCTTTTTTAACAATAAGAAATTAAAATAATACAAAATATTATTGCCTTAAATTTCATCATAATCTATAAAGTGTAATTTATTTTGTTTAACATTATCACCATTTTCATTATAAAGCTGCTGCTTGCTAATTAAAGGCAAATTCAAATTCTTTACAGCTTCTACTTCTTGTAAAACCGCTGTTGTTGCTGATATTAAAGTAGACGATTTTGACAAAGTTGTATGGAAAGGATTAGTTCCAAGCATATTTGTAGTGGATAAAACTTTGTTGTGTTGAATTGTTGTCTTCAAGTGCAGTTGCGATTGTGGTGATTCTTGATTTTCACTTATATTTTGCTGCTGTTTTGGTTGTTGCTGCATTATATAATTTTTAACGGTTAAAGTTTTTCCACATTGTAATAAATCGATTTTTGCACCAAGTGCTTTCCTTTTTTGCAATCACTGAACATAAAGGGTATTGAGCACTAATACATGATGGTTATTTTTTGCCAAAGTAACTACATAACCCTCCGAAGTTATTTTTAAACCGCAACAACGGGAAACCTGTTTCAATAATTGAATACCAAATAATTAATAAAGCACAATTCTAACAAAGGATTTAATTTGTGTTCAAATTATTGAACAATTTAGATTTAGATACAATGGGTCAATTCGACCTCCGGGTACTGTACTTGTCTTAATTGACAAGTACACGTTCTCTAACCTAGATCTTTCTACACTTAGATATCACTTTTTCTTACCTTTTAAATAATGTAACAACAATTTATTGGTATATGAATTAAGTTAAATGTAAATGAGAAACATAAAAATACATTTCTTACTTTGGTACAGCATTTTAATTTAAACATTTGATTCCTAAACGTTTTAACTGATTGTTCTACCAAAAGTATTTTTTCAAACGAATGTAATCAAATTCAATTGTAGTTCATATTTGAAAAATACATGCAAATTTTCTCATTGCCAATGGTTAATGGTATCGTTACCATTGTAAGTTACTTTTTTTAATTATTGCTGATGAATGAATATTAATGATTTATGTATATAACAAAACAAGAAATCTACTGAAATCGAAATTTATGGCATGTATAATTTCGCGAAATACTATCAACATTTATTTTCAATTATAATGAAATTTCAATCCAATTGATTAATAAATTTGTGTTTCATATGATAAGATATTTGCAATAAATAAATTTTAGCGATATAAATAGGATATCACTCAACATTTAGAAATTGTAGAAACTTGATAAATTTCCGGTGGAAGACGTGTTACATATGCATGTACACTGGTGCTAGGGTCTGTCATACTGAAGAGAACATATAGTAGCAAGACTAAGAAATACACAACATGATCTGTGATAGCGTTTATTTCTTAGAAAAGCCATAACACCCACATTGTAAAAAGTGTGTCCTCGTTTTTGGTAAAGAACAGAGTCAATGCTTGTATGGCTGAGTGCTCGACCCAAACACGAAGGCAGGAAGTAATAGTATCTTAGAACATGAGAAGCTGTATCTATAATCTCGGCAGAAAATACCATTGTAGTGCCATTTTACTGGTTCTTATCAGGGAAAAGTTTTTTTTTACGTTTTTTCGCTGAGGTAGCTTCCATATGATAACAATTATATTTAAATAATAATTCTTTATGAAATTATTCTACGTCAACTTTACTTTTGTTATTCCTAACGGTTCATTCATACACTGTAAATAATTTAACTAAAAATAAACGAAGTAGCGGAATATTATCAGATATTAAAAAAAAACATGCAAGAGAATATTTTTGAAAGTGGAGAAGTTAAAGTTTATGTAAAACTTAATGAAATTATTAAGGAGATCAAAACAACGTAGAATTCCAAAATTAGCTGAACTGGATGTGACCGAAGCTAATAGCCTACGTGGTGAAAGTTCAGAAACGAAATCACTTTTTCCAGGATTAAAAGTTTGAAATATTGATCACATCGAGCCATAACCGCAAAAAAATCTCAAGCGACAAAAACGAAATTTTACAGGGGAAGGTTTTTATTATTTATTTCTAGTACAAATTAAGTTAGAAAATTAAACTTTTTTTCTGTTATAAATTCATAACGGTACAGAGAGTGACCCTGAAATTTTTATTGATTATGCAAATGATGCCAATGAATTTATTTATTACAAAAAACGATATTTGAAAAAAAAGTCGCATGAGATATTTTTGCGGTTATGGCTCGACATGCTGACAAAATTTAAAAATATGAATAATCCAGAAGCCATTCATTGTTTCAGCACATTTGAACGAAATCCCTTTAAAAACTTTAGAAAAGTACAGTTTAGTTTTAAAATCTTATTGCGAATCTGTAATTTCGTCAATTACAAACATTCGTGTTGTATCTATATTTCATAGTAATACTGTTGTAAATACTCGAAAACCTGAGTAGTCACTGACAACAGGTTATGGGCCTCATGTCGCGCAAAAATTAAAAAGAAAATTCTAGAAAAATAGTTTTAAAATTTTTTTTAAGTATTGCTGCAAATAATTTGTCGTTCCCTTTTGATAAATTGGGTCGGGAAAACTTCGACGTATGGAAGCGACATGCAAAATCATATTTGGTGTTAAAAAGGGCTGTTGGCAGATGATAGATGCAGGTTTTGGCGAAACCCCTACAATCAACGAACTTAAAAAAAAATAAACGCGCTTTGGCCGAAATCACGCTCATGATAGAGCCATCAAATTTTGCTCACATTGCAACAGCGGAGACTGCAAAGGATGCTTGGAACGCAATTTTAAACGCTTTTGAGGACAAGGGCCTGACTAGAAAAATCGGGCTTCTCAAACGTTTGGTTCAGATGAAGCTATCGGACTTTGGCAGTGTTCAAGAATATGTTAGCGAAATGATAATGATGTCGCTGAAAGTTCAACAAAGTGGACTGAACTCGATGATGAGTTAGTGGCTTCACTTATACTAGCCGGATGAATTTGCATCACTCGTGATCGCAGTGGAGAACTCCAAATCTACGTTAACTGTTGACATGGTGAAAAATTTGCTGCTTCAAGACGCTAAATTTGATTGTCTAAAAGTGGAGGTAAAGGCCTTGGTTTCTAATAATAAACAAAACTCTCGCAAATTCAAATGTTATGCGTGCAAAGAGAAGGACATATAGCGAAAAATTTTCCACAAAAAGCAAAGCCAAATTCAACGAAAAAGAGAAATGAAGAAAAAAGTTCGTTAGGAACTTCGTTATTTTCATCATCTTGTTTACTTACCGCGAAAGGCAACAACAACACTGGAGAGTCTTTCTTGTACAATATTTGTAGTATTTTGCACAATACAAGGAAAGTCGACGATAAAAATGTGGTAGTTGCAAAGAATGATAAAATGCTGATCGAGTGTGCGGGGGACGTAAACGTTGGTTTGCAGGCAGCCGTGAAGAAACGAACGCACTTTTTAGAGGCGTTGAATATGTTCCAGGAATGTGCGTTTATTTATTGTCTGCAAGATAAATGACGTCCAATGGCAGCAAAGTACTCTTTGAAGCAGACAAGTGCAAGATTTTTGACAAAGGTGGTGAATTGTTGGCAACGGCGGAAGTTTATGAAAACTTGTATAAATTAAATTGCGGCGTAAATTTTGAAAAGTGTGAGAGCGCTTTAATTGCATCAAACGTTTTTGAATTGTGGCACAAAAGGCTTGGGCAAATATATGACTCAAATCTTAGATAAGTATTGGGTACATCTAATGGTGTAGAGTGTATAAATGATGATTTAAGCCAAAAATGTGAAGTTTGCATAAAGGGCAAACAGACTCGTATGCCTTTTAAAGATATTGGTCACCGTGCAACAAATCTATTGGAAATCGTGCATTCCGATACAATGGGTCTTATCAGTACAGAATCTTTTTCTGGAAATCGTTTTATTTTGACCTTTGTCGATGATTACTCGAGAAAAGTATTCGTTGTGCCAATAAAGCGTACGTCACATGTTTTGGACGAATTTATACGTTTTAAAAACTTTGCTGAAAATCAATGTAATGCCAAAATCAAGATTTTACGCACCGATAATGATACCGAGTATACTAATAAAAAGTTTGAGGAGTACCTGGCAGATTGCGGTATACGGCATTAGAGAACAGCACCATATACGTCAGAGCAGAACGGCGTGGCAGAACGCATCAAGCGCACTATTATAGAGCGGGCGAGATGTGCGTTGTTGGACGCAGGATTACATGATGCTTATTGGGTAGAAGCTGCGATGACAGCAGTACATTTGATTAATCTCGTACCATGCCGTGGTAAGTACATATGTCCTGAGGAAATGTTTTCGGGTAGAAAACCATGCCTTAAACATTTAAGTGTTTTTGGAAGTAAGGCTTTCGTGCATGTACAAGGACAAAAGCGTACGAAGCTGAATACAAAATTTACGGAATGTATTTTAATGGCAGATTCAGCAGATTTCTGGCAAAAACTCTGAGAGTAAAAATTGCCATGAAAAGCTTCTCAAAAAATCTGTCGTTCGGAGTCGACTTTAAACTGTAGGTCCCGCCACTCATGTATAAAATTAACGCACACAACATGAATGGTGTTGAGAAGCTAGGCCGTAATCCTGACTAAAGGGTTGTAATGGCCAATTATGTATGTATGTATTTTAACTATTCGTGGCTTTATAATTAGTCGAGATGTCGTTTTCATTGAGGACGATAGGAAGGTATGTGTCACCGAAAATATTTCTACTAAAATTAGTTCCCCCGTAGTTGATAATGGCAATGAACATGAGGTTGTCAATCCAAGGGAGGAAGGTAATGAAGAATTGCCAACTGGTGTTCAGGAAGACTTCATCGGTTTTGAGAGTGACGAGTATGAAGACGCAATTGACATTAACGGCGCCACCGGCGGCAGTGACAGCATAGGTGATGAACTGAGCAGCGATGACACTGAAAATGAGCCCAATGTCCGACGTTCACACCGTATTGCAAGTAAACCTCGACGCAGGTATAATTTATGTGTTACTAAGTGTGGTGGAGAACAAGGAGACCCCGAAACTTTCGATGAAGCAGTTTCATCTTCAAATGCTGATTTGTGGAAAGCAGCGATGGTTTCTGAAATGGAATCCCTGACATCTAATAATACATGGTATTTGACTGATTTGCCTCGAGAAAAAAAGCCCATAAAGTGCAAGTGGGTGTTTAAAACAAAATTCAACGCAAATGGTGATATGTAATAAGGCCAGACTGGTTATAAAAGGCTGTAATTAGCAGAAAGGTGTTGACTACGGGGAGACGTTTGCACCTGTAGTGCGATACACATATTACGTTTTTTATTTGCATTGGCAGCGAAACATAAGCTAATAATTCATCAGCTAGATGCAGTAACAGCGTTTCTTAATGGAGGTCTAGAGGAGCAAATTTGTATGGGTCAGCCGGAAGGTTCTGATGACGGCAGTAATCGTGTTCGTTGTTTAAAGAAATCGCTCTATAGCAGTCAAGCCGAGTGTGGAATAAAAAGCTTAATGGGGTACTACTGAAATTTGGTTTACAACGTAGCGATGTCGATCAATGCGTTTATTATCACATCGAGGCTTCAATCATCTTATATGTTGTGATTTACGTCGACGATGTCTTGGTGTTTTGTAACGACATTAACTTGCTCAATCGACTAAAACATGATTTGGCCGCAAACTTCAAGATGAAGGATCTTGGTGAAGCTTTTTCTGTTTTGGGTGTAAGAATTTCCCGTGATTATGAAGATGGCACAATTAGAATTGACCAGACAAAATACATTGAGGAAATATTAAAACATTTCTCTATGAGTGAATGTAAGGCGGTATCTACACCTATGAATGTTGGTCAAAAGTTGTCATCGGAAATGTGTCCCTCCAATGAAATTGAGAAAAAGGAAATGGAAAATGTGCCATATATGCAGGCTGTCGGTGGTCTTTTATTCGCAGCGCAAATCACTAGCCCCGACATCAGTTATGCGGTGAATTTGTTAAGCCGTTTTAGTACGAACGCCGGCAAAATTCATTGGGCAGCAGTTAAAAGCTATGAGGTATCTAAAAGGTATAATGGATAAAGGTATTACATATCAATGTGGTCAAGGTCTGGGCAGGTAACGTGTATTACAGACGGTCCACCACAGGATATTTGTTTATATTACAAGGTGGAGCAATATCTTGGTCTACAAGACGGCAACGTACTGTCGCACTCTCATCAACAGAGGCAGAATATATGTATGTCAATGGTCTCAGCCTTTCAGGAGTGTATTTGGTTACAACGTTTACAACGAGAATTTACTCAAGAACAGCAGGGGCAGATAATAATTTATTGCGATAACAAAAGTACGATAAATATAACTCAGAACAATTCATTCTCAAACAGGACTAAATATGTTGACTTGAAGACAAAATTTATTAAGGAAAAGCTTGACAGGAAGGATGTTATTTTGAAGTATGTGGACACTGGTAATATGGTAGCTGATTTCCTCACGAAAGCAGTTAGTGCTGATAAGCTGACATCCCTAAGATCCAAATCTGGTTTAAATTAATTTTTATATATGGATAGTTCATTCAGGCGGAACGTTGTAAATAATTGAATAACCCATTTATACAAAGTTGTCACTTAGTTTATATCAATTCATATGTAATGAATTTTTTGATTTTTTAATGACAGTTTCTTTCTAATACTCAATACAACAAATACAAAGGTGTCGAAATTGGACCTGAATGTTCAAGCGATATGTGTAAGAATGGCCAGTGTTGACTAAGCGTGGTAGAACGGTAACATTGTCTTTAGAAGGCTGGAAACAAAGCATACATTGTAAGGGCTCTACTGCCAATAGCGACAGAAGGCAATTCTCTTGAAATCATAAAGTCACAATTCTTCCTAACAATTTGCAATTTTAATTAAAAAAAAAAACAAATATGTATGCAACGGAACGGAAAAAATTGTTTGTTGACTAGTGAATGAGTTCTAACAAACCTAGTAGTGAGAGTGGAATTAATAATTGCAATACGTAAACGCTAGGTTTACGCGATATAAACCTCGCCACGTGTTAGTAATGAAAATATTACGGATCGGGGTTATAATAAATACGTAATACTCAACTGATAAACCTCGTATTAGTATATAAAACCCCATTTTATGTATAGGAGATCCCTCCTTATAGCAATTAATGTATTCGAGTGCAGTGAGTGCGATAACAAATTCCAAAGTTTCACCAATCTGGTTAAAAGTGGTAATATACCTACAGACAAAAATTATTTTATTACGTTACAGTACAAAGGGGATGAAACACAAAATCGAAAATTGTGTTCACTCCTAAAGTGAAAATGATAGTCGCCAAACCCGTTTTTTTTTTTCTGTTCGCGGATAAAGTTGAACTCCGACAATTTACTCCGTTTATCAAAGTTAGCAAACCAGCTTCAATTTACTTCAGGGAGAAATCCTATATATAGACTATAGAATGGTTTTAACAGAATTCGAAAAGTGCAAGTGGATTGTTTAAGAATCTGCTTCTAGAACACAAATGGAATCCGCCAGCATAAATAGGTTCAGGTATTCTAATAAACTTAAGGTTTAAACATTATGTATTGTGTGACCATTTTAAAAATTACCTTAAAGAAACTAACATCCTCGTTAACAACTTTTTCTTCGATTTTTGCACCTTCTAGAGGTGGAAGTTGTTTAACACAATAACTAAAATGAATTTGAATAATACCGAGTGGGCAATCAACCTACTGGTCTACTAACAGCGAGAAAACTGCAGATGTTATTGACTGTGGAGTGATTGAAATCATGTCAAGAGAATGGTTTCATGTTGAGACTTCACGGGACTTGCATTCGGACCGTTCGTCCACTATTGTCAGCACTTCCAACCCTCATGATTTTGTAGAATCCACAACGAATGTAAGAGTGAGTAAATGTATCAACGGGTTTAAAATTAAAAAGTATCTCACTACTCATTGCACAGCAAAGATTCGGCTAACAAAACCAAAGAATATAGAATCTTTTGTTTTCGACTTTAATGAAGCTCTTGACCCCTTCCGTTTTACAAATATGTATATGTAATAATACGACTGAATTACTAGCTCCGCTAAGATTTCTGTTTTGTGACATTTGCACAACTCCGCCTAAAGGAACTCCTAGAATTTATCATATAAGTGATAAGATGCTTATAGAGGTGCCTTATATAATCCCTTTATCTGAAATGTTATTTTACGTCTTCCATAATGGAAACCAGGCTTATGAAAATGATTCTAAGTCTGCCAAGGGTCATAAGCAAACGCAATCATACAGGAATAATACACGTATACAAGACTATGAATTTGGCTTCAGGCGAAAACAGTCCTTTATCTAAATTGACCCACAGATTGGTGCCGGTCATAAAAAGTACATTCAAAAAAAGCTATAGTGCTCTGCTCTTTTTATATTTCCCATTGACAGATTTTAGCACGAAATTAATACAAAATTTACCTATGAATACTGAGAGACTGTTGGTAGGCTATATTATCAGTATATTGCGATTTATATTTATATTTATTATATACTTCGGATATACCCTTGAGCATTCACGTTTACCTTTCTTTACTGATGGCACCGCTTTAATAAGCACGGTATTTACAAGTGGCTTTCACTTTACGAAAAGAGACGTACCCACCCATCGGAATAAATAACTAAGTAGTGTATCAGCAATCGCATTTTAAATATCTTGACATTAACCTTGATAAACGCCTGACTTGGAAATTTCATATTCAAGCAAAATTATCACAAATTAAATTTAAACTATTCAATTCGGGGTACTGTTTCAGTTTCACAGATCATAAAACTTAAAAAACCGTTACACAAAATTTTTTACATGATTACATCAACATCGAAAAGTCCAATACACTTAAGGATCTTAACGTGCCGACTGTCAAATCAGATAAATACTTGAAGCATTCCATCCAAATTCCCTTGCACGCAACAAAAACGAAAGTATGGCTTTTTCTAAAACGCGGGTATCATTCTGGCTGAATGCAAGACTAGATAGGTCCTAGCATACGAGTTCTACCATAGTTTATTACTCCGTTTTCGGTAGAAAAAATATATACAAAACAATACAAACGAAATCAACTTGTGTGTACATGAGGCATGGTCTAGTATGTAGTGTGTTGGCTTATTAGACGAAAGGCCCGAGTTCGAATCCCAGGTCAGGCATCAAAACGAAAATATGAAAATATTTCTTCGGCGACTTCCTCTCAGCAGATTTCTGGCAAAAACTCTGAGAGTAAAAATTGCCATGAAAAGCTTCTCAAAAAAATCTGTCGTTCGGAGTCGACTTTAAACTGTAGGTCCCGCCACTCATGTATAAAATTAACGCACACAACATGAGTGGTGTTGAGAAGCTAGGCCGTAATCCTGACTGAAGGGTTGTAATGGCCAATTATGTATGTATGTACATGAGGCATTGAGCATGAGACTAGTAATGGAGGTCCACGGGACAAAGTTTCTGGTAGTGAAATCATTAAAAAGATATCTGAAGCATTGGACCCATTAGCAACTTCATCAAAGACGACAATAGAAACTGAATGCAAAAAGAGTTGTATGACGGCAACATTCAGCTTCGTAGCTTTGAACCACAAATCATCGCCGTCGAAAGTATCAAATACCTGAAGCAATTAATGATCCACTGCGCTAATGGCTTTGTGAAACAAGTTGCAGATGGTTCTGTGGTACTTAGAGCAGGAACTAATCTCTGGGAAGAAGGCAAAGAGCCAACAAGCGAACAAAATGTGATGAAACGTTATCACAACCTTAGAGAAAATTTGTGGACAGTTATATAAGCTTATCTACACGACCGTCGGAAAGAACTCTAAGAGGCACGCATAGAATGGGAAGAAAAACTGCGTGAGATAGCCTCAAAGACAGAGCGGCAGCATTTCTCATATAGTTATAAATCCCAGCTTTGACGCTGAGAATCGAAAGGATAAAGTATATAATACCCTAAGGTATTATCGAGTGTACAGTAGGTATATTTAGATCCTTACAGTTAGACAGTTTGAAAGTCTTGAAGAGATAGATTTCGCTGAAATAATGAAGAGCACCTTTAAATGAGATGACGCAAAATGCTATTTTGACTATTGATCAACAACAGGCAGAATCTCGCACCGGAAGACGGAACCAATACATCTAACGCTTTGGTAAATGTACGATTGAATCATAAAATATCTCTATATTGTTTGGCACAGTAATGATAGTCGCAATGCCACTTACAACGCAAAACGACTGAAATCTAACTTCGAATAATTTTCCTACCTCTTTCCGCCATATCATAGTCCATTTTCCTAGTTTCAACATGACAAGCCACATGAGTAGAGTCAATTTCACAGTTTTGGTCACCGAGCAACCAGAGACGAAACGGAATTTGACAATTGCCGGTTTAATGTGAAAGGGACAGCAAATATTACCAAAAAGAGTGTCTGTCCCTGTCAGATTGTTTATTTATGTTTTTTTTTTTAGTTTTCGGGGTGTTTTTTTATTGCCATGAGTTAATAAAAAATGTAACTTTTGTGTGAAACTATTAATAAATAATAAAAACAACTAATAACAATAATAATTTTTAATTTTTTCTTTCAAGAAATTAAAAAATATTGGTAACTTTCAGCAAGAAAAATTTTTTATGAGAAGGTACGTCTTATTTTAATCTTGTAATATTTAGTATTTGTTCGCACCTCACTCTGCTCATTGTTTTAGGGAATATTGGTGCTTCAACCAAAGGATACATTGACCAATAATCTCTCCAATGGGATTTTAAGGTTTGTCCCATCAATATCACTAATCTCAGAAACTTCTTCAAATCGCTAGTGGTAAGATCCTATCACGATAAAGTACTAGAGTTATATAAAAACTCTTTCAATGGTATAAATTTCTTTGAGAAACAAGTAAATTAAAAGATCATTATCGAAAAGTAAATTCGTTACTTTACTAATACTGGGTGCAACACTAAGTTTGACAGATACACCCGATATATTTAAATAATCCTTCAAAGTTGGTGTAATATCACTTTCAATCTACTTATCTTCAAAATCACTTTCACTATCTGGTTCTAGTACGTTTATTCTTGGCCATTTTGCTATTACATACTATTTTTACTATTACTTTCTGTATCACTACAATTTATTTCCAACTCAGTCGGACAATCAGATAAGTCATCCGCGCATAATTCATTGGAAATTCTTCGTTATCACGGTCTACCATGGTTGCAATTTTTACAGAACTAAAATTGTTATAATAATCTGAATATCTAGAAAAACAACTGTTTTTTTTTATAATTAAAGAGACACGCCTAAACACGATGAACAAACCTTTTGCTGTATTCTATATTGTCCTGGGTTTTATAAACACAAATTGCTAGTGCAAGTACAATCACCATGTAACTTGTGATCAGTCAACAAACGTTTGGGCATGAAAACACGAGTTAATTAGTGACCGGTCAACAATGTGTTAACATCCATAGAAAATCAAATAAAGACCGATAGGATAAAATTATATGTATAGTCCAAAATTAAACAGATATCGATAACGAAGTCGTGCTAAGAGGCCTCTGAGATGCAAAGAAAACTGATCCAATCGAATACTCCAAAACTCATACGGTAACAACTTGGTGGATACAACGATGCGCAATTTCTACCTAACCTAACCTAACAAGATGGTTAACAACAGCTTTTTAAATTTATTTCATCAGTTTGAGCGAATAGAAAAAAATTATTTTGGAAATAATAAAAGGTAACTATCAATAAAATTTAATGGATTAAAATCATAAAACGCATCAAATGAACGTAGGATGTAGACAAACTTGATTTCCTATTCTATTTAGCTATAGAAAATGAGTTAATAATAATTAGGTGCATATATTAAAAGCTCATCAATTTTAGTTGTGAAGTGTTTGTTTCTTAAACTAGCAACGCTCTTTTGGATTCAAACTGTTTTAAGCTTACCTTGACATGTGGACATTCAAATTCAGACTGTAATATACCGTCTCGGGAATAACAAGCGACATGGAAGCGATTGCCGTGGGAATCTCCAATTAATATATCTCCAGCATTTGAAATATCAATTCCATTAGGGAAACAAGTCACTTTTTCATTACCAATGCGATACTGGAAAGTACCGTCCTCGTGAAAGACTGCTACACAGTGACCTTTAAAATCGCAGACGTAGAAATCGTTGTCTAAAAAATAACAAATTAATGTGTTTAGTTACATATATATATGTTCTATATATGTATGTTCTATATATATATATATGTTACATATATGTTATATAATATGTTATATAATATGTTATATATACGTGTCATATATAATATTTATATACATACCTCTAATTGCGATATCGGAAGGTTCTCGCATGTAGTCGCTACAATCAAACCAGCGCACTAGTTCGCCGTCTTCAGATATAACAAAAACTGTTGGTGAAACACTATCAACAGCAACGATATGTCCTTTAGACGTTACTGCTAGACCAGCGACTATGTCAATATATCTTTAAAATTAAAGACACATTAAAAATAAAATTAGAATTATATATTCGGAAACAATTTACCTAATGGCAATTTTACGCATAAAATGACCGCTCTTGGAAAATATTTGCATACGAGAACGCTCATTGCCCCGATCACATACCACAAATTTTCCGTTAGTATGCATTACAGCCACTTTACGGGGGTACCATAGTTGACCTTCCTCCTTTCCTGGTACACCAAAATAAAATTTCAAATTTCCCGACTTGTCGAAAATTTCAATCCGATGATTATTGGTGTCAGCAACGATGATCTCTTCATCTACACCCAAGCAGAAGCCATGTGGAGAATTAAATTGACCTTTCGACGTACCCAACGACCCAAATTTGCAACGAATTTGCATTGGAGTGGCCTTATTACGGCCAGTTATTATACTTGTTGTTGGAGGTGGTGGAGGTGGGGCGTGGAAACTTGCAATACTCATGTCATCGACAGAGCCACCACCATTTCCACCGGAACATATCGGTGGTAAAGTGGGTAGACTTGGTGAAGGGGCTGCGGGTAGGCAGTAATCTGATAATAAACAATCAATTCCAGTTGGTGAGGGGCCACTCGATAAAAGCTGATTGCTTGTCATGTCTGTGTGAAAATCTACTTGTAATATTCCAACAACAATAATAGTTATATTTTTAAGAATTATCAACACGCGCCGCCATCAGCACAACAACAACATCAACAAACAATCAGAATGATACAAATAATTTCGATTTAATTTTACATTTAAATATTTATGTAGATTTTGTTCATTTAAGTTTTTACCATATATTGCATGAAGTATATTATTGTTAGCCAGTGGCAACAAGAATGTAAATAAATGAATTTATTTTCAAATACGTAAAATATTGTAAACACATAAAGTGGTACAGATAGTTATATAATATTATTACTATGTATTATTTGTATGAATAGTCGTGAAGGGATCTATTGTTTAAATCTTTATTAATAAAGCGAGTTGGAAAGAAGTTGAATTTTTTAAATAAAAGAATAAGGAATTATAAATCAAAAATAAAAAACAAACAAAAAGCAGACACGATGTATTAAATAAAAATACGGACTATAACTGACGTTACACTGACACGTCAAGTGGATTTAATTTGTTATCCATAATCGGCCCATAACCAAAATGAAAACAATTTCGTTATAATATAATTTCGTTATCATCAAATTAATACATATTATTGCAATATTTTTACCCCCACCTGTTTAACAATCTTGTCGCGATGTGGGGGCATAAGTGTACCTATTCCCAGCCTGTTTGGGGCTGTGGTGCATAACTAAAGGCTACCCTAATATCGTGAGGGGGTTTCGAAGTAATGAAGTTTTATTAATTTTTTATTAATTAATCTTGCTTTTATATTTTTCGTTTTCCTAATTTTTCATAAAACTGCTCAAGTTCGGTAAAAACGGTAAATAAAATTGCGAATTTTTTATTTTCTTATATTGTATAGAGTATTATAGTTCTAAAAACGTATGCCAAAGATTCTTAAACTTACAAATATAAAAAAAAGGGTATTCATAATATTTTTTGGGGGTGGTACTATTTTTGTTTTCAAAGCAGTTACTTTTTAGAGTATTTAAATGAATATTGCACTTTAAGCACATAGTGGAAGAACGCGAAGTACACGAATCGCAATTTGCTATGTGCTAAATATCGCAGTAGTATTATCCTGCGTGATACTACCGCACCATGTCACCTTAGAAGAAGGTCATCTGAACGCTAAGGTGCATCTAAACTAAAGTTTAAGCTAGATTTAGCAAAGGTACTTGTGCTTGAATGTGATTTTGACAAATTTTGTCAGAAATTTTTGTAAACTCATACTTTATCATACCTCTAGATCATTTTGGTGGTGACTCAGTAATATTTTGAAAATAAGGACTCATCTAGTCGATTGAGATCATCTTATATTTGGTATTACAATGTAGTTACATTCTATTGATTAAACTTTGTGTATAAAGCAGCGGTGGGCACTGGTTTACTCTAAGAGTTTATTTTTACTAGAGTTGCTGTAATGCCAAAAAAAATAGCTTACTGATATATTCTTTAAAATTTTATAAAATATACCACAAAATTTCCTTCATTACAGCACTTTTTATTACCAAAAAAAAATGAAATCACATCAATGCCAGTATGCTTATATCCGCCTTGCCGTATCGTAAATTCGAAATTCGTGATGTTGGTATGCCTAAATCAGGCGTAACTGATAATTTATTTATTTTACAAGAAATTTTTACGAAGAGCAAATAGAGTCGGAATTTTTTAATTTTGCAAAAATAATTGGCAAATATCTTGAAGAAATTAATTCAAATATATAACTTAAAAAACAAAATAAAATACACGAGTATGTATGTATATGTACATGTGTTTAAAAAATTGCTGTGAAGGTGGTGGAAACTCTGAGCGAAAGGCCGCACATTGTTTGCAGATTTGCAAAAGGTGCTAAGGAAGATCTGAAATGGTTAAATAGTTTGGGCTTCCCAAAAAAAAATTGTCCTGTGGTCTTTATCAACACTATGTTGAAATTTCCTTCAGCGAAAACCCGTAAAACTTCCACCAATCGACAATGAGGAGTCGCTGAAGAAAATATTACAATAGATCCTAGCTCTTCCTCCATAATACTTAGTATGTCTTTAAAAAGGTCATTGTTTAGGTGAAAATTTTTCAAAAATCTTTTAAATATTTGATCCGTTGAGCATTGTCTCAATCATGTGAAATACATAACACAAAACCTTCCTTTAATACATTCCCTGCGAAGCTGTTTATGAAAAGGTGTCATTTCTAGGCCACGTGTACCATTTTCGGTACACGGTAACTGCTTTGATATATTTCTATAAATACTTGTTTTTTTTATCTTATAGTCATAAATTCGTAAATTTCTCAAAGTGTAAAACAATTTATTTATGCTCTTTTATTCAATGTCCCCTATTTGCCCACCGCTAGTATAAATATTTTAGATTAACCGATTTTTTAAATATATGATTATGTCTGTAACTTGCGCTATTGATAATATAGTGTATAAAAATGTCTAAGTTGTTATAAATCTAAACTTACCATTATTATTCAAACCCAATTTCGCAAGAGCTTGTAAGTTACTGAATGCACGTTGATCACCGGATAGTAGATCTGCTAACGTAATGTGCTGATTTTGAGAATTAGCAGCGGGAACAATGGATTGATTAGAAGGAACAGCGGATGGCCCAACTAAGGCATCGTTTAGTGTATCTGGAGTATTTTCTGTTAGACTGGCAAGACGAGATAAATTATATTCGAGTATACTATTGTAGCCACCGTTTGGTGCTCCCCCACCGTTTCCGCCGAGAGTACCATTAAGACTAGCAGCAATGCTACTATTAAGTGGATTATTAAGAGCGTTAATACCGGCTGTAGATCCATTGCTGTTCAAACCATTTAAACCCTGAGGGCCCATTAATGGTCCTCCATTCAAGCCAGTGCCCAATGGTGTAGCACCAAGGGTTCCACTCAAACCATTTGCAGACGGGCTTATATTGTTATTTATGTTATTTCCGCCAACTGATCCAATAGAACCAATACCATTGAAACTAACTGCGCTATGATGAGAGGAGGCGCTGTTCTGGTGCTGTAGTTGATGATTGTGATGCATTATTCCAGATTGACCCTGTGGGGGAGAGTCTGGGGTTAGAACATTTGACATCATAAAGCCATTTCCTAGAGCATATAAGTCCCCATCAAAAGAACTTTGCATTGATGTTGGCAAAGAAATTGGACTGCTAGCTGTTACCGAACTTGCTAGTTGGCTTTGAGAGCTATTTGAACAATTCATACCAACATTGGTACTTCCGCTTGCGACGCGACCGCTACCTATCATATTTGGTGGCATTCCAGGTAATGTTGGTGGTGGTGTGCTTTCCTTAGGAGATGGAGGTGTAGATTCAGTTCGAAACTTTCCAAATGTTTCCTGTGCCATTTGTTCAAATTTGTCTGCCTTTGTATCAAATGTCAATGAATAATTGATATCGCATTTAGGAGTTGTATTTATTAGGTTAATAAATTGTGCAGCAATCAATTTTTTCATTGACAGAAATTCTGCTGCATTGGCTTGGTCCAATACACGATTAGTAAACTTGCAAGTATTTTCAATTTTACCCATAGTATTTTCAATGTTTTGCATAAGATCCATTATTTTTAATTCCCTTTCTGAATGTAATTTTTCAAGCTCAACTAATGCATGATCTCGACATTTTTCCAACATTTTCTTATAATTATCAAAAGTTTCTTGAATAAGAGCTCTAGCCGAGTCATGCTGAGTTTGGAGCTCAGTGAGTGCACTAGATAAATTTGCGGCAGCGTCGTCGCAGTATTGCACCTAAAATACAAATTATAATAACATTTATGGTATCTGTAATTAATCTTGAGACAAAAATTTATGGTATAATATTCTTCTTTGTTTTAAATAAGTAAAAATATTTCAAAGTCATTCGCCTATGTATTTGCAGGATAGCGTAAGCAGCTCTGCACTCACTCACTCAAAGCCTGCACATTTTTGAAAGCTTGAGTAGCGAACAAGTGCATACGTACGCATATTTACTCTAATTTGATTTTGATAGTATATAAATACATATGTATATTGTTGTTGTTATTCTGTTAAATATATTATTGTTATCTGCAGTGCTAGACAATACAATCAAAACTTTTTTAAAATTCATTTTGACTAGCGAAAATTTAAAAATGTTCTCAATAAATTGGCAAAATTAAATTTAATGCCGCTGTCGAGTCCTAAGACACATTTGGTCAAAGTTCGGATTTAAGTCCTATTGAAAATTTGTGGATTTAATTTAAAAAAAGAGTCGGTGAACGCCAACCGACAAATATGGAGTAGTGGCACAGTAGCCCACTAAGACTTGCAGAAGTTAGTGCGTTCAGTGACAACAAATTACTATGTATGGCAGCCACCAAAGGTGGACATACCCAGTATTGAATCTAAATAATTTTTGTTTTTTAGTTATCCAATAAAATTGAAAATCATATGTAAATAGAGTTTCTTTCCTAATTGCTGAAATGCTTAACCTATAATTTACAAAACAATTTCGGATTGAAGGAGATTAAAATTAAAGTCAAAATAAAAAGTTGAATATAAGTTACAAATAAACTCACCTTAGATTTGGCCTCTTTCATTAGATTCTCGATATCCCCTCGTACCGATTTCTCGGCAGATCCAATAATGTCATAATGATGTTCACTACCTTTATGATCAGCAATTAAACAATCATTGCAGACAGGAATTTGGCAATTAAAACAGTAGTACTTGAGATTCTCTGATACATGAACATTACAATATAATGGTTTATGAATAACCAAGGGTTTATCATTATCAACAGACTTTTGCAAATCCTCCAATTTAACGACACTGTGGTTTTCAAAACACCTCATATACTTGTGAGCATTGTCGCAGCCGCTACATAAAAAATTTGCGCAATCATTGCAACGAGAAATTGCATTCTCCTTACTTTTGCATGAAGTGCAATGCAGTTGCTCCGATTCAATTGTAGCCAAGTCCAAAATATTGGTTAAAATATAATCACATGTCAAAGACTGTACTCCTTTGGAACCAATCTGTAAAAATGTACAAAAGTGGTATGAGTATAAACATTTAAAACATATAATGTAGATCGTAAGGTAAATTGAATGTAATAGATTTCCAATTCCAAACTAAAAACTAAACTAAGCTACAGTAAGAAAAGCGCAGACAAGTATTGAGCTTACTTCTAGGCGTATATCTTATAACTTTATTTTTGTTACCATTAAAATGGTACATAAATATCGAGCCATAACCGCAAAAATATCTCAAGCGACAAAAACGAAATTTTACAGGGGAAGGTTTTTATTATTTATTTCTTGTGCAAATTAAGTTAGAAAATTAAACTTTTTTTCTGTTATAAATTCATAACGGTACAGAGTGTGACCCTGAAATTTTTATAGATGATGCAAATGATGCCAATGAATTTATTTATTGCAAAACACGATATTTGAAAAATATGTCGCTTGAGATATTTTTGCGGTTATGGCTCGATATGTTAAGCACTTCCTAATGGCAGAGTATGAAAAGGAACTTATCGAGGCTACTTCAATAAATCTACCTGATAATGGAACTATTCTTTTAGAGATATATTGTCCTCCTAAATATTAGCGAAGGGCACAAAATTGATATCAGCTGATGACTACAATGCAAAGCATATACTCTGGGACTTTTGCCTTCTTACTCCAAAAAGAACGCAATAGTTTGACTCAATTTCATCGGTTACTACTGACAAATTCACCGAATAACATATTTGATTAGCTATACTTTTGAGAAAAATGGCGCGATGTACAAAATATAAGACTAATAACACTATTGCCAGCTAATGTGAATGTAAAATTAAGATGATAATTTGATATCGACCCAGACCTTTTAAGTGCAGGTTTGGTAATTCAACAAATGCATCTTCAAAACGAACTGAAGAAGAAATTGTTGGACCTTAGGGTTACCATCGCACTGGACAAGTTAAAAACCACGTCTTGAGCTTGGACTTCGAAACTGAAACTGAACTGAACGAATACAATTATCTCAGCTTATGGATTTCGCTAGGGCCGGTAATCAAGATGAGGTGTAGCAAACAATAGGAATTAATAATCAGGAACTCTCAACATCTTCTATCTTGAAGCCTTTGAAGAGACTGAACATCTTTAAGCGTAATCTGGACCGCTTTAAGGAGGGCAAAGCCAATAGTGATAGTGGATCACAACATTCATCGGTCTTTATATCAAAGTAAAGAACTTCTGACCTAAGAGCGTTAAAAATGTCTACTCTGACATCAGTGGGCCTGATTGACAGGTGTGGCGTAATTGACTGAACTGATTGTTCCGTATGCTACGGACAAAGTGAGAACATGTATTCCTGCGAAGGGTGAATTAAATCTAAATCTACTATGGCAAGCTGACGGTAGTAGAGAGTGATATAAGAAGCAAAACCAGGCCTATATTGGCATATATATTCCGAACTGCGTATTGAGAGCTAGAAGGTAGAGACTTTTTATAGCATCAAGTCGACGCTTTTAAATGACGATTGGATTATGTATAAATCCTATTTCAATAGGTATAAAGGGAGCATAATGAAGGGATACTGCAGCCTATGAAGGGATACTGCAGCCTATGACCCGTCTCATGCCCAAGATGGTATTCCGTCTTGGCCGAAATGGAGCAACAGACGATCAATTCCGACCAGGTAGTACCTAGATACTTGGAAAAGGGCTTAACCCCGGACGAGGTCAGGAAGGTAACCGAAGAATACAGGCCCAAAGACAATGTTCCACCTAAACTGCAAAAGGTCAAAAAAGGATGGAAAAACATAACAAAAGGATAAAGGAAGAGCACGATTGAAGAGAAAAAAAACCTGATGGCAATCGGAATGGAAGGATTGTTTAAGAGGTTAGTATATTTAATAAGCGACTTTCAATGACTTTTTTAATGTTTTTTTTTCAATGGTGAATATCGGCGGTGGTACTGCACCCTGAAGTTAGTCATCTGAAAATATGGCGACAAAGACTTGAGAAGTTAGGAGTGTCTGAAAGCGAAAACCGAAATGGACCCATTTTAAATATGTTACTGGCTGTAGCCTAAACTGGGATATTTTGAAAAGGTAAAAATAGAACAAAATGGCGGCGTTTTGAATATTTTTTTTTCGTCAATTTTTTCCAAACCTATTTTTTTCCAAAATTTCAGGAAAATAGGTAAAATAGTTTTGCTCAATTGTGGTTGTCAAGTCTGCATTTTTGACATAGAGGGCGCATTTGATGAAACTCCTCACGAGGTCATAAAGAGAAAGGTCATTAGGAAGAATAGGTTTAAAACTTATATCTAGATTGATGGCAAAGGTGCTATACGCACGAATGAGAAATGGCGAATGGTAGGAAACGAGATAAGGGTCGACACAACTAGGGTGTACCCACCGGGTAGTTTGAATGAAGTAAAATAAATCCCGGGAATGTAATCAAGGAGACCATGATGTTTGGGTATCCAGGACACATCTGAAACAGATCAGCTTTTATGGATTTGGGCAAGATACAGAGGCTAGCTTGTGTTAGTATAACAATGGAATCTATCCTATATCCGCGCTAGAAGCTCTGTTGAGTTTAAGTTTGCTGATCATGAAAGCAAAAATCAGGGTTTTAGAGACAATGGAAGACATGTTTAAAAATAAATTCTTTAGGTGATTTAGAGACCCAATCAATCGGGTGACTGACAACTTCCTCCTTAACTGTCCCCAGTAGACTATATTTTTGGGAAATTCTTCACAATCAGACTAAGTAACAAAAATGAATGGAATATCTACATACTCTTTTAAGAGAGTAACGTTTTTGTGGTATTCAATCGCGGATCTTGAGACAGAGGCAGAAATTTTTGGGATCAGAATAAAATATTCCGAACCTACTGGAAAACTCGCGGAATTCCATCGAAAGATGTGACCAACTTATCTTGGATAGGAAGTACAAAGGGGGAGATATAGCAATAATACTTGACCCAGACAGTTAAGCCACCATTCGAGCACTCGGCTCTTATGGAATCAAATCGAAAATAATTGGGACTCTCTGGGTCGCAAATAGAAGTGAACACTTGCGTGAACATATTGCGTCATTTGTTATAACCCACCTCTGTAATGATGTCGTAAAAAAATTTTTAAACCGTCTTCAAATGGAATAGTCATTTGTCATCACGCAATTCAGCAAAAAAAGGACTGATTTGCTGATGACAGATAATAGGAATCTCGCTAACGCACTCCATCACAGCATGTGAAGCTATAATCACACTGGTATAGGTTTCAACGACATACGAAATACAGAGACAGGAAAATAAGAAGCTCCATTCTGTCGACTATTCGTCGAATACCATACTTAGGCCAAGAGAGTGATAATACGGATATCTATCTATATAAAGTGAAAAACATTATCTCTGGAGCTAATTTATTGAAAGTTCTTAGCCCTGACAGCATACTACCATTGGTGAATCTGGTACGTCTCCTGGATCTCTGCATATAGCAAATGGCAACCTTTTATATCTGGAAGATTGCGCAAATAAATCCCATTTAATATCAGGTAAATCCAGTACTATAGAGCCAACTTTAAAAGAACACTTTCCTTTCCTCTCGTTCCGCACGTGGATTCAAAGAATCACACGTTATTGGATTCAATAACGCTAATTTGGTAAATCCCAAACATCAAACCATCTAACTCAGCGGAAGACAGTTCAGAGACTGTAAGACCAAGCCCCACGAAATCTGAATAGCTGTCCTTTAAGGAGAAGTGCTATTACCTTTTTTTCAATCTTGACATCTCGGTTGTCGGCATCCGTGTATAAGCAGAAATATGGTCCTTAAGACATTTGCTAGCTCCTCATGGGGTACGACTAAAGAAATCACAATTACCACGCACAAGGCAATAATTCACTCAAACCTGAATTTCGCAGCCGTTCTATTCTCAGCATCTCTACTGGTTGTGTGTAGATGAACAGTATTGAGAATATCATGAGTATTGTAACTTCCGTTTAGACAATACAGAATCTTATTAATCAAACAATTCCTGATAACGGAAAACTCACCTCCCATACATATCAGACAAGATATCCGTAGGAATATCAATGACAACTGAATTTTAGCAATTGTTGGCCGGATATCTTTCACGGATACCTACAAACATCAAAATCAGTAGGCGGTAGTAATGGATACAATCACTATTGATATAGCGCACAATGAGAAACTTCTATTCAAGTAGACTAGTTTAACACCTGTACATCTGAGGTTCGGTTGGAACTCTATTCTCAAAGAATTATAGCCGGATCTTAGAATCACTTGCCGACGAATTCCCCTAAATAGCAAACATCTCTTTCAATGTCACAGTAGACCTACATATCGGCGCCCGTTAAATCTGTTTTTATGAGCGATAGAGGTTGCACGATTTCTACTGCAGACACCAGCAACAAAACCAATGACACTACTATTAACTAAACATCCATGAAATATATACTCGTATTTGGATAAGTGATTTGTTAATTCCTTATACCTTGAACAGCAACAAATCAGTTACAACAACAAAAACCTCTGAGACAGATCAGTTCCAAATTCAACTCTTAACGTCTACCTTTTGAAGATTCCCACGGTAAAAAATTTCGAGATATATCCGAAACAAAAGAAGATATCGCAAAATTCAAAAAAGTTTTGAATGGTAAAATTAACTCCTTCATAAATTACTGCGAAGGTTCACCCGACGATAGCAAAAAACTGCTAAAACTTTAGTCTTGTTTCGGGGTCAAAAATTTTGTCGGCCTGAGTAATTACATTAAGCAATATGTATTCCCATCAGATGTAAATTTATCGGCATCTTAACATTAAACCAAACTATCAACAATATCTTTTAGGAGCGAGAATTAACAGTGGTATAGTGGTCGAAAAAATAGGTCGAAAGGATGAAGAATACATAAAACACAGAGAGAAAAAAGTTGTTTTCTCTATATTGAAAATTTCACTAACCGACTTGCAGATCTACATGCAAATGACACAAAATTCATTTCGAATATAACAAATTTAATATCCACCGATTATCTGCATGAAAAGTTGATACCAGTCAAACAGTATAGTAAGTATACTACTGCTACTAATGGATTTTCCCATAACATTAGTAGATGACCATCGGGTATGTTCTGAAAAACGCAAATCGCCTAAATTTTGCGCTTGACACAAGATTACAAGCTTTCAGGTATGTTCTGAAAATCACAAAATTTCAAATCACTTGTGCTTTTGAAATCACAAATCGGATTTAAGGGTGTTCTGAAAACCACAAAACTTTTAAATTTTCGGTGTGATTTTGCCTTTACGAAAACACAAGAAAACAGCTGTTTTTTTGTTTAGACAACTAAAAAGTAAATGCAAAATCACAAAACCAAATAACAAAATTTCTTGAAATGGGAAGTGTCTTTAATTTTTTCATAATTTTATACTTTTTTGGTCCAAACTTGTTCATTTTACTATAAAAATCAATAAAAAACATTTTAAGCTTTTCATTTAATTCATTTATTGTAAACTTCTAAATAAAACAATTGAAAAAATAAGCAAGTGATTCTAAATCGGTAACCACTTAGCTAACCGGTTTAAAATCACAAAAATTACAAAATTTTTGTGTCCAGAACACCTTTCTTGTGATTTCAAATCACTTTCACAAAAAGTGATTTTCAGAACATGCCTGTTTGTTGCATTATTTAATAAGTATGAAACGAACAGAGTAAGATTTATCTGTAAGGATTAAAAATCAAACATCTTCACGTCAAACTTCCAGCAATCCTGTTTCTTATTTCAACTCCTTCGTTATTGGCTTGTAGTTCATCAGAATCTTCTACTTCTTCACTTACGTCTTCTATTTCTGCACTAAAAGTGACGGCGGTTTCATCTACATCCTCTACCGGAATGTTAAAGTGCTTACAAATATTGTGCAAAGCACAACATACATTTGTTATTTTAAGTATTTTTATAGGAGTGTATAGAAGACACATCTAAAATGACTCATATAGGAGTACTTACAATTAACACATTTAAACTATAAAATCCGCAAAAATAAAGTTTAGAACACGACGGGGGTTTTATTATTCTCACATGCGTGCCGTCTACCGATCCAATTACTCCTGGAATTTAAACTTTTGATCCAAAGAAGGCATAGTCTTTCTTTCTTACGCCTGCTGCGGAACGCCTAATGGGTTAGAATAATCACTCAGGACACGTCTTTTTAATTTTTCTTTTCTGGATTATTGCAGCTTTTTTATGCTTAATAAAAAAAAACCTGTAGGCATTTTTGCTCTTACATGTTTTATTTTTTACGTAAACGACTTCGAAAAATGTAAGATCGCAGGTAAAACGCGTGAGTTTTAGAACACCCTGAAATAAATTTGGCGTTTTTAAAATCACTTGCGATTTCAAATCGTGCGATTGTCAGAATATGCCTGCATATTTCTGGATAGATCCCCACATTTAAAGAGAGAATATTAAGAATTAAGACCAGCCGCTTTAGCCAAACTTTAAATACAAATACAAAAAAATTGCAGCATTAACGAACCTACACCGAAAAAATTGACGAGTTTAGACGTAACAAAAAGATTAATTACATTACATAATTCAGAGTTTTTATACGATTAAGAAAAAAGTAGAATATAGCTTTTACTTTTAGCAGAGCTTTTAAAACGTCAAGCTAAATTATTTCGCAAGTTAAAAGGGTTATTGGAAGTATATATTTAACGACTTTTTGATGGGTACAAAACGTTTTTAACAAGATGTAGAACAAGAGTAATAACGTTTCTTAAACTTACCTGAGTAACTTGCTTACAAGTAGGACATTCAATTTGAGTTTTTCCAGAATTCGAAGAGACATTCTCCCCGGCAATTGAAGAATTAGAAGACGATGAAGAAATGTTGCCAGAGCATTCGTCAATAAGCAACTTAGATAAACAAGATTCACAAAAGACATGAAGACATGACAATACCCGTGGAGATTGCAAACGCGAGCTGAAATTCAAGACAATGAGTATTTTTTACTGTTATTGTATTGATATATTACCTGCAAATCTTGCAATTCTTATCGACACCTCCTTCGCAAATTGCGCCAGCGGAGTCTTCCAGTGAAGACCCCAATTCACTACCAACACTGTTCTCGAAAACGTCACTAAACATATTTCCGCCGCCGAAACCCAAGAATGAACTGGCAAATGAAGAAGAACGCGAAGAAATGCTTTTCAAATCCTTTGAAGTAGAATTGCTTGTCAAGATAGAATCGTTGAAATCTAACGAATTGACGAGTTTATCAACAATGGAATCCACAGCGGAAGCACTACAATTAGAAACTGGTTCTAACGATTGGGTAATATGTGACTCAAACGAATTAATAACAGAAGTGCTTGCAGTGGTTACAATACTTGATACTGAAGAAGAACTGGAGTTAGTGCTTTTTAAGATACTAGGTGCAAAATCCTCGAGAGTTGCCATATATAAATACCCTTAAATCGTGTATTAACCAAATCACAAGTCAGTAAGTAGATTAATAATGTAAAGAAGGAACGTAGAAAGCTTATTCGTAGCTTTAATTCTCCCAAGCTTATTATTGTTTATTGTTTGGTTATTTAAATATGGCGAAATTATGTTTTTAATGGCAAAAGTATTTTCAGGGTTATAATAAAATAAATACACAATAAAACAAGTCTTTGGGATAAATTTATAGACTTTATGGATCACTTATCTTTTGTTATAAGCAAAATTTTCATTCGCCAAAAGCCAATAAATCTGTTGTAATATATTTGTTTATCTTATCCTTAGGTGTCTTTTTTAATAAATTATTTATATATATATATATATATATATAGATGTATATATATTTATATTTTTTTTTTTTTTTAATTTATAGATTTTTTGTTTTTATTATTGTATTTTTTCAACTTTTTGGTATTTTTCTCGAGGAAAGAATCACGAAATATTTGTAGATTTGCAATTTATGTTTTTGTTTTTCAAAAACATTAAATATACAATTTAATTTTTTATCGCTTTAGTTTTTACGATTTTTCACAATCGGCAAAAGATATTTTTTTTTTATTATAATTCAAACGGCAAAAGCGTCTTCATAAGATTAAATCTTGTTTACTTTTGCAATATTTTTCACTACCACTGAATTATTACTTTTTTCCTTTACGAAAAGAATCCTTGTGTTTGTCTCGTATTTATTTCCTTTTAATTATTAGTCTGCTTCTCAATCATTCTGCAAAATAAAAATTTTTTTGCTTATTAGCATTTTTTTGAAAATTAAATATTTTTTATAAACTATGGTTACTGATTTAAAAAAAATGTCTTACGACAAGTTTATTCATACTTCTAACAAGTCAAATTATATCAAAATTTTATTTAAAAGTCACTACCAATATACATGTATTTAACGTTGTATTGTCTCAAAAGCGTATGTTTACTTTTTATGTGTGTCTATTGTTACTTTTACCTAAGATTTGTGATTTTTAGCAGGCGAAATAGGCAGAGCGAATCAGATTTGACAGGAGATGGATTTGAAAACAAGCAATAAATATACGTTGTTTTTGAAACAAATGCAAAGCGAAATGAGTGGTTGTAATGTACCTGGTGCACTCCTTTATAAATTATGTATTCTTAATTAGTTTTTATTAAAATCCGACACTTTCAAATGAACAGATGAAAAGTAAAAAAATGCTTTTTCTGCATTTTGAACATAGATTTTTAATGATAGCAATTAAATTCCGATTAGGGGATTAAAAATTCGACCCACGATGTTTTCGTGAATTAACTTGTAAGACCAATATGCCCATAATCAAATTTGTTTAAGCGGTTCCTAATAATTTCTCGCCCAAAGTTTAGCTTCTTAGCAATCAAAACAGCGATTACTTGTATAAAAGTCAGACTAGATATTTTTTATTTCAGAGATATTTCGTAAAATAGCGAATTTTTACTATCAAAATTACGCTTAACACGTTCCATGCCAAGCTGTTTTTGAGAAAGTGTCATTTCTAGACCACTTGTACCATTTTCGGTACGAGATAACTACTTTTATAAATTCCTGTAAATATATCGAGCCATAACCGCAAAAATATCTCAAGCGACATATTTTCCAAATATCGTTTTTTGTAATAAATAAATTCATTCTATAAAAATTTCAGGGTCACACTCTGTACCGTTATGAATTTATAACAGAAAAAAAGTTTAATTTTCTAACTTAATTTGTACTAGAAATAAATAATAAAAACGTTCCCCTGTAAAATTTCGTTTTTGTCGCATGAAATATTTTTGCGGTTATGGCTCGATATGTTCTTTTTTTATTTTTCAGAAAATGTATATTATTTTATAATTAATATTAAAACGGCAAAATGCATAAAAGAAAAATAAAAAATTGAATTCATTTCACATATAATAATTGACATAAGATTGTACATCACTCTAATAGAATATATATTTTACTTAAGTTCGATTATACTTTTATAATTTTTCACACTTTCTGCATATCCTGATTTGCAATGGTTACTTTTTGGCTGGTCTGCCATTACCTTTTTGTAATTTATTGCGTTTTCTAGAAGGTGGGACATCGTCATTTTCTTCAGAAAATATATATAAATCAGTGTTTTTATACATTATAAATGTGAAATTGAACTGTTGGTTTTTTGTATTATACAAAATCGACGCATTTACACCTGCCGTATTGAACAAAAGTTCAAAAGTGCACTGCTAACTAATTACCACGCCATATGTACCGTTATCAGTACACGACTCAAAAATTACTCTAAACATATTTACGTAACATAAAACAGCCCTACCAACAACAAAATTTTGGCTATAAACATTTTAAATTAAAAAATTCAGCTTGGCGTAGAAATGAGACTTAGTGTGCACCGAAAACGGTACACGTGGCAGGGAACGTGTTAATTAGTACCATTAATTATAAAGTAATTCAAGCAACCATAAATCTGTAACACAATATCGTACATTTGTAACTGATTTTATGATACTTATATATTGTAAGATAAAAATTATTAAAACCATCTATTGGAAAAACAACACATTTGTTTTCACTTTACCTAATATTATACTAAATATTTACAATTTTAAAATATTAACAAAAGTATTAGAGAGCTTTAAAGAGCGTTTTGTGCTACTAGATGAGTTAGCATGTGTTAACGGAACTAGCATTTTATTAGAATCGTAGAATAAATGTACAGCCCATCGTATGTAAGGTACTTTTCAGATATATATTACTATCACTGTTGTAAGAGAGATGTTTTGTCAAACTACGTCTTCGTATTCGATACCAATAACAAATACGTATTATTTATAGGATGACAATGAGCCACGCTAAATCCTTAGTGGAAATAGGAAGTGATCTCACCGACCCATTCGCTCTTAAAAGAGATCTGAAACATCTATGGTGGTAAAGGGAACTAACATTATGATAGTAACCGTCGGCAGTTGTCGTGTCAAGGATATAAATGAATTTGTTAAGCGTGGATATGCTATAAACCAGAGAATGAATGTAAACAACGACATAAAGAGACGGATATTGTTACTTAAAACAAAAGGCAAAACTAATACAGCACACCACGCATAGTGCAGTACAAGATACTGTGATCTTACTATTTTAGGTTTTTATTTTTAAGTTTTTTACAACTAAGAAAACTGTGTAAGTACTATGTATAGAAAATATTTTCAATTGTCGTAGAAATTAAAAGATTTTCTTTTATATTTCAACCCCAAATCCAGAGGTATGAATAAATTTTAATAATTTTCAAAATCTAATATACCCCTTTCTCTTATAAATATTTTATTTTTAATTGATCTACCCGCTCACTCTTACATTTTGAACTTATGGCCAGCTCAGGCCTTTTTCAATAGACTTTATCTCGTCTAGCAATCTCCTTCACCACGTCCCGCCCTGCCAACCACGACTTCGCGTTGCATGCGGATTTCAATCGCGGCATTGAATGTCGACTTTCGCAATACATGCTCAATCCAACGACATTTTCTCAATCTAACCTCTACAGCAATGGGTGATTGTCTGCGTCTTCTATAAAGCTCTAAGTTGGATATCCAGATGTGGGGCCACCATATGCAAAGTATACTCCTGAACTAACGGTTAAGAAAAGCCTGCAGTTGTTCGCTGTTCCCACTGACACGAACCATTTTTCGTCTTCGTAAAGAAGTACAGATTTCACATTCGCTTTGAATAGCAACCGGCAGCGCCATCATTTTTGAAGACGTGCAAGTGCCTTTACAAATGGAGCCTCGATGTCCAGTTTGGCACCACCATCAACGGGGATTTGACTGCTAAGAAAAGTAAAACTTTGCACTTCTTCGACACACCTATTATCAAAAAGGATGGTCTGTGATTTGTTATCGTTGATTCGCAAATGGTACCTTGCAGTATACTTTTTTAAGATGTTCAATTGGTCTCTTACGGCATTTCGCTTCGAGGAAATTAAAGCCTTATATGCCTGAGTTAGGTCGTTAAGATGTCACATACTAATTGGGAGCCTGAGAATACTAGAATCTATACTCGCTCGAAGCACCTTGTCGATTGCCACTAGAAATGAATGGTAGGAGAATACATTCTTGTCGGACACCGATATCAATAGGATCAGAAATGTGAGGATCTGTATTCAAATGCTAGGTCTGTATAAGAAGAACTAATTTGTCTGGGATCCCTTTCCTCTCAAGTGCTTCAACCGGTCGAAAGATTTCTCGAAGTCAACAAAACCCATATATAAAGCTTGCTGTAGTTCATTGATCTGTTCCAGCATGATTCGAAAGATATCTTTCGAAAGATATCTTCGAAAGACTTCGACTTCGAGAAATCTTTCGACCGGTATATGTGTAAGTAGATTTTTCGAACATACAACTGCTGCTGGCCTGAAGTTTTACAGTTTCTACCTCTTATCACATGATTCAGTAAAATTTTAGAATTTTAAAACATTACTCAAGACGTGATTTCGTTAGTTCTTAGCATTAAATCCATTTCAATCAATTTAATTATAAATTTATTTATTGAATACGATAATTAAAACAGTTTTCCTACAATGTAGAAATGTGCTAAGATAAAATCTGTGTCCAAACAAGATAAAACCTACAACCCAATAGCAATATTGTCATATAATTCGAAAAATTAATTTATATGCAGATGATCCACTATTTGTATAACAATGACATACTCTCTGAGGGGCAATGTGGTTTCAGACCTAATCACAGCTGTATTTCTTCCCTTATTAAAGTTTCAGAGGAGTTGCTGCCAAGGACGAATAATAATATTGTCATTATACGGTATTTAATAATGCTGACCATACTACTTTCTGCCAAAATTTAATCCAAGTGCCATTTTTCGAAAACTGCTGTTAAACTAATCTCATCGTACAAATGGAATGAAAGTTAATTAGTGTATCATGATGATAATAAATCAAACAATTTTTAATACCTAGAGGTGCGCGACAAAGGTGGATAGTTGGATATTATTACACTATATATGTTAAACTATGTTAAACTATACATCAATTGATTGCTGTGTGAAATTGCAATTAAATTGTGATCTATGTACAACCATACCTCGCTTTGCATCGTTTCGTTTTTTCGAAGTTGTGTCGGTTCGAGTTATTTTTTTTCTTTAATTTTTTTAAATCTCTTTTTCCTAATTGCGCCATCGTAACAAAACTTGGGGATTCCCTTTTAACTGAAAATAACACAGTTTTATTTTCACCTTTCTTTCTAATTTTAGAGTTCAGTTTCAATTAGTGTGTTATAAATTAAGTGAATTTTTTATTCTATTTTAATTGATTTTCTTTCTGTATGTATGTAATAAAATTTTATATAATTTTTGTTTTTTAAATGTTTACTTTGTCCAATTTTCTGTTTAAAAAGTAGTAATTTCCTAACCCTGGAACCTATCTTTGATTTTTACATGGCTTGCTATAGAAAACCATATTTCACTTTGCATCGTTTTTTTCTTTTTTTTGAAACGTAACTACGACGTAAAGTGAGGTATGGGTGTAATGTGTTTATATGGGCGTCGATAACTGATTTTTATCTCATTCCGAAAAAAAAACTCTACAACACAGATTACACCTATTCAAATTAATAATACGACTACTGACACCGTACTTAATGTCAAAAATCTAGGCGTTATTTTTAACAATGTCCTTAACTTGTTCGACCACGTGAATGCTGTGCTACTCATTAAAAGCTACTGTACGAATGGGAGTGGGAAGTTAGACCAGTCTGCAAGCTCTGGTAATATACACTGAAGATAGTATACACGACAATGTAACATTTCCTGGGTAGAAGAGAGGATCTGCTCTACCGCTGGATTGTGCTGGGCGAATCGTAATCCAAAAACAAAACATCCCATTTTTCTCTCTCGACCAGACATTCTTTGTCTCAACGGAACACTGCCTACTAGGATCCCAGGTCAGAACATTTCCGTCGAATTTGGTAGTCGGAGGGACACCGACTTTCACTATCTTCCAGTTAGGTGGTGCTATGGCGTGTTAAAGTACTGTGAACTTCAGTCCTAACATTTATACATGGTACATAAGGGCGCCTGTATGGCATCAGCGCCATTCTTTTATAAAACGTGCTAGCGCAATGTACGTAATAAACTGGCCTAAATGGGAACTATATAGTGACGCTACCTAACCTAACCTATGAAAATACTGAAAATGCGAACATTTTTATTCACAAAAGGTGTATGTTCTCCTAAAAAAGACACCGCATATAATGTCCCTACGACAAAGTGCTCTATTTAACCCATTGAAGTTCGACTACGTCGAATGAACCGACGCGTTCGCACGGATCAAAAACTTGAAGTTGTTTATAATATTTGAATATGCATATATTTTCTTCATTGTGTCTTCGATAAATTCCGACATCACATACCAGTTGTCACGTCTGCCATGAGTATTTTTTGCGTGTCTTTGGATTAAGCTTCATAAAGCATCTAACCCCCTGAGGAAATCACTTTATTTACGAAATTTTTTTATTAATTACATTAAAAGTGTATATCAGCCACTAGATAATATTATATAGGTATTGCAACGGAATCTTATGCAATCAAACTTTAGCTCTATAATTTTTACAAATGCACTTTACTTTCGTTATGCTGGTAAATGAAACTAGTGCACGTTTTGATTTGTCTTTGGAGATCTGTCAGCTCGCAAAACGAGCTGGAATTGCTTTGATAACAGATGACAACCTTTTCATCGTCAGACCTGCTACTGTAAACCAATCAACCATTAGCTGGAGAAAATTCAATAATGAAATATAAATATTTGCGAAGAAATAATAAAACGATGGAGGAGCTGGGTTTTGAAAACGTTGCTTAATTTCACGCGAATAAATTTTCTCTTATCGCCAAGTGTGGAAACGTACGGAAACTTTGGCTGTAGATAATTACTTAGTAGTAGTAGTGCATTAATGATGCGAATGGGTTAAAGCAAGAAAATAGAGTTTTTTAATACAGTAAACTCGAGGTAATGTGAACTTCTAATGTAATTAAGTACTCGGCGATGTGAAAACCTATTTCTTTACACTCTTAGTTAGTAAACAAAGTTTAAAAGTTCTAAATAGTGAAGAATTTTTTATTATTTATTTATTTATTTCTTAAATTTAATCAACAGAATCAATTCTGAAATTAAACACATTTAGGAGCATTAGCTACTTGGGCCATCAGCTCTAGAATATTTTCAATCAAGGACTTATCTCCTGTAATAAAGCCAATGAATCGAGATACTTCAACCAGCAATATTCGAAGTGCTCCAACCAGCAATATTATCGAAGACGGTAGGACATGAAGTTGATGTTAAAATTTTTAATAAAGCACCGATTGATCAAACAGATCTTAAAATACTGTTTGTTTGTAGAAGACAAGGAAGACAAAACATTGTAACAAAAAGCTTTTTTAACTAACATATTTATTTATTGTTTTGAACATATTTGTATAAAGCGGTTAAGATTTATATAAAGTTTATTAAATACAGTAGCGGTAAAGTACCCTTGTAGGCTTGGTAAGTATGGTAGGTATAGTATAAATACTACATTTACATCAACGCAACAACAAAATGCATTTATTTCAAATATACAACGCTCTATTAAATGTACCATGCAAAAAGGTCTAGTATATGAGCTTGGTAAATATAAAACTAAACAGCTGATCGTCTATCCGCCAAAATATACTTTGGCCAAAATAATTTAGTTTTGATTTTTTTTTTTATAAATTGTGCGCAAAATATTGAAAAACAAATGAGAAATGAACAATAATCAGCTGTTTAAATAAGTTTACCATGGTATATTTCTTATACCATGTAAGTTTACAATAGATGAAAAAAAGGTGCTCGCGCTTGGTTGTCAAAAGTATGAGTAAATATAATAGAGTAGTAAATATACAACAAAGAGTGAAAACCGCTAGTATGTTACAAAATTTCATAATCGAAAATGTGAACATTACATTTTTGCACCAATGTTTTTGTTATATTCGAGATGGCTATTATTGTTTTATAATTGAAACCCAAAAGTTATTTCCATTCCAAAAGACATCACTGTCCTACATTCTAAATAGTTATCATCCAGAAACTGAAATTGTGCTAATATAATATTTCTCGAAATAGAAATAGTCTGAGATTGTACAAGCTTTTATATTAAGCACCCAACAGATCTACTTCAGGGGTCTACTCCGTTGCTAACATTACAATTTCGTTTTAAAATCTACCCAAATATATTTTTTCCAAAATCCAATGCAAAAAAAACTGGTAAAAAAATAAGAAATAATTGATTAATAATTCGTCGCACACTATTCTCTATTTCCCTCATCGTATAATACGGTATTCCAACATTATGTATACGGCAAACTCCACACATCTGCAAATTGTCTTAATAGTTAATTTTAAACTAAAAGCCGCAATAAAAATTTATTATCATAAATATCGATAAATTAGTATCGATTTGTGGTTAAAGTCATTTATGCTCACATAATTTAAAAAAATCTAAATTAAATTGAAGAAACTGAAATTTTAGCGAAATATTGAAAAATCTGATCTAATTTTCACCGGACACTGATTTCTAGTAATTCTGGCCTAATAATTTTCATTAATTGTTCACAATACGCACTTAAATAATCAATAAATTGATAGCACTTTGTCTTGGAAATCATTTTGAATATGCAGTATAGCAATTCCTGTTTGGTATCTATGATTAAAAACAGCCAACCTAGTTTTAATAGTAATGTCATTATTCTTCAATTCAATATATCAAATTCTATCCAAATAGGACACAGGCACTTAAAATTCTGTCTATTTAACAAATGTTAAATAAAGCACATAAGGGAACAAAAATAAGAATTAGACGTTTTTATAAAAAAAACTAAAAGTAGGAAAAAAAAGCAAAATTCACATGATCGCTCAAATCGGTACTTGTAAATATAATTCAGAAATTAAAGAATATAAAAAAACTACATAGAAGGCAATAAGTATACATATTTACATTATGTCAGTAGGCACTATACTCATCTATTTTCTTTTATTATTTTGTCCATTAATGGACGTAATAACATTCTGACAATTTCATTTAGTGTATTGTATGTAGTACATATATCTTAGCGCCACAAATAACGCATATAACGCATAACATTTTGAATCCTAAAAACGTTTAAGTTTCAATAAGATTTTTATTTTTCTTAAAATAGGATGAATACTTTGAACGCTCCATAACACATATTCTGCTCAATGAAGAATAGCATGATAGCTTATAAGTTCCACTGGGTCAAGCTAATTGGAAGATAGCAATTCGAACTGCCAATTTAATAAAACTAAGATAAAAGTTTTATTTTTTTTTGGAAAAAGTGCTATATGTTCAATTTTACTGAATAGAAATTAGAAGTAATTCTTAATGACGAGGTAATTAATAGACTTGAATAGAATTCATCTTCGCTTTATTGTACCTAGAGGTTAGGTTAGGGTACATGGACAGCCACCAATTAGATTATATCATTACAGCGAGGAGATTAAGTACCAATGTACTTAACAAGCACTATCAAAAATTAACAATTATTTATGCTGAAAAGTGCAATTGGTTACAAAAAAAATTAAAAACCATATTTTTTATGTGTTCTGATTGGTTTTTTAACGATCCTTAACACTTCATTTCGTTTTTCATATTTTTTAGTGAATGAAATCCTATTATTATACTTCTATACAATACCCCCAAATTGTAAACTCCCAAAACAGTACGTAATTAGCGTTTTTGTTTTTACGCAAACCTACAGATAGAACTAAAGTTCTAACATGGAAGCTTAAGTTAGCAAACACAAAATAAAATAGTCCACACTCACATTAGAACTACAATCTCATGTACACATATAAATTCACACGCACTGACAAATACACATGCACTGTACTGGGGCCAATTGTGTCCTTGAATAATTTTTTCCACCTCTTATTGCAACGACGCTTTTTCATGCCCTTCATTTAAAAACGTAACACAAAAAATTAAAATTTTCAAATGTTTTTACAAAATTATTAAAGGCACCTCAATAGTAGATTTAGAAAAATTTATAATTTCTTTCATTTTCATTTAAACTTGATGTAGTCTATATAAAGAAAATTTATTTTTCACATTTTTTATTCGCAAAATTGCGAGCTCGTGGTAGACTCCAGAACTTTATATTTTAAAAAGTTCTTAAGAATTATTTTTTGGTACTCTAAAACCACAATTAAAATATTTGCATAAATAAATTAATATTGATGTATTAAACTTACCTGCACCATCATAAGATTTTTTACAAAAAAAAATAATGGCAGACAAAAATCAAATCTAGTACTGTAGTGTGAAAAAATTTTTTGTCTCTGCAATAGTATTTTTTCTACACTATTGAACAGGGTTGCCTGAGCCTTCCAGTCGGTGTTGCCGTATTATTAGAATAAATTTAAACTCATGAATATTAAAAAACAAGTATGCGTTTTTATTTTATTGAACTACAAATATTACTGTCAAAAATTTTAAGTTCAAAAATTACTGTTTAGTTGGCTGTGATATTTAAAATGAAGAAAAGATTTCGTAAAAAAAACTATTCATAATACAACTGTGCATAAAGAAAAGAAACAGTAAGAAAAATGTGTGAAGATTGGAAAATTGCGCCGGCCTAAATGCGCGTTTATGTTTCCAGTACTTATATCAGCTGTTACAAGAAGTAATATCAACTTGAATAACCTTTAAAGAATACAAATTGTAATAAACGCTAAATTATGAAAATTATTGAAAAACGAAAAAAAGGATTTAATATATATACATACATACTATGTAAATATATATCAGAGTAAAACTTACTAATCGGTATATTGGTTGCAAAGACTCAATCGACTTTATACATAAATAAATACATTTTAAGAGGACAATTTTCTTTCGATTTCATTTGCGTGAAAGCCTAACTATAACTTGCTAATTCAGATTTATTTAACTCTGCGAATGCACACGATTACTTTTGTAAACACCAACGAACTTCGCAATTTATTTAACCCGTGAGTTTCACGATCAATATTTGTCTTTTGATTTTTGACATACACGCAGGTTTTCACTAAACACGTATAATTAAAAATTTACCTTTTATTGTATTCGCTCAAAAACAGCTGATATATTGAAATGTATTGTATGTAAACCGGTTGTCTGAAAAATTCTGTCGTTGTCATTCGTTATATTTTTCTTGATAGAAATATTTCGAAAACAAAAATTGTTGATACCAAGATAATTTCAAATTGCGTGCTACTATCAATTTTATTGAATTATAATAAGCAGTATGTGTGAAAAATTTATTGAGAATATTGAACGTGAAACTGCAGTGTAAGCAATTAGTTATTCATGAATAAAACAAAAATTTAATTGAACATTAAATCGAGTGTAATTATTACACTGTAATATAACAATCTAGTTGTGTTTACAACAGAAGTTACAATGCATGTAAGAAATTCTTTTAAATTTTTTATATTATCTTTTGTATGACTATGGTTAGTCCCCAAGTTTCTTGTTCAGTGAAGTATTCTTCGTTTTTAATTTTATATACAAAGTTTATATTGTTCTGTTTGAGGATTTTTTGCATGTTGAGCCGTTTTAAGAATTGAAATTAATCGATGTATCTGTTACACTTCATTATGCATCTTATCGGCAATTTTGTAATTTCTATAGAAAGTATAATTTTTTTTTCATAAATGTGGTCAATAAGTTATTTAAATCGTCAGCAAAGCTTAAATATTTTATTTGCTCCACTTTCTTTATAGCTAGATTACTTTTCTTAAAAGTTGTGTTGCTCTTCCTACATATACATATATTTCCATTATTTTGGTGTTACATTTAAATTAAATTTGTTTATGTTTCATATAAATTAAGTTTGTTTGCCAATTATTATCATATATATTATATCTTGAGATATATCTTGGATTCTGTTCTAACAGCTCTATCATCCTTCATTGCTTACAGTGGCACATTTTCCCGGTCTTCATCCAAAAGCTCTTTTTTATCACATTTATATCGTTGAGCTACACCGAGCAAACTCTTCAGTACGGTCTCTACAGCATATGCTCAATAAAACGTTCAAATATTCTCTGCAAGGACCAAACGGGCTTACCTTAGATTACCATACCCCGCCACTCCCACTAAAGGCCGTTTTTATACGATATCTGTCAAGGTAAACCACTTTGGTTTAATGTTAAGATCAATTTTGTTCCAGCTAGCAGGTCGAACGACCGTTTTAATACCATTGTCATTAAGTGATTCACTTATATGTCAGATCATTTTTCTTATCCGAGCAGAAACTTCTGCAGAGGATATCAACGGAGTTACCTCCGAATGAGGCCACGTTGCACTAATCTTTTTGGATCGTTGTAGAGGTTGACAACTTTGTTATTTCAAACAATGAAAGAAGCCTCAGTTTAATGAACCCAAACAAACACAATACAATCATTCTTTAAGTTACCTTCTATTTATTAGCTTTTGATTTTTTGCGTCAAAATGTTGAACGACGTCAGTAGGACATTTAGGAATAGAAGCAATTTTATTAATGGTTACCATCAGTCAATCATAATAACGTTTATTGGGTTCAACTGGGCGCGGAGTATACAATGTGCTCAACACAGCTTATGATTATATTGTATAGGAAATTTATATGAAGTAGTCTACGATCAGCAGGAACAAAGAGCCTGACGCAGGAAGATAGGTAAACTAGAAAGCTGCCAAGATTGGGATTCCCAACCTTTCCTCAAAGGATTATTGGCAATATATAACCATAGAGTACTATTCCAGAAGTAAAAAAAGTAAGCAACGTATCAAATGCTCCAGAATTGACGACAGGAAAACGCCAAAGTCGGAGGTGACGCAAGCAGAGCACTTTCGATGACTATAATTCCATACATTTTTTTTTTAATGTTACGTAGTGTAGAAATTGGTGTAGAAGATAGTGTAGAAGATAGTGTAACTAAAGTCATGCTGAAGGTCCGTCGATTAGAGAGGTAAAAACAAAATTTATCATTAGAAAATTGTGAAATTAATCAACCTAACGAAACAAATAGGAAGATTTCTGTGTAATTACCGGAAAACAGCATGGTGTACTTTCGAGCAGGATTACAGTAATTACAAATGGAAAATGGAATATTCGAAAAAACAACAGTCAAGTGCTTTGGACGTGTCTACACCGCTAATTCAGGTGAAAATATTACCTCCGTTATTAATCCCGAACGTCAAAACATTGCAGTCGTTTTATTAGGGTTAATCAACTAATTTCAATCAACTAATTTCAAGGACTTCGAATGGAAAGACTGCCTACACTCTGCTGTCAATCACAAAATGCTCACGCAATTGAGGTGGCTTTTTACCGTAATACATATTCAGTTGTCTCACTTATGTGTAAAATATGGAGACATCTTTTTGGTAGATTTTCATAAACAACAAGACGTACCCGAAATTTATAATCTTATTCTTCAAGAATTAGAAATTATCAAATGTCATTTTAAAAAGTTAAACAAAGAGGAGAAGGTAATATTAAAGTTTGTATTTAAAAGTAAATATTTTATAAACTGGGAATAACACCATATATGTATAACAGTTCGCCTTGTGTGGATTATTATAAAAATTATTTTTGAACTTGGAATGCATTTTTTTGGTATAACAAATTTTTTTATATATTTCATTTTGTGAAATATAATTTTTGTTTTTACTGAAATTACATACATACATGAAATTACATTGGCCATTACAACCCTTCAGTCAGGATTACGGCCTAGCGTCTCACACCACTCATGTTATGTACCTTAATTTTATACTTGAGTGGCGGGACCTACAGTTTAACGTCGACTCCGAACGACAGATGTTGAGAAACTTTTTCATTGCAGGTTTATTTACTCTCAGAGTTTTTGCCAGAAATCTGCTGAGAGGAAGTCGCCGAATAAATTTTTTTTATATTTCGTTTTAATGACTGGCCTGGGGCTCGAACCCGGGTTTTACGTCTAATAAGCGAACACACTACTGACTAGACTACGACGACTACTGAAATTACTTTGAGAAAATCTATTGAATATTTGCAAATTCAAAGTTTAATTTCACAAACTCTTTAAAATTTGTTTTAACTTGTTTTAACAACTTTCCTCAAACACGTTCTTCCCTCTCTTTGTAAACGTAACAGTGTATATCACAAATTGGCTATTTACAATGTAAAGGCCTCGTTAGTCTTCTGTTACGTCCGAAATCAGTACAGTCGTCAGTTTTTCTGTTCCGTTCCTTTCTTTGACGGACGCATCTGTTGAAAACAAAAATTTGTTGAATTTTTCTAGGTTTAGGTTTAGGTCGGAGTGGTAGCTCTGATATCACAAAGCTCACTTGAGCTTGTTTTCAAGATCAATATTTCTTTATTTTTTATTTTGAGTGTGTTAAGACACAGGATCTGCCTCTATAATGGTTACAAACGATCGTCTGTTTGTATGGAATCAAATTCAATTTTGTTTGTGCTTTCATGCAAACAGAAGCAGATATGTCTTGAATTTTTATCTTTGAAACTGAAAAAGTTGACATCACTGCTTTCAAAATTTAGTTTATAAAAATAAAGTTTTGTTGTTATCAATCATCGGTGAATATTTAAGGCAAAGTATAACAAGTAGTGCAACCTTTGACAGTTGAAAAACGTTCATAACATATAAACGCAGGACGACTTAGAGGGAGAAAAAAAATCTTACAATGTATTGCAAAGCAAATGTGTTAGAAGCAACAGATATACAGTGTGAAAACTGGCGGATAAAGCAGAAAAATTAAATGTAAACAAACATTTATTTTGTGTTAAAAAAGGGAAAATTTGGAATATTTTTTAATTTCTTCAATGAAAATTTTAAAGATTCTTAAATATTTAAATATTAATCGAAATGTGGTTGATTTTCGGTCACAATGAATATAGCTTCATGTGCAAAAGGTTATTAACAAGCTAAATATTACAAGATCAAAATAAGACGTACTGCTCATAAAAAAGTTTTCTTGTTGAAAGTTGCCAATATTTTTTAATTTCTTGAGAGAAAAAGTTAAAAATTATTAATGTTATTAGTTGTTTTTATTATTTATTAATAGTTTTAGACAAAAATTAAATTTTTTATTAACTCTCGCCAATAATAAAAATCCACCCCGAAAATAAAACATAAACAAAACAAAGTTGCAATCAGAGAGAGACAGAAATACTTTTTGGTAATATTTGCTGTCTCTTTCACGACTGGTCTATGAACTGTCAAACCGTTGCGTTACTGGTTAGCTGTGATTTAAGGAAGGAGGTTGTACAATTTATCAATTTTCGTACTTCCAATTTGATTTTATTTAATTTGCATTAACAATGGCTCAATCAATGTCTATGAAACAAATAGGAGCAAGGCATATGAGCTGTGCTATTGAAATTATGGAATGGAGTAACAAAATGGATCTGGTTGCTCTTGGAACTGAAAAAGGCAGGCAATGTTGAATGCAAAAATGTTTATTCTTTATTAAATACGTTTATATTTGATTCTCGTACATGCATTTTAAGCAAGTTCCATACCTTTCAGATGGTATAATAAAGAGCACATTTTTAATTTTTTCAGAATAGGTGAAGTTATAATACAGCGTTTGAACTGGCAAAAAATTTTTACTTTTCCATCTCCAAGTGAAGATGTTAAGGTAAGAAGTCTGAGTTGGCAACACGATGAGACTCTAATTGCTGTAGGTACTAGCATTTGTATTAAATTTTAGCAGTTAATTAAATTTAACGCTAAAAACTTTATTTTAAGGCTATAACAATGGACAAGTATCATTGTTAGATGTGGAACGTGAAGAAGCTGTCTCAAATTTATTTTACGAGGACGATATAAATAAAGTTTACTTCAGCAAGGCTATAAATGCGCCGGATTACAGGCAAATGTATAGAAATAAAACAGAGGTAACAGCTAAAAAATTAAATTATTCGTTGTTATGATAGGTACAACACGTTGATCATATATCATCTTAAATATCTAAATAGTTTGAAGTCGCCGTAGTCTAGTAGGTAGTGTGTTGGTTTATTAGGCGCGAAGCCTCGGTTCAAATTCCCGGTCAGTCATCAAAACGAAATATGGAAAAATATTTCTTCTAAGCAGATTTCTGGCAAAAACAAGTTTAAATTAATTTACTATTTTTTACATATCTTAATTTTAATTATTAAACTAATTAAACTGAATGTAGTCAATAAGTTAACTAGTTATGTAAGTGAGCTTATTTGTATATCATGTTTTGCACATTATGCTAAGAAAAATTATGATTTTAATATCTCAAAATCAATGTTGAATAAATTCTTCTTACGAAAAAGAAGTTTAGCGTCTAAGTGCCACATTGGTGTCCTTATTGTTTACATTACTGTATATTCCAACTAAGTTTATAAATTGATATAGACCATTTTCTAATATTTTTAAATTATTGGATAATTTTCAGATTTGAAAATATTTGTTGCTTGAATGAAACTGATTTGCCATTCCCTAGATCTGATAAATATTAGGAAAGTTAAATGAGTCTTTGTAAGTTCAGTGCCTCATCTCCTTTCTCATAATGCTCACAAGACAATACACTTATAATAATACATACTCGAACCAATAGATTATTAAATATTTTCATGGACTGTACCGGTTTTGAAGACTAATGTAAATACATAATGTTTAAAGTTGATAAATCCGTGGGTAGTTTTTAGTGTTTTGAAACGCACACAATTCATATAAATTCATTAAACTTTTTTATCAATTGCAAATGAAAAGATTTAATATAACAATGTATAAATGTTGTTCTTTGTAGTTCAGTAGATATTTCAATTTTTAATTTTAATGCATGTTTTTTTCTAGTTGACACATGAATTCTTTTTGCCGCCTTTACCACATTTGAACAGTTTAGGCGTTTCGACAAAGGCACAAGAGCACAAATCTTTTACGAAAGGATCACCGTGTTTTCTGATAATAACATTAAAATGCGGCAAAGTTAATTTTTTGTTGTTAGGAGCTTTAAAGTCTGGCAGTATTGATTTGTCACAGCACGTTTCTCATCCTGATGAATTGGACGTATATGATGTTCGTCTTAGTGGTGATTTTAATGGCGTATATACATTGCTCCGTGACGGTAATCAGTTAAAAATTTTACATTTTACCAATTCAGTTTTGAAGGAATATATTTCACCAATGATACATTTGGCACTTCACTGTGCTAATATTTTGGAAACTAAGAAGTGAGTTTGCAAACACATTTTATAAATATAAATTAATTCATTTATAAATATCTATATTTAGTTACATTAATGCCACTATACAGTGTATGTTAGAAGCTTGGGAAACAGTTTTACTTGAAATGGACAATAAGTTAACTAGTTATGCCAACAAACAAACGGAAGGTTCGCTGTCAGCAGATTTTATGGAGCTACTGGTATTTGGTTATGCCACTCATGAAATTGAGGAATTTTTAATGCAGTAAGAAAAATTATTTTAATTTATCAAGATTTGTTAACCAAAATTCTTATATTTGCTTTATTTATTTAGTTAATGACATCTTCTTTTCTGTTGCTAATCTGTAGTTTGTACCTTTAGTATACATTTGTTAAAAATTATTTCTTATTAATATTATTTGCAATAGTCAGTTTTAGTGAGTCCAGATTATTATTTCAGTTATGTGAGCTCAGAAAGTAAAAATTTGTTTTTCATGAAGTTTGAACAGGGTTTTAAATTATAAGAATAAATTCAGTCGCCAAATCTGGAGCGTTTTCAATCTTCTTGACATTTCCTCTCAGCCTTTAGTAAGCTGGAACTCAGTGTTGAAATGTGGCACAATCCGCTTACTCTTGTCAATTGCAGTTTTATCTTCATGTAATTTTTTAACAATTTAGATTAGCATGCTATTAAAAAAGCAATTTTGCTTTCATGAATAACGAACGCATTTTGTTGGGTACCGAATGTAATAATGTATTTGTCCATTTTTGCCAACGTTGAACTTTTAACTAACAAAATAACATCTCTTCTGACAACAAACGCTTTTACACCAATTTTCACTGACTCTGACACTACGATGAAAGTTTGAAAATAATTTTTTTGTAGACTAATTTTGTCCTTATTCTACGGCGTCTTAGGTTTAATAAGCTTAAATTGTATTTTTTTTTAACTGTACCAATTAATATATTTTCGTTCCTTTAGAGATCTTACCGAAAAAGGTGTTAAAAAGCTTCAAAATTCGGTTGACCTAAGTTATTCTACCATTCAGAGCTTAGTAGCTAAACCGTTACAAATGGCTTCAGTAAACATGTTTTATTTTTTAAACACAATAAAGGGACTGGCAAGAATTAATTATTATTATAAAGTAAGTATTCAAGTTATAAAGCAATTCGAAAGCTAATTATTCAACTCTAATTAAAACAGGATCTTATTGTTTGTGAGTCCACAGAGATGGCCCTACGCGAATGCGGATCATTTTTAATGAAAATTTTAGAACTACAACAGGTGATTGATCAATCTGTAAATGATATGAAATTATTCTTCTGCTGGCTTTGTGTTGTCATTGTGCGACTGCATCAGCAAGATGTTACCGAAGACATGACACAATTGTCTATGGAAGATACAATATATTTAGCAGAATATTTAAATAATTTTGAAGACAGTATTATAGAAAACGGTATGTTCATTGAAAACAATACAAAAAAAAATAATAATAATGATAATTTTGTAGTTGATGGATCGGTAACAAAAAGGAAATTCAATTTGGAAAAAGTTGGTCAGTATTTGGAAAATCGGCCCCTCCAGCAAGTGGTAAAAACTGACGTACATCATCTGTGGCACAGACTGTTGGATGAAAACGAATGTCTTCGAAATTCCCCACTCCTTTATCCTCACGAAAAACGATTATCTTTAACGCAACAAAGGGATAAAATGTTAACGGCTATTGAACATGTATTTCAAAAACCTAATGAATGCATTAGCCTTGGATTTGAACTTGATACCTGTTTTACCTGCTGTTCATTTAATGATATTACCGAAAGTAACTTTGATTTTATAAAAACTTCACATTTCGTTAGTGAAAAAAAGAAAAAAGACCTATTAGTAATTACTATGGGTTGGCAGGATTGTTTAATTTTGGAATTCGATGATCAGTTTACTAAATTGAAATGTTTTAAATTTCAAACAATACCTGGTCCACTAACAAAGAGAATTTGTGGCTTAGAAAACCTAAAATTTATAGACTTACAGTTTTATAACGATGAAGTGCTATCATTACTATTGCGTAAAGAAAGCGAAAGTGAATCCATCAATCAGCAAAGTTTTTTTATTCAATTCGCTCTTGATCAAACTAATGGAAAATGCTCGTTCCATGCTCTACCACAAAATTTAAATTTAAGTGATTTGTCAATTGCTCACAGTATTTTTGATCTTATTGACTTCGGTAACCTGAAACCAATAGAAAATGCTTGTACAAATCTAGCAGTGTCTGGTTGCAGAAAGGTAAGAAAACGATTTAAAATATTTCCAACAAAAAAAGCAAACATAATTGAATATTTTTTTATATAGGTGGCCTCTGTTCTTTCTGATAACCGGAAAAAAATGCTAATTTTCGAGATGGAAATAGAAGATGATGAAGACGAAACAGAAATGTCACAAAATTCAATGTTGGAAATAAGTAAAGAGTCTGCAATTTCATAAGCAACTTTATAAATTTAAAATTTTAGGACCCGTTTTATTACAATTTTGATAAAAACTAAAATGGCATTTGGGTAATTAACAAAATTGAGTAAAAAAATGCAATGTAAAATTAACAAAGAAATGAAAAATATATTCAATAAATTTGCTCAAAATTATGTATTAATTTAGTCATAGGCATACTCGCCGTCTGATTCTTCATCAGTCGACAACACACGTCTTTGTCTTCTTTCTTTTCTTTTGTTGCGTTTCTTTCCTCCATTTTCTGATAAATCGTTGGCTAAGTCTTCTGCTGTTACTGGCCTAGATGTTTGCATATGGATATTTGCAGAAACAATATGATGCGGTTCTGGTCTTGCACCCTTATTAATATCTGTGCTCGTATCATTTACTTCGGATTCTTCATTTTCTTTTTGAGATTTAACCAATTCGCATAGGTATTTATAACGCATTAGACATTCCTCTTTCGTCTTGTCTGGAACGCAATTGGCTATTTTCTGCCACCTATCACTGTCAGCCGTTTTTCGATACTTTACAATAGCTGATTCAAGTGCTTTTTGTTGCTCTTGGCTCCAATTTGTTTCTGTGATAATAATATTTTTCCCTATCTTTGTTTTATCCTTTTTTACGAGTGTTCGAGTTTCTTGCACTATACTGTCGGCGACGCTATCTGTTTGACCTGGAATGCGAAAGCCATTTTCTTTCATTTTAGCAGCCATGAAAGTAACTTCTTGCACGGTACGGTTCATAGTTTCAGCAATTGTAAGCCAACGGTTACTAAAACCCACTGGATATTTTTTAACCAAACGTGTTAGTTCGGCTAAATCTTCATCCGTCCAAAAGCTGCCACTCAGGGAAACCTGAATGCAAAAAGTTGGTTTAATTACTTCTTTCATTATTCCATATTTTCAAATTTACCTTTTGAGTTACGGGCCGCACACTGTCATCTTCTGTCAATTCTCGAACCTGTATTTGCGAGTATCCTTTCAACTCCTCCTCCGTTTTTTCTGGAGCTTTTGTATTTTGTTTTCGTTTGCGTAAATTTTCTTTCTTCTCTTTACGCAATCTCGTTTGTTCTTCATATTCTTTTTCTAATTCTTCTGCACGTCTAGTTTCTTCTAATTCTCTACAATTAAGAAAGCAATTATTGTTATTTTAAGTGTTATTATTGTATTATCTTCTTATATATAAAAATGAATGTGTGTTTGATTGTATGTTTGAAGTTTATAAACGACTAAACGGCTGAACCGATTTTCTTGAAATTTTCACAGTATCTTCCTGTATGTCTGGAAGGAGTTATAGGCTACTTTTTATGTTGATATTCCAAATGAGCGAGGGGCCATGCCCATGTATACTACATACTACATACTTAATATTTAATACTTATATAAAAATGAATGTTTGTTAGTATGTAATTAATAGAATCGTAAACTATGCATTTGATCATGTTATGATCTTCAGGAAAGTTGCTGGTCATGAGCCCGGGAAGGTTTCTAAGTTGGTATGACCAATATCCGACAGGTGGCGCCACTGAAAATTACTAAAAATGATTTAAATCCTAAACTATTCATTTGATCATGATATGATCTTTAGCAAAGTTGTTGCGCATGAGTCGACAAAGGTTTATAAGTTGGTCTGACCAATATACGACAGGTGGCGCCACTGAAAATTTCTCAAAATGAAGTAAATCGTAAACTTCTCTTTAGCAAAGTTGTTGCGCATGAGTCGACGGAGGTTTCTAAGTTGGTGCGATTAATTTCCAGCAGATGGCGCCACTGAACATTATTCAAAATGAATATTGACATCGGTCAACCTACACCTCAAGCACGGAAGAAAAGAGCATTACGAGCCTCAGAATTAGACGAGCAACGAGCATTCAGACTTGAAAATCTTCGAGTTCGCATGTATCACTTGAACAACGAGAAGTGAGATTAGAAGCTGATCGAATGCGTACTACTCAGGCCCGTTTGTCTGAATCATCTGGACAACGGGAAACAAAATCAATAAAATGATTCAAAATTAATTGGATGTTTGTGTAATGCCTTTGCTTCAAATTAATTTTAGTTGATGGCGCAGCAACGCGCGTTGGGTACAGCTAGTACTTAATAAAATAGCGTTTATGGTGTTAAAAAACGTACGGTTACAAATCGTTAATAGGTAGCTCTAAAAACTTATTTCGCAAAAGCAATACAAAGGCGAATTCATAAGGAGTGTAGCAATATTACAAGAATTGCCTTTTACCACAAGAACAACATGTATTTGTCGCTTTCTTCTTGTCTACCTTCTGCCAAATGCAATGATATAAAATTGTTGTTTTAAATTGTGAGCAAATTTAAGTTTAAATTGAAAAAAGTAATTAAGGAATATAAATTAAAAATTGTTGCAATAAATAAATAAGTTTAATAAAGTTTACGAGGACGGTTGTTTAATTAAAAGAATTGCAGGCAATTGGTATGTCCACTTTAGATTTAATAATTTTTATATTAAAGATGTATTCGTTCTGGTTGACCAACGATTAAAAAAACGACTTATTCACCATCAAATAGTTATGAACCATTTGACAAGAGTTAGATATACAAAGAAACTTTATATTTGGATATCACATAAGTAGTGACCAATCTAATGGACCTAATTCCCATGCATGATTCTCTTCTAAAAAGCCACGAAAACCAAACATTTATGAAGCGGATGATTACGTGCAGCTCACAGTATAAAATGCAAAAAAAAAGCGTTTCCGATAACAAATCTAGGATTGACCCTAAGAAATGTAATGCTGTGTTTGGTGAAATTATAAGGGAATTGTTCAATATAAGTGTTCACAACCTGATTGATTACAATATTCATTTTAACCTCTTTTTTTTAATAATTAAAGCGATTGAAGTAAATAATTTAATATTAACGGCCAGAATAGATTAATCGAAAAAGTATCGCGTATCATCATGGCACTGAAATGACCACACATATTTTTGATGGTTCGGGAAAAGCTGTGTTTGGTTTTGATTAACTTACACTTCTAATCTATAGTTACCATAGAACTCTCTTAATGGTGTTAGTTTGGGTTTTTGTCCTTTAGTCCTAAAAAAACTGATTCACTTCAAACATAAGAGAAAGTGTTTCATTTTGGTTGAATTGATAACTGAACTTTTTCGAACATTCAATATTATTCACTTTATAATTTTTCAATATTTCCTATTTTTGCCAGTTAATTTTTAATTATTATTAGAATACAATCTTATAAACTTTTGAAAACACAAACTAAAACACAATTTCCTTGCTTTTAATCTGTCATGATCAATAAAACAGTGACTAGAATAAAAAAATTAAAATAAATAATTAGAAAAAAACAAAGCAAACCGCATATGTGCTCTCAGTTGCAAATGTTTTGACCACCACTGTATGTTAAAATTTATATCAACATTTAATAATTAAGGATTCGATACAAGAAATAAACATAGAAATGAAAATTTGAAACTTAATACATACTTTATAACTTTATAACATTTTTTTAAATAATTAATCATTTGTAAAAGCTCACATTTTCTAATTCAAGTATTATACTATTTTGTTCTCAGATTTTGGACTATACATGTTTTTAGTTAAAAAAAAACTAGGAGCCAGGAAAAAATAATACCAGAAGTTTAAAAAATCCCCTAAAGAGCTTGGGGTAACATATTCATATTGTTTTAAATGTTAATACACATAAAGATTGTGCTTACTGTTATAAATACCGAATATAACCCATATTCACTCTAGAACAATGAACAACTATACATGTTTTTAAATAATAAAACAATTGACAATCTACGCAATCATTCGGAAAAAATAATACCAGACGTTTAAAAAATCGTGTAAAAAGCTTGGCGACATATTCATATTGTTACAAATGTTTATATAAAGATTGGGCTTAATATTACAAATTCGGATAATAACCTGTTCTAGAGCATAAGAACATTTGAATTCCATTTTAAATTCGTAAAATAAATTAGTAAATTTTAATCTAATTAATCTTATAAAATAAAAGAAACAAAATAATTGCTGTTTAGCTAAGAATTTGTTTACAATTATAGCAATACTCTGCATTGCTTTTGGTAAATTAATTGAATGTTTTATTTGCTGTTTAGAAATTATTTCAAGTGTTAAAAAATAAAAACTTGTATGTACTTACTGCCTTCGCTTTTCCAGTGCCATTTCCTTCAACTCGTTGGCTCTATAAGCAGCTGCTTTTATCATTGATGGAAGATGCCATATAAAAAGTGGTATTTGTATAGGTAAGGTATTCTGTATTAATAAAACAAATTTTGTATTGGCGTTTTATCGTGAAACATATAATCTGACTACCTTAAGGGTGGGTGATGGTATTTCATTTAGGATTGTGTCCATATCAATGTTCTTATTCTTTTTCTGTAACTTTTTTAATTTAGACCCCAAAACTTGTTCTGCGGTATATTTCTTTTCTAAATACGCCGCCCAAGCAAACAAATATTGGCCAACAGTTATAATTAAGAACAAAATTCCGGCTCCCTCATATAATCCAATTTTACGCATTCGTCGATAGTAATACAAAGCCGACTTCCAGTTGGGTAATCCATCTCTTAAAACTTTGTCGTATTTCTCGCGTTTTGACTTGTCTTTTAAAACTTCATATATTGAAACCAAATTACGGAAATGAATGTTGGCATCTTCCGAAGGATTTTTGTCAGGATGTAGTTGAATTGACAAACCCCGAAATGCTCTCTTTATTTCATTATTCGTGGCATTCTGGAAAATATATATGCGGTTATTGTGTTGTATATTTCATTTGAATCACATTCAAAATTTTTAAAAAAATTTTAATTTTACCTTTGATATGCCCATAAATTCATAAAAATTTTTATTGATTTCTTCTACTAAATCGAAAATTTCTAGTTCTTCATTATCCCAGCTGTGGACCGTCATTACCATATTACAGGTTAATATAAAAAGGATCAATAGTTTCATTTTTAATTTAGTAAAAAAATGCACATCCAAAACCGTGTTAAAATCTAAGATTAAAAGTGTTTCTGCATATTTTACATTTGCTGTTGTCAACGTCAACGAAATAGTGGAAAAAAAATAAATAAATACAGCTGACTTTTGCAGTATTACCAGCATTGCTGGTATATTTCATCATGGTATGTATCATAATTTTTAACAATCAGTTTATTTTAAGGCCTCAGGAGACGATCAAATAAAATCATCAACGCCTTATATGTGTGCGTGTTATCGTTATATACATATACGTTGTCGGCTTTGATTGATGAAAATCAAAAGATTTTGATTTTTTCATTTGATGAAGTTTTATTTGATCGTCTCCAACTCTGATTGACAAGCATTTTCTCATTTGCTACGATATCGTCGTAATGAACACATCATCCATGCGCGGATAAACAAACAAATATTTTTTTATTGCGAATAATGTAATAGTAAACGAAGAATTATTTTTTTTTATTGTGAATATATATTTTGTGTGTATATTTTATTTCTTTTTATTGTGAATATATATTTTGTGTGTATATTTTATTTTTATATTTTTAAGAAGTTAAATTGTGTTTGGTAAACGATCGTACTATCATTGAGAAATGCAAAGATGAAAAAAAATTATATTAGAATTAATTGCAAAATATCAATGTTTACCAGCGTTGTGGAATTTAAAACTGAAAGAAACAGGAATAGAGAAGAAAAAGGAAAACAATATGAAATTTTCATCCAAAGATTTTTCTTTTTTTTCATATTTTCCTTTTTATCTTAAAAAATTGTACAATATGTTAAAAGCAATAAATAAATCGTCATCCGATAAAGGCATTTTGCGAAGCGCACTCTACAAAATCAAAATGCAAATGATGATTGAAGAATTTATTTGAACGTCTCCTTTCATACGTCAATCACACGACACTCACACTTATGCATTATTTGATGAAATTATTTGATCGTCTCCTGGAGCCTTTAAAAGCTTAAAATGTTTTTATGGTAATGCTGTAACAACATTTCCTTACAATTAAGGGTGAATAATAACATTATTGCTGTTAAGGTATATTTAGGGAAGATATGAAGAAAACGATATTAATTGTGCTTTTAGTCATTTTACGAGAACACGCGAAAGAAACGGCCTTAACATTTTTTTTTTTCAATTTAGAAAGTTCTATTACATTTTAGCTAATTAAAAAATTATATATTATATTAACATATATACAAATATAAATGGAAAAAGTAAATTCAAATATGTTATAAACAGTTTAGTTTTCACTTTTTACAAAGAATTAAAAAAAAGGACTCATATTGTTGTGAATTCAGTAACAATGATTCTTGACAATCTTTAGAAATGCAGTGTAAATTGAGTTAATAAACAACCATCATTTGATGATGGGATTTCTTTTACTGTTTACATAAGAATTTGTTAATAAAAATGTACGTTTGCACGTACTTCAATGACGTAAAAGTGTCTTGATATTTCCGTACATAAATATTTCTCCATATGAAAAATCTGTTTGTATTTGCATATGTAATTCTTTAATTCGCATACAAATTTATAAACAGATAGCACAAAAGAAACAGAAAAATCAAAATATATGAAAATACGATAAACTAATGGCTAAAAACAAAACAACGAAATTCACAAAAAAGAAAACTAAACACCAAATCCTCCTTAAATTGAAATTTAATTACAATAATAAATATTTTTGTACATAAATGCATATTTTCGATTTTGTTTGTTGTGCAAAAATATAAATATAATACATACATAAGTAAAATACAGACTATTATAAAAAAAGGCATCAACAATTACATGCATAAAATTGCTTTTCATTTCAAGGACATGTGTGATTGCTTTTGTTGTTAAATAAAACGTTATTTCTGTATGTCAGTGTCATCTCATCGTCTCAGCATCATTTTCAATTGCAACAAAAGTTACAGCAGCAGGGGCAGTAATAACATCTAGGAGTACTTCCGATATATCATCTCAACACAAAAAAGCAACAAGAAATTATTGAAGACAGACTCTAATTGTTTGTCTTTGTTCTGCATAGCGTAAACATGATTTTTTCTTTAGCCGCATTAATTACAATCTTAAATAAAATGTCTGATCTCGTAAGTATGATATACGAACATACAAGTATGTATGTTAATTTGCTTGGTGTATAATTGTTCATACATATACTGTTATATAATCAATATTTATTCTTTTACACGTGCCTAGCGTTCAGTTGAACATTACGACCAACGTTTTTTGGGATAATAAAAACAACAATTTTTCAAATTAGTTCAAGTCAGTTTGTCTGTTATTTTATTGGTCAATTCGATCCTAATTTTCACGAAAACTTCAAAATCAAAGCTTTAATAATTAATTAGTTCTATGGTTGCTAAGATTATCTTTTGAATAATGAGGAATTTTAGTCCAATTACGTTATTCATACACACATACTTCAATAGACTAAGAAAGAAAAGGTAAAATTTTTTCATGAAGGTTATAAAAGTGATATAGGATAGGATTATATAAACTGGAAGTGTAATGATTCGCAGTCTGTTTGAGATCGTAAAGTTTCTGTCCAATAAACGATGAGGGAGCTTTTAGATTTTCCAATTGTCAAGCAGACATTTTTTTTAAAGAATTGCGAAATAAGAAAAACTGCTCCGTTATTATTTTTAAGTATTTTATTTGATCTCACGTCTTTTAAGGAAAAATATAAAAATGTGTTTTTTTTAATATGCGTATTCCTTTAGCGTCTCTTCTCGTTGACGGTTGCGTTTGGATAGAATTTTGTCAATCATACGGCTTGAGCAACAGCAAGGCGAATTCATAAGAGGTGGGATCATTTTACCAGCTGATGCAAATAACAATGTCAAAAAATTTTGGTTTTTTGTGTATTTTGTTTTGATAATCAATTTCGTTTTTTCTTATTGTGTCAGAACGCAAATAACAATGTCAAAAAATTTTGGTTTTTTGTGTATTTTGTTTTGATAATCAATTTCGTTTTTTCTTATTGTGAGTTATTAATAAATAAATATCCTAACACAGGCTGACAATTGTTGTTTTGTTCCACACTGCAATGTTATTTTCACCGGTAGTTTTTTTTTATTATAAAAATGTTTAAAGATGATGTCGCAACTTTTTTTAAAATTTTTGAACTCATAACACAAATTATTGTGTCCCAATAGAAAAGTACTATATTCACTAAACATTTCCATATATCGGTCACAAATAAATTCCTTTGTTTGCCTTCTCTCTTAATGAAATTATTAAATCGTCCCAGCACACGCTTTATATCATGGTTATGGCTATAATTAGCCAAAGGAGCCGAAGTTGTTAATAATGCTTATAGCAATTTGATTTTTTACTTTTTTACTTGAAATTTTTTAACATTTTTCTTCCAATCGTCATTCTTTAGTCAGCTGTTTTTGACAATATGATTACTTTTTAACAAAAACAAAATGCCTGTTGTTTTTGTATTGTTGTACTTATTGTAATAATAATCCCACCTCTTATGAATTCGCCTTGAGCAACATTGTTTTATTTTAGGGTTGCATTTTTAAGGTTCGGCTATTTCAGTGTTGACTGATCGGCCAGACCTGACTGGAAGTCGTCCCCGGCTTCTTCGTTGTCCTGAAAATCTGCACTGTACACGGAACAGAACTTTCGAGAAGTTAACTGCATTTCAGGGATATCCTCTACGAGATAACGATCATTGCCAAGGACACGAGTAATCGTGTACGGACCGCGGTATTTTGGTTCTAACTTTCGGGATTCTCCTGTAGCCTGCGGTTCATTTTCCAAGACTACCAGTTCTTTTTCGCAATACTCTGTCTGTTTCCGATACTTACTGTCAAACCTTTTTCCCATTTTTCTCGCGCCTGCTTAATATTGACGGCTGCAAGCTTTCGTTTTTTTTTTCAATCAGAATTTTTGGATTGTTTTCGGAGTCATCTCGAATAGCAGCGAGATTCGGTTTTGGATTATATCAATCGGCTGGTAATCGAAAATTAGTTCATTTGGGCTGAACCCAGAGGTCGTATTCTTTTGGGAGTTCACTGACCATTGTATTTTATGCATAATGAGATCACGGTCTGTGTCCTTTGTGTTTGTTCGCAAATGAGATAAAATTATATGATTTACGGCTGTCTTAATGTGCCGTGTGTTATTTCGATCACAATATTCCTCGAACAGCTTCGCCGTAAACGCACGGCGTTCACCGCGTTCTCCACCGAATTGTATTAGGGACTATAAACCTTAAGACATCTTCTGTTTTTCTATAGAGTCGTTGGTGTTGTAAAACCACAGCTATGAGCTCGGTACAATGACGACTGAAATAAAATACAGGGTGCAATTTTCCTATCAGTCGTGTATCAGTCGTGTATTTTCCGTCGGCGTCTGATTGTAATAGAACTCCTGCCAAGCCCACACTACTCGCATCGGTGTGTACCTCATGTTTCGCGTTAAAGTCATAAGTCGTCAAAACTGGTTTACTACGTAAGACCGTTATAAGTTCCTCAAATGCGTTCTGTTGCGGTTTATCCCAATTAAAATTCTTCTCTTCGGTCTTGCGCAACAGAGTAGTAAAAGGTTTTGAAATAATTGAATAATTCCCCACAAATTTCCTGAAGAAACCTGTAAGCCCTAAGAATCGGCGAACTTGGGTGACGTTGGTCGGAGTTTTAAAATTCCTTACAGCGCTCACCTTGTTACAACCAGGAGTTAGGTTAGGTTAGGTCGGAGTGGTAGCTCTGATGTCACAAAGCTCACTTGAGCACGCATAGCGGCCCGTTGTGATGCCACGGGTGAACGCAGTCCCTGTACTAACCAAGTTCCACCAAAATCAGGGAAAGGAGGAAGTTGGTCAGCGCAAGCTCTGCACAACAAAAGCACGACTACCCCGCACTGGAAAACCAGCCAGAAAGTTTGATGAACGAAGCTATATCCTTGATGTCAATAGATGATAGCTCCGTTAAGCTAATAAGGAATGGGGAGCCAAATAACCTATATCTACACCTAGCAAGAGACGGGCACTGGCAGAGAAAGTGAACAACAGTCTCCTCTTCCTCAGTGGACCTGCATCCACGGCAAAAGTCGTTGAAAGGGAGCCTCATTCTTTCCGCGTGTCTACCCATGACGCAATGGCCTGTAAGCACGGTCACTGTAGTCGAGATGACATCACGACCAAGACGTAAGTAATCGATTGGTACGCCTTCTATCCATCCTGGGCCAGGTGAGTCTAGCGGTGGAGCAGGACTCCTCATTGACCCAGGATAGGTTGGCGTCCCGAAAGAACCTCCGCGCAATGGTCAACTTGACCGAGGCAAGTGGCATACCCAATTCAACAGAAGAGGATTCCGGAAGGAGCGCACCAGCTCTGGCGAGCTCGTCTGCCCTACAGTTTCCCGGAATTCCACTGTGGCCGGGGACCCACACCAGAGAGACACTGGAGAAGCGCCCAGAAAGAAGGTCAAGACAGCGGCGACATTCCCTAACGATCCTAGAGTTAATCACGGAACCCCATAGAGATCCTATCGCGGCCTGACTATCAGAGAATATCGAGACGCGAGTGAAAGGAGCATCCATTGCGCGGCTCGGTAAATCACCATCACCTCCGCCTGAAACACACTGCAGTAGTCCGGCAGACGGAGAGAAATATTCAGGTCCAGTTTCCCAGAGTAGACACCGCTCCCAACCCCATTATCGAGTCTAGAGCCGTCGGTATATATATCCAGAACTTCCGGGGGGACGACCGCATTAGGATTCCAGTCATCCCTACTTGGAATCAGAGAGTGGAAACATCTGTCAAGACAATATTCAGCGGGGAAATAGTCTATGTTCACTGGGGCCACTGGATCAGCCTCCATAATAGTGGAGTGACCAGAGGGTACGATGTGCCAACGAGAGAGAGCATTAAGTCTAGTCGCAGCAAACTTGGCTACCTGCTTTGCGAGAAGCACAGTAGGAAGCCCGTTTAGCATTGCGAACAAGGCTTTCGTGGGGGTGGTGCGAAGAGCGCCAGTTATATAAATGGCAGCAGACCTTCTGACCTTGTCAAGAAGTCTGACGTTGTATTTCTTGTCCAGGGCAGTCCACCAGAAAGCAACACCGTATAAGAGGTTGGATTCGATGACCGTGGAATATATCCAACGCATGATCCTTGGGCGAAGACCCCATCTGGTTCCGACCGCTCTACTGCAGCAGTAAGCAGCACATGCCGCCTTGCGTGCCCTAGCAGCCAGATTCGCCCTCCAGTCGAGTTTGGGATCTAGGATCAGGCCCAGATATTTAACCTCGCGACTCAGCGTGAGTCTGGTCCCACCTATGCTAGGAAGGGAAAAGGTCGGAATTTTATATTTCCCCGTAAAAAGAATCGTATCGGTCTTAGAGGGGTTAATAGACAGTCCAAAATCCCTACACCAGTCCAGCACGATTGACAGCGCCAAGTTCAACTTATCCGACAGTGTCTGCGGACAAATTCCCGACGCAGCAATGGCAATGTCGTCAGCGTAGCTATGGCCCCATTGCCAGAGTGTTCCAGCCCCCTCAAGAGTGAGTTGACTGCAAGATTCCAGAAAAGTGGCGATAGAACACCGCCTTGCGGTGTGCCTCTACGAACCATTCTTGACAATTCGTGGCCCCCACTGTGGAGGTTACTATCCTCGATTTGAGGAGAAGCTCAATGAACTTGACCAGATTCTGTCCCAGGTTCGGAGAACCAAGAGCCCTAACTATGGCGTCCGGGTCGACGTTGTTAAATGCACCTTCAATGTCCAGAAAAATGGCCAAAGTGTATTCCTTAACGTGCAAGGACTTTTCTACCCGAGAGATAAGAGAGTGAAGAGCAGTCTCCACTGATTTACCTCTCGTATACGCGTGTTGGGAAGCGGATAGAAGCGCTGGATCAATCGAGGTCCTGATATGAACATCAAGAACTCTTTTCAGCGTCTTCAGAAGAAAGGAACACAGACTTATGGGTCTATAATCGTTCGCCCCAGTGTGAGACGGTTTCCCAGCCTTGGGAATGAAGATAACCCTAGATATTCTCCAGCTCCAAGGGATGTAAAGGAGCCTGAGACTAGCGTTATAGATGGCAAGCAACCAAGGGAGGATTATCTCCTCCCCATGTTGAATGTCACCCGGGATAATACCATCCGGTCCTGGTGACTTGAATGGTTTGAAAGACCTAACAGCCCACTGCACTTGGCCAAGGGTAAGGGTCAGGGGGGAATAGTTCCCAGATGGTGGTTCGTTAACCTGATAAAAGGCCTGGCCACCAAGTGTGTCACTTCCTGGAAAATGAGTGTCAAGGAGAAGCTCAAGCGTCTCCAAACTGGAAGTAGTCCAGCGTCCGTCAGGTCGTCGGATACAGTCAAGGGATTTGTGAGTGGAACTTAGAATTTTACGGAGACGGCCCGTTTCGGCGGAGGATTCTACGCTCGCGCAGTAGTTCCTCCACGATGCCCTCTTCGCTCGCCTTACAGCGTATTTAAGTTCCCTCTTTTTGTCCTTGTAGGCTGACCATTCGCCTGTCGTCTTCGCCCTGTTGAAGAGCCTGCCACAAGATCGGCGTAGATCATCGATCTCTTGGCTCCACCATTGCGGTTTTCGCTTACCCCTATGGGCAGCGGGTTTGACGGAGGAAGTGGCTGCCGCCCTAAGCGCAGTCGACAGTGTGTCCGCAGCCCTATCCACGTCGAAACGGGTCGTTATAATCGGGGGGGGTAGAGGGAAGGCTGCTACGCAGTCTCTCTCTAAAAATGGTCCAATTCGTGTTCCTCCTATTGACCGGAGGGGTCATGAAAGGAGTAGGCTCGTTCGTGTCAATAGTAAAGGTAATGTATCTATGGTCCGAAAAGGAGCATTCATGAGATACAAACCAGTCCTTAAGGTTAGTAGAGAAACCTGAGCTGACCAGAGTGATGTCTAGCACCTCCCTTCTGTTCGAAGTGAGGAAGGTTGGTTCTTCGCCCCGATTAGCTATAGCTAGGTTATTACTAACAATAAAATCAAAGAGGCACTCACCCCGCTCGTTGGTACCTGAACTGCCCCACATCGTGTGGTGGGAGTTGGCATCTGCTCCGATTATGACCGGAACTCCGCGTTGTTTCGCATCCGCTACCAGTCGACCGATGGGCTCCTGAGGGGGAGAGAGCCCATAGTCATGCGCCAGATACGATGATGTGATCCAGAGGGTCATCAAGTTCATTTCGACGACCATGGTGACGGTATCCTTGTCGCTGAACCTGTGGAGGAGAAGAGCGTTAATACTATTCTTAACCATGACACAAGCCCGAGGCTTACCTGAGTTCTGGATATACGCTAAGCGATATCCTTTGGTGTTTAGTCCGCAGGCCCTGCCGTCTACAACCCAGGGTTCTTGGACCAGAATGAGCTCTGCATCCTCGGCTGCTAGTCGGAGAGGCAGTTTTAGAGTGTTGCAAGTTAATTTGGATGAGTCTCAGCATTGGCCAAAGAATCAACCATTGTCACATCAGCGTCCTCTTCGTCCGACAACGGAGAGGTTGCGCCCGCGTCAATATCAATGCCGTCGAAGAATTCCCCCACCAGCTCAGAATTGGACTTCTTGCTGGATGAGGAGCGTCGAGAAGAATGACTGCACACGCTTCTACATTCGACGTCTTCGGCGGGTTCGAGGGGTCCAGGGGTGGGGTCGGATGGAGTAGGGTCAGATGGGGTAGAGTTCTGTGGCATGGGTTGCGATGGGACGGGATTTTCGGGGATGGGTTCTGTTGGCGGATGTGCGGCAGCGCGGGAATCCGACTTATAGACCCTTAGCTCAATTGAACTAAAACCATATTTTATCACGCCCCCACGGGCAGTAATAAGTGGAAGTGACTCCTCATTCAGGATGATCACCGCCTCGCGGTAATCACCCCACTGGTCAGCAACTTTAGCCACTCTCCAGTTATGAGTGGGCAGGTCGGTGTTGCTGGCCTTGAGGATCCTCAGCATGGTTTCCGGGTCTGATGGTCCGGTCGGAATTCTCGCCTTAGAACGGGGGCGGTTGGGAATCCGGTCTGGAGGGACGGCGGCAAGCCTAGCTCCTGGCCAGACTTCACCAATCCTACTGATAGCCTCCTTATAGAGCTCCATAGAACGGAGGTCAGAGCAAGCCACCAGCTTGATATGCCCCTGATACCACCCCGCATCAGTGCAGCCGGGTGAGGGGCCAGGATTGGAGTCCATTACACCTAGGAAGACGTCCAAGAGCACATGTTCCACCAACTGCCATTTATTGGGAGCAATGGAACCATCAGGGTGGCTCTGGTCAACGACCGCCCAGGTCAGACCTGCCTTTAATACCTCACTGAGAGGCTTAGAAGGTTTGCTGGGGTCAGGACGTCTAGGTTGTGTCGACGAACGGGGTCTTGTAGGTGGGGGGATGTTAGGGTTGGTCACCTTAGAGCGTTTGGGAGGCTGGAGCGGAGCGTTTAGCTCGATTGATCTTTGCCTCTTTGGGGCCGTCTCTGCCGTTATGGGAGAAGCGGGGGGGGCGATCATTACGATGGGCCTTAGCCCAGGCAAAGCGACCCTTCTCGTCCTCTGAGAGGAGAGCCGGGTCGGTCGAGCCAAATTTCGCAATGATACGCATGGCTGATCTGCGAGTTCTATACGCCCTCACGCTAGCACTCACGGTATTCTTGACACCCGAAGATGGACTGGTGCCGGGGGCTTGCGCGCCAGACTTGTCTGCCAATGCCTTGGCGGCCGCCAAACAGTGCGAGAGCATATTCGCAGCAGCGTTAGAGGTAGACGGAGCCTCGGTAGAAGGTGCCAGGGCAGGAGGTGTGGCGACACTAGGGACCGGTTTCGCAGCCGAAGCCTTGTGTGCCAAGCGGGGTTTTACCGAAGTCGAAACTTGGGCCTTAGCTTTCGAAGTAGGGGCAGCTGCATTTTTGACAGGTGCCTGCCTATAGAGGGTTGTGCGTCCACCGGTTACGGTAGATGCTTTGCGCTCGCCAACTTGAGTTAGCGCTGGTTTGTGTCCTGGGTTGGGTCGGTTGGTTGAATTCATTGCGGGAGGGTCCCCACTCAAAGCCGCTATCCTTGCCCGCAAAGTGTAGTTACCCATAAGTGGTCCCGTGGTTATCTATGCAAGCAGGGAGGCCACGCGAGGGTTGGCACGAGCCCTTATGGGGTCAGGTGCTCAGAGCCAGACCGAGTACTAATCGGGAGTCTTCTCAACCGAACCTACACCACCAACTTAACAGCGACGGACAAGGAACGTACTTTGAGGCCTGCCAGGGTTTTAACGGGACGGGGGCAGCCGTAGCCCTAGCCTGGAGCCGTTCACACAGCGGGTTTCACCCCGGTGCTACCGTGCATACGCAACTAGGTCCAGAAAGCTACAGCCACCAGCTCAGGGCAATCAAATCAGAAACAGGGGGGAAAGAGTGGTCCGAAGAAAGAAAAGGGTCGTGCCAAAAAGGGGGGGGTCAGCCATAGTCACCCCGGCTGAGAGGGAGGTGTTTATTGACTCCCCAGTCTAGATCCGTAGTGTTCCGTTGAAGAGCAGGGCCACCTCTAGCAGGATGTGACCATATCCCTATCCTGCGGAAACCGCTTGACCCCATACAACCAGGAGTGATAGCGTTTCTATTCTCCCTGTGACCCAGGTATATAATCTCGGTGGCTAGAAAATTACACTTATCTCTTCGTAACGTTAAACAGCTTTGCCGCAACAGGTTTAAGAATCGGTCCAATCAACCAAGGCCTCCTTCTATCCTCTTACTGCGAATGATTACATAATCGAGATAAACTAGTACCTCCCCAGGGTCCATACGTTTTGCGATCTGATTCATGAGTGCCTGGCATTAACAAGGACAAAGGGAATTCGATTAAAATCGTAGTGGTCCTTGTTGGTTATAAAGGCGGTAAAGTGTTTCGAGTTTTCGTCAATCTCTATTTGATAGTAGCTCATACGCAGGTCCAGAGTGGTGAAATAATTATTTCTTGCAAGCTGCGCAAAGTGTTCCTCCATTATGGGCATGGGTATGGTGGCTTTTTCGTAATGTGATTTAGTTGACAGTAGTCCACACATAGACGATGTTCTCCGTTTTGTATTTCAACCAGCACAATACCGGAGGCATATGAAGAATTCGAGTTAGCAGTGAGCAGATCATTAACTATATTGGCGACAATGTTACGTTTGGAAAAGGCGAGGCGATACGGTCGAGTGTAGACGGGTGCGTCAGTCGTTAACTGAATCTCCATTTTGGCCAAATTACATTTACCAGCTCTGAAGCATTTTCAGCAAAACAGTCAAAGTGGTTCTGAAGTATCATTTGTAATTTAGTTTCTTCAGTCTTGGATAAGTCCTCTCCGGCCCGTACAACATTCACATTTTGCAGCCAGCAGTCATTACCTTCAATTATTATGCGGCTATCCTTTCGACAAATTACGTCACGACCCAGCAGTAGGTTCTCGGAAAGAAGATCATCTTCAACCAGAAACATTTCGGTTTCAAACTTATTACAATCATTTTCCAATAATATTTTAATTTTCTTCGTACTACTATATTCCCCACCTGCAAAATCCTTTAAAATGAATTTACGTTCCGAACACTCACCAATACTTTCAACAAACGATTTTCTGATCAAACTATAATTGCTAACCGAATCGATGTAAGCCGGAGTTTCGACGCCATTTAATTTCACGTTCTTAACGAGATCAATGGCCGGCTCTGTTGTTTATTTTGTTGACGTTGGGTTTTTATTTTTCATTGCAATCAGCTGTTCGATGTGTAGTACGGTGACATTTTAAACAACATTCCTTTCTTTGTAGTTGGGTCCATTTGATGGAATAATGGCTGTAGGCAAAGCAATTGTAGCACTTTACCTTACCTAGTGTAGTGTTGGGGTAGTCTTCTTTTACCGCGGTTTTGTTCAAAGCAGGTTTTCCACTTAATGGAAACGATCTTGTTTTATTTTGCACATTCACACCTAGGGTGATGACGTCATTATACTTAAAATAACTCTCGACGTCACGAAACAGTTGGTTAACGGTTGTATAATCATTAGATATTTTACGTTTCAAATTTGGCTCATTGATACCATTTATGATGCGCCTAGCTGTTGCGGATTCAGGTAGGCTATGCCTAGCGCCCAAAGCGTACATTCTGAAGTTAAACTCCTGTGGAGTCTCATTTAAACGGCGCCTCATTTGTGATATACTTATATGAATGTCTGCAGCGTTGTCCTCATGCGGAAAATCAAACTAAAACTGCTGAACAAATTGCTGCCACGAAGACAAAACAACTTGCAACGAATCTACCCAGTATTTCGCGGCACTTTTTATCTTCTGTTGGACAGCGAATATTAAAGACTGATCGTCTCAGCCGTAAGCTGCTTTAAGTGTCTCTAGGCGTCTGACAAATTGGGTTATATTTCGGTTTTCGGGATATGTTGTGTAGTTAGGTGTACGGTAGTGACGGGTGCAATAATTTCAGGAAGTGATTCTGCTGGTAAATATTGAGCTATATATGGCTATGAAAATGTAGGTTGAAGCTGCTGGACGTTATTGTTCGCTGGTATTCTCGGAAGTTATACTTGTCGCAGTGGCCAATCTCTTCCCGTTTGAAACATGACCGGGGCTTATACGTACCCGAGAGTTTTCGTCTGATACAGTTGAGACGGCTGGAAACGAGCAGACATCGCACACAAATCTGCGATAGTCTTTTCCAACTTCACAATACGTTCCCTAATGCCGGTAGTATTAGAATTTTCGGCTTTTTCCATCAGACGTTTAACCAAAACCGTTTTGTTACCCGTAGATGGTAATCCGGCTTCTCAGCATTTCGATTGTAATTGTTTTACCGTTAACGTTCTAAAATTTTCCATGGCTTCGTATCCCATTTGTGAGAAAATGTCAAGCAGGCATTTTTTTCTAAAGAATTACAAAATAAGAAAAAATATTTGATTTCACGTCTTTTAAGGAAAAATATAAAAATGTGTCTGTTTTAATATATGTACGTATTCCTTTGACCATTCGATTGATGCCAAAACATATTTCGAGTATTGTATTTAACAACACTCGACCTCTAGGTGTAGCAAATCAGGACACCCAGTTGTAATTATGTTTTGTCAGAAGATATGCTCCTACATGTTTATTAGAACTTAAATAATAATAAAATTTTGGTAAGACCTCAATGCAGATGTTCGTTGTTTGTTTTATTCAAATTCCTAAAGCTCCACCTACTCTACTTTGCGGGTGCTGAAGTCACAGATAATTTAGATAAGTTTACCTTGAAGTGAAGAAAAATGGTTTTGAAGAAAAGATTACTTTCAATAACTTTTTTGCTAAAATTGCGGATATATCCGCATTAATTCAAGAAAAATATAAAGATACTGATGACCAATTTTTTTCCTTTATAATTTTCAGGATCAAAAACTGTATAATATACTTTTGTGATTATTTCTTTTAAACCTGATTAATTATATAGTTCTTACTTTTTACACATACATACATAATTGGACATTACAACCTGGCCTAGCTTCTCACACCACTCATGTTGTATGTTGTGTCTCGACCTCCATTGCAAAGGCTTAAAGTGACTTATTAACATTTTGCGCATGCTTTTGCGCACGGCACCTTAACTCCATACGGTACAGTTCTCTTTTGTGCTCGTCGCCAAATTTACGCTGTAATTTCACCATTAAGTCGTTATAGCTGTTTCTGCAGCTGACTCGCATGGTTTCTAGAATTTCGGCTGCGGCACCTTTTAACGCCAAGATTAGTTCCAAAGCCTTCTCCCCATCGTCCCATCCGTTTCTGCTGGGTACTGTCTCGAATTGGAATTTAAATACGGATAGGGGTGGTTTTACCCTGTCGGTACCTTCTGATACAATTAGCACTGGTTCCGTTCGCTGGCTCTGGAGGTTGTTGATCTTTTCCTCTATCATAACGAGTTTTCCATCAACGGTCTTTTCCAAATTATTCACTTTCGTGTCAACGGTCTTTTCTAAATATGACACCTATCCTTGATACTAGTAATGCTTTTGTTAACCGACTCATGTATTTCCTGCAGCTTCCCGGTTGTAGCTTTCAGCATTTTTTGATGTTCGGCTCTAGAAGTTTCTTGTCCCTCCGTTAATACTTGTATTTTTCCATCATAGCGGCTAGCAACGAATTTATATCGATACCACTAGGGGTGCAGGGGCCTGTAGCTCTTGTTCCTGCTCATCCTCGAACTCGTAAGAATCAATGTCAATGCCCTGATGCTGCATTTCTTCCCTTAACCGCCTTTGGAGTTCATTCTTCGTGCCCGCTGTTGGCAGCTCTAGTTTACCCAACTCGCGTTTCAGCCGTCCCACTCTTAATTCAGAGCGTTTCATTTTAATTTTTTTAACACCAGTTGCTACATTTTTACCATTTTACAAATGTTTAAAATATGAGTTCGTAGATTGCAAAGGAAATAAAAATAAATTTGTGTTTAGTTTTAAACCAATTCTTTATTGTTCGCACAATTCCGTGTGCCACCTTTGGCAACTTGATTTAAACAGCAACAATTTGCTTTAATTGTTATTCTCTTTACACTCTTCCGCGTACACACTAACAATTCGTTAGATCTTAGTGACGGAGATCTTCAAACCACAATTATTCTCTTCACACAAGACTGACTGAATTCTTTCTGATCCCGTTTCCTTTTGACATCTTCTGCGAGAGCGTACTTATCATAACACACTGCCTTTAAGTTAGGTAAGGTGGCAGACCCCTCGAAGGAAGGGGTCTCATTGTGTTGCCACTATTAATTTTACCAGGGGTCAAGCTGCAATTGCAGCAATCTTTTTACCTACGCCCTGTAATATGTCGTATAGGGCCTGGTCAGCTCGTCAGCTAAGTAGTTTCCAACGATATCCATGTGTCCCGGAACCTTGTACTAAGAAATTCTTGGCATTTATGAGCGAGGATGGTCGTTGAAACTACGTTCGTCAGGCATTTAATTGTAGCCTGGCTATCTGAATAAATCAAGAGATTTTCAATTAAAAATGTGTGTCGGCGTCAGACGTAGGCAGTTTGCAATTTATTGAAGAAATAATGAATAAGAAATAGTATTTAAACATTCTAAAGAACAAATTCAACAAAAGTTCGGAAGAATTAAGAGTTCGTGATGATTATTACTCCTAATAAGACAATGAACTCAATTATATTGCTACTAATGTGAAGATGTGTTTTTTTTCCAAAGTCCCCACTGGCTTAATACTCTTGCACAAAGTCTCGATATGACTTCAACAGAGTATTTAGCAGATCATTTGGAAGAACGGTTACGTAGTCGATAAATCTCAAACAAAAGTTGATTGAAAATCTTGTTCATGAGTGCATGGCGGTAGATGTCAACAGAACACACTAAACAAACAGTCAATGCCAAATGGGTTAAATATGGTGCTTGACCTTAAGGGATATCCTACAAAATATTGGGAGTACCTACACATTTGCGGTGCAAAAATGTGAAGTCACCAGAAAATTTCCTTCCCTTATTTTTCTTCAGGCTTGTGAAAAAACTTGAATATATTTTTGTTTTGTTATAAAATAGCAATATATTAATAAAATAACTGTAAAAAACATGAATTATTTTTAAACTATTCTAACTTAAAATTTACGGAAGTACTTATATACGAGTATATTGGGGCACTAGACTTTAGGTGTCCGCTGTATACATATATGTACAGTCAACCCTCCTATAACGCGGTGAGTGCGTACCGCGTTGTATGGAAACCGCGCTATAAAAAGCTTGGATTTAACCGTACAAACCAGGCAAATTCGTAGCGGAATATGGAAACCGTCTACTGCGTTGTATGGAAACCGCGCTATAAGAAACTGGAGACCAAAACAAGATAAATTATTTTTATTGGCTTAAAGAGTTCATATAAGGATTAATAAAAGAATGAAACAAAAACTAAACTAAAATACTGTTTTCCAACAAAAATAAGATAGTCTTGTAAAATTGTGTAATTTTTCAACATTCATCCTCACTGTAAGAGTGATAAGCTGGCCTTTTAATATAAAAATGTTGTTTGTATATCTCGGATGTGCTTTTGCGTCGAAAATAAAACTGATATTAAACCCTCTTACAATATCTAGTTACTGGAATCATTCAGGTGCTGTGCGGAAGGAACTTATGGCATGCTGTTGAACGTAAACCGCGCTGTACGAGTACCGCGTTATAGGAGAGCTGTCGCAATTTCAGCTCCGCGTTATGTGAAAACCGCGTTATATGGAAACCGCGTTATAGGAGGGCTGTCGCAATTTCATTAAAGGAGGGTTGACTGTATACAAAAATTTGAATTAGAATACATATTCTAAAGCAAGTCGTAATTAAATGTATTAATCCCTACAAAAATCGTAAAATCTGATCTCATAACACAGTACTGGAACTTGCAGATATAACGTTAAAAAAGCGAAATTAATCTCGTCTACGATGTTCGATAATTATTACACTATAGAGATGAGCGATCCAGTAATTTTTGAAGAACGTTGTTCTCAGTGAACGTGATTTCTTTGTTAATCACTGTTCTTTAAAACAGTGATTGTGATCACAGTATTTCAAAAGAAAACAATAATGACAATAACGTATTTTATTAAGTCGTAAGAAAGAGACAACTAGATACATACTACGAAAAGACTACTAAACAAAATCAAAGTGGTGTCATCAATGTTATTATTTTTAATGTAATTTTTTTTATATGAAGTTTGACAATTAAGTTTCACAGAAAGTTCATGTATAAAAGACAAAAGTAAATAATCAGCATCATCTAATAGTAATTCTGCCTCGCTCAGAATAAAATGAAATAAATTTGAGTATGTAACAATTTTGAAAGAACGACATTATTAGTAACTCTTATTTGGCAATTTCAATCACTGTCGTTACCAGTGAATTGAAAAAGTTTTGAAAATATCGCTCATCTCTATTACACTATAAAATCGGCATTGAAGAACCACATAAACGATTATTTAATTTTAAATTGAAGTAAAAATACGTGTTCAATACACAAAGACAAAAAACCTATTTCTTTGTTATACGAATTTGAATGTGTTACGATTTGGATGTGTCAAGAGCTTGTGTTCAGTGTCCTTAAATTTTGTCAATATTTCATCTAACACAGCTGCTAAGTTGGAGTATGTTTCACTATTTCTTACATTTGTTTATGGGTATATAATATTTTAAATATGTTTAACCCAGCAGGCCGTTTTCTACAATAAGAAATCATTCATGTGCTGTCGATTGTCTCATAATCTTTACCGCTTTCCAAAGATTATAATCCGTTCTTTCTAATAGATTGAAATTACATAAGGGAATATTCCCCTATTGACTTTAGAACAGTACCTCTTAGAAGTTGAGAGTGGTGCATCTGTCATTCTCTTCTAATTTTTCTTTGATTCGTGATTATATCCGCAATCAGCACTTCTCCATAACTGAAACTATAACTGTTAAAAAGAATATGTTTAAAAGATGCCTTACTAAAATAAAAATCTATAAATACATATGCTATATGTTTCAATATAATTTTTATAGAATTTATTTTGTAAAAACAATACATATATTTCGTGAAAGTGATTTAAACATTGTTATTACACGTAATTGTTTAGAAAAATGTTTATTTTTCATCAAAAAGTTGAAAAGTAATTTTTATAGATATAATAGTATTAGTATGTTGCTTGCAAACTCTCTATTGTATTGTGAAATAATATATTCTTTTATAGGTTGAAGCTCGATTTTGTGAAGGCGGCCACATATGCTCTTTACCTCGAGAATGTTGTACACAGGGATGCTGTCCACCTTACCAAAGTGGTCCACGGCAATTACCCCCGCCTTCTGAACATGTTCTCAACCTATTCTTTATAAGTCATTGGTTTTTTTGGTAAGTGCCGTTTAAATTAATTTTTGTTTTCTCTTTTGTTTTTAAAGTTATACACACTACCAGTCTTTGGAATTCTCTTCTACCAAATTACATTCAAAATCTAGGCAATGCAAATGCGTTCAAAAAGGAGTTATTTAAATTATTTTCATAAATAACATTTTTACAACATCTTAAATTAGAGGAAGTGCATATTTACAAATTTTGTGATTTTATTTTTTAGGTTTATATCTATATTATATTTTTATTCCTATTTTTTTAAACTGATTTTCTAAATTATAACCTTTTTTATATTTTTATAATTTATTATTTTTAAACTCTTTTTTATTGCAGAAATATTGTTAGTTTTTTTAAATTCCTATGTGTCATATTTTTTCTTTATATTTGATTTAATAGTTATATAAACTTTGAACTTTATACTTAATTTCTTATTTTTAATTAATGTTAATATTTAATATCTTACTGATTCTAAACATAGCACTGTCACTTATAAGATGTATGTCTTGTTGTGCTATGTTAATTATAATAAATAAATAAAGTTGAAAATAGAATTCCTACTACAGTATACAAATATGATCAATAATATAACAACAAGTTTTGTATGTTGAAATAAAAATCAATAGATTTTTCTTTTATGCAATAATTGTCACTTGTTTATCATGTGTAATTATAATTTTAATTTATTCACTCGGTTTTTAAATAGCAAGATATTTTGCAAATATTAATATTTCTATAATTTGTATTTATTAATATTTGTATATTAAAATATAATATGATGTTAGTTGCATTTAAATTGTCTTATGCTTAATTATAGAATAAACTCAGAAAAGACTGAAATTTATAATACATTGTTCGCTTGTGATATCTTAAAATTCTATTGTATTGTTAAACTAGGTAGATTATTTTAATAGGATTGAAACCTCATAATCTTTAAAATTATATACATAATATAGATCAACATATTTTGCCTCTTCGTTTGAACCAGGACTGTTGGAGTTTGTAACCAAAGTCTTTAGCCCTTCACCACGTCAATTCAACAAAACATCGTTTACTTTCTATTGGTTTTATTAAAATAAGTAGTGTAGCGTAGCATATTTATATTTGTACTTAAATGTTATTATATACTATTACCATTATACCAATGTCACTAGCATGTGTGACTTTCTTAGTATACAACACTGTTACTAGTTTAATACAAAACTGGAATGGAGGGTACTCTTCCGTTTGAATTAGCAGCACTTGATTTGATTAATATGAACAAACGCCCATATTGAAAAGGGTATAAAAGCAGTGAATTCAACAGAATCAGTGGCACAGCCACAGAGGCCACACGGAATTTGACAATTGCCAATTTAATGCGAAAGGGATAGCAAATATTACCAAAAAGTATTTCCGTCCCTCTCAAATTGTCTGTCTATTTTGTTTATTTATGTTTTGTTAGTTTTTGTGTGATGCTATTAATACGTAATAAAAGGAACTAATAATAATCTTTAACTTTTTCATTCAAAAAATCAAAAAATATTGGTCACTTTCAGCAAGAAAAAATTTTTATGAGCACTATATCTTATTTTGATCTTGTAACATTTAGCTTCTTACTTACTTTTTGCACAATAAACTATATTCATTGTGACCGAAAATCAAACACGTTTCGCTTAATAATTAAATATTTAAGAATTGTTAAAATATTCATTGAAGGAATTAAAAAATATTCCAAATTTCTCCTTTTTTTAACACAAAATAAATGTTTATTTACATTTAATTTTTCTACTTTATCCGCCAGTTTTCATTCTGTATATCTGTTGCTTCTAACACATTTGCTTCGCAAAACTTGTAACATTTTTTTCTCCCTCTAATTAAACGGTAATGCTGTTTTTAGCGTTTTTCAAACGTCATAATTGTCTCCTCGGGTTACTCGGTGGCCATTAGCTGTACGCGCAGATGAACCGGTTATTTCGACGGAGACAATGTTTTGCAAAGAAAATGTGTTAGAAGCAACAGATATGAAGAGCTAAATTTTTTTTGGTAATATTTGCTGTCCCTTTCACATCAAAGTGACAATTGTCAAATTTCGTGTCGTCCAAAGCGAATTCATAACAAGTGGCCTTATGTCAACAGCTGACTAGTCATGGTCTGTCAAAATTTGTGTGTGTTTGTTGTGCGTTTGTGTGTTGTTGTTAATTTTTTTTCTTCCTATTTTGACATCCGAATGGAGGTTTAACAAAAACAAAATGCCTGTTGTTTTTGCATTGTTGTACTTGTTGTAGAGTTGCGGTTACCTTATTGAATTTGCCTTGGTGTCGTCTCTGTATACTCTGTGGTGCATTATAAGCTTCGTGACAGCGATGGTACTACTCTGTGGTCGCGATGGTGGCCGCAAATGCTTAGAATTTTTGTGACTTTTTTTTCTATTGTTGCAGATATTTCTTTTAAAATTAATGAAGCAAGAGTAAGAATCGTTATAGTAGAAATTTTCCAATTTCCGTTTATAATTAAACTAAATTCATTATTTGCAATAATTAAGTAAGAGTTTGTTTTTATTTGGGCAATGCTAAATGCTTTATCATATTTCTATTCCGGTTTTGAAAATTCCAATGCCAAATTCAATAAATTGCATCCAAAGTAACGTCAAGGAAAAAATAGTCTTCGCCCTACAATAAACAACAGGTATATTTTTATGATTTTCGAACTGTTTGTCATTGGTAAAGAATTAGCTAAAAAAAAAATGTATGTACAGTGATGTAAAAAATAATTAAGGCACCTTAGTAATATGTAAACAGCTCAAAATTAAAATATGATTCCATCAATGTAAATTCATCAAGACATAGAACATTACCAAAACAACTCCAAAGGTATTTAAAATCTTTTAATGATAGTCCGACATAGGTCAACAGTTAAAACTTTAGGAGTTTTATTGTACATTGTTTTTGTTTAGCATTTACGTTAGAAATGTGGACGTTTTGGTCAAATTATCGAAGATTTTGAAAGAACAGATCAAATTTTTCATTATTTTATTCCATTTCAATTACATATGTATTAATTTCTTTCTTAACTTTAGGTGTGTGGTGATAGCAATTATTTTAGCAATCCTATGCGCCTATTCGCTATGGAAAAAGAGGCGAACTCTTTGTGGTTGGGGTTTTAATGAACATCCTGCACAATCGGAAGGCGATTCAGCTGGCTCCTGTTATGCGCCTCCGCAATATAGTCGATGCAATTCATTTCATCATCCCCCTCCTCCCTATACAGAGGTAAGTGTAAAATATCTTATCAATTTAAATAGGCATTAAAAGCATTTACTACTATATTTTAGGTAACATCGAAACCAGATCTATACCCATTGGTATTTACTTGTAATAGTGATAATGGCAAAAATAGTTCAAGTTACCTTATGGTGCAATACTTTCGTAATTATATTGTGCGCCCAGCTGGATCATTGTCAGCGGCAAGTACGGTAGATTCTCTTAGTTCTAGTTTTATATGCAATATCAACGAAGCAAATACTCTAGTACCACCACCGTATTCGAGGGCTGCTAGCCCTGAAATAGGTTTCACTCCACAGTTTCAACAGCAATATATGATGCCTCGTTCAGCATCACAGCTTGTAAGCCAAAATGTTAACACAGGCGTTATTTTGAGTAGCGGTGCAGGCGGAAATATCAATGATAATAGCATTACAAGCGGGCCATATGAAATGAACTCCAGTACAAATGGTAATGTGCACATTTACAGTGGCAGAGGTACTCATTATGCCCATGCCAGTAGTCAAATAAACACATCAGGCCATGGACGTCTTAGTGGTTTAAACGGCTCAACAAATGAACGTCCATCTCAATATAATGCCAATATTACGGAATTTGAGAATGTAATACCCTATGATAATGATCCGGCAGAGGAGTTCAGTAACAGTGATCAAGTTAACGCCAATGTGATAAATAATATTAATAGTAGTGCTGATTTACGCGCCCTACCTAATAGTAGCGGTTTTGTGCAGTCTCAAAGTGACCAACATTTCCCATACATAACAAATAGCAACAGCAGCATAAGTGATATTTTTGTAAACAATAGTTGTGCAGCTGGAATTGGAGGAGGAAACATGACTAATAGACAACAACGTTCAGAAAACTCTTCTATTATTGAATCAATATCCGGTTCAGGCGCCTTTGTACATCCACAAGTTGGCGGTACACCTGTCATCTATAGCAACGGTTGTATTAAACCTAATCCTTTACACCGTGTTAGCACGAATCCTAATCATTTTCAAACAGACTCCTCATCATTCAGACATCCCGTCTTTTATCAGTCGAATAATTCTTTAGGTGGCGTTTCAGTAACAGTTCCTACTGGTTTCGAATTTGAACGTTCAATGATGAGCAATGACAACGAAATCAGAGACTTGCAGTTTTTACGTCGCAGCTTAGAAACTTGTTGCCAGTTGTTGCAGCAACAACAAAAAATGCCTTCAGCGAACTTTGCCGCAGTAGATTCGCCCTTACGCATTAATGATGCCTCTAAGAAGTATATTGATGATGGGCTCTTGCGCAGTTCTATGACATCGGGTACCTGTTCTGGAGTGAGCAGCTTAGCGAATGTGGGAACACCTAGTTCTCCACCACAGGCAACTAGTCCTACTGGAGAGGTTAAAGAAATTTTAGACCAGATACGGCAACTGCAAGAAGGCGTAACGAAATATGAAGAAGATTTAGTTTTTCGTACCTCGACTCAACCTGCTCTCCACCATACCATGTCTTCGCCATCCCCCGTAATTAACAAATCAACTTCACCAGCGTCACTTGGACAACTCCAACGCATTAGCACTATGCCTGAACAACAGATATTAACTGAGGTCACCAAGAGCACTCGTACTGCGGATTCTACATCAGATAACTCTCTGACGAACTCAGTGCAATCGATATCATCCACACCTTCTGTAATCGCAGGAAAACAAGCACCAAAAATAGCGAATAGCAAATCATTAAACAACAATAACACAAGTACAACTTCAGGCTTTGCATTTACATCTTCTTCAAAGAGACCATCTACACTACAAAACAACAAAAAACGCTTCTTCGCTTCCAAACCGCCCAATAAAGCCTTATACATTCCTATGATGGCCACAAACCAGCTTCCGTCTAGCAGTAGGTGCACAATTCTAAAAAGCCCTGTTACCAGTGTTGTAAATTCGAATTTCTTCATCAATCGGGGCAGTCGATCACGTAAAGGCTGGATTTCAAGATCCGCACCAACAACTCCGGCCACACCATTACCTCCCAGTTACATTGGCGACGATAGTCCGCTACTAAACAACCACGACGAAGACCCCGAAGGGGAACAAAGTGCCGAAATGGATAACTAGTTTTGTTCACTCCTTTTATTCTTTAGCAATCTCAATTTAGCGCAGACAAAATAACAAAAAACAAATTTTAATTGTTTTTATTACAACAGAAAATAAAAATTTCTGAGCTTCAAACCGCCAAAGAAAATCGTGTAAGTTACTGAGCTGTCCGTCATTCAGCTTGCGTCTAGCAATAGATTATTACTTCTGTATTTCCATTATTTACATGTGTATTAAACTAGAATTTTCCCATTATTCAAGACAGTCGTCCACAAAAAAGTTGGATTTCAAGATAACTACGATAAATATGCAGTAAACGCCAGCAGTACAATTGCCTCCCAGCTACATATGTATGTGAAGTACGACATTTCCCTTTTGAACAAGCACAACAAAGTATAATTAATAATTGGAAATCCACTCAATTAAAATTTTTCGCTTCTGCACTGATATTATAGTAAAGTACGCACAAAATCAATATGACCAACGAAGAGCATTTGCGTACATACAAAGAAATCACTTTGAAATGATTGCAATATTATAACGAAAAATAATCGATTGTTAAAAATTATTTGCCAAATTGCGAATGAAAAAGTAATCACAATGCTTCCCTTTTGATTATGTGCGAGTATTAAAAAACGTAGGGGTTTCTCACATCAAAAATAAATTCGGCTTGATTGAAAAACCCTATTTGAAGCATACATTCTAATGGCCATTTTAAAGTAATAAATAGTTTTTCTTTGCATTAAGTTCTGGTCTTTATGCTCGCATTAAAAAAATAAATTTATGAAATGTGAAAGTACATACTTAAGTAACAATAAAATTAATAAGAAATTTTAAAACATTTAATGTATAATTATTTTTTATCTATTGAAACAATGTTTCAATTAGGGTGTAATGACGGGGATTTAAAATATGTAAACATACCTTGTTCAATCATTTCTTACTTACTTATTTAATTGGCCATTAATAACCCGATTAACGGATTTCGGCCTGCCGCAACACACCCTTCCAACGCAGGCTAGGTCGTCCTCTTCGCCGATTTCCGCAGATCCCCGCATCAAATACCCTTCTCGGCGGAGCATCCTCCTCCATTCGAACGACATGACCGAGCCAGCGCAGCCGCTGGATGTTAATACGCTGCACAACGTCTATGTCGTTGAGAAGCTCATACAGTCACTGTTGGATCGGATGCGGAAATCATCGCCAACTCGTACTGGACCAAAGATTTTACGTAGGACTTTTCTCTCGAATACTCTTAAGGCCGCTGCCTCTGTGCTTAATAGGGTCCATACCTCTGCGCCATAAAGAAGCACGGGGAGGATGAGCGTCTTGCAGAGTATCAGTTTTATAGTAAGAGAGAGGTCTCTGCTACTCAATTGCCTATTGAAACCATAGTAGCACCTGTTGGCAAGAGTGATCCTGCCCTTGATCTCATCATTTTTGGTGGTAACGGCGGAGCCAAGACAAATAAATTATTTGACTGTAGAAAGTATAGTTATCGGCCGTAATCTGCGATCCAATACGCCGCATGTCTCTACTTGTCCGTAACATATATTTCGTTTTGCCCTCGTTTACTGCCAGAGGGATGGGATGCATACAGACAAGATAAAGTTTTTAACTGTGGTCAACGTGGCGACCTCCAGGACGATCTATGTCTTGCTGTATCCAAGTTGACACGCAGCTTCCTCGTGGCCCCTCCTGGATGGCATACTAGCACCCGTTAAATTCGCGTTGTGCGTAGGGCATGGAACCCACCACGTAAGAAACCAAATCCAATGAAAACCAAATATGCACCTTGATCTATCAGCTATATTAAAAAAAAAAATTTTTTTTAATGCTAATTTTTACCAGGCCATTAATTCATGTAATTTAATATTTTATCGGTTCTTGTATACATCACAACATTACTTAATTTTGAAGAATCTGTAGAATAATCACATCTGTCACAACTGTAGTTTGTTACCAGCATCAGCGGTGAATGAAATAAACTATCTATATATGTATATATATATAGTATATAATAAGCAGTGACGTCAAGATATATTTATACAGATAGTGTTATCAACGCACTTGAATGTTTCTTTTTTATTGTTGTCTTGTGTCAGAATTATCAAAAATAAGACGAAAAGTTTGTTTGTGTTAATTTTTTACTGTTACTTTTATCTAAGATTTGTCATTTTTAGCAAACAAAATAGGCAGAGCGAATCAGATTGGACAGAAGGTGTACTTGAAAAAAAGCAGCAAATACATGTTATTTTTGGAATAAATTCAAAGCGAAATGGGTTGATGCTGGCAATACATACATACATACATAATTGGTCATTACAACCCTTCAACCTACGACCTAGCTTCCTATTATACCATTTATGTAGTGTGTGTTAATTTTTATTGATGTTTTCAGTAAGTGGATTGAGGTAAAGGTAACATCTAGCAGCAAATCCATTGCTACAATTAACATTCTCGATGAACTTTTTATTAACTATGGGGTGCCGACTATAATAGGGACCGACAACGGCACTTGTTTTGCATCAGCAGAGTTCAAGGAGTTTCTCACTAGAGTCGGAGATAAATACCACAATTTACGGCACCATACCACCCGTCTACTAATGGTCAGGCTGAGAGATCAGTACAGACAGTTAAGAATGCTTTAAAATCAGCTGGAGCGAGTAAGAGTGACCTACAAAAACACCTCAATATATTCCCTCGCTATTATGGAATTGACCCCCATGCGACAACTGGTAAGCCCCCATCTCTTCTATTCATGGGACATGTATGAGACTCATTTGAACCTACTATTACCAAGGGAATTGACTTCAGAAATAGGTGACAAGCAATATATGAAATATCTTTTTAACAGAAAAGTAGCAGTCCCAAAGCTGTCAGGAACTGTTTGTGTTCGATGTTTTTTTTTTTTTTGTCTTGAGCCGGAGGTGGAAATCTTCTAAAGACACTTTTGTTCCAACAAAAGAGTGCACGATTCACCATCACTGGTGCCTACGTACTAAACCCACCCCCTACACACTTCAACCACTCTCCCCCCGCGGGACTGCCGTAAGGTATTACTTCGCGGAGGGCTGGTTAGCTCGAAAGCTTCATCACGTTAAGTCAGATTTCGCCTCCGTTTCTCTAGTCTACGGAGTTCTATCATAACTTCAGCCATTCTCTGGCTATATTGGCTCCATAGGTTCCTACAGTTCATCAGCTCTTCCATTAGCCGGTTTGGTCCTAAACTCGTTTCTCCGGGCCATCTAAATCTGGGGCAGCATGTTAGAATATGCTCCGCATCTTCCTCCTCATCTACACAGTTTGGGCATATAGGGGAAGTGTCATGACCAAATCTGTGCAGGTACTTCCTGAAGCACCCATGACCAGTTAGGAACTGGGTCACGTAATAGTTCAGCTCGCAATGTTTGTCCTTCATCCAAAGGGTTACGTCAGGGACAAGGCGAAATGTCCATCTTCCCTTTAAACTGCTCTCCCATCGTGACTGCCATCTGTGCATGGAAGTCCTTCGTTCCTCCGCTTTTATAGTTGCTATTTCTTCTGGATACTCGAGACGGCGAAAGTATATCCTCCTCATCTCATCCGCCAATATGTCTATCGGTGTTGTCTTTGCCAATACCATCACCGCTTCATCAGATACTGTCCTGAAGCCACTTATCCGTCTAATCGCGCTTAGACGATACACCGAGGACAGTATTCTCCTTGTCGTGCCCACGGAGAGTGCCTCCGACCATATTGGGCATGCATATAGCATTATCGACGTTACAACCGCCGAAATTATTCTCCTTTTGAATGGACCTGGTCCTCCAATATTTGGCATCATCCTCGCCAGTGCTCCCTGTGTTGCAGACGCCTTTTCGCCGTAGTATTTCACGTGCTCCTTGAAATTCAACCTGTCGTCGATAATCACTCCCAGGTATTTTATCGCTCTCTTTGATTCGATCCTAGTGCCTCCAACGGTCACTTCCATTTTCTCCACTATCTTCCGGCCGCTTATTAAGACGGCCTCCGTTTTATGTGCAGCAAGTGTCAAACCTGCCTCATCCAGCCATGCTCCAACATTTCGAATCGCTGTGTTCGTTTTTTCCTCTATTTCCGCTACCGTCTTAGCCACCGAGACTATGGCAATGTCATCTGCAAAGCCCACAATTGTAGTCTCCTTCATCCGTTAGGTATATTACTTTCCTGTCCTGAAAGTAATTGTTCAGAATCTCCATTATGTATGGTGGCGTAGCCATGTTAAAGAGGGCTCTCATAATCCGCCCCCAATTCGCTGAGTTAAACGCGTTCCTAACGTCAAGTATGACTACCGCGCAGTATTCCTTGTTGCCAAATCTCCATCTTTCGCCTTCTATTGCGTCTTTTGCAATGTCGACCACTCTCCTTATGGCGTCAACAGTGGACCGTCCCTTCCTAAATCCGTATTGCAGGTCCGAGAGAGCTCCTTTTGCCTCGGCACATGTCAGTAGTCGATTGTATATTATCCTCTCCAGTATTTTCCCATCGTGTCAAGTAGGCAGATGGGACGATACGATGATGGTTCCCCTGGTGGTTTGCCAGGTTTTGGAATGAGAACCAATTTCTGCTCCTTCCATCTACGTGGAAAACACCCTCGACGAAACACCTGTGGAACACCTTGGCGAACATGTTCGGTCTAAGCCGGATAGCCGCCTTAAGTGCCCTGTTCGGGATTCCGTCTGGCCCCGGTGTTTTCCTATCTCCTATTCCAGTGCATGCTGCAAGTACCTCCTCTGCCGTTACCTCGGGTATGGAATGAGCGGCCTCCGGCTCCCTACTTATAAAAGTGTAGGGCTGGCCCCGTGGGAATAATGTACCAATAATCTCCTGTAGCAAAACTGGACAACCCAGCTTAGGCTGATCCCGAGCTCCGATTCTCTTGCAGACGACTCGGTACGCCGTCCCAAAAGGATTGACGTCAGCCTTCTGGCATATCCGCTGAAAGAATAGTTTCTTGCTCCTTTTAATGGCTCTTCTAAGTTGATGCCTTAGATCCTCATATGCAGCACGTTCAGCTTCCCATGTCGGTCTTCCTCTCGTGCGCTGGGCCCTTCTTCTCGCCCCAAAGCATGCCGACCGCAGATTTCGAATCTCGTCATTCCACCAGTAGCAGGGGGTACGTCCCCTACATGCTGTCCTCCTTGGCATAGCAGCATCACATGCAGTGTTGAGCATACCGTATACGCCGTTCACCATTTCCTCGACCGTGCTGCCAGTCGTACGAAAAGACGACAACATCAATCTATACGTCTCCTCGTCAAAGCGGGAGTCCTTCCATTTAGGTCCCGTAAAGTTCGGCAATCCGTCTCCTCTAGTGTTGCGCCCAGTAACCGTCATCACGATTGCCTGATGGTCACTATTCGTGAAGTCTTCTGTTAGCCTCCACGCGGTCCGCGAAACAAGGCCATCGCTCACAAACGACAAATCTATTATCGAGCTCGATCCAGCTCTCCTAAATGTGCTTCCTCTTCCGTCATTCATCAGCGCCACAGGAAGGGAAGCAAATGTTTCCAAGAGGCTGCGGCCCCTGGCGTTAGTATACCTACTACCCCATTCAGTCGCCCAAGCGTTAAAGTCTCCTCCAATAATAACGGGGGTGTTCAGGCGCACGTGTGACGCCAGTCTTTCCAGCATATGCTGGAACTCATCCATTGACCACCTCGGGGGGGGCGTAACAGCTATAGATGAAAACTCCCTTTATCTTGGCCATAACGATGTGGAGGCATTCATAAGGGCGTAAATTGCCCTCATCCCACAACAGACGTATCCATAAGAAAATGCAGCAACTGTGGCAAAAAACACACAGCCAATTACTGCGGAAGTGATGCTTGCAGATTCAGTATTAGGTTTCAAATTACCTCGCACTTCCCAAAACTTCGAGCAAAACAATTCCCACCAAAAATACTGTTGCCACCGATGAAAATTAACTTTCATCGTACGTACAGGTTCGAAATTAGCAGTGTAATTTCGTAATATTTTCTAAGAAATGTATTTATTTAAATAATTTAAATTCAATAAATGTTTTTTTTCTAAAATACTGACTGCACTTAATTGTCTATACTTTTATAGACACTTTATTGTGTGTTTGCGGATGCGTCAGTCAAACTCATCCCTCATCTCTTAATGGGGTTCATGTCCCCTGTGCACTTTTGTAAAAATTTTGTTAAACAGAGATTAAGTACTTTCTTAGTGCAAACTTTCTAAATTCTTATTCTTCTTTTAAATTTGGTCATAAATTCTGTGGTTTTAGATCCACGCCATGCCATTATATAGCAACGGGTATCAAATAAATTGTATTTGCTTTAGGGCGCGAAAATAACAACGTCCTACCAAGATTTCTGCTTAAGGGAACACTCCTTGGCGTAACTCTAACGAACTCTTGGTGAATAAACAATGCCTTAAGATGTACTATTCTCTCCTGTCTTTATTGTTCTTCGAATGGTGAACTATGGTATCCCTTAAACGCGGTTCGGATTTCATTTTTCGCAAAGTAGCGTTTTTTTCATTTTCAGTCAATTTTTTTCTTGATTTTTCTTTCTTCAATCTTAAGATAAAAATTCCATTAAGCATTTTAAGGAGTGTTACCGTCAACACGTCAGGCTTCCTTTGTCCTACACAGCAAGTCTAGTCAAAAACAAGTCATAGCGTCTAATTGAAGATTTTAAATAAAACGTTTGACCCTCAAAGTATTAAAATGATGTTAAATTTTTTTAATTTCCTTTTAATGCTGCACAATGCCCATGTCGTTGAAGAGCTTGTATAGTTCATTGTGGGCTTTTTCCCGAGTCCCGACTGACATCATTTTTGCTGCGGATGTGATGCTTGCAGATTCAGTATTAGGTTTCAAATTACCTCGCACTTCCCAAAACTTCGAGCAAAAAAATTCCCACCAAAAATACTGTTGCCACCGATGAAAAAAATTAACTTTCATCGCACGTACAGGTTCGAAATTAGCAGTGTAATTTCGTAATATTTTTTAAGAAATGTATTTATTTAAATAATTTAAATTCAATAAATGTTTTTTATTTTTCTAAAATACTGACTGCACTTAATTGTCTATACTTTTATAGACACTTTATTGTGTGTTTGCGGATGCGTCAGTCAAACTCATCTCTCAATGGGGTTCATGTCGCCTGTGCACTTTTGTAAAAATTTTGTTAAAGAGAGATTAAGTACTTTCTTAGTCCAAACTTTCTAAATTCTTATTCTTCTTTCTTAAATTTGGTCATAAATTCTGTGGTTTTAGATCCACGCCATGCCATTATATAGCAATCGGAATCAAATAAATTGTATTTGCTTTAGAGCGCGAAAATAACAACGTCCTACCAAGATTTCTGCTTAAGGGAACACTCCTTGGCGTAACTCTAATGAACTCTTGGTGAATAAATAATGCCTTAAGATGTACTATTCTCTCCTGTATTTATTGTTCTTCGAATGGTGAACTATGGTATCCCGTAAACGCGGTTCGGATTTCATTTTTCGCACAGCAGCGTTTTTTTCATTTTCAGTCAATTTTTTTCTTGATTATTTTCTTCAATCTTAAGATAAGAATTCCATTAAGCATTTTAAGGAGTGTTACCGTCAACACGTCAGGCTTCCTTTGTTCTACACAGCAAGTCTAGTCAAAAACAAGTCATAGCGTCTAATTGAAGATTTTAAATAAAACGTTTGACCCTCAAAGTATTAAAATGATGTTAAATTTTTTTAATTTCCTTTTCATGCTGCACAATGCCCATGTCGTTGAAGAGCTTGTATAGTTCATTGTGGGCTTTTTCCCGAGTCCCGAATCATTTTTGTTGGTAACCGCGAATCCAAGATAAACAAATTCACTGACAACGAAAGTATCGAAAATATAGTTATCGATCATAATCTGGGATCCAATACGCTGCATATTCTTACTTCCGTTTTGCCCTCATTTACTGCCAGACCCATCTTGATAGACTCCCTTTCAATAGTACTAAAGATAGGCAAAGGTAATTCAAGCATCTGGACACTTTTGTTGAAAATAGTGTCATTGCGATTAACTTCTGCCTTCGCAGAACACTCTATATGACGAAGTGAAAGAGGTAGCATGATAATTAATCGCCTTGGTTGAAACTAGAGATCAGCAATGAATCGTTTTTTGCTACTCATAAGTACTCATGAAATTTTGAGTATGGGTGAGTCAACAGTATTGAAATTTAACTACTCTGTTTCATTCGTACTCAATATAACATTGATTTATAAGTACAGGTTGCAATGAGAATAAATACAACTTTGGCATCAAACATTCGATTCATACGCCATTCATTCAGGTTCATAAATTTAGAAAAATACTTATAATACTCATAAATGATTCGAGTAATTCGAATCATTCATCAAAATATACAGTCTTAGTTGTTGTTGCATTTACAAAAAAAAAAGAAGAAAGACAAAGACAGCAAGCAAAGCAAACACACAACCCTCTAGCGTGTATTGTAGTGTTCGCACGCGAATCATAGTTATTCACCCCTATCGTGAATATTATGGGAATAAGTTATTTGGGAGTAAACTTTTTTTCCCACCCCAAAAAATCGGTATTGCGAATATATTGGGAGTAAAAGTTTTTATTGTGAATTAGTTATAAATGCTCTATAAACAAAAAATGTTTATTGTGAATTGTCTCTCAACAATTTTTCAAAGAAAAATACAAATCTTAAAAAATAAATAGTGTATATCTTCGTTTTTTGGTGCTGGAAGAGGAGAAACAATCCATGGAAATATCTATATAAAATCTACATATTTTTTAATACATCTAATACAAATATAGTTTAGGAGACGGCGGATATGCCACTGAACCATGGATGCAGAAGCAAAATTTTACGAAGTGCATTCTCGAGCGTGTAATATTGTGGAAAGGACCAACGGAGTTCTTAAAAACAGATGGCCTTGTTTGCTTGGAGCACGAGAGTTACACTACTCCCCAAAGAAAAGTGCTCAAATTGTTAATATTATAAGTGCGGCTTGTATACAGTTTTATATGAAACGCATGAGCAGGAAAATGTTGACGAAGTTATTCAAGGAACACGTCTGAATGCAGCTGAACGCATTCGTACTAGTTCACTTTGATAGTTTAAAATAAAATGGTTATTTCATCATTTTTGTATTTACTTTCGTAAATAAAAAGTGTATACATACACTCCCCGAAATATTTATAAGACTAAACGTATTTCTCGAAAAACTTAAAATCTTTTAGACCAATTCGTACCATTTTTTGGTTAAATATAACTAACTATAATATAAATCTTTTTATGTAAAAAAAATATTTTTTTCTTTGTTTAATAAAAGGATAGCACAAAATGAATTTCATTTTCAAACGAAAAAATTATAAGACCAAAATTAAATAATATTCACCTAAAGCTAAAATAACAATGATAAAAAACAACTACTGAGTAATTTTTGTATTTATTAGTAATTAGTGTGTCCACCGTGATTAATAATGACTTCCTGAAGTCGACGGGGCATAGAATTTATTAAATTTTCAATGCAATTTTGACCAATCCTACTCCATTCTCGTATGATGGCACTTTTTAAAGATTTTACATCCGTATACTGGGTGTTATTATTGAAAACTTGGTCCGATAGTATTGCCCATAAATTTTTTATCGGATTTAGATCTGGACTACATGTCGGCCAATTCAAAACTGGTATGTTTCTGGAGGACAGAAGTGATTTTGTTGCTTTTGATTTATGGATTGCGGCGTTATCCTGCTGAAATATCCAATTGTTGCCTAACGAATCATCCCCAAAATTAATTAAAACGTCGTCTAATAATTCAATATACTTCTCGCTATTCATTTTAGTTGATATAAAACAAATAGGAGTCCTTCCCGTAGTCGAAATCCCAGCCCAAACTATTACGGTGCCTCCACCGAAATTTCGCGACATTCATTGAAGTTTTTCAACGTTATCAGTTATTTTTCCTGATGACAAAAAGTTGATTTAGATGGTCCAGATGGTTCACAAAAATATTGGATGGATTCACGTAAAAAAAAAAACTTCAATGAATGTCGCGAAATTTCGGTGGAGGCACCGTAATAGTTTGGGCTGGGATTTCGACTACGGGAAGGACTCCTATTTGTTTTATATCAACTAAAATGAATAGCGAGAAGTATATTGAATTATTAGACGACGTTTTAATTAATTTTGGGGATGATTCGTTAGGCAACAATTGGATATTTCAGCAGGATAACGCCGCAATCCATAAATCAAAAGCAACAAAATCATTTCTGTCCTCCAGAAACATACCAGTTTTGAATTGGCCGATATGTAGTCCAGATCTAAATCCGATAAAAAATTTATGGGCAATACTATCGGACCAAGTTTTCAATAATAACACCCAGTATACGGATGTAAAATCTTTAAAAAGTGCCATCATACGAGAATGGAGTAGGATTGGTCAAAATTGCATTGAAAATTTAATAAATTCTATGCCCCGTCGACTTCAGGAAGTCATTATTAATCACGGTGGACACACTAATTACTAATAAATACAAAAATTACTCAGTAGTTGTTTTTTATCATTGTTATTTCAGCTTTAGGTGAATATTATTTAATTTTGGTCTTATAATTTTTTCGTTTGAAAATGAAATTCATTTTGTGCTATCCTTTTATTAAACAAAGAAAAAAATATTTTTTTTACATAAAAAGATTTATATTATAGTTAGTTATATTAACCAAAAAATGGTACGAATTGGTCTAAAAGATTTTAAGTTTTTCGAGAAATACGTTTGGTCTTATAAATATTTCGGGGAGTGTATTACTTAAATCTAAAAAACAGTCTTCTCCGTAAATATCACACTCCAACGTTTACTAGTATGTATTACATTTGCGTTCCTTAAATAAAACAATGTACTTAGTTTTAAAAAATCAACACTAAAACAATTTATAACTTACATGTTCCCTTCTTGCTCCCATTGGTAAGTGTTGCGAATTAATTATACAAAATAATTCTTGCGAATAAACATTGGCGATACAATCACCCCTATCGCAAATAACTATTCCCATAAAAAATTCCCAAATTTCGTCATTTCCTATTGTGAATCATTCCCAAAAAAATTTTCCCTACAATCACCCCTATCGCAAATAACTATTCCCATAAAAAAATTCCCAAATTTCATCATTTCCTATTGTGAATCATTCCCAAAAAAATTTTTTGGGAGTGAATTCACAAACACAAAAAATATTGTATCGCCAATGTTTATTCCCAAGAATTATTTTGTAAAATTAATTCGCAACACTTACCAATGGGAACAAGAAGGGAACATGTAAGTAAGTTTGGTGTTGATTTTTTAAAACTAAGTACATTGTTTTATTTAAGGAACGCAAATGTAATACTAGTATAGGTTGGAGTGTGATATTTACAGAGAAGATGCTTTTTAGATTTAAGTATTCCAGAGAAGGTTTTATTTTGTTTTTATGTATGTACATTAGAGCGACTCACCAAAAAAAGTGCTCGATGTACCCTCCTAAAAATTAACCTTGGACTTTTTTAAGATGACATTTTAAATATTTCGACTCCAGCTTTGACCTCTCGTGAGCTGGACCATTTCGAAAAAGGGTCTATTTTTCCATGTTTTGTCAATTTGAGAATCTGTTTCCTTACCAACATATACAATATGGGTGTCATAAGAAAGGTTTTTTCAATGCGCGTCCAACTGTATATACAATTTGTCCAAGGACGATCATCCATGTCCTTTTTTTAAGGATATTCTGTTAAAAAGGACGGTTTTTGAATTTTTTCTTCGGTTGTTTGTAATAAAATAACCAAATTAACATATTTTAATCTTTAGTCGATTTAATTAAATACGGGTCTTAACTTTTTTTGAAATTCGTCCTAGTTTGCGTTTTTTGAGTATAGTTTTGTAAATATAAACAAAAAAATTGAATACCTCTTTTTAATTTGGGGAAAAAATATGCCCACAAAAAGTCGTGGATCATTTCTTTTTTTCTTTCTTTAGTCCTATTTTCATCCAAACATAATCTAGAAACTAAATCCGCCATCATATTAGAGTTAATTTGGTTAGAAAAGAAGAAAAGAAAAAATTCAAAAACCGTTTTTTTACCGAATATCCTTAAAAAAAGGACATGGATGATTGTCCGTGGACAAATTGTATATACCGCTGGACGCGTCTTGAAAAAACCTTTCTTATGACACCCATACTCTATATGTTGGTTAGGAAAAAAATTCTCAAATTAACAAAACATACAAAAATAGACCCTTTTTCAAAATGGTCCAGCTCACGAGAGGTCAAAGCTAGAGCCGAAATATTTTAGATGTCATCTTAAAAAAGTCCAAGGTTCATTTTGAGGGGGGGTACATCCAGCACGAATTTTGCTTCCATACAACTTGAGTCGCTCTAATGTACATATGTATATGTATACAATTTTTTTTTTCATATAAAACTGTGTCTAAAGTGTTGAGCCGCACTTATAATATTGACAATTTGAGCACTTTTCTTTGGGGAGTAGTGTAGCTCTCGTGTTCCAAGCAAACAACGCCGTCTGTTTTTAAGAACTCCGTTGATCCTTTCCACAATATTACCCGCTCGAGAATGTACATACATACATAACATAATTGGCCATTACAACCCTTCAGTCAGGATTACGGCCTAGCTTCTCAACACCACTCATGTTGTGTGCGCTAATTTTATACATGAAGCTTTTCATGGCAATTTTTACTCTCAGAGTGTTTGCCAGAAATCTGCTGAGAGGAAGTCGCCGAAGAAATATTTTCGTTTTGATGTCTGACCTGGGATTGGAACTCGGGCCTTTCGTCTAATAAGCCAACACACTACCTACTAGACCACGGCGACTTCATGTACGAATGTACTTCGTTAAATTTTGCTTCTCCTGATCCCTCTGTGGCATTTCTGTAGGTACTATCATCCATGGCTCAGATGCATAACCGCCGTACTTTTTATTAGATTTATTCAAATATATGCATAGTTCTAATTATTATAAAAGTATACCTAGATCTTCGCTACAACCTTTCCATGGATTGGTTCTCCTCTTCCAGCACCAAAATCGAAGATATACGCTATTTATTTTTTAAGATTTGTATTTTTCTTTGAAAAATTGTTGAGAGGTAATTCACAATAAACAATTTTTGTTTATAGATCATTTATAACTAATTCACAATAAAAACTTTTACTCCCAATATATTTGCAATACCGATTTTTTGGGATGGGAAAAAAATTTTACTCCCAAATAACTTCTTCCCATAATATTCACGATAGGGGTTAATATTTTTTGTGTTTGTGAATTCACTCCCAAACAATTTTTTTGGGAATGATTCACAATAGGAAATGACGAAATTTGGGATTTTTTTTATGGGAATAGTTATTTGCGATAGGAGTGATTTTGTGCTTCGTGTATATGCTGAGTTATGGAGAGTCGAAATCAATAACATCATGCGTATTGATAATTATGAGTACGATGAGTACTTCAAACTTTGAATATGAGTAGTATGAGTATGATATTAAAATAAGTATGAATGCGTATAAGTATCAGAAATTATGAGTATGATTCGAATCCACTCATCTTTTTGAATTGTTAGTAAATTGTTATAAAAGTTTATCTTAAATTTTTAAAAAAAAGTATAAAAAATATAAAATTTGAAAAAAAAAATTTTAATTTAAAAATGAATATGAATACTCATTGTTGATCTCTGGTTAAACCCTCACACGATATCGAAAGGTTGGGAGAAGTATTGGCAGGAAGACAGAGCTCAAACATTGAGGCAGAAAATCCTTATAGAGAAATCAAAGGCTGCTTTATAGTCCATAGTTATAGTTACATATATGCTGTGAATTAATTTGTTTTTCAATTTCAAAATTAAAAAATAGTTCTTATAAGCGCCATAATCAATCGATTTTGTTATTTCAAAACATTTTTTATATGTATACAGATATGATGTGATACTATGTCATACGATTTAATTTATTATATGAATTTGTCCAATTGATACTGAGTTTCGAATTTATAAAAAATGGAAAAGATGAAGAATATTCTTTTAGCTAAGTCAGATTAATATATATGTATAAGTCAGGAGTCATTAGAAGACGGTATGGTGGTGTTTAGTCGTGTGTTTATTGTGATGGGATGAAAAATGGATTTAAAAAATTGAAAGCACTAAACAATGCAATCTTACGTAAGTATTTTTCGTAATTTCCTTATAGGTATCTTCACCGCTTTTTGTCTTCATATCTATAACCACAATTTTGTTTTTCATGACCTGCTTTGAGGAAAGGGGCATCGAACTTTTATAAATTTATATTTTAGTTCAAAAATATAAGGTAAATAAATAAATATTAAAACCTTACATATACGTATATCTTTTATATATACAGTGTATCACTAAAGTGAGTATGCAGCATGAAAATAATTAAATATCTCAATTTTTTTCCCAAAAATTTGGACTTCGTAAAGGAGTACGAAACCAAGGATGAAAATTTCTGGAAATCAGTTATATTTTCTGATGAGAGTAAATATAATATTTTTGGCTCAGATGGGTGTCAAAAAGTGTGGAGAAAAGTGAACACTGAGCTCGATCCAAAAAATATGGATGTCACAGTAAAACATGGTGGTGGATCGGTTATGGTATGGGGGTGTATGGCAGCATCAGGTGCTGGAAATCTTGTGTTTATCGAAGGAACAATGGATAAGACGGTATATTTAAACATTTTAAAAAACAACTTGCATCAAAGTGCAGCTAAATTGGGACTAACAGGATCATTTGTATTCCAACAGGACAATGACCCCAAACATACAGCCCATATCGTTAGAGATTATCTTTTGTGTAATACGCCAAAACAGCTAAAAACTCCTTCCCAATCACCCGACCTTAATATAATAGAGCATCTGAGGGATTATCTCGAAAAAAATCAGAAGATATCTCATTACAAGCAAAGACACCCCTAAAACTGCACTACTTGAGGAGTGGATTAAAATTCCACATTCCGTTACCCAAAATCTTATAACATCTATGCCATCGAGATTGAAGTCGGTTAAAAAGGCAAAGGGCTATCCAACAAAATATTAAATATTAGCCTGACTTCAAAAATTGAATCATAGTGCCAATTTTTGTGAACTGCATACTTACTTATGTGACCTGAATTCTAACCATTTTGTTAATTATATTGTTATTAACCAGTAATGAATTAGAAACATTTTTGTTCCTCATTATTTTTCTTAAGTTTATATGTAAAATAAATGAAAAAATATAATATTTGTGTTTTTCTTTCAAATCTTAACCAATTTTTCCAATCATTTCAAATATATATATCGCTGCATACTCACTTTAGTGATACACTGTATATATATTTGTACCTATTATTTTTTTATTTTACCTTTTTATTTACGTCATTTATTTGTTTACATGTTTACTCAATTCCTGCACAATAAGACATAGTCTTATTTTTAAAGTTACGTTGTGAAAAGAAATCACATATTAATTGACTTGCTCATAATCAAATTAAACTACACGTTATCACATACATACATACATGATTGGTCATTACAACCCTTCAATCAGGATTACGACCTAGCTTCCCACACTACTTATGTTGTTTACGTTAATTTTATACATGAGTGGCGAGACCTACAATTTAAAGTCGACTCCGGACGACAGATTTTTGAGAAACTTTTCATGGCAATTTTATTTACTCTCAGAGTTTTTGCCTGAAATCTGCTGGAACGAAGTCGCCGAAGAAATATTTTTTTTCATATTTCATTTTGATGTCTGACCTGGGGTTTGAACCGCGGCCTAACGTCTAATAAGCCAACTCACTACCTACTAGACTACGGCGACTATAAACTACACGTTATCATATGAATATTATTAAAGGCTTCATGATATGCAAAATAATTATATAACTGCGTTGCTACTGAGATTTTGAGATAAAAAATTCTAATGGCTAGTAGCATATAAGAAAAAATGTCATTCATATAAAAAAATGCGACGGACACAATATTTCATATCATATTTTTGTAAAAAATAGAAGGAAAAGTGCTAGATCATTAAAAATTTGTACTTAGAATTCTATTGGTTAAATTAAGAAAAAAAATAGAACGTCATAAAAATTGTCCAAGCCAATCGCAAACCGCCTTTATACGCAAAAAAATTTTCCTTTCCAAGCGTAAGTCTCCAAATTTGATACATAGGTTTTCCAGAATAAATTATAGATGCTTGTCAAGTTTTATTGAAATCTGCCAAGCCTATCTCTGAGCTCTTATTTTCTGCTTCGATTGTAAGCCACTTTTTTAAAAAGCATATTGTAAGCCATTAATTTTATTCGAGCGTGTAGGGAAGAAATACCCAATTCACAATACTTATTATCAAGATTTTTCTTTAAAACTATACCCCTATCATTCACTTCGAAAAGTTTTCAGAAAATTTATAAATTTATTCAGCGATGCTGGAAATCGGTCGCTACATTTTTCTTATAGAACAGACTTTCACCTTTCATTTGATACTAGTAGGAAGACGTATGTAGCCGGAGCTATCTTTTTCTATTTCCATGAAAATTGCTGTTCACACGAGTGAACAAATTAAATAACACCAACCCTGACTTCCAATATGACACAAACATCTTAACGAATGACAATAATATCACCAACACACATCAACATACACACATTCTTCAACGCCTTCAAAAGGATTGTATAGATCTACTTTGATCAGTTGACTAGCGATCACCGAACAACACGAAACAAATACCCAATTAGCTCTGCGTGTGATTTAATTTATATATAATTAAACTCATTTTGAAATTTAAATAAATTATAATAATAAAATAAGATTGTGACAAATACATATACAATATTTTGTGAAGTCAAATATTATTCATATAAATCAAATTGTGAACTTTGAATTAAATTGTGAACACAACATATATTTTAAGACAAGCACATATAAATACGTTTTATAACGTTCTAAATAAACAAACATATCGATGGCTTAATATAGAAAGGTCGTATCTCGTTTTTTTCAAAATCGGTCTTTTTACATATTCTGGCAGACAAACCCCCCACACGCATCCTCTGAAAAATTCAGGTTCCTATGTTGACGAATAGTTGAATTACTGTAATTAAAAGAAACATAACATATCATTTTTGTTTCAGATTTTATTAAGTTTTTCCTTCTCCTGTAAAGTACTGAAAATGTAAGATACGACCTTTCTATATTAAGCCATCGATATATAACATTTATCATTTACATATATAGCCAAATAAAAATATAAAAGGTTTGTGCATTTACTTTTATACACCCTACCCCTCTATTTATCTATAGGATATTATATCATTAACTCTAGGGCGTAAGAGTTATGCGATAGTTCACTTTTGTTCGTTTCGTTATTTCAGGTTTTCTTTTTCCTAACCCATGGACGTGCTACTGCTGATACAGAAATTCCGCACCCTAACCTAATCTATCCTATCAATAACTGAGCTGAAATTTAGGCTTCAAGAAAAATTTTATCAAATGTTGACATCTAAAAAGAATCGTTTAAATATAAAGAAATATAATTTAAAAACGGGGTTTGAATATGTATAAGCCTTGTACAATGGGTCAATTCGATCTCCGGGTACTGTACTTGTCATAGTTGACAAGTCACGTCCTCTAACCTAACCAAAACCAAATACTAATGACCATACTGTATATGCACATATTTTTTATTTTACGTTATAATAAGAACAAAAATTACAAATAAATAGTGCATTAAGCATAAGAACTTAAATTAATTAAAAAAAATAATAATAATCGTTTATTATGTATATATAAACAAAATATAACGACGAAACTTAACTACTACAGAGAAATTAACAAAAATATCTACATGAATACATGTTATATATATGTATCTATATGTATTACATTAATATTTTATTTAAAATACGTTTAACTACTGTTTTAACGAAATCGCTTCTTTATTGTCTTTTTCGGCAGATTTCAATTTATGAGCAAAATCATCACTAACAGTTGTATAATAAGGCCCTAACTCTTCGCGAACATCATTATACCATCTCGATAATTTGTTGCAATTGTTAAAAGGATTGAAGCCAATGTGCTCTAAAATAGATAATGAAATAGATATCAATGTAAATCAATAATATTTATTGCAATACAATTTTACTACAACTTACTTGATTGATCAATTTCACAGATAGCCATTAGATCTGCAAACGATACGTTGTCTCCAACCATGAATTTTTTCGAATGTAAAAAGAGATTTTCAAAGTCAATTAATGTGTGCTGTAGCTTTTTGGATGCCGCATTTACCTAAAATTTAAATTGATAGTTTTAAACATGATTATTCTGTAACACCAAATGTTTACTCATAAACTGTTTGCAAAGAAAAATCGTTTGAGAAATAATTTTGATTGAATTTTAATTTTTAATTTCACTTACTGTATTCTCATTTGGTTTCGTTTTTTGCAAATATGGCACTAGCCACTTTTGTTGGAAATAATCGGTAGTCACCAATCCAATGTTGCGTTGACGCCACTCCAGAAACTCGTCAATTCGACTGCGACCTAAATTTTTGCGTGGATACCAGTGTTCGGGGATAAGTTTTTCTCGAGATAAATGCCTAAATATTGCAACACTTTCAGATAATTGAAATCCATGGTCAGTAATAGCTGGTATTTTCTTAAATCGATTTACTTTATCGCGAAACTCTCCAGTTAGATGTTCACCTAAAAATGTAATCAATAATATGCTAATCGTGATTATAATGTTCGAAAGTAATTTTAAAATAGTAGCGAATCAACAACAATTCAGTTCAATTTTATTTAATAAATTAACAATGAAAACACTACTAATAAAGGACAACGAAGTGTTTAGGCTTAAGTTATCCTATAGTACATAAATATTAATAATGTTTTTGACACATAACAGTATATTGGAATGATAAAGAAAATAGATTGAAGAAAAATATTAAAAAATAAAATAAATTAAGAATTATCTTCACTTTAGCCATATCGTGGAGACATTTTGTTGAGTAATAATACATACATATATGTATAATATGTAGAATAATTAATTTTCAGTTTAGCATTGTATTTAATCATATGAAATTTAAAAAACGAAAAAAAAAAACATTTTATAATCTTTTTGAAGAAGAATTAGTATTGAAATTATAATTACATATGTACATATATACCTTTTTAAGGAATAACCAGAAAATTAAATGGGATCAAAATTTCATTGTATTGTAACAAAATTACAAAATTCACGTTCTTCAGTACATAATATGCATAGAAGCACCAGTTTAATAGATCGGATTTTAGATTTTCAGTATTTAGTCATCGTAAATAATTTATTCAAGTTATATACATATATACGCTGTGTCTCCATGTATTCCCTTCATGAACAGAGAACAGAGAATTTAATCATTGGCAAAAACCAAACAATTAAACAAACAATTATCTACTACTTCTAATTTTATCATTATATTTAGTTATGACCCAAACAATCAAGTTATTTATTTTCCTTTCAGTAATTGAAAAATAATTTAGCACTAAATTTAATTTTAACTTTTAATATCTTATCAACATCAATAATGACAATGTTTTTGACACATAACAGTATATTGGAATGATAAAGAAAATAGATTGAAGAAAAATATTAAAAAATAAAATAAATTAAGAATTATCTTCACTTTAGCCATATCGTGGAGACATTTTGTTGAGTAATAATACATACATATATGTATAATATGTAGAATAATTAATTTTCAGTTTAGCATTGTATTTAATCATATGAAATTTAAAAAACGAAAAAAAAAAACATTTTATAATCTTTTTGAAGAAGAATTAGTATTGAAATTATAATTACATATGTACATATATACCTTTTTAAGGAATAACCAGAAAATTAAATGGGATCAAAATTTCATTGTATTGTAACAAAATTACAAAATTCACGTTCTTCAGTACATAATATGCATAGAAGCACCAGTTTAATAGATCGGATTTTAGATTTTCAGTATTTAGTCATCGTAAATAATTTATTCAAGTTATATACATATATACGCTGTGTCTCCATGTATTCCCTTCATGAACAGAGAACAGAGAATTTAATCATTGGCAAAAACCAAACAATTAAACAAACAATTATCTACTACTTCTAATTTTATCATTATATTTAGTTATGACCCAAACAATCAAGTTATTTATTTTCCTTTCAGTAATTGAAAAATAATTTAGCACTAAATTTAATTTTAACTTTTAATATCTTATCAACATCAATAAGTAAAGTAAAATAATATTCTGATAACAAGACACTTTGTTGACCTATACAAAACCATGTTAGTCCGAATATAAATACTAAATAATTTCATTATTTTAACTCATTATCTGGTCCGCTAAATGTTATTAGAAACACAACATTCTAAACAAATAAAATCTATTTTCCCACATACAGTGGACAGCAAAAGTCTTAGTATGGCAATACATTTTAGCAATTTTATGAATTTGTAGCAAAAGTTCGTATAAATAATTAATGTTTTTATACATACATAATTGGCCATTACAACCCTTCAGTCAGGATTACGGCCTAGCTTCTTACACCACTCATGTTGTGTGAGTTAATTTTATACTTGAGTGGCGAGGCCTACAGTTTAACGACGAATTTAAACGACAAATTTTGAGAAACTTTTTCATGCCAGGTTTACTTACTCTCAGAGTTTTTGCCAGAAATCAGCTGAGAGGAAGACGCCGAAGATATATTTTTTTTATGATTCGTTTTGATGACTTGCCTGGGGCTCGAACCCGGGCTTTACGTCTAATAAGCGAACACACTACCTACTAGACGACGGCGACTATTTAAACATTCTAAAGAACAAATTCATCAAAAGTTCGAAAGAACTAAGAATTTCTAATGGTCATTGCTTCCAACAAGTCAATGAACCCAATAATACGGCTGCTAATGTGAATATTTGATTTGCCTACCATAGTCCCCACAGGCTTAATACTCTTGCACAATTCCCGAAATGACTCCATCAGACTATTTAGGAGATCATTTGGAAGAAAGGTTAGGTAGTCGCTAAGCCTCAAACAAAAGTTAACCGAAATACTTACTCATGAGTGCATGTCGGCAAATATCACTAGAAAACACTAAACAAATAGGTTAAATGGTGTCCTTGACCTTTAGGTATATCCTACTAAATATAAGGAATAACATTTTCATATATTAGGCCTTTGAATTTTAAATTTACTCAGGGTTCTCCTTGGGGGTTACCTTTGGAGTCATCTGAAACTTTTCCTTATTTTTCTCTTGTTTTATGAAAAACATTAAAAAACTCTTTGTTTTATAATAAAATAGAAATAAATTAATAAAATAAATATATAAGCTATAAATTTTTATACAAACTTTTGGCTAAAATTTATGATATTGCTAAAATATATTGCCGTACAAAGACTTTTGCTGTCCGCTGTATGTCATAATAACATCTCAGATGTTCTACCTACGCTGGCTCAAATAAGTTTCCGTATACCAAGCAGCTGAAGTTAGTTATTATAAGCAGAAATTGAACTGTTAAAACAATTTTACTTTATTCATATCTAATAAATAGTTTTTGAAATACTCTGAAAATTGTCTTCGCCTGCTGGGTGTGCGGAGACTTATTTCAGCCAGTTTAAGTATTTATGCACTTTTGTAAACAATATTCACCTATACAAACAAAATATAATCTTTTATTAATTTACCCACTTATCAAAACCCCGTAATGTTTTAAAGTAAAACCAATGATGTTTTTTTCCACCATTTGATATATTGTTTACTTTTCTTTGTTGAAATATTTATATAAATTTAAATAGATTTGTGTACTTTATCAATTTTAAATAAATATTATTTTTAGTTCATAAATTTAAAAGACTTTGTTCTAAAACATTTGATAACATACATATATGTATGTATGTATTTATATGCATATAGCATTTTGTTGAGTTAAAACGTGCCTGAAATACTAACCTAATAACAATAATGGAATTTATTCTGTTAGTTATAACACCACGCCCCGTTTTGAATAATGCATTTAAAAATTCATCTTCTGCTTTGATGAAATATAAAATCTAAACATAAATACATACAGTGTTAAAAAAAATAATATGAACAATTGTTTTCCCAATAAAATATCACAAACTTCCTATAAAATTCAGTCATATATTTATTAAGATAGTATGTCATATTCTGTATTAATTTTTGCATCTTTACTTTTAAACAGAGAGTAACTAAGCATAGCAAATTCACATACAAAGAAAAAATAATAGGGACACAGCCATTGTGTTTAATTTTTAATAATTAAAATATTATTATTTTTATTTTTAATAATTAAAATATTATTAAAAATTAAAATCTAGATGTGACTGAATAAATTATTTCGTTAAGGCCGCTTTTTTATCATAACATCAACATGTGATAGTTTATATAGAAGGTACTATAAATAATATGATTTAATACTTAAATAAGAAAAAAAAAAATGAACAATAATTGCTCCAAAATTAAAGAGTTAATGTGAACCACTTTAAAAACGTTTTTCTATTTGCCTACGAAATGGAATTGAGGTAGTAATTTGCACAGGTGAGCGATCCAAAACATTACGCTAAAATTATACAATTATGATGATAGGAAAATCGAATCGCATGAACTTCAAAAAACATAAACCCTATCTAGTAGTCAGTTATGAAATAGCTTCTTTCCAGACCAAAAATAAGCAAAAAAAAAGTGAACAAAATTCAGAAATTTAGTGTTCTGTTTTCGGGCAATTATTATAATTCTAAAATGTTTCCCTCCGTAGGCAATTCAAAACTCCTACTTGGTTTCATTTATCTCATATATAAAGTCGCCGTAGTCTAGTAGGTAGTGTGTCCGCTTATTAGACGTAAAGCCCGGGTTCGAACCCCAGGCCAGACATCAAAACGAAATATGAAAAAAATATTTCTTCGGCGACTTCCTCTCAGCTGATTTCTGCCAAAAACTCTGAAAGTAAATAAACCTGCCATGAAAAGTTTCACAAAAAATCTGTCGTTCGGAGTCGACGTTAAAGTGTAGGTGTCACCACACAAGTATAAAATTAAGGTACACAACATGAGTGGTGCGAGTAGCTAGGCCGTAATCCTTACTGAAGGGTTGTAATGGCCAATTATGTATGTATGTATGTATCTAAATATTTCTTCTACCGCAGAATATATCAACATACATAATACTTAACAACATTAAAAAATTCATTTAATACTAGATTTACTAGAACTACGCCCATACCCCTATCTTAGATCTGTACATGGTTTGCTATAGAAAATTATAATTCACTTTGCGTCGTGTTTTTTTGGAACATAACCACGATGCAAAGTATGGTATGGGTGTACTTTCTTAATATTTTTTTATAAAAATGTTAAAAACTTATATGCATTTGCTACATTTTTTAAATGGAAATTTATTATAAATATAGTTAGGCGTACATATGTATATCTATTACAAACTCCAACTTATTTGTTACAATATTTTTTGCAATAAATTGAAAATATAGCACGAAAATTAATGAACAAGGAAAATAATTTCCATATGTCTACTGTCGCATTTCTGAAATGTAAAAGATTTACTATAAAAGTTCAAAATGTGTGCCCTTTAATCTCCATAATGTAAAGGGGAACTATTTCCGATTTTGAAATTGTAAACCTGCTTCAATTGTAGATTTAAAATTTAACGGATTTTCGTAAACATACAATAGATTTCCACAGAAAATGATAAGGAATATACACACATATGTAAAGTTACAGAAAAATTTTCAATACGTAATACAATAAACAATAATTTTCGCATATGCGAATATTTTATTATTAAATTGAAAACTCTTTCATTAATTTTGTGTGTATTTACAATCACTTCGAATTATTATGCATAATAAAAAAATTAAAACAAAGTTCATATAACTGTTATAGTCAGTCATGTTGAAGGTGAAAAAGTACACATTTGTTACATAAGTTCTACAAACATACACACTTGTATTATATAAATAATAGTTTAGCAATATTACAACGGAAAGTTGTAAAAATTAAGTGAACTATGTCTTAAGCGCAATTGCCCTTGATTTAAAATATATATTTTTTTTAATTAAAATGAAGATAAATGATTTTTACAATTCCACACCTTTCGAAAGAACGAAAAATATATAAGTGGTCTTTACACGTTTAAAATTAATTAGTGTCTTAAATATTTTTCAATTTACTACACAAAAAGTTGAATGATTAATGATTGGTATTATTTTGACCAATACTGTATGCATATACATACATACATATGTATTAAAGTGCAAATTTGTTTGTTTACCAAACGAAAAATGCTCAATTTTATTTGTAGACTTGTTTTTGAAATAGGTAAGGTAAGATTTTAATAAATTTATACAACGGAATAACCAGCTTATGCCACTAATCAAATTAAATTTTTTACAAAAACAAATAAAAATTTTTCCAACAAAATGTTTAAATATTAATATGTATTTATCATCCTTTGTCAACATTTTACACTAAATATGAATATGACCTAAAAAATTGATCGCATACTTGTTCTGCAGCAAAAATTGACTCTTTTTTGTCTTTTGCAAGTTATAAGCATATCAAAGACATACATAAATGGAAGCGAAGTGAACTTTTATATATATTTTAAAATATTTAAAATACTTTTATATTAAATTAATGTACATGAGTTTAATTTAAACGCAAATTTAAGTTGAACTACATATTCAAGTATTGTGGTTTCACTTTTAGCATTAATATTAAGCTTAGAAAATTTTAATTCATTTCATTAACATAAGAGGTGTGAAATGAACTTTGTATGAAAACATAAAAAGATATACATATGTACATAGAAGTATATTTGATTTTAAACCAGTCAATGAAATGAAATCTATAAAAAATGCACTCAATGCGTGTACATACTTGTATAATATATAATAAAATATTTTTTATAAACAATAAATAAAAATAATATATGTATGCACTTATGTTATCATATAAGTGTATGTACATACATATGTAGCTATAAAATAGAGAAAATAATCTAAAAAATTAATTTTTTGTAACACGATTGGAAATATTGTTTTTTAATATAAATGAATAAAGATGTATGCATAACTATGTACGTGCACACATAGGTATATCTGTATTTGAATATACTAATATAGGAACCAGACTACTTCAGAGACATATTATATATCGACGCTCCATTCTATAACGTTCTAAGTGTACTTAGAACGTTTTTAATTTTTTAATTATTTATTTTATTATATTAATTAAAATTACTCATTTAAAATTACTAAAACGGAGGCGTCGATATTATAAGCTTATAGATAAAATTTTAAATATATAAACTTATATTTTTAAAATGCTTAAAAATCCGCCACAATAAATTAAGTTCAAAATTTATTAGCATAGAAATATTTATCATCCTTTATACAAAAAAAGTCATTGTATATTATAAATATTAAATGATTTTTTCAATAGATTGGGAATAGTAGAGATATTTAAGTTAAAAAATGGTTTAAATTATTTTTTATCTTAGTGTACAAACTTCGATTAACAACTTTTTTTTATTTATAATCAAAAAAATCATTGTGTGTATATTATATATATTAAATGATTTTTTCAATAGATTGGGAATAGTAGAAATATTTAAGTTAAAAAATGGTTTAAAGTATTTTTTATCTTAGTGCACAAACTTCGATTAACAACTTTTTTTATTTATAACTTTGACCAAAAAATGTACAATTTGATACAAAATGTAATTTTTTGCATTTTCAAGAATGCATTTTTTTGTTGGGATTTGATAAAGAACACATCAACGTTAATAACGGCGTAACGTAAACGTTAAGTGTTGAAGACAGTACATATAATGCAATTTGGTCTAATTTTTAAATTTTTAAAATACGTTAAATAGAAGAGTTTTGAGTTTATTTTTGTTAATTTCATGGTGGGATTTTTTGCCTTTTTTGTAGGCAGCCTCCGTTGGCAAAAGAAAATTACATAAAAATTAAATAAAAATATTTTTCAACAACAAAAAAGTTTGCAATTTACGCTGTTAACAGTTGTACCCACTCAAATCAGAAGAAATTTTAAAATTGAATACTATATCCGCCATTTAAAATTCGAAAAATTTAACGTCAGATTTGAATTTAGCAACCTTAAAAAGCCCCGTATATTGCTTTTCATGTAAATCAGAAGAAATTTTTAATCTTTATCCTCCATTTAAATATGAAAAATTTTACTTTAGATTCGAAATCTACAACCTCAAAATTCCATCCTTATTCCTATATTCCTTATAGTTTGGCCAGAAAATGTGGCTATTTCAACTATAGTGTATTACTTTAAACCAAAATGTTACTAGTGAAGTACTGTAAAAATAATGAATGTTATTACATCCATAAACAAATAACACATAAATAAACGATTTTAATTTTTATGTTTTTAATATTTGTAACTAACAATTGTATAACATTCCAATGTAGATATGTATGTATATCGTAAGTAAGTATAAATGAACACATTTGTATCTTACATACCTTTCAGTATAGAAATTGGAATTGCTTCATAGGGAACCTTGGAAGCTTTTAAGAGTATATATAAAGCACGACTGGATTGATTTAATACATCGTAATAAAACTTAATCGGTTGCAACGGCATTTCAATAATTAGTTTAATTATTGTAAAAAAAAATACTTTTCTGCTAGTCTTTGGTGACTTTACTGGTAGGCAGTTAAAAATAAACTGAGTTTAATTCGCTTCTGAAGATCAGTTAATATGTCCGTCCAACGCTTCGGTCGCCATCGATTTTGAATGCAGCGCTGCTACCAATACTATCCCATTTTATAATACTGAAACAAGTTGAAAAGTGTGCAAGTGTACTCGCGTGATCAATAATAAAGATTTGTTTTTGTGCTATTCTGTTTTGTTGATATGCCTTGCTTTCTTATTATTCGTATCTTGTTTGTTTTTTTTTTTTTTTGTGCAAAAGCCGGTCGAGCGATCTTATGCACACATCCGCACGTATATAAGCGACTGAGATACTATTTATTTATAGTTGTTTATTTTATTTTCTCTCAATTCGTTTTTTGTTTTTAACTTACGTTGTACCTCTTGTCGCTCCTTCTTTAAATGCGGACCAGTGCTGCCGCTTCAATTATTTCTTTACCCAAAATGTTTCTTTAATGTTTACTTGCGCTCATATTGTATGTATTTTTATTTTTCCATTAGGTGTTAAAAAACGTAAAATTTTATAAATAATAATATATTTAATGCCCTGAAGTTGTTATGATTTCTATTTTACAATAATAATCAAATATGGTAAGTTAAAAAATTAACATGTAGTTCTGATATCCATTAATAAACAGTTTAAATTAGATGTGTATTTCATTTTAGAATTTCAATCAGTTAAGTGCTAAATTTTTTCAAGTAAATGCATTTATTTTTTTATTTGTTTGTCATATCAATATGTATGCATGAATGCTTTTATTGATAATAGAAAAAGGCAAATTTATAAATGATTTGTTTTGCATTACGAATACCTTCGATAGATTTGGATATTTTAGATTATTGCTTATTATATACATACATATGCATACATACAAAAATATTATTATTATTATTATTATTAATTTATTTAATCTAAAAGAAATTAATTCTAAGATTAAATTTAATTGAAGAGCATTAGCTACATTGGCCATCAGCTCTATATGTCGAAAAAAAAAAAAAAAAAATATGTACATATGTAAATGTTAATTCTAAATTATAAATAAATGCTATTTACAAGACATTAAACTCTCAGTTTGGTGAATTTTATAAAATTGTAGATTTTATCGATATGCTCAGAAGATGGATGTTTAAGGAGATCCAGGGCAGACATGTTCCCGAATAGTTTTAGTCGTGTATCAGAGAGCAGCGGGCATTCTGTAAGAATGTGTCCGATGGTGAGACTACTATTGCAACGTGCACATGTTGGTGCTTGGGTTGGTTTTTTCAGGAGCCAGTCATGAGAAAGAAGGCAATGGCCTAGTCGCAAGCGGGAAAATATTTTTATTTTTTCCTTCTCAATGTCTGTGGAGTAGATCGGATGGCAGTTTTGGGTGTTTATAATTGAGTAGTGATCGTGAGTCAGCGGTTTCTGTTTAAATTTGTTTCTAACACAATTGCGGATATGATGTCTAATATCATTTTTTTCTAGTGTGTTGTTTGTAATAATGGGGGCATAAGACGCAAATTTGGCAGCAATGTCTGCCTTGTCATTGCCGATAATGCCCATGTGGCTTGGAACCCAGTGTATTTTTAGCAAGTTATGGTTAGAAATTAAGGCATCTCTTATTTTGCTGATTGTATTCCAGCTACTATTAAAAGGGGTTTTTATAGATTTTATTACCGAAAGGCTGTCAGTGAATATTACAGTTTTTTTCCTGTCCCGCAGTGTAAGACAAATAGCCTGATAGATGGCGCATGATTCAGCTGTAAAGACTGATGAGTTCTCGAAGAGGGTGCCAAGGGAGAGTATCTTTCCATCTTCATCTACAATGGAGTAGGCTGATATATTGTTTTGGGACTTAGTACCATCAGTGTAGATAAGTCGCCAGTTGTTGCTTTTAAAAAAGTGTATTTGCTCCTGTAGCAGATTGTGAAATATGTTCTTAGGGGTGTTGTTCTTAATGAAAGTAGCCAATGAAGTGTCAAAGCAAGTTTTTTCTAGTTTCCACGGCGGTTCTTTTATATGTTTTTTTGTTAAGATGAGTGGAATGGATAATTCTGTACATAGCGACAAAGACAGAGCTAAGGCAGATTTAATGCGTTTAGGCTGCTTTGCAGATATTATGGAGTTAATGTCTTTATCCAATATGGAGTTTGTGCTATTGATAAGTTTAGGCAAGATTCTAGATTTTAATTCGTATATTCTATCAGTTATTGAAGGGAGGTTGGCTTCACGCAGAATGTTCTCAATTGGGGTTGTTCTAAACGCATAAACACAAGCTCTGGCAGCTCGATGATAAGCTGGTTTAATGATGTTGATGTTCGATTTGCAACTGTTTCCGTATATGAAAAGGCCGTAGTCAATTTTGCTCAATATTAAAGTTTTGGTGAGATAAGTTAGTGTATTAATATGAACAAAGCTTTTTGATGACAAATATTGTATTATATTTGAGCGTGCTAGTATTGAGCTCTTTAGTTTAAAAAGGTGATTTTTCCAGTTGTATTTATTAGAGAAGAGAAGTCCGAGAATCCGCAATGTATCTACATTTTGTATTGTCTCCCCATTGACTTGGATTATGTTGCTGTCAGCGTCGCAACGTAATTTTCTGCAAACGTGAAATTTTTTTGTTTTTTTCATCGAGATTTTTGCACCAGAATAACTAGTCCAACTTTGGATATCTTGAAGAATTTTCTGTAGAGTACTGTTAGATTCCCTATTATCATTTTTGCTACAGATTACATATAGATCGTCGGCGTACAAACAGTGGTCTATATAGCGATTTTTCTCAATAATCTTGCTGATTTTGTTAAATGCAATTTGAAATAACACCACTGATAACGGAGATCCTTGAGGGATACCATTCATTAAAGGGAAGGTATTCGACATGTATCCATTGACTCGCACTTTGAAACGTCTATTTGTTAAAAAAGATTTTATAAAATTAAAGATTTTCGGTCCAATACGCCATTTTCTCAGAGTGTCAAGAACGACATGGAGTCCAATTCTATCGAACGCCTTTTCAAAGTCAATCGACAGAATTGTCACATGATTCCTTGCAGACAATGCCTTTGTGATGCAGTAGTCTACATGTAGAAGAGCATCGTCACAACCCTTATTTGCCTTGAAGGCTACTTGTTCTTTAGCTATTAGTTTTTTATTTTCCAAGAACCAAGAAAGTCTAGTAGCAACAATTCGTTCAATGACTTTAGAGAGGCAGGGGAGTAAGGAAATGGGGCGATAAGAATTAGCTGAAGACGGGCTATTGGATTTGGCTATAGGAACTATGGTAGACTGTTTCCAGGAGTGCGGAATAACCCCGGTTTTAAATATAGTATTGTACAAGTTCAGTAAGTATATTTTACTTGAGAGTGATAGGGCTTTAATCATCTGATAGGATATGCGGTCATGTCCGGGTGTGGTTCCTTTTACTTTAGTTAGACAGTGTGTAAGTTCTTGCATAGTAATTGGTGCTTCTAGCAATTGTGCTGTTTTGTCTTCTGTGTCACTTATGGTAAAGTTAAATGACTGCTTCGAGGTGTTAAATGTTAATGGGAAGTTTGTATCAGATGCAAGATCGGCCCAGGTCTTCCCAAGGTGATTTGCAATTTCTGTTGAGTCAGTTAGGGTTACATCCGGTGTGTCTATTGCTTTTATAGTGGTAAAGGAACTTCTATGGGTGATTCTGTTAATTTTTGACCAAACAGTAGATATAGCAGTATTTCTATTTATAGATTTTGTGAAGTATTCAAAACAAGAGAGCTTAGCGATTCTAACTTCCCTGCGGAATTTAGCGTTATCTTTTTTGTAACGTATAAGGTTGTCTTGTGTTGGGCTGGTCCTGAAGTGATGCCAACTTTTCATTTTTTTGTTTCGCAAAATAGATAACGATGGACTCCACCAAGGTACCGGTAAGCGATCCGTTTTAATTGTTGGCTTTGATTGGGGGATGTGGGCGTTGGCTGCGACACGTATAGATTTGGTAATTATGGCTGCGTCCTTATTGCTGGATGATGACGATTGATGTTTTAGTATTTCTATTTCTGCTTTCTGGGTGTAATTTTTCCAATCTGCTAGGTGGAGTAAAAATCTACTCGATTTCGTTGGTAAATTTGTTTCATCAGAGACTCTAATTGTCATTTTGATTGGGAAGTGATCACTGCCATGTAAATCACTGAGAGTAGTCCATGTCATCAACGGAAAAATGTTAGCCGAGCAAAATGATAAATCTATATTGGTTAAGGTATTGTGAGACGAGAAGTGTGTGGGACTACCATCATTTAATATGCACAGGCCGGTCTGGAGAATTATGTTCTCCAATAGAGTACCTCTATTGTTGTTTACAGCTGAGCCCCAAATGGTGTTCCAGCCGTTGAAATCCCCAACAACAAGCACTGGGGTGTTAAAAGAATTTATTATGTTAATTATTTCTCTAGGGGATATGTCCTGATTGGGTGGTATGTAGAACGATAGGATAGTGAATTTTATTTTTAGTTTTATTTCAACTGCTATAATTTGATATTCCGAGTTTACCGGGATTAATTTGTGGGGAATATTAGATTTGATAAGTACTCCAGCTCCTTGTTTTGAAGTGGTATTGTGTGAAGAGTTTACAAAATAACTAGTGAAGTTTCTAGGTGGAATAGGAGTAAACCTGTATTGGCAATGCGTTTCTTGCAATGATATGAAACTCGGATCCATTTCCTTTAGAATTAATTGGAGGTTGTGATAGTTGTTGCAGAAGCCGTTGATGTTCCATTGTAGAATTACAAAGTCCATTTTAAGTTGTCGAATAAAAATGGGCACGAATGCACGGAATTTGTATTGGACTGGAAATGTGCGATGAAAAATTGGGGCAGTGTTGAGTTCCACATTAAGGCTCCGTTGATGACATATCCATCACGTCACCGTCGGAATCATCCCCGTCGACGGATGGGAGGTAATATTTGCCATCGTTAATTAGAGACTGGGTTAAGTGTGAGATAGGTGAAGTAAAGCTTTTTGTAACAGAACTATGTAATTGAAGTTTATTAATTTGTTTATTGTTGTTAGTAGAAATAGTTGTTTCATCTAGTATTTTGTTGTAATTTGTTGCTTTGGTATTATTGTAGTTGGTTGATGTTTTTTGTACTTTGTTGTCGTTTGTTACTTCTGTATTGTAGTTGTTAGTTGATATTGTTGTTTTGCTTTGTGCTGTTTCTTTGGAGTTGGATGTTTCTGCTGGTACTGACGTAGATTTAGCGTTAGTTGGTGTAATTTGCTTTGAGGTAGATGGTGTATTGACTTTAGGTTGAAGGGATGTTTGAGTGCGGTAGTTTCCTGATACATTACTTGCTGAATATGAGTTTGTATTATCGATAGATTGCTTGTTGCTGACGGGGTTTTGTAGTGTAGGGGGGCCAGAGACTGTTGATGCGTAGGAGTTGTTAGGAGCTGTTTGAATGGGATTATTTTCTCTATATTTCCGCCGGGCTTCACCTAGGCTACAATGATTCTTTGTTTTTATTTTCAATATTTCCTTTAATTGAATGTAACGGGGGCAGTTATTATCGGCAGATGAGTGTTCCCCAGAACAGTTTGTGCAGAGCATCCGGGTGCACTTTTCGGGGTCATGGGGAGGGAGACTGCATGTGGGGCATGTAGTATTGCCGTTGCAACGGTTTTTGGTGTGACCCAATTTTTGGCAGTTCTTGCATCTCATTGGGTTCGGGAAGTAGTGATCCACTTTACATTTGTACCAGGCCACATCTACCGACGATGGAAGACGATAAAGGTCAAAAGTGAGGATAATCTTACCAGATGGAATACGTGAGTTACCGTCTTCACTAGGTTTTGTAAATTTATAAACACTGGTGACGCCTTGACTCTTCATTTCTTGCACTATTTCTTGCTCTGGAACATTTATGAGACAGGGTGCGTATATAACGCCTTTGACGAAATTTAGCGTATCATGAAATTTGCACGAAATTGCACATAAATTTGCAAGAAACTTGGCTTTTATAAATTTGTCGGCAGCACGAGTATTGCGCGTGAGGATTAGTAAATTACCATCCCGAAGTGAGGTTATGGATGTGTACTCAGTGGAGATACATTCTATGCCTTTTTTTAAAGCAAACGGACTAAAAGTAGATAGTGGTTTTTGTGGGTCAGTCGAGGAAATTACAACATATTTTGGGTTATTATTATTATAAATGCTGTTCTGTGGAGTGGGTAGATCAGGATAATCAGTAAGTTTCTGTTTCTTAGGTCGGCTTTCAATATAGTCCCCCAGAACAGAGAATCTGTTGCTGGAGAATTTGTCCGGAGGATCCGGAGCCATGGTGTTAATAAAAATTTGCCCGACTTCTTATTGAAGGTGTGCAAGAATCACAATCAAACGCGAGATGAAAATAATAAATTTAGAAAAATAATAAAATTAAGGCAAAGTAACTGTGAAAAAGTAACGGTACAGGGATAAACTTGTTCAGAAAAAACAAAGCAAAAGGGAGATCGAATAACAACCGTACACTTTGAATGCTAGACGATGACTGACAAAAATATATTTGTATATAAATCGAGACAAATCAGAAACAGATAAAATTCAGAGGAAAAATTACCTTAATTGCACACTACTGTAATATATATGCATAGTTTTCCGATACCGAAACCATCCTGAAACTGTAAAGACTCCCAATTTCCACCATTGACAAATTTATGAAGTTATCTGTGAAGTAGAAGCCGAGGTGTTTTCTTTTCCTTCCTCATAACACTTGAAATGTACCCATAAAATGAAGAACTGTTTCTGCCTAGTTCTTATATCTACAGATCGTACAGAAGTCATTGATATGATCCAGTTGTCCAGATGACTCCGACATCTATGCTAAGCGTGTTCATTTAGAGTTTGCGCCGACATTCCGTGCGTGCTCAGCAGTGATGTGGTTGTAGGATATTTCATCAGTTTTTTAGTTTTCGTAATTCCACTTCAGCGCGGGATGACTGTAGTCCATCTTAGAGGTCGTTATGGTAAAAACTAATGCCCTGACAGTCTCCTAAATTTTATGAAAGTATAGTGATATCATAGATGCGAACAAAATTAAATTCGTCCACCTATGTAAAAATTTAATATTTTATTCACTTCTTAAAATTTTTGCGTTTTTCCATTTCAATTTTAGAAAGACATATGGTTAAAAAATCACCCGTTATTCTGTACAATTTGCCAGCGTAAATATTTTCAGACGATAAGAGTTGCAGTATCTCATTTTATTAAACAGTATTACCAAAGAAGTCCAAAATGTTACGAGACAATGGACGTGAGATTCTTAAATGAATGTATGATTCCTTATATAGGAAGACTAACATTTAGAACCTTCAATCCGCCTAGTTAGGGGGCTGGTAGCCTATCGACATACACCTAAGCCATCAAGCAGGTTTGTTCTGGGCTCACCATTAGAGAATCCGTCATATCCGTCACAATATATCTCAGTTTCTTTCAACCCAGGCCTCTGAAGTAAGTTATGACTGGACTAGTATCTTCCGTAAAATATTGGAATCTGAAGTTCACGGAAACTGGTCAATGATATAAGTCTATCAAGTCTAGCACTTATCAATGTGCTAAAATCGCCTTTATTCAGTCCTAAATACTCATCGTTTTTAGTCCAACAGAATCGCCCCAGAGTATCTTTGTAACTACGTCATTCTTCCATAATAGCCAATGTCTATATGTAGTACATTGACTTCAATACCAAGAATATTCGCTTCCTTATTTCCAGTCAGTGACCAGATACCCATATAATACGTACGTTTCGTACTTGAAGTGATTTTTAATTGCTTTGGTTCTTGATCCTGGTTCCCATCATTATCTAATTATCATTTGATAATTAGCGAAGATGATTAAATGCCTTCATGTCAATACAATCCAGCTAAGATATAAAATAGATTGCACTCCGTATACGAAAATAAATCGGATTAGTTGCTCTCTATTAGGGCAATAATCCGAAGCTCACTCCATACGTTGCGAAGCTATAGCTTATCCATAAAAGTCCAACACTACTAGGATCAATTTCACACTCCCTACACCTCAACTTAATTGAGCATCGTTGGAAAAACTCGCCCGTAAGCTTTTTTAATCCACTTTCAGTACAGTGAAAGAAGAAAAAAGACGATGCCATCATCCATTGTCCCATGACAATATAAGCCCGGAATTTTGCGCGAAGCTCGTGCGGTCGTTACCCCGAGATTTGAAAAAGCGAAAGGTCTTGTTTCCAAGTACCTTATTTTGGACTGTCCAATTATGCGTTTGACATGAAATTTATTAATTTTTTTGTGTTAGCAATAAATCTGCTAGATGATAGTGATGAAATCAAAAGACTTAAAAGGCTACATGTACTTGATCCACCCTTCAGAAAATAGAAAATTTTATTTAATTTTTAACTTTTATTGATTGATTGATTTTATATTGTATTAAAATTAAAAAAGTAAAATCTCTTTTTGTATTTACTCTTTTCTTTTGAGTTTAATAGAAACTCAATACATGTTACATTAAAAGTTTTTAAATTTGCTCATTATTTTAAATTGTAAAATAGATTGCAAATAAAATAAATAATAAAAAAAAATTTGAATAAAAAATGCTATGAATTAGAATACTTTGTTTTAGAGTCTTTTTGATTATCTAGAATTCCGTATCGAATTTTTTTAGAAATATTTCCATTGAAGTGAAAAAATTAGCTAATGTATGCACTCACCTGATTTGACTTGGTTTGAAATTATAAAAGTATTTAGCGAATGGTCTGGTGACAATTTCAGCAAAGCAAAATTAATAACGATTGGAATCTTTTGATTTTCCGTATGTTAATAAGCTGGTTGCACACTCCAACTTAATCTGAGAAATTTTATTAGACACCACGCGACTTCTATGCATATTAAGCCAGTATCAACAGAATGTATATTTGCCATTATGGCTGCCGGTATATCGGCAATCGACCTTAAGATTGATAGTTGTGATTCTTGTCCTCTGTAATTAAAAATCTAGGAGACTATTAAACATAGGATATTAAAAAATTTTACACAGGTTACCCAACAAATAATGTTTAAATATAAGCATAATTAACTCTAAACTTAAGTAGCTGAACCACCACATACTCATCCCAGTGGATTCTTGATATCATACACTCCCCGAAATATTTATAAGACCAAACGTATTTCTCGAAAAACTTAAAATCTTTTAGACCAATTCGTACCATTTTTGGGTTAAATATAACTAACTATAATATAAATCTTTTTATGTAAAAAAACATTTTTTTCTTTGTTTAATAAAAGGATAGCACAAAATGAATTTCATTTTCAAACGAAAAAATTATAAGACCAAAATTAAATAATATTCACCTAAAGCCAAAATAACAATGATAAAAAACAACTACTGAGTAATTTTTGTATTTATTAGTAATTAGTGTGTCCACCGTGATTAATAATGACTTCCTGAAGTCGACGGGGCATAGAATTTATTAAATTTTCGATGCAATTTTGACCAATCCTACTCCATTCTCTTATGATGGCACTTTTTAAACATCCTTATACTGAGTGTTATTTTTGAAAACTTGGTCCGATAGTATTGCCCATAAATTTTTTATCGGATTTAGATCTGGACTACATGCCGGCCAATTCAAAACTGGTATGTTTCTGGAGGACAGAAATGATTTTGTTGCTTTTGATTTATGGATTGCGGCGTTATCCTGCTGAAATATCCAATTGTTGCCTAACGAATCATCCCCAAAATTAATTAAAACGTCATCTAATAATTCAATATACTTCTCGCTATTCATTTTAGTTGATATAAAACAAATAGGAGTCCTTCCCGTAGTCGAAATCCCAGCCCAAACCATTACGGTGCCTCCACCGAAATTTCGCGACATTCGTTGAAGTTATTCAACGTTATCAGTTATTTTTTCTGATGAAAAAAAAGTTGATTTAGATGGTCTAAATGGTTCCCAAAAATATTGGATGGATTCACGTAAAAAAAATCAACGAATGTCGCGAAATTTCGGTGGAGGGACCGTAATGGTTTGGGCTGGGATTTCGACTACGGGAAGGACTCCTATTTGTTTTATATCAACTAAAATGAATAGCGAGAAGTATATTGAATTATTAGATGACGTTTTAATTAATTTTGGGGATGATTCGTTAGGCAACAATTGGATATTTCAGCAGGATAACGCCGCAATCCATAAATCAAAAGCAACAAAATCATTTCTGTCCTCCTGAAACATACCAGTTTTGAATTGGCCGGCATGTAGTCCAGATCTAAATCCGATAAAAAATTTATGGGCAATACTATCGGACCAAGTTTTCAAAAATAACACTCAGTATAAGGATGTAAAATGTTTAAAAAGTGCCATCATAAGAGAATGGAGTAGGATTGGTCAAAATTGCATCGAAAATTTAATAAATTCTATGCCCCGTCGACTTCAGGAAGTCATTATTAATCACGGTGGACACACTAATTACTAATAAATACAAAAATTACTCAGTAGTTGTTTTTTATCATTGTTATTTTGGCTTTAGGTGAATATTATTTAATTTTGGTCTTATAATTTTTTCGTTTGAAAATGAAATTCATTTTGTGCTATCCTTTTATTAAACAAAGAAAAAAATATTTTTTTACATAAAAAGATTTATATTATAGTTAGTTATATTTAACCCAAAAATGGTACGAATTGGTCTAAAAGATTTTAAGTTTTTCGAGAAATACGTTTGGTCTTATAAATATTTCGGGGAGTGTATGATGTGTAACTAAAAATTGTAAGACTCCTAGATGTCAAACAATTAAAAATACTCGATTCCACAGGTTAGATCATTCTACTAGTCTCGAAACACCGGAACCAGGCGTCCTTATCTCGTAGAATTTTTCCAACTTAGCACGCAATTCTATTTCTTGTTGATGTTGAAGGCAGTTGTTTTTCTTTTACGTATTACAAAATTGACCGCCATCAGTTTTCTCTAAGCTAGAAATATTTACAACTACCTCCCCATTTCTAGTTTTCTATAATATAGGAAACTCCTCAATTATGTTTTTTTCACAATGCCTTCAGCTTCCTTTTCTACTCGTTTCGCATACTCTGCAACGCCTTCAGTTTCGTTCGCAAATGCTTCAGCTTTCTTTTCAATGCCTTTTATTTCTTTTGCAACGCTTTCGACTTACTTCTTTACCCATTCTGCCATTGTTTCTTTAGGTTCTTCGATCTTCGCACCAGTGGAATTTTCAATGGCTTAGAGTAGCCTGATTAGCAATTAAAAAATAAAATGACATTTGTAGAATTTAAGGTGGACAGGGCTGAGTATTTATGTATATTATTCTGTATATTATATACACGTAGATTATTCTGTAAGGAGTTATTGAGAATCCAATTCTGTCTTCGAACAAAATTCAAAAATTCGGGGACAGTCACTCTTTGTTTTCAATTTTATCATGACTTTTGTAACAGCAGGGACTGAATGATTCACAATTTTTATGTCGACCTGCGAGCTGTTTTCTGATGGCGATAGTGAAGTATTGTATATACATATTATTGAGGTCAGTAATGTATATGTATGTATGCCCTTAGCTGCACAAGATTTTAATTTCCGTAAGTTGTAAGAAGGTCGACACTGGATTTTTAATTATTTAAAATATCAACGACAGCACATATCTATACAGTTTATAAATTCAATTAAAAAATTAAAAACTTATGTATATTTGAACATTTCTATAAAAAAGTGTTTTCTTTATATTTCTTATTTTATATTTTTCTGGTTAAACTACAAAAAAAAGCAAAAAATGAAATTAACAGATTACATAAAACATTATTGCAAAATAATAAGATAAGAACTAGCTCCTTTCTTTCCGATTTTACCTATGAATTGCATCAGTCTAAGGAAGATGTTCTATATTAACATGTTTGCCTTAAATATAAAAATTATTAAAAATTAATTATCAACTGACAAATTATTTTATTTATACCTGAGCGAATCTTTCCCAACCATTGCCACGCCAAATAGGAAGTTTCTCAATTTGAGCAAAACTCTTGAATTTCCCTTTGAGTGTCCTTGAACAATAAAAAAAATCATTGAAATGACTTCATATTGTATAGTATGTAGAATACACTCTTAAGTAAAGTATTATATACGCTATATAGAAATCGATGTTATTTCTTTATTATGCAAATTATATGAATTTTAAAAATGTCTTTATTCAATATTAATGGATATTTTCTTAAAACCTTAGTTATGTAATGTTATATAAATAATCTAGATCTATTCAAAATATGTATTTTTCTAGAGTTAAGAGATTTGTTGATTTGGATGAGTTTCCCATCTATTTAGAGATGATGTAAAACATGAGATTTTCTAAAGTCATTGTCAGCATGCAATTTACCATGTAGTTGTAAATTTTTAAATTTCTAAAAGAAAATATTATTTTTTTTTATGTTAACGAAGGCGTTTGCACTTCAGTATCAAATGACAGATCGCGGGCTATTAAGTACACTATATATTTTTACCTTACACTGAATCATTGCGATTATAGAGTTAGTAAAATTGTTAACCGAATGGCCGTACTACAATGGTAATGTATTGTACATTGTATTGAGATCGGTAGTATACAGTCAAAGGGAAAAGTCTACATATAATGGTGTATGTCTACACACAGTGGTAGACTTTTTTCCCACTGATTTTTATCAATTTGAAAAAAAAGTTATAGTGTTGTTTAAGGCTTTTAGAATCAAGAATGTTTGAAGAATAAAACCAAAATAAAAAATGGTTAACGTTGTTTGCGAATAGACATTGTAAAAGTAAAATGAAAGCCTTGAATGAAGATTGCTAAGTCTTACAAAATTGGGAAAATTACGTAACTTGTTAGTTTTTACGATTTTGGGATAAAAAAAGAGTACATGTGTGTTGTTAGACGGTTGCCTTATTTTAACTGTATCTGACAACACTTCCAAACAAAAGTTGTCACTTTACACGTAAAAGTAAAACTAAATCTCTTAACGAAGATTGCCACTTTACACGATTATCTGATTGCACAGCGGTCGTTATCATTGTTCTCAGATATTGCCTAAATCAAAATAATTGACATTTGTTTTACGAAAGTTTGACGATTTTTATTGAAGTTTTATTGCATTATATTTATAATTTATGCTTTTATTGCATTAATATATATGTAGATAAAAATAGAAAGTAATACCTGTCAACGATATTAAAATAAAACAAATGAAAAAAATCCAGCCTGAGATATTTAACGATGGCGGCGAAGGCTGTTTCTTGTCATTTAGTTGACTGATTTCTCAGAATTTAATTATCAGCTGGACCTCGAAATAACGGTGAGTTCCGTTATTTGTTGTGTGACCACTGAACTTAAGGCGGTTATAGCAAATGTTCTGCACATTTTACTAACACCTTTTGCTACATAAAACAATTTTACAAAATTCAAATCTAAATCAGAACTAATTCGATATTAGCGTTCTTAATTGAAATTCAATATATTTTACAATTTTTGCCTACTTCAAAGCAAAAACGCAAATAATTTTATTTTTATTTGTAAGAAAATATAAATGTATACTTATATTTCGTGCATTTTAACCGCAAAGTATTCGAAAGCATAAAATATTAAACGGCATGCAACGATAATTCAAAGCTAAAAACATACCTTTGAGTAATAATTTGATATGCTGTTTTTGGTCCAATTTGTGGTAAAACTTGTATGTCTTTCATAGAACCTTTATTCAATAAATCCAAAACACCTTTCCGATGTACAGCTAAACTTTTCTTTGTATTTGTTACATCAATTTTTTCATCACCTAGTTTATCAGTTTTCAGAACTTTATTTATCTTTTTAGCAGTCTCGGAAACGTTTACTGTTTTTATTGGAGTAATCGAATTCGCTGCTAAACGAATACTTCTCCTTTGTGGCATTTGTAAAACTGATTTGCGCGAACGTTTATGCATTAAATGTATGTCATTTGTGAATGAGATGCTTTCGCCATACTGCGACTGGTCATGCTGATGTTTTTCAGTGATTCGAATTGAACGCCTTATGGATTTATTTAATACAGCTTTATCAGAAAACGATGCATCTGCAAAAAATGTTTGAGTAAATGAAGATGAAATTGTCGCATTGTCTTTTATGTTTTTTATTGGACTTGAAGTTTTATGTCTGTTGCTAATTGGCCTTGTTTCGGGAATTTTGAATAATTCGGTACTGGAATTAAACTTTTTAAGAAACAGAAAATACAAAAATATTGCAATATGTCAATAACTTGATATACATACATATGTAACAAAATACTTACTAACTGGCATCTAGCATTTGTGTTAATAGACGCATTTGATAAATCATTTCCCTTTCTGTTACATGCCTCGTTATTTAATAAATTTCCTTCAAATAAAACTTCCTTCATGATAGTTTTTAACTCTTGACGTATTGTAGATGGAAGAGAGTTGTTATTTTGAACTGGGGCAGGTGTTTGAGACATTAATGTGTGAAGATTTTCTTGAAGCATTTTCACTAAATTATCTTCTAACTCATTTTTTAGATCGGCTATGCATTTCCGCACAACAGGACTAAAACTTAGGGAACAAATAATAAACCAATAAATAGCTTTTCAATTTTATTTTATCAAATCTTACTTTGTATTTCGTTGTTTAGCGTGTCCATCCAAAGCAGTTGATGTTGAGATATTTGAACTTAAAAGCGAATCGTTTGAATCGTTAGTACGATTGAACAAGGATTCGCGGTCATTATTATGCTCTAACTGTGCAATCTTGGGAAAATTCATTGCAATATTTGATAACTTCGGTCTAAAATTTTTTATAAAATTAAACATCCTTGCATTATGTAAAATATATTTTGTTATACCTTTTATAATTACTAGCTATTTCAGTCTGATTACATTTATTTTGTACTAAACGCTGTCTTTTAGGAGTGCAAAATGTGTTGCTTTTAATAGATTTTTTGATTTGAGAATTGTACACATTACTATAGGTTCGTTTTATGCCACCATTTAGTTTGTAAGGTGTCTGTTTAAGTTTGATATTTTTCTGTAAATGAATACAAGCACAATAAGTTGTGGTTAGTTTCAAATTCTAATCCATTTCATTATTTTTTAAAACACTTCATAAAGATTAAGTTTTAGCTAATCGATTTAAAACAATGGAGGCTGTTAATGAACAAACACCAACTGAAATTAATTCTTCTGTGATTAAAATTCTAACAAACTTTTTGGATGAAAAATATGGTAAAGGGAATTATAAATACCAAATCCATGAAGCTGCACAAAAAGGTGATAATTATATGGGTGTGGTTTACCGCATAATAATTGTAACGGGTAATGGTTTGGAAGAAAAACTTATACTTAAAGTACCACCTCAAAATCCTCTACGACGAAAGCAATTTTTTGCAAGAGCCGGATTTTTAAGAGAAGCTTTGGCCTACAAAAAGGTATTAAAGTCAGTACATTTAGAAAATACTAAATAAATTTAAAAGCTTATATTTTAAAATAGTTTCTCCCCCTAGTTCATGACTTTCATAAGTCTAAAAACATTAAAAAAGAAGATACTTTTTTTGAATATCCTGAATGTTACTTTACTTCAACAGAAGAATTTAATGAAGCAATTTGTATGAATGATTTACAAACGGAAGGTTTTTATATGCCCAACCGATTCGAGCCACTAGGACTGGATTATATAATAATTGCTATGCATGTTTTTGCCAAATTACACGCAGTATCCCTAGTAATTAAAGATCAATGCCCAGAGAGGCTTGTTGACTACAAATCACTTAAGGATATATTTGAACAGCGGAAGGATGATGTGCAATTGAATGATTACTTCGAAAGTCTAAAAGAAATCGCTTTAAACTGCATTGATAAAGAAAAAGAATTCCATTACTGGAATACGTTAAATATATACTTTAAAAGTGGTACGTTTTATGAATTATTGTTAGGTCTACTAAACTCTAAATCAAGTGAACCTTGTTCGGTAATATGTCATGGTGATTGTTGGATAAACAATGTTATGTTTAAGCAAGAGGTAAACATAACAATACATTTATAAATTACATATTTCTATCAGTAACTAATGTTTGTATTTAATTAAAGAATGGCGTAGTAATAGAAGCGCGCCTTATTGATTGGCAAATTATGCGATACGCTTCACCAATTACAGATCTTATGTACTTTTTAATGTCAAGCACTACCAGAGAGTTTCGTCAACAGCATTTCCAAGAAATATTGGAAGTTTATCATAACGCAGCACAGAAGCATATATTAAGGTAATTAATATAATGTATGCTAGATGTATATATACATATCATTAAAAATCCAAACATAATGTTCAGGAATTTAGCATGGAAAACAAAAAATCAAATTTTTTGAAAGCGAAGACATCTTTAGTGAATGTCCCAACATTTTTAAATAACCGCGTTCTTTCATGAAATGGTTAATTTTAGTACTTAAGAATATGACGTTATTTATATATGTATATATAATATTCACATTCCGTTTGTTGGATTTTAAATGACAATGTAAAAATTTATTATCAAAGAATTTATTACATTTAATAATTAACAGGATGGGCTCAGATCCGGAAAAATTATATTCACGATCTGATTTTAATACAGAATTTAAAAACAAAGGAGGTATTGGACTTCTTTTGAGCATGCTTGTTCTACCTATACTTACAACGAAAAGCGAGGATGTTCCAGATTTAGAAAAATTGAGCGAAAAGGTTTGCGCCGGTCAATCTACTGACGCAATGAAAGCTGGATTTATCGGGACAAAATCTTCTCTATTTCATAAGAGACTACGTGGAGTAATTATGGATTCAGTAGATTGGAAATTAATTTAAATTTAGCTTAAAATATTTTACCTTTATATCTGCAAGAATATTGTTTATTTCTGGATTATTTTTCAACTGTTTAGCATTTTGAGCAAACCGTAACGTCGCCAATGATTCACTCATATCTTCACTGTGGGGACTAATACACGCTATTAGTGTTAAATACGAGTTTGTGTTTAAGGAATCTAAAAAAAAATATATATACTTAAGATTAATTATATACATATATATTTGTGCGCCTAAAATTCATGAAAAATATGATGTTTAAATATGCATTGGAAAACTGAAATTTAAAGGAAGAGAGCTTTTTTGAAAATTTCTGCTAAGCCCTTAATAGTTCAAGAGCGATACCATTTACACATGGTGATTTACCAGGTTACCGTTCGGCTTTCTCGATGGTCTTTACGATTTTGTGTAATCGTTTCCCAATTTCCTTACTAACTTATACATTTCGCCTGTGCGGTTATCTAATGCTGTTAGTGGCTTTGTCTTGCATTTATAGACGCTCCTTTATTCTATATATTATACTATGATATGCTAGAAGTTCAGTATTAGATTTTGATAATATCCCTATAGGAGAATGAGTAGCTAACTACAAAAAAAAACCAACTTTAAGTTAGCTTTTATTTACTAACTTTAAGCTAACTACTATTCAATGCAGAGTTTTCATTAACTGAAATGTATATTCTGAGCAGTTGTCAATCACAAATTTGAAAATTTAAATTTTGGAAAATTTAGAAAAATGCTGTCGGGTTCAATTGGATTGGGTACATTGTGATATTCTAATAAATTTGAACGCATTTTTGACGTCGTTACCGTGTAATCATACCTCCAAAGCGACAAGCAATTGGTCGACCTACACCTCAAGCATGGAAGAAAAGAGCATTACAAGCCTCAGAATCAGACTGGCAACAAGCAATGAAACAGGAAAATCTTGGAGTACATGCCGTTGAGACCCGTTGGCATGAATCACTTGAACAACGAGAAGTGAGATTAGAAACTGATCGAACGCGTACTATTCAGGCCCGTTCGTCTGAATCATCTGGACAACGGGAAACAAAATCAATAAAGTGATTCAAAATTGATTGTATATTTGTGTAATGTCTTTCCTTCAAATTTATTTTAGTTGGTGGCGCAGCAACGCGCGCAATTTACAGCTAGTTTAATTATAAAAATAAAAGACGCAGAAGTTAAATTACAGCTACAAAAAGTCAACTGAAACCTAGATTCAAAAAGCCAATTAAAAGCTAACTACAAAATGTCAACTAAGAGCTAACTTATAACTAGTCGACTTAAAGCTAACTTATAAGTAGTTAACTTTAAGTTAGTTGAAAAGTAATGTATAGAACAACTGACAGTAGTGTAGGCAGTAGCCTAGGACATCACAATGTTAAAATAGTTAGTTGCTGCCATTGAAAAGTAATCCAAGTGGTAGTCAGCACTAGTTGAGAAATAGTTAACTTAAAGTTAGTTTAAAGTTAACTATTTTTCCGACAGGGATATATTTTATATAAAAGTGCGTGTATTAAAAGTAAAAAATATTGAAATTAGAATCTTACCCTGTAGAACAGAACTCAGAACACTATCTCGGTAAGGTATAACTTTACTTCCAGTGGTCATTGCTTGCAGCACTTTTCCAATAGAAAGTAAGCCTTGATTTATATGTACACCTTCCGACATTGCCATTCCTTGATGACCCGTTCGTCTCACACCTTCAGAACCAGCCAAATCAATAATATTCATACATGCAACGGTAACGGATTCATCACCATTCGCGTTTTTAATTCTGGTACAAGCATGTATTGTAAAAATAGCATGTGAACGTGAACTTTGGGAATTCATTTTAGTAGGCCGAACATGTCGATTCTTGTTGCCTTGCTTAAGTACGACGTAGCATTCATCAAGATTCATTAAAGGTTTGCGAGTACCACCAGTATATTTATAACCTGAGAACAAATTGTTAATAAATAGTTAATAAGATAATAATAAAAAATATATATAATAAGAAGATATAAAAACTTTAAATTTCATTGAACTTTTATTGCTATGAGAAGTTGTGGAGGTTTATGTGTAAAATAGTAATTATAATATTAATTGATCCAAACATAAACCTATTGCGAAACTTTCTAAATACTGCATTAACGATAGCATATTTTATTTATTAAATCCATCGTTGAGCAAATAAAAACATATGTCGGTCCAAACTAACGGCACCAAAACAATATGTACATATTTTTCTCAAACTTCCCCCCATTAAAAACAACAAGAATATATGAAATTCTCATGAAATCCAAATAAACTCAGCAGGATAAAGTACAAAGATCCTTCTGCATCATTATTACCGAAGTATTGCGTACTACTACGCTTAAGGCGAGGAGCTTTACTGTAAAGGATCCCGAAAAATCTATCAGAATTGAGAACATTGACTTCATAGACATTCACAAGTGATCGAATGGGGCCTTCGTTTCGGTGTCGGGAGTCACTCGCTGCTGCAAGTCCTCAACATGACGGCTGAGCGGTAATTCCAGTGGAATACAGAGTGAATTAACGAGAGTATATTACTTTAGTGAAAAAAGATCTCTGTATACTTATTGAAATATTTGCTGACTCAAAAATAGAAAGAATATTTATAATTGAAGATAAATCAAATACCTTTGCACAAAAGTAGTATAATATGCAAAAAATTAAATTATTACTTAAAAATAAATTAAAAAGCTTTTATTGTCTCTGCAATGACTGCATGCCATAAAAACAAGAGAGCAAAGAGGAATACATCGCGGTTAAAATAAATATTTTAAAAATATATTTCTCTGTAAGATGTATGTGTGATAACTGAGTTTAGTATATTTACATATGTATTTCAACTCTGATGCCAGTTGGAAAACTCGAATTCTATCGCTTTAATGTTTTAAGACGTTGACTGCTGCGGCAATTTTCAGAAAACTGGCCACGCAAGCCAACATTGACTTTTTGTTCTTTTCCCAGAAGCCATTTATCGATACTAGCACTGATATAATACGATTTTATTCGTATTCGAAATAACTCGTAGTTGGCATCCTAGAAGGGAACGCAATCTACGAGTTATCTCGTAGTCGGCAGTCAACGTGTTAAAACGCCATTCCGTTGTGAGACTTATGTTTAATAACTGAGTTCAGTGTATTTACACATGTATTTCAACTCTGATGCCAGTTGGAAAACTCTAATTCTATCGTTTTAATGTTTTAAAACGCCATTCCATTGGAAAACTTAATTTTGATAACTGAGTTTAGTGTATTTACACATGTATTTGGATATTTCCTTCATGTCGAAAGAGACAACCGTACACTTTAAAGTAAAAAAGTCTTTATAAAACAACAACAAAATTTATTGGAATTATGTAACACTAGCTGTACCCTGCGCGTTTTGCTGCACTACAAACTAAAATAAATTTGAAGGAAAGACATTAGACAAATATCCAATTAAGTTTGAATCATTTTATTGATTTTGTTTCCCGTTGTCCAGATGATTCAGACGAACGGGCCTGAGTAGTACGCATTCGATCAAGTGATTCATTGTTCAAGTGATTCATGCGAACGGATCTGTGCGGCATGTACTCGAAGATTTTTCAGTCTCAATGCTGATTCTGAGGCTAGTAATGCTCTTTTCTTTTCTTTTCAACACAGCATCAAATGCACAGTTTACGATTTAATTAATTTCGAAGAATTTTCAGTGGCGCCACCTGTCGGAAATTGGTTATACCAACTTAGAAACCTTCGTCGGCTCATGCGCAACAACTTTGCTAAAGATTAAATGCATAGTTTACGATTCCATAAAGTACATTCATTTTTATATATATAGATAATTTAAACTTGAAAAAAAATAAATAAAACAAAAGTCTACGAATTTAATTTTGGTTATATTTTTTCTTATTTGGTGAATTTTTTCACAAATGTTGGTTACAAAATTTTTTTCTTTCCCTTCTATCTTTCCCCCCGCGTCGTTCTTTACACTTTATTTTCTTTGGTTTTATACATCAAGAATCACAGATAGCATACTTGTAGGGGTAACTACTATGCGTATGAGTAATATATTTCAAATGCAATTAAATATTAAGTATGTAGTATGTAGCATACGTGGGCATGGCCCCTCGCTCATTTGGAATATCAACATAAAATAGCCTGTAACTCCTTCCAGACATACAGGAAGATACTGTGAAAATTTCAAGAAAATCGGTTCAGCCGTTTAATCGTCTATAAACTTCAAACATACAAACATACAATCAAACACACATTCATTTTTATATATAAGATAAAATAAATCACACAAGAATAATAAAGCATATGAATATATTATTTCATAAAAGTATATGATAAATAAATCTTCAAAAGGAACCTAAAGCAAGTACAGTGTAGTTTCCTTGTCTAAGGCCCCGATTATGGTTCACAACACATAAATGTTGTGTTGTCTCTGTTACAACACAACATTTATTACTTTCTTGATTATGGTTTACAACATCTAGATGTTGTGTATGTCACAGTGTTGCTCTTCAATGTTAGTATACTTTTCCTTGAAAATACAACCCTGAGTGTATAAACTGCCAATTGAAAACAAAAATTATTACGTTAAAAAACAAAAAGCCTACATAAAACACAAATTTTAACTCTTGTTAAAACATGACAATTAAAAATAAAGGCTAGTTTTATTAGACCTAGCTTATTAGCGTTTATATTTTATGTATGTATTGCAATAAATTCATTTCAAAAGTACTTCAAATTAAAATATATAAATATAAAAAAAAAACCTTCTATCACATTAAAATTTATTTAGATCACATAGTTACTTAAAGCTAAAATACAAATTCATAAATAGTTTACATTTCAAAATTTTTTTTTTGGTTAAAAGGGGTTTGATTTTTAATAATTCATTTTGTAATTCAGCTTTTTCCCTATTTATTTCTAGCATTTTTTATTTATTTGATCATTTTTATATGAGCCCTTATCAAGACGTTTTAACGTAAGCAATATCTCCTGTTGGTTCTTTTCTTGCCTTTTTAAGGTTTTTAGATGCTCATCCCCCATCTTATTTTTTGTATTTTGTAGCTTTTCGGTTAGTGCTAGTTTAAGGTCCTTCAATATCGTATGACGATTCGTCTTGAATTTGCAATCCCATTGCAGATCCATTTGGATTTACTTTCCATTGCATAAACACCAACTCTACTGTGCTCTGCTCCAATTTCCTGCTAATTTCCGTCGACAGTTTTTTTCTATTGGCAGAGAGTTTTCTTTTCAAATTGGCTTTATAATGAGTCCATGGCTTATAAATGCTACAATTCATCTACTAACCCTTTGCCATTCTTTTGAAACTCTAATGGGTGGACCCAAGTCATTTAGTTCCAATGAAAATTTCTCCCACGTCCCTTTGTGCTGAGTCTTATTTGCTCCAAATGATAACCTGTCAATGTCAGGATTTGCTGTCATGAACTCGACCAGCTTTTCCTTCTGCTTGTTAGTGATTATTTTTCTATAAAATATTTCCAGTTATTTATAATTTTTTAAATTTTCACAAAAAATTATATGCACTGTTATATACATATACTTACAAATTTTTATCCATTTTCTTTTTTAAACTGAACGCGGCAACAAGACAACAGCTAATGAGCTGTTGTAAGTTTTTGACAGTTATGACAACACTAAAAAACAACTGTTGTAAACCATAATCGGGCTATGTGAACACACACAACATAAAGTACAACACTGGCGATAGATGTTGTGAACCATAATCGCAATTTTAAAACTACAACACTAAATTTACAACTGTTGTGAACCATAATCGGGGCCTAAACTTTGTGTAATATCTTTAATAGGACTAAAAAACGTATGCCAGTGTCTAATGGATATACACTTTTTAACATCAAATATCAATCAAATTAACAATAGACAATTCGAATATTACCGGTAAAAATGTACAATACATTACATTCTTTTGTAAGTGGTGATTTTACTAAAACAAACATTTTGAAAACAAAAACTTGGCTAAAAAAATTGTTGGAAAACTACATTTAACAATATATAAATTTTGTTTAGAGAAAATTAATCGTGTAAAAGAAACAGTTAATTATGTGATAAATAAATGGAAATATCCAAATTCGAAAAAGAAAATGATAGCAATTTTTATAATTCAAAAGAGCATTCGACCTTATTGATAGAGAATTATTGATTCAAAAACTATATATGTCTGATATTACAGAGAACTACGCAAACAAGAATAGTGAATCCTTCAAATAAATAATGGGAATTAAGAAATATACAGAACTTAAATTCGTCGGTTTTATTATTGTCAAAGACCAAAATTAAAACGACATACTGAAAAATTAAAACGAAATCAAATTAATCTAACAGTTATCATATCGACGCCTCCGTTCTATAACATTCTAAGTCGAAAAAGTGTGTTTTGAGTTATGAGCTCTCAAAGTTTTCACTAAGTACACTTAGAACGTTATAGAATGGAGGCGTCGATATTATATATTATAGTTATAATATACATACACAATATCAAATTAAACTAAATACAAATGTATATATAATACAATGATATCACTGTTATACATAATACTGCAAAAGCTTCAAACTACGACTATGCCACAGGTCTACTCCGAAACAAATAATGCCCGACACTCCTAAATGGCTTAATATACAAGAGATTAGAAATGAATATGACAAATTTTGTCCAAAAAATTAAAATGGGAAATGCCTCAGGTTATTTAAGCTTTCGGCTAAATTATAAAGGAGAAGTACATCCCTATAATATTAAAGGTGAGAACAACAGTAACACAAAGAACACTATTCAAAATTTATATAACATTATGATGTACATATACAACTTTTGAAATAAATTTCGCTAAAGAAAATAATTTTCAACGATATAAGAACATACATACCTTTAGCGACTATTGGTTCGTTTGTGTTATTTCCCAACAAGTCGTAAACTTTTTCGTTGTATATTTCTATAAATGATGCTGATATGTCTACATGTTTGGATGAATTTTCTTGATCTTCAGAATTTTCTTCACTTGCCAAAAACATTTCTCTTAAGCAACGCGGTATAACTCCAGCATTATCGCCATCGAAATTCTGAAATATAAACATGGATTGCTTTTGATTAAAAACATTAAATCGAGACATTAAAGTACATACTTCTGAATCAAGTCCCATTGTATATGACTTGCCTGTTCCAGTCTGACCATAAGCTAAAGCGGTGCAGTTAAACCCCTGCTTTACTTTGCCTACCAGCGGCTTAATTACACTATCGAAAATTTCTTTTTGGGTTACATTGGGACCCAGCACATGATCAAAAGTAAATACTGCATTATTAACAATTATATTCTAAAAATAAGAAATTAACGCAAGAAACAAAACGTATTTTAAAATCTTACATTTCCGCTGGGATGGTAAGTAACAATACTAGACTGGAAATTTTTTTCCAAATTTGCCCTAGCTGGTCTCTCTCGAACGGCTATTTTAACCGCTCCACAATTAGCATTTGTACTGTTCATTTTTCACCATATAATTAAATACAAAAAATATATTTTTAAATTAGCGCTGTCTTATTCACTGGCGTCACCACTTCTTTTTTTAAACAACAAACGTCAACTAAAAATGGAAGTGTTTGTAGTTTAAAAAAGTTTAATTGTAACAAGCAAATTGTGAAAAATGAAAATTTTGTGCAGAGCTGCATTGAAATTTCTTTACTCTGCGTAATCAACTCTGCAAAAAAATGCTAGCAAAAGTGAAAAACCTTAACTAACTTTGAGGACTTATAGTCTGCTAATCCAGTATCGTTAAACTCTGCGAATGCACCCAAAGAATCACAATTGGACAAATTTTTAGCGAAATAATATGTGAACTTAAGACTAGGTTAGTTTTTGTCACTAAAAAGTTGTTAATGTTTCTACAACTTTTAAAAAAGTTATACAATCAAATTAATTTGAGCCAATTTATTTACAGTTGAAGTTGATGTAATAAAAATGTGTCATGTATATTGTTTAAAATTGAAAATTTTATGATAAAAAAAAACATGTCATTACATATCAATATTTATTTATACTTAATACTCGTAGGGAATGGAATAGAAAAACTAACTAACTAAAACTACATGTTTTTCTTCATAGAATACTGTATTCTGTGTTTTTCTTATACAAAACAAAAACAGTTGATTCGAAAGGAAAAGAAAGTCCCGTTTAGTCAAATGTCGACGGAACGTAACGGAATGTACGTTCATTTAGCATTCGGCAACCGTTCTCTCATTGCTTCTCTTAATCTAAAAACGAATATACATACGTTGGGCTGGCTAACCGGGGCTAAAGACCTTTAGCAATATGTTGAACTGTTGCTTAAGCTCAATTAATAGTTAAACAGTGCAAACCATAAAATCTGTAATAAAGTACTTCTGTAGAAAGTGTTGAAATGGAAAAGTACTGAAGTTTTCAACACTGGTAACTAGAGATGAGCGATCCAGTGATTTTTGAAGAACGTTGTTCTCAGTGAACGTGATTTGTTAATCACTGTTCTTTAAAACAGTGATTGTGATCACAGTATTCCAAAAGAAAACAATAATGACAATAACGTATTTTATTAAGTCCAAGGCAAATTCAATAAGGTAACCGCAACTGTACAACAAGTACAACAATGCAAAAACAACACGCATTTTGTTTTTGTTAAACCTCCATTCGGATGTCAAAATAGGAATAAAAAAATGGAAAAAAAAAAATTAACAACAACACACAAACGCACAACAAACACACACAAATTTTGACAGCCCAAGACTAGTCAGCTGTTTCCTCGGGGTCACTTGTTATGAAGTCGCTTTGATTAAGTCGTAAGAAAGAGACAACTAGATACATACTACGAAAAGACTACTAAACAAAATCAATGTGGTGTCATCAATGTTATTATTTTTAATGTAATTTTTTTTATATGAAGTTTGACAATTAAGTTTCACAGAAAGTTCATGTATAAAAGACAAAATTAAATAATCAGCATCATCTAATAGTAATTCTGCATCGCTCAAAATAAAATGAAATAAATTTGAGTATGTAAGAATTTTGAAAGAACGACATTATTAGTAACTGTTATTTCAATCACTGTAGTTACCAGTGAATTATCAATCACCGTGATTAAATCACAGTTTTGAAAATATCGCTCATCTCTACTTGTAACCAACTTCTGAAAAAGAAATCATCACCAAAGAGGAAAAAATTAATGAATTCGTTGATTATTTTTCCTAATGTTAAATTTAGATCCGATATGCCTTCGAATAAAGCACAAAGAATTATAAAAATTTCGACAAAGAATTTCCAATTTGCATGCATTTTGGGGATAAAACATAAAAGAAAGAAATGATTCAAAAATTCATTTACAAAATAATTTAAATTCAATCATTATTCTCTGTATGCAGTTTTCTAATTTAAATACAATGGCAGCACTTCGTTCGTTGAGTTCTTTCCACTAATCTAAATTAATGCCTCCATTAACAGAGGGGAAAATTACTTATTGTAGACACACACCGTTCAAATCACGACATGCAGTAAATAGATCTATGATAATACAGTACCATTTCGAATAAAGGCTCTTTGGTGAGTTTTGTTTTTATTCACTACATCGGATAAGTTCACCACATTTTGTAAAAACACATCACACTAGAAACTCACCATAACTACAAAATTCACCACACTTAAAAAAAAAAAAAGAATTAAATTTTTGCCGTCCTTTGAAAGGAGGAGCAACAAACAACAAAGCAGCGAGCAACAAAAAAACACAACAACAACAACACGTCATTATGTTTTTATTTTCGTTTTGTCTGTTTCCTGGGGTTGAACCGTAGTCTTTGGGTGTCAAATGAGCATACTAACTACCTATTAGACAGACATACCTACCACATACATAAACAACGGGGCTTAATTTTTACTTAATAAGCTCGGAAGCGGAAAAAGAATGTGCGAATTATTATAATATATATTATAAAGAATGTTTATTTTTTTGAACGAACAAAAACGAATTTTGAACTGAATTGTGTTGAATGAAATAAATGCATTAATATTTGAAAAGCGCAAGATGACGATAAAAAAGTACTGAAAACTTAGTGGGGGTACTGCAGAATTTTTAAAATGAAAAAATACAAAAGTACTGCGTTTTTCAACACTGTTTTACATATAGAGTTTACATGATACTATCTGCTTTCTTCTACACAAAAACATGTACTTGTATTACCTATAAATTGAACCCATATTGAACTGTTTATTTTCGTTGGATTTTTTTCAATAGAAATTTAGTTAGAGAAAAAATTTATTTTATTAAGCTCATTTTATAAAAATTTATAAATTATAAGAATTTCAAGTCATTTAGAAAGTTGAGTGAATAAGTTTATCGTTGTGAAATTTAAACTCATTAACAGCTGAGTCATACGCTAGTTGTTATACATTATATTAACGGCGTTATTTTGAGCTAAAATGACGGCGTTATTGAATAAAAATTAAAAAGCAATTGAAGATTCCTTCTCAACGGCAAACAAAATTCTCCTATTCGATAATTCAACTAAATTTTTTTATAAATTATTCTTACTTACACAAATAAATTTCACTTTGACAAATTCGTTTTATTTTGTTCGCCAAATTTCGCAATAATCGCTAAAACACCTTTTAAACGCCAAACTGAAAAAATTGCTATATTATCTTTCTCGTTTTTTTAATAGTGTTTGCTCATACATTATTTGAATTTTCTTCTCGAAGTTTGTAGGCAGACATTTTCGGTTAAATGATTTTGCACTCTTGTGGTTTTTATTATTAAGAAAATAAATTATAACTAAATTATCCATGGTGCTAAATAGGACTGTGAAAATTTAACTTGAAAATATCGTGATATACATTTATACAAAAACTTTAAACATCTGTAAATATAAAGAGTACAGGTAATATTATTATGAGACTTCTGTTTGCTATTTATTTTTTATAAAGCCTAAAATAGTGTGGCCTTGTCACAGTTTCGAAATTTCTTGTTTTGTAATATATTTTATTTATAATTTACACATATGTAAGTACATGTTTGGTACTGCATTAACATATGTATGTATATATGTTGTGTTTCCTTATTAATACATTGCGCAGTTTACATTCTTTGTTTACTTTTTGCATCATCAAGTGTTGTCAACAAAATGTTTTTAGAATTGTGTTGTCAATGCTTTAAAAAATCTTTACATATTTTTCTGAAAGTGAATGATAGAACTGAATACGGCCGCAACCAGAAAAATATTGCGCTTAACTAAATCGGCAGCCGGAACGTCAAATACTGTAATTTTTTTGTACACAGTCATGCAAAATGAACACAAATTTTTAAGAGTTTGATTTCAAATAAGCAAGGGTAGTAATGTTAGTATTTTAGTTTTCAGCGAAGTCAATAATGTTGTATCTATTTATTTATTAATTACAATACAATTACAAAATAAATTTTAATTATATACGAGATTAGTAACTTGACCATATGCTTGGCGTAGTGTCACAGATCAGAGTCTCTGGTGGGAATAGAATCCACGACCCTCACGCTAATAGTCTAGCACACTACCCACTAGACTACCAGGGCACCCTATGTTTTATTTATTTATATCCAAACAAGTTCTTCGGCAGCAATCAAAGTAGATGAAATTTGACCTAAATGTTTTAAGATAAAGCGTCTAATAGGAACGCGTTGTCTTGTCGGTACTTTGATATTGTATCATATCCTGAAGATGAGGTTAATCTATGCCGCCATTCACAAGGTTTATAAAGAAAACTACATTAACAGCTGTCCTCCGACTTTTCAGAATATGCAAGTTTATTAGAGCAAGGCGACTGCGATATGATGGGAGGTTAATGTTATGATTCCATTCAAAATTCGAAGTAGAAACTGTTTTTGGACTGATTCCAATTTTCTTATAATGTTGTATTGAGGATCCCAAATTACCGAAGCTAAAGATGTAAATAGGTAAGGATCATCAAATTCTCTTCCGAAGCTTTATAAAACATAATATACCATTAGCCTTATTAACAGTTAAATCTATAGGTGAATTAAAGTTAAATTTCTTGTCTAAATGTTCTCTAAGGTCCAAAAATTAATCCTTAATTTTTAATGCCACCTCATTGATAAAATACACATTCTGATAAATTGAATATCTACTGAAGTTCATAGTCTTACATATTTTTAGGTTCAACACCATTAGATTATATGTGCATCACTTACAGAAAGAGTCCAAATCTGATTGCAGAGGGGCAATGTCTTCACTGTTTAAAATATTTTTTAATAAGTTTAACGACGTCAGCATACAATAAGATATTTCTATGCCGAATAACTTTAGGAAGATCGTTGATGAACGTTAAAAACAGCAGAGGATCGAGATGACTCCCTTGAGGAAGATATTACTTCTATGCATTTCGATTTCGTATCGTTGAAAATAACGCTTTGCATACGATGCGTTAAATATGATTTAAACAAATTTTAAAAAGTTTTTGGAGAATCCAATTAAGTCCCATTTTAATAAGAGTTTCATGATTCACGTTTTCAAAGCTCCTTTATATCTATTTTCACAATTAGTCAAAAACGTCTATACCACTTCTATGAAAAATCTACTCAATGTTCTAAATCTTGCAAATAGCTGAATTAAAAAAGGATTTATTATTTGGAGGCGAAGCTTCATCGTGTAACATAGCATGGATACGTATCTTTTTGTAAAGTCATGCGAATTTTCGTTGATACTTACTTTACTTACCTCCGGGTACTGTACTTGTCTTAATTGACAAGTACACGTCCTCTAACCTAACCTAACCTACTTTACTTAATTACTTCAAATTTATAAAAAGTCTATTCGTGGTGGTGTGAGGATTTTTCTTCTCATAAAGGCACATATTCTTCAATAAAAGCAAAATATATGTTTCTTGTATTTGTGAAAAAATTGTGTCCACCTTGTATAAACACGAATTAATGCACAACTGTAATCTACTTATCCATTTAAATCAACTTTGCGAATACCGTCAAATTTGTCAAACCTCAATATGCTTAGTGCGAATTTTCGCCAAGTGCCGGTGAAATATTTTCAAGTATATAATGAAATTGATTCTAATTTACTTAAAGAAATCAGCTGTCTATGTGTGCAAAATATGTATTAAAAATGTACAATTTGGAATGGATGCTATTTATGAAGAGCAAAATAGGATAGTAAGCAATCCAGTGATAAGAGGAAATCAAACTACTGCTCGTGAACCACATGCCGCTCTTGATAAATGTATCGGAGGTCAATTTTCATTTTTGATATATATTTTATATATATCATATTTAAAAAAAAAAATTGTTAAGTGTTTCAAAATGTCTATTAAATTACTGATTCCAAATCTCAAACAACTACTAATTGATGTCACCAATTATATACCAAGTCGCCGTGGTCTAGTAGATAGGGTGTTGGCTTATTAGACGAAAGGCCCGAGTTCGAATCCCAGGTCAGACATCAAAATGAAATATGAAAAAATATTTCTTCGGCGACTTCCTCTCAGCAGATTTCTGGCAAAAACTCTGAGAGTAAAAATTGCCATGAAAAGCTTCTCAAAAAATCTGTCGTTCGGGGTCGACTTTAAACTGTAGGTCCCACTCATGTATAAAATTAACGCACACAACATGAGTGGTGTTGAGCAGCTAGACCATAATCCTGACTGAAGGGTTGTAATGGCCAATTATGTATGTAATTATATACCAAATTTAAAAGTTTTATCAATACAATTAAAATAAATGTGTTTAATTCAATACATATACAAATTTTGTACTTTCAGTTTTCTAAATGTTCTCAATAAATATAACTTCTGTAAAAGAACTTATTTTACACCAACCTACCTTCTAAATACGTTTTTATTTCAAATTTCTCGGCTATCAATTAGCTTGGCCATTCCTGATATACTTCATCTAGCATTTAAAATAAGAAAAGTACAAAGAGCTACTCAAAAGTTTAAAAAATACCCACACATTTGACAGATTTTTCGTTTAATTTTTACATTTGGATTAACAGATTATAGTTGGATCTTTACTGCAATTTAAGACAACAAAATTAATAAACCATATAGAAGTGTTTATAGCATGCAATGGCAAACAACAGAATTGCACTGAACGTAATAAATTATTTTATAGAAAATTTAACGTAAAATGTTAACTGAAATGTTAAGAAAAGAAATGTATGGCTTTTTGATTAACTTTGCATGTATGTATATCTTTGTTTTATTATACTGTAAAAGTTGTAAATATGATAAATTAAAAACAACCAAATGTATGTATTTAAGATCAAAAAATAAAATTGCCACTCAGAAATTGATTTCGCATTTAACATACTTTCTGTTCGTTGTATTTTACAGAAACCTGACGAAAAACTTACTAAGGATAATCAATTTTTGTCTTTAAATTTTAAATACACTCACAGTTTTTACTAAAACATTGAAAAATTAAAAAATTTAAACGAAACTGATAATCAATTTTGCTTGAATAGAGTATTTCTATAGTTTACATTCAGCAAAACTTCTGATTTATGTAAACCGGATTTCTGAAAAGCTCTGCCTCTATTTTGTTTTCTTGACGAACGCATCTCTAAAATAAAAGCTAATTCAAATTTGATTTCAATTTAGTTGAATTTTGACAACCAGTATGTGTTAAAAAATTTAATCAGAATATTAGGCGAGCAACTATATTTTAGGTTGCCATTCGATTGTGTATACTACTTGCAGAATTGATTAAGAAGTTTTAGTAAATTATAATTTAACCTTTAGTATTTAATTCATAGCATTGTTTTTGTAAGACGAATGATTTCAAGTCTCTGTGTTTTCCGTAAAAATAGCTGAATGTTTGAAATCGTTCTTCTAATAAAAACAGCCCCTAAATTGGTCTTCATTAGGCATTCGACGAATTTTATGAGTCTAACTGGAATTTGCTTTTACTGGTTCAGCTACTGTCAAAATTCAATAATAAGAGTATCAAATACATTTTTTTCAGTTACGTTGCCAACTGGCACTTAAAAGTTTGTTCTTACCGATAAAAATTTTATTTACAATTTTAATTTTTAAATAATGGTTGTCTGAAAGACGAACACAAAAATAACATTATGTACATTACTATCCACCTTTTCCCAATTCAGTTATTACATTTAAATTAAATTTTCTATAAAATGAGTTCCCACACATATTTCAGCTTGTGTTGTTTACTATTCTATTAAGCTCTTAACACACTGATACTCGTGAACAAGATTTCTTGTTTCCATCTCATATTTGTAGGCGACCGCGAAATCTTGTTTTAGTGATAAGCATGACATAATAAAAATTATAAAAAAATAAATAAAATAATATAAAATAAAAAGGATTTCTTCAAATATATATAAATTTAAAAACGGTTTTTGAATATCTAAACCCGCCTAAAGGCAATCATTACAACATATTATTATCAATCAACTTTGTTAATTTCTTTAAGAACTCCTACTTAATGAAATTTAACTAAAAGTTCGTTAAGGCCCATTCTTACAACTTGCCGTTAACTAAAGGCAGGATTTTAACGGGCAGAAAACTTGATTTTCATTATTATGGGTACCCAATAAGATAAAAGTGAGCGTTAAGCTAAAGTGAAGATCATCCTACCTTTAACATTTAAAGTTCACTTGACCTTTAAACTTGCCATATTATATACATTATTTTTAATATACATACATAATTGGTCATTACAACCCTTTAGTCAGGATTACGACCAGTTAATTTTTTACATGAGTGGCGGGACCTACAGTTTAAAGTCGATGGCAACTTTAAATATAAACATGAAAAATAAACGTTAATATATTAATAGTTTTTCAAATCAAAATGGATATTGGCGTATTCATTATACTTATTTTAAAAGTTAAACCCTCAACACAAAAATTTTATGAACAAAATGAATAAACATAACAAATAAGAAGGCACGTCGTTGCCACTGCGTTTTTAAAGCACATGTTTAATTGAGCAGTGTTATCTACATTGCTCCGGCACTGCCATATTTTTGAAAATAATAACTTTATTTTATCTGTAGGTTGTAATAACGAAAAGAAGTTAAAGGTGACTTTAGAGTTTAATTTAGCTAAAGTTACCTTTTATTAAACCCAACTTTAACGGCAAGTTGTAATACTGGCCCTAAGTATATTGAGAGCCATTCCTTTGACTAAACCCAACTTTAACGGCAAGCTGTAATACTTTTTTATTAACCCTTGGTAATTCCTGTATAGTTTGATGCAAACAGTTTCTTTTTATGGAAAGCTCTTCTCATCGCAGATTCATCTATCTATCTACTCATTGCCTTAAATTCCTACTCGACCTGAGACCTAGCATGGGGTTACCCTATTTTTCATACCTCACTGATTAACCTCAGACGCTAGCGTTCAGACGACGGTCTAACTGCCAGATAGTATTACTATTAGTATCTTGGGCACATGACGGCTGTTGTGCTGCCGCAACCTTTCTTTTGCTTAGCCTTCGCCGGTAATGGTTTTCATTACCAGCTTCTGGCGGAATGCTGTGATGCTAGATGAAGATGGTCTATCCAGTTCTATTATGATCTTTTAATTAAATGTTGCAGTTGATGACGTGGCCGCTGGAGCTGCTACTCCAATTGCCTCTTTGGGTGACTTCCCCGTTGGTTCTTTTGCACCCATCTGCACTGGACTGAGTGGGAGTCCATGCAAGCTCATATGTCATGACAAGAATTATCTACAATTGAATTCGGCCTAGTTTTCAATGGGATCCGTCATCGATTGGGATATTTAGAAACCTCTAGCTTAACTGATTCTCAGCAAGTGTCGCATAACATCTAAATTTGAAGCCTTAAGTAATCTTCGTTATGGGCCTCCCTGCAATTGGCAACAAAAAATTAGATAATTAACTGCTTAATAATTTAGTCAATTGAATAAATTTTTTTGTAGAGTAATATGTATGTTAAAATAAATTATTTTTACATACCAAAATTTTTTAAATAATTACAAATTAAAGATCCTTAAAATTAAAGCGTTTTCGTAGTATTTTTTTCTTGTTAATTGTGAAGAATTAGTCAAAATGTAATTCAATTATTATATAAATAACTAAGTACTTTTCTATTTTTTGATATTTTAATAAATCTATTTAAATATTTAAAAAACGGATACTAATTTCCTTTTTTATTTCAGTAAATATTAAATAGAGTTTTACTACTCTGATTGTTGTTTTGTTGCTGTTAAAAAATTTGAACAAATAATAATACGAAGCCTAATTTGGGTATAACAACTTTTAATCAACGAATTTTCTGTTGTTAAATACAACCACGAAAAAAAGAGTTTACATTAAAAAGAACAAGCAAAATATATCAATAAAACATGCCAGCTGATTCAGTTCCAAGGTATGTTAAGATACTGTGTGTTAACAAAAGAGACAAAATTAAAGTTAAACATACTTAATCTAATTGCACGATGAAAAAGTCAATACTAAATATTGAAAAATTTTTATCGTTTTAAAACGTCATTAGTTTTAGTCCTTATTTCAAAAAATATATAATTTTCAATGGATTATAAATACATATATAATTTGCTTTTTTTCTATTTTTGTTTTTAAGCATACATGATGCCACACATTTAATTCTAAATTAAATAATTAAGCGAGATCATTGCATACATTACCAAGTGAAGTAGGTTTTTAATGCATTAACATTTTTTTGTAAAAGTTTGAGAGCGGCACAAATACACTTACTCAATAAAGTCTGCGTTCACTTAATGTATTTTTAGAAAATATATAAAAACCCACATTAAGTATTAAATTTAAATCAAAATCTCTTCATAGATTTTTTATTTACACCATTTTCAAAAAATTACTTAAAAACATAAACCAAAATATTAATTCATTTTTAATCTAAAGTATCATAAATATCATAATTATAAAATATAGGTACCAAAAAGTCTGGGTTCAGTGTTAAAATAAATAAAGAAAACTTTGATGAATATGCTTAAATTTTAAATTTAATATTTTGTTGTTTTATGACTTCATCCAATCTGTTTGGCATGGAATTCACCAACTTTTCTGTTTCTTCAGCGCTTATTTTCTCCCACTCTTACCGTATAACATTTTACATACAACAAATAGAGTTAAAAGAAATGTTATTGCGTTTATTTTCCTGGTCACGTTCCTCTTACAGCTCTTCAGATGGAAAAAGTTTGTTTATACCGCAGAAATGCACTATATATATTTAAAATATAAGTGCTAATAAACAAAAATTAGCTGATCGTATTTATAACACAAATTATCCCTGGTATCTATTAATAATAAAAGCACAATCAAATAAAAAATTATTTGTGGTAAACAAAACTTAAAAAAGCTACATATAAGTTAGAAATAATAATACCAAAATAAATAGCAGACGTACATACAGTAGCGAGCATAAAAAATGCAACGCTAAGCCGATTGATCTTTATGTGCGCCTCTTTCAAAAAAAAAGTACGGAGATTAAAAACTTTTTTTTTTATTTTTATGCTCCACAAACTTAGTTAACAAATACAGGTTACAATATCAAAATTTTTCTATCCACTTATTTTTAGTTTAACATTTAAGGAAAAAAGTGCCAAATTTCAGCGAGATGATGGTATTTTGAATTCCACTAAATACTGTGAGATCCTAGAAGAAAATATGATCCCACATCTTCTGGAAAAAATGCCCCCAAACAGCATATTCCAACAAGACAATGACCTGAAGCACCCTAGTCGCTTGCTTCGTAACTACCTAAGCGACCATGATGGGCAAATTTTGGATTAGCCGTCACAATCTCCCCTTAGAAAACCTATGGGAGACTTTAGATCGGGAAGCTAAGAAGAAAAATCCTTCAAATTTGGCGGAATTAGAAAAAAATTTTAAGTCAGAATGGGAAAAAATATTCCTACACACCATCGTGCCCCTATATGGCCTCCAGACTGCAAGCGGTAATAGAAAATAAAGGCTACGCCACCAATTATTAGTTTTAAGTATATTTTTAACCAACATTTTGTAAGAATTTACATTTAATTTAAATAAAGTTATGAATAACATAGCGTTGCATTTTTTTTGCTCGCTGAAATTTGGCACTTTTTTTTCTTAAATGTTAAAATAAAAATAAGTGGATAGAAAAATTTTGATATTGTAACCTGCATTTGTTAACTAAGTTTGTGGAGCATAAAAATAAAAAAAGTTTTTAATTTCCGTACTTTTTTTTTTGAAAGAGGCGCACATAAAGATCAATCGGCTTAGCGTTGCATTTTTTATGCTCGCTACTGTATATTCATCAAAAACTACTGAAAATATCACATGGGGTCTTCCAAAGTATCTACTATAAAAACTGAAGACAAAAGTTCTTAATCTAATCTAATCTGTAGTATTTAATTTAGTAAATTGGTTTAGTTACGACGAGTAGAAGCAGAGAAGTAAACCATTCAGCGTCCCCATAGCTCCCAGTTCTTATACTGGTACTTTGTTCTATTCCTCAATAATAGGTTGTATTCCTCATTCTCGGCTACATTATTGGTACTTAAACAAAATGCATTATGTAAAAAACTCACTCACGCCGTAGATGTACTTCAACTTTAATTGAGCATGAAGTGACGCAAACTGTCTTTACTAGTTCATCTACGCGTAGAAAAGTCCAATAAACTTCAATGGTTGAAATCAATTTCGTCAGATATTCCTGACATTTCCTAACCAGGATGGATGTTGTAATCTGGAAGCAGGTTTTGTTATGAATTATGGCCGTATTGGTGAATTTTATTCACCAATTGCTGTTTCAGTCGTTAAAACTTAGGGAATGAATAATTTATCGCCTTAAAGTTTCTACTGAAAAGTATGAGTATTTAAGTTAGATTTACATAAACCGCTTCATATACACTGAGAAAGTTAAATCCTCAGCACAAATTTTGGTTGGCTGCACACAATGCCGAGATATTTATAAGGTGTGATTTTTTAAGAGCTATAGGAAAATTAAAAAAAAAGCATGAAATTTAGAAAAATGCATGAAATCTTTATTTGAATCGATAGTACGGTCCATATAATTTAATGTTTGAAGATTATTTCATGCAAATGTTGACCGCGACTGCGCCTCAAATGGTCCATCCGCTTAGTCCAATTTTGGCATACTCTTTCCAACATTTCAGCCGGTATCTCACGAATAAATGCTTCAATCATGTCTCTGTGTAGACATGAGCTTTAACATAGCCCCACAAAAAATAGTTTAAAGGCGTTAAATCGCACGATCTAGGCGGCCAATTGACCGGTCCCGAAGGTGAAATAAAATGTTCACCGAACTCGCCTCTCAATAAGTCCATTGTTACGCGTGCTGTGTGGCATGTGGCACCGTCTTGTTGAAACCACATGTCATGCAAGTCAAGCTCTTGCATTTTGGGCAAAAAAAAGTTGGATATCATCTCACGGTAGCGCTCACCATTCACAGTTACGTTACGATTCGCAGCATCTTTGAAGAAGTACGGTCCAATGATGCCACCAGCCCATAAACCGCACCAAACTGTGACTTTTTCTGGATGCATTGGTAGCTTTTGCAATGCTTCTGGCTGATCTTCACTCCAAAATCGACAATTCTGCTTATTTACGTATCCCGAATAGCCACTTCAGTGGGTCGATTAAACTGACCATGAAATGGAAGAAGCGCGCGATGAACTTTCTTAACAGAGCACGCATTTTGATAATAAAATTCAATGATTTGCAAGCTTTGTTCGTTTGTAAGACGATTCATGGTTAAATTATAGACCAAACTGAAGATGTTTGACAGTGAAACAAAACTCGAAACGTGCGTGAGCTGTTTAAACCAGTGTTGCCAAAAAGATTATAGCTAAAAAATCACCCTTTAGTTGGTTATTACAACCTTTCGATTATTATCCACATGAGTGCCGAGACCTTAATTTTAATGTCGATTCCGAACAACAGATTTTTTTTTGGAACTTTTCATAACAATTTTATTTACTCTCAGAGTTTTTGCAAGAAAACAACTCTGAGAGGAAATAATCGAAGAAATATGTACGTTCGTTTTGTGGGAAGCACTGGCTTCATGTCTAATAAGCCAACACACTACCTACTATACTACAGCAAAGCAATAAAAATATAAATATATACAGTATTCCCTAATAGTACAGGAAAAGACACATCACTCTCGAAAAAGAACAAAATCGATTAAATTAATATTTGAAGATATCTTAAAATAAAGAGACCTTAGAAAGCCATATGTTAGGAGACATTGACGGCAACTTTTATCTGCCTTTAACATTTATCACAAGCAAATACTGTCGGTATTTGTAAATGAGATTAAGGAATTTTTTTTTATTTAAAATAAAATTAGAATGGGTTATGGTTTTTGTCCAATTGATTTTTAATAATATTCTGTATTCAACAAATACAACTTTCCTACTCAATCTGATTTTAGAATGAATTCCAAGGGCAGCTCTGGTGGAAACGAAAATGATATTCCCGAACATATTTTGGGCACATCTCCCGGATCGTCTAGCTTACGTTCACGTACTGACAGTGAAAGTTCAGACAAGTATTTATTCTAAAAACTGCCATAAAAACGTAAATTCTGACTCTGACAATTTCAGAATGGTGAGATTCGTATTACCCAGCATGGACGGGAGTCCACCCAAAGTAGTAACATTTAACGAAGTAGCCGATGTTGTTAAAAATATTCAGAATATGGAATTAGCTCATGAAATTGCTCTTAATCCGGAATTTAAATTGCAACCATATGAACCTCCAGAAAACAGGTAGTCTATTTAAAATTTTGTTTAAATGAATAAATAATTTTCTCCTTTTAGCCTTGAAAAACGCATTAAAGAGATAATGCATAAAGTGTTCTGGGATAATTTGCGCATGCAATTAAATCAGAATCCTCCTTGTTATGATTTTGCTATTCAACTTTTAGGAGAGATAAAAGAGTGTTTTCCACAAATATTAACGCCTACAAATAAACGTGCTCTAGATCATATAAATGAAATACTAGACGAATCTGTTATACGTCAACAAGCTGAAAAAGGAGTTTTAGATTTTCGAAATTATGCAAACTTCGTTATTCAAGTAATGGCAAAATCTTGTGCTCCTGCTAGAGATGAAGTTATACAAAAGTTGTCGGAAATTGAAGACGTTGTTGACACATTCAAAGGTATCCTCGAAACTATGACATTAATGAAGCTTGATATGGCAAACTTTCTTATTGACTCGGCTCGTAATGATATAATGGCAAATTCAGTCGAATATGAAAAACAGAAATTTCAAGAATACTTGGAGTATTACAAATGTAAGTAATTATTATTTTACTACTTTGAAACGCGCCTAACAAAATATTATAGTCGGATTTCCTGCTACCGAAAATTGGCTTAAACGCAATCTTGTCCGTGATGACAACAGCGCTTCAATTAACGGAGATCAAACAATTTCAAATGCATATATGGAACTACTAGACTGGCCAGAAGATTTCGAGTTTCCGGAAGTTCTTTCAATGGATAAAGATCGAATCTTTAAATTGGGTCATCGTGCAAAACGTTTATGCGTGGGAGCTTCTTTGATTTCGATAAGTTCAGCTGTACCTATAATATCACAAAGACAGGAAAATCGCGCTCAGCTAGCTAAACAAATTAATATTTTACTACAGAGTGTTACTACTGAAAAGTGAGTTTAAAATTATTTTCGTACTTGCACTTGTAATGAATTTTAAAACTTTATTCGCTATGTTATCTAAGTTGATTATAACAGCAGTTCTAAATAACATATACGAATCGTATATAAACTAAAACTTATTACTTTTACATGAAAATATTAGATAACACAATTTTTTTATATACAATAATATTTTATTCCATATTAATCTGTAGTCTGGTAGTAACAAATTAAAGACAGCAATGTCAGGTCGAGATTGTCATTTATAAAATGCAATTTTTTTGTAATGTATCGCATTCATTTAATATTGACATAAGGAAAACAAGTTTGATCTAGTTATTTTATTTTCTTCTGGCAACATATAAAAAGCGGTGTTATATCTAGGCAACAATTGATGGACCCGATAACTTCGCTGTTGCTGTCGATCATTCATTCGCTGATGTGGAAAAACTCGGTTAATGACACTAAAATAAATATAAAAGAGGCATATGTTTCTTACAGGATCGAAAAAGAATAAATACAGTAGCGAGCATAAAAAATGCAACGCTAAGCCGATTGATCTTTATGTGCGCCTCTTTCAAAAAAAAAGTACGGAAATTAAAAACTTTTTTTTTATTTTTATGCTCCACAAACTTAGTTAACAAATGCAGGTTACAATATCAAAATTTTTCTATCCACTTATTTTTATTTTAACATTTAAGAAAAAAAGTGCCAAATTTCAGCGAGCAAAAAAAATGCAACGCTATGTTATTCATAACTTTATTTAAATTAAATGTAAATTCTTACAAAATGTTGGTTAAAAATATACTTAAAACTAATAATTGGTTGCGTAGCCTTTATTTTTTATTACCGCTTGCAGCCTGGAGGGCATAGAATCCACTAGGGGCACGATGGTGTGTAGGGGTATTTTTTCCCATTCTGACTTAAAATTTTTTTTCTAATTCCGCCAAATTTGAAGGATTTTTCTTCTTAGCTTCCCGATCTAAAGTCTCCCATAGGTTTTCTAAGGGGAGATTGTGACGGCTAATCCAAAATTTGCACATCATGGTCGCTTAGGTAGTTACGAACCAAGCGACTAGGGTGCTTCAGGTCATTGTCTTGTTGGAATATGCTGTTTGGGGGCATTTTTTCCAGAAGATGTGGGAGCATATTTCCTTCTAGGATCTCCCAGTAATTAGTGGCATTCAAAATACCATCGATTTTCACCAGCGGACTAACTCCGTTACGAGAAAACGAACCTACCAATAAATTCCTTAAAATAAAGAATTTCGGTGAAAAGCAAAGGTAACTTACCCCACACCATTAGCCATGTTTTACTGTTGGTAGCTGATATCTGGGAGAATATCTCTGCTCAGATGGTCTTCTAATATATTTTATCCCATCAGATCCAGAAAGATTAAATTTACTTTCACTACTAATGGTGTGGGGTAAGTTACTTTTGTTTTTCACCGAAATTCTTTATTTTATGGAATTTATTGGTAGGTTCGTTTTCTCATGACGGAGTTAGTCCGCTGGTGAAAATCGATGGTATTTTGAATGCCACTAATTACTGGGAGATCCTAGAAGGAAATATGCTCCCACATCTTCTGGAAAAAATGCCCCCAAACAGCATATTCCAACAAGACAATGACCTGAAGCACCCTAGTCGCTTGCTTCGTAACTACCTAAGCGACCATGATGGGCAAATTTTGGATTAGCCGTCACAATCTCCCCTTAGAAAACCTATGGGAGACTTTAGATCGGGAAGCTAAGAAGAAAAATCCTTCAAATTTGGCGGAATTAGAAAAAATTTTTAAGTCAGAATGGGAAAAAATACCCCTACACACCATCGTGCCCCTAGTGGATTCTATGCCCTCCAGGCTGCAAGCGGTAATAAAAAATAAAGGCTACGCAACCAATTATTAGTTTTAAGTATATTTTTAACCAACATTTTGTAAGAATTTACATTTAATTTAAATAAAGTTATGAATAACATAGCGTTGCATTTTTTTTGCTCGCTGAAATTTGGCACTTTTTTTCTTAAATGTTAAAATAAAAATAAGTGGATAGAAAAATTTTGATATTGTAACCTGCATTTGTTAACTAAGTTTGTGGAGCATAAAAATAAAAAAAAAGTTTTTAATTTCCGTACTTTTTTTTTTGAAAGAGGCGCACATAAAGATCAATCGGCTTAGCGTTGCATTTTTTATGCTCGCTACTGTACATAAAACCGACTATTCACGAAACTTCTGCACGATATTTAATTATGGAGTGGTCACATTTTCTTTGCTATTAGCGAAGCAATGTTGTTGACTTTTCTAATGAACTGCCCGTCTCATGTCAATTAGTATCACCTCCATTGCACCTAACAGTTAGATCTGGCGTTAGGGTCATCTTGGTGAGATATCTTGTCCAAAACGATATACATAAGTAGGCAACTCTTGTAAACTGTCAGGAACTTGATTAGGTTGTAGGTGACCCATTAATCCATATTTCAGTATTTGAAATTAACTTTAAGATGTGCGATAATAAGAAATGTTTTCCCGTCGTTGTTGCTATTGTGGCAGGGATCTCCTTCCGATTGTGCGTATCTTTTGTTTCAGGGCTTCCAGATCTCCATTCACTGCATAATATTGGTAGGAAGGTAGGTTGAATGCGAGGAGATCAACCGAGGATCCTATTAATATACACCTAACCCACAATGTAGGGTTCTTATGCGCTCACCATTGGGCTGTATCTTGTACAAACTTCCTTAAGTTCTTCCAGTGCTCACATTTGACACAAGATATGTCTGCTATAGTGTACTCCCCGAAATATTGAAATCTCGGGCTTATGAAAGCTGGGCAATGACACTATCGTTTCGCTGTCTTAATCGCATTTCCTGCATTCATTCATTTCCACCATCATTTTTTACCATACCAATATGGTTGAGGTTTACATGTAAGGCACAGTGTCCCGTCGTCCTTAGTTAATTTTAAAAAATACTCATGGTTCTCTCCTTATTACGGTTTTTATAATTTTTCCTAATGTGTCTTTATTCAGCAAGTATGCTCATAGTATGTAATAATCTGGCTCTATTAGCCAAAATATTCGGTTCCTCCTTCCTGGATTAATGGTCAATCGACTTTTTACACTCCAGAATTGTCTTTGATCCCATATTTCTGGTTGTTATTGCCCGTTTGACTATTTGATTTGATTAAATAATTAATTTGATTAAATGATAACTAGCTCCGATCATACATTCCCTGTTCGCGTGTACTTCCGCTTGAAAAATCCGGTAGCCGGAGGTAAAGTTTGATATCTGGTTCTTCTATATAGAGGCCCAGTTCCGCCCTGTATCCATGTTTAGAATCATCCATGTAGCAACTAATCCTCACGGTCATCTGTGCCATGGGATCCTAACAAAGCATGAAGACGGTACGCTGTAAGGACCGCCTCATATCGAACCTGTATCTCTATCGGTTGGATGAAGAGTACTGTTTCCAATGCCCATGTGCATTGCATCACTTCTTCTTAAACAAATCATTCATTGTTCTCTTCTGATGTTACATTTCGCCTCCACTCCTGAAACTTATATTAGAATACGTCTAATTACGCTCCTGTATAATTATTGGAGTAATGCCCCATTTAAAACCTATGGCTCTCCTACAAATGGAACAGCACCTGTGGGCCTTTGCTGTGCTGTCTTCTAAAGTTTAGTTTCCTGTCCAGGATAAAATCCATGTATTTCACTTAATTGAATATCCTAATCTTTTTGTTAAGAAAGGGAGGACTATCACTGGATGATATAACTCGGTCATTTCTTTTGTTTCCATTTCTATGGCGTTAATTCCTGCATTCAAAGATATTGCGTGATGTGACATATTTAAGCATCTTTTTTTTTTAATTGTTAACATCCTCCTGATTAAACATACAGTAGCATTTCGTTAGTTATCGTCTACAGTAATATTCTCTTACTCCGCTTAGGTCCATCTACATTTAGCATCATTCAGAACGATGTAAGTACGTGAACATTTCGTTGCCTTCCTGCAGCTATAGGCAACATGATCTCACTAACTCTATTTTTCATTGATACATTGAGAATTTAATCACGTCACCTTCGAAGTTTTGTGCTTGTACAACTCCCGCAATTACATAAGCAAATCAGTAGATTACAATTCAGAAATTTTAAAACTAATCTTTACTTTCCACAATAGTGGACAAAGTAATGTTTATGTAGGTCCAAAAGTTTGCTTTAAATTAAGAAGTAAAAATAAAGTGAAGTATTTTAAATATGGCGAGAATTCCAAACATCCCCTAAAAGGTAACTTAAATGTCACTTACGAAAATTAAAAACGCCTGGGAATGGCAATTATCTCTATGATAATTGATAAATATTAATTAAATATATTTCTAATTTTATAAAATTTACTAATAATTATAAATATTTACAATTTACTTAGAAATATTTCGGACATAATTGAAAATGTATGGGAACAAATTAAAACTGTTATTAACCAAAACTTGCAAAAGGAGGATCAACCAACCATGGATCCAGCTGCGGAAACATTGTTAAAAAATCAAATTTTACAAATTTCAAACAAGGAGTCTCCTGTTAGACAACTTATGTGTATGTTTATAAGATTACCACGGAATGCAAAATATATTAATAATTGTTAATATTTGTAGGGAAACGTCTACAAAATTATTTCCGTTTGGCCACACGATCAAAGGCTGGCTTACCACCAGCACCACCAGGCTATATAGACTTTAAAGAAGAATTGGAGAATTATACCACTGCCCTTAAGCGTGTTATAGCATATAATCATTCCGTCTTTGGCGATTATTTCTTGAGTATTCTCACACAACGACAAATCAATCCTACAAGTAATAAACAAATCGACCCTACGTGCAATCCAAGCAGTGACTCTGATCCTAAGCAGCATTAATGAATATAAATTATATTAAATTTTTGGTTAGTTTCTAAGGCCAGCACAATGTCATAAGTTTGGTATCTTGAATGAATATGTACATACGTATGTATATGTTTTATAAGCATTTGGTTTTTTAAACTTTTGTTTGAAATTATCTATAACAATACATTAAAAAATAAAAAAAAAATCTAAAACAGCTAATTTATAGTTAGATTGTGGGGTTAGCAATACTAAAATTCGTTTGTTTAATTTTCTTGTTTATCCAAAATTAAAAATTAGAGGTAGGCTATGATTTCAGTTGCATATGCCAGACTCGAACCTAATTAAAGCTTTTTCTAATAATGTGGAAAGTAAATGAATATCAAATAAAATTATTTAAAGATATATATTATTTATTATTAAAAGTATGCTATCTCATCCAATTATTATTTAATAAATTTTTCTTTACTATACTACAAATACAAATAAACTATTTGAGTTATTTGCGTTCACTGCGCAAAAGTTTCGTTTTTGATCTTTTATAAAATTATTATTATTATTATTATTATTGATATTAGATTTATAATTAAATTATAAGATCTAATTAAGGAATTAAGGAGCACTAGCAACAAGGCCAACGGCTCTAGGTAATATTTATAAATAACTTAGGTAATTAAATGAACTAAGGATTTTGCATAATAGAATTCTTAACTAAATAATGATTCCGATTCTCTTGATAAATTTGTTGATTTTTAGAATGTTGGTTCTCATCTTTCCTTGCCAAGTGATAAAGGGGGCAGTCCAGGAGGAGGTGTTTTACGGATATTTTAGTATTACATCTTAAACATTGAGGAGCTGCATCTCTCCGAAGAAGGTAATTGTGGGTGATAAACGTATGTCCAAGGCGCAGTCGGGAAAATATTTTAATTTGGTGCCTGTCTATATCTGTGGGATAATTAGGTGGAATGCGATCGTTGTTTATTTCTTTATAGTGGGGATGGTAGTATCCAGACCAAGCACAAATTTGTTTCTGTTGTAGATGTAGGTTTATTAAGTTGTCTATATCACGTTTCTCTGTTGTTGAATCCATTAGTAGGGGGGCAATACTGCCAAATTTTGCAGATTGATCAGCTGCGATGTTTCCTTCTATTTTACTGTGACCTGGAATCCAGAGTAGCTGTACTCTACTACTATGTTTGATTAGCAGATCTCGAATCTGGTTTATAATATTCCACCTTAAAGAAGCTGGATTAATTATTGATTTTAAAACAGAAAGACTGTCAGTGCAAATCACAGTTTTGTTTTTAGTTGTGAGGGAGATAGATATGGCTTTGGCAATGGCTGAGGCTTCAGCAACAAATACCGAAGTGTAATTAGGAAGAATTTTTAGACACTTAATATTCTTGTAGAAGTCGACTATGGCATATGAAGTTATTCCGTTTGTGTCTTTCGATCCATCTGTAAACAGAAAAGACCAACCATTTTCCAATAGTGACTCTAAATAGAGTTTTAAGAATATGTTATCAGGAGTGATATCTTTTTTGAGTTTTGATAGGGACATATCGCAGGATTCTGCGTTAAAACACCAGGGGGGATGTTTGAGAGAATAGATCTTGTTTGATTTAGGTATTCCAATTATTTCTGCTAATTTCAACGATTCGCAGATAGCTGAGGGGTATCTGTATGTTCTTTTAGCAGATATTTGTTTCTTAACATCATTATCAACAATCGAGTTTTTAGGGAAAGATAATTTTGCCAAAATTTTTGACTTGGTTTCATAAATCCGGAATTCGATTGAAGGAAGACCTGATTCTGCAAATATGTTGGCCAATGGTGTGGTGCGAAAAGCATAAATACTTGAACGGATTGCCCAGTGATAGAGGCCTTTTACGATGTTGATATTTGACTTAGTTGTGTTGCCAACTAGGAAGAGACCATAGTCTATCTTGCTTAGTATCAAGGACTTGACGAGGTATGTAAGTGTGTTGATGTGAACATAGCTCCGTTTACTCGATAAAAATCCGATTAAATTCACTCTTTGTACTAGAGATTTTTTCAGAGAGATGTAATGTTCCTTCCAAGAATACTTTTTAGTGAAGTGTATGCCCAGTATCTTCAAAGATTCTACGTTTTTAATCGCATTATTATTAATGTTAATGACCAACAAATTATGATTACATATCTTTTTTCGGCAAATATGTAGTTTTTTTGGTTTATCTGAAGAAATTTTTGCGCCGGATTTAAGACACCAGACATTAATCTTATCTAGTACTTCCTGAAGTAACTTATTAGAATCAGAGTTGGAATTTTTTTTGCAGAAAATGTAGAGATCGTCAGCATACATGCAATGGTCTAAGTGCTTGTAATTATTTATTATTTGATGAATCTCACTAAACGCGATCGAAAAAAGAATTACCGACAGAGGAGATCCCTGTGGGATGCCGTTGTGCAATGGGTGAATGGATGAGTACACCCCGTTCACTCTCACCCGAAATTTGCGATGTTGCAAAAAGGAACTGATAAATTTAAATATTTTTGGGCCAACTTTCCATTTGTGAAGAATTTCCAGGATGACATGTCTTCCAATTCTGTCAAATGCTTTTTCGAAGTCAATGGAGAGGATCGTTACATGGTTACGAGATGATATTGCCTTGGTTATATAAAAATCGATGTGTAACAAAGCGTCAGTTCAACCTCTTCCAGTTTTAAAGGCAACTTGATTTGGCGCTATAAGGCGGTTTCTTTCCATAAACCAATAAAGGCGTGTAGCTATGATCTTCTCTAACAGTTTGCTTGTGCATAGTAATAGGGAAATTGGGCGGTATTCTCTAGCATTTAATGAATTTTTTGCAGCTTTGGGAATAGGGATTATTGAAGCTGTTTTCCAATTTGTTGGGATTATGCCCGATTCAAAAATATTATTAAACAGTTTTAGTAGACGTAGTTTCGATTGACGGCTGGTGTTTTCTATCATTTGGTATGAAATTCTATCAAATCCTGGTGTTGACCCCTTAACTTTAGATAGAGCTAGTTGTAGTTCTGAGATTGTAATTTCGTTCTCTATAAATTTAGCATTCTTATTAATATTATCACTATGGCTCTGTGAAACATTTTTTGATTGGATGAATAAATTGGAGAAGTTCTGATCTGTTGAGTATTCAGACCAGTTGTCCGCAAAAAAAAATCAGCTATCTGGGAAGCGTCTGTGATGGTATTATTAAGACTTCTTATGGCTAAAATCTTGTTATTCGCTCCATTGCTAGAAAGTCGATTCACTTTGCTCCAGATATCCTTGATTGATGAATTTTTTTTAATGGCGGCAGTAAAATTTTGAAAACTGATTTTTTTAGATTTTTTTATTTCTCTACGAAACGTAGCATTTTCTTTTTTAAACTTTACAAGGTTATCAATAGTTGGGGATTTTTTAAAGGTTTTCCAAGCGATTATTTTATTGTTTCGTAAAAATTCCAACTGATTATTCCACCAAGGCACATTCTTGCACTTTCTAATCGAAGACTGAGGGATTGATATATTAGCAGCTGATCTCAGCGCCTTTGTTATTATAGAAGCTTCTTTGTTGGTATTTGAGGAATATTGATTATTTAATAATATATCATCAACTAATTTACTAAATTTCGGCCAATTAGCGCGGTCTAATAAGAATTTCCGAATAAAATTATGTCTAGTTGTTCTCCCAAGTGTTATATTAATTATAATTGGGAAATGATCACTACAGAACGTCTCTTCCAAAATATCCCATGATGTTATGCCAAGCAGAGAAGATGAACAAAAAGATACATCGATGTGGGTTAGAGTGCCATGTGTAGAGAGGTGGGTAGGACGACCATCATTTAGTACGAATAAGTCAGATAAGAGTATAGCATTCTCTAGTATGTGACCATTGTGATTAGTGGCAGTTGAACCCCAAAGTGTATTCCATGAATTAAAGTCGCCTATGACAAGTTTTGGGTTTGTGAATGAGTTAAATATATTTGAAAGATCCTGAATGGAAAATTTAAAGATGGTGGAAGGTACAGTGATAGTATAGTAAATGTAATATTGAGATAGATTTCTATAACTATTACTTGTAATGTTGAATTAATATGGATTCGTTTATGTGGGATATTATTTTTTATAAGAATGCATACGCCTTGTTTTGAGGTTATATTGTTGTTGTTATTATGAAAGTAAGTAGTGTATCCCTTAGGAGGTATAGGCGTTAAATTATATTTACAATGTGTTTCTTGTAGAGAGATGAAAGCGGGGTTATGCTCTCTTATTAGCAATTGGAGCTCATTAAAATTATTTATGAAACCATTTATATTCCATTGTAGTATCGTAAAACTATCCATTGCATAATTTCTATATTATGTTGTAGTCTGTAGTTACAGTAAATTATAAGCAGGAGGGGCATAATTGTGTTAATTTGTATTGTAATTAATTTAACTATCATAATTGAGATCTGTGGAGGTATTTGGGATGTAGTATTCATTTTTTGAGATAAGTTCTTGGGTCAAAGCGCTTAGGGGGGAATTTTGGGTAGACGAGTTCAGGTCAGACAAACTGTTGTTTGCTGATCTGTTGTTTGAACTTTTTTTAGGTTTTTTTGTTTCTTTTGTTTTTTTGTTTATTATTTGACTAGAATTAGTTGATGTGGTAGGAATGTTGAAGGTTGAAGGTTCGTTATTAATAGTTAATTTGTTCTGGAGTTTTTGTTGGTTTAGCGAAGTGTTGCTTGAAGAAGGTGTACTTATATGTTTGTTGTTCTTTTGTGTTGAGTTGTAGGATGGCATATCAGCTTCTAGGTCGGTAGATAGTGAAGTGATGGACGGTTCGCGTCGGAGAGATTTTTTATTAGCATTATTATTCGGTGATGTTGGAGGTCGTTTTAGAGTTTGGTTTGATGAAGTGGCTTTTGCGATTGCGGAGTACGATTGTTGTGCGCTTTGTACCGTTTTTGTTGTTGTGCCCATTTCATATTTACGCTTAGCGGCGCCGTAGGAACATTTTTCAATAGTTTTGATTTTTATTATCTCTTTTTGTTGGATGTATCTGGGACAATTTCTATCAGATGCAGGATGTTTTTCAAAACAGTTGGCGCATTGGATTCTTGAACATTGTATATCAGGATGGGGAGGTAGATTGCAGGTATTACACGTTTCAGGGTTTTTGCACTTATTTTTTGTATGACCGAGAATTTGACAATTTTTGCACCGCATTGGGTTTGGGAAATACGTTCTTACTTTAACTTTGTACCATGCAACATCAATTATTTTTGGTAAATTGTATAGGTTAAAAGTCAAAACCATGTATCCTGAATATACCTGTTTCGTGGCATTTGTATTACGATCATCATCAATACGGTCATTGTCCACCATAGAATTGTCCACTTTCTTCATAAATTTATAGACGGAAACAACGCCTTGAGGGCGAAGTTCTTTTACTATCTCTTCCTCTGACACATCATTGAGACAAGGAGCGTAAATTATACCTTTAACATAATTAAGTGTATCGTGCAATTTAACAGATATTGGGCAGATGTCCAAAAGGGATTTTGCTTTTAGGAATTTGTCTGCAACGGTTTGATTACGAACCAATAATAGTAAATTACCATCTCTGAGTTGGCTAATGGAGTCGATTAATGTAGAAATTGTATATAAGCCTTTATGAATTACAAATGGGCTTAGTTTTCTTAATTTATTTTCCTCAGAAGAGATCAGTATGTATTTGGGATTGGTTGATAGGTTACTTTGTGTATTTGGTAGAGTAGGAAAATTATTTTTGTACGGTTGATCAATGAAATCACTTAGCATGGCAAATCTATTTGATTGCCGTTTATCCGGAGGCCCAGGGGCCATAATGATTTAATTTAAACTTTTTCGCTTTTAGTTTTTTTATGCAAATATTTAAATTGCGACTAGTAAATAATAACACAATAATCACTCTCAACGAAAAGAGAAAGAAAAGAATGTTAGAAACCGTTATTTAAGAAACTTAGTTTTTGTTTTTGTTTTTTTTTTTTTTTTTTTATAACAGATCAAAGAGTATAGAAAACAACCGCTTGCTTCGAGAGTTAGTCGATGACTGTGACTTTATAAAATAAATTTATTTTGGAAACAGAAAACATCAAACAAGACGTGTGTGGTTATGTAATTTCGAAGAACGACAGATTTTTGAGAAACTTTTTCATGGCAGGTTTATTTACTCTCAGAGTTTTTGTCAGACATCTGCTGAGAGGAAGTCGCCGAAGAAATATTTATTTTTTCATATTTCGTTTTGATGTCTGACCTGGGATACGAACCCGGGCTTTACGTCTAATAAGCCAACACACTACCGACTATACTACGGCGACTTCTTAGAAATAATAATAATCGGTCTAAAAATAAGAATTAAGAAAAAACTAATAGGCTTGTTTTATAAATTAAATGTCTAGACTATTAAAGTTCTGACAATAGCATTTGATGGACCAACAGGATACTTACTCAGTTACCGGAGTACTAAACAGAGTCGGAGTGGTAGCTCTGATATCACAAAGCTCACTTGAGCACGCATAGCGGCCCGTTGTGATGTCACGGGTGAACGCAGTCCCTGTACTGACCAAGTTCCACCAAAATCAGGGAAGAGGAAGAAGTTGGTCAGCGCAAGGGCTGCACATCAAAGGCACGACTACCCTACACTAGAAAACCAGCCAGAAAGGTTGAAAAACGAAGCTGTATCCTTAATATCAATAGATGATAGCTCCGTCAAGCTGGCAAGAAATGGGGAGCCAAATAACCTATATCTGCACCTAGCAAGAGACGGGCATTGAAAAAGAAAGTGGATAACAGTCTCCCCCTCCTCAGCGGATCTGCATCCACGACAGAAGTCATTAAATGGGAGCCCCATTCTTTCCGCGTGTCTACCCATAACGCAATGACCTGTAAGCATGGCCACTGTGGTTGAGATGACGTCACGACCAAGTAATTGGTTGGTACGCCTTCTATCCATCGAGGGCCAGGTGAGTCTGGCGGTGAAGCAGGACTCCTCATTGACCCAGGATAAGTTGGCGTCCCGAAAGAATTTTCGCGCGTTGTCCAACTTGACCGAAACAACTGGCACACCCAATTCAATAGAAGAGGATTCCGGAAGGAGCGCACCATCTCTAGCGAGCTCGTCGGCCCTACAGTTTCCCGGAATGTTGCTATGCCCGGGGACCCACACCAGTGAGACACTGGTGAAGCGCCCAGAAAGCAGGTCGAGACAGCGGCGACATACCCAAACTATCCTCGAGCTATTCACGAAACCCGATAGAGATCTTATCGCGGCCTGACTATCGGAAAAAACCGAGACGCGAGTGAAAGGAGCACCGTTGGCGAGGATCCATTGAGCGGCCCTGTAAATTGCCGTCACCTCCGCCTGAAACACGCTGCAGTAGTTCGGCAGACGGAGAGAAATGTTTATGTTCAGTTTCCCAGAGTAGACACCGCTTCCAACCCCATATTCTCTGACAATTTGTGGCCCCCACTGTGGAGGGTACTATCCTCGACTTGAGGAGAAGCTCGATGAACTAGACCAGATTCTGTCCCAGGTTCAGAGAACCAAGAGCCCTAACTATGGCGTCCGGTCGACGTTATTCAATGTCCAGAAAAATGGCCAAAGTGTATTGCCTAACATGTATGGACTCTTCCACCCGAGAGATAAGAGAGTGTAGTGCAGTCCCCACTGAATAAGACGTGTTTAGCTCTTTTACGAAAGTAAAATTCAAAAGTATTTAAAAATCACAAACAATTAAAACAATAAACAAAAAATAAACATTATTGTTTTTAATGTTGTATTGTGTTAACTAGTTGTTGTTACATTTCAAACAACACTTAGAATCATTGGAAAATAATAAAAAAAATAAAGTTAAAAATCAACTTTCGTTGTTGGATGCTGATGCTGATGTAGCTGAAGCAAGCAGTGAATCTAGTGATAACAGTTACTTACATACATATATAATTGGCCATTACAACCCTTCAGTCAGGATTACGGCCTAGCTTCTCACACCACTCATGTTGTGTGCGTTGATTTTATACGTGAGTGGCGGGACCTACAGTTTAACGTCGACTCCAAACGATAGATTTTTGAGAAACTTTTTCATGGCAGGTTTATTTACTCTCAGAGTTTTTGCCAGAAATCTGCTGAGAGGAAGTCGTGGAAGAAATATTTTTTTTCATATTTCGTTTTGATTTCTGACCTGGGATACGAACCCGGGCTTTTCGTCTAATAAGCCAACACACTACATATTAGCCTAACGGCGACTTCATGTGTTAAAAAATTTATAATTTTCGATTCCAAAGATATAGCCTTTGGCTCATTAAAATATTCACCGAGCTTAATAAATTCTTCTATTAACGACTGCGTATTACCTTGATAATTATTAGCCTTATTATGGAACAGGCTGGCAAACGAAGTTTTTTCGTTGACTGGCTGACTATTGACAGTTGAGGCAAACTGTTGATATTTCCCCCTTATTGATGGTGCAGACGCCCGGATCGTGATCCAAATTACATTTCACGCACCTAAATTTTGAATTACAGTTGTGGGCTGAGTGTCCCCACGATTGACACCTAAAACATTGAATCTCCCTCTTCATTGATTTGGGTGTTTCCCAAGTTATACACTGGTTTAATATATAACGAATTTTATTAATGTCATTTAACTTTTAACCACTCGCTAGGGTAACCACAAATAAGCCAGTATCGTGCTTATTCTTAGCCGAATATTGTGTAACTAATTTATTAACTTTTTCGATTGTGTTTGGAATTTCAATATCAAGAGCAGTTTTAATGTCTGACACATCGGTCATATGGTACAAACCCCCCAATTATTACAGAAACTCTTCTTAACTCTGAATATGATTGAATATTTTGAGACCAAAGCAACTCCATCATTTCCAAATGTACTTTAAGGTCATTAAAGTAGAGTTTGCTTTTATTTTTAGAGTTGATAATTTTATAAACCACCTTGGGGGGTAACTTATTCAATTGTTCAACAGGTGCATTCATGTTCACATTATGTAAAATAATTGGAGGACACAATTTTCTTCTTACCGGTTTACCAAAGTTTTTACCAATATTTTTATTTACATCTGGGGTCGCCATTTTGCTTGAGGAGGCACTTTCGTTAACTTCAATATTGATTTGTCGCAATAGCTCAAAACGGTTGTGTGAGATGGTTGTGGAACCAAGATTGGAAACATCTACATTTGACTTCAATGTATCGCCAGTCGACAATGGAGCATGTGACCAGTTGGAAAGGTAATTTCGTGTTGGATGCAATTTCCATATTATCAGCAACATTATATGCGGAAATTCCACTCTGTGACATAAAATCTCCAATCTTGTCACTAACAAGTAACCTGTCCCTGTCCAGAGGCCACTTCTCAGTATTTGGAATCATGTCAACTGAATCATTCAGTGCAATTGATATGGATAATATTAGTGCTCCACAAAAATTCTATGTGAGAAATATTATATTTCCCAATTCTTTTATTTCAATTTAAAAATATAAATATAAAAAAATATACAAAATTTCAAGCGCAAAAAACGTGTTCTTCTCCTTCAGTCTACCATTCGTAAGCCATTAATTTCAAAAAGATTTTGTGATCGAAACTCACACAAAAAAAAAATGGTAATACTAATAATATAAGCAATAGCTCAATGGAGAGGATTGAAGCTATATTAGGAAATCTCGTTAATATGATAACGTTGTTAAGTTCTTAATAAAATGAATTTAAGTCATTCGTTTTTGATTGGCGGAGATTTTAATGCCAAACATCCATGATGGGGTTCAAAATAGAATCCATAGAGAACACATAATTGCCTTAATAGATCTTTTAAATGAATAAAAAAATGTCAATGATGTCTCACTCACACTTTGATTTATCTAAATTTACAGATCGATGATAACGACAAATAATATTAAATTTAACAATCTTAACAGAAATTCACAACAACTATTTCCATTGATTGGCTTAATCTTAAGTGATACATTTAACGACGGCTTTTAAGGGTAGGTAGTCTTATTAATGCAAATCCGCAAGCATATGAAGGTATATCCATGTAATTCCATCAAAGACCAGGTAAACAAAATAATAAACATAAGTTTTTGCGCAGATTCAATGTGAACACTATGAATTTTGTAATAAGAATCCTATACTGTCGATCCGAACTAGTAAGACAAATAGGTGTTTTGTAATATATGGAGCAGATAACTTTTTTCTTTATTTCTGAATACGTTTAGATATCTATATTTATCCATGGTGGACTCAATAAATTCAAGTTGACCTACGCCCGAAGCCGCCATGCAACCCCATTAGAGATGAGCGATTCAGTGATTTTTGAAGAACGTTGTTCTCAGTGAACGTGATTTGTTTATCACTGTTCTTTAAAACAGTGATTGTGATCACAGTATTCCAAAAGAAAACAATAATGACAATAACGTATTTTATAAAGTCGTAAGAAAGAGACAACTAGATACATACTACGAAAAGACTACTAAACAAAATCAAAGTGGTGTCATCACTGTTATTATTTTTAATGTAATTTTTTTATATGAAGTTTGACAATTAAGTTTCACAGAAAGTTCATGTATAAAAGACAAAAGTAAATAATCAGCATCATCTAATAGTAATTCTGCCTCGCTCAAAATAAAATTAAATAAATTTGAGTATGTAACAATTTTGAAAGAACATTATTAGTAACTGTTACTTGGCAATTTCAATCACTGTAGTTACCAGTGAATCGCCGTGATTACATCACAGTTTTGAAAATATCGCTCATCTCTAATCCCCATACCATTACTCCACATCAAATGGTGTGGCGAAAGCCAGGTACTGCGCTCCATAAACAAAATCTGGTTGGCACAGTAAAACACAGTGGTGGTGGAGTTATCGTATGGGGATGCATGGAGGCTTCGGGCATCCTTCCTATTGAGCATCTGTGGGATTTATTAGAGAACAAAATTCGCCAGCATGTAATTAGAAGTAAAGAGACCTTGCATAATGTTATACGGGAAGAGTGTTAGAAAATAAGTGCTGAGGAAACAGAAAAGTTGATGAATTCCATGCCAAACAGATTGATTGAAGTCATAAAATAACGTGCATATCCAACAAATTATTAAATTTAAGATTTAAACATATTCATCAAATTTATTTATTTTAACACTGAACGTATACTTTTTGTTACCTATATTTTATTATTGTGATATTTATGATACTTTAGTTTAAAAATTAATTAATTTTTTTATTTATGTTTTTTAAGAGTTTTTAGAAAATGATGTAAATAAAAAATCTATGAAGAAATTTTTATTTAAATTTAATATCTAATGTGGGTTTTTATATATTTTCTAAAAATACATTAAGGTGAAGGCAGACTTTATTGACGAAGTGTATATAGTGTATACAGTGGACAGCAAAAGTCTTAGTAACCAATATATCTTGACAATTTCATGAATTTTAACCAACAGTTTGTATAAAAAATTCAGGTTTTTATTTTTATTTTATCAATTTATTTCTGTTTTATTATAAAACATACAATTTATATCTGTTTTATTATGAAACATACAATTTTTTTTAATGTTTTTCATAAAACAAGAGAAAAATAAGGAGAAGTTTCAGATGACTCCATAGGTACCCCCAAGGAGAACCCTGAGTAAATTTAAAATTCAAAGGCCTAATATACAGTGACTCCAACGCATAATCGAACAAAAGTTTTAATGATGTAAATGAGCTCTAAACAAACACAAAATGTACTTTAGGCATTGCTTTTTTCGATTTTGTTTATATTATACATATATGCTTACTTATTTTTTACAACAAAAATATAAGTATTTTTTTAGAATAACTGTTAATTTTAAAACAAAAACAAATATAACTTAAATTTTTGCACTCAACGAATAATCGGTCAAAGAAGAGTGGACATGGAAAAGTGTGGTCTATTTTTTAAATACCTTGATCAAAACTACATATTTTTGTTGTGTTCATTTATAAATCTCAAAAAGTGCAAAAACTTTAAATTTCAGTGCAAATGGCTCTAAAGTGGCAGTTACCCAACCGTAACGTAACGTACCGTAGCGAACGTTCTCTTTTTAGCATATGGAGAACAATGTAAACGATTACCGAAACCTCTCGTTGCTCTCTCGTTAGCAAAACGGAACGATCTGTATAAAACAGAATTCTCCCACGTTTTTACTTAACATTTGAACATGAGAGAGGATGAACAGTGTTGACACGAAAAAAAAAATATTGTAACCAACATTTGCGATAAAATTACCAAATAAGGAAAAATATAACCAAAATTAAATTCGTAGTTCTTTTATTTTTTCAAACTTAAATTATAATTGAGAAAAAAAAAACAAAAAATAACAAAATAAAATTATAATCTTATTAATTAATTAATTTTAACAAACAAAACAAAAGCTATTTTTATAAGAAAAATAATAACCAAATATCTACACATTGAACAAAAAACGGCAACACTGATGATGAGTCTGTATACCAATTTATTTCCATTGTGTTGTGTTCGTTTGTGTGTTGCTTTTGTTCTGATTCGTTTTTATTTAAATTCTTGGTTGACATATGTCCCGTTTTGCACGTTTCTATAACTACACAAACGTTTTTAAGGCTACGTACGTTACGATTTTACGTTTCCTACGCTTAGGTAACCAGGGCATAAGTTGTAAACAGACGATTCTCAAAATTAGACAATTAATAGCTAAATTAAATTTGGAAAGTAAAACTGTTAGAGAAATTGCCGAATTAACTGGAAAAAGCAAATCCGCTGTCAATGTCCTTATTAAAGGGGTTCGTAATGAATTTAGACTGACCAATAAAATCAGAGAAGGCAAAGGGAAAATATTATACGTAATGTCGTTAGATTTTTGAAAGAAATCAAACTAAATCCTTTTAAAACCGCAAAAGATCCCAAAATATCATTAAAATCTCACCCTGGAAAAGATGTTAGTCTTAATATTATGCGAAATGCTTTGCATAAGTACAATTATTATGGAACAGTTATACCATGTTCACATATAAGCAGGTTAGCTAGGTTATCGAGGTTATCTCGTAACCAAGCCACAAATGTATGAGGTTAGCCATACAATTTGTATGAAAAGATAACCAAGTTCAGCTGTAGGTTACCTCATAACCTAGTAAAATACGCATTGTTGCATTGAAAAGTATTCAATAAAATACTCAAAAATGCAACGCTTTGTATCTATTGTGAATAGTATATTGACTAAAATTTGACAGCAATAGAAAAAAAAACATTTGCTATGGAGAAGATACATACAAAGATACATACATACAATACATTACAAATGCATACAGCTGTCAATTTCTGTCATTCTCGCATATGTTTAGGTTATATTTGTCATATGTGAACGCCACAAGGTTATCTCCAAGGTTAATTTTAGATAACCATAACCTTCTTATATGTGAACGTGCTATTACTAAAAAAAAGCCATTTATAAGCCTAGCCTTAAAAATAAAAACCGTAGATTAAAATTCGCGAAAGAATTGAATACGGAGGATTTTTGGAATCAGGTAATTTTATGGTAAATCGTCTTAAAATACATTTCCATTGGAAGTTTATTTTGTTTTTAGGTTTTGAAATCAAATTTCGTTTGCATGGTTCAGATGGTAGGCAATTTGTGTGGCGTAAACCAAATACAAAATTTAGTGATCAATATAAAGGGTGATTTTTAGCTATTATCTTTTTGGCAACACTGGTTTAAACAGCTCACGCACGTTTCGTGTTTTGTTTCACTGTCAAACATGTTCAGTTTGGTCTATAATTTAACCATGAATCGTCTTACAAACGAACAAAGCTTACAAATCATTGAATTTTATTATCAAAATGCGTGCTGTTTAGAAAGTTCATCGCGCGCTTCTTCCATTTTATGCTCAGTTTAATCGACCCACTGAAGCGGCTATTCGGGATACGTAAATAAGCAGAATTGTCGATTTTGGAGTGAACATCAGCCAGAAGCATTGCAAAAGCTATCAATGCATCCAGAAAAAGTCACAGTTTGGTGCGATTTATGGGCTGGTGGCATCATTGGACCATACTTCTTCAAAGATGCTGCGAATCGTAACGTAACTGTGAATGGTGAGCGCTACCGTGAGATGATATCCAACTTTTTTTTGCCCAAAATGTAACACAAAGCGAAGTAAAAGTTTTGTCTGACATGACCTTTATTGAGAGGCGAGTTCGGTGAATATTTTATTTCACATTCGAGACCGGTCAATTGGCCGCCTAGATCGTGCGATTTAACAGCTTTCGACTATTTTTTGTGGGCCCAATTTAATTTACAGAAAAAAACTATTGAAATCAATATTTCGTTACGAATCCTTTATTCTGGATGACACATGCACATCTTTTAGGCATAGAGGATGTTAAACTATTAATTATTTCAGGTGATATTGCTTCCCAGGCTATTTTTGCGGCTTCAAATAAATCTTCTTTGATTTTCCAATTTTCTCGCTTGATTTTTAAGTTAACAATCTCCCACAAGTTCTAGAATGGGTTAAGATCAATTAAATGCAAAATATTCGATCAACAGATCAATTATTTCTAGGCTAATTAAAAAGTTTTTGCATACTGGTCGCACATCTCCTACTCATTCTGGAGGAAGACCACGTAAAACTTGGCGATATGAAGACTCCTGAACTGAAAGGACAATCCAAAATGATTCTAAAGCGTCTTCTGATCACATACGAACGCGCTTAGATTTATAAATTAGCGAAAGAACGATTTCCAGAAGAGTTGTAGAGGCCGGATTATTTAGTCGACGACCAGCAAAAAAACCTTTCATATCGTCAAAAAATAAAAAAGCGAAACTTGAATTCGCCAAGGCCAATCTCAACTGGAGTGTCCAAATATGGAGAATTGTGCTGTTTTCTGACAAATCTAAGCTTAATTTAAAGGATTCAGAACATACGGAGTGTTCGCAGACGATATGAATGTTCGTCATTATCCATTTCTTTCAATTCAACATTTCAAGAATGCACAACTGTTTTGGAAATGAGCTTCATGATATAAGCCTTACAAATATAATTAGCTGAAGGCCTCAGATGTCGCTGCTATAAAGAAAAATACTCTAAACTGTAGAACATTTAATTAAATAATTGTTGTTCGCTGTTAGAATATACTTAATTGGCCTTTAATAAGAAATAAATAATTTGTGAGAATAGTGTCTGTCTAAAAACTTTATTCTTAGTAACTAACTTTCAGTGTTGCACCAGCTTTAGTAGTGATGTTACTTAAGATTTTTAGTGTATGAAAAAACCAAGGATTTTGTAAAATCATATTGCAACTTTCATTAGAAATATTTAACCTTTTCACTTTTCCTGGTTTTTGTATGTTTATTTTAACTCCGCATGGGTGTTTAAATTCTGTCCATTTTTACTCCAACCATTATAATGTCATTCAACCAAAATTTGAATAACCTAGTATTTAGGGCAAAGGAGCTTATTGTTTTAATTCTGTCAATCGTTAAACTATGTCACAAATCATCAATCTTACGAAGATATATTAATTGTAACTTATACTAAATTATTGTTGTTGTTTCATTGACGTATTATAATTATTAATATGACAGGTATTACAGACATTGTTCCAATCAATATTTTTTAATATAGCTAAGAACTTAGTCACACTTAAGGTACTATAATATATATTAAATTATTAACATTCACTTTATACTTCCCATGATTGCAGTTTTTGATATAATTAAGTGGCTAATTATACAATTTTTGGTACAACGATTTGGCTATGTACCACAAATTATTCACACATTTTGTCCGTTTAGAAAATTAAAAAAATACTATTTTTTTCCCACCATAAGAGTTCGATGCTCTAAAAACTTCAGGAAGTCCGGTGTAGTTATATTTTCAAATAAGTGTTTATTTCCCAGCATTCATTTGCATAGGAAAAATAAAATACTATTTTTATACAATATTTTGTATACTATTTTTATTATTTTATATACAATACAGTTATAAAATGAACCCAGCGTACCGTGCAAGCTAATTTTTCATGGAACCATTTTAAAACAGTAGTTGATCGTTTTTATCAGTATTAAATTTTTTTAATATTGAATTCCTATTTTTAAAGCTTTCAAAATTGTTTTATTTGAAATCATGTAAAAAGAAATATATAATATACAAAGGTAAATGATTATTTATTAATTTAACGAAAACTTTCTATTTTTAACTGTTAGAACATTAAATAACCACATTAAATTAAAACTTAATATAATTGTATACTTCGTATAAAAAAAGGTATATATATCAGTAATTTTAGGCAATTTTAATTTTATGAAGTACAAATTCAAGAAAAAATGTATATCGATAAGAAACAAATTATTGCAATAACAATAATAAAAAAGGAGTTCCAAGCAATAATAAAAAATTATTCAATTTGCGCTTTAGTTCAAATTATCTCGTACCTGTACGAGGTATTACAAAATGAATATTTCCATTAATTACAAAATAATGTAACGTATTGCTTCAAAACAAAACATTTTTAATCGCATATCAGTTGATAAAACGATATAAGTAACCCTCTAATAGTAATTCTATATATTCTCAAATAAGAATTCTATATTACTATGTACATCCTAAATAACTAAAGCGACGATACAACACTTATCTAGAAAAATAACCATTATTGTTTGTACAGTTTACTTGATTAAAAAGTATTTTTTTAAATAAAATACGTTTTAAAAATACTTAATTAAATAGCATTAAGAACTTTTCTAAATTACATAACTTAGCTGTACCTGATACGAATGCAATGCTAATAAATCAACAATAGTCGTGTTTTATCTTTTATTATTTTTGGTAGTAGTAGCAACAGATGTGTTAATGCAGCTTATTTCCAAAAAGAGACGATTACATTAATCAACATGTACTAGTTGTTGTTGATTTCTTTAAAGAGTATAATAAATTAGACATACGTATACAGATAAATATAACAAATAGAATAAATTATCTTTTTTTATCGAATAAAATTGCAAATATTTAAAAACGCAAACTATGTTTTTGAATGCTTTCGGAATGCTTATTTTATTACAATATATTAACTCGATTTTATTATATAATAAATATAAAATAAGTAAACTGGGTAGATCACGATAACTTATAAGAACCATTTTATTAGATTTTACATTTTGGCAGATTAGAATCCAAGGCCAAAAACGATTCCTTTCTATTTCGATATTCGCTATAACGTAAAAATGCATATCTGTAAATGTTTAAAAAAGGGGTGTATTATTAATTCTTTCAGCGAAATTTCGTTAAAAATAAATTTGATGAACTTACTCTACGTAATCAAAATCAATTGTGGAATGTTCCGCTTGTATAAGACACCATATGACCCAGAAGAAATGTGCTGCTAAAGCGAACTGATTTACTTGAACGTATAATATTTCGATTTCAGTGTCACTAACGTGCGCGCGTTGTAAATATGTCTGGAGGTATACTCTTAACCATTTTAATTGAAACTCTCTATTGGGATAACGGGAATAGTCAACTGTATCAACTCCAGCAAACTCTGCAAAGTGGTTTCCAATATCAAAAGCCTGATAGTTGTAATCAGCGTACTCATAATCTATAAACGTCACAGTATGACAAGACTCAGTATAAACAACATTGCCCAGTAATAAATCGTTATGTGCAAATACCAATGGTGAACCCAAATCTTCTAAACGTTTGTATAGTTCTGCGAATTCCTCACGCATGCGTGTTATAGGTAAAAATGTGCCTTCAAGTCTATGTATTTTCGTCAGAATATAAATTAAAATGAAAAAAAAAAAATAATAATAATAAGAAATATATATGTATGTATATAAAATTTGCGCTTTCCCTTTTTGTATTTTATAAATTTATATTGTATCTCAATAAATAAAAAATATATAAATAATAATAAATAAATAATTAATATTGTAATGGCTGTACACTACGCGCGTTGCTGCGCCACCAACTAAAATAAATTTGAAGGAAAGACATTACAAATATATAATTAATTTTGAATCATTTTATTGATTTTGTTTCTCGTTGTCCAGATGATTCAGACGAACGGGCCTGAGTAGTACGCATTCGATCAGTTTCTAATCTTACTTCTCGTTGTTCAAGTCTCAGCGGTATGTACTCGAAGATTTTTCAGTTTCAGTGCTCGTTGTTCGTCTGATTCTGAGGCTCGTCATGCTCTTTTCTTCCGTGTTGAGGTGTAGGTCGGCCAATGGCTTGTCGCTTTGGAGGCATGATTTCACGGGAACTACGTAAAAATTGCGTTTAAATTTATTATAATCTCACAATGTACCCAAGCCAATTGAACCGGATGTTCGGACATGGATAGAAATGTTAATATTGACGGTGATCACCAATTCGTTGAGGGAAATAAGAAGTGGGAAAAAGTAGCATTCCAGAATTGTTAAAATCGATGTTGAAAATTTTGTAGAAGAAATTTAAGCATATATTGTTGTGGTACCTATTAACCTTATATCTCTTCCACACAACCTAAACTTATATCTATTATATTGTATTTACTTATTGTATATATTTATTTAACGAAAATCAAAACGATGTCTTGTATTTTGAAATATTTGTTGTAATTTTAGACCGTAAATATTTATGCTATATATTTTTAAAAATTAAATGTCTTTAAATGTCTGAGATACAAACAACAGAATTTTTGAAAATTTTCCAGAATTAAAAGGTTTCAAATTTGTGATTGACATTTTACGGGAATGAGTTATACCAAATGTTATTAAAATCATAAATGATGAATCCTAAAATGTTTGGTATTTGTCCGATCAACACATGATCAAATGCATAGTTTACGGTTCAATTCATTTTGAATAATTTTCAGTGGCGCCACCTGTCGGAATTGGTCACAACAACTTAGAAACCTTCGTCGGCTCATGCGCAACAACTTTGCTAAAGATCATAACATGATCAAATGAATAGTTTACGATTCTATAAAGCACATATAGACAAACATTCATTTTTATTTATATAAGTATATTAATATGCACTTGACATAGACAGTCTGCGTCATCAACTGAGATTAGTAACTCTAAAATATAAACCTATACCTTTTTAAGTTCAAATAGTTTTTACTTGTACACTTTGTTCAAATAACATAAAATCTAAATAAAAATAGTCCTGGAAATCACAACAAAAAGACAAAAAAATCTTTCAAAAATGCATGAAAAAGTCTACGTGCAATTTTAACAGTAAATTTAAAACTTATAACAATTGGAATATTATTTGCATTTTAAATTCTCTGTCAATCTTTTAGGCATAGTCTGAACTAATTTTTAGAGTATTCATGGCTTATAATATTCCATTTCTGCTTCATCACATTTTTAGCATAGCTTCGTAAGTTACTTGATGGTTCCTTTTTTTAATAAGTATCACAAATACTCAATGGAATTGTGGTCGTGTTGTTGAGAAAGCGTGCTAAATTGCCTATGGACATTATATAGAAGAAACGGCTTCATATATCAACTTTATGTTTAGGTATCTTATTGAAAGGTAAATTGACAATGAACACTCAATTTTATGACAATTCGTTGTAAATAAATATTTTTAAGTATTTAAGTTTCTAAATATCTAAATAATTTGAAACAGACCCACTTCCAATGCTGCATTACCCTAGAACATCACAAAATCACCACCATGCCTCATATGTGGTTATGTATGTTTGGAGGGATCTCCCGACTCTCCAACAGAGATCACCGAGCTTTGACAGTTGATAATGGCCATCTTTTTGAAGCTACATCTGTTAAATTACATTTGGTGGTGTCATCAGTTCATATTTTTTTAAGAACGACGTTGATCAGTCCATCATTGCCAACGTCGAGCACTATAGGTCAATGAATAGCAAATTCTTTTGGCTTGAATGGGATGATCTGGACACAAACAACATGTTTTATTAACAGATGAGCTAGACAGCTCATGCCACAACGGATATTCTGCACGAGCGATTTGAGCGCATGGCCATCTCAAGTGGACGTGATGTGAACTACATTGAGAGGTTTGACTCCATCAGACTTTTTTGTGAGATTTTTTAAGTCGCAGGTATAAATAACATCGTTGCTAAAAGCCAACATTATTCCTGCCACCGTCAAAAGAAAAATTTCGATAATATCTCACATACTTGCTTTTATTTAAATTTAAAAATAGGAAGCGCTTAGCGAAAGTCCCGATATAAAATGGAGATTGACATGACAAACAATTATTCATTTTTATACGAATTATTTAAGCAAATATGAACTATGTATTCCTGTATAAGGTTTTTAGAGTAAACGGATTAATTTAAAAATTTATTATACATTATAAGTAGTAACTTTTTGTATATTGCAATGAGTATTATATTGATTTTGAATAACTAATATTGAATTACCTTCTATGTTTCTTAGCATCAGAGTATTTTTCAGGTACTAAATCAAAGAAACTTTGTGTTTTCTTCCATAACATTGGTACTGGCTTGTTTTTTGTATCATTGCCCCAGTTTGGTTTGACTAATCTGTGCATATCAGCCATACGTTGAGCCACTAACGACCACACCTCCGGTTGCAGAACGCTTTCAACGTTCAGAGTGACGCCAGGTACAAAATCATAAACCAATCCATTTTTAAAAGTTGCGTATAGACTTGGTGCAAACCCATACGAATGTAAAAGTATTATATTTCTTGTCTCAGCTTTACGATCTATTAGTAAGTCTGTTTTATTTCCATAAACTCTGACGAGAACTACGTTTTTGGTGGGATGTTCTTCAAATTTGTCGATATTTGAGTTACTGGACATTGCAAATGCAATCTCATTATCGGCTGCATTAAGATCTCCGGATTCATTGTTAACCTCAGTGGAATTTGCTGAACTTATTTTTTCACATATTTGTGCACTCTGAATACCGTTCGAAATGGAAGACAGGCCGTAGTCGTTTCGAGGATTATAAAAACAACCAACTAGTTTGTTAGTGATGCCATCTGTAAATTTCTAAAAAAGATTATAATTCATGAAAAAAATATCAAATATTTCTCAGATTTAAATTTATGTAAGTTGGAGTCCGCAAGATCAGAACCTTTACTGCGTAATTCTATGCGTATTGAAAATTTTCGAAAAGGTTTGACAAATCGATAAGCATCTGGTATTGCACCCAAGGTAATATTTCATTAAAATAATTCAAAATAAGGAAAACTTAATAGCATTTTACTTAAATATTAAATTTAACAGTCTTTTCAGACCTACATACATCAGTTGGAACAGCTAAGCGTCTAAGGTTTTCATAACTTAAGATTCCAAATTATTAAAACCACAAAAAAGAAAATAAAAATTAAATGAAATGGATTTTCAAGAATTGTTGATTTTTAAAGGAATGAATAACACAAAATATGTGAAAACATATACATACGTGCTAAAAACGTACTAGAATTCGCAATCGCTAAAATGGCTTTTACACTTTTTGCATGTATTAAAAAATCATATCTTATAATACAATGGGGCAATTCACACAACTTTGTATCGTGTATGTTGTATTGAATACATTTGTTTCTTTGTGAACGCTCAATGCTATGCTGTATTGTGTATTTCGTGGCATTCAAACCATTTGATAGCCCGAAACCAACACAACGTATGAAAACATATACACATTTTTTTCATTCACACAATTTGATAGCACGAAACCAATACAACTTTTAAAAACATATGGAAAAAATGTGTATAAGAAAATTATCAACAACAATCATACACTGTTGTATGTTCTTCCAACAATATAATGAATATAACGATACAAAGGCTTGCGTGAATTGACCAAATATTGCACTTTTTCTTCAAAATCATTTACACATTGTTCAGATAACAAGTAATTTATTGTTTACTTTTCTGTCATTTAGTACAAAAACAACAAAGCAAACCAAATTTTAATGCGTAGTTAAGAATACTGAAAACATCAACTTCATTTTCAACGGCTTGTACTATTGTACTACTTTTTAAAGGCGCCTGGAGACGATCAAACAAAATCATCAACGCCTTATATATGTGGGTGTTGTCGTTCTATACCCCAGCTAGCAGTCGGAAGATTGTTTTTAGAAAAATCACCTTGTTTCATTAGATCAGGGATGTATTTTTATGTAAACAAAACAAAAATATGTAAAACACATGTGCAAAAAAAAAACAAAAACAAAAAACATTTTTGGCACAAACAATTATTCCTATTTTGTGAAAATATTTTTAGAATTGTATTCAATATTTAATTAATAATTTAATGGATTTAGAAAAATTTGTTGATTTGTCTCCAATTTTACACCGTAGTAGGTATTCCCGGCATTTTAATTTCAATAGAAACTTTAAGCAAATTTTTTCACTTTGGTTATGTTTTTTAACAGCTGTTTTCGTCTTACTTTATTATTGTCTTATACCAATCGTGTAAACACAAAAAAAAAATAATCATACGTCTATTATTCTCTTTTTTGAAATACGGATGGAATTTCATTTTACTTTTTCATCAGACTTTACATATTACTTGTGTGATAGTGTGAAGGGGGCTTTAACGTTCATACGAATGTGTTCAGAAGAATCAAAAAAGACTCGAATTTGATTAATAATTTCCAAAAGTGCTCAGCCAGCCGTTGTCGGCTTTGATTGATGAAAATCAAAAAATTTTGATATGTATTTTCATTTGATAGCTTTTTATTTGATCGTCTTCAATTTTGATTGACAAGCATTATCTCATTTGCTTCGATATTGTCGTAATGAACACATCCATGCGCTGATAAACAAAAAGTATTATTTTATTGTGAATAGTGTAATAGTAAGCAAAAAAATATAAAAATATAAAATTTATTTTAATTCATTTAAAAGATTTTCATGTTAAAACTGATTCCGTTTTCATACCAACTTTCATCCAAAGTTTTTTCTTTCTTTTCATATTTTCCTTTTTTTTTTAAATAAAATTGCACACGATGTTAAAAGCAGTAAATCGTCATCCGATGAAGACATTTTACGAAACGAACACTACAAAATCAAAATGCAAATGATGATTGACGAATTTATTTGTACGTCTCGTTATAAACATCAATCACACGACACTCACACTTATGTATTATTTGATGAAATTATTTGATCGTCTTCAGGCGCCTTAATGATGAGATATTTGTTTTTTTTAATCAATGCTGTATAACATTTTCACCTGTGATATTCCTGTAATTAAAAATGTTTTAATTACAATTTATGCAGATGATACTGCCAATATAGCATCTAATATTATTTCAAAAACCGTATATAATTTTATGAAAATTTGGTAAAAGTAATTGCCACCTTCCTCCAAGGAAAACCCACCAAAAATGCTTAGCTACTGGTCATATCGGAGAATAGTAATAACCATTTTATTCTCTTTATACATATTATAACCAAACTATTCTTATTCTCCATTAAAAAAAACTTCCACCTGCATTGCTTTAGAGAAGATTAAAGCACCACGTCAGCGCTTATGCAGGCCGATCACACGACCAGGGCCCTTAGCAAAAGCAGTCCATGTGAGCGAAAGCTCTTCGTCTGTTAAAAACATTTGACATTTTCACCAGACTGACGCAATGGCCTAGGGGACATCCTAACTGTCAACGAAGATCATGTAAGATTCCGAATCCGTAGCGGGCTCACCAGCTATGGCCTCAATAGCCTTCAAGATTACGAAAATCTCTGCATGAAACACGCTACCTTCGATCCATCTGTGAAGATGGGTATACCTTTCTGCCCCTGGAGTACCCTACCATTCTATTGTGCCCAATTCGGTATAAGTATTATTAAACCAGACAGGAACATAGCCTCAGGCACAATATAGTCGGTGGTTTTTCCAAAAGTCCGTACCTCCCCTCAGGAAAGACGACGTTCAGAAGTCTGGAGTGACCTATCGAACGCTGTTTCCAGCAGTCCGATTCCCTCAGATGGACGGCACTTCGCGCTGCACACTGCTTGACATACAAATCAAACGGAGTCAGGCACAGCATAGTGTCAAAAGCAGCCTGAGGATAACCCTTTCTCACTCCAGGAGGCAATCCGCTGAGTCTTATTCAAGATGTTCCGTTGGAAACTCTTATTAAAGGCACACCACCACACAACACAAAAATAAGTAATAACCGGTCTAACAATCGCCAGATATATCCAGCGAATGGCCCTAGGCGAACTACCCCAACTCTAACCTATGGAGTTACTACACTGATAGAGAGCATTCAGTCCAATCTTCATTCTTTCCTCGGTGTTTTTTTTCCAGTTCAGCTTGCTGTCCAGAACAACACCCAAGTACTTGACCTCAGAAGACAACGTAAGCCCCCTACCACCTAACCTCGGTAACCTGAAATTTTCAATTTTGTGCATAATCGAGAACAAAACAAGGTCTGTCTTGTCGGAATTTATACTCAGACCACAGTTCGTAACCCAAGAGGGTAAAGTTTAATGAATATTTACTTGTGAAACTGTCTTTAGAGTGTGACGTTTCAGTAAGTTACCTTTTTCCTCAATAGCCACATAACGTTTGCTCAACATTCGTGTATTCGTTGCTTTTTGCCATGTTCATATTCGCTGTTTTTAATTTTTTAAAATACCATGACTTGTCAAGTAACGAATGATCCCACATTAAAAAATATGCACACAAAATAATTTTTGCATTTAATTCAATACGCATTTGTTCATATACACATTCGTTCTATACTCTTAGCTTTTTTGAATTGTAGGTGACTCTAAGACAAGACATGTGTTGCTATCTCTTGTTAAAATGAAATAGTGTGTACTAATAATGTATTCTATCTTTGTGAACGTATTTAAAGCTCATAATAAGACATTGAAATCGTTCCCTGATCCAAATTGTATTTCATATCGACGCCTCCATTCTATACGTTCTAAGTGTACTTAGAAAGTTTTTAATGTTCTTGCATTTTTAAATTCTACGTTCTCTAACTTAAATACTGTCAAAATTTGGTTAAGATGCGCCGATCCGTTCCGAAGTTATAGGGAAAAATCTACTTAGAATACACATATAGTCGTATGGCGCGTGAAAACTTTGAGAGCTCATAACTCAAAACACACTTTTTCGATTTAGAATGTTATAGAACGGAGGCGTCGATATAGTATTTTTAAGATGTGCTTCTAATTACATAAGTTAGTTTAGGTTTGAGGACAAGTCCCAATGACAAGTACACTTCCCAGAGGTCAAATTTACCCGTTTTAAATTCGTGCTAGAAGAGAGAAGATAGTGAAGGAGATATAGAAATCGGAAGAAGAGAAGAGATAGGAAAGGGAGGATATTAGAGGCGAAGGACAAAAGATGGATCACAAACACACAAGAGAGCGCGACTACAACCTTGATGCCCTAGCACTCCTCAACCAGCTCAACCTATTTATGAATCTATGGAGAGCCCTAATGTCAGCTCTTTACAAAGAGTCAACATTTTCGACGAAGCCCCTGCCTAGGGTCCTCAACCTCAACGGATTCGACCTGGTTCGAAGGTCCTTAAAGACTTTTTGCACTCACTAACAAGCAATGGTCCTTAGGGCAGACTGACTATCATCGAAGATCATATAGGATTCCGAATCTGAATTCGGCCTACTACCTATGGCCTAAATAGCCTTCAAGATAGCAAAAATCTTTGCCTGAGACATGCTACAGTCATCCTTTAACCTAAAGTGAAGTTCAAGACTGTTACAGAAAACCCCAGCACCTTTTATGCTAACAAAACAATTAACCATGGTGACATTGCGGTGAAATTATTGTGTGCGGTACGGTTTTCTGGCTCGTGGCATTATTTTATGTTGGGATTCATAATCCATGGTCATACATTTTAGATTTTTTTCAAAAAATGTTTGTATTACAAGTTAAATTCGATTCCATCTTTACACAGACTATAAATATAAAATGTCTTTAGATATTTATAATTCTAACAAACGATCTACTAGCGAATCCTAGCAATTAACCTGAAAATAATGCATTACGAATTTTTTTTTTTAATTTAAGAATGTTTTTCGTTCTGCGTGCTAATTTATTTTGATTTTTCATTGCTGTTTCCGTTAAACCTGAACACAAAATAATATAAACAACAACAAAAAAACTATATTTAAAATTTAAATTACATTTAACGAACAAAATAAGCTGAATTCATTGTGAAAAACTGCAATAAGTATTTAAGCAAAATGATGATTTACGTTAAAATATAATTTTTTAATTTTAAATAACGCAATAAAATTTTATTGTGTTTTATTTATTTTAATTATTATTGTATAAATGATAACAACTGAATACAGTGGATAGTTTTAATTAGAGGTAAATATAACAAAATACAATATGTATGTACATATGATTAGTATCTTTTAAAAATATAATGTAAATTTCTTTTTATAACAAACACAAGCTAATGAAACACATAACAACAAAAATGGTATGTATATAAACTAATAATTCAATAGAATTTTGTAAAAAAAATTAACATTTAGCAATACCGTTATGTAATAATAACCAGTTTTCTGCTCTTAATTTTTTTATCCTCTCAATTGTATTGTATTGTATTTAATGTTTTACTTTTATATTAAAGTAAATAAAAGCCCATCTGTGTTTAGGTGTTTAGGGAAAAACCGACGTTTTAATGAAATTCTTAAATAATGACAATTATTCTTATAATGTTATAAGTATCTCAAATTCCAAATTTTAGTATTCAAAATTTAGTATTTTAGTATTTAATCAAATCACTGAGACATGTAATTTCTTCGATCAAAGTCGACAACAGAGAACGCAATCCTAATGTATCGGTGAAAATAAAAGTATAAAAATAAAAGAATATTAGCATGAATATCCCATTGTAGTTCTAGTTTAAATAAATATTATATGCACATACAGTGTTGGAAAAAATAGTAAGACTTATTTATTTATTATTGTACAATGGGTCAATTCGACCTCCGGGTACTGTACTTGTCTTAATTGACAAGTACACGTCCTCTAACCTATTTATTTATTATTTGTCGTTTGTTCAAAACTGAAACCTTCGTGGCTTTTAATCCAGCTTCTTGGTGCTTGTTTCTTATAGTGCTACTCGTAACTGGTGCGCCTCAATTATCTATTAACTCAGGCGTTAACGTAGTCAAGACTTTTTGATGTTTTTCGCTTTTTGCCTATTGCTATGAATTTATTTGTTTTTGTGACTAGCGTGGCTTAGCTATTTCCTTAAAATTTGTCTTGTTCCTTTAGTTTCATAAAAATACACCTTTCAATTGAAATCGTTTCGAACACTTTTTTAAACTGAGCTAATAAAAAAATCTCGATTAATATAAAAACTAATCTACCGCACTTATTTTTACGGGGTTTCACTTTTTATCAGTGGTGTTGTGCTAATTTTTTTTTACCGGAACGCGTTCCGGTTCAGCAGAAAAAACGTTCCGGACTCCGGTTCACGGTTCGGAAAAACAAGCCGGTTCGTTCCGGTTTATGTTCCGGTTCGGGTTCGGATCAAATCCTTGTTTATAAAAATACATATAAAAATTAGAAAAACAAATCAGCATTTCTTATTAATTTTTTTTTCAAAACGTCAGCCAATTCTCGTTATCAGAAATCATCTTTACACAAATGTTGTCGTTCTTATTATTTTTTCCAACAAAATATTAGATTATAAAAAACACTTTGATATATCGTTATATGCATACAGTGCGAGCGCGATTATCGCAGTTTTACAAAAAACTATCGAAAGTTGCAATTATCGTCCGTTGTTTTTTATATTGTTTATTACACTTATTACTGTTAGGAATTAAAAATATAACTGTAAAAAATAGTTTTTCATTTTTCAACATAGGCATAAAACGCAAGTTTCTTAAATATAATTTAAAAAAAAAATCCTTTTATTTTAACCTATGCGCCGGCATATGACTGTAAAGAGGAAACAAATGTATGAAGTAGCAGTAGAACGGTTTTAAGCTATCAAACTAATCTACATTTCTGAACAAGAAACGCAAAAGAAACAAGCAATGTAAATGAATAAAAAAATTTTGTTGCACTTATTGAGATGGTTTTTGAAATAAGTTGCACTTTTATAAAGACTCGTACGTAAAATGTTTGCCCGTTGCGAATTTCTTCACTGTGTCTAGTAACTTAACAGTACTTGCTAAAAATATGTTTACAATACCAAAAAATATAAAAGGCAGCATACTAACACAAGCAATCGTTCTATTATTTTTTTCAACACTGTATATATATATGTATGTATGTATATTATGTGCAAGCAACTTCTTCTAAAAATAAAACAATAACACAAATTTAAAACAGATTTAAGTGTGCATTTATTAAAGACATTGACAAATAATCAAAGAATTTAATACTGCAGCTATTAAAAATTTAATGCTCTTTGTTTAATAATCATAAATACTTTTAATGCAAATAAGCATTGTAAACTAATGTAGGAAAATCTCAAATTATTGTGCACCCTATCTTTTAACAAACATTGTTTTGTTTTTGCTTTCATTGTAAGGTTGAAATTAAGCATGGAATAAATATGTAGTTTAAATGCAATCTTACACTGAAAGTCTATTACATATTTCTCAACTTATAACAATTTATATATACATATGTATTAATAATGTCTAAACACATTCTTGTTTTATTATTTTTCTCCTTATACTAAAAACTGTATAAAATCTCGAGTAATTTGTAAAATACACTGTGAAAAACAATTCGATAACAAAATGTTTTACAGTTAAACTCAATTGTAATCGTATTTACTTGTATAACAATCATTATGATTTGTTCTTTACGGATTTGTAATACTTTAAGTTCAAAGGATATTAAAGTTTGGTAAAAAAATATCTAATATATTGACAAAACAATGGATACTTTTTAAAAAACTATTTATATTTTCTAATCGAAAAAAAAAATTTAATTTTCTTAAGAAATTGGCAAAATACTTATACATATGTCCAGTTCACAGTTCACTGATATTAACATTTATGTATTTTTAAGAAATTAAAAAACTTTATAATTCAGAAATAAAAAAAAAAAATTAAAAGTATTCACTTTTTCGGCGGAAATTTTTATGATTCTGCAAGAAGGGGTACTAAGAAAAATATCTGAATAAAAAATTAATAAAAGTTCATCTTGATTATCGTTATTTATTGTTTTTTTTTAATATTTATTATTCTATTTTCTTTTTGCACCTTCAATTAATAAATAAATACAAACGGAATAATAATTAATCTTATTAAAGAAATAGTTCCTAAGAGATATTTCTTTTTTTCGTTTAAAAGTAGTAGGATCTATTTGAAAAGTAAAAAATTAATTCTTCATTAAAGCGTCTGTCCCAAATTAATTTCAGAAAATAAAGATAGGAATGAATAGTTTATAAATTTCAAATTTTTTAGGCCAGATGAACTTTGGCATATCAGGCAGTCTCTGATTAAAAGGAGTAATGTTATAAAATTATTTTCAAATTTTTTAATTCTAAAGTCTTATCAATAAACCTCTCCTGCATTGTTCATTTTTATAATTATATATTCTTTAAAATGAAGAGCCAATAGGTTATCAAACGTCCGGATAATATAAAATTAAGTGAAATATATTATATACACATATGTATGTATATATAATCATATAATACAACTTAATCACAATAGCAAAAACAACTTTTTATGTGTAGAAAACACAATATTTTTTGTTATAGGTAATTTAAATTTTAAAGTATTTTCATATCGGGTCCATTTCCTTGTTCATTTTGTGACAAAAATTAATAGGAAAGAAAAATGAAATCGAGGAAGAGATTTTAAAAGTTTAAAGATTTTTAAAATGCGTTTTCTTTAATAAAATTTTAAACTCATACACACAAAATTTTAAATTAACGTTTTTATTTTGTATTGTTTTGCTGAACAATTAATTTTACACTTATGTCTACATACTTAGTAACATTTTTACACTACAGATGGCGAAAGAACAAAAGGATGACTGACATTTAAATACCGAAAAAAAACTAGCGAAGTCAGTTTGACAGGGACATGTTAACCGTTTAACAGTGATATTGTGGTATAGGAGAACTCTATAAATCTTGTTAACAGGTATTTAATCGAAATAGGCAAAATACAGCAAAATATAATAATTTAAAGAAATTACCTTAAAGTGTACATAGTTAAGATTCCATGTGGGACGTATAACTCTTAGTATTTCTTTTGCTCCTTCAATAACACCATTCTCATCAATATGTATTGGTACAAAAGGCACTTGGCTGGCGACTGTTACTTTTTGATCAGAGAGCTCCACATTGCATGACGATGTCAATGAATTTGTGACTTTCGCTGCAACACTTGTTGATAAATATTTGCCATTGTTCTTACAAGAGCTATTAGTATCGGATGAAAGTTTTTGAACACTATTAATACCAGACGCTGTATTCTCTGAATAACTATTAGCTTTTGTTTCTGTGCCCATGCTATTGAAGTCAAATTAAAACCAGAAATACGTATATTATGTATTATAATTCTATACAAAATGAATGGGTTATCCTTTTATTGCGGCCGATGGGTGAAGTTTGTGACGTTTTATAAAATAGCAAAACGAATTACAACAATTATAATAAATTTGTTTTCAAAGCGAAAAATACAATTAAATTTTTGTTTGTTCTGAAAATATTCGTCATCAACAAGATAAACAATACAGCCAAGTTCATAAACACATACAGTCTAACAAACAAACTGAGGAATGAACAACCTTGCACGCAACAACAATCGCGTAGAAATTGTTTGCTTTTTTCTCTTTTTCGTTATTTTTGCTAATATTTTTGATTTTGTTATTCTGTTAGAACTTCATATATTTTTTCACTCGCACATATACTAACGAAATAACAACTAGAAACACTGTGTTTCCAAATCTATTTTTATCGATTTTTCACGTAATCGTGTATGGCAATAAGTTCTTTTTTTGTAAATTGTTTTTTAATATGTAATTTTAATTTTTTCTTAAAGCAGTCCCTTCTGGATTCTATAAACTTTTATGAAAGACTTGAAAATAAAATATTTTTTAAAAAATTTATATATAAATGCGCTAAAACACGTAAAATGCAATGACAAACTAAAAACGAATGCCGAAACACAACAACCCTCGACAAAGTGCTTTCAGTAACTGAGAGTAATTTATATTACTTCTTTTCATGCTCTTTCGAAATTCGAATTGCAAAATATTAACTAACAGTGATGTCAACTTTTACAATTCAAAGCAAGGCAAATTCAATAAGGTAACCGTAACTCTACAACAAGTACAACAATGCAAAAACAACACGCATTTTGTTTTTGTTAAACCTCCATTCGGATGTCAAAATAGGAAGAAAAAAAATGGAAAAGAAAAAAAAATTAACAACAACACACAAACGCAACAAACACACACAAATTTTGACAGCCCAAGACCAGTCAGCTGTTTCCTCACGGTCACTTGTTATGAATTCGCTTTGATTCAAAGCATATTACATTTTTGAGAGACTATCTCAAGGCAAATTCATGTAACCGGTGGGATTATCTAAACAGCTGAGCACTTTCTTAATGTCAAAATTTTGTTGTTCTTGTGTGTGTTTGTTGTGCGTGTTGTTGTTCATTTTTTTTCTTCCTATTTTGACATCGAAATGGAGGTTTAACAAAAACAAAATGCGTGTTGTTTTTGCATTGTTGTACTTGTTGTAGAGTTGCGGTTACCTATTGAATTTGCCTTGGACTATCTTTAAGGTACACTAGTTTTACAGCCATGTGCATGAACAGTTATTTTTGGTTTATTTACCGTTTAGAAGAAAAAGTTGGTAATATTGTATTTATAAACGTAAAATAGTCTATTTAACCTATTATAAACCAAAAATAAGTCAATAAAATTTATTGTAGGATTTACCCTGCTATAAACCAAAAATAAACTGGCATTTTGCATTTTGACATTTCGCTTTCTGCAAAACAGCGAAGAAAAATTTATTTATAATAAACATAAACATAATTCGACTAACAGGTGAGTACAATTTATGTAAAAAAATGAAAATTTAGTTAAAAAATTGGCCATTATTGTAGCCTCTGTAAAAGTCAACAACACAAAATTCAAAACTGTGGTGAGTTTCAGTCTGTAAAGGCCGTGTCAGATAAAACTTTGTTGCTTTGCGTGACGTTTGTAACTTTGGCAGAAAAGCGTAAAGCAAAAGGTGTATGACACAACAAAAACTTTGACAACACTCGCGTTGTTTGTTTATCTTTTAAAAGGGATTGGCGCGTAAGTGTTTTTACTAAGTAAAATTATATTAAATACTTCTTTCAAAACATAAAATTCACTTACCTCTTTTTTTTAATACAATAAAAACAAAACAATAACAAAAAAAAACTTTAAATTTAAAGAAAAATATTGAACCAATAAAATTTGCCAAAAATATTTACTGAATAATCAACAGCTGATTGTCAAAGCGCGCAAAAAGTTGAGAGATGCCCAACTTTTCGCTTTGCGTTGCGTTAAAAGCCGCCGTGGTCTAGTAGGTAGTGTGTTGGCTTATTAGACGAAAGGCCCGAGTTCGAATCCCAGGCCAGACATCAAAAACAAAATACAAAAAGTATTTCTTCGGCGACTTCCTCTCAGCAGATTTCTGGCAAAAACTCTGAGAGTAAAAATTGCCATGAAAAGCTTCTCAAAAAATCTGTCGTTCGGAGTCGACTTTAAACTGTAGGTCCCGCCACTCATGTATAAAATTAACGCACACAACATGAGTGGTGTTGAGAAGCTAGGCCGTAATCCTGACGAAGGGTTGTAATGGCCAATTATGTATATATGTATGTTGCGTTAAAAGCAGTTTATGTGACAAGTGCCATATAAACATGTACATTTATCTCAAATGCCGAAGCGTATATGTAACGCAAAGCGAAGCAAAAGTTTTATCTGATATGGCCTTAAGTGTTGATGAAAGGAGGGCCCTTGTAAAACAGAACAAATTATGCCGGCGGTGTTTGACGTAAGTGTTTCTCAAAAAACGTATGTGGCACAAGCAACTGCTCAGCAAATCATCACCCTTTGCTGCAAAGGACATAATATCGTTAACTCATAATGCAATTCAAACAGTGGCACAAGGTCGCAATAGTAATGTAAATACTCATAACGATGACAGCCAGGGAAGACAGTGATTCAGAATTTTGCTATAATGGTACTTGCACAGAGACTTTTGCATTTCTTGCTGAAGGTTCGTCTGTCACCCTTATGGAAAAGTGTCTCTTTGAAAAGCTTGGTCTCACCGGTAAAAGAGAGCCCTTGTAGCTACAGTAGACTGGCGATACAACTCGATCAGAGCAAAATTCAGTCAACGTTTATTTAGAAGTGTCCGACGTTAAATGAGAAAATAGGTTTACTCTACACGATGTGCGTACGGTAAATAATCTTGGACTACCCTTATAGTCAATTGAATTCAATTATATCGCCGTTGAATACCCATACTTGAAAGGTTTGCCGATATAGGCTTACAAGAATGCTAAGCCGATGATTCTCAAGGCCTCAATAGTTGGAGGGTAGCTGTTCCCTTAAAAATAAAGAAGGTATGCGAGGTCAACCCATAGCATCTAAAACCTGTCTCGGATGGACACTGCAAGGTAGTGGTACAGATTTACATCAAACTTCCTCATTAATTATACTACTTGCGGTTGCGAAAAACGTTATGACGTATTGCACGAAGAAGTAAAAGAATATTTTGCCCTTGAAGCGCCTAAAGAGAAAAATATACTGTCGCCCGAAAATAACAGAGCTATACAAATCCTAGAAGCCTCTGTGTTCAGAAAAATTCGAAGTAGGTTTACTATGGAAAGACGAAGTCCCACAATTGCCGGAGAAATATAGCGTCGCGTGGTAATAATGCATTAAAAAGAAGTTTAAAAAGGATTCCAAATTACAAAAGACGATGCAAACCGAAATCGATAAATTAATTTCTAACGGTTATGCTAGAAAGGTGTTGGATTCTGAAATGTTTTCCTACCCCGGCCGTACACGGTATTTACCAACATTTGTGGCCCTGAATCCAAATAAACCAAACGAAGTTCGACTCGTTTGGGACGCAGCAGCTAAATCAAAACAAAAATCCCTTAATGACTTTCTTATTTGTGGCCCCGATTTACTTACGTCACTTTTTAGTATTTTAATTGAGTTTCGTATGGGTCAAGTGGCAATTTGTGGAGACATAGCGGAAATGATTCATCGAATCAATGTAAAAGAAGATATGCACGCTCAGCGGTTTTTGTGGTTCGACAATTTAGATAACCAACTACGACCATGCGTGTATGTCATCCAAGCTCTCACTTTTGGTATTAGCTGTGCACCCTGCATTGCTCATTTCGTCAGAAACAAAAATGCTGAGGAGTTTAAACATTTATATTCTCGGGCTCTCAAAGCAATTCAACACTACCACTATATGAATGATTTTATTGACAGCGAGGTAGAAGCAAAAGAACTTGCGCTCCAGGTGAAGATGATTCACTCCGCAGCTGTGCAAATGCGCTGCGAGTTTCAGTGTATATAAATTTTAATTTTCAAAGAAAAAACAATTTAGGCCCCAATTATGGTTTACAACAGTTGTAAATTTAATGTTGTATTTTTTAAATTGCGATTATGATTCACAACAGTTGTTTTTAAGTGTTGTCAGAACTGTCAAAAACTTACAACAGCTCATTAGCTGTTGTATTGTTGCCGCGGTATGATTAAAGATAGTATATAAGTATATATTACAGTGCATATAATTTTTTGTGGAAATTTTAAAAATTATAAATAACTGGAAATATTTTATAGAAAAATAACCACTAAGAAGCAGAAGGAAAAGCTGGTCGAGTTCTTGACAGCAAATCCTGACATTGGCAAGTTATCATTTGGAGCAAATAAGACTCAGTACAAAGGGACGTGGGAGAAATTTTTATTGGTGCTAAATGGCTTGGGTCCACCCATTAGAGTTGTAAAAGAATGGCAAAGGGTTAGTAGATGAATTGTAGCATTTTTAAGGCATGGACTCATTATAAAGCCAATTTGAAAAGAAAATTCTCTGCCAATAGAAAAAAACTTTCAAGTTACTGGTGGTAGTCCGTCGACGGATATTAGCAGGAAATTGGAGCAGAGCAAGGTAAAGTTGGTTTTTATGCAATGGAAAGTAAATCCAAATGGATCTGCAATGGAATTGAAAATTCAAGACGAATCGTCATACGATATTGATGGGCCTTTAACTAGCACTAACCAATGGAAACAGCAGTTGCCGAAAAGCTACAAAATACAAAAAACAAGATGGAGGATGAGCGTTTAAATATATATAAATATAAAAAAACCTTCTTATCGCATTAAAATTTATTTAGATCACATAGTTACTTAAAGCTAAAATACAAATTCATAAATAGTCTACATTTCAAGTTTTTTTTTTGGTTAAAAGGAGTTTGGCTTGTAATAATTCATTTTGTAATTCAGCCTTTTCCCTATTTATTTCTAGCATTTTTTATTTATTTGATAATTTTTATATGAGCCCTTCTCAAGATGTGTTTTTCTTGCCTTCTTAAGGTTTTTATACGCTCATCCCCTATCTTATTTTTTGTATTTTGTAGCTTTTCGACAACTGCTGTTTCCACTGGTTAGTGCTAGTTGAAGGCTCTTCAATTTCGTGTGACGATTCGTCTTGAATTTGTAATCCCATTGCAGATCCATTTGGATTTACTTTCCATTGCATAAACACCAACTCTACGGTGCTCTGCTCCAATTTCCTGCTAATTTCCGTCGACGGACTACCACCTTGAAAGTTTTTTTCTATTGGCAGAGAGTTTTCTTTTCAAATTGGCTTTATAATGAGTCCATGCCTTAAAAATGCTACAATTCATCTACTAACCCTTTGCCATTCTTTTGAAACTCTAACGGGTGGGCCCAAGTCATTTAGCTCCAATGAAAATTTCTCCCACGTCCCTTTGTGCTGATTCTTATTTGCTCCAAATGATAACTTGCCAATGTCAGGATTTGCTGTCATGAACTCGACCAGCTTTTCCTTCTGCTTGTTAGTGATTATTTTTCTATAAAATATTTCCAGTTAATTATAATTTTTAAAATTTCCACAAAAAATTATATGCACTGTTTTATACATATACAAATTTTTATGCATTTTCTTTTTAAACTGAATGCGGCAACAAGACAACAGCTAATGAGCTGTTGTAAGCTTTTGACAGTTCTGACAACACTTAAAAACAACTGTTGTAAATCATAATCGGGCTATGTGAACACACACAACATAAAGTACAATTTTACACATAATCGCAATTTTAAAATTACAACACTAAATTTACAACTGTTGTGAACCATAATCGGGGCCTAAAAAAGCCAACGTCTTTTGAGGAACATGCGTTAGAAATGAGAGAATTAAAAGCAATAAAAAACTTTCCAGGAGTGATTAGGGCCATTGATGGTACCCATATAAAAATAAAAAGACAGGGGACGATCTTGCCCAATATGTATTACATTAATTGAAATGGGTATTACTTTTGCCTCCAACTACAAATTAACTCGTTATCTATTTACACCTTTACAGCAAATGAGAAGGAAATGAAATACAATGCTGCCCACATAGCCACTCGAAATATAGTAGAAAGATATTTTGGAGTATGAAAACAACGATCGTTGCTTATTACGAAGTATGACTGTATCTCTTAGGAATGCAAAGGTTGTAGTTATTGCTCTTGCCGTGCTCCATAACATTGCCATTGATGAAAATGATCCAGTTCCTGGTAAGAAGTTGTATTAGTTAAAATTAAAAAATGTAATATGTTGCCTTAAATTGTTAAAAAAAAATATACGAAGTTCTAAACCATTAATTTTCCACCTTTAAGATTTACAAAGCTGCAAAAACCTTTTCTTAAAAATTTTGATACTTATTTGTAGATAATCAAAAAGCTTTAAAACAATATGTAACTCTTAGTATGTTTTATTCAAAAATATTTTTAAAACAAAAATAAGATTAACAAATTTCATGTCAAAGACATAATTGGACCCCAAATAAGGCACAGTTCTAGTGCTTGGAAGCAAGACGTCGAGTGCACGAGATTGGCACAAAATTCCGGGGTTATATTTCGAAAGGTTCTTTCCTACCTTGATAAATCTCAATTCATGCTGAATTACAGTAGAAAAAAGATGTGTGTGCCAACTTGCTTTTCAAAGGTTTTGCCTCCAGCTTCATCGGAAATCGTCCTAGAACCATTCCAAGTGAGGTCCCCACACATGAGGGTAGGACTACAAAGACTACCAACAACCACTTAATCTTCTTCATGCTTTCCAAGGTGTCCACTTTTCAAAAGACCTAACTTCTTTAGAGCCCCAGCCCTTTACACATTCTGAAGAAAAGAACAGATTCCGTCTTACTACACCCTCTTCGAAGTGATTGCTCTATATATTCAAGATGATTAGCGTATAGACGATATTCTGGATGTAACGTGGGTTATGAAATAAGTACTTAACAGACAATTTAAGCCTCACCCCATTAATGTCAACTGCATAAGCAAGAGCGCTATATAATATTATCGTCCAGTTCCGTGAGTAGTTTATTTGTCGGCATAGGATATAACACACTACTCTAAGCTCCGTCACTTTCGACAAAGAGGTCCGCCCCATAGTTCCATATTTATGCAGAAATCTATCACTCACCCCACTTTATGATTCGATAAGTTTTTTGATACTATTCATCCACGCTGCCTTATATCGAAATCAATTTTTCACTGCAATAACTAGCTTCGGGCAATTACTACGGACACTGGAGACTTCCCCCTTTCACATGAATACAAGGTTAAAGTAAATTAGATTTTAGGTTAATTCATTTTAAAAAGACAACAAAAAGTCTATTTTATTGAATGGCTTAATGTCAAAATATAATAGCTTATTTAATTTGAACAATTTATTATGAAATTAAACATGTACTCCTCTTTGAAATACGTCCATACATGTTTCGGATTATTGTTTAAATATCTTATACAAATTTGCATACGATGTAAAATGACATTTCAAAGTTACAAGTATTCTTAAAAATATTTTTTACGTTAATTATAAGTGTCACAAGTTCGAAAACGAACAACGAAATACATTTTTTAACTAGGCATTTCTGACTGATTGGTATTTTGTTGTGCTCACTAAAATAATATACGTTGATTAGTATGGTCTGGACCGGTTACTTGGGTTATTGCGCATTGGGCCACCATTGCTGCCATTATTGTTACCACCATAATCACGTCTACCTCCACGGTCACCACCACCACCACCACGGCCACCTCCACCGCCAAAGCGATTTCCACCTCCAAATCCACCACCACCGCGGTTATCTCTGTTATAACCGCCACGATCTCCACCGTAACCACCACCCCCTCTGCTGCTCCCACTTTCATCGCCGCTTTTCGGAGTTTTACAACGATTGCACTCATTACGCCAAGCAAAGTTAGTGTTGTTACAACTGCTACACTTCCAATCACCTTCTCTAGGAGCAACATTATTGTTACTTCCAGGACCTCCACCGCCGCTTCCACCCATACGAGGTCGACCTCCACGATCATCACCTCGGTCTCCTCTACCTGAGTCGTAATCCCCTCCTCCTCCTCCTCCTCCACGATCAAATCGTGGACGATCACCACCTTGACCACCGCTACCACCACCACCACCACCACGACCTCCTCTTCCGAAACCACCTCCGCCGGAACCCCCACGGGCTCCTCCTACGCCACCTTTACTCCAGTTGTTTGGACGTTGAGCTAGAGACACTTTTATTATGCAACCATTAAAATCACGTCCATCAAACCAATCAATTGCTGATTGAGCAGCGTTAGTATCGTCATATGTAACTGTAGCTTCACCTTTAGAAATTCCAGTATCCTTGTGACGATATAACCAAATTTTTGGCTTAGAAGTGCGTTTATCTTTCTGTAAATAAAGAAACAGCAATTATTAAACATCTTTAATGTGTAAAAAAGCTAAAATCCTATAAAATGTTCAAATTTTCAACATATAGTAAATATTGTTTTCATATAGTTTATGTCCAAATAAACTAGATTAAAGTTAATGTAACCGTTTCTGTTATTAAAGGATATTATTTTTTTGCTTTATTGTTGCATAAATTGAACTACCTCAATTCGTGCCTAATTAAATTGCCCGTACTTAGATAATTCTAATACGTACATAATTTGTGTATGCATATCGTTGGTCTCATGCAAAAAGGCCCTAACTCACACTTTTTTCGAAATTCACTTTTTTGGTGATTCCAATGCATTTAACACAAATACATCTTCTCACAAAAATTTATGGCGATTTTATCAAAATTAGCGGTTATTCAAGTAATATTCTAAAAAGCCCTAACTTTTTTTCTAAAAAATATATATTTTTTAAAAGCCCTATCTCGCCAAATTATGTGGTTGCATCGACAAAATGAAACTACAAATTCACAATTTTACAATTTAAAATCTTCTAACACATCAATCGGACAATTTCGTATGGGATGAAACGGTAGGAAGCCATACTGCTTCGGTTTTCACAACATGCATTATAAAGCACTTAAGAGATTTTTTGGATAGATCTCCAGATATTCACCACGTTATTATTTATTCAGACGTTCATTCACGTTATCTAATGCTATTCTCTACTTTTGTGAAGAACGAAATGTAACTACTGAGCAAAAGTACTTAGTTGTTGTGCGTACAAAGATGAAGTGCGATGCAACCCATTCTCTCATCGAAAGGAAAACAAAAACAAACAAATAAATTTGCCGTCGCAGTCGGTGCAAATTATTAAAGAAGCCAGGAAATATCCAACACGTCTAGAAGTACACAATTTGGATTACACGTTTTTCTTACATTTCGAAAAACTTCCGAAGCGGTTTTTGTCAATTCGAAAAGATAATAATCGAAATTATTGTGCATTTTGTATCAATTCCTATTTGAATTTCAATTCCAAATTAAATTTTGGGAAAAAAGGCTGGTGACGATACCGTAAATATGTTGCGTGCTCTTGCATATGATCCTTCAGGGCTCATATATTTTAAAATAAATATTACTGACAATATGAGGTTCTTCCACATAGAACGAAAGCTTACATAGAACACATCGTTCTATCACGGCTATATAAAGAAAAATTAGCAATTCCGAAAAACAAATAGGAGCGTTTGCAAGATCTAAAGAAGTTGATTCCTATAAACTGCCAAAGCTATCATAAAAGCTTTGTCTATGATATCGGTACCATACAAATTATAAACACTATTGTTGTTTCCGATTTGTTTAATATCTTTCAGCAATAACAATATTTTCTGGTACTTTTAATCATTAATTTTCCTTAATATAATTTGTTTTGATCGCTACAAAAAAAAACCCCTAAGTTACATTTATGCTCTGAAATGAGACTAAAAAAAGCCCTATCTCAATTTTCTTTTACATATATTTAAAAATAAAAAAAAAATTTGTAATCCAAATTCATCCTTCATTTTAATAATAACCTGCATTTAAAAAACTTAAATTTTTGTCAATTACAGTTTTAAATGTGTTTTTACCTTCTCCTGTAAAGTTTCAAGTATGCGAGTTAGGGCCTTTTTGCATGAGACCAACGATATATAGAATGAGTTTTAAACTAATGAAATACCTGTGATTACGGGAATATACATATATCGCTCTTTTTGCACCATTCTATAACATTATTTATGCTTTCAAGTATGTACTTTTAAATGAGGAACGACAGGTGTGACATCATATGCTTTAATGCTACCACTGGCAGACGCTCTAATATCAATCTCTTCATTATTAGATTCATCAGAAAAAGAATCTTTATACCAAATCTCACTCACGCTATTGGTATAATTTCTAACAAAAGATTTGCATTTAAGTTTTGGTGTTCTGGTAAGTACAAGTCGATTCCTTTGTGCCAATTGTGCTAGTGACAAATCATAATCGCTATCATATTGGTCACAGTCTCAATCTAATAATTTTATCACAAACTTTCAAGTTTAAACTTTCTTTCTTTAGTGATTCGCTATAAATATGAGAAGTCATGATTTTATGCTATTATGCATAAACATACTGACTACATTTATCAAGGCGATCCCCTATTTTAAAATTAGCATCAAAGAACAAATAAAAATAAAGTATTTTAAAATACTAAAAGGAAAAAGCTTCCAGAACAGTCAATACATTAAAATCACAAGTTCTAATTTCTGGACAGACACTACTGTACATAGATTCATTATATCATGCTTAATTTTAATTCTATTTTATTAAAATAAAAACTTAACACAACTAAAATAAGAAGTTATTCTTTAAAACGATTGTCGCCAAAATATTCCCTATTATTATTAATCACTAGTTTACCTTTGAAGCTAGAGTTCTAGCTCATAGGTTAGCCGAACAAAAATTTTAATTCTTTTAAATTAAAAGTTCGAGTGTGAGAAAGAGTCTCGCATATAGTGGTATTCCACAATTAAATTAAAATACTAACTTTAAATTAAAATAATTTTATATCGTAAAAGTGTAACATTTTCATTTGGCAAAAAACGATTTTCCTTTATTGCATTATTTGTTCTCTGCTATACAATACGTAATAACTTATCGAGTTTATTTATTTATGTATTAATTACAATACAATTACAAATTATATTTTAATTATATACGAGCGGAGTAACTTGACCATATGCTCGGTGTAGTGTCACAGACCAGAGTCTCTGGTGGGAATCGAACCCACGACCCTCACGCTAATAGTCTAGCACACTACCCACTAGACTACCAGGGCACCCAACTTATCGATTTGTTTTCAGACTACATGAGCATTTCTTACCCCACCTGGGTAACAATATTGCCGCGATGTGTGGGCTTAAGTGTACTTCGATTCTCTCTGTGGTCCAAAGTGAGTTGGAGTGCATGACTAAAGGTTACCCTAATATCGTAGGAAGACTCTGTTTCGAATCGATGTCATGTTTGATCTTTTCGAACCGTCGGATCACGTATATCTTCTTTTATACCCCTTGGCACACACCTTTCCTGTTTTCTACGGACCATTTTTCCTTCTGAATTGACTGTCCTGAGCTGGTAACTGGCACGGTAGCACCGGAGTGAAACCCGCAGTGTGAACGGATCCAGGCTAGGGCTACAACCGCCCCCTTTCCGTTAAAACCCTGGCAGGCCTCAAAGTACGTCCCTTGTCCGACGCGTTAAGTTGGTGGTGTAAGTTCGGTTGAGAAGACTCCCGATTAGTACCCGGTCTGGCTCTGAGCACCTGTCCCCATAAGGGCTGGTGCCCTGCCGTCATAGATAACCACGAGATCGTTTATGGGTAACTACACATCGCGTGAAAGGATAGCGGCTTTGAGTGGGGACCCTATTAGCCATGAAGAAAAGCAACACAAAGCAAAAACCTAATGCATCCACTCTCGCCGGTGGACGCAAAACAGTTGCCTCCGCCTCCAGAGGTGTCAAAGCCCAGTGACTTCGGCAACACCCCGTTTGGCACACAAGAAACTTTTGGTATCAAAGCTACCACTTCAACCTACCTACCTAAATAAAATGAACTCAAACAGCTAACTTTAAAGACAGTAATTGCCATTAATATTTCAATAAAAAATTGGCAATTGCATTTAACGTAAGTAATGTCTAATAACATTAATAAAAAAACAGGCATATAGGTTATTTTTTTATTTTACCTTAATTATACCAATTGCTCCAAAGTGGGTTTCAATATCCATTTCTGTAGATTCCGGATCCATGCCAGAGACAAATATTGTGTCTTCTTGGGTAATTAAATCTCCACTGCTTCCTCCATAACTGCTACCACCAGATCCTGTAAATGTTATAACTATTACAAATTGTACAGTATTTTTAAAACAAATATATATTTATATATATTACAATTAAATTATAAAATAAAAATTATAAAAAAGTTACTCCAGCTGTTTAGGGCATTTTCGAATACAACTCTAAAATCTTGTGATATTTGTTTTAATAACATCATACTCCGATGAAATTATTCAGGAAACTCAAATAAAATAAACTTTACGAGGAAAAATAACGGTTGAAATTCATTTTTACCACAATGTATTAAAATAACCTTGTGTACCACATATCATTCGGTAAATATTTCGATTGTATAACCATTGTGTTTCAAGTTTTATTTATTTTAAACTTCAGTATTTTCAGAGATTAGTACCTATTTATTTACTTTACCACATTTTTAAACCTTACCGAAATATTAATGTGTTTTTATATTTTTTTTAAGTTAGATGTAATGCTCACTTTAAAATTTTAAATAAAAATTACAATAAGTGATCCGCCGCTGCATTTATATATTAGGTTATATACAATAAAAATATTCTTTATAACGCTACCTTCAGATGAATCAAATTTCTACTTGTTTAAGTTTTATTGAAAACTCATCTTTAACAATTAATTTTGGTTTTTGTTAATTGCTATAAAAATGTATTTATTGCATTGCTTTAATTTTCTGCATAGACAATATACTTTTTTATTTTAACATTTGCACACTTCGTATTTGGTTCGTCGTTTTAACTTGAATTTACTCTTTATTTTCAAATAAGCCTTTCAATTATATCTTCTAAACCAAAAATAATATATTAAAAAAAATACAAGTGCATAAGCATTGTATCTAGTTACAATTGGGAACAACACACCTTTTTATTCGTATTTGATTGGAGTGGAAGTTTGTTTTATTAGTGTAAATCGATGGAAAATTTATAATCACACTGCCTAAAGTTATATGTAAAAAGACTCTTTTTTTCTAATCGGTAGCAAACATTTTTTCAGTTTCGCATATAAATAATTTTGTAGTAGAAATATTCCTTTCTTAATATTAAAAAATAAAAACCTTTTGATTGAACTTCAAATTGTAATGATCATAAAACAGTATGAAGTAAAGCTTGTAAGTAAATTAAATACAATACTAAATGGGTTTTACAAATTGTTATACATTACTCATTATTAGAAGATTGCATAGCAATTTGTTTATTGCTTGCATTTTATTTTTACCTTTATTGTAGTTGTCCTTGTTGCCGCCTCCATTTCTAAAATAGGATTAATATTAATAGTAACGCATCATTTAACGGTTTTTTATTAATCAAGTTGTAATTATGTTAAAATAATTTGTGGATAATTGTGCATTTTTTTTTCTTTGACCGGAATGATGAAACCACCTTGTTTAAATATTCAAATTGTTTTAATTAATTATATCCATTAATAAATTGTATCCATTTGTTTTGCTTTCACCTCATTTAAACCATTTGCTCATAAATATTTTTACATCCTTATATATATATATACCAAAAGAAGTTACATACAACCGTTTATCATTTGCTTAGTAAACACTTCTTAGCAGTATTGACTCATTTACTTTAAACCATTTACACTTTTTGTTTACTTGAAAATACCATTAAAAGTTATTAGAATTATTAAATTTTTTTTATATAAATCCTTACCCTATTAAGAAAGATTGCTTCTCAACATACTACTCCACCATTAATGGCTTAAGTTTTATATTTTGAGGTTGTCATTTATAGCTAAACCGTTTCGTTTGATTCTACGTTTGTACTAAGCAGAATCTTGTTAGACCGCCAAAACTTCCATTTTCTAAAATTTTACTGTTTTCACTACTCTCTGTTACAGAGTAAACATACTTAATAAAATTTACTCAAAATAAATCGTCATTAGTATCGACGAGTTTTATTTCTATTTACAAATGGTATACAGAGATTTAAATGCCAGAATTATAAGAGAAACATTTTCTGTGAATAAGAATAAAATTGGTAAACACTCGGTCAAGTTAAATGGCGTCACAGTGAATTCAAATTTTTCCAACGATTGCCACTAAACTGTATTTAATATTAAAGTGATAAAAACAGAAAGGATTTATTCCATTTAATAAACGAAATGATTTATTCTATTTAATAAAAGAATTACTATTGACGACGTAAAATTGTAGATAATTCTTCAAACCCAACCATAAAAATTTAAAGTTAAGAATATTAAATAAAATTGTAACATTTTCAACATCGAAATTATTTTTGAATCTCATTTCTGTGGAATTACAGTGGTGGCCACGAATTTAAGACACGACATATGACTGACTTATTTGTGATAATTTTGACAACCCTGTAATATCAAATTGGATATTCTTTATTTTTCTATGTACCCTGTAATGTTAAGAAAAAGTACCGTTATTTTGTTTCTTTTTACATATTGTTGCTTTTTAATCATATTAATGTAAAAACGTGTATTTGAACCTGGCCACGAATTTAAGACATTTCAGAATTTTCTGGTTTTTAAGCGATTTTTTGGTGTTTTTTGAAGCTAAAAGGTGAGTAACGAATGTTTTTATTATTTTATGTTGAAAAACATCGAAACATTTGATTAGAAATGGCCAGAGGTACTTGGAGTTCCGATGCCGAGCGAAAACTGATCCAACAACTAAAATCTGCTGGAAAAAAAGTAATAGAGATATCCATGCTGCTTAAATGTTTTAGATGCAAGATCTACAACGCGATGGAACACATCAAGCAACATGGTACCACCCAAAAATATCAAACAGCAACCTATAGCCCGAAAAATACACCCAGGGAGGATATTTTAATTTATAGAGTAGCTGCTAGTAATCCTTTCGCGAGCTCAACTTAAATAAAAAATAACATTGCATCGGATTTTGGCATTAATATTTCGTCTAGAACAATAAGACGATTAAATGAAAAAAACTTGCGTGGGTGTATTGCACAACGTAAACCACTTGTATCAAAAAAAAAATATCAAAGCCCGACTAGCGTTTTCGAGAGAACATCGCAAGAAACCCATGATATTTTGGAAAAATATTCTTTGGAGCGACAAGTTGAAGTTTTGCCGCTTCGGCTCTGATGGAAAGCGGTACGTATGGCGCCCTCCAAACCTGGAGCATCATCCAAATTACACCCTAAAAATGGTCGGACATGGTGGTGGAAATGTGACGGTGTGGGCAGCATTTTCCTGGCATGGTGAAGGTCCCATTTACAATATAGATTCTAAAATGGACCAGCATGTTTACAAAAATATTATAACAGACACAATGATACCATTCGCTGAAGACAACATGCCTCTAATATAGAAATTTATGCATGATAATGACCCTAAGCACACTTCACGTCTAGAGAAGAGTTGCTTAGAGGAAAAGGATATCATTGTTCTTAAGTGGTCAGCCAATTGAGAACTTGTGGAATGATGTTGAGAAACATGTACGAACAGTTAAACCAAGAAATTCAAACGATTTGTGGGAAGAAATCCAAAAGGCTTGGTATGCGATTCCAAAGCAACGTTGTGTGGCATTAGTCGAAAGTTTCCCCAGGAGATGTGCTGCTGTGATCAAAAATAAAGGATTTCCCACTAAATATTAGAATTTTTTTATGAAGCTGAGCTTAATTTAGAGAATAGTGTTATATTATGCCTATGTCTTAAAATCATGACCAGGATAAAATTTGTGTTAATGTATATATTATGTAAATAGAAATAAATAACCGAATATAGGTAACAAAATATTATTAATTTTTCTTCATAACATTACTAAAATCTTAAAAAAAATATCATGGACCCAAAACTTTTTCGATAAAATGTAAAAATTATCACAAATAAGTCAGTCATATCCGTCACTCGTGCCAACAGGTGCTACTATGGTCTCAATAGGCAATTGAGTAGCAGAGACCTCTCTCGAGCGACCAAACTAACACTCTACAAGACACTCATCCTACCCGTGCTTCTTTATGGCGCTGAGGCATGGACCCTATTAAGTTCTGATGCAGCGGCCTTGAGAGTGTTCGAGAGAAAAGTCCTACGTAAGATCTTCGGTCCAGTGCGTGTTGGCGATGATTTCCGTATCCGATTCAACAGTGAGCTGTATGAGCTCCTCAACGACATTGACGTTGTGCAGCGTATTAACATCCAGCGGCTGCGCTGGCTCGGCCATGTCGTTCGAATGGATGAGGATGCTCCGGCGAGACGAGTATTTGATGCGGGTATCTGCGGAAGTCGGCGAAGAGGACGACCTTGTATCCGTTGGAAGGACCAAATCGAGGAAGCCCTGTCATCGATTGGTGTGACCAACTGGCGTAGGCGCGCAAGAAGCAGAGGCGCCTGGAAGGATGTGTTGCGGCAGGCCGAAATCCGGTAAACGGGTTGTTATGGCCAATTAAGTAAGTAAGTAAGTAAGCCAGTCATATGTCGTGTCTTAAATTCGTGGCCACCACTGTATATTCTTACACAAGTTGTGAATTCAAACTACTAAATAGTTCGAAATTTCTTTATATTTGTTCTTTGGAGATGAGACGTTTAGAACAGTCTATAACATTTTTTCTTGTTGTTCCAAATTTTGTTATTATTGTATATTAATAAATCAAAACAAAATTAATTCAAATACACAAACTAAGATATGCAATTGACACTAGAATTAAAAAAAAAATTGTACTTTGTCATATTGAATTGAACTTACTACTTATTAATATAATTATTTATATACTTCAAGATATTTCAATAGACCTTTAAACAAACTTTTCTTAGTTATTAAAAATTACTAAGTCTAAGAAAACCTGTTTTTGTAGGGAATAAATTGTTTTAATTTTTATTTTTAAAGCAGTTCTGTCGTTTAGCTGCTGCTTTAATAGTTTTATTCGATGTCCTTTTTTCTTTTTTACAAACTCTATAGTTTTAGCTTTACTTTATTGTGATTTTTAGTTTTTTATTATATCGTCCCTTTTAATTAAATAAAAGCATTCTGCGTACTTTAATGCTAATTATATACATATAAGTTTATGTATATTCGTAGACTAGCACATTTAGAAACAACTAAACGTTAAATAATCAGTATTTTGTTGTTTTTATTTAAATAATTATATAAAACATGGCTCTAAATAAATATTCCGTAGAGCCAGAAGAAAAAATAGTTCCTTTTTCACCTTTCGAATCAGGGATCCAAATAGGAAGAAAAAAAATTAGAATTTACTATAGCATCATTTCATGTCATAAGACGTTCTAAAACTTAAGACATCCAATCTTGAAGACCATATGGTTATGATTTAGTGGTACCATTTATAAAGAATTAATGAACGGTTTATTTTTTATTTATTTTACATATGTTTTGCCGTTGCTACCTTTATCATAATTAATGCGCATGCAGGTTACCTGAAGCTGCAATTGCAAAATTTTAATACTTGCTGTTTTTTGTACGCAGGAGTTGGACCAATTCACCAAATAACTGAGAAAATTGATATATTTATTTATAAAAATGTCTTTGAAAATATTATACTGGCTTATGAAGAAGAAAACATGTCCCTGGTTTGTGTTTTCCAATATGACAATGATCCGAAACATGTTTCGAAACTTACCAATGAGTTGTTATGTGAATCGCCAGAACTTAAACTCATTAAAAGCTTTTGGAGAATAGTAGATCGGAAGACAAAAAGGGATTCTAAAGCGAATAAGCAAACCATTTTTAGTCATAACCAGGTGTTGCATTTCTAAAGATCAAAGTGAGAGACTTATTGACCCCTATAGATATGCTCATATGAAAAATAACTAGATCTGACGGGAAGTAAACTTGGAATACTTTTAAGGTTTAACAAAAAAAAATTTACTGAATAAAGCAAAATTTACAATTTTTCATGAATTAGCCAATACAGACAACTAGTGTAAAATAAAAAACTCTCCATGTAGAGAGTGCCCCAGCTATTTCGAAAATTTGCACTATTTAAAGCGTCCAATAAGATCATTTAGTTTATATCCGCTTAGAGGTCTTACTTTCTTTAATTTGGTATTTTAACATGTAAGACACTTTATTTAATCTAACATCACTTCGTAATGTAAGTTGCTAAGTTTTGGCCATCAGTGCATATGCTGTACTTCCCTCTTCCCTACTAGCACAATGCCTCGTATGCATTACCCGTAATATTCTAGTAATTATTTAACCAAAATCTTGTGACAAAAGAATATCACTTCCAAACAAATTGATGTTTTAGAGAAATATTAGTAGCGCCAGAACGTTTAAAACTAAGACGCAATCTAATTTGTACAACAGATAATATATTCCAGATGTGATGAAAAAATTGGCTGTAATACAAAATAATAACGTTCCTGCCTTTCGATTAGGTGATATATTATCACAGGATAAATGAACATAAGCAATCCAAGAGATATTATAAGATACGATACACATATGAGGAAGTTCCATAATGCTGACCATATACATACAGCCATGGACATTAAATTAGCACAAAACTTCGTCATAAAAACAATCATATTTTTTTATTGTATTTTAGGTCTACTCATAAAAAATTTAAACATAGGAACTTAAAATACATACTCTTCTTTAAAAAGAAACAAACATTTTGACGATATTGCCAGTCGTCTGCTCATTAAGACCTTCAACATATCAAACGCCAGAATTTAGATGGACAGTAAAATAGCACAAATTAAAATTTCTGGAATAAAAATGATGTGCTTTAATAAATAGTAAAAATATTAATGTTTTCAGCTTATTTGATTAATATTTAGTAGAGTAGCCCCTATTTTCAAGCGCCGCGTGGCATCTACGGGACAATGTTCTTCGGGAAAGTTCTTTGCGAATCGAGTACCAAGCGTCCCGTATTCCAATGCTCAAATCGTCCAAATTTTTGTACTTTGTTGAGCAATTGTACATTTCACATCGTTCTAGAGGGTTTTCAATCGAGTTTAAGTTAGAACTTTGCGACGGCCAGACTAAAACGGGAATGTGCTCTTCATAAAATCAATCCTTTGCCTGCTTAGATGTGTGTTTGGGGTCACTATCTTGCATAAATATGAATAAAACTGGCATGTATTTAAAAGCTTATGGTTCCATTTTGTTCTTTATATTGTCCAAATACTGTCCATTTTTTCATTAATTTTTACAATGGGACTTACACCGTGCCTTGAAAACGCTTCCCGCACCATTGTGTTTCCTCGAACATGCGTTATGGTCCTTTGAGCATAGCGTGGATTAAATGTCTGACATTTTGGCCAATGAACAACCACTCTACCATCCGGTCCCATACGATTTACCTTTGTTTCATCACTCCAAAATATTTTTTTTTCCAGAATGGGAGGTCTTTAGAATTGTAGGTGCGAGCAAATGTTAAACGCTTGAGTATATTTTTCTTTTGGTAGAAGTGGCTTCTTTCGGCAAGAGCGGCCAAAGGGCTTTTTGTTATTAAGACGTCGTTATAGGAGCCTGTACGATAAATTTAATCTGAATTGGGAGTTAATTTCGTTCAAAATATCGCGAGACGACATGAAAAGCTCTTCTATGACTTCCGGACAATAGCACTATCAACGATTTCGGTTTGTTTTCTTAACACGTGGCCTTCAATTTTTGTTTTTTGCGACATTATTATGTTTGGTTTGAAGGAAATTATGACGTTATAAATCATTTTTCGCTAACAGTTCGAAATTTCGGGAATTTCAGCCAGCTTTTTCCCATCATGCCACAAGTTAACGATAATGCGCTTCTCCTCTGGTGAGCAATCTTTCCCCCGTACCATTTTTTTCAAAAATTACTTTAAATGCCACAAAATTAAAAGAATATACCGTAAAAATAAAAATACTCGAACAAAACTTGTACCTAAAACACTTTTAGGCACGTTGTGCTAATTTACTGTCCGGCTCAAATTTAGGTACCGATACAAATTAGCAGTCAAAACAAAAAATATATACGATAATGGTAATATTTTTTTTTAAACAACAGCTAGATGTCATCGTGCAACTTTGCATACCAAAACAATTGGCCTAATTACGACACAAATGAGAAAAAATCACAATCAAAGTATATATGGATTTTGTGCTAATTTAATGTCCATGGCTGTATATAAGTTTTCACATTGTAAACACATACCTGCAAAAGTGAAGTAAGAAGACATCACATTTTAAGTTTGTTAGACAATCAATATAGCATGTAACAAAACATTTGAAGATATGTACATACTTGCAGCTACTTATCAACAGCTTCCCGAAATCAAAAAACTCACTCGAGAGTTTAATTATATTATTATAATAAGGGTATGTATATAAATATTTTTACATATAGCGGTAATAGGACATAAAGAAAGGAAAATTAAATATAATCGCGACAAAACTATACCATAAAACAGTATATACCCATGATACTGGTGTCAATTGTCTCTACGTAACCACTAATGTTATCTAATTTGGCGAAATATAAATAAATAACTTAGGGGAATACGTAGATCTAGAAGACCAACTATACAACAAAACACAATGGATCCCAATACTACATACATACATAAATAGTATAAATTAACCTCTCTATATATATCACAAAAAAGTATTCCTGCTACCCAATAAGGAACATAGAGCTAAATGTTAAGAGCCGTTTTTCTTTACCAACAAAATTGGCTTTTTGAAGTGACCGGCACAATCTTTCATAGGAAATCAACGGGATCATCTATACGCTGAGAAAAAAATGACATACATATACATATGTATACATAAATTACTTTTTCTGAAAATGATAAATTCTTTGGAGGAAAGATTATCTCGCCTAAGAGAGCACATGCCTCGAAGAAGGGAATATACTCAAAAAAAAAAAAAAAAAAAAAAAAAAAAGGAATATAAAATATTTCTGCAAGAAATTGTGATAATGTTTAGTCGCTTACCTGCAACTAGTAGAAGTTTTCAGTTGCAAATAATGATGTTAATTGATATTTCATATAGAAACTGACCCTAAAATTTCAATTGTAAAACAATTTTTTAAGCAACTACAAATATACGGTTTCCAGAAGGCAACGTAACTGAAGTTCGATTAATCGGCCTATAAATACTGTTTATCAAAGCTTTGACCTAACATACTAAGATTGCCCTGGTCATGACATTATAAATATTATCGGTTATCTCAGCTAACTGGCACTCGAAGGTATTTTTAAAGTGACCTCCAGAAAATAAAAAAAAACCGTTAACCAGATATTGACGGATCTTGTGAAGAGATTAGCAAAGCGGAGAGATACAGGCTTTACAACATCCAGGGCCATTTTCGGAGATCAAGGTTAAACTCAAGTTTAAGATAATCTCTAGTTAAATTTAATCTTACGTTATAGTGTTTTCACACCGAGTGGTTTTAACGCAAACTTTGGTTTTAACGTTAAAACCAAAAATAAAACCTGATTTTACCATACAAAATTATTGTGTTTAAACCAACTTGAAACCTTTTTTGAATTGGTTTTAAGTAGGTTTTATGAAATACAACCTTGTTTTATGTAATAAATCAGAGCTACCAGCTCTGAAATGTTGAAAACAGCTGATAAAAACAAAACAAATGTAAAAATACAGAAAGCCGGTTGTGTAAAAAATGTAACATTTTAAATAATGAATGCTGCAACAATAATAAATAATAATATAACAATAATATTAATATTATTTCTTAATTTTTCATATTTTTTATTTTTTCTTAAACAAAAACAGCTGTTGCACAGTCATAAATTTATGAAAGTTAAAACCAGATTTAAGAAAATTTTCATTGTGATCGCAAAATCAGCTGATTACGATTTTAATGCTAAAATCAGGTTTAAAGTTTTGGCATGAAAACACTATTAATTTAAATTTTTTGAGTGTGAGTTTTACCCTTGTAGAGTTGCCACACTTATAAGCAAAAGTGGCAACGTGTTTCACAACAACTTGCTTTTGTGTAGAACAAAAGCAGCTGAATACGATTGATCTTTAAGTAAAAAAAAAAGAATTTTTGAAAAATAATAAATAAATTAAGAATGTCTTATTGTCAAATTGGGTTTTATATAATTCATAATCACTTGTCTTATTCGGCTGTCTCTCACTTAAAAGCTTTTTTTAAATAAAATTTGTCAACTACTTTTTAATAGTTAATCTTAAGTAAAGTCAAAAACTCAATACGATCATTAAAGTTAATTAATCCCACAATTGAGTAAAAGATATTACAAGAATGCTGAGAATTTTAGAGAAACATTTTTAAATATACTACAGATAAAAGTAATGATTAGAGATGACGATAGTACTAAATATAGCATTTTCAGTTTAAATTAAACCTTTTTCAAAATAAATGAAACCTTTTTCAAAATGAACGAAACCTTTTTCAGATTAAACGAAACTTTTTTTAAATTAAACGAAACCTTTTTCAAAATAAATGAAACTCTTTTCAGAATAAATAAAACTTTATTCAAATTCAATTAAACATTTTTCAAATTAAATTAAACCAGTTATAGAATTTGTAGGTTTATCATATTCTGTTGCATTTCTTATTTTTTTTTTTTTTGAGAAATATTCGCAAAAAGTTATTTGAACAATTTAATGTAACGCTTGCATTGTCTACAATTTTCAACGGATTAAAAGAACTTAAAATAACGCTGAAAATGGCTTCCATCGAAATGGACCGTATGAATAGCGCATCGACTATTGAAAACCGTCGACAGTATGCCTCAGAATTTGCAGTTTGGTCTCCTCAACAAAAAGAAAAATGATTTTTATATTTTGTGCCAACCGTAAGGGGAAGGAACGTTACGTTAATTGCTGCGATAAATAATGCTGGTGTTGTCTACCATAAAGTTTTTTCCCTTTCCACTGTAAATTCAGCCCGTTTCCAAACATTTCTGAGGCAGCTCCTGGATAAAATTGAAAGCAGCCCAGAGTTACAAAATTCATTTTTAATTATGGATAATGTCAGAATCCATAAAACCCAGGAAATTCGAAATATGGTGGATAATAGTGACTGTACACTTAAATTTTTACCACTTTATTCTCCTAAGTTGAACCCGATAGAGAAAACATTTTCTAAGATAAAATTCCACGCCCGATCATTATTACGTGACATTACCACAGAGCATAACATAGTAAGTGTAATTGAGGAAAGTGTCGCACAAATTAATCAAAATGATTGTGCGAACTATATTATGGATATGGTCATGACAATTTCTAAAGCGGTCAGTGGACAAATTATTCATTAATTCAAGTATTATATAAAAATGAATATGTTTGTTTTCTATTAAATTCTATAACTGGTTCAATTTAATTTGAAAAATGTTTAATTGAATTTGAATAAAGTTTTATTTATTCTGAAAAGAGTTTCATTTATTTTGAAAAAGGTTTCGTTTAATTTAAAAAAAGTTTCGTTTAATCTGAAAAAGGTTTCGTTCATTTTGAAAAAGGTTTCATTTATTTTGAAAAAGGTTTAATTTAAACTGAAAATGCTATATGTGATAGATGAATACTACGGCAAATGTAGATAGGAAAACCCATCACCGTATTACACGCAAATATTTTTGAAAACGTTATTTAAAAACTTTTCTTCTGGATGATCATTAATAACTAGCTGTATACCTTAGAAAATTATATGAAAACATTTTAATGGAGATTCAATCCAATTAGTACTATGATCCAGAACAGGCTTCATTGACCTTAAGTAAGTATTGCTATAACGCCATTGCAATATCACAAAAAATTAGTTTTTATTATATTTACAAACGAAGAGGTTAAATTTAATTGTATGTGTTCGATGTGAATTACTGTAAGTTCAAAATTCACAATATGAAAAATGTTTAAATCAAAATGTTGAAATTAAATATTTGTAATTATAAATTTATTTATATACTAGCTGTTCCATGCGCGCGTTGTTGCGCCACCAACTAAAATAAATTTGAAGGAAAGACATTACGCAAATATCCAATTAATATTGAATCATTTTATTGGTTTTGTTTCCAGTTGTCCAGATGATTAAGGCGACCGGGCCTGAGTAGTAAGCATTCGATCAGTTTCTAATCTTACTTCTCGTTATTCATGTGATTCATGCCAACGGATCTCAGCAGCATGTACTCGAAGATTTTCAAGTCTCAATGCTCGTCTGATTCTAAGGGTCTTAATGCTCCTTTCTTCCGTGTTTGAGATGTAGGCCGACCAATGTCTTGTCATTCATTTTGAATAATTTTCAATGGCGCCATCTGTCGGAAATTAATCGCACCAACTTAGAAACCTCCGTCGACTCATGCACAACAACTTTCCTAAAGAACATAACATGATTAAATGCACAGAGTTTACGATTTAAATCATTTCTAGTAATTTTCAGTGTCACCGCCTGTCGGAAATTGGTCATATCAACTTAAAAACCTTCAGCGGCTTATGCGCAACAACTTTGCTAAATATCACATGATCAAATACACAGTTTACGATTTAATTCATTTTTAGTAATTTTTAGTGGCGCCACCTGTCGGATATTGGCCATATCAACTTAGAAACCTTCCCGGGCTCATGAGCAACAACATCATAACGTGATCAAATGCATAGCTTACGATTCTATTAATAACATAAAAAAACATTCATTTTTATATATGTACATAGATAGATACATAAAAAAATCCCCGGATAAAGTAAATCTCCGCTTAGTAGGACTCATAGATGGGCACTTTGCAGTACCAGTAAAATTTCAGTAAAAATTGATTTTTACTGATTACTGAAAAAAATTTCAGTATTCAGTAAAATTTTACTGGTAATGCAATCTAAATTTCATTTAAATTTACTGAAGAAAATTTCAGTATTCAGTAAAATTTTACTGGTAATGCAATCTAAATTTCATTTAAATGTCATTTGTCTAAATTTCATTTAAATGTCATTTAAATTTAGATTGCATTAACAGTAACATTTTACTGAATACTGAAATTTTTTTCAGTAACCAGTAAAAATCAATTTTTACTGAAATTTTACTGGTACTGCAAAGTGCCCATCTATGGTAGGACTGAAACTTATGCAATCTCGATTTTTACTTTAGTATGTACTGAAACAATTTCTATATATGCATCCCGCTTATATTCGCAAAAAACTTTACTACATACTTTAAAAGAAATTCGTTGTGCCAACTTTCTTTCCAAAATTGGTCCTGAGCTCACTTGCCCCTTCGTTCGTGCGATTAAAAGGTTTTAAATTTCTTTCTATAGGGATATGTTGTCATTGACTTATGGTATTAAATTGCAACTTTTGTAGTCGCAAATTGGACTTTTGTCTTCTTCTACTAATCTGACCTGGTGCAGGTATCGGGCGAGTCAACAGCCTTAACTTAGGACCTATAAAGTCTGCTGCAGATCCATATCCTTCAGCAATTCCTTCGCAGCAAGTCTGAAGTGACACGATGAATAAAGTTTAAATTTGCCGAGTTGTAGATGATCAAAACCCTCTCTGACCAGCCGGCATTCCACCAAATATAAAGCCACTGCCAGTTCTATCAGATTGAATGACTCGCGCCTATTTGCTATCAGGTGCGGGATTTCGATATAAATATTCCCCGCTTATTTGTACTGTCCTGCAAGCTCTTTTGAAAATGCTTATACCCGAGGTATGCTGTATGTATATATGAAGTTGTGTTTGCTAGAATGTAGTTCAATAAAATTGTAAAAGTCTAATGGACTTAATGTGAATTAGTTTTGTCGCGAAAGGAAGCGAATATTGTAATTTTTTAATATTAGTGAGCAGAGAGTATAGTCTTAATAAATCATTTACAAGAACTTAAAAATATCAGTTTTGAAATTTTATTGTATTTATTTTACAACTTCGTGGTTTAGTTTTGTCCGATACTGTATATATGACACATTTGAAAATATGAATTTGAAATAGCACATTCCACTTTTGCCAAAATCAAATTGTATATAAATTTAGGAATTGTAGGACTGAACTTAAACAAAGCCCAGGAAACTTTAACTAATATACCAGTGTTTACCTCTCTGTACATGAATATATATCTATAAATTTTGTTAGGAATATTTAAAACCAGACGCCTTTTACACGTTCAAAGCTTACTTTGTAATCAATTAGTTCGAGAGAGAGTAAAGAAAGACGAACAGAAAAGATGAGTACACTGTTTAGTATACTATTCATGGCGAAATCAATAAGGTGATGGCAAGAATACAACAACTCAATTCGCAGTGTTTTTTAACAAAAACAACATGTATTTTCTGTTGTTTTTGGGTGACCACTAATGTCAAATTAAATTCGCAGTAAGCCAGAAATGACAAAGGCGAATCCATATAATGACATAAAGTTGTTATTTTGTGTCATTATTTTTCTTTTGTTTATTTTCATTTATAAAAAAATTTTTAAGAAACAAATTTTAAAAAATAAATTTTTTTAAATACGAGCTGATTTGCACTACCACTAAGGTATGACGACCTTCAGAGGAATATCGGGAAGCATAAAAGCAGATTTTACAAGAAAAGTTGTGCCCAAACATCCAGAATATTTAAATAAATTATAAATTGTGTAGAATAGAATTGTAAAAAGAAATAAAAAATAAATAAACAAGAGAATGTATATACAGTGAGCAAAAAAAATGTGTACACTTATTAAAAAAACTAACAAATAAATTATTCCACAGGATTTTGTTTAACATGACTTTGTAGGAAACCCGTTAGCCATAGTCAAAAAGTCACCACTTTTTTGCCTAAAAATGTGGGAATTTTTTAGTTTCGACAATTATTATCTTTATACTTAACCAATAGAGAAATGTTTATAATCAGAATATAGTTTTAAAGCTTTTTTAGTCTTAAGGACAATAAATTTCCTTTTATAGATAATTTTTTGTTCAAAAGTTATTTCGAGGTAGTGGGTGTAAGTTTTTTTTGCTCACTGTACTCAAACAATATGTTTGACATTTGTGTGGACTGAAAAAAGCAATCAGCTGGGCTTTTAACACTACCTTATTGAATTTGCCTTGATACTATTTTTATAAGTGGGTTGCTTAAAGAACAACAAAAAATAAAAAAAGAATTTGTCGTAGTAAACTTTGCATGTGCAGAAAACTTTGAACGAGCAAAGGCGGTCTTTTTTTATGAATTTATAAATAAGCTGGTAAAATGACAACTCAAAAATTGTAATAGATTATGATGCCTACAAAATGGCTAAATTAAACACATTTTTTTGTTGAGAAGCAGAATACTAAAAAAAAATGATATTGATACACACAACATAATGTATTGCATTATAATCTACAATTTAGATTGTAATTTTGATGAACGTGAACTCTTCAAAACTGTTTGCAATTTCCACTTTTAATTTTTAATTAATTCACATATGTACATACCCATATCCGCTACCACTGCTGCCACGGTCTTGCCATCCACTGCCGCCTGATCCACCACGGTTCCCAGGATCGTAACCTTTAAAATTTCGCAGACACATATATTACAACGAATTATATCACTAAAAACGTTTATAATTACCACCAGGTTTCGAAAAAGAAGGCGGAGGTTTACTGAAAGGTCCGCTATTTCCACTTTCAGACATTTGGAAATTAGGTGGAGGAACAGAAAAATTGTTGTATCCACCGCCGCCTTGTCCACCACCGAAGCCTGAATTTATTATATGTATATTTCAAATAACTCTTAAACTGAACATTTATTTACTTACGATCCATATTACTTTATAAAATTCTTTAAAATATGCGCACAAAAGTATCAGATAGTTCTTTCGGAAATCGATGATAAAACGCGATTGATGCGAGAATAAAATCTCTATATGTTAATCTATTCCAATCCAAAAAATGGCGGACATTTAATAGTATATTACAAAGTTGCCATACTGGAAGTAGAAATAAAAACTGTGTTGCTAAGTCACTCAATAAAAACGTTAATGAAGACATTGATGTTTAGCAACCTGAACTATTTCTTTATAGGAAAAACTTTACACACAATTTTCCATGGTATGTCATGATTCACACTAGTCAAGTCAAGTCATGTCAAGTCTCGTCAAGTCTTAAGTTTGTGGGTGAAGAACGAAGAGAGAATTGAAAGGGGTAAATACTTGACCGTACAGTCAAGTTTAAAATAAAACAAAAGGAAATGTCAAAAAATACCGAAAGTTGTACGCATAGACAAAAAAAATTGACGAGACGAAATGTTCACGTATGAACGCGAATGCAGGTTGAAAAGAAAATCTAAAAAAACCTGACGAGTCAGACTTGACTAGTGTGAATCGTGACTATCAATTTTCGTATACCACCCTACAAGAAATAAATAACCGAAACTAACACATATGCAACTTACTTACTACTACACATGTACTTTTTATGCTTCAGAGTTGTATTTGTTAATACATCACAGCTGTTGACTGTCAAATGACATGTAAATTTATTAATTTCAAAAATTCAATAGTAGTAGGCTTTGAAAACAGAAATTCATAGCGTCTTACGACGCAAATTATGTGTTCTTTATATTAAAAAAAAAAGTGGAAACCAAAGACGTAAGTATTATTATTATTTTACTGCATCAACTTTAATATGCCTTAAATTGTTTGTACACATTAACAGAAATTACCAAAGCGTTCAAATTTCCATGAAGCTATACTCTTTCTATGGTGGTTTGGCGGTCTAATGATTCAACTGGTATGACTTTCTTCATGATGGGCTATGCTGATAGTTTGAAGGCCACCATATTTACGGGGGAATCTTTAAGTGTACAAGGAGGATTTATGGATTCTTTACAATTTGCGACTGAGGTAGGTTTTTGATTTTTACAACATTTTGTCTTAAAATTTAATGTTTTAAATTATTTTGTTCTTTTATTTTATTCTGCTATTGGCCAATTGCTTATTTTCTATGCCATTTCGGTATTTGGAGCAGTAGCGTTTACCATTATAATGACTTTAAGTCAGGTAAGTTAAAAGAATTTAAAAAAGACAAATAAAAATTACCATTTATTTAAATAGTTGCAATTGAATTATTAACTTTTTTTAAATTTCAGGCTGCTGTTCTACTTTCTTGTGTTATATATCATCACAGCATTTCAGCAATGGGTATTATTATTAGTATTATTATTATTGTTATTATTACTAATTATAAAATAAATAATATTTTTTTATAATAATTTTTCGTTTTCAATTTATTCATTAAGTTTGACTAGTCACTGTTGACTAGTTAAATGACTAGTCACAGTTAACTAGTTAAATGACTCGTAAACAGTCAACAAGTTTGACTAGTAAACTGTGACTAGTAAACTAGTCATTTGTAACTTAAAAACAAAGAAAGAGTGAGCGGGTTAGATATATGTTTTACAGTCGAAAAAATTCATATGTTAGAAAGAGAAGCAAAATCACATGTACACGAATGTTTACGTAAAGTTTTTCACATTGCCCTTAATAACTTGATGGGAAGTTGTGACTAGTTTATACGTCACACTTTACGGTCAAATAACTAGTTATTTGACTAGTTATGTTCTGGTAGGGCAGATGCATTCGTCAACAAAACAAGAACATACCGGTTTACATACATTGGCTGTTTTTGTTGAACGAAAATTGAAACACTTATTGGAAGTAAAAATTGCTTATCAATGTGGTTTAAATCACAGAATACCCTGTAGTTTAAATATTGGATTTTGTAAGCGTGTTAGTAACTATTGTGGACGTTTTAAAAATTGCAACGTTGTAATTGATCGTGAAACTCAAAAGTCCACAAATTGAAGCACTGTTAATTAAAATTATATAAAAAAGAAAGATTTTGCTTTAAATAAATATCGTTTGATATCACAAATGCAGCTACAAATTAGATATTTTTTTAATAAATTTCAAATATAAAATTTATTGGGACCCTGGTAGTAATTGTATTCTAATTAATAAATAAATAAATAAAATAAAATAAAATTTATTTGGTTGGTCTACGAAACTACATGAAATGATCTGTTAAGGAATAACTATTATTTGCTTTACCTGCTTAACCAAATCTACGAATACATACAATGAAATGTGTCAAACCTCAACATGCTAAAAGAAATCAAAAAATATGGACAATGTTTGTTTCCAATACCGGACCACTAGCAACTCTTGAAAAGCGATCACGTTTGAATTACCAATTTGTAGCAATTTAACTATTTTTATGCATTTTTCGGTCCTTTAACGATCCATATTTGAAAATAGTAAACCTTTTACAAAATAAATGACACATCTGATGAAATATATTAGGTTGCCCGACCACACATCAAATAACGGACCAAACTCACCTTTTTTGTTATTGCGTTGGTAAATAATACTTACACATATAGACCGAGGTGAGTTTGAAGTATATCAAAAATTCTCAACACTCAAAAATTGTACTTTTAAACTCCACTGTATACTTATGGTGTTTTCTTTTCTACAAAGAAAATGTCACCCTCTTACAAGGTGCATTAAAAAAATTGCTGACCAACCCTGTTATAATGTAATTTTTATTTGAGATGAACATAACACAAATATGAAAAAAGGGTATGCCCCGTGCCCTTAAAAATATGTATTTTTTGATTTGTTTTCAATAAAATATGTAAACATGAAAAAGGTGTTGCCAGATCGCTAATTTTTCGATTTCATATTTTTAGGGTTTTTTTTTATAACCAAATAAATTTTTTTTAACACAGTTCTAAAACTGAATGCAATTTTTTATATTACTGACCTGTAGCTTTAATAATGTAATGTTCCCTTAAGGTTACCCCACAAAACAATGAAAAAATTAACTTCAGAATTGGATAACGATACTAGGAGACTTTTTTAAATTTCATCTGGTAGCCCTATAAATAAACAAAAGTCATTTGCTTTACAGGGCATTATCAGCACTCTCGATTTATACAGGGCGTAAAATGCAATGCCCTCCACCATTTTCAAGTGCAATTTATTTAGAATAAAACATACCACCCTTTTAGAGGGAGAAACATTTTTAAGAAACAAACACAAAATTGCATTTTTTACAATAAAGTGCAAATTTTTTGGTAGAAAAGAAAACACCATTAGTTGTTGTGAAGAAGACGATTTATGCAGCGCATGTAGTGAAAATGCCGATTCTGCTTCCTCAGTCTAATTGATTGGCGAATTTACACGACTTTGTATCGTGTATGCTGGTTGCTTGTGAACGCTCAATGCTATGCTGTATTGTGTATTTCGTATTCCAAATGTATTCTTCTTCAAAATTTTTCGCCTTCAAACAATTTGATAGCACGAAACCAACACAACTTTTTAAAAACATATACACATTTTTTTCATTAATAAAATTTGATATCCCGAAACCAATACAACTTTCAAAAACATAGAAAAAAATGTGTATAAGTGTATCGGAATTTTACATGAAAATTATCAACAACAAGCATACACTGTTGAATATTCTTCCAACAATACACTCAATATAACGATACAACGGCTTGTGTGAATTAACCAGGTAATAGATGTGTAATTTTTTCTATTGCCAGGTATAAGTCAAATAGAAATGTTTGTTTAAAAAAATTTCCAAATTTCTTAGACCCGTTTTGGCAAAATGTATTTCATTATGGTGACATCTGTCCTGGTAAAGTTAAGAAATTCTACTTCGGACTTACCAAAACGACATTTCGATGAGTTTATCCCAATTCCATACGCTTGTAATTTTTCGAATACCATATTTACATGCTGTTTATGTTGTTCCGCGTCCTTTAAATCGAAGAGGATATCGTTCAAATAAGCAAATGCGAAGTCGAGCTCCCAAAGCATTAAGTCCATGACACATTTAAAGGTTTTTTTCAGCATTTGTAAAGCCAAAAGTCGTGTGAGTAAATTCGAACTTGCAAAACTTTGTCGTAATGGCGGTCTTTGGTACGTCGGAAGTAGCTGTGGGAATCTGGTGGTATAGTCTTAGTAGTTCAAAAGTTGAAAAAATGACATTCAACCTTCTATAATCCGCGCTTTGCCTCCTTTTACTATTTTTCTTTTTCACCTTGTGAATTGGGTGTGCCTAGGAGTTGGAGGAAGGTCGACATATACCGGCATCGAGTATAGCTGGATTTCGGCCTTAGCGGCCTTAAGCATGCACGGCGCTAGATGGCGATTCTTTGCGAAAATGTGTGGAACGGTTGTCACTATGTGATATACGATGTTATGATTGATAGAATTATCCCTTCGCTGGTCCCGAGTGATTCCAGGATATGATTTAAAAAGTTTCCTAAACTCGTCTTTGCGATAATAATGGATAGACCTAAAACTGATGATTTGATAGTCTATATTTTGCATATTCTGAAGATGTTAGTGTTGCCGTCAAGTAGTTTACGCTGTAGTATATCGACCAAAAAATCGGCTCCCAGGATAGGTTGGGATACTGCGGCGATTACAAGTGCCAGGGACTTCTTTCCAAATGTTGTAATCTGCAACAGCGAATAAAAAGTCTCAACATCCGAGTGTCCCTTCTATTGGCGGGTAGGAGCTACGACACTCAAATTCGCCCTCGTGACAAAGACAAATTTTAATTCGAGTTCTTGTCCAAAATTTAATTGCTTTTGAGCCGAATATACGATGATACCGTTTAGGTATATTAGCGCAAATGAGTTCGATCATGGCTGCTCGAATGTGTTCTGTTGCGGCTGCGTGAACATAGTCAACGAATTTTCAGACTATCTATTTACAGTCCCAACTATTGTGTTTGTGTTGCAATAGATCGATTGTTACACAGAGCTGCGGTGTTGACACTTCGTATATTGATGCGTCGTCGTTGACTTCGGAAATTTTATCGGCCATTATTGCGATGTTGTCTAACGTTTTACCCGCCAATGGTGATTCGGAAGGTTTGTCAAACTAGTTTAACAAACTCTTTTGCATTTTTTTTAAACTTTGTTTCGCTTTTACACGTTCAAATTACTTTGAAAAATAGTTTGATAAACTCTTGATATTTTGTTGTTGTTTATACAATCATCGGACGACGACGAACGAAGAACAAAGTAAATTTGCGAGTACAGCAAACTGAGAACTCACCCCCGCTGGTTTTTTCCCTCTCTCCTACAAATTCAAGATTTTCACACTAATTCGGACGTGTAAAAGGCGTCTTAGTACTGACGCTTTGTTCTTTATTTTCAGAATGTGCCACAAAAGATAGCGTTTAAATTGTATTTAGATAATATTGCTATTAATTCAGACTGAACTGACTTGTAATATTTTTGTAGCGTTCGTTATCGTTTGAATATTTTTTTTAAATGAGATTGAAAACACTGTTGAGTCGCCGTGGTCAAGTAGGTTGTGTGTTGGCTTATTAGACGAAAGGCCCGAGTTCAAATCAGGTCAGTTCAGGTTAGACATCAAAACGAAAATATGAAAATATTTCTTCGGCGACTTCCCCTCAGCAGATTTCTGTCTAAAACTCTGAGAGTAAAAATTGCCTTGAAAAGCTTCTCAAAAATCTGTCGTTCGGAGTCGACTTTAAACTGTAGGTCCCGCTACTCATGCATACAATTAACGCACACAACACGAGTGGTGTGAGAAACTAGGACGTTGTACAATGGGTCAATTCGACCTCCGGGTACTGTACTTGTCACAGTTGACAAGTACACGTCCTCTAACCTAACCTTGAAAGGACTGTCATTTCAGGAGTGAAGGTGATTTTATTATTTCCATTGGTGCAGAAGTAACAACAACTGAGCTTTATAATAATTATTATTAATTATTTTTTACAAAACGCATAAAATTTCATAAAGGTGGGGTGGTATCAAGGCAAATTCATAGATGGTAGCCGCAGGTCTACAACAAATACAACAATGCAAAAACAACAGGCATTTTGTTTTTGTTAAAGACCCTTAATGTTGTCAAAATAGGAAGAAAAAAATGGAAAAGGAAAAAAAAATGAACAACAACACACACACGCACAACAAACACACACAAAAACAACAAAATTTTGACATTAAGAAAGAGCTCAGCTGTTTAGATAGTCCCACCGGTTACATGAATTCGCTTTGGGTGGGATATTATTCAGCAATTTTGAAACGACGCTTTTTTCATCTTCAAAGTTTACTTTGCGAAGTCTTGAAAATTTACATATTCCGTTAACACCACGCACAAATCGAGGTACTTTTGACATATGTCGAATACTTTAACAGCTATCAACTAGTTTGATTTTTCCGTCATAATTTTTAGTTGTGTTTTGTTGTCTTACCTTTAGATTTTGTTTTGGTTTTATGGGGACAAATTTTATCTACATCAAAGTACTCATGTCCATGTCATACATTGAACCAATGAAGGAAAAGAGAATGTTAAGTGTGACAGACTTGACCGTGCCGTCATGTAAATTCTTTTTCTTTTTCTATCTTATATTCCACATTAAAAAAAAACAATTTGTATCTGAACTTAAATGTGTGTAAGCCTAAACTAAAATTTGTGCGTGCAAAAGCAAAACAAAGCTTAAAAGAAAATGTGGAATATCTTATATTCCACATTAAAAAAAACAATTTGTATCTGAACTTAAATGTGTGTAAGCCTAAACTAAAATTTGTGCGTGCAAAAGCAAAACAAAGCTTAAAAGAAAATGTGGAGCAGTTTCTGAAAGTAAACTTTCAATGTGCAAAACTAACCTGAGCACTGAATTGAGACTAAAAAAAAATGTTGTTAAAGTGAGGTAAAGTGTTTTTAACTGTCAATTTATATGCAAGAAATCGTCATGGTAGTACTATTCTGACACTGAAAATTATATATGTAACTATGTCTAAAAATATATTTGTATGTATGAAGAGCTTTTCTTCTTTTCTTTGTTGTATGTTCTAAACATTGTAATTTATTTTTTATTAATTACATACATACATACATAATTGGCCGTTACAACCATTCAGTCAGGATTACGGCCTAGCTTCTCATGCCACTCATGTTGTGTGCCTTAATTTTATACTTGAGTGGCAGGACCTACAGTTTAACGTACACTCCGAATGACAGATTTTGAGAAACTTTTTCATGGCAGGTTTATTTAATCTCAGAGTTTTTGCCGGACTTTCCTCGCCGAAGAAATATTTTTTTTCATATTTCGTTTTGATGTCTGGCCTGGGACTCGGACCAGGGCTTTTCGTCTAATAAGCGAACACACTACCTATTAGACTAGGGCGACTACATTTTACTTATTATCAGTACTAAAAATTAATTTTTTCTTTTTTATGAATTTATTTACTTGGTCAAATAAAATTATAAATTTTTTGGGAATACCGCTTTTCAATTTAATCGACCAAATTACACCTATCCCCCGTTTTACACGGTATTCGTTTTACACGTTTTCGATCTTACACGGTTTTTGAAAATAAAATTTTTTTTAACGAAATTTATTAATTTTGCATTTACACGAAATTATAAACACTAAACTATAATTTGCTTAGATCTACAGTAACATTTTCATTGTTTTACTGTCAAAATCTCACGGAAGTTCAAATTCTATGGAGAAAGAATCTAATGAGATAATGTGTTCTAGCGATGAAAGTGATACGGTACAAATTTCTAAAAAAAGGCGTATTATTGAAAGCGAAAGTGACAGCAATTAAATTTGAATGAAAATAGAATGTTAAGTCTTATTTATCGCAATCAACTTAAATGAAGTTCTAATTTTAATTTTCAAATAGGTTTTTTTATATTTGTTTTATTATTGAAATAAATTAATATTCTTATAATTTATTAAATGTGTTTGATATTAAATATATTAATATTTATTTTTCGTTCAATGTGTTTGTTATTCATCATATTAAAAACTGACAAAAAGGGCTTTTTATAGTGATTTTCGTTTAGCACGGTTTTTCCATATAAGAGTGAATTTTTCGAGTTACACGGTTTTTTATGGATCCTATCTTCCGTGTAAAGCGGGGGATAGGTGTATTTCAAAAAGACTTCTCCCACCACTTAATACATGTGTGTACAAAAATAGTACCGCTTTAAACGAAATCATATTTTTGGTTTCTTTAGTTGGTACTGAATTACAAAAGCATTTTCCATCTCTATCTCATTGAACAATCACAGACGAGAACAATTATGCTGGCACAAAATGGCAGCTTGTAGGCAAGAGAGGTGAGGAGAGTGGTTTTTTGCTGGCATAATTTTTCAACCAGCTTCTATCCCGCACAAACCAATACATAAACAACACAAAATCAATACACATACATTTATAAAACAGCAGGTTCAGAAAAATAGTAATAGCCCTGCCGGCAATTCAACTAACTTTTAATGCATTATAAGTTAATTTTTTCTCAACTAGTTGTGGTTGACTCTTAGATTATTTTTAATGGGGCCAACTGACTATTTTAACATGGTGGTGTCATTGGCAGTAGTCAATTGTCCGACTCTGCATAACTTTTCAATTAACTTAAAGTCAGTTATATAATAGTTAACCTAAAGTTAACAAATTTTTAACTAACTTTAAGTTGGTTATATAATAGTTAGTTTAAAGTTAGCTAATTTTTAACTAACTTAATGTTGGTTATTCAAAGTTAGCTTAAAGTTGGCTAATTTTTATGTAACTTAAAGTTAGTTGTTTAAATATTAGCTTGAAGTTGACTTATTTTTAACTAACTTAAAGTTAGTTATTTAAAAGTTAACTTAAAGTTAACTAATTTTTAACAGATCTATAGTGATTTATAGAGAATTATATTTTTGTTAACAATAAGTTCACTTTTGATTTAAAGTTCCTGAAAGTATGGTTTATTAAAAACCTAGGAGTATTAAAAACTTAGGATTATTGTTATCCATACTTAATTTTTAAGTAGGTATAGATATCCCTACTTATGAAATTTATACCTACTTAATTTTGTACTGAAAATTTTTATAAACTTGGAAAAAAAACACAACTATTATTGATAACATTTTAATTTTTTAACTGTTTTATTTATTTAATATAATAGAAGCAAACAAAATATATATATGTAGTTATAAAAAACAAAACAATTAGGAACTTCATTTTTAAATTGTTATAATCAAACTTTAACTATAAATATACATATATACTTATCAAAAACAAAACAATTAGGAACTTCATTCATTTAATTCTAAATAAATAAAAATAAAATAAATAAAAAAAAATTGAATCACCTACAGAAACAAAATGTGAAATATCTTTTAAATTTGCCTCCGTCTGAATAACTAGAACTAATTTGAAGACCATTCTAATAAGGGGGTGCCTTTTTTTTGGGCCAATACTGTACTTATTAGCGGAAAATATATATTTCAAACCTAATTTGATTTTATATTATTTTCGATAATTTTATACCATGTATTAATAATAATTATTTACAACCATGTAACAGTGGTACTAAAAGCAAACGATTGCCACTTGGAAATCCTGCAAACTTTAGTTCAACATCATCTATGGGAAATTTTTCTTCATCGCCCATATTATTCAGATCAACTAAACAAGTGCCTAAAATTTTAGCTGAATCAAGTGGTTCCTGGAAAAAACTCTCGATATTTCTAAATCGGCGTCCAGTTATTAGTGGGGATCCGTTAGTCGAAAATGTTGTAATTTGTATGGGTATGAAGGGTCGGATTGCGCAATAGTTGTTGGGACAAACAGCACTTAAAAAATATTCCGACGTTACTGCACTAACAATAACTCCATTTTTTTCATTAAATTTAAATTTTCTTTGTTCTGTCACCATGTTTTCCTGTTGTATTCGAATACAAATTTGTTGCAAAATTTGCGTTGGCTTTTTCACATATCTTTTTAATTTTTGAATATAATCTTCAAACGGATATGAAGAAAAATTCGTAAGCGGACCAAACTGTTTTACGCACTCACTAATATGTAAAAGGCCATGAACATTGTGAGATATACTATTTTCACCAAAAACTACCAAAAAAATTTCCACAAACAACTCTAACAATACTTGTGCGTTTTCAACATTTCTTTGACATGTTTTCGGACAGGACAGCAAACGGCAAGCGCAGTGTGGCAGGAGGAACTCATAGTAGAAATCTGTATGAACTTTATCCTTCAAGACTAGCATACCCGTATATAATAAAAATTGACGGAACTCAGTTGCTTTCCAATTGCATATTTCATCCAATTCTCTCGGATATCGAGAAAATTCGCGAGGAACGAATTTTTTAAGAGATTTGAGGTGGGTGGAGATTTCTGCCTTAAGCTCCTTGGTGATTTTAAAGTTTGTTTTGTCTGAGTTCATTCGAACAAGCATTTTTTTCATGACACCGAGGTCTATTAGGTGCATAGGGTCGAGTGGCACTTGTGTTACCATCTGTAGTCCAATATCTTCGAATGGGGATTTTTTGTAATAGAACTCTTTTTGATGGTGGTTCAAGTATTTTCTTGATGAAAAATCCGCATTTGAAATTAAATCTGCCGACATTTGTGAGTAACACAATACATTATTTATTTTCTTACCTACTTGCATACACTTTGTACACCCATAGGATGAAGTGTGTCCAACAATACCACAAGCAAAAGCTTTTGCTGGGGCATCACAAATGAGTGCCCGAACTTCAAAAGCTATTACTTTATTTTCTATGGCTATTCCGTTCTCCATTAAATCTTTCAACTCCATTATTAATTCTGCTAAGAAGCTAGAAATGCAGCTTGGTTTGCTTTTACCAAGATATATTCCAATGGGAAATACGGAAACAATTAATTGTTAATGTTAACAATTTTTGCCAAAATCGGCCACAACTGAGTTCTTGAGCTTTTAAATAATGGTAATCCATCTATATTTAAATCAATTATAATTTTTTGGCAATCGAGTATGTCACTTAAACACCTGAATATTTGTTTTCTTATCCCAAAGTGGCAATACACGCCCGGAAAAACTTTTGTTATTTCTAATTTGTCACGTTTGTGTTTAATAAATGAATTAGCACTTAAAGGCACATCCAAATTTTCTTCGTTCAATATTTTCAATAGTTCTTCGAAACACTCGCGAGATGGCATATTTTTTAAATACCAATCTCCAATTTTTTTTCTAAAAGTCTTTTTTTCGTCAAATTGTTGATTGGATGCACTAATGCTTTCAGCACTTTCTCCATCTAGAGAAGTATGTTTGGAGAAGAATGGGTGTTTCAATGGATTTGAACTATTATTTTTTAATTTATGTAAATTATCAGAATTATTAGTTTTTAATTTGTTTAAAAATGTATTTTGTTCTTTTTTAAAAAGTCTTTTTAAATTTCTTTTGCTTGTACCACTCATTTTAAACAATAAAAATTATATAATTTTTAAAGCTACAATGGCACTCAAAAGCACGCACTGGACTGATTTTAATTTCACAATGTAAAAGAATTCAAATAGTAAAAAATAGAGAATAAAAAAAAATAACGGTTTCATTTTGAATAAATTCTGCATAACATTTCAATTAGCTATTAGTTAATCTAAAAATAGTTGAGAAAAAGGTCCAATTGAAAAAACAATATTATCAGAAATAGCATAATTATGGGGAAATTCTGCATAACATTGTAGTTAGTTTATAATTAGTCTAAAAACAAAATCATCAAAAGTCTGATCTGGTAAAAGAGAGAACAGAGAGAAAACAAATCTCACAAACAAGAACCTCTCAATAATAAATAATCGGATTTTTATTATTGGCGAGAGTTAATAAAAAATTTAATTTTTGTCTAAAACTATTAATAAATAATAAAAACAACTAATAACATTAATAATTTTTAACTTTTTCTCTCAAGAAATTAAAAAAATATTGGCAACTTTCAACAAGAAAACTTTTTTATGAGCAGTACGTCTTATTTTGATCTTGTAATATTTAGCTTGTTAATAACCTTTTGCACATGAAACTATATTCATTGTGACCGAAAATCAACCACATTTCGATTAATATTTAAATATTTAAGAATCTTTAAAATTTTCATTGAAGAAATTAAAAAATATTCCAAATTTTCCCTTTTTTAACACAAAATAAATGTTTGTTTACATTTAATTTTTCTGCTTTATCCGCCAGTTTTCACTCTGTATATCTGTTGCTTCTAACACATTTGCTTTGCAATACATTGTAAGATTTTTTTTCTCCCTCTAAGCCGTCCTGCGTTTATATGTTATGAACGTTTTTCAACTGTCAAAGGCAGCACTACTTGTTATACTTTGATGTCGATAGCACTGCTGAAATTAAACAAGTTTTATTTAAACGCAGTGGCAACCAAGGGCCTCTTTTCTTGTTGGTGTATTTGCTCATTTTGTTTATATTTGAAGTTGCCATATTGAAAATAATATATAATATGACAAGTTCAAACATAAACTTTAAAAGTTACCAGTAGGATGATCTTCCCTTTAGCTTAACACTCACTTCCACATTATCTTCCACTCATAATAACGAAAAACAATGTATCTGCCTGTTAAAATCCTTCCTTTAGTTAACGACAAGTTGTAATAATGGCCATAAGTGTCATTTCACGTTAAAATCTTATTGCAAATAGTGTTTCTCATTTAGTAATTTTTAAAGTTAATAAGGCAAACAAGGCGGCCAAACAACCAACCAACATTATTTTTTCATTCTGTGTTCGCTGTTCACTATTTTTCTGTGGCGATTGTGTGTTTTACACTTTTTTGCCTTGAATGTTGGCTGTTTAAAAGGAAATATTTCAATGGAATATCAGCCACGTATAAATTTGTATAAGTTTATGCAGACGTTATACATTATATATCCTTTTAATGTCTCCATTCGCTGTTTAATAGGAAAATATTTAAATACAAAATTACATACAGTGGCTCACAGTTTATTTCAACCAGCACCTTTAAAAAAAATTAAGCTCGTATAATTTCGAAACAAGATATTAAAAAAATTTTAATAAGAGTTTATAGAATATGTTTAAAAATAAAAAAAAAGTCTCATAGATACTCTCTTAAAGAACTTACAAACTAAAAACCAAAAATATAGGAACACAAATTAGTCACAGCTTACTTCAACCACTTACTATAAACAAACAATTAAATGATTAATTAACTAAAAGTTTTAATTTCAAAATTTGGTCTGACCTCGGGCCTGTTCGTAAATGCATCACTGCGCTGCATAATGTGATTATTTTGCGCTCACACTGCTAATCACATGTTGCTGATGCTTCTTTTTGCTGATTTATTTGTTTGCATTTACGAACGAACAAACACTGCAGAAATGGAAAAATTAGTACTAAATTTGATTTTTGAACTGGGCGATAAAACAAATGACAGAATGTTGTTAAATGCATAAAAAAGTGTACTTTGTGCAAAAAAGAAGACATTTAAGGAAGAAAAAAAGAAACTTATAGTTAAAACTCTCATTCTCTCTCTCTCACACTCATTCAATGCATCAGCCATTTTTATGATTAGTGTTTTGGGTTTATTTGCGCATTTGACAGCTGCAGCGCTGCCAAGATTTTCATTTATGAACATGATGCGCATAATATGCAGCGCAGTAATGCATTTACGAACAGGCCCCTCCTTTTTGCTCAATTACAGCTTTCAGGCTTTTTTGCATTGATTCCACTAACTTTCTAGTGATTTGGGGAGTTATTTTTGCTCATTCCTCTTTCTGACTGGCTGTAAGGTCATTCTTGTTGGAGATCTGGTGTTGGCGGACGTTTTGATTTAAAATTGTCCATAAATTTTCAATTACATTTAGATGAGTTGATTGTGCATCAAGTGGAGGACAGTTCCAAATAAGCCATGACTGAATGACACCTGCTTTATGTTTCGGGTCGTTATCCTGGGAGAACCGAAACTGATCCTTTATACCCAGTTTTTCGGCACTTTGCAGTAAATTGGCTTTTAGAATGTAGAGGTACATATCTTCGTTTATTGTACTCTCAATAAACTGCAAGTTCCCTACCCTACTTGATGACATACAAGCCCAGGCCATGGCACTACCACCACCGTGTTTGATTTTGCAGTTCTGTATTGGGCTTACGCCAGACATAAGTTTGACCATCCGAGCCAAAGATATTAAATTTGGACTCATCCGCAAAAATAACTGATACTCAAAAGCTTATGTCTTATGTATGTACGTATAAACAATAAGATTCATTTTAGAGATGAGCGATCCAGTGATTTTTGAAGAACGTTGTTCTCAGTGAACGTGATTTGTTAATCACTGTTCTTTAAAACAGTGATTGTGATCACAGTATTCCAAAAGAAAACAATAATAACAATAACGTATTTTATTAAGTCGTAAGAAAGAGACAACTAGATACATACTACGAAAAGACTACTAAACAAAATCAAAGTGGTGTCATCACTGTTATTTATTTTTTTTTTTTTTTTTTATATTCGTTTTATTTACAATCTATCCAAGGATATTAAGCAAATTTTATAAAATAAAGAATAACATTCATTGTTGAACTCCAATGAGAACAACAATATACAAAAACAAAAATTGTTAAAATTATTTCAAAAATTTATAATCCTATTTTATCTATATTAATATTTACATATATGAACACAGAATTTAAGTAATATATAATTAATTAGGTACGAAATGGCAAGTCCAATATGTGGTTCCTTTTCAGTCTTCTCACTTCGTTTGTGTCATCTAGTAGCATTATTGCCAATGGGTTACAATGATTACTCAGCCTCTCCAAGTAATTTTCGCTTTGTTTTCTAGCTTCTTCTTTAACCATCGGGATTGATAAGTCATCATGAATTGTTTTGTTTGATACAAACCATGGAGCATTAACTAAGGACCTCAATGTTTTCGACTGAAACGTCTGTAGAATTTCAATGTTAGAATTGCTGGCCGTTCCCCACAGCTGTATACCGTAGGTCCACACTGGTTTCAACATTACTTTGTACAAAATTACCTTATTCTCGAGACTTAGTTTGGATTTGAGACCTAGTAACCAAAATAGGCGCCTGAATTTCAAGTTAAGATGCTGCTTCTTTGCTTTAATGTGGTTTTTCCATGTAAGCCTGCGATCGATGTGTAGGCCTAAATATTTAACTGTGTCAGATTGCGGAATTTCATTGTTGTTAATGGATACACGTGAGCAGTTTCCACGACGCAAAGCAAACGTTACGTGTAAAGATTTTTCGGTGTTGACTTTTATCTTCCATTTATTTAGCCAAATTCCTATTTCATCCAGCTCTCTTTGAAGATATAGTGATGCAACGTCCGAATCTGTGTCAGCAGCTAACACCGCTGTATCATCTGCGTAGGTTGCAACTAGTACGTTATTTATTACGGGCATATCCGATGTAAATATTGTATATAAAATTGGGCTTAACACACTACCCTGAGGGACACCAGCCTTGACATAGTAATACCTTTCGCTGATATAAGATTTTAGTACTAAGTAAAAATGTGTTGGAAGTAGTTTTTTAAGCTTATATAGTAGTCCTGCGTGCCAGACCCTATCAAATGCTTGTTGTACGTCCAAAAATACACCTGAGCAATATCTTTTGTTTTCCAAGGAATCCCGTATAAAGTTTACTATACGATGGCATTGTTCAGGTGTGCCATGCATATGTCTAAACCCGAATTGGTACTCTGGTATTATGTTTTCTTTTTCTAGTATAGGCAACATTCTTCTCAGAAATATCTTTTCAAATATTTTGGAGAATGTGACTAGCAAACTTATCGGGCGATATGATGTTACAACATTTTCCGGCTTTCCAGGTTTAGGGATCATTACCACTTCAGCACATTTCCACTGCGAAGGAAAATGATTTAGCCTCAAAATTGAATATAAGCGTAAGAAAAATTACAGCTTTCTTAGGCAAGGCTTGGACTACTTTTCCATCAATACAGTCGTATCCTGGTGATTTTCTATAATTAATCTTGGCAATCTCCTCCCGTACTTCATTTGGTGAAATATGTTTTATTGGCCAATCTACTGGACATGGACTATCAAGAAATTCATAGATTTCTTTTGTAGAAGTACAATCATTTATTTCATGTGGCTGAAATATCTTTGATAAATGTAATGCATATGCTTCAGCTTTGCTTCGATCTGTTCTGCACCACAAACCGTTTTCGCCTCTTATAGGTGCATTTTTCTTGATTGGACGCTTTAAGTATTTGGTGGCATTCCACAGGTAATGTTCATCATTTAGTTGAGACTACTAACAAAATTTTCAATCTGCTTATTTTTTATTTCAGTCAGCCGTAGATTAAGATTCTTTGTGGCCCTATTAAGGTTTCGTTTGTCATTCGGGTTTCTACTCATTTGCCATATTCTTCTTAGTCTTCTTTTATTTTGGATCATTGTTCTTATTTCAGCAGTTACGTAAACCTGGTTTGGGTTATTATGGGTCTCAGGCGATGGTGTAGATAGAAATCCAGCTTCGTGAATTAAATTGTTAAAAGTTTCAACCGCATCATCTAATTCCGATGCAGATTTTACTGAAATGTTGAGGCTGACAGTTCTTTCTAACCAGGTGCTAAATGATGATAGATCAGTTTTACTATTTAAAATTTGATATCTTTTCAAGTGACAATGTAAAAATGTATTGAAATCAAGGATAAGTGGCGAATGGTCAGAGCTTAGATCGTAGTTATCAGCTATTTGTAGTAAATTATTTGGTATGCCGTAATATACAACAAAATCCAATAAATCTGGTGTTTTATTCAAATCTGTAGACCAATATGTTGGACTACCCGTAGATAAAACTGAATAGTTGTTATTGCTGATACAATTGAAAAGTTCTCTGCCTTTAGGATTTATTAATCTCGAACCCCACCAATGATGTTTAGCATTGAAATCGCCTCCTACTATAAATCTAGGTCCAAGTTTTCCAAAAAATTCTTGAAATTCTTGACACTTTACAGAAAATCTTGGAGGAAAATAGATACAGCTTATGGTAATGGAAGTCGAATCACAAAATATTTTAATACATGCAGCTTGTAGACTTTGCTGTCTTATTTCGTCGGTGAATTTGTAATTTATTGACGATTTTACAAGTATTGCTGCTCCACCATGTGATCTATTGTCTGGGTGGTTAGCTTTTATTATGTCAAAATCTTTTATTTTAAAAAATGATCTGTCTGTGAAGTGTGTCTCCGAGACTAGGAGTATATCAATAAAATTAGTTTTAAGATATATTTCTACCTCTTGAGTATGACTGGAAAGCCCATTGGCATTCCATATTGCAATTCTCAGATTCAATTGCATAGTTTTGATATTAAAAGAGACATCATATTTATTAACTTATTGGTCTGTTCTATTTGGTTTTCAATTAATTTTTTGAGTTTTTCAAAAGGATTGTTTAGTGGATTTAGTTGCTGTGGATTCCGTAAAATTTCGGAGTATGAAAATCTATTGTTTTGACTAGTGTTGGTGTTTGCATTTTGTTTAAATTGATTTGGGTAATCTTCACTATTAAATACATATTGGCTGGTTTTATCTCTTCTGTAGAGATTATTATTTTGCAATTTTCTTTTTAATATCTGTCTATACACTGCGCAGCCTTTGTAGTTTGCTGGATGGTCTTGTAGACAGTTTACACAGCGTGGAGGAGTTTCAATATTTTTATTGCAGTCTATTGTAAGGTGTCCTAAGCCACATTTAACACATCTTTCTTCTTTTCGGCAGTAAGTTTTGGTATGGCCGAATTCTTGGCATCTATGACATTGCACAAGATGGTCATTTTTTCTTGGGGGTTCAATGGTGACAATGGCGTTATTTATGTGCCTAATGTTGTATACGTTTTTGTTATTTAGGTCAGGTTCCAAATCAACGAAGAACATTGGAAGGGGATTTTTCGTTATTCTACTGCGAACATTGACAATGTTTCGAACTTTATGACCATTTTTTTCAATGTCGTATTTAATATCAGTAGTTGGTGTAGAGTGATGTACATTTTTTATAACTACTCTATACGATCGGTCTTGCTTCAATTGGTAGGTATGGAACTTAATTTTCTTGTCATTTAAATAAGTAACAATAATTCTGTACGATTTTACATTTTTCATTAGTAACCTTATTTGTCCATCTTTAAGTGACTTGTATTGAAATTCAGAGGAAGGAATAATTTTAGAAAATGATTTTATCATTGCGCTAATATCAGCAACAAATGGTATGAATATAGGTGGCGGCTTTGGTTCATTGTTATTGCTGTTTTCGTTGTATTCTTCATCCTCAGTATCAATGTCTTCATAATCAAGACTAGCAAAACGATTATTATTTTGGGAGCCTGAAATATTTGAACTTACAGTATTTGTTTTTGTTTGTTTTGATGTACTAGCATCGCTGTTGTTTATAATTGGAATGTTGTTTACTGATGTACTTGCATTGTTATTGTTAACATTTTTAATTCCGGTTAAGTTATTGTTGTCGAGATTTTGTCTTTTGTTGTCGAAAAATTTTGGTGATACACTTTGTCGTCGTTTTTTTGTTATTGGCGAAGTAACTACCTGCCAGCTAATATCATTGTCTTCATTTGAATCACTGCTTTCATCCATGATAAAAGCAGTGTATTCTGTTAGCGTTCACAATTAGTTTAGGTATTGTTCTTTTACAAGACAATTGTTTTAAAGCAAACTCGAAATATTAAATTATAATATTAAAAATTTAAGTTTTTTTTTTTTAATTTTTACAATTTTTGAATAATTTTTTTATTATTTTTTTTTCACACAACCGCTATGACAAATAATTCGAAGCGAACTGTTATTATTTTTAATGTAATTTTTTTAAATGAAGTTTGACAATTAAGTTTCACAGAAAGTTCATGTATAAAAGACAAAAGTAAATAATCAGCATCATCTAATAGTAATTCTGCCTCGCTCAAAATAAAATTAAATAAATTTGAGTGTGTAACAATTTTGAAAGAACGACGTTATTAGTAACTGTTATTTGGCAATTTCAATCACTTTAGTTACCAGTGAATTATCAATCACCGTGATTAAATCACAGTTTTGAAAATATCGCTCATCTCTAATTCAAATACGTTAGATCGCTAAACTTTTTCAACAGGAAGTAAAAAGTAGTAAGTAAAAAATTTAAATGTTAACCCTGTGTAAACCACAAAACTAATTGCTTTATAAATTTATATTTATTTCTATTGCGTTAAATTTAAAAATGTTTTGTTTTGTGAAGTACAACTGTTTGCGTACTTTTTCGAGTGTATGCGGTCTTACCTCGGCTAATTACCGGCCGTCAAGCACCGAGTATACAGAGAGGATAATTATGACCTTTGAAAAACTGTAGTGGCGAATTTAGAGGGTGAAAAAAATGTTATAAGTTTTGCGAAGCAAATGTTTTAGAAGCAACAGATATATAGAGCGAAAACTGGCGGATATATTGTGCCGTCAAGCGTAAATCGATTTATTACGTTCAATGGAGATAATATACTAAATCTTGTGACAGAATAGAATGACATAAGTATTGCCAGATTCGAAATAAGTGATGATTCAAATTTAAACTTATTACTAAGTTACACTTACATATGTTTACGAGAAATGTGACTCCTGAGTAACTTTGTCCAATATATTTCGACGAATTTTTTAATATATTGTATGATTTAGGTCTATTCCAAATTAATGACATTCCAAACATTAATTTCAAAATATTGGACTTAATTTTCGTAAATGAAGTGACTAATAGCTTTATTATTTCTTATTTCCTATTATCAGTCCAGAAGATTGTTATCACCCAACGCTCGTACTAAAAACATTCATTCCATTTAATTTATCGAAGCCTTCGTGTAGTAAAAATGAGAAAGTTTTTTCATTTAAGCACACCAACTATAATATGTTAAATGAACTCCTAATCAATACGAATTGGTACTCCTTATTTTCATGCTATACTAATGTTGATGATATGTCTAATGCCTTTTACTCTAAGGTTAATACCTTTCTGAATTTATGTGTTCCAAAGCAAATATCTAGACAATTATCCGGTCCTCCATGGAATAATAAATAATTGGCTCGTATGAAAAATAAGAAGAATAAATACTATAAAAAGTTTAAACAATCTGATTGTTATATTGATTATATAAGATATACTGTTACCCGTGCGGAATACACAATACTTAATAAATCATGTTACGATAATTATATAAATACAATGAAGACCAACTTTAAGAGTAATCCGACATCGTTTTTTAAATTTGTTAATTCAAAGAAAAAAGTAACTGGTTTTCCATCTTCCATGAGATTTCAGCAGATTGAATCTAGCGATGACAGCATTATAAACAATTTATTTGCCAACTTCTTTTCTACAACTTATTCGGATGCAACTTATAATGATTCCATTTAAGATCCCTTTAAAATAAATACAAATTCCACTGTGTCAATATCTTTAATTAACGTTCCTACTATTTCTATGGAATTAAGAAAACTAAAGTTCTCCTATAATTTTTGACCTGATAACATTCCTAGTAGCATTTTAATTAATTGCGCCGACGCCGTAGCTGTTTCACTATGGTATTTATTGAATAAATCGGTTGAATGCGGTTATTTTCCTAACGTTTGGAAGGATTCTTTTATTATTCCTTTGTTCAAATCAGAAAATAAATCCGATGTTACAAATTATCGTGGTATTGCAAAACTGAGCATAATTCCAAAACTATTTGAAAAAATGATTACTGATGATTTATGTTATCAAGTTTCTAACTTGATATCTCCTTATCAGCATGCTTTCAGAAAGAAGTATTCTACTACAACAAACCTGCTTAATCTTTCAACAGTTGTTTATCGAGGATTTTTTCATCAGCAACAAACAGACGTTATCTATACGGATTTCAGCAAGGCTTTTGATAAAGTCGATCACGTACTTTTGAAGAAGAAACTTCATTTAATGGGATTTACTAATCTTAGTTTAAAATGGATTTATTCATATTTAACTAACAGAAAACAAACCGTACTTTTCAAAACTGCTGCTCCAGAAGTATTGATGTCCTTTCTGGTGTACCTCAGGATAGCCATCTTGGACCGCTCCTGTTTTCATAGTTTATTAACGACTTACCTGATATGATTCACTTTTCCAATTTAATTTAAATTTTAAATTCATAGTTTTTTAGAATCAATATTTTGTAATATTAATTTAATTGTCTGCAAGGAATATTTAAATAGGCAAATAAAAATAAATAAATAAAAAAACTAAATATTGGACATCACCCGGCAGTCAGTTGAGACGACTAACATATAAGTTGACGTGAGATTCTGGATCAGCAATCTCGAGTTAACAAGTCAAAACGTCAGAATTTTACCTCAGCTATTTTCATATAATGTCTGAAATTAGTGAATTGAAAATGAGAAATATGTTTTAATTAATGCTCAGTACTGTTTTAGATGTTTGTATCATTGTCTGCAGTTCATTGAAGTGATTAACCATGAAAAACTCACTAATCTATAAGTCGTAAATTGAAACGGAATCTATTGCTACTTAATGATTTATTTATTTTATCGGAAAATAATAAATCGAATCTGCAAAGAAACATGTACATATACTTCAAAACGCAACAATTGGACATTTTTCTGATGATCATTTCAATCAGGCGGGACTTTTTAAAAGTTCTGAATAAAATAAATAAAAACCCTGAGTTTAGATTTAAATGCATAAATATTTTGCAAAATTTCAATTCCATAAGAAGACGTGGAAATACTAATTAAATAGAAATATCTGGAAGTAAACACTTCCAAACTTTAGATTTAAAGCGAAAAAGAAGTTTGTGAATAACAAAAATGCAGGAAGCTCAGTTTTATAATCTTAGTTTTGTATAAAAAGCTATGGGAAGTTCAAAATCGAAACCTTTTAACGCAGTAACTTTACAAATACGAAGAACATTTTCCTCTAAGTAGAAAATGCGGTGGGACTTCAAGTGCAGAGAAATCTTGTAAAATATTTTAATAACTATATGCTCTTAAATCTGTCCCATCCCCTTTGAGTTAAGCAAACATTTATGACATCAAATTTCATATTAATTCCGTGCAATACTGTATTTGCTCTTCAATTTTTTTCTTTTCTTATTTTCCATTATCTTATTCTATTATTGTTTACTATAAAACAATTAAATTCTTTGTAAAAAAGAAACCTGATCTGAATAATTATTTATATAGTTTACCTAATATGTAATAATATATGAATGGAATATGAATGTACCAAACTTCAGTTGTGTTGTCAACTGCCGACCAAAAACATAAAAATCTCTTTTGGGCCAATTTTTAAACGTTAATGGGTAGTTGCAATCTCAAATAACCTTTTTTTGACAAATACACTCAACTAAACTTTTATTTCTACCCATTATAGACTTATTAATAATTATAATTATTATTTAACTGTTATTTATATAAAATCAAATTATTAAATGTAAAATTAGAAATGTAAATCTGCATTAATAATATTTAATAAGTTTTAGAAATAAGTTTTAGAAATGGATCCGAAATCTTTATCAATACTCATTGGAGGTAATGCAAATATTACATGTCGTTTATCAAAGCCAAACAGTTCATAAATATGGTTTTAGGAAGAAAAAAAACGAAACATTCAATAAAACAGTCATCGGATCAAATCCAGGTAAAACCAATGCAAAAAGAAACTTAACTATCTGTGGCAATAAATGATAATGGCTTTAGTTGACATACGTGTTTTTTCATTTTATTTTATATTCTTATTTCTTCTTCAAGATCTATCACTCAGCTAAATTTCATGTATAAAATGTCATTATTAATAAAACTATACGCATTTATATTTTTTTATATACATATATTATATCTGTGGCAATAAATAATAATAGCTTAAATCGACATAAGTGCTTTTTCATTTTATTACATATTCTTATTCTCTTCTTCAAGATCTATCACTCAGCTAAATTTCATGTATAAAATATCATTATTAATAAAACTATACGCATTTATATCTTATATATTACATACATATATTAATTTTTTTTATTTAATTTATTTTAGACAAAAACCTTAATATCTCTAAACACGAAATTTCGACATAAGCTATTATTATTGTATGCCACAGATATAAACACAGTATTTCAGTATACGTGTTCTCGTATTCTACTAACATAACTTTATATTTAAATGAAATCCCCATTTCTCCATCAATGTTTTTTTATGTTATTAATAAAAACATTTATATAAAAAGTGATTTTTCTCAAAAGTAAAATTTTTGGCTCACTCCACCCGAGCGATTTTCAGGAATATGTTTACAAAAAACTTTCTTACATCTATTGGTCGTTTATGTATGGTTTAACTGCGATGCATCGATGGAATCGTTCCGATGTGCCGATAAGTTAAATCGAGTGATTTTGTAACATCGATGTGCATATATCGTCCACCACTAAACATAGCTAATACGAACAAAACGGTGAGGGCAACATTTGCTTTCACTATAGTAAACCAGTTCACTTAAAGTTTACGTTTTCATACACGGCACTTACATTTAATCCTACTGTACTATACTTCATGGTATTCTCACTTCAGTTCATACATATGTATATCCTTTATGTCAACAGATACATCCCGGGTATGTTTTGTGTTTTAAATCGCCGTATCTCAGGAAGAAATAATTATATTATCCTGAAATTTCATGATATCCTCGCTAGTAGTGTTTTTTTACCTTATTTCTAGACTTGAGTAAAATTGTAGGATGGGGGGTAAAGATGTGGCCATTTTTTCATTCCTACCCCTTACAGTTACATACCTGGGTATGTATAATGAAATATATGAAAATATGTTGATATTGGATGTTTCTTAATACTGTATATTGCTTATATTTGTTGTAATCTAAGATCATGAGTGGCTTTTTCTTTGGACCTTGCACTTCGCGTGAATAATGCATTGTGTAAAGAAGTATAACCGACTAATTTTTTTTGGGATGTAAGAGCACAAGGTAATATTGTTACTGAAACTAAATTTAGTTGACTCTACTTCCCGTACTTTAGATAAAGCAAAATATGGTGGTATAAACACTCGTCTTCTGTTTACCGAACCTAACATTCATAAACTGCTGTCCGTCATTAAATTTTTCGCTAAGTTATAAATTGTGAAGAAATTATCACAAACAATATTCCGTCCACTTCCACGAAAAATATTGACGCACAAGCCGAATTCCACCAATCCAGTATAAATTTGTTCCATCATTGAATAGGATGAGACGGAGTCACATACCCACCATACTTTAATTCCCTACTTGGGGGGCTTAGATGGTATGTGTTGGGTAAACCCAGTACCACCACGGAAAGAATACAACTACTCATCAACTATCACGTTTGGACCTGCTACGTAATTGCTGCGTAGATTATTAGTTAGCATTAAAAATAAGTCCAATAAGGCTGCAGCTTTGCCGAATTTTTTTAGCTGTTGACGTGTGTTTCCGTTGTCGAAACGTATAAAGCGGTTTATATCCCAAAAATGCCGCACGCTCATGGAAGCTCGATATAAGGGAAGTGAGGTCGTTTTCCGTAAGTCTTCAGTATGTACGTAGCCAGAGTGCGTAACACCACATAACAAAAGAAGGCCCAAATATGGATCAAACACATTTTTTGTTAACACTTTCATGTACGTGGTTCTTTTGTTGGATTTTGAGTATTATAACGTTCGTGGCAACAATTTGCTTTTTCTGTATGTCTCCCGAATGATAATGTCGCACATTTCTTCGGATAATATTAACCTGAACGTTTCTACAATGATTAGACAATAAGAAAACACAGAAATAAGCTTAGCAACAAAAGAAATTCCATGTAAAATGTGTGAACATACCCGGGTATGCTTCTGTTGACGTAAGTATAATTTTTTATCTGTTGACATAAGGGATATACAATTTATAGAAAAGATATTTGAAAAACATCATATATTTGACAAAACTGAATGCATTTATAGTGAATATAATTGCATAAAAATGTCAAGTTTTCTGTTAGCTATTACTACACATAGCACACAATTTACTTTAAATAAAACGAAACAAATTCCCACGACATCACTAATTTAGGCATGGCTTTCATGGCTTTTTCAACAGTCAACAATAAGAAATTTATTGCAGATAGTCATTCCTTTTTCTTTTATCTTTCCAATGAAAATTGTAAGCGAATATATTTCTTTATTGCTGTTATTTATTATTCTGAATTTAACTCAAAATCAAAGTAGACTAGACCATGTAAACACATTCAAGAATTTCATATTTGCCTTTAACTTTTTTATCTTGTCCAGTTTAAAACTTTCCAAAATTAACAGAATATTAATCAAATATGCATGTTTGAAAATGTCACATGTTGCTCGCTACCATTACAATTACAATTTCTTTGACGCTACTGATGTATTCTTTTTTGCAATAGAATACATTTATTATTCTTATAAGGTTCGAAGAACAACAAAAAAAAAATTAAATAAAAAAAAAGATTCTAACTTTCGTGGTAAATACAGTATGGTATAAATTTGAGAATGTTTTTATTTTTATTTCATATTTATAAATATACAGAGGAACAATTGGGATGAAAATAATATACAGTAAATAAATTGAATAAATATTTATAGTAAGCTCCAAAATTATATGGTTGTATTGAAAATTTATCACATATTACAATAAATTTTAAACTTTTTTTCTGTATTATTAGCTGACACATACCTAATTAACGTGGTGTATATTTTGTTCTTGACTGTTCTGCAAAATATATTTTACGTTTTCTTAAATTAACTTTTATTTGCATTAGTATTCTTAAGTCATGACTGATTTAAATCGTAACAGTTGCACCAGACTACCTTTAACTGACTCTCTACACTTGTCTGTTATTGCAAATTACATTTAATCAACCAGTTTTCTGCATAAAAGTAAACTAGCACATAAATTATAAGTAAGTTTTATGTTGGCTTCCAATTGCTGCTTCTAACCCTTTAGTTAAAAATACAATTTTAGTCAGTATATTAAATAAAATAGTAATTCCTATAAACTATCTGACACTTGGCTAAGATATTCCTTTAACTTAAATATAAATGAGGTCAAAATGAAATAACTTTAATGTCAAAATAGATTTTTGTGTATTCGGTTATGATTTTCCGTAACAGCGTCACACACTGCCGCGATTTCATATAACGAGTGGCCAAAAATAGAAGGAGTAATAGTAGAGTAATGAAATTTTGCACACCTATATTAATTGGTAAAACATAATCATACTTAAAATTTGGTCATTTAAACTCAAAGGATTCGTGTCCTTCCCATATATCCTGAAATTAAAAATTGCTGTAACTTGGAGGAAAAAAAAGATATGTTAATAACATTTGGTACACTTATTAGTTTTAACATGCTTAATACTTCCTCCAAATTTCGTTCAATTTGGAGCAGGGATACGCCCACCTTAAAAATGTCCTTTTTCAAAAAATGTAATATACATATATTTTTTTCGAATCGCAAATTATGATTTAAATGCTTTACTAGATCATTAAAATTTAATTTTCTCACATTCCATATATCCTTAGACAATTTTAAGGATACATTTTTACCATAGCTGAAATACTAATTAAATAATATTTTATTAAAAAATTTAAAATTTGTTTATATATATTAATATATTGAAATTTATAGTGTTCATATAAGTGAAAAGACACTTGTACTTGGTTCCTAATTGAATTTATTTGTGTTTAAATATGTATAAAAAATCGATGATCTAGAAAAATTTACATCACTTCCTCAACTCAGTTTCAAACCTACTTTTTCCACGTCTGTATTTTGTCCAATTATTACTAATTTTTAAAAGAATGAATTTCAGTTAGTCCTTTTCTATATCTGCTAGAAATCTTTGAATACGACTTTCCACAAATTGTACAATATGATGCAACAAATGTGTTGTATTATTTTTCTTAAGCTGCACCCATTGCTCAAAAATATCACGAATCTGCAATGATGTTGACACTAAAAACATTTATAACGCCCACAAAAGCAGTCAGAAGCAGCTGAAATTTATATATGTTGAAGTACATATTTGTGGCAATTAAATATAAAAAATTTCAAAAGTGATATTGGGTGTTTTTTTTTAATTCACTACTGAAGTTAATAAATGTATGAAAATCTTAATTTTTTGAAGATCTGTACTTTGGCTAACGATATTTCACATATGATTAATATTTGTAAGCAATTATAGCGTTGTAATTACAATTACATACCTGGCTTACAATTCTATTACAAATAATTTAGTCATTACCAAAAAAATTTTACCAAAAATATGTCAAATTTCAAGTTTTCGAACAAATTTTCTATATTGCATAGGAATTCTTAACTTTGAGATACAATAGCTAAAAAACTACACAAAAGTTTATAAAAAAAATTTTACATATCAACTAATAGAAGTGTTTTCTATAAGATAAAGGTAAAAAAATGTTGAATTTCCCACATTGATTTTAACCATTTTTGGCCACGCTCGCGACAGTGTGCGTCACCTGCCAGACATTTTTAATTATCTGCAACAATGCATTTTATGACAGGTATCTTGAAATTAGTCTGTTTATGTGAGTAGTATTTTTAAAAACCTTTTACGTAAATTAATAAACTGTAAAAATGGGGGGTACGTATCAAAATCAGCCCAAACGTCACGGTGCATATTTTCAAATAGAAAGCGGTAAGAAATCTTCAGAATTAAAGTGTGTGAACAAAAATATTCCGACGTGAAAAATGCTTTCTCTTTCGGAAAAATAATGAAGATGTGCCTAACACTCGAACATAGAATATCTTAGCATTCCCATTTATAAACTTAGATATTTCGTATAGCTGCATAATTTATTCATATCAAATTGAAATATTTACCAACATATTTATATATATAAGTTAGGTTGCAAACGTCTACAATGTACGCCTAAAAGCAATACGTATGATTACAACAGAACCGTGATACATTAAAATCTTGAACGTACTTAGGATTAAAGAAGAATAACACATCTCTTATCTCCACACAATATACATACATATGTACAAGTGGCTCCAAGTTGATTTCGTCTACCCAATTCTCTATACCAAATTTGGTCCTATTTTTTGTCTTTTTTAATTACACATAAAAAAAGAATATTTTTTTAAACTAGGTTAGTTGTAGCAACAAAAATATAACAATAAAAAAATTCATTCCACTTTGACATTACAAAAAATAGATTCAAATTTTCTATAAAAGATATATAAAATTTTCAAATATATATGCGGAAGAAAAAATTAATAGCACAATCATAAGCATGGATTGGTAGTATAATGCTCTGCGAATGTGTGTCGGCACTTGGTGTAGGCAATTTTGAATTTATTGAGGAAACAATGACAACGTATTTAAACATTCGAAAGAACAAACTCGCGGAAAAATTACTAATTCCAACAGGGCAATGATTCGGTACGTACTGCTGCTAATGCGCCTTTTCTACCAATCTACCCATACTCCTCTATAAAGCCCTGATAAGACTCTAAAAAGTCTGAAACAAAACTTAGTTGAAAAACTTGCTAATAAGTGCAGGATAAGAAATACCAACAGAAAATTAAAACAAAAAGAATTTGGTATATTCAATGCTAAGGGCCATTAACTAAAGGGAGGATTTTAACGGGCGGATAAATTGTTTTTCATTATTATGAGTAGCCAATAAGATAGAAGTGATCGTTAAGCTAAAGGGAAGATCATCCTGCCGGTAATTTTTAAAGTTAAGTTTATGTTTGAACTTGCCATATTATGTATTATTTTCAATATGGCAACTTCAAATTTAAACAAAATGAGCATATACAACAAACAAAAAAAAATAAATGAATAAATAAAAGAAGTCCGTCGTTGCCGTAAAAAAACTTGTTTAATTGAGCAGTTTTATCGACATTGCTCCGGCACTGCCATATTTTTGACTTTAACCTTATTATATATGTAAGTTGTAAAAAATAAGTTAAAGGTAACTTTACAGTTCCCTTTAGCTAAAGTTATCTTTAACTAAACCCAAATTTAACGGCAAGTTGTAATAATGGCCCTAAATAGGTTAAATGACGTAGTTGACCTTAAGAGATATACTATTAAATATTAGGTATAACATTTTAGTATATTGGCACACTTTTGCAGTTGTTTTGTTGAATACATTAATAATTTTTTTGTTTTATTTTAAAATTGAAATAAATTAGTAAAATACATCAATTAATTTTAGTAATTTAGTCGCCGTAGGTAGTGTGTTGGCTTCTTAGATGCAAGGCTAGGGTTCAAATCCCAGATCAGACATCAAAACGAAATATGAAATAAAAAAATATTTCTTCGGCGACTTCCTCTCAGCAGATTTCTGGCAAAAACTCTGAGAGAAAATAAAAAAAAATCTATAGTTCGGAGTTGACGTTAAACTGTAGGTCCCGCCACCCAAATATAAAATTAACGCACACAACATGACTGATGTGAGAAGCTAGGCCGTAATCCTGACTGAAGGGTTGTAATGACCACATATATGTGTATGTAATTTATACTAAAATTCATAACTTATGTTGTACATTGTAAGTAACAAAAATGATTCGAATTTATTCGGTTGATTCTTTACTTATTGTTTAAAGTTTAAACAAATAATTAATGATAATTATATACCCAGTTTTAACAGGAACAAAGTAGGTATGCATTCAAACGAATTTTATAACTGATCAAATACTTTTGTTTTAAACAAAAATCAGCAATGCAGAAAGCTCATAGAAAATCTTTTGTAATGCATTTTTTTTTTGATTAATTTTAGATTAACTATATATTATATTATATATTACGTATTTATTTTTATAATCTATGATTGTTAATCACATAAAATTTTTTTATAGGCACTAAACCTCAAAATGTAACCGATTTCTCCTGCATAACTGTCGACCAATGAATATGGTGTTGACAAGATTTGATTTAGAATATAAGTTTCCAAAAGAAGTAAGTGTAAAAAAATGTAAATTTACTTAAAATCTTTTTCTTTAATTTGTTAAAAAAAACTTAGAATTCCAGTAAGAAATGCAATTGCTCGGACGAAAGGACGAAATTAGGAAAGGATAAAAAGAGCAACCTTGTACTAGGTTACTACTACCGTCCTCCAAGATGAAATAGATGTTAAACGAGTGTCATAATGTTCCTATTGGAGGTCATCTTGGAGTAACCAAAACTCTGGGAAAACTAATGTGTCTATTATGTATGGCAAACCTTCCGCCATCAACACTTTACCCCTTTGACTAGGCCCGCCATATTCACATCACTATACATACCTCCAGGCCCTACCTATTCCATATCTGCCCTTACCTCAAAAAATTTATTTATCCTATGCTTTCACATCATATTATTCATTATACCATGCTATTCTATCAAAATACCATCAATTTCTCCATAATGGCAACAAATCATTTATTTATGTACTAATATTCTCATAATTCAAGCAATTTATTTCTTTTCTCAGTTGTCTCTTTGTCAAAATTGGCAATTGCGAACGCTTCTATTGGCCATTGCGTTAAACTGGCATTTGAACGCTGTCGATCCACTTTGCTGACATTAAAGGCTGTTGTATTTTCTCTACATTTTATTTAATTTGTTGTCAAAGGTTTTCTCAAACTCTGAAAACTTCTCAATTACCTTTTCTTTTTTTTTCGACCAACATATAGTAGATGATTCCTACTTATAGAGTGCATTTTGTTTGAAAAATAGTTATAGGAGGAAGAAGAGGGGTGGTGATCGACTTTTGTCCGCGTAACAATATTTATTCCTCATTACACCATTATCTGCAAATTCAACATTCCACCATCAAAGTTTCATTTGTACCTCGCTCTTGATAATCAGAAATCAATAATTTACAAGTCATGGATGTATTACAACGATTTGTCCAACACCGGAAAACCCTAATGACGCGTAGTTGAAGTTGTTTGAATTAATCTTCGATGCTTCTCCTATATCTATATATATATTGACCCTATGTACATATATGGGCTATGACACGTCCACTTATTCATTCCAGCCTCTTTTGGCGGATGATTTTATTAACTATGAATTTATTTAGAGTAAATTCACAAACCTCCATCATCTCGATTTATCCTATTTCACTTACTTTTTGACTAATAATTTGTATTAATTATAAAACTATTTCTTCTATATCTTCTGTTACAGTTTTGTATATATACATAAAAAAAATATTTACTTTGAATGTACGTAGTACCCTCCCAGTTTGAATTTTTAATAGGTACATATACATACATATAATTTGTAGTTCCCTTCAAACCTACCGAACTCTGGAAAAATTACAAGAAAATCAGTTCACCATTTAGTTGTCTATAAAGTCCAAACATACAAATATTTGATTTCGATATACATATAAGATTATTAGATAATACACATAAAAATATGAGCATATATGTATGTATGTAATTTTATTTATATTAAGATAAAACATTTTAAGTCTTTGTATATTTGTTCATTAAAATTAATTACGTTGTTAGTGCGGTTGTCGTTTATCTTTATCTGGTTATTATTATTAAAGTAAACAAGTTTAATAACATAATATAAATTATTAGATTGGATTTACATTTGCATAAGCATATGATTTAAAACATATTATATAAAATATATTTAATTTGTTTTACAAATTTGGCTAGATTTTTCTTAGAGTATAAGTTCCTTTTCAGGACGATGATTTCATTTAATTTGATTAATGGCATAATTATGCTTAAGTATATAATTAAAGAAAATTTGCTAAGTTTTCTGTTTCATATTCTCATAGAGCTGTTTTTAATTATAAACTACAAACTAGTTTTCCGACATTAAATTTAATTGATGACATAAATATTACGTAGTACATTATATTATTGGAAAAGGTACTTAGCTTTCTGTTGCATGTTCTTATGGAGCCGTAAAATAATTTAACAGCCATTATTTTTTGATAATAATTAGGTTGTTCAAAAGCTCTCTCAGAATACGTATGTATATGTACACCTATCAAAATCTCCTGTATATCACTGCAATGTTTAACAACATGGAGAAACTCAAGGAATAACCCATAAAGGACAAAGTAATAAGCACTTTTTCAAAAGCAAGTACTTATATAAAAAACATAATTTTTATCTATATTTCGATCATTCTGGATAAAGGAACTCATAATTTTACTGTTCAGTTTTTATTTTCAGTTCAATTGATTTTTATTAAAACTTACAGAAATATAATAATTAAAATAACAGCTCAGTAGGGCATAGAAATATGTAACGATAAACCTAACAACTTTTCAACAAGTCTCTTAGACTTGTGCTTATTTATGCTATTATTTCGAAATACATACTAATTTAAAACGTATATATAATTTATTTATTAAAAAATATATATGAAAAATAATAACAATTTATACGTGTGATTTTGCTTATTAAAATTCGAAATTCATTACATTTTAAATAATTATCTCAATATGGTAAGTATAAACATCAATTTTAAAATAAAGTAAAAATTAACAATTTTTTATTTTTTAATTAATAACAGTCACAATGTTTTCAATACCTACATACGTACAAAATCAATAAGGATTTTGTAAACATGAAAGAATTAATTTAAAAAATTGATATATCTTGAGTTAATAATCATTTAAACTGACTTATTGTGCAAACAAAGACTTTGTCCTAATATATTTTACATATTTATAAGTTGTTAACACTTACATATTAAATTATATGCATAATTTGTGCAAATATTCCATTAAAACTAAAAATAAAAGTCGTAAGATGACAAAAGTTGTCTTACATAACAATGCGACCAAAACAAATTATTTAACGCAATTTTAAATTCACTGGCTTAAGGAACAAACAGACATTAAGCAAATCAGTTCTTTTTTTTTATTAAACTATGCATTTATGTGTGTCCATATTTATATTTTATACATATGCATATACGATGAATTCCATAACTGTTTACAAAAACCTAATTTTTGTTATTTTAACAACAATTTTTTATACATATTTTCTTCGTATTCCTTAGTGGCCCAGTTGTTTATATAAGTATTTAAAGTTATTTACACAATTCCAAACAAATTTTTGTGAACATTTTTAAATATGTATGTGTAACATTACTGTTCTTGTGTTTCTTATCTGCAAAACATATTACATTTTAAATATTTATGAAGTTATTGCACAACAACGTACATATATACAAAAGTCTCTACCACTATTATATTAACGTTTATGGACTGGATCATAAAATAATTTAAAGTAACGTTTCTTCAATATTTAGTATATATATTATTATTTAATTACTTAACTGGCCATTAACAACGGACTTCGGCCTGCCTTAACACAACCCTCCAGGCGCCTCTGCTTATTGCGTGCCAACGCCAGTTGGTCACACCAATCGATGACGGCTTCCTCGATTTGGTCCTTCCAACGCAAATAAGGTCATCCTCTTCTCCGACTTCCTCAGATGCCCTTCTCGCCGGAGCATCCTCCTCCATTCGAACGACATGGCTGAGCCAGCGCAGCCGCTGGATGTTAATACGCTGCGCAACGTCCATGTCGTTGAAGAGCTCATACAACTCACTATTGGATCGGATGCGGAAATCATCGCTAACTCGTACTGGACCGAAGATCTTACTTAGGACTTTCTTTCGAGTATTCTCAAGGCTGCTGCATTAGCGCTTAATGCCTCTGTGTCATAAAGTAGCACGATGAGGATGAGCGTTTTGTAGAGTATTAGTTTTGTCGTACGAAAGAGCTCTCTGCTAGTCAATTGCCTATTGACTGAGCTGAAGGAATTGCTCATTCTGCGTAGCATTATCAGCTAGACAGTTCAGACATTGCGGCAAAAACACAATTCCTTATGGGGATATCGAAGTCAGCCTTATAGTCGACAAAAAGATGGCATATGTCGACTTGTTTTTGGTGGGTCTTCTCCAGGATTTGACGTCAATGGTGGACTTACCAGGCCTGAAGCCGTACTGATAAGATCCAATCAGAGTTTTAACGAGTGGCTTCAGTCGTTCACACAATACACCCGTAAGAACCTTATAGGCGATAGTGAGAAGGCTTGTATAGTAGTTTTCTCATATCAGGAGAGGACAGAGGACACTGAGGTTTCAATCGCTGGGCATACTTTCCTCAAGCCATATTTGTAAATAAGCTGGTGCATGCGCCCTACCAACTCATTACTTCCGGTCTTAAACAATTCAGCGGAGGGGCTTTCAGTACCCGCTGCTTCATTGTTTTTAAGGCGCATATTCGCGACTTTGACCTCTTCATGGCTAGGCGGCGCAATCTCCACGCCGTCATCATCTATCGGGCACGGTACATCACCTCTAAAGGCGGTATTGGTGTCGTCATCGCCTCGAAGCAGAGTAGAGAAGTGTTTTCTGTACAACCTCAGCACCCCCTGCGAATCTGTTACCAGGTTTCCATTCTCATCTTTGGAAGAGGATATATGTATGTATTTACTTAAGATATGAATTGTTATCGAAGAACTATACTACATTATACAACTGTATATTAAATCTTTTTTAGTTATCCTATGTACAATATTGTTGTTTTTAAACAAACATCAAATATTTATATCGTATATACAGCCTTTAATTGTTCATAAAATAAGATAAATATGTATATTTTCTAGAATTTAACAAAAAAATAAAATATTAATAATAAAAAAATATAATTAAAATATTTTGTACATGCTAAACAGTGTGATGGCATTTAGTAACATTTTTGTATTTTTTATGTTCCCTTTTTATATTTATTATAGAAACCAAGTTACTCAAACTATTTTAAGAGCGTACCTTACAAGATACTCGTATGTTAAAAATGATCTTAATCTCTTTATTAGAGCTTCTTAGTTCTCAGTTCAGTTATTTTCTTAATGCGACATTGGTGCCAAAGTTGGCTAATTGTTGCTGAGTTACATAACCATAAATACCATGGTTATTAGTATTTGCTTGATGTGATGTATTGGATATTGGGACTGTAGTTCCATTTTGTTGTATTTCATCTTTGTTGTATTCAGCGTGAGGAGATTCTGTAATTACTAGAGATCTGATCGGATTTGTTAACACATTTGCGCTGTTTCCCTTCAATGAGGTTTTGACTGTACTGTCTGAATTCGACACCGGGGAATTGGTAATTGAAGATGGTAAAATATTGAAATGGCGCGATTCATCTGTAGCAGTTAATTTGCCTAATGCTTCAATACTCGTATAGCCGTCCACGGAAGTTGGCGGTGGTTGGTGATGAGAAAAGGATGGTTGCAACTGAAATTAAGTAACGTATAATTTGAATATTTCTTATTACATATTGTGTTAAAACAAAAAAATACTGTTAATTTAACTGCTATTTGTATGTTAATGTATGTATGTACTAAGGCTAATTTATCATGTATTTTATTGTAGTAATTTGGCAAAAATTGCCCGGCCAGACATCAAAACGAAATATGAAAAAAATATTTCTTCGGCGACTTCCTCTCAGCAGATTTCTGGCAAAAACTCTGAGAGTAAATAAAATTAATAAGTAGGTCGCGACACTGATGAATAAAATTTACACACACAACATAAGTGGTGTTGAGAAGCTAGGCCGTAATCCTGACTAAAGTAATGGCCAATTATGTATTATGTATGTAATTTCGCAACATAAGTATCAAAATATCTGTTTTTTTACAAGATGAATTACTATTATTTTTAACATTTTCTGTGTTGTGTTTAAGGCGAATTGGAATGATTTGAAATCCAACCTACATATTGATACGCAAATGGAAACGACCTAAAATATCGTTTCCTAAGAAAACATCGTTTAACATAAACAATAAGCAAAAGCTACAAATACAAAGACCCTGAGTATGAGTATGTGTACACAACGCACACGACACAGATGCACACTAACAAATGAATCGAACACGTTCCAAGTAAAGACAACAACAACAAACATGGGAGAGGATCAACAACGGGGACAAAATGCACAAACAACAATGTGTTCGCAATAGAGTTCTCTAGAAGGCGAGAACAAGAACCTTCCACATCGAAAATGTTCATCATACAGACTACGTGCGTATATAAAAGGGAAAGACAAGGCAAGCAACCCGTCAGTAATAACTCAGTCAGCCTTGTGTGAAGTTGCGAGTGAAGTAAACAATAGTGGTTTGAAGATCTTTGCTATAGATCTGTACACTGGTATAAGTGTTATTGCTTACAAAAAGGTTGTAAGCAGAGAAATAGAATAGTGAACAAGCAATTTGTTGTTGTATAGTGAAGTTGTATACGGTGATATACAAAAGTAGTGTGAATAATAAAGAGTTAATTGAAACGAAACACATATTTGTTTTTATTTTGGTTTGCAATCAACGAACTCATAATCTAAACGTTTTTAAAAAGGTAAAAACGTAGCAATATGTATGTGGTATGCAATATTAGACGTTCCGGTTGTATTTACTCTTTTTTGTTTTTGTTTATTCAAACTTAATTTAAACACTGTTTTTTTAATAAAATATTTTAGTTCGCTACAAGAGAAATCATCATTTATACCAGTTGTTAGTTCCATATTTTGTTCTGTTTGAGAAGTCTGGAGTTGGAAACACGGGCTTATATTTAGTAAGCCGGCACACTGCGTACTAGACAGAGATCAGCAATGAGTATTCAAAAAGATGAGTAGATTCGATTCATACTCATAATTTCTGATACTTATACGTAGCCATACTTATTTTCATATCATACTCATGCTACTAATTTTCAAAGTTGGAAGTATGTACTCATCATACTCATACATAACAATACGACTGATGTTGTTGTTTTCGACTCTCCTTTACTCAATATTTACAAGAATCACAAAATTAGTATGATTCGCGTACGACACTACAATACTCACTAGAAGATTTTGCTTTGTCTTTTTCTTTCTTCTTTTTTTTTTGGAAATGCAACAACAACTAAGACTGTAAATTTTGATGAATGATTCGATCCAATCCAATCAGTCATGAGTATTATAAGTATTTTTCTAAATTTGTGAATCTGAATGAGTAGGCGTATGAATCAAATATATTTCGAATGTTATGAGTTTGACGTCAACGTTGTACTCATACTCATTGCAACCTGTACTTATAAATCAATGTTGTAGTGAGTGCGAATGAATCAGAGTAGTTGAATTTCAATACTAGTATGAGTGAGTAACTCATACTCAAAATTTCATGAGTACTTATGAGTAGCGAAAAACGATTCATTGCTGATCTCTGGTACTAGACTACAGCGATGTTGATAACTATTACATGTCAATTTGTTAGATAAGTTAAGACCTCCATGTAGAATAATTGTTTTACGAACACTTTGAGAAATGTAGTGATTTGATATAATAAGTGTGATATGATAATAAGTAAGCTGTTTTAACATCTCAATAAAAATTACCCGACATTTTTGCTTAAAATCAACATTTAATTATAATTTGTGTATTCAGTTTATAAATTCTAGAAAAATTTTAACATTTTAATTATTTTGGCACTATCTGACAACAATAACATATGCTAACAGAAAAAAAATATTACATAAAGTGAAAGTGTAAAGACAAAAAAAATTTTTCCAAGCTCATTACAAAAACCAACATAAGAAATTAATTGGTAAGACAATACTAATAGATGGATACAGGAAATAATTAATAATAAAGTTATAACTTTACATGTTTGCCAATAAGTGTTTGAATATACATATTTATGTGCATATAGAATTTTAAAATCTTACCAACTGTTTAGCGGTGCTCGGTTGAATGTATCCATCAGTTGTCATTGGTGGAAAAGTTGTGCTAAATGGCCGAGTTGTTGAAACGTTATTTGCCGTACCAAATGTCAGAAAATGAGAGTTGTGTGTCACATATCCGTTATTTTGTGCTGTTGAAAATTCATTAACGTTGTCACCCTCACTGTTTTCTCTCTCTTCTTCACACCTTGAGGCCGGTAAGGTGTTATTGCTATCGAGTGAAGACATTCTTTTTATTTGATGGTGGTCATTGTATGCTAAATTTGAATTTAATTCTGAGCTTGAATTCGAACTAAATTCTTCATTGGTGGTTTCCAAAGAAGGATGCTCTTCATTTTGATCTTCATTATGTTCCTTAGAGCTACTGCTTGAAGAAAATAATGAAAGAGCATTGGAAGAATGTGTATGAAAATCCGTTACTAAATTTAGGTTTTCTTTTTGATTAAAGGATACCAGGCAATCATTACTTCGCGATATGTCTGAATGAAATTCCTTTTTGGTTGAGGTATCCAACTCCGATCTCGTACCTAAAGTATTATTATTAAATTTGTAATTGGACACTTGGTCGACTAAGCCTTCTGGTAAAATAACTTTGATATTTTTCATTTTGTAATATTTACTGCGCAACCAACAACACAGGTAAGCTGCAAATGCAATCACTATTATCAGAGCTATTGCATACATCGAAGCGTTCGAACTTGGCGGACAACTGTAATAACGTTGAGCAGCAATCCACTGTGAAGCAAAATAAAAATCTTCAAGATCATTTCTAAAAATTGTTTTGCTATTAATGCCAGCAGAATCTTCCAATTCATTTTTGTCCGACACGCAAAAATCTGCATCAATTGAAGCGCCCTCCAATATTGCTTCTTTATTCATTGGACTAATTTCTTGGTCAACCTCATCCTTTTTACCAACATTTACAGCTCTCACCTTCAGCTCATAGGATTTGAATTCATTTGAACTCTTGCAATCTACCGGCTGAAATCTGCAACTACGGCCCTTAACTATAGATACGCGTTCATAAATAGAATTAGATCTTTCATCTCGTCGTACTAAGGCAACTAAATAAAACAAATGCTGCCCAGACGGAAGATCCGGTTGATCCCAATATATAACTGTAGCATTATCCTGTATTATAAGATTCCGAGGACCAGATGGAACTGCAAAAAGAAAAAAATCCAATATTGGAGACGTTAATAATACTATTGTATTCAACATACTTCCTATAAGAGTTGTAAAGTGTATACGTTGACTTGGAACTGATTCTTCAACCGTATGTGCGGTAATATAAACTTCATAATTGGAATAGCTGTTAAGCTCAGTTAAATTGTAAGACGTCTGGTTCGGAGAAGTAGTGTTTCTTTCAAATATATTATTTGGATATTTTCGCCTGTTAATTGAAAAGATTTAAATTTTATTTATATTATGTTCAGTAATTAGCATTAGAACTGAAATTAAAAATAAGTATGCAATTACATAATTAGCACAATTTGTGCTCATATTATTATTGTTTACTTTCCAAAGGTGACAGGAGTTTATATCATTTTCGTTTTCTGCTGATGGTAATTATAGGCAAATATAGGATGAATAAAAAAATATTGTTGTATTTTCAATAATTAAAATTATTTATTTTAGAATATATTATGGTTATTAAGTCCCTTGCACATGATTGTAACAGAACAACAAAGCTATGATTAACTTATAATTACCATCTGTTAATTGGTATACGAGTACATATGTATATACATATGAATACATATACAGTGCTTGACAAAACAATGGAAACATTTTTAAAAATTCATTTATGTGTTCTAATCGGTCGAAAATTGAATTTTTTTTTTAAGAAATTGGCAAGGACAGTTTTACCAGTTACGACCTTTTTGAGCAAATCTGGATCGTCGTTGAACGTCGTCAAAATCTCCTGAGCGGTGTCCATGCGACGTTGTTTTTGCTCAAAATTTAGCAATTTTGGAACAATCTTCGCTGCCTCACGTTTCATGCCTAAAACATCCGTAAAAATTGCTTGGCATGAGCCGGCATAACATCATCAGCAACCTCTCTAATAGTGATTCGACGATTATACAAAATCATTTTCTTCACTGCTTCAATGTTTTCATCTGTTGTTGACGTGCTCGGGCGACGAGCGCGAGTATCGTCATTGACACTTTCTCGGCCTTCCTTAAACCGATTATACCATTTCAAATGTCCTTGCACATTTAATTTAATTTTTACACAAAACTTAATACAGTTTCTTTGATCCATTTTTTCAAATAGGAAAAAATCGAAGAGCACACCAAAACACGACTAACCTTTTTATCAGTCAAAAACAAACTGACAATCCAAAATGGCTGATATTATCAACATATGTATATAACAGACATGTGTACCAAAAAAAAAATGCGAAAATCGAATATACGTAACTCACGAAATTTGAAAACAACGGTTGCTTTTTGTTCACACCTCGTATGTATACATATACAGTGCTTGACAAAACAATGGAAGTTTTTTCAAAAATTCATTTGTGTTCTAATCGGATGAAAATTGAAATTTTTTTTTAAGAAATTGCAACATTTTTTTATGAAGTTTAATCGTATGCACTGTCTTGGTGTAGTTATTCGACTCACAAATTTTTTTTAATATTTTTAAAACTGTTCTAATTTATCACAAATTATTTTTTATTTTCCAGAGTTAAAATCATTTACATATTTTTTTATGCTAATTTTTAAATCTTCACTTTGGCCACTTTTAGTATTTGAATGTTCAAAAAAAAAATTTTAAAATAGAAATTAAAAAAAGTAAAAGAAAAAAAATAATAAATAACGGTAATCATAATGAATTATTATTAATTTTTTATGGGTATATTTAGTGCGGAATCATAAAATATTCCATTGTTTTGTTATAATTGAATTATAAAGTTTTTTAATATTTTAAGAATACATAAATGTTAATTACAGTGCGTAACCTCACAAATATTTTGCCGTTTTCTTAAGAAGATTTTTCATTTTCGTCCGATAAAAACACGTAATGTACTGCATACAGTATCATACAAAACTAAAACACGAAGTTGTGTTTGTTAGAATGTAGTTGAGAAAAAAAGTCTATATACATATGTATATGTACGTATATATAAACGTTGCACAACAGTTTTGCGATATTTAATAAAAAATGTTAACGCCGTATACGAGCAAAGTAAAACACGTTATAAAATTTTAATATTAAAATACTAAATAACATGTACTTACCAATATATAGTATAATTCGTTAAGATACCATTAATGGCATCTGGACGGTCCCACTGAATTTCAGCTGATTTACTTGTTACTGTATTTTTCAAGTACCTTATGTGCTTTGGAGGTGAAGGTGCTAATTTTAAAAGAGTGTATCGTAAGAGTCAAAACACTGAAAATTGTGACAATAGTAAAACTCACCGCTTGCTTTCGTTCTAATACAATTCTTGTCACTATTACGACCATGTTTACTTGCTGAATACATAACCATATGTAAACATATATTTGTGTACGGTGGTAGATTGGATATGGTGTGATTACGAATTTCATGCAGCTCATTCTTTAAAAGAACTTTTTCTATTTCTGGCTTTACGCAGTTGCCGTCGTCGGAAGCTTGACAGTAAGTTAAATTATAACCTTTTAGAATTGAGGCACAAACGCTACCCGAGCTCCATTTAACTAAAATTGCGCTTTCATTTAAGGCACTTACTTCTAGTTCCATTTTCATAAGTTCACTTGAGACATCTCCGGAACATCGTGCCCACTGCATACCCTTATTATAATGCGGATAATTAGCTGATATTGCCAAATTTAAACTTCGATCCTTTGGTTCAGTTGTAAAACTCGTTTCGTTTTTGCTAACGTACTTATAAGAGATTGGACCCTGCGTTAAAATTAATTACATTAAAATGAATGCAAAATATTCACAACAGTAAAATAATTCTGACTTTTAATTTGGTTCATAAATTTTAATCATTTCATATGAGTTCAATAAATTTTGAGTAGAAGTTTTTCAAGTTATTCTATGTTAAAAACAAACAAAACAAAACAAAGATATTTTTCGGCAAAGTATGTTATTAAGTATATTATTATTATGTTGTAGTTTTCGCGCGGTTTTACCAATATAATAAAAATATAACTTTTAAAAAGAGGAATTTAATTATATAATGGCCATGTTGATATAATTAACCCCTTCCGGTATTATGACGAGTCTAGCTCGTCATCGGTTTTTCATGTCATACCGCCCAATGACGAGCTACGCTCATGCGACTAAAGTTACTGTTGAATATGATAATTAATTTAGTTAAAAATTTCTGGTGTACTGAATTGGCAACACTTTTATTACTTGTGGAAATATCACATATCACTATCATAAAATTTGTTTACCGTTACAATTTCTTGGTAAAAGACGCGGCGAAATTGTTGTTAGTCTGTAAGATTTCATTCTTTTGCTTTGATTTTTTTCTTAATTTTACCGTTTTTTTTTTTATTAACAATGTGTAAAAATGGATATTAATTAAGAATATGTAAGAATTATAAAATGAAACAAGTTTTTTTAAATAAACATTAAATGGTTATTTCATGCACAGTTTTTCATTATTAAATCGTACCGGAAGGGTTAAGTGATACATTGGCGCAAACTTTATTCAATTCTTTTTAAATTTTATTTTGAAATTTTATTTGAAATATAATATTTCATGCACATACATTATTCGTCTTTATTACACTTAAGTCAGAAATGCAGCCTGGCTTTCCACACAGCACTTCTTCTGTGCCGTAATTTCATGAGTTGCGAAACTATATTTTAAGGTCATTTAATATTAACTCATTATTCACTTCTAAAAACCTTCCTTTAAAAAAAAAATTAAGTAAATAATTTTTTTAAAATTTAAACGAAATTTTCAATATAAATCTTGTATTTAAAATATAGTGAAATGTTGAGTGAATACAGTGAGAAATATCTGTTAATCAAATATTTCATAGAAAAAAAAATAAAGAATAAAATATATAATAAATATACTATAAGAATAAAACTTTCAAAATCAAAAAAACTTCAACAAAAAAGCATTCAACTTTTATAACTTTCCTGACTTTCATAGCATGCCAGATCGACAAATCTCATCCTAAAATATTGGAAATCCACAAAACATAACTTTTCGTGTTTGCTCTTTGAAATCGTTTTGAAGATATGTAGTCAAAAAATTCATAAAAAGATATACGATGGCAAAAAATTTTAATTTTTTACTTTACGTTAAATTTAAAAGTAAATGCATTAAGCTCAACAAATATTGACACAAACCATCATTGGCAATACTATTCAAATGAAATGTAAAATTTGAAAATTACAATTTACTTGTAAAAACTAATACCGTGTGATATTGTAAATGGAATTAAAGCATTACAATAGATCATAGGGTTTAAAAAATTTATATACAATTTTTCTCTCTGATTTATTTCATTTCTTTTTGGTTCATTCATACGCAAGGTATTATTACAATTACTTAAAAAACGGAAACGTCGATGAAAAAATTGAAAAAACAATGCAAACTGTAGAGAAAAAGTTGACAGAATCGCTAAATTTGCAAGAACTTAAAAAGTAGTGGAAAAATGCGGACAACAAGGTAGAAGTGGAAGGTGTTTGAAAAAAAAAGAAAAAGTGCGTTGATTAAAGAGAAAACGCAAACGCATACGTCAATTACAAAGACAAGAGAAACTAGGTGGAATAAAAAATCCAAAAGAAATTCAAAACTAGCCTTACAAGTGCAGGTAAAAATTGGAGGAAAACATGTTCTATTTGTACAAACCAGTCAAAAACAGGTTTATTTTAAATACCTCGGAAAATCTTATTTTTCGGAAGAAATTCAAAAACAGAAGTTCAAAGTAGTCTATGTCCAAAATTTAAATAATATTTATATAAGAGATCTATGTTTCATAAAAAAATTGTCTTTTTTTTGTCCTTGTACATTGTATAAATTGTAAATTGTGTAAATAGACCAATAAAATAAATATGTATCATGGTCGAAAAAATGCCTTGTTCGTCAGTGATTAAAAGAATAATAATAACAATTATTATTAATTATTATTATGACAATAATTATCATAATTATTTTTTATATTAATATAAATATTTTATATTAATATATATATTTTATTTATAAATATTTTATATTAATATAAGTCGCCGTAGTCTAGTAGGTAGTGTGTTGGCTTATTAGCCGTGAAGCCCGGGTTCCGATCCCAGGCCAGACATCAAAACGAAATATGAAATATTTCTGCGGCGACTTTCTCTCAGCAGATTTTTTGGTAAAAACTCTGAGAGTAAATAAACCTGCCATGAAAAAGATTCTCAAAAATCTGTCGTTCAGAGGCGACGTTACACTGTAGGTCCCGCCACTTGCTTATACAATTAAAGCACACAACATGAGTGGTGTGAGGTGAAGGTTTGTAATGGCCAATTATGTATGTATGTATGTTATATTAATATAATAATAATTAATATTATTTTCACTTTTAATGCGTACTATTATTATTTACGTGTATTTTTACCTTGCATTGATTTGGTAACTCTATTTTCGGAATACACCAAAATACTGTGTAATTTATTAGTTCATTTATATTTTCAGGTGGTGACCACGACAGAGTATAACTGCTATTGTGATATACTTTTGCAATATGGTTTTCATTTAATTCGTTGGTCGGGCTACCACTTCGATATACGCGTATTATGTTTCCATCGATGCTTTCACCAATTTCATTTCCGCTTTTAATTACGAAACTTTGAACGCTTTCATTCCTCCACTCAAACGTTATGGACGACTCATTTGTTTTAGTACTTTTGCTGTATATAAAAAGAAAATAATTTATCATACATTTTTCTTAATTCACAAGTTATACTTACATGATAACACCATATCCATTAACCTCGTTAATTATATATTGAAAAGCTGGTCCATTATATTCATACTCTGGCATTTGTTCCCAATACAAACGTAGTTGTGTTTCTGTACTATCAATATAAAAACTACCCACAGGCGTTTCTGGCGGCCTTTTAGGACGTTCAGCCATAGTACGAAATGAAACAGGTTTTCCTTCACTCCAAAATTTATCGTTATCGACTTCACTTGATTTGACTCTAGCTTTGATCTCGTATGACCAAAATGCATATAAGTCTCTAATAATAATAATATTGGAGGTTCCATTTGGTCTCTTTAAAACTCCTCTTTGTTTACTTTGCCAAGGGCTATTATTGTCCCGTATCTGAATATCATAATCGAATTCCATACAGTAGGCAAACTTTAACTTTTGCAACAAAAATGTTATGCTTTCACTGGTAAAATTTTGTATAACAACATCAACAGCAGACGGTATCACTAAAATTTACGAATTTAATAAAATTGTGAGTATTAATAATAAAAAGTTGACAATATTTAAAAGTTACCGATTTTGTTATTATTAACTGAAAAATGCTGTACGTTTTCACCAACATCATTTGTTCCCTTCAAAGTAAATAAATATTCTTTTCTTATTGGCTTATAGTCAGTTACATTGCATTTCAGTCTACGATTACTTTCGTCCGAGCAATTGCATTTCTTACTGGAATTCTAAATTGTTTTTTACAAATTAAAGAAAAAGATTTTAAGTAAATTTACAATTTTTTACACTTACTTCTTTTGGAAACTTATATTCTAAATCAAATCTTGTCAACACCATATTCTTTGGTCTCGAAAAACTGCACTCCATATAGTCATAATTGTATGTTATGCAGGAGAAATCGGTTACATTTTGTGGTATAGTGCCTATAAAAAAATTTTATGTGATTAACAACCACAGATTATAAAAATAATAATATATAATTAATCTAAATAATAATAATATAATTAATCTAAAATTAATAAAAATAAATGTGGCATCGTAGTCGCCGTAGTCTAGTAGGTAGTGTGTTCGCTTATTAGACGTAAAGCCCGGGTTCGAGTCCCAGTCCAGACATCGAAGCGAAATATGAAAAAATAAATATTTCTTCGGCGACTTCCTCTGGCAAAAACTCTGCCATGAAAAAGTTTCTCAAAAATCTGTCGTTCGGAGTCGACGTTAAACTGTAGGTCCTGCCACTCAAGTATAAAATTAAAGCACACTTGAGTGGTGTGAGGAGCTAGGCCGTAATCCTGACTGAAGAGTTGTAATGGCCAATTATGTATGTATGTATCTAAATGTGGCATCTTCTTCATCTTTATTAAAAAATTGTATTTTCCTTTGTGTAATGATTTTATTGTATTTAGAAAAGTCTTAATGAGGAATATCTCTGAATATATCGAATCAACAACTGAAAGTATAAACTTACCTACAAAAAGCTCCATTTCACCAATAGCATTATCTCCAACTTTACACTGATACCGACTGCTTTGTTCGACAGCATCATGTATAATAAGCATAGCCGCATATTCGTCTATGATCTGAAATACAAAATAGAAAAGCAGTTGTAATTCTCAATTGTTTTCGCATATCAAATATCAATCTAATATCCGACAAAAAACTCCCATTTATTTTTTTTTCTTTAAGGAGCTCAAAACATCTCTACCCCATGTGCCTCATTTTCATTTTTTTTGTTCATTTTCATCCATTATTTTTTCTTGTTTTATTCAATTTGATTAATTTGTCAAGTTTATCCATCTTAACAGATATTACGATGACAACGACTACTGTGACAATGTACTCGGTGTAGTGTGATTTGGTAAAGACACAGAGACGGTGTTGCTTTGGTATAACTATAAAAATTAGAATCAGTCCTATAATGATGCTGCAGGCTTTTAATGGATTTAAGTCCGTTACATATGACAGTGAGGATCAGAGGTATAGAATCTATGGTTAGGATAATGGGACAAGTAAAATTTGTCAAAGTGAATTGTGACTTCAAAAATCGAATGGCTGGCAGTTCTCTCTTTAACTGTCCTCTAGATAGTACAAGACAAATATATGATTTTGGGAAATGAATAAAAGTGAATGAACTAATTTCTAAGGGTAGGAACATTTTGTGGTATACGGATAGGTCAAAGAATAATAGCTTCCCGAGCAAGGTATTCAGCGCAAGTCTTTTCCAAGTGAAAGTTTACGCAAAAAAAGATGTGCACAATATAGATATAAGATATAACATATATGTATGCACATAACAGTTACTATGGATATAAATGGGCGAATAAGTGTAACTGATATTGTATAGTTTTGCTTTTGCATATACACTATACTCTTAAAAACCAAAACAGTTGTTTATTGTTTTGAGTAGAGTATGCTATAGACTATGTTTTTTCCTTTGAAATAACTGTTGTAACCATAAGTATTTTTAAATATTGATGGTGATACTAATGTACAAGTAAACTTTGGTGCTGTAAGTAAATATTAATAACAACAACAAAGCGTGCGTCCAGTGAACAATTTTCTAAAATAGACATATCTCCGGAACACTTTCATCAATCTTTCTCGGATAAACGGCTACCAATACGCCGTCGTGATACCTACAATTGATGGAAGAATCATTCACCGCCGGCACTTTAAGAGGGGAAATACTTTAACCTCAACCTAGGCCCACCAAATTCACATAACTATATCACCAGGCCCTACCAATTCCATTTCCCCTTTTTCCCCAGAAAAAATTTGTTTATCCTATTTTTTCAAAATTAATCATTTTTACCTTCACTGTATAGTAATACTTATAAATGATTCGAGTGACTCGAATCATTCATCAAAATTTACAGTCTTAGTCGTTGTTGCATTTACAAAAAAGAAGAAAGAAAAAGGCTCTAATCACACGAGAACAATTTTTCTGGCGTAAAATGATAGTTTATAGGCAAGAGGAGTGAAGAGAATGGTTTTTTGGTGGCGTAAAGTTTCAAGTGGGAGGGATGGGATGCGTGCAAACAAGGCAAAGTTTCTGATTGTGGTCAACGTGGCGACCTCCAGGACGATCCTTGTCTTGCTGTATTCAAGTTGACACGCAGCCTCCTCGTGGCCCCTCCTGGATGGCATTCTAGCACCCGCTAGATGTTAACTAATGCGTGCAGCGAAGTCCAATCCCCTGGACGTTAAATTTGGGTTGTGCGTAGGGCTTGGAACCCACCACGTAAAAATCCCCCTCCAATGAAAACCAGAAATACAGAATCCGATAAGATCCCCTTAAAAGTTCACGACCACGGCAAACGTATAAAGGACTACGATTTACGTATTGGCACATGGAACGTCCGCACCCTTTACAGGGTAGGCGCTTCCGCCCAGCTGGCGGATGCCCTCATTAAATGTAGGACTGACATCACTGCCATACAGGAAATGCGGTGGACAGGACAAGGATGCAAAAGGCTTGCATCTTGTGATGTTTACTACAGCTGCCATGAAGATAAGCACGAATTCGGATGCGGCTTTGTGGTTAATAAGAGACTTCGTCACCTTGTCTCTGGGTTTACACCTGTGAACGAAAGAATAGCCCCAATCCGCATCAAAGCAAAATTCTACAACATAAGCCTAATTTGTGCCCACGCCCCGACGGAAGAAAAGGACGATGCGGTTAAGGATGCCTTCTATGCTAAACTCGAGGACGTATATGATAAGTGCCCGGCCCATGACGCCAAAATCGTCCTCGGAGATTTTAATGCGAAGGTCGGGCGGGAAGGTATCTTTGGCCCCACTGTCGGACAGTTCAGCCTCCACGCGGACACTACCTCCAATGGTATGAGGCTGATCGATTTCGCCGCGGCGCGCAACATGGTAGTATGTAGCACCAGGTTTCAGCATCTCGACATTCATAAGGCCACCTGGACATTCGAGCGCCCACCCCAACGAAATCAATGGTACGACGAGGAGTGTCGCGAGGCTACTGCAGCGAAAAACGCCGCATACAAGAAAACGCTGCAGTCAGCCGCAACGCGAGCCATTGTCGAGAACTATAGAGAGAGGAGAAGGGATGAGAGACGCCTTTTCAGACGCAAGAAGAGGGAGCAGGAAAGGCGTGAGCGCGAGGAAGTCGAGATGTATAGGTGTAGGAATGATGCTCGAAAATTTTATCAAAAGGTTAAGCGTCTAACCGAAGGTTTTAAGCCCGGAGCGTCTTCCTGCAAAGACGAAAACGGAAACCTGATAACAGACTCGCAAGGGGTGCTGAGGTTATGGAGGAAACACTTCTCTACTCTGCTGCAAGGTGATGACGACAACAATTCCGCCTTTAGAGATGATGTTTCGAATCCGATCGACGATGACGGCGTGGAGATTCCGCCGCCTAGCCATGAAGAGGTCAAAGTCGCGATTATGCGTCTTAAAAACAATAAAGCGGCGGGTCCTGATGGCCTCCCCGCTGAATTGTTTAAGACCGGATGTAATGAGTTGGTAGGGCGCATGCACCAACTTATTTACAAAATATGGCTAGAGGAAAGTATGCCCAACGATTGGAACCTCAGTGTCCTCTGTCCTGTACTGAAAAAGGGAGACCCTACGATATGCGCCAACTACAGGGGTATAAGTCTTCTCCCTATCGCATATAAGGTTCTTACAGGCGTATTGTGTGAACGATTGAAGCCACTCGTAAAAACACTGATTGGACCTTATCAGTGCGGCTTCAGACCTGGCAAGTCCACCATCGACCAGATCTTCACACTACGCCAAATCCTGGAAAAGACCCACGAGAAACAAGTCGACACACACCATCTTCTTGTCGACTATAAGGCAGCCTTCGATAGCCCCATAAGGGATCGTGTTTTTGCCGCAATGTCTGAGCTCGGTATACCTGCGAAGCTGATAAGGCTATGCAGAATGACGTTGAGCAATTCCTGCAGCTCCGTCAAGGTAGGAAAGGACCTCTCCGAACCTTTTGATACCGTGCGAGGTTTCAGACAAGGCGACCCCTTATCATGCGACCTCTTCAACTTCGTCATGGAGAGTGTTCTGCGAAAGGCGGGAGTGCATCGCAATGGCACTATTTTTCAAAAAAGTGTCCAGTTGCTTGCGTACGCTGACGACATTGGCATTATAGGGCGTACCAAGCGAGATGTTACTGCTGCCTTTAGTGCTATTGAACGAGAGTCTAGTAAGATGGGTCTGGCAGTAAATGAGGGCAAAACAAAGTATATGTTATCGACAAGTAGAAACGCGCGGCGTATTGATTCTCAGATTACGGCCGATAACTATACTTTTGATACGGTCAAGGAATTCATCTATCTTGGCTCCGCCGTTACCACCAGAAATGATGTCAGTCTGGAGATCAAGCGTAGGATCACTCTTGCCAACAGGTGTTACTATGGTCTCAGTAGGCAATTGAGTAGCAGAGACCTCTCTCGCTCTAACACTAACACTCTACAAGACGCTCATCCTCCCCGTGCTTCTCTATGGCGCAGAGGCATGGACCCTATTAAGAACAGATGCAGCAGCCTTGCGAGTGTTCGAGAGAAAAGTCCTACGCAAGATCTTCGGTCCAGTGCGAGTTGGCGATGATTTCCGTATCCGATCCAACAGTGAGCTGTATGAGCTCCTCAACGACGTAGACGTTGTACAGCGCATTAATATCCAGCGGCTGCGCTGGCTCGGCCATGTCGTTCGAATGGAGGAGGATGCTCCGGCGAGACGGGTATTTGATGCGGGAATCTGCGGAAGTCGGCGAAGAGGACGACCTTGTATCCGTTGGAAGGACCAAATCGAGGAAGCCCTGTCATCGATTGGTGTGGCCAACTGGCGTAGGCGCGCAAGAAGCAGAGGCGCCTGGAAGGATGTGTTACGGCAGGCCGAAATCCGTTAAACGGGTTGTTATGGCCAATTAAGTAAGTAAGTAAGTAAAGTTTCAATCAGCTACAACCCCGCATTACCAGCACAAAACTAAACATACACATTTTTAAAAATCAGCCAAACATCAAATGAATGCAAAAACACTAATACATACCAAGCTGTGTATACGTATACATTTCATGCCAAACTATATTCATCCCGTGTGATTTGAAAAGAACAAAAATTGTGCGACTAAAACTTGTTCTCGTGTGATTAGAGCCAAAGAGCAAAACAAACACACAACCTTCTAGTGAGTGTTGTAGTATAATTGAAACCAGAAAAAAGCGATATGAGCCTTTTTCTTTAGAACTGTGGGTGCCGACCACTGATCTATACATACTTACTTACTTACTAAATTGGCCATAACAACCCATTTAACGGATTTCGGCCTGCCGCAACACATCCTTCCAGGAGCCTCTTTCTCTGGAACACTCTCAAGGCCGCTGCATCAGTACTTAATAGTGTCCATGCCTCTGCACCATAAAGAAGCACGGCTAGGATGAGTGTCTTGTAGAGTGTTAGTTTTGTCGCACGAGAGAGGTCTCTGCTACTCAATTGCTTATTGAGACCATAGTAGAACCTGTTGGCAAGAGTGATCCTGCGCTTGATCTCCAGACTGACATCATTTTTGGTGGTAACGGCGGAGCCAAGATAAATAAATTCATTGACTCTTTCGAAAGTATAGTTATCGGCCGTAACCTGAGAATCAATACGCCGCACGTCTCTACTTGTCGATAACATATACTTTGTTTTGCCCTCATTTACTGCCATACCCATCTTGGCAGACTCCAGTTCAATAGCACTAAAGGCAGCAGTAACATCTCGCTTGGTACGCCCTATGATGTCAATGTCGTCAGCGTACGCAAGCAGTTGGACACTCTTTTGAAAAATAGTGCCATTGCGATGCACTCTCGCCTCCGCAGGACACTCTCCATGACGAAGTTGAAGAGATCGCATGATAAGTGGTAGCCTTGTCTGAAACCTCGCACGGTATCAAAAGGTTCGGAGAGGCCCATTCCTACCTTGACGGAGTTGCAGGAATTGCTCAACGTCATTCTGCATAGCCTTATCAGCTTGGCAGGTATACCGAGCACAGACATTGCGGCAAAAACACGATCCCTTATGGGGCTATCAAAGGCTGCCTTATAGTCGACAAAAAAAATGGTGTGTGTCGACTTGTTCGTGGGTCTTTTCCAGGATTTGATAATGTCCAATCAGTGTTTTGACGAGTGGCTTCAGCCTTTCACACAATACGCCTGTAAGAACCTTATATGCGATAGGGAGAAGGCTTATACTCCTGAAGTTGGCGCATATCGTAGGGTCTCCCTTTTTCAGGACAGGACAGAGGACACTGATGATCGTTGGACATACTTTCCTCTAGCCATATTTTGTAAATAAGCTGGTGCTTGTGCCCTACCAACTCATTACATCCGGTCTTAAACAACTCAGCGTGGAGGCCATCAGGACCCGCCGCTTTATTGTTTTTAAGACGCATTATCGCGTCTTTGACGGCGGAATCTCCACGGCGTCATCATCGATCGGGTTCGGAACATCGTCTCTAAAGGCGGAATTGGTGTCATCATCGCCTTGTAGCAGAGTAGAGAAGTGCTTCCTCCACAACCTCAGCATTAAAATCCCAGAGGGCTATTTTGGCGTCATGGGCCGGATACTTATCGTATACGTCCTCGAGTTTAGCATAGAAGGCATCTTTAGTCACATCAGCCTTTTCTTCCGTCGGGGCATGAGCACAAATAAGGCTGATGTTGTAGAATTTTTCCCTGACGCGGATTATGGCTATCCTTTAGTTCACAGGCGTGAACCCAGAGACAAGGTGGCGAATTCTCTTATTAACCACAAATCCGCATCCGAATTCGTGCTTATCAACCTGGCAGCTGTAATACACATCGCAAGTTGCTAGCCTTTTGCATCCTTGCCCTGTCCATCGCATTTCCTGAATGTCAGTGATGTCCGTCCTACATTTCATGAGGGCATCCGCCAGCTGGGCGGAAGCGCCTGCCCTGTAAAGGGTTCGGACGTTCCATGTGCCTATTCGAAAATCATAGTCCTTTAAACGTTTGCCGTGGTCGTCAACTTTTGAGGGGATCTTTATAGAGGCTATTGTTGTGGTTTTTCTATACACACTCAGTTCAGCAAACACACAGAACATGTTCGAGCAGTTGTAACTGTGCACGTCTTTAGCGCACAATTCACAATTTGGACTGGAAGTAAACAGAACGGGTTATAGCAATACTATCTTGTAGTTAGGCTGCCAACCGAGTATTCAGCCCTTATGGTTGACCTGAGGTTAGAATTGAAAACTGAACCATCTAGGACGAGCACACCATGTATGTATATACATTGCGGGAAATTTAGCTCCCACGCCCTTCATGAGACCAGAAACTTTTTGACTGAAGGGTTGTAATGGCCAATTATGTATATATGTATGTATGCACATTTTTCTCAGGGTCTTTGACTCGGAACGGTCGAAGTCTAATATATCTACTCCATAATAAAGACAACAAATACATATTCGTGCAGCTTTAATCAGATCAGAAGGAAACAACTGAGTACTTCACAAGTAATAGGCAGATATTTATTATTACTGACGGCATCATGAAGTTTGCAGAGCAACAGGGTTGCGGGAGACATTTCAGAATATTCTATATAAGTTGAGGTTTAGTCAAGGTAATCTACTACCTATACGTAAAACAATAAGTGCATTTTATTTTTTTGCATCCATTTTCTTACCAAAATCCATTACGATGCATTCTATCGAAAAAACAATGATGTTTTTTTAATTTACATCGCTAACTCTGAAGTTCATTGTTGATCAGTATTGGGATGCAATTAAATTCGAAAGTCGAAAAGTTTACTCATGAATTCGAACTTGCACTTTATGTGTGTTATTTTAGGCGCGAATATGACAATACAATGCAATTGATTTTCTTTAAATTTCATAAGTATAGAAATGATCTATCAAAGCATATGAATATAGATTCCAGTAATATTTTTGAAAATTTGTTGTCCATATTGTCTGTTTTTTTGCTCAGATATAAACACAAAAATTACAAACCGTCATAATTGTTTTTAACCGGAAAAATATAAGAATAAAAATTAATGTTTGTGTAATACATGTTCGGAAATACTTTTCATATTAGTAGTGCGCAAAATAGTGGGTAATTAAAATTTATGTCCTAATTTTTGTATTTTGATTAATCGAATTTTTTATATTAGTTTCTAACCCATTTATTTACATAGTTGTCGAATATAAGATAGAAGTCCTTTTCACTAAAAAAATATTGTTTACTTCTGTGAATTCTGAAATACTCGATACTACTTAGTTCAGTGAAAAGGATGATGCATGTAGTGTAATTTTCTTATCAGTTTATTATTTATTCAAAATATTAAATTTTATTATTCAAAAAAAAAAAAAATTAAAAAGGTACCCATTTTTACAGTTTGTTAATTTACGTAAAAGGTTTTTAAAAATACCACTCACCTAAACAGACTAATTTCAAGATACGTGTCATAATATGCATTGTTGCAAATCATTAAAAATGCCTGGCAGGTGACGCTGTTACGGAAAATCACAACCGAATATACAAAAATCTATTTCGACATTAAAGTTATTTCATTTTGACCTCATTTATATTTAAGTTAAAGGAATATCTTAGCCAAGTGTCAGATAGTTTATAGGAATTACTATTTTATTTAATATACTGATTAAAATAGTATTTTTAACTAAAGGCTTAGAAGCAGCAATTGGAAGCCAACATAAAACTTACTTATAATTTATGTGCTTGTTTACTTTTATGCAGAAAACTGGTTAGTTAAATGTAATTTGCAATAACAGACAAGTGTAGAGTCAGTTAAAGGTAGTCTGGTGCAACTGTTACGATTTAAATCAGTCATGACTTAAGAATACTAATGCAAATAAAAGTTAATTTAAGAAAACGTAAAATATATTTTGCAAAACAGTCAAGAACAAAAATAAACCCCACATTATTTAGGTATGTGTCAGCTAATAATACAGAAAAAAGTTTGAAATTTATTATAATACATATGTAATAAATTTCTATAAAACCATATAATTTTGATATTTACTATACATATTTATTCACTTTATTTACATATTATTTTCATCCTAAATGTTCCTCTGTATATTCACAAATATGAAATAAAAATAAAAACCTTTTTCAAATTTATATACATATATACTATACTTTACTGTATATACTATACTACATATACTGTATTTACCACGAAAGTTAGAATTTTTTTTTATTCTTCTTCGAACCTTATAAGAATAATAAATGTATTCTATTGCAAAAATGAATACATCAGTAGCGTCAAAGAAATTGTAATTGTAATTGGAATGGTAGCTAGCAACATGTGACATTTTCAAACACGCATATTCGACTAAATTCTGTTAATTTTGGAAAGTTTTGAACTGGACGAGATACAGAATGTTGAAGGCAAATATGAATTTCTTGAATACATTTACATGGTCTAGTCTACTTTGACTTTGAGTTAAATTCAGAATAATAAATAACAGCAATAAAGAAATATATTCGCTTACAATTTTCATTGGAAAGATAAAAGAAAAAGGAATGACTATCTGCAATAAATTTCTTATTGTTGACTGTTGAAAAAGCCATGAAAGCCATGCCTAAATTAGTGATGTCGTGGGAATTTGTTTCGTTTTATTTAAAGTAAATTGTGTGCGATGTGTAGTAATAACTTACAGAAAACTTGACATTTTTATGCAATTATATTCACCATAAATGCATTTAGTTTTGTCAAATATAGGATGTTTTTGAAATATCTTTTCTATAAATTGTATATATGTATGAACTGAAGTGAGAATACCACGAAATATAGTACAGTAGGATTGAATATAAGTGCCGTGTATGAAAACGTAAATTTAAAGTGAAGTGGTTTAATATAGCGAAAGCAAATGTTAGGCCTAAGCGTTTTGTTCATATTAGTTATGTTTAGGGGTGGACGATATATGCACATCGATGTTACAAAATCACTTGATTTGACTTATCTATTCTATTCTGTTCTATTCTATTCTATTCTATTCTATTCTATTCTATTCTATTCTATCAACATCGATGCATCTAAGGTTTTTTTGCATAAAAAATTAAACGTATACAATATTTTTCATTGCTCTTACCTGAATTTGATCTGATGGCTGTTTTATTGAATGTTTCGTTTTTTCTTCCCAAAACCATATTTCTGAACTGTTTGGCTTTGATAAACGACATGTAATATTTGCATTACCTCCTATGAGTATTGATAAAGATTTCGGATCCATTTCTAAAACGAGAGTATTTTACAATTAAACATTATAAATGGAGATTTCTTTTACATTTAATAATTCGATTTTATATAAATAACAGTTAAATAATAATTATAATTATTAAAAAGTCTATAATGGGTACAAATAATAGTTTAGTTGAGTGTACTTGTCAAAAAAAACGCTATTACAGATTCCAACTACCAATTAAAGTTTCAGAAATATATATATATATATATATATATATATATATATGTATTTATATATATAACATTTTGTATATATATTTTATGTATATATAATAAATAATTTGATCATATAATAATTTTCTTATAATACATTGTATAATACATTGAATAGAGTAGAAGTTTTCAATTTTCTTCGTTTTCGATTTTAACATCTTTTTACATTATTTTTGTAATACATGTGTATATAACTAGATACTTACATACACAACTTAGAAAAGTCTATTTTTTAACTTACCGCCAGGCGATTTTATTGACGCCGCTGCTGTCATTAATCCTGTAAATCCTGTACGTGCTGCCCATGCCCATGGCTGAGGGGCAATTAGAAATGTTACAATATATAAAAAACTGTTGAAACTAAAAAAGAAATATATATATATTTATTAAATCATTAAATAATTACTTTTTCGAATCAATGATAGTAACAATAAATATCTATGCATAATATGTACAGTTTATCATATTATACAGAAAATTGAAGAGTAAATACAGTATTGCACGAATGGAATTAATATGATAATAAGTCATAAATGTTTGCTTAATAGCGGGATGGGACAGATTTAAGTGCATATACAAGTTATTAAAATATTTTACAAGATTTCTCTACACTTGAAGTCCCACCGCATTTACAACTTAGTTTAAAAATGTCGTTCGTATTTGTGAAGTTACCGCATTAAAAGGTTTCGATTTTGAACTTCCCATACCTTTTTATTCAAAACTAAGGTTAGAAAACTGATCTTCCTGCTTTTTTATTATTCACAAGCCTCTCTTTCGCTCATTTAAATTTAAAGTATGGAACTGTTTACTTACAGATATTTGTATTTAATTAGTATTTCCACGTCTTCTTATGGAAGCTTGGAATTTTACAGAATATTTATGCAATTAAATCTGTAATCAGGATCTTTATTTATTTTATTTAGAACATTTAAAAGGTCCTGCCTGATTGAAATGATCATCAGAAAGATATCCAATTGCTGCGTTTTGAAGTATACATGTTTCTTTGCAGATTCGATTTATTATTATTTGACAAAATAAATAAATCATCAAGTAGCAATAGATCCCGTTTCAATTCACGAATTATAAATGGGTGAGTTTTCATGGTCAATCGCTTCTATAAACTGCAGACAATGATACAAACATCTAAAACAGTACTGAGTATTAATTAAAACTTATTTCTCACTTTCAATTCACCCCTTTCAGACATTATATGAAAATAGCTGAGATAAAATTCTGAAGTTTTGACTTGTTAACTTGAGGCTGCTGATTCAGAATCTAACGTCAAGTCTCAACTGTCACATTTCTCATAGACATAAGTGTAACTTAGTAATAAGTTTAAATTTGAATCATCGGTTATTTCGAATCTGGCAATACTTATGTCATTCTATTCTGGCAAAAAATTTAGTATATAATCTCCACTGAACGTAATGAATCAATTTACGCTTGAGCAACGTTGGGATTAATTGAAAATTTAGGCCAACGAGAAACTGCACGATGATATCGATTTTCCAAAAAAAATTATCTTTTCGGATGACGCTCATTTTCATCTTATTGGGTACATTAATAAGCAAAATTACTGTATTTGGAGCTCAGAAAACCCACGCGAGTTCGTACAGAAGCCAATGCACCCATTAAGAGTGACTGTTTGGTGCGGCTTGTGGAGCAGAGGCATCATTGTCCCAGATTTCTATGAAAAAGAGGACGGCGCAAGCATTACCTTTAATGGATACGCCTACCGCCTCACGATAACCGATTTTATTGCACACGCTCTTCATGGTATTGATGTGAACGATATTTGGTTGAAACAGGATGGTGCAATTTGCCACAGATCTCATTCCACAATCGATTTATTGCATCAAACATTTAACGGCCGGTAATTAGCCGAAATGCATACGTATACATAATTGGTCGTTACAAGTTTTAAGTCATGATTACGATCTGGCTTCTCACAACGCTTATGTTATGTGTGCTAATTTTATACATGAGCGGCGAGACCTACAGTTTAAAGTCGATTTCGAACGACAGATTTTTGAGAAACTTTTCATGGCAGTTTCATTTACTCTCAGAGTTTTTGCCAAAAAAGTGCTGAAAAGAAGTCGCCGAAGAAATATTTTTTCATATTTTCGTTTAGATGTCTGACCTGGGCTTTGAAATCGGGCCTTTCGTCTAATAAGCCAACACACTACCAACTAGACTACGACGACTTCTAATTAGCCGAAATGGTGATGTCAACTGACCACCAAGAAGCTGCGATTTGATACCGTTGGCCTATTTTCTTTGGGGCGCCGTTAAAGAAAAGTGTTATGCCGCCAAACCAGAGGCAATTGAGCATTTGAAAACCAATATTCGTGATGCCATTGCCGAGATAAGACTCCATACATTCGAAAAAGTGCCCGAAAATTGATCCGATCGAATGAGGTACTGTGAGACCAGCCGCGGCACCAACAATTGTACTTCACACAACAAAACTCTTTTGTTTTATTGCATTTTTAAACTTAATCTTTTAAATTTTCCACGCAATATAAATAAATATAAATTTATAAATGAATTAGTTTTGTGGTTTACACAGGGTTAAATTTTAAATTTTTTGGCAATAATAAAGTCGCTCATTTTACATGACCCTACATACGTTTCCAAAATTCTTATAGTTTCCAATAAGCATAATTAACCAAAAATCGATGACAAATTAGAGATTAAACAATTCATTTATATATTACAGCAAATACTCTTTTAATAACGGCGTTAAACACAGAAATCTATTTACTACCACACTTTACTTCAAAGAGCAAAAATTTAAACGTCCAATATATTGGAACAAATGTCAGGTTAATAAAAAGTTTGCCAACAAACAAATAATAATTGGGAATTTTTTAAGAACGATGTATATTTTCATTGGAATCTTAGTTCAGATTGCACATATAAAACCATCTGATATATATAATATAAAATAAAATACAATAAAATTCCTCTTGAGTAAGTTTAGCGCACTAAAGTATTTGAATCGTATTGTTTATACGTATATAATTTTGTATTTAACACGTAATAATTATTATCAAATTAAATAACGAATAAAAACAAATATTTTCCTATTAAACAGCGAATGGAGAAGTTAAACGGAATCGATCTAATAAATAATATCAGTTTTCAGCCACAACAAAAAAATTATGAATTCTCTAAATCATTCTTAAAACAGACGTATGTATATACATATGTGCACGAACATATTCATCTATATGTTCATATATAATGTATATAGTATACTACATACGTATGCATGCATTTATACAAATTTATACGTGGCTGATGATATTCCATTGAAATAATTCCTTTTAAAAATACACAACATTCAAGGCAAAAAAAAGTACAAAACACAATCGCCACAGAAAAGTATAGAACACCGAAAACAGAATGAAAAAAGGATGTTGGTTGGTTGCTTGGCCGCTTTGTTTCCCTTATTAGCTTTAAAAATTACTAAATGCGAAATACTACCTATTTGCAATAAGATTTTAACTTGAAATGACACTAAATCGAACAAAATATTAAAAACTAATAAAAAAAACAAATTTTTTCGTTTCAATACACATTTGGAGTGTTTATCCACCCTTAATACCTATTAAGGCGTTTTACAGCGTCATTTCTTGGACAAAAATTGATAAAAATCCGAGAAATACATACATTGTATGCACATATGTGTATATCCAAAAAATAGACATCATTTCTGAACCAGTCTGAAACAATGACAGTAAACAAAAAATTTGAAGGCAAAAAAAAATACATAAATGTTAAAAAATGGCATACAAAGTGTCATCTGTTTAAAATCAAGTACTACAAGTAGATAAAATTATTTTTAAAATTATTTGCTGTTGAATATAAAAAAACAAACCCATAGATAAATATGGTCAGTTGTTTCCCAGGATTAAATTTCAAGTGATAAACATTTTCAAATTTAATATCCATTGTTTACAAAAAGTATTATTTATTTGCAGGAAAAAAGTACTGGCAAAGCCTGTAAATTCGCATAGTTCTGAAAATAGATATTCCCCGTTTAAATCGTTTTGCAAATAGAAAAAAAATAATAATAAAGTATTTTATGTTCAATTGGTTTATACATACATATGAGCTAAAAAATTAGTTCAGTGGGTAATATATTAAAAAAGTATATAATTTGTTTTGAATTGAGTTTACACTCTTTTTCACGAACTGATAATTAAAATTTTTACGATTTCATGTATCCAATTAAATAATAATATGACTGAACAAATCAAAATACAACGTAGCTAGATTTGTAACATTAGTATGTATTACACGCAATCAGTGAATATCCTGCACATTTCCCTTTCACTGAAGTAGCTATCATGCATAATTTGCTTAACGCCAAAAAAGTGCCTTGAGATGAACTGGAAAAAATTAATACACACAACATATATGGTGTAAGAAGTTATGTCGCAATTCTGATTAAATGATTGTAATTTTATTTTAACGCTGTTTTACAACAGAGATTAGTCTTTAAAACTAAAAACATTTATTTTTTGAGCAGAGTACTCTTAAGTAAATTTAGAGATTGTACAGTTGCCTTTGGTCATCTTTAAACAATTGTGATAATACATACAGTCAAAGCAAAAATTCTACATACACCACTGTATGTAGACTTTTTTCCGCTGATTTTTTTTTAATTGAAAATGATATAGCGTTGTTAAAGACAATAAGAATGTTTGAAAAAAAGAGAATTTGAAAAAATATAACGTAGAAATTATTGGGAAATAAACATAAAAATTAGCGGGAAAAAGTCTACGTTCAACGGTGTACTGTATATGAGTACGTACGATACAATGTCTCAGGAACATGTAGAGCAAAATATAAGTTTCGGTTCTAATGCTAATTAATTAATAATATTCATTTATAATAATAAATAAATGCATGATTAATAATACTAAGGATTATTAAATTTAAAGTTACAATAGTTAAAATTTTATGGAAAGGTGTTTGACATACAATATACTATATTGATAATAATATAATAGGTATGTAAAGGGCTATCCATTTCGTGGTTTCAAAAGTATGGGACTGGAATTCGACATCTGTCAAACTAAGTTGTGAAACCAATTTTTTTCTTTTCAGTTGAAAGTCTGACATTGACGAAAATGGATCGCTTAACTATCACACAACGCATAAAAATTATCAAAACCTACTACAAAAATGGTGATTCTGCCACAGCCACGTATCGTGCTTTAAGAGGAGATTGTGGTTTACATAATCGTCCAACTACGCAAGCAATTGGCAAAATTGTGAAGAAATTTGTTTCGCTCGTTCCGCTGAAAATATCGCTATTGTAAGTGAAAGTGTCGCCGAAGACCCGAATGTGTCGATTCCTCGTCGTTCTCAGGAATTAGGACTGTCTTACGGCACATTATGGCGTATTCTGCATTTAGATCTACACCTACATCCATATAAAGTCCAGCTCACGCAACAACTGAAGCCAGCTGACAATTCACAACGTCGTAGATACGTGGAATGGGTGCTTGAACAACAGGCGGTGGACGGCAATTTTTGGAACGAAATTTTCTTCAGCGATGAAGCACATTTCACACTCGGTGGGTATGTTAATACACAAAATTGTCGTATTTGGGGTTCTGAGAATCCCCAAGTAATTGAAGAGAGGCCATTACATCCAGAAAAAGTCACTGTTTGGTGCGCTCTTTGGTCTGAAGGTGTGATTGGACCTTACTTCTTCGAAAACGACGATGGAACGACTGTTACCGTCAAGAGACATTTCCTGGCCGCGTAATTTCTCGTCGTGGCGATATCAACTGGCCACCAAGATCATGCGATTTGACACCATTAGACTTTTTTTGTGGGGCTACGCGAAAGACCGTGTTTATGCATATAAACCTTCAACTCTTGAGCACTTAAAAACCAACATTCGTCAAGTTATGGCTGAGATACCGCCCAATATGTGTCAAAAAGTGGTCGAAAATTACCTCAAAATAATCAATGCTTGCAACACTTCGCGTGGAGGTCATTTAAATGATGTAGTGTTTCACACATAATGTCAACGTTCAAACTTTACAATAAAAAAGAAATATCATGAACAAAATATTTTATGTGTTTTAATTAGGTTTACTTTTGAAACCGCGAAATGGATAACCCGATATAAATAACTAAGCGAATTTTGATCAACATTTCAGCAAACATCGTTTTTAATAGATCATGTTTGTCGTATTGTTATGTTAGCTTATTAATCTTTTGGGTTTTAAAATCTGCTAAATTTAATTTAATATTTCTGTATTCCATTCAATCAGTTTCCATGATTTTTTTCTTTTTCAATTTTTCTTTTATAATACAGAGCATTAAATTATCACCATGTCACAGATATTAAAGTGTTAAAACTGCTAACATGTATCCACAAATGCTCTCAACTGTACATTTTCTTATGTAGTGTAATGATGTTGTCTTTAGAGATATTGTAGTCAATCATGTGCCATTCTATTTCAATGAGCAACATAGAATAACAGTACTGTCCATGTCTTGAATTGACTCCTGTTGATTTAAAAGGAGTGCTATTGTTGGCTTTACAGAGAAGATGTTTTTAGTTAGCATTTATTGTTAAAAATTTAAAATTATTATTTCTTGGAACTGACACAAATAAAATTAAATAAAAGAAACAAAGAAATACAACAGAACTAGCCACGAAACTCGTTTATTTAAATTGCAAAAGTACGAAAACATCAAAACAATACATTGACGTACCTATGTATGTTTAAACAACGAGTAATTCACTCACGCACTTAAATATACGTGCATATGCGATGACAAATGTACAGTAAAATCAGACTACTGGTGTCGTCGTATAAATTTATAAGAAATTTATACTTTAAAGATTCAATTTTTATTTTTTGAAACAACATTTGGAACTGATGGTCTTTTGTAGTTTGTTGGTAAGATTTTGTTATGCAAATATGTTTTTGTAACTCTTCCCTTCCCAAAACCAGTGTCAATTTAAGCAAAATAATTTTTAAACTGAAATAAATATTTACCTAATAAATATTTTACATACATACATACATAATTGGCCATTACAACCATTCAGTCAGGATTGCGGCCTAGCTTCTCACACCACACAAATTGTGTGCCTTAATTTTATACTTGAGTGGCGGGACCTACAGTTTAACGTCGACTCCGAACGACAAATTTTTTGAGAAACTTTTTCATGGCAGGTTCATTTACGCTCAGAGTTTTTGCCAGTAATCTGCTGAGAGGAAGTCGCCGAAGAAATATTTTTTTATATTTCGTTTTGATGTCTGGCCTGGGGCTCGAACCCGGGCTTTTCGCCTAATAAGCGAACACATTACCTACTAGACTACGGCGAAATTCAATAAATGTTTTACTTAATTAAGATGAAATATTTTTATGTCCTTTTAGTGGCTTTTTTGCTATGATAGTTATTTTATATAAAATATTTGACAACTCCTTTGTAAGTCAGCGTCTGGAGTTAGTGTTTTGATTTGATAATGTAGATCTGAAAAAAATAATATTTTCCTAAATCTTCGCAAAGCATTGTAATTAATAAATTCGATTTAAAAAATAAACTATGTAGTAAACTATTTAAAAACTCTGTTTTTACTTAAAAGTGTGTGGTAATTAAATTAAACTACCAAATTCTCTGAATTCTAATACTTATAGTAATAATACTAGATTAGACCAATTAACAATATCAGATAAAAACCGGATACATATATTTTAATAAATATTAATTAAACATATCGGTTTTGTAGTAGCGAAATAGATATTATTAGAATTCTTAAAATAGATTTATTTTTTAAAAACATAATTTTTATTAGAACTTCTTTCCAAAATGTTGCATTTCGTTAATTGAAATAATTAACAGTTTATACTTCATGGCGAAACGCCATTTGAACATTACTTTGTAGAGGAGAAAGGCAAATCGTTAAATATTTTCACTTTAACTGTTATTCGTTGTTTTTAAATAGTTCTGTAAAAAAATAACAAAGTGATACAAAATTAATCAAAGTAAACTTTGCGTTTGCAAAAGTGGAAGAAAATTTAGAAGTCAAGATTTCGTCGTAAGCTTTGAGCGGACAAAAGAGATCTTAATGTGTAAAGTAAGTATACTCATTTTATATTTCATTTTGGTATTATTTTCATATTTAGAACAAGACGTAAAATTATTCAGTATCAACCTACTACTTTTATCTTCATTATTAATTAAATAAATTTGTGTCATATAAAGCGCAACATTTTTTATTACATTATATTATTAGAATCCAGCACGAGTTCAAGAAATTTGTATAAGAGAAATAAAATTAAAAATTGTTTTACTTTTCAGACCTGTGTACAGTGGTCGAAATACGCAATCTGGCGTCATTTAATTTAAAACAGTATTGAAACATAATTATTTATTTTTGTTTCACTTGGAAATGTATAAAAAAGTAAATTTTAAACACATTTCATTTATTTCAATAATTTAGATATAAAAAACTTGCACAATTGATACATAGTTTTAAGGCAAAAATACATGTTTCTAATCAGAATCAGAATTATAAGAACAAACAGCGTCTTCTTGTATATGTATTTTGTTCTAAAAGTAAGTTTTGAACGTCATTATCTACTATTATTTGGTTTCGGGAATATAAAAAAGGGAGTTTAGGGATCGAGGAAATAAAAGGATCAGAAGAGAAGAGAAGTAAATGCATCAAATCTTCCATTGTATTTTCTCTTGAATTTTTCGTGTATGTTGTTCTCTAAAATTTCTTAGATCCTTATTTCTCGATTCCTGAGCTTCTTCAGACATCATCCCTATTGGAAGAGATACATGGTTTATAATATCGGAAAACGGCATATAAAACCATGGATATAGCGCAACATATATTTCTGCTGTTTGCATACAATACATTTGAAATGCATGTGTATTAACTTTATATTCACACGACATAGTTCGTAAAATTACACTGAATCTGGTTATTAATTCTACATTGACTCCAGTCAAAATAGCAGCTAAATTTGGTTCTTGAAAAAATCTTCTTGCAGTGTTACCGTTATTAGTATTTCCTGACCCAGGCCTAGGAATATCAACTAATAAAGACATTCTATTTCTCAATTGTTCTTGTATGTCTAGTTTAGTTTGTTGAACTATGTCTTTATCACAATAACGAATTTGCCATTTTTTTATAGGCATTCGGTAAGCAATGTTGAGTGTTGACAAGATATATTCAACCATATTTGTATTACATGATCGATTTTTAACAGCATTTAAGTCGTTCATCATTGTAGGTGTGGCTTTGCAAATGCCACATTTTTGCGACGAGGATTCTGCTTTAACACTAAACACTTTTTTCCTAACAACAATGTATCATATGTTTATATGTTTGCATTTCTTATTTTTGCACTAGTTTGCATAAGTTTGCAGGAATGTTTTGAGAAACCGCCGTCCACGTATAGACAAAAGGCTTCATCGGGCTTATATGCAATAGGTTTACTAACCTCTGAAGCAATAGTTTTTTTAATCTTAGCTGCAACTTCTTTGTTAGAATGTGCCATTGATACCACTTCAGATGCATTTCTTTTCCCCGCTTTGTGTAAACTAACGCGGGTGGCCACTACATGCTCCTCACAAGGGGTTTCATTCACAAGTTGTGAAACTTTGTTTATTTGGGTTTTAGGGGAGCATTCTGCGAACTCTTTTGTAGGTCGTCCAGCATTATGACTTGTTGTTGGTTGCTCAAACAATAAAATTTCACTGTCCAACCAATCTTTATTGCGTTCTTCAAAATTCGATAAAGTCCTGTTGGAGTTCTTCCACTTTTCTACCAGTCTACTTATAAAGCTTCTCAGTTTTCTTTTATTTCTCGGCACTGATTCTCACTAAAATTATTTCTGAGAATGATATTATCAAATACACGGGCTTCTACAGCAGAAAATTTGTTTGTGGGTAATTTTCGTTATACCAAATTTGAAAAATTGTGCGTTTTGAGACATTCATTGAGCCTAAAAAATGCAATAACAAGTGAACGGGAAGGAACGGGTAGACCATTTTGGACAACAAATAAAATTAATACATAAAAAAGGAATTGGACTGAATCCCATTGAATCCCGAAAGTTGCGTCACCTACCTCAACCCATTTCTAAAAAAACTGGAGGAACACAGGTCACAAACATTCATTTTTTAGTACATAAATACCTTTTACTTAAAAAAATGAATATAGTCTCCAAAAAATTAATCACTTGTATCAATATCAACAAAAATCACACACTGAGTAATTTGGCGCAGAATTTTTAAATACAAAAGCTACAACAAATAATATGTTTGACAGCTCACAGCTGTGCGAATATTAAAGCAAAACAAAAGTAAAAACGTCAATATGATCAGTTATCGATAAAGTGCAAAAAAGTTATCGATTTTAACACACTGGTACAATGGGTCAATTCGACCTCCGGGTATTGTACTTGTCAATTAAGACAAGTACACGTCCTCTAACCTAACATTTCAAAATTTGAATTTAATGACGCCAAATCATTCATTTCGACCAATGTGCTGTATTCCAATCTTAGTTAATTTAAAAATAATTAGTTTTTCTACTGAATTCAATTATTTTAAATGAATAGAAAATTTTTAGTTTTCATAAATCACATATCATAATTCTTCTTAAGCAAACATCTACTAATGAATGTATTGCATTGGAATATCGGAAATCATTAGCTTTCTTTAAGTTAAACAAACTGCTATGAATTGGTATTAAAAAATCAGATCGATAGCAAAACATATGAATCAAACTAAGCTTCGGACAACTGAAGAATGTTGCGCTGTTATCAAAGGAATATTAAAAAAGAACTGTACGATTCGTTAGAACTATGCAGCGTAAGCGGTTCGAAACGTTAGGCGATAGTCAATGGAAATCATCAACGCCAAAATAAAAGGAAATTAATTTTAGTTTGTTTTCCATTTCTTCTTAAATATCACTAAATGTATCAAATATATACCTTTATGACAACGAATTTTATATGAGCAAGATCACGCTTAAGAAGTTTATTAAAGGCTAGTGCAAACGTTACAGATGTTAGGAAATTTATTTAAAAATAAATTAAATGTTTTTATAAATATGTTCACATTTTTACTGAAGGTATTTATTAATAGATTATCCAACGATCATGCTGTATACGTCAGGTTCATTCCTTACTTATTGATAAAGCTTCATAAACTGAGATTATATCCACATATGCAACTGTAAAAATAATATAAACTTGAATTTCTAATATATACATACGTTACAACCGTTCAGTCACCATTGAGACCTGGGTTCTTATATCATCCATGCTGTGTGAATTCATTTTATTCACTAGTGGAAGAACCTAAAGTTTAAGTCGAATCCGAATGACAGATTTTTTTTTATCAATATTTAAGTACAGTCAAATCCATGTATTTGTAAAGCCTTGGAAGGTTTAGATAATGTATTAACTAAGTTAGCCATCAAATCGATCTCCCATTCGAAAACAGTTATGCAGACACGAAAGTCTAATACTCAAATTAAAATAGATCTTTCCTAAAAAATATAGACATATGTACGAGTATGATTTAATAAAGAAATCTTTAAGGAAGAGTATACCTTAACAAGGGAACTTTATGACTTTATAACATCAACCAATTATTTTCGATGTTTCCCCAGGTTCGATTTTATTTTACACAATTCTGGACATGCCGAACTCATTTTGAATGTTGATGCCACAAGAAATATGTATTAATAAAGTTGGATAAACAGTTTGTTGAACAATCGAAACGTGTGAAAAAAGGACCAACTTGTTTATTCAACTGTGTTGTACAACAAATCGTAATGTGTGTCGGCCGCATTACGATTTTCGTTTCGTTTTCGTCTCTGTTAATATAATATCCACTATAAAAAAATGCAATCACATTGGATAATCAAACAAGTAAAACTGTATCCATGTAACATGTGTAACTTGTGTAGAGAAAACTCTCTCTGAAACTACACTTTTATTGTCGTTTAACGCGGAAATCGCATATAGAATCAAAATTGATATAAATACAAATAGGTTACAACAAATTATTTGTAGAAACTCAAAACTTATTGTAGATTTAACTTCTTCTATACAACCCAATTTGAAACAACATTTGATGCTACAGTAGTGGGGAACCGCCGCTGCTACAAATACAGAGAAATATTCATTAAGATTTAAACCTGCCGTTACTTAAAATGGAAATCATAAAACTTGTTGAAAAGTACTTAGTGAGCCTCAATGGAACATTCGAACTTATTATCCCTTAGTATTATAAATAGATAAATAAAGTTAAATAAATAAGCAAAATAAACGCCATCTGGTGTGCACAACTGCATCCATTTATTGTCCTCCCAAGTTTTCAAAAATAAAAAATAAATCTTACGGTTACTTCTAAACACAAATTTTTTATTTTTGTTTTCTGCCGATAACTACACGGTGAAATAGTACAAATACAACAATATAAACGACCGTACTTGCTAATTCTATCAATCTTTGATCCAAAGACAATAAAATTTATTCGGTTGATATGGAATGGCAGTTGATAAGACAACATCAATTGAAGACAGAACAGAATAATATACAAAGCAATTGCAAGCGACGTCAAAATACGGCACCCCAAAAAAAGGTCTGATGATGACTCGAATATTGATTCAACTCTATAGCGTGCAACGAAATATCTTAAAAGACAAATGGCTTCTAAACTTCCATTACAAAGAGCGAATGGTATTCAGCGATTTCCTAAAGCTGTCTTCGGAACAGCCGCATCAATAAATTTTTAATTTACTGACAATCATTATTACCTACAGGTCAAGGCAAATTCAATAAGGTAACCGTAACTCTACAACAAGTACAACAATGCAAAAACAACACGCATTTTGTTTTTGTTAAACCTCCATTCGGATGTCAAAATAGGAAGAAAAAAAATGGAAAAGAAAAAAAAAATTAACAACAACACACAAACGCACAACAAACACACACAAATTTTGACAGCCCAAGACCAGTCAGCTGTTTCCTCACGGTCACTTGTTATGAATTCGCTTTGCTCCAGGTAATAAATCAAATGCCATAAAAGTTGCAACTTTCAGTAAAGTCATTATAAAAATATATGGAGTTATTCATATTTAATGTGTCAAATGTTGCCTTCAATAGTCAAAAATATTAATCAATTAATTAATAACAATGATATTATGGAAAGGTAGTTTCGTGGCAGATCCATATAGGTAAGTTTTTGAGGATATATTAAAGGCCAAACTAACCCCTGCACTTATTGCTGGTAATTAGATGCGTGCCGAATCAACAGTTAGCAATCAAAGTAAAGCATAATACTATAAAACAAATTTATAGATTATAGTGGGAAATATGAAAATAAATATTGTTTTGCTCTCGTTTCAGAGGTTTACTAAGCATTATATAAAGTACTAAGCTATTCCCAAAACAAGGTAAGCTAAGACAAGAAAGTATCATATGGCTAATCATTTATCTAATATATACATAGTACTTTAGAGATACAAAGTTTACAGGATAATATTTTTATTTCTAAAAAAAAGTTTCAAATTATTGAATACATCAAGATAAGTGAGCAAAAATACTTCGCTCTTTATATGCCCTAAATAGAGGTTTTATTTTTCTACTCTCATCACCTCAAGGGTATACAGGATTTTAAACTTTTAGGGCCATTATTATAACTTGCCGTTAACTAAAGGGAGGATTTTAACGGGCAGATAAATTGTTTTTCGTAATTATGGGATATGATGAGAAATATATGTAGGATTTTTTCCTTTATGTCAATAAAACAAATTTTTATTAACAAAAAGATATATTTTATTCGACAAAAAGAAAAATTATATTTAAAATATTTCACAATTTCTTATAATATTTTACACTTAATGGTGTTTCAAAGAAAAGTGTTATTTTACTTTCGGTATCAGTTTAAAGACTAAAACTATTTCACGAAATGTATTAGTTCGTTCGTCATTGTTATTCGTTGTTCTTCGATAAGCCTACTATGGTTTGTTCGTTATTTTGTTAGTCGTTATTGGATAAGCCTACTTTGTTCAATTCGTTAGTCGTTGTTATTCGATAAGCCTACTATGTTCGGTACGTTAGTTGTTGTTGTTTTCGTTAGTCGTTATTATTGAAAAGCCTACTATGTTTAGTCGTTGGTATTTTCGTTAATCGTTGTCATTGGAAAAGCCTACTATGTTTAGTCGTTGGTATTTTCGTTAATCGTTGTCATTGGAAAAGCCTACTATGTTTAGTCGTTGGTATTTTCGTCAGTCGTTGTTATTGCACAAGCCTACCACAATTATCATTATTGGTAGGGTTGCCCACTTCTCGTCCGTCCTGTCCCCGGTCCCACATTTGGTTTGTTCGTTATTTTGTTAGTCGTTATTGGATAAGCCTACTTTGTTCAATTCGTTAGTCGTTGTTATTCGATAAGCCTACTATGTTCGGTACGTTAGTTGTTGTTGTTTTCGTTAGTCGTTATTATTGAAAAGCCTACTATGTTTAGTCGTTGGTATTTTCGTTAATCGTTGTCATTGGAAAAGCCTACTATGTTTAGTCGTTGGTATTTTCGTCAGTCTTTGTTATCGCACAAGCCTACCACAATTATCATTATTGGTAGGGTTGCCCACTTCTCGTCCGTCCTGTCCCCGGCCCCACATATAAGATAGAAGTGATCGTTAAGCTAAAGGGAGGATCATCCTACCTTTAACATTTAAAGGTCACTTTATGTTTGAACTTGCCATGTATGTATATAATATTATAATATGTACATACATAATATTATGTATTTTCATTATGGCAACTTCAAATTTAAACAAAATTAACATATACAACAAAAAAACGAAGCCCACGGTTGCCACTGCGTTAAAAAAAAACTTGTATAATTGAACAGTTTTATCGACATTGCTCTGGCACTGCCATATTTTTGAAAAATTTTATTCGTAAGTTTTAATAACGAAAATAAGTTAAAGGTAACTTTCCAGTTCCCTTTAGCTAAAGGTACCTTTAACTAACCCCAAGTTTAACGGCAAGTTGTAATAATGGCCCTTACTATATAAGTATGCGGCTCCCATTTAACGACTTCTGCCGTGGGTGCAAATCCGCTGAGGAAGAGGAGACTGTTATCCACTTTTTCTGTCAGTGCCCGTTTCTTGCTAGGTGCAGATATATGTTATTTGGTTCTCCATTTCTTGTCAGCTTGACGGAGCTATCATCTATTGACATCAATGATATACATAGCTTCGTTTATCAAACTTTCAGGCTGGTTTTCCAGCGTAGGGTAGTCGTACTTTTGATGGGCAGCCCTTGCGGTGACCAACTTCTTCCTCTTCCCTGATTTTGGTGGAACTTGGTCAGTATAGGGACTACGTTCACATGTGGTCTCACAACGGGCCGCTATGTGTGCTCAAGTGAGCTTTGTGATATCCGAGCTACCACTCCGACATAACCTAATCTTACTATATAATTAATTTTTTAACACAATATGACCCAATGATTATGGTACTCAGTGTTGGTGCATAAAATATAAAAAAAGTTCATTATCAAAGCTTAGTTCAAATCCTAATAAAAACAAAATAACCATGTTTTAAAACTTTTTTGGTCTCTTATTATAGTTATGTCTAAACTACTATTGAACCTGTTTTTAAATACGCTAATAAATACTAATTGAACTTACCTCATTTGTTGTTGATTTGAATTTATGTTGACATGCGTCATTATATTAAAAGTGTTAAAGTCTATCCGCCGTTTGGCTTGGCATTAATGTTAATATTAATTTCTGTTTATTATTTTTAAGAATTTGTTTTTGTTGTTGTCTCACATTACACATGAATCAGTTTTCTTTAGAGTGTCATTTAGCACGCTGTCTTCATTTACACAAATCATATATGGTGAATACCTTTCCTGATTACTTTCACTTAAATCGAATTGAATTATTGTTACAATCTTACTAATAATTGAAATGCACGTATCTAAAAATAGAAAAAGGAATACAAATTAAGGGCAATCATATATAAGAAAGTGAATAAAGTGATAAAGGAAAATGTGATGAGGCAGTTATTTAAAAATTAATATATTTATGTTGTTATATAACCACTTTTCTTTTAAAAATACTTATAATTCTTGATTATATTTTTACATATACAAATATATAGTATATTATATATGTTTATATTATATACGTTATATATTATAAATGTACATTAGGCTGTCCCGAAAATTTTTTTTATATTTCCCTAACGCAAGACCTCCTAAAATTTGCGTAATTGATCGTAGGTTACCAAACTGATTTTAAAATAAAATGAAACTATATCTTCAGGGTTCTACCAAACTTCAAAGTTTTGAAAAGTAGTTATTTTCATGATTATATTTCGCTATCCTTAATTTCGACACCTAAACTAAATACGCCACGACTATGTATAACAACAATACTTTACGGGCGACTACGAATTTGCTAGACACAGTGGAGTTTGTTTATAACGTACACTGTTTATAATGAATTTTTTATAAAAAAAAAAAATCCGGAAAAAATTGCCAAATTTTGGTCCAAAAAAATATGTTTAAATTTTAAGTTTTGGTCATTTATTATTATATTATATAAGTTTTATTTTCTTGTACATTAATTGCAAGTATAAAATATATTAATAAAATTAATTTGTATCTCGTTTTTTTAATTTTTTATTTTAAGCATAGGGTTTGGGTTTGTAAAAACGTTTTCGATAGTAGAGCCCTCAAGATGGCATGTAATTCGATTTTTATTACTTTTGCCGTAATCTGTGTAAAATTACGCAAATTTTGATACCTCTTGCGAAAGTGTAGCTGTAAAAACTATTTTTGCCATTCAAGGACGGGACAGCCTAATGTACATATGTATATTAAACATTCAGATCTATGGGATGTAGTTATCGTCATACTCTTCGTCATGAGCAAATCAGGGATATTTACCGAATATAATAAAAAGTTAAAAAAATTACGCAAAGTGAAAAAAATGAGAATTTGACTATGAAGACAAATTCAAATTGACTTTCCATTACACACTACCAAAACGACCCGACGAATGAGTATTCCAAACCTTAAATATTATTATCCAAACGTTTCTGAGTGAAACAGCTTTAGTGGTACATATACATCAAGTGATTTCAGAAATTAATGAAATTAGACCTGAATCATTTAGGTTAGGTTAGGTTAGAGGACGTGTACTTGTCAACTGTGACAAGTACAGTACCCGGAGGTCGAATTGACCCATTGTACAACGTCCTAGCTTCTCACACCACTCGTGTTGTGTGCGTTAATTTTATACATGAGTAGCGGGACCTACAGTTTAAAGTCGACTCCGAACGACAGATTTTTGAGAAGCTTTTCATGGCAATTTTTACTCTCAGAGTTTTTGCCAAAAATCTGCTGAGAGGAAGTCGCCGAAGAAATATTTTCATATTTTCGTTTTGATGTCTGAACTGGGATTTGAACTCGGGCCTTTCGTCTAATAAGCCGACACACTACCTACTAGACCACAGCGACTTCGACCTGAATCATTTACTTTTTTTCAACAATCTCTAGAAAGAATCTGCAAAGAAAATTAAACTTGCTGTAGGTAATCTACTGTATACAAGACGATTTCTTCTATTTTGGTAGCTTAATTCCTTGACCACTTTCTGCTAAACACTTAACAGTCCTCTGTTAACCGTACTATTGGTCCTGCTAAATTTTTTGTTTTCTTTGCCAGTTAATTATTTTCATTATTTTTATACACATTAGTTTTTAAAATAATTGCAAATTAGTGCAATTTAGTTCTTAATAACGAGCATTAAGAGGCGCACATTATAGTAGTTAGAGACAATGAGGTCGATTTTGATTCAGATTTATTCTCCTGGTCTATAGCATTAATCCTAGAGACATTAGTTTATTTCGACCGGCCTTTTGGATTTAATTTTCATCTGGCTGCTATCCAGGATATTAACAGTCTGGATAAGGCGATGGGTAGACTAACGACCACCTACAAAGTGGCCATTAGAAAGGTTGCAGTGGAAAAATCCAAAATTATGCGCTAAGCCTCAGTGGTGGTGTCGCGAAATATCAACTTTGTGTGGCGAATACAGGAGAACGTTTACTGAGGCCAAGTTAAAGGGCGCCTGAACTGACTACAAACACAAGTTACATGAGTATAAGAACATGAACCGAAAGTCGAAGAGAAACTCTTGAAGGTCCTTTTGCGGAAGTGAATAATTTCCGAACTATCTCGAATGAGAAGACTCTTAAAGTTTCAATTTTGCTCAGCATATTAACTTCAATTTGAGCTATGACAAATTAAAATATTTAGAAAGGCGAGGAACCTTTTCAATTATAAGGCTGTGATCACTACCGCGAAAGATTTCAGACTTATAAGTCTGACCTCATTCCTTCTTAAAATATAAGAAAGGGTTATGGACAACGGGACATTTTTGTTGTGAAAGAGTGATTACTTTATCAGAAGAGTCATCACTGCACCCATTGGAAAGGCCCATAAGGCAAGGGGATTGAATGGAGGCAGATTGGAAAATCAAGTTTTCTCTATACTTTGTGGGGAGCAGCAATGATGTGGTTTTAAGGTCTTCTATTATGCGAATAAACTGGCCATTGTTATATGATTTATGGCCGTTGAAGTATTTGATTTGTTTGAATCGGATGATTTCCTAATTAAAGTTTGATTCTCAAGTTGCCCTTTAGGGACCGTCCGCCACCTAACCCAACATAATCTATTTCTACATTTATATTAGTTTACTTGCCAAAAACAGCTACTTTTTAAAGGATGGTTCCATAAATTAGAATTCCTGACCTCTTAATTGAAAGGCCTACACTTATGTCATCAGTTGTCTTCTGTTAAAATATTATTAGGATGTGTCATTTACATATGTAGGTTCTGTTTAACAGTCACAGACAGCAGACAAACGCTTGATATGAGCAGAAAATGTAAAAAAATTAATTACGTGCAAAAAATGGAAAAAATTAATGAGTTTTTCAAAAACGTGGATCAAAGGTATAGAATCCGAAGATAAATCTTCTATACTGTCAGTATTTAATACAATTATTAAGAATTAGAGTTACACATGTATTGTTCTAGAATCTCAATATAGTAAGTATTTTCGGAATTGTAAGCAAATAATCGTAACCATTTTTAATGCTAATCTAAAAGTATATGATTCAAGCCAAAAATAGAATTATAAGACCATCTTACTCCAAAAGGACATCGTTGACATAGACGTCACTAAAAAGTGAAGAGGTTGGTTAATATTACACCACGAACGAACTTTTAATATTTTTTTTTACATAATTTTCAATTATCTACAGAGCAGCAGGGAGAACAACAAAACAAAATACAAAAATATTATATTTCACTGTTTGTTTATTTTTTTGTTTTTTTTTATTTCTCAATAATCAGTACGGATGTCTTGTATAAAATGTATTTAGTTTTTTTCTGTTTAATACATTAACGTTTTCTGGCGATAAGAAAAAATCTGTTTTTATTAAAATTATATACGCGACGCCACAGCATTGGTGCACTTTAATTTATTTAAAATGAAATTATTATATTAATGTAATTACTGTTATTTCTTTTCTTTGCTATTATACATATATGTACGTGCTTTTTTTCTTTTTTTTTTGATTGTTAGTTAATTTTATTATAAAACGAATTAAAGAAAGATCTAAAATTCACCATCAGATTTCTACAAAATTCCCGGAATATTTGCCGGTTTTTAGGTTTAAAATAAAAATGTTGCTTTTATTAACACTGAGTGTTGTTGCTAACAGTTTAATACCAACATTTAGTTGTTTGTTTTGCGATCTTCTTTTTACTCGTTTTAACTTTTCTTCTCTGTTGTTTTCATTTTCTTAGTGAGTGCAGCTAAATGATCGATTCAATTTATTTCGCTCTGAGTTTATAACAAAATTATATGTACAACTTTTCCCATAACTGGTTAGTTAAAGTCTTTGCTCATATAGATGCTTTACAGTATTTAGCTCTTAAGTAAACTATACAGTATGTATATGAAGGCAAAGATAAATTTTGACAAGTCAGTTTAATTTTTAGTCCAGCGAAAATAGCTCAACGACTCAGCAGAGGTTATACACAAGATTGAAAAATAATAAATCAATTGCGACAAAGTTGAAAAATGTGATACAAGAGTTCTTGGCTCGCCATATTTTCACGCTGTTATAAAAAATAAATAAAAAAATAAGTTTAAATATTCAACATAGGTAGTTTCTTTAGAATATTCAAAATATTTGTCGTTTTTAGTTTATTAGTACACCTATCCCCCGTTTTACACGGTATTCGTTTTACACGTTTTCGATCTTACACGGTTTTTGAAAATAAAATTTTTTTTAACGAAATTTATTAATTTTGCATTTACACGAAATTATAAACACTAAACTATAATTTGCTTATATCTACAATAACATTTTCATTGTTTTAGTGTCAAAATATTTTACTGTCAAAATACAACACTACAAAATGTATGTTACAGTTACGAATTCTTATTAGTCTATGTCTATGATGGAAATAGATAAGATGGAAACTCCCCGTTTTATGATCATAACTAAATTTTATGTGTGTATAAGCTAGATTGTTTGAAATACCAAAACAAAGAGCATCATTGTTTTTAAACTTTGTTTTTAATTAGTGTTTATATATAATTGATAGCGTAAATTTATTCAAGGTGAGCAAATAAAATGAAGTCGCCGTGGTCTAGTAGGTAGTGTGTTGGCTTATTAGACGGAAGGCCCGAGTTCGAATCCCAGGTCAGACATCGAAACGAAAATATGGAAATATTTCTTCGGCGACTTCCTCTCAGCAGATTTCTGGCAAAAACTCTGAGAGTAAAAATTGCCATGAAAAGCTTCTCATAAATCTGTCGTTCGGAGTCGACTTTAAACTGTAAATAACGTTCAATGTGTTTGTTATTCATCATATTAAAAACTGACAAAATAGGCTTTTTATAGTGATTTTCGTTTAGCACGGGTTTTCCATATAAGAGTGAATTTTTCGAGTTACACGGTTTTTTATGGAACCTATCTTCCGTGTAAAATGGGGGATAGGTGTATAGGTATGTACATATTTTAAAGAGTGTATATTATGTACATATGTACGACAAAATATGTATTGTTCTCAAAGAACAAGATTCATATTTTTTCAAATTTGATTGTTATTATCTTATATATAAAAATGTATTCAATAATTAAGACTGCAGTGATACATTAATTTTAGACTGTCCTTAGACTTAAAATACCTACGTTTAATAAATTGAAAGAAAAGAAGTTACCGCCTGTGTACGGCATTATAAAACAACACCATGTAAACAATTTTCGATAAATGTTTCAATAATAAAGAGATATGCTCTTTAAAACATTTATGTTATAGATTATGGCGTCAACGATTTATGTAATATTTAGACAAAAATATATTTCTTCTTGTAATATTAACAATTTCAATGATATACATACATATGTATGTATATGCATATATATGTATGTACACATCAGATGCAACAGATGATATTAAGGTAGTCGTATTGTTTCCTTATGGTACATTGACATGCAAATGAATGTACATATGTAAGTGGAGGATTACGAACTGTTATAGATTTTTTATTATTCCTTAAAAACAAATCCAAATAATACATGATGTCCACAATATTTGTAGTTAATTTTATTTTCATATTTTCATTTGTAAATATTTTTAACCAGAAACTTTTGTAACACAGACATCTGTAACAGAATTAAACTTCCAAACAATTTTTTACTTTGGTAACACGCTCACAAAGAATTCTTTTCTCTTAAATTATAAAACATACCCCGTACGGGTATTTTTTTGTAATCACTATTTGCCGTTTTCAACGAGTTCCAGTGCATTTAAAACATGTTTGTACAATAAGTGTGTACTTTGTATCGTATTTGTATATGCTACTTGTTGTTATTGGTCACCTATTGGTATTTCTGTCTTATTTTGTGCGTGCCTTATGTGCTCAAGAAGGCCGTCTGCGTAAAATTACTTATTTGCTTAAAAAGTTGTCACTCACTGTTGTGTATATTTTTCTATTTGTTTTTATTTTTGTTTTGTTCTACCTTTTTGTGGATTTACTCTCAACATAAAGCCAGCAAAACAAAAACCTGAATAAAATAGCGCACTTGTTACACATGTAAAAAAACAACAACAACAAAAATACGAACTAGTAGAGAAAATAACTTGTACTCTATGACATTTGTATGGGTTGGTATTTGTTAGGAGCTATAAAATTTCTGCATCTAGCTTTAAAAGGACTTTAAATAGATTCCATTTCCGTTTCTTAATATCATCACATATCGTACTACTACTTGAGATTGTAGCAATAAAAAATTTTATGTGCAGATGATTTGATTTATCTTGCCATATGTAAGAAAATATGGTAAACAGAGCAGCAGTACCTATTTTATTTTACAATTTTATCATTTAATCATTTTCTTATCTCCTTTTTTTCTGCATTTTACACTCGGACACATACACATTTCTTAAACCGAACAACTTGTACTGCCAACATCTTTTCTTTAATATTTTCTCGATTAATGTTTTACCAGTCTCTTATTATTTTTTTAACTTTGAAAACAAATACAGTACAGAATACAAGACTGTTCTCTTTATTATTTTATTTTATTTTTTTCATTTGCGTTTTAGTGTACAAGGGAGCATAAGCAACGATAAACGAAAAACAATTTTTTTATTTGCATTAATTATACATTTTTTTCACTGTATGTATGTATATTCTTTATTCTCACACAATTTTTTTACACGATTTTGTTATTACATACTTTGATTATTATATGTATATAATTTTATGTGTGCTAATTTGTAAATTTTTAATTTGAAAAACAAAATATATTAACAAGTTTGTGAAACTTTTTAGCAGTGGCAAAATTATTGTTGTCGCTAGCTTAATACTTTCTTTGTAGACGTATGTACAACCCGTGCCAGATTAAAAACGTTACGTCTACACTCTACAACAGTTGCGTACGATTTGACTGAGCACGATAAAGAGCATCTGTTTATACCAGTTTTGTTAAGAGTTTAATTAAGAATAAAATAAATTCAATGAGATAGAGATGGAAAATGCTTTTGTTATTCAGTACCAACTAAAGGAACCAAAAAATATGATTTCGTTTAAAGAGGTACTATTTTTGTACACGCATGTATTAAATGGTGAGGCAAGTCTTTTTGAAACAATTTGGTCAATTAAATTAAAAAGCGGTATTTCCAAAAAAGTTATAATTTTATTTGACCAAGTAAATAAATTCATAAAAAAGAAATAATTAATTGTTAGTACCTACTGATATAAAAAAATAAATTACAATGTTTAAAATATACAGCAAAGAAAAGAAAAAAGCTCTTCATACATACAAATATATACATATTTTTAGACATAGTTACATATGTAATTTTCAGTATAAGAATAGTACTACCATGACGATTTCTTGCATATAAATTTGACTCACTTAACAGCTTTTTTAAGTCTCAATTCAGTGCTCAGGTTAGTTTTGCACATTAAAAGTTTACTTTCAGAAACTCCTCTACATTTTCTTTTAAGCTTTGTTTTGCTTTTGCCCGCTCAAATTTTAGTTTAGGTTTACACACATCATGCCTTTTTGCTTACTTCTCTTTGGAATTTGCATTCATGTACATTCAAACACGAATTGTTTTTTTTTCGTTTGGAATATAACATACAAAATGAAAAATAATTTACATGATTTTACGGTCAAGTCTTTATCACTTGCCATTCTCTTTTCTGTCATTGGTTCAATGTATGAGGTGGACGTTAGTACTTTGATGTACATTAAACTTGTCCCCATAAAACAAAAAAATCTAAAGGTAAAACAGCAAAACAAAACAAAACTAAAAATTATGACGGCAAAACCAAAACAAACTAGTTGATACATAGCTGTTAAAGTATTCGACATATGTATGTCAAAAGTACCTAGCTTTGTGCGTTCTATTAACGGAGTATGCAAACTTTCAAGGCACTATGTTATCCATATACTGTCAGATTTCAACCGGGGTAGTAGGACCCTTTTTGACAAAGGAATGGTTTTTCAATCAATTCACAAGATATAACAAATCTAGAATCATAAGTTTACGCTACGGGCGTAATGTTCGATTCTGTCGCAAACGGAGGAGAGTATTAGAAATAAAACAATTTCTCGAATTCGGAATATTAGAAATTAGAAACAATTTCTCCAATTCACGTTTAACGTTTTTATTAAATTGATTAGAAAAGCAAAAGTGTATTTCTGTTTTTAAAGTTTTACACAACAAGTTCTAGAATACATTGTGAGTGTTTATGCGATTTGGAGTACTTTGATAATTTTCAACACTCCTCCTCAAATTAGTAAACACCAGATTTCAGTCTGAAGGTTTCCAGTTTTGTTGTAGGCAACGCCTTTGTCAGCATGTCTGCTATCATCTCCTCGGAAGGGCAGTAGTCACAACTAATTATCCCCTTGTCGACGTAATCTTTTACAAAATAGAATTTCGTGTCTATATGTTTAGATCGATTGCTTAGTTTCTCGTGTTTGATCAAATTCAGGCAGCTTCTATTGTCTTCGTATGTTGTGGTTGGATGAGTTTGCTGACATCCCAAATCGGAAAGGACATTTCGGGTCCATATAACTTCCTTTGCAGCTTCGGAGAGTGCGATGAATTCCGCTTCTGTTGTTGACAAAGATACACACGTTTGTTTCTTGCAAGCCCAGCTGTCTGCACAACCATTAAATAGTAATATATAGCCAGAGTTGGACTTCCGGTCAAGTCTGCTTTCCGCCCAGTTGGCATCTGCATAGGCGATCAGCAGATTTCGACTATCTGAGCCACCGTTGAGATTTAAATACATTTCAGATGTTCCCTTTAGGTACTTCGCTATGCGCTTCAATTCGTTCCAATCTTCACAGGAGGGGTTACTTGTCTTTCTTGCCAATATGGATACACTTGCAGAAATGTCAGGACGTGTATTTACGGATATATATAACAAAGAACCCAATAAACTTTGGTATTCATCATTTCGTAGTAATAATTCAGATTCGTTTTTCCCGTAAGACGGTTCCAACGGATATTTGGAGTGTTTTGCATCTTGCAGACCGAATTTTATTAATACATTCTCAATATATTGTTTTTGTCTCATCTTATAATTGAAGTCATCGGTTCTCACAATCTCCATACCGAGATATTGAGAAATAGCTCCCAGATTGTTCACTTCAAATTTTTTATTTAACATATTGTAAACGCATTTTATCTGTTGACCATTTTTAGCAGCAACCACCAAGTCGTCAACATAGACCAACAGGTAAACATCTTCCCCATTTACGACTTTGTGGTAAAAACATGGATCAGCCTTACTCTGAATGAAACCACCATCAATCAAAACGTTGTTAAGAGCTTTGTTCCAGACATTTGCACCATGTCGCCACCAGGTTGAAGTTTCAATTCACAAATAGTTCTCATCAATTTTACCTTGTTACTTAAAGATGATTTCTCATGGTAGGCCTTTAAAATATTCCATGCATCTTTAGCGTTCTTGCTACTCGCAATACGGAAAACTTCCGACTCTTCTACAGCCAAGCCAATCAATATAGAGGCATCAGTGTCACGCTCTTTCCACTTCGCATCGGGATTCGCGGGAGTTTCAACTTCAATAACGTCCCAAACCTTTTCTCTTTTCAACAGCAACTGCATCTTGTATTTCCACAGCTCGTAATTGTCCCGATTCAACTTCGTTATCAGAAGTCTTGCATCAGCCATTTTCAATGACAAAAAAGAAAATAAAATCACTGGACAATAGAACAAACGAAATAAAATCGCCTTATTTATATAATACAATGCAGACACACAATGGAATTATTCCTTTCTTCACAAAATGAAAAATAGGGGGAGGCCCATAACCTATTAGAAATAAAACAATTTCTCGAATTCGGAATATTAGAAATTAGAAACAATTTCTCCAATTCACGTTTAACGTTTTTATTAAATTGATTAGAAAAGCAAAAGTGTATTTCTGTTTTTAAAGTTTTACACAACAAGTTCTAGAATACATTGTGAGTGTTTATGCGATTTGGAGTACTTTGATAATTTTCAACAGAGAGAGTAGTGTGGAGTACATTGTCAAAAGCGGATAATGACAACACTGAAAAATAATGAAAATATTGAGAAGCAACAGGAATAAGAAAATGTAATTTTCTTTTGCGAGGTTAGACAAAAAGGACGCACACTCACCACGGCGATAATTTTAAGCAAATTTTAATAACATGATTAATTGTATTGCATAAAGTATTCATAAAATAATTATTATAATACAAGTGTTGAAAACCTCTCAACTCTAACAAAAATTTTGATCTTCTTCAGCCTCTAACATCGAATACTATAGATCGAACCCCAATTCGGAAAATTTGGTAATCATTACTGGACTTTCTTATATGAAAGAAAATCTTTATATAAGCTATTTATACACTAAGAGATACATACATATATAAGAATTGAATTTGAAGAGAAATACCTATAATATATTTCCCTTAAATTCTTGTATCATTTTGGTACACTCAACCTAAACATACATACCTTTTCAATTTTTTAACTGTTAACACATGAAATAATTGATCAAACTCAAATTTTTTGCTATTGTTTTAATAAATAATACTCACACATACAAGCCGAGGTGAGTTTGAAAAAAATCAAAATACTTTTGATTTTCACTGCATGCGTTGCATAAACCATATGTTCTCTTCTTCTTGACAGCAACTATACAATTTAGTTTAAAGGTACAATTTTGATATGTGTTGCGTATCATAGTACAGCAAGATAGAATATTTTATAAATTATAGTGCTTTTGTTAGTATTCCTCTTCTTCCTCTCTACATCATAGAGAGGAAAAATTACCAAGAGATTAATGATGTGACCAATAATCCTTTACGATTGCAGGGAATTATAAACATGCACCCACCAATTATTTCTATTTTAAAACTCATTATTACAACTTGCCGTTAACTAAAGGCAAGATTTTAACGGGCAGATGAATTGTTTTTTATTATTATGAGTATCCAATAAGATAAAAGTGATCGTTAAGGTAAAGGGAGGATCATCCTACCTTTAACATTTAAAGTTCACTTTATGTTTGAACTTGCCATATTATATATAAACAATTATATTATTATATTATTATTATTTTCATTATGGCAACTTCAAATTTTAACAAAATGAGCATATACAACAAAAAAAGCAAAGCCCGCGGTTGCGACTGCGTTTAAAAAAACTTGTAAAATTGAGCAGTTTTATCGCAACTTTACAGTTCCCTTTAGCTAAAGGTACCTTTAACTAAATCCAAGTTTAACGGCAAGTTGTAATAATGGCCCTAAGGGAACTGTAAAGTTACCTTTAACTTATTTTCGTTATTACAACTTACGGATAAAATAATGTTGACTTTTTCAAAAATATGGCAGTACCGAAGCAATGTCAATAAAACTGCTAATTAAACAAGTTTTTTTTAACGCAGTGACAACAACGGGCTTCGTTTTTGTTCTCGTTTTGTTTATATTTGAAGTTGCCATATTGAAAATAATATATAATATTGCAAGTTCTAACATAAACTTTACTTTAAAAGTTACCGGTAGGATGATCCTCTCTTTAGCTTAACGCTCAATTCTACCTTATTACCACTATCAATAATGAAAAACAATTTATCTGCCAGTTAAAATCATCCCTTTAGTTAACGGAAGCTATTTTTATATTTCATTCTTTAGTTGAGAGTTTTCAATAAATTGTATACGCTCATTTGTGCATTGAGCTATATAAGTACATGCAAGTCGATATATTTAAAAAACTCAAGAATAGTTGTCGCATATTGTAAAGCTAATTGACAAGATTATAAAGAAAAAGACTGCAAACATTACAGGTATGAACAGACCTATGCATCATCGCACTACCAAAAAGATCTCCTTTTTGAAAATGACCCTGGCAAAACCGTTATCGACAATTCAGAGCACTATGGCTTTATTATAATCGAGAACGGAATGTGTTTTTCTGAAGAAGCTGCCTCAAGCCACACAACACTAATTTGTTTTCTTAAATGAAAAATTTTCAGGGAGAGTAATTTCATGGCTCAATCGTACACAGATTCAACGCGAACTTAAAATTTTTCATATGAAAATAAAATTTTGTATCATTTTCATTTGTATTATTTAGAAGAAAAGACAAATTTTATAACCAGATTCTTGACTGGAAAATTTACTTATTTATATATGGTTCTTATGTTTATAAAATAAATTTGTTAGTACATTAATATTGCAGATTTTATAATTGTATTACAATTTTAAGAACATCCAAATCCTATTAATGATCCGCCAATAAACGCAACTGCAAAATATCGGATATTTTTTGTATATTTGTCCACATTTGCCAAAGTTACAGTAGAATTACTTGAAGTTCTTGCTTGATATCTATACTTATCAACATTTTTTTCAACTTTAGGCCAATCAATTTTTATTAAACCTCCCGCATGGCCCAGTTCTATAAGTAGAAGTGTACTTCCAACTACAATAGCTGCAATTTTTCCTATTTTCATAAGTATGAAACCTGCCAAAAAGCCTGCTGCAGCTCCAATGCCGATTTGTGAACATGGATCAAGGGTGCCTATGCATTCCGCCAATTCTTTGACGCAATCCATAAGTTATTTTATTTTTTATTCTTTTTTTTTTTTGAATTTTGTGTAACTGACAATTGAAATTTTTTACATACTTTTTGTAGATAACAAAGAAAAAATAATTTCCAATCATTATCGACCAAGGAAAGTTGATTAAAATAGAATCAGAGTTGATTTTTTATGCATTTTTATTTCCGTGCGAATACATCAATAACTTTTAAACCTTTTAGAAATGTATGAAGTAATCTAAATTATTAAATGCTCATTTATTTCGAATACGCTTTACAAATTAAATTATAATAAATATAAATAAATAAAGAAATACAAGGAAACAGAAATGTTTATACATTAAATGTACATCTACATACAACATACAGTATATAAAAATCTTGTTTAAGCTGGATTCTAAATTTGTAGAGCCTCCATTATTTGCATTTATCACGACCTATAATTATTTGTCCCTTGATTGGATCAAATATTTTTTTCTGAAGTTATTTCATTTCAAGCTTGCTCCTATTCTAAATTTATCTAGACACCAAGCGTGCTTTATGTTAAAAATAAAAAAATTCACCACATCATTATCATTTTTAAAAAAATTAGCTAAAAACAAAAAATGCCAATTTCAGGTTGGTCATATAATTAGAAACAAAAAATATTTTTACAAACAGCTTCAAAATATCTTAATATATTCACATTTAATGGGCATATTCTTTAATATTTTGTCGGATAGACCTTGTTTTGAACAACATCTGCAAGTCTTTTTGGCAAACTTTGTATCAAACTTTGGCATGTTTGTACTGATATGTTTTGCCAACTTTGTTGAACCAGCTGAAAGCATTTATCGTTATTTCGAAGGTTTTTGTCCTTAAGATCTCTATTAACAACTGCCCATACATTTTCAATTGGATTGGGATCAGGATTTTGGGGTGGCCAGCCAGAACGTCAATATTTTGACCCGAAAGCCAACACTTCACTAACCTTAAAGTGTGCATGGAGTCATTGCCATGCTGAAAAATTTAATTGACGGGCATACTCTCAAAGAAATAACGTCAGAAATAGCGAGACGGACAATAAGGAGGTGTTTGCAGGATTCGGGACTTCGTGGGTACATTGCGCAGAAAAAACTGCATGTCTAAAAAAAAATATTAAAAACCGGTTACAGTTTGCAACGGAAATGCTTAAAAAAGATCCGCGTTTCTGGAATAGAGTTCTCTCTCCAAGATTAATTTGTTCCAATCTGATGGAAAAACTTATGCAAAACGTCTTCAAAACAAAGCCTTTGATCGCATGTACACAGTGAAAACGGTGGCGGCTCTATTATGGTCTGGAGTGCTTTTTTCTGGTGTGGTGTGGGTCCAATTGTAAAAGTTTAAGGAATAATGGACCAATATCAATAAAAAAGCATATTGGAAAATGTAATGTAATGTAACAAACATACATGTTGCCAAGTCGTTTCTAATTATAAGGCCACCACTGTATATATATATTTTTTTTAAGGTGGGCATATACGGGTTAAAGACATTCCAAATAACCTACGTGATGTATTAGATGAAGAGGTTGGGATGGATATAGGAAGTTGTCGGTAAGTGCTACTTGTAAGGGATTCAGCCATAAGTCCACTGGTCGCAGTGTAGTGGGTTTGACTGAGCAGTCAAAGAGGTGAGCCCTGGTGATATGATGGAAATCGATTTAGGGTGTCTGGAACAATCCACTCTATATTGCACTTTAGGATGTTCGACCAACAGAATCTAATCTGCGCTGGATGGTTCTTGTTCTCCTTGGCAGTTGTCTTTCGCTATCAAATGTCGAGGGTGGTTGGTCGTCAAGTACCCTGTTGTGAATGAAACCATTTATGGCTGCTATTACCGGCGAATGATGCAGGGTCCGCTACGTTTCCTTTACTGATATTTCATCTGCCACTGTTGATATTGTTTAATATGTCAGTGTTCAACCGTCGGAAGTATTCTCTGATGTGGCGTGGGGGATCATCTGTATGGTGGTTAGGGTGTAAGAGAGAGGTGAGCAGGCCACAAAATATTGTTTTAGTAAAAGATTATATAGAAGTCGCCGTGGTCTAGTAGGTAGTTTGTTGGCTTATTAGACGAAAGGCCCGAGTTCGAGTCCCAGGTCAGACATCAAAAGGAAATATGAAAATATTTCTTCGGCGACTTCCTCTCAGCAGATTTCTGGCAAAAACTCGGAGTAAAAATTGCCATGAAAAGCTTCTCAAAAAATCTGTCGTTCGAAGTCGACTTTAAACTGTAGGTCCCGCCACTCATGTATAAAATTAACGCACACAACATGAGTGATGTTGAGAAGCTAGGCCGTAATCCTGACTGAAGGGTTGTAATGGCCAATTATGTATGTATGTATGTATCAAGTTCTCATACATATGTCAGTACACATTAGGGCAGCCCTTATACTAAATGTAAATTGCATAAAATACCAAATTGATGAAAATTTTCGTAAGAACGATTGTAGTCACCATTCTTACAAGCTTTAAAAAATGTTTGGATAACTCCTTGGAGAAAAATGTAGCACACCCGTCTCCATATGTTTATTCAGAAAAGTAAATTTAAAACTCTTTATTCAGCCTAATACAATCTTCAGATATGCCCTTTTATTGAGTTAATATTTGGTTAATTGAGTACAATGTTCAACTTCTTATTCAATATTCATTTGACAGCTGGTTGTTTCGACATTGTTTTCATTTACATATTTTTTTTTGTTTGTTTGTAGTTATTGACATTTCAGTTGAACATACTTATGACAGCGCTGTATTTTAAGTTGTACTCAATATTATAACAATTTCCATAACAGAAAATTTATTGAAACTTTATATGAAATATTGAGCTCAATAATGGCGTTTATTGCGATTTACGCCACTCATATATGAAATTAACGCACACAACACGAGTGGTATGAGAAGCTAGGACGTTGTACAATGGGTCAATTCGACCACCGAGTACTGTACTTGTCACAATTGACAAGTACACGTCCTCTAACCTAAACTAACCTAAAAGATTAGATAAGAATGACTAGTTTATAGGGATGTGATTTAAACCATTCCGTTGAGAAATTTTTGCATCATTTTTAAATGCGCCATCTAGTTTTCAATAACAGAATTAAATTAAATTAGAATTGCCAACTTTTGCTTCACTATGGCAACGATAAGAGTAAACAAAAACAAATAAATTGAATCGAGTGTGCAATTTTTCGAAAAAATGGAAACGAATTCTTCAGCGACGAGCTATTTCAATATATTTATAACGGGTCAATTAGAAACGGCAATATTTCCATTAGGTTCCGAGGCATCTGAAATATTTTGTCGCTATGAATGTGTAACCGGTCCCGATTGGGAGTTTGTTTGTGGTTCTAAACAAGGTATAACACAACTTGCTTCCAATAAAAACGGAAATTTTAATGAACCCATTGTGTTCAATATGCCCATTGAACTCACATACCGCAGTGCAAACTCTTTTGGATGTAAGTGTTCTTTGGCAAGATAATAATGTGACCTTTAGAACCAATAACTTAAAAAAAATTATTTTAGGGCCACAGCTTTTGATATCTATATACGGTAAAACATGCTGGGGTTTAGAAACGTCATTAGGATACAGTCGTGCTCATGTACCTGTGATTGGAACAATAATGAATCATAAAATAAAGGCACCAATACTTAAACCCAGATGCAGTAATATGATGGCCGATATAACAAGTTGGTTAACGGGGCGCAACCCGGAATTGAAATACGTGGCGTTACTATTGGACAACTCTAAAAGCAAAGGTAAGATGATGTTTAAACCAGGATTTAAAAATATTTACTTCGAATAATGATGATAAAAGGTTTTCAAGGATATGTGACGACTGTTCACAAACTGAATTTCAATCATTTTCTACGCTTTTTTAATTTAAAGAACGCATTTTAATACTCCGATGTTAACGTTATTGTTTAGGGCAAAATACGCGTTAAAAATTAGGTAAATAGGATAAACGTAAGGTTCGTGATCATGACCGACTTCCAAAACGTAAGTTGCAAAACATCCTTACAGTGCATAGAGCTCATAAGCCCATTTGGGAATGCCTTATTTGTTGCAGCTCATATTACGATATACAACCATGTAAAAATTAGTAAGGACACCAAGGTGACACTTAGAGATTTGGTCAAAAAGTAGATGACTTCGAATCTTCTCCTAGAATTGTCTATATTTTGTAGACTTCGGTGTCGTTTAGAAATAATAGACACTGTCCCAGCGCATACTTAACATGAATTTGGTATATCTAATCTAGTATATCATACCTGCAATGTTAGCGGTCGCTTGTAGTCACTTAAACCGACTTGCGGAAGTATATTATTTATAGCAACATTCCATAGCAAAGAAGATAATACTCCATGAAAATTACCTTCGGCACTGTGGTTAATTTGAGCGGTGACGAGATTACATTCAATGAGACCACTAGACTAACTAATCTTAACCGTTTTGTCCCTCCCACAGGGGGTACAAATTTAAGATTGACACACAATCCTGGTACGAAAGATCGGAGATACAACTTATGTACCCCCAATATCGGAATATATAGAATTGTTCATTACATTTCTAATCCAAATTGAGTGTTATATGTAGGCCTTAAGACATTCACTATAGGTCTTGCACTGACGTACATCTAATATTGTAGTCGCCGTAGTGTAGTGTGTTCGCTTATTAGACGAAAAGCCCACACATCAAAACGAAATGTGAAAAAAATATTTATTCGGCGATTGCTTCTCAGCAGATTTCTTTCTAACTAATCTTAACCGTTTTGTCCCTCCCACAGGGGGTATAAATTTAAGATTGACACACAATCCTGGTACGAAAGATCGGAGGTACAACTTATGTACCCCCAATATCGGAATATATAGAATTGTTCATTACATTTCTAATCCAAATTGAGTGTTATATGTAGACCTTAAGACATTCACTATAGGTCTTGCACTGACGTACATCTAATATTGTAGTCGCCGTAGTCTAGTGTGTTCGCTTATTAGACGAAAAGCCCGGGTTCGAACGACAGGCCAGACATCAAAACGAAATGTGATTTCGCGATTGCTTCTCAGCAGATTTCTGGCAAAAACCCTGAGAGTAACTAAACCTGCCACGAAAAAGTTTTTCAAAAATCTGTCGTTCGGAGTCGACGTTATTTTGTAGGTCCCGCCACTCAAGTATAAAATTAAGGCACACAACATGAGTGGTGTGAGAAACTAGGCCGTAAATCTGACTGAAGGGTTGTAAATGCCAATTATGTATGTACATCTAATATTTAGAGAAACTGAAATTTATTTAATCTGAAGACTAAATATACTTACCACTAAAAACAAAGGTTTTCTTTAAATTGTCATTTCAGGTTTATCAATGGAATCATACGGAGAATTACAATTAACATTAAATGTCATAACAAGAGGAACAGAAAGATTGGGGCTAGAATATTAGATGAATAATAAATAAACGCATTTAAATGTAGTTTGTGTCAAGTCACTTTATTCGTATATGCGTGAAAATAAGGAAAATAAAACAGTATATTAAATATAATTATAATGTTTAGTAGCCAATAATACCTGTCTGTGTTACTGCTAAATTTAAAACCCGCCCGAGACTAATAAAGTAAAAGTATTAATTCTAAATCATATCACAAGCACAACCCGTATGTATTTTGATGCGTTTTCTTATAAGCACTCTATAAACGATGATTTAATTACACAATTTCCTTTGAACTGCAACTTCTAGAAAAAGTTATTCATATGAACGCTTAATTCTGCTTGTAGAATAATTTGGTATTCATCTTGATGACGCGAATGACTTAACACATGTCAAAAAATACCATTAGATTGTAATCCATACATACCTGAAAATGAAAAATAAATTTTAGTAAGTACAGTGCAATTAATAAAACTTTAATCAGATTGATAAATCGGTTGATTATGGATTTTAAATAAGATCGAAGTTGTAATGTATTTGTTGTTATGTGTACTAATAAAATATTTCTAATTTTAATAAATCAAAATTTGTCCATAAATTATTAATGAATATAAAACTAATACATTTCAATTACAGCGAAAATTCAGTTTTCGCGACAAGTCTGATTTCTAATTAGTTCCGAATATCGAGTACGGATTGTATATGAAATTAAAAAAAATTGTAACATTAACGAACATTTGTTCATGGAATACTTTAATATTAGCATAAATAATCAAAGGTTTAAATATGAAAAATTAATGAATTTTACTGTTGGTAAAATACTGCTAGGGTTGAGAATCTGTAATGCGTCATATTTTGACATTTTCAACTGTACTTTAACGTGTATTAAATTTGAAATGCATATGAAATATACAAATGTGAAGTTAAAATAAGAAACTAACAGCCGTATTTATAACAATTTTAAAGAGTTCTTTAAAGCTTTTTTAAGAAAAATTCTTTTAAGTATAATTTTTGAGTTTAAAGTGCAAAATTAAAGTAATTTTTTAAATATGACTGTAAATATTTGAGACAAAAACCGATAAATATTTAAAGAGCGTTAGGACCGCAATAAAACTGTAATTTCGACTCACCTGATATTTTAAAAACGACTGTGCCACTTGCCTGGATAACTCTAAAATAAATATAAAAAAACGCTAATTTTATAATTTAAAAATTATAATAAATACAAAATTATTTAAATAGAAATTTATTTAAAAAAAAAATCTACAATTTTAGAAAACTACTCATTAAATGCCTGTTCGTAAATAAAACACTGTGCTGCATGGTTAGCACAGGTTTGTAAACGCAAACAGTAGCTACATTACAAGTGTTAGATAATCAAAGAATAAAGTTATTGCAACAGCTTATTACTTTAAAGTTTTAGTGTTAATAATTATTTAAATTGATGTTTTCCCTTAATATTTGTGTATATTTTTAATTTTAAAAATAACTAAACACATGGAATGTTGCTCAAAATGAAATTTTGCAAGTACATATTGATAGTATACACATATGGTAAAAAAAAATAGGTACACTTGCTTATTTTTACTTTAGTTACTTTAAGGGAATGTAAACATAGCAATTCTCTTTTATTTAAATAACTTTAATATGCTAACGCCTTTAAAAGTAAAAACAATATTGTGAATTCTCCATTGTTTTCATTGTGAGTTAGTTTTGTTCAGGTGTGATTTTAGTACTTGGTCAACATAATAAATACATTGCTCAATTCTTTAATATTTTCGCAGTCTACTCTAGTTTTTTTTTTTGGAAAAAATTTTGCAAGAAGTCATTAAAATTGGCGCAGATGGTGAAAAAAATTGCCAAAGCTTTTTGTGGATCGATAAAACAAAAATTAATTTATTTGGAAACGACTGTGCCCGGAATGTTCGACGCCCTAAGGTTAAGGAATTCCAGATTCCACTACAAAGATATCTTGTAGAATAAGATGTTGACCTATGCTGAGGAAATTATGCCTCCTAGAAGGACATTCCAGCAGGATCGATCCGAAGTATACTTCTGCTCTTCTTCTTCTTGCTGGCCCAGTCAATCTCCGGATATAACAAAGAATTGGAAAGGAGGTTTTTAAAAATAAAGATCAGTTATGAAATTTTGTTCAAAAAACTTTTTATGAAATACCATTAGAAACCTGCAGGGAGCTTATTGTCAACATGCCAAAAAGACCCAACAAAATAATTAAAAATAAAGATGGATGTACCGGCGCTTTCAACGAAACTCAGCCAATTTAGCAGAAAAAAACTTATTTTTTTTTACTTATTTTAACTAAATGTACTATTATTTTGTCTAGTTTTTTTTTTTTAATTAATTTTTTACTTTTTGTTTTTTGTTATTGTTTTAGTATTTATTTTACTTCTAATGTTAAAGCAAAACAATTAGTATTTGGTTTCTCTTTTAGTTGAAATAAATTTTCATCTACGAGCCTTTAAAAAAAATATAAAGGGTGTACTTATTATTTTGACCATATGTGTAGTTTTAAAGATTGTTTAATAACTGTTTAAGTTTTTTTGTTTTGTTTACCATTAATTTTTTTAACTTGCGTTGTTCGTAAACGGAAGCAATAAAAACGCGAACGAAATATAATTTAATCAACGCAATTGTTGCTTTTACGAACAGGACCAACCAGTGGTATTTTAGTTAAGAAAAGTTCATTGTAGTTTTCAAATTTTTTTAATTTGACAGTTGTTTCTTCAGATTTCTTAATATCATCAAAATATTGTATTTATGTCGGGAAAAGAAGACATAAATAGAAAGAATCATCATTTAGCAAACCCCCATAAAAATATTATATAACTGTTATGAGATTTTTACTTACCGCTGTTTCTGCTTTAACTTTATGGAAATGTAGAATATTTATTATCCCCATACTTTAGAATCGAGCTAATTAAATCTTCATCTTATTCCGCCATTTTTAATCCTTTTTTCAGTTTCGTTAATCAATTTTTTTTGTTCAGCTTAAAGGATGCATGTTCATATAAATTTCAGCAATAAAACAGTCGTAGAAATCGATTATTCTATTACTGTTAGGCAAATCAGGAGCGCATTATGTGACCGTTAAAAAAGTGATGAATCAAGGCAAATATAAATACGCTGACATTCAATTAAATCTCCGCACATATACCGACATTTTATATACATATTAATAATTTATAATCGCCGTAAAGTATTAGGTCGATAAAAATTTATAGTTGCCGAAAATAAAATTGTACAAGTGAAATATTATGCTGGTTGTCATTTTTAATACATTTTTTAACAACTGTCAACTCAGCCAAGATTCGGTTGTCATTCACAACCGAACTATATATTTTTTGATTTATAAAAAAATTTTTTTTTTTAGAAAACAAATATGTATAAAGTGTATACATGTACGGAGACTTAATTTATTCATTGTGCGATCGGTCCACATAGTAATCAACTTCATACAAAATATAGTCTATTTGAAAACAGATTTTCGAATTTTCCAAATGACTTGGGTGACGCTCAAAAGATTTCTACGAACATGATTTTGAAAGAATTTGGTTGTTTGAGATTTCATTTTTGAACAAAGTTTGCTTTAGTTAAACAACATCAAAACCCTGTAAATAAATATAAGATTTGAAAATTGTTAGAAACCGCACAAAACAATACTTTATAAAATATAATAACAATTATTAATCAGCAATTGGAATGGTTAAATCAATTTAAATTCATAAACACGGACCAATTAATATCATCATTCTTGTAGATTTAGCGAATACTTGTGTTAGTTGCTTATTACATATGTAAATAGGATTCGCATTGGATCAAGAGGGTATTAACTCAAAATTTTAAAAATTCACCCTTTACAACAAATTAACTAATATTATCGGTATCTATCTACTGTAAACTTTCCAACGTATAACGTACTGATAAGTCTTTCATCTCGAAAACGACATTTGAGACAATTTTCGGGTAGTGCGTAATTCTATATCACCAAAAAAAGGTATTAATAATAAAAGTGGAAATAGAAACGTGTATTTTTATAAAATGGTAATATTTGATCTGAGCCTCTATCCAAGTTAAAAACTATCAAATAAAAAAAAAATTAACTTTAAATTTCAACTAAAGCCGTCCGTCATAACTCAATAAAAATATCTAGAAGAGTAGGAAAAGTTTTATTTACTCGAAACATTGAATTTTGGTATTTGCCAATAATTGCAAAATTTTAAAATAAAAACAATGTAAACAATTTTCAAATGCAATTTGCATATTATGATGTACTGTTTTTCACCACTACCGAAAATGTTAATATTTTAAGTTTAAGCCTTTCTTGCTGCGAAATATTCATGTACAAAAATATTAGCGGCAATTTTGTAATAACCTTAAATTTATTTGGCGAACAATGAGATACTTACTGTAATAAATACAATCCTCTTTACCAGTATCTAAAAAAAAAAGAAAAGAATAATATTTAGTAACGAATAAAACCATAAAAACCGTACATTTTTAAATGTAATTATTCAGCAATTGGAAGGGTTAAATCAATTTAAATTCATAAACACGGACCAATTAATATCATCAGAAAATATATTTCATTAAATTTACGTTAACATTTGTTTTTTATCACATACATATTTATATGAACTACACTATAATTTTGGTATTCAAATAAAGAAACTTCATCCTTTAAAATTGGGCTTACCTTTTTACTATAAAATCAATTTCATGTGGTCATATAGTTAAAGCAATGTTTATCTAAAAAAAAAATAAAATTTCATTATTGAAGTGGTAAAATGGTAAGTATATAAAAGTTAAGATATATTAATTCTATCATAAATTCGTTTAATATGAGATACGTTCGTTATTTTGCTACATTAAGTACAAAACAAATTAATGTCTCAATAAATGGCTTTTATTATTAACGAGTCTCTATTTTGGATGAGAAATGAAATGAAGACTGTAGATTATATAGATACATATGTATATAAACATATATAAAACAATTTTTGTGTCATAATATATTTTTTCTTTTTTTTTACCCAAAACCGAAATTAGTATTAATAATAAAAATTTACAATTTGGCAGAAAACTTTCTTATTTTTATGCACAATATGATAGGTACTGTTATATGCCATATACTCCAAACAAAAACTAAAGGTCTTTATCCCTTACATGTTAATTTTTTTAACATTTTAAAGTTCTGATCAAAACATAAACAAATTTATTTTAAACTTAATGATTACAAATATAATTATCAATACCGTCATAAATGTCATACATGGGCATACTGCATTATAATTCTAATGCATTAAGCTTTTCAGTATTCAGTAAATGTTTACTGGTAATGAAATTTAGATTGCATTACCAGTAAATGTTTACTGGTAATGAAATTTAGATTGCATTACCAGTAAATGTTTACTGGTAATGAAATTTAGATTGCATTACCAGTAAATTTTTACTGATTACTGAAAAAAAAATCAGTATTCAGTAAATTTTACTGGTTACTGAAAAACAAAAACAGTATTCAGTAAATTTTACTGGTTACTGAAAAAAAAATCAGTATTCAGTAAATTTTACTGGTTACTGAAAAAAAATTCAGTAAGTCAGTAAATTTTTACTGATTACTGAAAAAAATCAGTATCAGTATAATTTATTAATTACATGTTAGTAGAATTATTTTCTGGAAAAATTGCCTTCAGTTCAAGGATTCGAATAAAATTTGCTCTGTTCAATAAGCTGAATTATTAACAATTGTTACTGGAAAAGCATTCATTACCTCAAAAAACTTGCAAGAAGAACAAAAAACTAAAATTGTCAAAATTTTTTATCGTTGCAAATTATTACAAGTTCTATTTTGAATTACCTTTTGTTTACATTATTGTCAGAACAATTTAAAACCAAAATAGTTTACAATATCGACTAATCAAAAATTATACATGTACCTTTTTTTTTTACAAGTTTTTACTATAAAGTTTTCATTTACTATATAGTTTTTGATGATTTAAATTAGAAATTTTCCACATTTTTTACTTTAATTTTTTATTTTTTAATTTAATGAACATACTTAAAAAAAAATTCAAATACACTAAATTATTGTTAGTGTGCACCATTAGCTTTTCTTAAGACCAACATTTCAAAATTTGCACCGCTGTGTTTCTGCCTTCTTGAACGATTTACAATTCCAGCAAATGAAAATAATCGCTCTACAGGGGCGGGGTATTGTATTTAGGAAACAAATTTTTTATTGCAATGTGAGTCTTGAAGCACTTGGTCGTCGTGTCTTGTTCGGCCAGGTAAAGAATGGTTTCTTGTAGATAAATTGAACAGTTACTTTTTGTCAATTTGCCTATTTATTTATATAGGTTTTTACTCTCAAATTAACGATTTTTGTATTCAAATTAAATTTTTTTAAAGTCAAACACAACTTTTTGCAACACAAAATAAATTTTTTTCATTTCAGATTAAATTCTTTTTATTTAAAATTAAAGTTTTTGTATTTCCAATTAAATTATTTTTATTTAAAATTAAATTATTTTTTTTTTCAAATTAAATTTATTAACTTCGAATTAAATTTTTTGTTTATTTGACTAAAAATTTACTAAATAAAATAAAAATAAACTTATTGCTCAATTCATTTTTTTTAATATTTGGACGGGTTTTATTGCAACATTTCTCTAGATGCAGCTAATGACAAATTCATGGTCATATCGAGATAATAAATGTTACAATCTGAATGTGTTACCGTTTCTACTGATTATTTAATTATTGTTACCAGGACCAAATTAATGTCCCGATCAGCCAATAAATTTCGGGCATGTAGCTTTGTTTTAGAAAAAACTTTTCTATTGGATTAAGGGAAGTGAGCAAGGAGGAAGAAATATTAAAATATGCCCGGACTCTGCAACCTTATATTTTACTTCTTCGTAAATCGTATTATTATAAAATTAATTTTTAAATTTATAAACAGAAAATTTAAATCGAAGTTAAATAAATTTAATTTGAAATAAAAATAATTTAATTTAAAATGAAAACGATTTAATTTGAAATGAAAAAAATTTAATTTGTGTTGCAAAAAATTGTGTTTGACTTTTAAAAAATTTAATTTGTGTTGCAAAAAATTGTGTTTGACTTTTAAAAAATTTAATTTGAATACAAGATAAATTAATTTGAAAGTAAAAACCTATATATTTATTTTTAGAACTGTTTTTCACACGAATAAAAATTAATTAGTATTAGAAACAACACACTTAAATAAATATTTCGGTGGTGTTGTGTCGGTTCAAACCCAGTGGGCTACATCTTTTTTTTAAATTCATATTAGACATTATTTTAATTTTTGTTTTTTACAAATATATACTCTCTATTACTACTAATAACATCTATTAGAAATGTTGACAATTTTTTGCTAATTTAAAATTTACTTGTAATATATAATGGATTTCAATTTACTGGTACTGATTTTTTTCAGTAATCAGTAAAAATGTACTGACTTACTGAATTTTTTTTCAGTAACCAGTAAAATTTACTGAATACTGATTTTTTTTCAGTAACCAGTAAAATTTACTGAATACTGATTTTTTTTTCAGTAATCAGTAAAATTTTACTGGTAATGCAATCTAAATTTCATTACCAGTAAAAATTTACTGAATACTGTAATTTTTTTCAGTAATCAGTAAAAATCAATTTTTACTGAAATTTTACTGGTACTGCAAAGTGCCCATCTATGATAAATGTAATGTTTTGTATTGTTTCGTTATCTGGCATTTAAAAATAGTTCTTGTTAAAATAATAAACATTTTGGTACTTCAACTGAATTAGTGAGGGAGTTATCATTGGATGTAACCCCTAGAACAGTAAGAACGATCTGAAGGCGCAAATTTATGCGATTTGGAACCATTGAAGCAATTATTTATTTACCCGAAAAATCGCAACGCCAAGTTAGCTTCGGAGAAGGCCCTTATTGGTTGGAATAGTGCCAATCGGAGAAATATACTGTCTTCGGATGAATGCATATTGAATATAAAAGGCTTATACTTTATTTCACTACTTTGAAAACAACTCACGTTAATAAATAAATTTTTTTTTAGTATTAACGTTACTAATCTGGACTATCGACATGGTGCTATTCCACATAGACGAACTGGGGTCGAATATATGATTCCTTATAATTTTCTGAATAGAACATTCGATTTTAGAATCCCAACTGAGCAGTGTCGCATTGAGGAACCAGAGGTTCCCAATGGGCCCCTTGAAGATTACTCTCTTCTCTCAAAGATAGGTGACAAGGTGAGCTGTAGTATCTTTGGGTTCTGATATTAAAATTTCTTAACTCACTGAACACTAGTGTTTTCCTAACAGAGGTCATAGCAATTTTGAAATTGTTTTATCACAATGGGCCTAAGTGAGAGGTCTGCCACCTATTCTAAGTTTAATATGAATACTGTTGTTATAATAATAATAAAAATAATTACATCAATTTTCGTTAAGATATAAAAATAGTATTGCTAAACTTACTGTGAAAAATTTCGTCTTAATTTCTATAAGTATATTTTTCCCAATTTTTTTTTTCTAAAATGAAAGAGAAAAAATTTGGAACAATTAGAAAAGGTTGTATATATATATAATGTATTCTAATCAGTTTATTTTGTCAGTACACAATAATGTGCAGCCTAAATAGTTAAGTCATTGTTTTATCATACGGTAACATTTTATCATCATTCTTTATAAATGTATAAAGACAAAAATTATTCAAACTTACTTTTAAAACGAAAGCTGCCAGAATTATTGCCTTGCGACATCACATTGCATATCTAAAAATAATAATAAAGAATGTTTAATAAAATTATATAAAATTTTTATCTTACTATTTAAATATTTATTAAGCTTAAGTCAGTACACAAAAATGTGCAGCCGGAAAAAATATAGTCATTTATATAAATCATACGGTAACATTTTTCATCATTTTAAATGTATGCAGATATTGTTGTCTAAAACGCAAGTCACCCGCCCTAACATTATAATAATTTCCATGAGGAAATTAAAAAGATTTATTTGAATTTATTAAAAATATCAGTTAGAGCATGGGCACTCTGCGTTTCAGATAAAGATATAGATTCGTCTAAACTTACTTTATAGTTAAAATCAGAATCCAGGTAATATTTTTGTGAACCAAACAGAGCCGGCATTGTAATCGCGAACAATTTAACTGAAAGAAAAAATATAATTTATTTTATTTATTTTTAAACGAATTTAAATACATTCAGTGCTTAATAATGCTAAACAGTTAACACAGTTAGTCATTTAATCATGCGGTAATATTTTATCACTTAAAGTTAATTACCGTATGTTAGAATTAGAAAATGTTGATGTTGAAGTATGTTGACATTAGACATTAGTAGTAATCACTATTTTATTTCAAAGCACAATTTTTATTCCTTTAACTGATTACGTTAAGTATACTTCTCAGATTCAAACGAAAATTTTTCGGAAGTTAAGAAAATTACTATCATATTGCGTATTACTTAATTATGTTTTTTTTTTGCAGGCATTGAAATTTTTGGAAAATATGAATTTTATATATTACTTTATAATATATAACTAGAGTACTTTCTAATTATCTTTATTGAATTCTTTCCACAGTTTTGATTATTTTTTTTTTAACAAACGCAGGTGTTATATTTAAAAACAAACGAATTTTATTTCATTATTAAAAAACGATACTGCCCTTCAAAAGTTTGTAATAGTAGCTCAGTACAATGTTTTATATACAATATAATAAGGCTAACATTTTATAAATTGTTATTATTTGCTGACAAGTATAGTTAACATGGCAGTTAATGGATTAAATGACTAAATTCGGTTATTTTAATATTTAATTTATTTATATTCTAAGGTCTTCGTTATTTCCTTTTTCAATATTAATAAAAATGACACAATTAAACTTACATTGGATGATCCCAGCGCATTGTTCGTTGTATTCATATTCCAATTGCTTTCCTTTAATCTACGAGAAAAAGAAAAGATATTCTTTCTTAATAGTTATGCTTCACATACTTTAAGATATTTTATAAAATAAATTTAAATCTCATTAACGTTGAATCAACAAAGTATATAATTTTAGGTAAGGATTATATTCAGGAATTAGATCCGTTATTATAATCATTGATTTGACACCTGTTCCAATTTCCACAATAGGTCTAATATAAAAGTTAAAATATTGAAAAAAAAATAAAATTTGCTTATTCAATTCGTAATTAATAAAATGCTAACGATTTATCTGTTTTTGAAAACAATTTCATTTAATTTGCATTTTAAGTTTTTGTAGCTTAAGTATATAGTATACTATTCTATTTGTTATCAATATATTGCGGAAATTGTACAGAATAAATAATTTACATAGATGTGTATTTTTTTTAACATATTTACCTATTTGCAGCAGCCTGTTTTTATGTCCACTTTTAAGTTTCCTTCGGATTTTTGTTCAATCAATTGCAAGATTTTTTTAAAAAGGAACCAGCTGAAAATTGTAATAAAATATTTTAATAAAGATAAAACAAAAAGATTCTTTCAGTTATTGTGTTCAAGTCAATTTTTATTCTTTAACGAACAAATTCTTGTTTGGTTAGTTAAATATTTTGTCTTCCTTCAAATTTAATATGTACAACGTATCGTAACTATTCAGTTTATTCAAGCCATTTTCTAATTTCTGAATACCAACTATTACTTGGTTACTTCGGTGTTTTCTATATTTTTAAATATAGTTCAAATAATATTTAAAAGCCTATCTATTAGCTCGGTAGCAAGAGCAATTACAGAAAAATTAATGAATTAATGAAGAATTTAATTAAAAGGGAGTAGTATATACTGTTTACGTAGCTATTAATTCAGTTCAGTTACAATATCTTTTAAATTTTTAATCTTATTTTAATTTGAAAATATTTAAATTATTTTTGAACAAAAATTTTAAATATCCATAACTCGAATTTTTTTAATCTTAGTAGAGAAATCGTCCTCTAAACTTCAAAATTGTAAAATCACATGAGTAAGTAAAAACCAACTAGAAAAATGTATTTGCATGCCCACATATTTCAGGTAGCATAAAGTAATTAAATATGTAGCGTAATATTTGAAATAGTTTTAACTGTTATACTTTAGGTGATGAGAAATGTTTTTTTCAGTTTTGTACACAATAATTATAGTTAAGTAAAATCTTAACAGAAACTGAAGGATATAACATGAAATTTAATAGTAACTTTGTTTAGATTTTTCATCTAAAATTATAACATTAAAATCAGACTTTCATAGCGTTTATCGCACAATTACCTGATAGTCGAATGTTAAGAGAATTTTCTAGTTTTCAAAGTGAAAACAAATCCAATATGAAACTTAAAACGTTTTCAATCATAAAAAAAATAACATTAAGTTGACCCCTTAGTATTTAAAATATCGATAAGCGAGCAATATATTTTTGAGAAATTCTGATATATATAATTCAACCAACCCATTAAAAGCTAGCTTTTTGTTTTGTTTTTGTTCATTATAGTCAGTCTTACCTCAATTTCATAAAAAATATTCATTAAACTTTTAAAGATTGCAGATGATGTAATTGATGTGTTGTTGTAGTTGCGACATCGATTATATTTCAAAATTATAACAAAAATCGTACAGTTTGGAAATTAAATATTCCATCATCCAAAAGAACACCACAAATAAAATTAAATCTTTGAATAATTTTTATGCCACACCATACAGAACGAACTCCAGCATTGGACCAACATCAGTTTCAGAAAGTTTGATGAGTATTTGGATCAACATTATTCATAGTTTTTTGTTAAGCTATAATTGTTAAAAGTAAATATATTTTGTACAATTCAACACATAACATAGACGTACCCTCCCTTCCTCTTGCACACTATCAATTTGTTCTTGCTGTAACTAACTACCTACATTTTTTATACGGTCGGGCCTCGATTATCCGTGATGGTCGGGACCAGAAGCATTACGGATAATCGAATAACAATTTTGATTATACAGTTTTTTTCAATATTTTTATATTTAACAAGTGAACACTGGTGTACATACATACTTACATTAAAAAAAAATTAATTCAAGAAGTTTATGTACATTTTTAAATTAAATAAGTATGTACACATTAAATTTTCTACTGAAAACATGAAACAAAAAAAGGACATTAAGAAAAAAAATACAACTTCTTAAAAAAGTAGTGTAATGCTGTTTGTCTAATATTTTTCAACTTATAATTTTCTTTTATACATAATTTTATAAATTTCAAAATTAAACTAATCACTTGTAAATGCTTCTCATCGCATGCAAACAAGGGAATTCCCAGTTTTCATGTCTGTAAGAATTTGAAGTTAATAAAAAAAAAATTTTGCCATCACGGTTAATCGAAGCAAACAATTTGAAAACATTGCAAACAAAAAATAACAAACTGATTTTTGGCCATCACGGTTAATCGTGTTTACCGGTTAACCGGATCACGGATAATTGATGCCCGACTGTATATATTTATTCAAAACAATAACATGAATATTAATAAAACGTAAAATAGAACATATTGATTTTATTCATCCACTGGATTTCGAAATCTTACTATATTTAAAACAATAATTTTAGAATGCCATTCTGCCTAGATTTTTTAAAGTATGTATGTACATATCGTCGTCGAAAATCCAAAAGTACCTATCATCAAAAAAATCAAAATCGAGTTTTTGATTAATTATGATTCGTAAGGTTATCTAACATATCTCTACCAATTATTAGATTTTTGCGACCAAAAATAACGTTTTTATATCAATAATTCAAAATGACGTACCAACATGTGCAATGTTTTTTGCTTCTCCTGCAAAATTAGAAAAAGTGATGTTACGCACTTTTGGATTTTCGACGACGATATATTAGGTAATGGGAAGAAGCTAGGTACATATAAGGTATTTATATTAAATTGTAAAGCGACTAAAATTTGTTTGATTTACTTAAAGTTTTATTAACACAATATCATCTTTTCCAGTTTAGTTAAAGAAAAAAAAAATCAAAATGAAAAATCCCAGCCCAATCACACACATAATATACATATATTCAACAAATTTAGAAAAGTTTTAAATCGAAAAGAATTACGCTGCGAAAAATGAACAATACTCGGAATTAACCTCCTGATACACATTTAATCATTATTTGAATGTGTGCTACTTTTGTATACATTTATATTATATATAAAGGATAATATTTGTTCTAGATAACGAATTCTATTCATTCTTGTTAAAGTTTTCAAACACATAATAGTACAACAAATGTATGAATATACAATAATGGCTCGATTATATAGGTCGTAGAGCCTGTTACCAACAGTAGCCAATCTTATCTTAAAAACTTGATACAACTTTTAAATTAAATTACGTTCGTACCGAATAGTCAATTTGCACAACGTGTCGGTATATCGATTACTTTTTTTCTATATGATTTCATACATTCATTTATGTCAAATATGCGCAAATGATGATTGATAGGATTCTGTCAACAATAATTATCAAAGTGAAAGAAATGAATAAAAACTTATAGAAGTTTAAAAATATAATAACGACAAGATAGAATCTTATAGAAAAAACATACACCAATTTGAGTGTACATTGATCACCAAAATTAATATTTATCAACACCACAAATTAAAAAAAAATATGCTACAAAGCTATGAAAAGGGCACAAAAACGTACACACACGCTCATACATATACACACACATACATACATATTCTTCAATTACAATATTCAATATATAATTAAGTTATTTTACTTAAAATCTTCATATTACGTATTAATAAATGAATTCAAAATAAAAGGTATCCACGTCAAGACAAATTTGAGAAAATTGTAGTGAAACAATATTTCTTTCAACAAATCAAATTAAAAAATGTGTTGATAAATCTTCCATAACTACTTGATTGCAATTTGAAAATAAACAAAGATTTCTTTTTCTTCAAGCAATTTTAGTTTGAAAATATTACTTGCAACACTTTTTTTTTGCTAGCTCTTATCAAACATAGCTAAAACTGACTTGAATACCTTTTTTGAAGTAAAAGTAAATAAAAGTAGATGCCCATCCCCCATCAATTTATAATAGAAACAAAGTAATGTGTATTATTTATTTAAAATACTCATTATTAAGAGTAAAAATTATGTTATTTTGTTTAATATAAATGTTTTGTTTATATCTAAGACAATAATAAATTATGTCTACCAATTAAAATTAAACTGTTACACGAATTATAGTGTTCTTAAAATATATACAGTCCAAAAATGAAAATACAGAAATATTTTAACACAACATACGGCAAGGAAAGAACAAGCCACGCACGAGTGTTAAAGAATATAAAAACAACAGATTTCGTTCGCACAAACTTCTTCTATTGTTTCACTCAAATTTAATATTTTTCAAGTTTTCTTAAAACTAAAGAGATTAAAAATTTTATGTTAATTCTATGATTAAATGTGGTTAAATAATATGCTATTACACATATTTCTTCTGAATACAGATATTTTTGTAAATTTGGTATTAAGTATTCTAAATAGAATACCTACAGATGTTAATAAAGAGCTCTAATTAAAAAAATTCTCAAACCCTTGTTTTTATCTGCATTACTTCCTTCTTTATATAAAATTAATACTTTGCACAATAAGACAAGGTTTGAGAAAGACCCCATATTTTACCGTAAATACTAAAATTTAAGCAAAAATAAGAAAGAAAAATGTTTTCATGAAAGTGAATGCATTCATAAATAATATTTCATTAAACACAATATTTTGCTCTCATCCGTGATTTAAAGGTAGAATAATTAAGTGTGTTTTGTTCACATATATGATGTAATTTTAGTTTTGCAAAATAATTTTGTTGTTTTTAGACCATAGCTTTGCTTTTTTTTTTGTTTTGTTTGTTTTGTGGTTCTTAATTTTTATCATTAATTGTACCCAAATAAAATGTATTTGTGTGGGTATTAAAATTTAAGGTTTTTCCTTATTTCTTGTTCATTATTTCAAAAAATGAGTGGTTTTCTTCATTAATTAGTTCATCTCAAAATCGCCTTCGGCGTTCCCATGGATTGTTGTTACCATTATTATTTCCGCCACGTTGATTGCCACCACCGCGATTGCCATCTGGACCGCCTTGATTCTGGTTACCACCGAAATCAAATCCGAAATCCTATATAGAGGATATGCAAATTTAAAGGTAGTTTTGGTTGTGGTAAAAATAGACATTTAATTTGCATAATTTATCAAAGAATCGAAAAAATTGGTGTAATAGAAATAAAAAAGAAAAAAAAATCTATAAACCATTTAAAACAATATTTCACTGTTTACTTATCATTGAACGGATATCAAAATTGTAGGTGCAAATATTAGGAGCGGAATGACAACATTAAGGGAATTGTATTAATACTAACAAATTCTCGAAAATTTTAACCAAATTCAAAATGTTTATCGTCCAAGAGAAAAAAAAATCATAATAATTTCTCAATGTGTCTACATTCATAAATAATTCAACATAATATTGTAACATGTAGTATAAAATGTAAAAATCAAGTACAACTTGCAATATCGCAAAAAAAAATATGTCGTTTCATTGTAATTTTTTATACCAGTATTGTGTTCCATAATATACAAAAAAATATATATAGAGCAAGGAATAAGTATTTTAAAATTACCACACAATTCGTGAACTACGAATATCCAATAAAGTAAAAATAAATCTTAAGTCATTTTTATTATATAGTCCAGCATTTTAATTGTTTTATCAGACTATAAACACCCCCACAATAAAATAAAATAAATATTTGCCCATAATAGTTAAAACATTATGAAATAAATCCTATATTATAGATGTAACAACTCCTTTTTTATTTAAATGTTAAAGTCATAAAAAATAAGCCCGTAAAAAACTTTACAAAACGAGATAAATTTACAAACAGCCCACAGTCAGTAGGTTTAAAGTTTGTTTAGTGAAACACTAATTTTATTTTGACTTAAGCTAGGGTTGCCAAGCCAAAATATGAATATATCTCAATTTTGAAAAATCAAGTGTTAACACTACGATTTAAATAAAATATGTTCAAGAAAATACTTCATAATTTAAGGCAATAATGCAAACATAATTGTAAAAACTCTATGCTATTAATTTGTAATAAAAACACAATAATGGTGTAAAAATAGGTGAACACAAATGATAACTTATATAACCATACATTATCCCCAACCCCCCACATAAGACTCTCGTAATAAAAAACTTCATAAAAATTCGAAGTTTTTAATTTTATAAAATAAAGCTGGCATAGCATCCATCACAAGAGTAAATATATTTTTAAACATTTTAGACATTTGAAATCTCCCCAGCAACTTTACAGCAAAACACATCCAATAAAACATTTTGAAGTGTCAAACATTTTCAAGGCAATTAGAGTATATTTTGTTTGTACAATACAATTTCCATTAAAGTAAGTCAAGTTTTACAAATGTTGAAGAACAAGCTTTTACTTTAAAATATTTAGTTATATTAGTTTGTTCATAAATATAGGTTAAAAAAATGATTATCATTGGCCAAAATGATAAACATTCTTTTAAATAGTTTTAAATTGGATCAAACATTGGGCCAAAATGTTCATCCAAAGTATTAATGATCTAAACTAATAAATTCAATATTCAGTAGTTTTCAAACTTGTTATGGTAACATTTTGTAACACTTCAAACATATTTGTTTCTAAGTTAATGTTTCATTTAATAAATGATTTATTCATTCACAACTTTCAGTAAAAGTTGAAACCACAATATTATTAATTTCAATTTATAAATATATATGTATACAATGTACATCTTTTAAAAAAAAAAATTAAATATTAATCTAACGAAAATACTTCGAATAAAATTTTATTATTTTTATGAAGTCAGAATTTATAAGTATAGAATTTTAAAAATTCAAGTTTCTTTTCTTTAGAAATTGTGTACGATTATAAAAAAGAATATTTGATTATGATTTTTTAATACCACAGTTTCCTTTTATGGGAAGTGTGCAACAAAATTGTAATGATGAATTACAAAGCAGTATTTTATTTAAAATCTAAAGGTTTTTAAATTTCAGAATTGAGCACACTTGTTTTAGTATAGCATATCCAGCAGTATTATCTTTTGAACATATTGAAAAATGAACGTACCTGTTGGTTGTTGGGGCCGTTTGGACCATTGTTGCCGCCACTACCGGCATTATTACCTGTAAAATAAAATATTGTTATGATCTGCACATCACACTTGAACAATATAAATGAAATAGATATTTAAAATACTTTAACAGTACTAAAAACACTGACTATTTCAGCGTTGGGTTTATTGCATCGAATTTATAATGCATTATCGTTTCCTTTACCACTGTTCGTAATTAGTGCATTAAATTCCCACAACCACAAAATCGTGTCATTTAATGCACTCAATTACCACTACCTCCGAATATTAGGGACGATAATGCACCATTTTTTCCACAACCACTAAAAGCAGTGAAAAATTAAATCCAACTCTGGATTATTTCAATAATTAATCTCCTCAAAACATCCAACTGATAATATACATCAATAAATTGCTTGATACACCTTATATAGTGAAATATCGGAATAATGTATGAAAAATAGTGTAATAAAGCCTAAAAAATTATTTACAAATAAAGTTCCTATAAATATATTCGTTATACATAGGTTTATTTCATTGCTTACCACGAAAATCAAATGGTGAATTGTTGCCACCGCCAAAGTTATCGAAATTGCTGCAATTGCCACTAAAACCACCCTCTTGCTGATCCAATAGAGAGTTCAACTGTTGGGCTTGCATGAATAACGTATTTTCTTGTTGGCGACGACGCATTTCTTCTTCTTGTCTCAACATGCGAGATTGCATTTCAGTCTGTTGGCGTCGCATTTGTTCTTCATCGCGCTTACGTAACTCTTCAGCTTGTTTTTCACGCATTTCCCATTCCATTTTTTTGCGTTCGTTATCAGACTCACGCTTACGCAATTCTGCAATATAAAGTAAAACACACCTCTAAATATATGACCATCAGCCAGATTATAATAAAACTACCTTGTCTAAGAAGTTCTGTCTCGTGTTCATAGCGAGCATATTCCATTTGAGCTTCCAATTTTTCTTCCTCCATCTTCAATTCGCGTTTTAATGCTTCTTGTTTGGTTTTGAATAGTTCATGCAATTGCTTCCATCTAGTACCGTACTCATGTTCGAAGCTACCAACTTCAGCGAAACGAGGACCAACATTGCGTTCATGATTAAATTCTGGTAATTTTTTGTTTAAAGATTTGTCTGGTAAACCATCTGTATCCTCATTAGCTTCGAAAGGTTCTACGACACATGGTCTTAAAGACGCAGTGAGGAAGAAACACTTTTCATTACAGAAACGTAAACACACGTTGGCCGATGATTTTTTGGCGAACTCAACAATACCTTCGCCTGTCGACTTTCCGCGATCATCTACGGTAACACTGGCTCTTTCGACAGGTCCGAAAACTTCAAATGACTTGTATAACAACTCATTAGATACAAAAGGTGTCAGATTACTGACACGCAAAATTGTGGCGTTGGGAGCATAACGTACACGTAACATACGTCCCTTGCGCACAGTGCCGTCTAGTTCACGTTTAGCACGTTCAGCATTTGCATGAAAATCCATTTTTAAGAAAGCAAAATTCTTTTCTGGATTACTGAAGACTTCCCCAATTTCTCCAAAGGGTTTAAAAAGTTCTCGCAAATCTTCTTCAGTGACATCATTGGTAAGGTTACCTACGTAAAGTCGATTACGACCAGAGAACTTTGTTTCTTCTGAATGTTCAATTGGTGGCAGCTCATGAGTGGGGCCGGAAATAGCTCGCAGACGTTGGCTAACAAAGAAATCATCATTGCGACCAGGCCCGCCACCACCACCGCCACCGCCCATTCCTCCTCTGGGTCCATCTCGACCTCCGCCTCGGGGACCATCAAAATGACGATCACGTTTTTGACCACGATTGTCACGATTGCCTCCTCCCATTCCTCCCATGTTGCCACTTCCACCTTGTTTATTAACATTACCGTGATTTTGATTCTGTTGATTTTGTTGTGATTGTTGTTGACTATTTGATGATGTATTCTTCGCATCGATATTAGTATTTCCTTCAGTTGTTACTGGTGCCTCAGTTTTATCCTCGACTTGTGATTGCTGTTGCTGAGGAGGTTGTTGATTACCTTGCTGTTGCTGATTTTGCTAGTTAAAGAAAAAAGAAAATAATTTTGTGGTTTTATTGGAATTGAGTGTGCATATGTAGGCGTTTTTTATATATAAAATAAGTAGAACAGTAAATTTCGATTGCGTTGCTAATTTCTTTTTTTTTCCTTATTGACAGCAGTTAAAACAGATTATTGACCTTTTTCTGGCCTAGAAGTTAGCTAACTTGAGCCTTTTGTGTTTGTCTAACTAAACTACAACTGTTTGAGTTTGATGCAAATAAATTATATTACAATGAAGTTAAAATTTTTATGACTTTCTTGTATAGCAAAGAGAAATGGTTTTAAATTATAATTCAATGAGAAAAAATTATTTTAGCAACTTATTAGTGAATTTTACATGTGAAAAAATTAATATTTTTGTACTTCTAACGAGTAATATAATTAAAATTTACAAGTCAATATGTTCAATTTAATTACTGACATTCGCCATAGACCAGTTTCAATTGTTCTGAAGAAAGACAGTTCTAAAGAGTTGATTTTTGAATAATTTAAATATTTTTTGTCTGGAGTTAACAATAAAAAGAAATAAATTTTTGTATGGCAAACCAAATGAGAGAGCTCCAACTCGAAAGAGAGGTAACACTGCAATATGTTATATTTTTTTATAGTGAAATTGCGTTACCCATACAAATTATGCAAAAATTCCATTAACAGTAATGTTGGTTGACAGTTTTTATTCTTCAGAAAAATGTTGTGTATGTTAATTTATGTGTATGTTAATCCAATCAATCAATAAATCAATAAGGCGAAGAAGCTACAATGGAGTCTGCGCTCGAAAGGAGAATGTGAGATGTTGTGCGGTTTAAGCCCCCTTCACACTATCACACAAGTAATATGATCTGTCAAAATTTTATGTAGGAGAGTACGGATGGGATCGTCTAAACATAATATGTAATGAAACTATCACACATTGAGAGAAAATACGGATGAAAATTTGAGTCGTATGGCTCTCTTCATTTTTTGAAATGATTCAAAAAACAAGAAAATTTCATTAGATCAGGGATGTATTTTTATGTAAACAAAACAAAAAAGTGTAGAACACATGTGCAAAAAAAAACAAAAAACATTTTTGGCACAATTATTCCTATTTTGTGAAAATATTTTCAGAATTATATTCAATATTTAATTAATAATTTAATGGATTTAGAAAAAGTTGTTGATTTGTCTCCAGTTTTACGCCGTAGTAGCCATTCCCGGCATTTTAATTTCAATAGAAACTTTAAGCAAATTTTTTCACTTTGTTTATGTTTTTTAACAGCTGTTTTCGTCTTACTTTATTATTGTCTTATACCAATCGTGTAAACACAAAAAAAAAAAAATAATCATACGTCTATTATTCTCTTTTTTTAAATACGGATGGAATTTCATTTTACTTTTTCATCAGACTTTACATATTACTTGTGTGATAGTGTGAAGGGGGCTTTAGTATCATTTTGCGTTCTAACATCAGACTCATGCTATATACTGAAGGAAAGAAAACAGTTCTCAACTTGTTCCCAAATTTGAAAAAGCATCTATGCATTTTTATAAAGTATGTAATTGTATAAAAATATGAATATTAGGTATGACACAAGGATAGAAGGGTAAAAGATCCATCGAATACAAATTTGAGCGCAACTGCACAAAAAAGATCCATCGAATACAAATTTGAGCGCAACTGCACAAAAATTCCGCCGTAGTTTCCATATCCTAGCCACAATAGATAGTATATGGGTCAGTTACGATTAACTATTTCGAAATTCTACCGAAATGAGGCAAGAAGTTGGCAACCCTCACAAGCTTACAAAAGCGTATAGTACATCTGGTTCAAAAATGAATCAACTCAAAATGTCCATTCTTCGTAAACTATATTTATCTATAAAAAAAATATATCAGTGCATTTTGTCCTTGTACACTGTTGTTAAAAATGGTCCCAAGTTTATGTTTTAACTATTTTTATTTAGGTTAAAATCAGTTTTCTCAATTTCTGCAAAAATAAAAATTTAGAGTTGAGTTTTGAGGTGAGCGTGCAATATGAGCGAAATAGATGTGAACATATCCTAAAATGAATGCTACCACTTCAGCTAAAAAGACTAAACAGTAGTTAGTAAGTTAAGCAATTACATTCAAAAGTAATTTTTACTAAACATCATACAGGTAGAAGGTATACAAAAAAGGCTTGAAATTAAAGAGCAGAATCAGGAGTATTTTAGCACCAGTATATCAAAGATGATGTGATCGACTTTTATTTTATGCACATTGGTTTTATCACTCATCAAAATATTATTGTGCAGGAAACAAGGTGGTTTTATTTCTTAATAACACGTCTCCTTTTTGTAAAGATAAAGTCGATCGTTTTTTATTGGTAAAAAAGAAAACCAATTTTAGCTTTTTTCGCTATTGTAAATGACAACATTAAACTTCTTACTTGATAAAAGTGGTGTCAGAATAAACGGCATTACATTTCAACTTCACTCAGTCTCCCAACTTCTAAACTTGCATTTTCTGGCAAGTTTCCATACTAAGAAACAATGTAAGCGATCTGCCACCTCTACGGACTCATCAATGGATGGGTCAGTGGGGAAGAGCAGAAGCGTTGGGGGAACGGATGGGTTATGTTTCTAGATGTCTATGGCCTGCTATAGACAGTGTAAGAGGTTTGGGTCCTGGATTTGGATACGGCTAGTTTAAGGTTAGTTATCGGATTTACCACAGGGCGATGTGAGATTAGGTCGCTGATCTGTTCCAGATCTCAGCCGGACTATTGCAGGGTATGTTGCGATTAGGAGTTGGAGATTTTCGAGCACCTCCTATGTAACTGCCCAGTCCTTAGTAAGTTGAGGACCCTTGGTAGGGTCTTCTTTGAGGGTTTGAATTCTGTGTCGAAAGCCGACATCAAGGCTTTCCACAGATTCATTCTTCCCATTTCCCTTTCCTACCTTCTCTCCTTTTTCCTGTCCCCTCTATTATCCTTCCATTTTTAAAGACGTTCCGTACAATGGGTCAATTCGACCTCCGGGTACTGTACTTGTCTCAATTGATAAGTACACGTTCTCTAACCTAAATCTAATAAGCGATAAAGGCGACACGAATAGGATTGGTATTACGAATTTTAAAATTGTACAAATTATACTTTAAATTGTATTTCCTTTTTATATTTAATTTTATTAAAAACAGAACAAAAAATAACCTTAAATGTTATTTCAACTAAAATATGAATAAAAAATAATAATTGGTAATATACAAAATGTTTCTGAACAAAAAGAGGTTTTTAATTCTTTCGCTTTTTCTACTTCAAACAATAAAAATGAAAACGCAAATAAGTGAGAAGAAAATATACTTATATATGTATGTACCAGTGTATTTACTCTAAAATATTCTACGATGAGTTGCCATATAAAATTTCTAACTATAAATTACCATTGCACACTTCGAGCTTGAATTGTGCCAAATTTGCGAGCCCTATACTCTTTACCGCCAACCCTCAACACATTTCACAATTGCACAATTTTTTTTCAGACAAGAGGAAAATGTACGTGATTTGAAATAATTGGACTTTTCCAGCACAAGGAACTCTGTATTAAATGACATTTTCAGTGTAAAGAAACATCGCTATGCATGTGGCGAGCAAGAATATGTATATAGTTTAAGATTAAATATATGATTAAAAGATGCTGCGTAAAATTTTTGCTTTTAATTATCTACGTACAATTTTGTTTCATTGATTAATTAATTTTCTTTGCACACATTTTTCGTTTAAATTATTCAATATTAAAATTCCTTTTAATTTTGTAATAAGCCCAAAAAAATCGTATATGTTGGCAACGCCATTAAAAATGTGTGTATTAAAAAGCCGAACGATGATCGACAGTCAGCCATTTTGTTATTATAGATACGAAAGATTTCTTGAAAAAATTACACAACTGCTTCGTCTGACATCCTATCATTTATTTAAATAAAAATAAAAGCGAACTTACCTGCTGATTTTGGAAATTTCCGCGACCACTGCCACCGCCTCCACGGTTACGATTATTATTACGATTGTTTCCAAATCCTTTATTTCCAAAACCGCCTCTATTATTTTGATTATTGGATGCAGCGTTTCCTCCTCCGCCACCTTGATTAAAACGTGGCTTCTTTTCAGCCGGACCACCTTCCAATGCTGGTTTGTTGAAATTCTTGTTTCCGCCTTGATTTTTCTGTCTTTGTGGCAGAGGACCGCCACCATTGACCTCAGTCTTTGCCCCAGTTTCCATTATTTCTTAACTTTTTTTTTTTCAATTAACTTGATTTCTCTTACAAATTTCACACAATTTTCTTTTCACAGAATATTTTTATTTGCCTCACCACTAGACTTAAAAGTTACAACTCACCTTGGCGACGGCCGGAAAAAGAATAAAAGATTGTAGATAATGAATAAATTTAGGCAAATGGCGTACACGCGTTATTCTTAACAGCGTTGCTTAATTTCCTGCAGACGGCACTGTTACCAGAATTAACAATTTCATTTTGACGATTTTTAAGTTTCGAAATACTAGACGATATTTTTACGATTTCCATAAAATAATTGTAATTCTCTTAAAGTTTTATGTAAAAAATAATTTAATCATCGTTGTCGTTTATTTTCAACAATTTTTTTATCTCAAAGAAACAATAACAAATCACGTCGCAGAGTTTTTAAATTAGAAATAAAACATTTTTTACACTTTTAAATAAATATACATATATTTAAAAAATTATTTCGCAAAAAATAGTCCATGTTCATATTATACGCTCTTTGTTCGAGAAAAGTATGCTGTGTATAGTAGTGAGATTGTAGGAGATAACACCGAACGCTAATGGATGTATACATAAGAAGAAAATATTAAGACTAAGAAAACTTTGCTCACGCAAAAGTTCAAGAGAATATACAAAAAGTTTGTCAAAGCGATCTTTAAAAATACAATAGGGGTTTAAATGTACTCGCGTGACTGGTACATAGTAGATCAAAACGACAAGAGAAAAAGAAAAAAAATATTAAAAACTACCTTGATGAATTCATTCCGAATAACGAAAATTGATACAAAATTTTATGAAAAATTTTATGTGCCTTTTGCACATTGAAAGTACTTTGAAAAGTCTTGAGTTTGTGGGAGAGAAGGGAAAAACGAGCGGGTGTAATTTCTCGCTTTGATGTACTCGCAAAGTTGCGCTGTTCTTCGTTCGTCTTCTACCGATGATTGTATACACAACAACAATTTATCAAGAGAGCAAATAAAATTGTCATGAAAAGTTTCTCAAAAATCTGTCGTTCGGATTCAACTTTAAATTGTAGGTCCCGCCACTCATGTATAAAACACACAACATAAGTGGTGTGAGAAACTAGGTCCATAAACCTGACTGATGGGTTATAATGACGAATTATGCATGCCACTTGAGTGGAGTCATCAGATTGCTAGCGCTTTGGTGTATTGGACGATTCGGTTTGCGACGTTTACAGTTTAGTATCTGTAGTACGAGCTTCCGGGCCGCCAGCCCTTTAGTACACGACGGTTGCCGTTGAGGCAGGTTGTCCATCGTTTTGGGCTATCCTTTTGACGGTTGGGGCATCTTCTTATCATGTCATTGTCTCCGTTGAAGAAGGTGCCTGTTCGCCGGCGGTATTGCCATCGGTACCGACAATGTTCTCGTACAGCATAACGAGATATGCATGCTAATTCTCCAGTTTTCTTTCTTAGAGCCTAAATGATTTTGGGTCACGTTCGCTCAACTTCTTTAAAACTCGAAGTGAGTTTTTGTAACCCGATCTACCCTTACGCTCCAGATCCGGGTCTATTTGATAGCCCTCCGTAGGCTTAACGGACATTTTCGCACACAACTTTTTCTGGCTGGCGCTTTTTCGACTGAGAGATGAGTTTCAAGCCTAAAGTATATTGGGAAAAGAAGGAAGGGGGTTGCTAGTACTAGGAACCCATATGCTCCCAAGAAGGGTAATGGAAACACATTTTTTTCCGAATAAGGGGGAGGTGCATTAGCACCATATAGTTCTCCAACTTATTGACCAGTGATTGTGGGCTTTTGCTGCGCTATTCTCAATATGATGTCTCTTTTCCAATTTCCTATCCACAATATCTTTGTCAAGAAACTATTCTAATGGGTGATCTTCGTCTTTCGTGCAAATAAATATATTTCGATCTTATCCGGATTTGGACATTTGGATCCCCTGGTGCCTAATTGTACGCAATGTTTAGAGCGTTTTATACTCCCCTGTATAGATATTTTGGATACTTATCATTCAAAAGTATTAAGACATTAGCAGACTGATCCAAGTCCTTCGTCGGTTAATATTCTCAAATTAATAGGGGTAATCCAAATGAGAGATGAAAATATAGCTCCCTAGGATATTCCCCATTTTACCCCTCCCCTCTTGGTCCACCTGACTCTTGTCTAAGGACTGGATTATTGAATCGATGTGAACACTATTTAAGACTCCCTCAATGTCAATGCATAATGCGAGAGAATATACTTTGTCACCTAGGGACCTCCCTCCGTAGTATGTGACTTTGTGTAAAGCGATCTAATAAATTTGTTTGGCAGAACCACTGTCACATGACACAAAAGTGGCAGAAGGGGAATACGTCAACGTTTGCTGCTAATAATAGGAGCACAGTAAATTGACAAACAAGAGGATGGATCTGGTAGAGGATAGAAGGGTAACATATTACTGTACTTTCTCCGGTCCTAAGAGGATAGAGCCTTCTATTGATTTTACTGGTCAGTAAAGAAACCTTATAAAAACTCTATGAAGACTGAGTGCGCGGATTAGTGTATTTATCCGAGTGGGCGAAAACAGTCAAAACGGCCCACCATAGGGCTTAAAGGTCAACTTTTAGGAGGTAGTTCAATAGGACCAAAAAATCGTGAAGGGCAGTAGATTGGAATAACCTCCCTATGGTTAGTTATGGTTTCAATAAGTATAAAAGGGGTATAAAGAGGGTAAAAGGGATACCGGAACATATAAAGGGGGCTGATGGTTCATGCATGGAGTCGGATCGAGGAACTCTGGATTTATCTATGGAAACATAAAGGGCTATCCATTTCGTGGTTTCAAAAGTATGGGACTGGAATTCAACATCTGTCAAACTAAGTTGTGAACCCAATTTTTTTCTTTTCAGTTGAAAGTCTGACATTGACGAAAATGGATTGCTTAACTATCACACAACGCATAAAAATTATCAAAACCTACTACAAAAATGGTGATTCTGCCACAGCCACGTATCGTGCTTTAAGAGGAGATTATGGTTTACATAATCGACCAACTACGCAAGCAATTGGCAAAATTGTGAAGAAATTTGATGAGACTGGAGTGGTTACAAATATTGAAATGCCTGTGCATCATCGTTTCGCTCGTTCCGCTGAAAATATCGCTATTGTAAGTGAAAGTGTTCCCGAAGATCCGAATGTGTCGATTCCTCGTCGTTTTCAGGAATTAGGACTGTCTTACGGCACATTATGGCGTATTTTGCATTTAGGTCTACACCCACATCCATATAAAGTCCAGCTCACGCAACAACTGAAGCCAGCTGACCATTCACAACGTCGTAGATACGTGGAATGGATGCTTGAACAACAGGCGGTGGACGGCAATTTTTGGAACAAAATTTTCTTCAGCGATGAAGCACATTTCACACTCGGTGGGTATGTTAATAAACAAAATTGTCGTAATTGGGGTTCTCAAAATTTTCAAGTAATTGAAGAGAGGCCATTACATCCAGAAAAAGTCACTGTTTGGTGCGCACTTTGGTCCGAAGGTGTGTTGGACCTTACTTCTTCGAAAACGACGATGGAACGACTGTCACCGTCAATTCGGAGCGTTATGGTCATATGATAACCGACTTTTTTTTGCCTGCTATTGAAGACTTGGAGAATATGTGGTTTCAACAAGACGGTGCTACATGCCGCACAACTCGAGCGAATATGGCTTTATTGCAAGAGACATTTCCTAGCCGCGTAATTTCTCGTCGTGGCGATATCAACTGGCCACCAAGATCATGCGATTTGACACCATTAGACTTTTTTTGTGGGGCTACGCGAAAGACCGTGTTTATCTTAAAAACCAACATTCGTCAAGTTATGGCTGAGATACCGCCCAATATGTGTCAAAAAGTGGTCGAAAATTACCTCAAAAGAATCAATGCTTGCAACATTTCGCGTGGAACTCATTTAAATGATGTAGTGTTTCACACATAATGTCAACGTTCAAACTTTACAATAAAAAACAAATATCACGAAAAAAATATTTTGTATGTGTTTTATTTTACGTTTACTTTTGAAACCACGAAATGAATAACCCGATACTTTACTGGCTGTATAGGTGAGAATAGGAAAACAACTGTTGATGGACTACACACAGTTGGATATGGTGAATCAGAGCTCGTAGAGATTGTCTTGGGCGGTGAAGACATTCGAGCTGCATAATCGCCCGTTCCGGATTTAGTTTTTCCGGTCATATTACAGAACTGTATGGCAGTGTATTACAGTTACTGAGCGGTACTTTCTGAGTATGTTTACTTAGGAAAATCGTACCCTATCCTGGCGATGTAGTAGTCCTAGACAGGGGGAATCGCCGTCACTGAGAGATGTGTACTCATGGACTTGTGGTAAGGGTATGTGGATTAACCCGTACAAGATATAAGGTTTTTGTGACATTAAGAAATTCAGATAGGGCGAAATTCTTCACTATAAGTTATGGATACTGAATATTCAGGAGAGGATTTAAAAAACTTCCAATGCATATTACATGTACAGAAATTTCATGGGCAAGAGATGCGGTCATAGACCGAGTGTAGTCAACTGGATTTACATCTCGGTTGTTAGACCTATTATTATCTATGGATGCAAAAGGAGCATTCTTTCTAAAGTGAAGAGGTGTGTATCTGGGGGCATCACAAGTGCCAGTAGAAGCATGTCTGTGTGCTCCTGAAGTCATTCTTTATTTACTCCAGATTGAGGACTATGTGAAATTTACAATTACAATTTATGTGGATAGTCGGGTAACACTAAAGACTGCGAGGAGAAATGTTTTATACAAATAAATCGACGTATTCATCTGAGATGAATACCTTGGAGCTGAACGCTTTTGGGCAGAGCTCGAGGATACCAAGGTCTCCGGTGCGGAATCGGGAAATCAACCCCTCTTGGACAGAGCACGGGGACTCCGAGATCCGCAGTAAATGCGAAATGGGATTGGTATCCTCGGGATCGGAACCGTCGCAAAGCCATGCTATGCCTTCAGTCAGCGGTGTTTTTCGTCAACTCGCGGAGCAAATTAGGAGTCTGATTGAAATGCTAGAGGATGGGAAAAGCAGATAAATCCACCAACCAATGAGGGATGCGATTGACTCTATTAAAAACCCTATACGACCTGTACGCAGGCGAGCTGCAGGGGCAAACTGCCAAGGGGACGAACCGCAGCAGTTCTACTACACAAATAACGCCTTGGATGAGGGACCAGAAGCCGAAGAGGGAACATGAGGAGACTTTTGAGATTCCTGAAGCAAAAAGGAGAACTCCCAATCCTGCACCAAGAGTTCCAGCGAGGGAGACTACTGAAGCGACTTTGAGCCGGTAGGAGGATACTGGGGGAGTAATTGGAGAACCAAGGTGGTAGAAAGTCATGAAAAGATAAAGGTAGAGCAAGAAACAGCAAGAGAAGAAAACGAAGCCTGATGCGATCATGATAGCGACGAAAGATCACACATCGTATGCCGACATTCTGAGGACCCTAAGCTTTGCGAATTAGGGGTGGGCTACTACTCCAGCTCCGCAGGAACGGAGAGTATACGGAGAACTTTAGGGGAGCCATTGGAGAGCTCTTGGAAGAAAGCACATCTGTCGGCAGTCTAAAAGATATGAGGACAATTGAGATGAAGGGCATCGATGAGATCACGGAGAAGGAAGACGTACATGAAGCTATACGAAAGATTCCAAGTCTCGAGGGTTTCGGTAAGACCGATATAGTTGCCCTTAGGAGGGACGCAAACGGCCACAGTGATCCTTAATGCGGACGCTGCAGCCATCCTCCTGAAAGAGGGTAGGATAAGGATCGGCTGGGTGATATGTAGGATACGTGAAAGGATTAGTCCGACGCTTGCAATTTGAGCATATGGCCCGTCAGTGCAGGTGTAAGCTTGACCGCTCGGGAAAATGCCGCGAACAGGAAGGCCATATTGCTAGGAACTGCAAAAGGGAACCTCTTTGCATGTTCTGCGAAGTGGACAACCTGAAGTTCGCCAACCATGTCGGACTAGCGGAAATTGTCCACAGTTTCTGAGCGCTCTTAATCCGCGTTTAAGGAGATGAGGATAATACAGATTAATCTGAATCATTGCGAAGCAGCCCAGGACCTATTGGTCCAGAGGGTAAAGGAAAGGAATATCGATGTCGCAATCATAAGCGAACCGTGTAGGGTACCGAGGAATAATACTTGTACCATGGACGGATCTACTACTGCGGCCATATGGATTTGTGGTTCATTACCCTTCCAGCAAATATATACGCGGAACACTGGTTTCGTAATGGCCAGGATGAAGGGAGTTTTCATCTATAGGTGTTATGCGCCCTAGAGGTGGTCTGTGAACGAGTTCCAACATATGCGGAGAGGCTGGCCTCACGCGTGCTTTTGAACACTCCCGCTATTATTGGAGGTGACTTTAACGCCTGGGCGATCGAATGCGGTAGTAGATATGGAATAGGATAGGTTGTCCAATTTTGCTACGGCCCTACACTTTTGTGAGTATAGAGCCGGAGGCGGCTCATATCATACCCGACGTAACAGGACAGGAGGTACTTGCAGCATGCGCTAGAATAGGAGATAGGAAAACACCGGGACCGGATGGAATCCCAAACAGGGCACTTAAGGTGGCTATCCGACATAGGCCGGATATGTTCGCCAATGTGTTTCACAACTGTTTTGTCGAGGGTATTTTTCCACGTAGATTGAAGATGTGGGCTTTGCAGATGACATTGCCATAGTCTCGGTCACTAAGAGGATAAAGGAAATAGAGAAGAGGACGAATAGAGCGATTCGAAAAATTGGATCACGACTTGATGAGGCAGGTTTGAGACTTGTTGCACATAAAACGGAGGCCGTCTTGATAAGTGGCCGGAAGATACTGGAAAAGATGGAAGTGACCGTTGGAGGCACTAAATTCGAATCGAAGAGGGCCATAAAATACTTGGGAGTGATTAGCGACGACAGGTTGAACTTCAAGGGCCACGTAAAATTCATCGGCGAAAAGGCATCTATAACCCAGGGAGCACTTATGAGGATGATGCTAAATATTGGAGGACCAAATCCACTTAAGAGGAGAATAATATCAAGGATTGTAACGTTGATATGCTTGCCAATATGGTCGAAAGCACTTTCCGTGGGAACGACAAGGAGGATACTGTCTTCGGTGTATCATCTAAGTGCGATTAGACAGGTAAGTGACTTCAGGGCAGTGTTTGATGAAGCGGTACTGGTGTTGGCAAAGGCAATGCCGATAGACATATTGGCGGATGATACTTAATACTTTCGCCGTCTCGAGTATCCAGGACAAACAGCAGCTATAAAAGCAGAGGAACGAAGAACTTCTATGCACAAATGGCAGTCACGATGGGAGAACAGTTGAAAGGGAAGATTGACATTTCGCCTTGTCTCTGATATAATCCCTTGGATGGAGAACAAACATTGCAAGCTGAACTACCCAGTTCCTAACTGGTCATGGATGCTTCAGAAAGTACCTGCACAGATTTGGACATGATACTTTCCCTATATGCCCAAACAGTATCGATGAGGAGGAAGATGCGGAGCATATTCTAAGATGCTGCCCCAGATTTAGATGGCCCGGGAAACGAGTTTTGGACCAAATCGAATTATGGAAGAGGTGTTGAATTCTGGAATTCTATGGAGCCAATGCAGCCAGAGAATGGCTGAAGTTATGCAGCAACTCCGAAGACTGGAGGAGTGAACAAAAATTTGGTTTAGTGTGATAAAGCTTTAAAGCTAACCAGCCTTCCACGAAGTAATACCTTAGGCCAGTCCCGCGGGATATAGGGATGGGTTTAGGACGTAGGCACCAGTGATGGTCAATCGTGCACTCTTTTGTTGGAACAAAAGTGTCTTTAGAAGATTCCCAAATCCGGCCCAAGACAAAAAAGAAAAATACGATACTATGCCCTTTCTTCTACATAAAAACTTGTGTGATCCTCTAAAGCCATTTATTAATAAATTATATAAAATACATTGATAAAATTTAATTAATCTGGATATGCTGGAATAAGTGGTAATAATTTGCTGTCGCAGTTTATGTGCGTGTTTACCATCAATAAAAAAATTATTCAATGAAAAAATTTATTTTTGTAATTTAAATATTAATAATATCAATTTCAACTTCAGACAGTCTCATAGACATGACGAACTATCATCATACGCATTCGTTATTAATATGAAAATAGCAATATGTTATATCTTACAAATGTCAACAAAATCATTACTTTATCTTGTCTGCATAAGGGCCACACACCTCCGCCTATTAAACAGCAGCTTTAAAAACAACTGCATATGCTACGGATCGAACTCATCTGTGACAAAAGTTAAAACACATGTGCCATTTTTCGAATACTGCGTTATGCTAATCTCGTCGTATTTATGGGATAGAAGTCAATTTGTGTATCATGATGGTAATAAATCGAAACCTTTTTTGTTCCTCAGGGCTCGGTACTTGGTCCACTTTTATATTAAATTAATAAGTTCTGTAATGTATAAATGTACGCAGATGAAGTACAAAATAAATTGTGATCTGCACAATGTGTTTCAATGGGCGTCGATTCATGGTCTTTGCCTCAATCCTAAGAAATCGAAAGCTTTGACAATAGGTAAGGTAAACTCTATAGTATAGCATTAACAAAGATTAATAATACTAGGAGCTACCTTTAACAATAGCCTTTACTGGTCCTACCATGTAAACGCTATTTGTGCTAAAACGGCGAAATCTTTGTCAAACGCAATAATTTACTCCATTTAATATACTTAAATACTTTACTGTACGGATGTGAACTATTTTCTAGTTTTGACTAAGAACAAACTCAAAATCACTTATAACAATATTGTTAGATATGTTTATGGTCGTACAAGGTGCAGTATAATATCTGAATTCCCATATAAAATCTATTATACATCTTTTTTTTTGATATCATAACATTTTCTAATTCATTTCTAATTCTACATTATTCCATACATTCTGTTACTTATTTTATCTATGATATTTTATTACTTTTTTGCTGAACTCCCATAGCACTTTCATTTATAAGATTAACATCTTGTTGTGCTATGATTAATATTAAATAAATAAATAAAAATAAAATAATTATTTACGGAATACATCTTTTGAAAAACTGTTAAAATGCCGTACTCTGCTATACCTGCATAAAATTATCTATATTAGGAAACCGTAGTCTAGTAGGTAGTGTGTTGGCTTATTATATTATATTAAAAAAATATATTTTATATGAAAAAAATATATTTCTTCGGCGGCTTCCTCTCAACAGATTTCTGGCAAAAACTCTGAGAGTAAATAAACCTGCCATGAAAAAGTTTCTCAAAAATCTGTCGCTCGGATTCGACGTTAAACTGTAAGTCGCGCCACTGACGTATAAAATTAACACACACAACATGAGTGGTGTGAGAAGCTAGGGCGTAATCCTGACTGAAGTGTTGTAATGGCCAATTATGTATGTATGTATGTATGTATATTAAGAAACCCCATTATTTGTTCAATAGATTAGTTTTCTCAAGATCTAATAGAGGCTTGAAAATTCATTTTAGACTAATGCAATTCGTCTCGGGAATGAACTTCCGAACAACATACAGTTACTCAGCAATGCTAAGCATTTCAAGACTGCAATAATTACATTTTTAATGAACAAAAATGTGCAAATGTAATTAATTAATCATATTTTTTAATATAATTACAAACTTTTGTTTTTATTAATATTTATTATGTTGAATTATTTTTAAAGTTATTATTTTCGTAATTTCTCAAACTTTGTTATGCCTATACTATCAGTACTATTAAATAAGATAATATCTTGTCCTACTGTAATACTGTTTAAATAAATAAATATAAAGGTGGCAACCTTCTGAAGGAATTTTTTAATTAATAATATTATCTCAACTTTTAATTACATATTTACACTAAATATAAAAATTTAAGTTAAATGCAGTTGCTTGGTAATATTACTTCAACGTTGTCTGGAGGTTAAGCTAAATAATCTTGTCGGCGTCAATTAGAATAATATCGAAGGCACCGATTTATGTCAGTCGTCGGCGTCACACATTCTTTTGACGAATTTTTATCTGCTTTTTAGTTTATCTTTGTTTTTTGTTTCTTTAAGATTATTTGTAACTATAACGCAGGAAACGCTATTATATAAAAATTAATTAAAACGTAAAGGCAATGCAACATTATATAAAATAAACTTAAAAAACAGAATGTTTTAAATATCGCATAAAAATTAATATAGAAAGTAAATACTGTGGAAATAAATCAGTGCAACAAACTTCCACGAACAAAAAAGTCAATAAATAAGAGTTTGATGGTTGATGGCGATGTATCGTTAGTGCAAAGTGTATATCCAACTATCGGCGTATTTGTATTGGCGTTCATATAGAACAAAAAGCAAGATGAAAAAATGGACGAAAGCAAATTAAAACGAAACAACTAAATTTGTTTTGTTCACTTTGTTTTTATGTTTATTTTTGTTATCTTGAGCGGTGATAAAATGGAAAAATTCTGTATTAGCGTACATAACATAAAAGCAATTAAGAAAATGAGTTTTCAACATCTATATACATAATTTAAAAGTTCGTGCAATTCTATCAAAAGTGTTTTAAAATAAAAAATAGAAATTTGTATTCATCATAAATTAAATTTATTATATCCAATATTCGGTTTCCTTCCGTTTAAGTTGGTTCTAATTAAAACTTAAAATATAATAATATAATATAAGCATTTTCTGGAGTTAATATTTCTGTTATAAAGTGCCTTTAATTCCTGATAAGAGCCTACATACATGTGTATTTACACAATTAACTTCGAATGATTGATGGTTTCTCAGATCTCTTCGTTCGGTGCCTTGACATAAAGTATTTGACGAAATTTTGAGCAAAAATAATAATATTGGAGGTTCTAAATAACAGATGATTTTGCTACGATGATGAATACCAGGTAAATGTGTTTCTCGCAAGGCCTAAAATATGGTTTTGTTGACAAAATTTTTTTCGATAACAGAACGTATTATAATTTTTCCGTTAAATATGTCTTTACCGCCACAATAGACAAAGTATGTATTTGTTTTGTATTGTATTGTATTTATCTCACTTTCAGGGGCTAACTACATTTTGCCAAGTCTACTGTCAAAATTTAGCGAAAAGTCTGTCAAATGCATAAGTATTTTTTAAGGCTTTCGAAAGACTAATTGTTCTTTTTCAAATTTAAATGCTAGACATTGTAAATTTAAACTTGTTACACTAAAATTTGTCTATAATAGTGCTGTAGACTTGTTTTGTTTACGTTGTAAATACTACTATTATTTTGTGCTCTTCTGTATACACATAAATCGCCACCATTACAACTTGCTGTTTGTTATGCACACAAAAAGGGCTGATTTCTTTAAAGCTGCTAGGCCACGCGTCAAATACTGGATCAAACTCGCCTTTTTTGTTAATGTGTTGGTACAATTATACTTGCACGTATGGACTGAGAAGAGTTTGAAGAATATCAACATACTTTTGATTTTCGTTACCTGCGTTGCATAAATCATGTGTTCTTTTCTTCTTCACAGCAAGAATAAAATGCAGTTTGAACGTTAAAATTTGATGTGTTGCTGTTCCAACATTACCAACAAATATGCAAATTTGATCAGTTAAATTTGATGCGTCGCCATGCGTCATAAGATTTTTGTGAACAATTTCGTTATTTACTTAAAGACCTGAATAAAATATGCTAGTTCTACTGTCAAAATTAAACGAAAAGTTTGTCAAAGGCGTAGGAAATCTTTTATACTTTTTTAAAACCATTCAAGTTTTTTAATTAAGCGCTAGACACATTTAATAAGTAAATCTAAACATACATATATTTATTAAACCAAAACTTTTTTAATAATGCTGTAAAATTAATATTAACTGTAATATAAACTTACCACCATGTTTTGTAAATACCATTGCTTTGTTGCTATTATATTAGGCTCTTAGATAATATTAGATTAGAAATAATAGATTTCGTAATACATACGAAAGGAAGCCGTTACAACTTACTGTTTGTTGTTATTGTAAACACATAAACATATAAGCAAATTGCAATCGGGTTCGTTATGTATTTAAACCGTAATTTAACGAAAATTTCACTTATGTTTTGGTTTGGAAAACGGCATTGTGTGCATTTGCAGAGATGAATAAAATTGGATTACCATATTATAGTTAGACCCATGGTATAAGAAATATGGAAGGTAGTTTCAATCAAATTTTTTTTTTAAAAAATAAGGTTTTTTGAAGTTTTATTTTCTCATAAATACAAAAAAAACGTTGCCACATTTATAATTTTGTTGTATATTCCCAATAAATTATTTATGACAAATGTGTAATTTATAATTAAGTATATTTAAGTATGATATTTACTGTATTATTATTATTATTTTCCAACCCATCGAATTCTATATCATTTAAATTTTTAACATCGTCCAAAAACTGCTCTGTTTCTTGATGTTCTGTACTCTATAAAAATAATTAGATTTATATAAAGTAAATTCTACAGATATTTGCCTCTATTTGCACTTCATCGTCTATTGGGATTAGATTTATTGGGTTAAAAATTTGTTGACTTCACGTCACGTCAGGATCTATGTATTAAATCACATTTTGAACACTACTTGTTACCTTGTATTAATTGGAACAGCATCTCTATCCAATCTCACGCGTTTCGCTTTAACTGAAATGTCACTTTCAATAAAGTGTTTCGAGCACACCATCGGCTCCTTTGGCAATTCAGACTCACAAATTTTACACACTTCCAGCCACTGCTGGCGTTTTTTGGGAAATGTGGGGACTTTAAAAAAACGTATGTTTGAATTTTGCTTTTTAAATCTTGAAATAATATTTTCAAATTAGCTTCTTAAGTATTGATGTATCACAAGTCTTACCTTTGATTCCAATTTAAACACAAATATTTTAATATAATTTTTTTTTTTCAAAATATTTTTCAATTGAATTGAATTTATTATTTTCATATGACTTCAAAGAAAATGTGGGAAATTTAAAATTAATATGGTAGCATTATTTTAAGGAAAACGTAAAAATCCTTAAGCATGTCAGATAGTGAATTTTAAAAAATAAAGAGAGAATGAAACTACCTTCTATTCTTATACCATGGTTAGGCCTTAAGAACTTCAAAAAATAAATTAAATTAAAAAAATTCAGATGAAAACGTCAAATGCGTAAACGACTTTCTGAAGACTTCTGTGTAAAGTGCCAGTTAACCGAACGTAACGTAACGTACCGAAACGTTCTCTCTCGTTATTAAAACGGAACGATCTGTATAGAACAGAATTCCTTCACGTTTTTACCTGACATTTGAGCATGAGTGATGAGCTATTGTATGTAGAGTTGCATTGAGGCACAAATGCCCTCTTTAGTACTTTCATGATTATTTACATATATAAAACTTTTAAATTGTTACATGTATATAATGAAATTTTTTATTTTTGATTAAAATAATAATAAGAAAATTATTTTATAAGAAATAAGTACTTATTATTATGTTTCTATTGCGCACACAAAAAAATTTCAACAAAATAAATAAGTACTATATGTATATGCATTTTGAGCGACAAAGTGGCACGAATTCTCCTTTATATACTTTCATATATATTATAGGTATATATTAATCTTTTAAATTTCTGTATAAAAATGATTTTTCTTTAAAATGACTTTGAAACATAATAAATAAATCATATGTATTTTGAGTGGCAATGTACCGCAAATGCACTTTTTGGTACTTTCCTATTTATACATAAATCTCTTTAATCTTTAAAATGTTTAAATACATATTTTTATGATTCTAATGTGTATAAATAATTATAAGAGTATTTTTATTATTCTGTTATTATTATAGCTATTGGTTTACAATGCGTTAAAAAAACACATAAAAGAAATTTGAATAGAACAATATTCGACTGTATATATATCCAAACTCAATAAATATTGACAGATTGAACAAAAAATTTAATATTCTATAATATTACCGGAATAAATATTCGTAATAACATACAATTTAAGAAGCAAATAAAACTTCTCCCAATTAAGGCCGTATTGGTGCTTTTTGAATTTTGCTTTGAATTTTTTTTCTATTTCATTTTTATTTACATTCTTCGTTGACATATGTGTCGTTTTTAACATTTCTATAACTAAAGAAACGTTTTTACAGCAACGTTCGTCACGTTTTAACGTTCTCTAGTTTTGACTAACCAGCCTTTAAGTATGTTTTACTTTTTGAACCGAACTGTTTTTTCCTCCGTCGGGGTTCACACATATCAAGTCTGACTGGTCAATTCATGGCTAGAAGTGAAAAAAGCATGTAGTGTGCTACAGGACTTACAATTCCGCCAAGCTTATTAGCTTCTTCTTTCTTTCTTATCCATGATAATCAACATAAAGTTGAAAATTGACAGATATGATATGTCAACCACAACTTTTATTTCCTTAATACATTAACTTTGTGTTGCGTAGCTTTTGATGAGAGTGAAAATCAATTCGATTTAACTAGCAAAGACAAAACCCCTCAATTTTGAACAGAGCGCAGTTTAAAAGAGCAGAAGTTACAAACAATTGTCATTTAAGTAATCATCTTAATATATAAAATCGGAGCATGGAACATGCATTCCACTCCTTAAAAATTATACCTTAAACATTCGTGAGTGTTTCATATTTACCTAACCTAGACATTAAAATTTACCTTTTTTTTGGCAGTATCTGGAGAGGACGATCCATATTGTGCTCTTTTAGCTCTAACTATTCGTCTTTTGTAGGAATTGAAACTCAGACATATATATAACCCAGTCCCTATCCTCCCTACTCCGTTTGAGAGTCTTCTCGCTTCTTTCCACCACGGTACTGTGCGTGCTCGCCGATGCAGGCTGAAAAAAGCAGTATACATACATATATGTATACAATTTAAGCTTGTACTTTTTATATTTGCATAGCTGTACACAAATGTTGTAAACATCGTAATAACTAAGCACCACAATAGAAAGAAAAATTTTTTAAAACTGAGTTTATTTATTGGTAGAATTTTCCATTTGTATTCATAGAAGTAAAGTACACATGGGTTATGTTCAAAGTATAACAGTCATTTGTATAAGTTTTGAAGTTTATCGTTAAAATTTTACTCAAAATGTTGAACGGCAAAGTGTACAATGTAATCATAGATATTGATATACATATACATATCTATAAACATATACCTGTATCACATTAAATGGACATTTCATTAAAGGTAAACAAACGAAACGTTTGGATTTAGTTAAAAAACAAGCAAATGACTTTCAAACTTTTTGGAATAATTTTATTTTCATTGATGAAAGTAAGCACAGTGTTTATTAAAGTTGATTCTTGTTATTGAATGTTTTTCGCTTTAATTTTATTTTGCTTTCATTTTTGTTAAATATCTGGTGTACATATTCGATTCTTGGCCTAGGTACAATTTTAAATTTTTCGTTTCATTTTAGTTTTTATCTTTTAGTTTTCTATTTCTTAATTTAATAAAATTAAGGCAGATAGATGTCCGTCATTTCTTTGTCACCTTAAAAGCTTTTTAAGTGTTTTGTTGGTCACAGAGATAAATGTAGGCATTCAAACATAGTATAAAATAAAAGTTAATCACAAATGAAAACAAGAACTGATGAAAAAAAAAAACAATTCCAAATAATAAAATAAAAAAAATTCCAAGAAAAAACATTTTTTTTTTTGGTGCTTTTGTTTCGCCAAATTTAAATTTTTTGTTTTTTGAATACTAAATTATTTGTTTCAAAATAATAAATTATTAAATTATAGCAAAGTTGCTTGTTGTTGTTGTGCGTCCATTTAAATTTTTATAACAAATTCGAAGAATCGTTTTGAGGAGGTAACACTTACCGAATACGTACATTTGTAATAAATTTTATTTGAATTTAATTTTTTAATTTTTGATAACGTCGATTGTTGTTGTTTTCAATGTGAACCTATTTACCACGAATTTTATAATAAGCAGAACCATTAAAATATACATTATCTTTAAATTGGTATTTATAATAAGAGTACATTTAATAATCTATTTATTACGTTTTTTAATAAAGACAATTTTAAAATATAATTTTACTATTTTCTACAAAACATGTTTAATTTCTAGTAAAGTTTAATGCGTTTAATTATAAATATATGTATATCTATACATTTCTTGTGATTCAAATAAATAATACATTTATTAGTAACGACTTTTCTTAAGGTTTCGTCTATGTTAAGGAACAGCAAAGTACGAGCGGGTTTACTCATTTGTTTTTAAAACGCTAAATTTTATTGTTTATGTCCGTTTAACACATTGACCGCCTTGTCAGTCACCAGTGACTGATACTAAGTACCTACTTTAACTCGCCATTCAGTGCTGTCAGTCACGAGTTCTGTGTTAAACTTTGCTGGGATTACCTGACGCGGACCTTCCGCATGTTACCGCAACTAGGCCTCAGAATTCTTATTAAAATGGTTGTTGGAACAATCATATCTCTACATAATTTATTAAATATACATAATTTAACAAAGATTTTTTTTTTTACATTTTATGAAAAAAAACTTATCTCGCTCTTGCATACTGTCTATTCATCTTTCTCTCCTGAGTAATTGATCTTCTCCTTTCGTACCCTTAGGGTGACCACAGTGGGTGAAATTTCTACTTGTCTCGATAACAGTACACGTCCTCAAACCTACCTACTTACCTACTCTTCTTTGTGTGAATTAAAAAATAACAATTTCACTCCAAAGATACTATTGGCACGTTTTGAAATGTTCCAGGTGACATTCTAAATCTTTAAACATTTCTATGATTGCTAATAAAGCTCTTTGATCAACATATTTCAGCACAATTATTCAATACAGACATTTTACTGGCAATTTTATTTATTGTGGAAATTTCGAAGAATAGTGTTGTCCCCAATATCGTGACTCTTATATGTAACTGATCAGTTTATGTTTTATAAGCGCACCTAACGCTGGAGGTCGATCAAACAAACTCATTCTGGAGGTATGTTATGTTACTATCAGAGCTCTGTTAAACAATAAATACAAGGCTTTAAAATAAAAATAGGTAAACAGGTAAAATTAGGTAAAAAGCACAATCTGGTCCTATAGTTAATTACGTTTGATTTACGCGGTTTGGCATGCTTTCTACCAAACTCTCGATAACATCATTCCGCATTTGCACGTTCCCAAAGTTTATCCATGTTTGTTGGAACTGCTTCGTACTGCCCGAGGCGGCTTTTCACGATTGACCAAAGATCAATCAGATTGAGGTCGGTATTTTGTGCTGGCCATTTTTGTGTGCTTCGGATCACTATCCTGTTGAAAAAATTTTTTTTTCCGGATAAGCACATTTGTCCATAAAATTGGGAAGGCGGGTTTGTAGAATCTGTAGATAGTCCTCTTTTCGCATGATACCATCTACTAAACATGCCACCATGTAAAGCATCCCCTAACTATTATATTTCCCTCGCCATGTTTAACAGTTTGCTTCACATTGTGTCTTTGAACACGTCCCCCGGGTCAATTTCTATGCTTCCTCGCAAATTTCAAGAGTGCTTTAACGTTCTAATGGTTTCTTTTTTTTAACGATTGAAGTATATCCGATGTCATGGAGTGCTCTTCTAGCACTCCATTCGCTTACATTTTTGTTAATTTGCAGAGAAGTATCCTTTGGTGTCATCAGCTTGTTTTTTTCTCATTTCGGACATCATTAGTCGAGCATCTGAGTCCGTTAATAATTTTTTGCGACCTCTGACTTGCGGTTTGAGTGCGATTACCGCCGATTGACTAATACCAACCCTCTTGGAAATGCTACGTGAAAAACAGCCCTTCTCGGTCAGGCACACAACACTATTTTCAATTTCTTCAGATACTTTCCTCATTTTTATGCAAAAAATCAACTATTTTCTTTAAATATGCCTGTAAACTGCATTGATTCGCAAAAAACACATTTTAAACTGATCTATTTCATTATTTCATTACACATTTTCGCGTTTCTTTTCTCAATTGTCTCATACATACCCTTATTCTTGTTTTCAATATTATTTACAGTTCCATAAATGTCGTTAACCTCCTGTACATTTTTTTTCACACAATTTCTGAATTTTGTCTATTTTCTTAAACCTTTCATCGTACCGCTTTTCAATTGCCTCCAACAATGATTTAATTTCATTTTCATTTTTTCTTAGTGAATTTTCAAATTCATATTTATATTCCTGCAATGCTTGTTTGTTTTTTTTGACGCCCTCTTGTCATGAACAGAATAAATCTGTATGGTAACACAGCAATGTGATATGTTTAACTAGGGTAATAATTTGTAGTTGTGTATAGGAAATCGGGTCCAAGAATATATATATATATATATATATATATATATACTCACATAAGTCACAAAAATTGTTGTTCTTCTTGATGATTTTTTAACTTTAAATAAGTGTTCGTCAATATTTTTTTTCTCAGTGGTTGCGATTTGCTTTATGTACCGCATTTCAGAGCGTTCAAAGGGTATACATTGGAACTAAGAGTAAGGTAAAAAGTAAATATTTCTGAAATTTTACAATTCAATCTATGGCTCTATTTTAAAATTTACATTGTTTAAGTAATAATGTTTACTGAAATTTATCTTGAGTTCTTTAATTAAACTAGATATCCTTGATTCTTAGGAAATTGTTTAACAACAAATTCCAGAAAATAAATTAAAAAAATTATTATTAACGTCAAACCTTAGCAAAAATTGAAATTGAAAATTAATAAAATTGAATTATTTTAGAATAAGTTTATATTTTTGCACATTTTTAAATAAATGATTTTTTTATTTTTAGCTCATCAATGTGGCTGCTTTTATTGATTGGTTTAATTTTTACCATACAGAGCACTTATTGTAGCACATACAATTCTCCTGGTGGTAAGTGTTAAATGAAATATTTGTTTATTTATTATATTTATATAAATGTGTATATTGTGTAGAAGAAAAACAAGTAAACAATGAATATTTTATATTTTACGTAAAATTCTGTTTGGAGAAATTATTTGATAAATTTTCGAAAACAGTAACATTTTCTAATACCTCATATTTTCGGTTTTATAATTTTAAATTCTAAAGAATTCGGAAGACTTGTTGCATATTAAAAGACTATGATTTTCCTATAAAAGTCGAAGGAGATTTGAGGCGCGATATTTTCAAAAATTTTGTCAATCAGTTAAGATTTAATATTTTGTGAATGCTTCTTTTTATGTATAGGCACTCAACAGTTTCGTGTAGAGTATATCACGATTTCATTTCATGTTTAAATACAGACTGTCTCAGCTAATTTGTTTAGTGGCTTTAATACACTTTACGCAAATATGCGTTGTCACAAAAATTTATTGCAATAGTGTCAAAACTACCAGTTTAAATGGTATTTATTAAAAAAATTAAGATTATTTTCCAAGTCGTTGCCTTTGCTGGATACTTAATTAGAAATGTATAATTTTCGCTTTAATTTTCAGACGTATTTGTTAATTAAAGTGAGTGCAAATTGCAATTAATCAACAAATAATTTTGATATATAGTTTAGCTTCTCGAATGCGTTAATTGTGCAATGATATCAAAATTAAAAACTCTCAATGTCAGCTGTGGCAGAAAAGTTACATTGTTCAAAAAAATAGTAGTTGGTGCAATTCAATCGTGTAAGAAAACAGAAAAGTTTGAAGATAGAATCATATGTAGGGCAAAAGGAATCTTTGCGCGAAAAAGAGGCTGAAGTTGGTCAGAAAGTAAATACTGAAATATCCACACGGACAATAAAAACTCACTTGGAAGAGTCGTAACTGCATAGATACATTGCATAAAAATAACCGCACGTGTAAAAAATATTTTAAGAAGTTGGTGCAGTTTGCAAGGGAAATTTTGAAAAGTCATTCACTTTACTGAAATAGAGTAGTATGTGATAAACTGTTCAAATTGTTACAGTCTGATAGAAATCGTATGAAAGAATGCGTTGAAACAAAGCCTTGAATTCCGATAAACGGGGATTTTATTCTTAATGGATCAACGTCAGTATAAAAACTTTTTAGAAAATTTAATGAAACCGTATTCCTTTAAGAATATAGTTGTTCATTACTTTTTCCAACATGGCAATGATCTAGGGCAGTTAACGCAGTGATTATTTTAACTCAGTGATTAGTAACTACTTTACTATTTATAGTTATTAGTTTAATTGAACAAAATTTTTGAAATGTATTAATAAATCAATATATGTATATAGTATATAAAGTGGACAGCAAAAGTCTTAGTATGGCAATGTATTTTTTTTTTTAGCAATTTCATGAATTTTAGCTAAAAGTTTATTAAAAATTTATAGTTTATAGTTTACAAAACAAAAGAAAAATAAGGAAAAACAAAACTGGTATATTCAATGCCAAATAGATTAAATGAAGCCTTAAACTTAGGGGATATCTCACCAAGTACTAAGTATAACATTTCAATAAATTTAGACTTTGAATTTTAAATTTTCTCTCTTTTCTTCTTAGAGGAACCTACACTTTTGTGTTGCCAAAATGTAGAGTCACTAGAATGTTTTCCTTACTTTACTTTTTTTTTGTGAAAAACATAAAAAAATTTGTTTGTTTCATAATAAAACAGATATAAATTAATGAAATAAATATAAAAATAAGTTTTTATACAAACTTTTGGCTAAAATTCATGAAATTTCTGAAATATATTGCCGTACTAAGACTTTTGCTGTCGACTGTATATACAGCGATGTATATTTATCAAATATTGTTTCTATAATGAACTAACTTATCTTTTAATCGATCCATTAAATTAAATTTATTTTGAGACACTTAATATATATGTATGTTTTTATATGTCACAATAAAAATATTGGTATTACTATGCCTTCCGAATAGCCATAACGTTACATATTATTTTTTTGTATCGAAAATACCTATTCATAGGAATAATTTTGTTTTACTTACCTAAAAACGATTTACATAAACCTTAAATAAAGCATCTATTTTCATATATTTTTAATTACTTTAAAATTTATATTTTTTATACCTTCTATAGAAACTGTACCCTCACGACTTGAGATTGCAATCAACAGTAGTGCTAATATAACATGCCGCATGAATCTTTTAAAGTTTGGCGATAATGTAAATAGCTCTTCATTGTATTTCGAACAGGAGGACACAAAGTATATTATACCCAAAAGTAATATTCACGTAAGTTTATTTAATTTTTTAGGATCCGTAACATTAACGATTCATCAAAGATCTATTTGGAAGTTATAAAGCATTAATTATTTTCTTTAATAGTCGCATCAATCTTGTTTCACTTGTTACTTACACTCTTTCTATCCCAATTAATTTACTTTTTTCCATTCTTTTTCTGGGAAATATAGGTCCTATGGCTTTTATTTTAATTTATATGTAATGCGGCTATTTTAGAGTTATGTACTAATTTTTTGCATCAAATGTGTAATGTTCAAATTTACAAATGTAAACATTTTTCTGTTTTATATTTTTTTTTTTTAGATATTAAATGATTCTAGTATAGTGTTAATGTTACGAAATGCTACGGAACAAGATCGTAATTATTTTTGCAAAATTGGTTCAAAGGGAATTGGAGTTACTCATGTGTCTGTCGGTAAGTTATTACAATAATTTATGCTGTTGTTTACTACTGTTTTTAATATAATTAATTTCACATGCATATTAAGAAAAAATGCAATACATTAACCACACCAAGTGAGGAAATGAAAATTTTAATTAATTTTAAATAAATATATATTTTCACAAACCATCGAGTCTAGTAATTTGTTCCATAAGTTTGTCATTTAATAAAGCAATTTGTTGCGTGTCCGTGTAACTACTTTTAAAATTATTGACTCAGTTACGCCGTTCAAATCATCAATCATGGCTTCGTGTATTTGATATCGAAAATAGACCGGTCTCTGTTGAGTAGATCGCAGTACATTACGTTAAGAGTAAATCTTTTGAAAGCTTTCTTTACGTTGTAAGTATTCTAGGATGTCGAGTGGGGTTTAAAAATATCACCCCTTGTTCCATTGAGTATTCGCTGATGGATATGGACAAATATTGAATAACTGACTGTTTGCTCATTAGTTATGCAGCCAGGTGGAACACCTATGGATATCAATATTCCTCCGGTTGTGTTTAATATTAAAGTGATCAGCAACGCCTACTCATATTATATGTGTGTTCGTATTGCTTTTAGAACATCAAATCGATTTGATTAAAAACCTTTTCCCTATATTTGTTAAATAAACATTATTACATCATTGACTTTAATCTTATGACAGTGGACGGTCAATGATTTCCAATTGTGGAAAGAGTAAAAATGTTATATTTTACCACCCGATTTTTAGCCCTATGTAGTTTGAAAGTTAGATGACGATATGGTAGTATGAAATCAATTATAAGTTTGTAATCTTTTTCATTTTAGGTACTGCACCTTTAGAAGTAAAGGATTTTAAATGTCGAGGATACGATTATACGTACATGGTTTGCGATTTTACTAAGCCACATAATGTAATACTAACACAATATAATTTAAGCTATACAGCACAATCTCCGGTAAGTTGAGTTATTAATTTTATTTAACCCATAATATATTTTTTATATATATTATAATGACTAAATCTTTAAGGATTTGTTATATTAACGGTATTTGGCAGTTGTTATTAGTTACGAAATAGTTCTTGAATTTAAAATTATTAATTGCATTAACTTTTCAATTCACACTTCTACTTTTGGGATAGTTCCTATAGCACAATTATTTGTTTTAATTTATTTTTATATTTGTTTTTATTTCCTCATTTGCACTCTTATATGCATAACACATATTGTATCATAATTTTTTAGGATTAGTATATGGTAAAGAACGAGTACAAAAAGTGTATACTTTTTCATTATGTATGCAATTCAATGGTTTGCATATTTATTCACACATTTTATGCTATTTTATCTAGCTCTATATGTCCACATCAACCACATTAAACCTGTGGAGTTTTAATTGAAGCTATAAGAAACACTTAATTGTGGTACTTCAATTTTATATACAATTGAATTTATATGCCAAGTCTTGATAGGTTTGAATAGTTTGATTTATATTTCGGAAGGAGGATTCTACCTTCCTTTCATTTTTAAGTATCTCAGCACGATAAGAAATATGTACTTTTGCGCCAAAGTAGTCCGTTTAGTCTAATAAAGCATGTTTAACCTAATCAAAATAAATAACAATAATTAATTAGCACCCTTTAATTTTAGAATATTTTTAATTTTAACATAAACTTATTTATTGAGTATTCAATACCAAGTAGAATTAATGTTATTCAGATTATAAAAACTAAATAAAAAATATGATTACTTTGTATCGATCATACGCTTGTATCTTTGTACACCAACGTGTTGTTATAATCATCCATATGATTTGGCACTTTCGATTTATTATCTTTTCTGGGAAGCTGACGGAGTTCCACATAAATGTACACCATGAAATCATATTAGTCTAAGGTGGAAATTATGTAATAAGGTTTATAGTGCAGTTTCAAGAATGTGTTGCTAATTATAATCCAATCCGTTTAAAAAATTCCCAACTTCATTCGGAACTTTCATATCAGAGATCTATTAAGGTATGCTTCATTATATTTCATATGCGAGTGTGTACTACAGGGAGCATGTGTATTTCCTCCGTAAAATACATAACTTTTCTTCAATTATTTTTATCTCTCATAAGTTTAAATACTTTTCCAGTTTGTTGATCTAATTTTGTACGTATCTAGATGTTTCTTGAAACTTCTAATGTAAAGATGCTTTCAAAAAGTATTTTTAAGCGTCCTTGCAGAAATGAGAAATAATTGTGGAATAATATTAAAAGAGAATTCACGAATAATTAAGGATATATTTGTTTAAAAGGCTGAGTTATATTAGTAAAATTCTACATTTTTTAATGTGCACCTATTTTACTGTCTACTTAGAAAGCAAATACCTTCATGAGTTTGCATATCACTAAGTTTGTTTCTAGTTGTGTCTCATATCTATAATATGGATTGAATTCACTAAATAGTATTAATTTATAAAATAATATGAGTTATTAAATAAAAGTAGACAAAATATAAAATATTGCACAATTCCTGTGTCAAAAATTTTCGCACCTATTTTTCTGTCCAGGTGTGTATATATTTTTCTACTCTTGAGTTAAGTTTTAAGTGTATCTGTATAAATATTATTTCTTTTCTGAATCTATACATGTGGGTTAGGCTATCCTATCTAGCCTAGCAGGACGAAAGTAGTTAGTGCAAATTTAGACAATTATTCATTTTTTTCATCATCAAACGTTTATCTGTCATGCTAATAGAAAATAAATTTATTTGTGCAAGATTACTAAATTAATAAAAAATGAAGTAATTTATTTGTTTAATGACACACATAATAGTTTTAATGGCAATAGCGCTTAACGAATATATTACTTCACATGACGGTAGGGAATAATAAAGAACTAATGTATGTACATTACAATTTAGTAAGGACAATGAATAAAACTTAAAGCACAATTAATTTTTAAGTTTTCTATTACTATAGACATATGTACATACAGTAAGCAAAAAGTATTTTGTAATTCATTGTTATTTAGACTAAATTTACTTTAATTCAAATCGAGTAATATTTGTTTTTTATATATTACAATAATTATTAATAAACTGTACATTTTTGTCGAATAAAATGCAGTGCTTACTTTCATTTGACCCTCACTGGATGTATATTTTGTCCATTAAAGAAATTCTCCTTACTCCACTATTTTTTAATCGCTTCGTAATTTCAACTTTATAGACCTATTCAATTTTATATTCAAAAAAATTTCATGTAGACAAAATATCACGTTAAAAAAGAAATATACATATATATTTTTTATACTAAGAATTAAAGCCCAGATGACTATTAGGTTAGATATAGGTCTACACATGTATGCGTAGTTATTGACTCTATAGGAACATTTGGATTTAGTCATAAATTTAACATTTAATTTAATATTTAAATATTAAAAAAAGTTGTTTTTCCTTTGATAATGTTATTAAATAATTCTTATTTTTAATAATTTTTCTTTTTTTTGCATATGTTTTGGGACTTTCTTTTTGCATGAAATACTCGATTTGTAATACCTACTTAACTTTCTGTTGCTATATGTTTTAATAATACAAACTAACACACAACGCTTTAACTTCGAACCTATTACTAAATAATTTGTAACTACAATCTAAATTCATGACACGACAACTTTTTTCTTTATTAATCTAAATTGTAACTAATTATACTAAATATTTTCATGGGTAACATATTTAATACGCTTGGTTACGCGTTTATATTTTTTAAAATTAATTTTAAACAAAAAAAATAACGATTGAATACAAAAAATTGCATATGCATTAAATCACATTTACTTGTTGCACGTATTATTTAATAACACAACTATTGTACCTTAATTTAAATAAATGTACACAATAACACCTTACACCACACACCCTTCCAATATAAACATACTCGACAAAACCTAAATAGTTGCGTATATATGTTAGGAACAAAAACGGAAAACCTCTTTACCGTACAATTTATTCACAGAATTACATACAAATATGCTACTTGGAATTTCAACAAAGTCGTGGCATCTGCAATTTGACTATGGATAAAAATAATTATCGGCCTAATTATGAATTTTTCAATTTTACATTAAGCGGACAAAATGATGTCGGTGTAAAAGTTCAAAACTTCTGGATAAATCACTATGAAAGTGGTAAGTAAATATAAATTGTACATCACGTATGCAAATTTTCAAAAGAAATGTAGATATTAAAATTAAAAAGAAAATATAATAATAAAGATGCTGGGGCCAAAAGAAATTGAAATAAATGATGCATCAACTTAATTTTTTTTTTCGTTTATTTACCAAAAAAATTACTTATAATTAAACTACAAATAAACAAATAGAGGAAACATACAATAACTAAATATGCACTGTCCCCAATTGGGCGTTCAAGCATAATGCATCAACTTAAGAAATGACTTGAATAATAGAAAAGAAGGTATAAAATTAAAGTATTATAATATTTAAATAAATTATAATTCCAATTTTCTTAATAAAATTATAATTTTTTAAAATGTCAATGTTACGAGGTCATTCCAATAGTATATTAGGGTTAGGGAATCAAAATACATGTGGTAAACGTTCGCCTAAGGCGTTGATATTTGTTTATATCTGTGGGATATACATACAATGGACAGCAAAAGTCTTAGTATTTTGACAAAAAAGTCCCCACAGGCTTAATACTCTTATACAAAGTCCCGATATGACTTCAAGAGAGTATTTAGGAGATCATTTGAAAGCACGGTTACGTAATTGCTAAACCTCAAACAAAAGTCAACCGAAAAACTTGCTCATGGTGCTACCAGAAAACACTAAATAAAACTCATTCATTCAATTCCAAATGGGTTAAATGGAGTGCTTGACTTTAAGGAATATTCTACTAAATACAAGCGAAAACATTTTCATATATTAGGTCTTTGAATTTTAAATTTACTCAGAGTTCTCCTTGGGGGTACCTATGGAGTAATCTGAAACTCTTCCTTATTTTTCTTTTGTTTTATGGAAAACATTAAAAAATTGTATGTTTTATAATAAAACAGAAATAAATTAATGAAATAAATATATAAACTATAAATTTTTATACAAACTTTGGACTAAAATTCATGAAATTGCTAAAATATTTTGCCGTACTAAGACTTTTGCTGTCCACTGTATGTATAAAGGCAGGATGCGGTGTCTATTTACTTCTTAATAATGGTATCTGTTCATAGTTTCCTTATTAAAGGCATCCTACCTACAATCAAATTGAATCAATAGAAAATTCCTCGTCCATGACGTTGTTTTCTATTTCAAAAAAAAAAAAAATTTGTATTACAAGGTAGAAATTCTTCGTCAATAGCGACTAAATACTTTGGATTGATATCTTTACCAAGCGCAAAGTACTCCCAAACTTTTTTTTTTTTAACGAGATTAACGAAATTACGATTGCCTCCATTGCCTAGCTAATACCATGAGATTAATAACGATAGCACGGTTGCACATGTAACAACTTCTGAGAATGAGTCGACAGCGAAGACAGATGTCTGACTATATTGTTGTCAGTTGGTATGTTAACAACCGATTTCTACCAGCTATGACAGGCAAAAATTGTGCGTTGCAATGCATCAAATTTTACAAGCGATATTGTATTATAGTATTGTTTAATGTTTTTATTCGATGCATCGAAGTTAAAAAGTGAATATAAATCCACAATGCCATACATAATTGACCCATTATATATAACCATAACAATGAGAGACTAACTATAACATCGCAGCAGGCTATATTGGATGTAAGTCCGTTGCATTGGCAGTAAGGACCAGAGTTTTATTGGGGAATATAGTGACCTAGCGAATTGAATGGCTGACATTTTTTTCTATAATTGTCCACTAGACTGTATCAGTAAACTGTTTAATTATGGGAAATGGAGTAATAAAAATTATTAAGCAATGCATCAATGTTTTTTTTTATGTAAATCACTCATCTTAAGTGATTCAGTCCAAAAATGACCGGAAAAATAATTAAAACACCGGGTAAACTATCAGTTATAACAGAAAGTGGGCAACTATGTTATGTAAATATCTCAAATGCCATTTTGAAACACATTTCTTATGGAAAAGTTTTTATATACGTATGTATACAGTAAATATTTAGGATTTATATGTAAATTTTATTAATTTAATTTAATTATTGCACAATTTTATGATAATACTAAAAAATGAAAAAAAAAATAGTTATTCCACCTAGACCAGAGTACACACTTGAAAAAATCACAAACAACACAATCATAATAAAATGGAACAACCCAAAATATAGTTTTTATGCCGCCAAGGGTTTGGAATATGAGATACGTCTAAGACCAGTAGGACCTGAATCAAAATGGATATATTTATCAAATTACGAAATTCGCCAAAATCGATCTGAATACAAGATAATTGTTAAAAATTTACCATATGCATACTTTTCGTATGATTTAAGTGTACGTTTACGTGTAAAGAAAGTGGGTCGCATCGACGATAGTTATTGGAGTGAACCGTACGTACAAAGGTTTAAAACACTTGCCTGTCCACCAGATACAGCTCCACTAACAGATGTTGGAAGTTTTTATATAGATTCTAGCGAAACGAAAGTTCGACTTTATTGGCATCAGTTGCCTTTTTATAAGGAAAACGGCCCAAATTTTCAATACATTGTTAAAAGAGTTAAGCGAGATGGAGTTACTGTGTAAGTATACATACATACATGACAAAGTTATAAAAAAAATGTTTGTATTATTACATTTTTTAGGTCCCTTAAACCTTTGCACATTGACCGTAATTCAGCCACATTTGCTTGGCATAAACGCCATAATTACACGTTCATTATAGTTAGCGAAAATTCTGAGGGAGAATCTCCAAATAATAGCAGCATTTTTGTACCAGCCTGGTCGAAACATCACGAGCGTTCATTTTCTCCACTATGGATACGGAACGTATACCACGCTACAAATCGCACATCCACACTTTCTTGGAGTCCACCGCATAATCAAAAGCATTTGATTGATTACACAGTATTTTGGTGTCAATCAAAACAAGCCATTGCTACGGAATGCGAAGTATGAAATTAATATTTGCTTTTGTAAAATTTGATTTTAATGCGTGTATGTAAATAATCTTTTTTAGGGCACCATATATTTTAAACATGTTAGCAAGAATTCAACATTTTTTTACACTTCACCCCAAGAACAAGAACGAGTTCTTAATCTTGCTGTGTCTGCTAATTACCGAGACTTCAATACGGGTATGCATTGGACAATGTGCTCGGCAGATGTTACAAGTGAATTAGTAAAATTGGAACCTGAAATAATTAGCGTACAAAATCGTTCTATAACTGTGCAATGGAGCACAGATCGTATTTGTCCTTCATTAATAGAGGGTTACAATATGACTTATTGTCGAACTGAAAGCTTAACTCGAAATAAATCGGTTAACACAGATGATTCTGAACTGCGTTGTCTTGAAGATCATATGTATAAAACAATCGCAAATACGGCAAAAAAATTTACAATAAAAAATCTGAAACCATATTCAACATATAAAATACAAATGTATATGTTTTCGAAATTATCGCAAGGCAATCTTAGTGATCCTCAGATTGTAAATACCCAGGAAGATGGTAAGAGATTTGTTACCTACATAAACTCTAAAAGCTTTTAATTAATTTTTTTATATTTAACTCTGTCTTACGTAGCTCCTTCTAAACCATACAATTTACAAGCTTTTAATACTACTAGCAATTCAGTTATATTAACGTGGTCACAACCAGAAGATCGTAATGGTTTGCTTAGGAAGTACATAATAGCGTAAGTGAAACGAAAATTTGTTAAAAAATAAATATTATTAATTATATAAATATGTTTTTAGATACAACAATGAACACCATACTATTAATTGTAGTTTAAATGAAGAAATATGTAGGCCCCAGCAAATTAAATACAAATTGGAAAATCTAAGCAGTTTTACTACATATAAAATATACGTTACTGCGTTTACTACTGCACCTTCCGACCATAGCAATGATGTAATTATTAAGACCCTTGTTGGAAGTAAGTTTCCTTGTGTATATACATATAATACGTTGAAATAATGCGTTGAAATATGATAATAACATTTTTAACATTTTAGTTCCCTCCAGTCCGCGAAACGTTAAAACGAAAGACAATTCTCAAAATATTTTACAGTGGCGAAGACCGGAGGTTCCATCTGGACGTGTTGAATTTTACGAGGTTGCAATAACCTTGTGGTACAAAGATGAAATACAACGGCGCCACATATCTGGTGTGATTAATTCCAATGAATGTGAATTTTATTTACCAGTATGCATTGATGCTGACTACCGATTTACGATAGAAGTACGTGCGGTTAATCTTGTACGTCGTGATACAGAAATTGATCACTATATATTTGCAATGAAAAATATATCATCTGATGATGGCGATTATTATGTGGACAACAACGACTTAAGTTGTGTTGGTACGGCCCTAAGCGCAACACAACAGCAGGCAATCATGCGTGAATATCGAGACACAACCAATTATGTTCTGTACGAATCTGAATGGGAAAAAGGTCCTATTACTAATTGTTCAGATCCCAAACTAAGTCGTATAACTATGTTAGCTCTGTTAATCGTCGTCTCATCGCTTGGAGTTATGGCAGCGTTTTATGTAGCACGCAATAAATATCAAAAGATGGCCAACATCTCCTGTGCCTTACCACCTGGGTTAGAAGCTATGGCTTATCCAATAAAAGAAAACAGAGATGATTCAGATGATTTTCGGCGAGGAAAAGATTCTACATTCAATAACGAGAGTCGTCGCTTACTTTCTTCAATAAGCCATGACTCTGGATACGCATACCATAACGGCGATCATAATATTGGTGGTTTGAGTAGCATTGCGCATTGCTCATTAGGCAAAAGTAGTGGTTACGTTGGATCCGATCACTCTACAGAGTATTGTACCCAAGAAACTTTAGTTACTGCTGACTCACCGAGCGATGACTGCTGCATTGTTGATCAGATACCGGCTCACGACGATGCATATATGGTTATGGATTTATTAAAATCTAAAAACAATACGTTAGTAACATCAGCACCGCCAACAACAACGATAGATAATATGTTATCACAATCCGATAAATGTGGCAACGGGTATGTACAACCGAACTGTTCAATTGTTGCATCATTGAGCTCCACAAAACAATTAGATTCACCATCAATGGTTCCTCAAATGCCAACTTCTTTCATACCCGCGGATAATGGTTATATTAAACAAATACCCCCATCAATACATACACAGATGTTACCGCCTGAAAACGGTTACATAAAGCCTAACAATATTTTTAATTGGCCCATAGAGAATTTACCAAAAACAGAATCGATATCGGAAGCGAATGTTGCACCTTCTGCTTTTCCAATAAGCAGTTCTGGTTATGTGGCTCCACAATTATTCCAAAAGGTGGGTTAATAGCTTGTACTCTTCTTTTCAATAATTTTAAATCGTAATATAAGTTAAAAAATTCCTACCTACCTACATATGTCGGATTTATTTGATAAATATTTATAAAGTTTTATTTATTTATTAAAAAAATATTTTATACATGGTCAAAATATCAAAAACGATTATCGTTTGACTAGATCGTATGCAGAGACTTAAAATAATTGTTATTTAATTTTTTGAGGATATAAAAGTTGGTCATAGATCAATGAATAATTTTTCATTTTTTGAATAAGTTATTACCAAGAATGTATTTTTTTCATTGCTCATAACTTTAATTTTCAATAAATGCGATTTGCGTTATTCTCAAGAAATTAGTTTCAAAACAATGTTTCACAGAAGCATCTCCTCTCAAGTTTCGTATTTTATTAGTCAACAAAAGACGTAAGGCTCTTTCCAATTCAAGTCAAAATCGAAAGCAAAGCTTTCTCTCTTGACAATATTGCAATAAATTGGCTTTTAAATCCAGTCTCGCAGATGTAAAACCAGGGTTTGTTTTTGCTTTACTGTGGTGAACGATTACAGCGTTTCAGCTCTTGTGGTTTCTCTTGTGCTTTTGCTGTACTTATTTGCTGCGCTTCTTTACTTTCTAAAGAACTGCTTAATGTGTTTACAATGTAAAGACATTTACTGTGTGTTTGCACATTCTCTTTGAAATGTTGTGTATTGTGTTTGGGCCTCAAACAAATAAATCATTATAGAAATTAACTGTGCGTTTGTACCATTCTCTTTGAAATGTTGTGTATTGTGCTTGGGTTTTAAACAAATAACATTAAGCAGTTCTTTACAAAGTAAAAGAGCGCAGCAAATAAGTACAGCAAAAGTACAAGAGCTGAAACGCTGTAAGCAATAGTGATCGTTTTGAAATTAATCGTTGTGACTGACTGCGTTAGCAGAAAACATTTCACTGTTACACTACAGCTAATGAGTTTGTTTCTGTTTCTTCGACTTTGCTGTTTGCTTTTGCTTTGGGTACAATTGCTGAAAAACTTTAAGCATAGCAGAAATTTAGGTGCTTTGCTAATTTCACGCAAGCAATACAAACCCTTTGTAAAACCAACTACTTCTGTTAAATAGCTAAAAACTTTCGGGATTTATTGACGAACTTCTAAAATGAATCTACATATTTCAAGCTCTCTCACCGAACGAACTTTGATTCGTAGACTCGTCAATCAGAAAATTGGATATTAGTTAAATTGTTACATTAGCGACCCATTCCAATGAATTACACATACTATGTGTTTACTTTGCTAGGTAATGTAAAACACAAAAAATAATCATAATAAAATAAAAGTTATGAACAACGAAAAAAATCTATTATGAATAACACAAATATTATTCGTATTCTACTGCTTGCTATTATATTATCAATATTATCTTTATAACCTTGGCATATTTTGTTATTTTTGTGTTGTAGACCTTATGTATGTATGTTTGCTTGTTGTTGTGCTAATAATTTAATGGATTGTTTTTTAAAATGGTATCAATGAACTGAATTTTTGTTTCTATTCTTAACGACTCATCAGGAGTTGCTAGGAGTTTGTCGCCTATAACTATTCGGATACATCTATTAGTGCTAGCACTTTATTGATTTGAGTTATTGGTATCCAATTATACTTTGTTATAAAATGATAAATAATACCGAGTAGAAAGATATGATATTAACAGATTAATTATTATTGCAAATAATCGAATACAGGCAGTTCATATATATAAAGTAGACAATAATCGTTAGCAATAAACTCCGATATTGTAGATCCTTCCCACAAACGGAATAGTTAAGGCTAACCCGATCATTATGAGTATTCAACAATTGTAATTTCTATAAATTACACTTTTTTCGGACGGACCTGTCTTTATTCTGTTTAAAGACTAGACATAATTTTTGCGGCATTTAAAAATTTACTTATTTTGATTTATCGTATTATTTTATTATAAAAACGATTGTTTATTATAAACACCACTATCTTAATTGAATATTAGGACTGTTGGGCTAAATACTTTTTATTAAGAAAATTCAGTTACAAATTTGAGCAATAAGGAAACACTTTTTCGTACTGTTTGAAACGAGCAATTTTTTTTTGGTTAACGCAATTATGCTGTTTGTAGATTTCTGGCTTTTCTGAGCTTTGCGCGTTGAGGTTTATCTGGAATTTAAATACATTTCATTAAAAGAATTCCGGAGAGATCGAAATAAATTAAATTCGAGGGAACAAGGTGCGGCTCTCTCAGTTTCTGCTGGTTCATTAAAGATGTGTGTGTGTGGTCTGGTGTTATCATAATGAGACAACGTTCTTGCTGTTAATCAACTGTCGTTTTAGATAAACTCCTTGCTGCAATCTCATTTATTGTTTACTGAAGAGGTTGGAATTAGTCGTTTGACTAGATTGTATAAACCCCTTATGAACAGTTCTGCCTTTTTTACCGTCTGCGATGTTATTGTCATAGGTGATGTGCTTTTTATCGTCTTTAATAATCCGCTTCAGAAATAGTTAATTTTTGGATCCCTGGAGTAGTGTATCGTAAATAGAAATAAATATAAATAAATAACACGTTGACTGCCACGGCAATTTTCAGAAAACTGGCCGCGCAAGCCAACATTGATTTTTTGTTCTTTTCCCAGGAGCCATTTATTGATACTATCACTGATATATACTGTTTTATTCGTAGGTATACAAAAATGGCAGGTTTAGTAAGTACAAGATAACTCGTAGTTGGCAACCTAGAAGGGAACGCAATCTACGAATTATCTAGTAGTTAGCAGTCAACGTGTTAATGTTTGCTTTGTTTATATATGCAGCACCCAGACATCGACATTCTTTGTATATCTAGTTTTCTCCCTAGGATTTATAACTTTTTGATGAGGAATCCCTTGTATTCAACACATTGCTTATGTGCCGGCCTTTCTCAATTTTTTCCATAATTCATTCCACTACTCTTTTTGAATGATTTGTTTTTCAGAGCGAGATGCGAGGTCGAATACGATAATACTGTCATATTTACATCAGTCTGCGACACATTCTTACCTTTTCTACAATAGAAAAGAAACATACGATTGTAATATTCCAAATTTTCTCTTATTTTTAAATGCATATGCGATATTAGTAATGTGCCATCTGTGCCTGTGCCGATGTGTTCGTACTTTCTTCAGAACCAATATACATAATAACTTCTGAGCAAAAATTTTCGAATGTCAGCGACCATTTCAAATAATTTTTTTCAATAATTTTTTTGTTTAATTTTATTTTTCAATTCATAACGTTTCTCCTCAATACAGCTTATATACTCTAACAAATATACCTTAAATCATAAATAATGAACAAAAATATATGTACATATAATAAGTATGCCTGCATGTGCGTAGATTTATTTATTTAGTATACATATTTATATTTTTATATAGAACCTACTTATTTATTAAGTTATTATAAGTCTTTGTAAAACTTTTTTTGTTTTAATGTTTTATATGCTTTTATTGTAAAAAGAAATTAATATATAGTGTTTTATTAAAAAAGTAACAATCAGAACAACAACAAGTATTATGATTTTAACATTTTTTTCCATTTCTGATTTTCTTTCTTCTTTTTTCAAAATTTATTTAATAATGTGATTATTCTGCATTTACAGTCCTTGATACCATCATCAGATGGATATACGTCTTTGGAGGCTTTAGGTAAAACCTTGAAAGCATCTCAACCACCAATGTTACAAAGAGATGAGGATGGTAGTACAAATATGCCACCTATTTCGGGATACGTTACGCGAAAGGAGTTATCGGCATTTGGCCAACAACAAACGTTAATTTAAAGTTTCCTGTATTATATTGAATTCTATTTCTACAAAATGAGATTTTACAGTAAGGACTTGAAAATCATAATTTGCTGCTAATTTTATAATAGAATTTTACATACTACTTAAATGTTATTTTTTAAAAAAAAACCCCATTTTTAGTAAAATTACTTTTATCCTTAACATTATTTATAAATATTATAAAGTAAATAAGAGTGCCTTTATATACATTTAAAATTTAAATTAGATCAAATCATTGACAAACAAATACAATTGTTATATTTGTAATTTTTAGGCAGCTATGACAAATCACAAGCATACAGAGATCACACCATATCATTGGTACTGTTTATGTGAAGTATTTTATTTTTCTCGCAATTTTTAATTAGAATTAAGTTTGTTAATATTGTTTAGCTTTCATCACAGTTACTAATTATTTATTTATAAGTAAATTAAAATAAAAAAGAAATTTATAAATTTCTTCTGACAAAGGTAATCTTAATATGTAAGTAAAAATGAGGATGATAGAAATTAGTATATCGTAGATTTAACCTGTATGTTAGGTTTTTTTTTTTAATTATTTAAAAATAAAGCTGACATCTATAGTATTATATTTTATTATAGCCTTTCTTTAAGAATATACAAATACACACATGTAAACACTGTGGCCTTAACAAGCTATTTTTTTAAAAAATGTACGTGAAAAATTATACCTTTATTTTTAACATAACGCAAAAGTTAAATGTACTTAAATAGAAATTAATTCTTGTATATTACGAGCATATTTAATAAAAAAATCATATTTTAACTATAACATACGAAAACAGTTTTTTCATTTCATTTGGAAATGTATTAAATATAGGCTGGACTAATAAGTCAAGCTTAAAGTTAATAATGTCTCAAATAAAATTAAAAGTGAGAAGATTTCCGAGCCTATGTTTCGAGCAAAAATTGGGTCAGCTGGTATAAACTTGAAAAGAATGAAGCATATCTTATGTGCAATATGAGATAAAGTCATCTTTTAAGAATTACAGAACCCCTGCAATGTCAGGAGCATGGCCACAGAGTATAGTCAGACGAAGACATATAATGTGACAAAATCTAAAGCGACTCTACTCAGAAGAAATGTAATTACTGTGATGGTAATCACCCGACAAATTATATTCGACAACTTTCTATGATATAGGTTAGGTTAGAGGAAGTGTACTTGTCAACTGTGACAAGTACAGTACCCGGAGGTCGGAGGTCCTAGCATCTCAACACCCCTCATGTTGTGTGCGTTAATTTTATACATGAGTAGCGGGACCTACAGTTTAAAGTCGACTCCGAAAGACAGATTTTTGGGAAGCTTTTCATGGCAATTTTTACTCTCAGAGTTTTTGCCAGAAATCTGCTGAGAGGAAGTCGCCGAAGAAATATTTTCATATTTTCGTTTTGATGTCTGACCTGGGATTTGAACTCTGGCCTTTCGTCTAATAAGCCAACACACTACCTACTAGACCACGGCGACTTCATCTACGATATAGAAGGCTGATACTGTTCCCATACAGATTTTTAATACCAACTCTTGAGAATTTCCTGTGACACTATTGTGATTTTCCAGTTTGAATGTGGAGCTCTTTTAATGTTGCAGAAATGTTGAATGGGTGATAGCAACTGCTTTGTTGGAAGAAAACTAATAACAATAAACTTGCATGACGATCGACTTTAATTAGGATCCAAAAGAATTAACAGATTCTGCTGTCGGTTTGCTAATATGTATCTGAAAGGATAAAAATCAGTTTTTCATGTTTCACAATTATTTTATTTTAACTCAACATTCAATGTTTGCAAAACGCTTCGAATCCTGGAATATGTAGTTATACTTCCATTGGTGGCTCGTTCTTCAATATTCGGCAGCGCTAATGAGCAATTTTTCTCTAAACCAACATTCAGGATATGACCTCTACTCACCACTTTGTCTCCACAAAATAGTTCGTGTATTCTGTTCGGGAATTATATCAAATCATACGCTTTGATGCCAATGACATCACTAGAATTTCTATAGACTGAATGAAGCCCGCAAGGTAACAGAGAATGGGACGCCCAGCGCATGCATGGAAAGACAAATTGAGACAGAAGCAAACAGCAGCGCCAAGAGTTGGGGAGAAGCAAAGGCATCAGCTTAAAATAGTGATATGTTCAAACATTTTATTGAGGCCCTATGCTCATTGAAAGAAGGACGGGAATCTATATATAAAATGCAGCGATGTCTGCCTTATTGTAGAATATTGTCAGTGGCTGTGGTTTATTGATAGTTTGCAAGAATATGTGTCAAGCAACGTATAGCACTGCTTTCTTTTTTAAGATCAATACTTAGGCTATGGCCCCTATCCATGCACTGCATTGGGGTGAAATTAGGAAAATATGTTATGCAAGGGAAGAAAAGGGCAGGATATTAGATTTGAATAAGTTTAAAAGGATAGACTTCTGTAGGAATAAAGTTTCACATACAGATAGCGCAACTAAAGAAAGAATGCTGTCTGTAAAGCATTGTGAGATTCATTGGTCAATCGAACACAAACAAATACATACATACATATATGTATATATTACGTAAAAACAAGCGATTTTCGGAAAAACTAAGGCCTCGGTCTACGGTCGAAAGAATATAAATGACAAATTTTACTCTCATCTACAAAGAGTAGATGGGATTAGTAGTAGAAGAGAGAAGATCATTAATAGAGGTACGAAATAAAATTGGAGAAAGAACAGAACCTTACGGTACTCCAGAATTTAACCTGAAATCATCCCATAGAATCCCATCTATATAAATTCGTTTAGTGCGACCAAAAGCAATACGTTTCGACAGAAGTGCGGCGTGCTGCATTTTGAAACCGTATCGTCTGCCACTCAGGCAGGTTGTTAGACTTTTTAAATTTTACGAGTTGATGTTGTATTGAAGTTGCCGTAGTATATATTATTGAATAAGCTGATTTGTGTATGCCTGAACACTTAGAATAATTTTGTCAATTAAACGAATATTGACTCAATTAAAGTTCATGCCTGAACATAGTATTACATAGGAGAATTTAATCAGACCTTAAACATATGTCGCCGTAGTCTAGTAGATAGTGTGTTCGCTTATTAGACGTAAAGCACGGGTTCGTATCCCAGGACATCAAAACTAAATATGAAAAAAAATATTTCTTCGGCGACTTCCTCTCAGCAGATTTCTGGCAAAAAAAAGCCTGCCATGAAAAAGTTTCTCAAAAAAACTGTCGTTCGGAGGCGACGTTAAACTCTAGGTCCCGCCACTCAAGTATAAAATTAAGGCACACAACATGAGTGGCATGAGAAGCTAGGCCTTAATCCTGACTGAAATATTGAGCTCAATAATGGCGTTTATTGCGATTTACGCAATAAAGGTGCATATCTGAACACCGTATAAAATTTCTTTCTATCGTTTTTTTCTTTCTGCTAAAGAATTCGCTACACTCTCAGTTATCTGCAATGTTTTTATAAATTTCATATACTATCTCCGGTAAAGAGGAAGCAAAGAAATGGACACAATCGTGATTTGCCATTTGTAGGAAGATAGTAAACAATGACAACAAGTAAAACTACTGCGAACCTATCGATATGCAAATTGTATCAGCGAAAATATCATCATCATTAAGGACAAGGGGGCATAGAATGAAAATATTTGAAATTATATTCCCCTTTCCCTCCTATCACTTGTTCTTGTATTGATTTTTGTATTACCGCTGCTATTAAACGAAAATGTGATGTCAATGATGAAGGAGTGTTAATGTGCTTATTATGTAAACAAAATTGAAAACATTTTTTTATCAGTCTTATGTTATAAGTTTAAGTTAGTCGAAAGTATTAAAATTTAAAGAAATCTATATTATTTTTTTTTAATCAGATTAAAAAATATGATTCTTAATTGTTGCGTTCATATTTTATTTTTAAATTAATCTCCCTATGCATATACTAAAACATTGTACTGAAACTGAACTTATTCACAGATTATACATATGTACATATGTATATCATAAAAACAAATTTCATTGCAGTTTCATAATACATATTTATTTTTAAATTTTTTATTAAGTTAAAATCAAATAAAAATTTACGCTCTTTAAAATCAATAAGGACACCCCTTTTTTTTGAAATGTGTATATAATATTAGGTGGGTCATTTACCGGTTTAAAATTGAACCATCGGTTATTCTGTCCCAAAATTCATTATATTTATTTATTTATTTAAGTCAATGGACAAATTCCTTACTGAGTTTCTTTAAAAATACAAGTAATAGTTACAGTAAAAATATGAACAGTTGGGAATTGAGAAAAACAATAATGTTCCGTTTTATAACGGAAGAATTTAAAGAAAAATCAACAAAGTCTGACAAATAATTAAGTTGACGGCAAATTCTAGTTAACGGATCACCAACAGCATAATTAGTTCTGCAGAATTGAATGTAAATAAGATTATAACATTGAATTTAACAGATCTTAACAGAAATTCACAGCAAATATTACCATTGATCAGGTTAATCATAAAGGATATATTTAACATCGTTCGACGACTCTTAAGGGTAGGCAGTTTTATTAAAGCCAGTCTGCTAGTATATGAAGGCATATCCGAATAATTCCATCCAAGGCCACGCAAGCAGAAGAGTAGAAATTGTTCCTGAACAGATTCGATGTTTGCTGTAAACATTATAGTGAGGATCCCATACGATGGAACCATACTCCAAAATAGGTCTGACAAGCGATATGTATAGCTATTTAGTAATATATGGATCAGTAAATTCCCTTGCCCAACGTTTTATGAAGCCAAGAGTGCTTCTTGCCTTAATTACAGTCAAAGTGATAGGATCATTAAAGTTTAATTTTGTGTCTAATAGGATCCCAAGAACAATAAAAGAGTCCACTATTTCCAGTTGATGACCTCCAAGCAAGTAATTAACCGCGATAAAATTATTTCTTGAGAACCGCATACATTTGCATTTTTTAATATTCAGCTCCATCATGTTGTACTCGCACCATAAAAAGAAATTATTATATTATCTCCACTGAACGTAATAAATCGATTTACGCTTGAGCAACATTGGGATTCATTGGAAAAACAAAAGCAATTGCTCGGAAATTCCAAAAATTGATGTGAACGATGTTTTGTTTCAACAGGATGGTGTAACATGACACAATCAATTTATTGCGTCAAACGTTTGAAGGCCGTTTAATTAGCCGAAATGGTGATGCCAATTGGCCGTCAAGAAGCTGCTATTTGACACCGTTGGACTATTTTCTGTGGGACGCCGTTAAAGAAAAGTGTTAAGCCGATAAACCAGAAATAACCCTTTACTAGCAGCGCAACATTTTGTTAGGTTAGGTTCGTGTGGTAGCTTCATACCAGAGGCTCACTAGAGCACGCATAGCGGCCCTGACGCCACAGGTGAACGCAGTCTCTGTACTGACCAAGTTCCTCCGAACTAAGGAGAAAGAAGCTGGTCAGCGCAAGGACCGCACATTCAAAGCACGACTACCCCATGCTGGAAAACCAACCAGAAAGCTTGATAAACGACATCAATGGACGATAGCTCTGTCAAGCTGACAAGGGTTGGACCTATATCTGCACCTCGCAAGAGATAGGCATTGACAAAGAAAGTGGATAATAGTTTCCTCTACCCACGGCAGAAATTGTTAAATGGGAGCCGCATTCTTTTCGCGTGTCTACCCATAACACATTGACCTTATAGTTTCCCGAAATGTCACAGTATCTGGGGACCTAGATAAGTGTAACACTGAAGCGCCCAGAAAGTTTACCTGCTTTATAACCCAACTGTTACGTATTTTCTTGATTACAAAATTGGTAATTAAGTTCTTTTCAATTTTTGGAATTGAAAGTTGATTGGAATTTTGTTATAATCTCGCGCATGACGTCTGTGTAAAGAACTCCAATATAACTAATAGCGCTTAAAATGTATACCAAGTATATTCAGTACAAAATGCATTTGTACTGAAGGAATATTTAATAATATGGCATTATGTAGCCCATTATGTCAAACACAATGTGGGATCCTTTAATGCTAAATTTCATTTAAGGATGTAAAGTGAATAGTTAGTAAATTTTTGTTCACTCATCCATCCATCCATCCTTAATCATTTATTCAGTTTTTCTTCTGTTTCTTTGTTCTTGTATGTGACTGAAACAAGAATTCGTATGAAAACAATAGATTAACGATGCTATAAATTTTATTCTCCATTGTTTGTAAGTAAAAAGTAAAGCTCCACCAAATTCTTGTTCTGGATTAAAAAAAAAAATAAAAACAAAAACAAAAACAAAAAAAATGTAAGAACAATAATGTAAAGTTCAATGAACGAGGATAAAACAAACAAAACTATTTAAAAATCTTACTTGGAAATAGAAATTCTAATTATTATATTTGATTTTGTGCATTAAAATTATATTATATGACGTCATATTTAATTAAACATTGATTTTCGAGGAAACATGTGTTACTACACACACTGCGTTCTTTTAAAGTATTAAGTATTTAAGTGTGTTTAAAAGTCGCCATTGTCTAGTAGGTAGTGTGTTGGCTTATTAGACGTGAGGCCTCGGTTGAAATCCCAGGTTATTCATCTGTAACTAAACGAAATATGCAAAAATTTTTCTTCGGTGACTTCCTCTCAGCAGTTTTCTGGCAACACAGATGGGTCTAAGTTAGGTGGAAGTACAGGGGGGGGGGGGGGTTTTCTGTAGGAAACTCAGTCTTGAACTTCACTTCAGGTTAAATGATGACTGCAGCGTGTTTTGAGTCAGGCTACCCTAAGGGCCATTGCGTCGGTCGGGTGAAAATCATGGCTCGTTTGCTAGTACAAGGAGTCGTTAAGGAATTTTGGGCCAGACCGTATCCGTCTATGAAAAATACTGGGCAATGAGACGCGGATGGTCTCGCTAGGTTAGGTTCGCTTTCTGAGGGCGATTTAATAGTTGGTACTCCTCTACGGCCTCATGCTTGGATGGGTAAGGGGAGAAGAGCAGAGGCGTTTGGGGAACGGATCAGGTTGTTATGTATATTCTAGATGTCTATGGCCTGCTATAGACAGTGTAAGAACAGGTTGGCTGCTGGGCTTGGATAAGGCCAGTTTAAGGTTAGTTATCGGATTTATCACAGGGCATTGCGAGATTAGGTCGCTGACTGGGATCTGGAACAGATCCCAGCCAGACTTTTGCAGGGTATGTTGCGATGAGGAGGAGTTAGAGACTGTCGAACACCTCCAATGCAACTGCTCAGCCAGCGCTTAGTAGGTTGATGACCCTTGGTAGGGGCTTCTTTGAGGGTTTGAATTCTGTCTCGTGAGCCGACATCTAGGCTCTCCACAGATTCATTTACTACTGCTTGGGCTGGTTGAGGAGTGCTAGATCTTTATCAAAGTAGTCGCGCTCTCCCCTTAGGTTCTGTTTGGTCTGTGGAATTCCTTCGCTTCCCCTTCTCCTTTTTCCTATCCCATCTTTTATCCTTCCATTTTAAGGGCGTTCCGTACAATGGGTCAATTCGACCTCTGGGTACTGTACTTGTCTCAATTGACAAGAACACGTCCTCTAATCTAAACCTAAGATGTATATATATTTAATCTATTAGTTATGAAAATCTTGAGTTTGAATTCCGATTGATCCATTAATTGTTTCATATGGAAACGAACGATATCAAAACTTTTCAGTTGAAAACAACATCAAATAGTTCAGATGCTTGCAATGGTAAAATATATAACAGAGAGGCATTTGTCCATTGTGACCCATCAAATAGAAAAAATTATGAAAGGGGAAAAAGGAAGAGGAAGAAGGGGGAACGAAATTAGAAAAGAAAAATAACACCCTATCAGGTATTATCGAATTCAGTGCCCCGGTTACCCCGTTCCGTTAGTTCCTTCAGCAATGCCGCGTGACTCACTCATCAAGAACTAACTAAAATAACCTCCATCTCCATCTTGTCCAAAGACCTTACCACGAGCAAATGAGGACAGACTCCATAGTGCCGACTGCATAACCTTAGTAATCTTGGTCAAAAATTTCCCCCCAATTAAGACTACTACATCGTCAACATAGGCTACAATCTTTCTTCCCCTTTTTCAATTGCCTTAACACGGAATTGACCGTAAGTTACTACGAGAGCGTGTTTGTTTAGTAACTAATTTCCTAGCTTTTTCCTCTCTCCACTTTGATCCGGTGACTCTACAGCTAGTTAGGTGGAGAACCCCCTTGAAGGTAGATTATCCACTTAACATTTAAGCCTATTGTGATACGACAACTTATTCCAGCCGAAGGTTAACCATTCCCTAGAGAAAACCATACCGAGTCCGAAATAGATCTTGCTGTTGCAGCAAGCCGCCATAGTCTAATAGGTAGTGTTGTGGCTTAATAGACCTCAGGTCAGACATCTCGAACAAAACGAAATATGAAAAAAATATTTCTTCGGCGACTTCCTCTCAGCAGATTTCTGGCAAAAATTCTGAGATTTAATAAATTGCGGCCTCCCAGAAGGACAGAAGTGAGTCAGTTCTCTTCTTGTCCAGCAGAGTCTGGCAATACTGCACGTACCCTCTTGCTGCCAATGAGATTGAGTCTCCCCATAAAACGAGTGGACAATATCCAAATTTATCGAGGCAATGGGAATACATATGCCCTACCACATGTCATAGATTACCAACTCAGTACCGGTCCTGGTCAGCTTATCAGCAATCCAACTTCGAACGATATCGCTGTGTCCCGAGACTTGTATAAGAGTTACCTTTGAATGATTCGAAATGTCTCTGATGGACAGGAACGAGCGTTGAACCTACATTCGTTAGGGACTTAATTGCAGCCTGGCTATTCAAGTAATTCACGAGGTTTTAAGGGAGAATTCCGACACTCAGCAAGCATTGCGTCGCTTTCAAAATTGCTATGACCTCTGCTTGGAAAACACTGCAGTGGTCAGTCCACATTTTCACTAATTTTTGAGCGATCAGTGTAAACTGCAAGTGTCAAATTGGGAATTTTCTGTTCCTCAGACTACCAGTAATAACATCAAAAATTAACTCATCTGCTTCCCCATTAGCCGTAATAAACATTCGAGTATCAAGTACATGTTGTTCCAACTTGCATACCTGACATGCTTCCGCTCGTTTTCGCTTTGGCGTCAGTAGATTCATTTGGCTTGTAGATCACTCCAATTCAACGTTTCCGGATTTTGGATTCGACTACTGCTACCGTTATAATGCCATCACTAAAATAACAAAGATATTGTTATGTTTTACCCTTTTAAAAAGTTTCAAATATGAGTTCATAGAATGCAAATAAAAAATAATAAATTTGTGTTTAGTTTTAGATAAATTCTTTATTGTTCGCAGAATTCTGTGTGCCATTGTTCACAACTTGATGTAAACAACAACAATTTACTTTGTTTGCCATTCTTCTTTGCGCTCTTTTGCGTAAACACTAACAATTGTTGGGCAGATCTTTATAAGGGAGATCTTTAAACCAACATTATTCCCTTCACACGCAACGCGTCTTCGCACAAGACTGACTGAATTTTTACTGACTGCGTTGCCTGCTTTGTCTTGCCTTTTATATCGCAGGGTAAACAGTCTGATGGATGCTCTTGACGGAGAATGACTTCGCCTTCTCGAAATCTCTATAAACGTAAACAACATGTTTATTGTTGTTTGTGTATTTGGTTTACATTTATTCTGGTAATGTTTGTTGTTGCTTTTTGTTTACTTGTTTATCCCCTTTTTATATATTGTACAATTTTATGTATTGGTATAATTTTTTATATTGGTATAATTTTATATATTGGTATCATTTTGTTTATTTGTTGATCATGTAAACAAGTCCATTGTTTTTGTTTTTGTAGCTTATGTTTATCATTTTAATGTTAAACAATGTAACACCATTTCCATTTTCGTAAAAATATATTAAATTCAGTTTTTTCTTTTCTAGAATAGGATGGGATGAAAAGCTTGTATCCTTTGGCCGCTAAACCCTTAACCATTTGTACCATATATTCACCAGACGTTAAACCAATTACTCAAATATTGTATTTCTATTGTTATTAAAAACATATGTATTTCATTATGTTATTTAAACTTCAAGTTAAGAAGCGTTACACACTCCTTTCGACATACATATAATATGTAACATCATTGTTTTTGTTTTGTCTTTTAATTAAAAAATGAAGCACGTACCGAATTTTTAATGTAACCTCTTTATTGAGTGCGTGTTAATGGTGGCTTACTGACACATAATATTGATAAATAAATATGAAATAGGCAACAAACACCCGATCAATAAGCAAAAGACAATCATGAATGGCAACTGGGCGAAAATATTGCTTATAACGTTACATGTTCGACTTTAATGGATATTCAGTGTTAGAATTAATGCCAAAATAAAAATGTACTAAAAGTACCAACAGTTGAGTTAAAATGAATCGTGCATACCTTTAGCAAATTTATTATTTTAAGGCATAAGTAGTATAAAACAAAAGATATAAAGATGTAGCAGTAAACTCTTCTCAGTGAGATACTAGAACGATATAATAAACATATCATATGGGCCTAGGCGAATTCATAATAGGTGGGATTATGTCAACAGCTGAGCACTTTCTTAATGTCAAAATTTTGTTGTTTTTGTGTGTGTTTGTTGTGCGTGTGCGTGTTGTTGTTCCTTTTCCATTTTTTTTCTTCCTATTTTGACAACATTAAGGGTCTTTAACAAAAACAAAATGCCTGTTGTTTTTGCATTGTTGTATTTGTTGTAGACCTGCGGCTACCATCTATGAATTTGCCTTGATATGGGCTCTAGGACACAGCGTCATTCCAGGTAACTGTAGAGCGAATGATCTGGCAAAAAATGGCACAACTATCGAAGTTTTCAATGAATTTTCGGCTTTGGGACTCCTTTTGAAAATCTGCGGTGTTCAGATAGGCGTAAATCGCAATAAACGCCATTATTGAGCTGAATATTTCATATAAAATTTCAATTAATAATTCCACAATAAATAGGCAAATTATTATAATATTGAGTAAAAGTAATTTCAACACTTTCTGTTGATATTTGACAACCCAAATGTCAACAACGACAAACAAAATAAAAACAATGTTGTTGAAACAACCAGCTGTTTTGTTTACCAGCTGTCAAATGATTATTGAATAAGCAGCTGAACTGCGCATATTGTTATGTCTGAACACTAAAAATATTGTACTCAATAAATCAAATATTGACTCCATAAAAGTGCATATCTGAACATAGTATAAGAATTTTACGTTATTAATAGTTATTTGATTTGATAGAACATACAAATTAACATCAAAACGCGTGGAAATAAAAAAAAACTTACAAAAAAATTCGTAGTGCTGTTGAAGAGTTGATTACATAATAATGGCAACATTTTGACAGAATTTTGCTAAAAATTTTAAAACAAGATCATCAGATCATTGAACAGAAAGTGTTCGGATTATGAACAGTGCTGCATTTATGACAGTGCTGCATTTTAAGTTTTACTCAATATTATATCAATTTGTGTATTTATTGCGCAATAATTAATTGAAACTGTATATGAAGTATTGAGCTCAATAATAGCGTTTGTTGCGATTTACGCAATAAAGGTGCATATCTGAACATTCTTATTAGATTTTGTGAAAGCATTACACATTTCAGAAAATATTTATATTAGAGAAAGGTTTGAAATTATTTCTTGTGTGTTTTGGTTTTATTTGTATTTGAAGTAGAAAAAATTCAAAATTTTTGTTGTCTCAGCTATTTATAATATTTTTTCATCTCTTGAAAAAATTTCCAATAGCGGTGCATATAAAGGAGTTAATCTTGTAGTTTTATTAATGACTTAATGGGTAATTATTGGCACACAATTAAATGGATGTGAAGACTGCTACATTTTTCCTCAAATCTGTATGATACATACATACATACATATGTAATAAAATTTACCAATCTATTCGAAAGCTCTTAACGAAATGTACGTGTTGGTATCTTTGTCAGAGAAAAATTGCCATTGCGTCCAATAAAAATTGTTTAATATTAATTTTGCATCAAAATTAAGAATCGCATAGAATATCTGAATTATACCAAATAATTACAAGTATTCGCAAATAATTTAATTTCCGATTGCTGTATTCCAAGTCAGCAATAACGCATTACATTTGCATTTGTTTTACTTACTTGGTTTTTGGTATACAGATTCAATTTATATTAATACCTTTTCATAATAAGAAACTAGCCGTACAATGCGCGCGTTGCTGCGGCACCAGCTAAAATAAATTTGAAGGAAAGACATTACACAAATATCATAATGGAATGTAGCAAAATGTAAATCAGGATGCAGTGTTCGTCTTGAGCGATCGGTGCTTATTCGAATATTTTGTAGTCTTCTTTCCCGTTGTCTAGATAATTCAGACGAACGGGCCTGAGTAGTACGCATTCGATCAGTTTCTAATCTGACTTCTCGTTGTTCAAGTGATTCATGCGAACGGGTCGGCTTGTACTCCAAAATTTGAGGTGTAGGTCCGCCAATTGCTTGTCGCTTTGGAGGCATGATTGCACGAGAACGACGTAAAAAATTCATTTAAATTTATTAGAATCTCACAATGTGCCCAATCCAATTGAACCGGATGTTCAGACATTGATAGAAATGTTAATATTGACGATGATCACCAATTCGTTGAGGGAAATAAGAAGTAGCAAAAAGGATCATTGCAGAATTGTTAAAATCGATGTTAAAAATTTTGTAGAAGAAATATAAGCATACATATATTTTTGTGGCACCTATTTACCTTATATCTTTTCCACACAACGTAAACTTATATCTATGTATGCATGTATATTAAAATAAGAAAAATCAAAACGATGTCTTTTGAAATATTTTGATTTAATTTTTGATCGTAAATATTTTTACTATATATTTTTAAAAATTAAATGTCTGAGATACAAACAACAATATTTTTGAAAATTTTCCAGAATTAAAAAGTTTAAAATTTGTAATTGACATTTTACGGGTATGAGTTATACTAAATGTTATTAAAATCATAAATGATGAATCCTAAAATGTCTGGTATTTGTCCAATCAACACATGATCAAATGCATAGTTTACGATTCAATTCATTTTGAATAATTTTCAGAGGAGCCATCTATCGGAAAATAATCGCACCAACTTAGAAACCACCGTCGACTCATGCGCAACAACTTTGCTAAAGATCGTAACATGATCAAATCCACAGTTTACTATTTAATTAATTTTTAGTAGTTTCCAGTGGAGCCGCCTGTCGGAAGTTGGTCATAACAACTTAGAAACCTTCGTCGGCTCATGCTCAACAACTTTGCTAAAAACGATTAAATGCATAGTTTACTATTCTATAAAGGACATACAGACAAATACAGTCGAACTTCTCTATAGTGAACTTCTATACAATGAAGCTCTCCCTATTATGAATTGATTTCAAACACACAACTTTTTCCGTTCCAATTTCATTGTTTTTGATCTCCTTATAATGAATTTCCATACAATGAAGTTTTCTATACAATGAAGCAATTTTGCAGGTGTAATATTTGACTCACATGCGTTTTTGTCTCCATATAATGAATTTTTAAACAATTTTCTGTTACGCATACTAACAACTCTGTGTACCGAGAAAGATGCCACATATAAGGAGGGGATTCCCAAAAGAGGAAAATAAGAACAAAAAAAAGAAGAAAGCCACATCAATAACAATTTTGACATCAGTTGCCGGTGTTCAGTGATCGGAAATGACGCAGCGAAGTAGCATTTCTCTTGAAAAAAAAATTATTAATTGTTAATAAAGTTGAAGAAGGATTACAAAAAAAAAGATGTGGCTAGGCAGTTTAGAATTCTAGAAGACGAGCAATTGAGCACTAAACGCAAAAGGCTTCGAACCTGCCTTTTTGAGGATATTGATTTATTTTAAACAAAAAGTGGGGGAAAAATATAATTTCTGTATAATGAAGTTTCTATATAATGAAGTGATTTTCTGGTCCCTTCAAGATTCATTATAGGGAAGTTCGACTGTATTCATGTTTATTGTATATAGATTATTTAATTGGCCTCTGTTAATTTTGTTCACAATGTAGTTGCTTTTTACACTGAGCTGTGGGTATTAAACGTATCCGACCAAAAGCAATTTTAACCAAGTGATAAATCAGAGCTGTAATTATAATAATGAAAAACATATTATCTGCCTGTTAAAATACTACCTTTAGTTAAAGGCAAGTTGTAATAATGGTAATTTTTTGTGTATTGTCTGGTTCAACAGTGGGTTCGTCTGCATCTTCGTCACTTTAATCTCAAAGAAAATTAGGACACATATTATCCTATTTGTCAGTGGTTGTATAAACCGCGACTTCTGTGTGCAAATGTTTTGCTTACATATTAGCTATTCTACACCCTCAATGTGCAAAAGACAACAAATGTAAGTATATATAGGAAAATATCCCTACCGGAACAATTGTGGTTAAATTGAGGAAGAGCAATTGCAATATGAACTATTTTATGCAAACAATCGTGCACGTGTGACGTGACATATGAATTCTTTCGACTAGGAAACGTATGTCTAATCTGGTCTCTCTTTTGCTGTTTATAAATCACATGTTATAAATAGTATTTACTATCGATCACAGTTGTCTAGTAAAAGGCTATGTACTATGACTATGCTAACTCGTCGAGAATGTTATGTAGAAATTAAAAATTATTTGTCGAAAATGTCTTAATAATTATATTGAATTACCTGCCATTGCTTGCCCAAATTCTGGGGTTTCTAATTTTTGTTCGACTTAAGCAGTGGACTTCAGATGGTATAAAAGGGGTATAAAAAGAAACTTGCAACTATGCCTAAATCCCTAAATAATTTAAAAGGTTTTTCAAAAAAGTTTTTCGCTTCTTTGAAAACTTTGCACATACAGAGAGCGCCAAAAGTATGTAAACACCACTGAAATAATTCATTTTCTTAGGATAGCGAGAAAAGTAAATGAGAATAGTCGAATAAATTTCCAGAAATAAAAACGTTTATTTATTACTTATAAAATGTTAAAACAGAAACAACAATTCATGATAAAGGAACTATTTTATACTTAAGAACATAATAGAAAATTTCAAATTGTAGTGGGTGTTGACTCACTTATGGCGCTCACTGTACATATATCTTATACTCTCAGATTAGTTTTTTGTATTTATAATTTTATAGACCTAACTTTATGCTAAAACAAAAGCTATCTATCTATATATTAAAATTTCCTAACTTAGAAACATTGAAAAAACTTGATTTAATTCCCTGTCTTTCTTCCAGCCTAAGCGAAGAAAGATTGTGTTTGACTTTTAAACTATGTATCTTTTTTATACACTGCATATATTTTTCAAATTTATATACTGAAAATGCTTCTAAAGGACCGTATTGTAAAACGTAATCAACTAAATTCTCCATATAATCTGCCAAAGTAGTTTACAATATCTTCTAACACTCTTTGAGAAGTATCTGCCTGCCCTGCCTGGTTCATTTCACTAGAGAGAAATCTTATACTACTATGCAATAATAAGAAATGATAATATTGGTCACTGCTGACACAATCCTTAAAAGGCAATATGCCTCTATAAAGAAAAAATTGCTGAAGTTATCTGGACTTAAAATTTTTTATTTCATCTATACTCCTATGTACAAAACAAAATTCTTAAGGAACATTTTCCTTAATAAAATTCATTCTGTCATTATTTATTTTGGTATTGCTTTTGTTAATTAAAGTGTTAAGCAATTTCTCAGTAACTCCTAAATCAACAAAATGCATAAGATTTCAGGGAAACTGACAAACCATTCCAAAATCTGCTTCTTCTAAAATGCTTCTTTGTACTTTAAATTCTTGAAATGTTGCATCAGTTCTTAAAGGTCCTATTTGCTTGGAAAACATACCCTTCTTTCACTATATATATTCTTAACAACATTTGGAGCAAAAATTTTTGCTATTATGATACACTACACACTAGGGCGTTTGTTACATCCCTAGCTGGATAACCACAGATAAATAACCGAATGTTAAATGGCAACAACTTTTGACTATTGTCTACTCTTATACCGATTTGTTTCAGTGCCATTACTTCTGTAAAGAAGTCCACCATAAACCGGTATAAGTTTTGTGGCTTTTTAAAACCTGAAGAATATGCTATAATAAATGGAGTGGCGTTATTGAACCCAACAATTGCGTCTAAAAGGGACCGAAAAACTCTTTTAGAACTTTCAAAATATTTATGCGCTGTTCCTCTCTGCAGTCTTTTACAAGTCTTGAAATGTGCTTTGGGTGATTGTCACGCAAAAAGTGCCAGTTTTATGGTAAATGTATCCCCGCGTATGGTGTCATAATATTTTTTATAAAGGTCCAATACCATGCAAAGAAGAAGCACATTATGCCATAATGTTTCGCTGGCCCCATACTTAATCGTTTTGATCGTATTTCTGGAATCATGATGTTTGCTAGCTGGATACCTTACATACTATTTTCCATCTGATCCCTGAAGGCAAAATTTGGAAAATATTTATCCAAAAACTCATTTATTTTTTCTAGTTTTTTTTTTTTGCAAAATTCCGTCTTAATTTTATATTTTCTTTTTTAATACTAAAGGTTCCGTGTGCGATATATCTACGTAAACAAGCTTCCTTAAGTAGCTCTAGATGATATATTAATACTATATGATAACGCAAATCAACTTTAAGCTCCTTATAGATTTTAATTAAGTCACCTTTAGAAGTTCTACTGACTATTGCCTCTTTCCTGGCTGTGATTATATGGACTCGGTACATTATTTGAGGTTCCAAACGTATTAAAATGTTTCATAGCATTATAAATTTTTCCTATAGAAATCTTTTTTATCAAAGTTGATGCGCATGAGTTGACGGAGGTTTCTAAATTGGTATGACGAATTTCCGTTAGATGGCGTCACTTAAAATTATTCAAAATAAATTGAATCGTAAACTATGCATTTGTTGTTGATCGGACAAATACCAGAAATTTTTTGGATTCATCATTTATGATTTTAATAACATTTGGTATAACTCATTCCCGTGAAATGTCAATCACAAATTTGAAACATTTTAATTCTGGAAAATTTTCAAAAATGCTGTTGTTTGTTTAATTTTTAAAAATATATAATAATATAATAAATTTGTTTAATTTTTAAAAATATTTAGTATAAACTAGCTGACCCGACGAACTGCGTCCCGCCCAAAACTAATTTTTTTCATTGCCCAAAACAGGTCACATTGTATATTTTACTATAAGTGTGTGGGGATGTACTTATAATCGAAAGCGTTCTAGACAATGAATGTATGCTTTGTTTGGGGTACTAAATTATTCTTTATTAAAGTAACGAATATATTTCAAAAACCAATTCTTGATAGCTATCTAAACATCAAAAATAATTGTTCATATTTTGAGTATTAATTAATTATTATTACATACTTGTTGCCTCGCCCATTTTTAGTGAGTTAGTCGATATCGACTCTACGAACTTACTCACCAAATTGCATTCGTTTACGATCACTATGTCCCTAAATATTAAATTTTAAAGGTTTGCCACGCCTACTTTTTGCTATATCGAATTTTTTAAAACATCTAAATCTGATAAGCTTTCGAACAAAAAAATAATGGTTAAAATCGGTCCAGTAGTTTAAAAGTTATAGGTATCACTTGAAGGGGGAGGGTTGTGGTGGGTTTGTCGATATCGACTCTACGAACTTACCCACCAAATGTTATTCGTCTACGATCAATATGTTTATTAAATTTAATTTTTAAAATTTTAAATATTAAATTTTAACGATTTGCCACGCCCTCTTCACATTTATGGATATGAAAGGTAGATGTTGTCCGATTCTCAGACCTAACCGATATGCACACAAAATTTCATTTCAAGTTTAACGGCAAGTTGTAATAATGGCCCTAAATGGTTATTATATTCTTCGCAACGAACCAAACACAAGATTTTGTAAATCTCCCATCGTTCGTTTTCTTTTTAAGAATTCTATTATTTGATAGAAGAATTATACAATACTCTAATTCAGTTACATACTGTACAAGATATTTGTTATCTATCTAATGGTAACTTTAAAATTCTGAACAGCAAGAATGTAATAAAAATTTATTTCAAATTGAAATATTAACTCGCATGTGATTGTGCTTTTTTTTCTTTGATTATTGTGGTTATTTTAAAATATTTTTTGTTTGTTTGTAATAAACTTAAATTGTATGAGTATTTGGGTTTGTAACAAAAGAAAGAAATGTATTTATTGTCTTCGGCTTTATTAAAGGGTAAAAGAAAGCTAGTAAATCCTTTCGAACAATAAAGGCGATGTTACGTCACGTGTTGCACGTCTCTACATTATGGTATCTCATTTATTTGTAATTTATAACCCCTTTTTATGCGCATTTTGTGGCAAATGTAGGAGCAGAATATGAACTTGTGTGGGTTAGTGGTCTACTCCGCTTTCCTTGCAATTTCAAGTCAAAGATCACACGTGCCTTATAGTACACATGAACTCATGTTCATAGCGAAAAATCCGAGTGTACAAAGTAAACGATTTTGGCATCGAAAGTTGGGTCATTGTTAGTGTTTGGAGTACTCTTTTCATCTTGTATTACATTTATGTATGTATGTGCGATTTCGTAATTCTGATTTTGTGATTTTGTTCCATATGCTTGATTAAGAAGACGGAAGGAATGGTTTCATTGTTTCTATGTTTGTTCAATATTTCGTAAGAGTAATTGTCCTTGTATGCGGCTGAATGATTTTGTGGTTTCGTTAAATTAATACAATATAAACAGCTGCGTTAAAGTAAATATCAAATTAAGGCATACGCTTTGTCAAGATTTCTATTAAAGCATGAGCGTAATTATAATATTTATGTGGAATAAAATATTTCTACGGCGACTTCCTCTCAGCAGATTTCTGGCAAAAAATTGCCATGAAAAGTATCTCAAAAATCTGTCGTTCGGAGCCGACCAAGGCAAATTCAATAAGGTAGCCGCAAGTCTACAACAAGTACAACAATGCAAAAACAACACGCATTTTGTTTTTGTTAAACCTCCACTTGGATGTCAAAAACAGCTGACTGAATGAATTCGCTTTGAACAATAGGAAGAAAAATGTCAAACAATTTTATAAAAAAGAACAACAACAACTGTTTAATCTTGTTCTTCTTTTTGTATTGCGTTTGACATTTACAGAGAAATAATTTTCTTAACAAAAATAAAATTGTATTCTACCAAAACAGAAGGGAATTTGGAATTAAAGCAATTATTTAATTAAGTCTCGTATAAATGCAAACACCATTTCAGCTTGCATGCCTTGAGTACCACACAATTCGCGGTCAACTGCAATTTATAGAAACCAGTACGCAAAGCCTCTTTAAACAACATTTTCTTGTTGTGTTCATCCGTTTGCTTGGTCTTCAAATTCACTTCGCTGATAAACACTTTATAGTTAAAGGTATGATGAGTGCCTTTGCGCATGGCCGTACGTGATGCCAGCGTTTCCTTCACCCACTCAATAAAGGTGTACAGTTTTAAAATACCAGCATCGGCAGTGCTTTCAAAGAAATTGGCATCTTCAACGCTGTCGCCAGCATCGGCCAAACATAAACGCATACCGTTCGCAGAGAATTTATCTATGGCCGATCAATAAAAAAGAATATCTGTATGCCAGTAAGGTCCATTTTAAATTGTTTACAATTAAACCACACGATGGTTAAAGATTAAGTCGTATCAAAATTTAAATGTAAAAGAAGATGAGAGTTTTTTATAACTTCAAATAAATAAATATGAAATCTCTTGTAAAACAGATGCCGTACTAAATTTGCAAAATGTTCCTATAAAAGATGCTGAATTTAACGTTTTGCATACATGCATTGTGCTGGATTGTTTGGGACATTGCGCCTTATATGTTGGTGAACGTTTTGATAGTTATTTGTTTCAAACACACAAAAGTTATACTTAAACTAGGTAAACTTTTGTTGCAAGAAATTGCATAATAAAATAATACAGCATGATATAATAATACTTACAGCCCATAGCAATTCAATTGTATATAAAGCAAGTAATTTCGCTCTGGTGTCCATACAAAAAGCTTTAGGATTTAATAAAGCGACACAGCTAATAGAAGGTTATACAGATAATATATATTTTATCATTTAAATAGTTTACTAAAAAGGTACAAATGTTTAACTTGAAATGTTTTATTTTTTTTTTAACAATTTGTTTAGTCTCTTCAAAGTGCAGTCGAGTAGTTTTACAATTTTCTTCTCGTAATTCGGTGCCACATTTGGAAGTTATTTTTGAAACCATTTATAATGAATGCACCAAGCAATACGAAACTGCTGCTATGTAATTTAGAAATAGAAGATGGTGAAGAAGAAATGAAATGAAAAAATTTTGTAATTAATAAAAAAAATTGAAATTATTTACTTACACGAACACCAATCCCCTTCAGATTCTTTACGGCTAATAATAATAATGAAAATATTCTATTAAATCAAATATTTCTATTAAAGCAAAAATGTATCTCTTTTCTAAAATGTTCGGTGGTTCTTAAAAGAACCTATTAAAAAAAAAAGGAACGTCCGGTTTATGTATGTATTGCTAGAAGGAAAAAAAAAAACGTTAATATATATTTATTTTATAAATTCATTTTTTTACTTACAAAAGAAGAGATTTACAGTTTTATTTTTAGCATCTTCTTAAAGCCCATTATGCGTTGTTTTGCCTTTTGGCCCTTCAGGCGCTTGTTTAAGTTGCGGATACGGAAATGTATCCTACTTTTAAAGAACAATTTCTTTATATTTTTCGGCAACTCGATTAATTGGCTTCTCTCGATCAGGAGCTTCTGAAGGTTACGACATTGGGAAATATTACGATTAATGTTGTAAAATATATTTTCTAGTTTCTTTAGTTTAGAAACAAATTCGATTGTCGGCTTTTTCAAGTAACCTCTCGACACCTGATCAACCCACGTATATGAATCTTGATGGCATTCATATTCTACAAGATTTAGCTTTCGAATAATATAACCAGCTATGTATTCTAAAGCATCCTCTTGTAGAATACCAATGTCATCTAGATCCGATTCGTCTAGGTCTATATTAATATCCTCTTCCATTGGTACTGGCTCTATGTTAATATCGTCGTCCTTAAGCACGACTCCGCTGTCTGGCAATGGGCTTGCATCTAAAATACCTTCATTGCCAATTGAAAGCCAATCTGTGCGTTCTTCCTCCACGTTTCCCTTGCCTCTAAGGTATTCGGTATTTCGTGCTGTAATTTAAAAAATATATATACATAATTTGAATTATAAACATTCTCTACGGACAAACTTACCTAGGATATATTTCCGAAGCCTATATTTGAATTCCTGGTGAGAAGGATGATCATTTAACCCACCTTTACTTCGTATGGCTCCAAAGAAGTTCTCAAGGACGTCTTGGTTCAGTCTGTTAGTAAGTGTGTACGTCATGCTGTATTTTTCAAGGTATTTGAAAAGCATTTCTAAAGCCCTGTTGGTCATTATAATGCCTTTCTGAAAATATTCCAATGTGTTTTTTTGGGGAATTATTGGGATCGACATTGACTCTGTCATACGAGGCAATGTATCCCTTTGCCGCTCAAGTGAAAGTCCATAGGGTTCCTACACAAAATGAAAAGAAAAATATTCACTATCTACAAATATTGTACAAAAAATTACCTTTCCAGGATACGCGAAGGTATTCAGTTTAGAGTTTAGAACGTCAAACCAGTCATTGACTAATTGAAAAAATTCTGCTGTCTCTATGGGTTCATATATATCCATTCCTAAGGAGTAGCACCGTCGAATAGCATTGGCTGTGGTGTTGGAAAATAGCTGAGCAGCTAATTTTACTTTTTGCCTTCCTAAAATTAAAAAGTTTTTAATGTATTCATATATTTTTTTATCAATAAAAAATCTTCAAAATTACCTGCCCCTTTAACAGAAATATGTTCTTCACTTAATTTAAATGTTATAGACATATCCGATGTTGATGTTAGTCCAAGTAAATCTGAGATTGTACGAGGACTAAGGATGGTGTTGTTAAAGATTAATCCGCTATCCAAATAATGGTTACGGATTAACTTTAACAAATGCGGCGTGTCAAAAAAAGTAAAAACTTTTTCGTCAATGTTGGTTGGGCTCGAAAACCATGGTTTATCTTCAGAAAAATAATGTATATATAACAAATTAATTTCATTTTATTTTAATTGTTAGTAACAATATGAATGAGTGAAAGTAATGAATGATGTGTTAAATAATGTAAAGGAACTAAAATCTAGGAACTAAATTGAAATAATGAACGTTAACGCAAAAAAAGAAACCCATACACCAAGCTTAAAAACGAATTCTTATTAATAAAGTTGTATTTACCGATCTGAAGGAGATAATAATTCCTTTATGCTGTGGTAAACCGTATACCGATGTCCTCAGCGTTGCCAAGAAGATCCCCAGTAACGAAATAATTGTTGTAGTGTTGTATTAGTGTAGTGTAATTGGTATGGTGTAAATATTTAACTTACCTGTAGTTGCACCAAGCTCTCTCAACAACTTCCGATTACTGGGACCCATATCACATACCATTGCAACAACCGGGAAACCTGCAGTGCTGAGCTTTGAAATTAGACTGACATTTTGCAGTGCTGAGCTTTGAAATTAGACTGACATTTTGCAGTCAAAATCATAATATACAAGCTGCTTCCAGGACTTTTTTTAGCCCTCGCGCCATAACTACCTGGACGTAGTTGGCTGGCTTTCTGACAATGTCAGGAGGGGAGTCATACTCGTAGGTTTCCTCTACCTTCATTTCATCGAAGGCCAACACACAAATTTTATCACTCAGCGGCATATCAGTCGTATGCCGCATGAATTCTATTGATGTGGATAGAATCCCTTCGTGCAAGTTGACTCTTCCACACCAGCGTTGCAACGTTTTGAAAAGAGGTAGACGAAACCCTTTTTGGTATAAATGCCGGTATGCTCTTGGTCCAGACGCATGCAAGCAAATGGCACTGGATATGTCTCTCCACTTCCAAAGCACCTTACCTGGACCCATTAACTTTCTGATCTGGCCGTCAGTAAAAATTTTCCGCATGGAATCTACGACCGAGTTGGCTTGGGCGAGTTGACACTTCAGCTCCTTATTTTTCAATTCCAATTTCTTAATTTTGTTACGGTAACATGCAACATCATCATAAGAAATTGAAGAACTAAGCTATAAATACAAAAAATAAAATAAATAGTAAAAACAACTTAAATAATAACAATAGAAATTTTATGATGTTAATAAATATACTTACTCGGTTTGAGTCTGTTGTTCTTGGAATAGGCCAACATTATTATTTTCCATTTCCATAGGAAGCCTGTTTATTTATTTATATTTATTAATCTATTACAGAATATATAATTTCATATAAACTTACTCTGCAGCTTCTAGGTATTCCTGAAAAGACTTGTAGCGACTTAAATAAAAACGTCTGCTTTCTTGTGTCAACTACTAACCTTTATTTCTTAAAACATGTGTATACATCAATTAAATGTCTAGAAAGATCTATCTACTAATACAAGGAAGATTGTATGCTTCACCCATACAACCACACTACATACATATATATATATAAAATAAATTTATCGATTCTCGAATGGAAGAGAATGAACAAATATAAAAATGAATAAAATGAATACTACAGCGTTGCCACAATACCCCCCGGCTAGTACAAGGCTATCCGTATCGGTCAGGAAATTTAACTCGTCTTCCAAATCGACTGATTTTTTCATTGCCTGCCATCTTTCCGGGAATTGTCTGTGCCGGCTGCTTACTCAAAAACTCCTCAGAATCGCTGGAATATATTTTTGCTGGTTTTATTCGATCTATCGATATTTTGTCCTTTATTTTGCCTCTTTTTATAATCAAAGACTTTTTATAACGTTTTTCGGCTTCAAATGGGCCTTCGTATACTGGTTCCAAAGGCTTGCGCACTCGATCTACTCGCACGAAAACAAAATTACACGTATTTAAATCTGGATCGACGTAATGCTTTTTGTTACAATGCCATGATGGGCTAGGAGCTCGTAGGTCACTCATTACACGTCGTAATTGTTGTACAAATTCCACTTGACTGTCTTGAGTCTTGCTGGGAACCTAGAACTCACCTGGTACACGTAGCTGTGTACCGTACAGTAATTCAGCTGGACTAGCGCCGATATCTAGTTTAACCGTAGTGCGAAGTCCTAAAAGAACAAGTGGGAGGGCAAAAGTCCAATCTTTTGTAGCGTAACATTTAATGGCGTTCTTAAGCGATCGGTGCCATCTCTCAACCATACCATTTGCTTGGGGATGGTATGCTGTTGTACGCAGGTGTCGTATGCCAAGTGTCTTCGTAAGCTCTTGAAAAAGGCTGGATTCAAATTGCCTTCCTAAATCGGTGGTGATTCTTTCTGGTACTCCATATTGCGATACCCATCCAGTTATAAAAGCTTTCGCAACCGTCTGGGCTGAAATATCTGGTATGGGAATTGCGGTCGGCCATCTTGAAAATCGATCCACACATGTAAGACAATACCTATTTCCGGCCGATGTTGGAAGTGGCCCAATTAAATCAATGTTCACATGCTGGAAACGCTTGTCGGTCGTGATGTAGTCGCTTAAGGGAGCGGACATATGTCTATTAATCTTTACCCTCTGGCACTGTAGACAACCCCTAACAAACTTGCCAATGTCTTTTGATAGCCCAGGCCATACGTAGCGCTCTATTACAAGTTTTCTCGTAGCTCTAATGCTGGGGTGAGCTAAATTATGCAATTTTCGCATTATGACTTCTCTCTGTTCTACGGGCACATATGGTCTTATATGTGAGCCATTAATATTGCAATATAAAAATTTTTTAGAATCTGGAATGGGCAAAAGAGTGAGCTTAAGTGATGAGTCCTTACCTGACGCTAGCAAAGACTTTAATTCGGTATCGTTTTCTTGAGCTATTGCCATTGCATTGAAATCAATTAGGTCCGTTGTAATATTATTTATGCGAGAGAGCCAATCTGCGGTGATGTTATCAGTACCTCTAATATGACGGATATCGGTGGAGTATTGACTTATAAAGTCTAGCTGTCGTACTCTTCTTGGTGGAGCTTTTTCGCTTTTTTGCTGAAATGCAAACACTAATGGTTTGTGGTCGGTATAAATCGTAAATGTACGCCCCTCTAAGACATATTTAAAATGCTGTACACCTTGGTAAACAGCTGTTAATTCGCGATCGTACGCACTATACTTTCGTTGAGCATCAGTGAGCTGCTTTGAGTAAAATCCCAATGGTTGGTTTACACCATCAACGATCTGGTGTAGTACTGCACCCACAGCAGAGTCCGATGCATCAACGGTCAGTGTAAGGTTACTGTGTGGTGACAAGTAGTTCAAACAAGTTGCAGTAGCTAAATTGTTTTTGCAGGCATTAAACGCATCTGAAGCTTCTTTTGACCACACAATTTTCGTTGTATCGTTTTTTTTATTTCCGACTATCAAATTTTGAAGGATACTTTGGTATTTAGCTGCATTCTTCAGAAACGGACGATAAAAATTTAACATTCCTAAAAATCTTTTTAAATCTTTTGCCATAGTGGGCTTAACAAAATTACAGACCGCTTCAACTTTGCTTTTAAGCGGACGTAGCCCTTCGGTAGTTATAGTATGACCTAAAAACTCAAGCTCAGTTCGCCCCAATTTGCATTTATCTGCATTAATCGACAAATTACCTGTTCGCAGTCTATCAAATACTGTGCGTAAGTCTTTTTCATGTTGTTTTTCATCTGTTGAAGCCACTAAAATATCATCGATGTAGGCAAATGTAAAGTCTAAATCCCTTAGCACTTCATCGATGTATCGCTGAAAAGTTTGAGCAGCGTTCCTCAGGCCAAACGTCATGCACGTAAATTCATATAGGCCGAATGGTGTTGTTATTGCCGTTTTAGGTATGTCTGCTGGTTCGATGGGTATTTGGTGGTAAGCACGTTGCAAATCGATGGCAGCAAATATTTTTTTACCCTGTAGGATTTTGGTGACGTCATGAAGATATGGGATAGGGTACCTGTCGGGAACTGTAATTGAGTTGAGGGCTCGATAATCGCCGCACGGTCTCCAATCGTTGTTTGTCTTCTTTACCATATGTAGTGGGCTTGCCCACTGACTGTTCGATGGTCGGCAAATGCCTTTCTCCATTAAGAACTGAAATTCTTTTTTGCTGCCTCGAGTCTTTCGCCAACGAGTCGCCTTGGCCGAGAAAAAACTGGTGGGCCTGTTGTCACTATATGATGTGTTGTGTTTGTTGTTATTGGCATTTTATTAGAATTTAAAACAGCTAAATCACTATACTCACTCTGTTGTTCGGGACACTCTGTTGACAAATGCACTGCCTTCGTGGTTAATGGCAGACGAGTTGGTAGATATACCTGATTGTCCAGATGTTGATGCCTGACCCAAGTTAACGCTTTGGCTTTGCTTTGCGTCGTTCATTTTACGGGGTCACCAATTGTAGCGACTTAAATAAAAACGTCTGCTTTCTTTTAACTAGTGTCAACTAGTAACCTTTATTTCTTAAAACATGTGTATACATCAATTAAATGTCTAGAAAGATCTATCTACTAATACAAGGAAGATTGTATGCTTCACCCATACAACCACACTACATACATATATATATATAAAATAAATTTATCGATTCTCGAATGGAAGAGAATGAACAAATATAAAAATGAATAAAATGAATACTACAGCGTTGCCACAGACTTGTCGAGGGGGGTGTAATTTGCACTATTTATAAGTGGCTCATAGGCGTCAGGTAATCTGTGTTATATATATAATTGGATTAGATTAGATAGTTATATGTTAAAATTGTTCATACATACCCTGCCAAGGCTTCATTATGGTGATTCTGCATAACAGGTTCAGCATTTGGCATTAATACACATTGGTGACCAGCAGTTATAGGAAGCCTGTTTATTTATTTATATTTATTAATCTATTACAGAATATATAATTTCATATAAACTTACTCTGCAGCTTCTAGGTAGTCCTGAAAAGGCTTGTCGAGGGGGGTCCTATTTGCTTCGTTACGCTGGTCCTGCATTACAGGTTCAGCATTTGGCATTAATAAACATCGGTGGCCAGCAGTTATAACCTGCGTCCGAGAAAAATGGTCTACACACAGGCGGGAGTGTGGGGTTAAATTCACCTGGCATATGGCACTCCATTTTTGCCGTCTAGTTTCGCACTTTGGTGCGCAGAAAAATGTCCCATTTTCTTTATGCACTCTTTTTTTACACACTGCACAACTTTTCATTTTACACAATATCTATATGGATTATAAACAATAAACACTTTTAAATTGTTTAACACAAAATTAAAAACACATTTGAATTTTTAAATATAATGTAAAAACACTTATATAATAACACTCTTATGTAATAATATATTCATTTATATATATATATACATATTTAAATTAATTTTCCAAAATATTAAAAATTAAAAACTTACCTGAAAGTAAGAAAACTCGAAAATGATTTATAAGAAAAATAAATAAACTTTTGACATATAAAACACAGAACAAGAAAATAAGAAAATTATTATCACAACAAAGCACTAAAAAAACAACAAAATTTTGACAGACCGAAAGAAGTCAGCTGTTTCCTCACGGTCACTTGTTATGAATTCGCTTTGGAGCCGACGTTAAAACTGTAGGCTCGCCACTCACGTATAAAATTAACGGACACAACACGAGTGGTGTAAGAAACTAGGCCATAATCCTGACTGAAGGGTTGTAATGGCCAATTATAATTTCAGTGATGTCACTTTTTAAGGCATTGGAAATAAATTGTTTTGTAAATAAAATTTTAAAAAAGTATTAATTTTAAATAATGTTTTAATGTTTAATGTTTTTAATTAATTTTAAAGTTATGCCCAGAAAAATCTCCTGGGGATTAGGACAATTTTCGTGCCCCTGTTTAGAAAAAGGTTGTGTTGAAGAGTGTATATTTATAAATTTATAAAATTTGTTTAGTACTCTGGTTGTAACTTTTTCAAAAGTCTTATGCGACCTCTACACGTTGCAATTTGGTGTGCTACTTAAACAAGTTGCCAAAAAAAAATGATTTAAAACAAAAAAATAAATGAGTATATTCGTTGAGCCATACAAAGAAAAAAAAAACACCTGAATTGTTGAATGCTAAAAGCAATTTTGATAAAAACATAAAATCCTTAATGCAAACACTTCTAAACTCATATCGAATGTTAACGCCACGAGAAAAATCTTATATATAAAAATGAATGTGTGTTTGATTGTATGTTTGAATTTTATAGACGATTAAACGGCTGAACCGATTTTCTTGAAATTTTCACAGTATCTTCCTGTATGTCTGGAAGGAGTTATAGGCTACTTTTTATGTTGATATTCCAAATGAGCGAGGGGCCATGCCCATGTATACTACATACTTAATATTTAATTGCATTTGAAATATATTACTCATACGCATAGTTACCCCTAAAGCATGCTATCTATGATTCTTGATGTATAAAACCAAAGAAAATAAAGTATAAAGAATGTGCATTTTGGCATATTTTAGAAATTCACGACGCGGGGAAAGATAGAAGGGAAGGAAAAAAATTTTGTAACCAACATTTGTGAAAAAAATCACCAAATAAGAAAAAATATAACCAAAATTAAATTCGTAGACTTTTGTTTTATTTATTTTTTTTCAGAAATAACCAAAAAAGGCAACATCATTACTAGATTCAATCTTTGCGGATTTTTTGCAAATTACAATACATTTTGACTTTTTAGAGTTAATCCTTAAACCATTTGCAGTCGCCCAAAGAGAAATATTATTAAGGTCAGTGTTAAGATCTTTAACTCCAGTGTTGATGGAAGCTACAGAACTATCAATGTAGAGTTGAATATCATCAACATACATTTGAATTCTAGAATGTTTAAGCTGCTCAAATGGTTGAGTTTGAAATTTTCAACTCATATACATAGTAAGTACTGAAATTCATACTATTTAAATATTTATTTGAAAAACATATACATATGTAATAGTTACGTTATTGTTTACTTCTAACAATGGGTAATTACTAAAAATATTATTTATTTGTTGCATATCTTGAAAAATAGATCAGGTAAGTTTAATAATCAGCATTTTATTGGGTGATGAATGGGCATGTAACAATAGGCAGTAAAATTTTCATTCATTACTTTCGAATACCTAAGTAATAAAATGTAAACTCTCAATATTTTTTCCAAATAAAATAAGAAGTTGCAAAACTCATCAAAAAAAAATTACCTGCGACCGTCACAAACATAATTATTTGTCAAATTTAATTAGCCTCAATTTTTTTAAAAAGTTTTTTGACCTGAACCTATTTCATATTAGGTAAAATATAAAGGAATAAATATAACACGCATTCGGTTTTGGAATTCAGTTGAATCTTTGATTATAAACGAGTTAAACGTTGAGTGACATTTATTTTGCAACAATTTATAAAAATGCCCCCAAAAAAGCATCGCTTTCCAGAAGCACTAAAAATGCATTGCATTTGCAATCCCAGAGAGCAAATGAAAGTTCGGAAGAGCGTGAAAGTTGCCTCAGGACTGAAAAGAGTCGAGCTTCAACCTTTAGAGCCGGAACGCCATCACAACGAGAAGAACGCCTTGAAGGCCTACGACAACGCGCCACAACAGCAAGAGCTACTGAAACGCTTTCAGAAAACCAAGAGCGCCTTGAAAGTCAACGAAATCTTACCTCTTTAGCACGAGCTTCTGAAACGCCGTCAGAACACGAACGACGTTTTGAAGGTCTTCGAAAACATGCGACAACCGCACGAGGTACCGAGACACCGTTGGAACATGAAGGTCGGCTACAAAGCCAGCGAAATCGTATCGAAACATCACGAGGCACAGAAACGCCTTTAGAGCGTGAAAGGCGTCTTGAAGGTCTTCGACAACATGCGACAATCGCACGAGCTACCGAGACACCGTTGGAACATGAAGGTCGGCTACAAAGCCAGCGAAATCGTACCATAACATCACGAACTAATGAAACAGAAGTCCAACATGAATCACGAGTAGAAAGTCAGCGGATTCAAACATCAACAAGAAGAGCAGCAGAGAGGATAGAGCAATATTGTTTGCGTCGAGAACAAAATCGTAATCGAATGGTGGTGAATCGACGTAATGTTTTTCATGGATACTCAGGTATTGCATTTAACTATAGATCTGATATAGATTATACCGAAGACGAATTAGTGGCAATTGGTGACATGAATGAAGTTTGCCAATATTGCAATGCACTCAGGTACAAAAATGAAACACCTGGCATGTGTTGCTCTAATCGTAAAATCGTTTTGTCTGATTTACTTCCACCTCCAGAACCACTACAATCGCTGATTTCAGGTAAGTATTTCGAAGTATATACTTTTTTTAATTTAATAAAAAATATTTTTTTCATTTAGGACCTAATGTGGATCCACAACATTTTCTTATATAATTCGTGCTTCAAAATGACCTCTTTTGGTGATACCAAAGTATTTCGAGACAACTTTATGCCAACGTTTCGTGTTCAAGGTCAAATTTATCATAAAATGGGATCATTGTTGCCAATTCCAAATGAAGATCCTAAGTTCTTACAAATTTATTTCATAGGAGAAGCGGATAACAATGACCAAGTGCACCACCGCCAGCATTATAACCCTGACACAAAACAATGGATTGTTGCCGATTTACAAGTGATGTTTCATGAAATCAACGAATTGGTAAGGATCTTTAAGTTCACGATTAAGTTCAGATGACCCCATAATCGCAATTCATGCTGATAGAACTCCAGCTGGACAACACCAAGGATAATACAATGCCCCAACAATGGCGTAACAATTTTGATGGTGGGCGATCCAGTTGCATCACGAGATATGTATTTAATTCCGATGGGGGTAGCGAAGCACACCGGGTATTAGCTAGTTTATAAATAAAGTTGAATAAACGGTTGGCTGAAAAATCGAAACGTGTGAAGAGAACGATCTACTTTTTTGTACAGTTGAACATTTCTGATGAAACAGAATTCGACAGCGGCCTTGGTGATTGCAGGGATGATGCCGCTTCGAATAGTAGTGAATGTAGAGACGGGGAAATCATTTAGCAAGAAGAGAACAGGGCTAGTGCACCATGATCAGGTAAATGCTGATGCAATGAATAGGTGGTAGCACGCTTCGACTTCTTCCATAAAGGGAAGATGGACGTATAGACTAATACCAAATATGGAAGAATGGACTAGAAGGAAATTTCTACCTAACAGAGTTCTTAACGGGCCATTGATGCTGTAAGGCACCTCTACAAGTATGGGCACGGCGTGGTAGAAGCATGTCCATTGTGTCAAAATACAAGCGAAACAGTGCAGTATATCCGATGACCTATGTTGGGTTTAGTACGCAGACGGGAGTAGGTCTTCCGGCGAATACTGCATATTGGGTAGCCAGGGCTACCATTGTATTTTGAAGATTCCCAGTCTTTTGCCCGCATAGCTGAAAAAGAATACGTTCGCAAGGAAAAACGCTTCCAAAAAAAAAGATGGCGCGAAAGCACCATTTTTTTTGAATACAATTACAAAGCAAATGCAAAAGAAAGAACAAAAATGTATCATTTATTATGCGTCTGATTTATAAAATAATATGAGCTGAATAAGTACAGGAAATCGTAGATGGTGGCTAAAGCCAGTTAACTTAGAGATACCAAAGCAAGCAAATAAAAAGTCATGATCCACAACATTTTTTTAAGGCAACAAGAATGGATGTGGAGAATATAATTTATTACTTTCAATACTATAACTGAATGTGGAAAAGTTTTCAAGAAGAAAATCAATTGATCCCGAGCAGCGATAATCACTTATGTACATTACTGTAAGCACGGGAGACCGGTACCCTCTATTGGTGTTTTTTGCTACTTTTGCCCGGGACTAATAAAATACATAACATTTCCTTTAAAAATGTAATTATTGCGTGTTATTATCATTAAATTTATTGAAAAAAAATTTTATTAATTTTGTCGAAAAAACTTGTTTTGTTAGAAAACAAATTTAATGAAAACTTTTTCGCATCCTAAAAAACTTGGAAAAAAAGGGAAAACTTGGCAAATGGCAACGCTGCATATGTACATATTACTGTCCACACTACTCTTAAGTGAATTTTGCAATAGTATCCAACAGTGCAATGAAGAAAATAACTATACACCTTAGCATATGCCACCTTTTTCGTATATATTTGTGGCAGCACCGAGTCTGCCTGTTTTATAAAACCAACTGTCTGGCAACGCATCAGAGATAAACAAACGGATTGACTAATTGAACTGCGTATATTATTATTTCTGAACACTTAAAACATTGTTCTCAAATAACCAAATATTGACTCAATAAAAGTGTATGTCTGAACATAGTATTAGTCTTTAGCCCCGGTTAGCCAAACGTCCATGCAAAGTGCTTTCGTTTTTAGAATACGAAAAGAAATGAGAACGCTTGCCGAACTGTAATGTAATTTCGGTAAGTATTTAATTTGCTCTACATATGCTAAAATCAATGTTAATTGCTTTACGTTCCGTCGACATTTGACTAAACGGGGCTTTTATGTTTCGAATCAACAGTTTTTGTTTTGTATTTGAGAAACATTATCGTTAGTTTTTCTATTCGATTCCGTACGTGTATTAAGTATAAATAAATATTTTTTATGAAAGTACCATTTGTTGGAAAAAGTACTCTTTCAGAAATAACTCAGTACCATTAAAAAATTTCTATTTTGCAACACTGTCCCGAAGTGACACGGAAAACCCAGCAAACTACAACTTTGTTTACCATACCGAGCTGTTTGGCCAAACGACATTCCATCGAATAAGAAGCTATTGTTGTTAATGAAACAAATATAATTCTATCAGCTTGAATGACACGCAACTTTATTTCGATATAAGAATATGTATAAGAATTCACCGCTTATTAGCACTGTCCTGCTAGCAGTTTTGAAAATATTTATATCCAGGGGGAATATTGTATTAAATTTTATAAGTACTGTGTGGCAACCAATGGACGGACTTTCATGTACAGTATCATCATCAAATATGGATTTATGAACTTATTACCATGTCCGAAGTGTAAATTAGATATGAAAATATTTCCATAAGTCCTGATATGATAAATAAATTTTAAGCCGATACAGATTGTAATAATATTTCAATTCTATAAGCACCACTGTATTATAAAATAAATTTTATACGTTTTAAATCTGTTAATAATGAATTCTCTTTTTCTTAAACGCGATTTTAAATACATACATATGGTGTCTGAATACCATAGTATTTGCTTTTAAAATGTTGTTCTATAATAATATAGAATCTATATGAATGTAGGCAAATAAGTTGTAATGTAAATATGTACGTTTGTAATATGAAACAAGAAATATCCAATCTGTTCCATAACCGCATTTCCTTCTTTACCTACGTTAAAATGAATCAAGATTTTTACCTAAACTCCTTTTTAGGGATTTCTCATCGATAGATACATGTAAACAAAAGGTTGACACAAGTGATACATAGTAGTGATTGAGCGTGTGCTGTAAAATAATGTTACATTCAGTGTTGCCAATTTAGCGCCTTTCGCGCTATATTTAGCGCGTTTCAACCACCAAAAAGTCGCATTTTTTCTCTTTAGCGCTTTTTTAAGAAAACGCGCTAAGTTGGCGCTTTTCTATTTAAATTTTTTTATTTCACATTGAGTGAATATAGTTATTTGGGATATAATTTTGGAAAGGATTGTGGTGATAATAATATTAAAGGTTGGGAAAAAGAATTAATAGAGAAAAATTTAATTAAATTTACTAAAGCTTTAGTGCATGAAATAAGATCAAGATTGCCAACTAGTGTTACAATTAAAAAAATATCATTATTTAGTGTCGATAATATTTTTTCAAATAAGTCAAAAGATATCATTGAATTTTTGGAAGAAGACGGTAATGACCAAATGGCAAATTGTCTTAATAATTTAAAATTATGTCAGTGAAAAAATATTGGTAATACAGAGCAGTTTTGGATTGAGGTGCACAGTTTTAAAAATTCACTAGATGAAAATCCGTTTACAAAATTGTCATAACTTAAAATTAATTTAATAAGTTTTCCGTTTTCGAACGCGGAAGTAGAAAGATCTTTTAGCGTTATGAATTACTTTAAAGCAAACATGAGAAATGGAATGTCACTCGATACAATAAACCCATTAATTCATATAAAATATGGCCGTAAACTGGAAAACTCATGCAGTGAAAATTATGTTATTTCAGATTAGGTTTGTTAAAAAATTAATCAAAATTTCACCTATGAGAGTTCTAAATATTATATAAAAGCTGCTTTATGGACAGAAGATTCTACAAATCAAAGCATGATATTTTTCGAAGATGAGCCTTTTTAAGTGTTTTTTGAAGTTTATGTTTTTTTTTTTGTTTTTGTTTTTTGAAACGTATGTATCTCAAATCTAGTGGCCCATTTTTAAAGCTTACAATATATATTTATTTTAAGTAAAATATTTGAAAACTATAATAATTTGAATTATTTTAGTTACATATAAAAATTATAAGTGCTGAAAAATGGGTTCTTATTATAAATGTACAAGTGAAAGTACCTATTTTCTTTATCTTATATATAAAAATGAGTGTGTGTTTGATTGTATATTTGTATGTTTGAAGTTTATAGACGACTAAACGGCTGAACCGATTTTCTTGAAATTTTCACAGTATCTTCCTGTATGTCTGGAAGGAGTTATAGGCTACTTTTTATGTTGATATTCCAAATGAGCGAGGGGCCATGCCCATGTATACTACATACTACATACTTAATATTTAATTGCATTTGAAATATATTACTCATACGCATAGTTATCCCTAAAGTATGCTATCTATGATTCCTGATGTATAAAACCAAAGAAAATAAAGTATAAAGAATGTGAATTTTGGTATATTTTGGAATATTTTTCAAAAATATTTCACGACGCGGGAGGAAAGATAGAAGGGAAAGATAAAGAAACCAAGAGCGTAACAATGTTCTCAATTGTTCTCATCGTGCGTTTTTGTTGTTTGACTAATTTTTTATTTATTCTTCTGAAACAGTGTTGCCACGAAAAAAATTTTCTAACCAACATTTGTGAAAAAATTACCAAATAAGAAAAAATATAACCAAAATTAAACTCATAGACTTTTGTTTTATCCTAAATAAAGCATATTTTCATTGTCTAGAACGCTTTCGATTATAAGTACATTCACACACACTTATAGTAAGTTAGCTTTTTAATAACTGTTTTATGCAGTGTATTACAATAAATACATAATGCGACCTGTTTTGGGCAATAAAAAAAAATCAATTTTGGGCGGGACGAAGTTCGCTGGGTCAGCTAGTATTATATAAAAATGAAAAAAGTTTTAAGTCGTTGTTTTGTTGCAAAATTTTTTTTAACAAATATTTAAAATTATATAAAAAATCTTTTAAAAATTGAGATATACATATGTATGTGTATACATAATAAAAATATTTTTTTTAACAATTTCATTACATTTTTATATTTCTTTTACTATTTAACGCTTTGTTACAGCGCGTTTTGATTATAGTTAGTTACTAAAATTATTACTTAGCGCTTTTTAGCGCTATTTGAGTAGTAGGACTGCGCGTTTTGACCAAAAAAAATTGGCAACACTGGTTACATTACTCTCCTTAAAACAAAATTTAAGAGAGTGAATAACATAAGAGATGAATGGCATTGCCTTATTAAACATTTTCTATAGAAAATTTAATGTAGGCTCTCTTTTAAATTTACTGTTGTACACTCTGTTACGGTAATTTAATGCGCTCTTTTACTGTTATAGAAATAGCAACAACAGTTCGACTGGTTTGGTTGCTGTCTGATTACTTCTATGGTAAATGTCAGTTGTTTTGTAAACACCGGTCGTGTTGGTTGAATGGAAAAACGAAAGTGGTGAGCGTTGGGCGTATTTTCTGGTGCTCTATTGGTGAATGTTCTATTTGTTTGGATAATAAATGTTTCTGACAAATCTTCACTTTATCATAAAAAACGTGCGCGTCTATCGAAAACAATAATACAAAAGGAAATTGCAAAAAATAAGGCAGCTGTTAACTCAACGAAAGTGCTTAACTCTAAAAAAAAAACAAATTGTTATTGCCATTGCAAAAGCAAATAATACATTTTTGTATTAAATTAAAAGAGAAAAATAATTAAATAATTTATAAAAAAAAATAATGCGCACTATGCATTTTTAAGTATATATTTATTAAAGGCATTTTGTTATCAACGAATTGAATTGAAATTGTTAAAAGAAAATTAAAAAAATTAAATTCGTGTACACGTACATAATTCTGTATAATAAGTTTATATACCACACATGTACATACATGAATGCATGAGTAAATAAACATGTAAGTGGATAATAAATTAAATAAAAAATATTTTTTTAATTGAATTATTACATTCAGTTTAAAGAGAAGAATATAAAAGAATGAAGTTTATAAAAAAAGAAGTAAATGTGTATCAACAGAAAAAATAAATAATACTTGTGATAAATAAATTTTATAGAGAAAAATACAATACAACTGTAATAGTCGTAAACGCGTGTGCACACAATTAGAGCAATATCATATTTAAATATGTATGTATGTATGCCAGCTTAAGAGTGTTGTTATTACAGTTGAATAGTGCATTTAATAACGCGTTCAGCAGCTGCGATAAACTGCAACTGCCTGAAGCCAATCATCCATCCAGCAAGGCATTCCGCCATTGTATTTTTACAAGCGATCTTGAGTAACCGGTTTTTGTTTAGTGAATTTTTTCATTCCTCTTCTTCTGCTGATAAGTTTCGTGTGTGTGTGTGTTTTTTTTTCAGCACATTGTTAATAGAAACATAGAAAACAAGAAATGACAATAACAACTAAGCTAAGATCAGTGACTAACATTTTTCTCTCCATCTCTCTGTTTTTATTTTCTGTTAAGCTCTTTGTGATGTATTTGAATAACAAAACAAAATAAAACAGAGATCAATTGTTGATTTTCTGGTGTCTGAAACTGGTTGTTGTATTTGAGAAGCTGTTGCTATCGTCGCTGATTTTTTATTGCTGTTGTTATTATTAAAAAACCAGTTTCAATTAATGGTTTGTAGCTTATATTGTGCAACTGCAAAACATCTTTTAGTTTGCTAAACCAAATTATTTGTTCAACATTTGTTTTGTGTGTTTGGTAATTTAACCCTTAAACGTATTGAAAAGTGCAAATTTCACAGAAGTTATTAAGTAAAATGTTTATAATAAAAAATAAAATTAAAAACAAATTTGTTTGTAATAATTTTAATTAAATTTAAACGGTTCAATAATATTAAATAAAAAAATAAATAAATAAAATATTAATATTAAAAATTGTGTTATTCATTGAAGCTATCAAATAGTATATAAATTGTGTGTAAAAATCCTATTTATAGGTATATGTATAATCTGTCAAATTAAAAATTAAGAAAACAAAATACAAATACTGAAAACTGTGATTTTGTATTCGCTTAAGTGCAAAAAAAACAAAATTTCTTATTAATTGATGAACTATTGTTCTAAAGGAATTTTATATTTTTTTAAAGTGTTAAAACTGATTATTGATGATGTGTACATCCCAGGTATTATTCTCTGTAAACATAATTGATATGTATAAAATTTCAGTACATATCCACATCTGTCAACTTAAAAAAATACATCATATAATGTATATATACCACATGGTACTATAATGTACGTCTACTACTTGCTACATAAATTCGTAACAAACAAAGTGTTTTAAGTGAGAAATATATATTTTTTTTTAAGTTTTAGCAGACACACCCTCAGCTTGCAAGTATAAAACAAACAACGAAATCGAAAGTGTACTGTGAATTAAAGCTGTAAGAATATACATACTCAAGTTATTAAAACGGGTGTTTTTTTTTGCTGCATTTAAACTCTCGATGACTATATAGACAACGAGAATGTCAAATTGTGTAACATTTCTGCTCATGTCAGTGTTAAAATTTTGAAGTGGTACTAAACTATAAATGAAAGAGTACTTTTTTGCATCAAAAAACAATCATACATTACAACCCTCCAATCAGAATTATAACCTATCTTCTCACACCACTTATGTTGTGTGGGTTAATTTTATACATGTGTGGCGGGACTGACAGTTTAAAGTCGACTCCGCACTACAGATTTTTGAGAAACTTTTTTATGGCATTTTTTTTTAGTCTCAGAGCCTTTGACAGAATGAGGTCACGGAAGGAATATTTCGTTATGTTGGAAATGTCTGATATAGTAAGCCAGCACACTACCTACTAGACTATTTAATATTATTTAATACACGTAAGGTACGGAACAGAAAAACTAACGACTTATACGTGTTTCTCACATATAAAAGAAAAACTGCTGACTCTGAACGTAACAAAACGTAACAGTTCCGTGTAGTCAAATGTCGATGGAACATTGTGGAACATACTTTCGTTTATAGCATATGACGAGTATTGTAAGTGCTTACCGAAATTACATTACGGTTGGCTAGCGGTCTCATTGCTTTTCGTATTCTAAAAACGAACGTACGTTCCGTGGACGTTTAGCTAACCGGGGCTAAAGACTAATTCTACATTTAGCATTACGTTGCTATTGCATTAATAGTTGAAAAGCGCAAGACATAAAATATTTCATAATAAAAAAATACTGAAAGTGTCGCGAGGGTACTGCGGTATTTTTGAAATGGAAAAGTACTGAAAAAAGTACTAAAGTACTGAATTTTTCATAGTTTATCAAGTCATCACAAATCATGTAATGCTCGAGCAACGCTTCCAATTGAAGGAAATTTACTTCGAAAATAAAAAAAATTAAATAAATCTGTTCGTGTAGTTCAATTGCACTTCCTAAATTTTATGGTTGACATTTTAGCAAGGAATTTGTAAACTTATTGAACGTTTTTGCTCTAATTTTAATCTTTTGCATTGAATTTTACCAATAAAGACATGTTTGTTGATTTTTACAAGCCTCAGAAGTGCCAAATTTATTCGCCTGCCAAAAATGACAAATCTTAAATAAAAGTAATAACAAACATACATAGAAAGTAAGCATAAACAAACTTTTCGCCGTGTATTTGAATGTATGAGCAAATACTACAATAAAAAAGAATCACTGAGGTGCGTTGGTAAAACTACCTGTGTAAATATATTTTTGTTGTCGTCATTCTCAACTTGTTTGTACATATTTATGAATTTTCGCTGATTCGGCTTATTTGAAATTAACCAAAGATGTATTGTGTTTAGCGATAAAGTTCACTACTCGTTAAGCCATTTACACGCTGATGGTAATAGGCTGCCGTTAAGGTGAATGGCGTCCACTGTCGAGTCATGGTACCTGAATTTTTTTCTCAAATTATTAATCAACCAAACATTAAGGAAATTTGGTTCCGACAAGACGCGGCGACTTGCGCATTGTATGGTTTTAATAATCGAGTTCAAGTGAAATCAATTTGATGATAATTGTCCCCTCAGAAGTGCTCTTGTTTATAGGCTCCCTTGTTAGTGGGATTTAATACTTCCGGATTATTTTTTATATTCTCTGGTTTACGCAGATAAACCATTATTCAAACTGTCATTGGCGTCTTGTAACCTGATTTATTAGCTAAAGTAGTTAAAATTGAACCGTATGGCTAGTATCCTGGAAATACTGTTTAAGAAATAAATGCCATGCAATTATCTACCAGATTATAATAAACAAAGTTTGAAAGATACTCTACAGAATGAAATGAAAAATAACAGAAATTAAATAATTTCTATTTCAATTTTTCTCCCACTTGTGGCATTCATACGTTTTAACTTACAGCTTTTAATAGTGGCATGATATGAATTAATAAAAGAGTACTGCACATGTCTGTAGCAAGTTTCCAAACACAGTTAAAAAGAAGTTTATTACACTACAATAGGTATTAACTTTTGAATTAGGGTGCCCTGGTAGTGTAGTGTGTAGTATGCTAGACTATTAGCATTAGCGTTGTGGGTTTGATTCCTACCAGAGACTCTGTTCTGTTACACTACACCGAGGGTCGAAGTTACTCAGCTCGTAAATACATACTTACATATTATTTGAAATTATATTGTAATTAACAAATAAAATAAAATAAACGTTTGAATTAAAATGAATTCATGTTATAATTGAAGTTACAACTTAGTTTTCCTATGTGATGTAAAGTAACCGTATTTAAAATATCATTTTTTGTTCGAACGTCCCCGGCCACACACTAACCCACCCTCACCCGACCGCGGAGGGCTCGTCCCCATTACGAAGGGACAAGAACACGCTACAGTCCGGACTATAGCGGGTAAGGGAAAAGTAATGGCAACAAGAACATAAATCAGCTACGGAACTTAATCACAAGCTGAATAAACTAACAATCCACAGGAACTACCTATGACAAGAACGAAAATACATTTTTATATAATAATTTACAAATTAATGCCAGCATATAAGCTACGTTTTATATTACAAACACTACAATTAAAATCAATAAAATCATAATATAAGTTAAAATCTTTACATAATCTACGAAAAGGAAAATTACATCCATAGTTCGTTCTATAGAAATCTAAAGAAAGAGGGCGATAGTGCCGTGAAAATCTTGCAGGAATACTGAAATTCAGGTTACGAAGCAAAAACTCAGAATTGATATCACCTTTAAGCAGATTAAAAACAAAACAAACACCTAAAACAGTTCTTCTACGTTCCAAAGTTGGAAGTTTTATCAAACCTAATCTATCCTCATATGGCGGAAACCCATTGGCATAATCCCATTCTAAGCCACGTAAACAGAATAATAAAAACTGCCTCTGTACAGACTCTATTGAATCACTATGACGACGATAGTATGGATTCCAAACAATAGACGCATACTCCAAAATAGGTCTACCAAGTGAAATGTATAGCAGTCTAGTTATATAAGGATCAAGGAATTCCCTAGCCAGTCTTTTCACAAAACCAAGAACAGCCCGAGCCTTGCCAATCATCATACTAATATGATCAAGAAAAGAGAGTTTCATATCCAATAATACTCCCAAATCAAGAAATGTAGCCACAGTCTCCAAAGGGCAAGAATTAATCACATAAGTGGGCGAAATCACACCTCCGCGAGAGAAAACCATGCATTTGCATTTTTTTAAGTTAAGATCCATTAAATTAAATCTGCACCACGTTACAAACAAATTAATATTCCGCTGAAGAACAGCCTGACCATGATCATCATCAAAAGTATAAAATAATTTAACGTCATCAGCATACATTAGAATAGTACAATCAGAAATAGCACAAGGAAGATCATTAAGAAACAATAAAAACAGTAAAGGACCCAAATGGCTACCTTGCGGAATACCAGAAGTAACATATACAGTCTTAGACAATACATTCCTAAACAATACCCTCTGAGTCCTAAGGGAGAGGTATTAGTCTAGCCAACGATGAATAATATCGGGAATATCGATTAATGACAGTTTAAGAAGCAAAATACTATGGTCAACCCTATCAAAAGCCTTACTGAAATCAGTATAAATCACATCAGTCCGAGCGCCTGCAAGAAAACCCCTGAAAACACGTGTAGTAAATTCAAGAAGATTAGTGACAGTCGACCTACCTTTTAAAAAACCGTGCTGGAAAGGGGATATTAAAGATTTCGTATTAAAAAAGAGATAATCCGTCACGAGTTTCTCCATCAACTTGGGAATAGCACTGAGTTTGGCGATACCCCTGTAATTGGAAATATTGGATTTATTACCCGACTTACATTTAAAGTGTGTTCGGTACCCTTCAACCATAAAGCTGGATTCACCTATGTTCGAACAAAATTTTTGTTTGTATTTAGTATGACATTTACATTTTTCAGAGAGAGAGAGAGAACATTTTGTCCTAACAACTCAATTTGCATTGGTTTAATTTGATAGCTAATAAAACAAGTTTTTTGGAATAATATTATGTTTTTTTAGTATTTTTTTCCTATACATTACTGTGTTCTTTTTTTATATTTTTGTTTTTGTCATATTAAATTCATTGGTTCTCTTATTATTTAAGATGTAGTGAACGCGCCAATTCGAAAACGGTAAAATTTCATTGAATTACCGCTTACCAAATATCTGCGAAAACATGATTCTTTGATAATTTTAATTGGTTATACATACACTGGCGAGCAAAAATGGATACATAATATCAAAAAAAATATAAACTTTATATTTGTACTTTATTTATTAAAATAAAAAAAAACAATCCATATGTGAAACATTTATTTAGACTATCCTCTAATTAAAACAAAAACCATTCAGTAATATTATTTCCTTTTCAATATACAATACAGCTTAACATTATTTAGTAGCATTTATCAAATTTTGCTCGTTTCGCTTCAAATGAAAAATTCTGCATTTTGTCTATAATCCTTTATTCTTTATTACTGATTTAATGCGTTTTTGTAAGCTTTCTACCAGTTTTTTTGATGGTTTGCTGTTTATACTTTGCCACTCTGCCTCTCAATTCTTAGCCACAATTCGTTAAGGTTATTTGGAGGGTTTTCATACTGTGCCAATTTTCGATTTACAATTGCCCACAAATTCTCGATCGGATTTAAATCCGGACTTTGTGCTGGCAATTTTAATGTCTGAAATTTTTGCTCCTCCAACCTCCACTTTTGTTTCCTCCGACCATATAACTTTTTTCCAATCATCCACAGACCAATCTTTGTGCTGCTTGCAAAACTGCAGACGAGCTTTGACGTTCTTCTATGAGAGTGCGGGTTTTTTCTGTTTAACTGCCGAAACTATGCCGATTCTTCGGAATGCGCGTTTCACTCACACTCTTATTTATAGCATTTGCTGCTGCTTTCGGAGTTCTGACTTCATTTTTTCGTAACAATCGCTCCCGTGCGTCACCATCACTTAGAGATCTGCAGAGATCTGGTCTGTGGATGATTGGAAAAAAGTTATATGGTCGGACGAAACAAAAGTGGAGGTTGGAGGAGCAAAAATTTCAGACATTGAAATGGCCAGCACAAAGTTCGGATTTAAATCCGATCAAGAATTTGTGAGCAGTTGTAAAATGAAAATTGGCACAGTATGAAAACCCTCCAAATAACCTTAACGAATTGTGGCTAAGAATTGAGGCAGAGTGGCAAAATATAAACAGCGAAACCATCAAAAACTGGTAGAGATCTTACCAAAACGCATTAAATCTGTAATAAAGAATAAAGGATTATGGACAAAATACTGAATTTTTCATTTGAAACGAAACGAGCAAAATTGGATAAATGCTACTAAATAATGTTAAGCTGTATTTTATATTGAAACGAAAATAATATTACTGAATGGTTTTTGTTTTAATTAAAGGATAGTCTAAATAAATGTTCAACATATGGGTTGTTTTTTTTTATTTTAATAAATAAAGTACAAATATAAAGTTTATATTTTTTTTAATATTATGTATCCATTTTTGCTCGCCAGTGTACATACCTATTTTAAATACCTTAATGTTAAGGATTACTGTCCGTTGGTGTAATATTCTACTCTATGCGGTCAGGCATAACTTGGAAATCAGGTCCTAAAATCATAAATACTTCCTGAAATGTTTTGGGATCCATTCGATGAAAATTTATAAAGGATACCGAGCCATTTAAGTGCATTGTTGGAACCAATGTGTAAATATATCTTATTTGTTTTCTCTTCACAGAAATTCTCTCTCTCTATATATGTACAGCCATGGACATTAAATTAGCACAAAATCCATATATACATTGATTGTGATTTTTTTCTCATTTGTATCGTAATTAGGCCAATTGTTTTGGTCTGCAATGTTGCACGATGACATCTAACTGTTGTTTAACAAAAAATATTACCATTTTTTGTTTTGACTACTAATTTGTATAGGTACCTAAATTTGAGCTGGACAGTAAATTAGCACAACGTGCCTAAAAGTATTTTAGGTACAAGTTTTGTTCGAGTATTTTTATTCTTATGGTATATTCTTTTAATTTTGTGGCATTTAAAGTAATTTTTGAAAAAAATAGTACGTGGAAAAGATTGGTCGCCAGAGGAGAAGCGCATTATCGTTAACTTGGGGCATGATGGGAAAAAGCTGGTTGAAATTCCCGAAATTTCGAATTGCTAGCTAAAAATGATTTATAACGTAATCATTTCCTTCAAAGCAAACATAATAATGTCGGAGAAAACAAAAAATTAAAGCCATGTGTCAAGAAAACAACCGAAGTTGTTGACCGGAAGTCAAAGAAAGAGCCTTTCATGTCATCACGCGATATTTTGAATGAAATTAACTTCCAATTTAGGTTAAATTTATCAGGCAGGCTCATATAATGACGTCTTAATCACAAAAAGCGAAATACCAAAAGAAAAATATACTCAAGCGGTTAACGTTTGCTCACATCCACAATGCTAAAGACGTCCCATTCTGGAAGATAATATTTTGGAGTGACGAAACAAAGGTAGATCGTATGGGACCGGATGCTAGAGTGAACCACTCCTTGGCCAAAATGTCAGACATTCAATCCACGCTATGCTAAAAGGACCATAACACATGTTCGGGGAGACACAATGGTGCGGGGAGCGATTTCAAGGCACGGTGTAAGTCCCATTGTAAAAATTAATGAAAAAATGGACTGTTATCAGTATTTGGACAATATAAAGAACAAAATGGAACCATAAGCTTTTAAATACATGCCAGTTTTATTCATATTTATGCAAGATAGTGACCCCAAACACACATCTAAGCAGGCAAAGGATTGGTTTTATGAAGAGCACATTCCCGTTTTAGACTGGCCGGCGAAAAGTTCTGACTTAAACTCGAATGAAAACCCCTAGAAAGATGTGAAATGTACAATTGCTCAACAAAAGTACAAAAACTTGGACGATTTGTGCATTGGAATACGGTACACTTGGTACTCGATTCCCAAAGAACTTTCCAGAAGAACATTGTCCCGTAGATGCGCGCGCGGCGCTTGAAAATAGGGGCTACTCTACTAAATATTAATCAAATAAGTTGAAAATATTAATATTTTTACTATTTATTAAAGCATCTAATTTTTATTCCAGAAATTTTAATTTGTGCTATTTTACTGTCCAGCTAAAATCGGGCGTTTGATATGTTGAAGGTCTTAATGAGCAGACGACTGGCAATATCGTAAAATTTTTGTTTCTTTTTAAAGAAAGCAAAGCAATTTTTTATCCAAATTTTTCAAATAATTTAAAATATGTTTTTGACGCCAAGAAAATAGAATAAAATATAACGAAAGGGTGCAGTACTACCCCATTGTAAAACTAACAATTATGTTTACATACAGCAGCTTTGTTTGTCCGGACAACATGGGAGAATCCAGTTTAAGTTCCATTATCAATACTTACATAGAAGAACCATCTCTAATATAGTCACATCCTTTCCTTTTTAAAATGTTGCTCAAAGATTTATAATGACTATTTAAACTTAGAAGCTTTACATTGCTCTTCATATGCTAAATACGAACGTATGTATGTTCCGTTACGTTCCGTCGACGTTTGACTAAACGAGGGTTTTACGTTTTGTTACGTTCCGAATCAGTTATTTTTGTTTTATATGCGAGAACGTATAAGTCGTTAGTTTTTTGTTCCCTTCCGAACGTGTATTAAATATACATAAATAATTAAGTAGTTTAGTAGATATTGTGCTGGCTTCATAGATGTGAGTCCACGGTTCAAACCCCATGTCAGACCTCATTCTGTCAAAAACTCTGAGAGTGTAATGAAAAATATGCTCAAAAGTCTGTCATTGGCAGTCGATTTTAAGCTGTAGTACTTTTTCAGTTATAGTTCAGTACCATTTTAAAATTTAAATTTTGCAACATTGCATTACAAAAACTCATTTCGCTTTGAATTTTTCTAAAAAATACTGTCAAATCTTATTCGCCTTGGGGATTTCGCCTGCTAAAAATGACAAATCGTTGATAAAAGTAACAACACTCGCAAAAAGTAAACATAAACAAACTTTTCGCGTATTTTTGACAATTCTGAGGTAATACAACAATAAAAAAATGAAACACTCAGCTGCGTTGATAACACTACCTGTATAAATATATCTTAGTCACGATATTGTCCGCTCTCTTCTACATAAAAACTTGACACGTCATACGAACCTGAATAAAGGTTAACAGTTTTAAAATTCGACTAATCTTTTAAACTAATTACGTTTTCACGTTACCATGCATTACTTTGTCAATACCACACCTCTTTCTCAGATTTAATTGTTTATTAATTAGAACAACTGCAACTGCATTTAAAACTAAAAACAGGTCAAAATAAAATTTAACGTCTTTTGCATTAGTTTTGTGGTGTGCCAACAAATGATTTTTCTGCCTTCACTTGACATCACTAATTGTGAGTCTTTGTTTAGCTGAGTTTTCTTTGTGGTTCAGCCAAAATAAAAACTCAATTTATAAAATTCATCAGTTTTTCTTTCTTATTGCTTTATCTTTCGTATTCTTTGTTTCTTCTTCTTCTTTGCTCTCACTCTTTGTAAGTATGTATGTATGTATGTATATGTCTCGGGGGATACCATTAAATGGTTAAAAGAAATTAAAAACTCACATTCATAAAACTCTTTCGTGCATCCACTGAAAGAGAGAAGTGATAAGAAGAAGAAATTTAAAAAGAAAACAAAAGAAAAATAAGTAAAGACCAAGTACCCTCTTGATTTATGCCTAAAGTTGAATTGGTAGTCATCCAATAAGCGAAAAATAACAAGAACAAAGGCAATGGAAATAACAATACGGCAAATGAACATGCATACATACTATGTACATACGAATGTATGCAATAACTCTGCCAGTAAAATTTTTAAGCGAAAACAACAATGAAAACACGAACAAAAACAAAAAAATTGTACTTTTTTAATTCCTCTTTTTATTTGAAATTCTTAAACTGGCAACTGCATGTGAACGAACGAAAAAACGAACAAACGAAATAAACAAACAGCCTCTAAAATACACTCACTCGACACCAACAACAACAAATATCAACAACATAAAAGAGTAACCAAGAAAAACCATTCAAAAAACAACCATATTTGGACGTTAAATAAAAAAAGAAAAATTTCATTTTCTTTGCCGAACTTATTTAAAGGTGAAGAGGCTGTACTTTTCAAAAAATTAGGTATTGAACGTAAAGTATATATTTTAGCTTAATGATGTGGACGTCTGTCTGAATTCATCATACTTATTGCAGAGAACGTTCTTGTGTCTTTATGGGGCCTCTGGTTGTACAAAATAATAATCCTGTTGTACAACCACGACCACGGTCGTCGGTTGGTTGCAGATCAAGCCAAAATTTAAGTCAAAAATTTTGTATTTTATTAGTCCCGGTCAAAGGTATCAAAGAAACACCGACCATCGGACTCCATTGATTTCTTTTAATATGTTGGTAATTTTGTAGAAAACACGTTCTTTTTTTTTTGTAAAAAAAAATGTTTTTTCAGAAATCTAAAGTTAAAAAAATTGCTGGCAACGCTGGCTACAAGAACAATTTACAAGTAAAGTTGGTTGAAATATCGAAACGTGTGAAGAAAAGTACTAATTTGCTTATTCAACGAGTTGTACAACTAATCGCAAAGTCTGTGGCCGCTTTAAAACGGCTGTATCCATATCACCTCAAATCTAACGTGTTAAATTGCAACTATAATGTACCTAAACTAGCTTATACGGTGTTAAGATAAGCAACTTTATCGCAATCGCAATAAACGCCATTATTGAGCTCAATATTTCACATAAAGTTTCAATTAATTATTGCGCAATAAATACGCAAATTGTAATAATATTGAGTAAAACTTAACATGCAGCACTGTCATAAGTATGTATATTCAGTGAGCATATTACAATTCTCCGAACACTTTCTGATGATATTTGACAACTCAAATGTCAACAACGACAAACAAAGAAAAAAACACAAAAAAACAAAACAAAACAATAAAATATACACAATGATGTTGAAACAACAGCTGTTTTGTTTACCAGCTGTCAAATTAATATTGAATAAGCAGCTGAACTGCGTATATTATTGTGTCTGAACACTAACAATATTGTACTCAATAAGCCGAATATTGACTCAATAAAAGTGTATATCTGAAGTTGCCCAAATACAAATCAAAATTTTGTGGTAAACAATAATTTAATCAATGTAACTTTTAACAAGTTTTGTCAAATGTTGATTGTTTAAGAAAAGCGTACTCATATGATTAAATTGAGTACGCATTTGATTAATTGCTTTTAGATGGATGTATGGTATTTTTTAAACATATATGCCAACTGCACTTAGTTGTATACATTGGTACTTAAAAAAACAACTTTCTTCTAATATTACCTTAACAGAGGGTATAGAAAGAACAAAACTAAAGCGCAAAATTTGCAATTCTTTATTACTAGTGTTATAAATTTCATTATTCTATATTTTGAAATAAAACTGTACCTAAAATAATACAACGTACAGAATTCTTGCCTTTGCCTTTCAGGCCAATATAACTTAAAAAGGACGATACATTGATTTATTAGCCGCGCAATATTGCTTTGCGCAATCAGTGAATGAATTAACACACATATCGTGTATTGAGGTAATCCCCTTTCCTTTTCCCCACTTCACATCCTGAAAAGTGGGATGGAATCTCTCAGATACTCGGATCAATGCACCACTTCTTACTTTCGTTCCCTAAAAACGATGTTAGTTGATTCAGCTCAACGCTTTCTCTTCAGGTATTTCAAGTGAAAAGTACGTTTCTTCGACAAGTATGTTGATATCATAGCGAAAATTATTGAAAAATATTAGGGCTGAGCATAAAAATTGTCATGCCTATGAAAAAATTTCGATCTAATCAAAACACAACACTTGTTTTAATCACACGTGCAAAGTTGCAGCACGATCCACAGAAAAGGCATTGAGAAATTATCACAATGACAATAGTGAAGTCGCCGTAGTATAGTAGGTAGTGTGTTGGCTTATTAGAAGTAAGGCCACGGTTCAAATCCCCGGTCGGACATCAAAACGAAAATATGAAAATTTAGTTATTCGGCGACTTCCTCTCAGCAGATATCTGGCAAAAACTCTGAGAGTAAATAAAATTGCCATGAAAAGTTTCGCAAAAATCTGTTGTTCGGAGTCGACTTTAAACTGTAGGTCCCGTCTCTCATGTATAAAAATAATTTTTGCATCTTTTTAAAAAAATTGATAATTTGATTAATGAAAATAATTTTAAAACTATTAAAAAGCAAAAGTTCTCTAAAAGAAGTGATACAAATTAGACAAAGCATTTGAGTCAATTGATTTTTGACAGTATCTATGGAAAAGCCACTGAAAACGTATTATAGTTGGGTCTTAATGATCAGCAAACAACCTTTTATTAAAAAATTTTAGTGATGGAAACAGTCAGCATACAACAGCTTATTCGACTTATGAAAGAGAGAGAGAGAGAGAGCGAGAGAAAAAAATATGAAATAACTTTTACGCACATGCAATTATACGACGTATGTATGTATAACTTCAAGAGTAACAAAAAATTTTCAACGACAAAAAATAGACAAAATCAACTTGTTGTTTTAATAATGAGAGTATGCGGTTATTGTTGTCATTATAATTTCGATTTTCATTCTTCTTGTGTATTTTCAGTGATTCATCTTTATAAGAAAGAAAACAACGAAAGAATTAAAAAAAAAATAGAAAAAAGAATTTTGAAAATTAAAATTAGTTTATTTAATAAAAATAAACATAAAAATATACAATAAGTGAAATACAATACATATGTATGTATGTACGTACATATGTAGAATAAACAGCACATGAGTTTTTAACTAACATTGCATGAAGTGTAATTTACGCAAAAGTGAAGTGAATAAAAAAAATATTGAAGAAGCATACATATTTTAAAATAGAATACAAAAAACCCAGAGCAACAAGCAGTGTAAATAACCAACACCATTTGAGGATTAAATTACACTCGTTTTATTTTTTTTTCATTAATTATACCTCGAAAACAGTGTTATTAATCTACTCCTGAATATTTGGTCTCTTCTGGATCATATAGCGTGTTTATTGTAATATAATTGGAACAGGCAGAAAAAACAAAAACCAAGGAAAATAACTTATACTTCAAAAATTCAAGGTGAGTAGGTACAAACACAAAATACTGAAAATAGAATAAATTATTATTTTTTTGTTGTTGAACTACTAGGTTGTTTGAAGTAAAAAAAAAAGTTTGGTATTTTAGAGAACAAAATATTTTTATATGCATATAAAATTAAATACTGTATAAAAACAACATTTGTACTGTTTAAAATAAAATTACTTTTTCCATTACATATATTTTACGAGTAGAGTTTTCCTCCTTCCTTCTTTGCGGTATACTTCTTATTGGCTCTAATCACACGAGAACAATTTTTGTCGCACAATTTTTCTTCTTTTCAAATCACGCGTGATGAATATTAGTTTGGCATGAAGTGTATACGTTTACTCAGCTTTGTATGATTAGTGTTTTTGCATTCATTTGATGTTTGGCTGATTTTTAAAAATGGGCATGTATTAGGTTGAAGCTGGTTGAAACTTTACGCCACCGAAAAACCACCTCTCTTGCCTATAAACTATCATTTTACGCCAACACAATGGTTCTCGTGTGATTAGAGCCATTTATTAGACATTTTCGCACCCCAAACACACTGTATCAAATAATTGTCTGTACACCATACTGTCGGATATTATTTTTCAAAATATTTCTGAAACTACTTACCGGATTTGAATAAAGTAAAATAATTTTAAACTTTCGAAATAATAAAAAAAAATTGGTTTAAAAAAGATTCAATTATTTTTATATTAAAAACCAAAAATTCTAACTAAAAAGCTATCCGTCTAGTTATTACGTAAAAATTAAATGCTTTATTATGTTAAAATCTGTCGTCTGGGTTGCTTAGTTATAACTTATTTAACATTATATAGAAATCATTATCCCATAAGTTTCGATGAATGATTCGGGTAATTATCGTGAAGGCATCAAAAATGGTATTGTATGGTTAAATTCATAGCGCTCATTTAAAATTTTTCTCTTAAAGTACTTCAATATAAAATTTGTCTGTCTTTATTTTTCGAAATCCAATATGGAATAAAATATCCGTCAAATGACCACCTCTGCTCTTATGACAGGCAATTACTGCTTTCATTAAATTTTCCATGATTTTTTTCATAGATATGAGACTATGTCTCACAATGGCTCTCAGAAATTGTTTCTGATTTACTCGCATAAACCCCAAAAGTTCGCGCGCCTTTAAATTTCATGTACTTAATTGTTAGTTGACATCTGAATTTCTTGAGATAATTTGTTCTGGAAAACGTTGCTATCGATTATTGTATGCACTCAGATTCCTGACATTTAGTCGAGACCACGAGAAATCCGCTATCGTTTTCCTGCAACAAATTTTATTTACAAAAATTTCCACATCTTCAAAAAGCCAGATATAACCGCATCGGGCATTTGCTCGTTGTGAGTGCATTTGCATTTTTCATAAATACTTTCTAAATTGCAATTTCGACAATTTTGTGTATTTACTGAGTCATTCAGATAGATGATTTTTTCGATAAACTGGCTTTGACTTCACTTTGCTTCATTATCTTTCCATGGTCCGCTAGCTTGAGCTTCTAAGTAAGCTATATTTTTTGCTCATGAAGTAGAGGTGTTTTATCAAAATTAACCAGGTAGTGCCTCGTGCAATTTGAACTTGTTGACGACAATGTCGAATTCAATTTTTCGGGTGACACTTTCGTTTACACCAGAAGTGTTTACGCATTCGAACTTTACTACTCATAACCGATCCAATCTTTTTCGGTTGGTTTTGCATGATTGACACATTTTTTGCGCTTTTTCAACATATGGTTGCGTTTTACCTTTTTAAAAAGGTTTAGAATATGAGTTCGTTGATTGCAAACAAAATAAAAATAAATTTGTGTTTAGTTTTAGATAAATTCTTTATTGTTCGCACTACTTTTATGTCACTGTTCACACTTGACGAATACAACAATAATTGCTTGTTCGCTATTCTTCTTTGCTTACAACGCAGATCTTTTCAACGGCGATCTTCAAACCACGACTATTCTCTTCACAGGCAACGCGTCTTCACTCAAGACTGACTGAATTCTTACTGATACTCGTTACCTGCTTTGTCTTGCCTTTTTATTTGCTCACGTAATCAGTCTGATGAAGGTTCTTGAAGTCGAACGTTCGGGGTTTCGTCTTATCGAGAACTCTATCGCGACTTCATTGTTGCTTGTGTATCTTGTTCACATTGCTTGTTGTTATGTTCTCGCTTACTTGTCTATCCCCTTTTCTTTCATACCGATGTTGTTGGTTTACTTGTAACAAGTTCGTTGTATTTGTTAGTGTAGCTTTTGTTAATATTGTTAATGTTAAACGATGTTCCCATTTACGTAACAATATTTTCGAAGTTTGCAGGCGATTTTATAGTAAGTTTGTAAGTTTTTGTGATAAGTTTTCACAATAATAACGCATTGTTCTTTCGCTAAGCGCTCTATTTTCAGTAATGGAGATAAACATATGTGACACTTGCAAAATTTCAGAGTTGCCTCTTGCAAAAAGAATGACAGCAAATTTAGAACGTACACTCTGCTGAGACACCCTAAAGAAGAGACTACTGACAATATTTTGATGTTAGAAAATTTAAAATTGCGTTAAAAGAGATTTCTTTTAACGCTTATTTAATTGTAATTGTAATTATTAGTGCATTTGCTTATCATATTGGAAAATATAATGTTAAGAAATAAGTTGTTTTCATGAAACTGCAAATTTATAACTACCTGTTTTCTTTTTAATTAAATTACGTATATTTTAATATTTTTTTTATAATATGTACGAGTTACGAAATGTTTATGCAGTTTATTTTAGTTTCCATTGCAATAAAAAGAACAAGAAATATAATTTTTTTACAACCAGTAAAAGTTTAGGTAAAATGAAAAGTGAAAGTAAAACCGCATTAATATCTCATTAAAACATGTACTTAAAAAAAAGTTTTAGAGTCTAATAGAGAGTTTTTATATACAATTCGTTTATAATTTAAACTTGACAGCTATATACAGCGTGTGAAAAAATAAGTTAGAATTAACGTTGTAAAAACATAAACTTTAAAGTGCTTAACAGAATACCCACTACGTAAAAATTGTATTCCAGAATCTGGGTGGTGAATTATCGCATCGAATACTTGTCGTAGCATATGGTGATCATGCTCTAACAGAAGCAATATGCAGAAGATGATTTCGACAACGATTTTGATGAGAGAAATAAAGAGCGTGGAAGACCACCAAAAAAGTTTGCAAACAATATTGAATGAAGATGACATTTTGAGTCAGAAACACAGCAAACAATTTCTGACCTTTAAAAAGGTATGCAAGATCCAAAAGTCTGGATAATGTGTGACAGATGGAAAACCGAAAAACCACTTGCGAAATGTTGCTTTAAAGAGACGATCGAGACAGCGTAGTATTGAATTGTTACTGGCGATGAAAATTTGATTTATTTTTAGAATACATACATACATAATTGGTCATTACAACCCTTCAGTCAAGATTACGATCTAGCTTCTGACACCACTTATGGTGTTTAAAGTCGACTTCGAACGACGAATTTTTGAGAAACTTTTCATTGCAATTTTATTTACTCTTAGGGTGGCCTCACGTCTAATAAGCCAACACACTATAGTGACTTCAAAATCCTTAACGTGCGTTAATCCGGAACAATTATTAACTTGGGCTGCAAAACCTGATGGTTATATGGTATATTATGAGGTCCTAAAACCTAGTGAAAAATTTATTATAGAACGCTACCGACAGCAAATATGAATTTAAAGAATGTATTGATCAAAAACTACCAGAATGTGCGACAAGACAAGGCAAGGTAAATTTGTAACGTGGCAAAACAACTGCTCACAAAACAATACAATTAAAGCATTAGGGTAGGAGCTGCTATTTTCATTTCGCAATTAGAAAATTGTGCTTTTCGCAAAAAAACGGCTTATTTCATACCGGTACACTTGGCAGATACTATGTATAATATAAATATAATTTTGGCTTATAGCTTAAATTCTTCTTTAGTTTTGAAAGTCATTTGAATGGATCAAACTTACAATGGCGTTATGTTAAAGGTGTGTAGAAAAAACGCTAAAATATGCCTTGAAATAGTATTTTTTTTAATACAATCGGGAAATATAAATAAGACTTTTTAAAAAACCATAAGTTATCTTAATTAATATTAACTTATCACTAAATCATTTTTTTACTGGTGGGCGCAAAAGTTGTTTTTTTTAATTCATTTATTAAATTATTCTTTTAATATTATTTTGATGCAAAAATTTCTGTTATACTATGTTCGGATATGCACTTTTATTGAGTCAATGTTCGGTTTATATGTACATACATAACATAATTGGCCATTACTACCCTTCAGTCAGGATTACGGCCTAGCTTCTCAACACCACTCATGTTGTGTGCGTTAATTTTATACATGAGTGGCGGGACCTACAGTTTAAAGTCGACTCCGAACGACAGATTTTTTGAGAAGCTTTTCATGGCAATTTTTACTCTCAGAGTTTTTGCCAGAAATCTGCTGAGAGGAAGTCGCCGAAGAAATACTTTTTGTATTTTGTTTCTGATGTCTGGCCTGGGATTCGAACTCGGGCCTTTTGTCTAATAAGCCAACACACTACCTACTAGATCACGGCGACTTCATTTCGGTTTATTGAGTACAATATTTTAAGTGTTCAGACATAACAATATACGCAGTTCAGCTGCATATTCAATATTCATTTGACAGCTGGTAAACAAAATAGCTGGTCGTTTCAACAACATTGTTTTTATTTTGTTTTGTTCTTTTGTTTGTCGTTGTTGACATTTGGGTTGTCAACTGTCAACAGAAAGTGTTCGAATAATTGTAATATGCGCACTGAACATACTTATGACAGTGCTGCATTTTAAGTTTTACTCAATATTATAACAATTTTATATGAAATATTGAGGCCGTTTATTGCAATTTACGCAATAAAGGTACATATCTGAACACCGTATTAGGTTTCCTATTCGATTTAATAAAAGTTAAACCTTTCAACCCATATTCCAATTTGGTCATGTTGTTATTTTTGTAGCACATTTTATATGATGGATTGACTACTAATATTATTTTAATGTTAGAAATATCAAACAATTCGTTAATCATTGAAGTAAGTTGTTAAAAAAAAAATGTTCTTTAATATCATGATTTCATATCAATGCAAAAACCCTCCCATGATTACTTCTTCATTCCTGCCTTTTTTCCCGTTAGACAAAAAATTAATGTGGTCTTTTATGTAAAAAAAAATATATACATACGTATAAATAAAACCCACATATTGTATGTATGTAGTAAAAAAAAGATTTTAAATATAGTCAATAAAATGAAAATAGACACAGGAGCAGAACCAAGAATAAATTAATACCAGCTAAAGAGAAATAATCAATCAATGTCAAAGTTGTTAATATTAATAGACCAAAAATGTTGTTTTTATAGCTCAAATAAGGAACCGAAAAAAATTAATAAAAATACACACAAACATGTAATGAAATATGGGTTTATATTAACGATTATAATCTTATCAAGGAAAGAGAGCACAAATTGGTACATACTTGTAAATGTATACTAAGGGAGCGTTCATTCAGTGACAGACATCAAACGAATGGATGGAAATAATGAAATAAAATAAATTAAACTTAACTACAGACATAGCTGCCAGATAAATGAGGCACCAAATCGTCAAATATTTGAGAAAAAATCGTCAAAGACGTTTATTGAAATCGTCAAAAAATCGCCAGAAAATTAAAAGTTTTTAAAAACCACAATTATTTCTATTGTAGTAAAACATACATATAAAGTCAATGTATGTACATTAGGGTGGCCTCGTTTGTTTGGAGAAAAATTAAGGTATAGATGTTCCCGACTAAAATGAAAGTTTGATTCATTCTAAGACCACGTCTCTCAAAATTTTTATCCTGGGCTCAATATTAGGTGAGCTGGATCAAAGGATAAAAAGGTCTTTTTTAGAGGTTTTTGGATTATTTTCATATTTCTTCCAAGGGAACTATATATAAATATGGTATCATATGAAAGGTCTTTAAGAGGCGCTTTCAATAGGTTATCAGAAATTTAAAAAAAAAATTTTGAAAATTCAAAAATTTTGAAAATGTCGGACAAAATTTTTGTTTTTTTTAATTTTTTCATAGAATTTACTTAACTAAATTGTTGAAATTTCTTGATTATAAAGACCATGCAATTTAACCAAAATGGTTTTTTCGGACTTTCAAAATTCAATCTAGTTCAATTTTTATTAAAATTTTCTTAAACCTAATTTCTTCTCTATCTGACAACTTCTGTTAACTCAATTCATATATGTCATCAAAATAACGCAAATTTTATAAGCTTTTCATTGATGTATAATTTCTTATACTTTTATTTCGTTATACAATGAATATTTCAATTTAAAGCAAAACATTTGCGATACATTCCGCTATAATGTAATTTTCTTGTTATTCCGTAATAATAATAATAATAATAATTTTCTTAATGTTGTTGTTTTTTGTTGTTTATTTTTAAAGTAATGAAATTGTATTAAACCAACTATAACTAGTGAAATTTAATGCCAAAAAATCTATTTTTTATTTTTTACAAAAAAAAATCTTATATATAGAAGTCAATGTTTTTTTGCAAAATGTGCCGTTAATGTATTGAATTTTGAAAAACGGAAAAAACCATTTTGATTAAATTACATGGTCTTTATAATCAAGAAATTTCAACAATTTAGTTAAGTAAATTCTATGAAAAAATTAAAAAAAAACAAACATTTTGTCCGAAATTTTCAAAATTTTTGAATTTTCAAAATTTTTTTTTAAATTTCTGATAACCTGTTGAAAGCGCCTCTTAAAGACCTTTCATATGATACCAAATTTGTATATAGTTCCTTTGGAAGAAATATGAAAAAAATCCAAAAAACCTCAAAAAAGTACCTTCTTATCCTTTGATCCAGCTCACCAAATATTGACCCCAGGATAAAAATTTTGAGAAACGTAGTCTTAGAATGAATCAAACTTTCATTTTAGTTGGGAACATTCGCAACTTTTATTTTGGGGCCACCCTAATGTACATACATATCTGAGTTCAAAAATAAAAAATTTGAAAAAAAAAAATTTGTTAGAAATTAAAAGCTAGCGTCCCTCATCTTCAATTATTAATTTTTTTCCAAAAATGTAGAAATTTTATATTATTTTCAGAAAAAAATTGTCTAGTGTTGTTTATTGAGACATAAGCGCAGCAATAATATTACATCATCTTAATCTATGGGTGGTGTAAATATTAAGAATCAGAAGCTTTTGACATTCTGATCATGAAAGACACATTTTGCAGTTCATTCTTAAGATCTTATCATCTGATCTTAATATTTACACCATTTATAACAGACCGAGAATGGAATACAGCTCTCATGTATAGGTCGGTACCTCTACGTCTATTTTGAGGTTTTTCGACCATATACAGGAAAGGTCGCAGTAGCTCGGTAACGGTAGTGTTTAATTGAATCATTAGAGCATCGGTGCAAAGTGGTTTGTGTTTCACTGTTCTGTCGCTACTACAAAAGGATTTTGCGCGAACAAAAAAAGGGGACTTGTTCCCGAAAACCATATATTCCTACGTAACGCCCGTATGTGGAACAGAATTCCTACAGATGTTACTTATGGTATAAAAATATATAAGCCTAGTGTTCATAAACACTGTCCTCCCTTCCCTTCTTCCCGTAACATATTATAGTTCCAAACACAATACCATGTTTCTACTGGGTGTTGGTCGTACGAAAAAAAAAAAAAAAAATAACGGCGCTTGCCTTTGTTCTTTCGATGGTAATATTAGAAGCTATACTCGGATTTTTTAAATTGTCTGCAATGACAAGTGATAAATTATTCTCAACTACTGGATTATTTAGGAGTTGTAACTCTTTGACTTTTAAGGGATTAGAAAGTAATAAAATACAAAAAAAATTCATCACAGGTATTCGAAAGTAACTTAAAAATGTAATACTTTACTTCTTGTTTTGACTAACATAAATTTCCAATAGTAACAATTGCAAAGTAAATACAAATCTTAAAGTGGCTTTTAATGTACTAAAGTAAAGAATATGTTGTAAATTTTTAATTCCTAAAAATCGTTAAAATAAGGGCATAAATCGTCAAATCGTCAAAATGACGATAAATCGTCAAATCTGGCAGCTATGACTACAGATAGAAAGTAGACATACATAATAAATTATAACAATCCCGGTTTGTTGTTAATTATTTTGTTTCCTAAATGAAACGATTTCCAATTTGCATGTACGAGTACATAAACATTTATCATAAATTCAAAACTAATTATTTTCTTACAATTCTATTGTATTTTTTTTTTATCTTATGGTGGTATCAAACAAAACAAAATACCATGCAGTTCATTTACCTTAGTTTTCATAATTTTCCACTGTAATTCAAATAATGACCCTTCAGAGTTAGTCAGAGTTTTAAAAAATTATTAATATTTGTTTACTTAAGTTTAACATTCATCGTAATTGGTGTCACCTTTTTTTACTTTTTACTGGGAATGAGCACGATAATTGTGTACATTTTTCCGTAATTGTACAACAAATGGTTTAATTTAATTTTATTTACTTTATAATCGTAGGAACAGACATAAAAGATAAAGTATATTAACTTTTGTGTATATAAATTGATAAAAATCTATGTTTACTTTAAAGCAGAAGGTGATTAAACTTTTTGTAATGGAAAACATTCTCTTCACACTGATTACCGTAGACGCGTTGAAGCATAACAACAGTTCTTTCTGTTTTCAGTACAAAACTTTCATTGTTGCCGTTTTCAATTACAACAGATCGCAATAAAGTCCATTCAGTTTTTGCTCTTTTTGCTGGCAAATAGAATTTCTTTCGAAACAAGAACTAACGAACAAATTAATATTTTTTAATGGCGCAACTTGTTTAAAATAAATATAAAATTAAAATTGTAATTTAAAAATATAACTGTAAACTAACAACATAGTGTTCTTTAGACAATAATACGGTGTTCAGATATGCATCTTTATTGCGTAAATCGCAATAAACGCCATGATTGAGCTCAATATTTCATATAAAGTTTCAATGAATTATCGCGCAATAAATACTCAAATTGTTATAATATTGAGTAAAACTTAAAATGCAGCACTGTTATAAGTATGTTCAGTGCGCATATTACAATTATCCGAACACTTTCTGTTGATATTTGACAACTCAAATTTCAACAACGACAACCAAAAAAAAAAAAAAACAAAATAAAAACAATGTTGTTGAACCAACCAGCTGTCAAATGAATATTGAATAAACAGCTGAACTGCGTATATTGTTATGTCTGAACACTTAAAATATTGTACTCAACAAACCGAATATTGATTCAATTATCTGAACATAGTATAAGTTGCCATGGGCTCTTATTTTTACAAAAATTGTCTACAATGCAACTAACAACGACTAACTTTATTACATATCGTCGCCTCCGTTCTATAACATTCTAAGTCGAAAAAGTTTTCACGCGACATACGACTATATGTGTATTCTAAGTAGAGTTTTCCCTATAACTTCCGAACGGATCTGCGCATCTTAAACAAATTTTGACAGTATTTAATTTAAAGAACGTAGAATTTAAAAATGCAAGAACATTAAAAACATTCTAAGTACACTTAGAACGTTATAGAATGGAGGCGTCGATATATAAAGTCGTACGTGTTTAAAATATATACTCATTTAATTTTTGATTAATATTTGGGCCAGATATGAAAACTGATTGAAAGAACAATATTTAAAAAGATAATGCTCCTAGACCTAAATTATATTGCACAAAATTTTTCTGTTTTTAATTAACATAAGTATTATTTAAAATCTAATTGTTGACAGAAGTTTGTTCCCACTTGTAGATTTTATTCTCTAACAAGTTGAGGTTACGACGGTACGGAAGTCGCCGTGGTCTAGTAGGTAGTGTGTTGGCTTATTAGACGAAAGGCCCGAGTTCGAATCCCAGGCCAGACATCAAAAACAAAATACAAAAAGTATTTCTTCGGCGACTTCCTCTCAGCAGATTTCTGGCAAAAACTCTGAGAGTAAAAATTGCCATGAAAAGCTTCTCAAAAAATCTGTCGTTCGGAGTCGACTTTAAACTGTAGGTCCCGCCACTCATGTATAAAAATTAACGCACACAACATGAGTGGTGTTGAGAAGCTAGGCCGTAATCCTGATGAAGGGTTGTAATGGCCAATTATGTATGTATGTAAGTATTATTTAAAGATTTAAGAAAATACTCCAAACAGATTATAAACAATTTAATAAAGCAAAATTTAATAACAAAAAAAATGAAAATAAAACAATTTTTTAAGAGGAATATTCAATTCAATTATTAGGTTTTACTCTTTGGTTGTTGATTCTTATAGTGGGTCTTCCATTTATTCGAACAACGATTTACTTCTAAACAAACTTCAATTCGTGATTGTTTGTGATAAAATCTATAGGGGCTAAATATAACACTGGAAGCAAAACGTATGCCACTCTCTTCATTGTATATGTATGTACAGTTAGGGACAAATATATTTGTACACCATATGAATGTGTTTCGTATATCTTAATTAAAATTGTCTATTTAATTAAACGAATTATTGAATGATATTTAATGGAAATAGAAAAAATATAATCTGGCACATTGTTCAAAAAAGTATAAAATAAATACCATAGATGTATGTAAGTCTACATATAAATTGAATTTAAAATAAATTCAACACTTTGTAGATCCTGCATTAGCATCTATCACAGCATGCAAAATTTCTAATTTCAATCTGCACGTTCTTTGCAACGACTTTACGTCTTAAAATCTCAGTACTCTGCTTGAAGGCCATGTTCACTTCATTTCTGCACTAGCTTTTGTGTTTTCGATCCGTTGCTCTCTCGGAATACCCAAAGCGTCTACAAAATTCATCTAATTGTCTTTCAGTATATCATTACATATACACGATATATATACGCGATATATATGAATATACCATTTATATATATACGATTTATATGTATATATATATAATTTATATATATATACGTACGATATATATATACGATATAGATACGATAAATAGTATATATGAAATGTACTATATACGATATATCATACGATATATCACTGAATGTCAATTGACCTATTCCAGTGCCTGGCGTTGCCATAAATTATTGTCATTTAATGCTGTATTTCTCTTCCAGTTTTTTTTTTTTTTTTTGTTGAAAAAAGGTTTCTTGAGAGGGAAATTGCTTGCATAGCTCTTAAAATTTAATATTCTCCAAATTTTTGTGTTGAAAAAAAAAACTTTAAAACCCATGAATTATTTTTTAAACAAAATTTCCACGAACAATATATTAAGATAATTAGGAATGTAATCAAAGAGATTTTCAAATAACTGCAAGCAAAATATGTCATGTCAACTTCAAATTTTGACTGGGGATGAATGGGGATGTATGGAGAATGGAAAATTCCATGTAAATATTGTTACGAAAATGGAAACGGTGTATCATCATATAACATTAAAATCAGCAAAACTTACACAAACAAATATAACGAACTTGTTACAAGTAAACCAACAACATCAGTATGAAAGAAATGGGGATAGACAAGTAAGCGAGAACGGAACAACAAGCAATGTGAACATAATACACAAACAACAATAATGTCGCGATAGAGTTCCCGAGAAGGCGAAGCCCCGAACGTTCTACTTCAAGAAGAAAACGGTCATGGTTTGAAGATCTCCGATATACAGATCTAACTTACAATTGTTGTTGCTTACGTAGAGAGTGTGTGCAAACAAGCAATTATTGTCGTATACGTCAAGTTGTAAACCGTGGCACACAGAAGTAGCGCGAACAATAAAGAATTTAGTTGAAACTAAATACAAGTTTATTTTTATTTTATTTGTAATCAACGAAATCATATTTTAAACGTTTTTAAAAAGGTAAAAACGTAACAATATTTTATGCACTAACTTATCCGCCTTTTGCAGAAAAATCCAGATTACAGACGATGGATATAGTTTTTGAACATGATAATGATCCTAAACATACCTACATATAAACTTACAAAAATTTTCTGTATGAAAACAGCAAGAAACGTCATGATCGGTGGCCGCAGTCATTCGATCTTAATACCGTCCAACATCTTGCGAAAGTTCTCAAAAAAATTATGGTCTGTACTCCTGAAAATCTGAAAAAATTGAGAACGCTTGTGGAGAACAACTTGCGATTGTACAGACCTAAAAACTGGAAAAATTTAGTGGGCCGAAGTTGGTTATACAATATGCTGAACCAAAAAAAAATCATAAACTTTATTGAATAAACTCAAAAAACCGTCCTGTTTCTTATCATTCGATAACAGTAAATATTACAACGAATATGATACATTATAGTTGTAAATAAAAGTTCAATAAGTAAATAAATTAAATATCAAAATGATTGTGATTATAGTTTTGTTGTTGTATTTACATATATTGAGTGACTATATGGAGTGTAGAAATAGTTGTGTCCCTAACTGTATATTCAAACCATATGACAGCTTTAATAAACAACCAGGTGCGGAGTGGTAAACAACGAAGGTGAATCTATGTATATAACACACAACAAAGAATAGAACGATATCATTTACTAAAATAATAGCAACATTAAATACTTATCAGTTGGTTAATTTCATTTTCGAAACAATTTATTCTTAAAATATGTATGTATGTACACGTTTGTCTAACTGAAACATATGCACCATCAGCAAACATTCGTTTATAAGAGAATGGATAAAATGTCAAATATTGAAAGAATTTTTTATTTTCTCATAACTCTGCCTTCTTCAAATATTATTGTAGAACGGTACGAGTCATAGAAGTAGAATTACTTCTTATCGCTTTCCGTTACCGAAATGTGGAATATAATGGTATTTACCGTAACAGCAATAGCAATAGCAACAGCAAAAAAAAAAACAACAAGAAAATGAAACTATGACTTGATAATGGTTTACGTAGAAAAAGAAAACAGAACGTCAAAAATATCATCACAAACAGTGACAACAAACACAACTACCACCCAATCAACTCCCAAACCTATTATCGATACCATCATCATCATCATTAACAACAACAAAAGCGACGGAAAAAATTGTTTTTCCCTGTGTAATATTTTTTATGACTGTTAAAACTTTTTTAAATATGTATAGTGTTAAAGAAAAGCTAAAGAAAAAGACAAATAAAACAAAGAAAATAATGGGAAAAAGAAAATGTAAATAATATAAAAATGGCAGAGAAATTGACAACAAAAATTGTCAAACATCGTGGATCTTCTATTTTTCTGTATGTAAAAAATTCAACAAAAAATATATCCCAGAACAATTTCTACCGAAATGTTGATAAATTTCAAATAAACAAATTTCATTTGCGACATTGGCGCATCATATTGTTTAGCAGTGCAAATGTTTATTGGGATTGGATGTGTTTTTTTCGCATTTTGCGTTACACATTTTTATGACTATAAGAGCAATCAATATGTAAAAAAAAAAAATTCGTACCCATTCAATTTTCTGGTTAAAGTACCTGTCACACAAACACAAAGAACCATTAACTCATGAACACACGTACATGGCGAAAGCCATGGTGACGATGACTTTGACGTTTAGAAAACAATAAGTATGTTTGCTGAAAGGGAATTAAAGACACAAACGCAATATTCATACTTTTTAGACTCTTTGGGGTGATTTCCTTTAACGCCTTCATTCATTTCTAAAGATTTTATTCATTTTTCTCTAATCCTACGTTGTCACTCGTAGATTCTTTGTTTACGAATATCAATAAATCACTTCAGATGTTGTCACTTCTTGTACTATTCATAGCAGAGATCAGCATTGAATCGTTTTTTCGCTACTCATAAGTACTCACGAAATTTTGAGTATGAGTAAGTTATTAGTATTGAAATTCAACTACTCGGATTCATTCGTCTTCACTACAACATTGATTTATAAGTAAAGGTTGCAAGGAGTATGAGTACAAAATCATACTAATTGTGTGATTCTTGTAAATATTGAGTAAAGGAGAGTCGAAATTAACAACATCATGTATTGTTAAGTATGAGTACGATGAATACTTTAAACTTTGAATATGAGTAGTATGAGTATGATATTAAAATAAGTATGAATGCGTATAAGTATCAGAAATTATAAGTATGATTTGAATCTATTCATATGTTTCAATACTCATTGCTGATCTCTGATTCATAGTTCAAACCTCTTTTAAAATATTATTTTTATTGGACATTTTTTTGTAAAAATATTTTGTTTATAATTTTTAATTGTTCACTACCCTCTGATATAGCATTAACCAGATACATATCATTCGATTAAAAAATGGGGAACTTGCTGACCAATCCGTTATGTCAACAATTTTTGATATAAATTCTTGTGTTTTCCTAAAATATAATTTTTCCTATAGAGATTTATGATAAAAAATCGCACTAAACTAATTTCCAGAGTCGTAGTGAATTGCTAGTTTGGCTCTTAAAAAGATCTCAATGACAACCTTTTTTTTATTATAATCAAGTACAGCTAATACTATGTTCAGACATGTACTTTTATTGAGTCAATATTCGGTTATTTGAGTACAATATTTTACAATATTTTGCGTATTTATTGCGCAATAATTAATTAAAACTTTATATGAAATATTGAGTGCATATCTAAACATAGTATAAAGCATTTCGTAAAAAAGTTCTTATAAAATTCAGTTCTCTAATGGTATATAAAAATGTTTGAATTTTTTCACAACTTGAATAAATTTTTTAATAGCAAAACTGGTTAGACACTAGCATTAGCACGCAATTGTGCATTATTTAAGAAAATGGAAGATAAAATATAATTATCTTTATTGGAACTTTGAAATTCCATGTCTAGTTTTTAAATTTAAAATAAAGTAGCAGTACAGGCAAATAACATTCAGCGTTGCATATTGTTCAGATTGCCTTATCAATTTAAATAGGAAAATTAAATATAAACACGTATCTACATCTGCTTGGGTTTATTTACTCTACTTAGTATTCCTGCAACATATGTTCAAACATCATGTAAAACCAGGTAGTCAAAAGGTGGTGAACTAACAAGCTAAATTTAATGGGTCAGCGATGAATCAACGTATAGACAGACTAAACAATCCCCGCGTTGTGTAGTTGAAATATAACAAATATTCCGCATTGATATTATATTTTCCTGAATAACATTTGCTACCTGAATTGAAAAAAAATTTTTTTTCACAATATTTTTCAGTTTTCAATTGTTAAATAACACACCGATATTCACTGCCATTTAAAACATGCCATAAAGAAAGGTTGAAATTGAAAACAAATATAGACAGGAATAGAGAAAAGTGAAAAAAATACAAAAATTTTGAAATTGTTATATTGGTTGACCGAGGAAAAACAATGTCAGCAACGACAACAATGCCAATCCAGTATTTTGATGGTCACTTTCTAGAGGCTACGGGAGTGGAAATTCTTTATGTTTTCAAATATTTCAGTTCATATTTTGATTGCATATAAAAAACAAAAAATATTGACAATTAAATGTATAAATCAAAATGTTTGAAAACATCTATTAAACCAGACCATAAATTCATTTACAAAGCCGCCATGACTACAACAATGACTACTTCAGAGAGCCCCAGAGGCAGCTGTGTTTTTAAATGTTTGAAAAGCCAACTCTAACGTTACTTTTTGAAAAAAGTATTTTCTGTTTGTAGCATTTATTTAGTTTGTTTCAGTGTAAAATAAAAAAATTAAAGAACAACAATCGGTATCCTAAAACAGTAATACCATGTTCACATATAAGCAGGTTAGCTAGGTTATCGTGGTTATCGAGGTTATCTCGTAACCAAGCCACAAATGTATGAGGTTAGCCATACAATTGGTATGAAAAGATAACCAAGTTCAGCTGTAGGTTACCTCATAACCTAGTAAAATACGCATTGTTGCATTGAAAAGTATTCAATATAATACTCAAAAATGCAACGCTTTATATCTATTGTGAATATATTTACTAAAATTTGACAGCAATAGAAAAAAAACATTTGCTATGGAGAAGACACAGAGGTAAATTTATATTTTTATTTTTTATATATACTTAAATATATCAATTTTTTCGGTGGACTCCAGATGCTGAGAATATGCTGGTGCAGTACTGCAGCTGTCAATTTCTGTCATTCTCGCATATGTTTAGGTTATATTTGTCATATGTGAACGCCACAAGGTTATCTCCAAGGTTAATTTTAGATAACCATAACCTTCTTATATGTGAACGTGCTATAAGACTGCATTTTAATCATTCCGCATTGGATCAGAAAATCATTTCATTATATAAGAACTTCATTATATTTTGAATAGAAATTCAGTATTATATCCAGCCGTTTCGTGGAATTGAAGGCGCTGAATACTAGAAGCTTATAAGCCATGATCCTTTTGCAAAACCTTCCATAAAAGGGGAGAACACAATCTCAGTTACTACGAATGGCGATGAATTCATTCATTTGGACCTTCTTCATGTTATACGGTGTTCGGATATGCACCTTTATTGTGTAAATCGCAATAAACGCCATTATTGAGCTCAATATTTCATATAAAGTTTCAATTAATTATTGCGCAATAAATACGCAAATTGTTATAATATTGAGTACAACAAAACAAAAAAAATATGTAAATGAAAACAATGTTGTTGAAACAACCAGCTGTCAAATGAATATTGAATAAGAAGTTGAACATTGTACTCAATTAACCAAATATTAACTCAATAAAAGTGCATATCTCAACGTAGTATTAGGCTGAAAAAAGAGTTTTCATGGAAATGAAAAGTTACTTTTATTCATTCAGTTAAATTTACTTTTCTGAATAAACATATGGAGACGGGTGTGCTACATTTTTTTCCAAGGAGTTATCCAAACATTTTTTAAAGCTTGTAAGAATTGCGACTACAATCGTTCTTACAAAAATTGTCATCAATTTGGTATTTTATGCAATTTACATTTAATATAAGGGCTGCCCTAATGTGTACTGACATATGTATGTATGTATGAGAACTTGATAGAGCTCATAAATTTACCATATCACTGATGGGTTGCAATAAATAAAATAAGAAAATAAATTCTAACAGAGTAAAAGCAATTCTAAAAAATATCATTGATTAGTTAGTATGTTGTTTAGGTTTCTTGTTGGATGAGTGGATTTCAATAAAATTGTTTACAATATTTAATAAAATATTTTAAAATAAAATATTTATAGATTTATAAATAAATACTTACGGCTTTTATATCAAGTCTTATCATAGGTTTTCATTTACTCCTGGATTTATAATTTAAAACGGAAGTATAAGAAGTTATAGTGAAATATGGCTCGCTTCCAGAAATAGAATAATTTAAGAGCCCAACTTTAAAACATGCATACATACAATTTATATTGATTGTTGTAAATATTGTAGTTACTAAAATTTCAAAATAAAGTAAATCAATATATTTGTATTTACAAATCAATTTCTAAAGTATTTAATCCTTTAGAGACTATTTTCATGCTTTAATTGAATAAAAAAAAAAAAAAAAAAAAAAAAATGAATCTCTCCGGGTATGTATGAATTTGTTCAATAAATTGAAATTCTATTCAGGAAATAAATTGTAGTTTGCATTGCATTAGATAGGATAACAAACATTTACTCTCATCCAATTGTATTAAAGAATATTTATTATTTGAAATAAAATTTTCTCACAAATGTATAGTAACAAGTAAAGTAAATATTCAAAAAACTTATACAATGTTCACACATGTACTTTTATTGAGCCAATATTCGCTTATACGAGTACAATATTTTAAGTGTTCAGAAATAATATAAGCAATATTCAGCTGGTTGTTTCAACAAATTTATATATATTATTAATTATATAGTATAATTGTCCTAAAAAAGTTGCTCAAATTTTTCGACTGCAGCCGTCTGTAGATTCCGCCACATACAACATGGTTATTGATGTGCGAATCTCTGCCGTAACCTCAGTAAAGGGATGTAAGTGCCTATAATGTATGTATGTACGACGTGGCTACAAAAAACGTTTGCAAGTCCCATCTAACCCAACTCATGTAATTTTCTTTACATTTTTATTTTCTCCAGCCTTCATTTAATTTCTTTGCCTAAGTGATGCAAAAAATGTCATGTTGCAAAATTTCGTTTACTGTTTTTTGTACAATGGATGGATGATTCAGAGCTCAAAAACCATCCATTGTCTAGACACAAGACACTTTACATCGTATGAAAAAATCACAATCAATCTACGGAATATTTTTATCAAAAGAGTGTTTTTTTACTGTTCACTACCCTGCATAATAAGAGTTTTGCAAAAGCAACGCAATGTTCTGTAGAATGTCAAAACAATTTTTGTATTAATTTTTCCTACATTACCGAAATGTACACTGACTCTTACAGTGGTCCAAATACCAAGCAAGAGGGTACTATTTTTTAAAATGTTCAAAAACCACTTAACAGATTTGACTGAAGAAAAATTATGAAAAATATAACTCGACTGTTAGACTCTTTAAATGATAACTACTGTAATTTTTGTCCAATTTGATCAAACGAAGTTTCAATATCTTCACAAGATAATGCACTTCAAGAAAGTGCTCACTTATTTCATATTTTTAATTAAAGTTTGCTACTATGAACGGACAAACTTGAAAAAATATGAAAAAATTCACATTCGTCAAGTTTACTTCATCAAACCCGATAGCAAATTAAGTCAAATAATAGAATATATATAGCGTTATAAGGGTCCATTCATCTCGTTTTTAATAAGGTTTAAACTTTGGACATCGGTTCAGATTTGTTTGTGTAATCAATAAATGTGTGCGTGAAGTCCAAAAAAACAGTTTTTGTCAAATAATATCGAGGAATATAAAAAAGTATTTATGAGTTCTACTGAATTAATTGAACAACTTAGACTAGTAGGTAGTTACTCTGGTGTATTTATTTTTTTGTATTTTGTCGCATAGTGTTATTATTATTTAGGAAAAAAATAATGTTCCCAAACTGATGTAAGTTCTAAAATGCATATTTTTGAAAAGACCTTTATTTGTTCTTTCAAAATTCAGTAGATACATTGAATAATAAAACGAATTTAATTTTTTTTCCCTAAGACGAGTATATTCGTCATTATGAGAAAAATTTGAATTTTGCTCTGACCCGTATACTCGACACAAAGAAATGAATCTGAATGATACTATTTTAAAATACATTTTTTAAACATTGAATTTCTACAGAATTAATTTTTCCTCAAAATAAATAATTAGAGAATGAATCCAAAAAAATTAAATTGTCATACAGTTTTAATTCAGATCATTTTACTTTTATGCCTATAATTATTAATTTATTTTACAGACTTGTATTAGGCTATTGGTTTTTCTATTTCTGAAATCCTATATACTAATGATGCTTTTCTCTTTTTTCTTTTAGGTAATTAATTATGGAATCCATTTTTTAATATCCTTATTTATATGTGAATATCACCTGAAAAATCTATTATCAGTACAGGTATTTATACAGCTTCCAATTAAGAGAAAAATTATATTCTATTATAATGTCAGATAAATACAATAACCAAACATAACAATAAATTAACAATAATAATCCATTTTTCAGTAATTATAAATCTAGATTTAGTTATTTAATAAATTCATATATTCATTCGCTGTAATCTAGCAGGTAGTGTATTGGCTTATTAGACGTACAAACCAGAGATCAGTAATGAATCGTTTATTCGCTATTCATAAGTACTCACGAAATTTTGAGTATGAGTGAGTCAATAGTATTGAAATTCAACTACTCTGATTCATTCGTACTCCCTACAACGTTGATTTATAAGTACAGGTTGCAAAGAGTATGAATACAAAGTTGACATTAAACTCATAGCATTCTAAGGGTCATTATTACAACTTGTCGTTAAACTTGGGGTTAGTTAAAGGTACCTTTAGCTAAAGGGAACTGCAAAGTTACCTTTAACTCATTTCATTACAACTTACAGATGAAATTTTTCAAAAATATGGCAGTGCCGGAGTAATGTCGATAAAACTGCTCAATTATACAAATTTTGACAACGTTTTTTTTGTTGTATATGCTCATTTTGTTTAAATTTGAAGTTGCTATAATGAAAATAATATATAATATGGCCAGTTCAAACATAAAGTGACCATTAAATGTTAAAGATAGGATGATCCTCCCTTTAGCTTAACGATCACTTCTAACTTATTGGGTACTCATAATAACGAAAAACAATTTATCTTCCCTTTAAACTCCTTCCTTTAGTTAACGGCAAGTTGTAATAATGGCCCTAAATATATTTGATTCGTACGCCTACTCATTCAGATTCGTGAATTTAGAAAAATACTTATAATACTCATAAATGATTCGAGTGATTCGAATCATTCATCAAAATTTACAGTCTTAGTTGTTGTTGCATTTACAAAAAAAAAAGAAGAAAGAAAAAGATAAAGACAGCAAGCAAAGCAGACACACAACCTTCTATTGAGTATTGTAGTGTTCGTACGCGAATCATACTTATTTTGTGATTCTTGTAAATGTTGAGTCATGGAGAATGGAAATCAACAACATCATGAGTACTGTTAAGTATGATTACAATGAATACTTCAAACTTTGAATATGAGTATGATATTAAAATAAGTATGAATGCGTAAAAGTATCAGAAATTATGAGTATGATTCGAACCTTCTCATCTTTTTGAATACTCATTTCAGATCTCTGATACAAACCAAAGGTCAGATATCAAAACGAAAATATAAATGTAGCTCTGCACAAACTCTGAGAGTTAATGAAATTACGATGAAAAGTTTCTGAAATATCTGTCGTTCGGAGTCGATTTTAAACTGTACGTTCCACCACTCATGGATAAAATTAACACACACAACATAAGTGGAATGAGAAGCTCTTAAATTGCCAATGGCATACAAATTTATATAATTATTATAAAGATTATTTCTAATTAATTCTGATAATTTTGCGGCTTTGTTTTGCGTTTCATAAATAATTCAAGCAGCCCAAATAAAGAATTAATTTTTTATCATTTGTCAACTTGTCAAAGAGACTACAAGCCGAACAGTTCTTTAATCATATGAAAGGTTATAACAATTATGGCAAATATGCCTCATGGAAAGAATTTTAGTTAACTATTCCTCTACAGTTTGTGTCGTCTTATTTATTCTAATGGCATCGGTTTTAATTTGATTCTATTTCCTTCCATATATTGGATTCCACAATATAACACTGGCATTTATAGTTTGGTTTGTTAAATATGAAAATTATACGAAATGAATGGTCTTTTTGTTTATTTGCATAATAAACATGGCATGTCTTTGAATTAAAAATTACGCTAAATTGGCCGCTGGCTTATGAACAAATAAATGTGAATCATATTAGGTCTTTGACAAATTCAAATAAAGAGTGAGCCTTTTAAAGGTTTAAATTTAAAAATGTAATAACGGTTGCTAAATTTAGTTTTTTCGTTAGGAAGTACAATTGTTCCGTTAGATATAGAAGATTATTTCATTCATATGGCTGCCGCGGGTGGCCTCACAGTAACTCATTCGATCGAAATAACTTTCATGCACTTTCGGCCCATCTAGTTAAGCGAAAACGCAGCGGATGTTCAAGCGGCCTCAACTCTTGAACCAATTGAACTTTGTAAGACCGAGATCTTTTCGCAAAATTCGACGTAAACTGGTGTGTGAACTGTTCAATTCTTTAGAACGATGGCGAGTTGATGGATTCTCACGCACACTCTCAGCCACAGCTTCGATATTTTCGGGTGCATGCATTGTACGAGCACGTTCACGTCTTGGTGCATCAACAATGAAACGAGTTTCACGAATTTAGACAATAAACTTGCGTATACCGGACACTGTTGGTACTTCTTTGTAACCAAATTTTGTAAGATATTTTCGTGCAATTTCCGAGAAATTGCCTTAGTTGTGGAAATAAATTTCCAATAAACCCCAAAGTTGTTCAAGCGTAAATCGATTCATTGCGTTCATTGGAGCTAATATTGTTACGAAGATGAAAACATCGTTTAACATTATTATGACTAACAATAGCTAAACTAACAAATACAATTAACTTGTTGCAATAAACCAACAACATCTTTTACACTGATGTGAAACGAGAACGCGACAACAACCAATGTGCACCAAATACACAAACAACAATAAAGTAGCGATAGAGTTCTCGAGAAGGCGAAACCGCGAACGTCCTACTTCAACAACGTTCATCAGACTGATTGCGTACGCGTATAAAAAGGCAAGACAAAGCAGGCAACGAGTAGTAGTAGTTAGTAAGAAGTCAGTCAGTCTTGTGCGAAGACGCGTTGCATACGAAGTAAATAGTCGTGGTTTGAAGATCGCTGCTGTGAAGATCTACCAAAGAGTTGTTAGTGTTTGCGCGGACAGAAGTGTAAAGTAGAATAGAGGACAGGCAATTATTGTTGGATACAACATAAAATTAGTGTGAACAATAAAGAGTTTAATTGAAACGAAACACATATTTATTTTTATTTTGTTTGCAATTAACGAACTCATATTCTAAAGGTTTTTAAAAAGGATAAAACGTAATAATGTACTTAATTTTGTTACAGAATATAATGACATAGGTATTGCCAGATTCGAAATAACTCATGGTTCAAATTTAAACCTTTAGTTGGCCCACCCGATAGCAGGAAAATAGGAAATGCTTTTTTATGTCGACATATTCCTACACATTAAAATATTTGAAATATTCACAAGTGCATACAGTTCTCTTGATTGCTATTTGAGCTTTCTATTAGAAATGAATACGTTTTCACTGCCTTTCACTACGTGCTTTGATCATTCCAATCATTTCGTCTTAATTTTAGGAAAATTGTACATTTTTGTTTATCAATACACACCATCAGACCCTGGGGATCTTTGAAATTCCATTTATTTCCTCTTACAATATTTTCCCTTGGATTTCTTTTACAAGAAGGGTGGTTTTCTTTTCTTTCCGCCGTAATATTTGAGCGTTGGTGTATAAATGTGTACGGAATACTTTAAGGCTTTATTATGTTCTTTAGGGCTTTTAATAACAACCATAACCATTCATCCACCCTCTCAATGGTGCCTTCCTTCAACCACCCACCCTATTGAGAAATCCATAAAATGCTGTTTATTGCTTTCTTCGTTTGGTCGTGTCTTTAATCTTAAAGAGGAAAATTTCTTGTTTTCCTTTTCAATTTTCTCCCCTTATTTATTATAGAAAATAAAAACTGTTGCTTTTATTTTGTCAGTCACCCCCTGACTGCTTTGTCCGATGAAATTATTAATATCTGTTGTTGGGATTTAGGGTGGTTAGTGCTGTCGATAATTGGTTTGCTGTTTGTCAAATAGGGAGTTTTCGTATTCTCTAATACGTTGCATACGCTAGATTGTTTGTCAACTCCCACTCCTGAGTGCTATCTTTTTCCTTTGTTTCCTTCAAAATTTAAAAATTAAATACTTCTTTAAATTTTTACAGAAAAATTTAAAAGCATACTTTAAACGAATAGAAATTGAAAATGTGAATAAATTGTATAAAAATTTAAATTTATTTTTATGTACGGAGAATACCGTACAAATAAAATACGAAAATCACTTCTAACAGAGAATTTTGTACGTTAGCATAGGAGTCTCAGTTACAACAACTTTTACTGTAAAAGAGAATATAACTTCACCCAAATATGTAAATAAAAAGTTTAACAATTTGTTTATTTTACTACTAGCAGTAAAACGCGCGCGTTGCTGCGGCACCAGCTAAAATTAATTTGAAGGAAAGACATTACGCAAATATCCAATTAAATTAGAATTACTGTCACAATGGAATGCCGCAATATTTAAATCCGCGTGCAGTGTTCGTCTTGATCGAGCGGTGCTTATTTGAATATTTTGCAGCCCTCTTTTCCGTTGTCAGTTTCTAATCACACTTCTCTTTGTTCAAGTGATTAATGCGAACGGGTCTCAGCGGCATGTACTCAAAGATTTTCCAGTCTCAATGCTCGTTTGTCGTCTGATTCTGAGGCTCATAATGCTCTTTTCTACCGTGCTTGAGGTCTAGGTCGACCAATTGTTTGTCGTTTTGCAGGCACAATTGCACGGAAACGACGTGAAAAATGTGTTTAAATTTATTAGAACCTCACAATGTACCCAATCCAATTGAACCGGATGTTCAGACATGGATAGAAATGTTGATATTGACGGTGATCACCAATTCGTTGAGGGAAATAAGAAGTGGCAAAAAGTAGCATTCCACAATTGTTCAAATCGATGTTAAAAATTTTGTAGAAGAAATATAAGCATACATATATTTTTGTGGTACCTATGTATTTACCTTATATCTCTTCCACACAAAGTAAACTTATATCTATGTATTTATGTATATGTATTAAAAGAAGGAAAATCAAAACGATGTCTTGACTTTTGAAATACATAAAAACATAATTGGCCATTACAACCCTTCAGTCAGGATTACGGCCATGCTTCTCACACCATTCATGTTGTGTGCCTTAATTGTATACTTGAGTGGTGGGACCTACAGTTTAATGTCGACTCCGATCGACAGATTTTGAGAAACTTTTTCATGGCAGGTTTATTTACTCTCAGAGTTTTTGCTAGAAATCTGCTGAGAGGAAGTCGCCGAAGAATTGTTTCATATTTCATTTTGATGTTTGGGCTGGAACCCAGGCTTTACGTCTAACAAGCGAACACACTACCTACTAGACTACGGCGATGCAAACAACAGCAGTTTTAAAAATTTTCCAGAATTAAAAGGTTTCAAATTTGTGATTGATGTTTTACGGGAATGAGTTATACTAAATGTTATTAAAATCATAAATGATGAATCCTTATAATGTCTGGTACTTGCCCGATCAACACTTATCAAATGCATAGTTTACGATTCAATTCATGCTGAATAATTTTCAGTGGTGCCTGAAGTTAATTTCACCAACTTAGAAACCTCCGTCGACTCATGCGCAACAACTTTGCTAAAGATCATAACATGATCAAATGCATAAAGGACATACAGATAAATATTCATTTTCATATACATAGTTATATATGTAGATACTATGCCATATACAGTACCGTGCAAAATAATAGCAGTGAAGAGTTTTAAGTCAGACATTGCCTATTATTATAAAAATTATTAAAGAATTGTTTTAAACTATTTTGTAAATTCATTATTTAGTATGTTGTGTATTCATTGAGGATACTATTTTTTTTGGACAACATTTTTACAAAATGTGAAAACAGAAAATTTAAAACTTATAGAAAAATTTGATTGCAAAAAAATAGCAGTGTTTTTAAAATTTCAAACATTTTGGGTAAAAAAATAAAAACTCTTGTTTAAAATTAATATTTATTGGAACATTCTCTATTCTTAATTACTGCATTACATCGACGACCCATGGAGTTAACCAGTTTTTGGCATCTTTCTACCGGAATAGACCCGCCACAATGATTCCACCACATTCCATAACTCCTGCTCATTTTTCGGTTTTGCTGTAAAAACTGCTTCCTTGATGTCGGTCCACAAATTTCCAACGGGATTAAGATCCGCTGACTGAGCAGGTCAATCCATAACATCAATGCCATTGTTAGTAAACCACGATTTAGCTGCTCTGCTTGTGTGTTTCGGGTCATTATCATTTTGGAAAACCCATTTTAAGGGCATATTCTAATCGGCGTATGGTTTCATAACATTTTCCAAAATATGTACGTATAGATGGGCATTCATGTTTCCCTTTATCCAAAATAAAGGACCACTGCCGTAATAGGAAAAACAACCCTATACATTTATTTTCGCACCTCCATGTTTTACAGTAGTTAAAACATTGCGTGGTTCAAATGCTGTATTAGGCTTACGTCTAACGTACTCACGGCGACCTTTTGAGCCAAACAGAACAACCTTAGTCTCATCAGACCATAAAATATTACGCCATTTAGATAGAGGCCAATCACGATGCTCTCGGGCAAATTTTAACCTTTTTACAACACGTCGTTTTTCCAAAAGCGGGACTTTCCGGAGAGTTCTTGCTGGTAGATTATTATTAAGTAGAACCATTCCTATCGAACACGGGTGAACATCAAGATTTAGATTTTGTTTCAACTCTGTGGCTGAAGTTTTGGGCTCATCTCTTACAGTTCGCAAGAATTTTTTAACTTCAAATTGGCTAATTTTGCTCTTTCTTCCCCGTGTTTCTGCTTTGTATGACCATTTTTTGTCATTGGATATCATTTTAGCTGAGCAACCAACAAGATCTTGAATAAATTTTTAAGTTTTCCGAAACCGAAAAATGAGCAGGAGTTATGGAATGTGGTGGAATCATTGTGGCGGGTCTATTCCGGTAGAAAGATGCCAAAAACTGGTTAACTCCATGGGTCGTCGATGTAATGCAGTAATTAAGAATAGAGAATGTTCCAATAAATATTAATTTTAAACAAGAGTTTTTATTTTTTTACCCAAAATGTTTGAAATTTTAAAAACACTGCTATTTTTTTGCAATCAAATTTTTCTATAAGTTTTAAATTTTCTGTTTTCACATTTTGTAAAAATGTTGTCCAAAAAAAATAGTATCCTCAATGAATACACAACATACTAAATAATGAATTTACAAAATAGTTTAAAACAATTCTTTAATAATTTTTATAATAATAGGCAATGTCTGACTTAAAACTCTTCACTGCTATTATTTTGCACGGTACTGTACATACATGACCAGAAGACCTTACTAATTGTTTCGTTAACTACAATATTCTCTACGTATTAACATTTCATTCTTTAAGTAAAGTATTTCTTGAAGATTACAACTCTGGTCTACAATTGCCGAAAAAGTCTTAAGTTGATTATAGTTGTACACATGATTATATGTGTTCGTGTAAAAAATTGATTTTCGAAGAACAAACTTCGAAGAAAACAAACAACTGTGATAACAGAACGAAAGTAATTGTAACGCATGTACATACGTACATACATATGTATATGCCATATAGGAAGTATCTTTAATATTTGAATTAATTTTAAAAGTCTTTGTAATATAATAGAAAATTTATTTCTTTACACATTTTCCCTTCATTACGGAGTATATTGTATATCATGCTTGTATTGTATGCTGGTATTTTAATTTCATTTCATTGTCTAAAATAATGTGTGGCATGGCGTGCTTCATCTTATTATTTTTGCTTTTTTGCCCTTCTTTTCAAAACTCACGTCATCTGTTTATCTTTTACGAAGTTATTGTTGAGTTTATTTTTACTTTTTCTTCTTTAGTATTTAATTCAGATTCAATTTTAGCGTTTGTACTCATGCCATTGCTGTCTGGTTTTTTTTTTCATTTCAATGATCTTTTCATACATGTACTTATGTATGTGACAGCAGTAGCTCTTTAAATTGAATTGTACATTTTCATTTCACTTCTTTTCACTTTCAATGCATGTACTATGCTATGATATACATCAGTATCATCTATAAAAAAAAGGAAATAATTTTAAAAGAATAAATTCTTTAACTAAAACAAATTGCAAATATGTTAGGTTTTTCCTTTCATTTAATGATTTCAATAATTGGAAGATTTTATTCAAAATATACAGATACGAACTTAATCATGTTCATCATAGGATTGACTATATCTCCGATCCTAATGAATGAAATGAAATTTAATTAATTAAAATTTTTTTGGAATCCGTGGGTCCTTTAACTGCTCCATTTTATTCTATTTTTTATAAAATTTTGTTCGATTCATACTTGATTTTGTAATTTTTCAACGATTTTTCCTTTGCCCTTTTCTAAATTTTTCGCTTATGCCAACATATATAAAAGCTTCTGTTAACTTGAAACTCGCTGTAAAAAAAAAGAATTTAATTTTCGTCAATATCATTGTTTCAAGCGAAAAAGATTTCCAGTGTGTTAGTTGCTGCATCATTCTAATAAAATGTTTCTAAACAATAAAATTCCACGCGGAATTTCGTCTTGATAAACTCGCTCCTATTCAGAAATGAGTAACGAAGACTATTTTATAATCATCGTGAATATCAGAGATCAGCAATGAGTATTCAAAAAGATGAGTAGATTTGAATCATACTCACAGTTTCTGATACTTATACGCATTCATACTTATTTTAATATCATACTCATACTACTCCTATTCAAAGTTTAAAGTACTCATCGTACGCATACCTAACAACACGCATGATGTTATTGATTTCGACTCTCCTTTATTCAACTTCATACAAGTAAGTATGATTCGCGTACGAATACTACAATACTCACTAAAAGGTTGTCTGTTTGATTTGCTTGCTGTCTTTTTCTTTCTTCTTTTTTTGTAAATGCAACAACAACTAAGACTGTAAATTTTGATGAATGATTCGAATCACTCGAATCATTTATGAGTATTTTTCTAAATTTATGAATCAAAATGAGTAGGCATATGAATCAAACATATTTCGAATGTTATGAGTTTGATGTCAACGTTGTACTCATAATCTTTGCAACCTGTACTTGTAAATTAATGTTGTAGTGAGTACGAACGAATCAGAGTAGTTGAATTTCAATACTGTTGACTCACTCATACTCGAAATTTCATGATTACTTATGAGTAGCGAAAAAACGATTCATTGCTGATCTCTGGTGAATATAACACATGTCGATTAGTTTTTCTTGTGTTTTTTTTAGTTTGGAGTATTGTAAATATCTGTTCGCTAGAAGGTATCTACTTCCATCCAATTATCTTGTAGACTTTATTATTTTTACTTTAATCTAAAATACTTGATAGGCAATAAACGCCTTTATTGAGCTCAATATTTCATATAAAATTTCAATTAAATATTGTGCAAGAAATACGCAAATTCTTATCATATTGAGTAAAACTTAAAATGCAGCACTGTCATAAGTACGTTCAGTGCGCATATTACAATTATCCGAACACTTTCTGTTGATATTTGACAAATCAAATGTCAACAACGACAAAAAAAACACAATGTTGTTGAAACAGCTGAACTGCGTATATTATTGGGTCTGAACACTTAAAATATTGTTCTCAAATGACCGAATATTGACTCAATAAAAGTTCATGTCTGAACATAGTATAACGTCGTCAGTGACCATATTTAGGGTATTCATCACTTTCATCAGTCAGCAAAAGTTTGAAAAAGTAGTTTTTCAATATTTTTACACTGCATTTTATTTCCTAATTGCAGAGAAAATACCAGCATCATACTATTCCATCTGGCTCTGCACTATTCGATAAAATTTTTGGATTTAATTTCTTACCAATACTATAAACACTGTACTGTAGAGTATGTGGGTGCCCTGCTAGACTATTAGCGTGAGGGTCAGGGCTTCGGTTCTCACCAAAGACTCTGGTTTGTCATACTTACCGCGCATATGGTCTATGTTACTCAGCTCGAATATAATTAAATATAATTTGTAATTGTTTGTAATAAATATATAACATTAATAAAATGCTATAGAGTGTTTCCATTCATCTCTTTTGGTAAAAAAATTTGCTTTTCTCTGTTATCTCTCCCGCGGACCATGTATCGATAAGGCACGTGCGGTAGCATTTCAATATTCTTGGATATATAAAGGGTTTCTGGGCAATATGTTGCCATTGTGTGTTATTATTATGCTCGAGACGAGTACTAAATCGAATGGTAATAGGGCAATCACGGGCATAAATAGTTTTTCGATAAATGTTTTGTTATCTTATTGTGAATTCTACATTAAATTGAGGATTTTACAGACCAATGGTGGAAGACAAAAAAAAAATTGAGAACAAAAATAAATATTTCATGCCACAAGGCAGGACTATCAAAACAAACGCTTTCTTTAAACGTTATTGTTGACTTAATGGAAATGATTAAATGCTAATGACAAGGGAAACGAAGGACAAGTTTCTACAAAATTCAAGCATTTTAATATGTTCAGACATGCACTTTTATTGTGTACATCGCAATAAATGCCATTATTGAGCTTAATATTTCATATAAAGTTTCAATTAATTATTGCGCAATAAATACGCAAATTATTAACACTTTCTGTTGATATTTGACAACTCTAATGTCAACAACAACCAGCTGTTTTGTTTACCAGCTGTCAACTGAATATTGCTTATATTATATCTGAATACGTAAAATATTGTACTCAAATAACCGAATATTGACTCAATAAAAGTGTATGTCTGAGCATAGTATGAGGCTTAAGAAACTTTTAATTTTTCACATGAATAAAATATTTCCATTTCTCTTTGGTTGATGTGCACATATTGCTTAACTTATCACAATACACCATACTACACAGATAATAGAATAGTATTTCAAAACTGTGAATCATTAAAAATTAAAAACAAACATTATGTTCCACTACATTTGTATGTTAGAGAATAACTTTTGAAATTGTGTGTGAGTTAAGGCGACTGAGACTCAGATTATGTTTATTTAAAACATATAAAATTATTTGAAACACTTAATAAAGCAAAAGAAATAAACATTCTGAGAGACTGAGAGAGTGAAATAAAATAAACATAAAGTGTATGTAAATAAATAAATAGGCAACTGAGAACAACAATCTGTGGCAAAGATGTGTAGATTTTAAACATCTATTCTTAAGGCAGAACTGGATTGAAATTATTTCAAATTATTATTTTGGAGTTTGAGTTTAAATGAGATAGTGTCATAATAAAACGCATTTTAAGTGAAGTGTCTTCTGCTGTGGATGTGTTATACCAAGAAGGAAATACATTTCGTGATCATAATTAATGATTACAAGCATACATAAAGGAAATGAAATAAAATGAATTCAGACGTTAATGTTTAGAGCCTAAGAACATTGTTAAATTCTCAGCTATTAATAAGTGTTAGAGCGTTTGTATCCATATCTTCACGAAGGCATACTAAATAAAATGTGATTTGATGGGGCACCAAACACCAGGCGTGGGAATCAATGACATTTTTTTTTGCTTCTTTTTTTTGGGGGGGGGGGGGGGATGTGAAAAATTAAATCGACAACAATACCATAAATTGACAAATGTTTTCAAATTATATTCAACTGCCTTTGTGTTTGGTATTTTTTTTTTGTTTATTTTAAGGCCCATATGGCGACAGAGTGGCTGTTGAAGGAAAAAATTAAAACGATTTTCACATTTATTTTACCATTTATTATCTTAAAAAAAGAAAATCCATACAAAAAGTCTATTTTGTTTATAAAAATAGGAAGAAAAAATAAAAACAACACATAAATTCATGTTTATATTTAGTATATACACTGATATTGTTGTGGTTTTTAAGTTAATATACTGTGCAATATTTGAATAAAATCCATTTTTTTTATTATTCAAGACATAACCGACATTTAAATTTCTATTTTATACTAGCTGTAGACTGGCGCGTGTTGCTACGCCACCAACTAAAACAAATTTGAAGGAAAGACATTACACAAATATTCAATTAATTTTGAATCATTTTATTGATTTTGTTTTCCGTTGTCCAGATGATTCAGACGAACGGGCATGAGTAGTACGCATTCGATCAGTTTCTAATCTGACTTCTCGTTGTTCAACTTATTCATGCGAACGGGTCTCAGTGAAATGTACTCAAAGATTTTCCAGTCTCAATGCTCGTTTGTCGTCTGATTCTATGGCTCATAATGCTCTTTTTTTGTCCGTGCTTGAGGTGTAGGTCGACCAATTGCTTGTCGCTTTGAAGGCATGATTGCACGGGAACGACGTGAAAAATGTGTTTAAACTTATTGGAATCTCACAATGTACCCAATCCAATTGAACAGGATGTTCAGACATGGATAGAAATGTTGATATAGACGGTGATCACCAATTCATTGAGGGAAATAAGAAGTGGCAAAAAGTAGCATTCCAGAATTGTTAAAATCGACGTTAAAATTTTGTAGAAGAAATATAAGCATATATTTTTGTGGTACCTATTTACCTTATATCTCTTCCACACAAAGTAAACTTATGTCTATGTATAGTATATTAAAAGAAAGAAAATCGAAACGATGTCTTGTCTTTTGAAATATTTTGATTTAATTTCAGACCGTAAATATTTATACCAGATATTTTTAAAAATTAAATGTCTTCAAATGTCTGAGATATAAACAACAGCATTTTTAAACATTTTCCAGAATTAAAAGGTATCTATTATTCCTAAAGAATAATAAATGGCATCAAAACCATAACGCGATCTCTAAAAATACTGAATGAGAACATAAACTCTCGCGTACACTAAAAATGTTAGTGTACTCAAAAAAGTTCACTAAAACCTAATTTGTTTCCTTGTGTACTGAACGTTTTAGTGTACTTTGTACACAAACTGTAAAAAACAGTGTTTGTGAACTCTGTTCAGTGTGTTATGTTAGAGTTTGCGTTCATCTGTTGTGCACATGTTGTGTACGTAAAGTGTTTGCGTACTAGTCCACAAACACTTAAATGAAAGTTAAAAGTATTTTATCAGTAACGTACACAATGGATAGTGTATAGTATTTTTTCGAACACTGCGATCAAATGTATAGTTTACTATTCTATAAAGGACATACAGACAAACATTCATTTTTATATACATACATATACATATAGATTTGTTACATTCGCTGGTTTTTACAGAGTGTATCACGATTTCGAGAAAATGTATTCGCGGTTTAATAGTTTTTGGTTTATGGGTGGTTGCTTGTTGTAACATCGGTAAAAGCTAGAAAAATAACGGCATATTTGAATTTCTTTTTTTTTTATTGTCTTCAATGAGCATGATTTTACAAAATTCAAGTAAACTTTCAAAAGGTTATTCTTTTTTTTGTTTTCTTGTTATTTCTTTTATAAAATTAATTTCTTCAACAACCGCACCGCATACTTATAACAACTTAATGATAATGATCATGATCATCATTTCTCATGATGTTGAAACACTAAAACAATTATAAACTTTGTATGTGAAGAGAAACAAAAATATCCCATTTGAATGATGACCTTTTGTTTAAACCAAAAACAACATTTCTACGTGAAAAGAGAGAGAAAATCAAAAATCCAAAAAACACTTGTACAATTTCTTTAAACTAAGAGGCTTTCACCTCTTATTTTATTTTATTTATTTTAAAGTGTTTATTTTATGTATTCGTCTTTTGTAAGAGCCAAAGTGAATAATGACTTAATTCTATCATGGCCATCAGACCGTCGTCCATCCCACCCACCATCATTCAAATTGCTGAAACTATATTATTACGGTTATTATTCATTTTTCATTCTACAGAAAAGTTACTGAAAATTTTTACCACTGAATGTAACCACAACTGGTGCAACAATACATATTTACAATAACGTTTGTATTTATTTATTGTTACTGTAACATATAAAAATATTATTTCATTGTTTTCTGACTATTGTAAAATGGTAAGTTGTAAAGCGGGTACATAAAAAGGCCATCAACAAAAATCCAACAATTAAAAAATGAATGAAAAACCGCTGATGTAATAACCTCCATTAGAGTAAAACAAAAATTAATATGTATGTATTTATAAAAAAAAATACTCATTCAAAAAAATTCAAAATTTAACTTTGAAATTATTATTTGTTTTTTTTTTTTTTTTGTAATAATTACACTATGCAACAAAATAAAAAAATAAATACACCCAGCTAATGACATAGTGTAAGTTGTGAGTTTTCTAGAGTAGAACTCAAAAATATATTTTATTATATTTCTTCAACCCTTCAAACTTCTTTTATTTGACAAAAACTGATTTTTTGAACTTTACGCACAAATTTATTGATTAAACAAACATTTCTGAACCGATGTCCAAAATTTAAACCTTATTAGGCCTTTAAAATGATATCCATATATGTATATGTCTATTATTTGACTTAATATTCTATAAATTTTGATTAGGTAAACTTGACAAATGCAAATTTTTTTCATATTTTTTGAACTTTGTCCGTTCATAGTAGCAAACTTTATTTAAAAAATATGAAATGAGTGATTACATTCTGAAAGTTTATTATTTTTTGAAGAGATTGACACTACCTTTGATCAAATCGGAGAAAAACTACTGTAGTTATTATTTAAATAGTATAACATTTGTGTAATATTTTGTATATACAGTGAGCTCTACTCAAAAAAAAACTCACAATTTACACTTGGTCAATTCGCACAAGCCGTTGTATCGTTGTATTCATTGTATTGTTGGAAGAACATACAACAGTGTATGATTGTTGTTGATAATTTTCATATAAAAATCTGATACACTTATACACATTTTTTCCATAGGTTTTTAAAAGTTGTATTGGTTTCGTGCTATCAAATTGTGTGAATGAAAAAAATGTGTATACGTTTTCATATGTTGTGTTGGTTTCGGGCTATCAAATTGTTTGAATGCCACGAAATACACAATACAGCATAGCATTGAGCGTTCACAAAGAAACAAATGTATTCAATACAACATACACGATACAAAGTTGTGTGAATTGCCCCACTATGTTATTAGTTGGCTGTATTTAATTTTTTTTATTTTGTCGCATAGTGTTATTAATTAAAAGATTAATGATTATATACTTTTCTATGGTTGCTTATGAATTTAAATAAGCATTATGCAAGATGTAAAAAAATTTTTTTTTTTAAAAATTTGTTGAATACTAACTAATCAAACACGCCTATAAAAATCGATTACATTATCGCACTCAGTTACATGCTGATCGAAACTTGATATGTATTCTAGTTTTCTATTGAACCGAAAGAAACAGGAGAATAGAAGAGTATGGTCAATACTGTGGAACATATGAAAAAGAACAAATTAGTAATTTTTAAACTTTTAATTTAATGAGTAAATTAATAATACAGGGCTACAAAATTCCAAAAGACAAATAAATCGGAAACCAGATATCTGTCAGAAAAAAATATATTGCAATAATTTTAAGAAGATTTTGAATGAATGAGTTTAGAGTTTTCAAATGCTGCAAATGCCGCACTAGAAGTCTTTAGAAAAGTATGATATGATTTCTGAATTAACAATCTAGTCGGCTTATGATCCACTCGAATATAGTAAAAAATATCATATGTTTAGGTACATACCGTTTAGTTGAGGCCGTAAAAATCTGTTGTCATGTTGTCTACTAGTGAATGTCGTTCATAGCTGCAACAATTTCAACCACAATCACGCCGCCTGGCAAAAAACCGCATCAGACCCCGATCGGTATGTTAACGGTCGGGAGTCTTACCGTCCGTAACTAACCTAGTTAAGGCTAACACATGTCCTTCTTGACAGGACATTTTTTAAGGTATACCAGTAAATTCATTTAATTTACCCAATTTAAAAGTGAATCTTAAATCGAACAACCAAAAATTAAAAAAAAAGATTTCAATGCCAGATATTGTAGCACTTGGCAAAATTTTCCCTTTTTAGTGTACATGACAGCTAGCGGTCACCGTGTCTGCCATTTCATAAGACGCCACACAAGAAAAATATAAATGTTGCCAAAGTTTTTCTTTCAAATAAAATTAAATCCGCCAACCAGTACATAATGGTGATACCAGTTTCAAATTGACATAATTTTTTAATGCCTGACTGCCAGCCAACTGCTGAATATCAGTGTAGAATAATTGTATATGGATAGTGTTTTCAACCAATAAATATACATACATTCATGCATATTGTAGTGAGTAGTCTAATATTGCACGACATGTTCACATGTGGTAAGTACATTTACAATTGTCAGAGTTTTAGACTGCTGCATGCAAAATTGAAACTTTTGACCGTGAAAGGTCATATTGATTTTTATCAGCCATTTTTTGCATTATTTATTTATTTATTGTTCTAAATTTGTTCATTTATTTATAATATAGAAGAATTAAAATGTTTAAATTGTGTAATAGATATACGCTGTGAGAATTATGAATTACTTACTAATTTAAAATGGCGTTTGAAAGTCAGAAGTACTACACAGAAAAAATTTTTGCCAGTTTTGTTTCTATTAAATGGATAATTGTTAAAAATTTTAATTTTGAGTAATTTTTTATTTGATACGATAAATTTTTTTATTAATATCGTCGATTTTTTCTGACAGTGCTATCAATATGTTAAAAAAATAAAAACGAAAAAATCCAAATAATTGCTCTATGTTAAACACATGTTAATGTTTGAGCTATTTTTACAAGTGCATAAAGCGCTACCAAACAACATTTACTTTTTGGAAAATATAACCCATTAAAATAGTTAAATAATTTATTACTCAATTCAACAAATAATTTTGTTGACTTGAAAAGTTTTTTTTTTAAGTTTTGGAAAACAAGATGCAGCATGATGGAATAAAACAATAAGTATGTGTCAGTGTTGTTGTGAAGTCATTTTAATGCAGTGAAACAAGCAAATAATTGTCATAAAATTCAAATTTGCATGTAAAAAAAATATAATAAGAATTATAACTATAAATATGTAAAACGGCAACACCTATTAATTTCGGTTGCATAAAAAATAAAAGAACAAAACAAGATTAGTTCTTCCTATGTGTTCGTGGTGACAACATCAATAATAAAGTCTATTTATAAGTGTTAAAAAATTTAAGAAACAAAACAAAAATACAACAACAAACTTTATAACGGTTAGTAAAATCACCAACCCTGCTATTTCAAAAAAAAAATTCAACAAATACATAAATTTAATGAAGGTAAATATACATTTTTGTTTTTGTTAAAAAATTCTACTTTCTAATTATTTGTTTACATATATCTTTTCAGAATCAATCATTTTAACAATACTTTGGAATATACATCATTTATTTCCTCCAACACAAAAAGTCACCTCGGACATGAGTGGGGCAAAAATACGCAAAGAGTTTTCCGAAGAAGAAATCGATATAAAATTGAAACTTCTTGTGCTTCAAGGACGTAATATCCAGCCCAAATTATTAATTTCTGGTAGTTTAGAAGATATTAAATCTATAATTGTTTATTTCGATGGCATTAGGTATCCATTTTTGAGTATTATAAAAGCATTTGATTACTTTTTAAAATATTTTTGTGTTCAATCTTCAGTTTCCCGAGGAAAAATTTTATAATTTTATTCAAGACTCTTTTTATGACATACCTACCTCCAAAAAAATTTTTAAGGTGTCAACCCTAAAAGATGAAATTTTAAAACTAAAAGAAAATTCTTATAATTGATTTATTTTATCTAATCAAAAATAAAATGTATTTGTTTTGTCTTATTATATGTGCCATATATGTAAATCAAATGAATTAGATATAAATTATACAATTGTACATATTTTACACTATTATTTTAATGTAATATTTTTATAATAAAAAATATGAAAAAAAAATAAATTCCAAGACTTTTTATGGGGGTAAAACCAAGTAAAATATTATTTAAATCAATTAAAATTTTTATTACTTTTTTTTGCCAAAAGTAATTAAATAATTTATTAAAACAATTAAAGTATTAATTGGTTATATACAGAAGTTTTAATAACATTGATTATCAAATTGAATAAAAAGTTTATTAAATTATAAATTTATTTCCAACCAATATTTTATTTAAAACAATTAATTTTTTGCTTGATATTTTTCAAACTTTTCAATAAAATTATTTGTCAATATAATATTATTTTAATTGGAAATATTTCTTGATATTTTCAATGAAAGGAATATCAGTCTTTACTTGAATTTACAAATATTTTCATAGGCTGTAATCTAAACATTTTTTTACTCAATTGGATGAATTTCGTAATTGAAGCGCGTTTTCAATTTTTTCTGTGTATAGTGTGTCCCTCATTTACCATATATGGTAGATTTTTTAGATATCTCTTAATATATTACTTTCTCCTTCCAAAGATTCACTTATCTGTTCGTGAGTTTTTAGGAAAGACCATATTTATACACTTTATTATTGATGTTGTGTAATTTTTCTTCTTGTTTCATAATTATAATGCATACATACATACATAATTAGTCATTAAAACGCTTCAGTCAGGATTACGGCCTGGCTTCTCACACACTCATGTTGTGTACCTTAATTTTATACTTAAGTGGCGGGACCTACAGTTTAACGTCGACTCAAAACGACAGATTTTTTTGGAGAAACTTTTTCATGGCAGGCTTATTTACTCTCAGAGTGTTTGCCAGAAATCTGCTAAGAGGAAGTCGCCGAAGAAATATTTTTTTTTTTATATTTAGTTTTGATGTCCTGGGATACGAACCCAGGCATGAACTTTAATTGAGTCAATATTCGTTTATTTGACAAAATTATTTTAAGTGTTCAGGCATACACAAATCAGCTTATTCAATAATCATTTGACAGCTGGAAAACAGCAACATTCTTTATTTTTTTTATAACAATTCATAAATTTAACACTAAAACTACCGTGACGGGAAAAATTACTCATTTATGATTTTTTTTATCAGAATTTCTTGAATATAACATCCTGCTAATGCAGTATTATCTCGAATATCATCATGAATATTGTAGGTTATAATAGAAAAGTCGGCGACTATTTAGATTGTAATAGATTATAGTTATTTTATCAATTGCTTGCATCAAAAAAAAAATTGTCATCATTGTACTCTTAGTTAATATTTTTCATATTCTCGTAAACACCATATTGGCCTTGTAATATATTTTGTCTTTCATGCCACCACATTGAAATATTATTTAACATTAAAAACTTTTGCAATTTTATATTTTTTTAATTTTTTCGTAATTTATATCATAACTGAATATGAAATATCATATTCTTCTGTTTTTTTTTTGTTCTTTAGAAATGTATGAATAGCAATTTAGTTTATATTGCAATATCATATGGCGTCTAAATTCATTCGAATTATATTAGATTGTTCTAATTCAAAACAAAAATGTTATAGAGGCGACAAATATAAACCTTATGGTTTAAGTTTTTTTTAGTTAAATTCATAACAATCTGAACTACAATTTGTAGGTCAAACAGTTGGTCAATTCACACAAGCCTTTGTATCGTTGTATTCATTGTATTGTTGGAAGAACATACAACAGTGTATGATTGTTGTTGATAATTTTCATATAAAAATCTGATACACTTATACACATTTTTTCCATATGTGTATAGAAGTTGTATTGGTTTCGCGCTATCAAATTGTGTGAATGAAAAAAATGTGTACATGTTTTCATATGTCTTTAAAAAGTTCTGTTGGTTTCGGGCTATCAAATCGTTTGAATGCCACGAAATACACAATACAGCATTGCATTGAGCGTTCACAAAGAAACAAATGTATTCAATACAACATACATGATACAAAGTTGTGTGAATTGCCCCAGTGTTTTATAGCAGAGATCAGCAATGAATCGTTTATTCGCTATTCATAAGTATTCATGAAATTTAGAGTATGAGTGAGTCAACAGTATTGAAATTTAACTACTCTGATTCATTCGTACTCACTACAACATTGATTTATAAGTACAGGTTGCAATGCCTACTCATTCAGATTCATAAATTTAGAAAAATACTTATAATACTCATAAATGATTCGAATCATTCATCAAAATATAAAGTTTTAGTTATTGTTGCATTTATATTTATTATTATAATTTGTAATTGTTGAGTAAAGGAGAGTAGAAATCAACAACATCATGCGTATTGTGAAGTACGAGTATGATAAGTACTTCAAACTTTGAATATGAGTAGTATGAGTATGATATTAAAATAAATATGAATGCGTATAAGCATCACAAGTTATGAGTATGGTTCGAATCTACTAATCTTTTTGAATACTCATTGCTGATCTCTGTTTTATGGCCATTGAATTTATTTAAATTTTTGGTGTTTTGCTCGGAAATTCTTTAATTGTTGTTTTTATTCTGTTTAGTTTTTCTATAAAAGATAACAATGTAATTATAATTCTACTTTTAATTTTAACAAATAAATATTAAATAAATCTAACCAATGTTAGATGTATTAATTTAAAATAATTTTATATTCCCCCAGGCGGCATACAGTCTTCCGTCTTTGAGTAAGATGGAAATTGTCTCTTCTTCTTAGTCGAATATATCCACATGCCATTCACTAGTGGATTTGGATGATTGGTTATATTGGCGAGGGGTACCTTTCTGTTTGAGATTATTTCTTGAGTTTTTTTTTGTTTTTTTAAACTCCCACCATCGAATCAGTGCCGGTATTCCCCAAGGCAGTTTTTTGGGTACTGTTTTACATTTTACATCTTTTAAGTTCTCATGAAAGTCTATTGGTTGATATTTACAGGACTTAGAGCCATTATTACAACTTGCGTAAACAAAAGGAGCATTTTAACGGGCAGATAAACTGTTTTTCATTATTTTGAGTACTCAATAAGATAGAAGTGAGCGCTAAGCTAAAGGGAGGATCATTCTACCTTTAACTGTTAAAGTTAAGTTTATGTTAGAACTTGCCATGTTATATGTATATTATTTTCAATATGGCAACATGAAATATAAACAAAATGAGGAAACAGAACAACAACTGCATTAAAAAAAACTTGTTTAATTGAGCAGTTTTATCGACATTGCTCCGGCACTGCCATATTTTTTGAAAAAGTTAACTTTAATTTATCTGTAAGTTGTAATAACTTTACAGTTCCCTTTAGCTAAAGGTACCTTTAACTAAACCCAAGTTTAAAAGCAATTTGTAGTAATGGCCCTTAAGCTATTATTAAACGAAGATTATTTTGTAGATTTTACTATAGTGGTAGAAACTAAAAGAAATATTAAAAAAAACTCTTAATGAGAGGTTTATTCGACTGAAAAAAAGTTTAGAGATGATGGAGAAAACCAGAAAATCAATATGAATAGATTTAAAAAAAATGGCATTAAATGGAAAAAAGATAATTTTGTTAGATTATGTGGGTCATTGGTATATACACACGTACAGCATGAAAAAAATATTGAAAATCTGTGGAAAACAAATTAAAAATTTTATGTACTACTATGGAGTAGTACATACTCGTACTAAATTTCTGTAGTGTTTTTGGTTTTAAATGAACCAAATCTTTAAAATCGCCACGATTAGATAATATATTTAATAGTATGGTACAGACTTCGGAATACCCTGATATTTTAAAAATTTCAAAAATTATTCCAATTCAGAAGGAATCTGGTGCGAATGTAGAAGAAAATTACAGGCCTATATCTTTACTATCAATTGTTGATAAAGTATTCGAAAAAATAATACATAGGCAACTATTAACGTACTTGGAAGATAATAAACTAATATATGAGTGCCAGTATGGTTTTAGAAAGGGTAGTGGGACAGAGAACGCAGTTACGAATGTTGTGAATTATATCTGTAACGGTTTGGATCAAGGATATGGAGGGGTAGCAGGAATTTTCTATGACTTTTCCAAAGCCTTTGATCTAGTGGATTACGAAATATTGTTTCAGAAACTTTAGTACTATGGGATAAGGGGTAGTGAACTTAATCTTTTTAAAAACTACTTGAGTAACAGAAAACAATATGTTGAATTGAATGGCTGCAAAAGTACACTTGGATCTGTGGAGCATGGTGTGCCGCAAGGTAGTGTTCTGGGTCCTCTATTGTTTACTATTTATGTAAATGGCATTGTTAATCTTGATCTCTATGGGAAAATATACATGTATGCAGATGTATCCATATAAACATGAAATTGCACTCAAGGCCTATATGGAAAATGATGCAGCACTAATTTTTGAATTTGTAAGACTTAACAAATTAGTTATAAACTCAAGGAAAACAAAACTTCTCAGGTTCCGTCCTCATTTGACTAGAGATTGCGGGGATTTCAGTATTTTTGTTGGTGAGGATGAAATTTTCGAAAGCAAATCAATAAGATATTTAGGGATCAATTTACAATGCAATCTTTCGTGGGATTTACACATTGAATCATTAAAATCAAAAATATCTCATGTAATTGGTTTTCTTTACAAATTTAAAAATAAATTTAACGTCAAAACAAAAATTATGCTCTATCAAGCGTTGATTCAAAGCCAGCTAAATTACTTAGCTCTGATTTACGGCTGTAAAAGGACTGTATCACTAAAATCTTTACAACGAATTCAGAATAAAGCATTGAAAGTTGTGTTTAATTTGCCATTGCTATATTCAACATTGTCCCTATACCAAGATGTTGAGAAAAATATCTTACCTCTAAGGGGTATGTATATATTTCAACTACTTATATTTGTGTTTAAGTCACTAAACAATACAATTACTTTCCCCAGGAATCAAAATACATTTAATACAAGAAATAGCTTGAATTTACGTATCTCAAGGTGTAGATTGGAAACCACAAAACAGAAAATTGAATATATTGGTGGTTTTGAATTTAATAAATTACCGAATGATTTAAAAAGTATTCAGAGAATTTCGTCATTTAAAACAAATTTAAAAAAATATATATCGCAAAATATTGAAATGCTTCTGGTATGAAAATCTTCTTAATGTATATTAACAATTAAATTTTTGATTTTTTAATATTATAGAAATTAATTTGTAATTTACTTAATTAAATTGTTTTGCCAACTTGCCTCAATAATGTCACTTTGACGCTGAGGCCCAATGTAAATTAGTTTAAGACAATAAATAAATGCATTTAAAAAAAAAAAAAAAAAGAAAAAAATGCAATGAGATTAACGTAATCGCAATGGTAATAAATACTAAATTGCTTAACGAATTGACAGTAAAATTATTGCAGAATTTATTTCAATGTTCGGTTTGATGCAATTTTGTTCCTTTTTTTCGATATTTTTTTTTCTGCGGTAACAATACTAAATTTTTACGAATTTTTTACCAAACCTTGTGGTTTTCATTATTTCCAAATTTAAGATGAAATTACTGAATAAAACACTTTGAAAAAGAGAAAAAAAATACATATTAAATGAAGCCATAAATAAAGAATTGATCTCATTACATTTGCGCCTGCCGCAAAATTTTGTGAGAAAATATATTTTAATCGGAAAATACTGATTGCGAAATATGCATAATACAGTGGCTCAAAGTTATATTGAAACAAATACCGTAGTTTGTACCATAGTTGTACAATTACTCGCAGGACATGCTGGTCTTCTAATCAGCACGTTTTCAGATTGCGGAATGGGGATTGAAAGTGGAAGCATTCTCTCTACCAACCATAGGCTAGATTCTGGGAGTCCGAGATGTCTAAGACTTCTAGTAGACCAAAACCAGCTACGGGGTTCTTCCCCTAAAACAAAAAAGAAATATGGAAAATAACCTCATTGAAAGTCAAGTTACGCTACAGGGTGTCATAAATCAAGTACCTGCGGAAAGCGATAATTTACTAGCGAGTCATGTACCGTCATCATCCATCGATTTGTGGGAAGGAATTTGTTTTAAAAGAAACGGGTGCAAATGCACCATTAGAAGATGGATATAATTTGAAACCCAGGAGGGCTCAAAGCCACTCCAATCTTTAAATACAGGTTGGGACTCCGAATCTGAATCTACATACGAAAGTAAAAATAATACCATAATTTCTGCTGACGAAGTCAACTAAATGATTGATGAGGTCACTGAGAGCATCTCGAAACTCATGACCAGAGATCAACAATGAATCGTTTTTTTCTACTCATGAAATTTTGAGTATGAGTGAGTCAGCAGTATTGAAACTCAGCTACTCTGATTCATTCGTACTCACTACAACATTGTAGTAGTGATTTATAATTATAGTGGGCATTTATAAGTACAGGTTGCAATGAGTACGAGTACAACGTTGACATCAAACTCATAACATTCAAATTATGTTTGATTCATACTCCTACTCATTCAGATTCATAGATTAAGAAAATACTTATAATACTCATAAATGTTTCGAGTCATTCGAATCATTCATTAGAATTTACAGTGTTAGTTGTTGTTGCATTTACAAAAAAAGAAGAAAGAAAAAGATAAAGACAGCAAGCAAAGCAAACACACAACCTTCTAGTGAGTATTGTAGTGTTTGTACGCGAATCATACTTATTTTGTGATTCTTGTAAATGTTGAGTAAAGGAGAGTCGAAATCAACAACATCATGCCTATTGTTAAGTATGAGTACGATGAGTACCTCAAACTTGGAATACGAGTAGTATGAGTATGATATTAAAATGAGTATGAATGCGTATAAGTATCAGAAATTATGAGTATGATTCTACTCACCTTTTTGAATACTCATTGCTGATCTCTGCTCATGACCAAGAAGATGCCACCGTCGGATGCACAGAGACGCAAATTCGCTAAGATGCAACGAAAATACACATTAGGTGTAGTCCAGAAGCTCCCAAAGGAACTGGAATCTCGAAATACCTCATAATATTTTTATAAAAAATTTTATTTAAAAATTAATTTTTCAAAATCGAAATTTCCCAAATTTCAAAATTATTGATGTATGCCACTTGGGATATTTTCGTCTACACTCTCGTTATAGAGCGATGTGTAAGCGCTTTCTAATTAAAAAAAATAAGAAAGAAAACGATTTTCATACCCTCTTGTAATCTCACGGTTTCTCGCTCACTGACTTTTATTAAAGACTTTCATGTATGTATGTACAGATGTAGTACTACTGAACATTTACGCACAAGCGAATATAAATTTCAGCTATGCATAGGTAATGTATAATTTTCAATATATGTATGTACATACATATGTAAATGAAATCTAAATTTTCATTTAAATTGAAATATAAATCTTAAAGTATTTTGAACAACAAAAAATAAATTATTTTACTGTATTTGTTCAATTCTCACAACAGTTCCAATAACAATAGAAAAAAATCACTGAAACCAAAAAAAATCTCAAAATATAAAATAACGAAGCTATAATAATGGGTGGAGAGAATAAAACTAAAGAGTATATGGTTACAGCAGGAGAAATAGTACTTGAAGAAATACTGAATGCTCCATTTGGTATCCACTTGTACCAGATAAGACTTGAAAATGATTTCAAGTGGTTAACCAAAAAAAAAAATTAAATAAAATAATTGGATACAATTGGAGCTATTCACATAGCATAGAAGGATTTAAAATTTCTGCTAATCAAAATTATAAAGATTTAAAATTGTATTTCATTTGTTCAGTTTTATTACACTAAGAAATGGCAGCGTATTTCAGCTCAGTAAATCAATTAATAAATAAGCAATCCTTGCATTGAAACAACATTTATTACTGAATAGTTATCGCTAATTTAAAGCTGAAAGCACAGTTATACCGAAATTATAATCCCATTTTATAATTAGTATTTTCGAATGTTGATGCCAAAACGGCCATTTTATTTTCCGCCCCTATTGTGCTAATCAGTGTTCGAAAAAATACTGTACACAAACCATTGCATTTAGCTAACAGTGTGTACGTGAGAGTTTATGTTCTCATGTACATACTTACATAATTCGTCATAACATTACATACATAATTGGTCAGAATTACGACCTAGCTTCTCCCACCACTTATGTTGCGTGTGTTAATTTTCACATGAGTGGCGGGACTTACAGTTTAAGGTCAACTCCCAATGACAAATTTTTTGAGAAACGGCTGAGAGAAAGTCTATGAATAAATATTTTTTATATTTCGTTTTGATGTCTGATCTGGGGTTTGAACCGTGGCCTCACGCCTAATAAGCTAACACACTACCTACTAGCCTACGGCGACTTCTAAACTCGTTCAAAATTTTAACTTCAAATCGCAATTGCCAGACGGCCTTTATTCAGAGGAGATGAATTCAGGGAAATTGTTTTGGAGCCAGCCTTAAATCGTTTTAGCTTTGTGAGCTGGATCAGAGTCTTGCTGGAAAGTGTAAGGCTGGTTTTTAAATATAGATCGATTTAGTGGTTTTACAACACCTTTCAAAATGATTTCATGGTATTGTTACAAAAATGGAAATGGTGTTATTAAAATGATAAACAAAAGCAATAAAAAAAAAAACAATGGACTTGTTTACATGATCAACGAATAAGCAAAAATATAGCAACAACATCAGTAAAAAAAAGGGGATAAACAAACAGGCAACAACAACACTGCAAGGACAAACGTAAACAACATACACAAACAACAATAACGAAAACAACATGTTTACTTTTATAGATATTTCGCGAAGGTGAAATCATTTTTCTTCGAGAGCATTCATCAGATTGTTTACCCAGTGATATAAAAGGCAAGACAAAGCAGGCAACGGGATCGGAAAGAATTCAGTCAGTCTTGTGTGAAGAGAATCGTGGTTTGAAGATCACCGTTGTGAAGATCTAACTAACGCGTATAAAGAAGAATAACAATTAAAGCAAATTGTTGTTGCTTAAATTAATTTGCGAATAGTGGCACACGGAATTGTGCGAACAATAAAGAATTGATTTAAAACCAAACACAAGTTTAATTTTTATTTGCAATCTACGAACTCACATTTTAAACGATTTTAAAAGGGTAAAAACGTATCAGTATATTTAGGTCAATGTTTTAACCCCTTGCTCACAAAAATGCAAGAGACATCCACTTGGTTAACGTAATTATTATAAACCTTTTTATGTTGACGCCGTAGTCTAGTAGGTAGTGTGCTGTCTTATTAGTTGTGAAGTCACGGTTCAAATCCGGCTGAGAGTAAATAAAATTTTCATGAAAAGTTTCTCAAAAATCTGCCGTTCGGAAACGACTTGAAACTGTAGGAGCAACTACTCATGTATAAAATTACCGTACTGGGTGTTAATTTTAAGTGGTGTGAAAAGCTAGGACGTAGTCCTGATTGAACGGCTGTAATGATCAATTATGTATGTATGTATATTTATATGGACAAAGTGAATATTATATGACGCCTCTTGACTTATCTATTGTATTAGGCATTGTTACTGGATCTGTCACTATCAGAAAAAAATAAGCTGAAACTTTAGACGTCGTTGCATTGTTCAAGATATTGTCCAAAATACTTCAGAATTATTTCAAAAATGTTCTACTATATGGTAGAACACTCGAATGTTTCATGACTTTCATTAAAATTCTTGTAAATATTATCTGTATACGTACATATGTATGTTATTGTGTTATATTCTCTTACTGTACTGTGTAATTTATTGTATACGTAGTTGCTGTAAATTCTTAATAATTTTTTTCTGTCCAGTAATAATTCATTTCTGTCATGTTTGTTCATTTGATATTTGAATAAATGTCAGCAGATGTTAGAATTTTAATTTTCTATTCCATCTACCATAAGAAAATAAAATTTATTCTAATGAAATACTCTTTTTCTTTTCATATTTTTACAATATTTATTTATGATTATTTTCCTTCCTTTTATTTTCAGGTGTGTGTGTGTGTGTAAGTGCGTGTGTTAAACTAAAAAGATAAATAATAAATTTGAAAATTTATTTCCAAAATCTGGTCTGGTCTGCCAGTTACAGGTCCACTCACTAATAATGGTATGTAAATGAAATTTTACAAAAAAAAGTTATTTTAATTTAAATTCTAAAATGTTTTTATCTGAAGTGTAACTTTTCATGAAATATTAATTTTTGGCTTGACAGGCAGCTGTTCTCTTTGTTTATGGAACTGTCAGTAAAAATAAATATCAAATACTTGTGAGAGGTCATTTAGCCATATACGGATTAATTTTATGAATTTTAAAAGAAAATGGGGTTAAATGGTTTTAATTTACTCAGGAATTTTCCACAGCTCAGTGCTATGTTGTAATAAATAATTTACATGAAGTAATACAATAACATTTTGTTTGGAACTTGTTTAATCATCACTTTTTTATTTCATATTTTCAAACATTTGCTATTTCGACTATTTGCTGCAATCAAAGAAATTATTTTTTTCTGTTATGTTTACGTTTATTTATTGTGAATTCAATGATTGCGATTTAAAATACAGTAAAGAAATTGTCTTGTTTTGTTCGTACTGTTACGAAAACGGAAAAATGAGCAAAAGTTGTACACACAAATACAACGAACTTGTTGCAAGTAAACCAACAACATGAGTACAAAAGAGAAGGGGATAGACAAGTAAGCGAGAACGTAACAACAAGCAATGTGAATAAAATACACAGACAACAAGCAATGTGAACAAAATACAAAAACAACAAACAATGTGAACAAAATATACTAACAACAATGAAGTCGCGATAGAATTCTCGAGAAGGCGAAGCCCCGAACGTTCGACTTCAAGAACCTTCAGCAGACTGCTTACATTGGCATATAAAAAGGCAAGACAAATAAAAAATATAAAAAGGCAACTATTAGTAAGCATTCAGTCAGTATTGTGTGAAGACGCGTTGAGTGTGAAGAAGACAGTCGTGGTTTGAAGATGGCCGTTATAAAGATCTACCGAACAGTTGTTAGTGCTTATTCGAACAGAAGACTAAAAATTATTGTTGTATACTTCAAGCTGTAAACCGTGGCACACAGAAGTAGTGGGAACAATAAAGAATTTAATTGAAACTAAACATCAATTTATTTTTATTTTGTTTGCAATCAACGAACTCATATTCTAAACGCTTTTAAAAAGGTAAAAACGTAACAGTATTTATTTATTAATTGAAATAAATGCTAATTTATTTAAAATTAACAACAAATTCTTATTGATAATAATATGCTGTCAATTTCATTATATAATCCTTTAATTAAGAATATCACACACACAGTGTACAATACAACTGTGCAATACACTCATTACCGACTAGTCGCTTTACCTTTTACTCTACTTGTATTTAAATCGTTTAGGTTTGGTTTTTATTACTTTCATTTCTATCTTCCGCTGCCATACTAAATATTGTTATTATATTATACTCAGCACCGTGCTGTTGAAATCACATGTGATCATCGAATTCAGACTAAAAGAAATCATCGAACTATAGGACTCGCCGTTGACAGTGATGGCTTGGTCGACATCTTTTGTAAAGAAATATGAACCGATGACGCCGTCAGTCAAAAATCTACGCTAGGTGCTCTTGGATCCTATGTGGATTGGTATTGTCCAGAGCCGCCATTTCCATAATATTTTGTACACATGTACACGTGTTTTTATAATATTTTGTACACGTACATAAATATATTTTCACTTTGAAATTGTTTTTATGTAGATTGATTGAAAATTTAGCTACAGAATCAATTTGGCGCCATCAATTTATTTCTATTGAAATTCAGTTTGTGCAATTTTTTTTTCAATTACAAAAATTCTAATCAATTTAGAGAAAATGAAAACAAAAACAAAAAGAAAAATGTAAAATACAATGGAGTTCTTTTCTTTTCAAATATATTTCCACTTTTTGTTTCATCCACATCTTTGTAAATTGATTTTTTTATACACCATCAAGTGTAATTTAAAGCCTAATTTATTTTAGTTTACGTTACAATATTATAATACACAAAAAAAAAGTTCTATTTAGATAGAAATGAAAAGAATTCTTCCATTAGAATGAATTTCATTGTTTTACATTTTTTTCTCAATTAGATGTCAGCTAATAAATTGAAGTTTTTTATAGCACATGTAAGATTTTCTTGGTTTCATTATTAAATTAAATTATTATTTCGTTAACATTTTTGTTATTTTTATTTGAATAGAAAATTTTGAAAATTTGTTATTGTTTCAGATATGCACCTTTATTGCGTAAATCGCAATAAACGCCAGTATTGAGCGCAATATTTCATATAAAGTTTAAATTAATTATTGCGCAATAAATACACAAATTGTTATAATATTGAGTAAGTCATAAGTATGTTCAGTGCTCATATTACAAATATCCAAACACTTTGACATTTGAGTTGTCAAATATCAACAACGACAACCAAAAAAAAAAAAATTCAATATAAATACCAACTGTCAAATGAATATCGAATAAGCAGTTGAACTGCATATGTTGTTATGTCTGAACACTTAAAATATTGTACTTAATAAACCGAATATTGACTCAAAAAAAGTGCATATCTGAACATAGTATAAAGCAAATTTTGGAAGTCATATTTCATGTTAATTTTTTATTTTAAATTGGGTACCTTATGTATCTTTGTAGAGTATTTATGAATTTCACATTCTTGCTTTTTCAACATTTAACCGAGAATTTTAACTGCCTATTTATGTATATATAAAAATTGTCACGATTTTAGTGTCAATTACCACTAAAAGTTTTAGTGTTTTGAAACCGTCTTAACATGTTATCAAATATTGCAAATATAATCTCTAAATATGTTGTAATTCTGATAAAATTGATTACAAATTCACTAAATATTTGAAATAATAATAAAATTGTCATAAATACATACATACACATATAATTCCACATAATCATACTGTTGTCTTCTGTTATTTGAAATCATTTTGACCCTTGAATTGATATCAAAATTTTTATTGAGTAATAGAGGATTATGCTATAAACGCAATGTACGCAATGCAACAAACGCAAACATTTTTAAATTGTAGCCTAAGGTAAGCTGCAAGTGTATTTGTTATAATAAAGACAGCGCCAGCAAAGCATAAGCAAAACAAATAAAAAATAAACAGTTCATTAATTATTTATCAATGGAGCCACTAAACACTACTTGCGCGTTATATTTAGTACATCATCTTTGCTTGTTGTCGCGCTGGCTTTAAAATAATCACTGACATTTACACCCATGTATTCTATTTTTTTAGAGATTGCTCCGTTTGTTGCTTTGCGTTTATTGTGTTTACAGGATTAGCGATTACAGAATAATTTAACTTGTGTCTGTGCTACTTATAAAAGTGGCATCAATCGTGTAACAGGTCAAGTATAAATTTTCTGATTAGACGAATCTAAAACAATGCTCGCTGTGTCCAATTTTTTTTGCATCTTAGGAGGCAGAACTAGGTATGCAACTGTTATTATTCATTGGATCTCCGTGCTGGAATGAAAAAAGAGCACTTTTCGACAATTGGATACTTTTGCTTAGTACGTAGAAGAACAATCATATTGTTACGTTTTTATCTTTAAAAAGAAAGTTTAGAATATGAGTTCATTGTTTGCAAACAAAATAAAAATAAATATATGTTTAATTTCAATTAAATTCCTTATTACATACATACATAATTGGCCATTACAACCCTTCAGTCAGGATTACGGCCTAGCTTCTCAACACCACTCATGTTGTGTGCGTTAATTTTATACATGACAAACTTTTTCAGGGCAATTTTTAGTCTTAGAGTTTTTGCCAGAAATCTGCTGAGAGGAAGTCGCCGAAGAAATATTTTTTCATATTTAATTTTGATGTCTGACCTGGTTTTCGAACTCGGGCCTTTCGTCTAATAAGCCAACACACTACCTACTAGACCACGGCGGCTTATTGTTCACACTATTTTTGTGTGCCACTGTTTATACCGTGACGTATACAACTATAATTGCTTGTTCGCTATTCTTCTTTGCTTACAACGTAGATCTTTTCAACGGCGATCTTCAAACCACGACTGTCCTCTTCACATGCAACGCGTCTTCACACAAGGCCGACTGAATTCTTACTGCTCGTTTTACTTTGTCTTGCCTTTTTATATGACCACGTTAAAAGTCTGATGAATGTTCTTGAAGTCGAATGTTCGTGCTTTCGCCTTCTCGAGAACTCTATTGCGACTTCATTGTTGTTTGTGTATTTTGTTCGAATTGCTTGTTGTTACGTTCTCGTTTACTTTTCTATCACCTTTTCTTTCATACTGATGTTGTTGGCTTACTTGTAACAAGTTCGTTGTATTTGTTTGTGTAGCTTTTGCTTGTTTTAATGTTAAACGATATTACACTGTTTCCATTTTCGTAACAATATGTTATTTGGCTGCTCTAATGATTTGTATAAAGTCGCCGTAGTCTCGTGGGTAGTAGATTAGCTTATTAGACGGAAGCACTTGGTTCAATTGCTGGCTCAGACATGTCGAACAAAAGAATAGTGATAGTGATACGAAACAATCATTTCCATTACTATTTATTCCAGTAATACACTTGAAGAAAATTAAACGCACTAATATTTAACGTTGTGTTCGGTTCCATTTTTAATTTGTTGGAACATTCCGAGAATAACCGAAGAAAAACAATTCTTTTGATTTATCTTCACTGTATTTCTCTTTTTTAAATATTTTTTTCTTTAACTATTCTTTTCTTTATATCGCTGTACACAGAAACCGTTAGTTCAACTTCAATCTATTTTACGTTTACTTTTTGCCAACCTCCAGGGCAGTCACGAATTGAGTTTTTCTTTACTCCTTGCAATCGAGTTTAGAGCTTTTTCTGTTGAGTTTGCAAAATGAATTTTTTTTCTTAAAAACGTTTGTTTATAAAAGAAGAAAAAAAAATTAAAAAATCGTTATAAATATAAAGTGATTGCCATATTTTTATGTTGGTGTGTAGTGTTAACTTAAATGTGTGGGTGGGTTAAGACTTAAAATTTTTTTTTGTAAAATTTTCTGTTAGCAAACCTTCTAAAAACAAGTTTCTCGCAAAAATAACAGAGCATTCTCCATTATTTTCACGGAAAAAGGAACAGGAGAATAGTGTACGAAAAAGGAGAAATTTTAAAGTTTTTGATCTGACTGCCTACATCTAAGCTACACTCGTAAACGCCAGAGTTTTTGGAGTTATGGTATAAACAACAACAACAGCTATAACAGTAACATATTCTATAACAACAATGGATATAAAAGCACTATAAGCATTAGTATAGTACTGTGCAGTGTCAACACAGAACTTGTAGATTAAATGGTAACTAAGAAAATAGCCAACTAACGAACCGGCAGCATATTTTTATTTTTATTTAAAGTGGCAACATGACGTTTATAAAAAACAATAACATATGCTTTCCTATTGGACACCTCAGTGTTATTTGAATAGGGCAATTGAAAATGGCAACTAAATTGACTTTGAAATAACTACAGAGCAAATCACTTGGCTTGGGATCGTTGGGATGTATGGGTTTCTTGAATATTATCAACTGGTTTTATTAGGAAGGTCGGATGTCTTTAAAATTATACTTAATTGGTCATTACGAACCTTTAGTCTGAAGTACAACCCAGATTCTTACACCACCATGTTGTGTGTGTTAATTTTATACATGACTGGCGAGACCTACAGTTAAAATCCACTCCGAACATCAGATTTTTTGGAGAAACTTTTCATGGCAATTTTATTTACTCTCAGAGTTTATGCCTGAAGAAGTAAGCGGAAATCGCCGAATGAAATATTTTTAATATTTCGTTTTGTTCAAGATGTGTGAGCTATTGATTGAATCAGAGATCAGCAATGAGTATTCAAAAAGATGAGTAGATTCGAATCATACTCATAATTCCTGATACTTATACGCATTCATACTTATTTTACTATCATACTCATACTATTCATATTCAAAGTTTGAAGTACTCATCGTACTCATACTTAATAATACGCATGATGTTGTTGATTTCGACTCTCCTTTACTTAACATTTACAAAAATCACAAAATAAGTACGTTTCGCATGCGAACACTACAATACTCACTAGAAGGTTGTGTGTTTGCTTTGCATGTTGTCTTTGAGTGATTCGAATCACTCGAATCATTTATGAGTATTATAAATATTTTTCTAAATTTATGAATCTGAATGAGTAGGCGTATGAATCAAACATATTTTGAATGTTATGAGTTTGATGTCAACTTTGTACTCATACTCATTGCAACCTGTACTTATAAATCAAGTTTGTAGTGAGTGCGAATGAATCAGAGTAGTTGAATTGCAATACTGTTGACTAACTCATACTCAAAATTTCATGAGTAGCGAAAAAAACGATTCATTGCTGATCTCTGATACATACTATATTCGATTAAAAAATTAATGCTTATACATACCTCTTGTGAATTACTCGTAGTGTTTTTGTGTATGTATGTATGGATGTATGTATGTATGTATGTATATGGTAAAATGTCTTCTTTTGTCGTAGCAATAAAGTTTTCTATATGATTTTCATTTTTCTTCATAATGTTATAGTAGTTGTTGTTTTCAGATACATATATGTATGTATACTTTGAAGTTCAGGGGTCTTTAGTGTTCATAATTTTTGTGTTGTTGTATTTTTGTATTTTTGCTTCTGTTGGTGTTAAAATTCTATTTTTGTTGCTGTTGTTATTATTGTGTATTTATATGAAGCCTTAAAACTGTCAGATGCAAACAAAGATTATGCATAAATATGACATTCTCGAGAGTATGAGTCGACTCGAGTTGAGTGGAAAGGCGCATATGTGAGCCATTATTTAAACATCGGATAGCAACTAGTCAGACACAAAGGCAGTCAGGCACACTTCAAGTCTAAAGATAGACAGTAACGGATAAATGGACAGACAGATTTCACAGAGGAATTGTGATACAAATAAAGGAAATAAAGAAAATGTATACAACATCAAGTATTTCGTTAAAAACATTTTTTAGTGGTGCTTCAAACAGTTGAACTTTGTACCTTAAAGATATAAAAGAGAAAATGTTAAGGAAATTAATGTAAAATACAAACGAGGCAAATGCTAATGGCTTAGGATAACTTTTTTTTTTTGTTTTTGATTTTCTATTAAAGATTTTAAAATTTGTTGAAAAATGCTTCGCCTCTTAAAGTGCAATTTGTTTAACATTCGATTTAACTTAAGGAACGTAAATATAACTGTAAATATAATTTTATTTTTCATTACTTTGGACTAATTAGCTCAGTTTTTATCAATTTTAATAAAGCTAATATGAAGTCATAGTATAATAGAAGCACTGTTATTGAGACGGGTATTTAGTCTCCAGTCTCAATGCTCGTCTGATTCTGAGGCTCGTTATGCTCTTTTCTTTCGTGCTTGAGGTGTAGGTCTACCAATTGTTTGACGCTTTGGGGGTATGATTGTATTTATTAGAATCTCACAATGTACCCAATCCAATTGAACCCAACAGAATTTTTAAAAATTTCCAGAATTAAAAGGTTTCAAATTTGTGATAGACATTTTACGGCAATGAGTTATACTAAATGTTATTAAAATCATAAATGATGAATCCTAAAATGTCTGGTATTTGGCCGATCAACACATGATCAAATGCATAGTTTATGATTCAATTCATTTTTAGTAATTTTCAGTAGCGCCACCTGTCGGAAATTGGTCATACCAACTTAGAAACCTTCCGCAGCTTATGCTCAAAAATTTTGCTGAAGATCATAACATGATCAATTTTATATGCTCATGGGGAAACTCGTAGATATCTTCGAAGCGGCGGATTCAGCCATCGAAATATGTATGTATCTGCTCAACAAAATTTGATAGGAGGTACAGGAAATAGCAATATTATTTGATAGTTATATGTTTATTCGACCACTCCGTTCTTATGTTTAATCGAAGATAGTATGGGACTATCTGTAGAAGCTGAATTGGCTAGGCAGGGAAATTATAAGGCTCCTCTCTGAATCTGAATCCATGCAGCTTACGTTTGAATTCTATGCAATGAGCAAGTAGGCAAGTTTGGAAGCAGAATCATTCTGTGGAGTGTTAACTTATATTTAAAGAACTATGATCAATGTAAGGACAGATAAAGAGTGGCCGAAGAAACGAAGAATGTTTAAGCAATAAAGTTTTTCTTGTGAAATTATAATAAGAAGAGATCTGAGTCATGCATCTAGGAAGAAACTGACAGGCACTGTAGACTCAGAGTACACTTATTTAGATTAGGGTTTTGAAGAATTTGAAACTTTTGTTGCGAAACTACTGTAAACGAGGGTAGTCTGCAGCCCAACATACATATATATTCTGTGATGATGACAATGAATCATCAGTATACGTTCGTGGAACTCAGGGGCAATAACGCATTGTAGAAAGAAACACCTGGGTACATACCAAGTGCTAGGCAAGAAATTCTCATTTTTTTTATCACCGAGCAGCATTCTGAAATTTGTCATGGCAATAGACTTGGAGGAGACATTATTAGGATACCCTATCAAGTTCCAAGGGAGTACAACAGATCGTAAGGCACCTCTTCACAACGATGATAATAACGCTATCATGCTCTTGCGGCATTTAGCCTTATTGCCGTGTTCGAAACCACTTATTTCGCCAACAAATGTCTTATATGACGTAGTTCTCAGAGAACCTGTATTAAACCATTCAGAAAGAGATTTCGTTTTTCTGCTCTTTTACCCGATTTATTATTGGAAAAGCGGAGTCCCTGGTAGTAAAGGCATTTTTGCTTCGAGAACTAGATATCCATGCCACATTGAGTCTGAATCGCATCTGAATCTACCGGTTCGGTTGTTGTTGGGTTCATCATAAGGCAAAAATAGAGATGGTGATAGTGTATTGGGAATGAGTGAATATTCCCTTTGAGTAAATTTGGTGCACCCCACAATGAAATGCGAAAAGGGATAAGGCAATTGAAGCACAATAAATAAAATTCCCAACAAGTTTTCTGCATTGAAAAAATTAAATGAAAATTATTGGTCAAAGGCCTTAGCCGACATAGAAATGCTGTAAATTTGTAAAAAGCCTGAAACAATTCGTAACGTTCTCGTGGATTTTAAAGAGAAAATGTCATTCCGTTTTTTATTTAGACGAAGAAGGCGAGGTAGGTTGAAAAAGGTATTTTTACCAAATATACCCTCCATAAATCGTAAAAAATTCGATAAAAAAAATTTACAGTTCCCTTTAGCTAAAGGTACCTTTAACTAAACCCAAGTTTAACGGCAAGTTGTAATAATGGCCCTAAGAGGTGCATTAATTTATTAAATTTGTGTTTATTTTTCAGAAGGCAGTAAAAAGAGTTAAGCGTTAAGGGTTTTTGGTACTTGAAAATTCTATTGTGCTTTGAAGTTCGTAATTGTCACTCTGAATTAATTTCATTATAAGTTATTTCATTTACAATTTAATTAAAATTACCTTCTTTACGAAGGCATGATACATATCAAGTTTTACCAAAGAATTTAAATTATAAAATTAATCAAAACTTAAATAATTGTTTTTTCTTACCTTCTATGCCGCTGGTAATGTTAAATTGTGTCTAATTTTTTCCATAGCAACTGCATCTCCCATCCAGTGTTGTTGCTATGCTATGACTCATTTTTATTATATTTAGACAAAAAAAAGAAAAATTGTGTATCTGCACCGGATGTAAAACGTAATTCAAAATCATTAATAAAAACAAATAAAAAAACAGAGATAATGGCGAAAGAAACAAACAAACAAAATAAATAATTCCAGAAAACAACTGCACTGAAGAGAATGAAAATGAAATTGACAGCAAAAGTGCTTCAAGTACTTTATAACGAAAATGGAAAAAGAAAAGTAAACTTTTTTTTGCTTACATGTTTATCAAATCTAAAAAATATTACCTCTCCCAATTTCTGATTTTTGACAGTTGATAACGACCATTTTGATGAAACCACATCTGCAAAATTTATTGTCATTTATTCAATCTGTTGAGCCAATTCATCATGGACGACAACACGGCATATGTTCCCAAACCTGACCTTGAATTTCCTAGAAAAATCATATTTAACTATGAGGCCTATTTTCGGATAAATGGGTACGAGAACCAACAATTTGGGCCGATATCTATCCCTATAAGACTTAGGAACATCCTATTCCAATTAACCCTATTAGAGGTATATATTGGGTTTGCGTCTTTGATTTTTAAATTTGAATTTATTGTCGTCATAGTCTATTAGGTAGGGTGTTGGTTTATAAGACGCCAACCCATGGTTTAGCATGGGTTTAGCAAAGAGTAAAGTAAAATTGCCATGAAAGGTTTTTTGGTTTTTCCACCACTCCTGGATAAAATTAACAAAAATCAATGGGCGGTGTGAGAAGCTAGGTCGTTATCTTGACTAAAGTGTTGTAATGACTAATTAAGTATGTAAGTGCAGCAACGATACATGGTTTCAGCAGGAATCGATTTGATGGCATTTTAAGTTTATGTAAACTGGCCACTGTGAGAGGTTTTCTTACATCGCAGGTGTATGCGAATTAATCATAAAGTCAAACGCATGATATCGGTCAAATTCAATCTGACTTATGCAACAGGATCATGGAAAATTTTAAATGTTGAATACGCTCCATCCAGAGAAGCAGTGGCGGACATTTGAACCATGTTCTATTGTGGACGGTTTTAGAAAGCTTATAAGAAATATTAGATCTTGTGCTACAGCAAAAATTGCTTTTGCTACAGCTTTGTGAAATTTACTTTTGTGATGGATTAATCATAATTGCTTTGTGATTGACTCTAGTTGGATCATGTAATGTCGTTCACTGCAAAGATTACGTCATACATCCCGCTTTTTTTTTTTTTTTTTTGAGGTCCCGCCACTCACGTATAAAATTAACGCACACCACATGAGTGGTGTGAGAAGCTAGGCCGTAATCCTGACTGAAGGGTTGTAATGGCCAATTATGTATGTATGTATGTGTATTGAATATAATTTATTTTTGTATTTGCTGTGCAGAATTTGTGCGAATATCTTAATAAAAGAAATGAAATACACACCAGAGATCAGCAATGAGTATTCAAAAAGATGAGTAGATTCGAATCATACTTATAATTTCTAATACTTATGTATAAGTAACATACATAACATACCTTAACTAAATGTGTAGCGCGTGCATTTACTGCTGACGTAAGCGTCTGCAACTGCACGAGCAACTGCATTTGTTAGAGTTGTTATGTGACACTCTTCCGTTAAAGATTCTTTTTTTTCTTTTAATAAAGTGCAAACACTTCATTTTTGTATTTTAGAATTTTAAGTATAATGTAATTTTTTGATTTCAATAAAGTTAATCTTATTTCAACAACTCAATCGTTGAGTCTATATTTAACTGGCGCAGTCGGTTCAAACGAACCTGCATTAGTATTAAAAATTTAAATAGTAAGAAATAAAGTAATTAACAAACTGATGATAAGTGATAGTGAAAAAGTTTTAATAAATTTAATAAAATACTGGCTAAACAAATAATATCACTGAATAAATAAATAAACTTTTGATGTAGTGATACAAAAATTTAATAAAAACTGAAAACACCGAATAAATAAATGACAGAGAATAACACAATTGACGAAATAAATAAACTGTTAAATAATTGCAAAATCTCCAATATGCTGGACAACAAAGAAAAACGGGAATTTGCTCTACAAAACCTGAATTTTGTTGAACCATTTGACGGAAATGTCGACACACTGGCGATATTTATTGAACACATAGACTCCATTGTCTCAACGATAAGTGGCCTTGAGATCGAAGCTAAACAACTGTTCTTTAACGCAATTCAAAGGAAGCTGGTGGGACCTGCTGCAGATCTTCTAAGAAGAGAAAACCCCAGCGACTGGAAGACACTGAAGTCAGAGATGGTGGAGGAATTTGGCGAAAAAAAGGACATCTCAACACAGATACTGGAGTTGGGTAATGTAAAGTTTGTTAATAGTGTTAAGTTATTTTGTGAAACATTAAATAGTGCTATTTGTAAAATAAAAGATTGTATAAAGTTAAGTGAAGAAACTGAGACTAGAAAGGGTATATATAGATTGGAAGTAAACAGATTTGGTTTAGAGATTTTAAGAAAAAAATTACCTTACCATATTGCCGCCATACTTAATGCCAATCCTGTATCGGATTTTAAATCGGCGCTCAAAATTTTGAGGGAGAGCGGTTTATATTTTTTTGAGTATAAGGAAAAGAAATTCCAAAAGAATAGAAGCATTGATCATAATAATTATACGCAAGAAAAAAAGTTTCAGCCAATATCCCATGTTCGGAGAATGCCACATTATTCCGACTCATCCCAATGTCAAACAAACACTCCCCAATTTTGCAATCCCGGACAACAATATCCAAATTACCAAATGGGTAATTTTAATCAGACTAATGCCAATAATTATGTACCATTCGATAACAGCAATCTTTCACGACAGACTCATTTTAGTGGAAATAAACAGGTAGCTAGAGGACCTGGATGGAATAATTCAAACCAGTCTAGAATCAGACGATACGGAGCTCCTGTTCCAATGGAGCAGGATGACTCAAATTTTCATTTACATGCCTCGGAAAATTGCCGATGGTAACATTTTGTATAGAGAATAAACCAATTAATTTTCTTATCGATACAGGGTCATCAGTTAGTATCATTAGAAAAAACATCTTATCAACAATAGAGCAAAAAACAAAACCAATTACTTTAAGAACAGCTACAGGTTTCGTAACCTTAGATTCAGTTCAATACATTTGTCTTCATAATAAGTGGATAAAACTATATACATATGATTTTTCGGATAACTACCAGGCATTGTTAGGTTATGATGCGCTACAAATTCTGAACGCGCATATTGATGTTGGTAGAAACATCTTAGTTTTGGATGGCTTTAAATATCAAATGGGAAATGACACAATTAGCGAGCGGGACTATGAACTTGCGAAACAAAAATTGAATATTCATGCAATCGAAATACATGAAGAAAAATCTAAGTTTAGAATGGATCACCTCAATCGGGAAGAGCGTGAATCTTTAGTTAAGTTATTACGTAAATATAATAATATATTCTATAAGGAAGGTGAAAATTTGACCTCCACTCATGCAACTAAACATTGCATTAAAACTGTACATGAGGCCCCTATATATAGCAAATCTTATAGATACCCTGAAATTCATAGGAAAGAAGTAGATCGCCAAATAAAGGAAATGTTAGAACAGAGCATTATTTGCCACAGTACCTCTCCATATTCATCGCCAATATGGGTGGTGCCAAAAAAACCTGATGCCTCAGGGAAGGATAAATGGCGAATTGTCGTGGATTATCGGAAATTGAATGATATTACGATAGCGGATAAATACCCTATTCCTAATATGGAAGACATTTTAGATAAGTTGGGGAGATGTCAATACTTCTCAACAATAGATCTGGCTAAGGGCTTCCATCAAATAGAGATGGACCCTGTGGATAGGAAAAAGACCGCATTTTCAACGGCCAGTGGCCATTTTGAATTTTTGAGAATGCCCTTCGGGCTTAAAAATGCTCCATCAACATTTCAAAGGTTGATGAACGAAGTTTTGGGAGACCTGATTGGTAAACATTGCTTGGTCTATCTCGACGATATTATCGTGTTTAGCTCATCTCTGCAGGAGCACCTCGAATCACTCAACAGAGTGCTCAAAAGATTGTCAGAGACAAATTTAAAGATTCAATTAGATAAGAGCGAATTTTTGAAAAGTGAAACTGAGTTTCTGGGTCATTTGGTGACACCGGAAGGTGTTAGACCGAATCCTAGGAATATCAGTGCTATTATGGGTTATCCAATACCAAAAACAGAGAAAGAGATAAGACAGTTTCTAGGCTTGGCTGGGTTTTATAGGAAGTTCATAAGAGATTTTGCTCGAATAACAAAACCTTTGACTGCCTGTTTAAAAAAAGGAAATAAGATAGATTATAATGATAGAAGTTATATAAATGCTGTAGAGACTATAAAGATTATGATAACTAGTGAACCTATTCTTTCATATCCTGATTATGAAAAGGTTTTTACGTTGACTACGGATGCCTCAAACGTTGCTTTGGGCGCTGTGTTGAGCCAACAGGATAGGCCAATATGTTTTGCAAGTAGGACGCTCAATGAACATGAGCTTAACTACTCGACTATTGAACGTGAACTTTTGGCTTTGGTGTGGGCAACCAAATATTTTCGCCCGTACCTCTTTGGTAGGAAATTTTTGGTAAATAGTGATCATAAACCCCTTCAGTGGCTCCACAATCTAAAGGAGCCAAATGCCAAACTCCAACGATGGAAAATTAAGCTTAATGAATTTGATTTTGATATAAAACATATTCCCGGTAAGGAAAATAATGTCGCTGATGTGCTTTCCAGAATAAAGATCGCTGATTGTAATATGAATGAGGATACAGACTCTAATATGGCCACTGTTCACTCAGGAGAAGAAGATACTGCAAATTATATTCCCATTTCTGAAAGGTCATTAAATACATTTAAAAATCAGATAAGACTTATTAGAAGTAATAGTGAGAGTGTGGAAAAACAAAAAATATTTTCAAATAATGTTACAACTTTGTACTATGTAGAACTGAATAATGATAGGATTAAGAATATTATAAAAGACCACATTGTTGGTAAAAGGTCGGCAATTCTAATGCCAAATAACGAAGATTTTGTCCGATTCCAGGACGTTTATAAGGATTTAATACAGTCAGGAGCCACCGAATTGACAAGAGCAATGAGGGAACTAGAAAACGTTACAGAATACTCGAGATTTAAAACAATTGTAATGGAAATGCATTTGGAGGGCTTGCACCAGGGAATAGAAAAGATTGTAAATCTCTTTTCAAAAAAGTATTATTATCCAAATTATGTGAAAGAAATCTCCAAGATAATAAATTCCTGCGAATTATGCAATTTATGCAAGTCCGATCATGTAGCACATAGGTTACCATTTAAATTGACGCCCCCAGTGTATAAAACACGAGAAAAGTTTGTTATAGACTTCTGGCAATGGAACAAAGAGAATTACCTGACATGTATTGACCTTTATTCGAAATTTGCAATAGCTGAAAAAGTCTCCAATTTAAGCTGGTTGGAAACGAAACGAGCATTGCTAAGGGTATTCAATACTATGGGTCCCCCGAAAGTTTTGAAAATGGATCAGGATCAGGGCATGAATAATATAAATATTAAGCAGTGGTGTGAACAGTTAAATGTGGTTTTGGAGATTACCACCGGTAAAACTGGTATAGGTGACATTGAAAGGCTGCATAAAACATTAAACGAAAAGCTCAGGGTTATAAATACGTCGGGTGACAAAGAATTAATTTATATGAGCGTTGAGCAAGCTATATTTGCCTACAATCACAATATAAACCACTCTAGTACAGGAGAAAAACCTTACAACATATTTTTTAATAAATTTCAACCTGTAGTGGACCCACAGTCTAAAAAAACGAGTAGAATTAGTAATGTCAATAAAAACAGAAGTGAAAATCCAATCAATGTGAAATATATAAATGCAGAAAACAAAAGAAAAAGATTAAACAAAATAGACAATCCATTCAAAAGAGTAGAAGTGCTAAGAACAGAAGAAGATGGTGAACACTTTATAGTAAAATTTAAGGATAGAAACGTTAGGAAATATAAGAGTCATTTTAAGAGAGATAGAATTACGAATATTAACAATTTCAGGGACCAAGGCGGAACGGAAGAACAACCGGAAGAACAACCTGGAACATCTCATTAACATCTTTTATACGTTTACAATCATTATGGTCTTGTCCCACCTTATGCCAATAATTTTTGCTCAGACTATTTCAGTAGATAAAATTATAAGTAACTTTGGCTATATTTCAATCAATCAGGGAGAGTTTGCGTTGCCTACCGGACATAGTAATCATGTGGTGGAAATTAATACAACCGAACTGGAAACCTCATACAGGGAACTGTGTAGTGAGTACGATAAACATGAATTCTTGCAGTCTGACATCATAACTAGATATTTAAATGTGGCGGATAAAGAAAAACAGCTATTCATTAAAAGACACAAACGAGGACTCTTCAATGCTATAGGTAGTGGTTTGAAATTCCTTTTTGGCACTCTTGATAGCGAGGATAGGGAAATGATAGAGAAATCGTTAATTGATATCGGCAATAGGATTGAAAACGGTGACGTCAATATAAACAGCATTATTCAGCATGTGAACGCTGGAAATGCATTGTTGAACGAATTGAAGAACACAACAAATGCCATCCAAAACGCGCTTGTAACAAAGATTATTTCTGATACCTTTCTTGATAATGTCAAGACTTATTTGGAGCATATTCGGGATATTCAGATGGGAATGCAATTGGGCAAGTTGGGGATTATTAATCCTAAACTTATTGATATTGAAACCATATCACACTTGACTGCTGAACAATTTGAATTTATTAGAACTTCTGTTTGGATTAAAGAACATATGATATATTTTGTACTAACTATTCCTGAAAATTTTACTAGATATCCTAAATTTAAGATAATACCAGTCCCAGATAATAATAACCAAGAATTGGTGGTAAGCTTGAACACTAATTTTATTAAGAAAAACAAAAAATTGTATGAAATAGATGGCCAAAGAATTAAGCCTTTGTATGATCTGTGTTTGGAAAATTTACTTAATGACCAACTATCGAATTGTACCTTTAAAACAAATAAAGACGTAAGCATAAACTTTATACCACCTAATATGATATTAACTAAGAATTTAAATGAAACAACATTAAACCAAAATTGTAACGATCTGAATGTATCGATTATTGGAAATAATTTATTAACAATTAATAATTGCAAGGTTAAAATTGGATCTTTTGAGTTTGAAAGCAAAATAAACAATCCACTAACAAACATTGTACCATTTGTCAAAAGATCCGAAAACCTTGTAAAAAACAACAATGATTACATAACCAAAATAGAATTAAAGAATAATTATCACGACCATTATGCTACAAAAGAAACTAATTATATTATGTTTACAATAATTATTGTTATTATGGTAGTTTTAATATTAATAATATTACAGAGACTTAATTTTTTAAATTTCATTAAGAATATACGTAGTGTAAGAAAAATCAATGAGGACATTGAAATCTCTGAAGAAGGGAGGAGTAACATACATAACATACCTTAACTAAATGTGTAGCGCGTGCATTTACTGCACGAGCAACTGCATTTGTTAGAGTTGTTATGTGACACTCTTCCGTTAAAGATTCTTTTTTTTCTTTTAATAAAGTGCAAACACTTCATTTTTGTATTTTAGAATTTTAAGTATAATGTAATTTTTTGATTTCAATAAAGTTAATCTTATTTCAACAACTCAATCGTTGAGTCTATATTTAACTTATATGCATTCATACTTATTTTAATATCATACTCATTCTACTCATATTCAAAGTTTGAAGTACTCATCGTACTCATACTTAAAAATATTCATGATTTTATTGACTTCGATTCTCCTTTACTCAACATTTATAAGAATCACAAACTGAGTATGATTCACGTACGAACATTACAATACTTACTAGAAGATTGTATGCATTATGTTTGCTTTGCTTGCTATCTTTGTCTTTTCCCTTCTTCTTTTTTTGTAAATGCAACAACAACTTAGACTGTAAATTTTTATGAATGATTCTAATCAATCGAATCATTTATAAGTATTATAAGTATTTTTCATAATTTATGAATCTGAATGAGTAGGCGTATGAATCAAACCTATTTCGAATATTATGAATTTGATGTCAACGTTGTACTCACACTAATACTGTTGTAGTGAGTACGAATGAATCAGAGTAGTTGAATTTCAATACTGTTGACTCACTCATACTCAAAATTTCATGAGTACTTATGAGTAGCGAAAAAACGATTCATTGATGATCTCTGATACACACGCTCATCTAAATATTTTCAATAAAGTAATTATTCACTGAAAATATTTTTATTTATTTTAATTTCTATGGGTGTTTATTGATTTCTAATAGTCTAATAATAATAATATTAATCATAATAAATATAAAGTATGTAATTTAATCTCTAAAAGTTCAATGTACGACTCTTCATTACGTCTACTGACTTGGTGCTCTAATTTCTGATTATCTGACTCTTATACCGTAAGAAATTGTTTTTGTTGACTTACTTATATGCGGAAAAGTAATTTTTTTTGTGATTAATTAGTGCAATAAGAATAACAATAATACAAATTCCAACAATTATACAGAGTATTAGTAATTTAATCATAATATTTATATAATCGAATTAATTAATATATGTATTGGACATGAACTTTAAAACTCTGTTGAACAATATAAATTTAGAATCGCAGCAATGCAATTAAAGTTGTGCTATTTAGTGAGCACTGTTTGTAATTAAATTCGAAAAATAATTTTTATTTAATGAATTCCGTAATTGTACATCAGCTTAATAAGTTTTTTTATTTATTCTTTTTGTTATTATTTACGGATTAAAAGATTATTGTGGCGAAACTATGGCGCTCTACTCACTCGTCTGTTAGTGTAAATGTTTATTTTCTTTCGGTTGTTATCATTGTTGTTTTGTAATGAATTTTTTTTTCCTTTTATTTTCATCAGATCATATTTTTATTTTTTTGAGTTAATTTGAAACTGCAATTTATTTTTATACACACCCAGAAAGCTTTGTAGAAGCTGATTATCACTAGCAGTAGACAGAGTGTGTCAAAATAGTATTTATTTGCTTAGCTTGCTTTTTTGAATGGATACGTATGTACATAATTGGTCTTTATAACCCTTCAGTCAGGATTACGACCTAGCTGCTCACACTACTTATGTTATGTTTGTTAATTTTATACATGAGTGTCGGGCCCTACAGCTTAAAGTCGATTCCGAACGACAGATTTTTGAGAAACTTTTTGTGGCAATTCGGAAGCCACCGAAAAAAAAATTTTTGCATATTTCATTTTGTTTGAACCGTGTCCTCACGTCTAATAAGCCAACACACTGCCCTCTAGACTATTATTATTTAATTTATTTACTATTAGTTACAATAAAATTACAAATAAGTGCAACAGACCTGATTCTCGGTATAGAATCTATGACCCTTACGGCCATTATTACAACTTGCCGTTAAACTTAACTTATTAAACCTTTAGCGAAATGGAACTTATTTTCGTTATTACAACTTACGGATAAAATAAAGTTAACTTTTTCAAAAATATGGCAGTGCCGGCGCAATGTCGATAACACTGCTCAATTAAACAAGTTTTTTTAACGCAGTGGCAACGACGAGCTTCGCTTTTTTGTTGTATTTGTTTATATTTGAAGTTGCCATATTGAAAGTAATATCTAATATGGCAAGTTCAAACATAAACTTAACTTCGAAAGTTACCGGCAGGATGATCCCCTCTTTAGCTTAACGCTCACTACTACCTCATTGGGTACTCATAATAACACAAAACAATTTATCTGGCCGTTTAGTTAACGGCAAGTTGTAATAATGTCCCTTACTCTAGTATGCTAATAGTTCTATAATTATATTTTTATTATATTTGTTATCATATACATACATAGTCATGGTGCTACTATAATTGTTATAACTCTTACTTGAAAGTTATTTGTTATTACTTAAAAGGTTTTATTCTTTAATTTTATCCTTCTTTATATTTTAATTAAATTCTTTGATAAAAATTGCTGTTTTAATTAAAATAAAGTCCTTAGATATTCCATTATCACACCAAGTGGAGCAAAATTGAATATAAAATCAATAACTTGATTGAGTTATTGAAGTGTTTTTATAAAACTCAATTAAATTGATGATGTAATAAATACACATATGAACGGTTTTGGTATGTACATATGTAAGTGTAACTACACTACTCTTCTAAATTTCTTTATTAATTTAATGTCATTTGAGACATTTTTAAACCCAATGAAAAATAACAAACAAGCTAGTAAAAGTGTTACAACCACTAACCATACATACGAGTATATGGTATGAGTATGAGTATGATATTGCAATACTTTATGATTATCGTAGTATTGTGAAACGTTTAATGAACTGTATGATGATGTGGTGGCTATTGATGACGACTAGTTACTGGTGCCTGTCTGTCGTAGAGGCGCCTGTTGTTGTCTCTAGTTGTAGTTTACATTAAATACTTTTAAATCCTAACTTACTTTAGACGTTTAAATAAACAAACAAATGGTTTTGTTTTGCTTATGGAAAACAATTAAAATTTAATTTATTTTCTTTTACATCATAACAAGACGATTTTCCGTCTGAAGTCAACATTGAAAAATGTATTAAAAATTTATAAAAAAAATAAATTCAAAGAATAACGCAAATCTTTTTGCAAAATAATGACATTTTCATATTAAAACTGAGGTTTCATTCCCCTTGAGGCACAGACTGAGGACAGGATCAACTGGGCAATGTGATATCAGATAATTGATTCCTGATAGAAAACGTGCAATCCACCTATGTTCGTCTTTCGTAATTTATAAAGTTTTTCTTTTACTAATCTGTCCTGGTGTAGGTCTCGGAGGAGTCAACAACCGGACTATATAGATAAATATGTATATATAATACTCTTGACTATGCCTTTAAAATCTGCTGCGAATGTACCTCCTTCAGCAATTTCTTTGCAAATTACAACTTTGTTTACCACATTGAGTTTTAGAAAATAATAAAAGCCTTCTCCGACGGGCCGGCATTCCATCGAATAAGAAGCCAATGCTGTGAATAGGACAAACAAAATTCTATCAGATTGAATGGCACGTGGTATTTGATCTCAGGTGAGGGATTTCGATATAAGAATTCCCCGCTCATAAGCACTACCAGCATTTTTAAAGTTCTTATATCCGGGAAATTCTGTAATCACAGACTCACGTCTCATGACTGACTGAAACAAATTCTATTTGATCTAAAATGCTACTACATATGATATATTTAATAATATAAAATGGGTGTTAAACATCACCGATATGTTTTATTCCTTTTAAAGACGTACATATAGATGCTATTATGTGTGGAAAATAAAATGTTTAATAAGTTCGCCACGGCTTCTTGTGGTGGAGCACCTACGAAATGTCAAATTTTCAATAACTGGCGCATAAATCAAGCTAAATTTGACCGATGGCTTGGGTTATGTTGGTTCTAAGGATCGCTATGCTTTATGGCTTATTCGCCTACATCTGCGGCTTCAGAAAATACCACAAGAAAAATATTGAACGGGTTAAATCATACTGTCTAGGTGACAGATGTAGCTTCAACACGATGGCATAGTAAATGTCAATGCTTATTAATAACATTCTCACGACGATTGAAATAAACTAAACGAGATATAGTAAACCAGATAAATAGACAACAACAAAATACACACACCCTACGGTACACAGGATTACACAAATGAATATTTAAGAAATTACAAGAAGGGAACATAAGAATTTAAAATAAAGAAAGCGAAGTAAAGGACAACAATGCCAGATGGTCGTGTATAGTCAGTCAGTAATGAAACGTAAGTTTGTGATAATAACCGAGTGCAAGCCAAATAAACTATGAAATGTTACTTTTTAAATTGATTTTTGAATTAAAACTTAATTTTCAAAACAGCTTGTATTTTTTGATAAGGAATATGTTTTCTTTAGTTTGAACTCGATAAAATTAATACAAAATAAACTTATCTAAGGGAGTCAAGGTAATTGATAATGGTTATAAATAATCGAATTTTACTTCAAATATTAAGTGATATTTCATCAGTTTTCATTTTAGTCAAAGATAATTATAAATAAATTAAATTCACGGGAATTTATTTAAAGTTTGAACATTTTAGTATTTCATAACCTCTAAATTTTTTTGTCCGAAAAAAAGCGATTTTACAGATTATTGTAGGTTCTTGAAAGATGGGAAAAAAGGAAGGGAACAAAATTTTATATGTAATGCAAGGAAATCTTATCGCTGCCAATGTGCCTTAATAAAGAATTATACATTTATAGTTTTCATAAGCAAATTTAAATCAAACCCTAAGGTTTGGAAGAACCTTGTACCTCATATTAATGCTTGAATCAGGCCAGTATCTACAAACGGCTTAAATCGTTTATCCTGTTGAAGGAGTTCCCATCCACATAATATTGTCTGACAGCATCACTGACGTGATATTTGTAGCTAATTGATAGCGCCAATATGTGAAATTACAATTTTCGAAAACTTCTCAACTACTCCAATGCGCTTAACTGCTACTTCCTTGGGATGCAATGGCTTTTCCACTGTGGCATCTGGGTTCTCCGAGTCCCATGTGTAAACATTTTGCTTATTGACGTAACCACCGAATGAAAAATTAAAATCAGTTTCTTTATTAATCAATCAATGTATCTAAAGTGTTAGTCGCAATTGTCGCATTGGATGGACTTTATATGCATTACATTGAAAATTAAAATGCAAAATGTACCAAAATGAGCCATAAAATAGGTTCAATAGCTGAGACCGCAGTGGCAACAATGAATTCGGATTATACAACACACTTTTTCTAAGATGCGACTACATCTGTAACTCTTCAAGTTCCTACAAGCTTTTTTCACAATCTTTCTCAGTGGAAGAGTTAAGCCTGTTTAAATCATCACTCCTGTAATAAGTTTCAACTATTTTTTAACGTTCTTAGGCTGTTAGATGATCTATGTTCATAAATGGATCACACTTCAAATGGAAGCTTTTTAACAATTGACAGCAGTTTTGTTACCACTAAATGGGTAACCCTTAGACTAGAAGATAGTGTGTTGGCTTATTAGACGTGAGGCCACAGTTCAAACCCCAGGTCAGACATCTTCAACAAAACCAAAATATTAAAAAATATTTCTTTGGCTACTTCCTCTCAGCCGATTTCTGGCAAAAGGTCTGTTTCTCAAAAAATCTCTCGTTCCAAGTAGACTTTAAACTGTATGCATCACCACAATTATCTAAATGGGTAAGCTGATACAAAGTTATACAGTGTGTGACATAAATGTGTAAATGAATTTTTAAATAGCCATATTTTTAATTTTTGTCTTAACTGTTATGCATATGGTAACTTTTGTTTACTCAATGTAAAGATCAACTCTTGTGAAATATGGCAATACCAAAAATTGTCATGTGGAGTAACGGTACTTTGATACTACGAGATCAAAAAGTTAAAAACTGATTTACACTATTCTGACTCGCTGGAAAAAATTTAAAAAATAACACGTTTTTAATATTTAAAAAATATTAATTTAAACAATTTCGTTGGTGAAAGTATGTTAATGTGTTTTAAGTATTACAAAAAAGATCATATTTTTAATCATAAACCTAATTACTTATTATTTCACAAGGATTTTTTAATCATGAAGAAGATTAGCAACGAAGTCGAAAAATGTGTCATAGATGAGCTAAAAAATGGTCTCTCCTACAGAAAAATTTCTCAAAAATTTAATATTTCATTTAAAACTGTAGGAAATATAGCAAAAAGGAGCGGTTTGACTTTCCCAGCACCACGTTTGGGACGCAATTCAATCCTTTCGCTAAGGTACACGCACGGTACAACGTTTAGTTGCATCAGGAGAAGCTAATGGTCCTCGTGAAGTGCAGCAAAAGTTGTCTTCATGCTACCAAATTGAAATATCTAAGAGAACAGCTCTTAGAGAAATAAATAAATGTGGTTTCCATGCAAGAAAAAGGGTGAAAAAACCACGTTTAACCGAAAGACACAAATCACTTAGGTTAGCATTTGCAAAAAAATATCAAAACTGGACTATGGATGACTGGGAAAAAGTAATATGGACAGATGAGTCCAAAATTAATCTTTTTGGTCCCGATGGGCCTAAATATGTTTATAGGAAACCAAATGCACCTTTGACGGACCGCGATGTTATACCAACTATGAAATTTGGTGGTGGAAAATTGCTTTTTTGGGGATGTTTTTGTGTGCAAGGAGTAGGAAAACTTCATAAAATAGTTGGAAATATGAATGCCGAAATGTATATCGACATTATAAAGTCATCGTATATGGAAATGGAAAAAACTCTGTCATGCAACAAGATAACGACCCTAAGCACAAGGCTAAAAAACCCTTGAGTTTTTCGAAACTGCCAAAATTTCTTTATTGGACTGGCCTCCACAGTCACCGGATTTAAACCCGATTGAAAATTTATGGGGAATACTTAAACGTCGGGTTTATAATTACCAGCTCAGCTTTAAAAATACAACCGAGCTCTGGCAGCGCTGTCATGACATTTGGTCATCGACAACGCAAGAAGAATGTCGAAAACTGGTAGAGAGTATGTCTTTCAGAATTCAGGCAGTTATAGATTCCAAAGAAGGATATACGAAGTACTAAAATTGTGATTTTAATAACTCGCGACAAAAGTGTGTAAATGAATTAAAATTAATTTTTTTATATTTCTGAAGAATAAATTAGTATACGTTTTATTTGGTTAGTTAAAAAAATCGTAAATAAGTATTGGTTTCAAAACCACAAAACTTTTGTTAATATCCTTTGTAAATAAAATATTTTGTCACAAAGTGTAAATATCAGGACATCATTTACACATTTGTGTCACACACTGTATATTGTTACGTTTCTACCTTTTTAAAAACGTTTAAAATATGAATTCGTTGATTGCAAACAAAATAATAATAAATAAGTGTTTAGTTTCAATTTAACTCTTTATTGTTCGTACTACTTTTGTGTGCCACCGTTTACAGCTTGATGAATCCAACAATTATTTGCTTTATTCATTATTCTTCTTTACACTCTTCTCTTCGCGTACACACTAACGAATGTTCGGTAGATCTCTACAACGACGATCTTCAAACCACGACTGTTTTCTTCACACAAGACTGGCTAATTCTTACCACTCGTTGCCTGCTTTGTCTTGCCTTTTTATATGCCCAAGTAATCAGTCTGATGAAGGTTCTTGAAGTCGAACGTTCGGGGTTTCGCCTTCTCGAGAACTCTATCGCTACTTTATTGTTTGTGTATTTTGTTTACATTGCTTGTTGTTGCGTTTACGCTTACTTGTCTATCCCCTTTGCTTTCATATTGATGTTGTTGGTTTACTTGCAACGAGTGCGCTGTCTTTGTTTGTGTAGCTCTTGCTTATTTTAATGTTAAACGGTATACACCGTTTCCATTTTCGTAACAATATTTTAATAGGTTTCAGATCGGTGCAAATTAAAACAAAATCGAGATTTATTAATTTTTTTTAAACAACCAATTATTCAAACACACCCACAATTCGATGAAACTAACTGCAAATGATAATGTTATTGATTTTTAGCAATTTTACTTTAGTCAGACATAGTTTAGCCCATTCAGGATCTTTAAATTCATAAGCGTATCCTTATTTTCCTTAAAATTCCTTTCCTTGTATTTTCTGTTGCGAAAACATAATAATAATATGACTTTAAGGGTATGTGTGAATATATTTGTGTATAACCTAGATTTTGTTTTCCGTTTTTATCATTCGTCTCTAAAAATATCCACAAGATGTGTTTAATTTTCACAGTTGAAATGGGGATGTCTACTACAAGTCTTTAATACGAGTAATAAATGCTTATACAGTTACATTTTTTCTGAGCCTAAATACTACCTTTTAGAATGAATTTAAAAAATGCCTACTTAAGGATGATGTTTACTATGAAAGATTTAACCATATATGTATGTATGTATGTGTGTACTTAGACGTAAGTGTTTGTAATTTTCCTTTTGTATTTCCTGTGAAAGACTTAACTAAAAGGTAAAAAAGGTAAGAAATTACAATCTGAAGAGAAAAAAAATTTTGTTGATGAGACACAAAAGTGCAATATCCCGGGCTTAAAAAAAACTTTTGCTGTTCATCATAAATAAGAAACTGGTACAAAAAATTTTGTTTTAAAACTAGTCTGACAATTAATCTTCACTACTTTAAGCCAAAATTGGGATTTATATACTCACTATTTACAACTTGACGAATACAACAACAATTTTTATACTCCTGTTCGCGTAAGCACAAACAACTGTTCGGTAGATCTTTACAACGGCGATCTTCAAACCAGGACTGTTTTCTTCACACACAACGCTTGCTTTGTCTTGCCTGTTTATATGCTCGCGTAAACAGTATGATGAAGGTTCTTGAAGTCGAACGTTCGTGTTTTCGCCTTCTCGAGAACTCTATTGCGACTTCATTGTTGTTTGTGTATTTTGTTCACATTGCTTGGTGTTGTGTTCTCGCTTACTTGTCTATCCCCGTTTCTTTCATACCGATGTTTTTGGTTTACTTGTAACAAGTTCGTTGTATGTGTTGTGTAGCTTTTGTTAATCGTGTTAATGTTAAACGATGTTTACATTTTTGTAACAATATTTATGAAACTCAGGCCTATCATTATATCTTGCATGTAATGCAAGAACGCATTAAAAGCATTGTATGGACTTTCAGCTGTATGATGTAATCAAAGTTGTTAATCAGCTATTTGACAACAAATATAATTGAAAGTTAAATGCAAAATTTAAAATCAGTGTAAATTAGCCAATTTAAATGAAATGTTTTTAATTTAATAATGGATTCCGTTGTAGCTTAAACAAAAACGCGTTTAAAACCGTTTTAAGTATTGTCTTTATAGATTCGTGACAGTTCTGCAGTTCTTCGCTGAAGGAAATTATTAACATGCTGTTGGTAAGGACCATGATATGAGCTTGCACGGTCTACAGGACATATTTTTTTTTGTGAAGGTTTCAAACTTACTAACTAGGCTATTACTTAACTAGGCTATTCCACACCTCCTCCAAATTTTCCTTGCCATCTTTTGCAAATCCGCGAACAATTTCAGGCGTTTCGCTCAAACTTTCCACCATCATCACATACTGTGTGAGATTTGTTGTGAGCCTTGACCTAGCAATTTTTAAAATAAATATTTACACAAATAAATAAACAGATTTTATTTTATTTTTTAACTTCATTTCTTTTTATTTTATTTTATATTATTTCTTGTTATTTGACAATTATTTTTACAAATTTAGAAAACTTCCGCAACAATTTGCTCTTCGTAACAATTTCCCCAAGAATACACTGGCGAGCAAAAATATAACTTTTTTTCAATCATCCACAGACCAATATTTGTGCTGCAGATCTCTAAGTGATGGTGACGCACGGGTAATGGAGCGATTGGTACGAAAAAATGTAGTCAGAACTCCGAAAGCAGTAGCAAATGCTATAAATAAGAATGTAAGTGAAACGCGAAATGCGAAGAATCGGCATAGTTTCGGCAGTTAAACAGAAAAAACCCGCACTCTCTGAGAAGAACGTCAAAGCTCGTCTGCAGTTTTGCAAGCAGCACAAAGATTGGTCTGTGGATGATTGGAAAAAAGTTATATGGTCGGACGAAACAAAAGTGTAGGTTGGAGGAGCAAAAATTTCAGACATTAAAATGGCCAGCACGAAGTCCGGATTTAAATCCGATCGAGAATTTGTGTGCAATTGTAAAACGAAAATTGGTACAGTATGAAAACCCTCCAAATAACCTTACCGAATTGTGGCTGAGAATTGAGGCAGAGTGGCAAAGTATACACAGCGAAACCATCAAAAAACTGGTAGAAAGCTTACCAAAATGCATTAAATCAGTAATAAAGAATAAAGGATTATGGACAAAATACAGAATTTTTCATTTGAAACGGAACGAGCAAAATTGGATAAATGCTACTAAATAATATTAAGCTGTGTTTTATATTGAAAAGGAAATAATATTACTGAATGGTTTTTGTTTTAATTAGAGGATAGTCTAAATAAATGTTTAACATATAGGTTGTTTTTTTATTTTAATAAATAAAGTACAAATATAAAGTTCATATATTTTTCAATATAATGTATCCATTTTTGCTCGCCAGTGTACGTCAAATTATCGGTTACGACGGATTCAGGCACACCAACATTACGGCATCGCAGATATAAGCGTACCAATTCTACCATAAGAAACAAAATCAAACGTACGACGGATAACAACGTATTTCGTGTTTAAGGATTTCTTTTCCTGTTTTCCTGTTTCTTCTTCTACCATGAATTGGACTGATATTCTTTAGTTTTTTATTCTCTAAGTTATCGTAAACCAACAAGAATCTTTTTGTTCAATGTTTGTACAGGTTTCATCACAGGCCTCTGTAATTTCTTTTTGTCATTTGCATTTTAGGTTTGTTATTATATATGTCTTTATAAACCTTTTCACTTTTGTCCCAAATTCTTTTTTCCAACTCTCTTTCATTTTAAATATAGGACTGCTTAAGTTGTAACACCTACATATATTTTTTTTCATTTATTTTTAATACTTTCATACGCAACAAATATACTTAAATACACCTTAAACGGTACTCGCCTTCACATTCGTGTCCTATATATGTATGTATGTCGCATTGTTTGAGTTTTTTTTTGCATTTTATTTTAAGGATGTGAAGATAAATAAGTATGTCGAGATACGTATGAATGCATGTTCATCATACATATATGTGTTATATGCGGTCCACAAAATTTTAAAACTTTTAAAGCAATAAGTTTTAGTTTATTTTTTAAATAATAACCAGCAGAATAAGTTTTTTAACGAAAAATAATTATTATTTAAAAAAAAAAGATGAGCACTTAGGAATATGTAAAATGACTACCCTTAGCAATTTCAATTTCGAAACAACTTATGAACGACTTGAGACTTTTCTTGGTCAACTTTGAAAAGTTATAGAAAAACAGTTTAAAAAAAATGTTGCTTTTTACGAAGACGATTTCAGGCTAATACTATGTTAAGATATGCACTTTTATTGAGTCAATATTTGGTTTATTGAGTACAATATGCTAAGTGTTCAGATATAACAATATACGCAGTTCAGCTGCTTATTCAATGTTCATTTGACAGCTGGTAAACAAAACAGCTGGTTGTTTCAACAACATTGTTTTATTTCGTTTTATTGTTTGTCATTGTTGACATTTGAGTTGTCAAATAACAACAGAAAGTGTTCGGATAATTGTAATATGCACTGAACATTTCCTCAACATTATAACAATTTGGGTATTTATTACGCAATAATTAATTGAAACTTTATATGAAATATTGAGCTCAATAATGGCATTTATTGCGATTTACGCAATAAAGGTGCATATCTGAACACCGTATAAGAAAATTGCTGTAAGAAGCACTGTGAATTTGTAAATAAGCTATATACATATGTAGATATCAAAACTACTAGTGATAGCCTGGACCTATAAACGTCTTCCTCGAATTATTTAGAATTTTAATTTTAACTTCCCTTATTTCCATCAATATTTCTTAAATTGGTGGTTTTACTTTTATATTTGCTTTAATATTTAATTACTTCACCTGTTTTCATTAATTTCACTTTGGACCTGTTTTTTTTCATTTTCATTTATTATTATTATTTATTGAATCTCCATTAAAAATGGACTAACAATAATTATTCAAATCTTAAAACTAAAAAGAAAATCTTAAAACTAAAAAGAAAAATGTATCTACATATTTATTTAGCCATTGCCAAATAAAATAAAAAGTTCAAAAATAATAATTCAAAAATATAAATAAATAAATAATAAATAAAATATATAAAATAAAATATTCATCTCTCATCTTCGGCCGAGCGCAAGAGTATCCTTCCTTTTCAATCGAATATGGCCAGTGTGACGTAAAATACCACGGACTAATGGATTTGTATGGCCATCTAGGTTCTCTAAGTACTTTTCAGCGCATCTTATAATTTCCATTTTAACCAGCGGGACGTTTTTAAAATCATATTTTTCTTGATTTTATTCAAAAAATAATAATAATACTTTAAGTTATATCTTAAAATTTTATTGAACGAATAAAGATTTCTGTTCAGATGTATTCGTATTTTGCATAAATTTTTGTTCTGTCTTTAACAGTATCCTTCTTAAATATTTTTTTATTTTGCCGATAACAACGTATTTCGTGTTTAAGGATTTATTTCCCTCTTTTTCTGTTTCTTCTTCTATCATGAAACTGACAAACAAAAATTCTTGTTGCATACTTATTCCAATCGCATTTTAAATAACAGGAAATGGTCCTTTTATTTAGTTTCCTTGACAGCATCATCATATTTACATAAAGTTAAATCGATAATTTTGAGAATGGAATTTTCTCTGCATATGTACATAATGTTACGTTTTTACCTTTTTTAAAACGTTTAAAATATGAGTTCGTTGATTGCAAACAAAATAAAAACAAAAATGTCTTTAGTTTCAATTAAACTCTTTATTGTTCGCACTACTTTTGTGTGCCACCGTTTATTTGATGAATCCAACAATAATTTGCTTTATTCGATATTCTTCTTTACACTTCTGTTAGCGTACACACTAACAAATGTTTGGTAGATCTTTACAACGACGATCTTCAAACCACGACTGTTTTCTTCAGACGCAACGCGTTTTCACACAAGACTGATTGAATTCTAAATACTCGTTGCCTACTTTGTGTTACCTTTTTATATGCTCACGGCTCAGGCTCCTCTGCTTATTGCGCGACACACCAATCGATGACAGGGCTTTCTCGATCTGGTCCTTTCATCGCAAACAAGGTCGTCTTCTTCGCCGAATTCAGCAGATCCCCTCATCAACTACCCTTCTTGCCGGAGCATCCTCTTCCATTCGAACGACATGGCCGAGCCAGCCTAGCCTCTGGATGTTAATACGCTGCACAACGTCCATGTCGTTGAAAATCTCATACAGCTCACTGTTGGATCGGTTGAGGAAATCATCGCCAATGGGCCGAAGATCTTACGTAGGACTTTTCTCTCGAATACTCTCAAGGCTGCTGCATCAGCGCTGATCGATTTATATACGATATAATATTTAAAAAGGACTTACATTTTCTATTTTCTTCAATAGAGAAATAGTTTCTTTTTTTTCGTATATGTATACAGACTAATGTAGATTTTCTTCTCGGTGATTTTTATCAATTTGAAAAAAGTATTGTAGCGTTGTTTGTGGCAGTTACAATTAAAAATATTTGAATACAAACCCGAAAAAAATATAACCCAGAAATTATTGGAAACAAAAAAAATTTGCGATAAATAAAATCTACATACAACGGTCTATGTACACTTTCCTGTGACTGTATTTATTTTATTAGAATTTTTTTGTCCGAATTTTTGCCGATTTTACTTTTCTGTTGACATAAAATTCACTGTAACTAAACGTAACGCACTTCACATATTTGTATGTATGTATCAGAGATCGGCAATGAGTATTCAAAAAGATGAGTAGATTCGAATCATACTCACAATTTCTGATACTTATACGCATTCATACTTATTTTAATATCATATTCATATTCTACTCATATTCAAAGTTTGAAGTACTCATCATACTTAGCAATATGCATGATAATATTGTTGATTTCGAATCACCATGCCTCCACATTTACAAGAATCACAAAATAAGTATGATTCGTGTACGAACACTACAATACTCACTAGGAGGTTGGGTGTTTGCTTTGCTTGATGTCTTTTTCTTTCTTCTTTTTTGTAATTGAAAAACAACTAAGACATTTATTAGTATTTTTCTAAATTTATAAATCAGAATGAGTTGGCGTATGAATCAAACATATTTGTAATGTTGTGAGTTTGATGTCAACGTTGTACTCATACTTATTGCAACCTGTATTTATAAATCAATGTTGTAGTGAGTACGAATGAATCAGAGTAGTTGAATTTCAATACTGTTGACTCATTCATACTTAAAATTTCATGAGTACTTATGAGTAGCAAAAAAACGATTCATTGCTGATCTCTGGTATGTATGTACTAAACACCAAATAGCCTTGAACAATGTGCGTATATAAATTGTGACCTTTATGACAGAGATAAAATGAAGAATACAATTTTCCAATTTCTATACATTTAATTGTATGTAGTATTCATAAATAACGAACACATTTTGCGAAGAAGTGTCCATTATAGTATTTAGTCATGCGCGAAATTCATTTTTCATTTTATAAATTTCAAATACCTGTAATAATTTTCTATTACACGTGTACTTATATATACGTTTTCGTTGCTTTATGTATTTTGTGTTCTTATTACGACAGTTTTTACAACAATTTTTTAAATTGAGTATTTGATCATCAACAATGGGTGTTTAATCATCAACCTTGTTTGTATGGGGATACAAAATGACAATCGTTATCGTTCAAAAGATAAAAAGAACATCAAATATCGAAGTCGTAAAAGTATTGTTGTTCTTAAACAGTGAAGGTATTTGACCTTATTGAATGATGTTGACTAATGACCAGTGTGTACATTGTTCCAAATAATTTAACATTCCTGAATAAAAGTTTATCGTTAAGTTTTTTTTTGTTTGTATGAGCTGCAACCATAGACACTGAAAATGGAAATAAAAATGTGGATGAATTTGCTAGAAAAGGCAACCAACGAAGCATTCAGTCAAGTAACGATGAATTCATGGATTTTGAAAAGGGAATTCGAATACAGTTCGCCTACAGGTCAATTGACTTTAATTGTCCATCATAATGCAATGACGTGAATGTTGATATCGCAGATTTCGTAAAGTATGAAATCGTAAACGAAAATTTTTAAATGTTAAGGTTAATTTTATGATTTGTAAAGGGTGTGCCATTTAAAAGTTTAAATGTAAGAATGCAATAAAACAAAAACGGGTTGTTGTGAAGTACAATTGTTCCGGTTAGAAATGGAATATTATTTCATTCGTATGGCTGCCGCGGCTGATCTCACAGTACCGCATTCGATTGGACTTGTTTTCGTGCACTTTTTCAAGTAGAAGGGGTCGTATCCCCAAATACTCAATTGTCTCTGGTCTGTCGGCATAACACTTTTTTTAATGGCGTCCCTCAGAAAGTAGTCCAACGGTGTTAAGTCGTTTATTGGAGGCCATCAAATCGACTAATTAAACGGCCATCAAATCGATTATGACATGAGATGTGTGGCACGTTGCACTATTCTGTTGAAACTAAACAGAGTTCACATCAATCATGGTTCGATAGCTGTCTTCATTGACCGTAATGGTTGCACCGTCTTCATTTTCAAATATGATTCAATGATGCGTCCGCTCCACAAGCCACACCAAATAGTCACTCGTAATGGGTGTGTGTGGGTTTTCTGAGCCTCAATTTTGCTTAAAAACGTAAAATCCAATATGAAAATTAAAATGCAATTTCTGATCAATTGTCTTTGCTTTGAAATAAAATTCCAATAAATCCCAACGTTGCCCAAGCGTAAATAGATTGTTTACGTTCACTGGAGATAATATTGTTACGTTTTTACCCTTTTAAAAAAGTTTAAAATGTGACTTCATAGATTGCAAATTAAAATAAATTTGTGTTTAGTGTTTAAATCAATTCTTTATTGTTCGCACATTTCGCTGTGCCACTGTTCGCGACTTGATTTAAACAACAATAATTTGCTTTAATTGTTATTCTTCTTTACACTCTTCCGTGTACACAATAACAATCGTTCTTTAGATCTTTACAACGGAGATCTTCAAACCACAATTATTCATTTCACACTCAACGCGTCTTCACACAAGGCTGACTGAATTCTCTCTGATCCCGTTGCCTGCTTTGTCTTGCGTTTTATATTGCTGGGTAAAAGGTCCGATAAATGCTCTCGAAGGAGAATGACTTTGCCTTCGCGAAATCTCTATAAATATTGTTTTCGTTATTGTTGTTTGTGTATTTTGTTTACGTTTGTTATCGTTGCCTGTTTGTTACTGTGTTTATTCTCTTTTTTTAAACTGATGTTTTGGTATATTTTTGTTTATTCGTTGATCATGTAAACAAGTCCATTGTTTTGTTTTTGTAGCTTTTGTTTATCATTTTAATAACACAATTTCCATTTTCGTAACAATATACTGAATTTTGTGACAGAATAGAATTACATAAGTATTGCCAGATGCGATATAACCGATGGTTGGTCCACCCGATAGTAGTGTTAATTATCAATTGATCTGTTTGTGTCTTGTGTCTCCTGATAGAGATTATGTGAATATTCAGTTAGAAGATTGTGTAGTAAATTTATATGTGATAAGCGTGGCTAGGGGCAAATGTTATTAAACAAAGACCTGTTTTGGCTTTATTATATTTTTTATTTTTACAGTTACGTAAGGAATACCGGAGACGATTTATGCTATAAACACAATAAACGCAACGAAACAAACATAATAATCTCTCTAAAGTAGAATAAATAGGTGTATATGGAAATGATTATGCCAAGAAGAGTTAAGCATACTAAAGTTTCTTTGAGATTAAAAATGCACGAATAAAAACGATTTCATTCTTTCAAAGTCATTGCTGGTTGGCATGTAAGGTCCATACTTCACTTTACAAGGGTCAATACCAACAATCGCCACATTTATGAATATAATTTTTTCTTTAATTTTATGGTATACAAACTGTTTTCATTTTAATCTATAAATTTTTTTTTTTGTTTTTTTTTTGTTTTTCGTTCGACAGCAAGAATTTTATCTTTACAAAAGCTTTTGTAATAGACCGCAGTTGTAGATAGAGAGTCCAATTGTAAAATGACTTCTTTTTACTGAATGAAATTGTGTAATAGAGGGAGAAATCGTCGTATTTTTCATGGTTTTTACATATGTGTATACAGTTCGATGATTTTACTCTGTTGGACTTTCACTGGAGATGTGTTGGTGTACGGCGGTAGTAATTGTTTTTAATTAAAAATAATTAAAGGAAATTATTACAACATAAAAGTAGATTTAGATTTGTGATTTTATGTAATTACAAAAAAAAATAATAATTGTTTAAATATGTATGTATGTATGTATGTCTGTTAGTAAATGTATTCCATGTTTTCTTCATTTTCTTTACAGATTACAATTTTCAACACATGACTGTTCCATGCTTGGGTATCCCTCTAAGTTTTACAGCTTAATTGTGAGTATTTGTCAAGTTAATTTAGAAAACTGCTTTGTAATGGAAATAATTTATTGTTTACTTTATATTATTTATTATTCATTATTTATTCTTTTATTGTTCATTGCTTACGCCTGCTATTAATTGAGGAAAGAAAACTTGTTTGATCAATTTCATTAGATTGTTTGTGTTAAAGCGTTCCAATTGTCAATTTATGAATGATTACACGGTGCGACAGTCAAAATACAACCACCTAATGACATAGTGTAGGTTGTGAGTTTTGTTGAGTAGAACTCAAAAATATTTCTTTTATTTATATTTCTTGAACCCTCCAATCTTGTTTTATTTGAAAAAAAAAACTGTTTTTTTTATCTTTTCACACAAAATTATTGATTACCCAAATATTTTTTAACCTTTTTTCAAAATCCAAAGTTTTTTGAAAGGGGTAGAGATGAGCCTGTCAAATGGTATACATAAACATATCGTTCAAACTTACATGTTATGAATTTATATCGGGTAAACTTGAAAAATATGATTTTTTTTCTCATTTTTTCAAGTTTAGCTACTCTTAATTGTCAAATTTAAATAAAAAATATAAAATAAGTGATGACATTTTGAAAGTGCATTATCTTGTGAAGAGATTGAGACTTCGTTTGATCAAATCGGACAAAAATTACCATAATTATTATTTAAAGAGTATAACAGCCGTGTTATATTTTATATATATGCCATCTTCTCAAATGAAGTTCCAGTTCAAAAATTTTCAAAAGTTTTGATGGATCTTGATTGTTTATCGCAAAATATGTCAATTTTACGTTTGCACGACGGCCTGAAGTCGGCTAATATTTGAGTCTTTTGCAAATAATATTATTTCTTATTATATTTGAACTAAAGGTTAATTTGAAAAAATATATACTTATTGAAAATATAACTCGACTGAAAAATATAACTCGACTGTTAGACTCTTAATATAATAACTACTGTAAGTTTTGTCCGATTTGAGCAAACGAAGTGTCAATCTCTTCAAAAGATAATGCACTTTCAGGATGTCATCTCTTATTTCATATTTTTTAATTAAAGTTTGCTACTATGAACGGACAAACTTGAAAAAATATGAAAAAAATTCGCATTTGTCAAGTTTACCTCATCAAACCCCACAGCATATTAAGTCAAATAATATATGTATATATGCATATCGTTTTAAAGGCCTATTCCTCTACTTTCTAATAAGGTTTAAACTTTGGGCATCGGTTCAGAAATGAAAAAAAACTGTTTTTGTCAAATAAAACAAGTTTCGAGGGTTCAAGAAATATAAAAATTTTAAGTTGAATATGTTATGAAGAAAAACTTTCGAATTATATATTTTAGTAACATAAAAATGCACAAGATAGTTACATATTATTTATTGTCATCTTTATTCCTCAAAATTCCGATTTTTTTTGGGATTAAGCAACTTCCATGTCTTAAACTACTGTTTGTAAGCAATTGTTAAAATACGTTATTTTCTAATTTAAAGAGAGAGCATCACACGGGGACAGCGCCCACTAGTTTGCAGAATAACTAAATGGGAGCTCTGATTTCAAACCTCAGGTTTGATATCTTAAAATATATTTCTGTAATTGAACTCCTCTGCCAAAGCTTTCATAAAACTTTCTCATATTTATCATTTGCAATCGACTTTAAGCTGTAGGTCTCCCCACCGATAATTGAAATTAAAATATCGTTGTTACAAACGCTGAACCGAAATCCTTATTTATCAATTTATGGCACTCCTAATTTAAAATATGCATAGTCTTTCTTCGTTTAGATTGGAAAACTTTGTAGAGATTTGAATTCTGTTTAAGAATATATCGGTTTAAATTTGACCCATCGGTTATTTAGAATCTGGTAATACTTATGTCATTCTATTCTGTCACAAAATTCAGTATATTATCTCAACTGAACATAATGAATAGATTTACTTGTGTGTCATTGTTGATGACCCAAGATGTAAGCGTGCTCGTTCAGTGCATGCTCTCGATAATGTCTGAGACTGTGCGTGAGAATCCATCAAAATCAACTTATCATCGTTCTCAAGAATTGAACATTTCACACACCAGTTAACGTCAAATTTGGGAAAAGATCTGGGTATTACGTCTTACAAAGTTCAATTGGTTCAAAAGATGAAGCCGGTTCATTTTCGCTTCGCAAGATGGGCCAACGAGAAACTGCACAAATATCTCGATTTTGCAAATAAAAATCATCTTTTCCTATGAAGCGCATTTTCATCTTGGTGGGTACGTTAATAAGCAAAGTTGCCGTATTTAGGGCTAAGAAAATCAACACGGAGTGACTGTTTGGTGCGGCTTGTGGAGCGGAGGCATCATTGGCCTATATTTCATTGAAAATGAAGACAGCGCAACCATTACGGTCAGTGGAGACACCAATCGGATCATGATAACTGATTTTTTTGTACCCGCTCTTCATGGTATCGACGTGAACGTCAATTGATTAAATTGCCAATTGTCTCTAAGAGAATAGTTTCCAGTTTAAATACCATTAGGGCCAACAATGCCTCAGCCATCAAAATGACGTATGAAAGTATGGATTCTATCCAAGATCACCTTTGACTGGACACGTTCTGTCAATAAATTCTGTGCGAAGCACTGAATATTTTTATAAACTCTCCACTCTATTTGTAGCCTCCAAAGAAATTCTATTTACATTTCCGTTGGGCACTTTCTCAACTTTAAACATCCTCAAAGTAATTCACTTTTTTTGACCAGTTTTCTTCCCGAGGTCTTAGGGTGTTTTGCTAGGGCCTGCAAATTTTTCCTTCCTTCGTTCGTTATCAGTTCCATGTTTTCTTGCAGTAGTCAAAAGCTCTTTATATTTTTTCGCAACCAGTGAAACAGTGTTTTGAATAATACCTGATAGCTTTCTTATTTGGTCAATTCACACAACTTTGTATTTTGTATGTTGTATTATACACTTGGTTGTTTGGGAACGCTCAATGCTATGCTGTATTGTGTATTTCGTATTCCAAATGTCTTCTTCTTATTATTCTTCATAATTTTTGGCATTCAAAAAATTTGATAGCACAAAACCAATACAACTTTTTAAAAACATATGAAAAAATGTGTATAAGTGTATCGTATTTTTACATGAAAACAATCTACAACAGCCATACACTGTTGTATATTCGTCCAACAATACACTCAATACAACGATACAACGGCTTGTGTGAATTAACGAATTGTTTTTTGTGAACGAATCAATTGGTCGAAAGTTTAATTAGTCTTCTGTGCAATCCAAAAAGAAATATTAATTTTGTTATGAAATTGAAATCTTACACATGTTTACCGGACTATCAAAAGCAAAGTAACGGTAATTAAATTTTTCAATACCAGTAAAATATATGCTCAAATTTACCGTCCAACGTAACTAACAAAACTTTGAATGAAAAGAAAAATCATATTAATAGTGTAAAATTTAAAAGTTTTTATAGTAAGACCTTGAAATGCGGTCATAGAATGTAAGTCATTTATATGTATGTAGGATCTTGTGCTAGATTTTCGCTTTTATTTTTTATTTTCATATACATTTTGTTTGTTTTGCTATTGACTCATGTTGGTTGCGGTCTTCTTTCTAATTTTGTAAAAAAAAGAAAGAATTAATAAATTTTTAAAGAAAATAAGAGAGACCTATTCAGTTTACATTTTAAAGTATCATAGTAGTAGCATTAAAGATATTATAAATGTATGTACATATGTGTGTTTATGTTTTTTTTTCTTTTCCATAAAAATTATTGTACTTTTCAGCTGTTTTCTCTGTTCGTTGGAATATATTCATGTGTTAAATGAACCGTAAATGTTGGTAGATACAGCACCAGCATTACCCAAAAATCTCTTACTAAGTTCAAACAGAAAAAAAACCCTCAAGCTATTTGGTTTTCTCATTAATTTGCCAAACAGTAATATTTATGTATATTTATGGTTGGTGTTCATAAAACATCAACAACGGAAGTGGGATATATATTTATTTTTTTTTGGTAGCAATATTCTTAATTACGGTCAACCATCAGTTGAAGGAACCAAAGGTATAATAAATAACTTCAATTGGGCTTAGTAAAAATAATTTATCAAATGGAATTTATCCAAAAGAATTCACCCAGTCGTCTGTATGTTATGTTGTTCTCATTTGACCCAGTTCCGTTTTACAGCACATGAAAATGACTTCGTGAAAGTCAATACATCTGACATGCACAAATGTAAACAGGGTCCTTTAGTTGATTTAGATTTAGTTGACTCCGTTCCATTAGATTTAGTTCATATCAAAGATGGACCATATTCTGATTGGCTATTTCTTCAAATTAAAAATAAAACGTTAATGTTTAGCTGAATGTAGGCAGATACACACTCCGACAATTCAATATTCAGAAATTTTTTTATCTATGTTCTCTAGAGCATTATAGAAAATCATCTGATCTGCTTTCCTACTACCAAACACTCAGTTCTAACCTATACTGCCAGCAATCGTGTGAAGGCGACCACCAAAGACCACTTTTAGTCAGTAGGAGCAAAATTATGTTACATCAAGGCAACTTCAACGAAGCCTGCAATATTGTCAGCCCTTATACATACGCGTTAAAGTCCCTATCTGGCATCATGTGATTGTTAACGAATTTTGTTGATGAAGCTTTCGACTTATTAGGAGCTTATGTATAATCTGTTTTTGATAATAGTCATTAGAGTTTCTATAAAAAACCTTATGTTTATTACATAAGAGTTACTATCAAAATAAAGCATATTAACCTAAATATTTTCATCGGGTCACCAATTTCAACCAAAAATTAAAATGGAGATGTTTTAACAACATATACATATATACATACATAATTGGTCATAACAACCCTTTAGTCAGGTTTACGACCTAGTTCCTTACACCACTTATGTCGTGTGCGCTAATTTTTTTATACATGAGTGGCGGGACCTACAATTTAACGTCAACTCCTAACTACAGTTTTCTTTTTGAGAAACTTTTCATGGCAGTTTTATTTACTCTTAGATTTTTTGCCAGAAATCTGCTGAGAGGAAGTCGACGAAGAAATATTTTTTCATGTTTCGTTTAGTCGGAGATGCCTAACCTGGGGTATGAACCGAGGCCTCACGTCTAATAAGCCAACATACTACATACTAGACTACTGTGTTTTCACAACAGCTTATACATATTAATTTTATTGCTATATTTATACGGCGTAGTCCAGTAGGTAGTGTGTTGGCTTATTAGACGCGAAGCCACGGATCAAATCCCCAGTCAGGCATCAAAACGAAATATGAAAAAATATTTCTTCGGCGACTTCCTCTCAGCAGTTTTCTGGCAAAAGACAGAATTTTGAGCCTTTTCATGGCAAAATACACTCCGTCTGACGAAGATTAGTTTGTTCCAAAATTGCCATCAAAGGCATGGGACGTGAAACTCCGTCTGCTATCTGGGATTTTCCGCTTAAAGGCGGTGTCGGTTCGGCGAGATTTCACTGTAATTCTGTTAATGGTATCTAAATATTTGGCTCATCATTAATAATCCATTTGGTGTGTGATGTGTTCAGGTTGTCACCTGAATTGTTGCTTTATTGTGAATATATTAAATGTGATATTCAATACATTTTATGCACGTGAGTCTTCATGTAGATGTAATTTTCATTCAAAAAGATATTTTTTAATTCTATTACTTATTACGCTTATTCCTGATCTAATTTTTTTTAATTCGTTTAATTTTTTTAAATTTATATGTAATAACCACAATTTACTGTTTTAATATAATTTCCGCACCAATATCATCCTACATATTTGATATTAATTCTCTGCTTAAAACTTATTGCAATCAATCTACGAATGAATGGGTTTTATGGGGATTTGTTGTTATTTTTAATACCATCCAATAATTGTCACGAGCAAACGCATTGAGAATTTATAATTACAACGCATTGAATTGAATGTATGTACGTGCCTCATATGGACATACATACATACATACGTGTGCATTATATTGCTAATAACTGTCTGTTTTTCCTACTCCCCCATTTTCATAATAAGAACTTTGATTATAAATAAATCTGCTGACAATAGAATAAATAAAACTTGGCGCCGTTTTATAGGAATAATGTAATAAATTCGTAGATAAATTATGACCGAAAGAACGTTAATGGAATTGGAATTATTTGCATGGTAATGGTCGAAGTTATTTGAATATTTAAAGTCTATAGAATGGATTAATAAACTAAACCGCTAAATACCATACGAAATATTTAAATTACATCAGTACTTATATAACAGAATTATGAAAAACGTTGAAAATCATCTTAAGTGGGCAATTCACGCGAGCTCTTGTATCGTTGTATTCATTGTATTGTTGGACGAATATACAACAGTGTACGCTTGTTGTTGATAATTTCCATATAAAAATCCGATACACTTATACACATATTCTTCATATGTTTTTTTTACAAAGTTGTATTGGTTTCGTTCTATCAGTTTATGTAAATGCCAGTAACTCAAGAAGAAGAACAAAACTACAAAATATTTTCTATGTAACTTGAGTCAACAATTAACATTTCAAAATGTAATTTTTCTCATAGATAATTAATTAATTTACTTTTTTTCCGTAATATTTTTCATTTTGTTGCTTGAAAATCATATTATGAATACTGGTCTTCTTCGTATCGTTTTTTGATACGAAATACAGAAAGTACAAGTACATGATACAAAGTGTGAATTGGCTAATGGTAGCATTATAATATTTTTTTGACGTATATTTCTACTAAAAAAAATTTAATTAAAATGTGATCTTATAAGGATATACTGGATACACATTTATTTCATATAAAATTTACTTAAAGTAAAAAACTACACCCTTTCTAATACCAAAATAATTGAAATTAATTCTATGCAACGATTTTATTATAAAGAGTGCACACGCTTAAAAAATAATTACCGTTACTTTGCTTTTGTTGATCATTCCATTCAGTGAAAGTTTTATTTTAATTACTTGTAAAGACACATTATAATTACAAAATTCGCTTCGCCGAAAAAAGACAAGCCAAGCTCACAGATGTTAGCCGGAAAATTGTTTCACTGATTACACCAAAACATACAAAGTTTCTGTGTGTGAACCAGAGGTCAGCGATGAGTATTCAAAAAGATGAGTAAATTTGAATCATACTCATAATTTCTAATATTTATACGCCTTCATACTTATTTTAATATCATACTCATACTACACATATTAAAAGTTTGGAGTACTCATCGTACTCATACTTAACAATACGCATGATGTTGTTGATTTCGACTCTACTTTACTCAACATTTATAAAAGTCACAAAATAAATATGATTCGCGTACGAACTCTACAATACTCACTAGAAGGTTGTGTGTCAGTCTTTTTCTTTCTTCTTTTTTTAAATGCAACAACAACTACGACTGTAAACTTGGATGAATGATTCGAATCACTTGAATCATTTATGAGTATTATAAGTATTTTTCTAAATTTATGAATCTGAATGGATAGGCGTATGAATCAAACATATTTCGTATGTTATAAGTTTAATGTCAACGTTGTACTAATACTCATTGCAACCTGTACTTATAAATCAATGTTGTTGCGAGTGCGAATGAATCAGAATAGTTGAATTTCAATACTGTTGACACACTCATTTTCAAAATTTCATGAGTAATTATGAGTAGCGTAAAAACGATTCGTTGCTGATCTCGGGGGTGAACTAAAAGCTAGCATTGATAGAAAGAAGGAGTTTTGTCAAAACACTCTAACATGTCTTGAAGAAGAATTCATATACTAAAGTAATATGCTTCAACATTTCTGTCAGATAAGTCAAATAATAAACTGCTCCTAAGGTACTTAGAGATCTAACAGTACCCGACAGAAACGTAAAAGTAAAAAGTTTGTGAACTGAAGAAATTTTGTATGAGTGTGCTGTTGAACAAACAACTTAACATTCATATTGTGCGAAGTTTTCTTGAAATCTATGTATGATGCAAATTCAAGGGGTAATAGTGAGGAAAAATTGTGAGTGCAGAAAAAATCAAAATACCCTAAACCTGTTTAGTATTTCAAGCAATTTTTGCATATCTTTCATTACAAAGACTCAATTAAATGAGAAATTTATGTTAATGACTGTTTGCGAAAAGGGCTATTTCAATATTTTAAATCACCATTCTGATTCTTCTAGCTAAGTCTTGTCACAATCGTCAATGTTAGAAATAATGTATTTGAAAGACGCAGAAGGTTCTGTCAAAAATAAAAAAGAATTAACAGATTGCATGTGCGACATGGACTAGTACGTTTTCTGTGAATTGGCACATACTAATACGTGTTAGTGTAACGATATGGTTACTTTGTATCGCTTTTCAGGTGAATTTACATGACGACATTACGACATGTCAAATTTTTATGTAAAAGAGAGGTTTAAACGCAAATGTAATGAGAGTGTATGATTGTGAGAATAAATAAGGATGAAAATTTGGTAGTCGTTTTTTGAAAATTTTAAAAAACCGTCACCATCCATTAGACCAGGAATTTATTATAAATACGTGAACAAACAGAGAAACATCTCTTTTCATTTTGCTTTCTTTTGGAATTTTACTAATCGTGGTGGTCGATGAATAAGATGGAAGAGTCTATGGTAAAGCACAAATCTCGCGAATAAATATTGTTACGTTCTTACCCTTTTAAAAACGTTAAAAATATGAGTTCGTAGATTGCAAATAAAATAAAAATAAATTTGTGTTTAGTTTTAAATCAATTCTTTATTTTTCGCACAATTTCGTGTGCCACCTTTGGCAACTTGATTTAAACAACAACAATTTGCTTTATTTGTTATTTTCCTTTACACTCGTTCGTTAGACCTTCACAACGGAGATCTTCAAACCACGATTAATACCAATTCATATCATTCTTCTCTCCGACACATTATCTATTTCCTGGTTTCACAAAAACAACAAAATAAAAATATTGTAATGAATGTATGATACATTCATGAAGATCTGCTGCTTTCGTTCTACTAAGACATGTAATAGAAATTACGAATCATTGCACAGATTATTTTGTGCACCCTTCAAAAGTGAAAGCAACATATATTTTAAAGAATGCGATGCAGAAGTCTGTGAAGAAGGATTAATGTTTTGTTTGTTTTGTCATATAAAACAGAGCGATACTTTATTTTATCAGAAAGTTGTAATAACGAAAAAAAGTTAAAGGCAACTTTAAAGCTGACTTTAGCAGAAGTTACCTTTAACTAAGCCCAACTTTATCGGGAATTTGTAAAGAAACCGTGAAATTGTAAATAAAATTAACCTTTTTGAAAATATGGTAGTGCCGAAGCAATATCCATAACTTTTGCCAAATTAAACATTTGAAATTTGAAAACGTTTTCATATTGAAAATATATATGTCAAGTTCAAAAAGGAATTTAACTTTATGAGTCATGCATTTTTTGGCTGTTAAAATTTTCTGATGTCAATATAATTTGTATGGAGCATACCGTAATAACGCGGTGGTAACGGAGCGGCAACAGGTAAATCCGATTTTGATAGAGCGTTTAATAGCGAAGTTGGTTGCAAAAGACAAGCAATGAAAAAAAAGATGGGACCAATAAAACATTTGTAAAACATAAACAGAGTTGTTGAACATTATGTTTTTAGTAACCTCCTTTTTATCGTATTGACGTAAATTTGCCGCTTTCATTTAGATATGGCCACATAGCGTAAAAGCTAGGCGCTAGAAAACGTTCGGCTTGCCGCTCTTTTTTAGAGATGGCTGTAAAAATTACAAGCAGAATTATCTTCTCCTTAGCTTAATACTATGCACTTTTATTGAGTCAATATTCGGTTAATTGAGTACAATATTTTAATTCTTCAGGAATAATAATATATGCAGTTCAGCTGCCAAATTAATTTGACAGCTGGTTGTTTCAACAACATTGTTTTTTTTCTTTTTTTTTACTCAATATTATAACAATTTGCGTATTTATTGCGCAATATTTAATTGAAAATTTATATGAAATATTGAGCTCAATAATGGCGTTTATTGCGATTTACGCCCGTTTCTGTCCCGTAAAATCCCGCTTTTAGTTAAAGGCAAGTTGTAGTAATGGCCCAAAGACGAAAATAACTAAGTTTGACTGTAATAATATTCTAAAAGTGTAGTTCATGTAGTTCAAAGTCTACATGCACCGTAAGTTTGGAAAAAATATATGATTATAAATCGTTTGTAAATGTATATACATAAGTTGGTATACTATATATGCTGGTGAGTTCATAGGATTATAATTTCATAAAAATTAATAAAAATAACAATGTTGTTAATAATTAATGTATTTGTTCGTGTTGGTTTATACATACATACATATATATAGAATATGGGGAGTTAGTTAGTAGTGTAATTAAATAAAAATGTTAGAAATACTTATATTGGTAGGAAATAATTATTAAGAAATAAATACAAACATTTGCATGTTTCACGCAAAAAAGATCGTGATATTCGATACTAAATGTACATAAGGTTCATTTTAGTAAAGCAAAAAAACTTGTATTTGTGACAACCATAATTAACAAGGAAAGAAATAAAAAATTTACAAACTTAAGTAAAAAGCATGGGCCCAACTAATAAAATAAAAGAATAACTAATGGACTAATTTCAATGATTAATGCCATGTTAATATACATATTTAATCATAAATAAATTATACATAAAACTATGAAATAAAAACAATTACGACAATAAACACCACAAACACAATGAAATAAAAACTGGGCGAATAAAAACAAAAAAACTATAAAATTTATTGTTCCAGTGCAGCAATATATGTATGTATACGGAACGTGTAAATAAATAAAATTTTTTTACATTTTATATGGAAGTTAAACCATCATTAACTTTATTGCCAGTTAATTATTTAATTTAATTCATCAGTAATTAGCAAATGCAATTTATTTTGGGGTGAGCATTGAACTAGATATTCAGACACAGTCACAGAAAAATTTCTACGCTCTATTTCTTTGTTTATTTTTTTCTAATAATTTCTAGGTTATATATTTTTATATTCGTTTTTGTTTCAAATGTTCTTAATTTTAACTGCCTTAAATAACCCTATAATTACCCTTTTCAATTTGATAAAAATCGCATACACTGCTATGAACTCTTCAATTATACAAAAACTTTTACAAAAATCGCTAAAGTGATCACCAAAAATGGCAAAATATGTATGAATATGTTCATTATTCAAAAATTGTTTTAGAATACGAATCTTTCGAGATCGATTTTCCAAAAGCTTTGTTGCCGACCTTGTTAATGGTCAGGTGACCTAAAACTTTACACTACCTTATACGGTGTTCAGATATGGACCTTTATTGCGTAAATTGCAATAAACACCATTATTGAGCTCAATACTTCATTCAAAGTTACAATTAATTATTGCGCAATAAATACGGAAATTGTTATAACATTGAGTAAAACTTAGAATGCAGCACTGTCATAAGTATGTTAAGCGCGCATATTACAATTAAAATTAGTGTCAACATCGACAAAAAAAAAAAAAAAGACTTGCTGAAACAACCAGCTGTTTTGTTTACCAGCTGTCAAATGAACCGAATATTGACTCAATAAAAGTGCATATCTGAACATAGTATCAACCTTGTATTACAAAACTACCAAATCTTTGTCAAATTCGCCCTAGCCTAGTATGTAGTGTGATGGCTTAATAAACGTGAGGTCACGGTTTAAACCCCAGGTCAGATATCTTCAACAAAACGAAATATGGAGAAATATTTATTCGGCGACTTCCCAGCAGATTTCTGGCAAAACCTTTTTAAACATCTGAATTTAGTCGAATTTAAACTGTAAGTCCCGCCACTTATGTAAAAAATGAACACACTCAGCATAAGAAGTGTGAGAAGCTAGGTCCTAAACCTAATTGAAGGGTTGCAATGACCAATTATGTGTGTGTATGTACTTTAAAAATCCACATTAAGAGGAATGGAGATTATATATTGTAATCCGCACAAAATAATCTTTAAATATTCGTTGATTGCAAACAAAGTAAAAATAAATTTGTGTTTAGTTATAGAAAAATTCTTTATTGTTCGCACTATTTTATGTGCCACTGTTCACAACTTAATGATACAACAACAATTTGTCTAGTTCGCCATTTTTCTTTACGCTTCTGTTCGCGTAAGCACTAACAACTGTTCGGTAGATTTTGACAACAGCGATCTTGAAACCACGACTGTTTTCTTCACACGCAACGCGTCTTCACACAAGACTGACAAACTTCTTACTACTCGTTGCCTGCTTTGTCTAACCTTTTTATATGCTCACGTAAACAGTCTGATGAAGGTTCTTGAAGTCGAACGTTCGGGGTTTTGCCTTCTCGAGATCTCTATCGCGACTTTATTGTGTAATCCTAATTGAGGGGTTATGTATGTTATTTATGCTTTAGGACAACTTCCATACGGTAGGCCTTATTTCAGTGTTTAAAAAATACGTGTGCCATGGGTTTCAAAAAACAGCTAAAAAAACAGGCGCAAACAAACAAGTAATGGATATATTTAAGAATATAATCTGAATCAAAGAAGAGTTGTAAAGGCTATGTTATCAGATACGTTATTCCACATTTTGAATAGATTATTAAGGAGGATTTATATGTATTTATTTAAATTCTAAACTGTAAACATTCACTTTTAGCTTGGATTTTCGACCATAATGGAATATTATTTTGAAGGCAACATACCATTTTTCATGTATACTCTAATGTAAATATTTTTATTTCTCCCTTGAAGCTACTCAGTCTACCAAAACAATGACTCAAAATTATCTTGTTACATTGCCAATGCTTTGATATAAGCACGGTACATAGCGAGGGTGATGTGAAATGAGGCATAGAAGTAGTCAGTTACACAGTCATGAATCGCCATGTGAATTGAATAATTCTATCCATGCATTGTGGACATTGGCTCTAATCACACAAGAAAAATTTTTAGTCGCACAATTTTTGTTCTTTTCAAATCACACGTGATGAATATTAGTTTGGCATGAAATGTATACGTATACACAGCTTTGTATGTATTAGAGTTTTTGAATTCATTTGACGTTTGGCTGATTTTTAAACATGTGCATGTATTAGTTTTGTGCTTGTAATGCAGGGTTGTAGCTGGTTGAAACTTTACGCCACCGAAAAGCCAATTTTTTCACCTCTCTTGCCTGTAAACTATCATTCTACGCCGGCACAATTGTTCTCGTGTGATTAGAGCCATTAACACTAAAATTGTTAAAATTAAAACAAAACTGTTTGGCAATTTCTTTTGAATACTTTTGTTTTAAAATTTTGCAAGTAATTGTATGAACACCTACCATGAAAAACTACCACTGATGTATATATCATGCGGACTATCATGGTGATATCCGATAGTGGGCCAAAACATTTGCGATTGAAAATGTGAAATGTCCGTCTTTTCGAATTATTGAAAACTTTAATATTTTACTTTACTCTGTGCAATTACAGTAGTACGTCGTAATTGGTCTACTCGTTTAGAAAATTTGCAAATACATACATATGTGTAATCATGTTTACGTCAGAAATGTTATTTATTTACGTTGGTTTTTTATTTAAATTTCTTATTATTTTTATCTACAAAAATTAAGCCGCTTATATAAAATTTAGTATAAGCACACACATGTTCAACTCACAAACAAAACTAAAGTTTGTGTGTTTAGACAATATCTTCTGAATATTGTACATATACATACATACGTCAGTTGTCACCCACTCTCATATTCAACGCTTAATGTTTATATACACAATTTACACACCCAATCAATTTGAAATGCATCATTTGTGTACTTGTCACTTATATTTGAAATTCAACTCAAATGTGGCCAGTTACACCCAGTATAAACACGCAATTACAAAAGCAATTATTTACAATTTATAGGACTGATGTATGCATACAAAAGATATCATATATACATACAGTGAGCGCCATAAGTGTGTCAACAACCACTATAATTTTAAATTTTCTATTATGTTCTTAAGTATAAAAAAGTTCCTTTATCATGAATTGTTGTTTTGGTTTTAACATTTTATAAGTAAATTTTTATATATAAGATAAATAAAAGTTTTTATTTTTGGAAATTTATTCGACTATTCTTGTATTGTATTGAATACACTTTTGTTTGTGAACACTTTCGACATCCTTGAGCGAACTGTCTAATATAAAAATTGCGACATAGCAAGATAATTAAATTAAATATTGATAGCATTATTGAATAAATCAGCTGTTGGTTTCTATCATAAGGAAGAGAATTTAATGTAGTTTTTAATCTATATGTTTGACAATGTTCTGGTAACTTTATTAATTTGTTTGCTTTTCTTATTTTAAAATTTTTGTTTTGTTTTATTTGTATACATTTTATTTTTTAGAAAATAATATTATGCAAATAAAAGGGATGGTTTTTTAGCCTTCGTTGTGCTCTAATTGTCCAAAGCTTATATCAGCGTTGTAGCTAAATATCTTACCGTGTCGCCCTATCTAATAGGTAGTGTGTTGGTTTACTAAACGAAAACGAGTTATAAAAAAATATTTCTTCGGCAACTTCCTCTCAGCAGATTTATAGCAAAAACTCTGATAGCAAATGAAATTGCCATGAAAAGTTTCTCAAAAATTAGTCTTTCAGACTTTAAACTGTAGGTCATACACGCACAACATAAATGGTGTTGAGAAGCTAGGTTGTAATCCTGACTGAACTCAACTTCAACAACTCGTAGCTTAATTCTTTAAGTTTTTTCCCCTTTTACCTGTAAAATAGTTTACTCCATTTTCTTTCAAACTCTATCTTGAACGTAGTTTGTTCAAAATTTAACCGGCCTTCTTTGGTAGCTCCCTTTTGTCTAGAACAATACTTTCTTTAGTCTTTTAGAAGGGAAATTCAACAAGCCATGGTCATATGGATCCAAACTCGTAATAAAAATAAATCTGAAAATAAATTTTCGCTGATTTTCTAAAAAATTCAACGTTTAATAGCTGGATTTTACGAGCATTTTAATTCTGCTTTCATCTTTAGCTGGGAAAAAAGAAACCTTTTGCGAAGTTATACGATCGCCCTCGAATACAGCCAAAGAAAAAAGTCTACATACGTAGATTTACGTATTTAGATACGTAATTTAATTTTTTACCAAATTGAAAAATATGTTAATAGCGTGTTTAAAGGCATTTACAATTAGGAATGTTTGAAGAAAAAGTGAATTAAAAAAAAAATATTACGTAGAAATTATTGCGAAAACAACATAAAAATTAGCGGGAAAAAAGTCTACATACAACAGTGTATATACAACGGTGTATGTAGACCTTTTTCTTTGACTGTATATTAAATGTAAACTTTTTTATGGTTCTTATATTTTAAAATTTTACTAATTGTATGTGTTGTTCTCAAACAAAATTTATTTTAGGTTATAGCGAATTTTCCCGCAAAATTTTTTCTTTCATTTTGAAAAAACTTCTAATTTTCTGGCTTTTTGAGTTGCCTGCGTTTTCATCAATCTTCTCTATACAAACAAAAAAGGAACAAACCTAAAAAAAAACGAAAATTTAAGCTGAGGAAATGTAAAACAATGTGAGTAAAAATTTCTAATATTTTCATAATTTCTATTTTTAGCTTTAAATTACGTGTTTTCTCTTTAACCCTTCAACTGTTTAATTTTGTTTCACAAACCTTTTTATGCCTGATTATTTATTTTCCATTAATTATTTAATTAATGTTTTTTTCTTCAATTAGGAATTTAATAACTTTGAAAATTAAGGGGTTTTATAATTTCATTTGCTCTAGAAATGCTTAAAGTACTGTTGAAATTAAAATGCGCTTAAAAATAAAAAAATCGGTAGGGCTAGGGGTTATTAGTAGTAGTCCAGACTTTAATGCAGTGGCGAGTAAGCTGAATTCACCCATTTGTCCGAACAAAAATGGTTTTATATGCATATAGTTTGACAGCTCTCTTCTTGAGCGATAGAAAACATTTGTTACAAACAACCATCAACTCAATTTTGTTTAATTTCATATTTTGTCCGGACAACCTTGTACAGAGTTGCCAATAGGTTATATTTTTCATATTTATAGCCCATTTACACTACAGCGAAATCTAGTAGATTAGATTTCAAATCTTGCTCAAAATCTAGATCGTTTACACTGGATTTATTTGACAGTAGCAAGATTTCATTTTAATAACAAAAACAGCTGACTGAAATTTAAAAGAAAATAATATTTTCAAATTTTTTTTAATACCAAACAAAAATGAAAAATATAGGACATTTAGTATCGTTTTCATCAAGACCAAATAAGATCCAATCGGAAATAATGTTTTAGAATGACCCACCAAACTTTTCAGTTGTTATGCTGGTGTGAAAACATTATAAAGCTAACATCCATAAACAAAACTGATAAAGGGTCCGCCAAAAAACTTTTTTTTTTTGAAAATGCTTTAAAAAAAACTACTACTATTTTCTCAAATTCATTTTTTACTTGAAAGTAAATAAAATAATTTCATTCAAATGGCTGCCTCGGCTGGCCATGTAGTAGCCAACACGATCTGTCCAATTTTTAAGCACATTATCGATTGTGTGCAGCTGTATTTCACCAATGGCTTCACGAATATTGTCCTTTAAAGCGTAAATTGTCTCTGGCTTGTCGGCATAACACTTATCTTTGACGGCACCTCACAAATAATAGTCCAACGGTGTCAAATCGCAGCTCCGAGGTGGCCAACTGCGGCTGATAATGCGATCTTCAAAAGCAGGGCACAAAACATCGAGTGTAGCTTCGGCTATGTGGCACGTAGCGCCGTCCTGTTGAAACCAAATATTGCCAATATCCTCCTCTTCAATTTTTGTGAACAAAAATTCGTTCAACATGGCCCGATAATGATCGTCATTGACTGTAACGGCCACTCCTTGCTCATTGTCGAATTATGCCTCTGGACCAAAATCCTTACCAAACAGTGACTCGTTTGGGTGCGTCGTCTTTTCAATGTATGCGTGCGGGTTTTCTGTGCCCCAAATGCGACAATTTTGCTTGTTTACATACCCGCCAAGATCAAAATGAGCTTCATCTGAAAAGATGATTGATGATGCCAAAATCGGCATCTTCTATAGGCTACTCGTGTAGGCTACTGCATGGCCAGCCGGGGCAGCCATTTTAATGAAGTTATTTTCCATTATTAACCGGAAGGATTGTACTTTCAAAGAAAAAAAGAAATTTGAGAAAATATTCAGTTTTTTACAGCATTTAAAAAAAAAAAAGTTATTTGGCGGACCCTCTACAACATTTAGAAAATGTATTTTTAAATTGAAATGTCATTTTATTCCTGTGCAGCGTTATATATTTAAGTACTATTTGGCAAAACACATAGTTGCATTTCTATTTTTACTAGATTTTGAGTAGATTTTGCCGAAATCTACTAAATAAGTAGATTTTGTTTTGTATGGGAAATCTAGTTAAAATCAACTAGATTTGGCTCGAAATCTCATAAGTACTAGATTTCGCTGTAGTGTAAATGGGGTATTAGTTGAATTAATTTGACCGTATAATCACGTAAAATTTGATTTTGGTTTAAGAGAGCCGTATGGCAACTTTGGTTTTTCGGACAAATTTTTCGAAATTAATGAATTATGCTACAGAAAAATCTCATTATCTCATTTTTTGTCCGTACTTATAATATTGAGCAATCATCTTAGACTACTACCACTCTCCTGCTCCTTTTTTAGCGTATTACGTACTGTTCTAAGACAAAACATGAATATTCTCATATTTTCAAGCTTCCATTTTTAAACTGTGTTTTCAACTCTCTATTATCTAAGATCTCTGAAAATGTAGTGTTCTCTGGGCTCGGATAGTATATTTTTTCAACTAAATTTCAATATAAAGCAAAAAATATAATAAATAGAATAAAGTGTCGGCACTTATTCGGTCGAAAACACGGGTAACTTCAACTAGCAATTGAACTCAATAAACCGTCCCAATGGCCAATTATTCCTTCTTCAAAATTCTTTTTGCACTCAATGGTATGTCAAAGAAATAAATTTAAAATAATGACTGTAAAAAATGTATACAGAGTTGTAATTTGATATCAATATTGGTACTTTAAACTAATTCGGATACCCATTAATTTCTTATTCCAAAACTTCAACTCAATGCGAATATTTTTCGTAATTAATTAAGCAAAAAAAAAAAATTGTTATACTTAACATGTGACAAAAATTCCATTAAAATAACAGCGATCATCTGGTCAGTAAAAAACAATTTTTTTCTAATTCCCTAAAGAAATAATATCTGATATCTACATAAACAAAAAAATAAGCGGAAATGAAAGCCGAATGAAATATTGTTATGAAAATGGAAACATCGTTTAAGATTAACATGATTAACAAAAGCTACACTAACAAATACAACGAACTTGTTACAAGTGAACCAACAACATCAGTTTGAAAGAAAAGAGGATAGACAAGTAAGCGAGAACGCAACAACCAGCAATGTGAACAAAATACACAAGCAACACTGAAGTCTCGATAGAGTTCTTGAGAAGGCAAAACAACGAACGTTCGACGTTCAAGAACTTTCATCAGACTGTTTACTTGAGTATATAAAACGGCAAGACAAAGCAGGCAACGAACTGTAAGAATTCAGTCAGTCTTGTGTGAAGACGCGTTGCGTGGGAAGTGAATGATTGTGGTTCGAAGATCTCCGTTGTCAAGATCTAACGAACAATTGTTAGTGTGTACGTGAAAGAGTGTGCAAAAGAATAGTAATTAAGGCAAATTGTTGTTGTTTAAATCAAGTTGCGAAGAGTGGCATACGGAATTGTGCGAACAATAAAGAATTGATTTAAAACTTAACACACATTTTATTTTTATTTTATTTGCAATCTACGAACTCATATTTTTGACGTTTTCAAAAGGGTAAAAAGGTAACAATATATTTAGACTGACACAGAGATATTGTAGCAAGTTCTTCATCTCTTTCAATTTGCATTACCAGAAAGAAATTGAGTGGACTCTCATCTATACACTGAAAATCATCGTAGGCCAAAATTTGCAAAAGTGACCAATTTTCGAAGAATGTATTTCTATTAAACAAACCAAAAATGCTTTAAAAAAAAAGTCTGTCACATCGAAATGTAAAATTTAATTGCAAATCGATGGGCGGCATTCACAAACAGTTAATTATCTAACCAAACTAAATCAATATGGATTTTGATTTATTTTGTTCCGTCCCTTCTTTTTTCTTATAAATGATTAATAAAACATGTACTTCCTCTTGGTCTATCTGTCTGTCTGTCTGATAAGTTATTCTATTATAAACGTATTGTACGTGTTGACAATTTCATTTCTTATTCTATATATAGAGTAGAAGTTATTTTCTTCTTTTATGGAATATTTTATTTTCTTGAATTTGGAATGTTAGGGTGGAGTGTGTTGGGATTACAAAATGTGAACGATTTAAAAAATTCATAAATTTTTAATTGGTTTTAATTTAATATTCATAATTGATTTAATCTATGGCAATTACTATATATTAACAATAACAGCACCAATGACGAAGGCTGTATGTATGTATGTATACCCCTTTGTCTTATGGGGCATATTTGGACAACATTCTATTAAATTTTTTAAATACTTCACCCTAAATAGCTTTGTGGAGTTTTAAGTTTGGGTACTGTATATATTCTTTAGTTAATTGGATGTACATACCAGGTGTACCGGTATAAAGTGAGCGTTTTTTTTGTTTGTATGAAAATCGTTTTATTGAGAATACTGATAATTGCTGGCTACACCTAATTTTTATCTTTCGGACGGTTTCTATATTTCATGCCAATAACTACACAGAGAAAACTGAACCTAATAAATACATAGTAAATTAGAATAAAGTTTATAAGATTTCCCTATGGTTTTTTTTCAAGAAGAAATTCTTATTATTTTTATAAGGAAAACCTTTTTGAAAAAATCAAGAAGAAAACTTAGGGATTTTACTAGATAGTCTTCTTGATTTTTAAAAAGGTTTTCACCTTAATTTTATTAAGCTTTCTTTTTGTTTTTTTCAAAAATGTTTTCTTCTTGATTTTATTAGGTCCTCTTTTTGTTGTTTTCAAAAAGATTTTCTTCTTAATTTTATAAGGCTATCACTTTATTTTTTTAAATAATACTTCTTGATTTTGCTTGATATTATTATAGATTTTTATTGATATATTTACTTAGAAACTAATATAATATTTGTTGCTTTTGGGGAATATTCAGTCCTAAAAACATAGGATAACTTAATAATTATGTCTATACATTTCATGTAGGAAGCGCACTTCCACTTTAGGCCATCACAAAACACGAATAAATCAGAAATTTTGAAAAATGAGTTCAACAACTATTACTCTTGGCTGTAGTCTTTCTCTTTTTTCTGCATACCTTTTAACAATTTCTATGATTCTTGGTTCAATATCATTAAGAGTTGGTACTAAAGTGATGAAATCTGTTTGGGCATCGGCTATCGAGGGATTATATTCCTTATTAAGTCGTTGTGGCTGTAACAAAGCATGAAACAGTATTGTACATACACAGTACTTGGAATCTGAATAGAATATTGTAAATAAATGTAAAATCAAAATATCGCTTATGTCAAAATATAGTACCTTTTGTAATATTTTCATTACATAAATATTGTACGTAATATTCCCTTGATGCTCGGTCTTTAATTTCAAGGTCAAAAATTTAACAACTTTTTATAAAAAGTTTCCATCTTTAAGAATAAATTATTAGTTTTATCCGGCTATAAAAAATCATAATCCATTTCGACCTATTCGCAATAAAATAGATATTAAAAGTTAAATTAAATTAGATTAAAAATGTCAATACTTACAAGTTAATAACCTAAGTAATCATTATATCGTGGCCATTCTTGAAAAATATTCGTCAAAGATTTGGCATTTTGTATATCATCAATTCTATTTTTCTTTGTTTCCCTCCAAAAAGAAAGCACCTGTTCCCATGGACTCCAATTGTGCTGCAACCAGCACTTTTGCTCGAAATATTTATCTTTGAAAGAGAAAGATAGACGTATAAAGATGTACATATGTATATTAATTTAAGAAGTTTTAAATATTCATACCATTATGTAAATCTTTAAAAGATTCGTCCGCAGTGACAGGATAATCATCGGATTTTTCTTTTTCAACATTAGTCCAACGAGAAAATAACTTTAACTTGGATTTTTCTTCCCGTCTTTCCGTTTCAAAATTTTATTTGTTTTTTATAATACTTTTTTTTGTTGATTTTAAAAAAATTCAATTTTTTTATTTTAACTTTGTTTACTTTGTTACTTTGTTTTTTTAAGAAGGAATATTTTTATTACTTTTTTCCACTTCTTTACTTAAATATACTAAAAAAAAAATTATTAAGTAGCCTAATGAAATCTATAAGAAAAACCTTTTTGAAAAAATTTATTAGGTAGCCCATTGAAATTAATAAGAAATTCTTGTTTTATACAATTTAGAAGAAAACACAATTGAATCAATAAGTTTTTCTCTATGGATTGTAGTTTTTGTGGCAAAAATGACGGAAATTGAGTAAAAAAATGGTAAATAACAAGTTTTCTTCTTAAATGTATTTGTTTTACTTCTTGAAAAAATTAAAAAGATTTATCACATAAAAATAATAAGAGATCTCTACGAAAAAATCTTCGTTTCTTTCTGCGGTAATACCCTTCACTCCAAAAACGTTTCGTAGAGAAAATCTTCTTGATTTTATTAGGCAGTTTTCGCTCTGTGTATATTCATCTTTTGAAGTAAGCCAATTAGTCATCTAATTGCTGGCTTAAACTTAGGAATCTAAGTGCTGCTTATACTATGTTTTTGTGAGTCAGTATCGGTTTATTGAGCACAATATTTTAAGTGTTCAGACATAACAATATACGCAGTTCAGCTGCTTATTCAATATTCATTTGACAGCTGGTAAACAAAACAGTTGATTGTTTCAACAACATTGTTTTTATTTTGTTTTTGTTTTGTTGTTTTTTCTGTTTGTCGTTGTTGTTGTCCATTTTTCATAGCCAGTAACAATTCGATGCAACAGTGATTGTCAATCGTGTCTTTGATGCAAATTGTCACAAGTTCTTTTTTTCCGTAGGTCTGTCATTCAATTCTTTTGACACACATTTCACAAACAGTCACTCGTAATGGTAGCATTGGCTTCTGTAAGACCACTTGTGGGTTCTCTTAGCCTCAAGTACGGCAATTTCGCTTACCTACCGGAGATCAGCAATGATTATTCAAAGTGATGAGTAGATTCGAATTATACTCATAATTTCTGATACTTACACGCATTCATACTTATTTTAATATCATACTCATACTGCTCATGTTCAAAGTTTGAAGTACTCATCGTAGTCATACTTAACAACACGTATGATGATGTTGATTTCGACTCATGACTCAACATTTACAAGAATCACAAAATAAGTATGATTCGCGCATAAACACTACAATACTCGCTATCTTTTTCTTTCTTCTTTTTTTGTAAATGCAACAACAACTAAGACTGTAAATTTTGATGAATGATTCGAATCACTAAAATCATTTATGAGTATTATAAGTGTTTTTCTAAATTTATGAATCTGAATGCGTAGGCTTTTGAATCAAACATATTTCTAATGTTATGAGTTTGATGTCAACTCATTACAAGCTGTACTTATAAATCAATTTTGTAGTGAGTACGAATGAATCAGAGTAGTTGAATTTCAATACTGTTGACTCACTCATACTCGAAATTTCATGAGTACTTATAAGTAGCGATCTCTGTTACCAAGATTTAAATGAGCTTCATTCGAAAAGATGATTTTTTCCAATAAATTCCAACTTTGCTTAAGCGTAAATCGATGCATTACGTTCAGTGGATATAATATACTGAATTTTGTGACAGAATAGAATGTTATAAGTATTGCCAGATTCGTAATAACCATTGGTTGAAATTTAAGCCCATAATAATATGGCCCTATAATCGTATCGCTATAGTCTTGTACTATGTTCAGACATGCACTTTTATTGCGTAAATCGCAATAAACGCCATTATTGAGCTCAATATTTCATATAAAGCTTCAATTAGTTATTGCGCAATGAATGCGAAAATTGTTATAATATTGAGTAAAACTTAAAATGCAGCACTGTCATAAGTATGTTCAGTCCGCATATTGCAATTATTCGAACACTTTCTGTCGATATTTGACAACTCAAATGTCAACGACGACAAAAAAATAAATAAATACAATGTTGTTGAAACAACCAGCTGTTTTGCTGTCAAATGAATATTGAATCAGCAGCTGAACTGCGTATATTATGTCTGAACACTTAAAATATTGTTCTCAAATAACCGAATATTGGCTCAAAAAAGTACGTATCTGAAAATAGTCTTATAGGCTATTCATATTTTTAATTTTTTTTTATTAACATCATCTTTGGAATTTAATAACATTTTATTTATGTATCTGTGGTATCAATTTACTTATAATTTAATTTATTTATTTATTCAATTTGTTAATTTTAACTTTAAAAGGGAATTTAATAAATTTCTTGTTAATTTTAACTTTTAAAAGGGAATTTAATAAACTTCTTACATTTTCCTTTAAGCTATTTCGGAGAAATTTTTCAAACTATTTAATTAATAGAGCTTTAGCTTATTGTTGTAGATGATTTGTTGCAATTTTCCAATTTTCACATTATTGCCTTCGGCCAACAAGTTTACACATCACATTTTATCGACCTTTTTTTTTTGGACTTCAGAGTAGTGGGAAAGATTCTAACTACCATTTGCTTGTTGATTTTGTTTTTAAACTTGAAAATTTAATTGAAAAAGTTTTACATTTTTTTCCAAATACATTTGAATACTGCATTTCAGAGTCCAAAAACTTTCAACTGAATTCAAAAGTTTTTTTTTCTTTTCTATGTTTTATACTTTTATTTATTTACCCAGTTAGGGAGAAATATTTAAATTTATTGTTTCAATAGCACGAAATATTGTCTGTCTGTCTATCTATTCTTTCTCCATTTCTTTTCGTAAATGACTACGATAAAGAGCCACTTACCACAACCTTCGTTTATTTCCTCCACCTGAAATAATTTTCGTACATTTTATTGATCCGTGCGTTAAGATTCAAAACACGTTTTCAAATTTACTTTTCACGTGGCTGAAGGTGGTGGATAGAGTGTATTGAAACGCAGTGTTTCTTTTATTTTTCTTATTTTACTGCACGTGCTTTTAAATGTGTAGAGTGTGGGTTGATATATACTCAAGTGGTATCCATTAAATCACTCAAATACGCTTTTGTTTATTTGTTTCTTAAAATTTGTCAACCGTTCCTAGTTTTTCTAATTTCAAGGTTGTTTTTGCTTGTGGGTATGATCCACGCCTACAGTGGGTTAACAAAGTACAATATAAGTACATACATATATACACGTGTACATATCAGAGATCAGCAATGAGTATTCAAAAAAATGAGTAGAATCGAATCATACTCATGATTTCTGATATTTATACTCATTCATACTTATTTAAATATCATACTCATACTACTCATATTCAAAGTTTGAAATACTTATCGTACTCATACTTAAAAATACGCATAATGTTGTTGATATCGACTTTCCTTTACTCAACATTTACAAGAATCACAAAATAAGTATGATTCGCGTACGAACACTACAATACTCAAATGAAGGATGTATGCTTGTTTTGTTTGCTGTCTTTGTCTTTTTCTTTCTTCTTTTTGTTGTAAATGCAACAACAACTAATACTGTAAATTTTCACTCAAATCATTTATTAGTATTATAAGTATTTTCTTTAAATTTATGAATCTAAATGCGTAGGCTTATGAATCAAACATATTTCGAATGTTATGAGTTTGATGTCAACTTTGTACTCATACTCATTGCAACCAGTACTTATAAGTCAATGTTGTAGTGAATACGAATGAATCAGAGTAGTTGAATTTCAATACTGTTGACCCACTCATACCCAAAATTTCATGAGTACTTATGAGTAGCGAAAACCCGATTCACTTTTGGTCTTTGGTATATACATATATAGGAATACAAATAAAAAGGAATAATAATAACTGATAAAATATGTAGATATAATGGAGAAGTGATATGCGTTATGCTCACTTGAAATATCAGCGCAAATTTTTAGTGTGTAATCTACTATGGAAAAGCGTCTTTCCATATCTTTCTAATACTCTGAGATAAAAGCACAAAAACTTCTGAGTGATAATCAATGGCCGTAATTAGTGTGAAAGTAAATCTATCAACTCACCCGTGGCATCACAACGGGCCGCTATGCGTGCTCAAGTAAGCTTTGTGATATCAGAGCTACCACTCCGACCTAACCTAACCTAAATCTATCAACTTCAACTCGGTTTCTCAGATATGACATACCGGGAACGAATGGAATCAGATGGTGTCAATCTGAACTTTTTTTCAAGCAGAAAATCTGTATTTCCGCTGAAGAATAAAAATTTTTCATATCTAATTTCTCTTGGGTAGTCCTCAGTTGACCACAATCACCTGGATAACGATAGGTTAGTGACTAGACTTCTCGACACGTTAGGAGGCTGTAACACTATTCCATTGGGTTGTGTTCGTAGGGTCAAATTCTGGCTAATTGGTTCAGTACCATTCTGATCGTAGGAACTAAATGCTTTCGGAATGAAAGGAGGGTAAATTTGTTGCGGTATAATGACACCAGACATAAGACGAACAGTTCCCAAACTTTAAAAAGGGAATCTGGGATAAACACGTTTTACTCTAATCGGTAATTAAAAGGCAGTCTTCTAGACAAACATCCATTGAGAAGAATGCTGTATAAATTTATATTAAAAGTGAAAACGGTGAATATATAACTATTTTGGTAAAAAAAAATTAAATATATTCCCTAGAAAAGACTTCAATTAATAAATTAAATTTTTAATTGAATGAAATTGTATTCTCAAAACACTTATACTTATAATCTTATACGGTGTTCAAATATGCACATATATTGCGTAAATCGCAGTTAACGCCATTATTGAGTTCAATATTTCACAAAAAGTTTCAATTAATAATTTCACAATAAATACGCAAATTGTTATAATATTGAGTAAAACTTAAAATTCAGCACTGTCATAAGTGTGTTTAGTGAGCATATTACAATTAACAGAACACTTTCTGTTGATATTTAACAACTCAAATGTCAACAACGACAAAAAAAAATAAAAACAATGTTGTTGAAACAACCAGTTGTTTTGTTTACCAGCTGTCAAATGAATATTGAATATGCAGCTGAACTGCGTATATTATTATGCCTGAACACTTAAAATATTGTACTCATACATACATGCCGTTAGTATAATTCGCAAGGACGCTAAGACCACTTTTTTCCAAAATTGAGATTTTAATGCAAAACGGTAACAATACATATTTTACGACAACAAAAAATGTCATTATGTAGTTTAAAGTTGTTGTGATTTTGTGGTTTGCAAAAACGCTAAGTCCACAAAACTACGAAAAAAATAGAAGCACATGCTAAATCCACGAATATTATTTATTAATTATTATTAATTTTTGATCTAGGTCATTTAAACAGAGCTATTTTGTAAAAATAATTGCGTTTAAAAAGTTTACAAATTTTAAAAACTGAAAAAGCTACTTGGTTTTTTGTGTCTCCTGCAAAATTTGAAAAAAGGATTTAACACGAATTAGACTAACGATACATAATTGACCATTACAACCCTTCAGTCAGGATTACGGCCTAGCTTCTCACACCACTTATGTTGTGTGCGTTAATTTTATACATGAGTGGCGGGACCTACAGTTTAACGTCGACTCCGAATAACAGATTTTTGAGAAACTTTTTCATGGCAGGTTAATTTACTCACAGAGTTTTTGCCAGAAATCTGCTGAGAGGAAGTCGCCGAAGAAATATTTTCTTCATATTTCATTTTGATGTCTGACCTGGGATACGAACCCGGACTTTACGTCTAATAAGCCAACACACTACCTACTAGATTAAGGCGAAAATATTGTTCTCAATTAACCGAATATTGACTCAATAAAAGTGCATATCTAAACATAGTATTACTTAGTAATTTCGGACATTATTAAACAACTTTTTCAAGTTTTTTTTTTTAAAAGAAATCAAATAAAAAAATTGTTAAATTCATTGAAGATTTTGTGCTTAAAGAGGGTTTGTTCTAACTATTATTGACGAAGCAGAAAAACATTATTTTTTTGTTGTAGTCCACCCGAAGATGACTAATAAAATATAAATGGTGGATGATAATAAAAACAAGGCAGAGAAAATATTTAATGGTTGTGCCACAATCATGCAGTGACCCAAAAAATTAACAACCTTTTAGTTTTATATGGAAAAATACAAAAAAAGAAAAATAACAAATAATCGTTGCCGTCATTATTGTTGTTGTTGATGATAACGTTGAGTTCTTTTTATCCGACAAATGAAATCGAAAGCTTTTAGATTCTCTGTCTGGTAATTGGCTTTTTACTTCATGAATGCTATCCATACAGGATTATGGTTCGAATAGCGCCAACTACAGCAAAGCTGGTACTCAATCAAGAAAGAAAAAAATTGATATCTTAAAACAACAAAAAAGTAAGTAAAATGAAAGCGGAAATTGAAGTGGAGACACTGTGAGCTCTCATAAAAGCTGCGGTCTATTGCAAGCACGACAAAACTGACAACCAACAATGTAACTTATAAAACAAACAAAAACTCTTCAAATGAACTTAAATTAGTTGTTGTTATTAAAGTGAACTGAATGAACTTAAATGGAAGTGACTAAATCAGAGGCGAAATAAGAAAATCTTATAAAAAAATCAATTTTTTTTCACGTATACATATATCAAAACTGAATTTAATGCCGAAGTAAAAAACACTATAGTTTATTTGCTTAAGAGAAATAATAATAAAGATTTCAGCATCGAAAATATCAGAATAAAAAATGATAATTTCAGGTCTTTTGTTAAACACATCCCATTATACATACATTTTCCACGATATTGACACATAAATAGCTTGAATTTAACCAATGGTGTGGGTTCGGTTGACTTTGAGGACCGCTTTAGTATATGTTCTATTCATATATACATACATACCTGCGATTTAAAAGAACACTACAAGAAAAAGTCTAACGGGCTCAAATCGCACGAACTAGGTGGCCAGTTCACGTCACTTCAACGTAAAATCGCTCTTGGAGAATATTTAACGTGGCATGAGTTTTGAGACACGTAGTTAACACACATTTTATTTGTATTCAGATCAGCCCACACATCGATCTATAACGCTCACTATTGACCATTATGGCTTGATCAACGTCCTTTTTAATTATATATCGTTGCCTGCTTTGTCTTGCCTTTTTATATGCCCACGTAAACAGTCTGATGAAGGTTCATGAACTCGAACGTTCGGGGTTTCGCCTTCTCGAGAAATCCATCGTACTTTCATTGTTGTTTGTGTATTTTGTTCACATTGCTTGTAGTTGCGTTCTCGGTTACTTGTCTATCTCCTTTCCTTTAATACTGATGTTGTTGGTTTACTTGTAACAAGTTCGTTGTATTTGTTTGTGTAGCTTTTGCTCATTTTAGTGTTAAACGTTTTAGTGTTAAAATTTACGCCGTTTCCATTTTCATAACAATATAATTTTTTCGTTATAAATTGAATATTTTTGGATCTCATGTGGATTGATATCGTCCCAAACTGAATTCATCTAGAAATAGATCTTAACGCTTAAGACGATTTTTCGATGAAAATATCGGTCAGTTGCCAATTGCTTCAGAGTTCAATCAGAGAACACACGTCGTCTATCTTCAGTTCCTGGTATAGTTGAATTTTGTTCATGTGCAGGTCCAAGCGACGATGCAAAACTTGCAAAGTTGTGATCTTGAAAAGGCGAAGTTTTCGTGAGTAGGGCTAAATTGATTGACTTGGATTTTTCTACACATTCTCACGGACAGCGCCAATGTTTTCGGCAGATCTTGTGTTTTGTTAATAAGCGGATATTGGTTTCAGTAAACTAAACAGTGGCCTCGAATTCATTCACTATATAGTCCTATCGGCAGGATCGTAAAATGAGCGGTACCACTCTTTTTATATTTTATTCTCAATAATTTCTACTATATATTTTTTTAAAATTCGCTTTTTCTTCAAACATTCTTAATTGTAAAAGCTTTTAACAACGCTAAAACAATTTTTTCAATTTGGAAAAAACCAACGGATAAAAGTATTCAGACAGTGGTGCATGTAGACTCTTCTCTTTGACTGTATTGTCCGCATTTGCATCACTACTTTTAATGCTTCTTTGATTTCCTACAATTTTCTTTAATATCAAAAAGAATACAATTTAATTTGAAATTATTTTACCAGAAAATAGTAGAGGAATTATTTATTTTTTTTTCTTTTTTACCAAAGTATCCAAAGTTAATTACTTGTAGATGCAAAGGTGTCCTATAAATAAATCTTTTAAGTAGATATGAGTGAATGTACGCACATAATTGTTGCATAAATGACCATGAATGTAATGTACAGCTACAACAAATGAATAAAAGCCTTCTTATTGGCAGACAGCTGTCAATAACAGTTTAAATTGCTGAAAACACGATATATAAGAACTATACAAAAGCTTATACATAGTATATGCGGTACGGTTAAACAGCTCGTGTGATAAGAAAATTAATGAGATACAAGCTGAAAAAAAACATAATTTAGAGTCATCCGACACGTGCAACCAGCAGCAGCCAGGACATTCGTTGGATAAATGGCCCTATTATAACAACCAATCTCCATGACAGCTCATAAAAAGAAGAAAAATTCCAGTATTACTGTTATAACAGTTTAATGTATTGTTTCCTTGAGGTTTAATTACACGGTGCGACAGTCAAAATACACGCAGCTAATGACATACATACTTAGTGCAGGTTGGGAGTTTTGTTGAGCAGAACTCAAAAATATTTTTTTTATTTTATTCTCGAACCCTCCAAACTTGTTTTATTTGACAAAAACTATTTTTTTTGGACTTTACTCACAAATTTATTGATTACACAAACATTTCTGAACCAATGGCCAAAATTTAAACCGTATTAGAGAGGACAGAAATGGGCTTTTAAAACCTTTAAAAGGTATATTTAAAGGCTCATCTGTCAACTTTTCAAAAAACTTTGGATTTTGAAAATATTTTAAAAAACATTTGGATAATAAATAATTTTGTGTGAAAAGATGAATAATACAGTTTTTGACAAATAAAACAAGTTTGGAGGGTTCAAGAAATATAAAAAAGATAGTTAGTAGTAGAAGTTCTAAAAAAAAAACTCACAACTTACACTATGTCATTAGGTGGTTGTATTTAATTCTTTTTATTTTGTCGCATATTATCAATATCAATATTATTATCCCTCATTTTTCACATAAGTCTTTCAACCCTGAGTTTTGTTGCGAAACCTGATTGCGTATTTCCAATTTTGAATTCAAATATAATCACAATGCCAAAGATTTTCGGGAAACATGGAAATTCAAATAACCTTATCGTAATCCTGAGTTATTTCGAATCCATCGGTTATTTCAAATCTGGCAATACTTATGTCATTCTATTCTGTCACAAAATTCAGTATATTATCTCCACTGAAAGTAATTAATCGATTTACGCTTGAGCAACGTTGAGATTTATCGGAAATTTATTTCCAAAACAAAGATAATTGGTCGGAAATTGAACAAAAATATCGTACAAAATTTGATCGCAAGGAAGGACCAACAAGTTTGTGAAACTGGTTTCATTGTTGATGCACCAAGCCGTAAGCGTGCTCCTACAGCGCATACACCAGCAAATATCGAAGCATTGGCTGAGAGTCTGAGAATCTATCGATATCAACTCGTCATCGTTTTCAAAATTTGAACAATTCACGCACCGGTCTATGTCGAATTTTGCGAAAAGATCCTGGTATTAAGCCTTACAAAGCTCAATTGGTTCAAAAGTTCAAACCGCATTTCCATCCGATTAGTTTTCGATCCGCTAGATGGGCTCACCAGAAACTGTATGATGACGTCGATTTTGCCAAAAAAAAATCATCTTTTCGGATGAAGCTTCTTTTCATTTCATTGCCGTATTTGGAGCTCAGAAAAGCCATACTTAGTTTTACAAAAGCCAATGCACCCATTACGAGTGACTGTTTGGTGTGACTTGTGAAACGGAGGCATCATTGCCACATATTTCTTTGAAAATGAGGACGGCACAACTATTACGGTCAATGGAGACACCTATCGCACTATGATAATATTTATGATATCGATTTTTTTGTACCCGCTCTTCATGGTAATGATGTAAACGATGTTGCTTTCAAAAGGATGATGGAACTTGCCACACATATCATGCCATAACTGATTTATTGCGTCAACCGTTTGATTGCCGTTTAATTAGCCGAAATGATGACGTCAATTGGCAGCCAAAGAACTGCCATTTGACACCGTTAGACAATTTTTTGTGGGGCACCCTTAAAGAAAAATTTTATGCCGGCAAACCAGAGTCAATTGAACATTTGAAGGCCAACATTCATGATGCCATTGCCGAGATACGACCCCATACATTTGGAAAAGTGCACGAAAAACGGTTCGATCGAATGAGACACTGAGGCCAGCCGCGTAAGCCCTATGAATGAAATAATATTCCATTTCTTCACAACAAAAAAATAAATTTGACAAAATTTCAAACCGTTTTTGTTTTATTTTGTTTTTTAAATTTAAATTTTTAAATGGCCCACCCTATATATGAAGGTGAATTTTTAATGAAATTTTGTGTGCGATTTTAAGCAAACAAATTTGTCGAAAATAAATGGTATGGGCTAGTACACAATTTGGAAATGAGCAATCAGTAACAACAATAAATGGGTTCATGCTATTTTTAAATTACATTTCTCTTACATACATACATGTTTAATGCCTGTAGTATTCAGTATTTATCTTGTCATTCATTTTTATAACTTGTCTGTATTTATTGTATTTTTTTCAATATTACTTATCGATATATATATGAGTTCAGACGGAGCGTCTCTTATTCAAGGTCATTAGCACGTGCCTGATTTTCTAATTGAAGACTTATAGAATTTTTAATTTTCTTATTGTTTGCCTCCTTACGATTGTCTAGTTTTTTTTCCTTGTTTTTATTGTAATAAAAAAAGTAACTGCATATTATTATTATTAGAAAGCAAAGAACGTCTTACAAAACAAAAGGAATATAAAATAATAGAACTTCAACTGTAATGATTGTATCGCAAGTGTGTGTGTATGGTAAATATATTTGTTAGTACTAAAAACAGTTCTTTATTGTAGATTCCTTATTTTAATAGTTTTTCTTTTCCATTTTTATTGTCTGAATAAATTTCGAAAAAAACTAAATAAATAAAAAAAAAACGACTTCATACATTTGCTTTGTTATACAAACTAAGCAATAGTAATGAAAGTAATATACAATGGCTGAAATGCCTAGGCGTGTACCGAATCTTAGATATCCTACAACTAAGAATAACTTAATCACATAAAAACAAATAAAAATTCCTTTGAATTTAGAAATGTATTCATTTTCTTTTTACAGCACAAAAGAAAGCAGGGAGGTCTTTAATACTTTCATGAATATATGTTGGAATCGAATATACCGATTTCCTCAACAGTACTTCATATAAAATTCTAAAGAATATGATCTCACATAAAACCATCATCGTAGAGCTTCTGCCTTCATTAAAACCAAAAATATCGACATTAATACGGTATCAGACAATATATATTTTCTTCGCGTCTGTTAGTTTTTTACTACTGCGTGTACGATGTACATATCAGAGATCAGCAATGAGTATTCAAAAAGATGATTAGAATCGAATCATACTCATGATTTCTGATATTTATACTCATTCATACTTATTTTAATATCATACTCATACTACTCACATTCAAAGTTTGAAGTACTTATCATATTCATACTTAACAATGCGTATGATGTTGTTGATTTCGATTCACCATGACTCAACATTTACAAGAATTACAAAATAAGTATGATTCGCGTACGAACACTAAAATACTCACTAAAAGGTTGTGTGTTTGCTCTGCTTAATGGTTTGTCTTTTTTGTTTATGTATATTTCTTTTTTTTTTTGTAAATTTGATGTAAATTTTAATGAATGCCTCGAGTCACTTGAATGATTTATAAGTATTTTTCTGAAGTTCTGAATCTGAATGTGTAGGTGTATGAATCAAACATATTTCGAATGTTATGAGTTTGATGTCAACGTTGTACTCATACTCATTGCAACCAGTACTTATAAACCAATATTGTAGTGAGTTCGAATGAATCAGAGTAGTTAAATTTCAATACTGTTAACTCACTTATATTCAAAATTTAATGAGTGTTTATGAGTAGCGAAAAAACGATTCATTGCTGATCTCTGGTACATACCATACATACCATTTATACGCATTTATAAATAATTTCATTTCTTTGTAAGGCTCGTGTAATACCCATAAATCAATATTATTGCCGCCTGTTCCCTTGATTTCCGTTACTTTATTGTTATTTTTGATGGTGTGTTTCCCTTTAGAAACAGTTACGCATACATACATGTATACAATAACTCCATACCACATTCACATATAATATTCCTTTATTTTTCCTTTATTGTTTTCCAATATATTTTTCTACTACAAACATTTTTTAGGTATTGTCCGTAGGAAATGATTCAGTTTTTATTAGGGAAGCCCTGCGGAATTGATTTTTAAAAATCCCGGGATTCGGGATTTTAAAATCCCGACACTGAAATTCAGGGATTTTTCGGAACAATTCGGGATCGAAAAATCCCGAAATACCTAAGAACACTATTTAGTGTCCAAAATATATATATACATATATATTAATTATATTCATTGTTTTAAGTAATTTTTTAAAAAGATTAAATCCTCTAATATTTCATCGAAGGGACTTAATTTTGTTGTGAACATACACTGCCACTGAAAAACTTGTTTCGCAATCTACACTTGTGGGCAAAATGGTTCCAAGATAGCTATGTGCAGGATATAACTATTCGCCTGTAAAACCTTGTGATTCAAACAAATCTATATCCTTAGAAAGTTGATTTTCAGTTGATCATTAGCTGTATTAACACCTTTTATTGGAATTCGAGGGCAACGTTAAGCTTTTTAATAATGGAAGTTGGGTTCTCGTTCAATTCCATGACGTTTGATATAGAATATTCACTTAACTATTAATAATGATACACTAGAAAAACCTCACTACTAATGTAATAATTATTAAAAAAACCATGCCTTTATAAAATATATGAATGAATTTGCAATCCCGAAAATACCGGGTCAAGTTTTAAGAAATCCTGAGATTCACGATTTGCGAATCCCGAAAATTCCGGGATATTAGGTTTTAGGATTACCCGATTGGCATCCCTAGTTTGTATGTATTTTTTGCTTCTACCTAAACAAACAAACTCAGGCTATACCCTGTAGGAACACTGATGTCAATCGTCTTTGTGACTATTACAAGTATTTTTCTAAATTTATGAATCTGAATGAGTAGGCGTATGAATCAAACATTTTTCGAATGTTATGAGTTTGATGTTAACGTTGTACTCATACTCATTGCAACCTGTACTTATAAATCAATGTTGTAGTGAGTACGAATGAATCAGTAGTTGAATTTCAATACTGTTGACTCACTCATACTCAGAATTTTATGAGTACTTATGAGTAGCGAAAAAACGAATGTAATTTTTAGTAATTTTTTATTTTGGAGTTTCTCAACTAAATTAATGTGCACAAACTTTGTTAGCCTAGTTTATATATGTACATATGCATGTATACTAGAGCGGGTCGCTCTCTATGGATAAAAAAAAAGTTATGTCAGTCACCCCCTAGGAATAATGGTATATTAATAACATTTCCAAAACTATAAAAATTATTTTTTTGCCACGCCTAGAAATACCGCCCTTTTTGTTTTTTATATACTACGTCGCCATTTTAGGTCCGATCATAACATGTCATATATCAGTGTTTGTGGCTTGACGGCAGCTACATTTCACTCTAAGACGAATTTTTAATTCGACATCATATTCTATTCTCGACTTCTGGTATATCGGATCGTTCCCCAAAATTAGTAATTGTGGCTATGCAGGCATAAAGAGCATTTATTTATATAAAATATTCGCTTTTAAAATGCTCACTTTTATGCATTAATAGCTATTTTACAGATATTTTAAAATGTTCAAATATTCATTCACAACCGTTCAAAAATTTACTTCAAAATTATTTTTAATGCCACATATTTAAGAAATTTTATTTTAATTCTGTTAAGTAATAATATTTTAATGGAACAATTATTATTTATATTAATTGTCTGTATTATTATACTATACTATTTGAAACATTGTTTTCAAAAAATATGTTTTTACCATATTTTCAAGAAAGTTGTCTACTTGTTCCTTAGAGTACTATAAAAATTATACTTTTAGAATTTCCATGTTACTCTCAAAATACAGAACGTTTTGTACGAGTGGGAAGTGAATCTGCTGCTAAAGTAACAGATGATAGGCGTGTTGGCTACATATTTGCAAAATTAAGAAGTCGTGAGCAATACCAACAGCTCAAATCTCGTCAAAATCTACAACGTATAGATTAAGCTTGTTTAAATACTTTAATAAAATTATAAATTTTTATTACGATAAGTTTACTTTTCTTTTAATTACTTACTTTAAATGTACTTCATATAATAATCAAAAAAATTTATTTGTAATTTCTTTATAACTGTATTATTTTTAAGTATTTATTAATAAAATGTTTCTTACTTATCAACAACTACTACTGAATAAAATGGCCTTTCTTGTTTTTGATAATGGGACTTAAGAATCCAAAGATCCAATTTGCTTTGTAACGGAAAAATAAATACATATATGTATTTTTTTTGAAATATATTTAAAGATGTTTTCGACACATTTTAATGCATTTTTTGTTTGTTGCGAGAAAGGTTGTGAATGAATATTTGAACATTTTAAAATATCTGTAAAATAGCTGTTAATGCATAAAAGTGAGCATTTTAAAAGCGACTATTTTATATAATTAAATGCTCTTTATGCTTGCATAGCCACAATTACTAATTTTGGGGAAGGATCCGATATACCAGAAGTCGAGCATAGAATATGATGTCGAATTAAAAAATCATCTTAGTGTGAAATGTAGCTGCCGTCAAGCCACAAACACTGATATATGATATATTATGATCGGACCTAAAATGGCGACGTAGTATATAAAAAACAAAAAGGGCGGTATTTCTAGGCGTGGCAAAAAAATATTTTTTATATTTTTGGGAACGTTATTAATATACCTTTAATCCTAGGGGGTGACTGGCTCAACTTTTTTTTTCGACCCACCCTAGTATACATTAGGGTGGGTCGAAAAAAAAAGTTGAGCCAGTCACCCCCTAGGATTAAAGGTATATTGATAACGTTCCCAAAAATATAAAAATTATTTTTTTGCCACGCCTAGAAATACCGCCCTTTTTGTTTTTTATATACTACGTCGTCATTTTAAGTCCGATCATAACATATCATATATCAGTGTTTGTGGCTTGACGGCAGCTACATCTCACTCTAAGATGATTTTTTAATTCGACATCATATTCTATGCTCGACTTCTGGTATTTCGGATCCTTCCCCAAAATTAGTAATTGTGGCTATGCAGGCATAAAGAGCATTTAATTATATAAAATATTCGCTTTTAAAATGCTCACTTTTATGCATTAACAGCTATTTTACAGATATTTTAAAATGTTCAAATATTCATTCGCAACCTTTCTCGCAACAAACAAAAAATGCATAAAAATGTGTCGAAAACATCATTAAATAAGTTTCTAAAAAAAATATATGTATTTATTTTTCCGCTACAAAGCAAATTGGATCTTCTGATTCTTAAGTCCCATTATCAAAAACAAAAAAGGCCATTTTATTCAATAGTAGTTGTTGATAAGTAAGAAAAATTTTGTTAATAAATACTTAAAAATAATACAGTTATAAAGAAATTACAAATACAGTGAAAGCTCCATTGGCGGAGATCTCCGCTAGACGGACGCTTTTCTAAGTCCCATCAATTAGGTCTTGAAAATATGGTAAAAACATATTTTTTGAAAACAATGTTTCAAATAGTATAGTATAATAATACAGACAATTAATATAAATAATAAATGTTCCATTAAAACATTATTACTTAGCAGAATTAAAATAAAATTTCTTAAATATGTGGCATTAAAAATATAAATAATTTTGAAGTAAATTTTTGAACGGTTGTGAATGAATATTTGAACATTTTAAAATATCTGTAAAATAGCTGTTAATGCATAAAAGTGAGCATTTTAAAAGCGAATATTTTATATAATTAAATGCTCTTTATGCCTGCATAGCCACAATTACTAATTTTGGGGAAGGATCCGATATACCAGAAGTCGAGCATAGAATATGATGCCGAATTAAAAATTCGTCTTAGAGTGAAATATAGCTGCCGTCAAGCCACAAACACTGATATATGATATGTTATGATCGGACCTAAAATGGCGACGTAGTATATAAAAAACAAAAAGGGCGGTATTTCTAGGCGTGGCAAAAAAATAATTTTTATATTTTTGGGAACGTTATTAATATACCTTTAATCCTAGGGGGTGACTGACACAACTTTTTTTTTGTCCATAGAGAGCGACCCGCTCTAATGTATACCTGCTTGAACTAGTAATCTAGTAAGAGTCCAAAAGGGCAGAAATAATGAAAAAAATTTGCTAGCTAAGCTCGGTCCTTAGGTTCAAGGACAGCATCGGAGACTATAATTAACAAATTACACTAATGAATCTCCGGATCTAATGTCTCCATATATATGGCTCACAAGAACCCAATCGAAAGCCATTTTCTTGGGTATAATTAGTCAGTAGTGAAACAGCATAGTTTTACTAACAATTGGTCACACACACAAGCCGTTGTATTGAGTGTATCGTTGGACGAATATACAACAGTGTATGTTTGTTGTTGATCAAATCAAATCAAATTGTTTGAATGGCGAAAATTATGCAGAAGAATAAGAAGAAGACATTTCGAATACGAAATACACAATACAGCATAGCATTGAGCATTCACAAACAACCAAGTGTATTCAATACAACATACACGATACAAAGTCGTGTGAATTGGCTAAATATTTCCTACAGGGTAGTTTCAACAAAATAGAATGTACAATTGTATGGTATGGTATGCAATATGAGACCGAAGTAAAGTTTGGTCTTTACGTCTATGTGAAGACGTTTCCATGTACAAACAAGTTCATTAGTAAATACATGTATTGGCTTTTAATTCCTTTAACACTTCTGCTTGTATAAAATATACTCCAACAAGTTATGTATGTACTCGTATGTGTAGAGTCAACGCCATAAATTATCTGAAAATGCACAGAAAAAAAACAAGATGATTTCGATTTCATAAAATAAGAAGAACACTTACATGATGGAAGTTCTTTATATATGTACATATGTATGTATGTATATATAATATTGTTACGTTTTTACTTTTTCAGAAACATAACATAAAGAAACGGGATGGCTTGCTTATTAGTAAACAAAAAAAACCGATTTTTCCGCCTATAATAAGTTGCTGATTTACAAACAAATTTTGAAGTCAATAGAGGAGTTGTGGAATCTAAATATGAAGATGAACTACAATCATTGTAATTGAAATTGTAGATACTAGGTTTCTATCCATCACTAGCGAATACATTACATACATACATAATTAGCCATTACAATCCTTCAGTCAAGATTACAGTCTAGCTTCTCACACCACTCATGTTGTGTGCGTTAATTTTATACGTGAGTGGCGGGACCTACAGTTTAACGTCGACTCCGAAATATTTTTTTTTTCATATTTCCTTTTGATGTCTGACCTGTCATGCGAATCCGGGCTTTACGTCTAATAAGCCAACACCCTACCTACTAGACTACGGCGACCAAATACATTACATTAACTAAATATACAAAATATGTATTAGCGTTTACGGTAGTGATCATATTTTATCAAATGAAGAGTCGATCTCTTCGCACTTTAAGACCGTCAGCACTTTTTTATATTTTTAAATTAAATTTTGCAATTAAAGGTGGAAAAATTAGAAAAACATATTTTTCAAGTTTACATGATTAAAACTCATATCAAGTAAGTGTGAACAATATGGTTATGTATACCGTTCTAATGGGTTATCTATCCCCATTTCAAAAATCGGTTCCATAAATATTTGTGTAATCAAATGCTTTGTGTGATAAGTTTAAAAAAGTTTAAAATATAGAAAAAATATTTGTAAGTTCTATCCAACTAAGTTCTTTTCAACGGTTATATTTTCACTGCCACACCGTGTTCAAAAATTGACTCTATACGTTCCTGTAATTTTTACAATATTAGAATTATAGTTTGCATTGACAGGTACCTTAAATAAACAATTTTTTGTGTGCAACAAAGTATGTTTCGGAATTTTATTCGAAATTTTAGTTTATAATGCAATAAAAATAACTGTAATTAATACACAACAATTCAAAAGAAAACACGATTGCCCTACTCCTTTCACAACCAAATTCATGCTAAAGCTGCAAGTCGTGTACCAGGGGTAAAACGAAATGAAGCCTTAAAACCTGTTTCTCAATCATAACACAGAGCTTCTACTTGTATATCAGTATTGTTAGATTTCTACCTTTTGAAAAACGTTTAAAATATGTGTTCGTTGATTGCAAACAAAATAAAAACAAATTTGTGTTTAGTTTCAATTAAACTCTTTATTGTTGACATAATTTTATGTGCCACTGTTCATAACTTGATGTTACAACAACAATTTGCTTAGTTCGTTATTCTTCTTTACACTTCTGCTTGCGTAACCATTAACAATTGTTCGGCAGGTATTTACAACGGCGATCTTCAAACCACGACTGTTCTCTTCACACGCAAGACGTCTTCACACAAGACTGACTGAATTCTTACTACTCGTTGCCTATTTTGTCTTGCCTTTTTATATGCCCACGTAAACAGTCTGATAAAGGTTCTTCAAGTCGAACGTTCGTGGTTTCGCCTTCTCGAGAACTCTACCGCGATTTCATTGTTGTTTGTGTATTTTGTTCACGATGCTTGTTGTTGCGTTCTCGCTTAGTTGTCTATCCCCTTTTCTTTCATACTCATGGTTTTTCGTTTTTGTAGCTTTTGTTTCTCTCGGGTCATACCGTGAATTGTGGATACAAAACAGAATCAATGCAACAAAATCTCTTAATATAATCAAAATATTTTCATATAAAATATAAACCACATTTATGCAACATCTACATATGTTGTCGAGAAATAAAACTTTTTTCAATATTATTACTATTGTAAGTATGTACACACCGTAACTAAACTGTGCTTTATCTAATATTTGCTAGAAAACGTGGCGTTGTTAAAGTACAAAATTGTTAACTTTTTTTTTTTTGTATTTAACAGACCATATCCTTTCAATTGCTTTTCTGTTATTTTCTTCATGCTACATTTGCTGCTGATGACAAATAGTAAACAAGTATAAAAATTTATTTTTTTCTGCCATTTTAACGCTTGCTTTGCTATTACGTCGTAGTCATGTATGTAGGTCCAGTATTCATGCATTGATAAATTTTATTTGGATTTTCTATAAATAAACACATGAGACATTAAAGTGGTGAACAGAATAGCCGCTGTGGTACAACGTAAAGAGTAGCGCTGCAAGCAACTTGGCTATTTAAATTGCTGTAAACAGCATACAGCTAATTCTGTTTTTACACGGTAGATTGGTTCCAGAAAAAACCGTGTAAAAAAGACACTGATCGTATGCAAAAATAGGTGATTGGTTCCCAATCTCTAAAACCTATTAAAATTAGTTAAAACAAGGATTTTTTATGAAGTATTCAGGTTTATTTTATTAAATCACATATATAATGTTTATTTTTACAAGCATAGTTATTAAAGATAAAAAAATGCCTTCTAAGCTTAAAAATAATATAAATTAAATGTTCAGGCAAGTTAAGGAACTAACAACAATTTAGTGAAACAGCTATGTTGTTAACGAAAAGAATAGGTAATTCAATTTATAAAGTAAAAAAATAAAAAAATAAGTGATAATCATAAATACAGGAACATAAATTTAATTGCTGTCATCGTCAGTTTTATCCTTATCCAAAGTGTCCAAAATGTACTGGAATGTTCGTTTGATGTAGTAAGTTTTAAATGTTGCGATAATTCCTTGGTCCAGTGGTTGGATAAGGGATGTGGTATTCGGTGGCAGGAACAAAACTTGTACATTTTCGTGTTCCAACAGAGGATGCGCGAGTGCATTGTCTACCAACAGAAGAACTTTAAATTCTAAGCCTTTTTCATTCTTATATTTTCTAATTTCTGGCACAAAATATTTAATTACCCATTCTGTGAAAACTGTAGTAGTCACCCATGCTTTTTTATTGGCCATCCAATTAACTGGCAATGTATCAAAATCGACACCTTTCATTGCTCGAGATTAAAGAGCACAATTGATAAGCAGGGGCTTTAACATCCGATCTCCAGAAGCGTTACTGGAAAAAAAAAAGTGACGATCGTTTTCAACTTTAAACCCACCAGCACTTTTCTGCGATTTGGCCACATATGTTCTTCTCGGCATTTTTTTTCCAAAAAAGACCAGTTTCGTCGGCATTAAAAACCTGATCTGGACTGTATCCACCATCGGCTATAATTTTTTTAAGTTTTAGTGGAAATTTTTGGCGGCTTTCTGATCTCCAGAAGCAATCTCGCCCTTGATTTTTATGTTATGAAGCGCATGCCTTTGAAGAAATCCCGTTAACCAACCTGTGCTTGCAGAAAATAAGTAGCTCCTCTCAGTTGATTGTGTGGATGTAGACGGTTGTTCGTAATTTATCATTTTATAAAACCTTAATGCTTGCTGTTTGATATTGTTTCCGTCTACGGGAATTTGTTTTTGTGCATTGTCCTCAAGCCATATTATGAGTGCTTTTTCAATTTATTCTTTAACAGAATCTCTAGTGTATGACGAAGACTTCACAGATAATTTCGTTCCAGAAATCACCGATTGCCTAATTGCAATTTCATTTTATAGTTCTTATTGTGGCTTCATTAAAACCAAACATTTTGTCAAGAAAGGTTGAGCCTTATCCATTTCGAAGGCGATCTAAAATTTCAATTTTGGTTTCCAAAGAAATTGCTTTACGTTTTAGTTTTGTATTTGACATTTTCTTTTAGGGATTCATAAAATATTTAACAAAATTAAAAAATATAAATAACTTAATAAATATAATATATTTTTTGGCTCACCTTTTTAAATTGTGATATGAACTTACTTTGCAAAAATTAAATTTGACAAAAAAAAATTTAAGCACAAAAAATTTTAAATCGTGCTAAATGGAATAAAATCGTGTAAAAAAAATTAAAAATATTTTATTTTCAAACCGTGTTATGTCAAAACCGTGTAAAAACAGAATTAGGTGTACGTACATAATGTAGTTGTAGTAGTCGCTGCAGTAGAAGCCGGACGGATAGAAATTGTATTGAGGGTTTCCATGAGTTTCAATACATACCACATAAAATAAGTGAAATATAAAATTTAATATGTGTGTGAAGGTAGATTTTAAAGTCTATCTCCCCAGACGCAAGCCAAGTCAGTTAACAGAGCTCTGTTATGTTACTAACAGCACAGCTAACCAGTAACGCAACGGTTTGACAGTTCATAGACCAGTCGTGAAAGAGACAGCAAATATTACCAAAAAGTATTTCTGTCTCTCTCTGATTGCAACTTTGTTTTGTTTATGTTTTATTTTCGGGGTGGATTTTTATTATTGGCGAGAGTTAATAAAAAATTTAATTTTTGTCTAAAACTATTAATAAATAATAAAAACAACTAATAACATTAATAATTTTTAACTTTTTCTCTCAAGAAATTAAAAAATATTGGCAACTTTCAACAAGAAAACTTTTTTATGAGCAGTACGTCTTATTTTGATATTGTAATATTTAGCTTGTTAATAACCTTTTGCACATGAAGCTATATTCATTGTGACCGAAAATCAACCACATTTCGATTAATATTTAAATATTTAAGAATCTTTAAAATTTTCATTGAAGAAATTAAAAAATATTCCAAATTTTCCCTTTTTTAACACAAAATAAATGTTTGTTTACATTTAATTTTTCTGCTTTATCCGCCAGTTTTCACTCTGTATATCTGTTGCTTCTAACACATTTGCTTTGCAATACATTGTAAGATTTTTTTTCTCCCTCTAAGTCGTCCTGCGTTTATATGTTGTGAACGTTTTTCAACTGTCAAAGGTTGCACTACTTGTTATACTTTGACTAACAGACTCATTAAACAATTCATTTAGGGCTGGGAAAGAAAAACAGGAAAAACTATTTAAATTTCTGCGTAAAATAAGATAAAAAAGAAAGCAAAAGGTGATAAAATAAGTCCTATAATTAATCACTGTTACAAAATATTGCGTAATAAGAACTGCAATAAACAGGTAACACATTTCCGAAAACAAATGTAATCCGATAAATAAATCAAAATAGGGATAAATCCGGATAACATGGACGGACAAAATAAATTGTTTTAAAGCATTTTACATCCCTTTAGGTAAATCAATCGCCAGAAACATTAACAGAGCGAGTTTTCATAACAGATTGCATAATTTTCCGAGATTTCAGATTTTAAAATCCACTAAGTGTCCTTTTGTGGAAAAAAGAACGGAGCGAGTGGGCGGACAAAGTAAATTGTTTTTAAAGCATTTTACGTCCCTTTAACACTAGATTTACCGCGCCAGTCAAAATGACTGGTTTTAACTTTTTAGACTTAAATATTGACTTTGTGTGAATATTTTTTTCCGCAACTATTATATGATTTTTATAACGACAACTAAATACAATAAATTTGATAACTTATTTTGATCTTGTGTCCACAATAAAAAAAAATAATTTTTGTTTTTGGTACTTATACCGGTACCAGTCATTTTGACTGGTATGTTTTTCTATGGCAGAAGACTATTCCTTTTCGTAATATACAAAAACGAATGTGTATGCGGTTTCCTTCTATTTCTGAAGAGGATAATGAAAGCGGAGAAGATACACAACTTGAAGATACTGCAAGTGGAACTATTTGTAAAAAAGCAAAAAAAGGAGGTGTTGTTGGAAGGTTACCAACTCGTTGCATATTCAAAGATTTATCTAGGCGTACAGCATATGCTACAGGAAATATTATGGAAGAGAAGCCAAGCAGTTGCTTTTTACTATTGATTGACTACCATATATTAGAGCATATCAAAATCGAGTCAGAAGCCTCTAGAGTTTTAGGGAAGAAATGGACACTTTCACAGGATAAATTGAAAGCTCTACTGTATGCCCGAGGTCATAAGAAGCAAGAGGTTTGAAGCTGTCGTATTTATGTAACAAAAAATGGAGTTCTGAATTTTTTTCTATAACTATTAGTGGCTTGACTTTACAGAAATTTTACGTTTCATTCGTTTCGATAAAAGAAATGAAAGGGTTCAACGCTTGCAAACTGAAAAATTTGCGTTAGTGTCAACTGCTTAGAACAAATTGTCAACAGCCAAAACTGTTTCAAACCAGGAGCAAATATTACATAGGTGAATAGAATAGATGAACAATTGTTTCCAATAAAAGCCAGATGTAGGTTTACATAGTATATGCAAACAAACCAGACAACTTTGGAATAAAATTCTGGCTGGCTGGCTGGTATCTAAACACGAAATTTGGCAACACCTCTTGTTGAATTTGTAGTAATGAGACTACTGGAGCCTTATACCATGAAAGGTAGGACTGTAACAACCGACAACTTTTTCACCAGTGTTTCTTTAGGTTCTAAATTATTAGCCAAAAACACTACGTTGCTTGGTACCGAACATTCGAACAAACGGGACCTTCCAAAAATTTGCAAGGAAAAGAAGGATAGTATGGCTCGTATTCGAACATTACTACATACAAAAAATGAATGTACACTTAGAGTTTATAAAGTTAAGCCCAACAACAACAGATCAAATGGTACGAAAAGATAGTGTGAAATCAGGATCTAGGAGGTGGCCACTTCAAGATTTTTTATATTTTAGAATTGTGTCGGAATAAATTCCTGAATTTTGTATAAAAATACAACCGGAAAGAATATTTCAAGGAAGGATTTTTTGTATCGTTTGGCTGAAGAACTCACCACTGATTATTAGTCATCAGGTCAAGAGACAATAAGTGAAGCTGACTGTCCAACAACTCCTCTTCCAGAAACACCCCGCCCAATACGTAAATGGTGCCAAATAGGATATTTTACCAATACTGTTTATTAATTCTATAAAACATTATAGTACGTACTAAATTTACACGCTCAAAACGTCTTTTTTGATTACCAGTCATATTGACTGGTATTGGTATAAATAGGTATAAAAATTTGTTGGTAAATCTAGTGTTAACTAAATCAATCGCCAGAACCCTTAACAGAGCGTGTTTTCATAGTAGATTTTGAAATTAGGAGATCGATTTTAAAATCATAAATTTAATGATGTTGGGGAGTAGCTGCAGTTGGTTGTGAATTTATTATACGTATTTTGTTCGAAATTCACACATAATTATTGCGTTATGCTGTAAGTTTTTGAAAAAGGTTGCGTGGCAATTATATAAGCAAGCTTCACAATTCTGTTCGCATTCTTTTTTGTTACGTTACTCATTACATCGTGAGCTTCGGCTTCTACTGCAACTACTTTATTCTGTTCCAGGCCTAAAACCTTGTATATTTTGATTTTTAAATTGCATTGCTATGTTTAATATCGTATAAATCACAATATTTTGTTAAAATTTCTTAATTTCACTTTCATTTTATTGTATGTAATGTAGATTCTAGAAGTCGCCGTGTTCTAGTAGGTAGTGTGTTGGCTTGTTATACGAAAGGCCCGAGTTCGAATCCCAGGTCAGACATCAAAATGAAATATGAAAAAAATATTTCTTCGGCGACTTCCTCTCAGCAGATTTCTGGCAAAAATTCTGAGAGTAAAAATTGCCATGCAAAATGCATGTTATTTTAGTGTTGCTGACAATACTATTATTATTGTCATTCTTGATGTCACTAATACTGTAGTTAATGTTGCATGAACATGTATTGATAATAACAACAATATTTTTCACTTCAATAAGCAATAACAAACCATATACCCACACTCACATGCATTGATGAAATCCATATTTCTTTTGAATGGACACTAGCATGTGTTAGCATAACAGAGGAGGCAATGAGAACCCGTTCTACAGAAGACTTGAGGCTCTGATGAATTTAAGTCCGCTATACATGCCAGTAAAGGTTCAAGCTTCGCAATCAATGGTTCGGTTGATGGAACATAAGTCTAATATGAAATTCGTTAGGGGATTGTGGAACAATGAGTAAGCAGTCAAGCTTCCGAGAAGGAGAGCTTTCACGCCGCTAATGGGAGCGGAACGTATTGACATATAGAGAAGGACAAAATTGATTTTGTTAAGCAATTAAACTAAAAGGAGATTTGAGTCATGTATCAAACTATCTAGGGTGCAGACACAGAGTACACTTATTCTGATTGGCGGTTGTCTCGAGCCCAACATGTAGAATCTATGAAGATGAAAATGAATTATTGTAACACATTCTTGCAATTTGTGGTTCATTAATGCATCCTCGGAAGGAACACCTGGGTGTATATCAAGTACTAGGCAGGGAATTTTATTGTTGAAAACGAGCCGCATCTAAAATACGACATTACGGTGATACTTTATAAAGATTCAGGAGAGTACAGTAAATCTTCTAGTTGCAAGGTATTTCTTCACCATAAAAGTACTGCACATTGGACTTCTAATGTGAATAATATTATTACGAAAATGGAAACGGTGTACATCGTTTAACATTAAAATGAGCAAAAGCTGCACAAACAGATAGAGTGAACTTGTTACAAGTAAACCAACAGCAACATCAGTATGAAAGAAAAGGGGATAGAACGCAACAACAAGCAATGTGAATAAAAAACAACAATGAAGTCGCGATAGAATTGTGGAGAAGGCTAAACCCTGAACCTTCGACTTCGAGAACATGCATCAGACTGTTTACGTGAACATATAAAAAGGCAAGACACAGCAGGCAACGAGTAGTAAGAATTTAGCCAGTCTTGTGTGAAGACGCATTTCGTGTGAAGAAACCATTCGTGTTTAAAAGATCGTCGTTGTAAATATTCACCAAACATTCGTTAGTGTGTACGCGTATAAAAGTGTAAAGAAGAATAACTAATAAAGCAAATTATTAATGGGTTCACCAAGTTGTAAACGGTGGCACACAAAAGTAGAGCGAACAATAAAGAGTTTAATTGAAACTAAACACCCATTTATTTTTATTTCGTTTGCAATCACCGAACTCATATTTTAAACGTTTTTAAAAAGTAAAAACGTAACAATATATTGTCCACCAAAACATAAAACCAATAAAAAATCAATTCCTGAATTTCTGATTTTTTATAGTGCCTTTAAAGCAAAATTTCACAAATCGTTTTTCGGTTTTCCATCTGTCTGTCGTTGCAGTCGTGTGGCACCCATTTTTCAAAGTTTTTAAACGGTCAGAAACTGTTTGTTGGTCAACATTTAACATTTCTTAAACTACCATCTTCATCCAATATTGTTTTCAGTTCGATGGTGGTATTCCCCGTCTTGCATTTCTCACAACAAAATCGTTAACTCTGAACCGTCGAAGCCATGATCTAAATGTTGCTTCTGATAGAGCCTCGACATGATAACCATATATAACTCTCCAGTGCTTTAAATGAAAACGAAAAATTAATAGTTTCCGCCAATCATCATTTTTTGGTACAATATTCGACATCTTTAAACATGGCTAGACATCATGTTGCTTATTAAGCGCTTGAGCAACAACAAACAAACAACCGAACAAAAAACCCTTAGTGGCGCCGAGGTATGCAATTTAATTTAACGCTTTGTTACACATATTTATCACGTTTAAGTTTCCCTCTGCCATTTTTTCAGTCATTATTTCTATTCCTTATTTTGTGTTTTTGAACATTCATTCAAATTATATTTTCACTCTTTTGGGAATTTCCTTAATTAAACAAAATGTAAAGGAATAAAAATAATAAAAAAAAACAGAAACAGAAACAGAAACCATAACAGAAACATTAAATTTAACATTTAAAGGTACGACTGCAGGAAGGGATATTATAATTGTTAAATGCATTTGTGCTACTTCTTGTTTTTTGCACCAAGAAGTGCACCTAAGTGGTTTCCTTAGTAATAGGGCCACACCAATTTTGGGTTTTACACTGAAGAAACATTCTACGTCAAGAACATAATAACGAAAAGAGTTCTTTGCTATTAGAACGAAGAAGCGTAATTACAAACATTTGTGCAAACATTTATGATAAATATGTTTGCATTTTTCAAAATATTTATCGCAATATGTACAAGCTTATCTTACTTACTTACTTAATTGACCATTAACAGCCCGATTAACGTATTTCGGCCTGCCGCAAGACATTATTGCAGGCGCCTCTGCTTTTTCCGCGCCTACGCCAGTTGGTCACACCAATCGCTGACAGGGCTTCCTCGATTTGGTCCTTCTGACGCATACAAGGTCGTAGTCTTCGCCGACTTCCGCAGATCCCCACATCAATGTCGCTTTTTTGAAAAATAGTGCCATTGCGATGTACTACCGCCTTTCGCAGAACACTCTCCATGACGAAGTTGAAGAGGTCGCATGATAAGAACTCGCCTTGTCTGAAACCTCGCACGGTATCAAAAAGTTCGGAGAGGTCCATTCCTACATTGACGGAACTGCAAGAATTGCTTAACATCATTCTGCATAGCCTTATCAGCTTTGCAGCTATACCGAGCTCAGACATAACGGCAAAAACACGATCCCTTATGGGGCTATCAAAGGCTGCCTTATAGTTGACAAAAAGATGGTGTGTGTCGACTTGTTGTTCGTGGGTCTTTTCCAAGATTTGGCGTTGTATGAAGATCTGGTCGATGGTGGACTTGCCAGGTCTGAAGCCGCACTGATAAGATCCAATCAGTGTTTTGACGTGTGGCTTTAGTTGTTCACACAATACGCCTGTAAGAACCTTATGTGCGATAGGGACAAGGCTTATACTCCTGTAGTTGGTGACACATAAATAGGCTGAATTTCATCGATGGCTTATTCGTGTGCACTTGCGACTTAAGAAAACTACACAACACAAACTCTTAGGGAGTCAATTCGCATGATATCGGTGGCCAGTTTACACCAAGTGATGACCAAGCCCTCAAATAGCTTATGTAGAATTTCCATTGTGTCAGCAGCTGTCGACTTGTAGCGGTGACTTTTTGAAACCACACTGAATTGGTGTTCAGTTCATCTAATTCAACCCAAAAGAGGTTGATACTCTTAAATCTATAATGCTAGCCGTTGATAGTGATGGCCTGACCAACTTTGTTATACACTATAACAACGTTATAGTGTAGTAGGAAGTTTGTTGGCTTATTAGACGTAAAGCCGGGTTCAATCCCCAGGTCAGACATCAAAACGAAAATATGAAAATATTTCTTCGGCGACTTCCTCTCTGCAGATTTCTTGCAAAAACTCTGAGAGTAAAATTGTCATGCAAAAGTTTCTCATCTGAGAGGAAGTAGTCGAAGAAATATTTTTTCATATTTTGAACACCTCGCCGACAATATAACAACTGGGGTGCAGTCAGATATATGTATGTTAATAACGGTAGTACATGTAAACAATTGCAATTTTTTATTTTGAACATTTATTTTAAGTGCAACGTGTTTATTTTGGTAGCTAATGGAGTGAGATTAGCAAAAATTAAATACAAAAGGCTTTAAGATTTAATACCTTTTTAATACATATTTTATTAATGTGAAAATGGCCGTTTAAACATTCATGGTCGATTTACCATATTTAATGGTAAATATTAAAATACAAAACATCTACAAAAATATTACAAATGTTGACATTATTGGTTGCATAATCAATGGGATTGAACACATTTGTGCCAGTAACACATATGATAAACACATGCCTAATGAAATGAAAACGACTCCCTGTAATAAATATGTATGTGCATATATTATTGAATAGAATAGATTCCATTCATAAGTATTATGCTGTTGTTCAAATAAGTTAATGATTTAGTAGCAGTAATACTATGTTCAGACACACTTTTATTGCGTAAATCGTAATTAACGTCATTATTGAGCTCAATATTTCATATAAAATTTCAATTAATTATTGCCCAATAAATATACAAATTGTTGTAATATTGAGTAAAACTTAAAATACAGCACTGTCATAACACTTTCTGTCGATATTTGACAATACAAATGTCAAAAAAAAAAAGCAATGTTGTTGAAACAACCAATCGTTTTTTTTACCAGTTGGCAAATTAATATTGAATAAGCAGCTGAACTGCGTATATTGTTATGTCTGAACACTTAAAATATTGTACTCAATAAACCGAATATTGACTCATTAAAAGTGCATATCTGAACATAGTATTAGGATTATTATTATTAGGATATTATTATTGACTGTTGAAGTATAAAAAACACTTCTTCGGCCATTCTGCGAGTGTATACAACTTGCCATGAAAAGTTTCTCCAAAAATCGGAAGGGCCTGCCACTTTTGGGAAAAAATTAACACACACTGTATAAGAGTTGTGAGAAGGTAGGTCGTAATACTAACTAAAGGTTTGTAATGATAAACTATTTATGTATGTGTATGGAGGACAAAATGTAGCATAAAAAATGTAAAATAATAATCGTCAAATTGTTTCCCTTATTACATTATTTCCACTGAAGACAACGAGATAAGTAATGGCAACCACCATGGAGATGATTCGCATTCTATTAAACAGTTGAATATTTTAAGCAAAAGCTGGAAAGTCAACATCCATCAGCATTACCAAAGACGACAGTATTTGTGATGTTCGACTTAGTCAACTAGTTACATGATTAATGTGACCAATAAAAATGTTATGGTTTAGTGATCATAATGTCAAATTTTAAAAGCCCCTTAATGTCCTTTTGCGAGAAAAGAGTCCTCTTTGATTTAATTTTTATGTTCCATCAAATCGAATAATTATTGCTAACGAAGAATTTTCAGATTTTGCAAAAACAATACAAATTCCAAAAAATTTTAATTGGCCAATTCACATGACTTTGTATCGTGTATGTTGTATTGAATACACTTGGTTGTTTGTGAACGCTCAATGCTATGCTGTATTGTATTCCAAATGTCGTCTTCTTATTCTTCTTTATAATTTTTGGCATTCAAACAATTTGATAGCACGAAGCCAATACAACTTTTTAAGAACATATGAAAAAAATGTGTATAAGTGGATCGAATTTTTACATGAAAATTATCAACAACAAACATACACTGTTGTATATTCGTCCAACACTACACTCAATACAACGATACAATGGCTTGTGTGAATTGACCAAATATTAGAGAGAGTGGTGGTGCATTTGTCTTTATCTGGGTTGTATGGGCAATTGTTTAAGGTAATTGCTTGAGTTTTTTTTAGAAAAAATTTTAAATATTTGTTCTCTCAATTATTTCTAGCTTTTGCTCATCTCTTGAAAAGATTTTAGTTAACTCAAATCGGGCTGGGGTATTCTGTGAAATACAATGCAATTTATCTTTAATAGCACACTGTACGAACAATCCTTTGAGTCAGTGTAGTTTAAACAAAAAAAAAAACGATGGTCTCATTATGTATGTAGACATTGTTGCGGTTGGAAAATAATTTTATTTTTTTATAAAATATTAAGGGCCATTATTACAACTTGTCGTTAAAGTTGGGGTTAGTTAAAGTTACCTTTAGCTAAAGGGAACTGGAAAGTAACCTTTAACTTATTTTCAATTTATTACAACTCACAGATAAAATTTATGTATAAATATGGCAGTGCGGGAGCAATGTCGATAAAACTGCTCAATTTAACAAGTTTTTTTTTTAACGCAGTGGCAACCGCGGGCTTTGTTTTTTTTTGTATACATATGCTCATTTTGTTAAAATTTAAAGTTGCCATAATGAAAATAATATATAATATGACAACTTCAAATATAAAGTGACCTTTAAGTGTTAAAGGTAGGATGATCCTCCCTTTAGCTTAACGATCACTTCTATCTTATTGGGTACTCATAATAATGAAACACAATTTATCTGCCCGTTAAAATCCTCCCTTTAGTTAAAGGCAAGTTGTAATAATGGCAATAAATGATTTGAAATAAAATGTAAGGATTCATTATTCGTCATTTTGTTTTTCATTTTTTGCAAAATTTAAATCAATAATCGTCATTGTAATGAACCTCAACCAAAATATGCATACGACTACATATGTATGCGAGTTTTCTTATTTCTATATGTTCAAAGAAGAACTGAGTTATGTAGTAATGAATGATTGTTGTTATTTTGATTAGAATCATACTTAAAATTGTTTAAAAAACCCAACGAAGCAATAAACCCATAGAATCAGTGAGGCGTTCAAGAGTAAAGTGCCCCCCATACATTTACTCATTTATTCGTTTTGCCCTTCATTGCTGTCTGTCTATCATTTATTGCTCCATCGTCGTCATGAACTTGTTCTTATTCTTAACAACTTGTGCCATTACTTGTGCGGTTGACTTGAATATTGAGAGATGAAAACGGAGAAGAATCAAAATAAATGAGTAGTAGTCGACTTTTATGTAAAAGTGATATAATACATGTTTCCAGATTTACAGACAGTTTATGGAACAACGTTAACCTTTGGTAATACAAAACCGTAAACAAATTGCATGCATGGTTATACAAAATGTATACCCAACTATATTACATTTGAAGTCAGATTTACATTTGAAGGCATGGTAGGGTATTAGAGTTTCATTTTGCTTGTTTTAATTTCTAGATCTTAATATATTGCATTATATTATTGACATACAAAACTTTTGTGGTTGTGTCATGTGGCAAATGCGGTTACAAGCAACAGAAACGATGATTGCGTTCAATAAAGTTTCCAATTTGCTTTTAAGCAAATTTTATAGCCCGCCCCTGTCCTTAGCTTTGGAAACTAAATTTGCAATATCACAATACGTAGCATTGCTTTATTATTATTATTGTTGTATATTTTTGTAGTTGTAAAGGGTGAGCCATTTAAAAGTAAATATTTTGAAAATGCTATAAAATAAAAATTGGTTGAAATTTTGCCAAATTTATTCTTTTCTTCTGAGGTATAATTGTTGCGGTTAGAAATGGAATATAGTTTCAATCATATGGCACCGCCGCTGGCCTCACAGTACTTTATTCGATCTGACTCGTACACTTTTTCGAGTGTATGGGGTCGTATCTCAATAAAGGCATCACGAATATTAGCCCTTAAATACTCAATTTTGTCGGCATTCCATACATAATACATAATTCGCCATTACAACCCTTCAGTCAGGATTACGGCCTAGCTTCTCACACCGCTCATATTATGAGCGTTAATTTTATACGTGAGTGGCGGGACCTACAGTTTAACGTCGACTACGAACGACAGAAGTTTGTGAAATTTTTCATGGCAATTTTATTTACTCCGAAGACATTTTTTTTTTTTCATATTTTTCGTTTTGATGTCTGACCTGGGATACGAACCCGGGCTTTACGTCTAATAAGCCAACACACTACCTACTAGACTACGGCGACGAGTCCCATGACAAACCACTTTATCGGCATACCACTTTTCTTTAAAGGCTCCCCACAAAAAATAGTCCAACGGCGTCAAATCGCAGTTTCTTGACGGCTAGTTGACATCATCATTTCGGCTAATTAAATAGCCGTCAAACGTTTGACGCAATAAAACCCTTGTGTTATAAGATGAGTAGCAAGTTGAATCATCCTGTTGGAACCAAGCATCATTTACATCAGAACCATGAAGGCATCTATAAAAAATTAGTTATCATGGTGCGATAGACTTCTGTAAGAACACCTGTGGATTTTGTATGACAAATACGGCAATTTTGCTTGTTAACGTAACCACCAAGATGAAAATGAGCTTCATCCGAAAAGACGATTTTTTTTGGCAAAGTTTGCGTCATCGTGCAGTTCCTAGAGCGTCCATCTAGCGGATCGAAAACTGATCGAGTACGAGTTCAACTTTGTAAGGCGTCATACCGTGATCTTTTTGCAAAATTCGACGTAAACTGATTGTTGGAATGTTCAATTCTTAAGAACGATGTCGATGTTGGTAGATTCTCATGCACACTCTCAGCCACAGCTTCGATATTTTCGTGTATACGCACTGTACGAGCACACTCACGTCTTGGCGGATCAACATGAAATCAGTTTCATGAACTTTAGCAATAAACTTGCGTATACCAGACACTGTTGGTCCTTTTCTGCAACAAAAATTGGCAAAATTTCAAACCGTTTTCGTTTTATTCCATTTCGAAACTTAAACTTTTAAATGACCCACCTTATACGACATTTTCGTGCAATTTCCGAACAAACGTCTTAATTTTGGAAATAAATTTCCAATAAATCCCTACGTTGCACAAGCGTAAATCGATTCATTACGTTCAGTGGAAGTAATATATTGTTACGTTTTTACCTTTTTAAAAACGTTTAGAATATAAGTTCGTTGATTGCAAACAAAATAAAAATAAATTTGTGTTTAGTTTCAATTAAACTCTTTATTGCTCGCACTACTATTGTGCCACTGTTCACACTTGACGAATACAACACTAACTGCTTATTCGCTATTCTTCTTTGCTTACAACGCAGATATTTATAGCGGAGATCTTCAAACCACGACAGTTTTCTTCACACGCAACGCGCCTTCACACCAGACTGACTAAATTCTTACTGCTTTCAATGCTCACGTAAACAGTCTGATGAAGGTTCTTGAAGTAGAATGTTCGTGTTTTCGCCTTCTCGAGTACTCTATTGCGTTTTCATTATTGTTGGTGTATTTTATTAACATTGCTTTTTGTTGCGTTCTCGCTTACTTGTCTTTCCCTGTTTCTTTCAAACCGATGTGTTGGTTTACTTGTAAAAAGTTCGTTGTATTTGTTAGTGTAGGTTTTGTTAATCATGTTAATGTTAAACGGTGTTTCCATTTTCGGAACAATATTGAATTGTAATATTTTGTAATAAATTGTGAATTATATTGACAGATTCGAAATAACCGATGGTTCGTATTAAAATCGATAGATGACCCACCCGATGTAAATAACATTTTTAATTTCTAGTCGATTCTTACTCCTGCTGCCGTTAATATTGCGAGATTTGTTATAACCGATGTCTATGTTATACTAGGCAATAAACCTCATATAACCTCCAATACATTTACAATAACTTTTTGAAATATATAAAAATATTGTCATTTGTTTTATCTTGCACTTTTAAATATTGCTTTGAATAGCAACATTCTTTTCAAAAAAAAAAACGATAAAAATTATTTCAAAAGACAAAAGCTTTCAAGATCATTTTCTATCCCCTGAAATTACTATTAAAAATGAAATATTAAAATTGTCGCATAAATTAGAATAACTTTCAAAACTTTCAGCAGATTTGTCTATTAATTCCATTATGTTACATGAAAATATTCACTTTGAAGTTGTAGAGTGAAAATCCATTCAAATTCTAATTGACCCTTTCTCTGTTATTATAAATTTTCTTCTTCTTTTTTTTTATTTTAATTAATCTTTGGTCCTGTTTTCTTCTTCTTCTTTTAGATACTACCGCAACAACGAAGAACATAAGTGTTAATGTGCTGAATGTTATTATATGAGCAATGATATTATGCTTATTAAGCAAATGCTGACATATAAGGAAGTGCTACTGACAGACCCGTTACCAACAAGAACAACAGTAAAAATAAAATCTATAAGCTTGAATAATAGCAGAAAGCCACAAGGCCAAACCAGGGCATTAATTAAGATTGTGGCAAGTAAACGAAACGAATTGCCAGTACACTACTGTACTGCAGCTATCAAAATCATTATTGAAGACGACAACGACATTGCCACACGGTTATTCTGTAGAACTATTTAGCGTTCAACAGGAATTAATGGTTTGGGTGGCAACAACCCATACCCGAAAATTCACGCATAAAAGTCACGCTTTCAGTTGGATCTGCCTTCACCAGCGTGAATGAACGACAGACGAATAAATCCGAATTAAAGAAGAAATTTATGTCGCCCTAATCAAGCTCAATTTGAATAACCTAGCGTTCCGTCATCACATCGTCATTAAATAGAACGAATCAATTAAATCGTCCCATACTCATCATTTCCTACGAATTTCACAATGTGTGCCTCAGAAGTACGAATATTGTCTTCAACCATTCCCAATAAAATGAGATTGCATTATTACACCCACGATAAATTGTCAAAATTTATATTGGCAATAAGTTTTATGCTGCTAATCAATATTCAAGCGATAGTTGCGAACTCTGATTGGATGCAGAACTGCGGCGTATGCCACTGCCATTGGAATTCCGGAAAGAAAACCGTAGACTGTAAGGGACGAAAAATTACGACAATACCTACAGATTTGAGCAACGAATTACAAGTAATCGATCTTTCAAACAACATGATAGCCGAACTAAGGAGAGAGGAATTTATGGAAGCAAGTCTTCAGAATTTACACAAAATCTTCTTGAGAAACTGTACAATACAGGAAATTAACCGTGATGCCCTCAAAGGTTTAGACATTCTTATTGAACTGGATTTGTCACACAATTTCATTAGGGAATTGCATGTGGGCACATTTACGCGTCTGGGCAAACTACGTAATTTAGTAATGAATAACAATCAGATCGAGGTCCTCGAAAATCATCTGTTCGCCGATTTACCCTTTCTTTCAAGAGTAGAATTTAAAAACAATAATTTAAAACGCATTGATGTTCATGCCTTTGGTCAGTTGCCAGTTTTGTCGGCCGTATATCTCGAATCGAACAATCTTACCGTTTTAAGGAGAGAAACTTTTGAACGTACTCCGAAGCTTGTTCACTTGTCGCTGGCTTCAAATCCGTGGAATTGTACCTGTGAATTGCAAGAGTTTCGAGACTTTGCTATTGTTCATCGGCTCTATACACCGCCCACCGATTGTAATGAGCCCAAGCAGCTAAAAGGAAAATTGTGGAATGAAATACCTTCAGAAAATTTTGCTTGTTCGCCCAGAATATTGGGTTCTGTTCGGTCCTATGTAGAGGCCCAATCAGACAATATAACGTTGCCATGTCGTATTGAGGGCTCACCGCGTCCAAATGTCACTTGGTTGTATAACAAGAGGCCAATTAACCACAACGATTCACGTTTTCGAATCGTTAACTCAGTTGAACAACATCGTTTGGAAAGCGCCAATATGCTCAACTCTGAACTTCACATCTTCGGCGTACGTTCCACTGATAAGGGTTCCTATACCTGTATAGCGGACAATCGTGGTGGAAAAGCCGAAGCGGAATTTCTTCTACTTATTAATGGTGATAACTATAGCGCTTTAGATGGCACTGGAGGTGCAACACCTTTCGGAGTCATTGGTACCACCACTTCAGATAGGGAGACAAATATTTTGCTTATCATATGCCTTATTGTTACCACCCTAATGCTTTTACTTGTCGTTGTTATTCTTGTAATATGTTGGTATTGTCGTCGTAAAACGTATCAGAAGGATAGTACAATGATGAGTGAAAACGGTTTAATCTCCTCAAAATTGGACAAGACTCATAATGGCTCAATGTTGGAAGGTTCCGTCATCATGGAAATGCAAAAAAGCCTGTTGACAGAAGTTAATCCCGTTGAAAAGCCTCCACGTCGTACCGAGCTGGAGAACATTGATGGTATTGGCAGTAACGTTGATGATAGGCACGAGATTAAGAAGACTTTGTTGGATGAAACACAATTCGGTAAGTATGAATATTTTTTCTTTTCCTTCAATTCTGCACGTTCACAGGTACTGCGATTGACTGAGAAACTGACTACTGAGTGGAAATGTAATCCCAACCAATAAAGGCAAAGCATAAAAAATGTGTAAAATCACACAAAAAAGAGCCAACAATAAACACCAGAAGTATTTTCATATTTGTCGCCCTTTTACAATGTTGCCGTTCTCAGAGTTTCAACAAAACTTTGCTGAACAACTCAATTTTATTTAAAATGAGAAACAAAAAATGAAGCAAAATCCAAAGAAAAGAAAGATTATAGGAGGACTAAAGGCAAACAAATTTCCGTTTATATGTATTAAAAATGTTTAAAAATGTTTCGTAGTTAAATTAGTTAAAACGAAAAATGAAAGTGCTATTTAAAAATGGAAGATTAACTATACATATGTATATATGTGTATGACAAGAAATACGTATTGAAAATATACCACAGATATAGGTGGAAAATTTAAAAATGCAATAAAAGAAAAACGGTTAGAAATTGAATATTATTTCATTCATAGGCCTCCCGCGGCTGGCCTTACACTACCTCAATCCATCGAACCAAATTTCGTACATTTTTTCGAATCTCGTGAATGGCATCACGAATGTTTACCTTCAATTGCTCAATTGCCTCTGGTTTGTAAGCACAATACATACATATGTTCATAATTGGCCATTACAACCCTCCAGTCAGGATTACGGCCTAGTATCTCACACCACTCATGTTGTGTGTGTTAATTTTATACATGAGTGGCGGGATCGACTCCGAACGACAGTTTTTTGAGAAACTTTTCATGGCAATTTTATTTACTCTCAGAATTTTTGCCAGAAATCTGTTTTCATAATTTCGTTTTGATGTCTGACCTGAAGTTTGAGCCCGGGCCTTACGTCTAATAAACCAAGCACAATATTTTTCTGTAATGGCGTTCCACGTAGCTTCTTGGTGGCCAATTGACATCACCACTTCGGCTAATTAAACGGCCATCAAACGTTTGACGCAATAAATCGATTGTGGCATGAGATGTGTGGCAGGTTGCAGCATCCTGTTGAAGCCAAACATCATTCACATCAATACCATGAAGACCGGGTACAAAACAAAAATCGATTATCATAGTTCGATTATCGATTGTCATAATGGTTGCGCCATCTATATTTTCAAAGAAATATGTCCTAATGGTGCCTCCGCTCTACAAGCCGCACCAAACGGTCACTCGTAATGAGTGCATTGGCTTCTATAAGACCACATGTTTTAACTTTTTAAGGCGTCATAACCAGATCAGATCAGTGAGATGAAGGATGACTGAAGGGTTGTAATGACCAATTATGTATGTATGACCAGATCATTTCGCAAAATGAAATGTTTAATTCGTCAGAACTATGACGAGTTGATGTATTCTCACGCACACTCTCAGTTACGATATTTTCGGGTGTACGCACTGTACAAGCACGCTCACGTCTTGACGCATCAACAATGAAACCTGTTTCGCGAACCTTAGTAATAAATTTTCGTATATCGGGCAGTGTTGGTACTTCCCTGCGACCAAATTTTGTACGATATTTGCGTGCACAATGGTATTTGTTTTAAACAAAATTTCCAACAAATCTCAAAAGTAAATCAATTCATTACGTTCAGTGGAGATAATATATTGAATATTGTGATAGAATAGAATGACATAAGTGTCAGATTCGAAATAACCGATGGTTCAAATTTAAACCAATAGATGGCCCACCCGATATTTTATAGTACATATGACCAGTATGAAATTTGTTTGTACTGTAAGTATGTATGTATAAAAAAAACATTAATAATATAAAAAAAAAATAATTAAAACCATCGGAGAAAATGTATTTACTTTAGAGGACATAATCAATATAATTTATTACAATTTAACTTAATCATACAAATTAGTACGGTTTCCAAAGGTTCAATAAAATCGTTCTCTTAAATAATTTTTAATGAGCGAGTGTTTTCCGACCGTACAGAAATTCGTGTGAAGAATATTATTTGCCGAGTACGTATAATTTAAATCTGTTACGTCTGTCTTGTCCATGTTTATCTCATCGCCAGCTGGATAGCTGGCTTTTCACACTCTTACCTAAATTTGACAAAAATAAAGAAATTTGCCATATCTAACTTACAAAGCCAAAGTTAAGTTTCATATTAAGGATCCACTTTTAAAATGGATGAAATAAGTTTGTGGTGTTATCTCATATAAGAGAAGTACAATATTTTTTTTTTGTTAAATACAGAGCACTGCTAATGTCAAAATTTTTTTATAAAATTCTAAAAGCGTTGGCTTTTGTTAAGAATTATAATTAAATTTACAGAATGTTCAATTATGAACTGAATTAAAATTATTTTTCAAATATTTTCTTCCTTTACAATTATTTAACACATTAAAAAAAAAACTTTATTCTTTATTTTGATTTTAATTTTTATTTGCAACGAAAATTTATTTTTTTAGGCAATCACCACATGCCAGATGATGAAACCCATTCTGTGGCCATGTCAGATGCTGCAACACCCCGTACGCGCCACACATACATCGATGATACCTACGGTACAAGTTTACCACCTGATTTACTGGCATTTCCGGCCCGTGTACCTCCAATGTCGCCTTCCATGCAATCATCTCAATCCAATATTCCCGACCAGGTTATTTATGGCATACGTTCTCCGCCGCTTACTAGCCCAGTGTATGCTCATATGACACCGCATGGGATTTATGGTACCACGACCATTGCAGCAGCTACACCTAATGGATTCATGACTTTACAACATCCTAAATCCCGTAATTTAGCTCTTATTGCTGCTGCAAACAGCAGACAACAACAATCTCCATTTGTGCCAGCACCTGTTGTTTACTCACCAGCAACAACAGCATCCGTTGTTATGAAACAGGGCTACATGACGATACCACGTAAGCCGCGAGTGCCGAGCTGGGCTCCCTCCTCTTCCAACACACACTCAACCCAATTAAGTGAATTTCAATCGCCCACCTCCCCCAATCCTAGTGAATCCGGTACTGCAACTACAGCAGAGCTGACAACTGAGCCTGTTTACGATAATTTAGGTTTAAGGACGACCGCTGGCGGTAGTTCAACTCTTAATTTGAATAAAAGCCAGTTGCAAGAACCGCCAGTACGCTATACAATGCGCGATCGTCCGCTGCCGGCAACACCCAGTCTAACATCGGTGAACTCAAATCCAGCCCAACCACAACAGCAACATGTTATGTATCAACAACAACAACAACAGCATCCAGCGAATATGTCTTCTAATGCAAGTAAAACCTACGAACCCTTACATGAATTAGTTAATCAACTACAGCAGACAACAACATCCGATACAGAGCCATTATATGGAACAGCACGACATCATTCTGGCCTTACCATAGTTCCCAGCAGCAATAACAGTAACACCACAAGTGTTAACAATAATAATAGCTCTGCACCATCATCCGTAAACAACTCGCCCTCAAACAGTGGCAAGAGCAACACAACGGAGCCCAAGTTAACAAAAATACCACCAAGACCACCACCAAAACCCAAAAAGAAAATGTCTGTGACAACAACACGTAGTGGTCATGGCAGCACAAGTCAACTGTTTGACGATGAAGGTGAAGATGGCACAGAAGTCTAGTTAATAGTTCATGCCAGAAGAGCAAGTGATGGTGATGGCAATAAAAAGGGCAGCAACTACGATTGTGAATCGAATGCTCCAACAATGCCAACATCTTCATCTCTTCTTGTTAGTTTATAAAAGTATTACAACAAAATGCCTTGCTTTCGTATCAAAAAATAAAGTTTTCAACATAAAACCTGTAAAGTGACGCACACTCGCACTCCAACATACATATTTGATTGAGTATTTCAAAGAGTGCTCATTATTTACTCTATGAAATTGTCGTCGTTGAGAAAAATATATAATTTAGCCACGGCTGCATACCAACACAGCCAGAGCCACACACACTGTGAGCACCACTGTCGCACAACGTTTATTTAATACACATGAATCACATTGGGGATAATGTTCTCTGGGAACCTTTTCAGCGTGTTTTTAGTTTCTTTGTTTGATTTTAATTTTTTCTTTTCATTTTCTATTATTTTTTAAATAAATGCTTCTTCTCATGCTGCTTCTCTTATCACATTAGTTCGATTTCAATCTAAACATATAGATGTACATATATATACATATGTGCATATGTACATATATGTATGTATATTCCCAACTTCAAATTGCTCTACAATTTATTCTCCTCTAATGTTCTTTAAATGCCATAATATTACAGAAAAAAAAACAAAATGGCGAATACAATATAGACAGTATAGGAGCGCTATATTTTATTTATGTGTGTATGAGTGAGTGGCTGTGCTGGCAAATACATATTAAATTCTCATGTTTTATATTTAAACTTGGTTGGGAAATTTTAAAAACAAAAGTTTATCTTTCCTACTGCCCTCACTCCAGGCAAAAAGAGTTTGAGCTTCTAAACAATGTGAAACCCAACTATAAACGGTGGCTTTGATTGTGGCCAGAGTAAATTGAGTTTGAAAATAAACAAATTTTTTCAATGTTTTAAATAAATTGCTGGTGAAGCGATATTAAAAATAAAAGTGAAAACAATTGGAAAAAAATTAAGTTTTTAACGTTCAAAAATCAATCGTTTACATGTAAAACTTTTATTTATTATTTTGTTCGATAGAGAATAAAAGTATTGTGTAAAAATTATGATCTCATTTTACAAAAATTTTTCAACAATAAATATAACGTAGATTTATTTACCAGACATGTGTGCCAAAATGACTGAAGTAGATTTTACGAAAGCAAAAAAAAAATAAAAAAAAAAATTATAACAAAAAAACATTTTATATACAAATGACTTTAAAAGCCGCAATGTAAACTTTTGTAATTAATTTAAGAAATTAAGATGCAAAAATTTTAAATTAAAAAAAAAAAAAACAAATACATATTTAGTGATTTCCATTATATATATATAAATAAAATAATGTAAAGAAACAAAAGAGTTAATTATGTTCAAATTTATTTTTTATTATTATTATTAATATTTTTATTTTAATTTTTTTATTTGTTTAGATTTAATTAATAATAATTATGTACAAAACAATAATGTATTTTCGACAAGACAAATGTTGTATAGAAATAGAATATATATATGGAAATATTAAAAAATATTTGTAGAAGAGATAATAAGATGCAAAAAAATATTGTATGTATATACATGTATACTCCTCCTGCCATTTGAATAGGACCTTCGTTCGCTTATTATTCTCTTGGAATTTTCTAAAATATTGTTTAACAGTTTGCACTGTTTACTTATTTGTTTTATTTATTAAATAATCTTATTAACTTGCTTCGAATATATGAACTGTACTGGAAGTGTATGTATAATCTTAAAAGTTATGAATTTTATTGCAAAACCAAAAATTTGTGTTCCAGCAAGCATAGGAAAAATACAACAAGACAACATAAGTAAAATCCCCTTTACGGCAACGGCCGCGAAAAGGCACGCTTGTAGTTTGCCATACTCACATGATATGGAATAAAGAGCGGCACTGCAACATTTTCTCAAAAGAGAAAAAATTTACTCTGAGATGCCAGTAGAATCTAATTAATACTTTAATGGTATTCGAGGATCATCATTGGGATCACTTACATATGATGAGTGGATGGTGTAATGCTCTCCTATTATAGTTCTTGCGAACTAAAATTAAAACTCAAATTTTTATATCGTAGTCCTGCAATAAGTTTTTCCATATTTCAGCAACTTATTCAAAGGCTTGCTGTGGACTTTTCAGCATGACAATGCACCAATCCACACTGTCCGGATGGTAAAGTCTTGAGTTCTGAAACAAAATGCTAGCATGCTGGATTGGCTTCTCTACTCTCCTGACTTTAGGTTTAGGTTTATGTAGCTTTGGTATCAAAAAGCTCACTTGAGCACGCATAGCGGCCCGTTGTGATGTCATAGACTAACTCAGTCTCTGTACTGACCAAGTTCTATCAAAACCAGGGAAGAGGAAGAAATTGGTCAGCGCAAGGGCTGCACAGCCTGTCTTTAACATTATTGAAAATGTTTGGAGATGGCTAATTGGCAAAGTTTACGCTTCTCTACATCCCAATAGCATATTTGAAACTATAACGAACAAGGAAATAAAAGTAAAAATAAAAACACAATGTTATTGGAAAAATTTTTCACTCAATGCTGATGTTGTTAAAATTAAATATATAAATATATTTAGTTTTTAAAAATAGTATATGGGGATCCTATTCATGTGGCAAGGAATGTATATATGTATGTGTGTATATTATATAAGAATGTATTATAGTATATATAGAACATACAAATGAAATTAGAATCCATTTAAAATCAATACAATTTTTTTTTATTTAACTTACCTGAAACGATTAATAATCATTAAGTAATAGAAATAGTATAAAAAAGTAAATAAATAATATAACAATTGTTATGATTTATGGCAATATGTTATATTGTTTGTTAATCTATTTATGAATCTTAAGAATGTAACTGAATAGAAAAAAATATTTGGAAAATATTATAACAGAGTATATATATAACAAACAATACACCAATGAAAATAAGCTAAACCACCACGTACGAATTTCCGACCCAAAATCATTCACCACCATAACTAATGTGTGCTTTAAATTTGAATTCAATTATTATTAATTGACGGTGCTAGTTTTGATATATTTTTCTTCTGCAATAGTTAATATTGAAAGCAATTCAAGCAATTGTTGTTATAATTTCGTAATACCACAAGTAATGTATATTATTTTGTAAGTACCATCATACCATTTATGTATGTATCTTATTTCGCTAATAATAATAGCTGCAAACTTTTTATGCTGAATTTCATGAAATTATTTTTCTTTTAATGCAATAAATTTTTAAAATTTAATTATTCAAAGTTATGTAAATACATATATAGAGCGGTTAAAAACAGACAAAAAACTCATTTATTAATTTTTTCAATTCGTATACTTATGTATATACATATTAATCATGGCCTTTTTAATGAGTCGAGTTATCAATTACAGCAGTTTAAATATTATTTTTTTTTACCAATTTTAATATTTTTAAGTTGATTTTTACGGAAATTTATAAAGAAAAGTATTCTAAAATATCAAATATTAATAATAAGTATGTAATTTAGTTTATTTCACTACTAAACAGTGTAAGAATGCCATTGTTTCATAAAATATCTTACTTCTTTCTTTTTTAGTTTCTAATTACTTTCGAAAAACTTATTATTTTCGAACTTGAAATAGAAATGTCAGTTTACAACTAATTTCAAAAAAAAAAAAAAAATAAATAGAAAAAGATTCCTTTTCAAATCAACGAATATGATTACGAAATATATAAGTTTATTCTTATTTAGCTATAATTATTATTTTTTTGCAATATATGTATTTGTATATGTATGTAATATTTATGGCCTTAGATAGTTTAAATCATAAGTGGCACTTTTCACAGATTACAAGTTGTATCTTAATCAAATACCATTAATATTTTCAAAGTTTTAATAATTTTAGTTAATAAAATTTATAAAGGAATTTAAAATCGAACACTGTTTATTAATTAAGGTACATATATTAATTTTTATTTTAACAATTTGAAATGTTTTATTTAAATTTCTAGTTTAATTTTATATATTTTCTTTAAATGCATACATATGTATATGTATAGAGTATATATATTTTTTTTAATATTTTAAAAACGATTATTTTTAATACAATACCCATTTCAATTAAATACCTATTTAGTTGGAACAGTTGTTTAAAATCATTTGCATTTACAGCAGTTTTTTTTAATTCACTTAATATCAATTTATATTTTATATATTTAGTAAGTTCCTTCTTTCTTATTGATAATTTGGCTAATTATAAGTCATAGAAGGTTATAAAAATAAATTCCACATGACGATTATTATTAGTTAGAAAGGTAATAATAATGATTCAATAGATTAATAGAAACCTATATTATAAATAAATAAAAAAAATATATGTATTTCAAAAGAAAAAAAAACAAAATGAGATACAAATTCTAAATATATAATAAATGTATAAAGAAACTTTTTTAATCAAAATTATAACGAAACATAAATGTTTTTATTTATTTCATACACGATAGTAAGTAATGTTATATAAATATTTGAAATAATGTTTTGAATCTCTTACAACGTGAACTCATTGTTTTTTACTATTTGTGCTACAGCGAGAAGAACAGTGGAATGTCGATATCTACATGCAAACTTGTTATCCAAAATGTTATACATCTCGCTTTAGGTGATCGGCATTGTTCAGCAGTGTTACAAAACTAGAATTTTGAAATAGTACCGAACTATAATTGAAAGAGTACTTTTTTTCTTCAAATTGTACTTTTGTAAAAAAATACATACATACATACATAATTGGTCATTACAATTACATTAATTTTATACATTATTGGCTGGGCCTACTGTTTAACGTCAAATCCGAACGACAGATTTTAGAGAAACTTTATCATGGCAATTTTATTTACTCCCAGAGTTTTTTTAGTAACTCGTTTGGATGGGTTCATGGGGTTTGCCAGTGCACTACCTACTAGACTATTTATTTATTTACATTTAATACACATACGGCACGGAACAGAAAAACTAACGACTTATTCCTCACATACAAGACAAAAACATCTGATTCGGAACGTAACAAAACGTAAAAGCCCCGTTTAGTCAAACGTCTATGGAACGTTATATAACATACTTTGGTTTTTAGCAAATGAAGAGCAATGTAAATCCTTACCCAAAACTTCATTACGGTTCTGCAAGTGTTTTCATTCCTGTTCTAAAAACGAACGTATGTTCCGTGGACGTTTGTCTCCCCGGGGATAAAGCCTGATTCTACCTTTAGTATTACGTTGAACATGTTGCTAATGCATTAATAATAGTTGAAAAGCGCAAGACATAAAATATGTAATAATAAAAAAAGTATTGAAAGGAACAGGGGAACTTCGGTAATTTTGAAATGAAAAAGTACCAAAAAAAGTACAAAAGTACTGAATTTTTCAACACTGTTGTTCAGTCCTGTTTACGGTTGTGCAAGTGTAGCTACTGCACGGTGTTTCTCTACAGAAGACTCATTTGAGGACTTTTGTCTGTTGTCTGCAATATTTAAGATGAATTTAGCAGAGGTGCTTGTGCTGGGGTGAAATATTGAGTCATTTGGTGAACACTTCCACCGTCATCATCATGGCTTTTATATTGAAGTAAGTAAAGTGTATCCTTCGGCTAAATGTTTTCTTTAGCGCAGCAGCCGTGGTATATTATCTGACAATTAATGTAAAGCAGATTCATAAAATTAAAAAGAACCCTCCCGTGTAATCCCCTTGTACGCATTGCACTTCGATTGTAGGCTATCAATCGGTCACATAAGTCTATGCCACCCGTGTTTGTAGTATACAATTTTACTGAAGGTGAACGAGGTATATCGATTCTTTTATTTATACTTTTTATTTTCTTCATGATATTTTTCTAATATAGATTTAGAGATCTAAAACTACTCTCTCTCTTGCAGACAGCGCAAAGTTTTTTAGTCCCAGGGGAGTAGGCTTGGATGGCACATTGTGACGGTACTACTATTTGGTGCAAAAAAGTACTTTTTCAGTTATAATTCAGTACCATTTCAAAATTTCAGTTTTGTAACACTGTTATAAATCAACCTTGTAGTGAGTATGAATGAATCAGAGTAGTTAAATTTCAATATTGTTGACTCAATTAAAAATTTCACGAGTGCTTATGAGTAGCGACAAAACCAGGGACCGAAAATAACTGTTATTTTTGAATTTTTGATTAAAAAAAGCAACCGCAAGGAAATGCCGGAGAACAAAACCAAGTACACCATTTTGATTGTCTTGGACCAAATTTTTATAAAATGCGATGCTTTTTAAAAACATGATTTTTATTTTTTAGAAAAAAAATAACAGTTATTTTTTGATTTTTATTTTTTCGAGCAAAAATAACAGTTATTTTTGACTTTTATTTTTTCGAGCAGAAATAAAAGTTATTTTTTGACTTTTATTTTTACGAGGAAAAATAACAGTTATTTTTGACTTTTATTTTTTCGAGCAGAAATAAAAGTTATTTTTGACTTTTATTTTTTCGAGCAGAAATAAAAGTTATTTTTTAACTTTTATTTTTTCGAGCAGAAATAAAAGTTATTTTTTGACTTTTATTTTTTCGAGCAGAAATAAAAGTTTTTTTTGTTCCAATTCATGATGAATTCATAATATTTATTAAAAAATTCTTTAAAAAAATTAAAGTAATTTATGTCAGAAAATTATTAGAATTAAGTTTTGGGTATATTAAACACTAATCTTTGGTTTGAAAAAACCAAAATAACTTTTATTTCTGCTCGAAAAAATAAAAGTTAAAAAATAACTTTTATTTCTGCTCGAAAAAATAAAAGTCAAAAAATAACTTTTATTTCTGCTCGAAAAAATAAAAGTCAAAAATAACTGTTATTTTTGCTCGACAAAATAAAAGTCAAAAATAACTTTTATTTCTGCTCGAAAAAATAAAAGTTAAAAAATAACTTTTATTTCTGCTCGAAAAAATAAAAGTCAAAAATAACTGTTATTTTTGCTCGACAAAATAAAAGTCAAAACATAACTTTTATTTCTGCTCGAAAAAATAAAAGTCAAAAAATAACTTTTATTTTCTGACTTTTACGATAAAAGTTATAACAGTTACGGTCCCTGGACAAAACGATTCATTGCTGATCTCTGATGTATGTATAGAAGACGTGTGCTCCAGAAAGTATGCTTAACGTTATAGTTAGTCGAATTGGAAATTGATCATACGTTAAGTAGTATTTTGTTATAAAACTTAAAAAAGTCATACATATGCACATGTACACATAAAGAATACGATGAACTTTCCATAACATCAGAAATAAAATTCGTTTTTTGAAGAGGACAATTTTTTATCTTTGTTCAAATATCGATAGTATTTAAGGTATCAACTAACCACTTTGTCAATTCAACTTCATCCTTATCAATTACTTCAAAATTCTTATATATAGCCTTATTTGTGCCGACGAGTTCGCCAGAGCTGGTGCACTCCTTCCGGAATCCTCCTCAATCGACTAGGCCATTTGCCTCGGTCAAGTTAGCCATTGCGCGGAAATTCTTCCTAGACGCCAACCTATCCTGGGCCCATCAGGAATCCTCCTCTACCGCTAGACTCAACTGGCCACTGATGGATAGAAGGCATACAAACCAGTTACTTAGACGTGGCATCATCTCAGTAACAGTGGCCATGCTTACAGATCATTGTGTCATTTGTAGACACGCGGAAAGGATGCGCCTCCCATTTAACGACTTCTGCAGTGGGTGCAGATCTGCTGAGGAAGGGGAGACTGTTAACCACTTTCTGGTGCAGATACAGGTTATTTGGCTTTCAATTTCTTGTCAGCTTAACGGAGATATCATCTTTTAATATCAAGGATATAGCTTCATTTATCAAACTTTCTGGCTGGCTTTCCAGCGTAGGGTAGTCGTGTTTTTGATGTGCAGCACTTGCACTGACCAACTTCTTCCTCTGCCCTGGTTTTGGCAGAACTTGGACAGTACAGAGACTGCGTTCGCCTGTGGTACCACAACGGGTCGCTATGCGTGCTCAAGTAGTGCTACCACTCCGACTGAACGACCTAATCTTATTTGTGAAGTCTGAGCTCTAAAAACTATACCGTTGAAGTCTGTGAATTGTGTTTACATTTACCGAAATGTGGTAATCGCCGGAGTCTAGTAGGTAGTGTGTTCATTCATTAGATGAAAAGCCCGGGTTCGAGCCCCAGGCCAGGCATCAAAACGAAATATGGAAAAATAAAATATTTCTTCGGCGACTTCCTCTGAGCAGATTTCTGGCAAAAACTCTGAAAGTAAATAAACCTGCCATGAAAAAGTTTCTCAAAATCTGTCGTTCGGAGTCGACATTAAACTGTAGGTCCCGCCAATCAAATATAAAATTAAGCACACAACATGATTGGTGTCAGAAGCTAGGCCATAATCCTGACTGAAGGGTTGTAAGGGCCAATTATGTAAGTATGTATGTTTATCGAAATATGAATATTCTTTGTCCATACCATGTTGATTTAAAAGATTAGTCAATCCAAAATTCTTTGTGTTTGTAAGTTGTTCATATAATCTTCTGTACCAGAAAATGCTACTAAGTGAGCCAAGTTATAATTTTCTTGTATATATGGCTTTTAGGCCATAAGTATTTTTCAAGCATTTCTCATTGTCGATGTAAACAGCTTATCGTAACAAAATTGTATAACAACTTGGTTGTATTTCTTCGATTCAAGCCTTGTCGGAAATAAAATACTGTTAGGTTTTTACCTTTTGAAAAACGTTTAAAATATGAGTTCGTTGATTGCAAAAAAAAAAAAATAAAAACAAATATGTGTTTAGTTTCAATTAAACTCTTTATTGTTCGCACTACTTTTGTGTGACACCATTTACAAATTGACGATTACAACGCTAGTCTCCTTTGCTTACAACGCAGACCTTTACAACAGAGATCTTCAAACCACGATTATTATCTTCAGACGCAACACGTCTTCACACTAGACTGACTGAATTCTTACTTCTCATTGCTTGCTTTGTCTTGCCTTTTTATATGCTCGCGTAAACAGTATGATGAAGGTTCTTGAAGTCGAATGTTCGTGTGTTCGCCTTCTTGATATCTCTATAGCGACTTCATTATTATTTGTGAATTTTGTTCACATTGCTTGTCGTTGCGTTCGCTTCCCCTTTTCCTTCATGCTGATGTTGTTGGTTTACTTGTAACAAGTTCGTTGTATTTGTTCGTGTAGCGTTTGCTTATTTTAATGTCAAACGATATTACACCGTTTCCATTTTCGTACCAATACTTTTGAATGCACCACCGACATGCGTCATCAATTACTACCGTTATCAATTTACTGAAAATGTAGTAATCAGAGTTGTATTGTTAGACATCTAAATGTATGTTTTTCTTTCGAAACGTTCTTGATTTTTCATTATCCAGACTTCGCAATTTTTCATTTCCAGCTACGAAACGATCCGTTTTTGTAAACGAACTTAACTGAGCTATTTTGTTTAAGATTAGGTTAATTACACTTTTTGAAGGTCTACTCACTGTGGTGAAATTCATATTCAAGGGTTTGTCATACGGATTTACGCTTACATAGTAAATTTACGATATTTTCCCTTATAACAGCCATTATTTAAGATTTCTATCCTTTAAAATAAGCTTTAAATTCATATGTATCCAGCAAACTGATATTCGTGACTTGCTATGCTTTTGTTCTTCATGAAACAATTAAGTCTGCTGCTATTTTTCTATTTCTAAACCTTCAAACAAACACATATACCATACTTACATACATACGTATGTATGTATGCAAAGAAAGAAAGGAAAGCATTTAGTGTACTTAGCATTTTATTACATTTGCTATTAGTCAGTCACATAAAAAGTGTTTTTTTCTTACTTTTCGTGTCCATTTTGTTGAAAAGACTACGTACGTCTGGAAAGAGAAAGTTTAAAAACTCAAAGAAATGGGTAAAGTTCGCCAAAAAAAAAAAAGAAAATGGCTACCAATAGAGCCATTTCGAAAGTAAAAAAAACATTCTAAAAAATGTTATTTTTGTAACTTTTTAATTAATGTTACTTTACAGATTTGCTTAGCATAATATTTTACAACACCCTCAAATACTTTTATGTATAAAGTTTTTTTTAAAAGCAATTTACATAAAATTACCTGAAAAAAAGGGTGTGATGTAATTAATTGAATCTAAAAATTGTATGTCAAAACTTATGTCGTTCTACTCTGCCACAAAATTCAGTACATTAGCTCCACTGAACGTAATGAATTGATTTACTTTTGAGCTACGCTGGGATTTATTGAGTCAACGAGAAACTGCACGATGATGTGGATTTTGCCAAAAAAAAAAAAAAATTCAAATTTTCGTATTAAGCTCATTTTGATCTTAATAAGCACAGTGTCTAGTAGATAGTGTGTTGGATTATTAAACGAAAGGCCAGGGTTCAAACCCCAGGTCAGACATCAAAAACGAAATGTGAAAAATATTTCTTCGGCGACTTCTTCTCAGAAGATTTCTGGCAAAAACTCTGAGAGTAAATAAATTTGCCATGAAAAGTTTCTCCAAAAAAAAAAAATCTGTCGCTCGGAGTCGACTTTAAACTGTAGGCCCAGCCACTCAGGTATAAAATTAGCACACACAACTTGAGTGGTGTGAGAAGCTAGGCCGTAATCCTAGCTGAATTGTTGTATTGGCCAATATATACATTACAAGCGACTGTTTGGTGCGGCTTGTGAAGCGGAGGCATTATTGGCCCATATTTCTTTGAAAATGAAGACGGAGTCACCGTTACGTTCAATGAAGACATCTATCGCACTATGATAATCGACTTTTTTTTACACGCGCTCTTCACGGTATGTAAACGATGTTCGCTTTCAACAGGATGGTGCACATTTCATGTCACAATTGTTTTATTGCGTCAACCGTTTGATGGCCGTTTAATTAGCCGAAATGATGATGTCAGTTGACCGCCAAGGAGCTGCGATTTGACACCGTTACACAATTTTTTGTGGGACGCCGTTAAAGGAGAGTGTTATGCAGACAAACCAGAGTCAATTGAGCATTTGAAGTCTAACATTCGTGATGCCATTGCCGAGGTACGACCCCATACAGTAGTAGTATTATGACAATCAGGTAGTATAATTGAACGGCATTTGTAAAATATTTGTAGGCATATTAAACATGTTTTCTGGTTGGCGTCTATTTTATTAATAATCTCTTTTCTTTTCTCTTAAATAATTACAAGTACTGCGACTACAACTAAAGTAACCGACGACATCATAGACCACTACATATTTATCTACAACTTTAGTAAACTTACATCCTTTCGAAATTTGGCAAAGTCCTACTGTGAATTACAGTGAAATTGGTCCAAATTTAAAAGTTTAAGTTTGGCTCTCAATCAGTTCACTTAATTTATTTAATCGATAAGCAAAAAAAAATGTACATTTAATTTAGCATTTAAAATATAAAATATGCTACATAAAAAAGTAATACTACTACTACTTAAACTTTTGTGTGTTAAATAAATTATAGAGAAAAATAAAATGTTTTCAATATGTAGTTAGATAGCATTTATAGAGAATGATATTTTTAAGATGCTTTGGCAGAGGTTCGGCAAGAATTTTTGCATGTTGGTTGCTTAATTTATTCCTCTCTCCATAAGTGCCTTTTTTAGTTCAGCATAGTTTAAAATAGTTTCTTTTCTTATTTCATTTATTATTTCTTGTCACTAATTTTCAAAGGTAATCAAGTTTTGCAGTGGATGTTGAGTTTTGATACACATTTTCCTGGCAATTATTATTTACTCTCAGAGTTTTTGCCAGAAATCTGCTGAGAGGAAGTAGCCGAAATGTTTTTCCATATTGTTACGTTTTTACCATTTTAAAAACGTTTAAAATATGAGTTCGTAGATTGTAAATAAAAATAAATTTGTGTTTAGTTACAATTAAACTCTTGATTGTTCGCACAATTCCGTATTCCACTGTTCGCAACTTGATTTAAACCACAACAATTTGCTTTATTGGTTATTCTTCTTTACACTTTGCCGCGTACACATTAACAATGGTTCGTTAGATCTTTACAACGGAGATCTTCAAACAACTTTTATTCTTTTCAGACGCAACTCGTCTTCACACAAGACTGACTGAATTCTTATTGATCCCGTTGCCTGCTTTGTCTTGCCTTTTATATCGTAGGCAGCGTTGTCGTTTTTGGTTATTTCTAACCAAAATTGGTTATGTTTTTATTCAATATGTAGATGTGTATGTGTTTTTTTGGTTTTGGTTATTTTTTTTTCTTATAAAAAAGCTGTTGTTTTGTTTGTTAAAATGAATTAATTAGTAAGATTAAAGTTTTATTCTATTATTTTTTTTCTTTTTTTATTAATTATAATTTAAATTTTTTAAAAAAATTAAAATAAAAGTCTGCGAATTTAATTTTGTTTATGTTTTTTCTTATTTGGTGATTTTTTCACAAATGTTGGTTACAATAATTTTTTTTCGGGGCAACACTGATCGCATGGTAAAGAGTCTGATGAATGCTCTTGAAGGAGAATGACTTTGCTTTCGCGAAATCTCTATAAATGTAAACATGTTGTTTACGTTGTTGTTGTTTTTGTATTTTGTTTACGTTTATCCCTTTTTTACACTGTAAATCCTTTTTTATACTGTTTATTCCTTTTGATCATCTAAACCAGTCCATTGTTTTAGTTTTTATAGCTTTTGATTATCATTTTAATGTTAAACGATAACACCATTTCAATATTTCGTTTTGATGTCTGAACTGTGATTTGCACAGTAGCCTTACGTCTAAAAAGCTCAGACACTACCTACTAAACTACGGCGACTACTACTGAGAACAATTGTTCAATAGCCATTTCTTAAGAACTCGAGCTGAATGCCTAGGATCATTCTCTTGATACATGTCAACTGTGTGCTTTATACTTAGCATTTTGACACTTTATTTTATGTATTCTTTCAAATTTTGTAAATACTTCATTTTGTGCACGTCCTCTAACCTTCATGAAAATGCAATTCTTCGACAACTGAACAGGTAGTCTTTCATCACGTTTGACAGTAAGATATAAGTGTCGCCGATTCAACTCTTGTTCGGGGTTTCCCAACATATTTTCGTGCATAGGTCATTCTTTCAAAAAGAAAAAACGTACCAAAGAATAAACTGCAATTCAATTTCTTTTACTTTTGTTTTGTATTTTTCGACATTATAGATCTAGATCACTGTCCACTCTTATTCACGTTTCCTAAAAAGATTTTTGAGGCGCATTTTTTTCTTCAAAGTCTGGATGACTTTTTTCTACTGTTGTTAATGCGTTAAATAATGACTATTGCAATTTCGCTTTGACTTTTTCTTTTCTTATGGTGTTCAAAGAATAACTTTTTAATGATTAATTAAGTAGAAGTGCTTTAATAATGACATCCTATTTTATTTTGAAAATAATTATAAAAAAGCATAATTTCATAAAGAATGTATATTATAATGTTGGTATAGAATGGCTAATATATTGTTACGTTTTTACCTTTTTAAAAACGTTTAAAATATGAGTTCGTTGAAACAACAAACATAAATGTGTTTAGTTTCAATTAAATTCTTTATTGTTCGCACTACTTTTGTGTGCCACCGTATACAAGTTCACGAAATCAACAATAATTGCTTGTACGGTGTTGGTTACAATACATATCTTTTCAACGGCGATCTTTAAACCACGACTATTCTCTTCACACGCAATGCGTCTTCACACAATACTGACTGAATTCTTACTACTCGTAGCCTGCTTTGTCTTGTCTTCTTATATGCTCACGCAAACAGTCTGTAGAATGTTCTTGTCTTCGCCTTCTCGAGAACTCTATTGCGACTCCATTGTTGTTTGTGTATCTTGTTCACATTGCTTGTTGTTGGGTTATCGCTTACTTGTCTATCACCGTTTCTTTCATACCGATGTTATTGATTTACTTTTAACAAGTGGGTTGTATTTGTTTGTGTACCTTTTTGTTTATCGTTTTTGTAACAATATTGCAGAGATTGCTATGATGCTTGAAACTTGCAGACATTGTTTGATGATCACATGGTCTTCAATATTTTGGCATACCGAATCCGGTATATCATACCCCATACCACACTGAATTAATTCCCAACGCTTACACAGTTTATAAAATACTTTGCTGCAATTTATTTTATTTCACAAGTTCTCGTTTGGATTCGAATCTGAATTGGTGCGGGTCAGTATAATACATTGATATTGTTGTCTTCAAACAATTTCTCAGTGCACCCTGCAATATATTTAGGGTCATTATTCTGTTGAAACACACATCGAAGTGGTCGATATTGTGAAATAATACCCTACATGGTAGGTAATAATTACTTCCAATCAACCTGTTGCAATGCTCTATAGTCTTTAGGATGGAGTAAGGATTGCACACTGTGTTTATTGCCTCCTTACAGTAGGGATACCTTGATCTGAGTTAATTAATAAATTTTACCAATAACCACGGTTTCTCAATAACACAGTTTTCCAATAACCATAATTCTCAACATTTCTTAATGTTTGGCATAAGGGCCTAACATCAAAATTTAAGCTAATCTTCCCTACATAATACATTATAGTTCTGAGGTTAGTTCTTACTTAAGGTGATTTTAAGGAAGCTACCCAATATACTACAGGGTAGAGTCATTAATGTCTCCTGCAGCAGAATAAAAATTAATGAGCAAAAATGTGTTCATGTAACATTTACATTACATAGGGAAACATGCTCGCTATTTCAAATAATTCTATTTGCTCGATGGTCTAGTGGTAGTGTGCTAAAATTCGGTTCCCACCAGGATCCCTTGGTGCATTGTGATTGTGGACATTAATTATGTATAATTAACAACAATAGAAAAAGAAAGTGAGAATTATTATGAAGCATTTCTCGAGAAAAATTATCGAATATTTTACATTGTGCATAAAAAAAGGAAAAAAAGTGTTTCAATAATAAATATTTATCGCACATTACCCCTCTTTCATTTTTTCTGAAACTATCTTTCTGTTATTACATCACAATGTAATGCATGACTAGGAGCTATCACGCGAGTTGGTAAAAAAAAAATACAAAAATGTAATGGCTTAACAATTGCGTATATGTAGAATATTTTGACAGTCACCATGTACTCGCTTGACATGTTGAAGTTATTTCATATAGATTGGCCTTTATGGAGCTATGACTGTTATGAGGAACACACATATATACATACGTATATAAATGATCAATACTACCCTTCGGTCAGGTTTACGACCTAGCTTCCCACACCACTTACGTTGTGTGTGTTAATTTTGCACATGAGTAACGGCACCTAAAACTTAACAGGTTGACTGCCGCGGCAATTTTCAGAAAACTGGCCACGCAAGCCAACATTGACTTTTTGTTCTTTTCCCAGAAGCCATTTGTCGATACTGGCACTGATATAATACGATTTTATTCTTAGCTACACAAAAATGGCAGGTTTAGTGTGATAACTAGTAGTTGGCACGCTAGAAGGGAACGCAATCTACGAATTATTTCGTAGTCGGCAGTCAACGTATTTATTCTCAGAATTTTTTGCCAGAAATGCAAGGGAATAGGAGAAGAAATATTTTTCATATTTCGTTTTGTTAGGGATGTCTGACGTGGAGCCTGACCTGTCTCACAACATTACCTACTAGACTACGGCGGCTTCAGTAAGCAACTGCAAGGTTTATTATAGCTTCTCAAAAATACAAAACTTTTTTACAACTTACATACATACATAATTTTAAAAATACATTCTTTAAATGTAAATTATTGTAACGAAATTGGAAACATCGTTTAATATAAACATGATTAACAAACACTACTTACGCAAATACAACGAACTTGTTCCAAGTAAACCAATAGCATTGGTATGAAAGAAAGCAACACAAACAACAATGAAGTTGCGATAGAACAACAATAAGCAATGTGAACAAAATACACAAACAACAATGAAGTCGCAATAGAGTTCTCAAGATGGCGAAAACACAAACATTCCATTTCAAGAACATTCATCAGAACGTTTACTTGAGCATATAAAAAGGCAAGGCAAAGCAGGCAACGAGGAGTAAAAATTCAGTCAGTCTTGTGTGAAGACGCGTTACGTGTGAAAAGAACTGTCGTGGTTTGAATATATCCGCTATACAGATCTAACGTACAAGTGTTGTTGGGTGTGAGCAGAGAAGAATAGCGAACAAGCAATTATTATTGTTGTATTCGTCAAGTGTGAACAGTGGCACAAAAGTAAGTGCGAACTCATATTCTAAACGTTTTTAAAAAGTTAAAAACATAACAATATTTTTTGATATACCTGATTTTAGTTAGCTCATTGCAATAAAGTGCAAAGATAACGGTCCAAATCCTAAGTTGGATATAAAAACACTAAAAATTTCTAAAGAATATTCAACTGTGTTAAGCGATTGGGTTTTCATTAACGAACAACAAATAGAAAGAAAAGAGCGGAAAAATTAAATTCATACACATTGCACGCGTACCGTTTTCTTCTCTTTTTACTCTGATCAGTTTTCGAAGTCTTTACATAACTGTACATACGCACCCAGTTTAAAGCAATTGTTCGTTCCTATTTAAGTGTTGCTAAATTTGTGTGTACGTATTTCCAAGTGTCATCTGATTTGATTTCACATTCTTTTCACACCCATAAATATTCCGCGTTATAAATTTTGTTTTTCGCGTATAAAATATTGTTTGGTTTTAAGAGAAAAGCTGTAATTGTTTTTAAGGGCTCTGCAAAAAATGGAACACAAATTAAATGAATAAGAGGAGCATCCATGTTTGATTATATATATGAAGTATATACATACATATATGTATGTAGGCCATCTAACGGTTTAAATTAAAGCCGTCGCACAATGGGGTTTTTGATGCCTAAAATAGGAATTAAATCGTGGGAGCTTTCCTGGTTGCTTTTTTTAACTTTTTTTGGTTTATTTCACTTAAAGAAGATAAATCCATAATAAAAAATAAAAAAATCGCGACCTGAAATGCATAAGGGCCTAACAACCAAAAAATTCAAAATTGAGTTTTTGATTGATTCTGATGTATTGCATCAAAATATCTGTTCTGACAAAATTTTATAATCCTACTGTTAAAGATTATCTAGCAAAGATGAAGAATTTTCTTTCCTTTACTCTTTTGTCTTTTGGTTTTGCTTCTTTCACTGCAATCCTCGAAATCAACTTTCGGTTTACCACGCTTAAGACCAGATTTGCGCGGGAAACCAATTGACGAATCTAACCAGTACTTGTTCTGAAGAAAACGCTCAGAAACTCTATAAGATGCATTCCAGCGATTCTTCAATTGGGAAATTGAATTTTTCAATGTATCGTTAAAAACTTTAATATTTTTTTATTGTTTGGGAATAAACATGTAAGCATTTTTTCTTTAAGAAATGCGATTTTTTCAGTCAAGGTTTCAAATCCAGAACTTGCAATTAGTTCATAAAGTTCTCTTAGAGAAATAGAAATATGGTCTTGTAATTTTATACAAAAAATTTAATAGATAAAAATTATATAGGTGCAAAAATATATCTTCGTTTTTTTTAATCAGGTGCAAGAAAGTGCAAACATTTTTTTGCTATTATTTCACAGGGTATCTTAGGTTTAAGAAAAGAAAAATTTTTTTGCTTAACTTTGCTTAACTCACAACTATTTTTCCATATATGCTGCAAAATTTGCAAATTTATAGACCTTCACAAAAAAATTTTTTAAAAATAACAAAACTATATAAACTTAAAAAACAACGAAGCAAATATAATCTCAATCGTCTGTTGTTGAAGCCCCCATATTTTTTTTTACTACTTTTACTTAAAAACTTGCCGAGAACTAATTTTGAAAACACTGAAAATTTAGTTTTTTCAGGAAAGATAAAAAAATATCAAAAAACACTTTAAAAAGGCGTAGTAATGTAACGGTACTTGCTAGAGACACGTTTTTTTAAGAAAGCGGTGCAGAATTTTGTGCGCTTTCAGCTCATGTACAAAACTATTCGGTACTCAAGAATTTCATTTTCCAATTAATTCCCATTTTAGGCATCAAAAACCCCAATGTGCGTCGGTTATTTCGAATCTGTCAAAACTTATGTCATTCTATTCTGTCACAAAATTCAGTACATGATCTCAATTGAACGTAATGAATTGATATACGCTTGAGCAACGTTGGTATTTATTGGGCCAACGAGAAACCGCACGATGACGTTGATTTTGCAAAAAAAAAATATCTTTTCCAAAGAAGCTCATTTTCATCTTGATAGGTACATTAATAACCAAAATTGGCGTATTATGGACTAAGAAAACCAACACGTGGTCCTACAGAAGCCAATGCACTCATTACGAGTGACTGTTTGGTGCGGCCTGTGGAGCGGAGGCATCATTGGGCCATATTTCTTTGAAAATGAGGACGGCGGACGGTCAATGGCGACACCAATCAACACCTATTCGATTTTGTTGTACCCGCTCTTCTCTCCATTTCTAACTGGAACAACTGTACTTCCTAACAAAAAATAAATTTGGAAAAATTTTAAACCGTTTTTATTTTTGACTGCATTTTTAAATTCATACTGTTAAATGGCCTACCCGTTATATATACATATGTACGTAAAATGATGAAATGATCATGTGTTTGCAACACTAATACATATAATATAAGCAACATTCATTTATGTTTTCTATACGTATTCATTAAAGTTTTGAAAAAAATCATAAAAAGTGGGAAAGAAAATCCTTTAAATGAATATGTACATAAAATTTTTTTTTATTCAATCTCCCCCATTTTTCTAACACTATTCATGTTTCTATGACTTTTCAAAGCTCAATGTCATTTGAATATGTATTTGTATCTCTAACAGTGTGCGTGTGAGTGTTCATAAACGACTGATTACTTGAGATTAATAACATCAGCAGTATGTGATGGTAGTTATATGTGTATAAGATTGACAAGAATTGAACAGATTTAACGACATGCTGTTTTGATGAGAATTGTGTCAATGGCAACTCACATATTTACAACCATTTACACTTCCATATGCAAATTATCATCTATTCAGAAGGAGGTGTTTTATTTTAATTTATGCACAATAACGCTTATGTGCATATGTTTGTATATGATACCATGACTGTCATTTCATTGTGATAATATTGATGTTTGTAGGTTTACAATATTAAGGTTTCTTTTTCTCAGTCATTTCTTCAAATAATCAGCATATTTTAAGAGTGACTATATTTCAGCGAGAAAATGTAAATTATTTGAGTCATATCACTAAATAAAGGGAAGGAAATAATATATATTTCTTGTACATGTAATATACATACATATATGCATGTTACATATACATATATTATAAGATTTTGTTACGTTTTTACGTTTTTAAAAACGTTTAAAATATGAGTTCGTTGATTGCAAACAAAATAAAAACAAATATGTGTTTAGTTTCAATTAAACTGTTTATTGATCGCACTACTTTTGTGTGCCACCGTATACAACTTGACGAATACAACAATAATTGCTTATTCGATATTCGTTTTTGTTTACAACGCAGATCTCTTCAACGGCGATCTTCAAACCATGACTGTTCTATTCTCTTTGTCTTGCCTTTTTATATGGTCACGTAAACAATTTGATTAGGGTTCTTGAAGTAGAATATTCGCCTTCTGGTGAACTCTATCGTGACTGCAGTGTTGTTTGTATATTTTGCTCACATTGCTTGTTGCTGCGTTCTCGCTTACTTGTGTATCCCCTTTTCTTTCATACTGATGTTGTTGGTTATTTGTAATAAGTTCGTTGTATGTGTTTTTGTAGTTTTTGCTCATTTTAATGTTAAACGATGATACGCCGTTTCAATTTTCGAAACAATATTATATTGTTACGGTTTTACCCTTTAAAAAATGTTAAAAATATGAGTACGTAGATTGCAAATAAAATAAAAATAAATTTGTTTTAATTTTAAATCAATTCTTTATTGTTCGCACAATTCCGTGTTCCACCTTTGGTAAAATTGATTTACACAACAACAATTTAATTAAATTGTTATTCTTTCTGTATACTCGTTTGTTCGAACTTCAAGCCGCGATTCTCTTCACACGCAACGCAATGTGTCTTCACACAAGACTGACAAAACTTCGTCATAAAAACAATCATATTTTTTATAGTATTTTAGGTCTACTCATAAAAAATGTAAACATAGGAACTTAAAATACATATTCTTCTTTAAAAAGAAACAAAAATTTTGATGATATTGCCAGTCGTCTGCTCATTAAGACCTTCAACATATCAAACGCCAGATTTTAGCTGGACAGTAAAATAGCACAAATTAAAATTTCTGGAATAAAAATGAGGTGCTTTAATAAATAGTAAAAATATAAATGTTTTCAGCTCATTTGATTAATATTTAGTAGAGTAGCTCCTATTTTCAAGCGCCGCGTAGCATCTACGGGACAATTTTCGTCTGGAAAGTTCTTTGGGAATCGAGTACCAAGTGTCCCGTATTCCAATGCAAAAATCGTCCACATTTTTGTGCTTTTGTTGAGCAATTGTACATTTCACATCGTTCTAGGGGGTTTTCAATAGAGTTTAAGTCAGAACTTTGCGCCGGCCAGTCTAAAACGGGAATGTGCTCTTCATAAAACCAATCCTTTGCCTGCTTAGATGTGTGTTTGGGGTCACTATCTTGCATAAATATGAATAAAACTGGCATGTATTTAAAAGCTTATGGTTCCATTTTGTTCTTTATATTGTCCAAATACTGATAACTGTCCATTTTTTCATTGATTTTTACAACGGGACTTACACCGTGCCTTGAAAACACTCTCCGCACCATTGTGTTTCCTCGAACATGCGTTATGGTCCTTTGAGCATACCGTGGATTGAATGTCTGACATTTTGGCCAAAGAACAACCACTCTACCATCCGGTCCCATGCGATTTACCTCTGTTTCATCACTCCAAAGTATTTCTTTCCAGAATGGGAGGACTTTATCCTTTTGGGTGCGAGCAAACGTTAAACGCTTGACGAAATTTATCTTTTGGTAGACGTGGCTTCTCTCTGCAGTTGCGTCCAAGGAACTTTCATTGATTAAGAAAGGCTTCTTCTTTGACTTTTGGACAATAGCACGGTCCACGACTTCGGTTGTTTTCTTGACACGTGGCTTTCGTTTTTTGTTTTCTGCGTCATTATGTTTGGTTTGAAGGAAATGATGACGTTATAAATCATTTTTCGCTAGCAATTCGAAATTTTTGGAATTTCAGCCAGCTTTTCCCATCATGCCACAAGTTAACGATAATGCGCTTCTCCTCTGGTGAGCAATCTTTTTCACGTACCATTTTATTCAAAAATTACTTCAAATGCCACAAAAGTAAAAGAATATACCGTAAGAATAAAAATACTAAAACAAAACTTGTACCTAAAACACTTTTAGGCACGTTGTGCTAATTTACTGTCCAACCCGAATTTAGGTACCGATACAAATTAGCAGTCAAAACAAAAAATATATACGATAATGATAATATTTTTTGTTAAACAACAGTTAAATGTCATCGTGCAACATTGCAGACCAAAACAATTGGCCTAATTACGATACAAATTAGAAAAAATCACAATTAATGTATATATGGATTTTGTGCTAATTTAATGTCCATGGCTGTATGTAGGCACTATGCAGGTAGTCTTTACATATGAGAGTAAATTTAACCTAAATGCAGTATGTTTGGCGTAAGAAAAAGTTACTTAACAATACTCAAGCTATTTTCAAGCATGGGGAGAATCGGTGCTGCTGTATGGATGTGTTTCTTCTGTAGAAGTAGGGTATATTCCTTATATAGATCCATTCCAATATTTGAGCATTTTAAAAGAAAATGTGAAGCAAAGTGCAGATAATTTAAATATATTGGAAACATTTGTTTCTACCAGAAGCGTACTGAGCATGTTTGGGAAAAACTTGCCCGTAAGGTCTATAAATCTCGCACACTGGAATTTGTTTTGTTTTTTACAGAAACATGGTAATATTGAGGTCTTGCAGCACGTATCTCTTACAATAATGTTCGATACTTTTCATTTCATGGAATCTATAATTACGTGTTTATTTTCAAATTTGGTGGAAAAAAATATCTTCATTTGTAAATAGTACGTGTTTCATTATTTCTAAATGAGTATTAGAAGGTTCATGACCCTACCTACCTAAAACTCTTCCACGTCTATGAAATTTTCTATGAGGTTGAAATTTTATTTTTCTACCATGTTTTTAATTTTTATCATCTTTAAGTCTTCTGTTTAGACTAACAATATTTTAAAATACTAAGTAGTACTTGTGTTCAAATGCAATTCTCTCAATAATATTTTCATACTAGTTAGAGATTCCATTAGAACTCTGTAATTCAAAGAGATTCTACAGATGACTTACAGGGCTTCAATCAGTTATTCTTCGGTGTACATTCTGTTCTTGAAACTTCCCCTTGTTTCTTGAAATTCAAAGAAAAAGTTTTTATTAGTTGTAACCATAACGTAATTCATAAATTTTTTTCTTTTCTGCTTTTATTAATTATAAGAACAACATTATGACATTGTAGTTCGGTCTTATTTTTGACATCATTTTATATTTTTTCTTCTTTCGCTTCATTATCTGAAGGTGGTCAATGAAACAATATTTCTTATCCGAATAACAAATGGCTATTGAAACTGCTTTATAGAAATTTACTCCAAAAGTGAAATTTAAATTAGAAGTAGAAATTTAAAGTCATACCTATTTTCACTTTAATAACAGAGGGTCGTAATGTATTGCCAAATATTAAATTTATTTCCAAGTTTGTTAATGTGAAATAAAATAATGCGAAGATAGGGATTGAAACATCAAAGAAAAAGGCACAGATTTCTTCTGTCCATTTGCCCGTAATACTTATTACAAAATAAAACCCCTCTTTTTATACCGACATTACAAACCGACATATCATTAAATATTTATAATGTTTCGTTCCTTAGGAAAAAATAAATAAATTCTCCATAACACAAATACAGCACATGGTATTGGTTGTGAGTGTAAATATTTTATAAGTATTCGATTATCTAAAATTCTATGAGACCACATACATTATTCTCTGATTAAATCAATAAAAATAAATCATAGGGTCAGAACATCAACATAAAAGTCATAAAGAAAATGTTAAACCATCTCATTGTATACAGAAATATCAAACAAAACAACTCAAATCAGTAATTTCCAAAGTTCTAATGTTCATTCAGTTCAAAGGCAAAAAACTTTTTTTGTTTATATTAATAAACTAGCTAATACCCGGTGTGCTTCGCTGCCCCCCATCGAAATTAAATACATAATAATTAAAAAATTTATTTATTTAGTAATTAAATTATACAATTTTTCTTAAAGGTTTATTCTAATTTCATTTGAAGTGAATATATTTCATTTAAATTCTAAAATAATACATTACTGAGCTATTTATTTCTTACTTGCTAAAATTTAATATATACTTTTTTTCTTAAATAAATATTTATTATTATAATGCCTTGGGATACACAATATTTTTTGTTTTTCCCTCTGGAGCGTATACATATAAATCTGCGGGTATTCCTACTCGCGAACATGCGACGTAAAGCTGTCCATGTGAGAAACATGTATATCCAAGATTAACTCCGCAAACTTGCAAGGACTGACCTTGAGCTTTATTAAACGTCATAGCAAATGCTAGGCGAATAGGAAATTGCAGGCGCTTGAAATCGAATGGCATCTACGATATGGACATAGAAATACGTGGCAGCAACACATCAGTTCCCTTAAACTTTCCAGTTATAATGATCGCCTCGATAAGATTGTTCATCATTTTTTTTACTGTTAGTCGAGTGCCATTACAGAGACGTGGAGGATCAATATGTCTAAGTAAATAATGGGAACACCGTTTTTAACTGTAATTCATGTGGGGGAAAGCCTGGTAAATCTAACGAATTTTAAAATTCGACTGGATAATTGACGACATCCTTAATATTTGAAACTGTGTCGATTGATTTATAAGTTCTTAGATTCCCATCGATCTTGTTGAGAATATTGCTGTTGATGGAATTAACGTCAATATATTTGGATGCCAGTAATGCACGTTCACATAACCATTGCATATTTTTAAAATTTTGCACGAATTTGTGAAATACACAATTTATTAATTCTTCTTTTGATTGTGTCATTCTGCAAATGTCTGATGGAAATTTTATATACTTTGTTATAGGATCCATTGGACTTCTATCTCATTAGCTCGTGATGTTTCGGTACGATTTCGCTGGCTTTGTAGCCGACCTTCATGTTCCAACGATGTCTCGGCAGCTCGTGCGGTTGTGGCATGTTGTTGAAGACCTTCAAGACGTCTTTCGCGTTCTGACGGCGTTTCAGAAGCTCGTGCTAAAGAGGTAAAATTTCGTTGACATTTAAGGCGCTATTGGGCTTCTGAAGGCGTTTCAGAAGCTCTTCATGTTGTGAAACGTTGTCGTAGGCCTTCAAGGCGTTCTTCACGTTGTGATGGCGTTCCGGCTCTAAAGGTTGAAGCTCGACTCTTTTCAGTCCTGAGGCGACTTTCACGCTTTTCCGAACTTTCACTTGCTCTCTCGGATTGCAAACGCAATGCATTTTTAGTGCTTAGGAAAGGGATGCTTTTATTCGGGGCATTTTTACAAATTGATGCAAAATAAACGTCACACAAAGTTTAACTTGTTTAGAATCAAAGATTCAACTGAATTCCAAAACCGAATGCGTGTTATATTTATTTCTTTATATTTTACCTAATATGAATAAGTAAAAAATTGGTTCAGGTCAAAAACCTTTTGAAAAAGAAATTAAGGTTATTAAAATTTAACAAATAATTGTGTTTCCGTCGGTCACCGGTAATTTTTTTTGATGAGTTTTGCAACTACTTACTTTATTTGGGAACAATAGTGACAGTTTACATTTTATTATGGGTGCCCTGGTAGTCTAGTGGGTAGTGTGCTAGACTATTAGTGTGAGGGTCGTGGGTTCGATTCCCACCAGAGACTCTGGTCTGTGACACTACACCGAGCATATGGTCAAGTTACTCCGCTCGTATAAAAATTAGAATATAATTTGTAATTGTATTGTAATTAATAAATAAATAAATAAATAATACATTTTATTATTTAGGTAATTAAAAGTAATGAATGAAAATATTACTCCCTATTCTTACATGCCCATTCATCGCCCAATAAAATGCTGATTATAAAATTTACCAAATGTATTTTTCAAGATATGCGACAAATAAAAAATATTTTTATTAGTTACCCATTTTTAGAAGTAAACAATAATATAACTATTACATATGTATATGTGTATGTATATGAGATCAATATTTAAATAGTATGCATTTTAGTACTTACTATGTACATGAGTTGAAAATTTCAAACTCAATCATTTAAGGGTCATATACCTTACTATTGCATATTTCAAGATAGAATAATTTCCACACTCACTAATCAGAGAGGCACCACCTTCCTATAGCTGGAATACATATAAAAATATATATATACATATATACTATATATAAACTATAAAAAAATTATAGTTTTCTAGATATACAGATTTTAATAATTTGTCCATATGGAGTTTGCCACGTCCCTAATGCTTGATCGCCCATTTTTAACAAACATATTGATATTGAACCTTTAGATATTCGTACAAAATTGGAGAGTCTAACTGTTATTTTCTTCATATGGGAGGTGCCACGACCGCTTTTGCTGAACTCCCTATTTTTGTCCAGAATATTTATATTTAAACTAAAGTTACTCGTACAAAAATTGGGGACTCTAGCTGTTACAGTTTTTCAGATATACAGATTTTCGTATTTACTTTATATGGGAGGTGCCACACCCAATATTCCTAGTTCGCTCATTTTTGTCCAAAATATTTATATTGAAACTGTAGTTACTTGTACAAAATTTGGGGTATCTTGCTGATATAGTTTTTCCAATATTCCCATTTTGTTATTATCTTACAATAGTAGGTAATGTAGTATATGTTGGCGTGGTACCTCACTCATTTGAAATATCGATATAGGAAGTAGCCTATAACTCCTTCCAGGCATACAGGAAGATACTGTGAAAATTTTTAGAAAATCGGTTCAGCCGTTTAGTCATCCACAAACTTCAAACATACAAACAAACACACATTCATTTTTATATATATAAATGATTTCCGAGTTTTAAATTTAATTACTACCACGCCCCCTTTTCCTAGTCAGCCCATTTCTGTCTAAAATATTCAAATTGATACTAAAGTGGATTCGACACAATTTTAGGACTCTTACTATTATATTTTCTTAGATATAATAATTTATTATTTCTTATATTGGAGGTGACACACCCACTATATCCAATCCCCCCATTTTGTTTATATATACGTCAAAGTCGTCCATACAAAATTTGAGGACTCTAGCTGTTGCAGTTAATGAGATATGCGACATTAAATACTTATTAGATATGTGGGCGTGGCACCCCACCTACTTGAAATTTTAAAATAAAAAGTTCCTTATAGTTCCATCCACACATACAGGAAGGTACTGTTAAAATTTTAAGAAAATCGGTCCAGCCGTTTAGCCGGCTATAGAGTTCAAACAAACCCACCAACAAATAAACACCCATTCATATTTGTAAATATACATAGATGTAAAATTCACTAAAGAAATTACATATGGGACGTATGAGTGATATCCAATTAAATTAAATTTAATACGGCAAAAAATCATAGAATTTTTATCGCATACTTGTAGGGGTAACTATGCGTATTAGTAATATATTTCAAATGCAATTAAATATTAAGTATGTAGTATATGTGGGCATGGTGCCTCGCTCCTTTAAAATATCAACATAAAAAGTAGCCTATAACTCCTTCCAGACATACAGGAAGATACTGTGAAAATTTCAAGAAAATCGGTTCAGCCGTTTCATCGTCTATAAAGTTCAAACATACAAACATACAAGCAAACACACATTCATTTTTATATATAAGATGAATAAAAAAAAGAAAAAAACATTCTTAGGGCCATTATTACAACTTGCCGTTAACTAAAGAGAGGGTCTTAACGGGCAGATAAATTGTTTTTCGTTATTGTAAGTGGGTAATAAGGTAGAAGTGAGCGTTAAGCTAAAGGGAAGATCACTCTACTGATAACATTTAAAGTTAAGTTTATGTTAGAACTGGCCATATTATCTTCAATATGGCAACTTCAAATATAAACAAAAAGAGGCCATTCGTTGCCACTGTGTTTAAAAAAACTTGTTTAGATGAGCAGTTCTATCGAAATTGCTCCGGCACAGCCATATTTCTGAAAAAGTTAACTTTATTTTATCTGTAAGTTGTAATAACGAAAATAAGTTAAAGTTAACTTTACAGTTCCTTTAGCTAAAGGTACCTTTAACTACACCCAAGTTTAACGGCAAGTTGTAATAATGGCCCTTAAAGAAAGAATAATCGTTTATATATGTATGTATGTATTTTACAAATCAAATAAACCACGTCGAAATCTAGAATTCTCCAAATTAATTTTAAATCCTACTTAATTATTTTAATTCATTTAATTTCATTACCAAAAAGGAAATTTTATATAATAAATTTTATGAAGATTCATAAAATACATTCATGTACGAAAAATAGTAGAATATTCTAAGCGAAAAAGATTTCGGCAATTAAAGCGTACAACACTATTACAACTTGCCGTTAACTAAAGAGAGGGTCTTAACGGGCAGATAAATTGTTTTTCGTTATTGTAAGTGGGTAATAAGGTAGAAGTGAGCGTTAAGCTAAAGGGAAGATCACTCTACTGATAACATTTAAAGTTAAGTTTATGTTAGAACTGGCCATATTATCTTCAATATGGCAACTTCAAATATAAACAAAAAGAGGCCATTCGTTGCCACTGTGTTTAAAAAAACTTGTTTAGATGAGCAGTTCTATCGAAATTGCTCCGGCACAGCCATATTTCTGAAAAAGTTAACTTTATTTTATCTGTAAGTTGTAATAACGAAAATAAGTTAAAGTTAACTTTACAGTTCCTTTAGCTAAAGGTACCTTTAACTACACCCAAGTTTAACGGCAAGTTGTAATAATGGCCCTTAAAGAAAGAATAATCGTTTATATATGTATGTATGTATTTTACAAATCAAATAAACCACGTCGAAATCTAGAATTCTCCAAATTAATTTTAAATCCTACTTAATTATTTTAATTCATTTAATTTCATTACCAAAAAGGAAATTTTATATAATAAATTTTATGAAGATTCATAAAATACATTCATGTACGAAAAATAGTAGAATATTCTAAGCGAAAAAGATTTCGGCAATTAAAGCGTACAACACTAGCGAGGATATGAGATTCCACGCCGTTGATGCGGCCCGAAACATTCTGTGAAGTTGGGAGCGGATGTTTGTAAAGGGATGCTCAACGAAAAGGAAGAAAAAAAGAAGCTAACACTCTTCTTAAATCAAGAGGATTTCAGATTTCAAAACTTCTGTTGTGAAATTATAATAAGAGCCATTATTACAACTTGCCCTTAAACTTGGGTTTAGTTAAAGGTACCTTTAGCTAAAGGGAACTATGTTACCTTTAACTTATTTTCGTTATTACAACTTACAGATAAAATTAAGTTAACTTTTTCTAACTGCTGATTTAAACAAGTTTTTTAAACGCAGTGGCAACGAAAGGCTTCTCTTTTTGTTGTTGTATTTCCTCATTTTGTTTATATTTGAAGTGGCCATATTAAAAATAATATATAATATGGCAAGTTCTAACATAAACTTAACTCTAAAAGTTAAAGGTAGGACGATCCTTCCTTTACTTAACGCTCACTTCTACCTTATTGTCCACTTATGATAACGCAAAACAATTTATCTGCGCGTCAAAATCCTTCCTTTAGTTAACGGCAAGTTGTAATAATGGCCCTAAGTAAGTGGTATATTGCCGGGCACGGATATATCGAATAAAACGAAACATAAAAAATATTTCTCAGCAGTCTTCTGACAAAAACTCTGAGAGTAAAATAAAATTGAAATGAAGAGCTCCTTGAATCTGTCGGCATTAAACTTCCGCCACTCATGGAGAAACTTAACATACACAATGTGGTTAAATAATCAATATATTGTAATGTATCAATCCATTTTCTATTGCAGTTATTTCCTTTTATACTTCGTGACCGTGATATTTTCATTACATTTCAATTATTGTTCCACTCACATTGTTTGAAGATTTGTGTAAATTCATTAAATAAAACGCACAACTCCGTTTTTCGACCGATTAAAAGTGATGTCAATTGGCCTTATGATTATGATTGACACCGTTATACCATTTTCTTTGGGGAGCTGTTAAAAAAAATGTTACTCCTACAAACCAGAAATAATTGAGCATTTGAAGGGCCACACTCGTGATGCCATTACCGATATACGACCCCCTCGGAAAAGTGCACAAAAATTGGTTCGATCGAATGAGGTACTGTGAGGCCTGCGCGGGTGCCATATGAACAAAATAATATTCCATTTTTAACAGGAACATTTGTATACCACATATTTTTTAATTTAAACTTTTAAATCACCCACTCTATAGCAGGAAACTTTCTAAATTATTATCTTTTTTTACACTTATGGTGAGTGTTTGTTTGGAAAAGCGTAATGAAAAATGCAGAATGTACTACATGCCCGTGACGTATCTATCTACATATCTATTAAAGTTGTGCAATGTAAACTACTAAATTGTGTTGTAAATGCAATATTCTTCTTACGACTTGAAACTTGATACTCTAGGATATTGAAAAAGCAACGCCATAACGTGTGAAATATTTTAAAAACATATGCTGATTGCAATTTTTTATGCAGCCTTTTTGTCTGTGACATGTCATGACGGTCGTGTATTATTTATGATTGTCATACGATTTGACTGTACAAATTTATTTTTTTTTATTTTACAAAACGAAACCTAAATGCAGTGTTGAAAACAAAATATGTATGTTGTACAAAATAATTTTGTAATTAAAACAAGAAGAAATAAACTACAGTTGGTCATGCGAGACCATATGTGCCGTACACAATCCAACTCTATTTGTGGAATTATTAATTATTGCAACAAATAGGGACGCAACAGTTTGTAACATTTGTTAAATGGCCGTTTGTTGATGATGTTCTCGTCATCTTAGAAAATATATGTATAGGCAGGCGATAACCCCATTAGTCTTCATTAAATTAATTTCTTACTAAGTTATAGTTTTACTAAAATCATGTCCTTCTAGATAGGTAGGTAGAGGTGACTGCCAGCTAAAATGTTTGGATAGACAGAGCTTCCAATTAAGCATCTTAGATTAGAAATATCTACCATTGAGACACCAATACGGCTTTGTCTTTTCTGCCATAGTGCCCAAAAACAAATTCCTCCTCTTCCTCATTCCTGTATCTCTATCTATGTTATAAATAGGATATTGAATACAAGGTTGATATCCGGATAATTGACAGAATATTACTGGACAGTTAACTGGAGAACATTTCAAGGAATGCCCAGTTGGAGGCTGTTTTAGATGTATATTGTTATGTTTTCACCTTTTTAAAAACGTTTAAAATATGAGTTCGTTGATTGCAAACAAATAAAAAATAAATTGGTGTTTAGTTTAAATTAAACTCTTTATTGTTTTGTGTACAACCGTTTACAACTTGACGAATACAACAATAATTGTTTGTTCGCTATTTTTCTTTGCTTACAAAGCAGATCTTTTCAACGGCGATCTTTAAACCACGACTGTTCTCTTCACACGCAACGCGTCTTCACACAAGACTGACTAAATTCTGATTTCTCTAACAGTCTGATGAAGGTTCTTGAAGTCGAACGTTTGTGGTTTCTCATTCTCGAGATCTCTATCGCGACTTCATTGTTGTTTGTGTATTTTGTTCACACTGCTGGTTGTTGCTTTCTCGCTTACTTGTCTATCCCTTTTCTTCCATACTGAAGTTGTTGGTTTACTTGTAACAAGTTCGTTGTATTTATTTGTGTAGCTTTTGTTTATCGTTTTAATGTCAAACGATGGTACGCCGTTTCCATTTTCGTTACAATGTGATAGTTAAGAATAAAGTCTACGATACTGTGGCTATAGCAAATCGAAACCCCTCAAACACGAGATTCATCAGAGAACATCGTATGTAACAGTTCACTCCTTAATTATCCCGTTGTTGGAAAATGCTACGAAATAAGACTGAGTAAGGAGAGTGAATAAGATAACCTGGGAACCATATACTTATATATCTCTTAAGAGATAGATCGTCGTGTGATATATAGATGGATTGAAGACAGGTAGCGGGACAAGGGAAGAGGTGTTCAGTCATATAGTGATAGAATGTAGCAAGACTATCGGACAGTTAGGTCTCAACCCCTATGAGGTTGTCCTGAGTATGGTATTCTATGGGTTATCTGCATCAACTTAGCAGAGCAATGAAACTCATTCTTTAATGAATTTCATGTCATTTAAGAATTCACAGGGTATTCAGGCAGAAGAGCTAGCGAGGAAGAAAGCTTCCAAGCCGAATTTTTTTTAGTAAAGTATGGATGTAGAGATTCTTCTGAAACCAACTAGCATCTTGGTTGAAACTTTTGCTAAATATTTATAGTAATAGATAATTCGAATCATGCAGGTGACTATCCAAAAATAAATTGATAGTGGTAACAGGTCTTCTCATTGGGCATTGAGGACTCAAAGAATATTTGAATAGAATACCTAACATGCAGATACTTGGCACCTACTAAATGGCTGTAATATATTTCAGAAGGGAACTCCAGAGTGTTTACCATATAAAGTATTGGGCAGGGAGTTAGCGTTTACAATAGTGAACAGAATTCTGAAGTTTATCACAACAACAGAGTTATGAGACACATTAGAAAGATACCCCGCTGTAGAGTTCGCTGGTCGCAGTACTCTAGCATCCCTACATAAGAGTAATTAATATTCAATTCCGAATATAGAGAAGAATATCAATCTATCTGGCACAACCATGGATACCAGAGATCAGCAATTAGTATTCAAAAAGATGAGTAGATTCGAATCATACTAATAATTTCTGATACTCATCGTACTCATACTTAACAATACGCTTAATGTTATTGATTTCGACTCTCCTTTACTCAACATTTACACGAATCACAAAATAATTCTGATTCGCGTACAAACACTACAATACTCACTAGAAGGTTGTGTGTCTTTGTCTTTTTCTTTCTTCTTTTTTTGTAAATGCAACAACAACTAAGACTCTAAAGTTGGATGAATGATGAATCATTTATGAGTATTATAAGTATTTTTCCAAATTTATTAATCTGAATGAGTAGGCGTATGAATCAAACATATTTTGAATGTTATAAGTTTGATGTCAACATTAAGCATCATTGCAGCCTATACGTATAAATCAATACTGTAGTGAGTACGAATGAATCAGAGTAGTTGAATTTCAATACTGTTGACTCACTCATACTCAAAATTTCATGAGTACTTGTGAGTAGCGAAAAAACGATTCATTGCTGATCTCTGATACATACCTCACACTCCAAACAACTCAATTTTTTATAGCATCAGAGAAAATACTAAACGAAAAGTGGCACCATTTTTAAAGCCTACAATTTTTTTTAATCACAGCCATATTTAATTAAAAATTGTCCATAAATCTATGTATACTTGCTCGCATCCACTAACGCCTAATGTGGACAGCAACTTGAAACTCTTATAATCGTTGTTTTCAATTGATTTGGCTTTTTGTAAAAAATCATTTGTCATCAATTAGAAGATAATATGTAATACGGTTTTCAGATATGCACCTTTATTGAGTAAATCGCAATAAACACCATTATTGAGCTCAATATTACATATAAAGTTTCAATCAATTATTGCGCAATAAGTACGCAAATTGTTATAATATTGAGTCAAACTTATAATGCAGCACTGTCATAAGTATGTTCAGTGAGCATCAAATATCAACCACGACAAAAAAAATAATTTTTTTGCAACAACCAGCTGTTTTGTTTACCAGCTGTCAAATGAATATTGAATAAGTAGCTGCACTACGTATATGATTATGTCTGCACACTTAAAATATTGCACTCAATAAACCGAATATTGACTCAATAAAAGTGCATATCTGAGCATAGTGTAATCTAGTTAGTAAGGCGTAAAAACATACAATACTCCTGTGTGAGCGCTATCAAACTACTCGTCACCATGTTATTTTTATAAATAATTCACGGGCTGTGTCTGTATTCTTATCCATTGTTTCTGTAACATGTTTTTGGATTTTAACTGAACCTGACAGTTTGTCGTACATAAAGTTTTACTTTATTTTATTTTTTTTTGTGATTGGTTGTCCTTTTACGGCGTTACTTTTACACAGGCAAGTACCATATATGAGGACTGCTTGTGGCAGTTGATGGATATGAGCTTGTGATTGAATGCCTTGTTGTAGTCGTTGACAGTGTCGTATACATACATATGTATGTTCAAAATATCTCGTTTTAATTCATATTTTTTATAGCAAAGAATGTCATGTAACGTACCAAATGACAATTTCAAATACAAGAATCTTAAAATAAAATTTCTATTAATAAAACATTTCCTTTAAATTCATACCTTTGTAGCTATAAGTAGTAAAGCGGAAGTAACTCTATACCTAAACAGATTTTATATAAAAAACTATTTTTCTTCTTAACATTTATAAAATATTGTTACGTTTTTACCTTTTTAAAAACGTTTAAAATATGAGTGCGTTGATTGCAAACAAAATATAAATAAATTTGTGTTTATTTTCAATTAAATTCTTTATTGTTCACACTATTTATGTGCCACTGTTCACACTTGACGTATACAACAATAATTGCTGTTCGCAGAGATCTTCAAACCACGACTGTTCTCTTCACAGGCATCGCGTCTTCACGCAAGACTGACTGAATTCTTACTACTCGTTGCCTGCGTTGTCTTGCCTTTTTATATGCTAGCGTTCACAGTCTGATGAACGTTCTTGAAGTAGAGCGTTCGCTTTTTCGAGAACTCTATCGCAACTTTATTGTTGTTTGTGTATTTTGTTTACATTGCTAGTTGTTGCGTTCTCGCTTATTTGTCTATCCCTTTTTCTTTCATACTGATGTTGTTGGTTTACTTGCAACAAGTTCGTTGTATTTGGTAGTGTACCATTTTTAATGTTAAACGATGGTACACCGTTTCCCTTTTGGTAACAATATTATTATAGGAACGAAATGTGAATATGAGAATATAGGCTGAATGTTTATTTGTTTCTTTTATTAAAATAAATTAAAACTATTGTAGCAAAACTATCTTTTATCCAATGTGGCTTTAGAAAGTTTTTGCTCCTTCTTTAATGGAGTAATTGGATAGGAAGGTTCTGTAGTTATACGCGCTATTCCTACCTCCAATCTACATTTATGTCTCCGTTATCTGTGTAGTGTTCCGGGCGTTACTACCGATTTGTGTCATGCAACATTATAAAGTTGTCCAATACCAAACTTGCAAGGAAGACTTTTTCTCCTTTTGTTGTACTAAGAATTCTCCATCTGGCCGTTAAAATTCTAAAAGCATTTTTTACAATACGATGAGCCCGTGAAAGTCTGTAATTAAAAAGACGTTCAGTTCTTGGCGTGTTAACGCCTGTGTATGGCTTCAATAAATTGTTTTTTAATGGAAAGGCAAAACATCCAATGAATAATCAGGAATTAGTTCTGATGATAATGGCAACCGATTTTCCAATTTTCTCCAAATTTTGTTACATGAAAAATACAACCATCACAGCCATATGTACTTATTATTAAAGCTGTAAGGGTGTATTTAACATCGGACATCGCTAACAGTACGATGCTGATAAAGTTTTTATAGTTGAAGTATTTCAGCGAAGTTACTGGTGATGTCTTTATATTGTTGTTCTGTGGATTCACACAAATCTGTCGGCAAAAGCATTTTCCAAATAGTATCACACGTTTTCAACACAATGATTGTGGCAGTAGATTTTCCAATTTTGCGACTTCAAGCGAGTGTTTTTAAATATTCGTCACATTAATTTTACAATTATAGTATGTATATTAATGCGTACATATATCAGAACTTAAAGAAGTGAAAGCGCGTTAGGCATGAATTGTTTTCTTAAATTTGCATACTAAAGGAGACAATAATTTTAAAGAAAACATTGTATAAATTGCAAGGCATTGTGCGTGCAAACTATTAATTCTTCGTCCATATCTTCCAAGTTGATGTAAAAATACCAAAATATTCTAGAAATTGAAAGGATTCCGCCTACATTTTAACTTTAATCAGGACTAACCAAGTAAAACTTTCATGTTATTGGCATGGTTTAAAATTTTTCATTTCAGTTATCTTTTACTCAGGGTTTAAGTATGCTGTAAAGACCAGCACTAGTTTAAATGTAAAAATTTAGTTTCATTGCTCATTTTATTTTTATAAACGTTTAGAAATTTATTTTTTAGAAAATGTAAAAAGAATACCACACTATTTTCTTTTTATGGCTCAAACGTATCAAGTTGTTCAAGGCTAAACAGATTCACATACATACAGAGATATGTATGTCAATTTTATACATTCGCTCCATAAACCTAAATAATACAATAAAAAGTATATGATTATACCACAAGTATATGTAGAACCGTAAGGAAATCAAAGGTTAAAGGAGAATTGGAGGTGTTTTAAAAATTTGTGTTTCGAAATGTACGCCAGAAAAAAGTTTTCAAGTAAGGAGTAACATATAAAAAATGAAGAAGAGTACGAAACCCTTCTATTTGTAACAATCCAAAATTTACATAAAGGTTAATAATAAATGTAAATGATTGTTTCATATTTAAATATATATGTATATGTATATAGATATAGCAGATATAGACATAAAGGCATACACAATATCCCTAAATACAGTGAGCGCCAAAAGAAACTGAACACTAAGATTAAAATTCTAACAATCACCAAACTCAACTTTTACCACTTAAGGAGAGTTCTCGAAATAATTTGACAATATTCCGAAATTTTTTTTATTATTTTATTTCACTTTTAAAACCCGGCAATGAAACAATTTTAAAATAAAAATAAAGGTAATTTAGGTTAGGTTAGATGACGTGTACTTGCCAATTAAGACAAGTACAGTACCCGGAGGTCGAATTGACCAATTGTACAACGTCCTTAAAAAGGAAGCGTAAAAAAGGAGAGTATGTAGGAAAGGGAGAATGGGAAGCGTAAAGGTAATTTATTAATGTATAATTATTAATATGATATTATGTAATTTTTCTTCCTTGAATATTGTATTTAAATATAAACAAACAACATTTTCGTATATATTTTTAAGAAAATGGGAACAACGTTTAACATTAACTGATTACCAAATGCTATACTAACAAATAACCACAATGAACGTGTTACAAGTAAACCAACAACATCGGTATGAAATAAAAGCGAAAACGCAACAACAAGCAAAATGAACCAAATGGAGTCCTCGAGAAGGAGAAAACACGGAGATTCTAGTAATTCAAGTAATTAACAACCGTGTGTGTTAATCAGAGATCGTACTCATAATTCCTGATACTTATACGCATTCGTACTTATCTTAATATCGTAGTCATACTACACATATTCAAAGTTTGAAGTACTCATCGTACTCATACTTAACAATACGCATGATGTTCTGGATTTCTACCCCGCTTTACTCAACATTTACAAGAATCACAAAATAATTATGATACGCGTACGAACACTACAATACTTACTATATGGTTGGGTGTTTGCTTTGCTTGCTGTCTTTGACTTTTTCTTTCTTCTTTTTTGTAAATGCAACAACAACTGAGTCTGTAAATTTGAATGAATGATTCGAATCACTCGAAGCATTTATGAGTATTATAAGTATTTTTCTAGATTTATGAATCCGAATGAGTAGGTGTATGAATCAAACATATTTCGAATGTTATAAGTTTAATGTCAGTGTTGTACTCATACTTATTGCAACCTGTACTTATAAATCAATGTTATAGTGAGTACGAATGAATCAGAGTAGTTAAATTACAATACTGTTGACTCACTCATACTCAAAATTTCATGAGTACTTATGAGTAGCGAAAAAACGTTTCATTGCTGACCCCTGCTTTCTATTGTTATGAAACAGTGCATTTTTACTGCGACACGCTTTATAATAGACATGCGAATATAACCAACTGCAATGATTGCTGGGGGATACACGAATATAAATACTTTATGCGAAAGTAAGTAAAATGAAATGTAAAAGAGTTTGAAACCAAATGATTGCTTAAAGTTTAGCAAAATGAACAAAAACGAAATGTTATTTTCTTTCCACATTCTCCTAAAAAAAAGCACTTACTAAGTGAAGGCTTTTTAATGAAAGTTTTGGAACGATGATCGAATTCAAGGCTGTTAAATAAAAATAAAAAAACACACTTCGGGCAACAAAACTTGACGTGATACATTGTAGCCAACATTTTGTTTTTCTTTTGTTTGTGAAAAGAAAAGTATTTTTGGCTCAGTAACAGGAAATTGGCATAAGATGACACTGTTCACTCGGTACATACGTAACTATTAAGTTTTAGGTCAAGGAACGTGTTAAATAAAGGGAAAGTGAGGAAACAAGGCGACACTGATAGACTTTTCTTTTTGCAGGAATCAGGTTGTCAACTTACAGTTTCCTAAAATGAGCCCAGAAATCTGGTCATGCTCAAAAGTAGAGTGATATGCATACAATTTATATATCGTCACCTAAAATGCAAAAGGGAATAACAACAAATTTTATTTTTTTACGGGAGAAGCAAAGAATGTTGTAGAATTAAATTTCGTTAAAAAAATTGGTATTTATCGACGTATAATTTTAAATCAATCAACCATCGTTTTTGCGTCATTTTGCCGTTTAGGAGACGATATAGGTGTGGTAAAATACTACTTATTGTACTTCAATTTATTTGTTTTTTTTTTAGAGAAACCATGTGGTTGAAAATAAAACAATGCCAAAATATAACCAAAAGAAAAATGTTTTTCATCTTTTACTTCGCTTTTGTGCTCCATTTCTAACCTAAAGTCTGCCAGTTAAACTAAAAACTATTTTCTGGTTGACTTTTTTTTTAATATTTGTCAGTTTCTTTTCTGTACTTTATGACTTCAATGTTTAGCGGTTAAATTTCAAAAGCAAATAAGGGTGACAAATGTCTCCAGAAAAGTTTCATTCCTATTTTATCTTTTCAAGGTTTTAAACTTTCATTGAAGAGCAGGGAACAGAAGCACGTGCCTTCCTCTAAAAGCAAGAGAGAGGGGAAAGAAATTACCGTTAACACCATATCTAAACAGGAAGACTTTAATGGAAAGCTTAAACCTCCATGAAGGCTGCCAAAAAAAATCGCAAGAAGAGAATCAGATCTGACGAAGTAGGTCTGTCCGGTTTAAAACGTCCCAAAAAAAGTACCTCGCGAATCTGATTTGCAAGCATCAAAATGAAAAATATTACGCGAAAAAGTAAATTAATTAATTACACTATGCGACAAAATAAAAAAAATTAAATACACCCATCTAATGACATAGTGTAAGTTGTGAGTTTTGTTGAGTAGAACTCAAAAATATTATATAAATATTTCTAGAATCCTCCAAACTTGTTTTATTTGACAAAAACTGTTTTTTTTGGACTTTACGAATAAACAGGTTTTGCCATTTTTACTAATTATGTGTACAAGATTCTTGAGGTTAAATTATTTGACAGAAGCTGTCTAAAAGTAACTCAAAATATTATGCATTTTGTTTGGTTTTCTCATCAAAAAATTTTGCTTTAATAATTTTTCTTGCAAAAGTTTGAAAGTTTCCATTGTTTGGCAAAACCTAAAAATTGAATAGTTTAACTTCTCTTTATAATTTTAGAACAATGTTTTTTTTATGCAATTTTTTTGTTCGTTAATACATCAAACAGAACGTATAAAATAAAATTCCTAAATAATTTTGAAGTTTTTTCAGAAATTGTTTTTGGTTTTCGACTTCTAACAATAAAAAAGTAAATTTCAAAAAAAGTTTCCATTGAATTGTCCAACACCGTATGTACATATATTATTTGACTTAATATTCTATGGGATTTGATGAGATAAACTTAACAAATGCGAATTTTTTTTCGTGTTTTTTCAAGTTCGTCCGTTCATAGTAGCAAACTTTAATTAAAAATATGAATTAAGTGATGATATTCTGAAATTGAATTTTTTCCCGATTTGATCAAACGAAGTGTCGACCTATTCACAAGATTATGCAATTTCTGAACGTCATCACTTATTTTATATCTTTTAATTAAATTTGCAATTAAGAATAGCTAAAGTTGAAAAAATGGGAAAAATATGTAATATATACAAGTTCACCCGATCAAAACACATAACATGTAAGTTTGAACCACATGTTTACGTATACCGTTTTAAAAGCTAATCTCTCCCCTTTCTAAAACACTTTGGATTTTTAAAATTCGTTGAAATATACTTGAGCAATCAATAACACAATGCGACAGTCAAAATACACCCAGCTAATAACACTATGTATTTCTCGAATCCTTTAAATTTGTTTTATTTGACAAAAACTGTTTTTTTTTCTTCTTTTCACACAAATTTATTGATTACCCAAATATTTTTTAACCTATTTTCAAAATCAAAATTTTTTTGAAAAGAGTACAGATGGGCCTTTAAAATGGTATACATAACCATAAAGTTGAAACTTACATGTTATGAGTTTTGATCGGGTAAACTTAGAAAATATGATTTCTATTATCTTTTTATCAAGTTTAGCTATTCTTAGTTGCAAAATTTATTTAAAAAAATAAAATAAATGATAAAATTCTGAAAGTGTATTATCTTGTGAAGAGATTGACACTTCGTGTCATCGTAAGATGACATATATAAAAATATAGCACGACTGTTAGACTCTTTAAATAATAACTACGGTAATTTTTATCCGATTTGATCAAACGAAGTCTCAATCTCTGCAAATTAAAAAATTAATTTCAATTAAAAAATATAAAATAAGTAATGACGTTCTGAAATTGCATTATTTAATGAAGAGATTGACACTTCGTTTGATAAAATCGAACAAATGTTACTGTAGTTATTATTTAAATAGTATAACTGTCGTGCTATATTTTTTATATATGGCATCTCATCAAATTAACTTTCAGTTCAAACATTTTCAAAAGTTTTGCTGGATCTTGATTGTTTATCGCAGAATTTCTAATAATTTTTGAACTAAAAGTTCATTTGAAAAAATTATATATATGAAAAATATAACTCGACTTTAAACTCTTTTTTTAAACTCGAAGTGTCAATCTCTTCACAAGATAATTCAATTTTAAAATATCATCACTTTTTTCATATTTTTTAATTAAAGTTTGCTACTATGAACGGACAAACTTGAAGACATATGGAAAACATTCGGATATGTCAAGTTTACCTCATCAAACCCCATAGCATATTAAGTCAAATAATATACATATGCATACCGTTTTAAAGGTTCGTCCCTCTCCTTTCTAATAAGGTTTAATCTTTGGACACCGATTGAGAAAATGTTTGTGTAATTAATAAATGTGTGCGTAATGTCCAAAAAAAAAAAACAGTTTTTGTCAAATAAAACAAGTTTGGAGGGTTCAAGAAATATAAAAAAAAAATATTTTTGAGTTCTACCCAACAAAACTCACAACTTATACTATGTCGTTAGCTGGGTGTATTTAATTTTTTTATTTTGTCGCATAGTGTAATTTTGTTTGAAAAGATAAAAAAAACAGTTTTTGTCAAATAAAACAAGTTTGGAGGGTTCAAGAAATATAGTTTCTCATTGGTCGATCTAGTGAAGCAAAAACGAAGTGGATGGTTTTGCGGCTTCAACTTTTGAACAAAGTGAACTTTGAAAGGCATCATACCGAGATCTATTCGCAAAATTCGACGTAAAATGGTACTTGAAATGTTAAATTATTGAGACGAGCTTCGATATTTTCGGTTGCGTATACCGTATACGAGCAAACTCACGTCTTGGCGCATCCACAATAAAACCAGTTTCACGAATTTTAGCAATAAACTTGCCTATATGGTGTTCTATTAGTCCTTCTCTTCGACAAATTTTTTACGACATATTCGTATAATTTCCCAACGTTTGTCAAGCGTAAATCGATTCATTACGTTCAGTGGATAATAATATACTGAATTTTGTGACAGAATGGAATGGCATAAATATTGCCAGATTCGAAATGACCGATGGTTCAAATTTAAACCGGTAGATGGCCCACCCGATATATGTATTCAATGTAAATTTTATGATCACAATAAAAGCCCAATTTTGCAAAAATCTAACAAAAATCGTTTTTATTTATGGATCCAGAGTACTATTTATACTTGGTATAAAAATGAATTACTTGGAAAATTTAATTACAGTCAACCCTCCTATAACGCGGTGAATGCGTACAGCGTTGTATGGAAACCGCGCTATAAGAAACTTAGATTTAACCGTACAAACCAGGCAAAAATGTAGCGCGTTCTAATGAAACCATCCACCGCGTTGTATGGAAACCGCGCTGTAAGAAACTCGGAATTAGTACAAATCACATCATCCGTACCGCGTTATATGGAGATCAAGACAAGATAAATTATATATTATTTTTATGGACTTAAAGAGTTCATATAAGGATTGATAACAAAAATGAAACAAAAACTAAACCAAAAGACTGTTTTCCAACAAAAATAAGAAAGACTTGTAAAATTATGTAATTTTTCGACATTCATCCCCACTGTCAGATATGAGTTGCAGAAATTTTTTTAGAATGTCGTAGACGGTTATGAGATAAGCAGGCCTTTTTATATAAAAATGTTGTTTGTATATCTCGGCTGTGCTTTTGCATCGAAAATAAAACTGATATTAAACCCTCTGTCAATATCTAGAGTCATTCAGATGCTGCAGGAACTTATGGCATGTTGTTGAACGGAAATCACGCTGTACGAATACCGCGTTATAGGAGGGCTGTCGAAATTTCAGCTCCACGTTATGTGAAAACCGCGTTATATGGAAACCGCGCTCTTAGGGTCCCGCTTTATAGGAGGGCTGTCGCAATTTCAGCGCCGCGTTATATGGAAACCGCGTTCTGAGAGTACCGCGTTATAGGAGGGTTGACTGTACTTTGTGTCCTTGTTCAATTAAATATTGTGCGTATTGCGCTGCATCATGTGATTTTTTTCTTATTATTATCTTGCCAAAAAAATTGTTTCTCAAATTTCTTAAAGTTTCACCAACTTTTGGAATTTCATTAATTTCATAATTTTCTTTTTAATAATTTCTTTCCATGCAAATTTATGCGCGAATTTGATTTCTTTGTCTTTTTGTAAAAGTAAATTAAATATTCAAATTATTTACAAATTTAATGATAAAAAGTCATAATTTGCTGTACATTCTATTGTACTATTGTCTAAGTTCCTTTCATAATTAAAATTGCCTAAAACAAGCTGACTGGTACATACGACTGGAATGATAAGTTGTCAAAAATATGCTTTCTTTCCTTTTTAATAAATGGGGTTTCCTTTTAACTACTTATCCACATAGTATGTATATATTCCTATATTTGTGAAGTGAAGTTGTTACCGCAATTCTTCAAAATATTTAACTTTATTCCTTCAAGAAATACTTAAAAAGCATTCGTTTAACATTAAAACGATAAACAAAAGCTACACAACCAAATACAACGAACTTGTTACAAGTAAAACAACAACATCAGTATGAACGAAAAGGGGATAGACAAGTAAGCTAACGCAACAATAAGCAATATCTACAAAATACACAAACAACAATGAAGTGGCTATAGAGTTCTCGAGAAAGCGAAACCACGAACGTTCGACTTCAAGAACCTTCATCAGACTGTTTACGTGGGCATATAAAAAGTCAAGACAATTCTAAGTTTTGCTTTTCTGTTCTTTTATTGTCATTTAGTACTTCAATAAATAGTTTTTTTTTCATGCCTGAAAAGCTATTAGAGACACAAAGTGTAATAGGATACCAATCGTATGGGTCGCACCAGGATGCTTGAAATTACTGATGTATGTATGATGTATGGCGAATTCCAATGGTGCATGTTCTCCATCTGACCGTAATGGAGAAGAAACAGGATGCTAGTGATCATGGTCCGAATAGTCCAAATATACTTTCATCTCTCTAAAATAGCCTTAGCAGCCATCTAAAAATATGATATGCTGTTAATAAGTTATGTGGATTGGGGGATAAAAGGGGGATCAGGTAGGGTGTAGGGGACACTGTAATAAACTACTTATCACAATTTTTTCAAAAAAAGCCATCTATCCTACCGAAAGGAGCTGCTTCATAAAAGAGGATATTTTCCCACCTCTTATGAAATCTTATACTGACGAAATGATAGTAGGCAATCACTTATGTTAAAAACATTGTTCCTGCCGTTAGAGACCAGATGAAACTTGCTTTGGGGAGGGTTGAGGAATTGGCTGGTTTTTTTTAACACGAAGATCAAACTTTTAACCTTATATCCATTAAGGCTGCATGAAGCGGATCTTGGTCTCACTGATGAGGAACTTTTATTTGGATATTTCGTTTTTGGTATGAGTTGGAAACCGGAAAAAATATATTTTTTCTAATGTGTTTGTTTGACAACAGTTCGCCAGTTCGACAGTATCAAGTTTTTTGTACGCAAAAATAAACTCACTTATGAAAAAACTACACACAATTAAAACATTTATCAAATGAATTCAGACATAAAATTGAATCTATAATTATATTTTACTTATTATGAATACATGGATTGCTTTTTATTTCTTAATTTTAGATTGTTCTTTCTCTTCAATAATATAAGTATTTTTAGCTGTTTTTTTATTATGATTTTATGTTGTATTGGCATCACTAATTTGCTTTAACTGCTCACAAAAATAGAAAATAGTTTAATTTTAAATAATTCTCTTGGCTTTTTCTGTTCTGATCAATATGATCGTTTTCATATAAACGTGTGTATTCTAAACTTGGCAGCTTTCAGTTATCTGTCGTCTATTTGTTTATACCTTGATGTCGTTGATTTCGACTCTTCATAACTCAACATATACAGGAACCACAAAATAAGTATGAATCGCATACTACTCACTAGAAGCTTGTGTTTTGCTTTGCTTGCTGCCTTTGTCTTTTTCTTTCTTCTTTTTTTTAAATGCAACAACAACTAAGACTGCAAATTTTAATGAATAATTCAAATCACTGGAATCATTTATGAATATTATAAGTAGTGTTCTAAATTTATGAATCTGAATGAGTAGTCGTCTGAATCAAACATATTTCAAATGTTATGGGTTTGATGTCAACGTTGTACTCATACTCATTGCAACCTGTACTTATAAATTAATGTTGTAGTCAGTACGAATGAATCACTTGACTCACTTGTACTCAAAATTTCATGAGTACTTATGAGCAGCGAAAAACGATTCACTGCTGATCTCTGTGTCAAACCCTAAGGTCAGACATCTTCGAAAACCGATATATAAAAAAATATTTTTTTGACGACTGTCTCTCAGCAGATTTCTGGCAAAAACTCTGAGAGTAAAAAGTTTATCAAAAAATCTGTCGTTCGGAGTCGACCTTAAACTGCAGATCGTGCTACTCATGTATGAAATTAACACACACAATATAAGTGGTATGAGAATCTAGGTCGTAATCCTGACTGAAGGTTTATAATGCCCAATTATGTATTTTATTTTATTTTATTTAAGTTTAAATGTTGGAAGCGCTTGATGAAAAATTCTTGCTTAGCTAGCTAGCCGCTCAAGAAAAGAATATAGAAAATGGTATTGACTATTCAGTTCTTCAACAAAAATGCTCTAAATGGTCGTATTTAAGTTTTAAGTTTAGAAAACATGTAGATTATCTATTTGGTTTTGCCTTCAATAATTCGAAATGAAATTAGAAAATAAAGTAAAAATAATTACAAATGATATAATAGTATATTTATATTATGAAAATTATATTTATGTAGGATTTGTTTTTAGAGAAACACTTTTTGTTTAATTTGATTTAAGAACATATTTTATTGAATATGAAAAAAAACAATTAAACAATTAACTTAAACATTTAATGATGTTTTTTGTTTTAAAATAAAATAAATGGTTGTGTCACGTTCACGTCGGCTTGTAGAATGATTCTCCTTTACAAAAATGTATTCGTTCGTTTGTCATTGCTATTCGTTGTTTTTAGATCAGCCTACTATGGTTTGTTCGTTATTTTGTTAGTTGTTATTGAATAAGCCTACTTTGTTCAATTCGTTAGTCGTTGTTATTTGCTAAGCCTGCTATGTTCGGTACGTTAGTTGTTGTTGTTTTCGTTAGTCGTTATTACTGAAAAGCCTACTATGTTTGGTCGTTGGTATTTTCGTTAATCGTTGTGATTGGAAAAGCCAACTATGTTTAGTCGTTAGTATTTTCGTTAATCGTTGTAATTGGAAAAGCCAACTATGTTTAGTCGTTAGTATTTTCGTCAATCGTTGTCATTGGAAAAGCCAACTATGTTTAGACGTTAGTATTTTCGTCAGTCGTTATTATTGCGCAAGCCTACCACAATTATTGTTATTGGTAGGGTTGCCCACTTCTTGTGCGTCCTGTCCCCGGTCCCACATTCGGCCCTCCTGCACGGTCATTCGACTCGGATGACGGGTTCCACTTTTTCATATATTCAGCTACGGTACTGGTTCTCTTTGGACCCTCACCTTCACCAACCTTTTCAACTTCATACCTATCGTGTTTCATAATCCGAATTACCCTATATGGTCCTAAATATTTTGGTCGCAATTTCAAACCTGGTCCAAATTGAGTTCGTTTAATAGCCACTAAATCATTCTCCTTATATAATGGTGCTTGAATTCTCTTCCTATTAGACGTTTTCCTATTTTCCGCCTGGATTTTTGCTATATTCGACCTGGCTGTATTCCGAATTTCGTCTCTCTGTTCATCTAACTCTTCTATAGCAAATTCCTCAATCATGTTTCGTATGTCTTTTCCTTCGTCTATTCTCATTTCACATCCTGTAAGAATCCTAAACGGAGAATATTTCGTACTACGCGGAGGAGTATTATTTATACATTGTTGAACCCTATCTATATGCTTGTACCATTTTCCGGGATCTTCTGAACACATTTTCGAAAGTAATGTTACTACTATTTTATTAATTCGTTCTACCTGACCGTTTCCCCTAGGAACCCCCGTTGCAATAAGAAGGTGTTGAATATTACGCTCTATACAATACTTATTGAACAAATTCGATGTGAAAGCTGTTCCTCTGTCCGATATAATTCTTTCCGGATTTCCAAAAATCGCCGATTGGCGTTGAAGTCTATCAATGACTTCTTCCGCTCCAGTGCTTCTGGTTGGATATAACCAAACAAATTTAGAAAACGAATCAACCACCACCAGAATGTGGTTATATCGTTTCTTTGTTTCCTCCATAGGGCCAACGTGATCAATATGATACGTTCTTAGCGGTCGATCTGATTTATCGATGGTGGTAAGAAGTCCTTCTGGTTTACCTGTCTTAGCTTCTGTTATTATGCACTCTATGCAACTACGGACTATTTTGTCAACTTTCGATACAATATTGGGTATATAAACTTCTTTTTCTAAAAGATCTCGTGTCTTCTTAGTACCAAAATGGCCTTTTCTATGGGCAATCTGGATTATTTCTTCCTCCATACTTTCCGGAATCACCATAAGTTCTCTATCTGGATCCTTGTAAACTAGGTCATGTTTCAAATAAAAATCCTCATAATTTCCATTTTCAAGAATATTTCTAACCGCCTTAACCCAATTGTCCTGCATCTGTGCTTGTTTGAGTCGATGCTTTATCGAGTCATCCGACAACAAACAAGAAAACCTACTTAAAGCATCAACGTGCCGCATTTTGCTCCCAGATCTATGTTCTATTATAAAATCAAACTCCTGAAGAAACATGGCCCACCTAGACACTCTTAATGGAACGTCCTTCTTCTTTATAGTCATCGCAAAAGCATTACAATCTGTCACTATTTTTATTCTATGGCCCATTAGATATACTCTCCACTTCTTTAATGCTTCGATGATTGCCAAAACTTCGAGTTCGTAGGAATGGTATTTTTGCTGTGCATCATTAGTTTTACGACTCATATATTCCACCGGATGAAATTGTTGGTCGTCTGCGTTCTTCTGAAGCAAAACACCTCCATAGCCATACATACTTGCATCGGTGTGTACTTCTGTAGTAGCATTTGGATTATACAATTTTAAAACAGGTGCATTTATCAAACTTTCCTTAAGTTGCCTAAATGATACCATTTGAGCTTCTCCCATTACAAAATCACTATTCTTCCTAAGTAAGTCAGATAAAGGTCTAGCAATTGTAGCATATCCACAGATGAATCTTCTAAAATACGACGTAAGGCCCAAGAAACGTTGTAGCGCTTTCTTGTCCTTTGGAACTGGAAAATTTTCAACTGCTGCTGTCTTCTCAATTGATGGTCTTATCGTCGAATTTTCAACTATATACCCGAGAAAATTAACCCTATTCATTAAAAATTGACACTTCTCCCATTTAATTTGTAAGTTATGTTTTCTAGCTACTTGTAATACTTTCCGCAATTTCACGATTCCTTCCGAAACGTCCACCGATGGTATTATGATATCGTCGACATACACAATTATAGTACCGTCCTGAATCAATTCCCTATATATCGAAAAAATAAACCGAGAAAATACCGCTGGAGAATTAGAAATTCCAAAAGGTACGTAATTGAACTCATACTGGCCATTGTGTGTTACAAAGGAAGTAAACTTTTTCGACTGCTCCTCAACAGGTACGTGGAAGAAACCATTCTTTAAGTCAAGTGTGGAATAAATCTTAGCAGATTCTAATTTATGCAACACGTCATCAATCAAAACCATTGGGAAGTTATCTCTCATAATTTTCTCATTTAATTTACGAAAATCGCAACAAAGTCTCTTTGTGCCGTCTTTCTTAGACACAAGAACGATTGGTGATGCATATTCAGAAGTACTCGGTCGAATAATGCCTTCATTTAACCAATCCTTAACTTGTTGCTCCACAACGCCTTGATCTTCATAAGATAGACGACGTGGTCGTTGAAATATTGGAATATCATCCGACAATATTATTTTCATACTAATAGGAGATGGTTCAAGATTCTCCGGATTATAGTCCCTTACTAACCTGTTAACCTCTCCTGCTGTCTCTTTCGGTAAATGTGACAAGTTCAATGCAACATCATCATCGATAACCACCGTTGAACAAAATATCTTAAAATCTTCACCAATTTGTTCCCCTACAGATTCATTCCTACCATTGAAAGTTGCACCACTAGAGGTCAATATCACATCTGTCTGGTCTAATATATCATTACCTATTGCAGCCTCATATGGAAATTGTTCAGCTATGTAAAATCTAACATTAAAGTCAAAACCATCTATATTAACGATCCTATCAAAGTGTCCTAAAGTTACCAATTCACCAACATTGGCCGTTACAAAACTTTCCCTTCCATTGCGCATCTCAATGTCCTGTAACTTTTCAAAAATATCTAACCTAATTAACGAAATATCACTACCCGAATCGATAATCGCCGAAATTCTAAGATCGTCTAATTTAATTTCCTTAAAAACTCGATTTGGCCTCGCAATACAAGTCGTAACAAATTTATCATTTCGCACCGTCTTATTACCATTCCCTACCGTACACAATCTGTTCTCGTTTTCCTTCTTGATTTGGTTCGACAACTTTACCTTACATTCATACGACTTATGACCCATTTTCCCACAATTAAAACATTTAAAGTTCCCTGATTTACAGTATTTTGCTAAATGACCATCACTCCCGCAGTTATAGCATTTGCTCTTCGAATAATTATTCGGTTTTGTTCTATCTAACTGTCCTAAATCTGAAGATACCTTCAAGGTTGGCGCCTGTGAAGTAGGTCTTCGAATTTTCTCATATATTCTAATTTTATCCTTTAAATCTTCGACACTAGTAGCTTGATATAAGATACTCTTTCCGAATCTCGAATCCGGAATTCCGTCAGCAAAATATTGAATTATACTATCGTCATCAAGCTTAATGGGTTTCCCTATTTCCATTAATGTGTAGAGGTACTCCCGTAAACTTTCACTATTCCTCTTCTTACGATTTCTCAAAATCTGATGTACTTCAATCGCTGCTAGCTTAGCCCCAAATTCCTTTACAAGTGCTTCCCTGAGAGAGTTCCAATTCTTTATCCCACTCTGACTGCGAATAAACAAACGTGCCGCCCCTTTCAGCAACTGTTTTGCATATATGAATTTTTGTAAACTACTCCAACCTACTGCCTCAGCATTATCCTCAAAATCAGAAACCCACTCATCTATCCCAATGTTGTCTGTACCGCAAAAACTAGTCAAAGAATCCTCAATATCTCGCAGCGTGAATATATTTCTTTCAGTAACTAAAACCGGTTCATGTCGCGAAGGGACATCAATGTATTCCGAGTCAGAATTAGGTGCACTTAAGCCGAAATATTCCATGAGTCGATCTCGAAGTTCGGCCTTCCGTCCATTTGTAGGTAGTCCTATCTCAGTCAACTTGCCCTTCAAACCGTCAACTGTCATAGCAAAAATTTCATTTATGTCCATGTTATTCAAATTAATTATTCGTCCGATTATTAATAAAAAAAATTCACAAATTTAGTAGTAATATGTATATATGTATAAGTATGAGTAATAATAATTATAATAATAATAATAATGAATAATATTATAAGGATGAAATTAATTTGTATGTAATTAAAGTAATAATAATATGTAGTGAAAACAAAAGTATAACGTAAAAAAAATTCAGATGAAATTGAAACTCTAAATCATAAATAAAATTGGAATATTAACATACAAGGCAAAAATTCAAATTGGATTTTTTAAATAGAACAAAATTTCAAATTGGATTTTTTTTAAAAATAGCACAAAATTTCAAATTGGACTTTTTTAAATAGAATAAAATTTTAGTTTACAGATTCAATTAAAGATGTTTTTAATTTAAATAAAATAACAACATTTCGATTTTTAGAATTTAAAAAATTATAGATAGAATTTTAAAAATTTAGCTTACTCAATCGAACCACAATTGTGTCGTACAAAAATAAACAAAATATTTCCAATTAGATTCCTTCGTTGACTATACGCAAATACTTCCAATTAGATTTCTCCGTTGACTATACGCAAATACTTCCAATTAGATTTCTTCGTTGACTATACGCAACCGCATTCCACTTACACCAATCCACAGCACTTCAGCTTTCAATTTAGGGGTTGTTTTTCTATTCGCCAGTTTCTGTCTCTGCAGGTTTCTCTCGTAACTCTCTTTCTCTCTCTTGTTTATTTTGTTAATTAATTTTCTAATTTCAGTTTTTTTTTCACTTTTCTCTCTCTTATTGAGTTAATTTTTGTCTTTTCAGGCTTTTTAACTCTTTTTTTGGCAAATCTTTTCCTCACTCTTATTGATTTTATTAGTTAATTTTATCTTTTCAGGTTTCTCGTCTCTCACGCAAATTTCTTTCTGTCTTTTGATGATTTTACATGTTGATTTCTTTCTTTTCAGGTTTTTGTCGACCCTCTCTCTCTCACTCTCTCTTTATTTTATCTTCGTTAATTTCTATTTTAAATTATTTTCTTTCTTTTTCTTCCTTTTTCATTTTTTCTTTTTCTTTTGTATTTCGTTTTAGTTTTGAGTTTAAAAAAAATTTCTTGGAGTTTTTTTTTCAGTTTTTTTATTTTAAATTTTTTCCTTTTTTTGTTTCTTTCACACACAACTTCCTTTTAGTTTTTTTTTTAAAATTACACAATATATATACAAAACTTCCACGTTCAACTTCACACAAGCTTTAATTTGGTTGAGCCCCCAAAAATGTAGGATTTGTTTTTAGAGAAACACTTTTTGTTTAATTTGATTTAAGAACATATTTTATTGAATATGAAAAAAAACAATTAAACAATTAACTTAAACATTTAATGATGTTTTTTGTTTTAAAATAAAATAAATGGTTGTGTCACGTTCACGTCGGCTTGTAGAATGATTCTCCTTTACAAAAATGTATTCGTTCGTTTGTCATTGCTATTCGTTGTTTTTAGATCAGCCTACTATGGTTTGTTCGTTATTTTGTTAGTTGTTATTGAATAAGCCTACTTTGTTCAATTCGTTAGTCGTTGTTATTTGCTAAGCCTGCTATGTTCGGTACGTTAGTTGTTGTTGTTTTCGTTAGTCGTTATTACTGAAAAGCCTACTATGTTTGGTCGTTGGTATTTTCGTTAATCGTTGTGATTGGAAAAGCCAACTATGTTTAGTCGTTAGTATTTTCGTTAATCGTTGTAATTGGAAAAGCCAACTATGTTTAGTCGTTAGTATTTTCGTCAATCGTTGTCATTGGAAAAGCCAACTATGTTTAGACGTTAGTATTTTCGTCAGTCGTTATTATTGCGCAAGCCTACCACAATTATTGTTATTGGTAGGGTTGCCCACTTCTTGTGCGTCCTGTCCCCGGTCCCACATTTAATAGCGTTAAAATGATCGATAATGTTAAAATCAAGTCACCTCTTAACCCAAATACTTGGCAAATCGCTTTTGTTCTTATTTTTTGTTTTTCTTTGGCTGGTTTCATTCTGAATTACACATAAGTTTTCGACCCTGATTACGATTGATGGCTCTTACGTGCTGGCCACAATAAATTTAAAACAAAATAATTATATTTTTACACGAAATGGAAACTTTTTTACTTTCTTTATTTGCCAGTAATTTGCATGTTTAAAGATTTTGAGGCAAAGAACTAATTTTTTATAATACCAAGGAAAACAAAAACCATGTGCAGATTATTTAGTTCAATTGCCTTACGTGCATAGTTTTTCTTGGTGAACCAACCACTTCTATTTCATATGAGTATAAAATAATTGAACATGAGTACAAAACTTTTGCTTTGTTATTGTTTTTCAGATTCAATGACTAAAAGTCTAATGAAGCAGTCAAGACGATTTCGCAAATATTTACCTTTCAAGCCTACTATCACGTAAATTTTTATGAATAATGTTAAATTATTAAAGTAGGTACGTAATACTATGTTCAAACATGCACTTTAATTGCGTAAATCGCACTAAATGCTATTATAGAGCTCAATAAAGTTTCAATTAATTATTGCGCAATAAATACGCAAATTGTTATAATATTGAGTAAAACTTAAAATACTGCACTGTCCTAAGTACGTTCAGTGATATTTGACAACTCAAATGTCATGTCATAAGGTTTCGATGAAGTTGACAAATTGCAAAGATTTTTTATGAAGCGAATGTTACAGCTTCCACAATTATATACTGGTATAAAGAGAGATTGCTGCAACATAATATCAATAGTGGTGGAATACCCCAAAATAAAGTAAAGTGGAACGTATGAAAATAAATAAATAGAACGATTGTTTTAGAAATGCATGCAAGAGTACACATGGAATTTATAAAACCTAGACTCCTCAAAAAGGTTAACTTATTGTAACCAAAATTACAACAGATAACATACATATTGTTACGAAAGTGGAAATGGTGTTATTAAAATTTGAAACAAAACCTACAAAAACAAAACAATGAACTTTTTTACATAATTAACGAATAAATCAACGGATAAACAAAGTAAACAAACAGGCAACAACAACACTGCAAGGACAAACTTAAACAAAATACACAAACTACAACAACGAAAACACCGTGTTTACATTTCGTGAAGGCAAGGTCACTCTCCCTCGAGAGCATTCATCAGACTGTTTACCCAGCGATATAAAAGGTAAGACAAAGCAGGCAACGGCATCAGAAAGAATTCAGTCAGTCGTGTGTGAAGACGCGTTGCGTGTGAAGAGAATAATCGTGGCTTGAAGACCTCCGTTCTGAAGTTCTAACGAACGAGTGTAAAGGAAAATAACAAATAAAGCGAGTTATTGTTTAAATCAAGTTGTAAATAGTGGCACACAAAAGTAGTGCGAACAATAAAAAATTTAATTAAAACTAAACACAAATTTATTTTTATTTTATTTGCAATATACGAACACATATTTTAAACGTTTTTAAAAGGGTAAAAACGTAACAATATATAATGAAGGCAAGAGAAGATCTATTGTAGTTAAATGGTTATTACTTTAGAGAAGGTCAAGCACGACCTGATCCCAGGTCAGACATTTTGACCAAAAAAATAAAGAAACGAAATATGAAAAAATCCAATAATTTTTTAACTTAAATCCAGTCTCAGAGACTCGTTGAATAATTTAAAAATCATGAATGTCTGCAAATATTTTGTATACGTTATTTAAAAAGTTGAGTGAGCAACTTAGTGTGACAATACGGACTACCGGCGTTGTAGTCGGTTGCTATTAGGAACGTGTATAATCTAAAATCTTCTGAGTAATATTCATACAGGTATCATGATAAATACAGTCTGAATAGGAAGAGCGCCAGTCTTCTCGTTCATAAAGGCTTCATGACGAAGCAGTACACTGGGCATCCGTTATAATTTGCGTTCCGATGACGACAACAGTTACATACATACACACATAATTGGTCATTACAACCCTTGAGTCACACGACAACAGTCTCTTTATTTATTCAGGCACATGCCTCCTTTAGATTTATCTCTCATTGACAATATTTGTTAAAATTAAAAATGTTAAATAAAATAGCGATGAGAAGTTTCTCAAAAATATGTCGTTCGGAATCGAATTTATCTTCAGGTCCCGTCACTCATATATAAAATAAACACACAACATAAGTCGTCTGAGAAACTAGGCCGAAATCCCGACTGAAAGGTTATCATGACCAACTATGTATGTGTAATTTAATAGCAAACAAATTCAATTATAAAATATTAAAATATTAGCAAACTTAACAATATTATTAAAACTTTCCTTATGTTCAACCAGCAAGTATTAAAGTGCTATTTCTATAAGTCCTTCTTTTTAATCTTTATCAGTAAAAGTCGACGTTTTGGGAAAAAAAATGTTTTTACTTTACAATCAAAATGAGTTTGTCTAAAGTACTGTATTATATAGAGAAAATCCCTTTGACATGAAATATTTCAATATCTCGATATCGATAATTGAAATGTAAGTCATCTGTGTATTTTTTTATTGCTGTCTTGTAGATATTCGCGATAAGCGAATGCACATTCAACAAACGTTATCAACAGTATCAAGATTTTGTGCCGCAGGGACTTCCTGTTGCAAAGCACACAATACGATAGTCGTCAAATGATCTGATTTCGAAGAAATAAATGTATACTAACAACAGCACATCGTTATGCTGTAGTTTTAAAATTTCTTTCCAATACATTGCATCATTGCTTTTCTGTTGATTTAATATCTATTCGTTGGAGTGTAATTTTAGAAAGCATAGAATGCAAGCAATTTAAAATATTCTTGTGATATTATGTTACAATTTTCATCATAGAAATATTATTTTCATTGATGTTTTCTATTTTGTTCAGATTTATGATAAGATATTCACATAAATTATTATTCGTTCATATAAATCGTTATTTTCACTATTAAATTGCAAGAGGAATTGCAAAAGTTGTATAAGTATTGGCACAAGTTACACTAAACTTATCTTTTTCGATGTGAAATATAACATAAATACTAATGTGTCATATGAATATTAAAAAAGAAAGTAATTAACAATGATAAAACGTTTAGAATATGAGTTCGTTGATTGCAAAAAAAATAAAAATAAATTTGTGTTTAGTTTCAATTAAACTTTTTCGCACTACTTTTGTGTGCCACGGTTTACAACTTAACGTATACAACAACAATTTTTATGCTTCTGTTCGGGTAAGTACTAACAACTGTTCAGTAGATCTTTACAACGGCGATCTTCAAACCATGATTGTTTTCTTCACACGCAACGCGTCTTCATACAAGACTGACTGAATTCTTACTACTCGTTGCCTGCTTTGTCTTGCCTTTTTTAATGCTCTCGTAAACAGGCTGATGAAGGTTCTTGAAGTAGAACGTTCGTGCCTTCTCGACAACTCTATTGTGACTTCATTGTTGTTTGTGTATTTTGTTCACATTGCTTGTAGCTACGTTCTCGCTTACTTGTCTATCCCCTTTTCTTTCATACTGATGTTGTTGGTTTAATTGTAACAAGTTCGTTGTATTTGTTTGTATAGCTTTTGTTATCGTTTTAATGTTAAGCGATGGTACACCGTTTCTATTTTCGTAACGATGCTTTGATTTATCAGGACACGGTAGACGGTAAACCATGGAAGTGATAATATTTTTGTTTGTAGATAATTTTTGTCCATAGTATCTTATATAGAATATTAAAAAATAACAGATTATGTTGAAATCTTTCAAACTTTTATGCCAACACATATTGAGGAAAAATGCGACTTAAATAGGTGTTCCATCAAACTAATGAAACCAAACATACTGCAAAGTGCATCAAGAGATGATTCGAAGATAATAATCCAAATCCAATACGACCTAGAATTAATGGAATGCATTCAATAATCAGCATGACATAAATTGTGATGAGATATGGTGTACCGGATTAACTATTTCAAAATCTTATTGACCCCATGTCTAGAAGATGTCTAACATTTTAGCAGCAACAAGATTCGACAGCATTAGGACTGAAATAAGCAATTTTATTTCCTCTCAGAGTTTTTGCCGGTAGGAAATAGCCGGAAAAATATTTCTTCATATTTCGTTTTTAAGGAGATGTCTGACATGGGGTTTGAATCGCTGGCTCAAGTCTAGCAAGCCAGCACTGACTATTTATTTATATTTAGTACACATACAGGACAAAAACAGCTTTTTCGGAACGTAAAAGCTCCGCTTATTTACGTCGATGGAACGTATATAACATATGTTCGTTTGAAGAGCAATGAATATGCTTACCGAAATTACATTACGGTTCAGCAAGTGTTTTTACTGCATTTCGTATTCTAAAAACGAACGTACGTTTCGTGGACGTTTAGCTAACCGGGGCTAAAGCCTTATTTTACTTTAGCATTGCGATGAACGTGCATTAATAGTTGAAAAGCTCAAGATATTAAATATGTAATAATAAAAGCGTACTGAAAGCGTAGCGGGGTACTGCGGTATTTTTAAATGAAAATGTACTGAAAAATGTACAAAAGTACTGAATTATAGATTAAAAATAATAACCTTATATATATATTATAGATTAAAAAATAATAACCTTAAAAATAATTCGACACAATAAATATTATTAAAAACAAAATTTATGATTATATTAAAAAAAATATGATTAATAAACAACACTTGTATACTATTGTTCATTAGCATTTCTTAATAACTGTATGTTGTTCGGGAGTTCATTCCAGAGAAGAATTGCATTAGCATAAAAGTGTCTCTCAGCTATCCCTTTACGGTATCTAACGCTACTAAGTTTTCTAATACAGATCATTTTGTGTAGGTATACCAGATATACTTATAAATTGTATAATGTTCCTTATTCTAATATCAGACTATTCCGAAAGGGATGTTAAGAATGGATTCCCAGTGTATTCGAGTATGTTCGTGTGTGGCTAACCGACGAGTCTATTAGGAAATTCTCGGAAAGGATAAAGACCCCAAATGAATGTCAATTAAGGGTAGAGAAGATATTTGCATACAATTAACAAGATTACTTATGAAAATCTGAATATCTTAGTACTTCTCTTTACTATTCGTTAAATTGTGCAGTTCATTTTTATTTATAGTATACAGAATTACAGAATAGACATTCAGAAATAAGAAAAAAAAGACAAATTGAAAAAAATTTCTTTTTATAACTTTTCCCAGAAATAAAAACTAAACTAAAAGACTGTTTTCCAACAAAAATAAGAAAGACTTGAATAATTATGTCATTTTTCAACATTCATCCTCACTGTCAGATATGAGTTGCAGAAAAATTTTTAGAATGTCGTAGACGGCTATGAGATAAGCTGGCCTTTTTATATAAAAATGTTGGTTGTATGTCTCGGCTGTGATTTTACGTCAAAAATAAAACTGATATTAAACCCTCTTATAATATCTAGTTACCAGATTCATTCAGATGCTGTGGGGAAGGAACTTATGGCATGTTGTTGAACGGAAACCGTGCTCCGAGTTATGTGAAAAGCGCGTTGTATGCAAACCGCGTTCTGAGAGTACCGCGTTATAGGAGGGCTGTCGCAATTTCAGCGACGAGTTATTTGGAAACCGTGTTCTGAGAGTATCGTGTTATAGGAGGGTTGACTATAAATGCAAAATTATTATGTCCGGGATGCTTATATCCTTGGAATACTGTATACGTATACAGCATCGGAAAAAACTAAAGAACAGGTTGTATTTGGTAAAATGTAGTTCAACAAAATTTTTAAATATCTAAAGGATTTATTTTTTTTGTTAATGATTTTATACGATATGTTTACCAAAATTAAAAATCTAAAATTTTTTTTCATTTAAAACAAAAATATTCATAAAAAACATTAAAAAACAAAAACTATATCCGATTTCCTTGTGCGACAAAACTAAAACACATATTAACATACTTATCTCAACAAATAAAGCACAAACATTTTTTTTAATTTAATAACTTAAATAATTTAAAGAAAATTAAAGCAAAAAAGAAGCGTAGTTTTTTCGTAAAGTTTCTCGAGTTTTTAAATTGACTTTTTCTTCTGTATCCAATATTGTAAAAAACTATATTTCATTTACGCCAACGACACTATCACCACCAAAACTGTCACAACTTTAATTTTTTATACATACAGAAAGTAATAAAATTGCGAAATACTTGATTTATTTATTTTTATTAATGTTTCTTTATCACTGTTTCGCATAATTTTTTTTCCTTTCACGAGTACGTTCCATTTTATAAAACCCAAACACATTTTGTCCATACAATTTTTCATCTTCACGATTGAACTACGATTTCCTCTACCCCCTAACCAAGTAAACGTGGCGTGACGCAAGAAAAAAGTAAAACATAATACATTGTATCCGTGTTTCACTTTTGAAAGTATACGACATCATTTATACAATGAAAAGATACGAATAAAAATATTAATGTAAATAAAAATATTTTACTGAAATTTTGTTTTATTTTTTCATGAAATTAACCGCCTTGGGAATGTAAAATTTTCAAGCAAAATAACATTCATCCTTTAGTGTTGCTTAAAGTCCCTCATGCCATCAATTTAAATGTAGTAAACAGAGATCAGCAATGAGTATTCCAAAAAGATGAGTAGATTCGAATCATTCGCATAATTTTTGATACTTATACGCATTCATACTTATTTTAGTATCGTGCTCATACTACTCTTATTCAAAGTTTGAAGTACTCATCGTACTCATACTTAACAATACGCATGATGTTGCTGATTTCGACTCTGCTCTACTCAATATTTACATGAATCATAAAATAAGTATGATTCGCGTACGAATACTACAACACTCACTTAAAGGTTGTATATTTGCTTTGCTTGCTGTCTTTGTCGTTTTCTTTCTTCTCTCTGCAACAACAACTAACGCATTTATGAGTATTATAAGTATTTTTCGATATTTATGAATCTGAATGAGTAGGCGTATGAAATAAACGTATGTCGAATGTTATGAGTTTGATGTCAACGTTGTATTTATACTCATTGCACTCACCACAACATTGATTTTTAAGTACAGGTTACAATGAGTATGAGTACAACGTTGACATCAAACGCCTAACATTCGAAATATGTTTGATTCATACGCCTACTCATTCAGATTCATAAATTTAGAAAAATAGTTATATTACTCATAAATGATTAGAGTGATTCGAATCTACTCATCTTTTTGAATACTCATTGCTGATCTCTGCTCTACATTGATATTTGTTGTCGTAGTTAATCCACTAGAATACAATGACCGCGATATTAACGGAACTTTTTAATTAACGTCAAAAACGACAGAATAAAGTATCACATGGATTTAAAATTATTTTATTAATTAGAATATTTCGAAGTTGACCAGAGCGCCGGTTAGCCAAACGTCCACGGAACGTACGTTTGTTTTTGGATTCCGGAAAGCAATGATTGTATTTCATGTGCTACGTTCCGTTACGTTTGGCTAACTGGGCGTTAATATTATTATCCAGTGTATTGTTAATAAGATTTCTTCATAAGATTTTTTTCTTTTCCTCGGAGCTTAAAATCCAATTATTTAACCAATTTTCTAGACTTAAATTTCTGTTGCGTATGTATAATGTTAGCTTTGGCTTCTGTCGAGACCACAAACGAGGATATACAAATATTTATACATATGTATTGTATGTACCAGATACCAGACACCTCAACCCACAACCATATATTTATATTTGTATATATTTAATACATATTGTAAATATATACCCACAAGCAGTACCAAGTGGGAAATGTTAGAATTTTTGCAGTTTGGGCATTTTTTGTTAATTTATGAAATCACCTGTATACCAAGTAAATATCGTTACAAAATTTTACACAAATTCATATTAGAATTTTGTAGAAAGCATTAAGTTATTGTAGATATGATATATGTTTTACTTTAAAAATATTTGAAATATATACATGAAGCCGTACAAAAACTGTTTTTATATACACAAATACACATTGTCCTTATGATATATGAGTTTTTTGTGCAAAAATAAAATACTTCTCTTTACAATCTTCTGACATAAATAAGAAGTTTTTATCATTCAAATCCGTTCTTGTTATTCGTTTTGTTGCCTCCACATGAAATGCGAAATTTTATAAAAACTCAACGAGAACAAAAGGAACATTTTAAGAATGTCTGACGACCTAAAAGTTTATTTTTAGTATATTGTTAAAAATTGTTACGTGTAATGCATAACACAACTTTCACAAAAATCTGCTTCTCATATGCACATACGGTTTTACACATATCTAAAAATAACGTAAATTAACAAATTTTTTTTTTGGGGAATAATTATTCGTACTTAAATTTAAGTACCAAAAATGTACTATTATTTGGTAAAGAAATATAACTTACATAGTAATATGGCAACGTTTCTTAAAATAACATTTTTTTATGAGTATCTATTGTAGTTAAATACTTGCTAAAGGGTCCGCCAAATAACTTTTTTTTTTGAAAATGCTTAAAAAAACTACTGAATATTTTCTCAAATTTCTTTTTTTATTTGAAAGTACAATCCTTCCGGTTTATAATGAAAAATAATTACATTAAAATGGCTGCCTCGGCTGGCCATGCAGTAGCCAACACGATCGGTCCAATTTCTAAGCACATTATCGAATGGCTTCACGAATATTGTCCTTTAAAGCGTCAATTGTCTCTGGCTTGTCGGCGTAACACTTATCTTTGACGGCAGCCGACAAATAATAGTCCAACGGTGTCAAATTGCAGTTCTGAGGTGGCCACACGACATCAGCTCTGCTGCTGATAATGCGATCTTCAAAAACAGGGCGCAAAACATCAAGTGTAGCTTCGGATATGTGGCACGTAGCGCCGTCCTGTTGAAACTAAATGTTGCCAATATTCTCCTCTTCAATTTTTCGTTCAATATTGCCCGATAACGATCGCCATTGACTGTAACGGCCACTCCTTGCTCATTTTCGAAGAAAAATGGCCCAACTATGCCTCTGGACCAAAATCCACACCAAACAGTGACTCGTTTTGGGTGCGTCGGTATTTCAATGTATGCGTGCGGGTTTTCTGTGCCCCAAATGCGACAATTTTGCTTGTTTACATACCCGCCAAGATCAAAATGAGCTTCATCTGAAAAGATGATTTATTTTTTTGGCTCCTGAAGCCAATTGGACTTTGTATGGCGTCATACCAAAGTCTTTATGCAAAATTCATCTCAATGATGTCTCTGAAATGTTCAATTGTTGAGAACGACGGTGAATTGATGTTGATGGCGCTTCACGCACACTTTCTGCCACAGCAGCAATATTCTCGGGTGTACGGTTTATAGATGAGGATGTCAGTTTCTTTCACTTTTTTCACAAGATAACGAACATACGGAGCTGACGGTGCTTCTCTTTTTCCAAAATCCGTACGAAATTTTCGCACACATTCTGCAACATTACCATGATTTTCAAAGTAATGTCACAATATTTCCCAGTGTTGTTCAAGCGTATACACAAGAACGTATATTCGTTCAGCGGAAGGATAAAACTAGTTATCTGTCAAATCAGACATGAGCTAGGTGTTACCATTCACTAAATAAGCATTAGTTGAAAAAAAAACGTTAGATGGCGGACCCTTTACATTTTTACTTGCAATATTGAAATCATAGAATAAGAATGATTCATAGATACTTTATGTTAAATTGAAAAAAATAATTTTCCATTCACTTTTGGTTTTGAAGTTATAAACTTAATATATATTTTTATTAAACATCAAAAATATTGTTTTATTCCAAAACAATAACAATATTATTCAGTATTCAGTTTGTTGACTCATTAGAAAGTTGAAATCCTAGTTTCATTAGATATTGCTCTGTAATGCACAATACTCTTTTGGTTCCAACAGAAGTTCAATAATTTAAATAAGTTATTAATGTTTTCTTTTTTTGTTAAAATTCGTTCGAGAACCGAAAATTGATTTTATTAATTACCTTTTTTGCTTTTTTGTTAGGTATAAAGATTTTGTTTATCTTATTCATTACACAGTATTTAATAAAAATTCAAAACTTTTCTCTGGAAAATCACTTTTGAGTTCTTCTCATTTTGAGTAAAGAGACATTTAAAAACTTAATTCACATATAAAAAGACAGAACATTTTGTAGCTTTATAAAAAATTATTCTACTCATCAACAATGTTAGGTAACTTTAGATATTGTTACGAAAATGGAACCGTTTAAAACGAAACATTAAAATGATAAACAAAAGCTACATAAACAAATACAATGAACTTGTTTACAAGTAAACCAACAACATCATTATGAAAGAAAAGAGGATAGACAAATAAGCAAGAAGGCAACAAAAAACAACGTGAACAAAAGACACAAACAACAATAAAACAATTATGGAGATCTCGAGAAAGGCGAAACCACGAACATTCGACTTTAAGAACATTCATCAAATCGTTTACGTGGGCATATAAAAAGGCAAAACAAAGCAGGCAAAGAGTGGTAAGAATTCAGTAGTCTTGAGTGCAGACGCTCTTCATGTGAATAGAACAGTCGTGGTTTGAAGATCTCCGTTGTAAAGATCTGCGTTGTAAGCAAAGAAGAATAGCTAACAAGCAATTATTGTTGTTTTCGTCAAGCTATAAACAGTGGCACACAAAAATATTGCGAACAATAAATAATTTAATTGAAACTAAACACCAATTTATTTTTATTTTGTTTGCAATCAACGAACTCATATTATAAACGTTTTTAAAAATGTAAAAACGTAACAATATTTTATTAAGGTGTATGTATAATTGTATATTTGTTCTGTCGTTAATTCAATTTGCAATGCGGCACGCTGCGATTTGTTGTACAACACAGTTGAATAAACCAATTGGTCGTTTTCTTCACACTATCCATTTTTCAACCAACTGGGTATCCAATTTTATTTATAAATTTTCCTCTAATATCAACATTCAAAATGAGTACGGAAGTGCCTGCATTAATGGCCTAATATTTTTATTTTTATAAGACTGCTTTTAGCATTCCATAAGAAATGGCAAATGAAATAAAAAATCGCCTCATACGTACTAATTTGGTTGTTCAATTTGATCGTCGGTTAAATGAAATTCTTTTGATTTTCGTTTGACCTTTGGCCAACCAGCCCTCGAAAGTTGCAATTTGTCGAACAATTTGATCAACTTGTAGTATTTTTAATAAGTTAAATCAAATATAACATGTCGACGTTTTTAGATTTGTTAATGCATACCAGCATATCATATAATTCCGTTAAAAATTTTTTACATTCTAAAATACGGTAAAATTTCTTAAACATTCAATAATAAATGTCAACCTCAAATGTCGTTGAAATTAAATAAAAGTTGGCCAATATTGCATCAATTATGTACATAAAAATTGCCAGAAATTCTCGCAATATTTCTCAGGATTTCCTAACTAAAAGTTTTTCGGGGTTTGAACTGAATATTGAATAATACTCATAAGAAAATGTCGGTTTTAAGAAACATTGTCTTATTATTATGTAAGTTGTATTTTTTTTACTAAATAATAGTAAATTTTTGGTACTTAAATTTAAGTACGAATAATTGTTTTCCAAAAGACAAAATTTGTTATTTTTAGAAACCCGATTTTGTTCAAGTAAAATTTTAACTTTTTTTTGTGCCAAACGGAAAATTTTCAAGGAAATAAAATATTGCGCAAAAATAAAACCTCTACTCATAACACATTATATTTTAGTAAAAAACAACGAATGATTCGTTTGAAATATTGAGCTCAATAATGACGTTTATTGCGATTTACGCAATAAAGGTGCATATCTGGATTTTAACGGGCGATTCATTGCTGATCTCTGGTATGTATATAAATATTTACACGTGTGATTTTAATGTATTTTTTAACTTACATGTTTAAATTTATTCTTTTGTGTTATTTGATAATGATTTTTGTAAAATTAAAAACTTCCGACACTATTTGATCTTCGTAAAATTTTTCCACAAAATCCTTCAAATTGTCAATCGGATTCAGGCATACCATCATTACGACCTTTGTATTTACGATTCGACAACGCGGACAAGAGCGAACAATTCTACCAGTCGTAATAAAATCAGATTCGAATCGGTTAGATTGGTATCGGTAGGATCGTCTAACCGATTCATTTTTACATTTTTTTAATCGAATAAAATTTTCTTGTATACCTATCCGCCAGGCTACATTTTCATAAAATTAAATTCACTTTGAATAAAAAATGTCTCTTTATTATCTAAAGGAGTATAAGTATGCATATTTGTTGTCAAACTTATTTGTCCGTATGTATTTTAAATTGATTTGATAAAATTTATGAAACGAATGTAATTTTATATCGTTCAGTATTATATAATTGAAACAATTACGCATTGTCTTCTAAGCGAATAGTGTGCTATTAAAATTACAGTTAAGGGGCAGATCTCAATATGATGATAACGAATACATCTATATTGATTAAAGACTCGATTTTCCTTCTAAGTGTGATTCGAATCATTCATCGAACTTTACAGTCTTAGTTGTTGTTGCATTTACAAAAAAAAGAAGAGAGAAAAAGACCAAAGCAAAGCAAACACACAACCTTCTAGTAAGTGTTGCAGTGTTCGTACGCAAATCATACTTATTTTCTGATTCGTGTAAATGTTGAGTAAAGGAGAGTCGAAATCAACAACATCATGCGTATTCTTAAGTATGAATAAGATGAGTACTTCAAACTTTGAAAATGAGTAGTATGAGTATGATATTAAAATAATTATGAATGCGTATAAGTAAAGGGTGATTTTTTAGCTATTATCTTTTTGGCAACACTGGTTTAAACAGCTCACGCACGTTTCGTGTTTTGTTTCACTGTCAAACATCTTCAGTTTGGTCTATAATTTAACCATGAATCGTCTTACAAACGAAAAATGCTTTCGTGCTCTGTTAACAAAGTTCATTGCGCGCTTCTTCCATTTTATGGCCAGTTTAATCGACCCACTGAAGCGGCTATTCGGGATACGTAAATAAGCAGAATTGTTGATTTTGGAGTGAAGGTCAGCCAGAAGCATTGTAAAAGCTACCAATGCATCCAGAAAAAATCACAGTTTGGTGCGGTTTATGGGCTGGTGGCATCATTGGACCGTACTTCTTCAAAGATGCTGCGAATCGTAACGTAACTGTGAATTTTTTTTTGCCCCAAATGCAAGAGCTTGACTTGCATGGCATGTGGTTTCAACAAGACGGTGCCACATGCCACACAGCACGCGTAACAATGGAATTGAGAGGCGAGTTCGGTGAACATTTTATTTCACCCGCCTAGATCGGGCGATTTAACGCCTTTAGACTAGTTTTTGTGGGGATATGTTAAAGCTCATGTCTATACAGACAAGCCCGCTTTAATTGACGCATTGGAAGACAACATTGAAGCATTTATTCGTGAGATACCGGCCGAAATGTTGGAAAGAGTATGCTAAAATTGGAATAAGCATGACACATTTGCATGAAATAATCTTCAAACATTATATTATATGGACCGTACTATCGATTCAAATAAAAATTTCATGCATTTTTCTGAATTTTATGTGTTTTTTTTTTAATTTTCCTATAGCTCTTAAAAAATCACCCCTGATCTCTGGTCAGTGTATAAATTAAATTAAGAAAATTTAAATTTGGAATATCCTACCGTCAACAATTCTACGCCAACACAATGTCACATTTTTGATAGCACAACTAGTATAAATGTAGAGAAATATGTAAGAAACGATTATATTTACATATATTTTTCTATTCTATTGTAAATATTAAAACGCTGCATAGAATATTGCATACAATGAGTCCTTGTCCTCGAAAAAAGCTAACAATTACAAAATACACATAACAACAGAAATGTACACACTGAAAACTACATTTGTTGCTGCTGTGTCATTAACACACTGCAATCCTTTGAATATTTGCTTGGAGAGAAAAGAAAACAAAACAAAACTATGTAAAGAACTAAATAAATAAAATGAAAATAAATAAGAACAAATGAAAACATTTGAAAATGAAATCCTTTTAAAAATTTGCATTCATTTTGTAGTGACCTTAAAAGTGTGCACGAAATTAAAAAAATATTTTCAACTTGGATATTTAGGACATTTTATGGAAGACGTAATTTATTATTGTGGTTGTTTATTCGTAGAAAACATGTTATATAAAAAAACATTCTAAAGCAATTCAAAGAAAGAAACTCATTAAATATTTTACAGAAGTTTTCAATCAGAGATCAGCAATGAGTATTAAAAAAGATGAATAGATCGGAATCATACTAATAATTTCTGATATATATGCGCATTCATACTTATTTTAATATCATACTCATGCTACTCATATTCAAAGTTTGAAGCACTCATCTTACTTAAGAATACCCATGATGTTGTTGATTTCGATTCTCCTTTACTCAACATTTACACAAAATAAGTATGATTCGCTTAGGAACACTACAATACTCACTAGAAGGTTGTTTGTTTGCTTTGGTTGCGGTCTGTGTTGTTTTCTTTCTTCTTTTTTTTAATGCAGCAACAACCAAGACTGTAAATTTTGATAAGTGATTCGAATCACTCGAATCATTTATTAGTGTTATAAGTATTTTTTTTAAATTTATAAATCTGAATGAGTAGGAGCATGAATCAAACATATTTCGAATGTTATGAGTTTGATGTCAACGTTGTACTCATACTCATTGCAACCTGTACTTATAAATAAATGTTGTAGTGAGTGGAATGAATCAGAGTAGTTGAATTTCAATACTGTTGACTCACTCATACTCAAAATTTCATGAGTACTTATGAGTAGTGAAAGAAAAGAATCAAATTCTGATACCCTTTAAAATGACCTGATTCTACATTTTGCACAGCAGAGCATTACCTCCTTAAACAAGACAGGCAGTGTAATCAACTTATATATTGAAGTGTAGAATTCCAGCCAAATAACATGGAACAGACGTGCGAGAAGCGTCTCATGACCAAATTCTGTTTTCTAAAATGCCTAATTAAAGTGCACACAAATTTTCCTAATACTATATCGAATCTATTAGAAAATTATATTACAGGCAGAAATTTTGTAGTTTATAAAGATGACGTTTTGAGTGCTCTCCAGCCAGTGTTTTAAGTTAGGTTTATTGAGTCAATATTTGGCTTATTGAGTACAATATTTTAAGTGTTCAAGAAAAATAATATCCGCAGTTCAGCTGCTTATTCAATATTCATTTGACAGCTGGTAAACAAAACAGCTGGTTGTTTCAACAACATTGTTTTTTACTTATTTTTCTTTTTGGTTTGTCGTTGTTGACATTTGATGCTCACTGAACATACTTATGTATGACAGTGCTGAATTTTAAGTTTTACTCAATATTATAACAATTTGCGTATATATTGCGCAATTAGTAATTGAAACTTTGTATGAAATATTGAGCTCCATATGGCGTTTATTGCGATTTACGCAACAAAGGTGGGTATCTGAACACCGTATTACGCACTCTTCTAGCTTTGCTAATTAGTGTTTTTTTTGTAATATGCATGAAGACTCGTAACGTTTGAATTTGAAAATTGGTAATAATTTTGTGAATTAAATTAGCGAGGAGAAATATACAGTGCCTTAAAAAGCTCGAATAAAATATCTCGGTGTCCAAGCTGGAAGTTTCATGTAGAAAATTAACATAAATTGAATTGAAATCGTTCATTATGCTTATCAATTATAAAATTAAGTGGTGTCACTGCCCAACTATGGCGCCACTCTCAAACTGTCAGTGGAAAAATAATAACATCACCGGATTGTCAGTTAGTGCCGCCTGCAAATGGGAAAAAGAGGTATGAATCAACAATCAGTAAGATTCCCCACCACTACACCAAATACCACGGGAGCGTTGTTTCCAAGCAACGACATTATTCTAGAACTTGCTACAGCAGAATAGTCACTTACTTAGCTAGAACAACAAGAATAGATTAATGAAACTGAAACAAGGCAGAAATGCTTGGTGGAAGCCATATGCATAAAATTATTGCAGATATAGACATTGTTCATGTCGTTGAGGAACTCACACAGCTAATTGTTGGATCGGATGCGGAAAACATCGCTAACTCGCACTGTGGCGAAGATCTTATATAGAACATTTTGGAATATTCTCAAGGATGCTGCATCAGTGCTAAATATTGTCCATGCTTCTCCGTCATGAAGAAGCGCGAGGAGGATAAGCGTCTTGTAGAGTATTAGTTTTGTTGTTCGAGAGGCCTCTGCTACTCAATTGCCTATTAGCAAGTGTGATCCTACGCCAGATCTCCAGACTAAAGTCCTTTATTGCGGTAACGGCAGAGCCATGATAAACAAATTAACTGACTATATCGAAAGTATAATTATTCGCTTTATCTGGTATCGAATGCCCCACATGTTTCAACATGTCGATACCGCCCAAGGCAGCAGTAACATCTCGCTAGGTACGCCCTTTGTTATCAATATCAACAGCGTACGCAAGCAACTGGACACTTTTTTCGGGAAATTGCGATGCACTTTTGCTTTGCGCAAAACACTTTAAATGACGAAGTTAAAGAGATCGCATGATAAGATATACATTGTCTGAAATCACGCACAGTATCAAAGGGTTCGAAGAGGTCCATTCCTTCTTTGATGGAGCAGCAGGAATTGCTTTAACATCATCCTGCATACCGTTATCAGGTTATCTTCGCCGGTGTGTAAACGTCAAAATTTGCGGCAAAGACAGTATTTCCTTGCGATAGTTGGCGCATATCGTAGCTTCATCCTTTTTCAGGGCAGGACATAGGATACTGCGGTTCCAATCGCAGGGCATACTTTCCTCTAGCCATATTTTGTAAATGAGCTGGTACATGCACCCTACTCATTACCTCCAATCATAAACAATTCAGCGGATATGAATGATATTGCGGAAGTCATCAGAACCTTGGATCTTAAATCGCATAATCGTAACTTTGATCTTCATACGGCTAGACGTTGGAATCGGTATTGGCCGTATTGGTGTCATCACTTCCTCGTAGAAGAGTTGCCTCCATAACTACAGTATCCATTGCAAATCTGTTACCACTTTCCGTTTCGTCTTTGCAGTAATACCCTTCGGGCTCAAAACCTTCGGATAGACGCTTAGCCTTTTGTTGAAATTTTCAAGCATCTTCCTTAATCAGTCTGAAAAGAAGTTTCTCATCCCTTCTCCTCTATCTGTAGTTCTCGACAATGGCTCGCATAGCGGCCGACTGCAACGTTTTTCACCTCTCGACACTCCTCTTCGTACCACTGGCTTCGTTGGGGAGGACGTTTGAAAACAAGGACTGAGAGATTTTGGCCCACAGTCCGCCGATGTCGCTGAGGCTAAATGTGTATCGACGGAGCTCATTCGAGAGTTGACTGGAGAACGTATCAGCTGTCCTTTGTGATCGCAGCTTCTGGACCTTCAGCAAATATATATTTTACAACTAGATCGTGCAGACCTCAAAGCGCTAATGCGCAATCGAATCTTGGCCGCGACAAGGTCAGTGACCCGAGATGATATTTGGACCTCTGAATATGCGCATAAATTTGAAACACATCACAATCATAATGTGATCAATCTGGTTGGATATTGATCGATCGGGGGACTTGGTGCTACATACTATCTTGTTACGGTTCGCGGCGAAATCGATCATGCGGCAACCACTGCAGTGGTCGTATGGACTATTTTTCATTCAAAGGATTGGACCCAGAGACAGAGATCGAATACATCGTTGCGGATAAAAATCAAAACTAAACCTTTCTATTTTTTTCTTAACAAAAAAGAAAGCTTTTACTGTCTGTATATGAAATGCCAAATACCAATAACTTACATTATGTAGCAGAAGCAAAAGGGAATTAAACTCTATAAAGAAAAAAAAAACTGCATGGGAAACAGAACGGATAAACCACAAATAAAAATAACGAAACTATTTCTGTACCAATGTGAATGTGTAGGATAAGGCTTACAAAAGGAAATAGACACATACATACGTACATATATACAAAAATGTACATTTTATAAAATTATAAACTGTACTTCGGGGAACAGTACATGTATTCTCATACATACAAACATAATCGTAACACTACTATTGTTGGCAGCAGAAATGAAATCTTTTCCCAAAGCAGTCAGGAAAAATGTTAACAAAAAACCTTAAAGTGGTATAAATGCTAGCTTAAAGGATAATAAGATAATTGGAAACAATTTAAATAGAAAGTTAGCCGGATAGGATGGAATTATAAGTGGCGAATATAATAAAAAAGGGGTCAATACTCTTTGGCAAAAAAGATTAAAAAGCGTTATTATGCATAAAAATAGTTCACCCACTCTATATAAAAATTTAAATTTAAAAATGCAATAAAACCAAAACTGTGTAAAATTTTAGTTAAATTTATTTTGTTTTTTGTTGTGAAGTACAATTGTTCCGATTAGACATGAAATATTATTTCAGTCATAAGGTTGTCGCGACTGGCCTTACAGTACCTACTATGTAATTCGATTGAGTGTATGGGCTTGTAACACTTTTCTCTAACGGCTCCCCATAGAAAATTGTCCAATGGTGTCAAATTGCAGCTTCGTGGCGACCAATTGACATCACCATCTTTTTTGGCAATTAAACGGCCATCAAACGTTCGATGCAATAAATCGATTTTGGCATGAGATGTGTTGGAAGTTGCACCATCCTGTTGAAACTAAACATCGATCACAGCAATACCGTTTACCAAAATATCGCTTGACATGATGCGATAGGTGTCTCCATTGATCGTAATGTTTGCGTCGTCATTTTCGGAAGATGGATCCGCATCAAATAGTCACTCGCAATGAGTGCATTGGCTTCTGTAAAACCACGTGTGGATTTTCTGAGCACCAAATACGGGAATTTGTTTATTACCGTACCCACTAAGATGAAAATGAGCTTCATCCGAAAATATGTTTTTTTTTTGGGAAAATCGACAACATCATGCTAGTATCTCGTAGTTTATTCAAAGACTTTTCATCCACGTATATAAAAAGGGTATGGTAGGTTATTCAACTCTAAAGATTTATTGGACAATCGTCGCAATATGGCATGTGTTTCACTATTCAATTGTAACTGAGAATGTTTGCGACCGTGATAACAGGTGGTCTTAATGCTAACCATCCTTCACGAAACAAGGAGCTGTGAAGAGATTCTCAATGCCACGAAAAAATTAAAGCCAAATTTTTGGTACTGTTAATAACAATTGTACTACTGACTGCAGGGTACGTAAACCCGCGTTCCATTATGGTTCCATTAGATATCATCCACGCGTTTTCTGATTAATCAAGGTCGCACGTATACTCGGATGTAGAACATTTTCTGACCAGTTTAATCTGAAATTGTTCCTTCAACTATCCGATTATTGTAGCATATCTAATACTATGTTCAGATATGCACTTTTATTGAGTCAATATTCGGTTTATTGAGTACAATATTTTAAGTGTTCAGACATAACAATATACGCAGTTCAGCTGCTTATTCAATATTCATTTGACAGCTGGTTGTTTCAACAACATTGTTTTTATTTTGTTTTGTTGTTTGGGTATTTATTGCGCAATAATTAATTGAAACTTTATATCAAATTTTGAGCTCAATAATATCGTTTATTGTGATTTACTCAATAAAGGTGCATATCTGGTGAAAAACCTTCTAGACTTAATTACCACCAGTTCGTGCTCTCATGTGTCGTTTTGAACACGTGTCATAAATGGTGCTAACATAGTAGACGTATTCCTGAAAGCTGTGCGAATTAATTCCAACCAGTTATGTTGTAAGATTTGCATTTCTATCTGAGAGTAAAATATAAGAATTTTAATTTAATTTAAATGTCTCTTTGATACACTCTCACTTTCTGATTGGTACTTTATTTTGAAGAAGAAATTTCAACGCCTTACAACGCTCTTCTAAAAGTAACATTCTTACGATTAAAATTCCTTCATATGAAATGGATTTGAATCTACATCTACTGTATGTTGTTGATGTCATAATTTGATTGCGTTTTATACTGACTCTTATATTGTTCTCGGTAATCCTTTGCTTACAGGATTTAAGGACCGGCCTCTTGTTCCACTCCGTAACCATGTATACATATGTACATATATATAACCTACATTTGAAATCATTTTATTGACAAGCAAATATATATTTTACTAAGTTTTCTCTCTTAGTTCTTCCTTTGTCACACAATGGAAAAGTATAAATTTTATTCAGTTTGGTCACGTTTCTAAAACAGTACCAAAAATTTTCAGTGGAAACACTTTCACAACAACAGAATATCGTTAATACCTCCATAGACTGTCAGTACAACAGTTAATTTTAGTTTAAAATGTTCATTAAAGAAATGTTACAACCGTCAATTAACTGTTATTTGTTGCAGTGACATACAATATTAAGAAACGTGGGTACCAAAATATTTCTAATTGCAAATACACATGCAAAATATACTTCCTTTGAATTTCTTTCTGTGACTCTCTAATACTTTCAAGTGTAGATGTACGTGTTTTCCTACCTTCTCTCTATTTTATCAATGCATTATTGAAGTCGCGAAATCTAGTAGACAGTGTGTTAGCTTATTTGGCATGAGGTTCAAGCCCCAGAGCACTGAGAGTAAATAATAATTGCCAGGAAAAGTTTCTCAACAAATTTTTGAGATACTTTTTCATGAGTTTTTACCAGAAATCTGCTGAGAGGAAGTCGCCGAAAAAATATTTTTTTTCATATTTCGTTTTGATGTCTGACCTGGGATACGAACCCATGCTTCACAAGGTTTGAAGCAATAGTGTGCCAAAATCGCAGAGGTATTCTGTCGTTTTTAACCGAGTATGATGAAGACATTGTGCCTTTTCGTAGCCACGTATAATACATTGATTCACCACAAAACATCAATGACACAACACTGTATCTTGAGGGTAACCGCTGTTTAAGACGGACCATCTGGGTTTGTCGACCAACAAACAAAAGTGATTGTCTTTTGAAATAGAACTGACTATCGTCAAATATTATGACTTATTCGGCCTAATTAATAAGAATTTGCCCAAGACTATTTCTAGTTTGCAACCCTGAAGTAATGTCCAAAGGGAAAAATTTACTTTAGCGAATGCATCTCCAGCAAATACAAACTTGGATGACATCTCGATGAATAAGGAAACGTAGAATAAAATTTAGAGAACTTTAAGAAGTGTAGTTAAATTTTTCAATGATTTTTTCCCAATAAATCTTTATTTCACTTTAAAATTCGCAAACTTATTGACCCGTATTTGTACCACTAATTTTGATCAAACTCTTAATACTAACTGCGGAGCGTTACACGGAGGATAAGCACTAAAACAAACGAAACAACAACGACATACGAATCTTACGGTGTAAGGAATTATAGGAATAATTAAAGACCCCTTCACACTATCACACAAGTAATATGATCTGTCAAAATTTTATGTAGGAGAGTACGGATGGGATCGTCTAAACATAATATGTAATGAAACTATCACACAATGAGAGAAAATACGGATGAAAATTTGACAGTCGTATGGCTCTCTTCATTTTTTGAAATGTTTCAAAAAACAAGAAAATTTCATTAGATCAGGGATGTATTTTTATGTAAACAAAACAAAAAAGTGTAAAACACATGTGCAAAAAACAAAAACAAAAAACATTTTTGGCACAAACAATTATTCCTTTATTATTGTCTTATACCAATCGTGTAAACACAGAAAAAATAATCATACGACTATTATTCTCTTTTTTGAAATACGGATGGAATTTCATTTTACTTTTTCATCAGACTTTACATATTACTTGTGTGATAGTGTGAAGGGGGCTTAAGTAAATAAAAAAACAACACTATACTATAGAGATGTTGCCATTCAGTAATAGACAGAGGGCCATTATTACAACTTCCCGTAAAAGTTGGGTTTAGTTAAATTTAACTTTAGCTGAAGTGAAATTTAAATTCACCTTTAACTTCTTCTTATTTTTACAACCTAATGATAAAATAAAGTTAACTTTTTCAAAAATATGGCTGTGCCGGAGCAATGTCGATAAAACTGCTCAATTAAACAATTTTTTTTAGAAGCAGTGGCAACGACGGGTTTTTTTTTTGTTGCATGTTCTCATTTTGTTTATATTTGAAGTTGCCATATTGAAAATAATATATAATATGGCAACTTTAAAAGTTACTGGTATGATGATCCTCTCTTTAGCTTAAAGCTCACTTCTGGCTTATCGTCAGTGGTGTTGTCGAGCCGGAACGCTCCGGAACGTCGTTCCGGTACTTCCTTTTTGGACAGGAACGCGTTCCGGAACTAAAGATGATTTCTGATAACGAGAATTGGCTTGACGTTTTGAAAAAAAATTAAAAAAATTGCTGATTTTATTTTCTAATTTTTGACGAATTTTTATATGTATTTTTATAAACAAGGGTTTGAACTGAACTCGAACCGGAACGAACCGGCTTGTTTTTCCGAACCGTGAACCGGAGTCCGGAACGTTTTTTTTTGCTGAACCGGAACGCGCTCCGGTAAAAAAAAATTAGCACAACACCACTGCTTATCGTCCACTTATAATAACAAAAACAATTTATCTGCCCGTTAAAATCCTCCCTTTAGTTAACGGCAAGTTGTATTAAAGACTCAGAGAATTATAACATTAAACGGCATTATGAAATTATTAATATTAATTAAATATGATGAAATTAACGCTTAACTAGAATATGCTAATTCTACCGTCAAAATTTGACGTTTGTCAAAATCTGTCAATTGCTGGGGAAATGTTTTTAAAACTTTTAGGTGGTTATTTACACTTTTTTTTACATTTAAATGGTGGACGCATTAAATATTTAAATCTAAACTAATTTTTACTAAACCAAATATTTTTATAATTATGCTTTGAAATTAATATAAACGTTGTGTTATTTACACACCAAGTGTTGCAAATACCAATGCACAGAGCCTACTTAGGCACTCTTAACTTAGCAGAATAAATTTAGCCCACATGGAGCAGATAACAAAATATAATGTACTGAGTTTTGCGTAACACTACTTAGGCTATTTTCAAGCAAGCGGGAGTGTCGGTATTGGTGTGAGAATTTGTTGTCAGCACAGGAGTAGGGTGTGTTCAGTATATAAACGGTAAAATGAATTCACACCAATATTTTGACATTTCAAAATCAAATATGGAGCAAATTGACGATAATTTAAATATATTGAACACTTTTCTTTCCAGTCGGACAACGATACGAAGCACTTTGCGAACCTGTAGCTTATCCATAATAGTTCAAAGCTACTTTCACTGAACGACGATGCCTCGACGTTTGAAAGCGGTAATAAAAGCAAAAGGTTTTCGTTCCAATTGTTAAAACAGTGCCTTTTATTTGACTGACCACATTTGTACATACATTGTACATATATATTTAGTTAGGCCTTTAGTCTTTACGTTCTGTTATGTTCCGAATTTGTTTTTATTATTTTATACTAGCTAATACCCGGTGTGCTTCGCTACTCCCATCGGAATTAAATACATATCTCGTGATGCAACTGGATTGTCCACCATCAAAATTGCTACGTCATCCATTGTTGGGGCATTGTATAGTCCTTGGTGTTGTCCAGCTGAAGTTCTATCAGCATGAATTGCGATTATGTGGTCATCTGAACGTAATCGTGGGTCATCTTTGGCTTGCTTAAAGACCCTTACCAATTCGTTGATTTCATGAAACATCACTTGTAAATCGGCAACAATCCATTGTTTTGTGTCAGGGTTAAAATGCTGGCGGTGGTGCACTTGATCATTGTTATCCGCTTCTAGTATGAAATAAATTTGTAAGAACTTAGGATCTTCATTTGGAATTGGTAACAATGATCCCATTTAATGGTAAATTTGACCTTGAACACGAAACATTGGCACAAAGTTGTCTCGAAATACTTTGGTATGACCAAAAGATGTCATTTTGAAGCACGAATTATATTACCTTATATTTTTAAGAAAATGTGAATCCACATTAGTTCCTAAATGAAAAAAATATTTTTTATTAATATTTTGTTAAATTAAAAAAGTATATATGTATTTCGAAAAACTTACCTGAAATTAGCGATTGCAGTGGTTCTGGAGGTGGACGTAATTCAGATAGAACGATTTTACCATTAGAGCAACACATTTTAGGTGTTTCATTTTTGTACTTGACTGCATAGCAATATTGGCAAACTTCGTTCATGTCGCCAATTGCCACTAATTCATCTTCGGTATAATCTATATCAGATCTGTAGTTAAATGCAATACCTGAGTATCCATGAAAAACATTACGTCGATTCACCGCCATTCGATTATGATTTTGTTCTCGACGCAAATCATATTGCTATATCCTCTCTGCTGCTCTTCTTGTTGATGTTCGAATCCGCTGACTTTCTACTCCTGATTCATGTTGGACTTCTGTTTCATTAGCTCGTGATGTTGTGGTACCTTCATGTTCCAAAAGTGTCTCGGTAGCTCGTGCGGTTGTCGCATATTGTCGAAGGCCTTCCAGACGTCTTTCACGTTCTGAAGGTGTTTCTGTGGCTCGTGATGTTTCGATACGATGTCGCTGGCTTTGTAGCCGACCTTCATGTTCCAACGATGTCTCGGTAGCTCCTGCGGTTGTGGCATGATATCGAAGACCTTCAAGACGTCTTTCGCGTTCTGACGCCGTTTCAGAAGCTCGTGTTAAAGAGGTAAAATTTCATTGACATTTAAGGCGATCTTGGGTTTCTGAAGACGTTTCAGAAGCTCTTGATGTTGTGACACGTTGTCATAAGCCTTCAAGGCGTTCTACACGTTGTGACGGCGTTTCGGCGGCTCTACAGGTCGAAGCTCAACTCCTTTGAGTCCTGAGGCGAATTTAACGCTCTTCCGAACTTTCATTTGCTCTCTGGGATTGCAAACGCAATGCATTTTTGGTGCTTAGGAAAGGGATGCTTTTATTCGGGGCATTATTACAAATTGTTGCAAAATAAATGTCACTCAAATAACGTTTAACTTGTTTAGAATCAAAGATTCAACTGAATTCCAAAACCGCATGCGTGTTATATTTATTTCTTTATATTAAATTTGACAAATAATTGTGTTTGTGTCGGTCGCAGGTAATTGTTTGTGATGAGTTTTGCAACTACTTATTTTATTTGGGAAAAATATTGACAGTTTATATTTTATTACTTAGGTAATTAAAAGTAATGAACTCATCGCCCAATAAAATGCTTATTATAAAGTTTACCTAATGTATTTTTCAAATAAATAATAGTTTTATTAGTTACCCGTTTTTAGAAGTAAACAATAACATAACTATTACAGTACATGTATATATTTTGCAAGATAAATATTTAAATAGTATGAACTTTAGTACTTACTATGTATATGAGTTGAAAATTTCAAACTCAACCATTTAAGGGACATATACCTTACCTATAGCATATTTCAAGATATAATAATTTCCACACTCACTAATCAGAGAATTTTTCTAATATTATTAATTAATAAGAATACACAAATTTTGGTAATAACTTTACGTGAGAGGCAACACCTTCCTACAGCTGAAATACAAAATTGTAGATTTTAGCTGTTATAGTTTTCCAGATATACAGATTTTAATAATTAGTTCATATGGAGTTTGCCACGTCCCTAATGCTTTATCGACCATTTTTAACAAAAATATTGATATTGAACCTTTAGATATTCGTACAAAATTTGAGCAGTCTAACTGTTCTGGTGTTCTAGATATGCAGATTTTAGTATTTACTTCATATGGGAGGTGCCACGCCCGCTTTTGCTGAACTCCCTATTTTTGTTCAAAATATTTATATTTAAACAGTAGTTACTTATACAAAATTTGGAGACTCAAAGTGTTAAAGTTTTCCAGTTATGCAGATTTTAGTATTTACTTTATATGGAAGGTGCCATGCCCTCTAATGATAGGTCGCCCAATTTTCTCAAAAAAAAAGATCATATTGAACCCAAAAATATTCGTACAAAAATTTGAGTAGGTTAATTGTTCTGGTGTTCTAAATATTTTTGTCCAGAATATTTATATTTAATCTAATATTACTTGTACAAAAATTGGGTACTCTAGCTGTTAGAGTTTTTCAGATATACAGATTTTCGTATTTACTTTATATGGGAGGTGCCAAACCCACTATTGTTAGTTCGCCCATTTTTGTCCAAAATATTTATTTTAAAACTGTACTTACTTGTACAAAATTTGAGGTATCTTGCTGATATAGTTTTTCCAATATACACATTTTGTTATTATCTTACAATAGTAGGTAATATAGTATATGTGGGAGTGGCACCTCGCTCATTTGAAATATCAACATAAAAAGTAGCCTATAACTCTTTCCGGAAGATACTGTGAACATTTTAGGAATATCGGTTCAGCCGTTTAGTCGTCTATAAACTTCAAACATACAAACAAACGCACATTCATTTTTATATATATAGGTGATTTCCGAGATATAAGAGGTTTTACATTTAATTCATATGGGAAGTACCACGCCCACTCTTCCTAGTCAGCCCATTTTTGCCTAAAATATTCATATTGATACTAAAGTGGATTCGACAAAATTTTAGGACTCTAACTGTTATATTTTCTTAGATATAATAATTTAATTTACCCCGGAAGTGACACTCCCACTATAGGCAATTCGCCCATTTTGTTTATATATACGTCAAAGTCGTCCATACAAAATTTGAGGACTCTAGCTGTTGCAGTTTATGAGATATGTGACATTAAATACTTATTGGATATGTGGGCGTGGCACTTCGCGTACTTGAAATTTTAAAATAAAAAGTAGCCCATATTTCCTTTCAGACATACAGCAAGGTACTGTTAAAATTTTAAGAAAATCGGCCCTGCCGTTTAGCCCTCTATAGACTTCAAACAAATAAACCCACAAACAAATTAAAACACATTCATTTTTGTATATACATACATATTAAAAAATTACATATGTGATGTATGAGTGATATTCCATTAAGTTTTATACTTCAAAAAATCATATATATTTTATTACACACTTGTCGGAGTAACAATGCGTGTGAGTAATATATTTCAAATGCAATTAAATATTAAGTATGTACTCGTAGTATATGTGGGCGTAGCACCTCACTCATTTGGAATATCAATATAAAATGTTGAAATATACAGGAAGATACATACTGTGAAAATTTCAAGAAAATCGGTTCAGCCGTTTAATCGTCTATAAAGTTCAAACATACAAACATACAAACAAACACACGTTCATTTTTATATATAAGATTATAAGTCATGAGCTTTTCTGTTCTACTTATTACGTGTATTAAATATGCAAAACTGAAAAATATATATTGTTACGAAAGTGGAAACGGCGTATCATCGTTTAACATTAAAATGGCAAAAGCTACAAAAACACATACAACGAACTTGTTACAAGTAAACCAACATCAGTACGAAAGAAAAGGGGATAGACAAGTATCGAGAACGCAACAACAAGCAATGTGAACAATATCAATGAAGTCGCGATAGAGTTCTCGAGAAGGCGAAACTACGAACGTTCTACTTCAAGAACCTTCATCAGACTGTGTAAGAATATAAAAAAGCAAAACAAAGCAGGCAACGAGTAGTAAGAATTTAGTCAGTCTTGTGTGAAGACGCGTTGCGTGTGAAGAAAACAGTCGTGGTTTGAAGATCATCGTTGTGAAGTTCTACCGAACGCAAGCAGAAGTGTAAAGACGAATAGCGAACAAGCAATTGTAACTTTGTAACGTCAAATTCTAGACGGTGGACAACACAGCTAGTGCGTACAATAAAGAGTTTAATTGAAACTAAACACATATTTATTTTTATTTTGTTTGCAATCAACGAACTTTTTAAAAAGGTTAAAACGTATGTATACTGTAAGTTTAATATTTGAAATTTAAGGAAAGTGAAAAGCGTTGATAGTGCGTCATAAAAAAACCACTTGCAAACTTTTCATTAGAAATTTGCCATAAAATTGTAACTTCATGTTTTCGTCATTTTATGTTTTGAAAAACTGGTCATTTGATAGGCACAGTGGCTCAAACGTATAATTGGACACGAGGTCAAAAGTCTATTTTGCCACTTCAATGGATATATTTTAAATATTTATAATGTCAAAATAAGAATATTACCGTTATGAATAGTTATGGTGTATTCATTTTTGTTACTCCCTTTTTTTCTATTTATCTTTTGTAATATTTCTTTTTGAAATTAATTTTTTGTTTTTCATTGTTTCTAATGAATGTGAAGGAAACCTGAATCATTACTTTTTTAGACAAATTTTAGACTCTAATTGTAGAAAAAATATTGGGGGTATATAGACTTATGTCCATTACCGTATATTATTCAACAAGTGCACTATAATTCATGCTAGTGACATTTCCTCATCGGCATGTGGTGGCATAACATTTTGTAATATGTCTTTTGTAGATAACACGTACCATTATACTGCTTATCTTGTGGATTTGACCGATTCCATTGACCGATGAACCTCCAAAGACCAGTACGTTTGCTCCTCCATGCTTTATAGTGCCCATAATATTCAGTGGTTTATACTCTTTTTCTATATACTTTGTTTAATCCATCAGAACTTTTGAAATTAAATTTTGATTCGTCAGAAAAGATCACAGTTCTCAATTTAGCAATAGTCCAGTTTATATGTTTCTTTGTAAAATCAAGCCTGGCTTGTCTGTTCTTTTGAGGAATAAACAGATTTCTGCGCTTGTATAAATTGCTAACCCACCGTCTACAGCTCTTCTTAGAATGGATCTGAGAGTAATGTTTAATTGAAATTGATTTGCCGTAGACTTTGCTAGAGCAACCGGATCCTTTTTTATAACTCTAGCTATGGTTTTGAATCGTGTTTGCTGGTTTTTCGACATTAAAGTGAATATATTAGCAGGATAATGATCCGAAACATACAGCTAAATGTTGGAAAGGGTGGTTTGTGAATAATCATAGCAATATGATAAAGTGGATCTCAATTACATAGAAAGTCTACGGGATATTGGAGATCGTGAAATATCGGGCCGCGACGAAAGCAAGTATTGTTAGTTCTTTATGAATCTCTTTAATTTTAGTGATCAGAGAGCATAGTCTTAATAAATCATTAACAAAAACTTAAATCCATCAGTGTTTTAAAATTTTATTGAACTACATTCAAGCAAGCAAAACTCATATACAGTCCGATACTGTATATGCGGTTGTGTCGTTGTTATGAAATTTAATCTACAGTTTTTATAAAAAGTGAAAAATTATGTAACGTTTCTCGAATAATATTAAAAGAATAGAAACAATAATTTAGTTTTTTTAATTACTATTTAAGTTATTGTTACTTCGTGGACTGTATGGGGGTTGGGAGCACACAAAACAAAATGATGGTCTTGGTCTTAATAAAGCACTATAAAAAAAAAGGGGAACCAAATTAAAGAAGTTCCTAATCTGTAATAAAGCACAGCAAAGAAAACACTTTCCTTTTTTTTGTTATCTGTTGGATTTCACACACTTCTATCTTTACCAATTGAATTTAGGCCAAAAAAAATTTCCGAATATAAATAAAATTCACTCCGAAAAGCACTCAGATTTTTTAAGTATATTTATTTACACAAATGATAATAATTTTTTATAATCAATTTTGAATTACAAGTTTTAATTAAAGGCGCACTAATTCGAAAAATATAAACTGATTTTATTTTTGCTAACCAAAGTTTCGCTCTGGGTTGTTATAAAACGAATGAATTTCTAGAAAAAATTTTACAAGGCAAAGGCCTAAGTAAACTGAAATTACATTATAATGCTAAAAAGTCCTAAAGCTTTAATTACATTACATTACAATGTTATGATAAAAACAAAAAAACCAGAAAGCTTAAACTAATATTGTAGCGCCCTCTGTTGGTGGCTAGGCCTCTTCAAATTGATCCCCGGTGATGACATTTTGCAATCTCCGGACATGAACATTCCGGCGCCCTTGCAGTACTGCAATCAAGGAAAAAATGATTCCAAAGTGAACACTATTACAAAGAAATCGAAAGAACAAAGAAACTATGATATTAATTCAAGCGTAATCAATTTATTTCTCTAAACTCCATTAAGTAAAAGACATTAAACTAAAAACTATATCAGCTTCGAATCCTCAGACTCCAATGGGTATTCCTCAGCTGCATTACGAAACTATAATGAAATTATGTATTAAAAGTAAAAAAAAAAATAAATTTTATTTAATATGTATCATGGTTCAAAGCGATTGTTGCATACTTTAGGTATTACAAAGAACACAATCCGGAAACCAGGTAGCCGAAAATCGAAAATTGGGCCAACGGTTTGCCCATCGTACCAGCAGACACGCCATTGCGTATGATTTTGCTATACACGTCACAGCCTAACCTAAGTCCAACTGGGGCTGCTACAAAAAATGTTGGGTCTGCCAGTTGTAATCCCGGAAATTCGTCCACAATCCTTCCGTCTATCGACCTTGATGGTGTGAGGCCATCCAACTCTCTTCGTACCTCCGCATAGGTTTCAACCGTGTCACTGCTACCGTAATTCCCTCGAATAACCAAAAGCACCCGCTCCGAGCGTCCAACTTTGATCGTCTTAGTGCCAAGCCGACGAACCACCTTCTCAGAAATGAGAGAACCTGCAGTAGGATCGATTACTGCTCTTTCCGTGATGTATCGTCCATGCGCAACAATGCTCACTATAGCCGTTGGTTTTAGTAGAACGCTATCCGTCAACGTATATGACGTCGATGGCAAAACTCTACAAGTTGTGGAATGAGAGATTTCTCTTGGCTGTTGAGATTTAAGGTTCCTCGATCGACTCAGAACCAGAGCGTTAGACGGACTAGGTCTTCGACTCACACGATCATTGGACGAACGAGGTCCCCTGGCGGATTTTCGGGACGAACGAGGTCCTTTATTATCTGTGCGAGCAGGCGATTTGCGATTGCGGTTGCCTTTCTTCGACTTCGAGACCCTCTTCGGACGAGACGAACGAGGTCTATTGTCCGGCTTATGGAGGAGTGTGTGATGCATATCACCGCAGCGCTTACATTTGCCCGTACTAACGCACGTCCGCCAGGTATGATCGTGACTCAAACAGCCAGCACAATACTTGTATATCGTCACCAGCTTCATCCGCTCATCGTAGTCTGCCTTTGAGAATCGTTCGCAAAATCGCAATGGGTGGTTCTTCAGACAGACGCGACACACTATTTTCTTACCATTGTCGCCTTGCTTATACTTTCTCGCAGAAACCATGATACTATAGCTGAAATTATAAAATTTTCAAATTCAACATGTAGGGAGAATTACCAGTTTCACAACTGGTCGAGTGATTGTTCCCCGTGAAGTCTTCAAATCCACTACTCTTACATGACTATCCCTACCCGAATGTAAATTCAATACGCGACCTAGGCGCCATTCATTGGTAGGCACGTTGTCCTCGCGGATGACCACCATATCACCGACCTCTAAATCCTTCCTTAAACATTTCCACTTATTCCTCTTCTGTAACTCTTTCAGGTACTCTTCCTTCCACCGAAGACATAAGCGTTGGTTCAGGGCCTTAACTTTCTGCCATCGATTCGTTATTGATGGCAAAGGATCTGCAATTTCCAATTCCGGTGGGGACAGTAAAGGACCACCAATCAAAAAATGACCTGGCGTAAGAGCATCCAGGCAATCTGCATTATCCGCCAAAGGGCATAATGGACGCGAATTCAAGCACGCTTCGACACGTGCTAAGAGAGTAGAAAACTCCTCAAAAGAATATTTTAAGCTCCCTGCAAACCTTTTGAAATGGTGTTTGAAACTTTTGACACCTGCTTCCCAGAGACCTCCCATATGAGGTGCACCAGCAGGGTTGAAATGCCAAGTCAATCCCCTGGGTCCGTAAGTAGCATTGACCTGGGACCCTGTTTCCCTAAGAAAATCCCGAAATTCATTCTTCAAGATTTTCGACGCTCCTACGAAATTGGTCCCGTTGTCGGAATACATATCCGTAGGATATCCGCGGCGAGAGATAAATCTAGCCAAAGCGGCCAAGAATGCAGACGTGGATAAATTACTAACCGCTTCCAAATGAATAGCCTTCGTAGCAAAGCAAATAAATAAACATACGTAGCCCTTAGTTATAAGACACGCTCTGCCAGTGTAATTGCGAATGTCGAAGGGCCCAGCAAAATCCACGCCAGTGCTAGCGAAAGGACGAGTGAAAACGGTACGGGATGTAGGCAAAGCTGCCATTATCTGGCTCTGAGTCATACCCCTATGGATAGTACAAGCTCTGCAACGTCCTACTACGGTCTTTATCAAACTCCTAGACCTGCGCATGTAAAATTCTGTTCTAAAGACTCTGAGCATCAACTGGTTCCCGCCATGCAAAGTTAGCCTATGGATGAAATCGATTAACAGATACGAGAATCGACTCGCTGTTGGTAAAAGAATCGGAAACCGCTCGTTGTAGTTGAGGTTTATCGCATTAGCCAGCCTGCCACCGACTCTCATTAAACCGTCCTCATCTAAAAAGGGATTCAAATTCAACAGTTCTCCTTCTACAATCTTCTCTCCTTCAGACAACCGCCGGTATTCCTGAGGGTACCAAGCCCTTTGGGCTATTCTTATTAATTTCCCTCTCACACTCCGGATTTCATGTGGAGTAATCTCCAAAGAACCGTAACTCGAACGTTCCCTATCAAAAAACCTAAATACTAAGGCCATTACACGCAACGCTCTTGAGTAGGAAGAAAACCGCTTCAAAAGATCATCGAACTCCTTAAAATAAGCGAAGAAAACCATGTGACACTTTTCCTCCTCCTTAGTGTCATATTCTTCGGGAATAGGGTTGCGCCATTCGTCGGTAGGGGAACCTAACCAGTGGGGACCATGCCACCACAGGTCGTCCGTCGCCAAATCCTGCGGCCGAGCTCCTCGACTTATTAAATCGGCCGGATTATGCTCCGACCGAATATGCCTCCAGCAGGCCTTATTCAGGTGCTCTGTCACCTTTGCAACCCGATTAGCAACAAAAGTTTTCCACGAACTGGGTGGTTTTTGAAGCCAAGCTAAAACTATGGTAGAATCCGTCCACCCATAGAATTTTGTCTTCGATGCGTCAAACTTCAAATTTGCCCTCACGGCTTCCACCAACTCGGTTAATAAGACAGCCCCGCAAAGTTCCAGCCGAGGTAAGGAAATCGTCTTTAGAGGAGCGACTCGCGACTTAGCCAACAACAGATGGGTTTGAATAGCACCTACACCATCCTCTATACGAATGTATACACACGCTCCGTATGCTTTCTCCGAAGCATCAGAGAACCCATGAATCTCCACATTATAATCGGGCCGAAAACCTACCCATCGAGGTATTTTTATATTGTTAATGAAACTATAGTCATTAAGAAATTGCGTCCATTTCGCAAGGCTCTCCGGGGTCAAAAAATCATCCCAACCGGTCTTCTCGCTCCATATTCTCTGCATAAGCATCTTTGCGGTGACAATAATTGGACCTAACCATCCAGCAGGATCGAAAAGCTTAGCAATGATAGATAATACCTCTCTCTTGGTAAAATTCTTCTTGATCTCGATTGCCGTTGTCGTAAAGAAAAACTGATCAGACTTGGCATTCCATCGTACGCCCAGGGTTTTGATCGAGCTAATATCCTCAAATTCCAAAAAATCTTCCCTTAACAAGTGATCAGAGGGCAATCCCTGAAGAATTCTCTTGTCGTTTGAGGTCCACTTCCTCATCGAGAATCCCGCGGAAGACAACGCTGACCTCAATTGGTCCCGAGCCTCTATCGCCCCAGAAACATCATGAGCTCCTGCCAACGCATCATCTACGTACATCATCTCCCGCAAAATTTCAGAAGCCAAAGGCCACTGTGCTTCACCGTCATCAGCGAGTTGCAGCAACGTTCTTATTGCCAAAAAAGGAGCACAATTTACCCCAAACGTGACGGTTTTCAATTCGAAATCCTCTACTTCCCTATCCGATTCCTTACGAAAAACTATTCGCTGATACTTCGCTTGAGCAGGGTCCAAAAGAATCTGTCGATACATCTTCTCAATGTCCCCATTAAAGACATACCGGTAAAAACGCCATCTAACGATTAAAAGCCTTAAATCGTGTTGTAAAACCGGCCCGGTAAATAACGTGTCATTCAAGCTCAGCCCACATGAAGTTCTACTGGACGCATTGAAAACGACCCTAACCTTCGTGGTGGAGCTTTCAGGCTTGAGTACAGCGTGATGAGGTAAATAATACGAACCTTCCTCACTCACGTCCCTCACATTCACCTTCGTCATATGACCTAAGGATTCATATTCTAATAAAACCGCATCATAATCCAATTTAAGAGACGGGTTCCGAAGTAGGGAAGCTTCGTTTCGCAAAAATTGTTTGTAGGCCTTTGGACGAGAAGAGCCAAGACAATCCAGGGACCCATACTGTGGCTTGATAGGCAATGATACTATGTAACGCCCAGCCGAATTCCTACGTACTGTTTTCCTAAAAGATTTCTCACAGTACTCCTCATCAGGCGACATCTTCGAATGCCGTGGAGGCTCCTCCAATTTCCAGAACCTCTCCAGCTGTTTATCCAATTCCAATTCAGTGCAATACGACACGAGAGTCGTATAGCTCTTGGAACGCGGTTCGGGTAGTGACCCTGTCAAGACCCATCCAAAAATACTCTCCTGGGCCATCAAATTCCCCAGAAGATTTTTCCTAACGCCTTCCAACATTACGCTAGGATAAATGTCACCTCCAATCAAAATATCCACGCGATCGCTCTCATTAAACTTAGGGTCAGCCAATGTGATCTCCGAAAAAGCTGCTGATCGCGATATGTTAACAGTGGAACTGGGTAACATCCCTGTTAACTTCGGCAACACCAAACCAATTGCCTCCACGCGAGACTGATCATCCAACAGCGAAGTCAAGACAAACGAACATTGTCTTTGAACAGCACCAGCATTCGCTCCATTCAAACCGGAGACTCGAGCATGTATGTTCACTGTTGGCAATCCTAATCTCCTCTGTAACCCTTCCGAAATGAAGGTTGCCTGAGATCCTGAATCTATTAGAGCCCTAGCTCTGAACGTCTCTCCTCGGTGGTGGATACCAACTACCGCAGTTCCCAACAGTATCTGCCTCGACGTAGCAGCAAAACAATTTTGGACCTCATCACCTGACATCGACCTGACTGCACCGCTAGAACCCGGCGCATCCAAAGCGCCCATTTCCGAAGAGGATCTAGACACCTCTCGATGCAGTAGAGTGTGGTGTTTCAACTTACACACCGAACAACCAGAAGTACTCTTGCAATCATTGAATCTATGACCACTTGTGAGGCAGTTGATACAAAGATTGTACCTCTTCACGATCCAAAACCGCCTCTCGGGAGGTAAATCTAAAAATTTCGAACAAAGATTTATCAAATGTTCCCCCGAGCAATATTTACAAACTTTCCCACTCAACTTAGTGGAAAAAGATCGAACTCCCCTTTTCGGATTGGAAAAGGCTTCAGTGGCAGGCCTAGTATTAGTACTAGCTGGCTCAAAATTTCGAATTTCAGACACTGTTTCCAAAGATTGAAATCGTGATGTCAGGAAATTGTCCAGATCGTTCCATTTTGGAATCTCCACCTTGTTCTGGATTGTCTGTTCCCAAAGTGACAAAGTCAACACTGGCAACTTGGTGGAACACAAATAAACAAAAATTGGATCCCAACTGGAGATATTAATATCGTGCATCCGAAGTGCCGATATCGAATTATTAATATCTCGCTGCAACCTCTTGATATCCTGTGCTGCTTCGGATTTGACCGGTGCGAGTGAAAACAAAACCCTCAGCTGAGAATTCACCAAAATCCTCTTATTCTCGTACCTGTCCTTCAGGTTATTCCACGCCTCCTGGAATCCGTTAGCAGTCAGGGGAGATTTCTTCACAATCTCCAAGGCTTCACCACGCGTGAACTGCCTCAAATAAAAAAGTCGCTCAACTGGGGAAATGCTAGCCCCGTTCACATAAACAGCAGTGAACATGTCGCGAAAAGATGGCCAAGACCTATAGTCCCCATGAAACACCTCCATGGTACAAGGGGGCAGCTGCATGCTATGCCGAACCCGACTTTCGCTGCCTTGACTATTTTGACATTGGGTTGATGACATCCCAGCTTGATTCACCAAAGTCTGGGAGAGCTCACCCATTAGTGAGGCAACGGTTATGTATCCTAACCTGCAATGTCCAAAAAGTTCACGTGCAGCTTCCCGATCACCTTCCAAATCCTCTTCGTCACCTGTGGCAAAGGCTTCATAGGAATCCCTCACCTTGGCCCATAATGCCTTGAATTCCTCTCGTTGAATATCAATGGAGAAGGTCGTGTTACCTTCCTGAGGAGTAGCATTAAATTCCTTTTCGAAGTCTAGGAATATTTGAGCAAACCTCTCAAACATCAACAATTTCCTGGACTTCGGCATCTCGTCTATTATTAAAAGTGGCTACCAACAACAACAACAGTGGAAACAAAGGCAATTAACAGAATCGAGATTCTGTTCCTCACTATTCAACTGCGGAATGAAACCAAATAAGAATATCAATAAGAAAATAAATAACAAAATTGCACGAGAGCGAAACGCGAAAATGTCCCGATCGTAACCACTCTCGCGACACGCAACGGAAATACTCCAAATTTAAAACAAAGGGTCACCGCGAGCACCCTGACAACGTTCTACCGCGACTAAATTTGCGCCTTACAGCAAACTCAACAAAAGGTAATAAATGTCCAATAAATTGACATATATCCCAAAACAAAAATTACGTACTTCGCGAAACTAGGCCAACAGGACGAATTCCCAATGGCCAATAACCCAATACTTATTATTCTTCCTCAAATCAAAAAAGGAATATTTAAATACATGGGTATGTAAATATATGTAAATATATGTAAACTTGTCAATATAAAGTGTATTATTATAAAAAAAAAATCTTAAATTTAAAATAATAAAATTCAAATAAATTAATTTTAAATAAATAAAGAAGTGATGAATTAAAAATTTTATTCCTTTTTATTTTTTATTTTTATATTTTTTTTTTTTTTTATTTTAGTGTTATCAAACACAAAACAGAACCAAGTATTTATAAATGAACAAGAGAATAAACAACCAAACGGGAACCCAAATCAAATGTTAATATGTTAGCCCACTTCACTTTCAAGCAAATTTAATATGCTAAAATTTTCAGATTTATACTAATAGAAGTGAATAACATTTAGTTTTGGGTACCTTTTCATGTATCCGGTGGATTTGAAAACTTGCTACATAAGGTAATGTGCTATGCTAATTAGCCAACGCACAATCACCAATTATAACACAACAATTGACTTATAACTGATATCAAATTGGGTGGTTGAACTCGATTCTCAACTGTGATATTCACACCACAATTTGATATCCTAGTCACTTTTGACTTTGCTACAAGTCAAGAAAAGTTGGTATAACAGCGCATTAAAAGAACACTTTGGTTCTTATATTCGATAAATTCCCAAAGTGTGCCAGTGCTATCGAAATTATAACACACTTTGTGAATATATATGCACTGTTATAAATTCTATATACTTGCAAAGTTCTGTTAGTTAAGACAACAAAACTTTACCAGTATACAAAATTACCACCAAAAAATCAAAAATATAAAAGGAAAACAAAAACAACTTTACCTTGTAAATTTGAAGGTTGTTTTTTTTTTAAAAAATTGTTGGTGTAGAGATGTCGCACAACGAAACGAAAAAACCCAGTTCCAAGATCCGGCTCGAAGGACCAAATGTTACTTCGTGGACTGTATGGGGGTTGGGAGCACACAAAACAAAATGATGGTCTTGGTCTTAATAAAGCACTATAAAAAAAAAGGGGAACCAAATTAAAGAAGTTCCTAATCTGTAATAAAGCACAGCAAAGAAAACACTTTCCTTTTTTTTGTTATCTGTTGGATTTCACACACTTCTATCTTTACCAATTGAATTTAGGCCAAAAAAAATTTCCGAATATAAATAAAATTCACTCCGAAAAGCACTCAGATTTTTTAAGTATATTTATTTACACAAATGATAATAATTTTTTATAATCAATTTTGAATTACAAGTTTTAATTAAAGGCGCACTAATTCGAAAAATATAAACTGATTTTATTTTTGCTAACCAAAGTTTCGCTCTGGGTTGTTATAAAACGAATGAATTTCTAGAAAAAATTTTACAAGGCAAAGGCCTAAGTAAACTGAAATTACATTATAATGCTAAAAAGTCCTAAAGCTTTAATTACATTACATTACAATGTTATGATAAAAACAAAAAAACCAGAAAGCTTAAACTAATATTGTAGCGCCCTCTGTTGGTGGCTAGGCCTCTTCAAATTGATCCCCGGTGATGACATTTTGCAATCTCCGGACATGAACAGTTATGTTTCCTTCAAAACTTATTGCTGATTTGCGTTTGCATTAAATATTCAAATATAGGATTCAATTTGTGAACCATGTTCTCAGTAATTGTTTCATTTTAGCCATTTTCGAGGCAAGTAAACCTCAAAAATTTGTGGGCAGTAGGCAAAATATATATTTATGGAATTTTAATTACCATAAGACATTTGGTCTTCTAATTTGTTGTTTCACATCCAGCAGTGAACAATAATGATTTCCTCCACATTCTCAAGTAATTAAGACAGAAAGACAGAAGAAAAGAAAAAGCAAAACATTCTAATTAATTTGAAGTGTTAGGCGCTAAATAAAATACAAATAATTTGTCTAATTTGCTTTCTGTTTCTGGTTTCGCAATGTTCGCAAAAATTAATTTCATTCATTAATAAAAACGCAAATACCCTAAAAATAAACAATTTAGTAAATGCTTTGCATTAATATGGCCATATAACACAACATTTTATTTAAGGACAGAAAGATTAGGCATTTTTATGTTAAATTTCGGAATTCCAATTAGTACGTTTTCCTTTTTAAAAAAAAGAAAGAAATTATGTTTTGACTTTTAGTCTATAAAATCATTATGGTGGAAAATGCAGTCAAAAAACGTTGCGTTTGTTCATAGCTGCCAGATAAATGAGGCACCAAATCGTCAAATATTTGAGAAAAAATTGTCAAAATCGTAAATACAAAGCTTAAAGTGACTTTTAATGTATTAAAGTAAAGAATATGATGTAAATTTTTAATTTTTAAAAATCGTCATAATAAGGGCATATATCATCAAATCGTCAATATGATATTTTTGGAGCACCAAATCGTCAAAATGGAGTTGCAAAATTGCAAATGCAGTAATCCGCGGATATATATACATACATATATAAAAACGATGAATTCTTGTATAGAAATCCCGCAATTAGCCCCATGTCACGCTGACAAAATTCTATTTGTCTCATTGACTGACTTCTTATTCGATAGAATGACGGCTGATTGAAGAGGGATTTGATCATCATCAACAACTTGGAGTGGCGAACAAAGTTGTAAATTTTTTGGTACCATGTGGCGTTGGGGACACTGCGAAGATATTTCTGAAGGAGATGAATTCGCAGTAGACCTTATAGACATAGTCAGGAAACCTATTCTAGTATTAAGTAGGCAGAGAGTCAGTTCGTTGAATTGCCCGAAAGCTGAACTAGATCAGATTAGTAGAACAACTTTACAAATTGTGAAAGGGAAACATTCGTGGATTGTAGGTTTTCTATCAGAAATCATTTGGTAGGACTTTTGGATGGGACAGATTGCAAACTCTGCCTAGAGGAGAATGCAACCTCTTGTGATATTTTGTAAATAATAGCAAAGATATAAAAAAAAAGAAATTAAAATATGTACATTTACTCCCGCCATTGAATTAGCATTGCTAGAACAGTTCTGCTGTTCCAATTCGTTATCTGATATAAAAGCTTCATGAGGTTCTATGCACATTGATGAAATTACAGCTTTTTAGTTTCAGTTGTCAATCGCAAGCCATTTGATAACACATGTAAATTATGGTCTGTAACAAACTTCAAAGAATCTCTCAGTTGTATTACGAGCACAAATTTAGGATTTTGATATGAGTGTTTTTGCAAAACGTTGCTACCACGTGCTCAAGATATGTATGTTTATTCAGGCAGTAGCAGCGTTACAACAACTCATTTCCTTTTGAATTTATTATAAAAAGAATATGTATTTGTTGCTTTTTTCAAATCTGATTTGCCAGTCTATTTCGCCTATCAAAAGTAAATATAAACAAACTTTTCGCTTTTGTCAATTCTGAGACAACACAACCATAGCTGCTAGATAAACAAAGTATCAAATCGTCAAATATTTGAGAAAAAAATCGTCAAAGATGTTCATGAAAATCGTAAAAAATTACGTCAAAAAAATAAATACATAAACTAAAGGTTAAAATAAAAAATTGTAGTAAATATTAGGGAGCCAGAAGCTCTTGACGTTCTGAGCATGAAAATTCAGTGTGATGTTCGCTGGAACCTACACATTTTTCGGCCTTAGCTTCTTAAGACGGCACAAGAAATATTTTACTTCATTTGATCTTCTTACTATTTACACCACTTACATCCGAAATAGAATGGAATTCAACTCAAATGTATAGGCCCGTGCTTCAACGTCTATTTTGAGACTTTCCGACCGCGTACAGAAGAGGGCGCAGTTGCTCGTTAAGAACGGTAGGGTATCCAACTCTATCGATTCATTTAAGCACCATTGCAATATGGCTTGTATTTCACTGTTCTATAGCTATTACAACGGATTTTCGCAAATAACTTAAAAATATAATACTTAACTCGTTGTTATTACTAACCTAAATTTGCAAAGAAACAATTTCAAAGCAAATACAAAGCTTAAAGTAACTTTTAATGTAATGTAAATCGTCAAAATTAGGGCATAAATCGTCAAAACGTCAATATGATATTTTTGGGGCACAAAATCGTCAAAACTGGCATCTATAAACACAACTGTAAAAAAGAAACACTGAGCTGCGTTGATTTCACTAAGAACATTAATTTTGCATTACACACTGCTTGCACGATAAGGAAAAATAATCTCTTCTGTTCACTCTTATTGAGCCACCCTCTTTACACATTCGAGTACATACATGTAATAGATTTTTCAAGTTTGCGAAAAATTCAGTATGAGAAATTTCCTAAAAATGTACTTCTACAACTTCTAAAGTCAACACTTTTGTCAAAGAATACATTATTTCATTCGTTTATAAGTTTTTCAAAAGTGTATTATATTCTGATAATTCTATTTTACACATGACAAATGTGTATCGAATAGAGAAAAATAGAATCCCCTAAAGATGATAAAAAAAAGTCATTATTACGTGACAGTTAACTTAGTATTGATACTACACAATGACATGTTCTTCTCCTCACTTACATGCGTGATACGTGATAATATGCCATTTGAAACAATAGCTATCATTCATCTCGTGTTCCTATTGAATACAATCTTCACAAAGAGACATCAGTTGTTGTGTGTCAAAAAAGTTTCTTCGTTTTGTGTTATAAATTGCTACATTTATTCATCGAATAAATTTTATATTCAACTCAAATTTTGCAACAAAATATTCGAATTATTAAATCTACTGATGACATGGTTATACTTTGCAAACTTTACACTGAATTTTCACTACTTAATATATGTCAATCAGAGATCAGCAACGAGTATTCAAAAAGATGAGTAGTTTCGAATCATACTCATAATTTCTGTTACTCACACGCATTCATGCTTATTTTAATATCATACTCATACTACTCATATTCAAAGTTTGAAGTACTCATCGTACTTATTCGTAACAATATGCATGATGATGTTGATTTCGACTCTCCTTTACTCAATATTTACAAGAATCACAAAATAAGTATGATTCGCGTACGAAAACTACAATACATACTCACTAGAAAGTTGTATGTTTTTGTCTTTTTCTTTCTTCTTTTTTTGTAACTGCAACAACAACTAAGACTGTAAATTTCGATGAATGATTCGAATCACTCGAATCCTTTATGATTATTATAAGTATTTTTCTAAATTTCTGAATCTGAATGAGTAGGCGTATGAATCAAACATATTTCGAATGTTATGAGTTTGATGGCAACGTTGTACTCATACTCATTGCAAACTGTACTTATAAATCAATGTTGTAGTGAGTACTAATGAATAAATTTCAATGCTATTGACTCATTCATACTCAAAATTTCATGAGTACTTATGTGTAGCGAAAAAACGATTCATTGCTGATCTCTGATGGAGATACAATGAAATTTAAAGACTAAATTAGAAAATAATAATCATACATATATATATACATATATACAAACAAAGACATATTTTTTCATTTTTTATCCTAATTTTTTGCATCGATTGTTATTTTCTTAGATTATAACTGTTCTTATTCATTTTTATTTCTACATTATTTCAAACATTTCATTATTTATATAATCAATGATTTTTTCATTACTTTTTTTTCTTTTCTGTACTCCCATAGCCCTTTCATTTATAATATTATTATCTTATTGTGCTATGATTAATAAATAAAATAAATAATCATGTTTATAAATATAATATTTTTAAATAAATAAATAAATTTGGCGTTAGGATCAAAGAAATTCTATAAGAAAACTAAATTAACAGGTATTTCAATGTAACACTTAAAATATTAGCGAAGTTTGCTTCACATTTTCACTGAACTTTCATGAATTCCAGCAGCTTAAGACTGTAGTTTACAATACTACAGATAATACCTCCACTTTTGCCTACAAACTATTCCATTAAAATAATTTATGCTACATATGCGTTTTCCACGCTGCCACATTCTGTGATGGCTTAGTAGGGTTTTAACGTTTAAAATTGGCCATTTGCATAGCACTCTACTGCATTTATTATTTAAACAGATTTAAGCACTTAAAAGCATTTATGCTAAGTGAGCGAAAATCATGTCGTTTGAAAATTAGAAGAAAAATAGAAAATAAATTAAGAAAACAAAAATTAAAAATAATATGAAATTAATTTAATGTATTGTTACGAAAATGGAAACATCGTCTAACATTAACATGATAACTAAAAGCTACACTAACAAATACAACGAACTTGTTCCAAGTAAACCAACAACATCAGTATGAAAGAAAAGGGGATAGTCAAGTAAGCGAGAACGCAACAACAAGCAATGTGTACAAAATACACAAACTACAATGAAGTCGCTATAGAGTGCTCGAGAAGGCGCAACTACGAACGTTCGAATTCAAGAACCTTCACCAGATTGTTGACAAAGCGTGCAACGAGTAGTAAGAATTCAATCAGTCTTGTGTGAAGACGCGTTGCGTTTGAAGATAACAGTCGTTGTTTGAAGATCGCCGTTGTAAAGATATACCGAACAGAAATTATTATAATATATATTACGTCAAGTTGCAGATAGTGGCGCACAGAATTGTGTGAACAATAAAGAGTTTAATTGAAACTAAACACAAATTTATTTTTATTTTGTTTGCAATCAACGAACTCATATTTTAAATGTTTTTAAAAAAGCGTAACAGTATATACATATATCAACTAAAAATTAAATGCGATTAAGCCTGATTCGCTTCAATTAAAGCAAAGACTATAAATATATAAAGATGTTGCACTGCCATACATTGTACTGCCAGTGCCAAATTTGTCGATGGCAGTACGGCTACTGCCACTTTTTGTACTCAGAGAATTATTTTACTCAGAGAACGTATTGTTCTCTTCTATAAGCAATTTATTCTCATATGTGTGTATACGTGTGTGCATATTCATTCCATTTCATACAGCGTTGCCATAATTTTTTTTTCAAAAACTGCAAGTTTAGAAAGAAAAAACTGATTTTCAACTGAAAAAACTGCACATCCAAAAAAAGTTATAATTCAGTTGATATATTTTTTATTAAAACATCAAAACAAATTAAATTAAATGCATATAATAAAAAATATAAATATAATTCAGTTTTATAAAAAGTATTTGAAATAACATGCATTTTCGTAAATTGAGTTAATTTCTCCTGGCACTTAATACTAATTAGATTTGTACATTTCTTTGGTAAATTTGATTGCCATTTCTTTTGACTGCACGAAATTGCCGCAGTTACTGTTATTTTTTTAAGAAAATCTTCAGTTCTTAAAATGCCACACAGTGTTGGCACTTCTAATCTGTTCCTAGTTTTATTTTTATTAATATTAATTTGTGAAAAAATTCTTTCAACATTAGCAGTTGCAACAGGTACTGACAAAATTGCATATACCAGTTTTTTTAAATTAGGAAAAGCTTTAGTTCCGTCGCCACGATTTGTTTTAAATATGACTTCCCAAAAAGTTTCAATATTTTCTACTTCTAATAAACCCAAGTCTTCAAAATTAATGTGCAGTAGTTCACGCCACTCATCATCTGTTTCTTGAATGTAGTTCATTTCTACTACATTTGGCACAAAACGACATAATTAAAAATACTTTTATTGTTACTTTTCATAATTATGGCTTTAGAAATCGGAATTAAAATAACAAAATTGAAAGTAAAAAATTTAAATGTAAAAACTGCAAAATCTGCATAATTTACAGAAAAACTTACTTTTTTAAACAAAAAACTTCAAAACTGCTCAATGCTCAGAAAAACTGCAAAATGCAGATAAATCTGCACATTTGGCAACGCTGATTTCATAGCACAATTGTGCAGAGAGAACTCACATGCATTTTTGTGTTTTTTAATTTAGTTGTCGATCAGGCTGCGACCACAGAATACACACAGAATCGAAACGAGATTTTGACATTTAACCTAGCATTGCGAAAGGCACAGAAAATATTACCAATAAGTATTTCTGTCCCTCTCTAAATACAACTCTTTTTTGTTTATTTACGTTTTTTTTAGTTTTCGGGGTTGGTTTTTTATATTGGCGAGAGTTAATAAAAAATTGTAATTTTTGTCTAAAACTATCAATAAATAATAAAAACAATTAATAACAATAACCTTTTTAACTTTTCCTTTCAAGAAATTAAAAAATATTGGCATCTTTCAACAAGAAACATTTTTTATGAGCAGTACGTCTTATTTTGATCTTGTAATATTTAGCTTCTTAATTACCTCTTGCACAAGAAACTATATTCATTATGACCGAAAATTACCCACATTTCGATTAATATTTAAGTATTTAAGAATCTTTAAAATTTTCATTGAAGAAATTAAAAAATATTCCAAATTTTCCCTTTTTTAACACAAAATAAATGTTTATTTACATTTAGTTTTTCTACTTTAACCGCCAGTTTTCAGTCTGTATATCTGTTGCTTCTAACACATTTGTTTCGCAATACATTTTAATATTTTTTTTCTCCCTCTAATTGGCAGGTTAAGCTACTGCTTTGAGCGTTATTAAACGTCAAAGGTAAGTATTCTGTGTGTATTCTGTGGCTGCGACAAGAACACATGTGTGATGGATGTTTTGTCATTTTATTTCAGAATGACACTCAAAAAATATTTTATGCTATAAATGGTCAATGTCATGAGCTGGGCTTATTTCATTTTATTTTGTCGCATAGTATAATTTTTTTAAATGACTTGGAATGCTCGCTTTTTTTCTTTTAATAAAAAATAGGTTTTTTCTTTTAATGAAAAATTTTTTTTCTAATAAAAAAAAATAGGTTTTTTATTTATCTAAAAAACATGGCCTAATTTTTAAGCCAAAGATGGATAGCTTTAAGTTATTTTAATAAAAAATGGATTTTTTATTTTATTTTTTTTATCTAAAATTATTAAGCCAAAGATAGATAGCTTTACATATGTATGTATGTTGATGAAATGAAAATAAAAATAGCGTATATTACTAACACTTTTCTATGGCTGTAAATAAATAAATTCTCTCAACTTATTTTCTCTCTCTTCCTCACTAATTCATAACCAGAAAATTTTTGGTATACATACATTGCCAAATAAAAAAACAAATAAACTAAAAGAAGTCTTGTTTTCACAAAATGTATGTGGAAAAATGTTACCGTTTGTTTTATTGTAGGGTAAGAATACGTGTTTTATTGTTGTAGAAACGAAACTATATCGATTCGCACCGAAATAAAAAACCTTTATTATATAAATCTTTAGAATTCCATATTTAGAGAGAAACAAAACTAGCAAATTATGAAAATAATCTCTTAATTATTACATATTTTGATTATTGATATTGATTAAATATTAAAATTTAGTAGTAATTTTTGAGTAAGTAATTTTTAAAAATATTTTTAAAAAATAAAACTATAAAAAACATAAAAATATTTGTTGTTGAGCAATGCGTAAGTTGCACCAAAAATACAATTTATTCCTTTTGGTTTGATGAGAATAACGAATGTTATAAATACAGAGTGGAGATGCTTTACTAGTTGTTATTTTACTACGGAAGCATTCCCATGGGAAACATATAAATTCAAATTATCCAGTATGGAAAAAGTGAAAATTGTTAAACATTAATATGATAAATAAATTTAATAAATACTAAACAAAAAAGCATTCATTTATTACAACTTCATTCTATACAAAAATAGAGACAGAAGTTCATACATACATAATTGAATAGTCTAAAAAATAGCATTATAATTCGGTGCGAATCGATATAGTTTCATTTCTACAACAATAAAACGCGTATTCTTACCCTACAATTACACAATCGGTAGCATTTGCTTTTCCGCAGGTTATTTGCACATAAATTGTATGGAAACAAAACTTCTTTTAGTTTTTAATATTTTTTAACCAGAATGTTTTTTTCACGAAGAAAATAAAAATAAACAAATATGTTTATTTGAATGTACCATATACATGTAAATGTTACATTTTGCTCTCTTTTATTTTCTTTCTCTCAGTTAAAATGAGAGTAAGCACGAAGATTTAGCTTCCCCTGTTACCTACCCCCTCCATCCTAAAGAAGCACAAAATTTTGTCAATTTTAAATACACTGTGTGCAAGATCTTTATATATTTATAGTCTTTGCTTACACTAAAGTTGGATTTAGTTAAAGGTAACTTTAGCCAAAGTGAACTTTAAAGTCACCTTTGGCGTCTTTTCATTATTATAACCTACTGATAAAATAAAGTTAACTTTTTCAAAGATATGGCAGTGACGGAGCAATGTCGATCACATTTGCGGAATTAAAGAACGCAGTGGCAACGACTGGCTTCCGTGTTTTCTTGTCTTTGCTCATTTTGTTTCTATTTTAAGTTGCCATATTAAAAATAATATATAAAAATAAATAATATATAATGGCAAGTTCTAATATAAACTTAACTTCAAAAGTTAAAGGTAGGCTCATCCTCATACATATGTACATACATAATTGGCCATTACAACCCTTCAGTCAGGATTACGGCCTACCTTCTCCACCACTCATGTTGTGTGCCTTAATTTTATACGTGAGTGGCGGGACCTACAGTTTAACGTCGACTCCGAACGACAGATTTTGAGAAAATTTTTCATGGCTGGTTTATTTACTCTCAGAGTTTTTGCCAGAAATCTGCTGAAAGGTAGTCGCCGAAGAAATATTTTTTTTTCATATTTCGTTTTGATGTCTGGCCTGGGGCTCGAACCCGAGCTTTTTGTCTAATAAGCGAACACACTACCTACTAGACTACGGCGACTACTGATCCTCCCTTTAGTTAACGGCAAGTTGTAATAATGGCCCTTAGAAACATTAATATTATTTATACAGCAGCTCAACTACTTTTACTTAATTACTTCCCTTACAAAAACCAGTTATAATGTTACACAGTGCATATATAATTACAACAACAATAAGAAAGACAAAAAGGTCGTAAAGACTGACATATTTATAAATTAGTTAAATATTAGAAAATAAAACAGAATGAAATTAAAGTGTAAATAAAAACAATAAATTATTGTTTCGTAATTTCGAAGATGAAAGCCATTCATACAGAAGGCACAAAATGCCAAAAATCGTAAATCGCAAAGGCTTTTCCAGTTGTTTTCTACCATTTTGGTTTTTTGTTTTTGTCTTCATATACATTTACATAAACACATTAAGGGCCATTATTACCATCGGCCGTTAACTAAAGCAAGGATTTTAACGGGCAGATAAATCGTTTATCATTATTATAAGTGGACAATAAGGTAGAAGTGAGCATTAAGCGAAAGGGGGGATCATCCTACCTTTGACTTTTAAAGTTAAGTTTATGTTAAGCATATTATAAAGTTAAAGTTAAGTATATTATATATTATTTTTAATACGGCAACTTCAAATATAAACAAAATGAAGAAAGACTACAAGAAAAAAGAGGCCCTTCGTTGCCACTGCATTTAATTTAGAATTTTGTAGATATTGCTGCGGCACTGCCATATTTTTGAAAACAGTTAACTTTATTTTATTTGTAAGTTGTAATAAGTTAAAGGTAACTTTACTGTTCGCTTTAGCTAAAGGTACCTTTAACTAAACCCAAGTTTAACTAAACCCAAGTTTAACGGCAAGTTGTAATAATGTCCCTTACTTTTATAAACAAACAAAATTAGCAAATTTATTTTTCGAACTCAGCAACAGAAAACACAACAGCCAACAAGTGTTGATGCCCTAATGAGAGTATATTTGAAATATTACGAGTAGACCATCACGAGAAGAGTAACATCTGGCAATTCACATGTAAATTCTAACAGTAGTATACATTAACAACTTTATCATTCGACCATAACAAAAAATAATCAAATAGCGTAGAATTAAAAATGCTAAAGGCTTTAATTATTAGCAAGAAAAAGTCACGTATACGTATACGCACACAGTTGTTTTGTAAATGCTTCAACCATCAACGTCATTTCACTGGTAAGCACGAAGAACAGCTAAAAAATAATCAGCAAAACTTTACTTATTATTATCGACAATAACAACTTACTGTTGGCTATGCGTCAGAACACTGAAAATTTCATTTGGGAATTATATGAAAATGATACCAAGATATCAAGGTTATCTCTCACAAACCATTTTGCGTAAATTTTCAAATACTGATGGTTGCCTTATCGAAACATCTTAACGTAATTATATAAATAATTAAAGCAGACTTCCATTCTTAAACCAATAACTCTTATAAAGCGTAAGAAAAACAAATTAAAAAGGAAAAAGAAATAAAATTTATCTGACACCAAAAGATTAATTAGAAAATCCCAGCAATACGTCATATGCTGTTAATTGCGAATGACGCAATTCAGATTAAACTGACAGAAGAAGACGTATTTCATTGCAGAACAAGAAATTGTTAGTGGGTGAATAAGCCAAATTTATTGCGATTACAACGATTGTATAGATACTTAGTAGAGTAGGTAAATGTTGGTAGTCTAGTAGGTAGTAGAGTAGTCCATGAGTAAGGTTTCGTTTTTCATTTGATATCTTACGTTACACACAATTTTCATTGTATTTTTACTATCAGTTAAGATCACCTTCAGAGATCAACAATGAATCGTTTTTTCGCTACTCATAATTACTCATGAAATTTTGAGTATGAGTGAGTATTGAAATTCAACTATTCTAATTACGGCACAAATGCCCTCTTTGGTTCTTTCATGATTATTTATGTGTATAAAACTTTACAATTGTTACATGTATATAATAAAATCTTTAATTTTTGATTAAAATAATAATAAGAAAAAATATTTTACAAGGAATAAATACTTATTGTTACGTTTCTATTGTGCATACAAAAAATTATTACAAAATAAATAAATAATATACATACATATGTGTATCTTGAGTAACGAAGTGGTACGAATTCTCCTTTTTGGTTCTTAAATACATATTTATCTTTTAAATTTCTATATAAAAAATGATTTTGCTTTAAATATTATTGTAATTGTTATGTGTACAAAAACAATTTGGAACATAATGAATAAATAGTACGTATTTTGAGTGGCAATGTAACGCATATGCACTCTTTGGTACTTTCCTATTTATACATAAATCTTTGAAATCTTTAAATGCATATACTTATGATTCTGAAGGTGGAAATAATATAGAAAATGTGTCTTATCTATGTGTATCTTGTATTTCTATATCGATGTTATATAACACAGTCAAGGGGGTGAGCGGTGGCCATCGTAAAAAGACAAAGATATAGATTTAATATTACCTTGTTCTCTTCTCTCTTTTCATTTATATTTTAACAAATCACCATTAAATTCACATTAGCACACACGGTTGCAAATTACTTAAAGCTAAACTTAGAATTAGGGTGGCCAGCGCGAACAAACTGTATCAAAAGAGTTACGATTTCATAAATATTTTCACATTTATGTATATAACGTATACGAGAACGTTTTTGTTCTATTTTGACGTCAATTCCCTCCATGCTGATTTAGAATGCAAACAATTTGACTTTTATGTTCTTTTGTTTTTTATTTAATAAGTGCGTTGGTAATTTTCCTGTTTTTTTATTTATTTATTTATTTATTTATTTATTTATTTATTTCAAGTCTATGGAAAATCCTTACAGACTAATTACAATTTATATTACAAAATTTATATACAAAATTATTATTATTAATATTATTCGATTTCAACACAAAAAAAATAATTTGAAAGAGAAAATAACATTGAATTTATTTATTAAGTAAGTTTAATTGTAAAATTATATCTTTTTTAATGGATTCCAAATGTTTATTAAAGTCAATATGAAGGTAAAGATTGTTAAAATCATTGCAGATTCTGCGAAATGGATCGAAGTTCGCATAGTTAGTTGTGTAATATTTTATATTTATGAAATTATAGTATCTTGTTGGACGAACAGGTATATTTATGTAAAGTTTATCTAGAAGAAATGGAGAATTGATGACACCATTAATCAGCTTCAGGAGGAAGACAGCATTTTGCATTTTACGACGGCTTTTTAAAGATGGTAATTTAATGAGTGCTAGGCGATTTTCATAAGGTGGTAACCTTTCATTAGGATCCCAACCATTCCCTAAACCACGAAGACAAAATAATAAGAACTGTTTTTGAACTGATTCGATTTTATCAGAGTGTACAGCGTATTGAGGGCCCCATATTACAGATCCGTATTCAAGAATTGGGCGAACCAATGTGGTAAACAATTGTTTGGTAACATAAGGGTCAGAAAACTCTTTAGCCCATCGTTTGATAAACCCCAGGGTACATGTAGCTTTGCTAACCGTTGATGTGATATGATTTCTGAAGTCTAATTTACAGTCGAAGATTATTCCTAAATCGTTAACAGAATTAACTAGTTGAAGAGCAGCACCATTCATAGTATAAAATCCATTGTTTGGAGATGATCTAGTGAAGCACATATATTTACATTTTTTAACATTCAGCTCCATTAAATTAGTAATACACCAAGAGGTTAAGTAGTTAATATCCTCTTGTAAAAGTACTTGGTCTTCAATGTTATTAAATGATAAAAATATCTTAACATCATCTGCATACATTAATGTGTTTGAATTTATAATAACAGAAGGGAGATCATTTATAAAAAGAGTAAATAAAAGCGGCCCAAGATGACTACCCTGTGGTACGCCTGACAGCACATCAATAAAGTTAGATTGCGTATTCCTAAATTTAACGCATTGTTTCCTATTTGACAAATACGATTTAATCCAATTCAATAATGATGAACTAAAACCAAATTGATTTAGCTTATGAACAAGTAAGTTATGATTTACTTTATCAAATGCCTTACTGAAATCAATATAAATTACGTCAGTTTGTTTGCCTGCAATAAATCCATCATTTACCAGAGTTGTTAATTCAAGAAGATTAGTGACTGTTGATCGAGACTTACAGAATCCATGCTGTGATGCAGATAAAATAGACGATGCTTGAAATGACAGTACATCACATAAGATTTTTTCAAATAATTTCGGTATAATGCTGAGTTTAGCAATTCCTCTATAATTTGTAATATCAGCTTTAGATCCAGATTTAAACAGTGGAATTATAAATGATTGTTTCCAAAAGGAGGGAAAATAGCCCAATTTAAGCGATTTGTTAAATAAGTAGGTTAATGGAGTACTCAATGATTGAGAATGGTGTTTTAAAATACTGCTAGGAACACCATCAGGCCCGGCAACATGCGAAGATTTTAATTGTTGTATATACTTGGAAACAGTACGTTGATCCATAAAAGATATATCAAAGGCTTTTACTTCGGGAATATAACTTTGATTATTGGCGTTAAATATAGATGATGAATATGTATAAGCAAAAAATTCCGCAAACAAGTCACTTATTAACTTATTATCTGAAGATTCATGATTACCAAGCTTCATAACAGAAGGATAATCTGCTGCACGACGTTTCGAATTAACAAATTTGTAGAATGATTTAGGATCGCTCTTGAATTTATATTTTACCTTATCTAAATAGATGTTATAAGCTCTTTGGTTGGCGATGGTGTATTCAGATCTTACTAAGCAGTATTTGGAGTAATTTATTATTGATCCATCTTTTTTAAAGTTTTTATACAATTTATTTTTCTTATTTTTTAATCTGGAAAGATATTTTGTATTCCAGGGTGGACCGTGATTAGAATGTAGTAGAACTTTTGGTACACAAGCTACAAAAGAATTGTGAAGTAGTTGATAAAATTTCATAACGCACTGGTCCAAATCATTGCCATAGCCAGATAATTCATTTATCCAATCGATTTCCGATAGTTGACGATGTAGTTTATTGTGGTTAGTTAAATTAAAACAAAATTCTTTCTGGTTTTGAGGTGAATTATTAGCTTGACGGAAAGGATACTGGAAGAAATTTATTTCAAGCGTCGGATGATATTTGTCTTCGGGATTGGAGATTGGCGTATGACGAATAACTGAGAATTCCGATGAATCACTAACAAACACAAGATCTAACAATTTACCAAAATCATTTGGAATGGAATTTATTTGAAAAAGACAGTTCTCAAGTAAACAGTTAATTATATTTACCGAGGACTCTGAAGAACCAATGGGTATTGAATAATTTGAATCTGGAACAGCCTTCCATGATGTGTGTGACATATTAAAGTCTCCTATTAATATTACTAGATCTGTTGTATTTATTTTTCTCAGAAGTGTCTCAATGGCATTTAAGTGATCTTCATAGACAGTGAGTGGTGAATTAGGTGGAATGTACACGCAAACAATGAATAAGGATTGTTTATGAATTTTAACTAATACGCATAACAACTCAATATGTAGAAAGTCATTAAGAATAATTTCTTCAGACGATAATTCATTTGAAATGGCAATTAAAACACCGCCTCCAGACTTTTTTGTATTATGTTGCTCACAGCTTTCTCTATCTTTCCTAAAGACTTGGTATTTAGCGCAAACAATTTCAGAATTATTAATCTTACTACTTAGCCAAGTTTCAGTGAATATTATTATATGGTAATTAAATCCATAACTATTGCAATATATTGGAGATAATTTGGAGTTAATACCTCTAACATTTTGATACACAATGGAAATTAGTTTTTTGGATTTGTGTCAGCAATTTGAGGAAGACGAGCAACATTTCTTTCACTGTAAATAAATTCCCGAACTAATGCATTTTTAGGCCAAAATTCCGGATTAACGATTTGCTGGAACAGATTTTCAGGAACAATTATTTTAAATGATGCCCTGTTTCTCGAACTTATTTTGAAAATAAGAACTTCCTCTGGGTTACAATTTCCAATTTTCGATAGAATATAAAATTTCATATCATCAGCATTCGTATCAGTTGCAAACCGTGTAGCAAATATTGTTTTCCTAGGAGAAATAGTTCGCAACTCCTTTGGATGATTTTCAACAGAAGCAATTTGATTATTAATAGCTGATACATTTGGAATTAAGGCAGATTGAACAGGAGATGCAGCATCCAAATTGATTAGACGGGCAGAGTTGACAGGATCAGGCAGTATGGTTATTGATTGTTTGGGGAGCAATTTATTTCGATCAGTATCAGGTATATTATCTAAATTTTTTGGCATAGGAAATACTTCTTTTGAACCTGCTAGCTGGCTAGAATTATTAATAAAACCTTCCTTCTCAATAATATTTGGAGTTTTTTGGGTGTTGATTACTGACCCAACGCAAGATGTAGAGGTAGACGCATTTTCATTATTCACAAATCTGGGGCTTTTTCGGCGAGTTGGAGAAGGTGTCGGTGATTGTAAACCATCTAAGGTCTTAAAATCATTGAAAAGCTTTCCATAGGCATTAATTTGATCATTTAAATGGCTCAGATTATTTTGAATTTGTAAAAAGTTGTTTCTAGTGCTTTGAAAAAAACGATAAAACTCAGCACCAACTTTCTGACATCCACTACAACGCCAATGCAGATTTTTATTCTTTGCAACGGATTCACCCACCAGACCGGAAAGACCGCAACATTTAAAATGACATAATCCATGACAAAGCCAACAGATAATCATTCTGTCATCAGATCCATCCAAGGTACATCCTTTCTTTAAACAAGACATATTATGCTTTTAATTCACGAATTCGTTGGAGATAAGTAGGTAGATGTTTAGCTTTTTTCTTCATACCTCCAATGGAGAATTGAATGTCTGCTTGCCTCGTAGCGGAAAAATAATGTTCAATTGAAACTTACTTTATTCCACAGAGTTTAACCATGAATGACGCTAAAACAGTATAATTCTTTAAAGTGATAATAACAATGAACTTTGTTTTATAAACATTTTTCTCCAAAATTTATTTTAAGTTGGTATGTGTACAATTTTTTATTTGTTTTTTACTTTATCAGAAAAACAAAAACATTTTACGACGTTACTTTGATAGTTCGACTTGAGCGATACTAAGTTTCTTGCCTATACTGTGTAGTTTCTTTCCTTAGAAATATGTTTTTTACATACAGTGGGCATCAAAAGAAGAAGTACCTTAAAAAATATACATTAATATATTACCGTTATTTTTATTTTTAAATTGTTTCATTGCCAGTTTTAAAAATTAAAAAAAAAAAAATAAAAAAATTTTGAAATATTGTCAAATTATTTCGGGCACTCTCCTTAATTAGTAAAAGTTAAGTTTGGTGATTGTTAAAATTTTGTCCTTAGTGTATGGTCTCTTTTGACACTCACTGTATTTAGGGATATTGTATATGCCTTTATGTCTATATCTACTGTATCTATACGTATGTATGTAAATATGGAACAATCATTTACATTTATTATTAACCTTTATGTAAATTTTGGATTGTTACAAATAGAAGGGTTTCCTATTTCGTACTCTTCTTCATTTTTTATATGTTACTCCTTACTTGATAATATTTTTTATTTTCTTTTTTTTTCTGGCCTACATTTCGAATCACAAATTTTTAAAGCACCTCCAATTCTTCTTTAACCTTCGATTTCCTTACGGTTCTACATACCATACCATACCATTATACCACAAGGTATAATCATATACTTTTTATTGTATTATTTAGGTTTATGGAGCGAATGTATGAAATTGGGATACAACTTGATACGTTTGAGCCATAAAAAGAAAATAGTATGGTATTCTTTTTACATTTTCTAAAAAATAAATTTTCTAAACGTTTATAAAAATAAAATGAACAATGAAACTAAGTTTTTACATTTAAACTAGTGCTGGTCTTTACAGCATACTTAAAGCCTGGATAAAATATAACTGAAATGAAAAATTCTAAACTTTGACATACTTGATAAGTCTTGATTATTACAAATATAGAGGGAGTACCTTCAGTTTCTAGAATATTTTGGTATTTTTATATCAACTCGCAAGGTAAAGACGAAGAATTAATTGTTTGCACGCACAAAAATGCCTTTGGATTTATACAATTGTCTCATTTAATAGACAAATTTAAGAAAAAAAATTCATGCCGAAGAACGTATATCGCTAACACCTCTTTAAGTTCTGATATGTATTGTATGAATCGTTCTTTCGCTACTCAGAAGTACGCATGAAATTTTCAGTATGAGTGAGTCAATAGTATTGAAATTCAACTACTCTGATTCATTCGTACTCACTACAACATTGATTTATAAGTACAGGTTGCAATAGGTATGAATACAACGTTGACACCAAACTCATAACATTCAAAATATGTTTGATTCATACGCCTAATCATTCAGATTCATAAATTTAGAAAAATACTTATAATACTCATAAATGATTCGAGTGATTCGAATCATTCATCAAAATTTACAGTCTTAGTTGTTGTTGCATTGACAAAAAAAGAAGAAAGAAAAAGGTAAAGATAGCAAGGAAAGCAAACACGCAACTTTCTGGTGAGTATTGTAGTGCTCGTATGTACGTGAATCATACTTATTTTGTGATTCTTGTAAATGTTGAGTAATGGGGAGTCGAAATCAACAACATCATGCGTATTGCTAAGTATGAGTACTTCAAATTTTGAATATGAGTAGTATGAGTATGTATTAAAATTAGCATGAATGCGTATAAGTATCAGAAATTAAGAGTATGATTCGAATCTACTCATCTTTTTGAATGCTCATTGTTGATCTCTGATATGAAACTCCTTTAAAAACACTCGCTTGGAGTCGTAGAATTCGCAAATCTACAGCCATAATCATAGTGTTGAAAACATGTGATCCTATTTGGAAAATGCTTTCGCCGACATATTTGAGTGAATCCACTGAACAGCAATATAAAGTGTAACGTAAATGTGTGTAAATGTCCCCCAATGTCTGGGTCCTTATACTTCAACTATAAAAACTTGTTCAGCATAGTACTGTTAGAGATGTGCGCTGCTAAATACACCCTTACAGCTTTGAGAATGGGGGCTTATGGAAGTGATGGTGATACTTTTCATATAATAAAATTTGGAGAAGATTGGAAAATCGATTGCCATTATCTTCAGAACCAATTCCTCATTATTCATTAGATATTTTGCCTTTCCATTAAGAAAAACAATTTATTGAAGTCATATCCAGGCGTTACCACACCAAGAACTGAAGGGATTTTTAATTACAGGTTTTCACGGGCTCGTCGTATTGTAAAAAAATGCGTTTAGAATTTTCACTGCCAGATTGAGAATTCTTAGAACAACGATGGAGTTTATCCAGAAAATGGAGAAAAAATCTTTCTTGCATGTTGCATGACACAAATCGGTAGTAATGCCCAGATCACTATACAGATAACGATGGCATAAATGCACAGTGGGGGCAGAAATAACGCGTATAACTACTGGACGTTCCTAACCAATTACTCCATTAAAGAAGGGGCAAGAACTTTCCAAAGCCACATTGGATAAAAAATATTTTTTGTACAACAGTTTATTTCATTTCAGTTTGAAATAAATTAAGCCCATATTCACATTTCGTTCTTATAATAATATTTTAAGAACAACAAAGTAATCTAAAAATTCCTAATTCAAACAATGTACAGTATTCTCAGGATATAAACACTTTCAAAAATGCTTACTGGATAACGGGGAATTTCAGAAACGAAATTGTATACCTGAGAGCAAATAGCCACGTATAATTCAAACTGGTAAAATTACATTTGTCTCATTAACGGCACTGGCTCATATTCAATGGAATGTCGGCTTGATCATTTTAATTTGCGAGGCCTCCGCTTCACTTTGGGTCCACTTCTGAACAAAGTTGTTATTTTATCAGCATAACCGAATGACTTAACAGATCCTCTTAAAAAGAAATCCAGAAACGTTTAATCGCACGAATGAGGCAACTATTGAACCAGACCAATTTCGGAAAGAAATCTGTCACAAAATGGGTCCATATTGTTATGTTTTTAACTTTTAAAAACGTTTAAAAGATGACTTCGTTGATTGCAAACAAAGTAAAAATAAATTTGTGTTTAGTTTCAATTAAACTCTTTATTGTTCGCACTATTTTTGTGTGCCACTGTTCACACTTGACGAATACAACACTAATTGCTTATTCGCTATTCTTCTTTGTTTACAACGCAGATCTTTACAATGGATATCTTCAAACCACTACTGTTCTCGTCACACGAGACTGAGTGAATTCTTACTACTCGTTGCCTGCTTTGTCTTACTTTTTTATATGCCCACGTAGATAGTCTGATAAATGTTCTTGAAGTAGAACATTCGTGTCTTCTCGAGGTCTCTATCGTTGTTTCATTGTTGTTTGTGTATTTTGTTTACGTTGTGTGTCGTATTATTATTATACGTATATTATCGTGGTATTTTGGATGATAATAGTATAGTGTTGCATTCGAGATATGAATTGTTTTGAAATATATTTTAATTAAATCTTGATAACTAACACTGAAACATTCCAACATAATATGTAAAATATAATTTGCATAAAATATAACTAGTATTCGGGCGACTGCAACTCCGTATGGGGAAGCTCTTATATATCTAGGCGTACCAAGCTAAGAATATCTAACGCTAGTAGGGAGTAGCGAAACTTGACTTATATCTAACACCATCACGCAAAAACTTCAGGTATTCATCAATAATAATTGTAGTTGCCGTAGTCTAGTAGGTAGTGTGTTCGTTTATTAGACGTAAAGCCCGGGTTTGAGCCCCAGGCCAGACACCAAAACGAAATATGAAAAATAAAAAAATATTTCTTCGGCGACATCCTCTCAGCAGATTTCTGGGAAAAACTCTGAGAGTAAATAAACCTGCCATGAAAAAGTTTCTCAAAATCTGTCGTTCGGAGTCGACTTTAAATTGCAGGCTCCGCCACCCAAGTATAAAATTAAGGCACACAACATGAGTGCTGTGAGAAGCTAGGCCGTAATCCTGACTAAAGGATTGTAATGGCCAATTATGTATGTATGTATGTATTAGCCCAACACCATGAGCAGCGCAGATCTCTGCACTCTCAAAAAAATTGGGGGTGGATTGGCCATACATTGGGAAAGAAGCTCGACAGTATTACAAGAATGGCGCTAAAATGGATTCCACAGGGCTCAGGAAATCGTGGCAGACCAAAAAACGTCTGGAGACGCATGGTTCTACAAGTACTAAGGCATAATGACCTGACATGGGAAGGCGCAAAAACATCGGCGGAGAATCGTGTCAGATGCAGATGCTTTGTGGAAGCTGTATGCTACCTAGGGCGGTAATGGAAAAAGAAATTGGGTCAAATCAATGTTAAATAACATGTTTATCAACAATCCACACAACTTTTTATAAATGCCTGAATGGGTCACATTATTTAATCGACAAAAAAACAATGTTAGTGAAAAGTGTGAGTGTATTGAGTTTTTCGGGCTTTCCCTTGCATGTGCAAATGCCGGATAAATACTATGCAATTAAATCCAGATATTTTTTACTAAACACAGAATGGCATAATTTGGAGACGGAATTAAACGCAGCGGAGCCAGTATGAATAAAAAAATACTACTCTGCAGTGTAAAAAATATTAAGTGACTTACGTTTCATATGGTGAATGAGAGCAGTGTGACAGTGAAACAATCCAAAAATCCCGACAAAAGACTTAAAGAATAACTCGCAACACATGCTCCTTGGGGTGTTCTCACAAAGGAGGTCTGTACCTAAAAATAAATGCTGGGAGCGATGAAGGATAAACAACAAAGTATAAAAACCTCTATGGGTCTATTTAACGTTTTTGTGATTTAAGAGACTCAGAGAAATCGAAGATAGAGTTGAAAAAAAACCTTCAATTGTTGTTGTTTATATTGGTTTTTAATTTATTAAAAGTTTTATTTTTCATTTTGTACTTTTGAGGACATTAAACACATATAGTATACATATTATTATTATTTGTTTTTGTGTTGAGTATGTACATTCAATATTCCTTAAACATACATTTGCATTAAAACAAAAAGGGAATTTAAAATTAAAAGTTTGCCCGCAATTAAGAGTTTATGTGCATTTTCCTCAGCCTGACCTACCTAGTTATAATTATGCTATGTGCGGAATAAGTTTTTCTTTGGACACGCGACATAAAAGCTTACACATATATAAAAGTGCCAGTGTGTGATGATGCAACTAATCTAAATCTGTTATATAACGGTTTTTATATCCAGGAGTAATTTACGAAAACAAAACTTGCAAATGTTGAAACTCGAGAATTGCATGTATAAAAGCACAATCCATTTACAGTAGTTGTAGCAGTTGTTGGTGTTCATGTTGTCGCTTGGGGATATAATTATGGTCCTGCACATATACAATGAATATACATACGTGACTTTATTCACACATAAGCAGGTATACACTGAAATGCACAATGTCATACCACACAAATAACCCATTCATTTGATTTTTTTTCTCTGTAATTAATTTTTCTGTTTTTAATATTTTTTAAAAGCTACGTCAGAAAATTACTGTTGTCCAAGCACAACTAGGGAACACCCTTAAACGCAGTGAAATTTTGGTCTTAAAATGTAAATTATATTATTTGGTTTAATGGTGACACTACTTATTTAGTAGAGTCTATAACTAACGCTGTTACCAACTCAACAACTGTTTCTAGAAGGAGAAAAGATTTGAAACTCGAGCTAAAACCGTGGGTTAACTCCAATTTATAATCTCTTATGGAATACAAAAAAGAATTGTTAAAAAAAGAAGAAAAGTGAAAAACAATATTGATTTAAATGGCCATATTAAGAGAATAAGCCAAATATTGAAAATAGCATTTAAAAAGTGTATGGCAAATTATTACCATGACAGTTTGAATAAAATCGGTGATAATGCACGCAAATATTGGCAATTCCTAAATAAAAAGCTTGGAAGAAGTTCCAAATATGCCATTACTGTAAAGGATGATGCGATAATGATTTCGACAAAGCTGAATTTTTAAATCAACAGTTCTTGAATTCAGTGGAGAGTTTAAGTAACGGAATTTCATATAACTCGACGGATCATTGCAATATGATTCGATCTTTAAGATACAATCGTAATCAATTTGTCTATAGTCATATTAATGAAAATGAAGTTTATGATTTACTTATGCATTTAGATATTAATAAAAGTCCAGGAAGTGATGGAATAACATCGAAGTGTATTTTTGAATGCAAAGAAATTATAACACCGCTATTAACTAAAATTTTTAATTCATGCATTAATCACTCAATATATCCTGATGATCTAAAAATTCACAAAATTATCCCTATCCCTAAAGAAGTTCATGGAAATATACCTGTTCAATTTAGGCCTGTTGGAGTTTTATCAGTTATTAATAAAATATTTGAAAATATTTTGTACAATCAATTAGCAACTTTTTTGTATAACGAAGATTTGATATATCCCAATCAATACGGCTTTCGAAAGGGTTATGGTACAGATGAAGTGGTAAATGTGGTCAATTATATATGTGATGGTTTGGACAGGGGCTTCAATGCTGTTGGTGCTATTTTTATGATTTTTCCAAAGCATTTGATCTTGTAAATCATTCAATTCTGATTGAAAAACCAAACTTTTATGGTATAAGGGGAAGAGAACTGAAATTTTTCAGAAATTATTTGGATAATCGCAAGCAGTATGTGCAGATTAACGAAGGCATAAGTTCGATGGTTACTGTCAGACACGGGGTTCCACAGGGAAGTGTGTTGGGTCCTTTACTATTTAATATTTATGTTAATGATATCAATAACTTGGGATTGTATGGGAAGATTGTAATGTATGCTGATGACTTATGTCTACTTTATACCTATAAGGAAAATTTAGTTTTTAAAACATTTGGAGAAAGAGATGCAGCACTAATAGCTGAATTTTCAAGAATAAATAAATTAGTGTTAAATCACAATAAAACAAAACTAGTACGTTTTAGACATAGATGGGCACTTTGCAGTACCAGTAAAATTTCAGTAAAAATTGATTTTTACTGATTACTGAAAAAAATTTCAGTATTCAGTAAAATTTTACTGTTAATGCAATCTAAATTTGAATGAAATTTAAATAAAATTTAAATGAAAAAAAGTACAATTTTACTGTTAATGCAATCTAAATTTAAATGACATTTAAATGAAATTTAAATGAAATTTAGATTGCATTACCAGTAAAATTTTACTGAATACTGAAATTTTTTTCAGTAATCAGTAAAAATCAATTTTTACTGAAATTTTACTGGTACTGCAACGTGCCCATCTATGGTTTTAGACCTCAACCTAGCCGATTTTATGTAGAGAATCAATTGTTTATAGATGGTGAAGAAATTAAAGTAGAAGATTCAATAAAATACTTAGGAATTATTTTGCAAAATAGCTTAACCTGGCAAAATCACAAATAAAATTTGTTCGGTCAAAAATATATCCTGCACTCGGTGTTTTATTCAAACTGAAATATAAACTGGATGAAAAAAATTAATATTTAATTTTTCAGGCTCTTATTCAGAGCCACCTTAATTATCTTACGCTTATATATGGATTTAAAAGAAATACTGATCTTAAAAGTCTACAAGTTATACAAAATAAATAACTGATAGCTGTATTTAATTTACCGCCATTATTCCCTACTTTGCTGCTTTATAAGGATATTGCCAAACATGTTTTACCAATATATGGTATTTACAAACTACAATTATTGATATCTATTTACAAAATCATACATAAAATTGGACATCACACGATCAGTTTCTCTATTAACCAAATGAACTATAATACAAGAAACAATACCAATTTAAGGGTTCCTAGATGCCTTCTAGAAATCACAAAACAAAGAATAGAGTACGTTGGTAGTTTAGAATCCAATAATTTGCCTCAACCTCTAAAAAATTGCACATCAATATCGTTGTTTAAAAAAAATTAAAAGAATTTTATCTAAATAATATTGAAATGCTTCTAATATAGCACAATTTGTTACTTTCTTTTATTAATACATACATATATCTTTCATTATAACATATATATCTTTCTTTTTACATATCTTTTTTTATATTTAATTTATAAAATATGTTAAAAAACAAAACTAATCTGTAGTATGTTGCCAGTGTAGTCTCAACAATGCTCTAGAGGCGCTGAGACCATATTAAAATGCATGTTTGTAATTTCGAATTAATAAATTTATATGAAAAAAAGTTATGTTAAGTTTTAGGATTACCTTGAACGCACTGCCAGAAATCAGATCGACTACATTTGAATAAATCATAGGTTAGATGATCTATACAAAAAGGCCTTTCCCTCTAACAAAGCAGTTGTTCATTCGTACTACAAGCGAAAATAACCAATGTTTAAATGTGCTAAAAGACACTTAATTACGTACATAGAAATGGTTAAGTAAAGCCTACACCTATCGCCTACTGTCGATTTATAATAACACTATTGGGCAATTCCCACAACTTTGTATCGTGTATGTTGTATTGTACATTTGTTTGTTTGTGAATGCTCAATGCTATGCCGTATTGTGTATTTCGTGGCATTCAAACAATCTGATAGCCCGAAACCAACACAACTTTTTAAAAGCATATGAAAACATATACAAATTTTTTTCATTCACACAATTTGATAGCACGAAACCAATACAACTTTTAAAAACATATGGAAAAAATGTGTATAAGTGTATCGGATTTTTATATGAAAATTATTAACAACAATCATACACTGTTGTATGTTCTTCTAACAATTGGGCAATTCACACAACTTTGTATCGTGTATGTTGTATTGTATACATTTGTTTGTTTGTGAACGCTCAAGCTATGCTGTAATGCGTATTTCGTGGCATTCAAACAATTTGATAATCCGAAACCAACACAACTTTTTAAAAGCATATGAAAACATATACACATTTTTTTCATTCATACACTGTTGTATGTTCTTCTAACAATACAATGAATACAACGATACAACGGCTTGTGTGAATTGATCATATGTGTGCATAGATTTTATATTCGTAAGTTTAATGCGCAATTCACGGGAAATATTCCTGAATATTGTAGCCGCCGTAGTCCGTGCTGTAACGGTTCAAACCCCAGGTCAGACATTTTCAACAAAACGAAATATGAAAAACTATTTCCTTAGCGGTTACCTCTCAGCTGAGTACCGGACAGTAAATAAAATTGCCATGAAGATTTTCTTAAAAATCAACTATCGTACTAAGTCAACTTTAAACTGTATGTCCCTCCACTCATGTAACACACACAACATAACTGGTGTGAGAAGCTAGGTCCTAATCCTGCGGAAAGTTGTAATGGTGATTTCGGATCTTGAAGCAAAAATTAAATTTTTGTTAAAATTCTAAGGGAGGAATATATCAAAAGCTGATGGAAATATGAACATCAAGAGAGAGATGAGAGAACGGCCAATCAAACAAAGTGCTTAACTAGTAATGGACAGTACAGTATTTATGAGGCAATAGAAGAAATTTCCTGACAGATTTGAAAATACTCTAAAATTTGGTTTGGCAGAATATTTTCCTGCAATACAACAGGTACTGCACTCACCGATATCCACGGACAAAGAGATTTAACTTATTTTTCAAAACACCAAAAAATAAAAAAGAACTTAAATCGCAAAAAATTTAACAAAGTGGTGAACGATATATATGTATACATCAACACTCGATGGAATTTATTCATATACCGAAATAATTCGATAAATATCGATAACAGTTCAGTTAAAGTTGGACAAGTTACAGATACGAGCCTAGAGCCCATAGTCAGTGAGGACCAGAACCATGGAGTTAGGCTTTTGAAAGACAAATTAATGCGATATCAATCACGGGCCATCGTGATCTGACAAGTCAACTGATTGACAGTTCCTACCTTAATATATATATATACATATAGATATAACTTATTGATACACCGAAATTATTCGATGTCTTTTTAGTTATCAACAATGCACTCTGGAGCACTTTAGAAATAACTTGGTAATTAATGTGGAAGGAGAGAAGAGAGAGACTATTTTATGGCACACTGACTGACTGACTCAATTCAACTTGGTCATAAAGTAGAATGAGATACAAAAATACTATCTGACAGTCAAGTAGCTTTCCGAGCACTCAGCTCCTACGAGTATGACTCGTATGACTGAATCAGCTGGGCAGGATCGTTGATGAGCCAGAACCCAAGGTGTAGGGGATCAGAACGATATGATCGGACAAGTTGGGGCAGAAGAGAGGCAATCGCTCTTCTCAATTCGAAAGGATTTGAGTTTTACGTTAGACTACCGAGAGGATTGTAACAAACTGAATGTTAATCCCTTCACAAGATTATGCACTTTCAGCATGTCATTACTAATTTTATATTTTTTAATTAAATTTTGCAATTAAGAAGAGCTAAACTTGAAAAAATATGAAAAATTTCATATTTTCCAATATGAAAAATTTCATATTTTCCAAGTTTACCCGATCAAAACTCATAACATATAAGTTTGAAGCATATGTTCATATACATTGTATACCATTTGGAAGGCTCATCTATCGTTTGATTTTGAATATAGGTTAAAAAATATTTGGGTAATCAATAATTTTGCGTGAAAAGATCAAAAATACCGTTTTTGTCAAATGAAACAAGTTTGGAGGGTCCAAGAAATATAAAAAAAATTTTTGATTTCTACTCAACAAAACTCATAACGTACACTATGTCATTAGCTGGGTGTATTTTAACTGTCGCACCGTGTAATTATTTTAAAATGTAATTTCTTAATTATCCGAGTATGAACTAAGATCAATGTAAAATAATTGTGTATTACGTAAAGTAAAAATGTAGGGTGAAAGAGTTTTTTTATTTTTTTCTAAACTTTTGCTTTAGCGTACAGTAATCGTATCAGCATTTTGCTATCGTGCCATTAGAGAGTTTTATTATTCTATAGTTGATTAAGTGCTGTGTCATACAAGAGCATAAGCATATAAAAGCATTCATGCACAGAGATTTGTATTTTACCCCAGTGGGATAAATCTTTTTGTAGTTGCTATTGCTAACATAACGTAACAATAATATTGACAGAAAAATAATAATTTCTAGCAATTATTATACAAACTCGTACAGGTTTGTTATTAAATCTGCCTTTATGGGCACATACGAACATACCTCCTTTTGTCACAATTCTTTATAATATTTACTACGAAAACTGTCGCTTAATAAATTTTATCAGGTATCAATAAAAACAATGTCGTTGAAACAACGAGCTGTTTTGTTTACCAGCTGTCAAATGAATATTGAATAAGCAACTCAATAAACCAAATATAGACCCAATAAGAGTGCATATCTGAACATAGTAGAAGCAAGCGGAGACTATTTTCGTTATATTTATTCGACTATTTCGTTATATTCGTCTAAAGAAACGATTTCTGTTTTTTTCTTTTTAGTTTCGTAACATAAGTTTTTTTCTTAACCGCTCAGTAACTGTAGATATTTCCGAACAGTCATTGTGGACTAAAGTGTATCACTTGAAAATACATCACTCATCTTAGTCCGCCTTGCAACAAGATACAGAAACTAAAACATTTCTTTATTATGAGCACTTGAAAGATGTTACCAGAGCGTTGCAGGCATGTGGATGATTGTTTGAGATATCAATCAGGTTACCAATTTTATAATTACTTCGGACAGGTCTCAGGTTACACTCTTTATTTGACGTATTATCTATATTAAATTGACGTATTTCTATCGTATTTTTTAAAAGCTCAGGATTAGATTCTAAGTACCGTCGAGTCTTTTACTGCTCTCCTTGTTCCTAACTATTATGAGCTTCACCGTTTTCACAATCAAGTATGAGCCCTATTTTATGTACTTCCTGATAGTAATTTGTAGTTCCGATGTTCAAAATTTCCAATATACATTTAAAGTTTGTAATTTACTGCATGGAGGATGCCATTATTTGTATTAGAATTTAACAGAACTTTCTTCATCTGCTTCAATATAACACAGGAATACTTCATAAAATCAATTTCTTCAAATAGGTTCCCAATGCGGGGAACTTCTAGAGGAATTTACTACCGTAATGCAATATTTGTTAATTAGAAATTTTATTTATATTGTTACGAAAATGAAAACGGTGTAATATCTTTTAACATTAAAATGAACAAAAGCTACACGTACAAATATAACGAACAAGTAAACCAACAACATCAGTATGAAAGAAAAGAGGATAGACAAGTAAGCGAGAACGTAACAACAAGCAACGTGAACAAAATACACAAACAACAATGAAATCGCAATAGAGTTCTCGAGAAGGCGAAGATACGAACATTCGACTTCAAGAACCTTCATCATACTGTTTACGCGAGCATGACAAAGCAAGCAATGAGTGGTAAGAATTCAGTCAGTCTTGTGTGAAGACGCGTTGCGTTTGAAGATAATAATCGTGGTTTGAAGATCTCTGTTATAAAGATCTGCGTTGTAAGCAAAGGAGAATAGCGTTGTACTCGTCAATTTGTAAATGGTGACACACAAAAGTAGTGCGAACAATAAAGAGTTTAACTGAAACTAAACACATATGTATTTGTTTTTTTTTTATTTTGTTTACAATCAACGAACTCATATTTTAATATTTTTTAAATAGGTAAAAGCATAACAATATATTAATTAAATTAAGTACAAAATAAATGATTTTTAAACTAACATTTTGTTTTAAAAATTTTACTAAACAACTACTGAGAATGCAGCACGTTTTCATTCATTTGCTTTCCCGGCCCCACCTGAGCACTTAAAAGTTTTTGATAGAAAAAGTTTATTTTTACATGAACTACTAAGCAACACTAAGTAAAATTCGCCAATTTAGTGTACATGAGGTTTTTTATCATTAAAATGTTTATAGCTACACTAAAAATGTTAGTTAACATACATATGCACATGTGTACATGTATATTCATAAATAATGAAATATGATTAACGTTTTACTCTTTCGTACATTACACGTTTAGCTTAGCTAAGTAATGTAACACTAATGTTTTTGTACAAATTAGTCTTGGCTGATAAAATAATTTTAAACATTTTTCAACTTTTAATATTTGAATTAAAAAGTTTTAATATGCTTATAAATATTCATAAAGGAGTGAATAAAAAAACAGTCCATAAGTATATGGTGGGCCATCTATTGATTTACATACATACATACATATCAATTAAAATCTGGCAATATTTATATCATTCTATTCTGTCACAATTTTCAGTATATTTTCTCCATTGAACGTAATGAAGTGATATACGCTTGTGCAACGTTACGATTTATTGGGCCAACGAAGAATTGCACGATTTTGCCAAAAAAAAAAACTAATTTTTTCGGATGAAGCTGATTTTCATGGTGCTGGGTACTTTAATAAGCAAAATTGCCGCATTTGAAGTTAGAAAACGTATACTTAGTCTTACAGAAGTTAATGCACCCATCACGAGTGACTGTTTGATGCGGCTTATGGAGCGGATGCATCATTGGCTCATATTTCTTTGAAAATGAGAAGACAATGGAGACACCTATCTCACTATGATAACCGTTTTTTTTTGCACACGCTCTTCATGGTATTGGTTTCAACATGCATCAATCGATTTATTGCGTCAAACGTTTGATGGCCGTTTAACTAGCCCAAATGGTGATGTCAATTGGCCAATTCCATATAGGACATGCGATGGATAGGACACAATGTAAAAGGCTAGCAAGTTATATAGTTGTTGACCTCTACCTCTCCTTTAAAATAAGATCTCTTTAAAATTGAATATTGCATTAACCTTGAATTTACCTCTCCTTGAAGTAAGGTCATGCTTAGAATAAACAACACTGCTTTTTACCGTTCAAAATATGTTTATTCCAATTTCTTTTGACCTTCCATTCCCCTTTAAAATTAATATCACTTAAATATAGAAAACCTGATCATGACCTTAATTTCTCCTTTCCTTTCTTTCTTTCTTTCTTTCCTTATACTTAAAAACAATTTAATTTATCCCTTAATTTGTTATTGTTTTTTATTTTGTATTTTACTGCTATTGTTTTACCTAACGGTTAGTTTTAAGATATAGATTAAGTATGAATAATTGTAATAAAGATAATTGGAGTCAGTCTTTGACTTGCTTTCGAGTAATAAAGAATTAATCTTTTATGAAAAAAAGTGAAGACAACTTTTAATTTTAACTGGCGACGAGGATGGGATATGTTGGTGAAAAAAAAACATATCCAGTGATAATCGGTATTGAAATTATTTTTTCTGTGAAATCGATATAAACCCAAATAAAATAAAATTTTAAATTAAAATTATTAGAAATTACAAAACAGTGAAAGATAAGTGTACTACAAATAAACAAAGAAAACTAAAGAAAAAAAATAACATTTTATAGTTTTGTAATTAAAAACAATATAAAGTTATAACACTCATAAAGTAATAGAAAGGAGTTGAGTGAAAAATATACGAACTAATTAAAAAAAAGATAAAAATCGTGATAAACAAATTTCATGTTAAATTTATTATATAAAAAAAAAAATGAAATTAAAATATTAACTTAAAATATTAACTTAAAATATAAAGTTAAAGTTAAATATAAACTTAAAAATTTAAAGAAAATAAATAATGATCCTCCTGTAATCAGGATATGGAACACTTTTAATTTGAAATAAAAGAAATTGTACAAGAGATATAAAAAGAAAAAGAACTTCAATTTTGAAAAACTTAAAGAAAAAAAAAAAAATAAAATAATATTTAAAAACAAAAACTGTATTACGAACGAGAACTAGCAAAAGCAACAAAATTACTACCATGGCGTTAACACTAGCAGAGAGTCTACATGAAGCCAGAAGTTTGCCAGCATTTAATGGAAGCAGTGATTACACCATTTCCAATTATTTGAGGGACATCGCAACTGTATTACAGCTGACACCAGCCGAACATCAAGAGACGATCAAAAAAGTTTTGAGCAATAGGCTGCAAGGTAAGGCGTTAAAGGCAGCAGAAACGTTAGTAAACCCTACATGGGAAAATATTATTAAAAAATTAAAAGAAGAGTTTGGTGTAAGAAGAAGTTTTTTTAATTTAAGAACTGATGCTTTAAATGTAGAGGCTACAAATATAGAGGAATTACATTATAAGTTAGACAATATTTTAAGTTTAATGAATACGAAATATAGTTTAGAACCGGATGTTTTATATACTCCGGACAATAATGAGACATTAGTTTTTGATATTTATGTAAATTATTTGCCTATTAACATAAGAACACTTTTAATTCAGAATAACATTAAGTCAATACGTAATTCATATTCTTTTTGTTTGGAAAATAATCTACTTAGAGATATTAAATTAGTAAATACTAGAAGAACTAATAGTTTTCCAAATAATAATTTTAGAAATATGAATGGCAATATAAATCATAAAAATAGTTTTCAACCTATGAAATATTCTCGAGAAAACCATATGCGGGATACTCAGCACAGTGGTTATGACAATAATAATAGATATTTTGGAAATAATGAGGGCCATTCTTACAATAGTAACAGGAGACAACAGAATTTAGCTTTTAATCATGGGAATTTTCGACAGAATAATTACAGTAGAAATCAGGAACCTATGGAGGTTGATGCAATTAATGCAACGGAAAATTTTCGTGTACGGCCTCCAAATTATCATTACCAATAATAATATTGACAATTAATAATAGAAGAACCAAATGTTTAATTGATAGTGGTGCTGCAACTACCCTTGGGGACTATAATTTTTTTGCTGGAATGGGAATTAGGAGGAAATTACGGAGACCTTTGTTACTAAATACCTTAGTGGGTAATAACATTATTTCAGAGGAAGTTATAGTTAAAGTTCCCGGAGAATTCGGGGAGGATAATAGCACGATGTCTGTAAAATTAACTGATTTTACCAATAAGAATTTTGATTGTATAATGGGAATGAATATTCTGTATCCTTTTAAGGCCATGATAGATTTCGAGAATAATTCGTTTTTGGTGAATGGCAATAGGATGAACATTTTCGAGGACAATTTTAATATTTCTTATGAGGATGTGAATTATTTAGAAAAATTTGAAATTGATAAACTTAGGGATTTGATACCATCCAATTTGAATGAAGAAGAGGAAATATTATTAGTAAAATTTTTGAATGGGAACAAAAGGACGTTTTATATTGAAGGTCAGAACTTGACGACTACAACTTGTGTAAGACATAGGATAATAACAACATCGGATAGGCCAATTTATTGCAGAAATTATAGACATCCTCAAATTTTAGAAGAGGAAATAGAAGGACAAATCAATGACATGTTGAGACAGAACATAATTCGACCTAGTAAATCACCATATAATTCTCCTTTGTGGATAGTGAAGAAAAAATCCAATAATTCTAGGGAACAGAAATGGAGATTAGTCATAGATTTCAGAAGGTTAAATGAGGTGACAGTGGACGACAAATTTCCCCTACCGAATATAGAATCATTATTTGATAAGTTAGGAAAGGCACAATATTTTTCCTCATTAGACCTTGCGAAAGGATTTCATCAGGTTTTAATGGATGAAAGTGATATAGAGAAAACGGCATTTTCTACTTCAAAGGGACACTTTGAATTCGTTCGAATGCCCTTTGGTCTAAAGAACGCCCCTGCTACGTTTCAGAGGATGCTAAACTATGTTCTAGCCGATTATATCAATAAAATTTGCATAATTTATATGGATGACATATTAGTCTTTTCCACTTCCCTCACCGAACATTTTGAAAGTTTAAGGAAAATATTTAATAAGCTTAATGAGTATAATTTAAAGGTGCAAATAGATAAGTGTAAATTCTTATCTAGGGAAACGGACTACCTTGGTCATATTATTACGAATAAGGGTATAAAACCGAATCCAGAAAAGATTAATGCAATACAGAACTTACATTTACCGGAAAGTGTGAGGGAGATCAAATCATTTTTAGGTTTAACCGGATATTACCGGAAATTTATTAAAGGATATTCGTTTTTGGCTAGCCCTATAATCAAATATTTGAAAAAGGGTATTAAAATTGATGTTAATGACAAAGAATACATTGAGGCATTCGAGAAATTGAAAAGAATTTTAATAAATCCACCTTTGTTATGTTACCCTAATTTTGACAAACAATTTGTTTTGACTACTGATGCGAGTAATCTGGCCATTGGTGCAGTACTGAGTCAGGAGGGCAAACCCATAAGTTACGCCAGCAGGACGTTAAATGGTCATGAAAGAAATTATTCTACTTTGGAAAAGGAGTTGCTGGCTATTGTATGGGCCGTAAAATATTATCGTCCTTACCTTTACGGTCGAAAATTTCTCGTTCAGACGGACCACCAGCCATTAAAATGGCTTTATTCACTGAAAGATCCAAATTCAAGAATAATTAGGTGGAAAATTCTTTTGGATGAATTTTATTTTGACATTGAATATCTTAAAGGAAAGGAAAACAAAGTTGCGGATTTTCTTAGCAGAGTTCAGTTAAATCATGCATCCATTAATTTAGTTAGAAATGGAAAGGATAACTTGAAGGAAAATTTTTACGTGGTAGATAGAATTGTTAATAAATATAGAACACAAATAAGGATAATGAAAAATAAGGATCAGGAAAGGAGAACATTATTTGGAAAATATAAAATAATATGTGTGTCCAAAGGCGATTTTAGTAATTCACATTATTTGAATGATTTATTTAGAAGAGAATTGAGAAATGGGAAAGTTGGAATATATTCGGAGGGTGACGTCGGATATGATATAATAAAGAATAGATTAACTCAATTATTTTCTGATAATGGAAATTTAAATTTTGTTAGATGTACTAAAATTGCAGAGGATATTGAATCTGAGGAGTCTTTGGTAAATATTATAAATGATATTCACATGAAAGGTAACCACAGGGGAATCCAAGAGAATTATGAGGAACTAAGGGACAAATATTTTAATCCACGATTGTACAAACTTTTGAACGGATATTGTAATAGCTGCAGAGTATGTAACGAGAACAAGTATGACAGGAGACCAGTTAACAAACAATTTCAGTATACAATAACACCCGACAAACCGAATTCAATAGTACATATGGATATTTTTCAAATACAAAAAACTTACTTTTTAACGACAATAGACAAATTTACAAAATTGGCGACTGCACATAAATTAACTGACAAGAATATGGTTACGATTAGGGCCAAAATTGAGGAGCGAATTGCATTTTTAGGTAAGCCTGAGAAATTTGTTATGGATAATGAATTTAACAATGCCTTAATAAAATTATTTTGTCGGGAAAATAATATAAACTCTCACTTCACTACTCCTAATTCTCATACTGGAAATTCGGACGTAGAACGATTACACTCGACATTACTGGAACATATCAGAATATTAAAGAATGATAGGGGAATTACTGATTCCGAGGAACTGGTCCTGAAATCTATTAATTTCTACAATAACACAATTCACAGCACAACGAAATTAAGACCAATGGATTTTATAAATAAAGTAGATTTGAATTTAGAGGAAATTAGGAAAAGAACAGAATCTTGCAAACGAAAGGCAATTGATAGACAAAATATGAAGAGGGAAAAAATAGATTTGGATTTACGGAAGTCAGATTTGTACATTAGAAATCCTTATGCCGCAAGGCAGAAAACTGCAAAAAGATATAACAGATATCACTACAGTAACCCAAATAAGATAGACGTGGCTCAATTTCGACGACCACCACGGTGTATAAATTGAAAAAATTATTATATGGAAAACTATTCATTAATTTTGCTCATTATAACATAGTAACATAATAAATATAAGAAATAAATAATTATGAAGGAAAAAAAAGTAAAAGTATTAATAATATATATGTATTTGAAATAATTTGAATCCTACTCAAATATCTTATGATTTATAGTTAATAGTAATTAGTATAAGTAAATCTAGAAATTTATTTAGTATTATTATAAATTCGAAGGGACTCGAATTTTATGGGAGAGGCGAGTTATATAGTTGTTGACCTCTACCTCTCCTTTAAAATAAGATCTCTTTAAAATTGAATATTGCATTAACCTTGAATTTACCTCTCCTTGAAGTAAGGTCATGCTTAGAATAAACAACACTGCTTTTTACCGTTCAAAATATGTTTATTCCAATTTCTTTTGACCTTCCATTCCCCTTTAAAATTAATATCACTTAAATATAGAAAACCTGATCATGACCTTAATTTCTCCTTTCCTTTCTTTCTTTCTTTCTTTCCTTATACTTAAAAACAATTTAATTTATCCCTTAATTTGTTATTGTTTTTTATTTTGTATTTTACTGCTATTGTTTTACCTAACGGTTAGTTTTAAGATATAGATTAAGTATGAATAATTGTAATAAAGATAATTGGAGTCAGTCTTTGACTTGCTTTCGAGTAATAAAGAATTAATCTTTTATGAAAAAAAGTGAAGACAACTTTTAATTTTAACTAGCATCTTGCGATGTATATTACAGCTACATGTTGATAAGCACGAATTCGGATGCGGATTTGTGGTTAATAAGAGACCACGCCATCTTGCCTCTGGGTTCCCGTCTGTGAACGCACAACCATAATCCACATCAATGAAAAATTTTATAACAGCAGCCTTATTTGTGCTCACGCCCCGACGGAAGAAAAGGTCGATGTGGTTAAAGATGCCTTATAAGCTAAGCTCGAGGATGTATATGATAAGTGCCCGACTCATGACGACAAAACCGTCATCGGAGATTTTAATGCGAAGGTCGAGCGGGAAGGTACGTTGGCCCTACTGTCGAGCAGTTCGGCCTCCACGCCACCACTTCCTTCAATGGTATGAGACTGATCGATTTCGCCGCGCCGCATAACTTGGTAGTATGTAGCAGCAAGCTTCAGCATCTCGATATTCATAAGACCACTTGGATGCCCCCCGATCGATCAACATTCAACCAGATTGATCACTGTGTGATTGACGGAAGGCACGTCTCCAGTGTACTAGATGTGCGCACATTCCGAGGTCCAAACATCGATTCGGATCATTACATTGTCGCACCAAGATTCCATTGCGTATTGTAACTTATCATGCGACTTCTTCTACTTCGCAATAGTGAGTGTTCTGGGGAAGGCGGGAGTGCATCGCAATAGCACTATTTTTCAAAAAAGCTTCCAGTTGATTGCTTACGCTGACGACATTGACATCATAGGGCGTACCAAGCGAGATGTTACTGCTGCCTTTAGGGCTATTGAACGTTCTATAAAAAGTAATTAGTAGACTCAACTAATGATTAGTTTACATTTTGAAAATGATTTACGAATAAATTAAAGTGAAAACTCAGAATTACCGAAATTTATGTTTTATTTTTCATTTATGAAATTAAAGTGCAACAATTGCAGTAATTTATGGAAAATACAAGAAAAGAAGGACAGTGGAAACTTTTCTTTTTGACAATTTATTTACAGTATGCAAAAGTTTGAGTTCCATTGGCGAGATTTATTTCAATTTCTTCGCCTTATGCGCTACATATAACTCTATCCTCGGTTATAGTATATACATATATTGTATTTACGTAGCAACTTACTAACTCATGGCAAACTTAAGGACTTTCTACAAAAGTTTTTAAAAAGAAAATTCAAACTCTCAGAACTACAACAAGAATAACAAAAAGGAACAAAAATCTTAAGGTAGAAACTTGAATACTTTTAATGAGATTAAATTTTCTAATTTTAAATAGAAAAAGAATAAAATAAGACCAAGTATTGTTGAGGCCTTTTATTCAGTCGAATTTTTTAAGTTTTAATTTACTTGTATTTTATGTCGAATTAACATTTTTTGGAGGTATTCCAAAAATTGTTGTTAAAACTTAATAAACAACATCTGAAATCTCGTATTTAAAAATTTATTTGTTTCGTTATGTGAATGAAACTTAAGAAATTATTCCGTCTATAATACGTTAACGTACTCTGGGTATGTTTATTTTTTAGTTTGATTATTAAAAAAAATAAAAAATATGTTTATTTAATAATCCAGATGTTTTCAAGCAATGTTAATTTTGTGGATCCAATTTGCATGACAAAGTTGAATATATTGTTACGGAAACGGTGTACTATCGTTTAACTTTAAAATGATAAACAAAAGCTACACAAACAAATACAACGAACTTGTTACAAGTAAATCAACAACATCAGTATGAAAGAAAAGGGGATAGACAAGCAAGCAATGTGAACAAAATACACAAACAACAATGAAGTCGCAATAGAGTTATCGAGAAAGCGAAACCACGAACGTTCTACTTGGGGAACCTTCGTCGGATTGTTTGTGGCAACAATCCGTGGCGTAAAAAGGCAACGAGTAGTAATAATTCAGTCAGTCTTGTGTGAAGACGCGTTGCCTGTGAATAGAACAGTCGTGGTTTGAAGATCGCCGTTGAAAATATCTACGTTGTAAGCAAAGAAGAATAGCGAAGAAGCAATTACTGTTGTATTCGTTAAGTTGTAAACAGAAGTAGTGCGTAAGCAAAGAAGAATAGCGAAGAAGCAATTATTGTTGTATTCGTCAAGTTGTAAACAGAAGTAGTGCGAACAATAAAGAGTTTAATTGAAAGCTAAACATGGTGGTTGTTCTCCTATAATGTGTATCGTCAACAGGCGTGGGCAATATGGAATTCATTGGAAAAATAATGAATTAGAGAGACTATTTAAATATTCTAAAGAATAAATTCATCAAAAGTTCGGAAGAATTAAGAATTTCTATTGGTCATTACTTTCAGCATGTCAATGAACCCAATCTTATAGCTTCTAGTGTGAGCGTGTGATTTGCCTACCAAAGTCCCTACAGGCTTAATACTCTTGCACAAAGTTCCGATATGACTCCAAGAGACGCTAACCTCAAACAAAAATTAACTGAAATACTTGCCCATGAGTGCATGGCGGCAAATATCACCAGAAAACACTAAACAAAACTGGTACATTTATTGCCAAATAGGTTAAATTGTATGCTTGACCTTTAGGGATATCCTACTAAATATAAGGAATAACATTTTCATATATTAGGCCTTTGAATTTTGATTTTACTCTGAGTTCTTCTTAGGGGTACCTACACTTTTGCGGTGCTAAAATAAGGAGTCAGCAAAAACTTTTCCTTTTTATTCTCTTGTTTTGTAAAAAATATTAAAAATTTTTGTGTTTTATAATAAAACAGAAATAAATTAATATAACAAATATAAAAACTTTAATTATTTATATGAACTTTTGCTGTCCACTGCATATTATTTATATATTTTGTTAAAATTGTTTGTGTGCACATAACAATAAGTATTTATTTCTTAAGGTACGGTCACATCTAAAAAATATTTGCCACAAAACGTAAAATATTTGTTTGCCATAATGTGACCACAAAATAATTTTGAGTGGCAAACAGAAAAATCGTTGTTTTAGGGCAAATTATTTGCCGTCAAACAAAAATGTTTTAAATGTGACCACCCTATGTCAAATATTTTCATAATTTTTGGGCAAATATCTATTTGCTCTTACATATTTTTCGTAAGGGCAAATAACAGCTGATTATGGCTGTGTTGTCTATTAGCAAAATTAAATCACCAATATCGTAATAAATGAAATAAAACTTTAAGGAAATAAATAATTTTTTTTGTGCAAACCTTTTATTTATTTATTTATTTTTCAATATATACGTATAAATACTTGGGTGCACGCATATACATATGTACTTTCAGAGTCTGAAATTTAAATACACATGAATGCATATATCAATTGCTGTGCTTTTCTACATCAAAGCTATTCAAAATAGGAAAAATGTTTTGTATGTATGATGAGTAAAGGCAAATAATTTTTCAATATAATAACCATTATTTAATTACGTATTTAATATGCATTATGTGAAGGCTTTGTAGTCTAGTAGGTAGTGAGATGGCTTATTAGAAGTGGGACCACGGTTCAAACTACAGGTCAAACATTTGCAATAAAATGAAATACGATAAAATATTTCTTCGGCGACTTCCTCTCAGCAGATTTTTGGGCAAAAACTCTGAGAATGAATAAAATTGACATGGAAAAATTTCTCAAAATTCTTGCGTTCGGAATTGGCTTTAAACTGTAGGTTCCCGTCATTCATTGATAAAACTTAGCAGTCATAACATGGGGGGATGTGAAAAGCTAGGTAGGCATCCTGACTGGAGGGTTGTAATGGTTTGTTTTCAGTAAAATGTTTGTTTTCAATCTCATTAAAGAAAAAAAATTTTCTCTGAAACGACCTCTTCAGTAAATAAAACTACAGACTTGTTGTTTTTGTTATAGAAAATTTTGAATATTTGAATTTTTTTTGCAAATTATCACATAAACTTTATTTCTTTTTGTTCTTTAAAATAAGCATTACAATGTTATAAATGGAACTCTTGAAGTGGACGGTACAAATGATTGTAATGCAGATTTATAATTCAAAAGAGTAACATAGCAATTCCAATTCCAATTTTCCTTTTAAACAAGTATAGTTCATTTTGAAATGCTTTGGAGGATAAATTTCGAACCACAGTGTCATAGAAAACTTCCTCATAAATATCTATAAATTACATAAATTTTCAAATTAGACCTAAAATTAATCATTTATTTTATATAAATATATTCGATTTGGAATTTTTAGATTTAACATCTATTTTAAGATGTGTACATTATTTTAGCGATTTTCAAATACATATAGCAATTGGCTACACTTGAAAAATGTAAACATTTGTTTATGTTAATTTTATTGCGATTAAAACCAGAACTTTTTTCTGTTTTTTCTTCCTTTATGCGCTGAACTCATTTTCAAAGCCATAGTTATCTTTCTTTTTTCCCTTCGCAAAATATCACTGACGATTCGCAACACAAAACGCGAAAATATTTTTCTTCCATTATGAATGAAAATCTGTATATGTATTTTTATTTTTTTCAACAAACATTTATTTTCTGTCAAACATGTGTTTTGTGGCAAATATTTTTTAAGTGTGACCATATAGCAAACATGTTTGCCCATACTTTTGGTTGCCGCTATTTGATGAAACAAAAATGGGAAAATAAATGTGCGTAGTGTGACCACAAAACAAAATTTTAGTTGTTTCAGTCATATTTCAGGCAAAAAAGAGAAAACAAAATTGTGGCAAACATTTGACACATCTGACCGTATCTTTAGAAAATATTTCTTTTTTATTTTAATCAAAAATTAAAAATTTCATTGTATACATGCAACAATTTAAAAGTTTTATATAAATAATCATGAAAGTACCAAAGAGGGCATTTGTGCCGCAATGCGTCTTTGTATTAAAAATTGCGTCTTAGAGACAGTGGCCTTGAATATCGAAACGTTTGATCTTTGTTAAAAAGGATCGCGAATAAAATTGTTAGCGCAGTGTTGTCTGTTGAAGTGTGTGGTTATTATTGAAATAAATAAGAAATTTATAAATAAAGGACGTATTTCAATAAGTAAACAAATAAGGGTCAAAAGTAAATAATTTCTCTTATTTTAATTGCAATTTTCGAATCCACGGCAAATAAATGTTTATTTAAAAAATTTAAAAACTTAACAATGTACATAGTTTCTATAGAAATATTTGTGTTAAATAGTTTTCTTCTGGACAGTATTCTATTTTAGACTAACTTTTTTTCAATCGAATAAAAAAATTCTTTTATTTTTTGTTTTCAATGTACAAATAAATTTTTCGTTAAGAAATTTTCAATTATTTATTGAAAGACTTTGAACGACATTCATACATACATATATGTATTCAAAATATGAACTTATTAAACAATCTATATTAGCACCAGAGAACTTCAAAATCACGTTTTTTCTTGATTTTGTTCAGCACAAAAACTTTTGTTCATTTTAAAGAATAAAGAAAAATTCAATGATGATTAAAAATCATATTCATTTTGCTGTATACTTCAAATTCTGATTATGAGTAGAATTAATAAAAGCATTTTTTGAACAAGTTCGCACACGCAAGAGAAGGGTTTGTAGTAAATTTATCGTGTCCAAACACTCTTATTCTCTTTAACTATACAACATGTTTGAATCAATCGTCTGTGTGATATGATACGCCAACAATGCAAACGACATAACCAATTCAACATTGATAAATGAGTGCAGCTACAGGTTTAGTTTAGTTTGTATTTGAATTTGATCATCAAAAAAAAAGTTAGGGGAAGTACACGTGGGAAAATGCATGCTGTTTTATAAGATCTCACATTTTTATATTTTATATTTTTTTTATATATATATATTTTTTTTTTTTGTAATCATTTGAATAAATTGTTGAGTTTTTACTTAAAAATAAATGTCCCGTTTTGTTTTTTTTTTTAATTAATTGTACTGTTTTTGTATCATTACACTGATTACGGTGTTTCCGAATTTGGAACTTTTTAGTTCTGTTATTTGCAATTTCGAACTGCAAATTATTTTTATTATTTCCTATTTTGTCATAAACAAGACGAATAGACATCAAAGCTACTGTAAATTAAAATACAATAAAAAAACTTGCACTTGTTGATAGGAATGAACAAATTCATACATAATGATTTCTTGCTTTTTGTACTTCAATGTTTGTGTGTTGAATGGAAAAGACAAGTATACGAGTTGACAAGTTTGATTCGGCCAATGATAAAAAAGGCAGTATTCAACCTACAAGTGGTTCGATTGCCTTAAAGTGAACAAAGTTCATGAAAGTTCGAACAAGTTTGAGTAATTCACTCATTCTCAGTTTAAGGAAGATTATTTTCATGAGTCAGCCGATGTGTAAACCATCAGAACCAATAAAGAGGCATATGTTCGCTTACTTTAAATTTTAAAGTTTAAAATGAACAACAAAAGAGAGTGTGTTGGCAACTTTGATCATTTGCAAATAAGAGACACGTTTTTTGTGCCTTTGTGATTGTTGAACGGTTTTTTAATCAACAAGTGAAGTTCTCTGATCAGCATTCGTCATTGAAAAAAAATATACATATGTTCTCTTTTTCTGATAATATTTGAAATATAAATGATTAATGAAATTTTTTATTTTACAAATTTTAGTCGCTGTTCATCTGCTTGAAAGTCAACATGAAATTTTTGATAACATTTTCTCTTATTTTATGTGCCTCTACGGTTGCATTCGCTGCTGAATCAATTGGCTATTATAAAGATCCAGGTTAACTTAATTAATTCTAATAATTAAGCAATAAGTTATTCGCAATACAAAATTGTTAAAAAATATTCTTTATAGCTCATCCCGGTAAATGTGTATATGACAAATTAATACTTTCGCCTGGCGAAGAAGCTAAATTGCCTAATAGTTGTGCACGATTTTTATGCGGTTCCGATAGCTCTGGCACCATACAAACGTAAATATTATTAAAATTGGTCCATCCAAGTTAACTTTTACAATTGTAATTATTTCATCTACTCTATCTACTTTTTTCATTTATTTTAGATGTGGTGTTATGGTGGCCCCACCGGGATGCAAGTATACAGAATATATTGATATTAATGCCCCGTACGGTGAATGCTGTGAACGGAAACTTGTTTGTTAAACATCAGAATACACAAGTGTCGATAGTATAATTTGTAGATGTTGTATATATATAAACATTTATACATACATACAAATAGCAAGTCCGACTCAAATGTAGTGTGATAAAGATTGTGTCTTAACGAAAATAATAATAAAAATTAACTTTTGTGATGTCATCTATAAAAAAAAAAAAAAAATAAGAACGAAACTGTTTATTATTGATAACACTTGAATTAATTAATTCTTTTTTTGTACAATACATATCATTGATTGAGAGCAGACGTTTTTTCTTCTTTTTCTCCTCCGTTGCGTAGTACTAACTACCATACCAACAGAATCAGTGTAATCACTATTAATAAAAATCAAAAATTTCGACTTCTGTAAATTTCTGTTTCATATTGAAACAATAAATAATAACAATAAACAATAACAACTACTAAGTGATCAATGCATTCATTGAAACGAAAGAAGATGTCAGGCAGAGCACCAAAAGAAAAATATAAAAACAATGAAAACCGGTTTAGCATTCTACAAACACTTGCTAATGATTGTGATATGTATAGTGAAGAAGAGGGTGAAGTACGTGAGTATAAAATTGTTGTTCCCCCAATTATTGTGGATGCTGTTCATAAGTTCCAATGTGTTTACAAGCTGATTGGATCATCATATGAATTTAAGAGAATGCCCATCGGCACTAAAATTATCTAGCCATCAATAACGCTCTTCGAACAAGCAAAGAAAAAGCTTATTGCTTCTACTTCTACTCTTCTACCTTCTACTCTCATGACTGCAAAAATACTAAAATATTTAAGTTGGTCCTCTACGGTCTACCACAATATTTTCAATATTAAGGAAATAATTACAGCTCGCTCCTCTGTAGATGATGCTTTTTATATGGTTGAGTTTGATCGCACGGTAATTTCAAAATCTCAAGTCTTAAAAATCAGACGTTTGTGCCAAATTATAGTACACTGGAGAAATCCTCAAAAAAGAAACAGAGGGCCGACGTAATGTACAAAGCGTGCCATGTAGGGCCATGGAGCTAAGAATTATTTTCGCAAAAGCACATGCATTGCTTGTGGGGGTGATCATGACGTAGCCAAAAGATCGAATTTCTCATGGAGGAGGAGTTGCAATAGTTATTAAATCAACATTGAAACACAACGTCGATTCGTCATTTCCAACGAAACTGATAGAAAACTCTAAAGTCAAATTCATATCAGCTTATTGTCCTCGTTACACTCCCGACTTCGTCCGCGATCTCGACTTGATGACATCTACAGATGGTGACTTCTTCATCCTAGGCGATCTAAACGCACATCACCTCAGTTGGAATTGCGCTAAATCCGATACTGCTGGAAATCTTCTATTCAATCATCAAAATAGTAATAATTATTATATATATTATCCACCTAACCCCACTAGAATTCCTCAAAATCTCACCTTCAGACAGGCATCGACGATTGACCTTTTGCTATCCAATTCCACACTACAATTCAGCGATTTAGTGACCTGCCCGCATAGTTTATATTCGGATCATGTGCCAATATTATTTTTTATTAATAAAGATATTCATCATATAGAAAAATCTTTTCTAGACTACCATAATGCTAATTGGAATAGATTCAAAATCTCATTAAACTCAAAAATTACCTCCTCCGTAATCCTCAATGAAAACATATCTTCTTTTAATATTGAGGATTCCATAAAAGAATTTACTGATCTGGTCAGAGCTTCATGTTTCGATTCAATTCCCATCAAACCTAGAAAAGTTCATAACTATAAATTAAATGATATCTGTAAATATTTAATATCAACAAGAAACAAGTACTGGCGAAAATTTCAACGTTGTACTGATCCAAATTCTAGAATAACCTTAGGTGCAATTGTAAGGGAGCTGAATAAACTAATTTCATTCAATATTAACAACGAAAGAAATGTCCACAATTCCTAGCGGTAGCAGGAAATTCTGGAAATTACAAAGAAAATTAAAGGAAGGAATAAGCCTATAAAAAATTTAGTAGTTAATGATAAAGAGATTTGTTCTAATAAAGAAAAGGCCGACAGCATTGCCGATCAATTTGAAAAAGCCCATTTAACCACTGCGGGTTTCCACAGCTCAATGGAAAATAAAGCTAACTTTATTTTCAATCTGTTGGAAAGAGACACTTCATCGTTCACCGACGTCCATTCTTTGACGTCTTGGGCGAAATAAAATTTTTCATTTCTTGCCTTAGGTGCTGCAAAGCGCCTGGTATAGACCAAATTAACAATATCTTGTTAAAGAATCTTCCTCATACTACTTTAAATTTCTTACTAAGAATTTACAACTTCTGTATCACTAATTCATACTTCCCAAGCGCTTTTAAACTAGCAAAAGTTATCCCACTCCCCAAGAAAGGAAAATATGAAAGACTTCCATCCAATTATCGACCAATTAGTCTATTAAGCTCCTTCGGCAAATTATTTGAGAAAATTGTTCATCATCGCCTCAAAACGTTTGTAGAAGACAACAACCTAATTCATCCCTATTAGTTTGGTTTCAGAGCAGAACACTCCACTGTTCACCAGATTAAGAGAGTGGTCAACATGATTAGATCGAATAAAAACCGAAGGTACTCTACTGGTATTCTTTTTCTTGACGTGGAGAAAGCTTTTGACTCTATCTGCCATAAAGTCCTTATTTTCAAGCTTCACAAAATGAATATCCCACTGTACCTAATTAAATTAGTGAAAAGTTTCCTTGAGGACAGAAAGTTTGTGGTTGATGTTCACGGAAGTCAATTCACAATGCGTGACATTCCAGCTGGTGTTCCCCAGGGTTCGATTTTATCACCATTGCTGTATTCCCTTTACATTTCCGACTTCAAAGTTGTCAGAGGCAATAATGTGGCATTTTTATGCGGATGACAGTGCTAGAATCTGTTACGGAAAGGTTTCTGACTCAATTGTGAAGAAAATTCAGAATGCTCTGTTATCAGCCGCAAAATATTTTTCTAAATGGGAAAGAAAAATATCAGGCCATTTTGTTTCCTTACAACAAGTTACCTAGGAGAATTCCTTGTAGGAAACTTAGGATACAAGGGAATGAAATAGAGTTCGCGTAATCTGTAAAATATCTAGGAATTACATTAGACCAAAAACTAAATTTTAAAGAGCACCTAGACAATACATGTCTTAAAGCAATCAGTTGCGGGCGATCTTTATATCCTCTACTGAATAGGAAGTCAAAATTGAATTTTAAAAATAAATTACTTTTATTCAAAATGTGTATAAGGCCAATTCTTACGTATGGCTGCCAAATCTGGTATGATTGTGCCAGGTCACACCTGAAAAAGTTACAAGTAATACAGAATAAGAATTTGAAAATAATTTACAATCTGCCTTCAAGATTTCCTACTGCTGAACTGCATTCAAAGCCTTACATCCACATGATTGAAAACTTTATAACCGACTTGGCGCTGTCATTTAGAGAAAAATGCAGAAGGTCAAACTACACCCATCTGAGAGGATTGATTTGATAACTTCTAATTTCAGCTATACTATTGTGTATAGCATTCATTAGATGTTGTCTTAGAGCTTCTCAATTCTCTTATGTGATATTAAATTTTAGGTTTTTTTACTATCTTTTTCCTATTAAATAGATAATTTTAATAAGTATTTAATAATAATCAAAATGTGATAAATTTGTTGAAATATCCTTAAGATAGAAACTCAAAACACTGTTAATAATTTCACTTATCCAATGTTCCTATGATAGAAAATAAATAAAAAAAAACAATAAACATTTTTCAAACGCTTTAAGAAGATTTAGTAGCTATACGTCTGTCTTGAATTGAACGTGGAATTTTTTTTAATTTTTCTTCTTATTTTAAGTATCTCTTCACTTGGATTGCCGCTCAAGCAATGGGTTACTTTAAAGACCCAAGTATGTTATTCTTATAGGCAGAATAAATTCTTACAATAAATAAATATATAACATATTAACATAAAGTCAATAAATTAAATCTGTTTTGTTTGTTGCTTCGAATTTACTGCATAGACTATCCCGGTAAATGCGTATATAAAACTAATACTTTCACCAGGGGAAGAGCTAAATTGCCCACTGCCTGTGGACGATTTATATGCGGTGCAAACAGTTTCGGCGCAATACATACGTAAGTATTACAATATTTTCTTTACAAACTTCATAGCACTTATCATAACTAAAATAATTTCCAATTGTTTACATAATTTTATCATTTCTTTTAGATGTGGTGTTATGCTGCCACCACCAGGATGTAAATATACAGATTATGTTGATATTAATGCCCCATATCCTGATTGCTGTGAAAAGAAAATTGTTTGTTGAATATGAATTAAATTAATAGTTTCAAACTAATAGAACTATTAAGCATAAGTGTAATTTAGTCCAAAGATGCAATAAAGAAGAATAAACTCAATAATATTGATATACGTATATTTATATAAAAATGCATTTTATGCAATAAGCTAATCTTTAGCGAATTTGCATTAAACACTTACTGTGTTGTAAAATGTTAAAACCAACAATTATGTTATAATATTTTGTTATTATCATTTGTATATGAATATGTTTTGAAGTCGCATAGTCTAGTAGGTAGTGTGTTGACCGTGCTTACAGGTCATTGCGTCATGGGTAGACACGCGGAAAGAATGAGGCTCCCTTTCAACGACTTCCGCCGTGGATGCAGGTCCACTGAGGAAGAGGAGACTGTTGTTCACTTTCTCTGCCAGTGCCCGTCTCTTGCTAGGTGTAGATATAGGTTATTTGGCTCCCCATTCCTGGTTAGCTTAACGGAGCTATCATCTATTGCCATCAAGGATATAGCTTCGTTCATCAAACTTTCTGGCTGGTTTTCCGGTGCGGGGTAGTCGTGCTTTTGTTGTGCAGCCCTTGCGCTGGCCAACTTCTTCCTTTTCCCTGATTTTGGTGGAACATGGTTAGTACAGGGACAAACAAAACAAGCATACATCCTTCATTTGAGTATTGTAGTGTTCGTACGCGAATCATACTTATTTTGTGATTCTTGAAAATGTTGAGTAAAGCAGAGTCGAAATCAACAACATCATGCATATTTTTAAGTATGAGTACGATGAGTACTTCAAAGTTTGAATATGAGTAGTATGAGTAGTATGATATTAAAATAAGTATGAATGCGTATAAGTATCAGAAATTATGAGTATGTTTCGAATCTATTCATCGTTTTGAATACTCATTGCTGATCTCTGGTTCAAACCCGCGTCTCCAACAAAACAAAATATGAAAATTTTTTCTTCGGTGACTTCCTCTCAGCAGATTTCTGGCAAAAACGCTGAGTGCAAATAAAGTTGCCATTAAAAGTTTCTCAAAAATTTGTTGTTAGAAATCGACTTTAAGCTGTAGGTATAAAATTAACACACGCAACATAAATGGTGTGAGAAGCTAGGTCGTGATCCTAACTGAAAGGTAAAAACAACGAAAATTATATTGAAATGGACGATAAACGTGCATAACAAAGCATCTTATTTAGCCTTGAAATCTTTTATATAAAATGAATGTTTTTTTCTTTTGCTTATATGTATGTCCGTATATATTGTTCTTGCTTGATAGCCATCAGTTGAATATTTTATTAGGTGTATGTTGCCAATGTCAATAAGATATTTATAAGGACCTAAAACACAATCAACAAAAAGCAATCACCATCTTAAACGAATAATTCGAGTTTTATGTGGAGAATCTTTTTGGATTCAAGAAGAGACCGAAATAAGAGGCATAAAAAACATACTCAAAATTTATAGCCTTGTGGCAGCAGCAGTATTAGAATAACACCATGTTGGAATAACAGAAAAAGTAATAATAACATAATGGCCACGTAATATTTTACCACGGTTTTTTATGTTATTTTATACGGCTTGGTTTTAAAAGGGGTAATTTTCGAATAAAAAAAGCGCCGCTTATGTATCATTTAAGCCATAAACTTTTAAATGTTAATAAGTGTGCGACTTTTGAGGGAATTTATTAGCTTGTTAATATTTATTCACATTTATACGGTGTTCAATATGTACCTTTACTGCGTAAATCGCAATAAACGCCATTATTAAGCTCAATATTTCATATATTCAATATTTCATATAAAGTTTCAATTAATTATTGCGCAGTAAATACTCAAATTATTATAATATTTAGTAAAACTTAAAAAGCAAGACTGTCATAAGTATGTTCAGAGCGCATACTACAATTAACCGAACACTTTCTGTTGATATTTGACAACTCAAACAAACAAAACAAAAAACAAAAAAACATAATAGAAATGAATGTTGTTGAAACAACCAGCTGTTTTGTTTAGCAGCTGTCAAATGAATATTGAATAAGCAGCTGAACTGCGTATATTCTCATGTCTGAACACTTAATATATAGAACTCAATAAACCGAATATTGACTCAATAACAGTGCATATCTGAACATAGTATTATGTATCAGTATAGTATTAAGTAATTTATGCTGCATTAATTGTTTGATAACAACTCTATAAGTATGACAGATAATTTTAATAGTAACATTTAAGAATAAGATGTAAAATTCTAAGTTTTTAAATTGTCATTGTTTTGGCATATATCATAGAGAAAGTTTAAAAAACTTTTGCTAATAATTTGCGTTATAAGCATCAGCCACACTTAGTATGACGCAACCACCTGTGCACTTACAGTTTCATAAGCATCCGCCTACATTCTGAACCACGAATATTTATGAAAACCATTATAGTGTGTTCCATTGGTACCAGATGGAAGTGTAGCAAGTAAAACTTGTAGCATTCATTCAGTGTGTCGTTTCTTTGTTGTTTTTCTCTTGAAACTTTTTGCAATTGTTGCTATTGTTAAACAACAATAGAGTACTTGGCCAAGTTTTTGATGTATGTACTATGCATATATTCAGAGTTGCAAACACTTTGTTTCAATTTTATACCCTACAATACATGCAAACTGACAATCGTACCACGTAACGTTAAGTTTAATTAAGACGAAATTTGTTCCTGTGATGGATACTAGGAAGGTAGGTGAAGGTGGTTGTGCTCCTAAAGGTGTTTGATAAACATCACTAGGCCATATAAAACAGATTGTAATACCACAGTTTTACATTTCCCCCATTTTTTGAAACAAACGGAGCTTTTGATGAAGCTCCTCAGACTATCAATGTATGTTGTTACGTTTGAAATATGAGTTCGTAGGTTGCAAATAAAACAAAAATAAATTTCTGTTTAGTTTTAAATCAATTCTCTATTGTTCTCACAATACCGTGTATTTATTATTCTTATTTACACTCTTCCGCGTAAACAGTTACACTTGTTCGTTAGATCTTTACAGCGGAGTCCTTTAAACCACAATTATTCCCTTCACACGTAACGCATCTTCACACAAGACTGACTGAATTCTTTCTAATCCCGTTGCCTGCTTTGCCTTGCCTTTTATATCGCAGGGTAAACAGTCTGATGAATGCTCTCGAAGGAGAATGACATTGCTTCGCGATATCTCTATAAATGTAAACATGTTGTTTACGTTATTGTTGTTTGTTTATTTTGTTTACGTTCGTCCTTGCAGTGTAATTGTTGTCTGTTTGTTTACTTTGTTTATTCCCTCTTTTTATACCGATGTTGTTTCTATATTTTTGTTTATTCGTTGATCATGTAAACAAGTCCATTGTTTTGTTTTTGTAGCTTTTGTTTACCATTTTAGTAACACCATTTCCATTTTCTTAACAATATCATTTATCGTTTCAAGTATCTTTGTACACAGAGAGAAAAAAGACGTTTTAAAATTATACACGTTTGGTACCAAATTGAAACAAAAGTGTTTATAATTTTTCAACAACATCTGTTGTTGATTTGATACACGACGTTATCAAATCAACAAAAAAAGTAAATAATAGCCGACGTTGTCAAATCATAAACCTTGTCGTTTATTCGTTGTCGAAATTTCAACGAAATGACAACAAAGCGTTGTCGAATCATAAACATTGTCGTTTATTCGTTGTCAAATTTCAACGAAATGACAACGAAGGGTTGTCGAAATAACAACAATGCGTTGTTTCAATGACAATGAGGCGTTGTCAAAATTACCACGGTGGTTGTCAAAATGATAGCTGGGTGTTATTAAAATTTTATACACATCCGTTGTCGAAATGTTAACAAACGTGGTAAGCTCACTTTTGACAACGGATTGTATCAATTTCGGTACTTTTCTACCGGTTTTTTCTCTCTGTGTAGTAGATACCAGTACTTGCCCTAGTCTAGTAGGTAGTTTAATGGCTTATTATACGCGAGGCCATGGGTCAAACCCAAGGACCGACATTTCCATCAAAACGAAATATGAAAAAATATTTCCTCGGCGGTAGCCTCTCAATAGATTTCTGGCAAAAAAACTGAGAGAAAATAAAATTGCTACCCTTGGGTAAAATTAGCACACACAACATACGTGGCGTGCCAAGCTTGATCATAATCCTGAATGAAGGTTTGTTATGACCAAATATGTATGTGTGTGTGTAGTAAACGCTAATGTTCGTTTTACTCCCTTGAAATACTGTGGATCATATTGAAATTGATCTACTTGCAATCAGTTATTTTGTTTAAAATTTCAAAATTTGCACTTCAATTAGAAATTATATAAAAAGTCAAAGGGAAATTGCAAAAATCGTTAATAAAACATGAACAAGAGTAAGACATCACTCACCATTTTAAAAATGATCGCTGAGCAAGAAGTAAACAAACAAATATGTCCGAAAAAGGTTGTTATGGAACGAGAAGAAAGTCGGAACTTCAACCAGATCAAATTCAATTCAAGATTAAGTGAGATATGACTGCAAAATGAAAAACAATACACCAAATTCTCTGGAAGAATGGTTTTAAAGGCATCAAGATTGCAGTAAAAAGATTCGATTTCAGCTTGCTTATTGCTTCGTTGGGAAAATTTTTACCTTTTTGGAAGATTTTCTTGTTCACATCCGAAAGCAAATACAATATTTCTAGTTCAGAATATTTGGAGAAAACCCTATCAGGAGATGAATTCGAATCCTTGCGTTCTATTGCCAAAGATGGTGAAGGGCAATGGTGTCGGCTGGGTGTTCAGCTGCTGGCGTCTGTTAATTCCATTTTGTGGAAGAAAATGAAGGGATGGGATGCATACAAACAAGGTAAAGTTTCTAAATTTGGTCAACGTGGCGACCTCCAGGACGACCCTTGTCTTGCTGTATCGTGAAATTGACACATTTTGCGATAAACAATCTAGAACCATCAAAAGTTTTGATAGTTCTTATCATTTGATAAGATGACATATATAAAAACATATAACACGACTGTTATACTATTTAAATAATAACTACGGTAATTTTTGTCCGATTTGATCGAATGTCAATCTCTTCACAAGATAATGCACTTTCAGCACGTCATCACTAATTTTATATTTTTTAATTATATTTCGCAATTAATAGTGGCTAAACTAAAAAAAATTAGAAATAAATCATATTTTCCAAGTTTACGCGATCAAAACTCATTACACGTAAGTTTGAATCATATGTTTATGTATACCATTTTAAAGGCTCATCTGTCCCCTTTTCAAAAAACCTTGTACTTTTAAAAAAAGGTTAAAAAATATTTTATTAATTAATAATTTTGTGTGAAAAGGTCAAAAATATCGTTTTTATCAAGTAAAACAAGTTTGGAGGGTTCGAGAAATAAAAAAAAAATTTTTGAGTTCTACTCAACAAAACTACGATCTACACTATGTCAATCTTGACTGTCGCTGCGTGTAATTAATTATTTACGAATTTTTTAAATTTTCTTTGAAGAAATTAAAAACTATTCTTAATTTTCCCTTTTTAACACAAAATAAATAAACAAAATAATTTTTTTAGCTTTTTTCTTTTCTTCTCAAGAGTAGTAAACAAACATGCATGCATGAGTAAAGAAATTACAGTACAATGGGTCGTATAAGTATTGTTGAATAGTAAAATATTACTTATGCGTAGCAGCGCATATTTAATTTACATTTAATTTTTGTACTTTATCCCCCAGTTTTCACTCTGCATATCTGTGGCTCCTAACACATTCGCTTCGCAAAAATTATAACATTTTTTGCTTCCCCTAATTAAGCCTTTAAGCCTTTTACCGGCTGCAGTTTTTAGCGTTTTTCAAATGTTATAATTGTCATGTCTGGTTAGTCGTCATCTCTTCTTCCCCATATCTACAGATCCTGCTGATATGAAATAGAAATAAATATTTGGTTTTTAGCACAACAGGTTTATTATGTTCAAATTTAGTTCATAACTGTAGGTGTTATTCAAAAATTTAAATACAGTAGTAGGGGCAAAATAATTCTGCTTTAGCGACTGTAGCTTTTGGACTTATTTATAATTCCATTCGTTTTCCTCATTTTTTAACTGTCGTTGTTGTTGTTGTTGCAGTTGCAATTTTTATTGAAACAATATTCATATTGGGCGTACTTTTAAAACTTTTCAAAAAGTTTTTTTTTTCAATGACATTTCATGTGTTTGCGACGTCTAGCATTTCAAGTGTTTTCTTGTTCTTTCATTCATTCACTCGCAGATTGGATTGCTTATTTGCAGTTTCATAAATGCGTTATTAGTAAACTTTAACTTTCTTTTTAAAATTTTTAAAATATTTCAATGTATAAAGTGAGATAAGTTGAATGGAGATTAAAAAGTTAACCTAAAAGACTTCGAAAGTATTTCAAGTTTACTTCCCATCAAATCTACGTACATATTTTTCATAAGAAGAGAAGCTGTAAAATATTTTTAAATCAAGTATGTATTGACAAAGAATTATTGTTACTTGAGTGAAAATTAATTAACACATTCTGAAGGTAATAATAATTACATTATGATTTAAATTTAAATTTTTTAGTACTTTTCTTAGCACTCTACAATATGAATGCCTGCTTTGCCATTTTCTCTCTGAAACTACATACTATGTAGTCTCTTCTAGCCCTATGACGAATGATGTGGAGCTTACCGTCTAATCGATGCAAACCTTTTGCAGTATTAAGATTATGTATTATTATTATGAAGAAATTGGTAGCACATATTTCAAGACCCCAGAAAAAGAGTTTTCCCAACAATTTAAGATATCACGTTAAAATACCCGGTTTTTGTCTAATTTGTTCGGAATATTTCATTTTCCTTTTTGCTATCATTACCCTGTTGAAAAAATATATACAATCAACCCTCCTATAACGCGGTGAGTGCGTACCGCGTTATATGGAAACCGCGCTATAAGAAACTCAGATTTCACCGTACAAACCAGGCTAATTCGTAGAGCGTTCTATGGAAACCGTCTCCCGCGTTTAATGTTTATTGAATTCAAGAGTTCATATAAGGATTGATAAAAAAATGAAATAAAAACTAAACTAAAAGACTACAAGGAACTTATGGGATGTTATTGAACGGAAACCGCGCAGTAAGAGTACCGCGTTATAGGAGGGCTCCGCGTTATATGGAAACCGCGTTTTGAAAGTACCGCGTTATAGGAGGGTTTACGGTATTGTGAATTTAATAAATTACTTTTATTTTTTGTATTTATTCACGGCAGTTTTAAGACTCGATTACTCAAATGTACACCTAGCGTAATGTAGCGAATGTTCGTTCTTAGTATATGAAGAGTACTGTAAATGTTTACTGAAATGTACTACTGTCTCGTTCAAGGCGAAGGTGGTGTTGTGAGTCCCGGTCAGTGTTTTTAAAGTGCGAGTGATTGTCAAATGTTTACGTTATATATACATATTTTCATTTAAATATAAATTTAAATTTGTGTTTTTTAAATAAATTGTTAAAAACATAAATATTCAGAATACGGAAGTTTATATATAATTACATATCTATAACTTTTATAAGTTTTATATTGAAATTTAAGTTTCTTTTTAGTTAATAATTTTTTAACCAATTTTTAGTTTTGTGTCTTAATTTGGGAATTTTTAAAAACGCGTAAGTGCAAGTTATGTGGGAAGAGAAATGAGCCTGACAAAGCATCTTTTGTAATGAGCCTAAACGCGGTGACGGGAGACTGAAGTGGAGTCAGTTGCATAAGGTCAATTTTATACCAAATGACCGAGTGTGTGGTGACCACTTTCCTACCTCAAAAAAGAAAACGTTATTGGCCGAGGCCAATCATTTGAAAGCCTTCAACACCGAAAGAATTTCCATTACCACATGTGTCCACTTTACAACGCTGGTGTCGAAAAGTGCGGGTAGAGGAAGGCGTTAATGACTCATCAGTAGATTTCATGAGGCACATTATTAATTTATCTGATGATGAAAAGGTATGTGTACTCGCCTTTGATGAAATGAAAGTAATGGAGACATTTGAATACGACACCAAACTAAACAAAGTTAGGAAGCCAACTAACATCGTGCAGATGGTTATGGCACATGGTTTAAAGAAATCATGGAAGCAGCCGGTGTTTAATGACTTCGACTGTAAAATGTCAAGAGACATTTACAATAGTCTCGAATATGGCCTCGTCTAAGCTGTGGAAAGACTTAGGAGTTTCCCCAGGTAAGTGACATATACGCAATATGTTAACAATATGCTACGCAACCACTACACTGAACATATTTTTCTTACTCCTACTATGACGATTGTTAATAGCTTGACAAGGCAGGATGTAACTAGAAATCAAGTAAATAAAAAACAATAATTAGAAAATCATACATAAAACATAAAACAAACTAACACCAAATCATATATATTTTATATTATAAAGATCATTTATAAAACAAATATTTAACTATATTTTCCATTTTTTTATTACATTTTTAGAAAAGCCTTAGTTCCCAAAACCGGCCAATGAAATAGGGAAAGTATTTACGTTTGTCGATGCTCCCCATATTCTAAAATTAATACGATCTTTTCATTGATACCGGCTTGTAGTACAATGGGAAAGTTCTAACTGCAGCCACAATTTCCGAAGTACACTTCAAGAAGTAATACTTCAATTACATTTAAGTTAAGCACGGAAAATATATCCGTGAAAGGCGCAGTTAACATTTTATTTTTAATCCTTTTAACTTACAACCAAGTTTATTTTAATAACAGGAAGGCAAAAAGTGAAATTAGCGGCCCAACTTTTTTCAAATTCTGTTTTGCCAAATTGCCATGAGCGGTTACTGAATTCAGCAACGGATATTGTATTCTATGTGAAAAAATTACCGCAAGTTTTGCCCATTCTACGTTAGCCATAACCAAAATAACTATTCACAACATAGTGGATGAAATGCAAGATCTGCCAAAAACATCACCACTGTCCATGACAGTTTGCAGGATGATTCGAGGCAGTCGAATTCACATCGTAGACCACAGCTTGACGAAGTTTGAATACATTCGAAGATATGTCACATGAAGATGATGTCGCATTAGTCTAGTCGCTAGCGTGTTCGATAATTAGACGTGAGATCAGACATCTCTAATGAAAAATATTTCTTCACTTTCTTTCTCTCAGCAGATTTTTGGCTAATGTTATGAAGAGTTTTATTAATAAACTGTCGTTTGGAATCGACTTTAAACTGTACGAAATTAGCACACACAATATAAGTGGTATAATAAATTAGCTAGTAATTCTGACAGCAGGGTTGTTATGACCAATTATGTATGTAAAACACTTAGTTTTATTTAAATTTAGAAATTTTAAACGCTTAATCAAAGACCTGACGCCATTTTCATAAATTTGGACCAGTTACTACTAATCAACGAGCACCATTTGTTTTCTTTGATAAGTAATGTAAGTCAGTTAAAAGTTTGGATATAGAGGAATTCAGCGAATTTTAAACATCAATTTCGTTTTTTATTTTTATATATAAAATCTTAAGAGATTTAAATTTTAATCCATTAACGAACGGCAAGAATTTTGTTTTATATCACACGTAGGTAATCTCATTCATTTTTAATATTTTTTTTTTTACAAAAGATGAGAATTTTTATATTCACTGCAATGGTGTGTTTTACAACAACGGAAGTTTATTAAAGTAATATTTTAAATTAAAACTCAACGTTACGCGCAATAAAAACTTTACATGTGGCTTCGAAAGAACCATCCGTTTAAAATATCCATTAACATACATGCTTATATTAATATTTATTGCTTTAAGTCCCACCTGCTCCTTACATATATTTTAATAAGTTTCCTTCTGTGATTTAAAAATCATAAATATAATATACAATCGCGTAATGCATACGTGTATATCTACTATATACCATTTACAGCCGTTTTATTATATAGCACGTTGTAGTTAAAAGACAAACTTAAAGTGTATAATAAAATGATTGGCAAATGAGTTTTATAAAAAAATAATTCAATATATAGTACATATGAAAACAACTTCCATATAGAATATTTTTATATTATTTGCGTATATTCTACATATATATTTTTATATATGTATTGTTACGAAAATGGAAATGGTGTTATTAAAATGATAAACCAAAAGCTACAAAAACAAAGCAATGGACTTGTTTACATACTTACTTACTTACTTAATTGGCCATAACAACCCGTTTAACGGATTTCGGCCTGCCGTAACACATCCTTCCAGGCGCCTCTGCTTCTTGCGCGCCTACGCCAGTTGGTCACACCAATCGATGACAGGGCTTCCTCGATTTGGTCCTTCCAACGGATACAAGGTCGTCCTCTTCGCCGACTTCCGCAGATTCCCGCATCAAATACCCGTCTCGCCGGAGCATCCTCCTCCATTCGAACGACATGGCCGAGCCAGCGCAGCCGCTGGATATTAATGCGCTGTACAACGTCTACGTCGTTGAGGAGCTCATACAGCTCACTGTTGGATCGGATACGGAAATCATCGCCAACCCGCACTGGACCGAAGATCTTGCGTAGGACTTTTCTCTCGAACACTCGCAAGGCTGCTGCATCTGTTCTTAATAGGGTCCATGCCTCTGCGCCATAGAGAAGCACGGGGAGGATGAGCGTCTTGTAGAGTGTTAGTTTTGTCGCGCGAGAGAGGTCTCTGCTACTCAATTGCCTACTGAGACCATAGTAACACCTGTTGGCAAGGGTGATCCTACGCTTGATCTCCAGACTGACATCATTTCTGGTGGTAACGGCGGAGCCAAGATAGATGAATTCCTTGACCGTATCAAAAGTATAGTTATCGGCCGTAATCTGAGAATCAATACGCCGCGCGTCTCTACTTGTCGATAACATATACTTTGTTTTGCCCTCATTTACTGCCAGACCCATCTTACTAGACTCTCGTTCAATAGCACTAAAGGCAGCAGTAACATCTCGCTTGGTACGCCCTATAATGTCAATGTCGTCAGCGAACGCAAGCAACTGGACACTTTTTTGAAAAATAGTGCCATTGCGATGCACTCCCGCCTTTCGCAGAACACTCTCCATGACGAAGTTGAAGAGGTCGCATGATAAGGGATCGCCTTGTCTGAAACCTCGCACGGTATCAAAAGGTTCGGAGAGGTCCTTTCCTACCTTGACGGAGCTGCAGGAATTGCTCAACGTCATTCTGCATAGCCTTATCAGCTTCGCAGGTATACCGAGCTCAGACATTGCGGCAAAAACACGATCCCTTATGGGGCTATCGAAGGCTGCCTTATAGTCGACAAAAAGATGGTGTGTGTCGACTTGTTTCTCGTGGGTCTTTTCCAGGATTTGGCGTAGTGTGAAGATCTGGTCTTGTTTACATAATCAGTATAAAAAGGGGATAAATAAAGTAAACAAACAGGCAACAACAACACTGCAAGGACAAACGTAAACAAAATACTCAAACAACAATAACGTATTCAACACGTTTACATTTATAGAAATTTCGCGAAGGCAAAGTTATACTACTTCGAGAGCATTCATCAGACTATTTACCCTGCGATATATAATGCAAGACAAAGCAAGCGACGGGATCAGAAAGAACTTCAGTCAGTCTTGTTTGAAGATCTCCGGTATAAAGATCAAAGGAGCAATTGTTATTGTGTACGCGAAAGAGTGTAAAGAAGAATATCAATTAAAGCAAATTATTGTTGCTTAAATCAAGTTGCGAACAGTGGCACACGGAATTGTGCGAACAATAGAAAATTTATTTAAAACTAAACATAAACATATTTTTATTTGTAATCTACGAACTTATGTTTTAAACGTTTTTAAAAAGGGTAAAAACGTAACAGTATGTATATTATTTTCTTATATAACACATTTGTGTTAATACATTTTCCAAACTGTAACCAAACTTCTAATAAAACGTGTTTAAACTCACTCAACAATGATAAATTTATTCCATAAATCATAAGTTAGCAGAAAATCAATTGCACGTCTTCGTAGTGTCAAAATTTTCGTAACAATTGATGAATCAGTTTCAGTTGGACTCGTTGAATGTACAATGCATTCATTTGAACTAGTTTTGTTATCTCTTCCTATTACTTGTTCTCCACAATTTTAGCCCGAATCTCTTATATCTTCTCCTACTTCCCTAGTCTATATTGTCTAATAAAACTTTATTCTTTCTCATTTGACAGCTAAAGTTATTCCAAAACACATTACATTTCTCTACAACCATTCTAATAACTAATTGTTCCCAACATTAGGAATAGCCGAAGAGAGACATCGTATAGATGACCAGCTTTATCGATGTGTTCTTTGCGAAAACTTTCACTCCTTACGGTTTTGTAAAAAATTCCTAAGAATGATGGTCAAGAAGAGGGAAGACATTAGGGGTGTCAAAATATCGATGGCACTATCGATAGTATCGATAGTTTATATTTTTCGTTACTATCGATGTTTTTTTTTTTACAAAATGTTAACATTTAACTATTACCGATAGTTTTTTTTCACTATCGATAGTAAATTGAGGGGTGTGGAAACAAAGGCAGCAATCTCCACTTTTGTAGTTTTCGAAATTAATAAGAAAAACTTGTATTATTAAAGACAATTGTATTTTATAATGAATTTTTTTGTTAATTAGTATAGAAGAAAAAGATAAATATGCCGACCAAGTTTGATCCATATCCTCACTGAAGTTTTTGGGAAAATGCGAACGGAAATTTGCAGATTGAGTTAGTTTCAACAAAGTGGAGATTGCTGCCTTTGTTTCCACACCCCTCAAATGTTCCACAACTAACTTTTTGTTTGCATTTATAAACTGGTGACCCACAGTATTATTATAAAATGGAGAGTGAAGTAAAGACATTAACTGACTAACATGTGCTACTTAGATGTATTTATTTATCCCTAAAACAATTATTTTTATTTCCAGACACGTTCAAGTGATATGAAAGAGATGCAAATACTTGCTTTTGTGTATTTGTATTTGTGTATCCCAGCTACCTCGACTGAGTCGAAAAGAATGTTTAGTAAAGCTGGTCAAATAGTTTCGAATAGACGTACAGAATTAAAAGAAAATTTCGTAGATATGCTTCTTTTTACAAGCAAGAACAATTGGTTGACAGACACTTCATCTTAAATACATACTTCATATTTAATTTTTTGATTTTTGAACTAAGAAATAAAGTTCGGTTTTGTTTATTTTTGTTTATACAAAATGCGTTATTTAGTATTTTAACCTGTTAAATTCAAATATGTATATAAATGTATTATTTGAGAGACTCCGATAGTGTTACGATAGTATCGCCGATATATCGATGTTTTTTATAAGAACTGATAGTTTAGATTCGATATATCGATATATTTTTATGAACTATCAAAAACTATCGATAGTAGTACTATCGATAGTTTGACACCTCTAGAAGACATAGTTAAAAGGCAACGTTATTGCATAAATTGCCTTGCCAAGAGCCACGACCTAAGAAGGTGCACGTCAATAGATACGTGCAAGAAGTGCGATAGTTACATTTGATAATTACATTTGAGTAATTATAATAACAAATTTTTTTTTTTTTTCAATTCATTTTTATTTGCAATCTATTTTACAAAATTAAAATAATAAGCAAATTAAATAATAATTAAAAATAACTTATAGATTAAGTTCCAATGAACTCAATATACGAAAATACAAAATTGTATAGTTAAATTAATATATACATATTTATTTACATATTTCTATTTTCTAAAGGGTAGGTCAAGTACATGAAACCTTTTTAATCTTTGTATTTCTTCACTATCATTTAATAGGTTAATTGCTAGCACATTTGTGTGGTTACTTAATCTATTGAGGTATCTTTCACTAAATCGATTAATTTCGTCTTTAACTTTTGCAATTTTTAGATCGTTGTGTATATTGTCGTTTTTCACAAACCAAGGGGCATTTGTTAATAATCTTAAAGTTTTTGATTGGTATCTCTGTAATATTTCAATATTCGAGTTACTAGCAGTCCCCCAAAGTTGAATACCGTATGTCCATATCGGCTTAAGAATTGTTTTATATAGTAAAACTTTATTTTCTAAACTTAGCCCAGATCCAGGTTTTAATAGCCAATACATTTTTCCTGTTTTAATGTTCAGTTGCTTTCGCTTATTTTTTATGTGTGTTTTCCATGTTAGCCTCCTATCAAGATGAAGGCCTAAATACTTGACTGTATTACCTGTAGGTACAATGCATCCATTTAAATATACTGGAGAACATTCTTCTTTTCTCAAAGTAAAGGTTACATGAACCGATTTTTGTGTGTTTACTTTTATGTTCCACTTCTGCAACCAATCTTGGATAAGATTTATTTGATTTTGTAACAATTCCGAGGCTATAATAGGGGAATAATTAGACGATAATATAGCAGTGTCATCGGCAAATGTTGCAGTAGTTAGATTCTCCATTATCGGCATATCAGACGTAAAGACAGTATATAGTACTGGACCCAAAACACTTCCTTGTGGTATTCCCGAGTTGATGACATCAAAATCTGAGTATTCTTCATTAATACTAACAAAGAAGTGTCTTTCGTGGAGATATGATTTTAGCAGCAAGTAAAATGGTGCTGGTAGAAGCATTTTAAGTTTGTATAAGAGCCCAAAGTGCCAAACCCTATCAAAGGCTTGTTCAACATCTAAAAACACTGCAGAACAGTACAGTTTCTTTTCTAGAGCATTAGAAATGTGATTAACAATACGATGACATTGTTCATGTGTGCCATGTTTGTGTCTGAAACCAAATTGATAATCAGGAATTATGTTTTGTTTCTCTAGAATAGGCAGTAGTCTTTTGAGAAGGAGACGTTCAAAAATCTTTGAAAAACAGCTTAATAAGCTAATTGGCCTGTAAGATGAAACAGCATTTTCAGGTTTGTTGGGTTTCAGTATCATAATTATTTTTGCAAATTTCCATTGCGATGGGAAATGATTTAATCTTAAAATTGAATTAAAAATGGTTGTAAGAAAAATTATGCCTTTCTTTGGAAGAGATTTGAGTACTTTTGAGTCAATATTATCGTAACCTGGTGATTTCGTGCTGTTAAGTTTATCAATAGTATCTTTTACTTCTGTTGGACTTATATGTTTAATAGGACGATCCATTTGACAAGGTATATCCAAAAAATTTAAAATATCATTTCTAACTGATTGACTATTTAAGACAAATGGACAGAATGTTGATTTTAAATGTTCTTTAAATGCATTTGCTTTACTAATGTCTGATCTACACCATTCGTCATTACTATTTTTTATGGGAATATTTCTTTTTATTGGCCTTTTAAGATATTTTATAGCATTCCATAGTATATGTTCATTATCATTAGACACATTCAGATTAATTAAATAATTTCTTACAGAGTCATTCTTATAATCCCTTAATCGACTTTTTAAGTGTTGTGATGCTCTATTAAAATTTGTTTTGTCTAATGGACTTCTGGTATTTTGGTACACTCTTCTTAATCTTCTTTTATTAGCAATGAGTTCTCTTATTTCAGCCGATAATCTAACAATATTTCCACGAGGTTGGAGAGATTCTTGGGGAGTGGATACAAAAGCTGCTTCGTGAATTACATTGGTAAAACATTCAACAGTGTCGTCTAAGTCATAGCTATCTTTAATTCGTACATTCAAATTTAAATGTTCATTAATCCAATTTTCAAAATACTGCATATTTGTTTTAGATGTGATTGTTTTAACTTTGTTGGCTACGGTTTGAAATAATGTACTGAAAGTCAAAATTACAGGGCTGTGATCAGAGCTTAAATCAGCACTATCAGAAATATCCAGAAATGATCTTGATATTCCTTTGTAAACATAGAAATCCAGAAGATCAGGTATTTTGTTATTGTCACTAGGCCAATATGTAGGGTTACCTGTAGATAAAGTTGAGTAATTGTTTTTTGAAATGCATTTATATAACTCTCTTCCTTTAGGGTTTGCCAATCGGGATCCCCACCAAGTGTGCTTGGCATTATAGTCACCACCAACAATGAATTTGGGGCCAAGATCTTTAAAAAAGTTTTCATATTGTTCACATTTAACACTATGTCTTGGTGGAAAATATACCGAATATATAATTATAGTGTTGTTATCACATGTTAGTTTTACACCTGCAGCTTGAAGAAAGTTTTCTTCAATAGAATTCACAATTTCATATTTTATATTATTTTTAATTAAAATAGCTGCTCCACCATGAGCTCTTCCATCAGGATGGTTAGCAGTAACAATATCATAGTCTTTTATCCTAAAAAAGGATCTATTTGTAAAATGCGTTTCAGAGACTAAAAAGATGTCGATATAGTTATTTTTTATAAAGATTTCAATTTCATTTGTATGGTTAGATAAACCGTTAGCGTTCCACATTGCTATCCTTAAGTTTATTTGCATAATTTAGCCATTAACATTGACATCATATTCATTAAATTCTCCATCATTTTTTCAAGTTGATCCATACGAGTGTTTTCGCTTGCGTTTGTAGATTTGACTGCTTCTGAATATGACACATTAAAACGATTTTGATTTGGCTGATTAAAATTGGTATTATTTAGTTGTGGAAACTCTGTAGAGTTTAAGTTTACATTAGATGTTCTTTGACCATTTGAATATTTTGTAGTTGTCCTATTAGAAACAAGATGTTGGTAGACTCTACAACCTTTGTAATTGGCAGTGTGATTTAACATACAATGGACGCAACGGGGAGGAGTGTTAATAGGTTTTTTACATTCAACAGTTGCATGATCCATGCCGCACTTAACACATCTGAACGGTTTTTTACAGTATGCCTTTGTGTGTCCAAATTGTTGACAACGATGGCACTGCACTAAATCATAGGTTCTTCTAGGTGGTTCAATTTTAACAACTGCCCGATTTATAAACTTTATTTCATATATGGTTTTGTTGGTAGGGTTTGGATCCAAGTCCACAAAAAACATTGAAAGTGGTTCTTTTGTGACACGACTCCTTACATTTGTCACAGATCTTACTGAATGACCTATTGCTAAGAGTTCGGCTTTAATATCTTCCGTCGGTGTAGTAGGATGAAGTCCTTTAATAACAACTCTGAATGATCTTTCGTGCTTTAATTGGTATGTATGAAAACTAATATTAGATCTATTTAGATATTCTATGACTTTCCTATAAGAATCTACAGATTTAATCATTAATCGAACCTGATTTTCTCTCAATGACTTATAGCTAAAATCAGTAGCAGAAATAACTTCGCTTAATTTTTTTACCATAAGATTAATATTTTCCACATTAGGAATGTAAATAGGAGGAGGTTTTGGTATTGCTTTATGAGCTTCATCTGCTTCTTCGTCATTAGTATCAAGGGCTGAGTATCTATTGTTGTTGGATGATGTAGATGGTACTTCATGTATATTAACTCTTTTATTATTATGTTGAGGAGATTCAATTCGTTTTCGTTTTATTCTAACACTTTGCCAAACCGGTTCAGCTACGTTGTTGTTATTTTCACTTGTTCGTAGCATTTCAGCATCATTAGCATCTTCACTACTGACATCACTTAAGTTAGGCATCGCGTAGTAATTTTGTTTTTATACAAAAGAATGCAATATTTTTAAGTGCATTCCTGCATTAAAATTGTTTTTATTTATTTTTTTTTTTTTATTTTTTATTTTATTTTTTTGAATAAGTAAATGTTTGTTTTTGTTAATAACTGTAGTCTATTATGTTTTTGTTTTGTTTTAATTTTTTTTTAATTTTTTATTTTTTACGAAAAATTAGCACACTAAACGTCTGTTTGCGATCGCGGTCAAACCAAGACTCCAATAACAAATTTTCTTCAGAATATTTGCCCAATTGTTTTAATCCTTATATCCCACTCTTCTGAAATAGAATTTGTTTTAAAAATAACACAAGTTATTTCATAGGCTAAAAAACAACTTGTATGTATATATCGGGTTATCCATTTCGTGGTTTCAAAAGTAAACGTAAATAAAACACATATAAAATATTTTTTTCATGATATTTATTTTTTATTGTAAAGTTTGAACGTTGACATTATGTGTGAAACACTACATCACTTAAATTACCTTCACGCGAAGTGTTGCAAGCATTGATTCTTTTGAGGAGGTAATCTTTGACCACTTTTTGACACATATTGGGCGGTATCTCAGCCATAACTTGACGAATGTTGGTTTTCAAGTGCTCAAGAGTTGAAGGTTTATCTGCATAAACACGGTCTGTCGCGTAGCCCCACAAAAGAGTCTAATGGTGTCAAATCGCATGATCTTGGTGGCTAGTTGATATCGCCACGACGAGAAATTACGCGGCCAGGAAATGTCTATTGCAATAAAGCCATATTCGCTCGAGTTGTGTGGCATGTGTCACCGTCTTGTTGAAACCACATATTCTCCAAGTCGTATTCTTCAATAGCAGGCAAAAAAAGTCGGTTATCATATGACCATAACGCTCCGAATTGACAGTGACAGTCGTTCCATCGTAGTTTTCGAAGAAGTAAGGTCCAATCACACCTTCGGACCAAAGAGCGCACCAAACAGCGACTTTTTCTGCATGTAATGGCCTCTCTTCAATTACTTGAGGATTCTCAGAACCCCAAATACGACAATTGCTTGCGTAGTTGGACGATTATGTAAACCATAATCTCCTCTTAAAGCACGATACGTGGCTGTGGCAGAATCACCATTTTTGTAGTAGGTTTTGATAATTTTTATGCGTTGTGTGATAGTTAAGCGATCCATTTTCGTCAATGTCAGACTTTCAACTGAAAAGAAAAAAATTGGTTTCACAACTTAGTTTGACAGATGTCGATTTCCAGTCCCATACTTTTGAAACCACGAAATGGATAGCCCTTTATTGCCATAGTTATAAAATCATTAAAACAAATTTTTAATAAATAATTAATTAGTTGAACAAATAATTAATTAATTTATAAATGTTGATAAAGAAATGAAATATGTTTTTTTTGTTTTCTTAATTTATATTCCAAAAGTCTATTTCTATATTTTGCTATTGTGGCATCAGCATCTGAAATAAGCGCTAGCTTGGCCCAGAAGTAGTAACAATTGGGATATATTAATAATAATAATAATAAAAACAATAATAATATTGAATTGAAATTGTTGAAATTATTGCACACAGAGATTTATTGCGTTGCTAATGGTGTCTATAACAGAGTATGATTTTTGTTTGATATTTTCGTTGGTTAATTGCAAATATTAAATTGTGAATAATTTTCATCATCATCAGATGAGTCATTATTGTATGTTGTAGAAGAGTAGCAGGCATTGTATTCTCGTAAATATTTATTAATGTAACTGACTACTTTTTCTTCGTCCGTTAAGCTTTGAAAATGCATTGATTTAAGCCTGATAGAGTATTCAAAAACCGAAACCGGGAACCGGTTAACCGGTTTTTTTACTTTTAAAAACCGACCGGTTTCGAATATTTCATATTTTCGAAGTATTCGATAAACCGGGTTTTTCTGTTAAATAACCGGTTTTTTATTTTTCTCCTCTTTTTGTAATTTTACAAATGAAATTATTTATATTTACATAGATACATAGATGGTACCCTTACTGTCTGCTCTGAAGTTGGAGAAGTTGTGGCAAAATTGCGAAAATACATACAAATTTTCAATAAATCAAATGAAAAGCAAAAACGACTTCAGTATTTTGTAAAAAAAAAGAAGGTAAAGAACTTAGGTTGATATGTGACGTAAAACACAGATGGAATTCGTTATCGAAAATGATTGAAATTTTTTTAAGAATATGGAAATGTGTGAACCATGCTTCGATGGACTTTTCTTTAATACCATTCTCACCTATCGAAATTGAAGCTTTAGAAAATCTTCGCAAAACTTTGCAATCATTAGAAATACCAATTAAGGAATTATCTAAGGATTCATTTAATTCAATTCATAAATGTTTATTTAATAATTTAAACAGAATTAACACACAATATGAGCAAGAATTATGCAACAGACTAAAGATAAGACTTACTGAAGGTACTGAACGTAGAATTAAAGTAATTATTGTGTACCTAAGTTCAGGAAAGTATCCAACTAATGACCATATTTTGAAGTATTCCACCAAAGCGGAGTCCAAGAACTTTGCTGTCGATTTGCGTAACCGTTTATTTCCTTGCAATGATACAGATGATGAAGTGGTAGATTCTGACCAAGATTTAAGTCTTGATACGGATAATCCCAGCAGCTTAATTTTTTATTTAAATAATACAATAAACAGTATACAGAATCCAAAAAAATCATAAAACCACATTCATCATTATATGATGATTTCATATACCTCGACAAATGCAACAAAAGAACAGAAAAAATGGAAAATTTATATAACTGCCTTTTGACTATCTGCCCAACTTCAACATTCAGCGAGTAGGTATTTTCAACATGCAATTTTATTAAAACTAAACAAACAAATCTTTTAAAAACCCCCATCTTAACTGTGTACTATTTTTGAAGTATTACTTTAGAAATAAACGATGTTTTGTAATTATATTTTCAACTGCAACCGATCTCATTTAATTTATTGTTTAATAATAAAAAATAAAAAAATTGATTTTAATTTTATAAAACTAATACATTTTTATGAAATATTTAACAATGTATTCCTGTTATTATTAATAAAATACATATGTATTACATTAATTTATTATAATTGTTAATTTCTTAACTTAAAACAATTAAAGTAAAGAAATAATAGATAAAAACTGGTTAACCGGGGTTTTTTTTGCAAAACCGTATTCGAAACCGGGTTTGTTTAAATGTCAAAATTTCGAATTATTCGAAAACCGGTTTTTGGAAAATGTTGGTTTTTTGAATTCTCTAAAGCCTGAGGTCGAGAAAAGGTATTACGGTTTTCTCAATATAGTCATACCGTTTTCCCCGTCAAATTTTTTTTCATCTTCAAACTTAAAATAAATCAATTTTGGGCTCGTTTTTTCAATAACTTCATAAACACTATTGATTAGTTTAATAACTCTGCTTGCAGTTACAAAACTATCAGGAAAAATTTTTTTTGTTAACTTTTCAAATGCGCTTAGCTGTTCTATATCTTCTTTTACGCAGACTTTTTTCTTTCAACTCCAATTGCAGGATTTCATTTTTAAGCTTTAGGGAAAGAAGCTTCTGCTATTGTTTCTCTTGGGTTCGAGTGTTTTCATCTCTATAAAATTGTTGTTGGAGAACAAGCAACTCTATTTTTTTCCCTTCTCTAGGCTCCTTTTTCGTTTCTACTAACTGCTTCGACCTTGGCCTCTTTAAACTTGATGGATTCCATTTGGACAGGACCAATCATTGAAACATTCCTAAAAAAGGTAAAAAGAATACATATGTAGTTTTTGAAATCAAATGGTAATATTTAAAATTACTTTATTACTCTCCACCTGCTTCATGTCAATATTTTCAGTATCGTTGACAATATCAATGATGTTTTAATCTTGATTAATTGCTACAAAATATGTTTTATACACAAAGATATATATCACATTCGCGGACAAGATGGCATATGCCATCAATTTTAGTTCAAAATTATGGGACAGGACGGCATATACCGTCGCCAATGTTATTTATCATTGGGACAAAACGGTAGCTCCCGCAGTAAAGTTAATGTTAAATTATGGTTTGTTAAAATGAGTGTCCCAATAAATTCTCTTTTGTGTGCCTTAGAAGTAAAAGTAACGGCCACAAAAACTTCTAAACACATGTTGTGATTAAGTACACATCAGCAGAAGCAAGACGGAATCCCGTCAGTTTTCAGTTGATATTTTTATTTGTGTCCAGTTGCATTTCTTGTGTTTCATCAACTGCAAGCAAATAAATTTGGGGAAAAATGTAAGTAAAGTTTATTCTGATAAAACAAATTTGGACACTTTAAATTAATTTATATGTTGATATATATATATAAATAAAGCAATTTGCTATTTGTATAGTAAATTTTTGCAGTGAAATGGATCAATACAGCAGAGAGAGAGAGGCAGAGTTTTGAAACTGTTTGAAGAAATTGATTCTGGAGAGTATGGCAGCGGTCCAAACCACGAGCCAGATGAAGACTATAGCAACGAAGTCCAAGATAAAGAAGGAAAACCTAATCAGTACTCAGAAATGTTACCGAAAGATGCAGTGGAAAATATAATCGATTGTAGTGATGCTGACTCTGATAATAGTTCAGATATAGAAGAACAGGAGGAGCCTTGTCCCGAGATACAGTACGAAGAGGATTGGTTGGAAAACACAGCAGAATTACCTCAGTTTAATTCTAATTCAACAAACTGCGGAATAAAAATTGATGTTGGTGAAGAATGTACCCCAAGAAGTATATTTGATGCGATTTTTACGTCAAATATAATTATGAAATTAGTAAGTTCAACTAAGATATATGGGTCCAACCTCTGCTCCACTAGTCGTCCACATACTCGAAACGCACGTTTTGCTACTTTTAAGCATACATGCAATGAAGAAATGTTACAGTTTCTGGGCCTTTGCTTGCTCCAAGGACAAATCGAAGCACCCAAAATTCGCGATATATTTTCAAGTGATCCACTCTATTACCATCCAGTATTTCGTAACACAATGACTGGTCGTAGGTTTGAACAGTTACAGCTTCCATTTCGTAAAAAACCTGCTCTCTGTCCTGGAAAATGGTTCGAAGATTACCATTCATGAAAATATTAGTTCAAAATTTTATTTTAGAAGATTTTGATTTTTCCTATTTACGTCCTTACTTTTTACACCAAATAAATGAATTATTTTTGTTGTTTTTGTATTATTTTTTTCATTTTATTTAAAATTCATTTGTGTCACTTTTTATCTAATAACTATTAATCATAACGGAAGTCGCCGTGGTCTAGTAGGTAGTGTGTTGGCTTATTAGACGAAAGGCCCGAGTTCGAATCCCAGGTCAGACATCAAAACGAAAATATGAAAATATTTCTTCGGCGGCTTCCTCTCAGCAGATTTCTGGCTAAAACTCTGAGAGTAAAAATTGCCATGAAAAGCTTCTCAAAAAATCTGTCGTTCGGAGTCGACGTTAAACTGTAGGTCCCGCCACTCATGTATAAAATTAACGCACACAACATGAGTAGTGTTGAGAAGCTAGGCCGTAATCCTGACTGAAGGGTTGTAATAACCAATTAGGTATAACTATTAATCATCTTGAATTTTAGTAGAAATAAAGTTTGTAATCTTCATTTACAATAATTTTAAGTAATAACGCCATATCCCGCTCTGTCACATCAGGCAAATTTGGAATAACTGGGCCAGACAAGACGGTAAATACCGTCAAGACGGGTCTTCCCGTCGCGTCCTGTGCTACCAACTTGATATTATCGCTGGGACAAGACGGCATTACCCGTTGAATAAAATTATTAAAAAATTTGACTAAATATGACTATATTCTTGATTCTAATGATTTCGCTCCAATCCCCGGTTGAATATCTTCAGTTAATCGGAAGATATAGACTATGCCCCACAATAAGACAACACAGAATTTAACTATCCGCGAATGTGATATATACATATGTATGTATTTACTTACATGTATCGGTGTCAAATTTATTTTCTAACCCGGTGGTTGACTCTCCAAGCATGGATGCAATTTTAGCCGACACCGTTCTGACATTTGCAGACCCCTCTCCTCCACCAATACCGTAGGTTTCTAATTTTTGTTTTGCCATTTCTTGCTTGGACCTACATTTGATGGCTTCATACTTTTTTCTTAAAGCATTCCAGGTCCTGTGCGTGCCTACCTTTGCCGAAAATTCATTCTAAATTTTTCGCCATACTTCTTCTTTTCTTCTACACTACGGCATCTGATCTTTTATTTTTTATTACAACTTGGTGTGCCTCCACCAAGTCTACCAATAAAACCTCTCCCTCCGCTGAATAATTGTTTATCTTTTGAGGCAGGATATTGGCGTACTAAAATTTTTTTTTTTTAACAAAAAGCACAAAGATAAAAAGCTAAAATCACAACACACACACTTTGTAAACATAATAAAAATAATAATAATAATAATAAATAAGAAAGCACGTCGCACACCGTGGGGAAATGTGGGAAATTCAATATTTTTTACCTTTATCTTATAGAAAACACTTCTATTAGTTGATTAGTTTTTATAAACTTTTGCGTAGTTTTATAGTTATTGTATCTCAAAGTTAAGAATTCCCATGCAATATAGAAAATTTGTGCGAAAACTTGAAATTTGACATATTTTTGTCATAGCTAAAATTCAAAAATTCTTTTGGTAATGACTAAATTATTTGTAATAGAATTGTAAGCCAGGTATGTAATTGTAATTACAATGCTATAATTGTTTACAAATATTAATCATATGTGAAATATAGTTAGCCAAATTATAGGTCTTCAAAAAATTAAGATTTTCATACATTTATTAACTTCAGTAGTGAATTAAAAAAAAAAACAGCCAATATCACTTTTGAAATTTTTTGATATTTTATTGCCACAAATATGCACTTCAACATATATAAATTTCAGCTGATCTGACTGCTTTTGTGGACGTTTTAAATGTTTTTAGTGTCAACATCATTGCAGATTCGTGATATTTTTGAGCAAAGGGTGCAACTTAAGAAAAATAATACAACAAATGTGTTGCATCATATTGTACAATTTGTGGAAAGTCGTATTCAAAGATTTCTAGCAGATATAGAGAAGGACTAACTAAAATTCATTCTTTTAAAAATTAGTAATAATTGGACAAAATATAGACGTGGAAAAAGTAGGTTTGAAACTGAGTTGAGGAAGGAAAGATAAATAAATTCAATTAGGAACCAAGTACAAGTGTCTTTTCTCTTATATGTATAAATTTAAATATTTTAATATATATAAACAAATTTTAAATTGTTTAATAAAATGTTGTTTAATTAGTATTTCAGCTATGGTAAAAATTTATCCTTAAAATTGTCTAAGGATATACGGAATGTGAGAAAATTAAATTTTAATGAGTTAGTAAAACATTTAAATCATAATTTGCGATTCGAAAAAAATATATGTACATACAGCTGTGTGAAATATAATAGTAGCGCTGTATTAAATATATTTTGCTTAAGTAAAAAAATTAATTTTTATTCAAGTTAAAAAAAGTTTGTTATTACATTTTATTACCACAAGTCTAAACTATTGAAAAATATAAAAACTTCAAGCCAAATATTAATTTTCCAAAGAAAAGGATGCTAAATTGTTAAAAACCATAAATATTTGGCGTGCAAAAAAATAGTAGTAGCATTAGAAAACGTATCTGCAACAAAAAAATGTTGTCACAAATGATTACTTTTGTATCTTATTTTGTTAGATATGCCTTAATATTTAGTTGAAAAGCCCTTATTGGCCATTACAGCTGTGCAACGCCGCGTCATTGAGTCAACTATCTGCACCTCTCGATAGGAATACTTTCTCAAGCTGACCTCACAGACGCCCACAACTGCTCTACATTTCCCGGCTTATCTTTAAAAACACCTTTTTTTACATCGCCCCTAAGATGTTCAATTGGATTTAGGTCTGGGGACTGAGTCGGCCATTCTAATACCTCAATTTTATTTTCAGAAAACCAATTTTTTGCCATTTTACTGGTATGTTTGGGTTCGTTGTCCTGTTGGAACACCCATTTAAGCGGCATATCATATTCTGCATAAGGTAGCATGACAGTTTTTAAAATTTCCACATGCATTGAGGAGTCCATGTTGCCTTTACTCCAAAATATGGGTCCTGTACCATTATAAGAAAAACAACGCCAAACTTTAATTTTTGCACTACCATGCTTTACGGTCCTCATGACAAATTTAGGATCGTATTCCTTGTTCTTTGGTCTTTTTACATATTTTTTGGTGTTAGGATTTCCAAAAAGAACAACTATGGACTCATCTGTCCACAGAATATTGCGCCATTTCGACGGAGGCCAATCAACGTGAAGTTTAGCAAATTTAATTTGCGGACATGTCTTGAATTCAGCAATGGTACTTTCCTTGGACTTCCACCACATAAATTGTCTTTAATTAGATGTCGGCGAATAGTTGAGGTATGAACATCAAGCTCCATGTCCTATTTTATCTTTGTAGAAGTAACAAATGGGTCTGATGATACCATGCGTTTTATTCTTCTTGAGTCGTTGGGAGAAATTTTTGCTTTAAGTCCGCGAGTTTCTGGCTTTTGTTAAAATTTTTTGCAATTTGCAATAACCGTGGGAGAACGTCCTACAATATTTTGAATTGTGGGCGTCTGTGAGGTCAGCTTGGGAAAGTATTCGCATTGAGAGGCGCAGATCTTTAGTTGACTCAATGACGCTGCGTTGCACAGCTGTAATGGCCAATAAGGGCTTTTCAACTAAATATTAAGGCATATCTAACAAAATAAGATACAAAAGTAATCACTTGTGACAACATTTTTTTGTTGCAGATACGTTTTCTAATGCTACTACTATTTTTTTGCACGCCAAATATTTATGGTTTTTAACAATTTAGCATCCTTTTCTTTGGAAAATTAATATTTGGCTTGAAGTTTTTACATTTTTCAATAGCTTAGACTTGTGGTAATAAAATGTAATAACAAACTTTTTTAACTTGAATAAAAATTATTTTTTTTACTTAAGTAAAATATATTTAATACAGCGCTACTATTATATTTCACACAGCTATATGTATATTCAATTTTTTTGATACTTTTTTGAAAAAGGACATTTTTAAGGTGGGCGTATCCTTGCTCCAAATTGAACGAATTTTGGATATTTGGAAATTTTATTAACATATCTTTTTTTCTCCAAGTTATAGCAATTTTTAATTTCAGTTTAAGTTTAATTTTGAGTTTAAGTGACCAAATTTTAAGAATGATTATGTTTTACCAATTAATATAGGTGTGCCAAATTTTCTTACTCTACTATTACTCCTTCTATTTTTGGCCACTCGTTATATGAAATCGCGACAGTGTGCGTCTTTGCCACTGCGTTTTTAACACTAGATTTAACGCCCCAGTCAAAATGACTGGTTTTGACTTTTTAGACTTAAATATTGACTTTGTGTGAATATTTTCTTCCGAAACTATTATATGACTTTTATAACGACAACTAAATACAATAAATTTGATAACTTATTTTGATCTTGTGTCCACAATAAAAAAAATATTTTTTGTTTTTGGTACTTATACCGGTACCAGTCATTTTGACTGGTATATTTTTCTATGGCAGAAGACTATTCCTTTTCGTAATATACAAAAACGAATGTGTATGCGGTTTCCTTCTAGTTCTGTAGAGGATAATGAAAGCGGAGAAGATACACAACTTGAAGATACTGCATGTGGAACTATTTGTAAAAAAGCAAAAAAGGAGATGTTGCTAGAAGGTTACCAACTTGTTGCATATCCAAAGATTTATCTGGGCGTACAGAATATGCTACAGGAAATATTATGGAAGAGAAGCCAAGCAGTGCCTTTTTACTATTGATTGACTACCATATATTAGAGCATATCAAAATCGAGTTAGAAGCCTCTAGAGTTTTAGGGAAGAAATGGACACTTTCCCAGGATAAATTGAAAGCTCTACTGTATGCGCGAGGTCATAAGAAGCAAAAGGTTTGAAGCTGTCGTATTTATGTAACAAAAAATGGAGTTCTGAATTTTTTTCTATAACTATGAGTGGCTTGCCTTTACAGAAGTTTTACGTTTCATTCGTTTCGATAAAAAAAAAATGAAAGGAGTCAACGCTTGCAAACTGAAAAATTTGCGTTAGTGTCAACTGCTTAGAACAAATTGTCAACAGCCAAAACTGTTTCAAACCTGGAGCAAATATTACATAGATGAATAGAATAGATGAACCATTGTTTCTAATGAAAGCCAGATGTAGGTTTACATAGTATATGCAAACAAACCAGACAACTTTGGAATAAAATTCTGGCTGGCTTCTGACGTTGAAACGAAGTATCTAAACACGAAATTTGGCAACACCTCTTGGTGAATTTGTAGTAATGAGGCTACTGGAGCCTTATACCATGAAAGGCAGGACTGTACCAACCGACAACTTTTTCACCAGTGTTTCTTTAGATTCTAAATTATTAGCCAAAAGCACTACGTTGCTTGGTACCGAACATTCGAACAAACGGGACCTTCCAAAAATTTGCAAGGAAAAGAAGGATAGTATGGCTCGTTTTCCAACATTACTATATACAAAAAAGTGAATGTACACTTAGAGTTTATGAAATTAAGCCCAACAACAACAGCATATAGTGTGTTGTGTGAAATCAGGATCTAGGAGGTGGCCACTTCAAGTATTTTTTTACATTTTAGAATTTTGTCGGAATAAATTCCAGAATTTTGTATAAAAATGCAACCGGAAAGAATATTTCAAGGAAGGATTTTTTGTTTCGTTTGGCTGAAGAACTCACTTTTGATTATCAGTCATCAGGTCAAGAGACAGCAAGTGAAGCTGACTGTCCAACAACTCCTCTTCCAGAAACACACCGCCCAATACGTAAATGGTGCCAAATAGGATATTTTACCAATACTATTTATTAATTCTATAAAACATTATAGTACGTACTAAATTTACATGCTCAAAACGTCATTTTTGATTACCAGTCATTTTGACTGGTATTGGTATAAATAGGTATAAAAATTTCTTTTTTAAAGTGGCAAAAGTTATCGACATTGCACCGGCATTTCGATATTTTTGAAAAAGTTAACATTATTTTATCACATTTTTAAGATCACTTCAATTTTCCAAATGTCTATTAAAATATAACTTTAATAGATTAGGTTCCTTTTGAAAATTTATTTATACAGTGGACCCTCGGTTAACGAACTTAATTCGTTATAGCACCACGTTGGTTATGCAAAAGGTTCGTTAAGCAAAACGACCATTCCCATATAAATACATGTAAAATAAATTAATCCGTTCCAGATCGAAAAAACTACACACTAATATGTTTCAATTTGAACTTTTATTTAAAAGAAAGTTACAAATCTTTTAAAACGGAAAAAAATAAACCAATGCGTATATCTTAAAGATAGAGGAAAATAGAAAATAATTTTTTTATAATGGGCAAATGCATACCTTATTTTCTTTTAACAAAAAATTGTCTAGTGTCGTTTGTTTCTGACGTCGCTTCAAAATTTGTTGAAAATGAGACACAGCATTATCGTTAAATAATTCTGTTGCACGTATATCCTCCGTCTGACTGGGGTGATGCTTCTTAATGTATGATGCTACAGACTCCCATGAATTCAGCATTTCTCTGATAGCACTAGACGATTGCGGTTCTTCTTTTATCTCCTCGTCCGATAAAGTTGACTGCTCAACTTCTTGTTCTAAAGCACATTACAATTTCACAAGGTTTTCAGTAGTAAGATCTTCATTGTGCTCTGCCACAAGCTCAGCAATGTCATTGCTATCCACCTCTAACCCAATCTGTTCAGCTAAAGATATAATTTCGTTGTTTATTGGATCAGTGGATACTGCGTCGAGTTCTTCAAATGTGCTTTCGGCAAAGTGTTTGGGCCAAAATTTGTTCTAGGAAGATTCAAGTGTTCTCTTAGTAACGCCATTCCATGCCGTTTCAATAATTTTGAGACAGCCAACAATATGAAAGTTATCTTTCCAAAACTCCTTTAAAGTGAGATTGGGTTTTTCAGTCACTTCAAAGCAATGCTGGAAAAGTTCTTTAGTGTAGAACTTTTTAAAGTTTGAAATATATATTCGGGACTTCAGCTGTTTCGTTGCTATAAACTGAAATAAATTTAACATGCAATTAAGATTTCCCCCTTTTTTTGGTCGTTATGCGATACTTCGTTCGTTAAGCGAAACTTTTTTTTTCATAAAAAAGTGTTCGTTATACGAAATACTCTATTTATGTACATACTTTATTATTGCTGTTGTGTGATTGATCACATACTCCATATTTTTGTGTTTCATTTCACTAATTTTCATTATAATGAAATCATTCCTCATATATGTGTCATTCGATTAAAGTCTAATCAACATGCTGGTCAATCAATATCAATCTTTGAGAGAGAATTCTTGGGGTCTCCTGTGGAAATTTATGGTAAAAGTGCCACTTAACTAATTTCCAGAGTTGAGGATTTGTCGGGTCTTTTCATTCGACATGAAACTAAATAGAAGGTAATCTGTACGCACAAAATACTCTCCTAAATCATAAAGTAGAATATGAGGAATGCTAACTAAGTGGGTTTTCACAGGAAACCACCAACTTTCGTTCACAGAAAACTAAAATTTAAGAAGTATGGTGGAAAATTGATTAAAATACTTTAGTTTGATTTTAACTAAACGTAAGCAAATTAACAAAAATAAAAATTATAAGAATAATTATTTTCCCTTCTTTATAACGAAAGTAAATGCAAGTAAGCTTAGGGTTATTGCCTTGTTAAAAGTACAGTGACCTAGCAAAAACGAGAACGTACCAGAAACATAAACAATTTTGCGTTACATTGTCTACTCTAAACCGTGAACAAAAGTTAAAATTTTTAAAACATGAATTCAAAATTTTCAAGGAATTTTTTTATTTATATTCACCCCATGTTATTTACCATATTTAATAGACCCTCGCATAAAACTCATTACCTCTATGTTTTGCTTTAGTTTACCAAAAAACTAATCAGAAACGTAAACAATATCAAAAACGTGAATACAATTTGCAAAAGTTAAATCAAGTGTCTGCGAATTCACTGAAATACTCATTACCCTTAATTTCATTATCATGCTAATTTTTAGGCACTTTACTTGAGGTTGTTCTTAAGAAAATTGCGATGAATACTCTGGGAATGTGTTTGGCAAGAGGAAAAAGTTTGTGATGCAAGCTCAGGATATTCAAACTAAAGCCAAATAAAAATTAATCTCAATTCCTCACGCTAACAGTCATTATCTGAACAAAAATATCGAATAAATAATATCAGAATATTCACATCACTTTTTTGAAAGGACTTTTAGTTTTAACGTTGACCCTAATCAGAGATCAGCAATGAGTATTAAAAAAGATGACTAGATTCGAATCACACTCATAATTTCTGATTCTTATACGCATTCATACTTATTTTAATATCATACTCATACTACTTATATTCAAAGTTTGAAGTACTCATTGTACTCATACTTAACAATACGCATGATGCTGTTGATTTCGACTCTCCTTTACTCAACATTTACAAGAATCACAAAATAAGTATGATTCGCGTACGAACACTACAATACTCACTAGAAAGTTGTGTGTTTGCTTTGCTTGTTGTCTTTGTGTTTTTCTTTCTTCTTTTTTTGTAAATGCAACAACAACTAAGACAGTAAATTTTGATGAATCATTCGAATCACTCGACTCATTTATGAGTATTATAAGTATTTTTCTAAATTTATGAATCTGAATGAGTAGGCGTATAAATCCCACATATTTCGAATGTTATGAGTTTGATGTCAACGTTGCACTCATACTCATTGCAAACTGTACTTATAAATCTATGGTTTTTTTTCCGCTGAGGAGGAGTAAATGTACCTAACCGCACTATAGTCCTCCTCTTTTGGACTCTTTGTGCCCACTCCGGAACTACCTTGGTATTACTTCGAAGTGGAGTCCGTCTGGCCATTTGGCCCTTTCATATATCCATATCCGCGTCCGGATTGCGCAACAAAATCTGAGAAGGTGTTCAAACATCCATTCTAATCCTCTCATTCAAGTCAAATTTCTTAGATTTTAGCAAGACCTCAGTGTAACTGGCCATGCTATTCCAATTTTCCTCGCTGCTCAGAAGTCCGTCGCAGAAGTTTTAGACAGCACAGGCGCCGATTTTGGCCTCAAGATTCCTTCTTTCTAAACTCCATCTCTCACAATGAAAGAAAGTGTGTTCCGCATCGTCAATCAACGCATCACCATAAATTTCCTCTCAATCCAGCGGGTAATATCTGGGAGAAGTTGTGCCGTCCATCTACCACTCGTTTCAGTATTCCACTTCTCTTGGTAGTGTTGTATGGTCCACCCTCTGTCGTCGTTTTATTTTACATTTACTGTCTCTCCGTGCAAGTTTTTTGTCTCCCACCACTCAATGTTTTAGTGAGTACGAATGAATCAGAGTGGTTGAATTTCAATACTGTTGACTCACTCATACTCAAAATTTCATGTGTACTTATGAGTAGCGAAAAAACGATTCATTGCAGATCTCTGAACCTAATATCATTCAAAATATGAAAATAAAAATATAATATGTGGCATGTTGTGCCCTTAAGACTAAGTTTCAGGTTTAAATAGGGCAGGTAAAACTTCGAAACATATCAACAAATTAAATTGAACATTCAGATTTAAACGCATTGAATAAAAGGGTCCGCAAAATAATTTTTTTTTTGAAAATGCGATAAAAAAAATAACTACTGCGTATTTTCTCAAATTTCTTCTTTTATTTGAAAGAACAATCCTTCCGGTTAATAATGGAAAATAATTTCATTCAAATGGCTGCCTCGGCTGGCCATGCAGTAGCCTACAGAAGATGCCGATTTTGGCAAAAAAAAATCATCTTTTCAGATGAAGCTTATTTTGATCTTGGCGGGTATGTAAACAAGCAAAATTATCGCATTTAGGGCACAGAAAACCCTCACGCATACATTGAAAAGCCGACGCACCCCAATCGAGTCACTGTTTGGTGCGGATTTTGGTCCAGAGGCATAATACGAAAATGAGAAAGCAGTGGCCGTTACAGTCAATGGCGATCGTTATCGGGCCATGTTGAACGAATTTTTGTTCACAAAAATTCAAGAGGTGGATATTGGCAACATTTGGTTTCAACAGGACGGCGCTACGTGTCACACAGCCGAAGCCACACACGAGGTTTTGCACCCTGTTTTTAATATCGCATTATCAGCCGCAGAGCTGATGTCGTTTGGCCACCTATTATTTGTGGGGTGCCGTCAAAGAAAAGTGTTACGCCGACAAGCCAGAGACAATTGACGCTTTAAATGACAATATTCGTGAAGCCATTGGTGAAATACAGCTGCACACAATCGATAATGTGCTTAAAAATTGGACCAATAGTGTAGTCTACAGCATGGCCAGCCGATGCAGCCATTTAATGAAATTATTTTCCATTATTAACCGGAAGGATTGTACTTTCAAATAAAAAAAAGAAAATATTCAGTAGTTTTTTTTAAAGCATTTAAAAAAAAAAAAGTTTTTTGGCGGACCCTTTATTTCCAAAACAGTACATAAAAAGATAAATACATCTTCAAAAGAAACCTACTCGATTAAAGTTATATTTTAAAAGACATTTGGAAAATTGAAGTGATCTTATAAATGTGATGTGACCGGAAGGATTGTACTTTCAAATAAAAAAAAAGAAATTTGAGAAAATATTCAGTAGTTTTTTTAAAGCATTTAAAAAAAAAGTTATTTGGCGGACCCTTTATTTGACCTCCCTTATAAAATTACTTATTTGTAACAATTTCAAGACAATTAAAAATTTATCTGTCAATATCGTATATATGTATGTACACACATTTATACTGCATACATGCCAAAGGTATTATAACCATACAAATTTCTATTAAATATTCCCTCCAGGGAATTTGTATCAATATTTTATTTGTATTTTGTGTGTAAATTTTGTAGAACCTCTGGACAATATTATTGTTTATTTGTTTTTTGTTTTATATTGTTTATTGCATTTATTGTTTGCTTTTATACGGCTTTAACTAAAGTATTTACCAAAAACTTTTATTGTTTACTTCTCTATATGTTCTTTAGTTTTCTCTTGTGTCTTTTCATTTCAGAGAATAAGTTGAACATAATTTGTACAAATGTTTGCTAAACTGTAATACAAAATAGTTTGTTAGTCAAGTGTCGGTTCAAAATTTGTATTGTTTTGCAATAAAAAGAAAATTGTATGTAATGTAATTGTAATATTTTACTTATTGAATACATGCTTAATGATTTATTGTGTACTTTCCTTTTGTTGATACAGTAGACATGCATGATTTCTCTTCTGGCTTGGATTATAAGAATTGGAACCTGAATACTGGTTTGTGCAATCTACGTGGCACACCATTATTGGTAATGTGAGCTGTACAAAGTATTTTTTTAGCAAACTTGATAGGATCTTTATGATTTTAATGTCTTTATATGGCATACTGTTTTTCTTAATATGCTACGAGGTTTGATAAGGTAAACTTGACAAACGCGAATTTTTTTTTTAAACTTTTCCAAGTTTCTCCGTTCATAGTGTCAAATTTAAACAAAATGCATGAAATAAGTGACTATATTCTGAAAGTGCATTATTTTGTTAAGAGACTTTTCGTTTGATGAAATAGGATAAAAGTTCAAGTAGTTATTATTTAAAGAGTCTAACAATCGAGTTACATTTTTCATATATATATTTTTATCAAATGAACATTAGCATTATGCATAGTGAGGAAGTTTATGATTTCAGTCAATTTGAAGAATGTTACTCTTTATTATAAACATCATAAAAAAGTATCAGATACCTACATACATAATTGGTCAGTACAACCCTTCGTTCAGTATTACAACCTACTGGCTTCTCACATCCTTTATATTGTTTGTGTTTATTTTTACATGAGTGGCAGGAACTACAATTTAAAGTTTATTTAAACGACAGATTTTTTGGATAAGTTTTCAGTGGAAATTTATTTACACTCAGAGTGTTTGCCAAAACTCTGCTAAGAAGAACTAACCGCAGAAATATTTTTTTCAAATTTAGTTTTATTGGAGATGTCCGACCATCAATATATTTGCACCATCAGTAAGTTTAAGAATTTTGGCTAGTTTCTAATGTGATTTAGTGGTTTTGTTGGGAAACCACAGAATTGCAAATCATTTAATTTAAATTGTCTCTTATAAATGTTTGGAAAATATAAACATTATTGCCTTTTCAAAATTGGATTTGTTTTCTTGCATATGAATTACATCCGCAGCAACATTTTATCTGTTATACATACATATGTACTTACTATATGTATGTTTTAGGTTTATAACAATAAAAAAATTTAGACACTAATTTCCTATTAATGTTTACTACTTGATAGCATTATAAATAATGCAAAAAAAAAAAACAATCAAGTAAGTTATTAAAATTAAATCTGTATTAACTTTTGTGAAAAGATATGTGTGATGTAATGGTATTCCGTCAAAGTTCTTCACTAAGTTTTTGTAAAAGATACTCCCAAGTCCTTTTACTAACTTTCCTACTGGTATTTTCGGTCTTACTTTAGAAAAATGTTTAACGAAAATATTAGCGTTTCCTTCAATACCTTACATTTTTATATACTAATATTATTAGCCAGTGAGGCTAAAAATAAACAAAACAAAGGTCATATTCTGGCAACTATTATAAGACCAAAAATTACGAGAATAGGAGCAAAATAACGATCAAAATGTAAGTGTAACTCTTCTTAGAAATATTTCGCAGCTGTGAGGCAAAAAATAATGCAATAACAGCCTAATACGGTGTTCATATATATACCTTTATTGCGTAAATCGCAATAAACGCTATTATTGAGCTCAATTAATTCATCAATTAATACATACATACATAATTTGCCACTGCAACCCTTCAGTCAGGATTACGGCCTTGTTTCTCACACCACTCATGTCGAGTAAGTTAATTTTATACGTGAGTGGCCGGACCTACAGTTTAACGTCGACTCCGAACGACAGATTTTTTGAGAAACTTTTTCATGGCAAGTTTATTTACTCTCAAAGTTTTTGCCAGAAATCTGCTGAGAGGAAGTCGCCAAAGAAATATTTTTTTTTCATATTTTGTTTTTATGTCTGACCTGGGATACCACTCGGGCTTTACGTTTAATAAGCCAACACACTACCTACTAGACTACGGCGACTTCATTGCAATTAATTATTGTGCAATAAATATGCAAATTGTTATAATATTCAATACAACTTAAAATGCAGCACTGTCATAAGTATATTCAGTGAGAACGTTAAAACTTATGCGAACGACAAATAAAAATAACGAGTGACACCGAAGTTAAGTTTATTTATATTAACACTAAATCTACCGATACTTCTTGTATTGCTGTTCCTATTTCATTCTGTTTCTAGTATACTATATTTTATTTAAAATTTCTAATGATTTAATATATTTTGAATGTTTCGAAATTTTAGGGCTAAGGACTATATCAAAACTATTAAATAAGAACTTTTATTAACTAAATAACATTAAATTTTTTTTACTGTAATACTTGCTTGGAGTAGAGTGAATATCCATCTGCCAGAAAACAAACAATATGCCGAATCATACCAGGCAATGCCAAAAATGTCCAAAACAGTGGTTTTATAGTGTTTTCACACCGAGTGGTTTTAACGCAAAAGTTGGTTTTAACGTTAAAATCAAAAATAAAACCTGCTTTTACCATACAAAATTATTGTGTTAAAACCAACTTAAAACCTTTTTTGAATTGGTTTTAAGTTGATTTTATGAAATACAACCTTGTTTTATGCTAAATCAGAGCTACCAGCTCTGAAACGTTGAAAATAGCTGAGAAAAACAAAATAAAAACAAAACAAATGTAAAAATACAGAAAGCCGGTTGTATTAAAAATGTAAAATTTTAAATAATGAATGCTGCAACAATAATAAATAATAATATTATAACAATATTATTGTTGGATATTAATATTAATAATACTATTTCTTAATTTTTCATATTTTTTATTTTTTCTTAAACAAAAACAGCTGTTGCACGGCCATAAATGTATGAAAGTTAAAACCAGATTTTAACTTTTGGTGTGAAAACAGTATTATATCACAAAATTTTCACATCAAGATACAGAACCTGTGCTCAGGGCAAATTATTTATCGCAGTAGTTAGGGCAGTTAACATGCATTCCTCAGTAAAAAAATATACAAGATGGGTGTAAATCTTCAAAATATATATTTGATGTATTAGTATAAGTCTGATAAAAAATCTTAAATGAGTAATTTTTCCCGTCGCGGTAAGTTTAGTGTTAAATTTATGAATTGTTATAAAAAAAATAAAAAAATTTTTTTGTTGTTTTCCAGCTGTCAAATGATTGTTGAATAAGCTGATTTACGTATGCCTGAAGACTTAAAATAATTTTGTCAATTAAACGAATATTGACTCAATTCAAATTAATGCCTGAACATAGTATAAGTCATCTTAAGTCGACTTGAGTTATGTATTCTATTAAAGGGTTCGCCAAATAACTTTTTTTTTTAAATGCTTTAAAAAAACTATTAAATATTTTCTCAAATTTCTTTATTTTATTTGAAAGCACAATCCTTCCGGTTAATAATGGAAGATAATTTCATTCAAATGGCTGCCTCGGCTGGCCATGCACTAGCCCACACGATCGGTCCAATTTTTAAGCACATTATCGATTATGTGCAGCTGTATTTCACCAATGGCTTCCTTTAAAGCGTCAATTGTCTCTGGCTTGTCGGCGTAAAACTTATCTTTGACGGCAGCCCACAAATAATAGTCCAACGCTATCAAATCGCATCTCCGAGGTGGCCAAACGACATCAGCTCTGCGACTGATAATGCGATCTTCAAAAACAGGGCGCCAAACATCGAGTGTAGTTTCGGCTGTGCGGTACGTAGCGCCGTCGTGTTGAACCCAAATGTTGCCAATATCCTCTTCTTCAATTTTTGTGAACAAAAATTCGTTCAACATAACGATCGCCATTGACTGTAACGCCCACTCCTTGCTCATTTTCGAAGAAAAATGGCCCAATTATGCTTCTGGACCAAAATCCGCACCAAACAGTGACTCGTTTTGGGTGCGTCGGCTTTTCAATGTATGCGTACGGGTTGTCTGTGCCCCAAATGCGGCATCTTCTGTAAGTCGATCGCAGGCCCACTTAGCGAAGCGAAAACGCATTGGATGGTCAATTGGCTTCAACTCCTGAACCAATTGGACTTTGTATGGCGTCATACCAAGGTCTTTATGCAAAATTCACTCAATGATGTCTCCGAATTGTTCAATTGTTGAGAACGACGGTGAATTGATGTTGATGGCGCTTCACGCACACTTTCTGCCACAGCAGCAATATTCTCGGGTGTACGCACTGTTTTTGGCTATTCACGCTTTGGTTTATCGATGAGAACGCCAGTTCCTTTCACTTTTTTCACAAGATAACGAACATACTGAGCTGACGGTGCTTCTCTTCTTCCAAAATCCGTACGCAATTTTCGCACACATTGTGCAACATTACCATGATTTTCAAAGTAATGTCGCAATATTTCCCAGCGTTGTTCAAGCGAATACACAACCATATTCGTTCAGCGGAAGGATAAAACTAATTATCTGTCAAATCAGACACGAGCTAAGTAATACCATTCTCGAAATAAGCACTAGTTGAAAAAAAAGTTAGATGGCGGACCCTTTACTAAATGTTAGGTATAGCATTTTAATATTTAATTTACTTTGAGATCTTCTGGGAGGTGCCTATACTTTTGCGTTGCAAAAAAAAATTTCTCTTATTGTTTGTGAAGAACATTTAACTTTTTTGTTTTATTATATATTAGAAACAAATAAATAAAATAAATCTAAAAAATATCAATTATTTTTACATATTATTGCATAAAATTCATGATAACGCCACTGTATGTATAAAGAAAACATTTTATTCGGTGTTAACGATAGAGATATTCGTTTTCGTAATAAAAAAAGTATTCAAATGAAGTTGCTATAGTGCATATGTGTTTCGTGCTATTTTTTTTTCTTTATAAACGAAAATTCTTTTATTTCAACACATAAAAAACGTATACTCAACTCTGCCATTTGTTATCCTTTATTTTATAATTTCTTTTCCTTGAGGATATTTTTACACCTACATACTTAAGTTTAACAGCTTAACACATTCGCATAGTTTCCAGATCTTATTGTGTTTGTAATCAACAAACAGAAGCATTCTGTTTTAAAACTATTCGTAGCTTAATTGGGAGAAATTCTTCTCCTTTCCTTTTTTGTCGTAAAAACAGAAAATATTTTCAGTTAGCACTGTCTGTTGTATTAATGGTTTCATATGAGAAACTAAAAAAGTTTATCATCGAAACGAAATGAGTTGAAAATTCCTGCTAAAATAATTCTGTACTTTTATACTGCTTCTATTATATTATGTCGCCGTGGTCTAGTAGATAGTGTGTTGGCTTATTAGACGAAAGCCAACACACGAATCCCAGGTCAGACATCAAAACGAAAATATGAAAATATTTCTTCGGCGACTTCCTCTCAGCAGATTTCTGGCAAAAACTCTGAGAGTAAAAATTGCCATGAAAAGCTTCTCAAAAAATCTGTCGTTCGGAGTCGACTTTAAACTGTAGGTGCCGCCACTCATGTATAAAATTAACGCACACAACATGAGTGGTGTTATTATATTATGTCCGGTTGACGATATATTACATCCTTGATAATCGGTAAAATTTATTGGAACCTAACTACCAGCTTATTTTATTACATTTTATAATGTTGGTCTAACTATCCCCTTGGGATCCTGTATTCTCTGCCACTAGTTTCTGAGCCACAGAGTAGTCTACGGTAGCTAAAGTAATAACTTAAAATTCGTCGTAAGTACTCAGGTACACCGAAACATTTCAACAACAACATAACGTTATTCTTCTAATTCGACGAATTGAAGGAATTCTTGATGTATATAATATATTGATATTCATTTTTGCATAAACACCGCTGCATTCTTACAACGCGATTTCATATTATCCGTTCAAACACTCGCTTGTATGGCGAGGGGCTGGTCTGAATGCTTACCAGGCTTATAAATCATTACTAAGTGCTACAGATTCCATGTCTTTTGAAAACTGTTTTTATGGGGCAACTGTACTTTCCTCAAGAAGGCGACCTCCTGCGATCGACCAAACGTTCAATACTCCAGTTAAGGGCTGTTTTCTTCTCTGCTCCATCAGAGTTCACCGCCATAGCAACTAATGTAGTAAATATTTCACCCACACAAAAACTCTCTCGTTAGCCAGCGAGTTTTACTATTTATCGCCACTGGTTTTTCATACTGCGGGTTCCAGCTATGTGATTCCTTGTCGGTCTCAGTCAGTAAGGCAATGACAACGATGTGCTCTGTCATACTTTGTGTTCTGTATTCTCATGTCATTGTTTTGCGCATTGCTTCTTGTAAAGCGGAAACTTTTCGCTGCCAGCCATATTAGCCTCTTTATATAGCACATATTTCTCACCATTCCTACAGCCTGGATGCTTTTCATTGCCACATTCAAAAAGAATTTTTAGCCATGTAATACCATGCATAGTGTCAAAAGCAGTCTGGCACTCTCTCCAACTTTAAGGATTTCAATCTTCAGTACTTTAAAAGCAGCATCACCTGTTCGCCTCTGTACCGCCAAGCATATTTCTACTTTTTATATAAAACTTGTCAGGCTTTCTACGACTCGACTGCCTCTCAATTGCTTCTTGTGGAATTTTTCAGTGTTTTACAAGACTACAGCAGCGGTACTGAGAATCAAGTAGCTATTTGGTTAAAACTTCCCAGTTTAAGATGACAACTATTGTGAAAGATTTTGTGTGAGTGAATCTTGAAAATATGCACTAACATGGTGACAGTGGTAGAAAGGTAACTAAGAAGCAAAAATCTGTACTTCTTACTGGTGACTTCAATACTTGGTCGACAACTGGGGTACACATTTCGAATTCATAACTACTTAACGTAAGGCTTAGATGAGTATCAGAGATCAGCAATGAGTATTCATACTTATTTTAATATCATAGTCATACTACTCATTTCTCTGCAACAACTGCAAGCAAGCGAGAACGCAGCAACAAGCAATGTGAACAAAATACACAAACAACAATGACGTCGCAATAGAGTTCTCGAGCAGGCGAAAACACGAACATTCTACTTCAAGCACCTTCATCAGACTGTTTACGTGAACATAAAAAAAGGCAAGACAAAAGCAGCAGTTCAGCCAGTCTTGTGTTAAGACTCGTTGCGTGTGAAGAGAACAGTCGTGGTTTGAAGATCACCGTTGAAAAGATCTGCGTTGTAAGCAAAGAAGATTAGCGAATAAACAAATTGTTGTTGTATCGTCAAGTTGTAAACGGTGGCACACAAAAGTAGTGCGAACAATAAAGAATTTAATTGAAACTAAACACCAATTTATTTTTATTTTCTTTGCAATCAACGAAATCATATTTTAAACGTTTTTAAAAAGTTGAAAACGTAACAATATTGTTCCCCTAAAGTGGAAACCATGACGCATTAGTTTTTCACCGTAATTATATCGATTGTCTGAGCGAACATTAAATAGCTTCATTCTAAAGGCTAAAGTTTAAGACCTTAATATTATTTATAATTTCTTTCATGCTTTATTTTGCTGTGTAAACTCACTCCCATGTGTTTCCAAATAACATTTGTATATTCTCCAGGACTATTGACACAATTTCAAAAGTGGTAAAATCATACTCAAATAAAAAACAAAAATATATAAAACATACAAGAAAAAAGTAAAAACAAAAAATACATGAATAAGTTAAAAAGTTTGCAACAACAAGGCAAAAGTTTACTTTCGTTCTCTTATTTATTTTCGCACCGCTTTTGCCAAACAAACTATAGAGAAATCTATGTCATGATGTTATTTTACATAAGAATTTAAAACTTTACATCCTCTGAGGCATGGACATTAGGGATATAACCAGTTCAAAAGTTTTCGTGTTGTTTACATTTTAATATTGGGTCCGCAATCTAACGTTTTGTTTTCAACTAGTCCTTATTTCGTGAATGGTAACACTTAGCTCATGTCTGATTTGACAGATAATTAGTTTTATCCTTCCGCTGAACGAATATGGTTGTGTATTAGGTTGAACAACGCTGGGAAATATTTCGACATTACTTTGAAAATCATGGTAATGTTGCAGAATGTGTGCGAAAATTGCGTACGGATTTTGGAAAAAGAGAAGCACCGTCAGCTCCGTATTTTCGTTATCTTTGGGGCACAGAAAATCCGCACGCATACATTGAAAAGCCGATGCACCCAAAACGCACTGTTTGGTGTGGATTTTGGGCCAGAGGCATAATTGGGTCATTTTTCTTCGAAAATGAGCAAGGCGTGGCCGTTACAGTCAATGGCGATCGTTATCGGGCCATGTTGAACGAATTTTTGTTCACAAAAATTGAAGAGGAGGATATTGGCAACATTTGGTTTCAACAGGACGGCTTGGGCACACAGCCCAAGCTACACTCGATGTTTTGCGCCCTGTTTTTGAAGATCGCATTATCAGCCGCAGAGCTGATGTCGTTCGGCCACCTCGGAGCTGCGATTTGATACTGTTGGACTATTATTTGTGGGGTCAAAGATAAATGTTACGCCGACAAGCCAGGGACAATTGACGCTTTAAAGGACAATATTCGTGAAACCATTGGTGAAATACAGCTGGACACAATCGATAATGTGCTTCAAAATTGGACCGATCGTGTAGGCTACTGCATGGCCAGCCATGGCAGCCATTTGAATGAAATTATTTTCCATTATTAACCGGAAGGATTGTACTTTCAAATAAAAAAAGAAATTTGAGAAAATATTCAGTACTTTTTTTAAACCATTTTCCAAAAAAAAAAATTGGCGGACCCTGTAGTTTTATCGTTAATCTTTTCATATTTGACTTTAAAAAAATTCAAACCTTATATCATTTTTACGCTTTTTTATGATTGTAGCCAATAAATAAAAACGTAAATTTTTTTATTACTTTTCAAACATCATTATCCATTAGACAGCATTTGTGAATACCGTAGAAAAGTAATAAAATGTTATGTCCCTAATGTACATGGATGGCTTCATATCTTTTTAGGCGCTTAAATTGAACAAGTGTTTTGTAAGTGTATGGATGTGAGAGGAATGTAGTTTTATTGTTCCAAATATAGAAGGACATGCCTTTTGTAGTAACTTCTACAAATACATTTTTAGGTTATCATACATTCTAAAATTGTTCGCCTTGTTCTTTCCTTTTTGTCTTTGTACGTATACATGTGTGCCAAAAAATTTCTAAAGGTACAACAATAAATTCGAATGATGTGAACGTTTTTTATATTGTCAATAGAATGTAGAAAGATCCTTCCATCACTGTTGAAACAAAACCAGAAAATATTAAAATTCAGTAATAAAAAGTATTTAAAAAAACAATTTAAACTGAAACATAAGTAAACTTTTTATTCTGTAGATATATTAGTTGGTCAATTGAATGCTACTCAGAGTCCATAGTCAAAACTATTAGTTTGTTTAACGAAAATTAATTCATATTTGGATTAATAAAACCTGGAAAATCAAAAAAAATTTTTGTTCGGCGACTTCCTGAGAGGATTTCTGGCAAAAACTCTAAGAGTAAATAAAATGACCATGAAATGTTTTTTAAACTGTGGGTGTCGCCATTCGTGTACAAAATGAACAAAATGAACACACACAACATGAATAAACGGGTTATAGGTTTAGGGTTAGTATAACTGTAAGAGGGGGTAGGGTATATAAATCAAATCTTTTCGTATGTATATATATGTCGACAAAGTAATATGTTTTTATATTTCTTACCTGGGATTTGAACCGTGGCCTCACGTCTAATATGCCATCACTAAGGCGACTTCGATTACCAGACTTAATTACCCTGGTTAATTTTATCCATGAGAGTCAAGAGCTAACGATAGATATGAAAAAGTTTTCATGGAAATTTTATTTTAGACTCGGCTTTTTTTTTTGCCAGAAAAATTATTTATTTTCCAAATAAAGTGTGAAAACTTTTCATTACTTATTCTTTTATGGTGTTATAAGATGTGTGAAGCGAGAACAAAAAAATGTAATAGCTTGGGGCAATCAATATTCCATAAAACTTTTATGTTAATGCTGCTTCTGCAGCGGTTACTTTAGTTTTTACACTACATTTAACAGAAAAAACATAATTCACAGACGAACTGGCAAAATGAAGAACAAAAAGTATACAAATTAAGACACTTGCGTTAACCTAATTTAATAAAAAAAATCGTCATTGATGGAAACAAAGATGGTGCAGTACAGATAAAAAAATAACGACCTCGTTGGTGATTTTTGTTCAATAAAAAAATTTTAGAGCACCAACTTGGTCGTTTGCATTTTACAGCAAAAACAAAAACTCTTGAAACGTGAATAGGAAATGAAAATAAGAAATTAATGTTAAAAAAATTAACATTGGATTTACGAACAATAAATTTAAAATTTTTGTCGCGCCAGAAGTAAGTGCTTTGTAAGTATCCTTTCTGTCATTAATTTTGGTAAAGTTTCTTGCAGCTTCGAACTTAAAGGCATTACGATAAAATATTTAGATCAGTGGTACACTCTCGTTGATTTCAATTTAAATGAAACGGAAACAATTAACATAGGTAGACAGCAATTGATGGTAAAATAATAAAAAAAGTATTTATGGCCATTATTACAACTTACCGTTCAAGTTGGGTTTACTTAAAGGTACATTTAACAAAAGTAAACTTTAAAGTCGTTATTGCAATCTACACACAAAAAAAAAGACTGTAATGCCAAGATAATTTGACTTTGATTCAAATAGAATTTACATTCGGATTGTGCCCAACAACATTTTGCATTTGTGTCAACAATTATGTTTCTGTTGTCCCAAAGTGTAAATTCATTGTAGAGATAAAGTTAAAAATGTTGCCTAAAATGTCATATTTGTTGCCACAACGGTTCAGTTGCTGTTGTCGTAACTGCAAAAATTGTTGCCTCAACAGTTCAATATACTTTTGCCCCAATTGCAAAAATAGTTGCCTCAACAGTTCAGTATACTTTTGTCGCAAATGCAGAAATTGTTGCCTCAACAGTTTAATATACTTTTGTCGCAAATGCAAATATTGGTAAGGTACATATATAATATAAATGAAAACATTATTTTTAGTTTGAGAATATTTATTTTAAATTCTTGCAATTTTAAGATTATTTTTTAAAATATTAAATGTAAGCATTCACAGCAAATGATCTGGCATCATCTTCCTACTGGATCGAATTGTCTATATTTATTATATGGCATCATATCCTTTTGTGCATCAGCTATAGATAGTTTCGCTCCCTTGTTGATGCGTGGAAGAGTTATATCTGCATATAGTAAATAAAAGAAATAAAGATGTCGCGAATCTGTAAAAATATTTTTCATGCAATAAATTAAAGAAAATAATATATGTATCTCATCAACTTACCAAGATTTTCTGCCGATTTATATAGTTCAAAATTCTGCAAATTTAGTTTATCTTTGATACTTGTTGCGAATAATATTTCGGAAACGTTTTTCTCAAAGGAATCCGTATTTTCAAGCAATAAAGATATTTTCCTGTATGCATTGTTTCGAAATCCACATCAATAAGTTCAAATGTGATGTTTTATTTTCTTTTAGCCGATTTTCAGATGTTTGCTGCCATATTTGTATTAGACATGAAGTCATTATATTCTGTTAAAACATAACAGCACGGTAACACTTTTAGGTTTACAATTTTCTTTATTCATAATGTTGATTATTCATTAGTACGTGCATGCAAAATGGGGAATCCCTAAAAGAAAAAAAACCTGTTGTCTTGAATGTAGTAAATACATACAAACATTTTAAGATTCTTATTGTATGTACATTTGAATTACTGTGCAAAAATATTAATGACATTTCTGTCCATTTTGTCTTATAGTGTTTTCACACCGAGTGGTTTTAACGCAAAAGTTGGTTTTAACGTTAAAATCAAAAATAAAACCTGCTTTTACCATACAAAATTATTGTGTTAAAATCAACTTAAAACCTTTTTTGAATTGGTTTTAAGTTGATTTTATGAAATACAACCTTGTTTTATGTACTAAATCAGAGCTACCAGCTCTGAAATGGTAAAAACAGCTGATAAAAATTAAATAAAAACAAAATAAAAACAAAACAAATGTAAAAATATAGAAAGCCGGTTATACAAAAATGTAAAATTTCAAATAATGAATGCTACAACAATAATAAATAACAATATTTTAACAATAATATTAATATTATTTCTTAATTTTTCATATTTTTTGTTTTTTCTTAAAAAAAAACATTTCTGTTCCGTCATGAATGTATGAAAGTTAAAACCTGATTTAAGAAAATTTGCAGTGTGAACGCAAAATCAGCTGATTATGGTTTTAATGCTAAAATCAGGTTTTAACTTTTGGTGTGAAAACAGTATTATTTTCATATGTATGTTTTATGTTTTGGAAATATGCAAGCGTACAAAAAGTTCATAAGAATGTACAAGTAAATGAACAAAATAACCTTACGTACCTTTTGATTCCGCCACTTCTGCCATTCATGGCGAAAAATGATTCTTTCTCCGATAAACCCCCTTCCTAATTTTGAAAATACTTCGTCGATGTCTTTTGAATGCATTATTTTCAGAATATCGACTTTGTTGATGACGCATTCTATGAATATAGAAATTTTTTCTGTTGAAATATTCATTGCTGAAAGCAATGCAACCACTTCATTGGATAAATCCACTGTACAAACTGTTTCCTGAAAAATTTCTTCCGACATTGTTGTTTGTTTATTTGAAACACTTTAATTTTTATTATAATTATTTTAAAACTAAAAAGTTCACTTTCCACTTGTTTCACACCGACAAACTACTCAATACTGATTCGCACAATTCTACCAATCATGTCATTTCCAAATGCACATTATTTACGACAACAGTAATATTATTTGATTAAAAGAAATAAATATTTTATGGTAACAAAAATTATTATTTACTGCAAATGCAAATCATTTACGTCAACAGCAATTTTCAATGTGCCGTTATTTCAGAGGAAAACCTTTAACGACAAATGTTATTCTATTTGCAATAAATAATTTTGCTGTTAAAAAAACTCAAATACTTTGATGTTGTTGCCGTAAAAAAAATGTTGTTGGAAAATTTCTTGCGACAAAAGGTTTTCATTTACTCCAACAAGTTTTTATTCACCCCAATAGCAAAATCATCAAATGCTGAAATTATTTGCCGTCACAATATTTATTTTTTTGTGTGTACAGATAAAATACAGTTAACTTCTTTCAAAAATATGGCAGTGACACGCAATGTCGATAAAACTGCTCATTAAACAAGTCTTTTTAAACGCAGTGGCAACGAAGGACCTATTTTTGTTGTTGTTGTGTTTCTAAATTTTGTCTATACTTGAAGTTGCCATATTGAAAATAATATAAGTATATCTACGACAAGTTCTAACCTAAACTTAATTTTAAAAGTTAAACGTAGGATGATCCTCCCTTTAGCTTAACGCTAACATCTACCTTATTGTCCACTTATAATAATGAAGAACAATTTATCTGCCCGTTAAAATCCTCCCCTTAGTTAACGGCAAGTTGTAATAATGGTCCTTAAAGTCTTAAAAGTAAAGCTAAAGTAAGAAGTTATAGACCGTTTTTAAAGTTTTATTTTGTTGTTAAATATATGTCGCCTTAACAAATTCGCATTGGGAAACGAGATTTCTCGTTTAAAAAAATAGATATCAGGGAAACAGGTTTCTCGCAAGTGAACTTTCTTGCTTCTTTTTATTTTATTTCTAATTTTACTTATTAACTACAACACAATTAAAATTTATATTGAAACGTTTATACCTTTTTTATGAGTTCGTTGATTGCAAAAATAAAAATAAATTTGTGTTTAGTTTCAATAAAGTTCTTTATTGTTCGGACTATTCTACGTGCCACAATAATTGTCTGTTCACTATTATTCCTTGCTTATAACGCAGATCTTTACAACGGCGATCTTCAAAGCACACAAGACTGACCGAATTCTTACTACTCGTTGCCTACTTTGTCTTGCCTTTTTATATGCTCACGTAAACAGTCTGATGAAGGTTCTTGAAGTCGAACGTTCGTGGTTTCGCCTTCTCGAGAACTCTATCTCAACTTCATTGTTGTTTGTGTATCTTGTTTACATTGCTTGTTATTGTGTTCTCGCTTACTTGTCTGTTCCCTTTTCTTTCATACCGATGTTGTTCGTTTAATTGTAAGAAGTTCGTTGTATTTGTTAGTGTAGCTTTTGTTAATCATGTTAATGTTAAATGATGTTTCCATTTTCGTAACAATATATTTACAGTATTCGAAGTATAATAATTGTATGGATTCATGTTGTATATGATTTTATTGTTACTTATAAGAAAGATAAAAAATTCAGATATCATATCTACGGATAAAATTATTAGTTAATGCCCTCAGTTCTTTACTATACCTTAATATTGATTAAGATTTAAATGGAAATGATTTGTGATCTATAACGCCATTGCCAGAAATCTATAATTTCATGATAAAGGGTCCGCCAAATAACTTTTTTTTTAAAATGCTTTAAAAAAAAACGACTGAATATTTTCTCTAATTTCTTTTTTTATTTGAAAGTACAATCCTTCCGGTTAATAATTTCATTCAAAAGGGCTGCCTCAGCTGGCCATACAGTAGCCAACGCCATCGATCCAATTTTTAAGCACATTATCGATTGTGTGCAGCTGTATTTCACCAATGACTTCAAGAATATTGTCCTTTAAAGCGTCAATTGTCTCTGGCTTGTCGGCGTAACACTTATTTTTGACGGCACACCACAAATAATAGCCCAACGGTGTCAAATCGCAGCTCCGAGGTGGCCACACGACATCAGCTCTGCGGCTGATAATGCGATCTTCAAAAACAGGGCGCAAAACATCGAGTGTAGCTTCGGCTGTGTGGCACGTAGCGCCGTCCTGTTGAAACCAAATGTTGCCAATATCCTCCTCTTCAATTTTTGTCAACAAAAATTCGTTCAACATGGCCCAATAACGATCGCCATTGACTGTGATGGCCACTCCTTGCTCATTTTCGAAGATCCGCACCAAACAGTGACTCGTTTTGGGTGCGTCGGCTTTTCAATGTATGCGTGCGAGTTTTCAGTGCCCCAAATGCGTAAATTTTGCTTGTTTACATACCCGCCGAGATCAAAATGAGCTTCATCTGAAAAGATGATTTTTTTTGCCAAAATCGGCATCTTCTGTAAGTCGATCGCAGGCCCACTTAGCGAAGCGAAAACGCATTGGATGGTCAATATTCGTTCAGCGGAAGGATAAAATTAATTAAATCAGACATGAGCTAAGTGTTACCATTCACGAAATAAGCACTAGTTGAAAAAAACGTTAGATGGCGGACCCTATATATATAATTCTATCCATGCTGCCTTTAAATATAAATATTTTTTTTATTTAAGGAGCATGAAAATATTCCTACAAAGGAATGACGTAAAATCTGTTTAAACAAACAAAAAAACAACAAACAATGAAAACAAAAAATACTTATAAATTGTAAGTAGTATACTGGTGGATGGCTAAGGTGGTTATTTGAATTCCGACAAAAAAAAAAACCTTGTAAATCCTTTGTGTATCGTATAAAACCATTTTTGCTTATTCCTCAAATTGTACAATATTTTGTGCAAAAAATAAAAAATTAAAAAGCAAAACGTATATAATTCCGCCCATTCTTTACGTTTAATAAAGTATATCGCTTCAAACAGCGATAAAATTACAGACTAAGGAAAATAAACAAAATTTTTGAAACAGTAAAAATTACCATTCTTTTAACAAGAGCGAGTTCAAAAAAAAAAAATACATTTTGTAAGAATACATATATTAAAAGTGGTTTCACATAGTTTCGTTTGAATGTGTGTGAAGCCGGTATAACAACAAAAAACAAAGAATTGAAATGCATAATAGAAAAAAAGAAATAAAGGACTTTCGAAACATAAGTTAGTCCATGCCAAGGTTTGTTCGTCTGCACAAAAAGAGAAAGATATTAAGAATCAAGTGTGATGAGATTATTGCAGTCTGGATTAAAAATGCAATCCCAATTAAAAGAAACGTCAGACGGATAATTTTCCAAACTACTGAAATCTGTTGATAGTGCAAATTCGAACAGAGTTCCTAGTGTTGCGTGTACACAAGAGATCAGCAATGAATCGTTTTTTGCTACTCATAAGTATTATGTGTGAGTTTTAAGTATGTGTGAGTCAACAGTATTAAAATTGAACTACTCTGATTCATTCGTACCCACCACAATATTGATTTATATGTACAGGCTACAGTGAATATGAATACAACGTTGACATCAAACTCATAACATTCGAAATATGGTTGATTAATACGCCTACTCATTGAGATTCATAAATTTATAAAAATACTTATAATACTCATAAATGATTAGAGTGACACAATTATTCATCAAAATTTACGGTCTTAGTTGTTGTTGCATTTACAAAAAAAGAAGAAAGAAAAAGACAAAAACATCAAGCAAAGGAAATACACAACCATCTAGTGAGTATTGTAGTGTTCGCACGCGAATCATACTTATTTTGGGATTCTTGTAAATGTTGAGTAAAAGAGAGTTGAAATCCACAACATCATGCGAATGAGTATGATGAGTACTTCAAACTTTGAATATGATTGGTATGAGTATGATATTAAATAAGTATGAATGTGCATAAGCATTAGAAATTATGAGTATGATTCGAATCTACTAATCTTTTTAAATGATCAGTGCTGATTTCTGGTGTTCACCACCTAACCAAAACAAGTTCTAAGTATTGTTACGAAAATGGAAACGATGTATCATATTGTTTAACATTATAATGAGCAAAAGCTACACAAATACATACAACGAAATTATTAGAAGTAAAAAAACAACATCAGTATGAAAGAAAAGGGGTTAGACAAGTAAGCGAGAACGCAACAATAAGTAATTTGAACAAAATACACAAACAATAATGAAGTGATTGAGTTCTCGAGAAGGCGAAACCCCGAACGTTCGACTTCAAGAACCTTTAGCACACTGATTACGTGAGCATATAGAAAGGCAAGACAAAGCAGCCAACGATCAGTAAGAATTGAGTCAGTCTTGTGTGAAACTGGTTGCGTTTGAAGAAAACAGTCGTGGTTTGAAGATCACCGTTGTAAAGATCAGCGTTGTAAGCGAAGAAGAATAACGAACAAGCAATTATTGTTGTATTCAGGTTATAAACGGTGGCACACAAAAGTAGTGCTAACAATAATTATCAGAGCATAAGTCTGATGCCAGCTCCAATTGATTAGGCGTATAGATAATGCTATGTACATTTTAACTATTGGTGTCTTCTGGCCATTATGTTGCTTTTACATTATAGAACCCAAATAGTCTTAGCCAACTTTTAAAAATCGATTGACCACAGTCACACTAAAGATAGCTAACGTACCTATTAGTTGACAGATAGCACATTTATTGAAAATGTGTCTAACAATCAAAAACTTTTGAAGCAATGAACGATAATAAGAGTAACGCCACCATATACAATTTTTAACTGGCAATCGTGAACTGACAGGTAGTGTGTTGGCTTATTAGACGAAAGGCCCGAGTTCGAATCCCAGGTCAGACATCAAAACGAAAATATGAAAATATTTCTTCGGCGACTTCCTCTCAGCAGATTTCGGGCAAAAACTCTGAGAGTAAAAATTGCCATGAAAAGCTTCTCAAAAAATCTGTCGTTTGGAGTCGACTTTAAACTGTAGGTCCCGCCACTCATGTATAAAATTAACGCACACAACATGATTGGTGTTGAGAAGCTAGGCCGTAATCCTGACTGAAGGGTTGTAATGGCCAATTATGTATGTAATCGTGAACTGTTATAGGTTATAAAACCATGTTTTCAAATTATAATTTGAGCTTGGCTGCCATATGATAAGCTGGCATTACTCAGACGACCTCGAACTCGTAAGATACTATATTTATTTAAAAATGGATATAACCACTGTTTACGTCTGACGATCTACACTTCCCATTCCTGATGACATAAACGGGATTGTTTGAACGATGGGAAGTTACCAACAGAGGGCGCTATATACTATATTTAAGCTTTCTGTAATTAACATGCAATGTATTTTAATGCAATATTTAGCCTTTATAATATTGTTCTTTTTTTTCATTCGTTTTGTAACCAGCATAAGCAGATAAAGATAAAAACCTAAAATTTTATTGTGTTGATAGTGATAAATAAAAAAGAAACTAGAAAAAATGTTTTAAATTTCGGTTTGAAATAAAGAAAATCATATATAATCAAAATTATCATTTGTTTTGTGATTGTGACATCAAACTGCTTGCCTTATGAAATTCGAAGGAAATTACTTGGAAAAAGGAAATAAATTGTGATCCGATTAAAAGCCTGGGCAAACTAATTAACAAAACCAATTCGAGTGATTTAATTAAATTAAAACCTTTTAAGCTAAATTTTCATTGCGTGTTCGTGTTTAGAAGAACATAAAAGGAAAGTGTTGTTTTTTTTCCTCCAATTTGAAAGATTCCTTTTGATTGTATTTCGTCTTTTTATTGCCAGCAATTGGAGCTGTAGTGTGGTCACCAGGACTCGCCACTACCACCAACAACATCCAGCCCATCAGGTTATTCATCTGTTCTTCTTTTTGTGTTTATTAACCGCAGCATATAGTTCACAAGCGAACAACCATCTTATCTTCTTTTTGGTTAATAGTATGAAATAGGCAATCAACAACAAAAGCGAATGTGAACATAGCAATATAGTTAGGTTTTTACCATTTTTAAAAACGTTTAAAATATGAGTTCGTAGATTGCAAACAAAAGTAAAAATAACATTTTGTTTAGTTTTGAATAATTTCTTTATTGTTCACACAATTCTGTGTGCCATTGTTCACCACTTGATGAAAACGACAACAATTGGTTTATAGGTTAATAGATCTTTATAACGGAAATCTTCAAACCACTATTATGCTCTGCACACGCAACGCGTCTTCACACAAGACTGGCTGAATTCTTTCTGAACCCGTTGCCTGCTTTGTTTTGCCTTTTATATCGCAGGGTGAACAGTCAGATGAATGCTCTTGAAGAAGAATGACTTCGCCTTCGCGAAATGACTATACACACAGAAAAAAACCCAATGTAAAATTAACATGGAAAAATGTTGATTTCAAATCATAGTAAATTTTCGAAAAAATTTTTAATAAGTGTATTTTTAACATTGTTTCATATTGAATCAAAATTAAAAATGTTAATTTAATCTCAGAAATAACTGATTTGACATTTTATAATGTTAAAATAACATTTTTCAATATTGATTTAATACAATGTATTTTTATAGTAAAAACAAAAGTTTTTAACGTAAAATCAACATTGCGTTTAGTTGATATAACATGGGCCATTGTTAATTCAACATTATATTTACATGTTTCGATGTTGAGAAACATATTGAAACAACATGTGACAATTTTAATTGATTAGCGAATAGCGAATAAAATTGTTTCATGTTAAATCAACAGCACTGTTCATGTTAAATCAATATTGGTTCATGTTAAAACAACATTTGCAAATAATAGTTTTTATATAAATTATAAATAACATCGTTTCAAGTTAAACTAACATTTTGTTATGTTAAATCAACATCAGTGAATTTAAAATTGACATTCATTCATGTTGAATCTACATTGTGTTCTGTTAAATCAAAGTTGTTGAATTTTCTATTAACATGAAAAAAAGTGGAAACGAAATGAAATCATGTTGAATTCTGCAAAAGGTACCACTATTTTGGAACATAAAAAACTTTTCATTCATATTTAAGTAAAGCTTGAATAAGTATTGCGGTGTATTATAAAAGCGTCTTTTTGCAGTAAGTTAAATTAAATTTTTTAGTTAAAATATATTATTATGCCTTCGCCAAAGAATCATAATGATAATTTATCAAGTGTTGTGCAAAAAATTGTATCAATTGAAGGAAACATGAGTTTCTTGAGTGACGAAGATTGTAATATTATATTAAATATTCCAGTTCAGAATGCTACCGAAAATTCACAATTAGATGAGCTACTGCACACTTTTAACTTAATTGAAGTAAAACCATATTTGACAAGTAAGTAATTGCATTTAAGGATTTTTGTAAAATAATTTGACAATTGTAAATAATATTTATTTATTTAGATGCACAAATTACATTTGATAGTTTAAGGTATTTATCAAAGGAAGATATTAAGAAAGCCATACCCCCTATTGGTATTCGTGCTTGTTTCCGAGAAAAACTTTTTTGTTGGAGAAAAACTGAGGTAGTAAACATATACATACATATACAAATTCATATTTGTGTATTATCGTTTATATTTTCTTTATAGATTTATATCGATTTCGAACTACTGCACCCAAATAAAAGTCATCTTCTTCTCAGTAAATGGAAGGGATTTATGGAAAAAATTGTAAGCTATTACAGCTTATATCTTAAAGACAAAAGGTCTAAGGAAGTTTTTACAAATTCAAAGAATACTACTGAACAAAGTAATTATATATACTTATTTCTTAAATTCATATTTTAAATCACCTCCTTATTATCAACCATTTACTCCTTGTTTAAGCTTTTTAAAAGCCTAATTATTAATTTCAAAATGTTAATTTGCTTTATTTGTAAATAACTTAATACAATAAATAACTTAATACTTAATACAACATTATCAAATTGTCCACTTTCTTAATTCAGCTAGTACAATACAGTGCAAGCAAGATAATTGTACTCAAAAATTTTCATGTTTCAAATCATTTAAAGTTCACATTAATCGTAAGCATATTAACAATTATATTAAAATATTACTTACATACTTAATTATTTGAATAAATTTTTATTTTATGTAAATAAATGTATTTTTAAAATGAAAATTAATAAACGTTATATTTTATTTAAAGATATATAAAATATAAAAACAAAAATAACATCTTTTTTGTTAAATTTCGAGTATTTCAAAAGACTGTTTATTTTTAGAGTCAAATAAAAATTATTACAATTCAAAAGCTAATATAATAGTGACAATTAATTCCATGAATGCTAAGTATATTATATCAAAGTAATATAAAGTAGTTAATAATAAAAGTAGTAAAGTAAAAGTATGTATTTAAAGATTACAGTGAAGTCTCATTTATAACATTATCCCTCCTTCTTTTTCCGAAAGTCATCCGGGTTGAAACGAGCAACAGCAGTACGAGTTCTTTGACTTCTTCTGAGTTCTGGTTCTATCGTTAGAGGACGAGTTGAGTTTCTATCAGGCGACTCCCGTTGATCTTCCGTTTCTTGGATGCCGGTTCCGTCATCTATACAATCTTTTACTGGATATAAAAAAGGACTCATTGTTTCGTTTTTAATAATTCTAGGCCTTAGTTGGTTTTGATGCCTTTTATAGCTATGAAAATCTGTTTTTACCATGTACACCATTTTTCCGATGACCTTTTCAATTCTTCCTTTAATCCACTTTTCTCCTCTCGAAAAATTTCGAATAAAAACAGGATCATTAACTTTGTATTTGGAACTCTTGTCTTCAGTGTCAAGCTCTTGTTTTATAGGTTTTCTCTGCATTTGAGTCAACAGTGTTCGTATTTTACGACCGTGAAGTAATTCAGATGGGGTTTTACCTTCCGAATTTGGTATATTGCGATAAGTTGATACATATTTCAAACCAGCCTCTTTAACAGTTAGTCCATCTTCAATATTCTTGGCTACTGATGTTTTAAAAGTACGTACAAAACGTTCAGCTAAACCATTGGAGGCAGGGTGAAAAGGAGCTGTTGTTAAATGCTGTATACCGTTAGTTGAGCAAAATTGTTTAAAAAGTTCAGATGTAAGTTGAGGACCGTTATCACTAACTAAGGTTTCTGGCAAACCTTCAATAGAAAAAATTGTGGAAAGCAACGATATAGTAGCTGAAGACGTTGTCGATGACATCTTACAAATAAAATGAAATTGCGAAAATGCATCAACACAAATAAGCCACATGCTACCGAAAATGGGACCAGCAAAATCAATATGAACTCTTTGCCACGGACGGATCGCGGAGGGCCAGTTGCTGTACTCTTGCGTTGGACTTGCACTATGTAAACTACAAATTTCACATGCTGATGCCATTCTTTCTATTTCCTTATCCATGCCTACCCACCAACAATGTTGTCTAGCCAATCTTTTCATTTTTATGATTCCCCAATGACCTTCGTGCAACAATTTTAACACTTCTTTTTGAATTATTGTTGGTACTACAACGCGAGAACAATTTGATGACTCCCAAAATATGACGTCATTTTTGACTGTTAGACTGAATTTTTTGTTAAAATAGGGGATTAAACATTTTTCTTTAGTCCCGATGAACGTAGGCCATCCCTTTTCCACGTATAGTTTTACTTTGCTTAGTATGGGATCTTTAATAGTATGTTCTTTGAGAATATCAATATTTATCGGTGTTTTGACTTCTATTAGCGAATTGCAATACTCATTGTTATCGAACTCAGGGTCAGGTCCAATCGGTAGACGCGACAATGCATCCGCGTTAGCATTTTCTGTGCTGCTTCTGTACTTAATTTCGAACTGGTATGCCATTAATATGATGGCCCAACGTTGAATTCTATGTGCTGTCATTGTAGGCAATTGTTTATTAGGGCTAAAGATCGTTACCAAAGGCTTATGATCTGTTAGGAGTATAAACCTTCGTCCATACAAATAAATATGAAAACGTTGCACTCCAAAAATAATGGCCAATGCCTCTTTTTCAATTTGACTGTATTTCTGCTGGTGTACGTCAAAAGTTTTCGAGGCAAATGCTATTGACTGTTCTGTTCCATCGGGAAGCAAATGAGAAATAACGGCACCGAGCCCATGGGAAGAGGCATCAGTTGCCAGGATAATAGGCAAATGTTCTTGAAAATGGGCCAACTCTGCAGCATGTACGATATGATTCTTTAGAGTCTCAAAAGCTGACTGTTGTTCTTTTCCCCAGATAAATTTGGCATTCTTTTTACGAAGTTGATTTATGGGTGCTGAAATTTGCGAAAAATTTGGTATAAAGTTGTTGTAGTAATTAACCTTACCAATAAAAGCTTCCACTTCTTTAATATTACGAGGAGATCGAAGCTCCTTTACTGCACGGACCCCTGCTTCATCAGGCAGGATCCCGTTTGCACTAACTTGTCGTCCAAGATATTCTATTTTGGTTTTTAAAAACTCGCATTTAGACTTTTTACATTTAATACCATGTTCGGATAAAATAGTAAAAACTTCTTCTAACCGCTTCAAATGTTCTTCTATGTTAGGAGCAGATATAATTATGTCATCCAAGTAATTGCCGCATCCTTCAATTCCTTGTAACAATTGCTCTAGGTATTTCTGAAATATAGCGGGTGCACTTGCTATACCATAAGGCATACGCTGGTACTGAAACAAACCAGCTGGTGTATTTACAACTAAAATGCTTTTAGATGACTCGTCAACTTCCATTTGAAGATATGCTTCTCTTAAATCAATTTTAGAAAATATTTTGCCATAACGAATTTTGTGAAACAAAGATTCGCGTGTTGGCAATGGATATTGTTCTATATCGATTTGGTTATTTACCGCCTCCTTAAAATCACCACAGACTCGAAGTGAACCGTCTGGTTTTGTAACAAGCACTATTGGTGAAGCCCAATCGCTAAACTGGATTGGTTTCCAAATACCAGCAGTAACCATTCGTTCAGCTTCCTTTTGAAATGTTTGCAGTTGAGCGAAAGGAACTGGCCTGCTTTTGTAAAATTTTGGTACAGCGTTGTCTTTTAAAACTATACGTGCTTTAAACGATTTTATAGTGCCAATGCCCTCTTCAAATACATGTATATACTTTTCACAGAGTTGAATACATTTTTCATCGGCATAATCCATCTCCAAGTTTGCGATTTGAACAATTGTAAAACCAAATTTTTCAAAAAGGTCTGCTCCAAACAGATTGTCACCAACTTCGACATCGATAACAACTAATGGTACTAGTTTCTCCTTTTCGCCACACTTAATTCTTGTTGTTATTTGACCAAGAATGTTTAAACGAGTATGACCGTAAGCAAAAAGCGATTTTTTGTAGTTTTCCAATTTGGGTTTTTCCAACATTTCATATGTTTTCTTGGTAATTACTGACGTTGAAGCACCAGAATCTAATTGAAGTTTAATACTTTTGTTTGATATTTGAACATCAATAAACATTTTATTATTTTCATTTTTTATTAAGTCCGTTATACTTAAGATATGATCGGTTGCTTCTTCAGTTTCAATGTTATTGTTTGCATTGTCTTTCATTTTCTTTTTATTCTGAATTGATAAACATACAGCCGCTATGTGCCCTTTTCTATTACACTGATGACAAACAACAAAACGAAATCGGCAGTTCTCCCTTTCATGATATATACCGCAACCAGTACACGACTTATATTCTTTTCTTTTAGTATTCCTGGGTATTCCTTTACGTACAAAATTTAAATCCGAAAAACCCTCTGCACTCTCTTCTTTATTTTCTTTTATTAATTGTACGCTTTTCGTTGTCGCTTCGTATGATTCTGCAATCAGTAGAACTTCTGCTAGCGTCGGCTGCAGTTTTTGCATAGCAGAGATGCGTACGGAATCGTGTGGAGTATGTAGAATTATCATATCACGTATCATCTCGTCAGTATACTCCTTAGCGCAACTGCTTAAATTACACGTAAAATTGCAGTTCCGCGCAATTCCACGCAGCTCAGCTACCCACTCTCTATATGTTTGATTTGGTTTCATGACTAACTTATGGAATTCGTACCGTGCAGCAACAGTATGTACTTTTGACAAAAAATGTTCGGTTAACTTTTCTTTTAACTCATCATAAGTTTTATTTTGCAAATTTTGTCCACCAAATAATTTTTTTAACAGCTCAAATATTGCTTCACCACTCCAAGCTAAAAAAAATGATTTTTTCTTTTCTGCACTTTGTACAGAATAAGCTGCAAAATGTTGTTCCAGTTGTTCTACATATGAATCCCATGGTTGAGTCTCTTTATTAAAAGAATGAAAATTTGGCACACTAACATTTTGTACACTTGAAGGTCCAGCTTGCGAAGCACCTAAAACAGCCTCCATCGATTGCTTCTGTTCCTTAAGCATCTTAGTCGTCCAAGCCTGTTGTTGCATCAACATCTCTTTTAATAGCTCATTTTCATTTCCCATTTCTTACACACGTTTATTGAATTTTTTCGCTCGTCGCCAATCTGTTAAATTTCGAGTATTTCAAAAGACTGTTTATTTTTAGAGTCAAATAAAAATTATTACAATTCAAAAGCTAATATAATAGTGACAATTAATTCCATGAATGCTAAGTATATTATATCAAAGTAATATAAAGTAGTTAATAATAAAAGTAGTAAAGTAAAAGTATGTATTTAAAGATTACAGTGAAGTCTCATTTATAACATTTTTATTGGGCGGGCTTAATATAAGCAGAAAATCAATATGATTTTCATGTTATTTCAAAACTAGAATCCTTTTGAATTAACATGAAAATTTATGTTGAAATAATATGTTTGCATCTTATTTCAATATGAAATTCAGAATTGAAATAAAATGATTTAGGCCCCGATTATGGTTCACAACACATAAATGTTGTGTTGTAACAGAGACAACACAACATTTATTACTTTCTTGATTATGGTTTACAACATCTAGATGTTGTGTATGTCACAGTGTTGCTCTACAATGTTAGTACACTTTTCCTTGAAAATACAACCCTGAGTGTATAAAACTGCCAATTGAAAACAAAAATTATTACGTTAAAAAACAAAAAGCCTACATAAACACAAATTTTAACTCTTGTTAAAACATGACAATTAAAAATAAAGGCTAATTTTATTAGCGTTTATATTTTATGTATGTATTGCAATAAATTCATTTCAAAAGTACTTCAAATTAAAATATATAAATATAAAAAACCCTTCTTGTCACATTAAAATTTATTTAGATCACATAGTTACTTAAAGCTAAAATACAAGTTCGTAAATAATTTACATTTCAAGTTTTTTTTGGGTCAAAAGGAGTTTGGCTTTTAATAATTCATTTTGTAATTCAGCTTTTTCCCTATTTATTTCTAGCATTTTTTATTTATTTGATAATTTTTATATGAGCCCTTCTCAAGACGTTTATCGTAAGCAATATCTCCTGTTGGTTTTTTTCTTGCCTTTTTAAGGTTTTTAGACGCTCATACCCCATCTTATTTTTTGTATTTTGTAGCTTTTCGGCAACTGCTGTTTTCACTGGTTAGTGCTAGTTTAATGACCTTCAATATCGTATGACGATTCGTCTTGAATTTGCAATCCCGTTGCAGATCCATTTGGATTTACTTTCCATTGCATAAACACCAACTCTTTCTGCTAATTTCCGTCGACCGACCACTACCAGTAACTTGAAAGTTTTTTTCTATTGGCAGAGAGTTTTCATTTCAAATTGGCTTTATAATGAGTCCACGCCTTAAAAATGCTACAATTCATCTACTAACCCTTTGCCATTCTTTTGAAACTCTAATGGGTGGACCCAAGTCATTTAGCTCCAATGAAAATTTCTCCCACGACCCTTTGTGCTGAGTCTTATTTGCTCCAAATGATAACTTGCCAATGTCAGGATTTGCTGTCATGAACTCGACCAGCTTTTCCTTCTGCTTGTTAGTGATTATTTTTCTATAAAATATTTCCAGTTATTTATAATTTTTAAAATTTCCACAAAAAATTATATGCACTGTTATATACATACTTACAAATTTTTATACATTTTCTTTTTTAAACTGAATGCGGCAACAAGACAACAGCTAATGAGCTGTTGTAAGTTTTTGACAGTTCTGACAACACTTAAAAACAACTGTTGTAAATCATAATCGGGCTATGTGAACACACACAACATAAAGTACAACACTAGCGATAGATGTTGTGAACCATAATCGCAATTTTAAAACTACAACACTAAATTTACAACTGTTGTGAACCATAATCGGGGCCTTAATGTTAATTTATACATAAGATCGTATTGATTCAATGTGAGAATCATGTTATCTTAATACTAATTAATGTTGATTTGAGTGGTATCTTAAAGTAAATTCAACGTGATCTCACTTTGATCCAACATAAGTGGCAATGTTGTTTTATAATGTTTTCAAGTTGTTTTTAAATGAAAAATAGTTATTTTTGGTTTACTGTAAAGTCATGTTGAATTAACATGAAACAGCTATGAAGCAAAATCATAGCTGAAAAATGTTGATTTAACCTTGTTTTCGGCGTTTTTACAATGATTTTTTTCTGTGTGTATAGTAAATGCAAACAAGTTGTTTATGTTATTGTTGTTTGTGTTTTTTTTCACGTATGTCCTTGCAGTGTTGTTGTTGCCTATTTGTTTACTTGTTTAGCCCCCTTTTTTATACTGATGTTGTCGCTATATTTTTGTTTATTTGTTGATCATGTACACAAGTCCATTGTTTTTGTAGCTTTTGTTTATCATTTTAATAATACCGTTTCCATTTTCGTAACAATATCAATAGGAATTTACGTTGAATGAATGCATTTCAAAAGCAACGAATGTTGAATAGCAACCGTTAATGATTTTATTCAGCTATCTGATGAGTACCTTGAATACGTTTTTATACCAAAATTGATTAGATTTTATCATCTTAAGCTTCGATTCTCAATGGAAAATCTGACAGACAGAGAATAATTTCAATTGAAAATAACGAAGCATATTCACAAACTAAACAAAATCATGATTGAATATTGCAAAACCAAAAATACGCGAAAATAATAACATTTAGGGCCATTATTACAACTTGGCGTTAAACTTGGGTTTAGCTAAAGGGAATTGTAAAGTTAGCTTTAACTTATTTTCGTTATTACAACTCACTTACTTTTTCAACAATATGGCAGTGCCGGAGCAATGTCGATAAAACTGCTCAATTAAACAAGTTTGTGCCTCGAAGGGCCTCTTTTTTGTTGTTGTATTTTAAGTTGCCATCTTGAAAATATTATATAACTAGCTAATACCCGGTGTGCTTCGCTACCCCCATCGGAATTAAATACATATCTCGTGATGCAACTGGATCGCCCACCATCAAAATTGTTACGCCATTGTTGGGGTTCTGGAGTTCTATCAGCATGAATTGCGATTATGTGGTCATCTATATCAGATCTGTAGTTAAATGCAATACCTGAGTATCCATGAAAATCATTACGTCGATTCACCGCCATTCGATTATGATTTTGTTCTCTGCTGCTCTTCTTGTTGATGTTCGAATCCACTGACTTTCTACCTTCATGTTCCAAAGGTGTCTCGGTAGCTCGTGCGGTTGTCGCATATTGTCGAAGGCTTTCCAGACGTCTTTCACGTTCTGAAGGTGTTTCTGTGGCTCGTGATGTTTCAATTCGATTTCGCTGGCTTTGTAGTCGACCTTCATGTTCCAACGATGTCTCGGTAGTTCGTGGGGTTGTGGCATGTTGTCGAAGACCTTCAAGACGTCTTTCGCGTTCTGACGGCGTTTCAGAAGCTTTTAAGGCGCTCTTGGCTTTCTGAAAGTGTTTCAGTAGCTCTTGATGTTGTGGCACGTTGTTGTAGGCCTTCAAGGCGTTCTTCATGTTGTGATGGCGTTTCGGCGGCTCTAAAGGTTGAAGCTCGACTCCTTTCAGTCCTGAGGCGACTTTTACGTCTTCCGAACTTTCATTTGCTCTCTGGGATTGCAAACGCAATGCATTTTTAGTGCTTAGGAAAGGGATGCTTTTATTCGGGGCATTTTTACAAATTGTTGCAAAATAAATGTCACTCAGGTAACGTTTAACTTGTTTAGAATCAAAGATTGAACTGAATTCCAAAACCGAATGCGTGTTATATTTATTTCTTTATATTTTACCTAATATGAATAAGTAAAAAATTGTGTTTGCGTCGGTCACAGGTAATTTTTTTGATGAGTTTTGCAACTACTTATTTTATTTGGGAAAAATATTGACAGTTTACATTTTATTACTTAGGTAATTAAAAGTAATGAATTCATTGCCCAATTAAATGCTTATTATAAAGTTTACCTAATGTATTTTTCAAATAAATAATAGTTTTATTAGTTACCCGTTTTTAGAAGTAAACAATAACATTACTATTACATATGTATGTACGTATATGTTTTCCAAGATAAATATTTAAATAGTATGAACTTTAGTACTTACTATCTATATGAGTTGAAAATTTCAAACTCAATAATTTAAGGGTCATATACCTTACTATTGCATATTTCAAGATATAATAATTTCTATACCCACAAATCAGAGAGGCACCACCTTCCTATAGCTGGAATACAAAATTGGGGACTCTAGCTTTTATAGTTTTTTTATACAGATTTTAATAATTAGTTCATATGGAGTTTGCCACGCCCCTAATGCTTGATAGCCCATTTTTAACAAAAGTATTGATATTGAACCTTTAGATATTCGTACAAAATTTTAGCAGTCTAACTGTTCTGGTGTTCTAGATATGCAGATTTTAGTATTTACTTCATATGGGAGGTGCCACGCCCGCTTTTGCTGAACTTCCTATTTTTGTCCAAAATATTTATATTTAAACAAAAGTTATTTATACAAAATTGGCTCTAACTGTTAAAGTTCTTCAGTTAGGCAGATTTTAGTATTTACTTCATATTGAAGGTTCATTGTCCTCTAATGATAGGTCGCCTATTTTTGTCCAAAATATTTATATTAAAACCGTAGTTACTTGTACAAAATTTGAGGTATCTTGCTGATATAGTTTTTCCAATATATCCATTTTGTAGGTTATGTAGTATATGTGGGAGTGGCACCTCTCTCATTTGAAATATCAACATAAAAAGTAGGAAAATCGGTTCAGCCGTTTAGTCGTCTATAAACTTCAAACATACAAACAAATGCACATTAATTTTTATATATAGGTGATGTCCGAGATAGAAGAAGTTTTAAATTTAATTCATATGGGAAGTACCACACCCTTTTCCCAGTCAGCCCATTTTTGTCTAAAATATTCATATTGATACTAAAGTGGATTCGAAAAAATTTTAGGGCTCTAACTGTGATATTTTCATAGATATAATAATTTAATATTTTTTATATTGGAGGTGACACACCCACTATAGCCAATCCACCCATTTTGTATATATATATGTCAAAGTCGCCCATACAAAATTCGCAGTTTATGAGATATGCGACATTAAATACTTATTGAAGCACCCCGCCTTCTTGAAATTTTAAAATAAAAAGTAGCCTATAATTCCTTCCAGATATACAGGAAGGTACTGTCAAAACTTCAAGAAAATCGGTCCAGCCGTTTAGCCGTCTATAAACTTCAAACAAACAAACCCACAAACAAATAAACACACATTCATTTTTGTTTATATATGTAGATGTAAAATTCATTAAAAAAACTACATATGTGACGTATGAGTGATATCCAATTCCATTAAGTTTTATCAAAGAATATGGATATAAAGAATACGCATTATGTAGAAGTAGCATTACGACCCGCTCTCACCAAAATCTTTTTAAAAAATCATTTCTGGATAAGGGGGGCGGAAGACAGAAGGAAAATAAACACAAACAAAGAGCGTAACAATGTGTTGCTCTCATCATGAGCCAAGGAAAATGTTCATGTCGCTTTTTTCAGACTTAAATTTTACACCCAAAGAAATATTACAGTATGATTCACTAATATCAATGAGAAATGATTTCGATTTTTGGAAGAATACTTGCCAAGTAAAATACGGTGTTTTTAGGTTTTTAGCGCAGTACAATTGTTCTATACTTTTCGCTCACATATACATATTATTGGGTTAATAAGTAGATATGAAAATATTACTAACAATTTTCCTCTGGGTTAAACATGCCTGTCATAATTTTTCTCATGTCCTCTTTATGCCGACGTCTGAGAATAAGTGATTTGAGAACAGTGTTCCCGTTTTTGGTTATTTCTAACCAAAATTGCTTATTTTTTGATCAATGTGCAGATGTGTAAATTTTTTTCGTTTTTTTCTTTTTCTTTTTAAAAAAAATAATTTTTTGTTTCATTTTTTATTAATTATAATTTAAACTTGAAAAAAAAATAAAACAAAAGTCTATGAATTTAATTTTGGTTATATTTTTTCTTATTTGGTGATTTTTTTCACAAATGTTGGTTACAAAAATTTTTCGTGGCAACACTGTTTCAGAAAAATAAATAAAAAATTAGTCAAACAACAAAAACGCACTATGAGAACAATTGGGAACATTGTTACGCTCTTGGTTTCTTTATCCTTCCCTTCTATCTTTCCTCCCGCGTCGTGAAATATTTTTGGAAAATATTCCAAAATATGCCAAAATTCACATTCTTTATACTTTATTTTCTTTGGTTTTATAATCAAGAATCATAGATAGCATACTTTAGGGGTAACTATGCGTATGAGTAATATATTTCAAATGCAATTAAATATTAAGTATGTAATATGTAGTATACATGGGCATGGCCCCTCGCTCAGTTGGAATATCAACATAAAAAGTAGCCTATAACTCCTTCCAGACATACAGGAAGATACTGTGAAAATTTCAAGAAAATCGGTTCAGCCGTTTAATCGTCTATAAACTTCAAACATACAAACATACAAACAAACACACATTCATTTTTATATATAAGAAGATATGGCAAGTTCTAACATAAACTTAACTTTAAATGTTAAAGGTAGGATGATCCTCCTATTAGCTTAACTCTCACTTCTACCTTATTGTGTACCTATAATAATGAAAAACAATTTACATGCCCGTTAAAATCCCTCCTTTAGTTAACGGCAAGTTGTAATAATGGTCCTTAATTTGGCTGTGTTTTTAATTTTAAATTTCAATCCACCCTTATATGGGATGTGTCTACGATGGCAATTACTTTTATGGGTCTAAAAGAAAATGAAATTTTACTTTTTTTCCAAGAGATTTTTGCAGAAGAGTACTACTAAGAAATATAAAGTGAAGCACACGTACATTTACTAAGTTTGATAGCCAAGTATACATATAAAAAAGACGAAAAAAAGAAGAAATTTGTAATGATTCTTTGAAAATCTTCATTCATTCTCAAAATTAATTAAAATTACATTAAAACATTTCTATCCGATTATGTTAAATTCTAATGACAAATTGTTTCGAAGAAAATTATTTTGTTGTAATAGAAAATTAAAAAATAGTCTTGCAATCCGAATTGACTCAAAATGAAATGAATTGTAATTTTTACGTTCTACTCGTATGCATATATTAACACATGTTTATAAAATAAATTGGATCCTCAATTAATCAATAAAAAATACAAGCTTTCGAATGTGAATTGTTATTAGTATTGGTGTAAACAAAATTAAGACGTATTGTCATACTTCATTCATAGGTAGAATTAACTCTTCTGAGGGAGATAAGACCATATGTAATATGAAATTACCGGAACCAATAACACGGTGCGACAGTCAATATACACCCAGCTAATGACATAGTGTAGGTTGGGAGTTTTGTTGAGAGGAACTCAAATATATTTTTTTATATATCTCGAAACCTCTAAACTTGTTTTATTTGACAAAAACGGTTTTTCTTTATGAGCTGAGGTCGCCGTAGTCTAGTAGATAGTGTGTTGAATTATTAGACGTAAAGCCCGGGTTCGTCTCCTAGGTCAAACATCAAAAGTAAATGTGAAAAAAAAAATATTTCTTCGACGAATTCCTCTCGGCAGATTTCTGGCAAAAACTCTGAGAGTAAATGAACCTGCCACAAAAAAGATTCTCAAAAATCTGTCGTTCAGAGTCGACGTTAAACTGTAGGTCCCGCCACTCACGTATAAAATTAACGCACGCAACATGACCGAAGGGTTGTTTTGGCCAATTATGCCTGTAGGTATATCTTCAAACTGACGTTGTGTAATCAAGTTTGATATGCAAAGTACCCTTATATCTATTTCTGAAAACCAGTACTCTCTAAATTATGGCAGGATGTGATGACCTATAGCGAATCCTCTACAGTTTGTATGAGGTTATCGAAATAATTTTTCTAATATATTGTTACGAAAATGGAAACATCGTTTAACATTAACATGATTAACAAAAGCTACACTAACAAATACAACGAATTGTTAAAAGTAAACCAACAACATTAGTATGAATGAAAAGCGGATAGACAAGTAAGCGAGAACACAACAACAAGCAATATCAACAAAATACACAAACAATGAAATCGCGATAGAGTTTTCTAGAAGACAAAAAGCCTAACGTTCCACTTCAAGAACCTTCATCAGATTGATTACGTGAGCATATTAACAGGGAAGATAAAGCAGGCAACGAGTAGTAAGAATTCAGTCAGTCTTGTGTAAAAACGCGTTGCGTATGAAGAGAACAGTCGTAGTTTGAAGACCTACGTTGTAAACATCTGCGTTGATAGTGTCTACGCAATGGAGGAAAGAAGAATAGCGAACAAGCATATTATTGTTGGATTCATCAAGTTGTGTGAACGATAAAGTATTTAGTTGAAACCAGTGTTGCCAATTTAGCGCCTTTCGCGCTATATTTAGCGCATTTCAACCACCAAAAAGTAGAATTTTTCCTCTTTAGAGCTTTTTTAAGAAAACACGATAGGTTGGTGCTTTTCTTTTTAAATTTTCTTGTTTCACATTGATTGAATATAGTTATTTGGGATATTATTTTGAAAAGGCTTGTTGTGATAATAATATTGAAGGTTGTGAAAAAGAATTAATACAGAAAAATTTAATTAAATTTACTGAAGCTTTAGTGCATGAAGTATGATCAAGATTACCGACTAATATTATAATAAAAAATATCATTATTTATTCAAATCAATATTTTTTCAAATAAGACAAAAGATATCAGTGAATTTTTAGAAGAAGACGATATAAACGAAATGGCAAATTGTCTTAATAATTGAATATTATTTCAGTGAAAAAATATAGGTAATACAGAGCAATTTTGGATTGAGGTGTACTGTTTTAAAAATTCACTAGATGAAAATCTGCTTACAAAATTGTCAACACTTGAAATTAAATTATTAAGTTTTCTTTTTTCGAACGCGGAAGTAGAAAGATCTTTTAGAGTTATGAATTACTTTAAAGCAAATCTAAGAAATAGAATGTCAATCAATACAATAATTCATATAAAATATGACCTTAAATTGGAAAACTCAGGCTGTGAAAATTATGTTAATCTAGATTAGGTTTGTTTAAAAATTAATCAATATTCTAAATATTATAAAGTAATTTTATGGCCAGAAGATTCTACAAATGTGTAACAAATTGGGGTTGTTTAATTTGTTTTTAAATCTCCTTTGGATCTCCTTTGAAAAGAGAGATCTTTAGGAGATGTGGATTATAATTACTTGTGAGTAATTATAATCGTTGGGATGTGTGTTGTGGGAGAAAAAAAAGAAAGAAATGGAATTATTTCTATTTCTTTAGAGAGTTGAGAGAGAAAGAGATTCTTACCTTTTTTTTGCATAAACTTCTAGTGTATTCCAATTGTGGATTTATTAGGTGTATTACAAAAATTCCCTTTTTGGTAGGTATAATTTCAATAAATTGTACAAATTTTATTGTAAATAGTTCACTTGCATATAATTAAATATAACGTTGAGTAATTATAACTTTTGGTAAGTATAATTGTAGATGAATATATTGTAATATAGTAACACAATTTAGTTAAATACATATAATTTCAGGTAAGTAATTTAGGTAAGTATAAATTATAGATTTGGGTAAGTATATTTATATATTTTTTTGAGATTCAATTCACTTTAACATAAATTTTATATTGTGGCACAATTTTAATGCACTTTAATTAATTTTGTTTCAATTTGGTTTCTTTTTTTTTCTTATTTGTTTTGAAATATATATTTTTTTTTTGGAATAAAGAAATAGATTTGTTTATTAATTATAGATTTCACTGAATTTATTTGTATGTTAGTTTTAATTTTATTTACTTTAATATTTTTTTTTGTTGATTTTAAATTATTTCGCAGTACACTTTGAGGTTGTTTTATCTCCGATGGTAGGAAAAGAAGTGAAGTTTGTCTGTGGTTTTATGTTCCACCAGACTTCTGACAATTGCATCAACGGCACATTTCCAAATTATGTGCCGTTAACTTAATTTTTGTAGACAGTATTTGCGTCTGATGGAATGCTTGTTGTTGGAATATATGTGTGTTCAAACCTCGTTTGAACAAAATGAAAGCATGATATTTTTAGACGATGAGCCTTTTAAAATACATAATTTTTTAAAGTTAGTGTTTTTTTTAAGTATGTATCTCAAATCTAGTGGCTCATTTTTAAAACTTACAATATATATTTATTTTAAGTAAAATATTTGAAAACTCTAGTTATTTGAATTATTTTAGTTAAATATAAAGCTTATAAGTGCTGAAAAATGGGCTCTTATTATAAATGTACAAGTGAAAGTACCTATTTTCTTCATATTATATATCAAAATGGAAAAAAAACGTTTTAGTCGTTTTGTTTCAAATAGTTGTTAATTTTATTTTTTTTTTTATCTTTTAAAAATTGAGATGTATGTATATACATATTAAAAATATTTTTTAACAATTCCATCACATTTTTATATTTCTTTTGCTATTTAACGCTTTTTTACAGCGCGTTTTGATCATAGTTAGTTACTAAAATTATTACTTAGCGCTTTTTAACGCTATTTGAGTAGTAGGACTGCGCGTTTTGACCATAAAAAATTGGCAACACTGGTTGAAACTAAACACAAATTTATTTTTATTTTGTTTGCAACCAACGAACTCATATTTTAAAGGTTTTTAAAAAGTTAAAAACGTAACAATTTCTAGTATAAAGCTATCAAATTTTGTAGTTAAAAGGGATATTTAAAAGTAATGGCTTCATTTAAAAACAGGTTAACCGTTACTAAGTGACACAGAGACGCATTTAATTGCAAAAGTTGCATCTTTAATTTCAACATCTAATACGACATGTATATCGTTTATTATTTAGAGTCCTAGTTGTTGTTGAAGAAAGAAAAAGACAAAGACATGTAATAAATCTTCACTTTGAGGAAAACAAAATCAGAAAACTTGCCATTCGCCGTAACGAAAAGAAGAAAAAATCTATTTGGAGAAAACGTAAAACCAAGAGATACTTGCCACTACTTATAATAAAACGCCAAACCCGGTAAAATAAAATACTGCGTCAGTTTTCGTAATAAGATACGGCTAAAAAAAAATTAAATTAAAAAAACCAGAAACTTTGGCCAAAATAGCGTAACTTTCCTAAACCAAAACTCCAAATTGATTCCCCCATTTACTTTCCGGCACGCTAATCCTGATTTCCTCGTTCAGGTGTTCTTTCATGTTTAATATTTTAAACATTACTTGCGATGATTCCAAAAGAGAAACTGCGGGAGCCATATAATCGCTAGCAACAGTCGGCTGGGGAGGTTCTTGTCTCTCTTCCTAGAATCTATATTTACAGTCATTTTATATAGACTCCCTAATATTAAACTACTTTTCAAAATCTGGACTAAATAGCTATATAATAGCAAACCAAATCCCCAATATAGCTATATATGAAAAAAAACAATAATAATCTACTTTACTACGCTATAGTACTTTCCACTTGAGTTTCCTAGGTGTTACATATTAGGAAACAGTGCCTCATAACCCACGCCTACCTTTATCCTGATGGCAAAGAATATTTTCAGGATCCCTAATCATTTCGTCCTAACTTATTCTACCATGATTGAAAAAACAATTTTCTCAATTATCAATCCATATTAAATTTATTCACTATCTATATATCAACCTTCATAGAACATTTTAGTAAATTTAAAAAAAAAAAAAAAATTTTTTTAAAGCTTAGAAAATACTTAAATAATACTTATACATATATAAAAATAAGAAATGATTATGCTTCTAAAATAGTCAAGACAGCATTATAAATATTTTATAAAACATCCGAGTAAATATCAAAACTTTGTAATGACAAAATTAACGTTCTCAAAGAGATACGTTACCGATTGCAAATGATTAATTTCGAGAATACAAACTTATTATCCTCGAAATTTAATGCTATCATACTAAGAGAATATTTGGATAATTCCATTCAATTGTTAAATTTGAAAATATAAAAAGTTGTTGTTATTTACTCTTTTGATTATCTATGTTGTATTTCTTTATATTTTTGTTTCTCTTTTTTTTTTTTTTTTCTTAAATTAATTTATCTTTTGTAGTACTGTCTTTTTTTTTTTTTTTTTTACTCTTCTTTTATAATAATGATACTCTCTTTAAATTTGACAATTTTAATAAAATGTTTGTGACTCACCAAAATCCATGATGATGAAGAAGCCTCCTGATCAGAATGGTTTTGCTGTTGTGGATGTTATAAATTTGGTTTTTTTTTCTCTTTTTTAAAGTATCTTGCATATAAAAGTGTTTAGAATTAATTTAGATATAAATATAATTACAGGGTTTCATTTCAGGTTAAATTTAACAAAATTAGGGATTGTGAAACGTACCTTTTAAGAATTTGATATAATTATGTTTAACATTTAAATTTTAATATTTAGCAATTAATAATAATATATCTTATTTTTATTGACTTATTAAAGGAAATCCTATTTCAATAATAAAAATATATAAAATTTAATTAAAGATAGAGTTGTTTCTCTTTTACATTAGGAATAGAATATGTACGTTCCACTTTAACTTTCTAGGCTATTAGAAATATACTTATACATTATTCATATTTTAAATTTAGTATTTCAACTGCATTAGATATTTATATTCTAAGATGTTGTTACACAAAGATTTAATTTTTCCGTAATTTTTCTCTGTTTGATTAGTTTTGGTTCACACTGTACCCAAAAATATAGTAATAATATTACATTTGGTTTAGGACTTTGTTCATATTTTGTTTTGCTCTTGTTTTGTCTTCTATTTAAATCGGTAGATAAGCAAGATTAAAAAAAAGAACAAAAGCAACAATTTACACGTAATATATGCAAAATTTAATTTCTTTTATTCATATTTCTTCGTAAAATGTTTAGTTGACTGGCTATCAATTAACAAATCTTGCAATATCTATCGTAATTGGAACAATTATACGTGTAAAACTTCTTCCAAACGAATTTAAGTGCAAATAGGTTAATTTTGAGCCCCAATACCAAATTTATTCCAACGTTGATATCCACTTGGCGCCAACTACGCGGATACCTGGCTAAGACAACGTTTCAGTGACTTTTCCTTGAAGATCAAAGTCTCACGTGACCAAATCCCAAATTTTATTGCCGAGGATTGCCGTGTACAAAATAGATAATTTGAAGGAATAATTGATGACACTCTTCTCAAAATTTTCATAAATAATTGAAGGTTTTCCTTTGCCCTTTTTTTTTGGCAAATAAAAAGTAAGTGTCACACTCTGACCACGTTTTAAATTTTATTTTAAAGTTAAGCTTCACTTTAATTTTCGGAATGACTTTGTAATCTACTTTTCCTTTACTGTGGGAGTTCCTTACTCTTGTAGAGGTCAAAATAAAAAGAACGCTTTAACACGCTTTCGTGTAGAAGGAAACTTATCATCAGAAAATTCTACGCGTAGTAACGAGTTAAAACTAATAGAATAGAAGTACCGACTATCTGTCAATTACTATTATTGTCAATTTACCGTAACCATGGTATAATACCGAATTTTCCTTTCAAAATGTATTCTATTGCGAGTTTTTTTATTATTATTATTTTTTTATTTTTTTATTTGACCAAAATAAAGCAATATAAAATAGATTGCATTTATAATGCACAGGTAAATTAACATTATTTACAACTTACATGGTTAACATACTGTCAACCATCACTGGCAACCATAAGAAACATGTAACCTGAACAATGTTGACCAAATAACGCAACAAACTGAGTTTCAGTTTTTTTTTTTTAATCAACATTCTCAGCTATGTTTAGCAACAAAATTTTGTATACATTAGCAAACATACAACACAACAAGAAAAAAAATACTAATAAAAACAAAATATACACCTGGGTCTTGAATATCATCACAAAAATAAAGAAATACACCTTTCCTCAATTTAAGACTAAATATTAGACAAAAATCGCAAATTATATTTAAGCAAAACACTCAGAATCAAAAAAAAAAACGTTTGTTACAAACCAGATAATATCGACTCTTGAGTAACGAGATTAGATGGAAAAAAAAACGTTATATTCTCAAATCTTTTGCATGGTATGTGCCAATAGCCTTTCCTTCAACATCCTGTAGCTAATAATAATGACTTCCAAGTTTTTCTCTGATTTTTGCTTTAACAAATAAAGGTGCAAACTTTGCATTGAATTTTTTCTCAGCACTGCTTTGCACAAAATTTCGCAGATAAACTTGTTGGCCAACTTGAAATGCTGGTGGTCTAGTACGCAAATTATAATAGTATTGATTCTGTTCATATGCTTTTTTCATGGACTTTTGAAGTTCACGTCGAATTAGCTGTAGGTTATCATCATGAGATAGTTTGTAAGAAGGTTCGTCTAAAAGTTTTAGTTTTCGTAACACAGCATATGTTGACCCATGCGTTATCATATCGAGTCCAAAAAGTGCGTGATACGGGGAGGTATTTATACTTTGATGATGAGTGTTTCGAAGGGCACAACTGATGAAACTTAATTTCTCATCCCAATGAGTATGATCATTTTTCAAATGCGATCGAATACCAGAAATTATTGACCTGTTAACACGCTCGGAGGCGTTGGACTGCGGTGAATAGTAGGCGGTATATATATGAATAATTCCAAGGGAGGTGAAAAATGCATTCAAATCATTTGCTTTGAACTGTGACCCATTGTCGCTAACTATGTATTCAGGTATACCATACACGTGAAATATATTTGTCTCTAGAAAATCTTGGATAGCCTTAGAGGTAAATCTGCGTAGAGGACAAAGCCAATGAAACTTAGAAAGGTGGTCTAAAACGATCAACAAACCTATATTACCAGCTCTGCTCTTGGGATAGGGACCTAATAGATCAATATATAATCTTTGGAAGGGGCGTTCAGAAATAATTTGCTTCCCCATTTCAGGTTTCATAATACGGTTTGGAGCTTTTACCATTTTACAAGTTTCACAATTCTTAATATAATTTTGCACATCTTTTATCATCCCTGGCCAAAAGAAAGTCCTTCGCAGTAGCTCCAGAGTTTTTCCAATTCCTCCATGAGAAGATGTTCCTGTATCATGGAAATTCTTTATTAAACTCTTACGCATATTCACAGGAATCCAAAGCTTCCATGCTGTTTCCCGGTTACTATTGGTATCGTCACTGCATTCAGTTTTTATATACACAAATTCATCAACTATTTTAACGTCAGGGTATTTATCTTGATTTTCCTTTATTTTCTCTTTTAAATTAATATAATCCGCTTCCTTAAAACATGGCGACTTTAGATCAATCATAGGATAATCGGTTGCAAGAGTACTTAATTCATTAGAATGAATTCTCGATAGAGCGTCGGGTACGATGTTGTCCTTACCCTTGCGATGGCTAATAGTAAACTTAAAGGTTTGTAACTTAAGCGCCCATCGAGCTAGTCTTCCACTCAAGTTAGGCTGACGCATTAGCCACACTAGGCTCGCATGGTCCGTCACCACTTCAAACTCTTGTAACTCTAAATAGCAGCGAAAACGCTGTATGGCTTCCAAGGCAGCGAGACACTCGCGCTCAGTTACACTATAATTTCTTTGAGCAGAGTTAAGTTTTTTGCTCATAAAGGCAATAGGTCTTTCCTGACCTTTATTGTCTAACTGTATAAGGACTGCTCCAATGCCGAAGTCACTGGCATCACAATGCAAAAAGAATTTTTTTGAGAAGTCTGGGTTTACAAGTATAGGGGCAGATGTAAGAAGAGTCTTAATTTTCTCAAAAGCTTGATTAGCCTCAGGTGTCCATACAAATTTCTTTTTAGCAGAAAGAGTTTCCGTTATTGGAAAAACGATGGTTGAAAAATTTTCAATGAACCGCCTATACCAACCTGCAAGTCCTAAAAATCCTCTCACCTGTCTGATATTTTTGGGCACTGGCCAATCTTTAATGGCACTAACCTTTTCAGGATCGGTAGTGATTCCTCCGTCTCCAATTACGTATCCGAGGTATTTCACTCTAGTTACACAGAAATGACTTTTCGCTATGTTTAAAGTTAAATTGGCCTTCCGAAATTGCCCTGCAATTCTGAGTAGAGTTGTCAAATGTTCCTGAAAGTTATCTGAAACTACAATGAGGTCGTCTAGGTAACCAAAAACGCTATTCTTAAGATCGGCTGGAATAATTTCATCTATCAAACGGCACATTGTCTGAGGAGCATTACAGAGGCCGAAAGGCATTACAACGAATTGGTACAGTGGCCTACCTGGTGCTGTAAATGCTGTTATTGCCTTCGCTTCCTCCGACAAGGCTATCTGCCAATAAGCATCTTTGAGATCAAGTTTCGATATGATGTTTGCCTTAGGGAGGCGAGAAAATATGCCTTCTATCGATGGTAATGGGTATGCGTCCTTTTTAGTTACACTGTTCACCTTACGCGCATCAAGGCACAAGCGAATTTTGTTAGGCTTTATAACCAACCTCATGGGTGAGCTCCAAGCAGAAGAAGATGGTTCAATGACTCCTAGCTCTAACATTCTGTCTATTTCCTTGAACATTAGCTTCTCAACAGCTGGAGAGACAGGGTAGAATCGCTGCTTAATTGGTTTTGCACTGCCAACATCTATTTCATGTTTAATGAGACCTTGTTTCTCAAAATTAGGAAATACAGAAATTACTGCATCAAGCTGCTGACGTTGCTCCGCTGTGAGTTTGTATACATTTTCTTCCTGTCCTTCCGATTTGGCTACTTGATCATCATCACCTAAACTCTCTGGTGCTTTACAATTATGAACATCAAAATAAAAATCAAGGCTAGACCTATCAACTATGTCGACGGATTCTATTATATTTGGTAATAACTGAAATTTTTTCCAGAAATCAACACCAAGCAAAAGCCTTTGCGAAATTGATGGAACAATGAAGAGATCAATGTTCTTCGTTTTACCTTTGAAAGTCATGTCAACATTAAGCCATCCAACAACTGGCTGAACGTTTCCATCAGCAGTCTTAACAAACGATTTATACTTAAAAAAATTTGGTAATTTTGAAAAATCCTCTCTAGCTAAATCAGCGCCTATGCAACTTATACTTGCGCCTGTGTCTAACAGACCTAATTCAACATAATTTAAAAATGAAACTTTAGCATAAAAACGACCATCGTTAGAATTACTTACTATAGCTGAAACAAGTAATTTCGAACAATATTTTCTTCGTTTGTAAAACTCTCTAAGACGACGTGTGGAACGTTTAGTAGGGTGCTTTTGATCCATTTGGGAAATTACTGCATTTTCAAAAATTTCCTTACGTTTAACATTATACATCTCCAATCTTTTATGGTAGGGTAATCTTGGAAAATTCAGTTTCGCCAGATTATTATTGGTACTTGTGCTTTGCTTTAAAATTTTGTACTCATCAGAATGTTTCGTATTCTTTTGTGTATCATTTTCCGTTTGGGTGGAAGCATTAGTCACATTCGGCAATTTAATGTCACATCTAGGTAAATTATTCTCAATTATTAACAAGTTCGATTCTGCTATTGTTCCTTTTTTGGAACTATCCCCTGGAAGTTTTTTGAAGATTTACTTGCTAAGCATTTAGGACATTGCGGTTTATATGTGTTTTTAGCTCCGCATCCGTAACAAAATACAGTCCTGTTTTCTAAACAGTCTTCATAAAAATGTCCAAGTTGATCACAATTCCAACAGCATGGAATCTTCTGGGACTTTTCCATCGCATCCACTGAAGAAGCAGCAGGCATTTCGTACTTTTGGTCGTCTTCTAATCCTGTAGTTATTTCCGAGATTTGTCGTCTAGGCAAAAATTGAGTTTGATTCCTATGAGAAATATTACGACGAACATATTCATCGTTTAGTAAACTTTCGCGCATTTGCACTAGCTTTCTAAGATGTGGAATCGAATGTATTGGTATATATAATAACTCATGACGTATTTCCGGTTTTAAATTCCTCATAATAATCTCTATTAATTCCTGTTCCGGTATTGGACTGGTCAAACGATCCATTATAGAAGATAGAGCTTCATAAAACATATCAAATGTTTCTCCAGCTCTCTGCTTTCGATTTCTAATTTCTTCACGTATGTCGTAACTGGATTTAAAATCTTTATATTGGAATCGAATTGCTTCACAAAAATCTGGCCAATTAATAACTTCAACTTGTTTGTGGTATCGCCAATACCAATCTGTCGCCTTTCCTGCTAGTAAAATATGTAAATTTTTACAAATTACAGAGAAGTCACCATTGAAATTATCGAGAGTTAAAGATTTAAGCCGATATAGAAATTCTTCAACTGTAAGACCATTAGAAGAGCCGTCAAATTTAAGTCCCCAATTTTGTATAATGGAAGTCACTTTATCAATTTGTTGACTAGAAAAACTAGATGGAATTGGACTTAAATTTTGATTATTAGAAAATACATGATTCAAATTTCTACTATGTGGCGGATTCACAACATTAGAAGGCATGTTCTGTTGTCTGGCCGAAGGAATATTTTGTCTTACTCTATTAGGATCGATAGTTAAATTTTGTAAAATTCTGGTGATGTTGCTTTCAATTAGTCTATTAATTTCATTATAATCTATGGTTGAGTTTTGTGTACGATTTTCATTAGAAGCATGTATGGTTGGAACCTTTAAGTTATCATTCAAAGTCATATTCTCAGATATAATGTTGTCCTTATTTCTTGGAGGTGATGTAAACGTTTCCACAGTATTGGTGCTAATATTAATCAACGGTGCGCTTTGCCCATTATCAACCTTCCGATCAAAACTTCGAGTCTGATATTGTTTTCCTGTTGCTCCACGACCAATAGCTTTACCTCTGCCTCGTTTTAAAGGTAAATTAACTTTCCGTAAATCCGATAATTCACAACTAAGGCGACATATAGGACACTCACTTTCCTTAGATAAAAAGTCCTCAATACAAGCCCTATGAAAAGCATGATTACACCTAACGATAAGCAAACATTCAACGTTATCGTCCATTCGATTGCGACAAATGTGACAGACATTATTAATTGAGGCAGTCGAAGAAGTTTGAGGAGAATCTGACGGTAGCAAGTTTGCTGCCTGAGGTGGAGAATGTTCTAACGACATATTAGTAATTTCAATACTTCTTCTAAATAATCAAAAAAAAAAAAACAAATAAATTATTCTCAAACAAGCTAATGTCTAAGAAAAACACACTCAAAACGCAATTCAACAGAAAAAAAAAATAAATTGTACGTAATTAATAATCAATTTTCAAAAAAAAATTGTGTATTAAGATCAAATGTTTTAATTAAAAAAATACTTTTTAAAAATGTTTTTCTCTCTCATGGTAAAAATAAGTTAGGATTAAAAAAAAATAAGTAGAAAGTCTATAACTGGATACTAAACTGGGCTATGAAATTATTTGCGTTCTATCTCTGCCAACATAACGGACAAACTAGTGAGCATTGTATCCCATTGGACAACAATGTCCCTTAATATTCTGGATGTTAATCAGCAAGCTATCAACTAACATTTCTCAAATATATTAAAGGTCACTCGTAACTAAGTCTGTAATAATTGTCAAAAACACAACGCAAAATAATCTTTAGGCAAAACATAATAGAAGTTGTAAAATCCAAATTCAATTCAACAAAAGGAATAGTCATTGGTAAAACGGTCAGTTACTCGAACCTCAAGTATCTAAATGTCCTGTAATACTTAACTATTTATTTGCAAAAAGGAACCGAACTAAACAATAACCATTAAGAATTGCATTTACTGAACTCTAAACACAAAAAAAAAAAAAATCCGGAACCGATAATGTCACAAAATAAAATTTTGTGGACATTTTCGCCCCACGTTGGGCGCCATTTACTGTAATAAATCTTCACTTTGAGGAAAACAAAATCAGAAAACTTGCCATTCGCCGTAACGAAAAGAAGAAAAAATCTATTTGGAGAAAACGTAAAACCAAGAGATACTTGCCACTACTTATAATAAAACGCCAAACCCGGTAAAATAAAATACTGCGTCAGTTTTCGTAATAAGATACGGCTAAAAAAAAATTAAATTAAAAAAACCAGAAACTTTGGCCAAAATAGCGTAACTTTCCTAAACCAAAACTCCAAATTGATTCCCCCATTTACTTTCCGGCACGCTAATCCTGATTTCCTCGTTCAGGTGTTCTTTCATGTTTAATATTTTAAACATTACTTGCGATGATTCCAAAAGAGAAACTGCGGGAGCCATATAATCGCTAGCAACAGTCGGCTGGGAGGTTCTTGTCTCTCTTCCTAGAATCTATATTTACAGTCATTTTATATAGACTCCCTAATATTAAACTACTTTTCAAAATCTAAATGGACTAAATAGCTATATAATAGCAAACCAAATCCCCAATATAGCTATATATGAAAAAAAACAATAATAATCTACTTTACTACGCTATAGTACTTTCCACTTGAGTTTCCTAGGTGTTACATATTAGGAAACAGTGCCTCATAACCCACGCCTACCTTTATCCTGATGGCAAAGAATATTTTCAGGATCCCTAATCATTTCGTCCTAACTTATTCTACCATGATTGAAAAAACAATTTTCTCAATTATCAATCCATATTAAATTTATTCACTATCTATATATCAACCTTCATAGAACATTTTAGTAAATTTTCAAAAAAAAAAAAAATTTTTTAAAGCTTAGAAAATACTTAAATAATACTTATACATATATAAAAATAAGAAATGATTATGCTTCTAAAATATTCATGACAGCATTATAAATATTTTATAAAACATCTGAGTAAATATCAAAACTTTGTAATGACAAAATTAACGTTCTCAAAGAGATACGTTACCGATTGCAAATGATTAATTTCGAGAATACAAACTTATTATCCTCGAAATTTAAGAGCAAATAATGCTATCATACTAAGAGAATATTTGGATAATTCCATTCAATTGTTAAATTTGAAAATATAAAAAGTTGTTGTTATTTACTCTTTTGATTATCTATGTTGTATTTCTTTATATTTTTGTTTCTCTTTTTTTTTTTTTTTTCTTAAATTAATTTATCTTTTGTAGTACTGTCTTTTTTTTTTTTTTTTACTCTTCTTTTATAATAATGATACTCTCTTTAATTTTAATAAAATGTTTGTGACTTACCAAAATCCATGATGATGAAGAGGCCTCCTGATCAGAATGGTTTTGCTGTTGTGGATGTTATAAATTTGGTTTTTTTTTCTCTTTTTTAAAGTATCTTGCATATAAAAGTGTTTAGAATTAATTTAGATATAAATATAATTACAGGGTTTCATTTCAGGTTAAATTTAACAAAATTAGGGATTGTGAAACGTACCTTTTAAGAATTTGATATAATTATGTTTAACATTTAAATTTTAATATTTAGCAATTAATAATAATATATCTTATTTTTATTGACTTATTAAAGGAAATCCTATTTCAATAATAAAAATATATAAAATTTAATTAAAGATAGAGTTGTTTCTCTTTTACATTAGGAATAGAATATGTACGTTCCACTTTAACTTTCTAGGCTATTAGAAATATACTTATACATTATTCATATTTTAAATTTAGTATTTCAACTGCATTAGATATTTATATTCTAAGATGTTGTTACACAAAGATTTAATTTTTCCGTAATTTTTCTCTGTTTGATTAGTTTTGGTTCACACTGTACCCAAAAATATAGTAATAATATTACATTTGGTTTAGGACTTTGTTCATATTTTGTTTTGCTCTTGTTTTGTCTTCTATTTAAAGCGGTAGATAAGCAAGATTAAAAAAAAGAACAAAAGCAACAATTTACACGTAATATATGCAAAATTTAATTTCTTTTATTCATATTTCTTCGTAAAATGTTTAGTTGACTGGCTATCAATTAACAAATCTTGCAATATCTATCGTAATTGGAACAATTATACGTGTAAAACTTCTTCCAAACGAATTTAAGTGCAAATAGGTTAATTTTGAGCCCCAATACCAAATTTATTCCAACGTTGATATCCACTTGGCGCCAACTACGCGGATACCTGGCTAAGACAACGTTTCAGTGACTTTTCCTTGAAGATCAAAGTCTCACGTGACCAAATCCCAAATTTTATTGCCGAGGATTGCCGTGTACAAAATAGATAATTTGAAGGAATAATTGATGACACTCTTCTCAAAATTTTCATAAATAATTGAAGGTTTTCCTTTGGCCTTTTTTTTTGGCAAATAAAAAGTAAGTGTCACACTCTGACCACGTTTTAAATTTTATTTTAAGGTTAAGCTTCACTTTAATTTTCGGAATGACTTTGTAATCTACTTTTGCTTTACTGTGGGAGTTCCTTACTCTTGTAGAGGTCAAAATAAAAAGAACGCTTTAACACGCTTTCGTGTAGAAGGAAACTTATCATCAGAAAATTCTACGCGTAGTAACGAGTTAAAACTAATAGAATAGAAGTACCGACTATCTGTCAATTACTATTATTGTCAATTTACCGTAACCATGGTATAATACCGAATTTTCCTTTCAAAATGTATTCTATTGCGAGTTTTTTTATTATTATTATTTTTTTATTTTTTTATTTGACCAAAATAAAGCAATATAAAATAGATTGCATTTATAATGCACAGGTAAATTAACATTATTTACAACTTACATGGTTAACATACTGTCAACCATCACTGGCAACCATAAGAAACATGTAACCTGAACAATGTTGACCAAATAACGCAACAAACTGAGTTTCAGTTTTTTTTTTTTTAATCAACATTCTCAGCTATGTTTAGCAACAAAATTTTGTATACATTAGCAAACATACAACACAACAAGAAAAAAAATACTAATAAAAACAAAATATACACCTGGGTCTTGAATATCATCACAAAAATAAAGAAATACACCTTTCCTCAATTTAAGACTAAATATTAGACAAAAATCGCAAATTATATTTAAGCAAAACACTCAGAATCAAAAAAAAAAAAAAACGTTTGTTACAGACAGCAAGCAAAGCAAACACACAATCTTCTAGTGAGTACTGTAGTGTTCGTACGGGAATCATACTTATTTTGTGATTCTTGTAAATGTTGAGGAAAGGAGAGTTCAAATAAATAACATTATGCGTATTTTTAAGTATGAGTACGATGAGTACTTCAAATTTTCAATATGAGTAGTATGAGTATGATATTAAAATAAGTATGAATTGCGTATAAGTATCAGAAATTATGAGTATGATACGAATCTACTCATCATTTTGAATACTCATTGCTGATCTCTGATCAATATACGCAAAATTTTATTTTTATTAGGTCAAATAATCTACAATACCAAAAATAAGTAAGTGCTGGTAGTAGTAAGAAATCATATCTTCAGTATGTAGGTAGAAAAATATAAAATAGTTCATATTTATTGAAATTAGAAAACAAGCAGTAAATAATTAATAGTATATAAAGTGGCAAATGAAAATTACATATCAAAACGCTATTATAAAATATTATAATCTCACGCATAAAAACTGTTGGTCAATTCACACAAGCCTTTGCATCGTTGTATTAAGTGTATTTTTGGACGAATATACAACAGTATATACTTGTTGTTGATAATTTTCAAATAAAAATCAGATACACTTATACACAAATTATTTTCATATGTTTTTAAAAGTTGTATTGGATATCAAATTGTTTGAATGCCAAAAATTATGAAGAAGAATAAGAAGAAGACATTTACAATACAAAATACACAATACAGCATAGCATTGAGCGTTCACAAACAACCAAGTATATTCAATACAACATACACGATACAAAGTCGTGTGAATTGGCCATGTGAACTTCTAGTGGCCGTATATAAAGAATAACTGTTCGAATACAGACCCACTATATATAGGAAACTTAACCCATATGTGCCCAACTTTTTTTTTTCAACCTGAATTTTTTTGCATTTATTGCAATCTACATGGTATCACACAGTTGATCAATATTGCCGTGTTAAAAATGGGGCGATAAGCACATATTCAACTTGAGTAATAATTAAAAATAAAATTTAATTTTTTTTTAATAATTTAGCAGGATAATATCGATCAATAATAGCTTGCAGTGTTGTGGAAGGTGTTCATTAACATTCGCAGATATAAAATGGGGAAAGAACTGTAAATAATCTCTACGTAACTGCAATTTCATGATATACAGTGAAAAATGAAAAACAATAAGGACACCCTTATTCGAGATTATTAAAAAGTAAGTATAATGTGAAAATTATTTCTAAGTAACTACACTTATCCTCAGCCTATATTTTACAAAAATTAAATTACCATTTGAATTCATCCTGTAGAAAAATATAAGGACACCTCATCAAAACAGTTATATAAATTTGTATTAATTTTGATGTTATTCTAGAGTGGGTAATAGTTTTTAAAGACTACGATCTTCTTTAAAATCGGAAAACATCATCAAAGTAGATGGTCAGCAAAATTTCAGAATACCGAATCCGTTAAGTCACAGCAGGATTCGGAAGGAAGACAATGCTGCGTGTTTGGGGGGACCAGAAAAGTGTGTTGTACCACAAGCTGCTAAAACCTGGTTAAATCTTTAATACCGATTCCAATGACAGATGATCAATTTGAATTGATTTAAAAAGAAACCAAAATAGACCACGACAAGGTAATTTGGCAACATCATAATGCACCAGCACTTTTAGTATTAGACTGGGAGCTGAAACATTGCTCCCTTGAACAAAATCTTAATGCCACGGCATAAATGGTTGAAAAGATAATATCAATAAGAATGTTAGGTTTCATTCCTAATTCAAAGGATTGCATACTTTGCAGGCTATTTAAAACTGCTTCTAACACCATAATAGGTATTGATGAATAAGTAATGTAACGCCTGCGGATATTTCAAGAAAGTCTTTGAACTTAATTGGCAAAGAAAAATTGGTTACTGAATTCTTTTAAAGTTTAAGAAACAAAGTGACAATAATAACCGTAATAAACACTACATAACACATACTTAATTGGCCATTACAACCCTTCAGTCAGGATTACGGCTTAACTTCTCACACCACTCATGTTGTGTGCCTTAATTTTATACGTGAGTGGCGGAACCTACAGTTTAAAGTCGACTCCGAACGATAGATTATAGAGAAACTTTTCCATGGCAGGTTTATTTATTTACTCTCACAATTTTTGCCAGAAATCTGCTGATAGGAAGTCGCCGAAGAAATATTCTTTTCGTATTTCGTTTTGATGTCTGACCTGGGATACGAACCGGACTTTACGTCTAATAAGCCAACACACTACCTACTAGACTACGGCGACTTCATTATAAATTACTAATTCCTCTAAGCAAATTGTTATAATATTGAGTAAATCTTAAAATGCAGCACGGTCATAAGTTTGTTCAGTGCGCACAGTACAATTATCCGAACACTTTCTGTTGATATTTGACAACTCAAATGTCAACCACGACAAACAAAAACAAGAAAATAAAATAAGAACAAGGTAGTTGAAACAACCAGCTGTTTACCAGCTGTTAAATGAATATTGAATAAACAGCTAATCTGTGTATATTGTTGTGTCTGAACACTTAAAATATTGCCTCAATAAAAGTGCATATCTGAACATAGTATTAAGTGTCTCATTAAAATTGCTGAACGACTATGACTGCTGTTAGATACGGGTTTCCTTATCCATCAAATGAAATGGGGAACAGAGAGCAGGTAAAAACTCCATGTATAAATCGTTTTTCATGTAACAAATGATTGAACCACTATGACTTGATGCCGAATGACGTAAAACATGAAACAAAGATACAAATTTTTAAAAAGAAGGCTGTAATTTATAACAACAATAAATTTCACTAATAAATATATCAAAAGAAAAATTAGTTGATTTGCACAGATTCCAAATCACATTAAAAATCTGCAAGCAACAATATAGATGTCTTTTAAGGAACATCCCTAATAATGTATAGTATATATAAGGGATGATAATGCTGAGTTGTGATAATGATGGCATGAATAGAAAGTGTATGGAATTGAAAACCTATTATTTTTGCTTTCTATGTTAGCTAACAAATTAATGTATGCCAAGAGAAAGCAGACGCATATCATCAACATTTTTCAAATTCACAATTATTAAACATGTATGTACAGATATTTTAAAAATTTAAATTATGCACAATTTCACAAACACATTTACATAAATATTTTATATATGTATTTATTTTTTCATAACAAATATTTGTGTAGAAACTTATTAGAGTATTTCCATAATATTTTGCTTACCGGGAAGTAGGGATTATTTTTAAAAATTCAGGAATTTATGGAAATTCGGGAATGAGGACAAACTTGCAAATAGTAGGAGATAAAACAGAATTTTTATAAGAATAATGTACGTAAACATTTTTTTTTAATTATTTATTTTACAATACAATACAATTATAAATTGTATTTAACTTCGACCATGTACTCGGTGTAATGTAACTGACCTGAGTCTTTGGTGGGAATTGAACCCTCACGCTAATAGTCTAGCACACTACCCACTAGACTACCAGGGTACCATACGTGACCAAATTCTGTCCTTTTAATGCAAACAATTACTGGTACCTATAGTTCAGGCACAAAATTCAGTATATTATCTCCACTGAACGTAATGAATCCATTTACGCTTGAGCAACGATGGAATTTATTGGACGAATAATGAAACGGCATGATGATGTCTATTTTGACAAAAAAAAAAAAAAGAAATCGTCGTTTCAGATGATGATCATTTTAATCTTGATGGATATTTTGATAACCAAAATTGCAAAATTGTTGACAAACCAGAGGCAATAGAGCATTTGAAAGCCAACATTCGTGATGCCATTGCCGTACACTGAAAAAAGTGCACCAAAAATTGGTCTGCTCGAATGAGGTAATGTAAGACCAGCCGCAGCAGCGATATTAATGAAATAATATTCCAATTCTAACCAAACAAATTGTACTTCAAACCAAAAATATAAATTTGGCAAAATTTCAAACGGTTATTGTTTTATGAATTGTTAAATTTAAACTTTTAAATCGTTCACTCTATATATCATACATTGTTACGTTTTTACCCTTTTAAAAACGTTTAAAATAGGAGTTCGTAGATTGCAAATAAAACAAAAAAATTGTGTTTAGTTTTAATCAATTCTTCATTGTTCACACAATTCCGTGTGCGAATTGATTTAAACAACAACAATTTGCTTTATTCGTATATTCTTCGTTAGACCTTTTCAACGGAGATCTTCAAACAACGATTATTCTTTTCACACGCAACCCGTCTTCACACAAGACTGGATGAATTCTTTCTGATCCTGTTGCCTGCTTTTTCTTGCCTTTTATATCGCAGGGTAAACAGTCTGATGAATGCTCTTGAAGGAGAATGGCTTTGCCTTCGCGAAATCTTTATAAATGTAAACATGTTGTTAACGTTATTGTTGTTTGTGTATTTTGTTTACGTTTGTCCTTGCAGTGTTGTTGTTGCCTGTTTGTTTACTTTGTTTATCCCCTTTTTTTATACTGATGTTGTTGCTATATTTGTGCTTATTCGTTGATCATGTAAACAAGTCTATTGTTTTGTTTTTGTAGCTTTTGTTTTTCATTTTAATAACACAATTTCCACTTTCGTAACAATTTAAACTTTCTAATTTCTTAACCGGTTGGTTGATTATTACAACCGTTTAATCAGGATTACAACCTATTTTCTAACACCACTCTTGTGTGTGTTCGGTGTCGACTCTGAACGACAAGTTTGTGAAACTTTTCATGGCAAATTTATTTTTCGTCTCACAGTTTTTGTCAGGATATTATTTACAGGAAGTTATCGGAAAATTTTTTTCTATATTTCGTTTTGAGACGCTTGGACCAAGGGTTGAACCACCAGCACTTGTCTAAGAAACTAACACATTACCTACAAAACCTATTGCTAGGTGTAGATATAGGTTATTTGGCTCCCCATTCCTGGTTAGCTTAACGGAGCTATCATCTATTGACATCAAGGATATAGCTTCGTTCATCAAACTTTCTGGCTGGTTTTCCAGTGCGGGGTAGTCGTGCTTTTGTTGTGCAGACCTTGCGCTGACCAACTTCCTCCTTTCCTCTGATTTTGGTGGAACTTGGTTAGTACAGGGCCTGCGTTCACCCGTGGCATCACAACGGGCCGCTATGCGTGCTCAAGTGAGCTTTGTGAGATCAGAGCTACCACTCCGACCTAACCTAACCTAACCTACAAAACCTCAATAAACTTATGAACATAAAACAGCAGAAATTTAATAAAAGCTTATCAATATTTCATCAATTATTGTATACAATAAAATTTCCGTGAATTCCTGTAAGCTTTCCCGGCACCTTTAATTCACACGGCAAACTCTAACGCTTTTACATACATATATAAATTATTAAATTTGTTACTCCCTTTTGAATTGAATTTTCCTGAGTTCGTTTAAAAAACAATTGCGGTGTTTGGCTTTAAACCAAAACATTTTCTGCATGGCATGCAAAAGTTATTATGCGGAAAATCTACGAGTGTGCAGAGAATGTGAAACCAAACATGGTGACACGAGTTGTAACACACTTTCTTTTGCGTGTATATAGTTAGTAAGTGATGGCACATATTCTTTCATATACATATTTATATAAACTTGAATGGAAGAAAAACCCATTAAATGTGTTTGCAGACTTGAAATTTCCATGAAAGAACAAACAAACACAACGAAATAAAAAAAAACGATAAAAGAAAATGAAAGCAAAAAGATGAAAATATTTATAATTTTATGTGATTATGAAATTTACATCGGTATGTGCTTGGGGGTGCGTATGAGATTTTTTTTTATTTAGCTTGCCTGCTCACATTCCCTTTGTTGAATACGTTCGAAAATGAGAGAACAGTTTTAAAACGAATCACATATTATGTGTTGTAGCATAATTCCTTCAATATATTGTATTTTTTAAAAGCATTGAATTTTTATTTCATGCATTAACCTTTGCGACGGTGAAACGACTTTAAATATCTATAATTACATATACTTAGGGCCATTATATCAACTTGCCGTTAACTAAAGGGAGGATTTTAACTGCAGATAAATTGTTTTTGATTATTATAAGTGGACAATAAGGTAGAAGTGAGCGTTAAGCTAAAGGGAGGATCATCCTGCCGGTAACTTTTAAAGTTAAGTTTATGTTTGAACTTGCCATATAATATTATCATATTATTTTTAATATTGCAATTTTAGATTTAAACAAAATGAGCATATATATACAAAAAAGAAAAAAACCCCGTTGTTGCCACTGCTTTAAAAAACCCTGTTTAATTAAGCAGTTTTATCGATATTGCTCCGGCACTGCCATATTTTTGAAAAAGTTAAATTTATTTTATCTGTAAGTTGTAATAACGTAAATATGTTAAAGGTAACTTTACAGTTCCCTTCACCTAACTATACCTTTAACTAAACCCAAATTTAACGACAAGTTGCAGTAATGGCCCTAAGGGTACTTGTCGTTAAACTTGGGTTTAGTTAAAGGTACCTTTAACTAAAGAGAACTGGAAAGTTACCTTTAACTTATTTTCGTTATTACAACTTACAGATACAAAATGTGGCAGTGAAGGAGCAATATCGACAACACTGCTCAAATATACAAGTTTTTTTTCTTTTAACGCAGTGGCAACCGCAGGCTTCGTTTCTTTGTTGTATATGCTCATTTTGTTTAAATTTGAAGTTGCCATAATGAAAATAATATATATATAATATGGCAAGTTCTAACATAAACTTAACTTTAAAAGTTAACAGTAGAATGACCCTCCCTTTAGCTTAACGCTCACTTCTAACTTATTGTCCACTTATAATAATCAAACACAATTTATCTGTCCGTTAAAATCCTCCCTTTAGTTAAAGGCAAGTTGTAATAATGGCCCATAGTATGTTAAAAAGATTTAAACTTAAGTCGAGTAAATTTTGTAGCATCTGTTAAACATATGTAGTTGTTTTAAAATAATTACAATTTTAAAGTCTTGACGTACATAATTTTGAGTATATCCTTTGAAAATCATAATGTTTCTAATTTATGAATGATAATGACATTTTTGTATTACAATACATAAAGATGTACAACATTATGTTGAATTTGAAAATTTGTTTCGGTTTTTTTATAAAAAGATATTATTTTTACGAAAAAATATGCACAACTACCATATAAGCTTACTTGAAAAATTCTTTGAATTTGAATACTTTACAAATATATTTCTCTTATATTAAACAAGGTCCATGCATGACTAAACACAAAGTATTAGCTGAAAGATTCTACAAAAAAGACACTCAATAGGGTAACAGTTAAAATTATTTGGACATATTAAATCTTAATATCAGAGCGTTTAGAATTCCTACGGTTGGTAATAGTCTACATTCTGCTACTTATATGTTTTGTAAGATACTGTTACGTTTTTACCTTTTTAAAATAACGTTTAAAATATGAGTTCGTAGATTGCAAATAAAATAAAATTAAATTTGTGTTTAGTTTCAATTAAATTTTTTATTGTTCACACTACTTTGTGTGCCACTGTTCGCAACTTGATGCATACAACAACAATTGTTTTGTTTATTATTCTTCTTTGCTTACACCTCTTGCGCGAACAGTAACACTTGTTTGATCAATCTGTATACCGGAGATCTTCAAACCACGATTATTCTTTTTACACGTAACGCGTCTTCACACAAGGCTGACTGAATTTTTACTACTTGTTGCCTGCTTTGCCTTGACTTTTTACATGCCCACGTGAACAGTCTAGTGAATGTTCTTGAAGTCGAATGTTCGTGGCTTCGCCTTCTCGATAATAATTTATAGTAGTATTATAGTACTTTATAAAGTTATGAAATAGAAATTATTTGATTTTATAATTCTTTATTTATTTATCCATTAATTACAACACAATTAAAAATTATATTTAATTATTAACGATCTGAGTAACTTAGACCTTACCCTCAGTGCAGTATAAAAGACCAGAGTCTGTGGTGGGAATCAAACCCACGACCCTCGTGCTAATAGTCTAGCACACTACCCACTACAATAAAAGGGCACCAAATTGTAATTTTTTAATTTCGTTGTGTGTGCATATAATAGATACACATTTAAAAAGCTCTTAAAAATGCCAAACTAAATGATTTCGCACGTTGCCATTCAAATTTCTTCAGTATGATTTTAAAAGATATACTTCCCGAAGTACTCTATATTGTCACGAAAATGCAAAAATCTAGGTACTGGTGTTTTGCTATCATTTCGTCTAACATTAAAATTATAAACAAAGGCTACAAAAACAGAACAATGAACTTGTTTACAAATTATCGCAGTGCTTAATTTTACAACAAAAACCAGCATAAAAAAATGGTAAACAAGTAAACAGAAATATACCAACAAACATCAGCATAAAAACATATTAAACAAGTAAACAAAAATACAACAACAAACACTACAAGAATAAATGTAAACAAAATACACAAACAACAATAATGAAACAACGATGTTTACATTTATAGAGATCTCAAGAAGGCGAAGCCACTAACATTCGCTTTCAAGAACATTCATCAGACCGTTTACTCTGTTCAGACTGTTTACAGAATCACCTCATCTTTGTGAATACACATTGCTGATGTCTGGTATACATATCAGGGGACTAAGGTTCAAACTTGTTGTTCTTACCATGAAACTAAATGCTTTTGCGTCGCCAAATTGAAGAACTCTCTGACTTCTGTTACAGAGGTATGTACGTAATAGTATATTCTATGGGAGAGTCCAGTTATAAAGTCCAATTAATCGAACATGCAGTTAACCTGACTTCCGAACTTTGAGAAGTTAAAGCTTCATCTGACAAATTAGTTGCCATTAAACATGTCTATTTTACCAAATCACCGTGGACAGACATTGCATTCAGAAACACGTGCAAATAATAAAAATGAGTTATTAAAATTGGTTTCCTATTCGGACCACATTTCATCGCCATAATCATCCTGCCAAAAGAACTATTTGCAACTTGGTGGATAAATTCGAGTCCAGTAACCCATCAATCAACACCCAGTGCATCCCGAAAATTTCACTGTTTGGTGTGGATATCGGGCTGACGGTATCATCGGTCCATATTTCCTTGTGACCGACCGTGGCCAAGCCATGACTATCAAAGGCGAGCACTATACGAGTATGTCTATCATTACAAAGTTCTTTTAACTTTAAAAAAAGGAGGCGCTACATGCTACTCAGTTAATGTCAAATTGAATATTCTACACAAGCGATTTAAGGGCATTTCTTAAGTCGCCGGGGTATGCGAACAAGTCACAACAGTCCCCAAAACTAACATAACCCATGACGTCATTCAAATTCAGTCCGGATAACGCACCACTGGCTCGGTAAATTGGAAAAGCCCTGGTGGAAATGTCATTCAACATGTTTTTCAAATGAATAAAAAATGTCGGTGTTATCGTACAAATACAGTGAGCGCCATATGTGAGTCAACACCCACTATAATTTTAAATTTTCTATTATGTTCTTAAGTATAAAAAAGTTCCTTTACATGAATTGCTGTTTTTGTTTTAACATTTTATAAGTAATAAATAAACGTCTTAATTTTTGGAAATTTATTCGACTTTTCTCGCTATCCTAAGAAAATGAATTATTTCAGTGGTGTTTACCCACTTTTGACGCTCACTGTACTTTGTTTTATTTTAATTTATAGGAAGTCGCTAATGATAGACCCGTCAGCAATGATCAACTGATACGTCAACTTTACGTTTTTATATTGCTAATTTAACCTTTAGCGTACGTGTAAATATTCTCTGCACAATTATGCTATACCATGGGCATCCCTATTGTAAATTATAAAAAACTAAAACTTATTCATTTAGAAAAGTGACACCATTAACGTTGTTCTCATGAAACCTTTTCGACGAAAGGAAATATATAATTGTAAATGTTCAGTTTCAGAAATTAAAGAGTAAAGTCTAGGTAATCACATGTATGTACCAAATGCACACGTCCACAGTTAATGGTACACTAGTATTATCAAAACAATTCTCCATTTGTGCTTTTATATGATATAAGCACTTAAATAGGTTCTAACTGACAATTAAATACCCTACACACACACAGTTCGCCGTTGTCTAATAGGTTGTGTGTTGGCTTAGTAGACGTGAGGCCACGATTCAATCCTTACGTCCGACATGTCCAACAAAAAGAAATGTGAAAAAATATGCCTCTTAGCAGATTTCTGACAAAAACTCTGAGCGTAAATAAAATTCCCATGAAAAAGTTGTTCAAAAATCTGTCGTTCGGAACAGAGATCAGCAATGAGTATTGAAACATATGAGTAGATTCGAATAATACTCATAATTTCTGATACTTATACGCATTTATACTTATTTTAATATCATACTCATACTACTCAAATTAAATTTTGAAGTACTCATCGTACTCATACTTAACAATTAAGATGTTATTGATTTCGAATCTCCTTTACTCAACAATTACATGAATCACAAAATAAGTACGATTCGCGTACGAACACTACAATATTCACTAGAAGATTGTGTGTTTGCTTTGCTTGCTGTCTTTATCTTTCTTCTTTTTTTTTTTTGGAAATGCAACAACAACTAAGACTGTAAAGTTTGATGAATGTTCGAATCACTCGTAGCATTTATGAGTATTATAAGAATTTTTCTAAATTTATGAATCTAAATGAGTAGGCATATGAATCAAACATATTTCGAATGCTATGAGTTTGATGTCAACGTTGTACTCATTCTTATTGTAGCCTGTACTTAAAAATCAATGTTGTAGGGAGTACAAATGAATCAGAGTAGTTGAATTTCAATATTTTTGATTCACTCATACTCAAAATTTCATGAGTACTAATTAGTAGCGAAAAAACGATTAATTGCTGATCTCTGGTTCGGACTTCAAATTGTGAGTCCCGCCAGTCGCATATAAAATGAACACATACAACTCAAGTGGTGTGGGAAGCAAGGTTGTAATTCTGATTCAAAGGTAGTAATGTCCAATTATGTATACATATGTTAAAACCACTGAAAATAATATATTTTTTACCTTACAATAGGACTTGAGATTTGATTTTTACTGAAATAAAAACACGAATGGATTACTGTAGGGCTACTGCTTTTAAAATGTTCACATTATGCACATGTTCAGAAACGAACGCACATGTCTAATTACATTTTTAACATGCATTTGCAACTCGGAGTAGGATTTTACAGATTATAATTGTTCATAAGGGTCTTTTTGGTAACACATTAGTGCATATCTTTTTTAGGTAACACCAACACGCTTACACAAACATACATACACGTAAGCTTTAAAACTTGAAACTTAAAATATACGCAGAATGTTGAAAAGAGGTAAGGAAGAAGGCACTTTAAAGTATTAAACGCTAGAAAACACTTACTCAGAAGGATTTTTCATGAAAGCGGGGAAATAAAATATGTACAGATTAAAGCACCTAAAATTAAGAGGATTAAAACATATCAGAGTTCAGCAATGAATCGTTTTTTTCGGCACTCATAAGTACTCATGAAATTTTGAGCATGAGTAAGTTAACAGTTTAGAAATTCAACTACTCTGATTCATTCGTATTAGCTACAACATTGATGTATAAGTACAGTTTGCAGTGCGTATGAGTGCAACCTTGACATCAAACTCATACTCATTCAGATTCATAATTTTAGAAAAATATTTATAATACTCATAAATGATTCGAGTGATTCAAATCATTTATCAAAATTTACAGTCTTAGTTGTTGTTGCATTTTCAAAAAAAGAAGAATTAAAAAGACAAAAACAGCAAGCACACAACCTTCTACTTGTAGTGTTCGTTCGCGAATCATACTTATTTTTTGATTCTTTTAAATGTTGAGTAAAGGAGAGTCGAAATCAACAACATCATACGTGTTGTTAAGTATGAATATGATGAGTACTTCAAACTTTGAATATGAGTAGTATGAGTATCATATTAAAATAAGTATAAATGCGTATAAATATCAGTGTTAACGCATGTAACGATATTAATCATTCATGAAAATTATTATTAAATTGAGTTGCTAAAATTTGAGCCTCCCTAATTAACATTAAATTAGTAATAAACATATGTTTATGTGTGTGTGCGCGCATACAAAAATTTAGTTGAAATGTTTAAAGTAGCTGAATAGAATAATGTTGTTTGACTACTTATTTTAGTACATTTATACAATAACAAATCTGTAATAACATTCTTTTTGGAATTTTACCGCTAATCCTTATTCTTAATTCATTTTACTAAATAAAATTGAAGTATAGAAAAAGAAGTTGAAGTGTAAGCATCAAATAAATTTTTAGTGTTTCTTTTATACGGCAAATCGGACGGTAAACTGTGCTATACATATTATACAGTAAATTAACTTATAAAATTATAATATAAAATATTAAAATATTGAATTATAATATAAAATAACTAAAATAACCTAAAATTGAATTTAAATTAGAAATTTAAATTAAAAGTACGTAATCAAAAGATTTTGGTTTGTCAAACCAGGCAATCCTATTCATTTTGGCGACCGTGACAGGACACTGGAAAACATAAAAATATATTATAAGTTACAACTTAAAAATTTAGCACTGTTACCATTACCGTTCCGACTGCCGTTAAATAACAGTTGTGGTTGACCTTGATAGACAATATTTTATAATGACTGAAGAAAGTGGATCATCACAAAGGGGCATGACCCTTGAGGAGTTAAAGCAGCTACGGGCTTCGTCGAAAGGCAGTATGACTCGTATAAAAAATATAATCGAATCAAATGCTAGCCTATCTCACGCCGAACTTGAGTGTAGATTGGGTATTATAGAGTCATACTATAAACAAGCGTCATATTGCCAGAATCAAATTGAGCGATTGTCACCGCAAGAGACTGGTAGAGCTGAGATAGACGAATTGTATATTCTGGTGAAAAGTCGGATACTGACCCTTATCGGCCAAGGAAGACGTTCGAGTACACAGGAACAGTCATTTTTTGTGCCTCAAACACCTTCAAGCCGCTTGCCAAACCTAAAACTACCGAAATTTGAAGGGAAGTATTCTGAATACAAAAATTTTATTAACTCATTTAATAACTTAGTCCACAGAGATCCGAATATACCAATTTCAGAAAAGTTTAATCATTTATTATCTTGCCTTAATGGAGAAGCACTTGCTACAGTCAAAGCTTTTCAAGTAACGGACGAGAACTATCCAAAGGCACTTGATCGATTAAAGGAAAGATATGACAACGATACTTTAATCTTTTTGGAAAACGTTAATGCTATGTTTGAAATTCCTAAAGTGTCAAAACCTGCTCCGAATCAACTAAGAAATATTGTTGATACAATATCAGCTCTATATAGTTCACTAAAATCGTTAGGAACGCATGAACAAATTTGTGATGCATTTGTCATTCATCTGGCAATAAATAAGGTTGATCCACAAACGAAACAAAAATGGGATGAGTCTATTGATTATAACAAATTGCCTTCATGGTCTACCTGCTCTTCAATGTTAGACAAACGCTGTCAACAACTGGATGCTCAATGCAGAAGACTTAGCAAAGAGCAACCTACTTCTATTTTAAAAAATGTTTCACACAATACGTCACTTACAAAACAACATTCTCTTGTCACAAAAACTTCAGTTCATAACCGTACATGCAATCATTGCTCAAAATCCGGACACTTTATTTCTACATGTCAACGTTTTCTTGTTCTTCCTGTAGATCAGCGCATTGACCAGGCTAAAAAACTTAATTTGTGTCTCAACTGTCTATCAACGGGCCATGTGTATATACAGTGTCCTTCTCGATATTCCTGCCGTTTTTGTAAGCAACGTCATCATTCGCTTTTGCATAAGCAACATGATGAAGAAAAACCTTCGACCAATTCAGCTGTAGTACATGGCATATTTCAACCAGTTTGTAAACCCAGAGAAAGTAAAGTAATTTTGGCAACTGCTTTGATTTTAGTTCGTGATTCTAGTGGAAAGTACCATATGGCTAGAGCACTTTTGGACTCTTGTTCTCAAGTAAATTTTATAAGTGAAAACTTAGCTAATGCCTTAAATTTAAAGAAAATTAAAAATTCCATAGATGTTGAGGGAATTGGCTCATCCAGTGTTAAAGTACCATACAAGACTCAAAGTACAATTAAATCCAGAGTAAATAATTTCGAGTTGTCGCTAGAATTTTTAATATCACGCAATATTACTGGCTACCATCCAGACGAAACTATGTCTATAAAAGAATTTAATTTGCCATCGAATGTTGAGCTAGCAGATCCAGAATTTTATCGTCGACGGGGAATAGATATGCTCTTAGGAGCTGAGCTTTTCTTTTCAATATTATCTGTAGGACAAATTCGTAGTGAAGAAAACTTACCAACACTTCAGAAGACGCTGTTGGGCTGGATTGTATCAGGAAGGTACACGAGTAAATCCTCTGTTACTACTTCTAAGCATTCGTATACGGTAACAGAAAAAGGCTTGAATGAAGTGAATAAAAATATTGAGATGCTGTGGATGTTAGAATCAGTGGAAAATAAGCGACAGAGTATGACACCAGAGCAACAGCAATGTGCACAACATTTCCTTAAGAATGTCATGACTCAAGAGAATGGTCGAATTATGGTAAAACTTCCACTTAAAAATAATCCTAAATGTCTTGGCGATTCCAGAGATATAGCAGAACATCGATTTTTATGCCTAGAAAAGAAATTAATGAAAAATCCTCAGCTAAGAGAAGATTATACGAAATTTTTAAAGGAATATGAAGAGTTGGGCCATATGACTCAAATTGATCCACCCGTTTCCTGGCCACATTATTACATTCCCCACCACTGCGTGATACGCCCAGAAAGTGCCTCAACTAAGCTGAGGGTAGTGTTTGACGCATCATGTCGATCATCATCACAACTGTCTCTCAACGAAATCATGATGGTAGGCCCAACTATACAAAACACTTTATTAATTACTCTGCTTCGTTTCAGATGTCACCAATATGGCTTAACTGCTGATATTGTCAAAATGTACAGGCAGGTGTTAGTTCATCCCGAAGACAGAAACTTACAGCTTATTTTGTGGCGTGATAATCCTTCAAAGTCTCTCAAAACTTATTGTCTTAATACCGTAACATACGGTACAGCATCAGCTCCATATCTCGCCATTCGTAGTTTGCACTATGCTGCGGAGCGGTATCCTAATATGCATGAAATTGGTAAGGCAGTCATTACCAACGATTTCTATGTAGACGACATGATTACTGGAGCAGACGATCTAACAACACTTCAGCTCATACAAAGCGAAGTTACAGACATTTTAACGTACTCAAAGTTTTCCTTATCAAAATGGCATAGCAATTGTCTTGAATTAAAATTTGCTGACAATAAAGTGAAAGAAGTAAGCATTGATCACGATATTACAACCACATTGGGCATGTCATGGGATCCTATGGGAGATACATTTCACTTCAAATTCCGTCCTAATAAGTCTTACTCAAAAAATACAAAACGTTCGATTTTGTCTCTAACATCTACGCTTTTTGATCCCATTGGTCTTGTTAGCCCTCTTGTTGTAAGGGCAAAAATTCTTCTTCAGAAACTTTGGCATATTAAATGTGATTGGGATGAATCTGTACCCCAGGAAATTGATACGGCTTGGAACAACATCGTCGCAGATTTTCATAATTTACATCAACTAAAAATTAATCGTTTTATTCGTATGCCAAATACAATAAGAATGGAGGTTCATGGCTTTAGTGATGCGTCTATTAAAGCCTACGGCTGTTGTATTTACTTTGTCTGTAGCGATTCGTGTGACAATATTGCAGTAAATCTGGTGGCATCTAAATCTCGCGTGGCGCCAACAAAAACAAGAACATTACCTAGACTAGAGCTGTGCGGTGCTCACTTACTTGCAAAATTTTGGAATCAGCTAAGCCATCATATTAAATATTCAATTTCCAAGCTGTATTTTTGGACAGACTCACAAATTACCCTTCATTGGATCAATAGTCATTCCTCATCTCTGTCAACATTCGTTGGAAATCGCGTAGCCGAAGTGCAAAATTATTCCACCAATATTACTTGGCGATATGTGCCAAGTGAACAAAACCCAGCTGACCTAGTATCCCGAGGATGTACGGTGTCTGACCTATGTAAATCTTTATGGCTTAATGGTCCAAGTTTTCTAAAACACGATCGTTCCCAATGGCCAACCTGTACAGCAAAAAACCTTAGTGAATCTGAAATGCTATTGGAGAAGAAAAAATCGGTTTTAGTTATCACTACTCCGGATTTACCCTATATATTGAAAGTTATATACAAGTATAGTAACTATTTGAAATGTCTCAGAATTGTCGCCTATGTTTTCCGTATGAAGGCAAAATACAGAGTAAAGGGTCCAACGATTTCGTCAGAGGAGTTGAACCACTCGCTTTTAAGAATTGTTTGGGTAATACAGCAACATCATTTCGCTGCAGAATACGATAAATTAAAAAAGCCCGAAAATGTTACAGGTCAGTTATCAGCTTTGTGTCTGTTTATAGATGACGTTTCTGCTGTACCACTTATTCGAGTCGGTGGTCGATTACGTAATTCTAATCTTCCAACTCATGTCAAATTTCCTTTGCTATTACCGAAGACAGATCCATTTGTTAATGTCATAGTTACTTATATTCATCGAAGTAATTTTCATGCCGGCCCTCGAGCTTTAGTCTCTCTAATTCAACAACAGTTTTGGATTGTAAATTGTAGATCATTAGCCAGAAAAATTGTTTATCAGTGCGTGCATTGCTCCCGGTACAAACCTAAGTTACTTAGCCAAGTAATGGGAGATTTTCCAAAAGATCGCGTTGTTGGCTCCCGCCCATTTGAAGTTGTTGGAGTCGACTTTGCGGGTCCTATTTGGACTTATTTAAGGATAAGAGGAAAACGGCCTTATAAGTCCTACATAGCCGTCTTCGTATGCTTCACAACGAAAGCTGTTCACCTTGAAGCTGTATCAGATTTGTCTAGTGATGCATTCATTGCCGCTCTAAAACGATTTGTCGGACGCAGAGGTATGCCTGGAAAAATATATTGTGACAATGCAACTAACTTTGTTGGTGCTGAGGCTAAACTGAAAGAGTTGTACAAAATATTTCACGAGGACTCAATTAAATCGAAAATCCTTTCATATACAGCATCCAACTGTATAGATTTTCAATTTATCCCACCGCGAGCTCCACATTTTGGCGGTTTGTGGGAGGCAGCAGTTAAATCGGCTAAAGGTCACTTATATCGAACACTTTCAAACGCTCGACTTTCATTTGAAGAGCTGTCTACGGCCTTAGTGGAAATCGAAGCCATTATGAATTCACGTCCGATTACCTCTGTATCAACTGACCCCAACGATTTGGAAGCCCTTACGCCAGGTCATTTTTTAATCGGGTGTTCATTAAAAACTATTCCTGAAAAGATTGAGTTAAATTGCAATATTTCCAGTCTCCAGCGTTGGCAAAGGATATCAGCAATAAAATTTCACTTCTGGCATAGGTGGCACAAAGAGTATGTAACCCAGCTACAAGAACGGTACCGATGGCGCAACCCTCAACGAAATTTAAAGGTAAACGACTTGGTAGTAGTTCAGGAAGATAATGTTCATCCTATGAAATGGGCAATTGGTCGGATCACAAATGTAATTTTTGGTGCTGATGGGTATGTTCGAGTTGCAGATGTTAAAACAGCTACCACCAATCTTCGTCGTCCAGTTGCTAAACTAGCAATTTTACCTATTGATTGAATCTGGGAGTTTCAATGGGGCCCGGCATGTTAACGCATGTAACGATATTAATCATTCATGAAAATTATTATTAAATTGAGTTGCTAAAATTTGAGCCTCCCTAATTAACATTAAATTAGTAATAAACATATGTTTATGTGTGTGTGCGCGCATACAAAAATTTAGTTGAAATGTTTAAAGTAGCTGAATAGAATAATGTTGTTTGACTACTTATTTTAGTACATTTATACAATAACAAATCTGTAATAACATTCTTTTTGGAATTTTACCGCTAATCCTTATTCTTAATTCATTTTACTAAATAAAATTGAAGTATAGAAAAAGAAGTTGAAGTGTAAGCATCAAATAAATTTTTAGTGTTTCTTTTATACGGCAAATCGGACGGTAAACTGTGCTATACATATTATACAGTAAATTAACTTATAAAATTATAATATAAAATATTAAAATATTGAATTATAATATAAAATAACTAAAATAACCTAAAATTGAATTTAAATTAGAAATTTAAATTAAAAGTACGTAATCAAAAGATTTTGGTTTGTCAAACCAGGCAATCCTATTCAATCAGAAATTATGAGTATGATTCGAATCTACTCATCTTCTTAAACACTCATTGCTGATCTCTGAAACATACCTATTAAAAGGATTTGTGAAGGAAAAGTCTAAACATCATTACACTTGCAAATACCTTTGCCGCAAGCGGTTCACATAAAAATGTTCTGCAGGATTACATCACTCAAATTTTTATACATATATTTGGTGCGGAACCTCGGTGGATTTATATATTCCCATAACAATAGAACCCCGAAAAGATTAAATAATCTCATTAATTACATTTTACTGTAACTTACCATCGTCACAGCCGATTTATGATTTTAAGAAATTTATTCTATCTCTCTCTCCTACTCTCCTACAGAGAGCAAATGTATCTACAATTATAGAAAATATAACCATTTCGTAGGAAAAATTGGAATTCGAAAGATCCTGTACGTGTACTGTACGAACGTGTTAGAATGATATTTTCTAATAAAAAAAGAGTTTGTTTTATAATTTAAATTTCCAGTGTTTGCCATAAATTTCGATGGTGATCAAATCTTGTGATTGCGATTAAGTCAATCGCTATTTCTTAAGAACTCCGTCTGTAGACTTAGGATCGTTATTCTGGTCCAAACAAGAGATCAGCAATGAGTATTCCAGAAGAGGAGTAGATTCGAATCATACTCATAATTCGAGATACGTGTACGCATTCATACTTATTTTAATATCATATTCATACTACTCATATTCAAAGATTGAAGTACTCATCGTATTTATACTTAACAATACGCATGATGCTGTTGATTTCGACTCTCCTTTACTCAGCATTTACAATAATCACAAATTAAGAATAATTCGCGTACGAACACTACAATACTCACTAGAAGGTTGTGTGTTTGCTTTGCTTGCTATCTTTGTCTTTTTCTTTCTTCTTTTTTTTGTAAATGCAACAACAACTAAGACTGTAAATTTTGATAAATGATTTGAATCACTCGAATCATTTATGAGTATTACAAGTAGTTTTTTCTAAATTTATGAATCTGAATGAGTAGGCGTATGAATCAAACAATGTTATGAGTTTGATGTCAACGTTGTACTCATACTCATTGCATCCTGTACTTATAAATTAATGTTGTAATGAGTACGAATGAATCAGAGTAGATGAATTTCAATACTGTTGATTCACTCATGAATGAATTTCATAAGTATTTATGAGTAGCGAAAAACCATTCATTGGTGACCTCTGATGTTGACCATTGAGAAAAGAGAGTTAGAAGGGAAAGAAATATTATTATTTATTTCTTTTGAAGGTTGTTAAGTGTAACTTACCCTTTTTGAGAGATGAGATGAGTGCACAAAAAGAGATCTTTTTATTTTAGAGATTGCGATTATAATAATTTTATTTATAATCAAGATTGTTTGTTACCAAACAGGTGAGCGTTGTGAATGTAAGTGATTTTAATGTACAAATTTGATTTTAAGAAAGTTCAGAAATTATCCAAAGGATAAATTATAAAAAAAAGATAAGCATAAAATTAGAATATTGGAATGTTTAAGTGTTGGTTAATGTTAAAATGCCTTCCAAAACAATAACAGTTTTTCAATAAATTTAATTTAAATAATTCACAATTTAATTAAAGTTTAAATAAGTAATTTCAATTCAATATTCTAGTTAATTCAATTTCAAAATTCAGTGGTTTAAAAGGAAATATAAGTTAGGTACAAATTCTTATTTGTACAACTTTTTCTATTTATATGGTGTTCAAGGATTAACTTTTCCATTTGGAGTGTAGTAGGGTAGTCAATATTGAAATATAAAACTAAATAACTGATTAATTGAATAACTGTGTATTAAAATAAATAATTGAACACTAAAAAAGAATGCTGAAAAGATGCCATATTTTTCATAGTAGCTCACATACATACATACATAATTGGCCATTACAACCCTTCAGTCAGGATTACGGACTAGTTTCTCAACACCACTCATGTTGTGTGCGTTAATTTTATACATGAGTGGCAGGACCTACAGTTTAAAGTCGTCTCCGAACGACAGATTTTTTGAGAAGCTTTTTCATGGCAATTTTTACTCTGAGAGTTTTTGCCAGAAATCTGCTGAGAGGAAGTCGCCGAAGAAATATTTTTTCATATTTCATTTTGATGTCTGACCTGGGATTCGAACTCGGGCCTTACGTCTAATAAGCCAACACACTACCTACTAGACCACGGCGACTTCATAGTAGCTCACAGTGTAGCATATTTTACTTATTTTACTGTGACATCAATTTCTTAACATAATCTTACAAAATACAAAAATAAAAAATTATTGTGAAATAAAATTTACGCATTTTGATTTATTTAAGGTTTAAGGAAAACAATCCAACCAATTAAACTACAACCTTTAGAATTTATTGTCGATTTTTAATTTTTTTATACGTCTAAAAATTACTTGCAAGTGGACCTATTTCACTGTATACCACTGTATCTGCCAATCAAAATGGTTTTAAAACACAAACAATCACCCATTTAATATAAATCTTATATATAATAATGAATGTGTGTTTGTTTGTATGTTTGTATGTTTGAAGTTTATAGACGATTAAACGGCTGAACCGATTTTCTTGAAATTTTCACAGTATCTTCCTGTATGTCTGGAAGGAGTTATAGGCTACTTTTTATGTTGATATTCCAAATGAGCGAGGGGCCATGCCCACGTATACTACATACTCCATACTTAATATTTAATTGCATTTGAAATATATTACTCATACGCATAGTAGTTACCCCTACAAGTATGCTATCTATGATTCTTGATGTATAAAACCAAAGAAAATAAAGTATAAAGAATGTGCATTTTGGCATATTTTGGAATATTTTTCAAAAATATTTCATGACGTGGGGGGAAGGAAAAAAGGGAAGGATAAAGAAACCAAGAGCGTAACAATGTTCTCAATTGTTCTCATCGTGCGTTTTTGTTGTTTGACTAATTTTTTATTTATTCTTCTGAAACAGAGTTGCCACGAAAAAAAAATTTTGTAACCAACATTTGTGAAAAAAACACCAAATAAGAAAAAATATAACCAAAATTAAATTCATAGACTTTTGTTTTATTTTTTTTTCAAGTTTAAATTATAATTAATAAAAACTGAAACAAAAAATAGCTTTTTTTATAAGAAAAAAATAAACAAAACCAAAAACTACACATTGATCAAAAAAATAACCAATTTTGGTTAGAAATAGCCAAAAAAGGCAACACTGTTCTCAAACCACTTATTCTCAGACGTCGATACAAAGAGAACATGAGAAAAATTATGATAGGCATGTTTAACCCAGAGGAAAATTGTTAGTAATATTTTCAAATCTTCTTATTAACCCAATAATATGTATATGTACTGCGCTAAAAACCTAAAAACACCGTATTTAACTTGGCAAGTATTCTTCCAAAAATCTAAATCATTTCTCATTGATATTAGTGAATCATACTGTAATATTTCTTTGGGTGTAAAATTGAAGTCTGAAAAAAGCGACATGAACATTCTCCTTTAGAAGCTGACAAGCAATTGAATGCATTTTTACGATCTCATGATGAGAGCAACACATTGTTACGCTCTTTGTTTGTGTTTATTTTCCGTCTGTCTTCCGCCCCCCTTATCAAGAAATGAGTTTTTAAAAAGATTTTGGTGAGAGCGGGTCCTACAACCCGCCATAAGAAATTTTACTTCTACATAATGCGTATTCTTTATATCCATATTCTTTGATAAAACTTAATGGAATTGGATATCACTCATACGTCACATATGTAGTTTTTTAATGAATTTTACATCTATATAAACAAAAATGAATGTGTGTTTATTTGTTTGTGGGTTTGTTTGTTTGAAGTCTATAGACGGCTAAACGGCTGGACCGATTTTCTTGAAGTTTTGACAGTACCTTCCTGTATATCTGGAAGGAATTATAGGCTACTTTTTATTTTAAAATTTTGTATGGACGACTTTGACATATATATAAACAAAATGGGCGAATTGGCTATAGTGGGTGTGTCACCTCCAATATAAAAAATATTAAATTATTATATCTATGAAAATATCACAGTTAGAGCCCTAAAATTTTTCGAATCCACTTTAGTATCAATATGAATATTTTAGACAAAAGTGGGCTGACTAGGAAAAGGGTGTGGTACTTCCCATATGAATTAAATTTAAAACTTCTTCTATCTCGGACATCACCTATATATAAAAATTAATGTGCATTTGTTTGTATGTTTGAAGTTTATAGACGACTAAACGGCTGAACCTATTTTCCTACTTTTTATGTTGATATTTCAAATGAGAGAGGTGTCACTCCCACATATACTACATAACCTACAAAATGGATATATTGGAAAAACTATATCAGCAAGATACCTCAAATTTTGTACAACTAACTACGGTTTTAATATAAATATTTTGGACAAAAATAGGCGACCTATCATTAGAAGACAATGCACCTTCCATATAAGGTAAATACTAAAATCTGCCTAACTGAAGAACTTTAACAGTTGGAGTCCCCAATTTTGTATAAATAACTTTTGTTTAAATATAAATGTTTTGGACAAAAATAGGGAGTTCAGCAAAAGCGGGCGTGGCACCTCCCATATGAAGTAAATACTAAAATCTGCATATCAAGAACACCAGAACAGTAAGACTGCTAAAATTTTGTACGAATATCTAAAGGTTCAATATCAATATTTTTGTTAAAAATGGGCTATCAAGCATTAGGGGCGTGGCAAACTCCATATGAACTAATTATTAAAATCTGTATAAAAAAAACTATAAAAGCTAGAGTCCCCAATTTTGTATTCCAGCTATAGGCAGGTGGTGCCTCTCTGATTTGTGGGTGTTGAAATTATTATATCTTGAAATATGCAATAGTAAGGTATATGACCCTTAAATTATTGAGTTTGAAATTTTCAACTCATATAGATAGTAAGTACTACAGTTCATACTATTTAAATATTTATCTTGGAAAACATATACGTACATACATATGTAATAGTAATGTTATTGTTTACTTCTAAAAACGGGTAACTAATAAAACTATTATTTATTTGAAAAATACATTAGGTAAACTTTATAATAAGTATTTAATAAGGCGATGAATTCATTACTTTTAATTACCTAAGTAATAAATTGTAAACTGTCAATATTTTTCCCAAATAAAATAAGTAGTTGCAAAACTCATCAAAAAAATTACCTGTGACCGACGCAAACACAATTATTTGTTAAATTTTAATAACATTAATTTTCTTCAAAAGGTTTTTGACTTGAACCGATTTCATATTAGGTAAAATATAAAGAAATAAATATAACACGCATTCGGTTTTGGAATTCAGTTCAATCTTTAATTCTAAACAAATTAAACGTTATCTGAGTGACATTTATTTTGCAACAATTTGTAAAAATGCCCCGAATAAAAGCATCCCTTTCCTAAGCACTAAAAATGCATTGCGTTTGCCTCAGGACTGAAAGGAGTCGAGCTTCAACCTTTAGAGCCGCCGAAACGCCATCACAACGTGAAGAACGCCTTGAAGGCCTACGACAACGCGCCACAACAGCAAGAGCTACTGAAACACTTTCAGAAAGCCAAGAGCGTCTTAAAAGCTTCTGAAACGCCGTCAGAACGCGAAAGACGTCTTGAAGGTGTTCGACAACATGCCACAACCCCACGAGCTACCGCGACATCGTTAGAACATGAAGGTCGACTACAAAGCCAGCGAAATCGAATTGAAACATCACGAGCCACAGAAACACCTTCAGAACGTGAAAGACGTCTGGAAAGCCTTCGACAATATGCGACAACCGCACGAGCTACCGAGACACCTTTGGAACATGAAGGTACCACAACAGCACGAGCTAATGAAACAGAAGTCCAACATAATCACGAGTAGAAAGTCAGTGGATTCGATGATAATGATTTTCATGGTATTGCATTTAACTACAGATCTGATATAGATTATACCGAAGATGAATTAGTGACAATTGGTGACATGAATGAAGTTTGCCAATATTGCAATGAACTCAGGTACAAAAATGAACCACCTAGAATGTGTTGCTTTTATGGTAAAACCGTTCTATCTGAATTACTTCCACCTCCAGAACCATTGCAATCCCTGATTTCAGGTAAGTTTTTTGAAATATATACTTTTTTTAATTTAACAAAACATTAATAAAAAAATATTTTTTTCATTTAGGAACTAATGTGGATTCACAACATTTTCTTAAAAATATAAGATAATATAATTCGTGCTTCAAAATAACATCTTTTGGTGCTACCAAAGTAATTCGAGACAACTTTATGCCAACGTTTCGTGTTCAAGGTCAAATTTATCATAAAATAAATATAAATTCTTACAAATTTATTTCATAGGAGAAGCGGATAACAAAGACCAAGTGCACCACCGCCTGCATTATAACCCTGACACAAAACAACGGATTGCTGCCGATTTACAAGTGATGTTTCATGAAATCAACGAATTGGTAAGGATCTTTAAGCAAGCCAAAGATGACCCACGATTAAGTTCAGATGACCACATAATCGCAATTCATGCTGATAGAACTCCAGAACTCCAACAATGGCGTAACAATTTTGATGGTGGGCGATCCAGTTGCATCACGAGATATGTATTTAATTCCGATGGGGGTAGCGAAGCACACCGGGTATTAGCTAGTTTAATATAAATACAAAAAAATATAAATTATATGATGTCAGTGTCAACATTGCAACTTAATTATGAACATTAACACAATACATATTCTTTTGGTTTTCACTTTACAGAGATTTTCTTCAATTTGACAGCAACAACGGTTGCTTGTGTAAAGTAATTAAATAGTAAATTTATAAAACTAGACCTTTACCAGCAGAGAGGTCAATTGCGGATGGAAGACAACAAGAAAAGATGTCAACTTACAATTTGTTCCAATGGTATACGCGAAAACTTAATGTTTGCATTCAAAACCATTAACGTCAACAACAACAATCATAATACATTTATTACTTATTTTCGCGACGCTTATGATTTACATAAAACTTCAACATAATAAGGCCATTATTACAACTTGCTGTTAGCTAAAGGGAGGATTTTAACGGGCGGATAAATTGGTTTTTCACATTATAAGCGGACAATAAGGAAGAAGTAAGCGTGAAGGGAAGATCATCTTACCTTTAACTTTTAAAGTAAGTTTACGTTAGAACCTATTTTTAATATGGCAACTTTAAATATAAATAAAATGAGTAAATACAGCAAAAATTGAAGCTTGTCGTTGCCTCTGCATATAAAAAACTTGTTTAATTGAGCAATGATGTCGATATTGCTCCGGCAGTGCCATAATTTTGAAAAAGTTAACTTTATTTTATCTGTAAGTTGTAATAACGAAAAAAGGTTAAAGGTGACTTTAAAGTTCACTTTAACTAATTACCTTTAAGTAAACCCAACTTTAACGGCAAGTTGTAATAATGGCCCTTAAAGTTTAATTTATATTTGTATGTGTGCAACTTTAGTATTTATTCATAAAGTAACGGTGCTTACATCTTAAGAGCTCTGCTATGTTAATTGAAAGCATCAGCATCTTCAACATATTTTCTAGTATTTCATAACTCGTCTGTACGCAGTACAACACACTCTTTTTCAATTAGTTCAATTTAAAGTTGTGTCAGAAAATGTTTAACAAATTTATTTATTTCTAGTATGAAAGACAGATATCGGTGTGAATGTTTTGGAAAGTGGATCAGCAATTAAACGGGCTATAGAAAGGTTTAAACATTTTAAATCTTCGGAACCAAACGGAATATATTCTATCATCTGACAAAGTCTAAAACTGGAGTACATCGAACTGGTTAGATTTCGTTGTTGTTCCTTGCTGATATTCGGATGAATCACTTACTAACGGAATGTTTTACCATACCCTTAAGTCTCCTCTTCTTCATGTTGCAAAGCAAGGAGATACTCAATGTTGTTAATCTACGCCAGAGCATTGATAAAAAATTACTATCCAAGGCTCTGTACGCATGCAATAAGGGAAGGTTTGTTCTTCCTAGACATAGAGCAAGCCTTCAACAATGTGGAAGTATGTACCTTTAGATGGTTTATATCGTGTTTTCCAAAAGGCACTTCCAAACTTTGACAGTTGATAACGACCATTTTGTAGAAGCTACATTTGTCAACTCAGTTTTAATTTATTTAATCCATTTTCCAAATTACCTTGGCCGGTTGTAGCATTGAGTAACGCATGCGAATATTAAAACTGTTTTATCAAAATTGTTATACTGCTTAAATTTAAACAATAATTCACTTTCAGGTTCATTGCTAAATAAATAGGTACTTGAACGAACAAAACTGCCAAATTTAGGACAATACGCGTAATGCATCCATAAATTCACTAGTTGGTGTGGATTTTGGGTTGGCGGCATAATCGATCCATATTTCTTTGAGAATGTCGTTGGCTATAACATCATTACAACGTCGAGTAGTAGAGATCGATGGTTACCAACTTCTTTTGTCTTTTGGCCTGAACTGGCCTAACGACTTGTGGAAGACCACATGAGATTCAAGAGCGTTCAATGTTACCCCGTAAAGACGGTATAATTACCAACTTATTTTGGTCTGCCTTGGGTCTGCCATCTAACGTTTTTTTTTCAACTATTGCTTATTTCTTGAATGGTAACACTTAGCTCATGTCTGATTTGGCAGATAATTAGTTTTATCCTTCCGCTGAACGAATATGGTTGTGCATACGCTTGTATAACGCTGGGAAATCGACTTACAGAAGATGCCGATTTTGGCAAAAAAAAATCATCTTTTCAGATGAAGCTCATTTTGATCTTGGCGGGTATGTAAACAAACAAAATTGTCGCATTTGGGACATAGAAAACCCGCACGCATACATTGAAAATCCGACGCACACAAAACGAGTCACTGTTTGGTGCGGAGTTTGGTCCAAAGGCATAATTGGGCCATTTTTCTTCGAAAATGAACAAGGAGTGGCCGTTACAGTCAATGGCGATCATTATCGGGCCATGTTGAACGAATTTTTGTTCACAAAAATCCAAGACGAGGATATTGGCATCATTTAGTTTCAACAGGACGACACTACGTGCCACACAGCCGAAGCTACACTCGATGTTTTGCGCCCTGTTTTTGAAGATCGCATTATCAGTTCGATTTGACACAGTTGGACTATTATTTGTGGGGTGCCGTCAAAGATAAGTGTTACGCCGACAAGCCAGAGACAATTGACGCTTTAAAGGACAATATTCGTGAAGCCATTGGTGAAATACAGCTGCACACAATCGATAATGTGCTTAAAAATTGGACCGATCGCGTTGGCTACTGCATGTCCAGCCGAGGCAGCCATTTGAATAAAATTATTTTCCATTATTAACCGGAAAGATTGTACTTTCAAATAAAAAAAGAAATTTGAGAAAATATTCAGTAGATTTTTTTAAGCTTTTTAAAAAAAAAGTTATTTGGCGGACCCTGTACTTAGTTTCACCAGGACGTGTTATACGTTATAGTATAAAATTGATGATGCAACGTTATCACTTGAAATGTGTTGTTATTAAGATAAATAAATAAAAAAAGAATCGAATCCACTACTAAATTAAAGTTTTACAAAATTAAAAAAGTCGAAAGAAAAAAGGTGTTAAAAAATATTTTGTTTAAATGTTGAAACACAGTAAAAAAATTATTGGACTTAATGGTACAGAATCGTCCTCATGTATAATAAAACTTTTATTTGTTATTCAAATTGGGAGATTGGCTACATAATATTCTCATATTATTGAATTAAATATAAAAATGTTTGTTCGAAGATCATGTTCACAGTCACAAAAAAGAACACAAATATTGTGCAACGTTTATTGTATTGTATTATGTAAGCTTGTATTTAAAATTCGATGTTGTCTGGCTATACCCTATTTTTTTCTCACTTTGAAACCTTTTTTGTTTCCCCGTTCATTCATGCATTTAAATTGTTTTTCGAAATAGAAACGACTGTACAGAAATAAATAATTCTTTTCGTTCAGTTTTGATGCCAACATTTGTGCTTTACATGTTTTTGTTTTATTGATATGCTAATCATGTGCGACGATGCGACGAACCAAAAGTGAATTGTTAAAACATGATATTTAAAATGTAACAAAGAAGAGCAGAATAATAAATGGCGATTTTCACTGCGCATACGAAACCGCATGTATGGTTACAGTACAAGCAGTGGATTTAAGGACACTTTTAAATTTTTTAGAAGAAATTCAAATTTTTTTTAAATAAATCTATACAAGAAATAATTAAAAACCACTGATCTATATAAATTGGTAATAATCGAGAGCAGTAACAGCAATTTTGCTGTTTGTGGTCAGTGACTACATGTTTATTCTGATTTTTCATAAGTGGACCTAAATCACTTTGCGGAATTATCAACAAACTTGTTGATATTAGGTGTACTTGCAACTAAACCTAGTTTTAAATTATAGAAGAAGGTAAAACACATGTCCAATCTCGTCTTACTTACTTTATAGAAGTCGATTTATGTAATTAATGAAATAGTGTTTTAATATCTACAGATGTTCCACAAAGATCGATACTTGATTTAATGTTATACACTCTAATGTTCTAATGCTATAAATGCAATAAACGCAACGAATTAGTAAAACAAATAAAAAATAAATAGTTAACTAATTCTTTATCAATGATTGCACTAAAACGTTTCTCGCGCTGTATTTCATACATTGCATTGTTAAAACCTCTATTTCATGCATGTTATTGTATCGGCAGCATTAATCCTCGCATGGCAGCACAAATTCTGTCACTGCAACAGAGATCAGCAATGAGTATTCAAAAAGATGAGTATAATCGAATCATACTCGTAATTTCATTCACACTTATTTTAGTATCATGGAGCCTCTACTCGTATTCAAAGTTTGAAGTACTCATCATATTCATACTTAACAACACGTATGATGTTGTTGATTTCGACCCTCCATAATTCAAAATAAGTGTGAATCGCGTACGAATGTTAAAATACTCACAAAAAGGTTGTGTGTTTGCTCTGCTTGCTACTCTTTCTGCTTGCTACTCTTTCGTTTTTTGCTTATTTGTCTTTTTTTGTAAATGCAATAACAACTAAGACTGTAAATTTTGATGAATGATTAGACTCGAATCATTTATGAGTATTATAAGTATTTTTCTAAATTTATGAATCTGAATGAGTAGGCATATGAAGCAAATATATTTCGAATGTTATGAGTTTGATGTCATCGTTGTACTCATACTTATTGCATTCTGTACCTATAGATCAATGGTGTAGTGAGTACGAATGAAACAGATTAGTTGAATTTCAATACTGTTGACGTTTTGATACTCAACATTTGATACAGATTTGATAATAGGCAAAATTAGCTCTACAACACAGCTTCCCAATTCCAATTCAAATTAATAATACGGCTTTTGAGATTTAACTGATTCAACCAACAGTGCTATTTGTAGTAAAACGCTTGCCATGTTACAAAACCTTTTGCTAATACAATATTTAACTTAATTTAAAATGTATTTAAAAACATACCTCATATTTAAAAACATACCTCATTACTATATGAATGTGAGGTCTTTCCTAGATCTAGTCTAGTTTATGGTCTTACAAGGTACAGCAGAGAATTTGAATGCTCATACAAGCTTTATAATACGTTATTTAAAAATTTATTAAAATATCGAAATTTTATATATACGAGGTTGCCTTTTATCTTTCGGGATTTGGCAACCCTAGTGTTGCAATCTGCCAAATGGCAACTCTATCGTAAAGCTTTTCTGAGGTTATACGTACTCAGAACGTTTTGACATACGAGCGCTATTTGTGTTGTTTACAGTAACTTAAAAGATTCATCTCGCCCAAGAAATGGAATTAAATCGTGAACATTTTCGTGCGATTATTTTTTACAACTTTCGTCGTGGATTAACTCGACAACAGTGCGTCGATGAACTTAATTCAATTTTTGGCGATGAAACTCCATCAAGGACCAGTGTTTATCGATGGTATGGTGAATTCAACCGAGGTCGTAGTTCACTCCAAGACGAATTTCGTGAAGGTCGTCCAAAATCAGTTGTTGTTCCGGAAACCATTGATGCTGTGCGCAAACTGATATTGCAAGATCGTCATATGATCTACCGTGAGATCGAGACAACCTTAGGCATTAGTGGGACCAGCATACATTCAATATTGCATGAACATTTGACTGCCAAAAAAATTTGTTCGCGTTGGATCCCACACAATTTGTCAATCGCTCAAAAAAAGGCTCGTGTCAGAGTGGCAAAAGTGGTTCGACAATTGGTTCAAACAGCATGCAAAAGTGTAATATTTTGAAAAACAATAAAGCTATTTTCGATGATTAATATTCGTTTTTGTTCTCTAATCCCGAAATATAAAAGGCAACCCTCGATTACTAATATACACTTAAAAGGATGAGGATGAATTCCTTGAATGGACTACCGTTCGACTAACAAAATTGCAATTCAAATATTTACATATTTTTTAACAATACTGCACAAAATGTATTTGGTTAATCATATTTTTTAATATAAAAACTTTAAATATAATTATCGAGTTCTTTTCTTATTGTCGTAGTTTTCATAAATAGTGTACTTGGCTAGACTTTGAAAAAAATTACAACTCTTGGTTGGTATCTCTCAACATTCATGAAGACGTGAATTTAAATCAGATCGTCTTTAGATAAAGGCATTCTGTTAATAAATTCTGAGTGCCCAAAAATTTTTTTTCTTATGACGATAATAACAGAGAAGGTTTTTTAAAGGAATGCCAATCTTATATATAAATTCAATGCAAAGTCCCGAGTTCAGGAGCCTTTATCAAAGTAATCGCCAATGCTAATTCCTCTAGACGTACCTGGCATTCTTGGACAATCTTGGGTGTGGTGTACCCGTTCTCTGTTGATTTAATATCTGCTTTGCTATCGATAACATGCATATACCACCAAATGAAAAATTCTGATAAAGAATTCACCCAGTAATTATTTCAGCCTGAGTAGTACAACAGCAATCGGGTAGCACAAGGGACAATTTAAACTTTAGTTGTTCTGTTCCGTGATCTGGATCACCATCGCCATAATGTTCACAATATTGTTGATTCCTTTCTTCTACAGTCAACCTCCAAATCGCAGTTTCGTAGAATAGAGTTGATTTGATTACAAAGTCGTTTAGTCAGTATTCTCCTTTGGGGTTAATACCACAGTTTAGATCTATGTCTCCTTACAACAATAAAAATCGCTTGTAACATTATTTTTTCTGGGTTGTGTATTTATGTTCCAGTTTAATATATCCCACAATTGCAGATGATACTGAAAGATATTCGGATTGGTTACAAGGACCCCCTTTAAATATTTGAAATGTTCTGGCACTTTCTCCTCCGTTTATATGGATTTATAAATACAGTTCTGCCCATATAAACATGCTCCTCATTTAATACTTAAACAAGCGTACTGCTATTGAACTGAATAACTTACCTACATAGGCGCTGCATACAACCTTTTTAGATTTCCTTTAAAAATCCACATATTAGAGTTTATGTATTGAGCTTGTTTCCTCGAGCTTCTTCTCGAAAGTCCGATGCAAACTTGAACATGTTTGACTTGAGAAAAGTGTCGGCTTCTTTTAAATTTTTTTGGCCGAGAACACAGTTCCAAAACCTCTTCTGACTTGATTAGGTTTATTCCACGTTTCTCATCATATTAAAAGTAATTTTAGTTTGACTATGATTTTTGGAGCACACTATGCTACTAGTAACGTTTTGCTGGATAGCTTCTCGATTTTTTTAAAATACTGTTACGAAAGTGGAAACGGTGTACATTGTTTAACATTAAAATGAGGAAAAGCTACATAAACAAGTACAACGAACTTATTACAAGTAAACCAACAACATCGGTATGAAAGAAAAGGGAATAGACAAGTAAGTGAGAACGTAGCAACAAGCAATGTGAACAAAATATACAAACCACAATAAAGTCGCGATAGAGTTCTCGAGAAAGCGAAACCACGAATATTCGACTTCAAGAATCTTCATCAGACTGTTTACGTGAGTATATAAAAACGCAAGACAAAGCAGGCAACGACTAGTAAGAATTCAGTCAGACGCGTTGAGTGTATATTTAGTAGAACAGTCGTGGTTTGCAAAATCGCCGTTTAAAAGATCTGCGTTGTAAGCAAAGAAGAATAGCGAACAAGCAATTATTGTTGTATTCATCAAGTTGTAAACATTTTATTTTTATTTCGTATACAATCAACGAATTCATATTCTAAACGTTTTGAAATAGGTATAAACGTAACAATATATTTTAACTCTTTATACCGTTCGTTTTATGTTTTAATGTTTATTCTGACCAATAACCCGTCAGCTAATAAAATCGTCAATTTCAGATATCTTAATCTGGAATTCAGCGATGAATTTCTTATTTTCGCTTTTAGATTTTACAGCACAAAATTCACAGCAAACTTAGCTAATTTTGTTATTAAATTTTAATATTCTCTTAAATTTTGTTAGTTGGACGTAGTATTACAGTATTCGCTATAAAAACGCCATGTCTTGTTCAATTACTGAAATAAAAAATACGGAAACTTGAAGGTTTATCTCTTTTTTTTGTTTGTCTTCCTAGGCGACCACGCAGAGAATAACAATGATTGTTATTGATTTCAATGTTTTCCTGCTGTTGCTGCAGTAGACAAAACAAGGCGATGTGACATTCTGATTTTTTATGGCGTAATGTTTTTATAGCGATTTTACCATGCCATTTATTAAATAAAATGGAGGTACATCGACTACGAACGCATTAGTGAAACGTGTACTCTGTGGAAATGAAAGATTTTTAAAAGCAATTTACTTCATTTCCTCAGAGCACTTTTCGTGATGGAAACTATAAAACTGTGAAACACCAGAGAGATTATGCCGGTGCTGTAATAAATCGATGTTTTTGTAAGGAATATTAAAGTAGAGATGTAGATGGTATCAGGTTATATAAATTGATGCATTTTTCTTTTTCTTTTCAAAAGACAAAGCCACTAAAAAGTATAACATCTATCAGCATCACGTCTGGTTAGCAGGTAAAAAACTATTGAGATCTTCATTATGAATTCTTCATTGAGGTTTTATTTTACCTTGGGGTAATGTTAGGAATGATAGACATTCAAGTAGTTGTCTGATCGCCCTTAAAATCGATTAAACACAGTACCCACATTCTTCCTTCATGGTTATTTTTTAATCATACTTAGTACAGGAGAAAGGAAGGTAATCTACGACAAATTTATGTTTTTTGTTCCATTACTCCTCTACGGAGCATATGGCTTCCACAAAGCATCTCAATCAGACACGATTCTCCACTGATGTTTTTGAGCCTTCACATGTCAGGTCATTTAGGCTTAGTTCTTGAAGAACCGTGCGTCTTCAGGTGTAATACTGTAAATACTGTCGGACTTCTTCCTGAATGTATGGCCGATCCACCCTCATTTTTTCTTTTTGATCTACTTCTGTATAGGTTCCTCCTCCGTAAAAGTTCAGAGATCTGAGTTGCTGATGATGTTAAGCTAGAATATTCTACATATGATCCTCAGACATTAATTGATGAATACCTGAAGTTTTTGCTTGATGGTGTTAGATATAAGATAAGTTTTGCTACTATAACGTAACGTTGACTTTACACAAGCGTTGAATACTCTTAGCTTTGTAAGCCTAGATACACATATATCAGCTTCTCCACACGGAGTGCAGTCGGCAGAGTTGGCGTGAGAGACTCAATGTTATTCCTCTTCTCTTTGAATAGACTTCGCTCATGATTTCATCCAGCACGATGGTGAATAACAGAGGTTATAGTGGGCATCCTTGCTTGACTCCAGCATTTGTTTAAAACGGTTGCCTAATGTTGACGTTGTGAAGAACTGAGAGGTCTGCGTTCTCGTACATAGCTCTTGGGTACTCTTTTATTACTCAATACTTTCCATAGCAGCTCGTTTGATGGTGTCGAAAGCTTTCTTAGAGTTGACAAACATACATGGGAGTATGCCAATCCAGAGATTGTTCAAAAATTTCTGCGGGTAATCCATCTTCGCCTGCTGCTTTGTTTCTTCTAAGTTGTTTGATGGCCTGTTGTATCTCGTTTAGTCTGGGAGGGTTGCATGATATTCTTAGGTTGTTGTCTGCTGCATGGCCGTTGTCGTTTGTTTCGATGTCTTCAGTATTGTCTGTGACGACATTACTGATCTCTTCGAAATGTTCCCTCCACCTTTTCGTCTGCGCTTCATTGCTCGTTAATAGTTCGCCACTACGTTCAGCAACTGCTTGGCTACTGTTACATTTTCGATTGGTCAGGCAGTCAATCGTCTGATGTACTTTTCTCATGTGTGCTTGCTAGCCATTCAAGGAACTTTCTTTTATCTCTTCTTGCAGCTTTCTTCACCCGATTTGCCAGCTGTTGGTATTGCTGTCTAAGAGATTCTGTATTATTGTTTATAAGCTGCAGTTTGAGCTCCCTTCTCTGAGAAATCAGGTGACAAGTGCCGTCTGATATCTATGTTTCCGCTGTGGCCACACTATACCCAATTTATGTTTAAACATTGATATTTTTCATGACCAGTGTAAAACCATAGTCTCACTTTCTTCCCAGAAATTGCTTTAAAATAATTTTTACTTTCTTTTTTTCTACAAAAATTATATAAGAAAATAAACAACGACAATAAAAAATACAGAAATTCTTTTATTTTATTTTCAATCACTTACGATATGTTCAGATTGAGGACACATTTAATAAAATAAAGAAAAACATGAAATATTTCTTTTCTGGAGACTGAACACAAAATAATTTTGAAATGCATATCAAATAACAGATGAAATAAATTTATTTGTTAACAAACAAATATTTTTATAATTTGAACAATGTGGACACAAAACGACAAATATTACTCTAATTTTTAGACAAACATTTATTTGATCTTAAAAAAAAATAAGAAAAATAAGAAAAATTGTAAGAACAAATAAAGAAAAATAATATCCGGATTATGATTTAAAATTCATGAGCCAAAGCAAAGTAAGTCAGAAAAATAGTGTACATACACTCTTGTATGTATATTGGTTTCTCGCTATTTTTTGTTTGTTTTTTCCAATCAATTTGATTATAATCACGGTGAAAAACAGTCTACATTCAGCGTATGTAGACAAACGACAATAATAATAGATACATACATAATTGGTGACTACAACCCTTTAGCATTAGTCAAGCTTCTAACACCACTTATGTTGTGTGCATTAATTTTCATACATGAGCGGCGGGACTTACTGTTTAAAGTCTATTCCAAACGAAACATTGCAAATTTATTTACTCTCAGAGTTTTAGCTAGAAATCTGCAGAGAGGAAGTCGCCGAAGAAATATTTTTTCATATTTCTTTTTGTTGAAGATGTCTAGACCTGGGGTTTGAACCGAAGTCTCACGTCTAATAACCCAACACACTATCTACTAGACCACGGCTTCTTCACAATAGTAATAAAGTTTATAAAAATAATGCAATTTCAAACCCGTTTCCATTTTCGAATGAGCTGTGAATGTGACCAGTGATCAAAATGAAACAAAATCATAAATGTAGACCAACTGCCTGGTAAATATCGAAAAGCAGAAAAAAGAAATAGCATGACAAACAAATTTTGTGTATGTCTTTTTCAGTCAAATATTATTATTTTGCCGACAATGTTTCTAGATGCAAATTGCCAATTCGATTTCGGAGGACCACGAAATTCATAACGACCATAAAATTCAATTAGTTATGAATCTACAGCGACAAAATTTTTGGGATTATTAAAAGCTGAAAGACTTTTATCTAAGTTTTCGTAAAGGCGTAATAGGTGTAAATTTATCATCATTTCCGAGAAGCACATTATCAAAGCGAATGATTCTGTTATCTCGTACGTACATACATATTTGACCGAAAAATTATTATCTGTACTATCTATGAAATAAAACATAGACGAAGTACTTTTTTCTAATGTTTTTTTGTCACGGAAGATAAATATGATAAGAGCAGTAGGAAAAACTCTCCAACGTTTAAAGTAACAGCTGCTAGCAATCTGCGTGAAAATTGGTAATATTTTTTGTTCCCAAACTACTAAAGGCATACGGTTCTCTATTTAAGCAGTACCATCTTCTTCGAGTAACGTCCAATTCTCATGTTGGAGCTGTCAATACTTGCCTCAGTTCATAAGAAGAGTTTAAAATAATGGCGATACCAACACTAATTAAATTAAAGTTATATAGTTTCAAAAATTTAAATGTATCCTTTTTGATACAAAGCTCGATCTACGGTTAATGTAAATAATTAATTTTTTTTATGTTGAATTCTGTTTTTATTTGCATTTTTTAATTTTTTCTTAGTTTTTAATGTTAATTGCATTGTGATTTTTAATGTTAGTTGTCTTACTTAATTCAAAATGTAAACTAGTCATTTAAAAAAAATTCTCGCCATTGAATAGGCATTGCTGAAGTAAAGTCTTCTGGAGACTCGGGATACATTGTTCCTTCTATTGTTGGAAGAGGATCCTTTGCAATAATACCTATATTGTGAAGTACAGTCCATGTCACAATTACAGTTTAGTTTCAGTGGCTAATCGCAAACCATTTGATAATACAGGGAATCGTCTCTTCCAAACTCCGAAATATCCTTCAATTGTATTGCGAGTACTAATTTGGGATTCATTTTATAGATTTTCTGGTCGTGAACTTGGATTTATGTAGCAAGGGAGAAATAATATATTTGCACTGCTTTTACCCCGAATCTTCTAAAATAATATAATTTTGGATTACACACTGCTTATACGTTGGGGGGAGAAATAACCTTTCCTGTTGCGAAAAATTTCTACGTCGTTTCCTCCTGGTGACTGAATACGAATAAATTCCAAATTGCCCGCGCCTGGTGATGATACTCATTATAGTACCATCACCATATTTAGCCGTTTCTTGAGTCGAGCACCTCACTCCTTTTTACTCCATACTATAGTACGTCCGTACGAGTTAAAATTATACATTTTACTCGTCTGAAGAAAACACATTATTCCAAATCTCATTGGATAATCTTTAGTATGGAGGAAGAAAAATAAAGTGCTGAATCCAAAGAACTTGCGTGAAACAGTTATGCAGAGCCTCGGCAGTACAATAGATGTGAACAGCTTGGAATTTATTAAGGAAACAATGAATTAGAGAGACTATTTAAACATTCTAAAGAAAAAATTCATCAAAAGTTCGGAAGAATTAAAAATTTCTAATGGTCATTATTTCCAACATGTTAATGTGATGTGATTTGCCTACCAAAGTCCCCACAGGCTTAATACTCTTGCACAAAGTTCCGATATGACTCCAAGAGAATATTTAGGATATCATTTAGACGAACGGTTACGTAGTCGCTAAACCTCAAACAAAAGTTAACCGAAATGTTTGCTCATGAGTGCATGGCGGCAAATATCACCTGAAAACACTAAACAAATGCTGTGCTTGACCTTATACTAAATATAAGGAATAACATTTTTATATATTAGGTCTTTGAATTTACTCTGAGTTCTTATTAGAGTTAAATACACTTTTGCGGTGCTAAGATAAGGAGTCACCAGGAACTTTTCCTTATTTTTCTCTTGTATAAACATTTTTTTGTTTTATAATAAAACAGAAATAAATTAATATAAAAAGTATAAAAACTTTAATTTATACGAAGTTTTGCTAAAAATTCATGAAATTGGTAAAATGTATTGGGGTACTAAGACTTTTGCCGTCCAATGTATATAATATGGCAAGTTCAAAGATAAAGTTAATTTTAATTCTAAAGATAGGATGATTTTCCCTTTAGCTTAACGCTCACTTCTATCTTATTGGGTACTCATAATAATGAAAAACAATTTATCTGCCAGTTAAAATCCACCATTTAGTTACATGCAAGTTGTAATAATGGCCTTTAATGTTTTATTTTAATGATTCGGAAAATTCTAAATAAAAATATAATGCGGTCTCTTTTAATGAATATACAATTTCTGTGTCAATTTTACATATTTCTGCAAATATGTCAAATTTATTTCCACACAAAATGTTTAAATTAATTTAATTAATTTAAATTTTCCATCAATTATTCCACAAATTATTCATTTTGATATAATTTGATTTCTGGATAGCAAAATGTGGATTCTCGCTTGCTCAGTTTGCATTTCAACATTAATGTGGTTAAGTATTTTTAAAATGCAGGACAAAAAACTTAATTTTTGTTTCAGGCTTTAAGATTTTAGTCCCAATAAATTTAATACGTTCACTTGTATGACCACTTTCAAAATAATTTAAATTGAAATAATAAGTAGCGGATCCCATTGCTCTAGAATATTTCTTCCTAGATTTTCTAGAAAGCTACCTAGTTTATGAATACCTTGAAGAATCCTGTGAATACCTTGCACCAAAATGTTCGTGAACAGCGATAATTTCCTCTTTTCAGTTTGACTATTTTGGAAATAGGACCTTATTTTTTTTCATAAATTTTTCTATGTATATCTTTAGAGAGACAAAAACTTCTAATATTTTTTTCACAGCTCCGTTGTTGAATCTTAAGATAGAAATCTATCTCTGCATTTTTCATCAAAAGTCCTTACAATGATAGTTTTTCGATACACAGTCATTACTCTCATCAATTATAATGGGAAAAATAGACACCATTTTTGTATTTTCTATCTGAATTGGTCGGAAATTGCACGAAAATTTTGTACAAAACTGACGCACAAAATCGAGAAAAACCAACAGAGCCAGTGGCATGCGCAAGTTTATTGCCAAAGTTCGTAAAACTGGTTTCATTGTTGATGCGCCAAACCGTGAGCACGATCTTACAGCGCGTACACCCTTCATCTTCCGATGAAGCTCTTTAATTTAATATGCAAAATTGCCTTATTTGGATCTCAGAAAACCCACACGTGGTCATACAGAAGTCAATCCACCCGTAACGAGTGACTTTTTGGTGCGAGTTGTGGAGCAGTGGCATCATTGGCCAATACTTCTTTGTAAATGAGGACGGAGCAACCTTTACGGTCAAGGGACCAATGGTGCAACTATTTTCGGTGGGGTGACGAATCTTTGTCGATAAACCAGATACAATTGAGCGTTTGAAAAACAATATTCGTGTTGCCATTGCCAAGATGCGATCCATACACGCAAATTGGTCCGATCTAATGAGGTACCGTGGGTCCAGCCAGGACAACCATATTAATGAAATAATATTCAATTTCTAACTGGAATAATTATACTTCACAACAAAAAAAAAAATAATTTTTTATTTAATTTTTTATTACATTTTTAAATATAAACTTTTAAATGGCCCACCCACCACTCCTATTTAATATGTAAAATAATACCAAGATCATATGTGACGTATGAGTGATATTTAATTCCATTAGTTTCATATATGACAATACCAAACATTTTTTATTGCATACTTTTCAGAGTAACTACTAATTAGAGTACAATATACTGTGATATGATGCGTATGAGTAATATATTTCAAATTCAATCAAATAGAAAGTATACTCCATTAATTTGGAATTAAACATTTACAAACTATGTATGTAGGGAGGTTCTTACAACATATTTTTTTCTTGACTCCTAGATTCCTTCAACATTATCAAATGTTGTTTATGTGGTTTAAAATGGAAAGTGATAAATTTTGTTATTTCTTTTTTTTGCCGCATCACTACTTACATAGCGGGTGTTTTCCATAAATGAACTGAGTTTTGGTGTGTTCTTGTCCATTCTTCGTGGAAGCCAGCACAATATGTTTTTGTTTATATTGTTTAAGTTTTGTAGTTATAAATTAAATGTATTTAAACAAATAGCAAATTATTTACATACCTTTCGCATGAGAGATCCATGATATTTGCAGTAAAAACAACATAATTTTTGCAATAAACCCATGATTACCAGAGCTGTTATCGAAATGATCGCGTCATACATTTTTGATTTAGCAATACGTTGAAAATGTTGCTAACGCATTAATATCTGTAAATCGCAAAATATAATAAATGTAGTAATAAAAATGTACTAAAACTGTAACGGTGGTACTACTATATTTTTGATATGAAAAGTACTAAATTACTAAAACTGAATACGTCCGGAACTTTAAGCAAAAACAAAGATGGCCCATAATAAAATCGACAGCCGCAACTTCAAATACTATCAGTTACATTTAAACCTAACCCTTTCATCCCCCTTGTTGCCTATAGGCAACATTGTACATATTTATTCATAAATTCCCTTATGGTAACACTGGTCCATAACGTATAAAATTTACATTAAACTTTTTCTGCATAAGGTTGTGAGTGCAAAAGATGATGTCGGAAGAAAAAAAATTATGTTAGCATACCATGTCCAGCTATTGTTGAATGCTATAATACAGATATGGGCGGTGTTGACCTTGCTAAAATGTTCTTGGAATTATATAAAATTAATCACCGATCCAAAATATTATAGTTTATTGGTGTATAAATTCTGCCTTATTTAATAGTTGGTTACAGTTTCGCCGTGAATTAGAAAGCTCCTGTGGAACAATGCACATGACGCTCTTAAACTTTCAGTTAGAATTATTAAACTCTACTAATGGAGTAACTTTAAGACGAAAGAGCGGCCGCCCTTCAACACTGCAGACAACAACTGAAGAAGTCTCACAGTCATCAGATTCGTAACCATCAACATTTACCATAAGAAAATACATAGCTGGTGGAAAGCCGTACGTTTTAATGACAAAAGTCATTAGATAAAGTGGGGATCAAAAGGTCGATAAAGACTATGCAAAACCGGAATTCCAAGATTCAAATGTACTAAGTGTAATGTACATTTGTGCTCAAGTCCGCATGTCATGACTAACAAACACATGTCCTTAAAAAATGTTTAGCTCTGACCGAAAAAATTAGAGCATGAAAGGGTTAATTGCCCTTTCTGTTTTTATGAAAACAAAAAAACATGTGTTTTGTTTGCAAACTGCTTAAAATTATGATCCATCTCTTAGCCATCGATGTACATAAGTGAAGGCTGTATTCTTATTAAGCCAAAAGACTATACAATGCGTTTAATGCATTCTTGCGTTACATGAGTGTGCCAAAGTAGTAGAATCAGTGTAGTTGTTTGTGACAAAATAAAGAGCAAAACGCATAGAACGGATAAAGTCGAAAGTCCATACCATGCGTTTAATGCGACCTTGGGTTCCAAGCGTGTGCCAAAATTGTGGAATCAGTGTAGTTGTTTGTGACAAGTTACAGAACAAAACGCATAGACGCATAGAACGGATAAAGCCGAAAGTCCATACCATGCTTTTAATGAGACCTTGCATTACAAGTGTTTCTCCCATTCCATGCGCTTTTTACTACAAGTCACACACAATGCGTTATATATGACAGATTTTGATCAGTTGTTGTGGTAATATAATTATAATTTCTTATACGCATTCATACTTATTTTAATATCATACTCATAGTACTTATATTCAAAGTTTGGAGTACTCATCGTACTCATACTTAACAATACGCATGATGTTGCTGATTACGACTCTCCTTTACTTAACATTTACAAGAATCACAAAATAAGTATGATTCGCTTACGAACACTACAATACTCTCTAGAAGGTTGTGTGTTTACTTTGCTTGCTGTCGTTGTCTTTTTCTTTCTTCTTTTTTTTGTAAATGCAACAACAACTAAGACAGTAAATTTTGATGAATATTCGAATCACTCGAATCAGTTATGAGTATTATAAGTATTTTTCTAAATTTATGAATCTGAATGAGTAGGGGTATGAACCAAACATCTTTCGAATTTTATGAGTTTGACGTCAACGTTGTACTCATACTCATTGCTACCTGTACTCATAAATCAATGCTGTAGTGAGTAGGAATGAATCAGAGTAGTTGAATTTCAATACTGTTGGCTCACTCATACTTAAAATTTGTATGAGTAGCAAAAAAACGTTTCTTTGCTGATCTCTGGTGTGTACTTTGTACTACTTTGCTAAGTAAACTCTCCACGTGCAAAAACTGTCTAAAGAATCATAGCTCTTTGTATTGAAGATAGAGTCAAATCCCTATATTTTGTATTATATTTTTAAAAGTATCCAAATATGCTCATCAACCAAAATATAATTTGGAATATATGTGGCGTAATATTAAATAAAGCAATTTAAAAAAATATAAAGTAGCAATACAAAAAATGGCATTTCAAGTATACCCTACCATACGTAGAAAAGTAAAACAACACCCACCCAGTTCTTAGTAATTTAAATTAGTACTTTTTTGTTTGGGATATATATATACGTAGACATCAAACACCCGTAGACATCAAACGTTTGAAGAGGTTTGTTTGTGTACTTCACAAAGTTTAGATAATTGTTAGCAATTAATTAAATTTAATTCGTATTTTAATTGCTCTTTAATTTTTTAGTGAATCAATACATGAAATGATTTATCGATTCCCTAATGCACATGTGTATAATGCGTAGACAAACTGTAATACAACATATTGCTGACGCGAAATTAAATACATTATTGGCTTGTTTTGTTTTTGTACTTTGAGGTTTTTAGTTCCTCTTTAATTGAATTGAATTGAATAGTGTTTTGAATATAATGAGGCAACTGATAACTTTTCATATCGAAAACAGGAAAGGAGAAGAATGGACTAAGGATAACATCAAAGGAAGGTCAGTATCGCATCCTAGTGGGAAAAATAGATAAAACAACAACGTGCCCAAATACACGGAGGATGCTGTTTTCTAAATAACCCTATTGGCTACAGCAGACCAATCACTTACCTAGCTGAATCAACAAAAATATAATAAAGGAACAGAAACAAGGCAGAAATGCTTTATGAAAGCGCTATGTTCCCAATTAGGATATTGAACAAATCAAGCAATTTCAAAGAGAGTATTAGAAATTAAGTGGGCCTCCTTAATCAATAATAGAACAGATTACACGGTGCGACAGTGAAAATACACTTAGCTAATTACATAGTGTAGGTTGTGAGTTTTATTGAATAGAAATAAAATTTATTTTTTATATTTCTCGAGCCTTCCAACCTTTTTTATTTGACAAAACCCTTATTCTTGACCTTTTCACACAAAATTACTGATTATCCAATCATTTTTAACCTATTTTCAAAATACAAAGCTTTTTGAAAGTGAGACAGATGAGCCTTTAAAATAGTATGCATAAATATATGGTTCAAAATTACATGTTATGAGATTTGATCGGGTATACTTGGAAAATATGATTTTCTCCATTTTTTCAAGTTTTGTTATTCTTAATTGCAAAATTTAATTAAAAACTATAAAATAAGTGATGACGTTCTGAAAGTGAATTATCTTATGAAGAGATTGACACTTCGTTTTGAAGACATCTTATCAAATGAACTTTCAGTTCAAAAATTTTCAAAAGTTTTGATGGATCTTGGTTGTTTATTACAAAATGTGTCGATTTCACGTTTGGACGACTACCACAAGTCGGCTAATATTTGTGTTTATGCAAATATTATTATTTCTCTTTGCGTAAACATTATCCAACTTCTGGTGGACACATTTTGCGTTAAACAATCAAGATCCAACAACAAATTCCGAAAATTTTTGAACTAAAAGTTCATTTGAAAAATATATATAGAAAAATATAACTCGACTGTTCTATTCTTTAAATAATAACTGCGGTAATTTTTGTCCGATTGGATCAAACGAAGTGTCAATCTTTTCGCAAGATAATGCACTTTAAGAAAGTTCTCACTTATTTCAAATTTTTATTTAAAGTTTGCTACTATCAACGGACAAACTTGAATTCGCATTTGCCATGTTTAACACATCAAACCACATAGCATATTAAGTCAAATAACTTATATATGTACGTATATCGATTTAAAGGCCCATCCCTCCCCTTTCTAATAACGTTTAAATGTAATCAATAAATTTGTGCATAAAATCCAAAAAAACAGTTTTTATCAATTAAAACAAGTTCATAGGGTTCGGGGGAAAAAAATAAAAATATTTTTGAGTTCTACTGAATTAATTGAACAACTTCAACTTGCTAGTTACTCGAGCGTATTTAATTTTTTGTATTTTGTCGCATAGTGTAATATATTAAAAAATTCCAACTTTGTGCAAAAAATGTGGTAATTTTCTAGCACCAGTTTGAAATTAAATTTCGAAGCATCTGCAATACCTAAAGAAATACTTGAGATTATTTCTTAAGCTTTAAAATGAATTTTTAATAACGTTTTCTATATAATTATAAAGATGACAAACACTACACGAAAGAAACATAAAGGAATTTTTCAAGTATAGTTTTCTTTCAATAAATCCCTTACCCCGTGATTTTTCCCGCAACCCATTTTCGTATGAAACTATATCAGCTGCCACATACAAGATAATACTACTACACACATTTGCTTTCTCATTTTTATACTATAAAGCACTGAAATAGAAAAATTTTTTTTAAATTAATCAGAAAACCACTTTAGGGGAAGAATTCTCAGGATTTTTTTTATATTTTAATTAAATATTTTTCACTTTCTTTACAATTCTTAAAAAATTCACTTTTTTTCATTCACAAAAATAGAGTTTATTATGGGGTTTGTTACTACGTCAGTCGTTCTCTGAGAGTAAATAGAAATTGTCATAAAAAAGTTTCTCAAAAATCTGTTGTTCGGAGTCATGAATACAAATTAACGCACACAACATAAGTGGTGTGAGACAGTAGGTCGTAATCCTGAAGGTTTGTAATTACCAATTGTGTGTGTATGTATGTTAATATGTTGTTAGGAAAATGAAAACATCGTTTAACATTAACATGATTAATAATAGCTACACAAATACAATGAACATGTTAGAAGTAAAGCAACGGCATCGGTATAGGCAAGTTATCGAGAATCCAACCACGAAAAATGTGAACAAAGTACACAAATAACAATGAAGTCGCTATAGAGTTCTCTAGAAGGCGAAACTCCGAACAGTCTGCTTCAAGAACCTTCATCAGACTGATTGCGTGGGCATACAAAAAGGCAAAGCAGGCAACGGGTAGTAAGAATTGAGTCAGTCTTGTGTGAAGACGCGTTGCGTGGAAGTAAACAGTCGTGGTTTTAAGATCGCTATAGTGAAGATCTACCGAAGAATTGTTAGTGTTTGCGCGGACAGAAGTGTAAAGTAGAATAGTGAACAAGTAATCACATTGTAACAGTGGCAAATAAAAGCAGTGCGAATAATAAAGAGTTTAATTGAAACTAAACACATATTTATTTTTATTTTGTTTGCAATCAACGAACTCATATTCTACACGTTTTTAAAAAGATAAAAACTTAACAATAGACATATCTACGAAAACATTTTCTCACATATTCAATGATTTATACTTGTATTTTTGAACAGTTTAAAGTATTCGCCAACTCTTTTTGCTTTGTCAATCGTTCTATAACCGTATTTATTCGTTCTATGACCTTAATTTTGCTGTGTTGTTTGTTTTCCTATGTGCTCATGTTTACTTTGCACACGATTTTATTGACACATCTGCTACTGCGGAAAAGGAAATGATACTCGCACCAATAAATCACAAATATTTGCTTGTGTTTTTCCGCCAAAATAAAAAAACTGAACATTTCTGTTTTCCTTTTCTTTTCCTTTTAACTTTTTTTTCGGCTTGTTGAGTTCGTTCGTTCGAAGTCAATGTTATAAAAGAAAAAGTATATATAAAATTTCTTCTGCTTTGAACTTCTTTTCTTTAGGACAGTTAAGTTACACAATTTTAAAAATCAAAATCATGATTTAAAAAATTATTTCATAACTAAGTAGTAACTTTAAGTGATAATAAGTCAATCTTAGCAAGTCCTAAAATTGACAAAAACTCTTGCTTAGACATTATTAAACATTTTTAAACAGCTTTTTCTTAATTCTCGGAATACTGTACATTGTACCACTGGTGAATCGCCTTCTAAACTTTTTCTTAGATTTAAGCAGATTAAAGCCACCTACAACAAGGCAAATTATTATTGACGCTCAAAATAACAACATAACATATTACGAAGGTAAACGCGATGCCATGTTTTCAACAGGCCAAAATGTCATGAAAAGAGATTATACAAATCCTAATAAACCTAGCTGGACTTAAGCTACAATTAAAGATAAACTCGGTCTTCGATTATATTCTTGTATCATTATAATAACAGAAAATTAAGCGATATTCGGATCAAATTAGAAACAAGAACTTAAATCAAGTTCTTGAAAATGGAAGAGGAGTGTAACAGTTATGAAAATGGAAGTTCCATTCATGTTGAAAGTGGTTCTACCTTTCCAACTACAGATGAGCCTCCTAGTATAGTTTTGAGACCACGCAAAGGAGATATTTGTTATAAAAATTAAAAAAATTAAAGCTTATTATCATATTGAAATTAAAATAAGAAAATTTAAAATTACATATACTTCCGAATATATAAAAACAATTTTAGGTTAATACTTACTGTACATTTTTAAACATACTTATATACCTTTCCGATAAACATATTGTAATAATTAATAAACTATAGAGTAATTGAATTATCATCATAGTTACTAGTTGCAGCCTATTTATAATATATCGTATTACTTTTAGGGGAGGACATGTAGTATAGGAGTATTAATAACAAATTGTATTAAAAACTGTAACACAATGGTAACACTTTATCATAAAGTAAAACTTAATGTATATAAGATATAAGTAATTTATATTTAATTGTAATTTATATTTTCTACAAATAAAGCACAGAATACATTACATATTTATATAATTGTCGACATTTGTTAATTTTTTATGTAGTCTGCCTTTTTCTAACATACATACATAACATAATTGGTCATAACAACCAACTATTATAACGTAATGCAGTCAGGATTACTATGTAGCTTCTCACACCACTTATGCAGTGTGTGTTAATTTTATATATTAGTGGTAGAACGTACAGTCTAAAGTCGATTCGGAACTTTTCATAGCAATTTTATTTATTCTCAGACTTTTTCCAGAAATCTGATGAAATTAAGTCACCGAAGAAATATTTTTCAAATTTCGTTTTGTTGGAGATGTTTTAACTGGGGTTTGAACCAAGGCCTTACGTCTAATAAGCCAATACGCTACCTACTAGACTACGACGACTTCCTTTTTCTAAGACGGTTGTAAAAAGAGCTTTCATTGTAAAGAATTGTTTAATTTTAAAAAAGAAATACAATGGTACTTAAGATGCTTTTAAATCACATAAAATAATAAAATTTTTAATATATAATACATACATAATTGATCGTTACAACCAATGTTGAAGAATTCAGTACTTTAGTACCTTTTTCGATACCATTTTACAAATACCTCAGTACTCCTGCGGCGCTTTCAGTACTTTTTTATTATTACATATTTTATGTCTTGCGATTAATAAGTACAGTAAATAAGACATAATCAGTTAATAGTTTAGATTACCAATCATACAACCGTTTTCACACAATTTCACTTCTAACATCAAAAAAATATTGTTACGAAAATGGAAACATCGTTTAACATTAACATGATTAACAAAAGCTACACTAACAAATACAATGAACTTCTTACAAGTAAAGCAACTACATCGGTATGAAAGAAAAGGGAATAGACAAGTAAGCGAGAACCCAATAACAAACAATGTGAACAAAATACACAAACATCAATTAAGCCGCGATAGAGTTCTCCAGAAGGAGAAACCCCGAACGTTCTACTTCAAGAACCTTCTTCAGACTGATTGCGTGCGCATATAAAAAGGCAGAACAAAGTAGGCAACCAGGAGTAAGAATTCAGTCAGTCTTGTGTGAAGACGAGTTGTGTGTAAAGTAAACAGTCGTGGTTTGAAGATCGCCGTTGTGAAGATCTACCGAACATTTGTTGCTGCTTGCGCAAACAGAAGTGTAAAGAAGAATAGTGAACTAGCAATTATTGTTGGATACATCAAGTTGTAACAGTGATACACAGAAATAGTGCGAACAATAAAGAATTTAATTGAAACTAAAAACAAATTTATTTTTATTTTGTTTGCAACCAACGAACTCACGTGCTAAACGTTTTTAAAAAGGTAAAAATGTAACAATATGTATATGTGAATCAACGTAGTTATACCCAAGTTAAAAATACGTCTATAAAATTTAAGCAACTCTGTATTTATATAGAATTCATGACATTTTGATAGAATCTTGGTGAACTTCGGTTACTGAATAATTTTATTTTCCTTCAATTTCTATTAAATATTGCTTACATTATTAAGAATTCTAACATCGTATACCTTAAGAGCTAAACGCTTCAAAAGAAAAAATTTTCTCTGTTTTGAGATAAATACTACACGGCAAGAAGTTAAATGGGGTGGATTTACCTGCTACACAAATCCGTCCTAAAATTATTACGGGTTGTGATAATAACGAAATACAGTAGCTTACAGTGAAATTTGTCCATTTGTAAGATTTTGTGGAATATCGATATTAAATTTTAAACTTTGATGTCTTTGTGTAAACCTCAAATAAACAAAACTATGTAAAGTCAGTTAAACAGTAAAAATTTTCGTTAATAAAGCATGAGAGGCAGTAGATAAAATCACCCAAAGTTTGAAATATAAATTTAGAGTAGGAAATAAGCCAAAAAAAAACCGCTTTAAAAAGCTTTTAACGGAAAATAAAGAAAGCAGGACCATCAACCAGACCGTTTGGTCCAACCAACCAAGATCAAGTGACTTGAGATTTTTAGACATGGCTGTCGAAACTTTACGCATAATTCTCCGACAGAATGATTTTAATGGCAGCATTGCATGCAAGAATCCATTTGTAAACAAAAGATAAATGCTTGGAATACAGTTTCCTCATTGCTGAGTTGACAAAAATTGTTTTGTTTTTCTTGATCAGAGAGGAAAGAAAATACAATATTTCTTGTGGAAAATATGTATTTGGAGAAAACCCGATCGGTACACGAATCTGATACTATGTTCAGATATGCACTTTTATTGAGTCAATATTCGGTTTATTGAGTGTAATATTTCAAGTGTTCAGACATAACAATATACGCAGTTCAGCTGCTTATTCAATATTCATTTGACAGCAGGTAAACAAAACAGCTAGTTTTTCCAACAACATTGTTTTTATTTTTATTTTTTTGTTTGACGTTGTTGACATTTGAGTTGTCAAATATCAACAGAAAGTGTTCGGAATAAACGCACTGAACAATATTATAACAATTTGCGTATTTATTGCGGAATCTGAACACCGTATGAGGGAGTTGTGTTCTACTCTGAGAATGGTGAAGGGCTTGTTATGGTGTTGATAAATTTGTTGAAGAAAATACGGACAAAATATAATACTTAAAATTTTTTAAAAGAATGCGTTTGATTTCTTTTAGGACATTAAAACTGAGCATATAGCTGAAGTTTTTATGAAGCTGCTGTTGAGCAATTCTCCTTGAGTTAGCAAAACTTAACTCCAATCATAAGATCTGATAACCATCGTATATTTATGGCAAAAGCTGAAAATTTACTTACGAAAATAAACTATTTCAACTCAAGCAGGATTGAAAAGGCCCTTTTGGAGGAACGCAAATAATTATTCTTTCAATATGGAAAAAAGCTTGCGAAACCTGTCATTCACCAAGAAGGCTATCCAACTAAGGGCCACTATTACAACTTACCGTTACTAAAGGGAGGATTTTAACGGGCAGATAAATTGTTTTTCATCATTATTGTAAGTGTCAGATAAGATAGAAGGGAGCGTTAAGCTAAAGCGAAGATCATCCTACTGGTAACTTTTAAAGTTAAGATTATGTTTGAACTTGCGATAGACATATATTATTTTCAATACGGCAACTTCAAATATAAACAAAGTGAGCAAATACAACAAAAAAAGAAGCCTGTCGTTGCCACTGCGTTTAAATAAAACTTGTTTAATTTGAGCAATGTTTCCGACATTGCTCCACCACTGCCATATTTGTGAAAAAAGTTAACTTAATTTTATCTGTAAGTTGTAATAGCAAGAATAAGTTAAAGGTAACATTACAGTTCCCTTTAGCTAAAGGTACCTTTAACTAAATCCTAGTTTAACGGAAAGTTGTAAAAATGGCCCTAAATATTGAAAACGATTTTATTTTTCTTATGATTGATTTAATATACAAATATTTAAGTGGACCAATTTTATTGTAACCTGAGCTTATTACTTATTTTTAAACAACATCTAATATTCTTAAAATGCTTAATTGAATTTACATTTTTTATTTTTTTTATCAGTTAAATTGAGCTATCTGACTGACACCTAAACTTTTAAAATTATTAAAGTTGTTAATATCAAGTGGACCAATTTCAGTGTAATTGACTGTATTTCTGGGGTGGAAGATGTGATAACAGTATATTGTAAGCTGCAGATTGAATAAATCTTTTTTCTTTGTTTTTAAATTACCGAAATGCGAAAGTAAAAGAAACTCACATAAATAGGTCTCGATGGGTGTGTTCCTCTAAACACTACGATTCACTGTAAAAACTTCTACAACAACGGGGGAAGATAAAATTTCTTGCCTAATGTATGTATAGAAAAGTAGTACAATAAAATGATAAATAAACCAGTATAACATTCACTTCTAGGCCGTAAAATAATACAAAAATAAATATAGAGTGTCCCATATTTATAAGTTCCCTTCTATTTTTTGAGATATGTATTTCTAAAAATTTAACTTTAATCGATTAGGTTCCCTTTGAAGATTTACGTTTTCATATACTCTTCAGATTTTTTCTTGAAGTCGCCGTAGTCTAGTAGGTAGTGTGTTGGCTTATTGGACATAATAATATGTTCACATATGCACTTTTGTTGAGTCAATATTCGGTTTATGGAGAACAATATTTTAAGTGTCCAGACATAACAATATACACAGTTCAGATGCTTATTCAATATTCATTTGACAGCTGGTAAAGAAAACAGCTGGTTGTCTCAACACATTGTTTTTTTATTTGTTTTTTGTTTGTAGTTGTTGACATTTCAGTTGTCAAATATCAGCAGAAAGTTTTAGGATAATTGTAATATGTGCACTGAATATACTACTTACCACAGCGCTGCATTTTAAGATTTTCGCAATATTATAACAATTTGCGTATTTATTGCGCAATAATTAATTGAAACTTTATATGAAATATTGAGCTCAATAATGGCGTTTATTGCGATTTACGTAATAAAAGTGCATATCTGAACAAGGTCAAGGTTCAAACCCCAGATCGAACATCAAAAGGAAATATGAAAAAATATTTCTTCGGCGACTTTCTCTCAGCAGATTTCTGGCAAAAACTCTGAGAGTAAATAAAATTGCCATGAAAAGTTTCTCAAAAATCTGTCGTTCGGAATCGAATTTAAACTGGAGGTCCCGCCACTCATGCATAAAATTAACACACAGAACATGAGTGGTGTGAGAAGCTGGACAGTAATCCCGACTGAAGGGTTGTAATGGCCAATTATATATGTATGTAAACATATGTACATTAGAGCGACTCAAGTTGTATGGAAGCAAAATTCGTGCTCGATGTACCCCCCTCAAAATGAACCTTGGACTTTTTTAAGATGACATCTAAAATATTTCGGCTCTAGCTTTGACCTCTCGTGAGCTGGACCATTTTGAAAAAGGGTCTATTTTTGTATGTTTTGTTAATTTGAGAATTTGTTTCCTAACCAACATATAGAGTATGGGTGTCATAAGAAAGGTTTTTTCAAGGCGCGTCCAGCGGTATATACAATTTGTCCACGGACAATCATCCATGTCCTTTTTTTAAGGATATTCTGTAAAAAAAACAGTTTTTGAATTTTTTCTTTTCTTCTTTTCTAACCAAGTTAACTCTAATATGATGGCGGATTTAGTTTCTAGATGATGTTTGAATGAAAATAGGACTTAAGAAAGAAAAAAAGAAATGATCCACGACTTTTTGTGGGCATATTTTTTTCCCAAATTAAAAAAGGTATTAAATTTGTTTGTTTATATTTACAAAACTATACTCAAAAAACGCAAACTAGGGCGAATTTCAAAAAAAGCTAAGACCCGTATTTAATTAAATCAAGTATAGATTAAAATATGTTAATTTGGTTATTTTATTACAAACAACCCCGAAGAAAAAATTAAAAACCCGTTCCTTTTAACAGAATATCATTAAAAAAAGGACATGGATGATCGTCCTTGGACAAATTGTATATATAGTTGAAAAAACCTTTCTTATGACACCCATATTGTATATGTTGGTAATGAAACAGATTCTCAAATTGACAAAACATGGAAAAATATACCCTTTTTCGAAATGGTCCAGCTCACGAGAGGTCAAAGCTGGAGCAGAAATATTTTAAATGTCATCTTAAAAAAGTCCAAGGTTCATTTTTAGGAGGGTACATCGAGCACTTTTTTTGGTGAGTCGCTCTAATGTACATGCAATGTAAGCAACTGTTCCTTCTTTGTAACATTCCTGGGCTGTTCTGAAAGAAAACTCACACCACTTATGTTGTGTGTGTTAATTTTATACATAAGCGGCGGGGCCTACAGTTTAAAGTCGACTCCGAACGACAGACTTTTTGAGAAACTTTTCATGGCAATTTTATTTACACTCGGAGTTTTTGCCAGAAATCTGCTGATAGGAAGTTGCAAAGAAATATTTGTTTCGTATTTCAGAAATAACCTGGAGTTTGAACTGTGGCCTTGCGTCTAATAGGTCAACACACTGCCTACTAGAATGCGGTTACTTCTATGCTATAAAAATAGCATACCCTAAACACAGTATCCTCTCTGACATCTCAATACGTTATTGTATTTGGTCTAGTGGTGAGCAACGCCGATCAGTGAGCACTTCTCTCTTCCCAACAGAGATGATGCCGCCTGAGGACTTTCATCCCATGTTTATTTATTTATTATTGACGTTATCATCCCTAGTGGCGGCGTTATTCGCATAAATCTGCTACTTTAGGAAACTCTTCACGAAAAAATATATCCGAGTCAAATCATGACCATGTCCCCTAATCGTTCGTAAATATTTAAATTTAACGCAATTTATGGCAGGCCAGATTTATCTTGTGTCTACACCAGAGATCAGCAATGAGCATTCAAAAAGATGAGTACATTCGATTCATACTTTAATATCATACTAATACTATTCATATTCAAAGTTTGAAGTACTCATCGTACTCTTACTAAACAATACGCATGATGTTGTTGATTTCGTCTCTCCTTTACTCAACATTTACAAGCATCACAAAATAAGTATGATTCGCGTACGAACACTACAATACTCACTAGAAGGTTGCTTTGCTTGCTGTCTTTGTTGTCTTTTTGTTAATGAAACAACAACTCGAATCATTTATGAGTTTTAGAAGTATTTTTCTAAATTTATGAATCTGAATGAGTAGGCGTTTGAATCAAACATATTTTGAATGTTATAAGTTTGATGTCAACCTTGTAGGATTCACGTACAAAGTATAAATACGAAATTTTAACATAAATATACGGTTTTTAAGATAAATTTTATGGAAAACTTACTGTGCAATGATACTATATGTTACAGTTTACACTGGTCGATTTCACAACCATATTTGTTACTACTCAGGACCTGGAGATCCATAATAAAAATATCTCGTAAAGTGGTGGCCGAGAGTACTAAAAGACATTCCCAATAAAATTGAAAAAGTCATGCAATGGCAAGTAGATTTTTATTTTTCTATTAATACGTTGCTAATATATTCCAATTATATACTTATTATGTCCTTCTTTTCTACTTGATACTGTACACTTTTTATTTGCATTATTCCATTCCATTGTTACTTTAACTTTTTACTTCTTTTGTTGAATTTTTCATCTATTATTTGTTCACTGGGTGTTTAATGATCAGCAGAGTACGTTAACTCATTACGATTACAAAACTTTATTGATTGAAAATAATGGAAATGTTTGCTATTTTACAAAACGAAAATAACAAAAGTGTCGTACACATAATGGAAGACTTAACCTTTATGTCAACAGAAAATACCCGGGTATGTTTTGTGTTTTTAAATCGCTGTAGCTGAGGAAGTAATAACTACTGTATTAACCTGAAATTTCATGATGTCCTCACTAGTAGTGTTCTAGGTATGTATAATGAAATACAGTAGTTTTGATTTAGCTGCCTTTTATTTATGTGCGCATTGCCTTTAGTTGTGCAGGTAAGTCAAAACTACTGTATATGAAAATTGTCGATATTGGATGTTTATTGATATTGTATATTGTTTATTTTTGTTGTAATCTAAGATCATGAGTGGCTTTTTCTTTTAACCTTGCACTTCGCATGAATAATGCATTGTAGAAAGAAGTATAGCCGACTTATTATTATTTCTTTTTTTTTTTGGATGTAAGAGCACAAGGTAATATTGTTACTGAAACCAAATGTAGTTGACTCTACTTCCCGTTAGATAAAGCAAAATATGGTGATACAAACACTCGTCTTCTGTTTACTGTACCTAACATTAATAAACGGCTGTCCATCATTAAATTTTTCGCTAAGTTATAAGTTGTGAAGAAATTATCACAAACAATATTCCTTCCACTTTTTTCCCCGTTCGCCGAACGCCGCTAATCCCGTGTAAATTTGTCCATTCATTGGATAGGATGAGACGGAGTCACATACCCACCATTCTTTAATTCTGTAATTGGCGGGTTTTAATGGTATGTATTGGGTAAACCCAGTACCACCACGGAAGGGATACAACTGTCACGTTTGGGCCTGCTACGTAATTGCTGCGTAGATTATCAGTCAGTATTAAAAATAAGTCTGTTATGGCTTCATCTTTGTTGGTTCTTTACACTGTTGCTGTGTGTTTCCGTTGTCGAAACGTATAAAGCGGCTTATATCGATATAAGGGATGTGAAGTCGTTTTTCATAAATCTTTAGTATATATGTAACCAGAATATCCAAATGTGGATCAAACCAATTTTTTGTTAACACTTTCATGGATGCGTTTCTTTTGTTGGTTTTTGAGTATTATAATGTTTGTAGCAACAATTTGCTTTTCCGTTTGTCTCACGAATGATAATGTCACACATTTCTCCGGATAATATTATCATGAATGTTTCTATAATTGTTAGGCAATAAGACAACACAGAAATAAGCTTAGCAGCCAAAGAAATTTCGTGTAAAATATGTAAACATACCCGGCTATGCTTCTGTTGACGTAAGTATAATTTTGTATCTGTTGACATAAAGGTTAAGCGATTATAAAAACTTTCCCTATTGACTAACATTTACTGTTGCAATGATGACTGTAACCAAAGAATGACTATAACCAAAGAATGCGCATTATGTAGAAGTTAAATTTCTTATGGCGGGTTGTAACCAGTGTTGCCACGAAAAAATAAATTTTGTAACCAACATTTGTGAAAAAAATCACCAAATAAGAAAAAACATAAACAAAATTAAATTCGCAGACTTTTATTTTAATTTTTTTAAAAAATTTAAATTATAATTAATAAAAAAGAAACAAAAAATTGCAAAATAAAATTTTAGTCTTACTAATTAATTCATTCTAACAAACAAACCAACAGCTTTTTTATAAGAAAAAAAATAACCATAACCAAAAAATTCTACACATCTACACATTGATCAAAAAAATAACCAATTTTGGTTAGAAATAACCAAAAACGGCAACACTGGTTATATTGTGCTAAAAGCAAGTTTAAGGCAAATTCATATAAGGTAATCGTAACTCTACAACAAGTACAACAATGCAAAAACAACAGGCATTTTGTTTTTGTTAAGACATTGAAAGATGGTCTACAAGCAAAGGATGCCATTGTAAATAATTTGCAAGATCGTATAGAAATACTTGAGTCTTTAAATCAGTATTTATCCAATAAAAATTGTAATAATGCTGCTGAGGTCAGCAATTATTATACTACAGACGAGAATAATTCTACCAAAAACGATAACACGAACAACAAAAAACAGAAACCAAACCATGAAACGACAAATAATAAACAATCGTTTAATGACATATGTAAATAAAGGCAATTGGCTTAATAAAAATCCTTACAATGCCACCAACATGGAATTAGTGCTGCAAACAACAAACAAATGCAACGATGAGAATTACAATGAAGAACATACTTTACTATCGACCGAGGAAAAGCAAGAAATTGTGGATGATACACCGCCCAGAAACTCTGTTGTAATTGAGAATTTTAAATCTAATGATACGAGTTTGGACAGTGCTATAATTAATGTTATTAGATTAGGTAAACGAATGAACTTGAAGATTACCTCTCATCAAATCAATGATATATTTATATATAAGCGTAATTTACCTTTCCTTACTTACCTTGTTGAGCTTCGTAATAAAATTTTTGAAACCCAAATTTTTAGAAAAAAGTTCGAAGAACAAAAAACTTACAAATTTCTTAAACAACAAAAACATACATGCAAAGACATAATACACTCGGCCAATATTTTAATGCATATGCAAATACATATGTATGTACATAGTTTATTAACTTGTATTCTTATTTCAAATAAACGATAATAACAATGAAAATAAATGAATTTTTGTTTTTACAGCAGCATTCTCTACTAAGAGTGTCGATTTTGCTTTTAAAATTCGTTCGTTAACAAGATATCATACCTATCGACATATCGTCTAAGCCATCAAGTAGGCTTGGTACATATGTATGTATACTAACCTCACTTTCTGTATATGGAAAGCCTTTATCTGCAAGAAATATGCTCCTCTTTTTATATTTCAAATTTTTGAAAATCTGCTTAAAAACTGTAACAAAATTGTATTGTCACAAGGAGAGAATAGAAGCAAGCATATAATATCAAACTATTAAGTTATGCTTTAAAATAAAATATTGCCAAACTGCTATAAAAAATCGTTAAGAAATTTATTAGAAATTATGCAAACATTTTCTATTCGAAATAAAATAAAATATAAATGCAAGCAAGCAAGCATATCTAAAAAAAAAACGGTCAAAACAAATGCCATCTTAAAATATTGATGTATAATGAGTCAGTGTTACAAAATTGAATTACGATATAGTACTGAACTATAACTGAAAAATTACCTTTTTTGCTTCTAATGGTACTTTTGTAAAAGATACATGCATACATATATAATTGGTTATTACTCAACTCTTCAGTCAGGATTACGACCTAACTTTTCACAACACTCATGTTGTGTGTGTTAATTTTATACATGAGTGGTGGGATCACCTACAGTTTACAGTCGACTCCGAACGACAGATTCTTACGGCAATTTTATTTACTTTCAGAGTTTTTGCCAGAATACTTTTTTTTATATTATTTTGATGTCTGGTCTGAGGCTCGAACCCTGGCTACCTACTAGACTACGGCGACTTCATAAGCTGAACATAATCGAATTATGTAGATAACACTTTCACGTGGGCGCTTTAATTCATGCTGGATGTTATTAATTATAATTGTTATTAAAAATAAAGCAAATAATATTAACAGAAATGTATCATTCGGCAATGACTAGACAGGCCAGACATCAAAATGAAATATTAAAAAAAATATTTCTTCGGCGACTTCCTCTCAGCAGATTAAATAAATAAATAAAATTGCTATGAAAAGTTTCTGAAAAATCTGTCGTTCAAAGTCGACGTTGAACTGTAGGTGCCGCCACTCAAGTACAAAATTAAGGCACATAACATGAGTGGTCTGAGAAGCTAGGCCGTAATCCTGGCTGAAGGGTTGTAATGGCCAATTAAGTAATATCGAAAGACGAAAAGAATTGCACCAGCATTACAAGGAGGATAATCAATTCGCTTTTGGTGGCAGCGTTAGCTGGAGATGGCAGCGCATGAACAGTGTTGTTTAGTGTTAAACCATAATCGACTGACTACTACTACAAGTTAAAATTTCAGGAAGAAATCTGCTTCAATAAAGCAATCATTAGAGTAGTAAAATACAAGGTTTTCTTTATCAATTTCGTGAATATATTTATTGAATTAATTAAAATTGTTATAATAAAAAGAACATTTTAATTAAAAGAAAATAAAAATAAAAAATGCATAAAGACACTGTATTGATTGGATGTCCAATGTCTTAGTAAAATTGCAAATGTTTTGTTGTTTCAATTTCTTTTAAATCGTGAGATTTCTCTAGGAATGTATCTTTCATGCGTTTGGTGGAAAAGTAGACACAATAAACATCATTATGTCCACTATTATTTACACCATAATTTATAGGATAACTTACACGATTACGTTTAAAAACGTTTACATGCTTGATTTGATCACGTGTAAGCCACAAATACATTTGTTTTGCTATGTAAATAACATCATCAATCGGACAACTAGAGGCTGTAACATTTTTAATGACAACGGTGTGGTAATATTCTGCTTCATTTGAAATTGTTAAATCCTTTGTTTCCGAAAATTCTTTTAAAATATGACTTTTCTTTAGGAATTCGTCTCTTAAAGCCTTGTTACAAAAGTGAACACAGTAATTACTGGAATCGAGATCCACATCATACACGTGAAAATTATTGATTTGATCACGGGTAAGTGACAATCCAATTTGTTTCGCTAATGTAATAACATCACCAATTCTGTCGTAAACCGGATTTTGTTTAATATTCCAAATTGTACAGCCATACGATTGTTGGTTAGAGTGGCTATCACTGCTTGCTTGTTTCATTTGCTCAATAGAATTGTCTTGGGTTGTATTGTTGCCACCATCAGGAGCGTTATCAATGGCTTTGTTCTTTTCAACCGTCTCTACACACTCTGTTAATTTATTTCCAAGAGATTTTGCTTGTAGTAGAGCATCTTCTAACGTTTTAATTCTGGCCTCCAGTTGCTGTACAGACTGCAACATGCCATTGTTAGAATTGTTTTGTTCTTCAGCTTCTCCAGTTAAGGGTGAGTCATCACCAATTAACTTGTTCTCATCGCAGGCTTGTTTGTTGGACTTGTCTTGAGATGTATTGTTGACAATATCGGCAGCCTTTTCAATGACGTTAATCAATAAAGGGTTTTCAAGCCTTCCTACGTAATCCATTATTTTTTTAATATCATCCTTTAGACGGTCCCGCACAAGCAAAGCATCTTCTAAGGATTTAATCTTTGCCTCGAGTTGTTGTACAGATAGTCTCGCAGCATTGTTAGAATTTTTTAATTCCATAATTTCTCTTTTAGTTTCTATCGATATTGTTGGTGTATCACCAAATTTTAAATTCATTTCAAATAACGTTAGTGGTTGGTAATCTGTTGATCTAATTGAAATATGAATACCAAATGAATACACGATTGTATAGAATGATTGGATTGCGAACACTTACTTTCCATGATTGATGCTGCCCATGCAGGTAGAATGATAGAGTTGACCTAAATTAGTGCCGATTATGTTATCCTCATTGTTTAGCAATGTATTGCAATTTTCACAATAAATTGCATATTTTTTTTGACAATTTTGCTATGCACATTCTTTATACTTTATTTTCTTTGGTTCTACTCAACCTAGTGAATGCATACATACATACATATGTATATACATAATTGGCCATTACAACCCTTCACACACCACTCATGCTGTGTGTGTTTATTTTTATACATGAGTGGCGGGACCTACAGTTTTTTAAAGTCGACTTCGAACGACAGATTTTTGAGAAAATTTCATGGCACTTTTTTTTACTCTCAGAGTTTTTGCCAGAAATCTGCTGAGAGGAAGTCGCCGAAGAAATAGTTTTTCATATTTCGTTTTGATGTCTGACCGTGGCCTTGAGTCTAGTAAGCCAACACACTACATACTAGACTATGGCGACAATCTAGTGAATAACTTATACTATATAGTTACTCGGGTGTAGTTTCACTGTCGCACTGTGTTATTTTCTGTGGATCACCGTTAAAGAAAAGTGTTATACCGACAAATTGAGAGACAACTGGGCATTTAAAGGCAAACATTCGTGATGCCATTCCCGAAATACGATCCAATGCACTTGAAAAAGTGCAAGAAAATTGGTCCGATCGAATGAAGTATTGTGAGGCTAGTCGCGGCAGTCATATGAATGAATAAATATTCCATTTCTTACCGGGACAATTGTACTTCAGGACAAATATAAATAAATTTGGCAAAATTTGAAACCCATTTAAATTTGAATTTTCAAAATTCCCACCCTATATTATGCTGTTATCTTCTGTGATAGTCTACATTAGTCGTATGGTATAGCGTATTAGCACTTAAATTCATGAGAAAATTAAATTTAATAATTCAACTTACATTCGTACAATTCATTAAATTGAATTCCTCTTTATAAAATTAAAAATATGTTCCTCTTTGCTAAAACCCATAATACGTCAGCCAGAGTTCTTGGTATTCACAAGAACAATGATTCATTTTCATATTATTCGAAAGTGAATTATTTGTCTCGATTGTAAATTCATTTTATACAATTTTATAGGGGTTAGACGATTAAGTTTGGTAAACTGCGGGGATTTATAATCGCATCGAACAGCAAAATTGTTCAAACGAAAATATTAAGTCACCTTGAACTTACCATTGACATTCAGGTGGAAACTATGAAAAACTGTAAGAGCCACATTTGAAATTAAGCAATCTTCTTAAGGATCCTGGTTACACGTCATATTGTAAAGACATTCAGGATAGAGGATACATATATAAAATGTTATAAATGTATTAAAGCACACACATATGCACTCATAAAATATCTGTAGCTGACAAGAATCAAGTACCTATAGTTGTTTTTATCCAGCAAAATAAATTGCAATTAACCGTTACGTACCGATTACCTAATAACAACCAAAATTAAGTGTAGGGAGCATTCGAAGGTTTAGGGTTAGGTTTAGAACTTGAACATAAATTGTTGAGCGATCTGTTTGAAAATTACCTGTAAGTTACAAAGATCTGCATTAATGACTGATTCAGTTTTTCATGAATTCAAAAAACTTGAAGGATTCCCAGTATTCAGTCAGCTATAATGAAATTTATTTTTTTATATTAAATTATAGCGAAAACATAAATTACCCAAAAAGGAACAACGTGAGATTGCCATTCTGTCAAGGACATCTTGGATGTAATTAAACAAAATGTTCATAAATAACTTCTATAAAATATGGCAGAACGAAGAGAAAGCGAAAGAAGAAGCCCCAGTTTCGCAGTAATCATTACAAAATACTTATGAACCTTAAATACCCGGAACTGAAAAAAGACATGTACCTAAAGTGCTTTTTATGAAATATCGGGACTTTCAAACAATATAAACAGAGATTATCGGTTAAGGTTATACTTTTCAACTACCTGTGTTTCTTTCGAACAAAATAAATTATAAATATTCGCTAATCGTACTTTTCGACTACCTGTATTACTCGACAGAGTATCACTCGTCTTACAAAAACAGGCCCTAAAAGGATATTCTTACGGCGAATGTGCCATACATGCATTGAATTTCAATTGATAAAGGTGTGTGATATTCAGACATTTGATTTGTAAATTATTTTTCAAAAAAATCCAACAATTCATTTATCTCGACGAAGACATTATGGATTGTTACGATGAGCATCCTGTACCAGTACCAGTGAATTTTCAAACGCATACAAAGCGATCGCTTCTGAACGAGCTTATAAACCAGATTTACTTGATGGGTAACTGCATTCCACCAAACGTAAACACATCAGCTGAGAACGATAAATATCGTATTTGTAATATCCTGGATAGAGTACTGGCCCCACCGAAATTACCTCCTCACATTGCGGCAATTAAAAGAGTTAGGAGGCGCTTATTTTATGACACGAGGGAAACAGCACGCAAAATGGCAAAACCGAAGCGTAAACAACCCGTAACCATAAATTGTGAATATTTTAAGTCTCAACGCCACATATTGGGCGTACGTAAACTACGACGCAATCTAATGTCACAACAATTGAAAGAAATACAAATGGAATGGCTCCGTGGTGAACGTATAGTGGCCAACGAGATGGTATTAGAAGCATCTCTACGTTCTATGTTATACCTAAAAGTTCTACTGGATGCAGTTCCTTACTAATAAATTAATTAAAGAAATGTTTAATATATAATTACTTTTAAGATATATTTGCAAAAAAATAAACAAAAAAATACAAAAGTAATCAGTTGTTCTTCAATCATTTAAAATAATCGAAATTATAAAAAAGTAATTTAATAAGTAAGTAAATTTATTTTCAGTTTGAAAGACCTATTAATGCCGTTATATCCGCCGCACCTTCTCTAAGTAAAGCGCATCAGAAATTTAAAATTTTCAATGTCAGTTCAGTGCCAGTGAATTTTCTAACGCATAAAAAACGATCGTTTCTGAATGAGTGCATAAACCAGATTTACTTGATGGGTAACTGCAATCCACCAAACGTAAATACATCAGCTGAGTACGATAAAAATCGTATTCGTAATATCCTGGATAGAGTACTGGCCCCACCGAAATTGCATCCTTACATTGCGGCAATTGAAAGAGTTAAGACGCGCTTATTTTATGACACGAGGGAAACAGCACGCAAAATGGCAATACCGAAGCGTAAACAACCTGTAGCTATACAATGTGAAAATTTTAAGCCTCAACACCACATATTAGGCATACGTAAACTGCGACGTAATATAATGTCTCAAGAACTAAAAGAAATAAAAATGGAATGGCTCCGTGGTGAACGTATAGTGGCCATTGAGATGGTATTAGAAGCATCTGTACGTTCCATATTATACCTGAAAGCTCTACTGGATGCAGTTCCTTATTAATAAATTAATTAAAGAAATGTTTAATAATTAATTTTAAGGTATATGTATTTGCAAAAAAAAAAAATTAAAAAAAAAAATACAAAAGTAATCAGTTGTTCTTCAATCATTTAAAATAATCGAAATTAAAAAAGTGTGTACCGAGTCTTTTAATAAGTACACACAAGTATTGAAATTAATGTGATTATATTTGATATATCATCATCATGTCTGGCATGAGGCTCGAACCCGAGCTTTTCGTCTAATAAACGAACACACTACCTACTAGACTACGACGACTTCACATGATTTTAGAAAAGAACTCAGTGTAGTTGCAAATAATTTTAAATAAATTTGGAAAATTTCTATTCTATTTCTAATTAATGCCGTACATTACTTCATATTCACACTGATAGCGTTGTAAGCTGTGTTCTGCAAACTGTAAGCCACAATGTTGTAGTTAAACGTAAGCGTCGCTGAAAGAGTGTAATTCGATTGTTTTTGCTTTTGCTGGTTTAGATCGAGAATTACGAGTATTATTAGACAGCATATGGTTTGTATGAATTTTGATTTTGGATTTTAGTTATTGTTGCGCACAAGTGTGCACTCAAGTGCATTTTGAAATGGAATGATGTTGCCATCGAGATTTCTGGAAACTGTATTAGCATTACGGTTTTGAGGTTTTCTTGTTACCTATTCCTATTTGAGATTTTCTTGTTACCTATTCCTTATATTACCTATTACTTTTATTAACTAAATTTTAAGAAAAGATAATTAATATTTTCTATTTTTAAAACAATGTAAAAGATCGTATAATAACATTTATTTCTCTCCGAAATACACGGGACAACATCATACGAAGCTATGTATTGGTATAAGTGTCAGAATATTTAACATTTGTAAGTTAGGAATACAAAGTGATTTCTCACTTCAATTGCAACGTTCAGATGTAATTAAATAAACTCTGTAACCAGAATTTATTGTATACAATATTTTTAATTTAATTCACGTACAAAAAACGAGATTAGTTATTATAGGATGGGTGATTTAAAAGTTTAAATTTCAAAAAGTTTCTCAAATAAATTCTTTTTTTTTGGCATCGAAGGGTTTGAAACACATTGTACTTTGTTGGCAATCTGTGTAACATACATACATATATTGCATGTATTCATAAAAGCGTAAAATTATAAAAATAAAGAGAAAGGCGTAGACAAATCTCAAGCCAATCGTGATAAATACTTGGTGAAATTAATTACAAGGTGCGACAGTCAAAATACACCCAGCTAATGCAGGTTGTGAGTTTTGTTGAGTAGCTTTGATATCACAAAGCTCAAAACTCAAAAATATTTTTTTATATTTCTCCCTCCATTTCGACCCTCCAAACTTGTTTCATTTGACAAAAACTGTTTTTTTGTTCATTTCATAGAAAATTATTGATTACACAAACATTTCTCAACCTATTTTCAAAATACATAGTTTTTTGAAAAGGGGACAGATGATCCTTTAAAATGGTATACTATACATAAACATTTTGTTCGATTTTGATTGGATAAACTTGGAAAATATAATTTTTTTTCTATTTTGTTCAAGTTTAGCTATTCTTAATTGCAAAATTTAATTAAAAAAATATAAAATAAGTGAAGACATTCTGAAAGTGCATTATCTTGTGAAGAGATTGACACTTCCTTTGATCAAATCCGACAAATATTGCAGTAGTTATTATTTAAATAGTATAACAGTCGTGTTATATTTTTTATATGTCATCTTATCAAATAAACTTTCAGTTTAAAAATTTTCAAAAGTTTCGATGGATCTTGATTATTTGTCAATTTCACGTTTGAACGACCACCAGAAGTCGGCTAATATTTGTGTTTTTTGCAAATATTATAATTTCTCTTTGCGCAAAGATTGTCCAACTTCTGGTGGTCGTTGAAACGTGAAATTGATACATTTTGAGATAAACAATCAAGATCCATCAAATATTCTTAAAATTTTTTAACCAAAAGTTCATTTGAAAAAACATGTATTTGAAAAATAGAACTCGACTGTTAGACTCGTTAAATAATAACTACAGTAATTTTTGTTCGATTTGATCAAACAAAGTGTCCATATCTTCACAAGATAATGCACTTTTAGAATGTCATCACTTATTTCAAATTTTGTATTCAAAGTTTGCTACTATGAACGAACAAACTTGAAAAAATATGAACACAATTCGCATTTGTCAAGTTCACCTTATCAACCCCCATAGCATATTAAGTCAAATAATACATATATGTATATCGTTTTAAAGGCCCATCCCTCTCCTTTCTAATAAGGTTTAAACTTCGGACATCGGTCTAGAAATGTTTGTGTAATCAATAAATTTGTGCATAAAGTCCAAGAGAAAACAGTTTTTGTCAAACAAAACAAGTTTGGAGGGCTTAAGAAATATAAAAAAATAATATTTTTGAGTTCTGCTCAACAAAACTCACAACTTACAACAACAACTTAATTATACATATGTAAACAGTGACAGATATAACAATGAACAGTACAGTATTTTGTTTTTTTACGTTGTTTATGACATGTCCTATCGGATATTTACCTTCTGTGTTTTGGTTTTTGACTTGACATCTCTGAGCAGTTTTCTATTAATGTCAATGAAGCATCCCATTCCGAAAACTATTAACCGTTCTGATAGAGGTACTTCGGTGTTAATTCACAAAATATTCTCCCTAAATAAGGGTCTCCCTTTCTTATAATGCCAACGCGCAAAATGATGGCCTGCCTCCCAATATCCTCACGATGACAAAATTTTTTGTATCAAAATTATTTTCAAATTGAATATCCTTATGGATTTTTGTATTTCATGGAAAAGTTGTATGTGCGCAAGTAAGTAAACGATTTAATGCCAAGAGAATACTCATTTAAACATCCCGTCTAGCTCGCCACATTATTCATCTTAATTCGGTTTGTTGGGATTTAATATGATAGGCTATACGACTTGTGCTAAAATATATTGAATGTATGCTGCAATCGTATATATTTTTACGTCGTTTAACATTAAAATGACATACAAAAGCAACAAAAACAATAGACCTGTTTATATGATCAATTAATAAACAAAAATATAGCAACAACATCAGTATAAAAAAAGGGATAAGCAAAGTAAACAGACAGGCAACAACAACAATGCAAGGACAAACGTAAACAAAATACTCAAACAACAATAACGTAAACAACATGTTAACATTTATAGAGATTTCGAGAAGGCGAAGTCCTTCTCCTACAAGAGCAACCATCAGACTGTTTACCCTGCGATATAAAAGGCAAGACAAAGCAGGCAACGGCGTCAGTAAAAATTCAGTCAGACTTGTGTGAAGACGCGTTGAATGTGAAGAGAATAATCGTGGTTTGAAGATTTATTTGGCTCCCCATTCCTTGTTAGCTTAACGGAGCTATAATCTATTGACATCAAGGATATAGCTTTATTCATCAAACTTTCTGGCTGGTTTTCCAGTGCGGGGCAGTCGTGCTTTTGTTGTGCAGCCCTTGCGCTGACCAACTTCTTCCTTTTCCCTGATTTTGGTGGAACTTGGTTAGTACAGGGACTGCGTTCACCCGTGGCATCACAACGGGCCGCTATGCGTGCTCAAGTGAGCTTTGTGATGTCAGAGCTACCACTCCGGCCTAAACCTAAACCAAGCATTAATCTGCATTAATGACTCCGATTTTTTATAGCTTTGTTTTATATACTCTATGCGCTTGTATGATATCTTACCTCTTATGATATCTTATCTCTTATGACCATCTTACCTGGCAGGCGATGATTATAACATCAGACATATGATTTGTTACACATACTTGATTTGGTATCTATAAGTATGAATGCCATATCGATTGATCAACTAAAATACTCGTAATAGGTAAAATATTTTAGACGTATTCCGATATCCAGACTGACTAAAATATTTCCACAAAGTTTATCTTATAGGGAAAAATTATGACTGCACATCAGGTATATATACATATATTAACTGATGCGAATGTAATTTTCTATTTTTCATTACTTTTTCACGGAAATCAAAATTTAGTCATGTTTTCATATTGTTAGCTGCAGACAAATACTAGCAGGACATTTATCATTATCCAGCAATTGATCAATTCTCACAAGCCGTTGTATCGTTGTATTGAGTGTATTGTTGGACGAGTATACAAAAGCCAGTGTACGCTTGTAGTTGATAATTTTATTGTAAAAATCCGATACACGTATACACATTTTTTTATATGTTTTTAAAAGTTGTATTGGTTTCATCCTATCAAATTGTGTGAATGAAAAATATGTGTATATGATTTCATATGTTTTTAAAAAGTTGTGTTAATAATCAAGAAGAAGAATAAAAATACAAAATATTTTCTATGTAAAATTTCAAAATTATAATTGTTCGCACAGATAATTAATTAATTTACTTTTTTCCGTAATATTTTCCATTTTGTTGCTTAAAACTCAAGTTATGAATACCGGGTCTTCTTCTTCTTATCGCTTTTTCACATTTGGAATACGAAATACTCAATACACCATTGCATTGAGCGTTCACAAACAACCAAGTGTATTCAATACAACAAAGTCGTGTGAATTGCCCAAATGTATATTGGGTCACTGTTCTGCTGTCCCACTGAGGAACTCGTGATAATCATAAACCGTCTTAGAGTTCTTTGGAATTAGAACTCAGTACCCTGACAGTTGCTTGGCTATCAGACAGTATTTTTATACCCTTTCCAGGTATATTTTCATTCCCAATCTAAAAGAGCGATCCTAACGTGTAGAAAAAGCTGCAGCTGTCCAGAAGCAGTATGGAGTAAGTTATAGCCTTCTCCATAGAACTTTAAAACATCAGTGAAAATTTCAACGGAGTTCTTAACGGGATGTGTTACATATATTCATAAGTCATAGTATATTTAGTTAATACTCATGATATGTTCCAAGTGTTATTAGGAAATAAAAATAAATAAATAAATCTGAAATAATTCTATCGGGTCTTCCAAAAAACATTTCAGAAGGACCCTAATTTCTTAACAAAAAATCATCTGCAGCGATAGCGCCCATATCCAGATGAAGGAGTACGTGAGAGAATAAAAATGCCAAATTTGGAACAATACTAATTCGAAGAAAATTAAAGAATGCATATCGAAAAAATCACTGTTTCGGCTGAGTTTTGGGCTGGTGGCGTTATCGGTCCATATTACTTTGAGAATGACATTGACCACGCTATTAATATCAATGGTGAGCTCTGTATGTCGATAATAATGAACTTTGTTTGGCATGAATTAGAACATCTGTACTCTAACGACATGTGGCCACATTGGTTATTCTGCAGAAGTGATTTGGCGGCATGGTCATCTCATGTGGAGGTAATGTGAACTGTTCACCGACATCGTGCAAAGTCCAAAATTTTTTCAAATGAACAAAATTCAAAGGCAAGAAGCGATTAAAAAATGAGTCGAAGAATTATGAATTCAAAAAAAACTTGAACTTGAAAAACTGAAGTCGCCATGGTCTAGTAGTCAGTGTGTCGGCTTATTAGACGAAAGGCCCAAGTTCGAATCCCAGGTAGCGTGACCACGTGACCCAGGTAACGAAAAGAAGTCAAAATTGACTTTAAAGTTTTCTTTACCTTTAACTAAACCCAACTTTAACGGCAAGTTGTAATAATGGCCCTTAATGTATTTCCGATTAGTTTTAAGACAGTTTGAAATTTAATACAAAAACATTAAATACCACATACATTGCCGTAGAGCGCAAATAAAAAATATGCTTATTCCACGCAAATATTAAGCGCAAATAAAAAATAGCTTATTCCACGCAAATATTATTCGCAACTAAGTATTGTTTGCGACAACAATTAAAACATAAACTAAAGAGAAAATTAAATTATTGTATTAAATGAAGAAAAAAGCAATATAACTGAATAATAAGCAAAAACAAACTAACGAACTAATTAAAATGTTTAATGCCATGTTAATAATTTTTATTACAAATGAATTATAAATTTATAAAAAAAATAAAGCACAACATTATTATTTTTTAGAAAGGACTACTGCGGTCATAATAATTATTATTTATAATTAATTACCCATAAAACCCATAACAAAAAAAAAATTACGTACATATATGCATATGCCATATATACACTGTCTCAAACAATTGTACGTACAGCAAGCAGGCAGACGCAATTTGCGCAAGATTTCAAAAACTAATCACCAACATTGTTTAAAGATTTAAAGGTTCAATTTGTTCTTATAATAACACGGTATGTCAGTCAAAGTACACCCAGCCAATTACGTAGTATAGGTTGTGAGTTTTGTTGAGTAGAACTCAAAAATATTTTATTTTTTATTCATCGAACCCTCTTAACTCGTTTTATTTGACTTGTTGTTTTTGACATTTTCACGCAAAATTATTGCTTTGCACCCAAAGGGACAAATGAGCCTTTAAAATAGTATACATAAACCTATGTATGGTTCAAACTAATATGTTATGAGCTTTGATCGGGTAAACTTGGTAAACTTTCTCATTTTTTCAAGTTTAGCTATTCTTAATTGCAAAATTTAATTAAAAAATATAAAATAAGTGATGACATTCTGAAAGTACATTATCTTGTGAAGAGACTGACACTTCGTTCGATCAAATCGGACAAAAATTACAGTAGTTATTATTTAAAGAGTATAACAGTCGTGTTATATGTTTTATATACATATATGTCACGTTATCAAATGAACTATTAATTCATTTCATATTTTTCAAAATTTTTGATGGATCTTGATTGTTTACCGCAAAATGTGTAAATTTCACGTTTTTGCATATATTATTATTTCTCTTTTCGCAAACATTGGTCAACTTCTGGTTATAGCTCAAACGTGAAATTGACTGAAAATTTTTGAACTAAAAGTTCATTTCAAAAAATATATATGTATATGAAAAATGTAACTCGAATTAAATAATTTTTGTAATTTTTGTCCGATTTGATCAAAGAAAGTGTCAATAATCTCTTCAAAAGATAATGCATTTTCACAATGTCGTCACTTATTTCATATTTTTTAATTAAAGTTTTCTACTATGAACATTTGAATTGTCAAATTTACCTCATCAAACCTCATAGCATATTAAGTCAAAAAATATATATACATATGTACATCGGTTTAAAGGCCCATCAATGTTCTTTCCAATAAGGTTTAAATTTTGGATATCGGTTCATAAATGTTTGTGTAATAAATAAAATTGTCGTGAAGTCGCCGTAGTCTAGTAGGTTGTGTGTTGGCTTATGGGACGTAAAGCCAGGGTTCAAACCCCAGGCTAGACATCGAAGTTTCTCAAAAATCTGTCCTTCGGAATCGACTTTACCCTATAGGTCCCGCCACTCACGCATAAAATTAACACACAACATAAGTGGTGTGAGAAACGAGGTCGTTATCCTGATTGAAGGGTTGTAATGACCAATTATGTATGTATGAATAAATGAATTTGTGCGGAAAGTCCAAAAAAAAAAACAGTGTTTGTCAAATAAAACAAGTTTGGAGGGTTCAAGAAATATAAAAAAAAATTTTTTGTGTTCTACTCAATAAAATTCACAAATTACACTATGTCATTAGCTGCGTGTATTTAATTTTTTTTTAGTTTGTCCAATAGTGTAATTAAATACAAAAATTTTGTTTAAAAAATTGAATATATTTTTATATAAAAAATTCGAAAATAATTAAATATTCTAACTCAAAAAAAGTTATCCGTTCCAAATGTATTTCTAATAATGGCTTTTGGCAGCAAATACTTCTTCTAATTTTTCATAGAATTCTGTACCAATATTTCAAACTTCTGCAACTATGTCATCTTTGGAAATATGCTTAGTAGCTATAGCTTGCTATCAAATTTTTGTTAACACGATTAAAGGCTTTATTGTGTTTAAATGTGAGGTCTGGTTTGGTTACGAATTACTTCTTTAATAATGTATACTAATCGCGCTTCCACAATCTTTGCTGAGTGATTAGAATCATTATTGCGAAAGATTCGGAAATAGTATTGTATGCAGTGTTGAAAAATTCAGTACTTTAGTACTTTTTTCAGTACTTTATCACTTCAAAAGTACCTCGGTACCACCCACTACACTTTTAGTATTTTTTTATTATTACATATTTTATGGTTTGCGCTTTTCAACTATTAATGTGTTCAACGTAATGCTAAAGGTAGAATAAGTTTTTAGCCCCGGTAAGACCAACGACCATGCAACGAGCGTTCATTTTTAGAATACAAAAAGCAATAAGAATGCTTGCCGAACCGTAATGTAATTCCCGTATGTTTTTAATTTGTTCTTCATATGCTCTAATAAAAGTACATTCCGTTACGTTCCGTCTACATTTGACTAAACGTTGCTTTTACGTTATGTTACGTTCCGAATCAGTCGTTGTATACGGTTTGTTTCTCTATTCCATTCCTATTTCTATTCCATTCCGTACGTGTATTAAGTATAAATAAATATTTTTTACAAGAGTACAGTTTTATACAAAAAAGTACTCTTTCAGTTTTCGTTCAGTAATACTTCAAAATTTTAATTTTGCAACACTGACTGTGTGTCAAGTTTATAGCATTCATGTTTAAATATTTACATAATAAAATTTGTGGTATTTGCACCTCACATCACCACTAAGCAACCTATACCACAGTTACTTTTAAGATCATTATCAGCAACGCTGAGTTATGGCTCTGACTCACAAATCGTCTACCAAAAACGTTAAATTTATTCTTGTCTGTAAATATAACTATTTATCAGAAGCCATTTTTATTGCATAATTTAAACGTAGTTCTTAAATGGAAAACATGCTTTATATTCGCTTATAAGCAAAAAATTCTGTAAGGTTTGTAGATTTAATAAAACATTTTCATAAATTCGAATATGTTCGATATTCCTTCATTTTTACTCAACCTCTTCCTTGGAAAAATCGAACGCGTACGCTTGCGTTACCTTTCAGTCACAAATTGATCTGAAGATCTTATTTGCTTCTTATTATGACGCACACTGTCGCGATTTCATATAACGAGTGGCCAAAAATAGAAGGAGTAATAGTAGAACAATGAAATTTGGCACACCTATATTAATTGGTAAAATATAATCATACTTAAAATTTGGTCATTTAAACTCAAAGGATTCGTGTCCTTCCCATATATCCTGAAATTAAAAATTGCTATAACTTGGAGGAAAAAAAAGATATGTTAATAAAATTTGGTAAACTTATTAGTTTTAACATGCTTAATACTTCCTCCAAATTTCGTTCAATTTGGAGCAAGGATACGCCCACCTTAAAAATGTCTTTTTTCAAAAAAGTATCAAAAAAATTTAATATACATATATTTTTTCGAATCGCAAATTATGATTTAAATGTTTTACTAACTCATTAAAATTTAATTTTCTCACATTCCGTATATCCTTAGACAATTTTAAGGATAAATTTTTACCATAACTGAAATACTAATTAAACAATATTTTATTAAACAATTTAAAATTTATTTATATATATTAGAATATTTAAATTTATACATATAAGTGAAAAGACACTTGTACTTGGTTCCTAGTTGAATTTATTTATGTTTAAATATAAAAAATCGATGATCTAGAAAAATTTACATCACTTCCTCAACTCAGTTTCAAACCTACTGTTTCCACGTCTATATTTTGTCCAATTATTACTAATTTTTAAAAGAATGAATTTTAGTTAGTCCTTCTCTATATCTGTCAGAAATCTTTGAATACGATTTTCCACAAATTTTACAATATGATGCAACACATTTGTTGTATTATTTTTCTTAAGCTGCACCCAATGCTCAAAAATATCACGAATCTGCAATGATGTTGACACTAAAAACATTTATAACGCCCACAAAAGCAGTCAGAAGCAGCTGAAATTTATATATGTTAAAGTACATACTTGTGGCAATAAAATATCAAAAAATTTCAAAAGTGATATTGGGTGTTTTTTTTTAATTCACTACTGAAGTTAATAAATGTATGAAAATCTTAATTTTTTGAAGACCTGTACTTTGGCTAAGGATATTTCACATATGATTAATATTTGTAAACAATTATAGCGTTGTAATTACAATTACATACCTGGCTTACAATTCTATTACAAATAATTTAGTTATTACCAAAAGAATTTTTGAATTTTAACTATCACAAAAATATGTCAAATTTCAAGTTTTCGCACAAATTTTCTATATTGCATGGGAATTCTTAACTTTGAGATACAATAACTAAAAAACTACTCAAAAGTTTTTAAAAAAATTTTACATCTCAACTAATAGAAGTGTTTTCTATAAGATAAAGGTAAAAAAATATTAAATTTGCCACATTGACTTTAACCATTTTTGGCCACGCTCGCGACAATGTGTGACGTCAATACGAATTTTGTATAATTTTTTGATCAATTTTAATGAACCATAAAACCGAATAACTATACTATGCAACAAAAAATAAAACCTAAAATACACCCGAGTAACTCCATGGGTCTCGAATTTATTTTAGTAGAACTCAAAAATATTTTTTAATATTGTTACGGTTTTACCCTTTTAAAAACGTTTAAAATAAGTTCATTGCTTGCAAACAAAATAAAAATAAATTTGTGTTTAGTGTCAATTAAATTCTGTATTGTTCGCACTATCTTATTTGCCACGGTTTACAACTTGGCGTATCCAATTCTATTCTTATTTGCTCACAGCGCAGATCTTCAAACCATGACTATTGTCTTCACACACAAGACTGACTGAATTCTTACTACCCTTTGGCTGTTTTATCTTGGCTTTCATATCCCACGTAAACAGCCTGATGAAGGTTCTTGAAGTCGAACGTTCGTGGTTTTGCTTTCTCGAGAACTCTATCGCGACTTCATTGTTGTTTGTGTATTCTATTCACATTGCTTGTTGTTGCGTTCTTGCTTACTTGTCTATCGCCTTTTCTTTCATACTGATGTTGTTGGTTTACTTGTAACAAGTTCGTTGTATTTGTTTTTGTAGCTTTTGCTAATTTTAATGTTAAACGATGTTACATCGTTTCCATTTTCGTAACAATATTATCTTTCCAAATTAGGGTTTTTAACTTTTTTTTACCTTTTTACAGCAATTTATTGACTCAACTGGTTATCAAAATTTTAATTTTTAGAAAAAGCGAGAGATGGGTAGGGATTTTTACCGAACTAATATGTTACGAGTGTTTGATCGTCTAAACTTTGGAAGTGAGCTTATTTCTTTATTTTTTTAAATTTGACCGTATTTATTTAATTACTAAATGTACATATCTAATTACTAAATATAGAACAAATAATATAAATTCCCAATAATCTTTAAAGAAGAGTGCATTTGTCTTACTTACTTGATCTCATTTCTTGAGTTTTTAAGCTTTGTTTGCTTTTGCTGTACAGTTGTAGGTTTTTCATTTCTTGAAAACATTTTAATTGACTCAAATTGATTTGGTACTTTTTGAGACACACTGTAATATATTATCAAAAGCATGGTGTGCGGGCATTTGTTTGAGTCAGTTTGAGTAGTGTACATATAACTTTTATCTGTCAGAATAATCGTGATAATCATAATACTATTCCTGCAAGCGAAAAATATGTATATGTAAATGCAAATATTTCATTTTTTCATTGTATTCATGAAATTAATTTGAAATATTTTAAATCATTTGTTTTTATAAATCAATTTGGAACAATGGCAACCTATTTTAACATAATTGCAGACAATAATTAATAGAGAAATGCATCAAGTATTTTACTTTTTATGTACAAATTTTACAATTAATTGTAGTTTCGATTATTACTTTTTTTAATTGAAATTTTCTTTAATTATTTAAGCATTTAATGGCCTAAAAATCATAAATTTACTGTATTATATTTAATGCAACTAAAAACTAGTTATAAAAAAATTGTGGAGTAATTTGACAGTTTCTCATTTGAAATACTAGCAGAAGTTAGCTGATGGTCGAACATCGTTAACAGAATCAAAAAGTCTTCCATTGCCCTGTATGCCTGTAACAGAGTTTTGGGGAGAAAATGGGGCCTAGGACCTAGGATGACTCACTGGATCTACACAGCAGTGGTCAGACTTATCTTGACCTAGTTTGGTGGGAATCCCTTGATAGGAAAACTAATTCGAACCTAATACGGCGACTGCAGAGATCATTAGTGGTGCCCTGTGCAATACACCTATGTCAGCACTAGACATAATTTTGGGCCTCTTTCCGCTTGACCTTTTCTGTAGGAGAGTGGCTGCTAAAACAAGTAAACGTCTCTGAGCGACTGGACAGTGGCATGTCTCGGATATTCGCCAGACAAAGATCATGAGCAAGTTTGAGCTGTCGGGAGCTACATAAAACTACATAACAGTCCCGGATAATAAGGTCCGGAAGGGTGGTGTGAACCACGCCGTAAGGGACTCCGTACAAATCTACACCGACGGTTCGGAGCTGAACGGAGCTGTTGGAATAGGTTGGAATAGCCCAGTCTATAAGACTGATAGACCACTGTAGCGTCTTTCAGGGGGAGGTAGTGACAATACAGGCTGTGGCGAGAATAATTGGGGACGGAAGGGTCTCCAATCAAAACGTCACCATACTTTCTGATAGCCAAGCGGCTATCACGGCTCTAAGTTCCAACGTGATGACCCCCAAGACGGTGTACGGCTGATAGATATCTCGACGAGATAGCGGAACGATATGATATTCATATCGTATGGGTACCGGTGCACAGTGGTATTCGGGGTAACAGTAGAGCTGATGAACTTGCCAGACGGAGTACTACCATCGAACTCTCCGATGAATTCTGGAATCTGAGCATTACTATGAGGGTCTGTTGCCTCATAATTGATAATGCTATCGTCGATTCCGTCAGCGACAGGTGGGCGGCCTCGGACAAGGGCGGAATGGCTCGTAAAGTCTGGCCAAGGCTGGATGAGGGGCGCACAATAAGTCTACTTAAACTCCAAAGAGGTGCGATCAGTGTGTTTATCCTGCAGAGATGAGAAAGAGGAGGAGAATGTCCCACACCTGCTGGGTATATGCCTGGCTCTTTGCCAAAGGTGAAAGAAGTACTTGGGTGCTTACTACATGGATGATCTGGATGAACTGGCACTTAAATCGCTTCATCAGGACTCCGACTGGTTTCGTAACTAGGGGCGGATAACTGTCGTAACACAATGGGCTGAATGCGGCCTAAGTGTGTCCATCCAGTTTTCTTGAATGGGAAGCCACGTCTACCTACCTACCTATCTAGCTGATGATTGTGTTTTTAGTTTTCCATGGAAGCGCTTATCATCACTTTATGAAATTCTTCACTCTGCTCATCACTTAATTTACCTAGTTTCAAAAATGATCCTTATAATCAACAAAATATATATGTAAAAATAAGGTTGCGTGGAATACTTTCTTTGTTTTTGGTATCCCTCAACTTGGTAAGCTATTTTAAAATGTGCAAAAGTTACATCGTCTTTGTCCAGTATTTTAACAAACTGTTTCATGTAAACTAATTTGCAGTGCAGTGGTCATAAGATAGGTCACGTTGTTCGCATCTATTAAATTAAATAATTTTAGTTGAATTATTTTCGCTATATCCACTTGCTCCAAACATAATTGTCACTGTCATGCCATCAAGAAGTGGTTGCAATCGAAAAGCGCTTGATTGAAAAATGAAAACGACTTTTGTTATAAACAACAAAAATCAAGCAAGCAATTTGAAAAATTTATGATAAATAATCACATAGAAAAATATTACACGACTATTAGGTTAGGTTAGGATGTAGCTTGAATGCAGGCAACTTCGCTCGTTGGCATTTTAAGCCACTTACAATAGTATCGTTTATTTATTTCTATGTATTACATACAGTCATTTGAAAATTGAAAATGAAACCAACATAATACATTGATCAAAAAGTTAATACATTCAGAAAATTACTGCACTTGTTATAATTAGATATACTGCTGGAATACGTATCGAAGTGGATTATTTTTATTCCAAATAATGTATATAGCATGAAATTTTGAATCCTTTTCTTTCTAAACGTCTTCTACAAGATTTTGTGAACTAACACCATAGTTGAAAATTACATCTAAACAATACTATCGTCGCCAACCTTTACCTTGTTAGCAATTGAAATGAATTTTTGAGATTCAACTAGGGAATTTTAATTTGAGGAACCGGATATTCCAATGGAATCCTTGACTTTTACATTAATAGCTCAAAGATGACTGACATGGTGGGCTGTGGTATCCTTATTAAGGGTCCCGATATTAAACTTTCTATCGGCTCCCTGAATACTACAGTACTTTCGAAAAATAGGTCACGGCAATTTTTAAAGCGACGCAATACTTGTTGAGTGGCGGGATTTTCCATGAAAATATTTTGATTTACTCGAATGACCAGGAAAGTAATTTCAACATCCGTCCTTGTCCATGAATGCCGAGGATTTTTTGGAGATATTTCGGATCTTCAAAGACAATTCTTACATGGGTTTCGAGACACATTGATAACGTTGAAAATTGTATTGTTGATGAGGTGGGCAAGACGTTATATGGAATTTTTCCCATTGCCGGGGTTAATATGGATTTTATCCACTCGTTTTGCGGGGACACTCAATCTCGTTAGCAGTTATATACACGAGAAGCGGACGAATCGAATCGTAATGTTGTACTATTTTAAAGATTCAATAAATAAAGAAATAAGTACTAAAAAATGTTAAAAAAGAAATGAATAAAATAAAATATTGTTTACAGGAGTTTAAGAATATGTTTAAATGGATCTCTGGGTTTACTGGGTATTTACTCATTTATACCCACTTTCATACCTGGGTAAATACTTATTTGAATAACGAATACTCGTTGTTACGTTGCGTAACAGAAATGTGGACATTTTGGAATTTATTTTGAACATGTGTTTTGTTTATTCAATGTAATGAGTGGGAGCGACGGCAACAACAATGCTGAAGCAACTAGAAAGTTTACCGTTCCGAAACCTATGCTTGAGCGTCAGGTGCATAAAAAGAGTTTGATTCACTCATTCATAAATATTTGTTCCAAGCAATTACTAAGTGAAATAAAGTGCGCGCATTAATAATTATATTTCAAATGATGGGAAGACCTAAAAATGAAACTCTGAACTTGCTTTTTAAAAATAGTTTACCACCTTCAGCAGAAAGCACGCACTCCACTCAATTTAGAAATAACATGAATTCTTCACTAGAATGTACTCAAGATGATATCCATTCAACTTCAATAGGAATTAAACACTCTACTCATTATGAATTTTTATCGGATACGGGCAGCGATTATGACTAAATTTATGAATTCAAATTAAAAATTAAATTCTTTTAATTTAATTAAATTTTTCTTTAATTTGATTTCTGCCAAAATTTTGGGTAAATAAACAGGTGCTTGGGTAAATACCTGGGTATTTACCTTTAAATACACAATTTACCATTTGGGTATTTACCCTTGTCCCATCACTAGTGTGGAATAATGGGTGTAAAACGTAATCAGTATGCAATTTAATTTTACGTTTTTTTTTATTTATTTATTTTTTCTGCTCTTTTAACATTACACTTACATTTACAGCTTTTATTTTATAAACTCTTGTAATTACCTTCAATAAAAGAAGGCGTTTATTTTTGCGGGAGTTTCTTAATTACGCAAAAAACAAATAAATATAAAAGCAGCAAGGACAACATTATCAAAAGGATATAGACATAAAACAAGGAGTGTTAATTTTTTTTGAGCTTTTCATCTCTTTTACTTTTTATTCTTTATTTTAAAGCTTATGTATCTGTAAACATTTTTAATCATGTTATAATAAATCTTAAATAAAAATGACTATACAGTAACTGCAAAGTACTAACAATAATAGGAAGAACTGAACGAAAGGTTTAAAAAAAATTAGAAAAAGGCGTCTTGATGTTTTTTATATGCTGAAAGAACAAAAAGAAATCTATTAATAATAATTATAACCGTTTAAATTATTTTAAAAGTCGCCGTGGTCTAGTAGGTAGTGTGTTGGCTTATTAGACGAAAGGCCCGAGTTCGAATCCCAGGTCAGACATCAAAACGAAAATATGAAAATATTTCTTCGGCGACTTCCTCTCAGCAGATTTCTGGCAAAAACTCTGAGAGTAAAAATTGCCATGAAATGCTTCTCAAAATCTGTCGTTCGGAGTCGACTTTAAACTGTAGGTCCCGCTACTCATGCATAAAACTAACGCACAAAACACGAGTGGTGTGAGAAGCTAGGACGTTGTACAATGGGTCAATTCGATCTCCGGGTACTGTACTTGTCGCAGTTGAGAGGACGTGTACTTGAGTTAGAGGACATGTACTAGTCCTCTAACCTAACCTACCCTAAATTATTTTAATTACCTTTTTAATTAAATTTGAAAAGAAAGTCATTAACTAAATTGAATTAATTTAAAAAATTAAATTAAAAATTATTTTAAGTAATTATTTAAATTTAATTAATCTAAATCTAAGTAAATTTAAAAAGATTTTAATTAAATTTGAAAAGTAGTCACTATTTGCCGAATGCTATTTGCTGGTTTGTTTGTTTGTGTAAAAACTGGCTTACGCCAGTGCTCCAGTTTTCAATGAATTTTCAAAGCATAATTCTATTATGCTTTCAATAACATTTGTCAACATAGGTGGTGGCACCTCTCGGATATTATTACGAACTTAAGTGGGCAGATCGATTTGCGCTGAGGTAGCGTTCACATTCCTCTCTCTGGAGTAGAAAAAAGCTTAGACAGGACAGAAAAGCAATTATTTATAAGGAACTATCATATTTGTAAGGAACTATCTAGATAATTTTAAACCACTAAGTAAGCGAATTAAGGTTCTGCTGTGCACATGTCATGTGTTCGTTTCCGGCAATGAACAAGCAGAAGGAGAGCACCCTTGGGAGCGGTTGCGTAGAAAGCTCAACAAAAGGAAAGGTAAAGAAAGGCTTTTTTGATAGGTTTGAGTAATACATCAAACTATTAAAGTCGATAAGCGGTGGTTTGACAGGGTACTGTAAAAAGACGGTTGCCTCAAGCCTAACTTTTAGTTTCTGTACAAATGAGTCGCCGTAGTCTAGTAGGTAGTATTGCCGCTTATTAGACGTAAACCCCGGGTTCGAGCCCCAGGCCAGACATCATAACAAAATATGAAAAAAACAAATATTTCTTCGGCGACTACCTCTCAGCAGATTTATGGCAAAAGCTCTGAGAGAAAATAAGCCTGCCATGAAAAAGTTTCTCAAAATCTGTCGTTCGGAGTCGTCGTTAAACTGTTGGTCCCGCCACTCAAGTATAACAATTAAGGCACACAACAAGAGTGGTGCGAGAAGCTATGCCGTAGTCCTGACTGAAGGTTTGTAATTGCCAATTATGTACAAAAGAGAATGAATCATTGAAACACATTCCTGATGTGATGAGATCATATACATACATACTTCATTACTTTACTAATAAGAACGAAAGCGGCAGGTTTATTTATCGAAATTACAATTGTTAATAATAAAATTAATTTTCTAGTAGGTTTTTCTTTTTTGGAGAAATGATTCCTAACCATTGCTAGAGCGTTATTACTATATATTTTATTTCTTTTCTTTTGTTAAGCCAAACACGCGTTAATTTTTGAAGTTAATATTTAATACAGTATTCAAATATGCATCTTTATTGCGTAAATCGCAATAAACGCCATTATTAAGCTCAATATTTCATATAAAGTTTCAATTAATTATTGTGCAATAAAACCTAAAATGATGCAGCACTGTCAGAAGTGTGTAAAACAAAATAAAAATAATGTTGTTGAAATAACCAGCTGTTTTGTTTACCAGCTGAATATTAAATAAGCAGTAAACTGCGTACATTTTTATGTTTGAACACTTTAAATATTGTACTCAATAAATTGAATATTGACTCAATAAAAGTGCATATCTGAACAAAGTATAAGGCTTCGCCTGTCAAAGATTTGACATATTGTCATTGGTTAAGTACAGCCTTGTTTCAAAATAAGTTGTAATGCATTGCGATGTTTTTAGTTTTGATTGGAAATAACAACAAAAAAAATATTTAATGTTATTCAACTGTTAGAAACAAATTTCTCATTTTGTTCAAGAAGTCAGATTTCGTTAGTATTTTAAGGTAGAACCATATTGGTTTTCAAAGAAAATTTTTCGTGCCTTCATAGATGTGTACTTGGAGATCCAGAAAATAAAATAAAAAAGTCGTTTACTGTGGACATGTCTGGTTTCATGGTTTTGTTCGGCAGTTTAATATTTACTACATTATATGATCACAACAGGTATATTTTACAATCGCTTATGTTGCCTCTAATATTTTTTACATTATTTAAAGGCTTAAGCCACAAACATAAAATCAACTTGAATGGTATTTAAAAAAAATGTGTTAAAAACTCTGTTAAGAATAGCATTCTTAATCTAATTTCATTTTTTATCACATGTATGTACATACTTATGTATACATATATTTACCACATACCATATATTTATAATATGAAACTTTATTAAATATTTACATTTTTTCGACATCACTGTAGAATACTTTTCATTAATTAACCATAACATTAATCTGTTATATATATTCAACAATTGGTCCTTAATCTGACCTCATCAAGAGAAGTTATAACTCTGTTCTCATCGCAATAAAAAACATTCTTAATAAAATAAAGTTTCAGAAGAAATTTATCATCTGTTTATTTTTTCGAACTTTAACATGGCGACCGTGACAGGACTCGGCCAAGGAAAGGGTTGAAATTGTTTAAGTGGATTAATATAAGAATAAAAAATATATAAAAAAAAAAAATCAATGTTTAAAGATTTAAATAAAATAATATTTTCAATTACTCTTAATCAACATAATACTTAACATACAATCCACAAACGATTCAGCATAACTTTGGCAATTGTGAGAGCAATTATTCATAACAGAATTGCTCTTTTGTGATTGGGAACAATAACAATATTGACTAGAAAGCACTCATCGCTGTAACAAAAACAAGTACCTATAACGGATCACTTTGTTGTTATACTTTAAAAGTAAAGTAAAAAAAAAAAAAAACTTTATGCATTTTTCTGGCAAAACAAAAACTCAAAGCAGTGTACCAACAAGGATAGAACGCTATTTAACGGAATTTTCGTGGAATTTAATAAAATTTTGGATGCTTAAGAAGCAGATAAAAGCAATTTTTTTAGTCTTTTACAAACAATTAAGAGGAGTACAGTTTTTTGTTGTCAAGTTCAAAGTTATTACGAAAACCTCAAATAATCCACATGGCTGAAGCAAAATTATCAAAATTAAAGGTAAGACGAAACACTCTTATTGCACAGCAGCAACGTGTGAAAGATTTCGTCGACACTAAATTAGACAAGGCTTCACTATACGAACTAGAAACAAGACTTCAAGCGTTGGACAAATATTATAATGATTTTCAATCCATTCAAAGTGCAATTGAAGAAGCTGAAGATCCATCAACTGATGACAAATATAGAGCACCATATGAGGAATTATATTTTGTTTTACGCCCTGCATTATTACTGCGTTTAGCTGATATCAAAAAAACAGCCAAGGAAGAAACAAGTGCCGATGACGTTGCCAACCAATCTCTCAGCAGCAGTTCCCCCTTGCGGTTACCAAAAATTAATTTGCCTACATTTTCTGGCGACTACACTCAGTGGACGTCATATTATGAAACATTTTCTGCACTAGTTATTCGAAATCCAGGTTTGGACAATGTCACCCGTTTTCATTATTTGAGATCATCCTTAAAGGACGGTGCCTTGCGTCGCATTGAGTCCATTGAAGTCACAGATGAAAATTATGAAGTGGCTTTAAAATTATTAGTCGATCGATATCAGCGAAAAAATGTTATTGTTAGAGAACATGTACGCCATTTGTTCAACATAACCCCAATTGCACAAAGGGCATCAGCTACAGCTTTGCGGGATCTTATAGACAGCTTCAATGTTCATTTAAGAGCCTTAACAACGTTAGGAAGGCCAGTGGCCCATTGGGACGACATCATAATAGAAATTGTGGTGCAAAAGTTGGACCACCTTACTTTAGACAAATGGAATGATGAGTGCCCAGTTGATCGTATACCTACAGTTGAGGAATTATTTAAGTTTTTAGAAAGACGGTGCAGTCATTTAGAAGAAAGATCATCTTCGCGGCCAAAGGTTGGTTCTCAGACTAGTAACAATCAAACCAATGCAAGAACAGCTGTAAATAAAATAGTATTAACATCATCAACGCAATCAACACCTAAGGTATGTACTTATTGCAAAGGCAATAATCATTTAATTTACCGATGTCGCAAATTCTTGGTGCTTGCTCCTATGCAAAGGTTTGAAGCCATTCATGAGCGTAATCTGTGCAATAATTGCCTTAAGGTTGGTCATACACATCAAACTTGTGCTTCGGAGAAATGTAGAGAGTGTAACTCATCTCACCATACACTTCTCCATTATAACACGTTTTATTTAAATAGAAATAAAGAAGGTGATATGTCGAAAAATAAAAACGACAGCCAACATAATTGACAATTACTGCAACAGATACCGTCAACAAACAAATCGACTGCTTTATCAGCAATATCCTTATCGGAATCTAAAGACTTGGCAAACAGAGGAACACCTACTGTTATCTTAGCCACCGCACTTATTCAAAATCAATATGGTTCAACTCTAGTATGCAGAGCATTACTGGATTCTGGTTCTCAGTTAAATTTTATTACTGAGCAGATGGCTACCCACCTTGGAATTCGACGTCAAAGGTCAAACGTCAATTTAAGCGGTATTGGCTCTTCTACATTGTTTATTCGACACTCAATCACAACAACGATAAAATCACGCACAAGTTCGTTTACAACTCAACTCGAATTTTTGATTATGCCTCAAATATGTGATCAACAGCCCGAAAATGCAATTAATGTGTCAAATTGGGTATTTCCTGCACAAATTGAGCTTGCTGACACCGAGTTTTTCAAGCCTCACAAGATTGACGTGCTCATTGGTGCTGAAGTCTTTGGTGAGATCTTATTGCAGCAACAACTGCAGCCTTCCAGTGATATGCCTTTACTGCAAAATACTGTTTTCGGTTGGGTGGTTATTGGAAAAATTATGACAAGGAGATGTAGTTTACAGTGCTCAAGACAACCAACAGTTAATTCCTTGGAAACTATTATAAGGCAGTTTTGGGAATTAGAAAGTCATATCTCCTCATGCAAACCACTTACAATTGAAGAAAAATCGTGTGAAGATCATTATTTGGCACATATTGCTCGCTCTGATGAAGGAAGATTCGTTGTGCGTTTACCGTTAAAGCAACCTTCTTCAGTCTTGGGTGAATCCCTTTCGATGGCGAAAAGACGGCTTATTTCAGTTGAACGGCGATTAATGAAAAATCCGCAAATATACAATGAGTATGCAACATTTATGACAGAATATGAGACGCTTTCCCATATGACCAAAATTGGAACAGTAAGCGACGTTTTGCCGCCGTGTCACTACTTTCTACCTCACCATTGTGTAATTAAAGCTGAAAGCTCATCTACAAGACTCCGTGTCGTATTCGATGCATCTGCAAAAAGCTCTTCCAACATCTCGCTCAACGACATACTCATGATTGGCCCAACCGTACAATCAGATTTATTCACTGTCATGACACGATTCAGAGCCTATCGCTATGTTTTTACTTGTGACATAACTAAGATGTATAGGCAAATCGAAGTTGCAGAATGTGATCGTAATCTACAGCTCATTCTCTGGCGTACCAATTCAAATGATGAAATGAAAGTCTATAGGCTAAATACGGTCACATACGGTACGGCATCGGCTCCCTACCTAGCTACACGCTGTTTAAGGAAACTTGCTGAAGATGAAAAAATTGCGTTTCCACTTGCATCGAAAGCTCTGCAGTATAACACGTATGTGGATGATATCATGACTGGTGCGGACAATATAGATGAAGCGAAAAAGCTTTTGAAGGAACTAACTGATATGCTTAGCACAGCGAAATTTCAGTTACGTAAGTACTGTTCAAATCATATTAATATTTTATCTATGATTCCAGAAAAGGACAGAGAACCTTTCTTAAATATATCTGGTGCCGAGGTGGTATGCACTCTTGGTATTATCTGGCAGCCTGATAAAGATGTTTTCAGATTCAATTTCTCATTTGAAGATACAATCGCCCCAACAAAACGTACGGTGTTGTCAGATCTGGGTAAAATATTCGATCCACTTGGTCTCATTGGACCAATAGTTGTATTGGGCAAGATATTTTTACAGCAGCTATGGAAACAGCAATATCTTGGGACCAGCCACTCCCTGATGCATCTGCAACCACATGGCGAACCTTTATTAGACAGCTCCGCGAACTAAATGCACTGCGTTTTGACCGCCGTCTGAGCAACCTTTCGTATCATGCAAGTGCTCAAATTCATGCATTTTCAGACAGCAGCGAAAAGGCTTATGGAACATGTGTTTATTTACGAACCACCGATAGCAAGGGCAACATATCCGTTTCATTTATATGCTCCAAATCAAGAGTAGCCCCAGCTAAATCAATATCGATAGCAAAACTTGAGCTACAAGCTGCCCTTCTGATGACGGAACTAGTCGAAAGATTGATGGAGATACTACCATTCTATATTCACAGTAGGCATTTTTACACTGATTCCAAAATAGTGTTGGCATGGGTCGCAAAACCATCATACACGTGGACGACATTTGTTGCCAATAGAGTGGCAAAAATTCAAGATTTAACCCGACTAGAAGAATGGCATTATGTACACACTGATGAAAATCCTGCAGACTTAATCTCTCGAGGAATGCTGCCTAAAGATTTTGCATTGTCCCAGCTTTGGAAAAATGGTCCATTGTTTTTATCAAACAGTGTCATAGAACAGCAAGTACCTCCTGAAGATGACACTATAATTCCCGAACAGCGCACAGCCAAGAGCATATTAACTGCATCAAAGTCTTCTTTTACGGAGCTTATTAAAACAACCAACATTCCTTTACAGAAGTTAATACGTATTTTTGCTTATTGCTTTAGATTCAAAAACAACAGCAAGGTGGCAAAAGGTGAACGACTTACAGATTCTTTGAAAATTCATGAGCTCCGAGCAGCTTTAAACGGAATTATAATCAATGCTCAACGCACCTACCTTTGGGATGACTACATTCACTTAGTGAAAAATATGCCCTTGTCGAATGGCAGTAAATTGCGAACACTTTCTCCATATCTTGAAGAAGGCATTATACGAGTCGGTGGAAGGCTACAGAATAGTAACCTGACACATCATGCTAAACACCCCATCGACCTACCACAAGATTCAAATTTTACTAAGGTTTTAGCAATTAATTTCCATATAATTAATTTGCACGCAGGACCGCAAACTTTATTATGTCTAATACGACAGCAATATTGGCCAATAAACGGAAAACAATTATGCAAAAACGTAGTGCATCGATGCATCAAATGCTTTCGAACCAAGCCTAGCAAGACGGACACCTTAATGGGTAATTTACCATCTGAACGTGTAGTTCCAGGGCGAGCCTTTCTTACAGTTGGTATTGATTTCTGTGGCCCAGTCATGGTTCATTCAAACATACGAGGTAGAGCTCCAAACAAAGCGTACTTGGCAATCTTCGTTTGTTTCACCACAAGGGCGGTTCATATAGAAGTTGTGAGTGACCTATCTACAGCAGCATTCATAGCCGCACTAAGACGATTTATTGCGCGAAGAGGAATTTGTAAGACTATAATCAGTGACAATGCAACCAACTTTATTGGTGCCAAAAACGAATTAGCAGATTTGGCAAGGCACTTTAACAGCGATACCTGTCAAAAAGAAGTAATTAATTTTTGTCAACAAAACTTAATTGAATGGCGCACTATACCACCGCGTTCTCCTCATTTTGGGGGGTTATGGGAGGCGGCTGTTAAGCAAGCTAAGTACCACATAATCCGTGTTATAGCCAATGCTAAGTTAAGTTTTGAAGAATTGACGACTATAACTGCTCAAATTGAGTCTATATTAAATTCACGGCCATTGACACCGCTCACTTCAGATCCGGCTGACTTACAAGCCCTGACGCCAGGCCATTTCCTTATTGGAGAACCATTAACCTCATTTCCGGAACCAGATATAACTGATTACAACTATAATAGACTGCATCGATTTAAACGGTTACAACAGCTACAACAAATATTTTGGAGGCGTTGGTCCACAGAATACTTACATTTGCTTCAACAGCGATATAAATGGCAGTCAAAAAATTCTAATATTACACCAAATACCCTTGTACTTGTTCAAGAAGAAAATCAACCTCCATATAAATGGCCATTAGCACGTGTTTTGAAGACTTTACCTGGTCGGGATGGTGTTGCTCGAGTAGCAGAAATTAAAACTCAACATGGAGTTTATCAACGCGCTATTGCTAAATTATATCCGTTACCTGTTGACAGTTGAGACATTCCGAGGAACATCTCAAGGAGGCCGGCATGTTAAGAATAGCATTCTTAATCTAATTTCATTTTTTATCACATGTATGTACATACTTATGTATACATATATTTACCACATACCATATATGTATAATATGAAACTTTATTAAATATTTACATTTTTTCGACATCACTGTAGAATACTTTTCATTAATTAACCATAACATTAATCTGTTATATATATTCAACAATTGGTCCTTAATCTGACCTCATCAAGAGAAGTTATAACTCTGTTCTCATCGCAATAAAAAACATTCTTAATAAAATAAAGTTTCAGAAGAAATTTATCATCTGTTTATTTTTTCGAACTTTAACAAACTCCTTAAAAAACTTTTCGAATCTTTTTCAATTTTTATCGAATTTTTGTTAAAATGTAAATTTTTTTTATCGAATTTTTTTTTATTTTTTCGAATTTTTGTTAATTTTTGTTAAAATGTAAAGTAAAAGTAGTTGGATTACAAACCCATGTTAATAGTCAGTAAGTAGTCCTAAGCAATAATTGATATAATTATATGAATCCTGTCTTGAATTCGCTTAGCGTCAGCTAGTTAGTGGTAGTCATAGCGGCATTATTACAACTTGCCGTTAAAGTTGGTAACTTTAGCTAAAGTGAACTTTAAAGTCACCTTTGACTTCTTTTCGTTATTATAACCTAATGATAAAATAAAGATAACCTTTTTAAAAATATGGCAATCCCGGAGTAATGTCGATAAAACTGCTCAATTAAACAAGTTTTTTAATGCAGTGGCAACGAAAGGCCTCCTTTTTTGTTGTTATGTTTACTCATTTTCTTTATATCTGAAGTTGCCATATTGAAAATAATATATAATATGGCAATTTCTAACATAAACTTTTTTTTAAAATATAAAGGTAGGATGATCGTCACTTCTACTTTATTGTCCACTTATAATAATGAAAAACAATTTTTCTACCCGTTAAAATCTTCTCTTTTGTTAAGGGCAAGTTCTAATAATGGCCCATAGTTGATTCAAACCCAGTTTGAATTGGAGTCATGAAATCAAGAAATAAAAATATTTTTGGTAGAAAAAATAATGCATATATTAAATTTTGTTCCGAAAATGGAAACATCTTTTAACATTAACATGATAAACAATACAAATAAAAACAAATACGACCAATATGTTACAAGTAAACTAACAACATCAGTATGAAAGTAAAGGGGATAGACAAGTAAGCTAAAGCACAACAACAAGAAATGTAAACAAAATATACAAACAACAATGAAGTCGCTATAGAGTTCTCGAGAAGGTGATACTACGAACGTCCGACTTCAAGAACCTTCATCAAACTGTTTACGTGAGCATATAAAAAGGCAAGACAAAGCAGACGACGAGTACTAAGAATTCAGTCAGTCTTGTGTGAAGAAACGTTGCGTGTGAAGAAAAAAGTCATGGTTTGAAGATTGCTGTTGTAAAGATCTACCGAGCAGAAGTGTAAAGAAGAATAACGAACTAAGCAAATTCTTGTTGTAACGTCAAGTTATACCCACGAAAGTAGTATGAACAATAAAGAATTTAATTGACTCTAAACACCAATTTATTTTTATTTCGTTTGAAATCAACGAACGCATATTTTAAACGTATTTAAAAACGTAAAAACGTAACAATATATATGCACGCTTAGTTGAAGAAAATGCTAACAAATGGAAAAGTGTTTTCCTTGTTATAAAATATTGCCAAAATTTAAGACATACTTAAAGTCACATTAATCAACTTGGTAAGCCATTAGGAACAAGTGTGCAAGGCAAAGTAAAATAAAAATTTTGTAATTATTCTTTCTAATTTAGAACAATTTTGTGCTGTAACAGATTTGTATATAAATGTCATGACTTTGCATGAAAATGCGCAGTTTGAAATTGTTAAAAAAAATTGTAAATCCTTACACTTCCTGTGACATAAAATTTTCTTCACTTACATTTGTTTATTATTATTAATCATTAAATATTAACCTTTTCCTCTTCATTTTCTCTTTGACATTACACCAGCAACAAATATGGCGTGTGTTGAATATTACATGAGTAATTATATGCTAATTACTAGTTGCTGGTTTACAAGCAAGTGCTGTCGTTTAAAAATGTCTTTGGAACATCATCATCATCATAAAAGACAGGAAAAATGAAAGCGATAAACTTAAGCAACACCAGAAAACAAGACCCAAAAACATTAATTAATAGCAACCGAACGAGACGTACTTCCACTATAGTGCTACAATACGTCACTGTTTAAGAGTACAACAACAAAATTCACAATTATTGGTTGTGTTGTGAAACTTTAGAGCATTTCACAAGAATTAAGCAGTTGAACGAAGGACCGAAAATTACACTTAAAAACCAAATACTCAGGACAGTGTGGAGTAATTGTTGGAAGGCTGAAGTTGAACGTGTATGTTTGAATAAAAAATAATTTAAAAAAAGTTTAATATCGACCTAAACAATTAAATTAAAATTTCCGAATAATATACTACGTCATCCTTGTCTTCTATGACATGCTGCCTCTTATTTTGGGTATGAGTGCCCAAGCACTACGATAACTGTTCTCAACTGTTATAAGTTGTTTGGAGTCCAAACAACAATTCCCATTAACAGAGTAGATACCACTGATTAGGTGTAAAGCTGTAAAAAGTGTAGCAAATGTTACAATGTATCAAGAAAAAATAAAATTAAAAATTTTTCGCTATACATATTTCTGTTAACAATATTCAATCCTTGGAAAAACAAGATATTAAATTGTATCGGGTCTTTCATTAAGCGTATCTTAATGAAAAAATAAAATATTTTATTAGTTTGAAAAACTTCTTGATAATACCGTTCAAACCAGATATCAGCAATAAATCGTTTTTTCGCTCAGTAAGTACTCATGAAATTTTGAGTGTGAGTGAGTCAACAGTATTGAAATTCAACTACTTTGATTCATTCGTACTCACTACAACATTGATTCATAAGTACGGGTTGCAATGAGTTTGAGTACAAACTCATAACATTCGAAATATGTTTGATTCATAAGCGTACTCATTCAGATTCGAGTGATTCGAATCATTCATCAAAATTTGAAGTCTTAGTTGTTGTTGCATTTACAAAAAAATATGAAAGAAAAAACCATAGACAGCAAGCAAAGCAAACACAGAACATTCTAAAGAGTATTGTAGTGTTCGTACGCGAATCATACTTATTTTGTGATTCTTGTAAATGTTGAGTAAAGAAGAGTCGAAATCAATAACATCATACATATTGTTAAGTATGAGCACGAATATGAGTAGTATGAGTATGATATTAAAATAAGTATGAATGCCTATAAGTATCAGAAATTATGAGTATGATTCGAATCTACTCATCTTCTTGAATACTCATTTTCTGAGCTCTGGTTCAAACCCTAGGTCAGACATCTTCAACAAAACAAAATATATTTCTTCGGTGACTTTTTCTCAGCAGAATTCTCAAAATACTGTCGTTCGGAGTGGGCTTTCAACTGTAGGTCCCGCACTCATGTTTAAAATCAATACACACAACATAAGTGGTGTAAGAAGCTAGGTCGCATTCCAGGCTAAAAGGTTGGAATGACCAATTGTATTAGATATATAAGATATCTGGCTTCCACCAGCGACTTAAGAAAACATCACAAGAAAAAGTCTAGCGGAGTCAAATCGAATGAGTTAGGACTCTAGTTTACATGAGATGATCAAGCCCTCAAAAGGCTTGGGCAGAATATCCAGTGTGGCATGAACTGTATCTAGATCCTATTGAAACTAGTTGCCAGAAGTTAGTAATTATCAATGACCTGGCCATCGTATTTTCGGGGAGAAATGGGCTAATGGCGCCGCTATCTCAAAGTCCATATCAAACTATGAATTTCGGGATGTATTTTCCGCTTATGGATCTCATGTACATACATACATAATTCGCCATTACAACCCTTCAGTCAGGATTACGGACTAGCTTCTCACACCACTCATGTTGTGTGCCTTAATTTTATACTACAGTATAACGTCGACTTCGAACGACAGATTTTGAGAAACTTTTTCATGGCAGGTTTATTTACTCTCAGAGCTTTTTCCAGAAATCTGCTGAGAGGAAATCGCCGAAGAAATATTTTTTTGATACTTTTTTCATATTTCGTTTTGATGTCTGGCCCGGGCTTTATGTCTAATAAGCGAACACACTACCTACTAGACTACGGCGACTATAATTTTTTATAACAAGTCATAAATTTAACACTAAGCCTACCTTGACGGGAAAAATTACTTATTTAAAATTTTTTTATCAGAATTTCTTGAATATAACATGATAACACCGCTATTTGCCTTTTCGACTTTTTTGAAGATTTACTCCTATCCCGTATTTTTTTTTTTGGTAATGAGGAATGCATGTAGTCTGCCATAACCACTGCGGGAAGTTATATGCTCTAGGCACAGGTTCTGCATTTTGATTTCCATATTTTGTGATATCAAACCACTGTTTTTAAAATTTTTGGCATATAGGTATAGGTATATGTATTGTTTGTTTTCTGGCAGATGAATACTCAGTCTACTCCAAGCAAGTATTACAATAAAAATTTCTAATGCTATTTTGTTAATAAAAATTCTTATTTCATTGTTTTGTTATAGTCCTTATCACCAAAATTTCGAAACATTCAAAATATTTGAAATCATTAGAAATTTTAAATAATATATAGTATAGTAGAAAGAGAATGGAATAGGAATAGAAATACAAGAAGTATCGGTCGACTAAGTGTTAATATAAATAAACTTACCTACCACCTCACTCGCCATTTTTATTTGAAGATTTGTTAGCATAAGTTGCAACGTTTTCACTAAACATATTTATGACAGTGCTGCATTTTAAGTGTTACTCAATATTATAACAATTTGCGTATTTATTGCGTAATTATTAATTGAAACTTTATATGAAATATTGAGCTTAATAATGGTATATCTGAACACCGTATTATTCATTTTTATTTGTTCATTTTTAGTATCCATGATTTTTTATTACTTTAATTCTTTGTATTATATTATATTATTATAAATAATAAAAAGTATAAAATAATAAAAAGAAGCATTTCACTTAATGGTATAGCAGAGCAAGGTTTCGATCCCCGGACCTCTGGGTTATGGGCCCAGCCCGCTTCCACTGCGCCACTCTGCTTTCTATATACCTTTTCTCAAAACTAAACAACAACAACCCCTAACACTGTTTAAATTACATTAAATTAATAAAGTGGTTTGTTGCGTTGTTTAATTGAAATTTTAAATTGTACAGTGCTAAACATACATTTCTTTCAGCATCTTTATGAAATGTTCCTAAGCCATTTTCTTGATCCCTAGCAAATGGCAATAATTGTGGCGGCGCCGCTGTAAATTGACGTTGATTAATGACATTACAGACATTTCATAATAAATTTCTTAGCGCAGTTTTATTTATAATAATAAAATATGTACTATGAGAGTCAGAAGTGAGTCAACACTGGAAATATTTTCATAGTTTCTTTTATTACCAGAAAATTTTACTCTTCAATAATTTTTCCAGTCAAATTTAAGAGAATACTTTATTGCCACTTGACCACTAAAAAATTTTTTTTAATTACAATAACAATATTTTCGTTTAATTAGTGATAGATATTTATTGTGAAAGTGTCACTTAAGTTCCACTAATTATTTTGCAAAGATGAGAACCGAAATTTCAATAGAAACTAGAAAAATGATAATATATTTAAGAGATTTCCAAAGTAAATAAAAAGAAGCCTTTGGATTACGTTAAGACGCTTGAAACGAAAGACTATAACTTTTGGAGAGCTGTTTTCTTCACCAATAAGAGTAAGTTTGAGATTTTTGGTGGAAAAAAACATAGAAAATTTGGAGAAAAAAGAAGAAGGAATTCTATAAGCAAAACATTCAATGCAGCGTTAAGCACGGTGGTGACTCCGTTATGATTTGAGGATGTTTTGCAGCGTTTAGGGTTGGACAGCTTGATTTCATTGAAACTACAATGAATGCGAAAGGCTACGTACAAATTTTAAATAAAAACGTACCACTAAGTGTCGCCAAATTCAATTTGCCTGGACATTGGATCTTTCAACAAGACAATGATCCCAAGCAAACAACCCGTTTGGTGAAAGAATGGCTGAATGCTCAAATACCAAACGACTTTTTTCATCCACCACAATCACCAGATCTCAATCCCATTGAGAACATTTGGGATTATTTGGATCGCAGGGTACGTAAACAGAATATAACCACCGATGAAACCCTGAAAGAGTCTCTGAAAGAAGAATGGGTAAACATATCGATCGAGTACACCAAGAAGTTGGTGGAATCTATGCCAAATATAATAAAATGTGTAAAAAAGCAAAGGGAGGCTAAACAAAATATTAATATTCCGAAAGGTATAAAATTTACTGAAGTTTTACTTAGTTGAAGTGTGGGTGTATACTTACTTGTGACGCGTAATCTTACAACTCTTTTGTATGAATATATAAAAAAGAATTGTAATTTAAATTTAATAGTTTTCTCTATCTTAATGTTATAAATAATGAATAAATCATTTTATTTATGCAAAATAAATCGTTTTATATAATCGATTATTTTCGTTATTAATATTATAAAGGGCTATCCATTTCGTGGTTTCAAAAGTATGGAACTAGAATTCGACATTTGTCAAACTGATTTGTGAAACCAATTTTTTTCTTTTCAGTTTCGTCATTGACGAAAATGGATCGCTTAACTATCACACAACGCATAAAAATTATCAAAACCTACTACAAAAATGGTGATTCTGCCACACCCACGTATCGTGCTTTAAGAGGAGATTATGGTTTACATAATCGTCCAACTGCGCAAGCAATTGGCAAAATTGTGAAGAAATTTGAAGAGACTGGAGTGGTTGCAAATATTGAAAGACCTGTGCATCATCGTTTCGCTCGTTCCGCTGAAAATATCGCTATTGTAAATTGTAAGTGAAAGTGTTGCCGAAGACCCGAATGTGTCGATTCCTCGTCGTTCTCAGGAATTCGGACTGTCTTACGGCACATTATGGCGTATTTTGCATTTAGACCTACACCTACATCCATATAAAGTCCAGCTCAAGCAACAACTGAAGCCAGCTGACCATTCACAACGTCTTAGATACGTGGAATGGGTGCTTGAACAACAGGCGGTGGACGGCAATTTTTCGAACAAAATTTTCTTCAGCACATTTCACACTCGGTGTTCTGAGAATCCTCAAGTAATAGAAGAGAGGCCATTACATCCAGAAAAAGTCACTGTTTGGTGCGCTCTTTGGTCCGAAGGTGTGATTGGACTTCTTCGAAAACGACGATGGAACGACTGTCACCGTCAATTCGGAGCGTTATGGTCATATGATAACCGACTTTTTTTGCCTGCTATTGAAGAATACGACTTGGAGAATATGTGGTTTCAACAAGACAGTGCCACATGCCACACAACTCCAGCGAATATGGCTTTATTGCAAGAGACATTTCCTGGCCGCGTAATTTCTCGTTGTGGCGATATCAACTGGCCACCAAGATCATGTGATTTGACAACATTAGACTTTTTTGTGGGGCTACGCGAAAGACCGTGTTTATGCAGATAAACCTCCAACTCTTCAGCACTTAAAACCCAACATTCGTCGAGTTATGGCTGAGATATCGCCCAACATGTGTCAAAAAGTGGTCAAATATTACCTCAAAATAATCAATGCTTGCAACACTTCGCGTGGAGGTCATTCAAATGATGTAGTGTTTCACACATAATGTCAACGTTCAAACTTTACAATAAAAAAGAAATATCTTGAAAAAAATATTTTATATGTGTTATATTTACGTTTACTTTTGAAACCACGAAATGGATAACCCGATATTTCTTTATTAAGAGAGGGAAATAATTCATTGGTGTTTACTCGCTTTTGACTCTCATAGTATGTAAAAAATATATATTACGAGGTTCGTGGAAAAATTTCCACATATACTAGCAGATTGCAGAAATAATAAAGTCTATTCGACAGGTTGACTGTGCTGTATAATACGAAATAGAGCACAAATTTTCAATTGTTGCTCGGTAATCATTTGTTGTTCCATGTTTGGAAAATGTAAATTTTTACAAACAAAAATTGTTTTTTTTTTGTGTTTTGTGTTTGCAATGAATTTTTGTTTATAATATAATAATATCTAAAAAAAAATTTTTATAAAAAATTTGAATGCTTAAGTTTGAAGAAACCTTTTTTATTCTAAAATCTACGCTAAACAGAATCAAATTATTACTAAAAGAACCAAATATTTTTACAATTATAATTATAACTTAAAATTTAATACATTTCCCTTTCTTAATTCATTTGAATTTATCTGCTGCTTTATTGTCTGTTCACATAGAACGTCTTTAAATGTTTTTTTTTCTATATGGCTTTATTCATCTACATCTATATGGATGTCTATATCTAAATTTCTCAAAATGTAATTGTAAAAAATAAAATTATTTATTATTGTTCAGTGGATGAATTACTAAAATCACTTACAGACACACCCAACCAAAGCACTCTCATTTTAGTGCATTGTTCTTTTGTACTTTACGTCTCAGTCTAAAGTCTAGACGTTGAGCGCATTAACACACACATTAAAATCAACAAAAGGAAAAAATCTTGCAGGAAGATAAAAACTTAAGTTTTATTCACGAAAAGATGTTACATAACACAGTTTTGATACTTCCTTCTTTTTTTTTTCTTTTCATGCTTGTGAGTACTTGTTCCGTAGACTCTATATCGACTAGTTTTCCTTTGATTCAATTATTTTCAATGATGAATGCCTTCAGCAATTTATATCCATATTTTTCGTAAAACTCTACTTAAACTCTCTAGTTACTTGCTCCATAGAAATGTAAAGGCAAAAGGCTGGCGCCTCAAAATGGAAATTAAGTTATTGGTGTTGATATTGTGATACCGTTCCTGTAATTTAGATGTCAAAAATGAAATTGTCAAAATCCCGAAAATGTATTCAACAATATCATGTCCATCGATTGTACGCACTATTCCGAAGTGTTTAATAAGGTGTTCAGATATACACCTTTATTGCGTAAATCGCAATAAACGCCATTATTGAGCTCAATATTTCATATAAGTTTTCAATTAATTATTGCGCAATAAATGCGCAAATTGTTATAATATTGAGTAAATCTTAAATGCAGCACTGTCATAAGTATGTTCAGTGCGCATATTACAATTATCCGAACACTCTCTGTTGATATTTGACAACTCAAATGTCAACAACAACAAAAAAACAAAACAAAAAAAAATAGGTTAGGTTAGAGGACGTGTACTTGTCAACTGTGACAAGTACAGTACCCGGTGGTCGAATTGACACATTGTACAACGTCCTAGCTTCTCACACCACTCGTGTTGTGTGCGTTAATGTTATACATGAGTAGCGGGACCTACAGCTTAAAGTCGACTCCAGACGACAGATTTTTGAGAAGCTTTTCATGGCAATTTTTACTCTCAGAATTTTTGCCAGAAATCTACTGAGAGGAAGTCGCCGAAGAAATATGTTCATATAGCCGTTTTGATGTCTGAACTGGGATTTGAACCCGGGCTAATAAGCCGACACATTACCTACTAAACCACGGCGACTTCTTAAAAAAAAAAAAATTTTGTTGAAGCAACCAGCTGTTTTGTTTACCAGCTGTCAAATGAGCATTGAATAATCTACTGAATGCGTAAATTGTTATGTCTGAACACTTAAAGTATCGCATTTCAATGAATTAAAAAAAAATAAAAAAATACAAATACCGATGCTTGGATTACAATGCATTGTATGCCGTAGATAATGGTAATTACCTTCAGTTCGATATTAATTTTCGTGTAGATCGTGCGTGCTTATAATTTTGTATTTGAAGAAAATAGTTCTAGATCAGTAGTCTCGCCAGATATTGGAAGATTAATATAAGTTATCCCTTATTTTTGTTGGTTACTATCTCAGTTTCCAGCCCATACATTCCACAGGGCCTAAAAATGTTTGTTTCAAGTCGTAGATTGTTCGATAAGAATGTATTTTCGAATACATGTGTCCAAGTTTATTCTAGTTACACTGTGTTGTAAATTAACTATGTAGATAGATATTTAGGTCAATTAGCTTAAAATGTACATACATTCTTCAGAGTCGCTCACAACGACATTGTCGAAGTCTTGAAGAGTAGGTTTAGTTCTTAATGTTTTAGAGCTGTATAATGTTGAAAACGTCAAGTACTCAGTCTAGAACCACCAATAAAAAGAGTGGATAATCGACGTGTCGTGTACCAATGGAAATGTTGAAATATTAAGGGCCATTATTACAACTTACCGTTAGTTAAAGGGAGGTTTTAACGGGCAGATAAATTGTTTTTCATTGTTATGAGTACCCAATAAGATAGAAGTGAGCGTTGAGCTAAAGGAAGGATCATTCTGTCGGTAACTTTTAAAGTTCAGTTTGTGTTTGAACTTGCGATATTATATGTTATTTTCAATATGGCAACTTCAATTTTAAACAAAATGAGCGTATACAACAAAAAACAAAAAAAACGAAGCCCGTCGTTGCCACTGCGTTAAAAAAAACTTGTTTATTTGAGCAGTTTTATCGACATTACTGCACTGACATATTTTTGTAAAAGTTAACTTTATTTTATCTATAGGTTGCAATAACGAAAATAAGTTAAATATAACTTTACAGTTCCCTTTAGCTAAAGGTATCTTTAACTAAACCCAAGTTTAACAGAAAGTTGTAATAATGGCCCTACGTCAGTAGTGGCAACACTAACACTAGTAATATGTAAGCCTGCAATAAAAATAAATATGTGTAATAAAAAATTATATATATTTTATTATTGTAACTTTTGAAAATGTTTCAAGGGTCTTATTGTATTATTTTAACTTTTCGCCTCAACACATTAAGCTTTTATTCGGTTTTGCTAATTTGAAACGTGTGCGCCAAAATAATGTTTACACCAGAGAATGAATCGTTTTACGCCTACTCATTCAGATTCATATTGTAGTGTTCGTACGCGCATCATACTTATTTTGGGATTCTTGTAAATGTTGAGTAAAAGAGAGATTCGAAATCAACGACATCATGCGTATTGTTAAGTATTAGTACGATGAGTACTTCAAACTTTGAATATGAGTAGTATGAGTATGATATTAAAATAAGTATGCATGCTGTTACATAATCTGTTACATAATCTATTAGTTTAAGTAATTTTCCATTAAAGATAAGGTTAATTAAAATTTTGCTTTTGTATTAATTGTACAACATATTTGAATAAACAACTTGATCGTTGCCTTCACACGTTTTGGTCTTTCAGCCAACTTTTATTATAAATTGTCCTTGTAGTATCATGTTAACCAGCGTGTATTCAATTTGAAGCATTTGGTATCTCTAATGTTTTTTAGGATGATCTAGGCTCCATTACGCATATACGTACAGCGAAAATAATTAGTTGATAAATATATACGTCCTGAAGTATGGAATTATAAAAGTGGCGGTTCGTCGGAAAATTTCAATTAAATCTCAAGACCGACAAATATCTAACAACAGTAGCTGCAGTGGATTAAATGGTTGATTTCCAAGGAAGATACCTAACATATGAGCAGTTAATCAAAAGTGATGTCTTGATTATGAATGCATGGGTATGGCATGAGCTAGTCTTCGGCGCCATGAATTGCTTCTCTAAAATCTGTAATTTGGATTCGCCTTTAAACTGTAGGTCGCGCCATTCATATAGAAAATGAACACATACAACATATGTAAGAGAAGTTAGGTCATAATCCTGACTGAAGGGTTGTAATAACCAATTATCTTATGTTACGTTAGAAACATTTTGCTGACCTATAAGGCTTAGGTGTATTTTCAAAGATCTGAAACAAATGACAACTAAAAAGTAAATGCAATTGCACAAAATCAAATAATAAAATTTATTGAGAAGAAAGTGTTTTAACCTTCTTCATAATTTTATAAATTTTTTAGTGAAAACTTTTTTGAAATATGTCTGTATACCTGAAGTACTCACTTTATTTTTACGCTCACTGTACATGTATTAAACTGAAGGCCGTATGACAGAGTCGAAAACAAAAATACATAAAATACAAATACAAATCCGTGAGTGTCATTGAAAAATGTGTAAAAAGAACTAACATACGATAAAAACAAGCTGGACCGCAAAACAGGTTGAATGCGTAAAATGAATGAAATACACACTATCACATATTATGCACAAATACATATAAAAAGGCTCTTTTTCTCGAAGCTATTGGTGCCACATTTTTAACACATTCATACATCATATTGAAAATACAATATAAGCTGTGTAATCCATATCCGCTGTGCTGCACACCTACATATAATCATTCAACAGAATCCAAGTAGCTAGAGAACGTTGTTGAATGGGAACATTTTTTATGTAGAATGTATTTTTATAATGAATGAATGAATGAATATTTCATAACTTTATTTTATTTTATTAAATTTTCTTTCTTTTTGAAAAGATGAATGATTTCAGTATCAAGGCCGTCCTTAATTAAATATTAAGAAATTTTAAAAAATCCTCTTCTAAATTATGAAGGTTTAGTATTAATATTGTTATGAAATTGGAAATGGTGTTATTGAAATGATAAACAAAAGCTACAAAAACAAAACTATGGACTTGTTTACATGATCAACGAATAAACAAAAATATAGCAACAACATCAATATAAAAAAAGAAGGGGATAAACAAAGTAAACAATCAGGCAACAATAACACTCCAAGGACAAACGTAAACAAAATACACAAGCAACAATAACGTACACAACATGTTTACATTTGTAGAGATTTCGCGAAGGCAATGTCATTCTCCTTCTAGAGCATTCATCAGATTTATCCAGCGATAAAAAAGGCAAGGCAAAGCAGGCAACGGGAAACAGAAACAATTCAGTCAGTCTTGTGAAGAGAATGATTGTGGTTTGAAGAACTCCGTTGTAAAGATATAACAAACAATTGCTACTGCGTACGCGGAAGAGTGTAAAGAAGAATAACAAATAAAGCAAATTGTTGTTGTTGTAATTGTGCGAACATTAAAGAATTGATTTAAAACTAATATCCGCATATAACAACTTCTGCCGTGGGTGCAAATCTTCTGAAGCAGTGGAAACTTTTACCCACTTTCTTTGTCAAAGCCCATCTCTTGGGAGGTGCAGATATATGTAGGTGATTTGGTGTTATAGTGAAGCCCCAAAATATAATATAAAAGTTCTTTAAACTTAATAATGCTGAATTTGCATAATATTTATTTAGCAAATGTCAGTTACCTTTTCTTTAGATTTCGCAATTTCCAATTTTTAATTTAACTTAAAGTAATGTTAACTTTGCAATTTATTTATTTAACAAATGTCAATTACCTTTTCTTTAAATTTCACAACTTTCAATTCTTTGAATTAATACATTGAACTCCCGCGAATATGCAAAGTAATTATGTCAAATTCAAAATTGCAACCAAAGCAATTTATGTAAAACTTATTTTATAAACTTAAATATACAGTTTTTGTTCAGTTTTAGTTAAGTTCGGTCACGGGTTCAGTTAAGTCCTAGTCTAAGGCTTAGTGATAAGTTAAACAAACAAATAAATAAATAATAAAAGAAATAAAAATTTATTTTTTTTATTTCCGAAGAACATCAAAACTTAAGTGGCGCAGTCGGTAGGATACCGCAAGTCCTACCCAACATAAAAGAAAAAAGATTTTTTCCGTGGTAGAGCTGGGATTTTAATCCTTAATGCGGTACGATAAACAAACTGATACATAAGGTTGTATCAACACAAGTGAAAAAAAGAAAAAGATTTTCTTAACTGAATATCCTTTGTGCGGTACAATAAACAAACTGATACATAAGATTGTATCAAAATAAGTGAAAAAGAAAAAAAGATTTTTCTTAACTGAATATCCTTTGTGCGGTACAATAAACAAACTGATACATAAGATTGTATCAAAATAAGTGAAAAAGAAAAAAAGATTTTCTTAACTGAATATCCTTGTGCGGTATAATAAACGAACTGATACGTAAGATTGTATGAATATAAGAAAAAAAAAAAGATTTTTCTTAACTGTATATCTTTTGTGCGGTGTAATAGAAAATTTTTTTTTGCTACATAAGATCAGCTTAAGTGAAAAAAAAGGAAAAGAACTTATATACGTTTGATCGCGAATAGAAAACCGAAAAATAATAAAAATATTCTGCGACTCCTACGGGACCCTCCAGAATACTTGACAAAATATAATTTTTTTTTTTTTCCCCTGCACTTTCTCGTGAAAAGATTAAATTAAAAGTATAAAAATATAAATATAACAAAATTGGAAAGAGATATATACATTAGAGCGGGTCGCTCTCTATGGACAAAAAAAAAGTTGTGTCAGTCACCCCCTAGGATTAAAGGTATATTAATAAGGTTCGCAAAAATAAAAATTATTTTTTTGCCACGCCTAGAAATACCGCCCTTTTTGTTTTTTATATACTACGTCGCCATTTTAGGTCCGATCATAACATATCATATATCAGTGTTTGTGGCTTGACGGCAGCTACATTTCACTCAAAGACGAATTTTTAATTCGGCATCATATTCTATGCTCGACTTCTGGTATATCGGATCCTTCCCTAAAATTAGTAATTGTGGCTATACAGGCATAAAGAGCATTTAATTATATAAAATATTCGCTTTTAAAATGCTCACTTTTATGCATTAACAGCTATTTTACAGATATTTTAAAATGTTCAAATATTCATTCACAACCTTTCTCGCAACAAACAAAAAATGCATTAAAATGTGTCGAAAACATCATTAAATAAATTTCTAAAAAAAATATATGTATTTATTTTTCTGTTACAAAGCAAATTGGATTTTCGGATTCTTAAGTCCCATTATCAAAAACAAGAAAGGCCATTTTATTCAGTAGTAGTTGTTGATAAGTAAGAAAAATTTTATTAATAAATACTTAAAAATAATACAGTTATAAAGAAATTACAAATACAGCGAAAGCTCCACTGGCGGACAGCTCTAATAGGCGGACATCTCCGCTAGACGAACGATTTTCTAAGTCCCATCAATTAGGTCTTGAAAATATGGTAAAAACATATTTTTTGAAAACAATGTTTCAAATAGTATAGTATAATAATACAGACAATTAATATAAATAATAAATGTTCCATTAAAACATTATTACTTAACAGAATTAAAATAAAATTTCTTAAATATGTGGCATTAAAAATATAAATAATTTTGAAGTAAATTTTTGAACGGTTGTGAATGAATATTTGAACATTTTAAAATATCTGTAAATAAATACATTATATAATTATAATACATTATATAATTAAATGCTCTTTATGCCTGCATAGCCACAATTACTAGTTTTAGGGAAGGATCCGAAATACAAGAAGTCGAGCATAGAATATGATGTCGAATTAAAAATCGTCTTAGAGTGAGATGTAGCTGCCGTCAAGCCACTAACACTGATATATGATATGTTATGATCGGACCTAAAATAGCGGCGTAGTATATAAAAAACAAAAAGGGCGGTATTTCTAGGCGTGGCAAAAAAATAATTTTTATATTTTTGGGAACGTTATTAATATACCTTTAATCCTAGGGGGTGACTGGCTCAACTTTTTTTTTCGACCCACCCTAATATACATATATATAAACGCGAAAAAAAAAAAAAAAACTTTTGAACAGTGAAATTGACATTTAAAACAAAACAAAACTGAAAGGAAAGTTTAATAGTGTAATAGTGAAGGAAGGGCCAAACCAACAACATCCAACAAAATTGCATAGACTGAAAAAAGGAACCAGCACGAGCGGACAACAGGGAGGATCAACTCATCATCATTTAAAAGTAAGATTAGTTCCTAAGAATAATAAGTTAATGTAAGAAAATTATAAATTAACGTAATAAAACTATTAAACTAATGTTGAATTAGATTTTGCAAATGAAAAAGAAATTTTAAGACATTTATTGAAATAAAATCACGGAATAAATATAATAAATATCTAAGGAATAAAAGTAAAAAAAAAAAAAAAGAAAAAAAATCTCTGGAAGACCAATAAGAATATAAGCAAGGAGACTCATTTTAGAAAGACTTATTCATAATGACCGAGGAAAATCAAAAACTATCAGTTAGTATCGACCCACTAAAATATTTAAACCAAATTCCAGAATTTAGCGGTGATTACCATGATTTACAAACCTTTATTAACTTAATAGATAGAGTCTATCCCATACTTATTGCTTACGATGAACCGTCACAATTACTTTTCTCAGGTATAATTAAAAGCAGACTTAAGGGAAAAGCAAGAGAAATCATAGAAATCAATTGCCAGGTACAATCATGGACAGACATAAAGACTGTATTAAATAACAATTTCGGGGACAGATGTGGCCTCGAGGAACTGTTCGATAAACTAAAAAGTACAACCTTCAAAACTAACAGTGTAGAATTTTATAATGAAATAAAACAACGACTTAGAAGTCTTAACAATAAAACAGTTATGACAATTGGCTCCGGACCAGTAGCAAATGAATGTGCCAAGAATAACATGAAAACTGCCTTGAATGTGTTTAGGGAAAAGATTCCCGAACCTATGCGTACGATTTTAACATGTAGGAACCCCCAGACCCTTGAAGTAGCAATGGAAATACTATTCCAAGCTGGCTATGCGTATGTCACGTCTTCAAATGAAATATTCCCCAACTATGAAAAACCATCAAACAAAATAGGACATAAAAATCGACAAACATACAGACAAGTGGGTAACAACCAACACAATAATACAAGGACTTTTAATTACCGAAACACACAACCACAGTTTTCATATAATCAACCAAACCCTCGAAATCATTCAAATAATTTGGAAAGAAAAGACTATCGGAACTTTAATCATAACGGACAAAATCAACAACAAAATAACTGCAATCCTTTCAGACAACAAGATAGACAAAATATACAACGTGACAACTATTTCCCTAAACCTGAACCCATGGACATTAATAACATCGAGACACCAATCAATCGCAAACATCCTCAAGGTGAAAATTTTCGGTTTTCAGCCTCAAGGAACTACCATATATAAAAGTAGAAACAAAATTGGGGCACCTGAAACTAATTATAGATACAGGTGCAACTAATTCAATTCTGAATCCAAATATATGTCATCCTAAATGGATACAGAAAGTTCACCCTATCCCCATAAAAACATTGCAACACCAAATAAATCTCAACAAAAGGGCAAAAATCCCTTCTTTTAAAGAATTCGGTAAAGGAATTGACACCATAGAATTTTATATAATTAAATTTCACGACCATTATGACGGACTTATAGGAAACGATTTACTTAGACCATTGAAAGCTAAAATTTGTTATGAGACGAATACGATAAATATAGGAGGAAACACATTACCTCTTTTTGTTAAAAGTGAAGATGAACAGGGAAGCCACCATAATAGTGACGACGACGAAAACTATATTGAGGAACTAAATGAAAATGGAATAACGCAAACCTTGGAAGTGGAAATTAATTTTGCATCAGATTTTAGATCCATTAGTGATCAGATTCGAGTAGAACATTTAAATGCTGAGGAAAAATTACAATTGTTATCATTGATAAATAAGTATTGTGAACTTTTCTACCGAGAAAAGGACAAACTCTCATTTACATCTGCGATAAAACACAAAATCAGGACGACAAACAACGTTCCTATATATAGTAAATCGTACAGATATCCATACATTCATAAGAATGAAGTGGAAAAACAAATCAGGGAAATGCTCGACAGCAATATAATTAGGCATAGTAACTCTCCATACTCCGCACCTATCTGGATTGTACCTAAAAAGACAGATGCAAGTGGAAAAACAAAATGGAGACTTGTCGTTGATTACCGCAAACTAAATGAGGTAACTATCGACGATAAGTACCCGATACCTAATATAGATGAAATTTTAGAAAAACTGGGAAGATGCCAGTATTTTACGACTTTAGACCTTGCAAAAGGATTTCATCAAATAGAAATTGATGAAGAAGACATTCATAAAACTGCCTTCACTGTAGAAGGAGGACATTATGAATTTTTGAGAATGCCGTTTGGGTTGAAGACAGCCCCAGCGACATTTCAAAGGTTAATGAATACAATCTTAGGTGAATACATAAATAAGATATGTCTGGTCTATTTGGACGACATAATTATTTTTTCCACATCATTGCAGGAACACTTAAATTCCATTAGATTAATTTTCAAAAGATTGAAAGAAGCTAATTTAAAAGTGCAACTGGATAAATCCGAGTTCCTAAAGAAGGAAACGGAATTTTTGGGGCATATCGTAACCCAAGAAGGTATAAAACCAAACCCGAGGAAAATTGAATGCGTTAAAAACTTTCCTATCCCCAGGACACCTAAACAAATAAAACAGTCCCTTGGACTAACCGGGTACTATAGGAAGTTCATCAAAGACTATTCATTAATTGCAAAACCAATGACTAGATATTTGAAGAAAGACGCTAAAATAAACATATCTAATCCAGAGTATCAGGAAAGCTTTAATAGCCTTAAAACTTTATTAATAAATGAACCAATATTAAAATACCCCGATTTTACAAAAACATTTACGGTCACTACAGATGCGAGTAATTTCGCCTTAGGCGCCGTTTTATCACAAGATAACCATCCGGTCTGTTTTGCAAGTCGTACATTGAACGAACACGAATGCAACTACAGTACTATTAAAAAGGAACTTTTAGCCATTATATGGGCCACCAAATATTTCAGACCATATATTTTCGGGCGTAAATTTATTATAGAAACCGACCACAAGCCATTAACCTGGCTTTTCTCTATTAAAGAGCCCAACTCAAAATTAGTTAGGTGGAGGCTTAAACTATCCGAATATGATTATGAGATAAAGTATAAAAAAGGCACAAAAAACAGCAATGCAGATGCACTATCTAGTATCCCTACCACATCCATTAGCGTAAACGTATTAGAATCAAACACAACTACACTAAGAGAAACAACTAACCCTATTAATATTTTCAAAAACCAAATTATTATCAAAAAGATCTACTCAGGTTCAGCTAGAATCAAGAATGAGAAAGTATTCAAAAACAATAGAAAAATCATAGGAGTCAAGCAACTCGATAGAGAGACGTCAATATCAATATTAAAAAACCATTTCAACCCGAATAAATTAAACGCAATCTTCATAGACGATGATCTTTTCGATGTGATAAAGAAAACCTACGAAGAACTCTTTTCGAATAACAACAAATTTAAAATAATAAGATGCACTAAACTGCTTGAGGATGTAGAGGATGAAAACAGACTGACAACACTCATAGATAAAGAGCATTTAGATAAAAATCATAGGGGCATCCAAGCAGTATATGAAGAATTAAAGACACAAATTTACAATCCAAACTTAAAGTTAAGAATAACACAGTTTATTAATAATTGTGAAGTTTGTAATTTGGAGAAATACGACAGAAGACCACCAAAATTACCCTATAAATTAACAGAAACACCTATGAAACCTCGTGAAATTATTCATATCGATGTTTTTTATACACTGGAAAAACAACTGTTCATGACGATGATCGACAAATTTACCAAATTCGCAGTGGCCTATAAAATTAACGGACGGACATGGTTGGAATTCAAGACAAAATTACTCCAGTATATTAATACATACGGGAAAATTGAAAAAGTAATAGTGGACAACGAATTGGGCTTCAAGGCCATTCCAATGCAACAGTTCCTAAATGAGGAGAATATTAACATACACTACACCTCCAATAGTAATCATACCTCTAACGCAGATATTGAACGACTTCACAACACAATAAACGAACATCTGAGACTATTGAGACATGACAAAAGAAGCAAAACGGAGACAGTTGAAGAAAAAATAATAAGGATAATAGGTTTTTACAATAACACTATACATAGTACAACAAAAATCAAACCCATCGATTTCTTGAATGGAAAAGTACACGAAGACAGGTACCCTGCAATACACGAATTAATTTTAAAGAAAAAGGAGAACTACTTAAACAAAATAAACGCAAACAGATCTGACCTAGAATTGGAGGAGGGAACTAATTATGTTAGGGAAATTAGAGGAGGCAAGAACCACAGGAAACATAGGAAAATAGACACTAGTAAGTTAGATGAGGACCATGTTATAGATAAAAAGACAGGACTAAAATACTATAAAGCACATATCAAACGAAAGAAAAAGTATCAATCCTAACCACATTTAATTTCAGATGTATTACCAACTACTGTTAATAACCCTGATATCTACTGCAAATACCCAAACTATCGACATACAGGACCTTACAAATAATAATGGTTATATACCAATCAAGACCGGTGAAACAAAAGTCATTGAACACTACGAAAAAGTATTACATTTTATAAATCTCACATTTTATGACAACACCATAGCACTGTTACATGACAACATACTCTCATTAAACCTTAGTGCAACAACAAATAGACCATTACTGGACAGTGTACACAAAAATTTCGTTATATTGAAAGAAAAAGTAGAAAATTTAACTCCACATTTTATGCATAGACGGGGACTAATGAACATCTTAGGGAAAGGACTAAAATTCGTCGCTGGATCTATGGATAACGACGATGAAATAGAAATTAGAAATTCTTTAAATTATCTACACGAAAACGAGAAAAACTTGACGGACAGAATTAACAGCCTTACAGTAATAAACGACGTAATCTCTTCACAAATCCAAAATATTACTGATCACATAAATAAGAAACAGATACAAATTGGAGACTACTTAAATAAACTAACGGACTACTTACAAAATAAAATATTAAATATGGAAGATGAAATTACGTTCTTGGAACATATCTACCAAATAAATAATGAGATCTTACTCCTACGTAACCACATAGATGACATCGGACAAATAATATTTTCTTGCAAATTAGGTATAATTCCCTCAGACATATTTACCAAAACAGAACTAGACTTAATAAACGACTTTGACAATTATACAAATGCCAAGGTAGCAGTAGCATTACAGAACAATAACATAATACTTATTATCCAAATACCGCAATATTCCAAAGATATTTTGTCAAGAATAATATTTGAACCAATACCAAACATAAAAAATAAATCTATTAATTTAAGTACATATGAAATATTAGTGGATTCTGAAAATAATATATTTGACACTAACATTAAAGACAACTTGAAGAAAAACTTAATCAGATTATCAGATGAATGTATATCAAGCATTATAAATTTCGAAGAAGCACAATGTAATATGCAGACTGCTGTGGAAACACAAATATCTGAAATAACAGCAGGAATACTTATATTCAAAAATTTTTACTTAGATATAGAACATAATTGTAACAAAATAAACATTAAAATAAAGGGAAATTTCCTAATAAAATTCGAAAATTGTGAAATCAGAACAATGAATAATACATATTCTAACATAAAGATAAGAACCTATGACAAATTTATTTTACCAAACTTTATTACAAAAATTAAAGAAAAATCACTAAAAAATGAAACATTGTCAAATCTAAAATTAGAAAATTTATATATAGAACAAATTAAACACACACAATCAATTCAACAAATAATTAAACAAAATGTTCACTCAAATTTAATAAATTTTTGTATTAATATAATAATCATAATTGTAATTATTTTGTTAACAATATATCTCTTACGTAACATAAGAAATAAAATGACAATATTGCATATTTCGTCGGAGCCTCAAACTAACGGTGGGGGTGTTATAGTGAAGCCCCAAAATATAATATAAAAGTTCTTTAAACTTAATAATGCTGAATTTGCATAATATTTATTTAGCAAATGTCAGTTACCTTTTCTTTAGATTTCGCAATTTCCAATTTTTAATTTAACTTAAAGTAATGTTAACTTTGCAATTTATTTATTTAACAAATGTCAATTACCTTTTCTTTAAATTTCACAACTTTCAATTCTTTGAATTAATACATTGAACTCCCGCGAATATGCAAAGTAATTATGTCAAATTCAAAATTGCAACCAAAGCAATTTATGTAAAACTTATTTTATAAACTTAAATATACAGTTTTTGTTCAGTTTTAGTTAAGTTCGGTCACGGGTTCAGTTAAGTCCTAGTCTAAGGCTTAGTGATAAGTTAAACAAACAAATAAATAAATAATAAAAGAAATAAAAATTTATTTTTTTTATTTCCGAAGAACATCAAAACTTAAGTATTTGGCTCTCCAATCCTTGTCAACATGACGGAGTTATCATCCATTCATGTCAAGGAACAATCCTTGCACTGACCAACTTCTTCCCTAGTTTAGTGGAACTCGGTCAGTACAGGGACCATGCATGCTCAAGTGAGCCTTTGGTATCAAAGCTACCACTCCAACCTACCTACCTATCTACCTCATTGACAACGGTAGATCTTGCTTTTCGTCGACGTATAGGTGTCGACACATAGATTACTGAACCATTTCTACTACTACTCAATTCTCCACTACATTACTAATAGTTTTTTAGGTAGGACGATTTTGCCGATCGCAAAGTGTGCAGACAGCAAAAAGCTGTCGTGATAATGATATCCATCGTTAGATGAAAAATGCAATGTGAAACTAGATCTAGGTCTGAGACGCTGGGCAGGCCCGCGTATTTAAGGCAAAGATTTTTGTTATTGAACATGTTGGACGTATGATTGAAACTGCGGTCCTACCTCCTTTGAATTTGATTATATGTGTAGACAGTCAAACAGCAATCAAAGATCTGGTATCCCACTTCGTCAAATCAAAGGGCGTTGCATAGACTCCCTAAATCGTATTCGTCGACGCAACACCCGCTGTGGCATGAAGGGAAAAGAAAAAGCGGATGAACGGATAAGGTAAGGATCGGATATGTCTAAAGAGAAGACGCCCCATCAACTGGAAAAATCAACATGGAATTCAACAAACCATAGGTAGTCCAACATACCTGGTTGCCGAGTTTAAAAAACTGCTGTATTCCACCATTGAACTACCTAAGTTCGACAAGAGAACTGTTCGCGCTCTATCAGGAATTTTAACTATTCTAATTCTAATTATGTTGCAGTTGTTAGACATATTCAAATGTTGCTTTGGTTTTATATCGTTTAACATTAAAATTGTAAACAAATGCTACAAAAACAAACAAAAATGAACTTGTTTACATGATAAACATGTAAACAAAAATATACCAACAAAAACCAGTATATAAAAAGGATAAACAAATAAAGACAAATTCAACAACAAACACTACAAGAATAAATGTAAACAACATTTTTTTTTATTTGGTTTAAAATAACGGCAATAACAATACTGGCGAAAAGAGAAAAAAGTCAGACGTACAACTTTTTTCGAATTAAAGTTATATTGTTTGAAAAATTTTAATTTATCATTTTTAATACAAAGCTCCGAATTACGGTTAATTGGTCAATAACATGTTGTTTACGCTCAGGGTCACAACCTAGACTATCAAACCACGTATGTTGTATATGCTACCTTTATCCATGAGTGGTCGTTCCTAATGATTAATGTCGACTTCGCAAAATAGTCTTGAGAAACTTTTTATGGCATTTATATTCTACTCTTAGGACCATTATTACAACTTGCCGTTAACTAAAGGCAGGATTTTAATGGGCAGATAAATTGTTTTTCATTATTATAAGTGGACAATAAGGTCGAAGTGAGCGTTAAGCTAAAGGGAGGATCATCCTACCTTTAACTTTTAAAGTTAAGTTAATGCTAGAACTTGCCATATTATATATTATTTTCAATATGATAACTTCAAATATAAATTAAATGAGAAAACACAACAACAAAAAAAGAGGCCCTTCGTTGCCACTGCGTTAAAGAAAAACACTTGTTTAATGGAGCAGTCTTATCGACTTTTCTCCGGCATTGCCATATTTTTGAAAAGGATAATTTATTTTATTTGTAAGTTGTAATAACGAAAATAAGTTAAAGGTAAGTTTACAGTACCCTTTAGCTAAAGGTACCTGTTGAAAGAGGTAATCGCCTCACTAATGGCTTCCACTTGGATTTTGAATAAAAGAAAAATTAGCGCTCAATTCAATTCAAGTTTATTAGCTAATGTATCTTAGATTAAAATTCCTATAATTTTTAATTCATATTAACAAACTTTATATACATTTTCATATACAAACTACTTACTTTATGGTATGAGAACCATTAGATATTAACAAGGTTCTATATAGAAGAGTTTTAATTAATGTGTTAGACTTAAGGAAAAATACCACGTCAGCTAAGTACGACAATTCTTCTAGAATGTAAGATGGAGTTACATATAACACGCGGGAAAATTATTAAATATAATGTGACGTAAAATGTAAAAGAATAATATAAATAATGTGGCCAATTAAGCTGTTTTAGTCAGTGGCGACAACATTGTCCCCCGCAGTTTGACAAGAAGTATCTTCGCCGTCAAATTCTGGTAAGGAAGCCACGTCCAAGACTGCAAGTTTAACCACAGGCCTTTCCATGATACCGTTCGTTGTTAGCACCTTTGCACTTCTTACTTGTTCATCTTTTGCCAATCTCGTCTCCAAAACTTTTCCTCTTGGCCAAGTATTTCGAGGAAGCGACGGATCAACTACAATAACTAAGTCCCCCTGACGTAACGTCTTTTGTTTTTCAAACCACTTAGATCGGCATGTTATTGAAGGCAAGTATTCTGTTAGCCATTTTTTCCAGAATATGTTAGCATATTGTTGTGATACGAGCCAATTGTACTTTAAGACTACACCACTGTCGTTGCAGCTAGATAATGGTTTCAGACCACTGGAGCTACCCACTAGAAAATGATTAGGAGTTACAGCTTCATTAGTTATATCATCTAATGGGACGTAGGCAAGTGGCCTAGAATTTATAATATTTTCCACTTCTAGCAGCATACTTAACAACAACTCATCACTTGGAGCTCTTGAGTGCATTATGTTATACAAAACTGTCTTAATTGAACGTACTAAGCGTTCCCACGCACCTCCCATATGAGGAGAACCTGGCGGGTTAAAATTCCAAGTCGTTGTAGTACTGGTAAAAGTTTTAGTAAATTCATTTTTGTTTACTTCTGTCAGTGCCTCACGAAGTTCCCGCTCTGCTCCAACGAAGTTTGTACCGTTATCACTATAAAATTCGCGCGGAACACCTCGTCTAGCCATAAAGTTGCGAATGGCAAGTATACACGAACTAGTGGTTAGTGAGTGCGAAACCTCTATATGCACGGCTCTTATCGTCAAACATGTAAAAAGAACACCGTAGCGTTTTTCTTTATGGCGGTTTACTGTGACCATTAGTGGACCAAAATAATCAACTCCAGTATAAGTAAATGGAGCTGTGTAAGCAGCAAGTCTAGCCCTTGGCAATTTAGCCATTTGAGGAGCTTTTGGAACAGCCTTATAAATTTTACACCATTGACATTTTCGAATTGTAGATTTAAAAATTACTCTTAGTCTTGCAATTGAATATTTTTGCCTTATTTCGTTGACAACTGTTTCATGGTTCAAGTGGCGATACCTTTGATGGTAGTGCATAATAATTAAACCAGTAATGTAGCTGGTCTTAGGCAATATTATAGGCTGTTTTTGTTCCTGAAACATATCTGCGTCTTCTAATCTACTGTCTGCTCATAAAATGTCATTTTCATCTAAAATAGGAGACCTTTTGTAAATTTTACTTGATTTCGGGATACATTTTTTACTTTTGAGGCATGAAATTTCCATAGAATATTCTTCATGTTGAACCTGCTGATATAAATAGCGTTCTGCTTTTAATAACTCTTCCTGAGACAGTTCGTCTTTTTTGTGATCTTTTGTTTGGCAATTTTTAATAAAGCGAAAAACAAAGGCAGTAGCACGTAACATGCGGCTCCATTTGGAAAAACGAGTTTGTAATATCAAAGGTTCTGAAGTAGTAATTTTAAGATGGTATTGAGTCATCTCCTCTGAGGTTGTTTCTAAACTAATATGCTCTGTTGGCCAATCGACTTCTTGTTGATAAAGGAATTCAGGACCTAAAAACCACCTGTTTGAATTACTGATCTCAGGCACTCGGGCCCACTTAGTAGCTTCATCTGCTACATTTTGTTTTGATTTGATCCATCGCCAATCATTAATTGAAGATAATTCTAAAATCTCGGAGATTCGAAAGGCCACGAATTGACTATATTTTCGATGGTCAGACCTAATCCAACTAATAACTGTTTTGGAATCCGACCAGAAAAATTTTTTTGAAACTTTAATTTTGTGTTTTTCACAAATAAATTTTGCAAATCGTGCTCCGATTAAAGCTGCCATAAGCTCCAAACGCGGAATGGAGGTTATTTTTAGTGGAGAAACTCTAGTTTTAGAGCCAATAATAGAGCAGATTATTGTTTCATTTTTGGCCATACGAAAATAAGACACCGCGGCGTATCCATCTTTACTCGCATCGACAAAAGTATGTAATTGGATTTCAATTTCGTCATAGGTGGGCATTGTTTTTAAATAGCATCGTGGAATTTTAATTTTTTCAATGTTTGGTAGAAAGTTAAGCCATAGCGTCCATTTTTTCATTACTTCATGCGGAATCTCCTCATCCCAGTCCAGTTTATGTCGCCATACTTCTTGAAGTAAAATTTTTGCATACATAATTACGTTGCCTATTAGGCCTAGTGGGTCGTCAATCGACATTATTAAACGAAGCATCTCACGTTTAGTAGGTTTTACTTTTCCAGAAAATATTTCGGTTTTGATAAACCTTTCGGAAATTTTAAAAGTAATAACGTCTTCCTGATGTTCCCAAAAAACTCCAAGAACTTTTTCGATTTGTTTCTAGCCGACAAGATTTAGGCATTTCGTAGCACTGACATTTTCATCTGAAACTGAGTTTAAAACGCTTTTGTCATTAGAGATCCAATGCCTGATGTTAAACCCACCTTGACGATGTATAAACTTTACATCTTTAATTAAATTAATAGCCTCTTGAGAAGTATCAACTGAATATAAGAGATCGTCTACATAATGGTTTTCTTTAATAACCTCTGCAGCTTCAGGAAACTGATTTTCAAATTTTGCGGCATTTAAGTTCTTAACATATTGGGAAATGCTAGGGGCACACGTGGCCCCGAATATCATTACATCCATAACATACACTTCAGGTTCTTTACTTTGGTCGATATTGCGCCACAAAAAGCGCTGGGCATTTCTGTCTTCTGGACGTATAAAAATTTGGTGGAACATTTCTTCAATGTCTCCGCATATTGCAACAGCTTTTTTACGAAATGAAAATAAAACAGCTGGTAACGATGCTAGAAGATCTGGGCCTTTTAATAAGAATGAATTTAATGATAAACCGTTTGTTGTTGCTGCTGCGTCCCAAACGACTCGTGATTTACCAGGTTTATTTTTATTAAAGACTGCAAAAATAGGTAGATACCACACTTTACCACCAGTATTGATTTCATCCTGGTTTAATTTACGAATATAACCTTTGCGCATGTACTTTTCAATTGTACTTTTAAAAACCTCACGTAGCTCGAAATTTTTCAATAATTTACGTTCCAGGCACAATAATCGTTTCATTGCCATATCAAAACTATCTGGTAAATTATATATATCGAATCTCCACAGTAAAGGAGTTTCATAATGACCATTGGACTTTTGCCTCGTATACTGATTTAAAAGACTAAGTGCCCTTTCATCTTCCTTATTTACAAGTGGATCTTTGCAGTTTATACCAATACTGTCAAGAGAGTAAAATCATTTAACTATTTCGTCCAGACTTACATCGGCCTTACAATCGCATTCATGAAAATTTAAATGATTAATTGGTGTATTTTTTTTTATCAACTACCCCGTAAATCAACCATCCGATTTTCGTACACACGGCAACTGGCTCATGGAGAGCACCCTGTCTTATTTTGGTTGAAATTCCCAAATTAAAGTTATTAAGACCAATTAAGATCTTTGGTACAGCATTTTCAAAGCTTTCAATGGGTAAATTGCGCAAATACGGAAATTGTTTCGCTAAACTTTCATAATTTAATGATTGTGTAGGTAGTTTTAACGATGCTACCGTATTAACATTAATTGCAATAGTTTTCTTTGTTTGGCCAGAAATTTTAATTTTTATCTTTTGAGAATTATTTTCCCATATTTCCATTCCTCCAGTCCACTTTAAGCATAGAGAACTGACTGACCTTTGAACTCCAAGTTCATCAATTAAGCTTTCATCCATTAAGCTTATAGAGGACCCTTCGTCGATGAACGCAAACGTATTTACTTCCTTTTTATCACCATGGATTGTGATAGGCAATATTTTAAACAAAATTTGCATTGAATTGTTCCTATGTGCATTGATCGCAGCAGAGTTCTCAGTTGTTTGTTGGTCGTTGTTATTAGTGTTGTTATTCAATCTGTTATTAAAATCAGCATGTAGAGAGGAATGATGATAATATTCACAACCATCTATACCACACTTCTGCTTCTTTTTGCATTTAAATAAACAGTTTTTACATAATTTATATTTTCTTACCACGTTCCATTTTTCACCACGATTAAGAGAGATAAATTTTTTGCAATTTGCTATTGCCGTACATTTGTTGTTGTTGCAAACAAAACACTTACGATTATCAATATGTGTATTAACATATGTCCCTTTGTTGTTATTATTACTTATTCTTTCTCTTTTATTACTTTTACTTGCACAGTCAACTGTTATACTGCTAGCTGTAATACCTATATTAAAAAGACATCTGTCAAATTCATATAAATTAGGTTTTTTGTTTTGATTCAACAGCAGAGTTTTTTGCATTGCCCATTGCATTTGATACGAAGGTGGAAGCTTTTGTATTAGGTCTTGAATTAGTGATGAATTGTTTAATTCATCGTGTAAACTAGCAGCAGTAATAGTTAGTAAGAGTCTTTAAATTACTTTCATCAACTTTTGGTGTGCATTTTATTCTTTCTTTTACAGAATTTATGATTTTTTCTGGTTGGCCAAACAGCATGTGAAGCGTTTGCATAATGCCAGGTACATTTGATGGATGCACTAACATATGCTGAACACTGCGGTAAGCATCTCCTTGAAGGGCTTTGCGAATGCGTATGAGGTTTTCAGCATTAGTGAACGCACAGGCTGCAGTGGACCACTCATATGTGGAGTGAAATATCGGCCATTCATCTGGTTGGCCGGAAAATATTGGAAGCTCTTTTGGCAGCGATTGCCGAGAACTGAGGTGGTTTGGCTGTAGCGTGGGTGGTAGTACAATCTGAGATGATGGATATGGTGTTGCATTTGTATAATTAAAATTCTGTGGCTGTGCAATAAATTCCAGTGGACGTGAATTAAACAAATCTTGTGGATTGTTATTAATTGTATTACATGAATTAAAAGTTGGCCTACTAAGGCCTGTAGTAAGAGTGGTTTTTGGAAGCTGCATTGGTTGGTGGTAAACATTGCTAGTGGTTGTGTTCGCAGTACAAAACGATGGTGCAGTTAAAAATATGGATGAATTTATGGCTGTAGACGCGACCGGTTGTGGCTTAAAAGTTGTTGAGTTTTCTATATTAGCAGAAAGGTTATTCGGTACAGAGGTGAAATAATTAGTCTGTTCTGGCAAAGACATATTTTTCCCTGTACTGCTTAAAAGTTGAGCTGATTTCTGTTTACCGCTAGTATTAGTTGTGGAATTAGGTACAGCGGCCGTATCAAGCGAGACTGGAGGTTGATTATTCTTACTTGTGTTATTGCTATTATTATTATTATTGGTATAAATATTATTAGCAAGTGTAGTAGACATATCAGAAGTTTCAGTAGTAAAAAATGTTGCACGATTAAGAGCAGAATTATTAACAGTATTAGTGATTGTGGTTAAAGTGTTATCAGATTGATTTTCTGATGATTGTGTTTTATTTTGTGACTGAATTATCCAGTTTCGTACAGACTGGCTCTTGATGGATGATGTACTACTAAGATTTTCAGCCTCTTCAAGAAGTTGGTATTTTCTATCTAAATAGTCTTTCTCGAGTTTTCCTCTTCTTCTAGTTTTTTCAGTTGTAACTCAAATATTCGCGACTGCGAAGCACGAGAATGATTTGAGGCCCTACTTACGGTACTTAATGAAGGTGAATTTGGCCTCATAGCTGAACAAGCAGGACATTTAAAGGTTATGTCGTCAGCGGCCTTCACACAATTTCCGTGAAATATATTATGGCAGATAGTGCATGTAGCCATATTTCCGTCAGAGGGATTTTTGTATTGTGTACAAACTTGGCTATGTAGTTTATTCTGATCCGTCGACATTATAAAGAGATTTGTACTTACTTAGATTGGCAAATTTAAGACGCTTTAGGTACTTCCTCTGTCTGAAGTGATGACGTTTTTGGAAATAATGAATGTCATAAAGAATTTTAAAATGTTGAAAGAGGTAATCGCCTCACTAATGGCTTCCACTTGGATTTTGAATAAAAGAAAAATTAGCGCTCAATTCAATTCAAGTTTATTAGCTAATGTTTCTTAGATTAAAATTCCTATAATTTTTAATTCATATTAACAAACTTTATATAAATTTTCATATACAAACTACTTACTTTATGGTATGAAAACCATTAGATATTAACAAGGTTCTATATAGAAGATTTTTAATTAATGTGTTAGACTTACGGAAAAATACCACGTCAGCTAAGTACGACAATTCTTCTAGAATGTAAGATGGAGTTACATATAACACGCGGGAAAATTATTAAATATAATGTGACGTAAAATGTAAAAGAATAATATAAATAATGTGGCCAATTAAGCTGTTTTAGTCAGTGACGACAACAGTACCTTTAACTAAACCCAAGTTTAACGGCAAGTTGTAATAATGGCCCTTTGAGTTTTAGCCTGGAGTCTGCTGAGAGGAAGTCACTTAAAGATACATCCTATATATAAAAATGAATGTGTGTTTGTTTGTATGTTTGAATTTTATAGACGATTAAACGGCTGAACCGATTTTCTTGAAATTTTCACAGTATCTTCCTGTATGTCTGGAAGGAGTTATAGGCTACTTTTTATGTTGATATTCCAAATGGGCGAGGGGCCATGCCCACGTATGCTACATACTTAATATTTAATTGCATTTGAAATATATTACTCATACGCATAGTAGTTACCCCTACAAGTATGCTATCTATGATTCCTGATGTATAAAACCAAAGAAAATAAAGTATAAAGAATGTGAATTTTGGCATATTTTGGAATATTTTTCAAAAATATTTCACGACGCGGGAGGAAAGATAGAAGGGAAGGATAAAGAAACCAAGAGCGTAACAATGTTCTCAATTGTTCTCATCGTGCGTTTTTGTTGTTTGACTAATTTTTTATTTATTCTTCTGAAACAGTGTTGCCACGAAAAAAAATTTTGTAACCAACATTTGTGAAAAAAATCACCAAATAAGAAAAAATATAACCAAAATTAAATTCATAGACTTTTGTTTTATTTTTTTTTTTTTCAAGTTTAAATTATAATTAATAAAAAATTAAACAAAAATAGGTTTTTTTTTTAAAGAAAAAGAAAAAAACCAAAAAAAATATAAGCGAGCCATTGATCAAAATATAAGCGATTTTGGTTAGAAATAACCAAAAACGGGAACACTGTCCTCAAATCACTTATTCTCAGACGTCGGCACAAAGAGGACATGAGAAAAATTATGACAGGCATGTTTAACCCAGAGGAAAATTGTTAGTAATATTTTCAAATCTACTTATTAACCCAATAATATGTATATGTGAGCGAAAAGTATAGAACAATTGTACTGCGCTAAAAACCTAAAACCACCGTATTTTACTTGGCAAGTATTCTTCCAAAAATCGAAATCATTTCTCATTGATATTAGTGAATCATACTGTAATATTTCTTTGGGTGTAAAATTGAAGTCTGAAAAAAGCGAAATGAACATTTTCCTTTAGAAGCTGACAAGCAATTGAATGCATTTTTACGCTCTCATGATGAGAGCAACACATTGTTACGCTCTTTGTTTGTGTTTATTTTCCTTCTGTCTTCCGCCCCCCTCATCCAGAAATGATTTTTTAAAAAGATTTTGGTGAGAGCGGGTCGTAATGCTACTTCTACATAATGCGTATTCTTTATATCCATATTCTTTGATAAAACTTAATGGAATTGGATATCACTCATACGTCACATGTGTAGTTTTTTTAATGAATTTTACATCTATATAAACAAAAATTAATGTGTGTTTATTTGTTTGTGTGTTTATTTGTTTGTTTGAAGTCTATAGACGGCTAAACGGCTGGACCGATTTTCTTGAAGTTTTGACAGTACCTTCCTGTATATCTGGAAGGAATTATAGGCTACTTTTTATTTTAAAATTTCAAGAAGGCGGAGTGCTACGCCCACATATTCAATAAGTATTTAATGTCGCATATCTCATAAACTGCGAATTTTGTATGGGCGACTTTGACGTATATATAAACAAAATGGGCGGATTGGCTATAGTGGGTGTGTCACTTCCAATATAAAAAATATTAAATTATTATATCTATGAAAATATCACAGTCAGAGCCCTAAAATTTTTTCGAATCCACTTTAGTATCAATATGAATATTTTCGACAAAAATGGGCTGACTAGGAAAAGTGGGCGTGGTACTTCCCATATGAATTAAATGTAAAACTTCTTCTATCTCGGACATCACCTATATATAAAAATTAATGTGCATTTGTTTGTATGTTTGAAGTTTATAGACGACTAAACGGCTGAACCGATTTTCCTACTTTTTATGTTGATATTTCAGATGAGAAAGGTGCCACTCCCACATATACTACATAACCTACTATTGTAAGATAATAACAAAATGGATATATTGGAAAAACTATATCAGCAAGATACCTCAAATTTTGTACAAGTAACTACGGTTTTAATATAAATATTTTGGACAAAAATAGGCGACCTATCATTAGAGGACAATGCACCTTCCATATGAAGTAAATACTAAAATCTGCCTAACTGAAGAACTTTAACAGTTAGAGTCCCCAATTTTGCATAAATAACTTTTGTTTAAATATAAATATTTTGGACAAAAATAGGAAGTTCAGCAAAAGCGGGCGTGGCACCTCCCATATGAAGTAAATACTAAAATCTGCATATCTAGAACACCAGAACAGTTAGACTGCTAACATCTTGTACGAATATCTAAAGGTTCAATATCAATATTTTTGTTAAAAATGGGCTATCAAGCATTATGGGCGTGGCAAACTCCATATGAACTAATTATTAAAATCTGTATAAAAAAACTATAAAAGCTAGAGTCCCCAATTTTGTATTCCAGCTATAGGAAGGTGGTGCCTCTCTGATTTGTGGGTGTAGAAATTATTATATCTTGAAATATGCAATAGTAAGGTATATGACCCTTAAATTATTGAGTTTGAAATTTTCAACTCATATGTACTAAAGTTCATACTATTTAAATATTTATCTTGGAAAACATATACGTACATACATATGTAATAGTTATGTTATTGTTTACTTCTAAAAACGGGTAACTAATAAAACTATTATTTATTTGAAAAATACATTAGGTAAACTTTATAATAAGCATTTTAGTGGGCAATGAATTCATTACTTTTAATTACCTAAGTAATAAAATGTAAACTGTCAATATTTTTCGCAAATAAAATAAGTAGTTGCAAAACTCATCAAAAAAATTACCTGTGACCGACGCAAACACAATTATTTGTTAAATTTTAATAACATTAATTTTCTTCAAAAGGTTTTTGACTTGAACCGATTTCATATTAGGCAAAATATAAAGAAATAAATATAACACGCATTCGGTTTTGAAATTCAGTTGAATCTTTGATTCTAAACAAGTTAAACGTTACCTGAGTGACATTTATTTTGCAACAATTTGTAAAAATGCCCCGAATAAAAGCATCTAAAATGCATTGCGTTTGCAATCCCAGAGAGCAAATGAAAGTTCGGAAGACGTGAAAGTCGCCTCAGGACTGAAAGGAGTCGAGCTTCAACCTTTAGAGTAGAACGCCTTGAAGGCCTACGACAACGCGCCACAACAGCAAGAGCTACTGAAACACTTTCAGAAAGCCAAGAGCGCCTTAAAAGCTTCTGAAACGCCGTCAGAACGCGAAAGACGTCTTGAAGGTCTTCGACAACATGCCACAACCCCACGAGCTACCGAGATATCGTTGGAACATGAAGGTACCACAACAGCACGAGCTAATGAAACAGAAGTCCAACATGAATCACGAGTAGAAAGTCAGTGGATTCGAACATCAACAAGAAGAGCAGCAAAGAACAAAATCATAATCGAATGGCGGTGAATCGCCGTAATGTTTTTCATGGATACTCAGATATTGCATTTAACTACAGATCTGATATAGATGACCACATAATCGCTATTCATACTGATAGAACTCCAGAACTCCAACAATGGCGTAACAATTTTGATGGTGGGCGATCCAGTTGCATCACGAGATATGTATTTAATTCCGATGGGGGTAGCGAAGCACACCGGGTATTAGCTAGTATGTATATATATTTCATATTTTGTACTGTTTAAGCTGTATGAGCCAGTGTTGAACCACACTCTCGTCTCATAAGACAACAAACTACTACTAGACTACGGCAACTTAATTTTACTTAGTTTCCCATAAAGTGTTATGCTTATTATTTTTTACATCCCTGTAAACCTAATACACTTTCAATACAATGTTATATAATGCTATCGCAAAAAAATAAAATAAAAATATCTTTTGAGTAGAGCAAGTGATTTCTATATGTATGTATATGAGAAATTTAAAGGAACAATTTAAACTTATTATTCAGTACAAAGTACGCATAAAGTCACACACTGTTATTTTAAGATTGTCCTTGGTAAAAGGCAACAACTGATGTCTCTGGATTACAATTGTTTTGAATATGAAATGTACGACAGCTGTTGTAATATGCAGTAGAGAATATGTCACCTCGTATGAATCTAAATGACAAAAAACAAAGAAAATATCTCTTTATTGTGTCAATATTTCAACAATGTTAAGTATTGAAAAATTTTTCACGTTATCGCGATGTTTTTCTTTTTCGAAAGTAATTTCATAAAAAATTTAAAATGTAACTAGGCATTGAATGATATTTTTTTATTCCACTTACCTATGTGTATTGCATAACAATCAATATATGTGTATCAAAGATCAGCAATGAGTATCCAAAAAGATGAGTGGATCCGTATCATACTCATACTAAAGGGTGATTTTTTAAGAGCTATAGGAAAATTAAAAAAAAAACACATAAAATTCAGAAAAATGCATGAAATCTTTATTTGAATCGATAGTACGGTCCATATAATTTAATGTTTGAAGATTATTTCATGCAAATATTGACCGCGACTGCGCCTCAAATGGTCCATCCCCTTAGTCCAATTTTGGCATACTCTTTCCAACATTTCGGCCGGTATCTCACGAATAAATGCGGACAATTGACCGGTCCCGATCGTGAAATAAAATGTTCACCGAACTCGCCTCTCAATAAGTCCATTGTTACGCGTGCTGTGTGGCATGTGGCACCGTCTTGTTGAAACCACATGTCATGCAAGTCAAGGTCTTGCATTTTGGGCAAAAAAAAGTTGGATATCATCTCACGGTAGCGCTCACCATTCAGAGTTACGTTACGATTTGCAGCATCTTTGAAGAAGTACGGTCCAATGATGCCACCAGCCCATAAACCGCACCGAACTGTGACTTTTTCTGGATGCATTGGTAGCTTTTGCAATGCTTCTGGCTGATATTCACTCCAAAATCGACAATTCTGCTTATTTACGTATCCATTGAGCCAAAAATGAGCTTCGTCACTAAACGCAATTTTTCGATAAAGAAGGGATCTTCGGCCAACTTTCCAAGAGCATATTCACCAAAAATTCTGCGTTGCGGTAGGTCGTTCGGTTTCAATTCTTGCACCAGCTGTATTCTGAAAGGCTTCACACCTAAATCCTTCCGCAAATTTTCCACGTTGTTGAGTAACACAGGCCCAATTGCTGCAAACGGCGACGAATCGATAATTGATGGTCATTATCACTGGCCGATACAGCTGCGATATTTCCTTCAGTTCGCACTCTACGCAAGCGTGTTGGTGGTTTAATGTCCAACAATGTAAACTTGGTGCGAAATTTAGTCACAATAGCCCGAATAGCCGCTTCAGTGGGTCGATTAAACTGACCATAAAATGGAAGAAGCCCGCGATGAACTTTCTGAACAGAGCACGCATTTTGATAATAAAATTCAATGATTTGCAAGCGTTGTTAGTTTGTAAGACGATTCATGGCAAAATTATAGACCAAACTGAAGATGTTTGACAGTAAAACAAAACACGAAACGTGCGCGAGCTGTTTAAACCAGTGTTGCCAAAAAGATAATAGCTAAAAGATCACCCTTTACTTATATTCAAAGTTTGAAGTACTCATCGTAATCATACTAACAATACGCATGATGTTGTTGATTTCGGCTCTTATTTAATCAACATTTATAAGAATCACAAAATAAGTATGATTCGCATACGAACACTACAATACTCACTAGAAGGTTGTGTGTTTGCTTTGTATTTTTCTTTTTCCTTTTTTTTAAATGCAACAACAACTAAGACTGGCAATTTTGATAAATGATTCGAATCACTCTAAAACTCCGAACGTTCGACTCCGAACGACAGATTTTTGCAAAATTTTTAATTACTCTTAGAGTTTTTGCCAGAAATCTGCTGAGAGGATGTCACCGAAGAAAAATTTTCCCATAATTCGTTTTGATGAAGATCTTTGACCTGGGATTTGAATCTTGGCTTGACGTCTAATAAGCCCACACACTACCTATTAGACTATGGCGACTTATTACAAGATGTAAAATTTGGTATCAACTCTTCGGTGAGAGACTTTGCAATGGGGGGGAGACGACAAAACCTATCTTTTGCTATAATTCATGTGTCGGAAAAATTTAATAACAAAAGCAAAAACAACAACAGTAAACAGCTTTAGTACTAGAGTAGGTATTACAAACGTACGAAAAACAAAATGTTTAATCAATATTACTTCCAAGAAACATAAATGTGTCACCATATGCCAACAGAGATAACCATAATGACATCAACGATATTGTTTTGCGTTGGTATATTGCAAGTGGCTGTGACAATCACATGACAAACACCAATTATGGTATGTAACATGGGAAATATGAGTAACAATGTTTTTGTTGAATGTACGAGAGATATTAATTTAAACATTTGAAATTGGAGCAGGAAAACGCAAAATTGAAGAAGACGCACAAGATTTATGTTGAAATTCTTTTTTTTGTTTTGTGAAGTGAATAACCAAAGGGAGCAAAAAAATTGTTTTTGTTAATATTTTTATCACTGGTGACATTTTTCTTACTTCAGACAGAATTTAAAAAGGCTTATATCGTATATATGGTTAAGCAAATGAAGATTGGGTATAGAAGACTAGGCCATATGTCTGATAAGAATTTAAACAAGAACAGAAAAATCTTCCTTTAGCATTAATTTTAATTTTTAAATTTAAATATAAGAGTTATAGTGTTACGTTTTTACCTTTTTAAAAACTTTTAGAATATTTTTTATTTTATTTATTTAAGTCAGTGGACAAATTCGTTACTGACTAATAACAAAAATAGGTACGAATAAAATTAAATAGAATTACAAACAGTTTCTCCAAAAATACAAATAATTGTTACAATAAAAATATGAAAAGTTATGAATTGAGAAAAGCAATGACGTTCCGTTTTATAACGAAAGAATTGCAAATAAAATGATAACAAATATGTATGTGTTTGGTTTCAATTAAATTCTTTATTGTTCGCACTACTCTATGTGCCACCGTTTACAACGTGGCACCGTTTATTACGTGGAGCGTATCCTAAGACTGAAGAAGAGAGATCTCGAGGCTGCGGAACATGCAGGCACGCAGGCATAGATGACACTTGCACAGGTGTCAAACGTAATCCGACACAGGGACCTGGACGAGAGGAATAGTGGAGACACGTAAATGTCTCCTCAACTTTCGATACCCAATCCGGACGCGGATATGAACACACAGGGGCCAAATGGCCAAAAGGACTCCACTCCGAAGTAATACCACCGTAGTTCCGGAGTGGGCACAAGGAGTCCACGAGACGAGGGGGGTTAGGGTTAGGAACATTCACCCCTCCTCGGCTTAAAAAAAAAACGGTTTACAACTTGACGGTACAACAACAATTTGTTTGTTCGATTTCCCTCTTTGCTTACAACGCAAATCTTTTCAACGCCTATCTTCAAACTCCGACTGATCTCTTCACACGCAACGTGTCTTCACACAAGACTGACTGAATTTGTACTACTCGTTGTCTGCTTTGTCTTGCCTTTTTATATGCCCACATAATCTGTCTAATGAAGCTTCTTGAAGTCAAACGTTCGTTCATGTTGCTTGTTGTTGCGTTCGCTTACTTGTCTATCCCCTTTTCTTTCATACTGATGTTGTTGGTTTACTTGTAACAAGTTCGTTGTATTTGTTTGTGTAGCTTTTTGTTTATCGTTTTCGTAACATTTGGGGATGATTTTTTCAGATAATTATTTGTAAAACTAATCAAAAGAAAATGTAATGTATTTGTAATTAAGAAAATTGTCTTTTTGGAACGCTTTTGCAGAACTGCGGCTTTCGGTGCACAGCCGTGTCCATATTTTTCGGAATAAAATGAAAAGGATGAATAGAACGACTAGGATCCATGCATGATTTGAAGTGAATTAAACAGTCAATTTTGGTCAAAAGCTGCCAATGCAGCTTTCCGACTTGAAGAATCATCTAAGGAAAATGGTTGGACCGCCAACAGAATACAAAATTTCATGGAGTTTTTGGATTTTCCGCTTTAACGCTTCAAAAGAAAATGTCAAAAGTTGATAGCAAATCTAAAAAGTGTATCGTAATGGGGTAAAGCACCGAAAATTAAAATTATTGGATTATTATATAAATAATTATCAGCCGGGTTGTATTGTTCTTAGAAGACATAAAATTAAACTCAACATTAATAATGATTATGTATTGTGCTATAAACACATTAGAGGGGCTAAGTACCCCAAAATTTTGCGATTAGCCCAACAGATGTGCTTTAATTATCTCAGAGGCTAAATTTTGAACAAAAAATAAAAAGAATTGAATGGAAAATTTTCAGAGTTTCGTATTACTTGATAGAAGAATATAAATTCGATGAAGATTTATACAAATTAAAATCTTAAATGATTTTCATCTACTGTACGACATTAATAGGCATATAATCACATTGGTTAAATATCTTATGACGCCTATAGTATAGACACACTGGCTCAAACAAGTCTCCGTACTCCAAGCGGGCGGATAAAATTTTCGCAAAACAGCACTACTTTCCTGTTCTGAAAAAAATAAAATTATTTTATTTGTGCTTACTGTAGCTACTACATACAAAAAATTTATTAAAAAAGGTTAGTTCGAAATATTAATTCAAACAGTTTACCTTGGCATTGTTAGCATAGCGATTTTTTAAAAATTGATTACTTTTCGCAATCGTTGAGTAATTCCGGCAGCTCCGTCAAAGTAGGAATGGACCTCTCCGAACCCTTATCATGCGACCTCTTCAACTTCGCCATGAAGTAAAGATGTACGGCGTATTAATTCTCAGATTACGGCTGTGCAGAAACCTCTCTCGTACAACAAAACTAATACTCTACAAGACGCTCATACTACCCGTGCTTCTTTATGGCGCAGACGCGTAGACCATATTAAGTACTGATGCAGCAGCCTTGAGAGTATTCAAGGGAAAAGTTCTACGTAAGATCTTCGGTCAAGTGCGAGTTGGCGATGAGCTCCTCAACGTCATAGACATCGTGCAGCTCCGCCGAGACGGGTATTTGATGCAGGGATCTGCGGAAATCTGCGAAGAGGACGACGTTGTATGCGTTGGAAGGACCAAATCGATTAAGCCCTGTTATCGATTGGTATGACCAACTGACATAGAGGCACCTGCAAGGATGTGTTGCTGCAGGCCGAAATCCGTTAATTGGCCCTGTTGATCAAACGACGGATCACTCTTGCCAATAGGTGGTCAATAGCTGACCTGTACAAGTTGAACTTTTAAAACAATTTTATTTTATTCGAATGTGATTACTAGTTTTTGAAATATTGTAAAAATTGTCTTCGCATGCTTGGTGTACGGTGACTTTTTTGAGTCAGGTTATATATATATGTATATTTATGTATATATATATGTATATGTACTGCTTCATCATAGTCGCAGTATTCATATTGCAATATAAAATACAATACAAGTCCATAATTTTATGCTAAAGACAAAACAGAAAAGCATTACATCATCAATAACTAGAGGGCAAGTATTTTTATTTTATTTGGTTTTCAAAACAAATTAGTGAGAGGATGCAAAAAAGAAAAGAAAATTGCTGCAATAAAATAACAACAGATGCTTTTGATTCTACTTAAAACAAATGAAGACATAGCAAGCGGGTGAAAAACCCCTTATTTTTCCAAATCTTTTTACTTCCACTAAGCAGAACACCAACAAGAGAATCAATTTAATGGATTTTATAATGAAATTTAAAAGTTTTTGTGGCCTTAGGATGCCATACAGTTTAAAAGACAAAAAGAGTTAAGATGTCTTTTCAAACAATAAATGTTTTAAGCCACCAGAATATGCAAGCGCTAGTCTGTATCCCGTTTTGCTTCAGGGACACAGAAAAAAATTAAATAAAACAAAAAATAGACGTCATCATTAATTATCCAAAGCCAAGCCTTGGATAAAAAATATTTATAATGGGGAATATTTGAATGGGGAATATTTCGTTTTAATTCATATCTTCCTCTTTATTGCTTTGTTTATTAAGTTTTAGAGTTTCAATATATTGCTACGAAAATGGAAACGCTGTATAACGAACTTATTGCAAGTAAACCAACAACATCAGTATAAAAGAAAAGGGATAGTCAAGTAAGCGAGAACGGAACAACAAGCAATGCTAACAAAATACACAAACAGCAATGAACCATCATCAGACTACGTGATCATATAAAAACGCAAGACTACGAGTAGTAAGAATTCAGTCAGTCCTGTGTGAAGACGCGTTGCGTGTGAAGAGAACAGTCGTGGTTTGAAGATCGAAGTTGTAAGTGCTTCCGCGAACACAAGTGATGAAAATTTAGCAAACAAACACCGCGTGGTGGTCTCATATTCCCAGTCATAAATAGAACATACTAAAATCCAAACATATAGCAACCAGAGATCACCAATGAATCGGTTTTTCGTTACTCATAAGTGCTCATGAAATTTTAAGTATGAGTGAGTCAGCAGTATTGAAATTCAACTACTCTGAGTACGAATCATTACAACATTGATTTATAACTACAGGCTGCAATGAGTATGAGCACAACGTTTGCATCAAACTCATAACATTCGAAATACAGCGAACTCGCGAAAACCTGAACACTCGAAAGTGTGAACGTCTCAGAAACGTGAACGAATTTATTTTTCCACAGAGTATTCTAAAACGTGAACAAAATCTGAAAGCTCTAAAACGTAAACACTTTTTTTATTTTTTAATCTGTTTTCAAATTGGGAAATCCCCGAACTACAGTTTATTTATTTGTTTACTTATGTTTGAACTTCTTTTTCATTGTACATACTCCTTTATACATATATGGTTAGACCTGTTAGTTGCTGTTTGACATTACTACGAAGTGAATAAAAAAAAGTTAATTTGTGAAAGTGAAAAATGTCATTAAAAAAACCTGAAGTGTTAACTTTAAAAGATAATGTTAATATTATTGAGTTATTGCAAAAGGGTTATAGTATTAGTGGCTTGACAAGAAAATATGGAGTTCCAAAAGCAACAGTTTCTTTCATTAAAAAGAAAACCCGTGAAATTAATAATCGTATAAATAATACACTTTATGGCACTGGAAAGCGTAAAATATTACGTGCATCTGTATTTCCAAGAATGGAAAAGTCTTTATAAAAGGTTATTCCACATGCGAAAAAAAGAAATGCCGGTTAAATGCTGATGAATGCGGGTTATATTTGATGCAGTTGCCAGATAAAGCAAATGTGTCATCATTGGAGAAAAATGCTCCAGGCGCAAGGACGGAGAAACAAGGATTAACTTTCATGGGGTTGTTCAAATGCGTCAGGGACTCACAAACGTAATTTATTGGTATTTGGAAAATTTAAAAATTCACAAAGTTTCAAAAACTTTACTTGTCCAGTGAATTACGAATTTTTCAAGTCAGCATGGTTGACATGTAACATTTTTTATGACTGGTTTCATCAATGTTTTGTTAAAGAGGTAGATTTCAACTGACAAATTTAAACTGAAAACTTTGTTACAATTTTTGGCTTTAGGTTACTGAGTTCTTGACTAATTAATAATAAAATTAATTTAAAATAGTGTTTAGCATTTTACTTAATAAAATATCATTTTTCGTATTAAATAGCGTCATTTTTTGTTTTAAATTTGGGTACTCGATAACGTGAACAAACTCGAAAATGTGAACTGCCTTGGTAAAAATTAGTTGACGTTACCGCGAGTTCACTGTATGTTTGATTCACAAATTTAGAAAAATACTTATAAAATTCACAAAATTTACAGTGTAGTTGTGAGAAGCTAGGCCGTAATCCTGACTGAAGGGTTGTATTGGCAAATAATGTACATATGTATGTCGTTGCAGTTACAAAGGAAGAAGAAAGAGAAAGACAAAGATAGCAAGCAATGCAAACACACAACCTTCTAGTGAGTATTGTAGTGTTCGTATGCGAATCATACTTATTTTGTGATTCTTGTAAATGTTGAGTAAAGAAGAGTCGAAAACAACAGCATCATGCGTATTATTAAGTATGAGTACGATGAGTACTCCAAACTTTTAATATGGGTAGCATGAGTATGATATTGAAATAAGTATTATAAGTATTAGAAATTATGAGTATGATTCGAATATACCTTGCTGGTCTTTGGTGAGCACTAATTCTTTCATGGCTGTCATTAGATATATAAATTAGAAGAATCGATGTTTGTTGTCGCGCTGCCTTTAATGCAATAATTTCCGTATACACTCATGTATTCTATTTGTGTGAGATTGCTGTGGTTGCTGCATTGCGTTTATCGTGTTTATAGTAAAATGTTCAGATCTTAAGGAGTTAAATGGTGCTCACAGCAGTGTTTATATTTTATAGAAAAAAAGTTTGCATCTTATGCATATCCCTAGAGATTTAAAAGAAAAATATTAATAATAATTGAAAGATAGACCTCTACAACTCAAGTATTGATTTGTAAATGACTGGTTCTGGAGTAATTAAATAGCGAATATAGAGCAACTTATTTTTATATATGTAGATTATACGTATAATATTTTTTATTGAAAATTAAATTCACAATCTAAATAGATGGTTTATGTTATTCAAAAAACTAACAACATTGCTTATATCAAAAATTTTTTAAATTACTGGCTATATTACCCCATGTTAAAATATATTTTAAGTACTTCTAATATTTTTTTTACCACATTTCCGCTTTAAAAGTATTTAATATAGGTGTGTGTACTTTTAAAGAAATATTATGTATGTATGGATATGACTTTATTTAGGAAACAGCATAAACAATGAGAGTGGTATAAGCCGCTGCATGACGGTAAAACCTTACCAAACACATTGTGTGTGTAGAGGAAATGGTAATGACAAAGGAAGTGTACACAAAAGTGGTTAAACCTTGAGTGTTGCAAACTGCAAACTAAATGAAAATGAAAATTCAAAAAATGCTAAATTAATGTTACGTAAACATAAAGCCAACCCTAACAAACAGTGTTGGATATATGCATAATTAAACCATAAATATGGTACTTCAACGGTTCGCTTTCATGTGATTTCTTCACATTTTAAGAGGTCATTTTCACTGTTTGATCTCATTTACACTTTATTTCTTCTTTATTTGGCTGTTCTATTAAATTTTCTTACATAATTAAAACATTGTTTATTTTGCTACTTTGATAATGTATTGTTACGTTTTCACCTTTTTAAAAACGTTTAAAATATGAGTTCGTTGATTGCAAACAAAAAAAAAACAAATATGTTCGCACTACTTTTGTGTGCTACCGTATACAACTTGACGAATACAACAATATTTGCTTGTTCACTATTCTTCTCTACTGACACCTTTTGCGTAAGCAGCAACACTTGTACGTTAGATCTGTAAAGCGGAGATCTTCAAACCACGACTGTTCTCTTCACACGCAACGCGTCTTCACACAAAACTGACTGAATTATTACTGCTCGTTGCTTTTGTATATGCTCACGTGAACAGTCTGAGGAAAGTTCTTGAAGTAGAAGGTTCGTGTCTTCGCCTTCTCAAGATCTCTATTGCGACTTCATTGTTGTTTGTGTATTTTATTCACATTGCTTGTTGTTACGTTCTCGCTTACTTATCTATCCCCTTTTCTTTCATACTGATGTTGTTGGTTTACTTGTAACAAGTTCGTTGTATTTGTTTGTGTAGCTTGCTCATTTTAATGTTAAACGATATTACACTATTTCCATTTTCGTAACACTGTGCTGAATCTCTGACTTTTAAATGTATTGGTAAATGTGTATTAAAGGACATCAGAAAAAAAATTTTACAAACACTATCCACAAACTTTAGCGTTAATGTGACTTCACTACATGCACGTCAATGACCTAAGACACACTTCAAACATTTTCAATATTTTTTCTTTACAGCTTAGATTTAAGAACTAAAAAATAAATATTATTATCTTTCTTAATTTTGAAAATAAGACTAATAATCAGTACGACTGTTTCAATTATGTGGCTACCACTGTAATATACCTTGTTGTATACCATGTTTATGTAAAATTGAAGTTTGCATGCTTTATCCTAAAATTTACCGCTAGAGATACCACGGAAATGAAAACCAGAACAATTTGTAAACTTTTTAGGTACATATATACGCGTAGGTGTTGTTCATTAATTTTTTTTCTTTCCGGTTTTATTAACAGATGTTTGTAAATTATTCAAGAAGGGGAAAATAAAATTGTGAATAAATAAAATAATTTATGGAATATTATTCGTTAAAAATATGTCTAGGAAAATAGAAGACTAATTAAGTTATATAATGTTATGTAAAATGTATTAAAGATGGCTCATATTATTTTTTGGTTAATTGAGATATTGAATATTCTAATCGATATTGTACTACTTATAGCTAGAATCTAAAATTTTTAAATAAACACATTTTATTTTATCTGTAAATATACATACATACATAATTGGTAATTACAAGTCAGGATTACGGCCTAGCTTCTCAACACCACTCATGTTGTGTGCGTTAATTTTATACATGAGTGGCGGGACCTACAGTTTAAAGTCGACTCCGAACGACAGATTTGTTGAGAAGCTTTTTCATGGCAATTTTTAATATCAGAGTTTTTGCCAGAAATCTGCTGCGAGGAAGTCGCCGAAGAAATATTTTTTTTCATATTTCATTTTGATGTCTGACCTGGGATTCGAACTCGGGCCTTTCGTCTAATAAGCCAACACATTACCTACTAGACCACTACCTACTACAGAAAGAGTAAATTTAACTTGCACTAATACTTTTCATTTAACAATTGAATACTGATTACAATAAAAATTAAATTAAAAATCAGAAAATAAACATAATTTCTATAGAACATACATATAGTTGTGACCAGTTTGGAATTTATTGTGGAGACAATGTTCGGAAAAATTTGGAATTCGTTATGGTTATTACAATGTCAATGAATCCTCGATGAATCATACGACTGCTAATGTGAAGATATGATTTGCCTATCAAAGTCCGCACTTAATACTCTTGCACAAAATCCCGATATGACTTGAAGAGAGTATTTAGATATCATTTGGAAAAATGGGTACGTAATCGCTAAACATCAAACAAAAGTCAACCGAAAAATTTGACCATGAGTGCATAGCGTCAAATATCACCAGAAAACACTAAACAACACCCCAATGTGTTAAATAGGGTACTTGACCTTTACAAATATCCTACTAAATTGTCATATATTAGGCCTTTGAATTTTACTCTGAGTTCTTCTTCCCCTTCACTTTTTCTGGTGTTACCAGAATATTTTTCTTTTCTATTGTGGAAAACGTGGCTACGGAAATTTTCAGAAATCTGGCCAAAAACGAGATTTTGATTTTTTCACATGTAGTGAGTACGAGATAACTCGTAGTTGGTACTCAGGGAGTTAAACAATTTTTTCTTTAATAATAACACATAAATCTATACTCGTATATATCAAAATGAATGTTTGTTTGTATGTAACTTATAGAATCGTAAACTATACATTTGATCATGTTATGATCTTTAAAAAAGTTGTTGCGCATGACCCGACGAAGGTTTCTAAGTTCGTATGACCAATATCTGACAGGTGGCGCCACCGAAAATTACAAAAAATGAATTAAATCGTAAACATTTGATCATGTTATGATCTTTAGCAAAGTTGTTGCGTATAAGTCGACGAATCTTTATAAGTTGTTAGTACCCCACTGAAAATTACTCAAAATTAATTAAATCGTAAACTGTGCATTAGATCATGATGTAATCTTTAGCAAAGTTGTTGTGCATAAGTTGTTAGAGGTCGAAGTGTTGCGAATGCAACCTGTTATAATTCTATTCTAAGTATGCCTTGAACTTGTATATACTAATATGTATATTATATAGTATGCTTAGAATTTTTCATTATTATTTTTCAATATTATTTTATTCATTCGTCAACTTGAATTCAAAAAATAAAGAAGCCATTTTTATACAAACTGAAAACACGCTGTTGAATCACTTATAGGTTATGGGCCCAGTGCGATCTTAAAGCGTGTTAAATATATTCATCCACATAAAATTAATTGGAAGTAATTGAGACTATGGCGGGCTCTGTGGTGCGCATTGAATGCTGAAAATTACGACACATGGAAACTTCAACTGAAGGCAGTTCTAATTAAAAATGATCTGTGGTCATACACTCCCCGAAATATTTATAAGACCAAACGTATTTCTCGAAAAACTTAAAATCTTTTAGACCAATTCGTACCATTTTTGGGTTAAATATAACTAACTATAATATAAATCTTTTTATGTAAAAAAAATATTTTTTTCTTTGTTTAATAAAAGAATAGCACAAAATGAATTTCATTTTCAAACGAAAAAATTATAAGACCAAAATTAAATAATATTCACCTAAAGCTAAAATAACAATGATGAAAAACAACTACTGAGTAATTTTTGTATTTATTAGTAATTAGTGTGTCCACCGTGATTAATAATGACTTCCTGAAGTCGACGGGGCATATAATTTATTAAATTTTCAATGCAATTTTGACCAATCCTACTCCATTCTCTTATGATGGCACTTTTTAAGCATTTTACATCCTTATACTGAGTGTTATTATTGAAAACTTGGTCCGATAGTATTGCCCACAAAATTTTTTATCGGATTTAGATCTGGACTACATGCCGGCCAATTCAAAACTGGTATGTTTCTGGAGGACAGAAATGATTTTGTTGCCTTTGATTTATGGATTGCGGCGTTATCCTGCTGAAATATCCAATTGTTTCCTAACGAATCATCCCCAAAATTAATTAAAACGTCATCTAATAATTCAATATACTTCTCGCTATTCATTTTAGTTGATATGAAACAAATAGGAGTCCTTTCCGTAGTCGAAATCCCAGCCCAAACCATTACGGTGCCTCCACCGAAATTTCGCGACATTCACGTTGATTTTGTTTTTACGTGAATCCATCCAATATTTTTGGGAACCATCTGGGCCATCTAAATCAACTTTTTTTCATCAGGAAAAATAACTGATAACGTTGAAAAACTTCAACTAATGCCGCGAAATTTCGGTGGAGGTACCGTAATGGTTTGGGCTGTGATTTCGACTATGGAAAGGACTCCTATTTGTTTCATATCAACTAAAATGAATAGCGAGAAGTATATTGAATTATTAGATGACGTTTTAATTAATTTTGGGGATGATTCGTTAGGAAACAATTGGATATTTCAGCAGGATAACGCCGCAATCCATAAATCAAAGGCAACAAAATCATTTCTGTCCTCCAGAAACATACCAGTTTTGAATTGGCCAGCATGTAGTCCAGATCTGAATCCGATAAAAAATTTATGGGCAATACTATCGGACCAAGTTTTCAATAATAACACTCAGTATAAGGATGTAAAATGCTTAAAAAGTGCCATCATAAGAGAAAGGAGTAGGATTGGTCAAAATTGCATTGAAAATTTAATAAAGTATATGCCCCGTCGACTTCAGGAAGTCATTATTAATCACAGTGGACACACTAATTACTAATAAATACAAAAATTACTCAGTAGTTGTTTTTCATCATTGTTATTTTAGCTTTAGGTGAATATTATTTAATTTTGGTCTTATAATTTTTTCGTTTGAAAATGAAATTCATTTTGTGCTATTCTTTTATTAAACAGAGAAAAAAATATTTTTTTTACATAAAAAGATTTATATTATAGTTAGTTATATTTAACCCAAAAATGGTACGAATTGGTCTAAAAGATTTTAAGTTTTTCGAGAAATACGTTTGGTCTTATAAATATTTCGGGGAGTGTATGTCGATGGATCAGTTCCCTGTCCAGCAGCAGAAGCTGATGCTAATAAGTGGAGGCTCTTTGATCAAAAGGCTTGTGCGGATATTACGTTATCTATATCCCCATCAGAGCTGAATCAAATTGCAGAATGTCAGTATTCGAATGCAATGTGGTTGAAATTGAGGGACACGTTCGAGTCAAAGGGACCAGCAAGAAAGGCTACCTTTTTGAAACAGATTGCATTGGCGCGAATGTCCGAGAGCCAAAATATAAGGGGCCATTTAAACAATTTCTTCGATGCTGTTAAGAAATTGAGGGGGATCAATGTCATAGTAGGTGATGACTTACTTGCCATATTGTTATTGTACAGTCTCCCCACGTCATATGAGACATTTCGTTGCGCTCTCGAGACTAGAGATGAGCTTCCGTCTCCGGAAATTTTAAGAGTGAAAATTTTAGAGGAGAGTCAGTCACGCAAAGCTACCGGACAAAGTTGGCAAACATTTTTCAAAAGCCAACAGAGTGGACCACAAACGCAGCAACAACAAAAAACAGTCGATAAATTGTTACAAGTGTGGTAAGCCGGGCCATTTTGCAAGAAACTGCAAAACAAAAACAACAGAGAGGCAAGGTGGTAATGTAATCGAACAGCAGTCAATGTTCAATACGGTAGAGGCTGCACTTTTTTGTGCGAAGGACGACAAAAGTTATTGGTGTCTAGATAGCGGCTGCACAACTCACATGAGCGCAGACAGGAACAATTTCATAGATTTTAAACCAATACACAAAAAGCTGAGTTTGGCGAATCACGGCGAAACGAAAATAACAGGTGTAGGCAATGTCAATATTGAAGTACGAGCAAAAGGCTATAGATCAAAAATAAGCCTTGATGAGGTAATGTATGTCTCGGATTTAAGAACGAACTTGCTGTCGGTTTCTAAAATTACAGATAAGGGGTACGATGTGCTGTTCCGTAAATATGACGCTGTAATAATGAAAAACGCTCGTCATTTGTACACAGCAAAGAGAATCCGAAACCTGTTTTATTTGGAGGGCGAACGTGAACGAGCTGCTTTTGTGGAGGGTAAATCCGGCAGTATAAACACATGGCATCAGCGAATGGGACACCTCAACGAAATTGACCTGAAATTGATGATGAGAAACAATTTGGTACATGGAATGCAATTCTCAGAGGAGGAAAAATTGTACCCATGTGGAATATGTATTTCACAAAAACAGACACGAAAAGCATTTCCGAAATGTAATGAAAATAGAACATCTGATCTTCTACAAATTGTCTATAGCGATATTTGCGGACCTATGAGGAGTAATCCATCTCCGGCGCAAGATATTTTATTACTTTTATCGACAATCAATCGAGATATTGTGAGGTGTTTTTCTTGAAACACAAGTCAGAAGCTTTGGATACTTTCAAAAGGTATAAAAACGCTGCTGAAAATATTACTGGAAGGAAGATAAAATATCTCCAGACTGATAATGGAACGGAGTATGTCAACACGGAATTTAACAGATACCTCGAGACATGTGGTATAAAAAGACGTCCAACTGCTCCTCTCTCGTAGAGAGGGCCAGATGTATGCTGAAACAAGCAGGGACGCCCCCGGAATTTTGGGCTGAGGCTATCAGTACAGCATGCTACATCAGAAACAGATGTCCAACCAAATCCTTGAATGGCCAAGTGCCATTGAAAATATGGACACAGAAGGTACCAAGTGTGTCACATATGAGGCCTTTCGGCTGTAAAGCTTTTGTGTTGATCAAGGACAAGTCAAATGGAAAATTTGACTCAAAATCGGAGGAATGTATTTTGGTTGGGTACTCAGCAGAAGCAAAGGCTTATCGTTTATGGTCTCCGAGCAAAAAGCACGTCATTATCAGCCGTGATGTTATATTTTTGAACAAAATGTTCTTTGAAGGCGAAATTGACGAGGCTCGTCAGAACCAGCGTAAAGATTTAAAGTCAATAGACTACCTTTTTCCTTTCAAAACGTTTGAAGAAGTTGATGACGTCACAGTCGAGACACACGCAGAAGCATTAGGTGAAGAACCAACGGCTTGCGAAATGAAAAGAGAGCCGAGCGTTAGGAGACCTGGTTTACGTCCAAGAAAACATCATAATTATGCTGTTGATATGAAAGAAGTGGATCACAACGGCCAATCCAATGAGGATTGTGAGATAGCGAATTTGGTCATGACGGATGATCCACTAAACATAAATGAGGCTTTTAGCGGGGATGACCGTGAATCATGGACACGTGCCGTCGAGGATGAATATTTGGCGCAGATAATCAACAAAACTTGGGAGATAGTAGAGCATCCAAATGGCAGAAAAGTAATAGGTAATCGTTTTGTCTTTCGTACCAAAGAAGATGGCAGAAAGAAAGCACGTCTGGTGGCCAAAGGGTACTCGCAAAGTCCAGGGGAGGATTTTGAGTCAACTTATTCCCCGGTAGTAAAATCCTCATCAATTAGAATTTTATCGGCTATAGCGGCGGAAATGAATCTAAGAATACATCAAGTGGATGTCGTCACTGCGTATCTCAATGGAGATCTTAGCCATAATGTTTTATGAAGATTCCAGATTATTTGATGGATGTCTTGCAAAAGCTGAAAAATGGTGCATCGGTGGGGTCGTCAGTCAGTAAAAGTGACAAGGCTAGGGCAACCGCCTTGAAATGGTTGCAGGAAATTCAGAAGTGCGAGAAACCAGTATGTAGCCTAAAGAAAGCTTTATATGGCTTACGGCAATCACTTGTCATTTTTATTTGAAAATTTGTTCATAACGTTCTCGCTGAACTTAATATTATAACAATTTGCGTATTTATTGCGCAATTATTAATTGAAACTTTACATGAAATATTGAGCTCAATAGTGGTGTTTTTTTGCAATTTGCGCAATAAAGGTACATATCTGAGCACCGTATCATTCACTTTTATTTGTATTTTATTTTATCATTTTTATTATCCATGATTTTTTTATTACTTTATTTCTTTGTATTACGCCCATAGCGCTTTCATTTATAATATTAATACGTCGTTGTGCTATGAGTGTTAATAAATGAATTATAATATATAAATAAATAATTTATAATAATAATAATAATAATAAAAAGAAACATTCCACTTCATGGTATAGCAGAGCAAGGTTTCGATCCCCGGACCTCTGGGTTATGGGCCCAGCACGCTTCCACTGCGCCACTCTGCTTTCTATCTACCTTTTCTCAAAATATATACACAAAACTAAGCCCTAAAACTGTTTAAATTACATTAAATTACTAAAGTGGATTGTTGGGTAGTTTAATTTAAATTTTAAATTGTACAGTGCTTAAGTTCAATTTACTTTCTGATATACAACCACTGTTGTGGACAAAGTTCCATTTATTTTCTGATATAAAACCACTGTTGTGGACATTTTTGGCATTGCCTGGTATGGTTCGGTATATTGAGGTATATTGTTTCTTTTCTGGCACTCTACTCGAAGCGAGTATTACAGTAAAAATTTCTAGTGCTATTTTGTTAATAACATTTTTATTTCATTGTTTTGTTATAGACCTTGTCCCCAAAATTTCGAAACATTCAAAATAGATAGATAGAGAATGGAAATTAATTAGAAATGGAAAGAGAATGGAATAGGAATAGAGATACAAAAAGTATCAGTAGATTTAGTGTTAATATAAATAAACTTACCTTCCACCTCACTCGCCATTTTTAATTGATGTTGATATTTGTATTTTTAAATGTCAACAAAATTTGTTCGCATAAGTTGTAACGTTCTTACTGAACATACTTATGACAGTGTTGCATTTCATGTTTTACTCAATATTATAACAAATTGTGTATTTATTGCGCAATTATTAATTGAAACTTTATATGAAATATTGAGCTCAATAATGGCGTTATTGCGATTTACATAATAAAGGTTCATATCTGAACACCGTATATGAAAAAAACTTATTCAATTCGCTTTCTAAAGTTAAATAAAACAAACAAAATTTTTTGAGGTAAACAAATGACTTAATATCGAAATTATTTGAAATTAGTTTGCAGATAATAAAGTAGCAGACATCCAAAGCATTGCATTAACATATTTACTTTTGCATTCAAAGAAGGAAAAATGCAATCAAAGAGTAGAGTTAAAGTAAAGAAAATAAAGTATAAAAAATATGCATTTTGGCATATTTTGGAATATTTCTCAAAAATATTTCATGACGCGGGGGGGAAGATAGAAGGGAAGGGTAAAGAAACCAAAAGCGTAACAATGCGTTGTTCTCATCGTGCGTTTTTGTTGTTTGACTAATTTTTTATTTATCTTTCTGAAACAGTGTTGCCACGAAAAAATATTTTGTAACCAACATTTGTGAAAAAAAATCACCAAATAAAGAAAATAACCAAAACCACAAAATCTACACATCTACACATTGATCCAAAAAATAACCAATTTTGGTCAGAAATAACCAAAAACGACAATACTGTTCTCAAATCACTTATTCTCAGACGTTGATACAAAGAGAACATGATAAAAATGATGAGAGGCAAGTGTTAACCCAGAGGAAAATTGTTAGTAATATTTTCAAGTCTACTTATTAACCCAATAATATGTATATGTGAGCGAAAAACATAGAAAAATTGTACTGCGCTAAAAACCTAAAAACACCGTATTTAACTTGGCAAGTATTCTTCCAAAAATCGAAATCATTTCTCATTGATATTAGTGAATCGTAATGTAATATTTCTTTGGGTGTAAAATTGATGTCTGAAAAAAGCGACATAAACATTCTTCTTTAGAAGCTGACAACAGGGATGATAAATGACACCAATGAAATGGTAACAAAAAAGTTTTAAAAAAGTACTTTTCGGGTTGAAAAAGTATCAAATTTTGAATTATTCATATTTTTACACAAATTTTCCTTCTTTTCAAATTATATTAAAGTAAAATTTTTTAATTTTTTTTTAAATAATTTATTCAATTTATTGATAACATGTAAAACAAAAAAAAAACATAACAATTCATGCGAACAAAAAAAAATAATAATATATTAAAAACTATATTAAAGAATATAAAAATTAGGTACATTTTTAGGAGATCGATATTAGAAATAATTTTTAATGACTTTATTTTTGTTTGGATAACATTTTGTTGTTAATTTTAATATTGTAACAAAAAGAATCTGTCGACTTTAATAAATCTTTCGTTTGTATTAAACTAGATACGGTTGAAACATGGGTTACCATATCACATTCTCATTTGAGAAAGTGAAATTTAGGTAAGTTAAGAAAAAGTATCAAGTATATCACGGTGGTACCGAGGTACTTCGGAGCGTCAGAAAGTATCAGAAAAAATACCAAAGTATCAACTTTATCATCCCTGGCTGACAAGCAAAGCAACTGAATGCATTTTGACGCTCTCATTATGAGAGCAACACATTATTACGCTCTTTGTTTGTGTTTATTTTCCTTCTGTCTTCCACCCTCCTCATCCAGAAATGATTTTAGTGATAGCGGGTCGTAATGTTTGGTGAGAGCGGGTCGTAATATTACAACCCGCCATAAGAAATTTTACTTCTACATAATGCGCATTCTTTATATCCATATTCTTTGGTTAAAGCAATTAGAGTTTTATGCCGGATGTTCTTAGCTTATGGTTTATTTTCCCTACTTTTCAACTGTAGAACAAAATAACTACCTGCAACTTTCTTCGTACTATACCAGTATTATTAAAGCTTTTTGCTTTCTATGGTGTCTTATATATATACATGTATGCCTGCTATTGTTAGCAATTCCATTGTTGGCTCAATAATAGACTTGGCAATAGAACATGTCAAGTGATATCCAACAAAAGTCTCTTATTTGAATATTATAAAGGATTTTGTTTTATTTGTTACAATTTCAATACGAAGAAACTAAAATAATTTCAATATTAAACAGACTGGCCTGCCTCTATGAAAGTGATGCAGTGAGCAGCGTTGCCAGTTTTTTATTTTAGAAAACTTTTTATTTCTGGAAAAAAACCTTGTTTTTAGCAAGAAAAACTTTTATTTTCTACTAAAGTACCAAAATTTTAAAAAGAAAGTACCGGAGTCCCTTGACTCTGTTACTTTCCCTGTTGGTATTTCTTTGGTATCTTGCCCTGGAGTAAATATTTCGAGTTATTATTAAATTTATTGAAAAAATCGGGAATTTAAGTTTGATGAAAAAACTTGTTTTGTTAGAAAACAAATTTAATGAAAACTTTATTCGATCTCAAAAAACTTGGAAAAAAAGGGAAAACTTGGCACCTGGCAACGCTGGCAGTGAGTAAAGTGTTTGGCCACAAACCAAAAGATTTCGAAAAAATGTTCCTCATGGTTTTCGAATGTAAACGTAATAAAAGGAAATAATTGCAGCCATCGGAGTCATTTAAACTAAGAATTATTGATAAAACTAGCCAAGAATGAAAACTAGAAAGTAGCACTAGTATATGGGACCTTGGGAATTTGAACCTTATCTCTTCATCTTAAAAATTTTAATCTTGAAAAATTGAATTTTTAAAACAAAAGGCAAGACAAAGTAAGCAACGGGGTTAGTAAAAGTTCAGTCAGTCTTGTGGGAAGACGCGCGGTGTTTAAAGAGAATAATCGTGTTTTGAAGACCTCCGTTATAAATATTTGTCGAAAAATTATTATTGTTTACGCAAAAGAGTGTAAAGCATAATAAGACACAAAGCAATTGTTGTTGTTTACATCAAGTTGTGAACAGTGGCACACATAATTGTGCGAACAATAAAGAATTTATTTAAAATTCATATTTTAAAAGTTTTTATGAGAGACAATTTTCCAGCCCCTAGAGCCTGCTGACATTTATTTAACCGGAATGAAATAAATGCATCCTGCATATAAGATGATATATCTATTACACTGAAAATTCACAATTCCAAAACTTCCCAAACGACCTGTACCCGTTGAATGGCCAAAAGTGTTAGAGCTATCGCCACAAAAAGTCATATTGCAACTTTTCCGCGTTGTGCTTAGTCTGTGGTGACTTTAACGGAATCATTGAATAAGATAAACCTAAAAGTGGTAATGACACCGAGAGTCACTTATGCAACTTTTTTAAATGGTCATTACAACCCTTTAGCCAGGATTCCGGCCTAGCTTCTCACACCACCCTTGTTAAGATTGTTAATTTTATTTATGATTGGCGAGACCTACATTTTAATTTATTTACTCTCAGAGTTTTTGCCAGAAGAATGCTAAGGGGAAGTCGCCAAAAAAATAATTTCTAATATTTCCGAAACTTCGAAACAAATTTCGAAAACAAGAACCTTCCCCTTCGAGAACGTTCATCATACTGACTTTGCGGACATATAAAAAGGCAAGACATAGCAATCAACCAGTCAATAATAATTCAGTCAGCCTTGTGTGAAGTTGCGTGTGAAGAAAACAGTTGCGGTTTGAAGATCGCAGTCGTTAGTGTTGCGCGAACAGAAGTGTGAACTACTAAAGTGAACAAGCAATAATTGTTGTATAGTGAAGTTGTATACGATGGCAAACAAAACTAGTGTGATAAATAAAGAGTTTAATTGAATGAGAAGGCGTATGAATCAAAAATATTTGGAATATTATGAGTTTTATGTTAACGTTGTACTCATACTTATTGCAACCTGTACTTATAAATCAATGTTGTAGTGAGTACGAATGCATCAGAGAAGTTGAATTTCAGTACTGTTGACTCACTCATACTCGATCAAAATAAAGTTGGTACGCAGCGTTTTCCAGTACATCATCAGGATTGTATTCGTAATACGGTACTTCTTCTGCAGTACTTAAGAAGTGCTTCAGTTGAACAACAGTGTTGTGGCGGTCAATATATTCCGTCCTAGCTAAGCACGTACATATGGTGCATCCCTCATGATAGTTTTAAGATAGTTCCTCGTTGCTATTACTCGATCCTTTACTGCTATCGTCCTGCAACTAGCCGATAGTTCGAGGATTTTGTGTCCACATGATACTGGCTAGCTTCGTAAGGGTGCCTACCATTTACTCATCCATGACTGTAGTTTCCATTTGTTCGTCGAAAGTAATTCATCAGTGTGGTTCTGACTGAGGAGAAGAGGTGTAGTGTTATCTACCCTACACAGCGCACTATGTAAGGGAGATGTTGCAGCCTTTTCTACAAAGAATTTCCTTAGGCCATCAATCTGCAGTTTCCTTTGATTATTAGTGTCTGTTAAACCTCTTTCACACATGCTTCTCGGTAGCAGTGTTCTCTCAATTGCTGATTTTGAATGGTGTTTACGTGCCTTCGCCATTAACACTCTGCATTTTCGCTGCAGAGCCTCTATGTTAGTGTTGCTCCAATTTATTACACCGAACGAATAACTTAGTGCCGTAGTTGCATAATTGTTAATAGCTTTGACCATATTTCTCGCCTTCAGGCTGGTCTTTAAGATTCTATTGACTTGCTTAAAAATTCTTTGGTCATTTCCTTCTTCACTTGGCCCTGTTCAATGAGAATAGCTTGCCTCATACCCAGATATTTATAGTCTTTATTATAATTATTTAATTTCAAAATTAATATAATTATTTAAATTCAAAATGAAACGAGGCGATCAAGCGGTTATTTGGTGAAACAGTGTCATGAATGAATTCTTTTGTACTTTTAAAAATGTTTGAATATTTTGTATTATGTTCACCTGGCAGTAGCAAACAAACGAAGTCACAAACTTTCTCTAAAGTATAATTTTCTTTTCAACTTATTTTTTTCCACTCGAATGGACCACGCATAAATTACAAAAATAACAAACAGAAACTGAGAGTTTTGAGGTTACAATTTGCAACTTTATTGGGATTTGAATACACACACATAATATTGAAGCCAAAACGGATGAAAACGAAAGTAACGTACAAAGAAAAGAAAATGGTTGATTAGGAAAGTAAAATTAAATGTGAGTCAAACAAAACTTTAAATCTAAAAATAAAATAAAACCGAATATAAATAGTGGTATCGATATTTTAAAAATCACTCGATTTAATTTATTGATAAAACATCGTTGTTTTTTATTCAATGTATCGAATTTAAAGACTTAACACAAATATAAATCGACCAAGAAAATAAAAAAATAAATAAAATAAAACATTTGATAAATATCGTCTTGAAGAGAGATCAAATGGAGTTGGATAAGATGGATAGAGACGGGGTTGTCTTGGTATAACCGTGTCAATGAGAAATTGTCCCATAACGGTGTTACAATCTTTGCTTAACTCACTTCTGAGGACAAGACAAGTCTAACGCGAGATTTATCAGGAACTTTTGTGACCTAACAGATCGAATCCCTCGTTAGTTGTTCCCAGTTGTACAGTAAAAGTAAACTTCATGATTTTTTTAAATACTTTGCAGAGATATATTCTTTTCGGATTGGTCAGACATGTAATGGAATAGAAGCGGGAAATCTAATATCAAATGAAAGTTTAGGCAAACGAAAGATGAACTCAATGCAAATTGATTTTGAATTAAAGAGGGTGAGACAGTAATACTATGTTCAGGCATTTATTTTATTTATTTTAATTGAGTCAATTTTCGTTTAATTGACAAAATTATTTGACAGCTGGAAAACAACATTTTTTTTATAAAAATTCATAAATTTAACACTAAACCTCATTTAAGATTTTTTTTTATCAGAATTTCCTGAATATAACATTATAACACTGCTATTTGCTTTACGACTTATATTAAAAAATACCTCGAATATATTTTTGAAGATTTACTCCTTACTCTTTAGTAAAGGTACCTTTAACTTTAACGGCAAGTTGTAATAATGGCCGTTCAATGGGTATTAATTGAAAACGATATTTTTTTGGGTGATCTGCTCTGTAGTCATTTTTAACGAGCCTTTCTTAGCGGCACTCTAAAGAGTAAACAATATTTACTGCTGCCTAACGATAGCTGTAAGTTGCTCAATAAATGGCCTTCTTAAGACCTTTATCAAAATTAGCTATATCTATTATCTTGTGGTCTGTGCTATATCAACATTAGGGTGTGATTGTAAATAAGAATGGTTGCTAAATTGCATCCAGAGTCTGTTGGCATCGTCAAAATCACTAAATTCTGGAACAGGGTCAAATCACTTAATATCGGGATGTGTGGATTAATATCGTTCATTATTTGCAATTGTTGCAGCATTCTATATTCATCGTTCATGGTGATTTGGCAAAGCAGACTGAATAAAAGGCAATTTGTTTGACAGACATGGTGGACAACAAGATGAGCCATCCTGTTAAATTTAAGTCCCTATTAATAGACCCAATATTCTTCAATATTGTTATGCAAATGGAAATGGTGTTACTAAAATGATAAACAAAAGCTACAAAAACAAAACAATGGACTTGTTTACATGACCTACTAATGAGCACAAATATAGCAACAGGATCAGAAAGAATTCAGTCAGTCTTGTGTGAAGACGCGTTGCGTGTGAAGAAAATAATTGTGGTTTGAAGAACTCCGTGTATAAGATCTAACGAACAATTGTTAGTGTGTACGCGGAAGAGTGTAAAGAAGAATAACAAATAAAGCAAATTGTTGTTGTTTAAATCAAGTCGCGAACAGTAGCACACGGAATTGTGTGAACTATAATGTATTGATTTAAAACTAAATACAAATTTATTTCTATTTTATTTGGAATCTACGAACTCATATTTTAAACGTTTTTAAAAGGGTAAAAACGTAACAATATAATATTATTCTTGAAAATATTATTATTAATATGCCAATATTTTTCCTTTCGTCTTTCCATCTTTTGAAAGTTTTTGTTTCGTTTTCTTTACATCGTTATTGGTTTTCTCTGACCAAATAAATTCGTGCCTGGAGTATGTTTTCATTTTAATGGCACTTAATTATTCGTTAAAGGCATTTATACACCTCGAAAATTGAAATCAAATGTTACTCAAGGGACTGACAGTAATGTTTTTATAATAAAGGACGAGGGTACATTAACACATACTCATGAATGTAACAGTCAAGCAATTAATTGCTGATTATAATATAGAATATGATGATGTATTTTTGTATGCATATACAGTGGTGGCCTTATAATTAGATACGACTTGACAACATGTATGTTTGTTAATTCACAGGATCATTATCATTTTTAAAAAAATTAGCTAAAAACAAAAAATGCCAATTTCAGGTTGGTCATATATTTAATAACAAAAATTATTTTTACAAACAGCTTAAAAATGTCTTAATATATTCACATTTAATGGGCATATTCCCTAATATTTTGTCATATAGACCTTGTTTTGAACAACATCTGTAAGACTTTTTGGCAAACTTTGTATAAAACGTTGGCATCTTTGTACTGATATGTTTTACCAACTTTGTTGCACCAGTTGAAAGCATTTATCGTTATTTCGAAAGTTTTTGTCCTTCAGATCTCTATTAACAATTGCCCATACATTTTCAATTGGGTTGGGATCAGGATTTTGGGGTGGCCAGTCCAGAACGTCAATATTTTGCCCTAAAGCCAACACTTCACTAACCTTGAAGTGTGCTTTGGGTCATTGTCATTGTCAAATTTTCCTGTAATTAAACTTTACAAAACTGTTCCATTTGCAGTTCTTAGGGGTAATGTAAGAGGGATGTAAAATATAAACTATTAATTTCGCAGATTGGTTAAAAAAATGGTGAAGTAAACATCTGCAAGCGTTTCGTAAAAATTCTCCGTAAAGGTCACTACTTCGCCTGCTGATAATACAAGGATATCTTTCACATTCCTAATCAAAGCCACGATATTCCTACTGATGTGAGCTACTTAGGTTCCGTCCAGACCCTATTCCCTTCTAGAGGTATAGCCAAACATCGTAGGATGTAAGTACTTTGTGATGGTCAACGGGAAAATCTACGTCTAAATTTACACCGCAAACCTTATTCAAAGACGAAACAATTATTCAATGTTTTGCGTATATATTGATTGATGTTTTATTGATATCAGAGATCAGCCATGAGTAATCAAAAAGATGAATAGATTCGAATCATACTCATAATTTCTGATACTAATACGCATTCATACTTATTTTAATATCATACACATACTACTCATATTCAAAGTTTGAAGTACTCATCGTACTTATATTTAACAATACGCACGATGTTGTTGATTTCGACTCTCCTTTACTCAACATTTAAAAGAATCACAAAATTTCTGTTTTGCAATACTGGGCCAAATCATAAATTTAAGTTATTATAATGCTTAACCAGTAGCTAAAGAAAAACCAGAGAGAAAGTTTCTTGATGCTGTACAGAATTAAGAAGATAAATTATGTAAAATTTACTGCCCCAAAGGGTCAAAAAGAAAATTTAATCCGGATAAGAAATACTGCTACATTTTTGTTAATTGCTTTTTTTAATTTAATTACCGTTTTTAGCGTTTTACTTTACTTATCATGCAATTACTTTATCAAATAAAATTCAAAGTATATGTCATAAATTTTCTTTATAAAATATTTTTTTCTAACAATTATGTGTCTTAGAATTTTGAGATAAAATTAAAAATTGTTATGTAAGATTCTTTTATAAAAAGTACTAAATTGAGAAAGAAATAAATTAATTAATATTCTCATTACTTTACTTTGAATACTTTCATAAACAAAAGTAGAAATAGGCCAACGCGTTAAGATTCTCAGATTTAATTCGGTTATATGAAATTTTTATATGGGCTTGCTACTTTTCTTCGCTGTTGTTTTATATTATTCGGTATACAAATTTAAAAATATTATCAAATTTAAAATTTATAAATTAAAAAACCAATTTCTTTCAGCAATGAGTATTCAAAAAGATAAGTAGATTCGAATCATACTCATAGTTTTTGATACTTATACGCATTCATACTTATTTTAACATCATACTTATATTCAAAGTTTGAAGTACTCATCGTGGTCATACTTAACAATACGCATGATGTTGTTGATTTCGACTCTTCTCTACTCAAGATTCACAAAAATCACAAAATGTGTATGATCAGCGTACGAACACTAAAATATTAAATAGAAGGTTGTGTCTTTGCTTTGCTTGCTGTCTTTGTCTTTTTCTTTCTTCTTTTTTTGTAAATGCAACAACAACAAAGACTGTAAATTTTGGTGAATGATTCGAATCACTCGAATCATTTATGAGTATTATAAGTATTTTTCTAAATGTATGAATCTGAATGAGACATCCAAGAGCATCCAGAAAAAGTCATCGTTTAGAGTGAATATTTGATTGGATCCATCATAGCTTCCTACTTCTTTGAGGGCCACATTGGCCAGGACATCACTGTCATGATTATCAACTAATAGTGGATAATTTGTATGCCATCGATATATTTTTGACCGAGAGATGGGAGTTTTTAAAGCTATGTATGTATGTAAGTATGTTCTACATATATGTATGTATATTAGCACATATTAAACCTTTAAAAATCATATGACCTTTAAACCAATATCCCTCCGCTGAACTGCCATTAAATATTACTTCGCGGAGGAGATAAAATACTTATTTTTTAATTACATATATATTCACCACCGCATATATATTTATATATAAGTATGTATGTATATATGTGTATATTATTTCTTCGTTTGAATTTTATGATCATTTCGTGGGTAACCCAAAAAATATATTCTTATATATTTTAATTTAGCATCTTTATTGTATTTCTGGTTAAAATTAGTTTTAAACTGTTTCATAAGCTATCATTTTACCTTCATTTGTCATAATTGCTAGATTTGCTTAAATTTGATACAAAAACTAAAAATTTTTGTTAAATTTGCTCAATTTGCCATTTTGCAATAGTTAATTAATTGAGTTTAATTAAATACTAAATTGAAATTTATTGACAAAAACAGTTTTATGTGAACGAAATTATGTTAAAATAATTATGTGCAGACATTTTGCAGAATTTATTGACTTCTATTACAGTGCGTCCCACATTTATACGGTCACTTCTATTTTCCGGATATCTCTTAAAATTTAACATTAACTGATTATGATCCTTTTGGAAATTAATTTATTATTTCATGTACTTTTAGGAAATACTATATTTATATGTTTCATAATTGCTGTTGTGTGATGTATGCTACATAATGGACTATTCAGCGTTTTCATAATTATAATTATTTATTTATTTTCGTTGTAAAGCACATAAAATAAATATTCTAATAAATCTTTTTTTTAATTTGCTTACGTTTATTTAAAATTTAACTGAATATGCTATTTTTATTAAATTTTGAATATATATATTTGATTATATTGATTAAATTTGTAGTAGTATTACCATAAATTTATCTCCTTTCTTCTAAAATTTCAATGTTTGGTGAATGTAGGTCATCCAATTGGACAATTAAAATAGTTCAGCAGTGTCTAATCGCGTCTTCTTTGCGGCCTATTGACATCACCATTTCGGCTAATTAAACGGCTATCAAACGTTTGACGCAATAAATCGATTGTGACATGGGATGTGGCATTATGCACCATCCTGTTGAAACTAAACATCGTTCACATCAATACCCTGAAGAGTGGGTTATCATAGTACGATAGGTGTCTCCATTGACCGTAATGGTGGCGCCGTCCTCATTTTCAAAGAAATACTGGCGAATGATGCCACTGCTCAAGTCACAAGTCGCACCAAAAAGTCACTCGTTATGGGTGGATTGACTTATGTGTGGGTTCTATGAACCCCAAATACAGTAATTTTGCTTATTAACGTGGGCACTAAGATGTAAATGAGTTTCATCCGAAAAGATGACTTTTTTTGACAAAATCGACATCATCGCGCAGTTTCTCGTTGGGCAATCTAGCGAAGCGAAAACGAAGCGGATAGTCATGTGGCTTCAACTCTTGGACCAAATGAACTTTGTAAGAAGTTATACCGATATCCCTTCACAAAGTTCGACGTAAACTGAAGGGTTTTAATGGTCAATTATGTATGTATGTATTAATAATTGTCTATTAAAGTAAACGAAATCGAAAAAATATTATTTAACCGTTTGACTGCTACGCGGCGCATAAGCGCTGCGTTCATTTGTTACGAAAATCTTTTTATAAATTTAAATTTTCAAAGAAAAAATAATTTAATGTTTATTTTTCTTATTCACATTCACAATTAATATTGTTTCTTTATAATACGAAAAGAATTATTAAAATTGATTGACATTTGTCTAAATTAGAGTGTTTTATTTGACAATATCGAACGTTCTCACCAGAATCGCTTAGCAGTCAAACGGTTAAAATGCAACCAAACGTATGCAGTGGTTTTAGAAAATGATTGTACGTCTGAGTGTTATTTAATTATTGTAAGAATTAAATATTGCGTGTACGCTGTGTATATGGTGGCAGTTTAAGTAAATACGTGTATACTGACGGAACACTGTCTATGAATCAAATGACATTTTTTCGGAGTAGGAATCGCTGCAACCCCTATATATAGGAACTGCATTCATTCAGAACGCTGCTAAATATATGTATAACTCAACTAATTATTAAATTGTTGTAAACCCATTAAACTTGAGAGGAGTCATACACATTTTTTAATTTGTCTTTTCGCTGAAAATTATTCTTCTAAATACATTTTTCTGCTCCACAAAAGGATTTTGGCCCAATTACAAGCTGATCTATGTCCCTTCTAGTTGCTGGAAATTACTGCATGACCTGGGACCCAGTGGAGTACAACCCTATTTTTATTACTAATTTTATATGACTTCTTCGTCTGAATACTAGATGTTATTGTGATGTCCCGTCCATTGTGTCCTCTATCCCATAGTTCCATAGGTCACTGTTGGTCTGACCTCTTGGAAGTTCTTGTCAGCTGTCCTTTGTTCTTTCTACTGTAGTGAAGAACACCAAGTCCACAATAAATCATATTTTGATATTCAACAGATAATTTTCTTCAGAGGATAATGTAGGTGTTAGAGAAAGGTCATCGAGAGTCAGTGATTCAAAAGTTTTCAAACTATAGTATGGAGCCAACATCAAATAACAGGTCAAATAAACGCGCACAGAGAAGCTAGGATTTAGTTCTGACTAAAGGGTTGTAATGCCTAACAATTCACTCCCCTCGTATCGTAATTACCTCTAACGCTGCGTTCCTTAACCGATTATCTACTATCTTAAAGAGTGATGTAAAACAAGAAAACTTTCAATCATAGGATTGATTTCAATCATCTTTTCAATAATCGATTGAATTCCATCGAGTTTTTTTTTTTTTTTTTTTTTTTCTTTCAACTACTTATGTAGTTGTATAATTTATTTGCACAAATTTCATTTTACAATATTGATTAAGCCTCAGCGCCAAAAGGGCATTATTGAGGCAAGTTGACAAACTAATTTAACACAATGTATGTACAAATAAAAAGATGATTACAAATATATAAATATTAAATATCTTTTAAAAAGGAATAGAATAAAAAAAAGAAAAAAATAAATATTAAAACTAGGAAAGTAAGAAAAATAAGAAAAATAAAAACGAAATAAATTAGTATTACCAAATATTTATCAAATTAAATTAAAAGCGTTTCAATTGAATTTAATAAAAACTCTTTACAAGAGGATTTGAACGTAGAAATTCTTTGAATGACTTTTAAGTGATCGGGCAAATTGTTAAACCTTACTCCACCTATATAATCTATCCTCTGTTTGGTTAGTTCTAATCTGCATCGAGGAACTCTAAGATTTGACCTGTTTCGAGTATCAAAATGTTCCTGGTTTTGTCTGAATGGAATGGTATGGTAGCCAATGCTCTTAATGCATTTAAAAACAAATATGAAAACTTGATATTCATGTAATGCATAAATTGGTAATATTGACCTAGTAACGTCCTTGTATAAATTCACAGTAGAATACAACAACGGTAAATTGAATACAATTTTTAAAGCCTTGTTCTGCATACGTTGCAGAGATCTAAGGGTGTTATTAAGGCTATTGTGAGCGTAAGTAATAGCCAAGTAATTTAAATGGGACTGAATTAAGGATTGATATATCATTAGCTTTGATTTTTTATCCAATTTATTCTTTAACTTGTATAGTATCCCTATAGCTGGAGCTATCTTCCCCTTTATAGCATTGATATGCAGGTCCCAGCACAGATTGCTTTGAAGAATAATTCCTAAATACTTCACTGAATTTGTCTCACACACAATTTTTCCATCTACATAAACATTAAAATAGTTCTGGATGCCCAAAGAATGTGGCCTGAACCGAATTAGTTTAGTTTTCTCCGAGTTGAGTACTAATCGATTTAATCTCGCGAATTCAACAATAAGCGAAGCATCTCTTTCGATTTGGGTTTTTAACACCAAGTCGTGCTTGTATGGATACAAAACACATACATCATCTGCAAACATACATAACTGACCACTTAACTTAAGGTTTTTTATATCGTTTATATAAATTGAAAACAATAACGGACCTAGTCCACATCCCTGTGGGACTCCAAATTCAACAGAACTAACAAAGCTTTTAGCATTATTGATATTCACATACTGTTTTCTATTAGCAAAGTAACTTTCAAACAATAAAAGTTCTCTATCCCTGATACCATAAAACATTAGTTTCTGTAGTATTATCCGATGATCCACTAGATCAAAAGCCTTAGAAAAGTCAAAGAACATTCCCGCAACTCCAGAGAAGCCATCATCAAGACCTTTGCAGATACTTTTAACTACGTTGAGGACTGCGTCCTCAGTACCACACCCTCGTCTAAATCCATATTGATTATCAAACAAAAACCTGTTATCTTCCATGTAAGAAAGCAATTTATCACACAAAATCTTTTCAAATATTTTATCAATTGAAGATAGTACAGCAATCGGTCGATATTTGTCTACAGTGGATACATTTACTTCTTTTGGTATTGGAATCAGTTTGTGAACTTTCAAAATGTCAGGATACACTGAGTTGTTCACCATTTTATTAAATATATCACATAAAATCGGAGCAATTTCTTCCCGACATTCCTTAACAAATTTTGGTGATATATTATCATCTCCTGCACATTTATTAGTATCCATATCCAATATAACCCTAATTACATTATTAATATTAATGTTTCCAAGGATAAATCTATTCGGTGTTTGAGACAGTGTCCGTAGTGCATTACAATTATCATTGTGATAAATTTCAATCTCACTCTTAAGGTTTCTTATAGCTGTTATGAAATAGTCGTTAAAACAATTTGCCTTTGTTTGATCACAAGTGATAAGCTGTCCGTGAGCATCATTTAAACGAATTTCCTTATTCCCTTGACGACCAATGGTAGAATTTATAAATTTCCAAGATTTCTTTGGGTCCTTTCCAATTTTGGATAAACAGTCGGAATAATAGTTGTCCCTACACTTCCTTATAGCAATTTTTATCACCTTACTTAATCGCTTCAGGCTATCATTAATGCTCTGCTTGCTCCTAAATTTTCTTCTCTTTTTCAATAATTTTTCCTTTAGTAAAATCAATTTCTGTAGATTTTGATTAACCCATGGAGTAAGCTCAAATCTTAATGGTTTCTTATACTCGCTTACTATGGTTGATTCATTAATAGCATATTTCATATCAGCAATTAATATATTTGTCAAATCTGATGTGTTAAAAGAAGAAAAGTTCTCAGGTAAACGATTTCGCAGAATTGCCCTTGCTTTTACGTAATCATAATGTTTCATCGTTATCTCCGTATATTGTTTGTTCGCCACATTGCTATCGAACCTACAGTAAACCATATTGTGATCTGACAGGTTGCATTCAACCGAATGAACACAAATTTTATCTGCAAAATTGCTAAATACCTGGTCTATACTTGTTTTACTTTGGGGTCTTGTAATCAAACTATGCGCACTATCACAATCATAATTTTGAAACATCATATGCAAATTAGCATAATGTGCATTTTGAAAAGCATCGATGTTCGAATCACCTACGACTATAATTGGATTACGGGCATGAATATTTAATATGTCATCGACAATATCTAAAAAATCATCTACAGCGCACTTTTGCGAACGATAAAGTGAAACAATCTTTAAAGGTTTGCGGTTAACCTTAAAATTACTAAAAGTGATAATTATGCGTTCAACATATTTATCACTTTCACATGTATTTACTTCGTAATAAGTGCCTTCCTTAACATACAGAGATGTGCCACCATAACCATCCTTTCGACAACAATGTACACTACTATACCCGGGAATTGCGTAAATTCGTGATATATCATTATGAAACCATGTTTCTTGGATTGCAATTACATCCGGCAGTTTAGGTAGCCTGACTATTAAGTCTTTAAATTGATTGAATTTCCCAATAGATGAAACGCTTCTAATATTAAAACTTAATACATTAAAAAAATTCGAATTCAGATCACAAATATAATTTTTAAATTTTAAAAATTGTTTAAAATATTGATTTTTAATCATAAAAAGTTAAATTACAAACTAAATAATATTTCATTAAATTCATAACATAATTCATAATATATATATTTAAGAAGAAACATAAGTAGCCCCGTCTACACCATCGCCATCATCATCGCTTGTATTTACTTCTGCTTCTTTGCTGTTAACTATAGACCTTCTTTTATAATGTTTATTAGTTGTTGCTTCCAATAACAGTCGGTCAACATCATCATCACAGCTGATCAGTTGTTGCTTTCCCAGGTTACTCTTTTTGCAATAAACTCTTCCATTGCGAGCATAAACTTGTTGGAAACCAATTGATTTTAACGACTTTGCGTAATATAATAGGCTTAGTGTCTCTTTACTGTGGAAATCATGCAGATAAATTTCTTTTGTATTTTCATTTTCTTTCAATTTAGATTTCGATAACATCAGTTTATTCTTATGCATTTTTGATGAAAATTTCACGACCACGGTTTTTTTATCGTCCTTTAATTGTTTTTTGGTTTTTAGAAAATATGCATCATCAAAAGCACTGGGTTCAAAAACGACACCCACATCCTTAGAAAGATTAACCACAGCATCAATAGCACTAACACCTAAATCAAGACAAATTTATTATTTAAGTTCTTGCATTTCTTTTCTAAAATACATCTACTACGGGTAAGTGTATGACATATTTTATACAGAAATAGACTTTTTTTCATAACATTGCAACCATCCGTAGTTATATCAAATTATACTCTCTTAAGCGAATTTACATACAAAGTCTTAATTCAGGAGGTCCACTTTTACCCAGTATATATTGTTACGAAAATGGAAACGGTATAACATCGTTTAACATTAAAATAAGCAAAAGCTACACAAACACATACAACAAACTTATTACAACAACCAACAACATCAGCATGAAAGAAAAGGGGATAGACAAGTACGCGAACGCAACAACAAACAATGTGAGCAAAATACACAAACAACAATGAAGTCGCCATAGAGTTCTCGAGAAAGCGAAACCACGATCGTTCGACTTCAAGAACCTTCATCCAACTGTTTACGCGTAGTAAGAATTCAGTCAGTCTTGTGTGAAGACGCGTTGCGTGTAAAGAGAACAGTCGTGGTTTGAAGATCGCCGTTGTAGAGATCTACCGAACAGTTGTTAGTGCTTACGAGAACAGAAGTGTAAAGAAGAATGTCGAACTAAACATATTGTTGTTATATCATCAAGTTGTGAACAGTGGCACACAAAATTGTCCGAACAATAAAGAATTTGTCTAAAACCAAACACAAATTTATTTTTATTTTGTTTGCAATCAACGAACTCACGTTCTTAACGTTTTTAAAAAGGTAAAAACGTAACAATATTTTCATTATATGAAAAAAAATACAAAAAATTAAATTCAGGTTTTCCCCGGGAAAAAAACCTAGTTGTAACAGCAATCAAAATGTTTCAATTTATTTTTGTTATCAAAAAACTAAACCAATTTAATTTTTGATCCTTATAATATATGTATGTATTTATTTTGAAACATTTCTATTCCGTTTAAATTTTGTACAGGAATTTAATACATATAATTATAAAACGAAGCAATATTTGTTAATAAAACTTAAAAATTAAATTTATAATAATATCGAATACTACACAACGACAAAAGTTAAGGACTTTAAATTATAAGAAATCTATAAACATCAGTTTCATTAAAAAGTACGATAGTAGATAGGGTTTATAAAGAAGCACATCTTTCTCAAAAGAAATGACTTTCATATGAGTGAAACTTAATTTTTTGCTTTTATTTATCATTTATTTAAAGTGGTTACACTAGCATGTCATTTAGTTTGCTCGATTCTTGTCAGTCTTTCAAACATCATAGAAAGTAAATATGTATGTTGAAAATAGAAATATTCAAATAACATTGAGCCATGATAAACTAATGTCGACTTTGTAGAACTAGGAAAACAAAAAGAGGGGGAATGTTTGGCAAATGTGTTTACTTAACGTTACATTTTCTTGCACTTTTTATGTTTGCCGTCATATTGATCCATGCAAAGACCAAATCAAATTTATTTTACACCTAGACGAGCATTTCACAAATACAGAAATTGTATGCAATTCAGTTGCACACAATTCTGATACACACAACTCACAATTCTGAAACTTACATTTAGTATTTATGTATAAACTTGTACCTGTACTGTATCCTACGCGTGTTGCTGGGCCACAAACTCAAACAAATTTGAAGGGAAGACATTACACAAATATCCAATTAATTTTGAACCATTTTATTGATTTTGTTTCCAGATGATACAGATGAACGGTCCTAAGTAGTACGCATTCGATCAGTTTCTAATCTCACTTCTCGCTGTTCATGCCAACAGGTCTCAGCGGCATGTACTCGAAGATTTTCCAGTCTCACTGCTCGTTGTCCGTCTGATTCTAATTCTCGTAATGCTGTTTTCTTTCATGCTTGAGGTGTAGGTCGACCAATTGCTTGTCGCTTTGGAAGCATGACTGCGCGGGAACGACGTGCAAAATGCGTTTAAATTTATTAGAATCTCACATTGTACGAAATACAGTTGAACCCAACAGCATTTTTAAAAATTTTACAAAATTAAAATGTTTCAAATTTGTAATTGATATTTAACGGGAATGAGTTATACTAAATGTTATTAAAATCATAAATGATGAATCCTAAAATGTCTGGTAAAAGTCCGATCAACCCATGATCAAATGCATTATTTAGAACTCATTTCATTTTGAATAATTCTCAGTGGCGCCATCTATCGGAAATTAATCGCACCAACTTAGAAAGTGCCGTCGACTTATGCGCAACAACTTTGCTAAAGCTCATAACATGATCAAGTGTTTACGATTTAATTCATTTTTTGTAATTTTCAGTTGTGCCACCTGTCGGATTTTGGTCATACGAACTTAGAAATCTTCGTCGGCTCATACGCAACGACTTTAATGAAGATCATAACATGATCAAATGTATAGTTTACGATTCTATAACAAACAAACATTCCTTTTTACATATATCGAAGATAAGCTTCTATTGCCGTATTTTTAATACCAATCATACCATAATTTGTTAGCAATTTTTTCCGATAGTTTTTATTGTATCTTCATTTTTATGAACTAACAGTAAGTGGTCAAATCTTAAGTTTAAAGTTAGTAAATATTGATGTCCAGCCAGTGCCAGACAAAAATTCTAATTTTCAAATGTTAATAACAAAAAAATAATATAATGCATAATTTGTGAATAAATCATCAGAGTTCGATGGTGTCCCTCCTTCTCAAGCGGGTATGTCCACGATGTTGTAGGATGTTTCAAGCAAGAGGATTTGGATGTATTTCTTTAAATATTTGGTCACATACATATTTTGAGATTTCGCTTTTGACCAGTGGGACTTCAAGGTCTTTATGAATATTGCTGTTTTTAATATACCAAGGAGCGGCAGTTATTATTCGTAGGATTTTATTTTGACGGTGTTGTATTTTAGAAGCAGAAGCCGTGCCCCATATCTGGATACCATAACTCCGTATTGGCTTCAATATAGATTTGTAGAGCAAGAGTTTACAATCGAGGCTAAGAACGGAAGTTCTACCGATAAGCCAATTGATTTGAACTGCTTGCAATTTCATTTGGGTCAATTTTGCAACGATGTGATATTTCCATGTGAGACGTCCATCCAAGTGAATACCGAAATATTTAACATGAGTATGTTGCGGAACCCTCTGGTTGTTAATACTGATGGGCGGATATGTTTCTTTCCGTAGGGTAAAGGTGATGTGGATGCATTTTTGTTCATTGATTTTAATTCCCCTCTGATTAGCCCATATCTGGGTAGCATGGTGCTGTAATTGACTTGAGGCATCTTTTGAATTTTTGTGGTTGCAAATCATCAGCAAAAGTTGATGTGTGTGCAATACCGCTTGTTGGAATATCTGCAGTGTATAACGAATATAAAATTGGTCCTAGGAACGCCAGCCTTTTTAAGTTGAGGGCAACTTAAAAAATATCCTTCTTTAATTATGAAATTTCGATCGATAACATATTTTTGGAATAGGTTGAAAAAATTCAATGGTAAAATCAGCTTCAATTTCGATAAAAGACCTTCATGCCATACTTTGTCGAATGCTTGAGAGACGTCAATAAAAAGCGCTGAACAATATTTTTTCTTCAGAGGGGTTTCTTATTTCTTGCACCAATCGGTGTGTTTGCTCAATAGTACTATGTTGTCGTCTAGAGCGAAATTGATGATTGGGAATACAGTTGTTTCGGTCCAGAATAGGTGTCAGCTTATTAATTAACAATTTTTCGTACAATTTTGACATAGTTGTTAATAGACTTAGACCATTGACCCATGGTGACGATTGTGGGGGAATGATCTGAAGATAGATCTAGTGAAGCTTCAACCTCGATTAGTTCAACAGGTATATTTTTTATTATGCCGAAGTCAATGATCTCGGGTATTTTTTGCTGGTCCGTTGACCAATAAGTTGGTTTCCCAGTTGAAGCGATATTTAGATCCATTTTGGAAATGGTATCGTATAAAATATGACCTCTTGGGCTAATGAGACGTGAGCCTCAGAATATATGTTTGGCATTATAATCACCCGCCGCTATGGAACGAGGACCCAATGATTTGAAAAAGTCTCTGCATTAATTTTCTGTTACTGAAAATCTATGCGGAAAATACACTGATGAAAAAACAAGATTGTAATAAAATTGTTCAATACAGATATTTGTCGCTTGGAGATAATTTTCCGAAAGTTCACACAGTAAATGGTGTTTAATTCTCGATTTGATTAATATTGTGGAGCCACCACATTGATCTATCCCTAGGGTCATTGGTGTCATAAAAAGTGTATCCATGTATTTTAAAAAAGCTTCTAGATGTCATATGGGTCTCAGAAATCAACATGACATCTTTTTATTGATTAATTAGAAAACATTCCAACTCGTCTTTATGTTGGCGAATGCCGTTTGCGTTCCAGAAACAAATTCGTAAAGAATTCATGGCCTGCTTAATATGGCTTGCAGAAACGAAGTCTGCATTTTTGCATTTCTTGCAACATACTAGTCACACTCGTCATGAATTGATTCATTGTTTGTAAAAGAATGAACCTTCAAGACGGTTGAAATTGGAGTTCGATTTTTCATTAGTTGGTAACTCTTTTCGCGCTGTTGGTTGATTAGACTTTAAAATGGTTATGGCTATTGACTGTGCTTGTGGCGGATTAATTAGCGTAGGTATTTTTGCTGGCTGGGCAGGTACAGTTCTGTGTACCGAGTAGCGTTTGACGATATCAAAAACAGGGCAACCCCTATATTTAGCAGTGTGGTTGTCTCCGCAATTGCTGCATTTCTTTACTGTGGAGTCGTTCTTTGGTTTATAACATTTTGACGTGTAGTGAAGATCGCCACAAACAACACAAATAAGAGGTAACTTGCAATAAGTTTTGGTGTGTCCAAATTCTTGGCAGTTGTACGGGTCCGGATCGCTTGTGAGGTTCTTCGATGCATAAAAAATTGCAGGCCATATATTGGATGTGTTTCGGTTTTCTTAAGTTTAACATCACCAGGCTCTAGTTCTGCTCGGAATAAAGGGTGAGAGATCCTTTCTTTATTTTTAATATTTGAAACAGCTTTAACTTTAAAGCCTTTGTTGACTAGATCAGACTAGATTTTATTTCTTCAGGGTCGACATACGAATCGATGCGCTTGGAGGCCTTTTGCGCTTTTTTTGAGTTTTTCAAACTTTGAAACGATTTTACGGTATTCGTTCTCGTGGCTTATTTGTATTTTCGTTTCATCAATTTGATCACGTTTAATTGGGGAAACGAAAAACGAATATTCTCCAATTACTACAATTAACAATTTAATTGAATTGAAACATTTAGTACGTTTGGCTTAAAACCATTCTTAGAAAAGGTGTAATGCTGTAAACATATGTTTGACAAGATAATGTGTACGCCGACAATGTGTACTTTTGGTTTTTTCTATACGTATGATTTATATTGTTACGAAAACAGAAACAAAGGCTACAATAACAAATACAACGAACTTGTTACATGTAAACCGACAACATCAGTATGAAAGAGAAGGGGATAGACAAGTAAGCGAGAACGCAACAACAAACAACGTGAACAAAAGAACGAACTCATATTTTAAATGTTTTTAAAAAGGTAAAAACGTAACAATATGAATATCAAGTGTGAGTTCAATTAGCGCAACCTCCTATTATTATAACATTGGCGATAACTGCAATTTTTTATAAGCATTTTCATTCAGAATTTTTTTCTTCAGAAACATAGTGTGGAAGACAGGAATGGAATTTTTGTCATAATAAGTCTACCTCTCAACACGGTAACATTACTTCAAACGCTGAAACATAAAACAGATTTTATTGACTGAGAATAGCAATTTTTTTTATTGGCTTGAATAGCAATTTTTCAAAGTTTTCAATAATTGTATGGCATTAACTGTTGTGGGTAATATATATGTATGTCAGTAAGACAAAGTTTTTGGTCTCGAAAATTACCGTGTTAATGTCAACGATCTAATAATCAACTATCAAGGTATCAGAGGTTTGCTACTATAGTCGATAGTTTGATTTGTAATCTTGCGAAGGATTTTTTAATTTATCTTCTCCTTCAGTAACGTTTGTATGTATGAAAAAAAACAACAATTGCGTTCATATATGAACCTATTTTTTATATATTAAAAGTCAAGTGTACTGCTGTCCATAGACTGTTCTAGCCTATAGAATCATGAATCCATAATTATCTGCAAAAGTAGTAAGGGTGTGAATCCTTAAATGAATGTCCGCAATGCAATGGCAGCATTAAGAAAATTGGAAAATCTTTAAATTATTTAATACAAACGAGTAATTACATATTCAAAGTGGTACTTTTAGTTGAGCAGAACTCAAAAATATTTCCTTTATATTAATTGTTTTATTTGACGAAAACTGTTTTTATTGAAATTTTTGTAGAAAATTATTTTTTACTCAAATATATTTGACTTGATTTTGAAAATTCAAAGTTGTCTCGAAAGGGGAGAGATAATCTTCTTTTAATAATAATAATCCTTATTTAATAATCATTATTTGTAAGGCAATGGTATTAAAAATTTCAATATGAAAATACTTAAAAAGTATTATTTATTCAAAATATTATTAAATAAATAAACCTTTCGGATGTAGAATCATTATTTTATCATTATTACACATAAGTACATACATACCAGAGGTCAGCAATGAATCGTTTTTCGCTACTTCAAACTTTGAATATGAGTAGTATGAGTACGATATTAAAATCCAAATTCTAAAAGATGAGTAAATTCGAATCATACTCATAATTTCATACTTATTTTAATATCATACTCATACTACTCATATTCAAAGTTTGAAGTACTCATCGTACTCTTACTTAACAATACGCATGATGTTGTTGATTTCGACTCACCTTCACTCAACATATACAAGAATCAAAAACTAAGTATGATTCGCGAATGAAGACTGCAATACTCACTAGAAGGTTGTGTATTTCCTTTGATTGCTGTCTTTGTCTTTTTCTTTTGTTTGTAAATGCAACAACAATTAAGACTGTAAATTTTGATGAATGATTCGAATCACTCGAATCATTTATGAGTATTATAAATATTGTTACGTTTTTACCTTTTTAAAAAACGTTTAGAATATGAGTTCGTTGATTGCAAACAAAGTAAAAAACAAATATGTGTTTAGTTTCAATTAAACTCTTTATTGTACGCACTACTTTTAAGCGCCACTGTCACAACTCCAACAATAATTGCTTGTTCACTATTCTATTCCACACTTCTGTCCGCGCAAACAATAACAACTCTTCGATAGATCTTCACAGCAGCGATCTTCAAACTGTGACTGTTTACTTCGCATGCAACCCGTCTTCAAACAAGACTACTGATTGTTGTCTGCTTTTTCTTGCTTTTTTATATGCTCTCGTATCAGTCTAATGAAGGTACTTGAAATGGAATGTTCGTGTCTTCGCCTTCTCGAGAACTCTATTGCTACTTCATTGTTGTTTGTGTATTTTGCTTACGTTGTTTGTTGTTGCTTTCTTTCATACTTGTCGTTGTATGTGTTTGTGTGGCTTTTGTTTATCGTTAATGTTAAACGATGTTTTCATTTTCGTAACTATATTTATGAATCTGAATGAGTAGGCGTATTAATCAAACATATTTCGAATGTTATGAGTTTGATGTCAACGTTGTACTCATACTCATTGCAACCTGTACTTACAAATCAATGTTGTAGTGAGTACGAATGAATCACAGTAGTTGAATTACAATACCTTTGAGTCACTCATACTCAAAATTTCATGAGTACTTATGAGCAGCCTCCTTTCTGGGCGCTTCAGTTTCACACTTGTCTGGGTCCCGGAGACTGTAACATGCCGGGAAACTGTAGAGCCTACGAGCTGGCGAGGGTTGGCGCACTACTCCCGGAATCCTGTTCGATCAATTTAGGAATGCCACTTGCCTCGATCAAACTGTCCATGGCGCGGAAATTTTTCCGAGACGCTAACCTATCCTGGATCAACGAGGAGTCCTGCTCAACCGCTAGACTCATCCGGATGGATAGAAGGCGTATCAACCAGTTACTTTGACTTGATCGCGGCATCATCTTAATCACAGTAGCCATGCTTACAAGTCACTGTGTTATGGGTAGACACGCGGAGAGAATGCGGCTCCCATTTAACGACTTCTGCCGTGGGTGCAGATCCGCTGTGGAGGACGAGACTGTTGCTCACTTTCTTTGTCAATGCCCATCTCTTGCGAGATGCAGATATAGGTTATTTGGCTCACCGACCCTTTTCAAGGATATAGCCTCGTTTATCAAACTTTCTGGCTGGTTTTCCAGCGTGGGGTAGTCGTGCTTGGATTTGCAGATCTTACGCTGACAGATCTCTCCCTCTTGGGTTCCGGGGAACTTGGTCAGTACAGGAACTGCGTTCACCTGTGGCATCACAATGGGTTGCTATGCGTGCTCAAGTGAGCTTCTGGTATGAAGCTACCACACTAACCTAACCTAATCTAACTTATGAGCAGCGAAAAAACGATTCATTGCTGATCTATGATACATTCATATGTACATATATAGTTCTTTTTAGCATTCTTATTACTTATTTTTGTGAATTGCTTTTTTTGAGCATTTTATCGCATACTGTAACTTTCTCACCATAACTGTAATAAAATTATTAGAAGGATGTATGGTAGTGTTATATAGAATGTTTAGCAAACTTTTTAATCCCGTAAGGTGTGTGTGTGATTATAAACTTTATTTATGGTTTTAAAACAACAACAATATTTATAATAATATAAGCAGCAGGTGGGATTTAAATTTCTTAACGAATGTTTAAACATGAAATGCTAACATTAAAAACATGATGTGAAACTTTTATTACGTAAAACGTATTCCATATTCATAATTTGGTTTCATAACTCAAAGGAAATATTGTCTTCCTCGACTTTAATTTGTGTTCGCAATTCATATTGAGTCGTTAAGCAACACGTGTCATATAGAAATATGCAGTGTTGGAAGAAATAATAATACATACATACAATAAATATCAGTAGCCTGTCATAAATTATGTTTATTTTTCTTCGTACCTTTAAGAAATATTGACTAAAAGAAATATTTTCTCATTTTATTATGATTTTGCTTGCTTTGTTTCAGTTTCATATACGAGTTTTTCTAGCTAAGCAGTTGATTTGCCTACTTTAGTAGGACCTAGGAGAACAGCAGGCCTATTCACCGTTGTCAAGAAACAACGAATTTATTGTACTAGGAATAGCGGTGAGAATTTTTTATTGATTGAGTTGTGCTCTATTTCAAGAGGTAGCGCTGTCTGTCCTTCCCATGATGTTCATTGTTAATCCTCGCTCAGGGTTGGAAATGCTTAACTACGCTTTTATTGTCAGAACTCGCAGTGAACTTGTTGCAAATATAATACCAATTCACAATTTTCATTTTTTGTGGTCGTTCCCTTTTAATTAATATTTATTTGTAGGTTCACATGAAAGCAGTAATAGGAACACTTATATCATTTGCGTTAAAATCCAAAAAATTTTGAATTTGTGTTACATGAGCTCTGCTTTAGTTACTGTAGCAAGAACTACTCACATGTTGGTTGGATTTGGCGCTTTCGTTCTTTTTGCAGAATATGCAGCACAGGGTCCTTAATGACTTGTTCTATTTTTCACCTAGTGTTAAAACGCCAATCTGTTTGTTTCTTAAGTTATCTGTCCGATTTATTTCTGCCACGCCTTAAGCGTAGTTAGCAATTATTATAACAATTAATTTTGTCATAGAAGTTGAGTCGAGAGATGTATATGTTTGGTGCTGTTTGTTATTTTTGTTTGACATACTGTTACGAAACTGGAAATGGTGTTATCGTTTAACATTAAAATGATAAGCAAAAGCTGCTAAAACAAAAACAATGGGCTTGTTTACATGATCAACGAATATATAAAAATATGGCAACAACATCAGAGTAAAAACTGGAATAAACAAGTAAACAAACAGTCAACAACAACACTGCAAGCACAAACGTAAACAAACTACACAAACAACAATAACGAAAACAACATGTTTACATTTATAGAAATTTCGCCAAGGCAAAGTCATTCTCCTTCGAGAGCATTCATCAGAATGTTTACCTAGCGATATAAAAGGCAAGACAAAGCAGGCAACGGGATCAGAAAGAATTCAGTCAGTCTTGTGTGAAGACGCGTTGCATGTGAAGAGAACAATTGTGGTTTGAAGATCTCCGTTGCAAAGATCTAACGAACAATTGTTAGAGTGGACGCGGAAGAGTGTAAAGAAGAATGACAAATAAAGCAAATTGTTGTTGTTTAAATCAAGTTGCGAACAGTGGCACACGCAATTGTGAGAACAATAAAGAAATAATAAATTCAATATTTCAATACAAATTTATTTTTATTTGTATTTGCAATCAACGAACTCATATTTTAAACGTAACAACACGTTTATTACTTTTCACACTGTAGCAACTTGCACTCACTGGCACAATATTACAATTTAGTTTCAGAATAGATAATAGATTGGCAAAATTGTGCAATGAACTATAATCTTATAAGCCTTATTATTGAGAACATTTAATGTGAAATATAATTTATACATTCCGTATTATATGCTTTTATCGTAAGATATTACAAACTTAATTACAACTTCAGCACCTTTCTTTCTACTCGTATTTATGTAGATCGACTTTCTAGTTTGAATTACGTTTCAAAATTAATTATACATTTCAAACTGAAATTAATTATGATTACACATATGTATTGATGCCGTATGTAGTAAATTTACTTATTAGACGCGTGCCCGTGCTCAGATATTACGAACAAAAAAAAAGTTATTTGAAAAAGTGTCTTTTTCCATGACTTCCTCTTAGCTGTCTTCTGGCAAAAAATCTGATAGTAAATAAACTTGAATAGTTGTTTAAATCTATAGTTTGCAGACGACAATAAACTATAGGTCCAACCACAATACAAGTATGGAGTAAGTCTAATAGAGTCTAAAAATATGAATACTAAACTAAAACGCTACTCTAAAATTATTACTAATATCCCGGAAAAATATTAAGCATAACGAGAATTAATTGCCTCAGTCTAGTGGTTAGTGTGTTGGCTTATTAGACGTTAAGCCACAGTCCAAACCACGGGTCTGACATCTTCAATAAAACGAAATATGAAAAAATATTTCTTCGGCGACTTCCTCTCAGCAGATTTCAGGCAAAAACTCAGAGTCTTAATAATTTAATTAATTAATTGCTTAATTGCTATGAAAATTTTCTCCACTTTAAACTGGGGCCAACAGTATAAAATTAACAAACACAACATAAGTAGTGTGACAAGTTAAGTCGTAATCCTGACTGAAAGGTTGTAATAACCAATTACGTATGTATGTATAGAGTGAATAATTCGAATACATACTGTGTAAAGGCTTCCCAAGAGTTCAATTAAAATTTCAATTGAATTTCGTTGCTGCATCGGTTAGCAATTACAAAAGGACACAAGGAAAATTAGGAATTCTTACTTGTGAAAATAATGCTTCCTTAGATAAATCAATGACTTGTGGTCTATATTTTCGATTGAGTGGTTTAACCGTAGATCAAGCTTTAAAAAAACTTCATAATTCTAGCTTATGTATGACTTTTGATACACATTTGTAGTACGTAGAATTGTCACTATTATTGATTGATTTTGTTAAAAATTTTAATATTTTTATTTATTTTAATAAAACTATTTTATATTATTACAATTTATTATCACTGTTATGAAATTTATGCCAAAATTATTGACATGATGTAATTTGCGGTATGATTTTTTACGTAAGAGTCCAACACTTCATGTCTGCTTGGTTTTTTTTTTTTCTAAATCGTAATAATTTGACATCTAGCGCTCTTGCTTTGTGGCGATTTATAAGATTCCAATCGTTTAGATGGGGCAGCTTATTGTCACTCGCATTAGTAACAGGTTCAATTGAGGGCTGACTGAAACCTGATGGTACAAACCATTGTTATTTTTCGTTATAAATATTTGTTGTCAATGTCATGTGAAGTAAAAAAGTTTCCCGTTGCAATAGAACATTGATTATGTAAATAACAATGTTCTCCCTTTGATTATTTTCTGGTTTCCGGGATACAGATTTCGCCAAATACAGTTGTAAGTAGTTGCTACGGACTTAGCATGTACTTGAATCTAAAACTGCCAATTCATTTCGGTGGACCACGAAATTTATAACGACCATAAAATTCAATTAGTTACTAATCTACAGCGACAAAATTATTGAGATTATTAAAGGCGTAAAATGTGTCAATTTATAATCATTTCCGAGCAGCACATTACCAAAGCGAATGATTCTGGTGTCTCATACGTACATTCTTAGCTGACCGAAATATTATCATCTGTAATATCTATGAAATAAAATATAAGACGAAATACTTATTCCCAATATTTGTCTGTCGCGTGAGATAAACATGAGAAGAGAAGAAAGTCTTTACAATCTGCGTGAAAATTGGTAATATTTTCTCTTCTCAAACTACTAAAGACATACTGTTCTCTGTTCCAAATATCGTATAGTCAATCCTTTCGTCAGCAGGAATATTAAATACGTACATACATATATAATCAGTCATTACAACCTATAAATTGGATATGTCTGACCTGAGGTTTGAACCTTAATCTGAAGTCTAATAAGCTAACACGCTACATACTAGCCTACGACTTAATCAATATCATGAGCATATCAAGAACAGAAAATTCAACATTTTCACTTTCAATTCCTTCTCAAATACCAGAAATAATGTAGTATTTACTATTAAACTTTACGAAATCTTTGAAAAATTAAAAAAAAAAATACATAACAACACCAAAGAAACTCGTATGTATTAAAAATGATACATAAGCCAGAATTACGAAGTTTTTGAATTTTTTAAGTCCTGTTTAAAATTTTGTTTTTTATTTGGTTTAAAATAATGACGATAACAATTTGAACGAATTAAAAAATATCAGGCATGTAACTTCTTCTGAATTAGAGTTAGAATGATACAGAGCTCGATCTACGGTTAAACATGGATGGACTCATCTAGCATGGTCCATATACCAACCAATTGTTTAAGTCAGTGTAAATCACAAAGAATCATTTAAAATAATTTAAGTTTTTATTGCGATGCAATATTTACTTACTTATTTCAAAAAAAAGAAAAAATATCATTATTTATCCCGTGTAAATCACATCTTTTATTCTGCTAAACTTGCCTAATTTAATTTATTACGAAAAACTATCTGAAATGAAATTTAATGCGTTGCTAAACTGTGCTGTGTGCTGGAGAAATTTCTAAAGTAGCGTTCATTAATTTTTCTTCCAGAACGCCTTTATTGGTCGTGATAACTACAACGCCTTTGCTTTTTCGGCAGACATTATCTATTAATTTTAGTTTTTAAACTTTTTCCTTTATAGAGTTTGTTTTTTTTTGTAACAAAATGAACCCCTGAAGAATAGAACAACTACATTCTGTTTACTTTTATACTTTTTGATAATGAGAAGAAACAAGTTTTTAATAGTTTAATAAATTTGCCTGTTTGTGCTTAAAAGTTTTGTAATAGAAAAACAATAATCACACAAAACACGAACTCAGGAACATAGTTTGCTGAATTTAAAAGTTTAATTTCGCAGCTTTTAACGCTTCACTAATGATTCGTGTTAATAAATGAATGTTTAGCTTTTGTTGCAATGGAAGTATAACATAGAAAAATAATATTAAAACTTTTTTAAATTTTGTAAATTAAATGCAAGTAAGAAACTCACTGCTGATAATGCCACTATTACTGAAGTAATTAGTTTTAAGTACAACTCAGGTTTTTATATATCCATTTTTAGTAAATTCATTAAAGAAACAAAGAACGTAGAAAGTAAATGACAGAAAAACTACAGATTTTCCATGAATTCGTTGAATTTGCTTACTTTTGGAGTAAAGATTTCTTTAGTATATTGTTAGTTTTTATCCTTTTAAAAACGTTAAAAATATGAGTTCGTAGAGTGCAAATGAAATAAAAATAAATTTGTGTTTAGTTTTAAATCAATTCTTTATTGTTCGCACAATTCCGTGTACCACCTTTCACGACTTGATTTAAACAACAACAATTTGCATTAATTGTTATTATTCTTTACACTCTTCCGCGTACACAATAACAATTGTTCAATAGATCTTTATAACAGAGATCTTCAAACCACAATTATTCTCTTCACACTCAACGTGTATTCACACAAGACTAAAGCTGCGGTCACATTGAAAAAATATTTGCTTCAAATATGTTTACTCGTATTTGCATTAAATTTTTCTGTAGTTTGTTTGCTGGTCACATTGACGGGAAATATTTGACAAAATTTATTTTCCCAAATAACAATAAAACAGCATCAAATACAGTTTGGAGCAAACATGTTTTCCCTGCGGTCAGACCGAAGTAAATATTTTTGTTTTCTCATAAACAAAATTTTGTTTCATCAGAAAAAGAGAAACAAACGAAAAGTTGTAAAAAAAAAAAAACAAAACAGGAACTTCACAAAACGAAAATGAACAAATTCGTTTAATAAAAACACCGGAAATAAGCGGAAAAATATGACATAAATAAATAAATAAATTCGAAATGGAAGATGAAACATTATTTGCGTTAAGTTGCGGAGCTGCTTCTTTGTTAATTTCAAAAGAAGCCAAAACCAATCGCCATATTCTTTGCCAAAAAATAAATAAATTCGCACAGCTGTTTAATTGTTTTCTTTTCTTCATCAGTGTTGACAACTGAATTGCGTTTAAACGATAAAATATAAAACTTAATACCATATTGTATTTTATGTCGCCATGGTCTAGTAGGTAGTGTGTTGGCTAATTAGACGAAAGGCCCGAGTTCGAATCCCAGGTCAGACATCAAAATGAAATATGAAAAAATATTATTTCGGCGACTTCGTCTCAGCAGATTTCTGGTAAAAACTCTGAGAGTAAAGATTGCCATGAAAAAGCTTCTCAAAAAATGTCGTTCGGAGTCGACTTTAAACTGTAGGTCCCGCCACTCATGTATAAAATTAACGCACACAACATGAGTGGTGTTGAGAAGCTAGGCCGTAATCCTGACTGAAGGGTTGTAATGGCCAATTATGTATGTATGTACGTACATAAAAATTTTGTGCCGTCAAGGACTAGTTTTGGAGATATTGGTCTCTAAGGTCCAGTAGGTTAATCAATTTTTTGTTCCATATAACATTCTGTAGCAAATTACATGTATGATCTTTCATTTGGTACAAACTTGCATTTAAATAATGTGATAAAATATAATATTTTATTGTGCCTGGTTCATAATGAACTAATGGATCAAAACTTTTAATAAACCTGTCGAAAGGTCTTTACACTAGTTTTTTTTTAATTTCTACTTTTTATATAAAGTTTATTATTAATAGTTTTCCGTTTTGGTGATTTTATTAAAAAATTGCATAATTTATTATTAAAAGTGGACAACACTGCAACAGCTGTTATTTAACACTGTTTGCTCTTACAAAATTTTTGCATGATCAAATATTTATTTGTTCGAAAAAAGGAGCAAATATTTGACACCGGTGGTCACACTATGGTCACATTAGAGACATTTTTCCTTGCAAGCAAACAAATTTGTTTTCTCAAAATCTTGTTTGCACCACTAAAATATTTTATGGTCACACTAGAGCAAAGAAAAAAATGATGTTTTACTTCAAATAGTTACTCAGTCTGACCGTAGCTTAACTGAATTTTTTTTGATACCGTTGCCTGCTTTATCTTGCCTTTTATATCGTTGGGTAAATAGTCTGATAAATGCTCTCTGACCTTGCCTTTCGCAAAATCTATATATGTAAACTTATTGTTTACGTCATTGTTGTTTGTGTATTTTGTTTACGTATGTCCTTGCAGTGTTGTTGTTGCCTGTTTGTTTACTTTTTTATTTTTGTATGCTGATGTTGTTGCTATATTCTTGTATTCTTTGATCATGTAAACAAGTCCAATGTTTTGTTTTTGTATCTTTTGTTTATCATTTTTATAAAACCATTTCCACTTTCCTAACAATATGTATCGAAAAACAAATTGTTGCAAAAAATATAGAACGTATTCAATAGGAGTTCAAAAATAAAACTTGTGTTATTATTGATCATCCAAAACCTGACTGAAAATTCGAATGACGGCAACACAGCTCGGCACTGCTTTCAAAATGCGGACATTTTAACGCAAATTACAAAATTGGATGATAAATTGATAATACTATGTTCACACATGCACTCTTATTGCGTAAATCGCAATAAACGCCATTATTAAGGACAATATTTCATATAAAATTTCAATTAATTATTGCTCAATAAATACGCAAATTGTTATAATATTGATTAAAACTTAAAATACAGCACTATAATAAGTACGTTCAGTGAGCATATTACACCTTTCCGAACACTTTCTGTTGATATTTGACAACTCAAATGTCAACAACGACAAACAAGAAAAAAAAACAAAACAAAAAATATAAACAACAATGTTGTTGATACAACCAGCTGCTTTGTTTACCAGCTGTCAAATGAATATTGCTTATATTATATCTGAACACTTAAAATATTCGACTCAAATAATCGAATATTGGCGCAATAAAAGTGCATGTCTGAAGACTGAACTTCATTCAATTATGGTTGCCGTTTCTAGTGGATTTCAAACAAACACTAATGCCTTACGCAATTTCGCTCTTGATGCGTAAAGTATTTTGTACAACTGTATTCCTGGTATTATATGTCCCCAACTATCTATACATTTTTAATCCATGGCCCAGAAATAATAAACCATGCTTTACTACCAATTGGACAGTTGACAGAAGAAGTACAAGAAGCTCGAAACAAATATTTCAAACATTTTACAGAGCATTTTTCGCAAAAATGTTCTAAAGAAAGTCAAATAAAGATATATTTAAAAGACTATTAGTTACTTCAGATCCAGATTAAGATATCAAATATGAGAAAATTGAATGAGAAAAAAAACCCATAATTTTCCTATGGAAGCAATTCCGGGGAACTGCAGCGCCGATGAGTTTGCCAGAGCTGGTGCACTCCTTCCGGAATCCTCTTCAGTGGACTTGGGCATGCCACTCGCCTCGGTCGAGCTGACCATTACGCGGAAATTCTTTCTAGACGCCAACCTATCTTGGGTCAATAAGGAGTCCTGCTCCACTGCTAGACTCTCTTGGCCCCTGATGGATAGAAGGAAATGGAAATATTGCATTTTTTTAATAACAACATACATACATAATTGGCCATTACAACCCTTCAGTCAAGATTACGGCCTAACTTCTCACACCACTTATGTTGTGTGCTTTAATTTTATACATGAGTGGCGGGACCTAGAGTTTAACGTCGACTCCGAAAGACAGATTTTAGAGAAATTTTTCATGAACATTTTAATTAGTCGCCGAAGAAATAATTTTTTTTCGTTTTTGATGTCTGGCCTAGTCTATTACACTAGTCTATTATAATATTAAAAATTAGATTAGTTTTCCCTTTTAAGCTGAATTTAACCGAAAAAATTTAAAATTAGAAACAGAGAAAGTTACCTCGAATTAATTCCCACTTTTGGTATCAAATATCCCACTGTGCGACGATTAGAAAATATCATTCTCGAATTTATTGAAGCATTGTTTCCTGCTTTACGGAACGTTCAAATGAGTTATTTACTTTAGGATTAAAAACAAGGACACTAGTTGTTTCATCAAATTATACAATCAGCATTCATAGTTCTTTTATTTTTATGAGATAGCAAATAAGCTACAACAACAAAACTACTGTTATACGTCTTGTGGATATAAAATATACCCATTCTTATAGTCAGTCGAAGGGAAGATAATATTTAGTTTGCATTGTGACCTAATCAGACACATTTTTTTAATTTAAAATTATCCAAAAATTAATTAAATTTTAAAAATCATGTGTGCTCAATATTTTCTTTTTGTGCACATAATTTTTATGAATACTCACGTAGAGCAACAAATTTATTATGCAATTAAAATAGAAAGATTAATAATGCTATATTCAGGCATGTATTTTAATTGAGCCAATACTCGTTTAATTGGCAAAATTATTTTAAGTGTTCAGAGAAATCAGCTTATTCAACAATTATTTGACAGCTGGAAAACAACAGAATTTTTTTATTTTTTATAATAACTCATAAATTTAACACTAAACCTACCGTGACGGGAAAAATTATTCATTTAAGATTTTTTTTTTATCAGAATTTCTTCAGCACAACATTATAACACCGCTATTTGTCTCTACGACTTCTATTAAAAAATACATCAAATATTTATTTATTTATTTACATTATAACACTAGTTCTAAATATCTAGCTTATATAAGAAAGGCACTAGCGACCAAGGCTATCTTGTTATATTATTTTGTTTTTATATTTTGAACATTAAGGACATTAAATATATTTTTGAAGATTTACTCCTATCTTGCATTTTTTTTACTAAGAAATGCAGTAACTACTGCGGGAAGTTATTTGGCCTGAGCACAGGTTCTGTATCTTGATTTGCATATTTTGTGATATAAAACTACTGTTCTGGACATTTTTGGCATTGCCTGGTATGATTCGGTATATTGAGGTATATTATTTGTTTTCTGGCATATAGATATTCACTCTACTTCAAGCGAGTATTACAGTAAAAATTTCTAGTGCTACTTTGCTAATAAAAATTCTTATTTCATTGTTTTGTTATAGTCCTTATCACCAAAATTTGGAAACATTCAAAATATTTTAAACCATTAAAAATTTTAAAATATATATAATAGACAAGGAATTGAGTAGGAATAGAAATACATGAAGTATCGGTAGATTCAGTGTTAGTATAAATAAACTTACCTTCCACCTCATTCGCCATTTTTATTTGACGTTGCTGATATTTGTATTTTCAAATGTCAACAAAATTTGTTCGCATAAGTTGTAGCGTTCTCACTGAACATACTTCTGAGAGTGCCGCTTTTGCGTATTTATTGCGCAATAATTAATTGAAACTATATGAAATCTTGAGCTAAAGTTTATTGTGATTTACGCAAGATTTATTTTGTTTATTTATGTTTTTTTTTAGTTTTCGGGGTGGGTTTTTATATTGGAGAGACTTAATAAAAAATGTAATTTTTGTGTAAAACTATTGATAAATAATAAAAACAACTAATAACAATAATATTTTTAACTTTTTCTTTTAAGAAATTAAAAAATATTGGCAACTTTCAGCGAAAAAAAATTTTTTTTGAGCAGTACGTCTTATTTTGATCTTGTAATATTTAACTTCTTAATTATCTCTCTCACCCACATTTCGATTATTAATTAAATATTTAAGAATCTTTAAACTTTTCATTGAATAAATTAAGAAATATTCCAAATTTTCCCTTTTTTAACACAAAATAGACGTTTATTTACATTTAATTTTTCTACTTTATCCGCCAATTTTCACTCTGTATATCTATTGCTGCTAACACATTTGATTCGCAAAAAATATAACATTTTTTTCTCGCTCTAAATTCGCCAGTAATGCTGCTATTATGAGCATTTTTCAAACGTCATAATTATCGTCTCTGTGTACTTTGTTTCATTCAGGTTCACTGTTGTTGATCTATATGATTCAAAAGTACTTTCACTGTTGACCGGATATTAACTGTCCGACTGAAGTTAGAATTTTAAGGTAATCATAGGAATTAAAAATTTTGGTTGATGATTTCTTTACGATTTTGAGCACCATTCTGTCGGAGGACGAATTTGCAGGGTAGTCGCTCTTATCTACGATTGATTTCAACAACCATTAACATTTTTCAACGACAATGCATGCACTTTTACCCTTTGTCCACCGGTTAATGGGCTTCTTTTGTGTGTAACTTCATCCATTAACAATTTTTATGTCTTGTAATAATGACCTTAGTGTAGTTGCTTTTTAGATTAGCTAATTATTTTAAAATAAATCTAAAAAAATATTTATGTTTCCCATGCTATTTCAATAATTATTGCCCGAAATACCGACATGTATTCACCCGCAGTATTTCAGAGGCAGCATTACATCCACAATGTTTCTGCAATATTCATTGAAAATCTGTTTCATTGTTTTCTTCCTTGTACAAGTCTTCTAGGGCAGTGATTGTGGTCAATAACGTGAAAGAATTTTTGAAAAATTCATTGAACGAGTTGTGGAGAATGGTGAGAAGGCCAGTGTAGACATGAAGAATAGAGAAGTTGTGTTTATGTGTGTTTCTACTAACGTTAACGTTTTTATTGGAGGAATTTTATTATTGAGAGTATGTTTTTAAATTATTATCGCTGCCTTGAATGTTGTTACAAATTGGGAATTATAAGGAAATTTTTCTATTGGATGGTAGTATTAAAAAACGTGGACGAAATTGAATGCGTATATTAGACTTGCCTTATAAAGGTTAGTCTAAATAGAAAAATAAACTCTCCTATGTTCGTCATATTACTTATGAGAAAAATATTGTTACGTTTTTACTTAACTTTTAGAATATAAGTTCGTTGATTGCAAACAAAAAAAAAAAATTAATTTGTGTTCAGTTTTAGATAAATTTTTCATTGTTCGCACTATTTTACGTACCACGGTTCATAACTTCATGATACAACAACAATTTGTTTAGTTCGTTATTCTTCTTTACACTTCTGCTTGAGTGCACTAACAATTGTTCGGTAGATCTTTACAACAGCGATATTCAAACCACGACTGTTTTCTTTACACGCAACGCGTCTTCAGACAAGACTGTATGAATTCTTAATACTCGTTGCATTCTTTGTTTTGACTTTTTATATCCCACGTAAATAGTCTGATGAAGGTTCTTGAAGTCGAGCGTTCGTGATTTCGCCTTCTCGAGGACTCTATAGCAATTTCATTGGTTTTTGTGTATTTTGTTCACATTGCTTGTTGTTACGTTCTCGCTTACTTGTCTATCCCCTTTTCTTTCATGCTGATGTTGTTGGTTTACTTGTAACAAGTTCGTTGTATTTGTTTGTGTAGCTTTTGCTCAGTTTAATGTTTAACGTTAATGTTTCCATTTCTGTAACTGTATTTTATCAGCGGCGGAACTAGCAAGTAAACTAGAGTTAGGTTCTGTAATCGACCTGTAACATTTTTCTTCAATGTAAGCATGGAATTACAAATGTCATTTTTAGAATAATTGTGTGGATGTAGGGCTAACGACGGTACGTATTTCTTTGGGAACAACGTTGGCTAGGATATCACTCAGCTAATGCCACATTTAATATTCTGCACGATTTGAGAGCATGGTTCTCTTAAGTAAAGGGAGCCAGTTTTACCGATATCGTGCGGTTTGACACAATTAAACTTTATCTTCCATAGATTTTTTGAGTCGCGGATGTAAAAGAAAAAGCCATAAACATTAGAGCTATTCAGCGCCAATATAACATGCAATATGCAGCACTGCCATGAAAAATTCGACATTTCATATGCACACCATTCAGAGAAGACGTGACGGGCATTTGCGCTATGTTACACATAATTGCATCAAGAGGTCTTTTAGATGAATAAAAAATATCGCTGGTATCTTTTACAGACTTATACTATGTTCAGACAAGCACTTTTATTGCGTAAATCGTAATAAACGTCATTATTGAGCTCATTATTTCATATAAAGTTTCAATTAATAATTTAGCAATAAATACGCAAATTGTTATAATATTGAGTAAAACTTAAAATACAGAATTGTCATAAGTACGTTCCGTGAGCATATGACAATTTTCCGAACACTTTTTGTTGATATTTGAAAACTCAAATGTCAACAACTACAAAAAAAAAAAAAAATAAAAAACCCTGCTGTTGAAACAACCAAGGGCTGTCAAACGAATATTGCTTATATTATGTCTGAACACTTAAAATATTGTACTCAAATAACCGAATATTGACTCAATAAAAGTGCATGTCTGAACCTAGTACGTTTAAATTTAAAATTAGAGAGCACTTAATAAAATATCCGACTTAAGTTGTATTTTAAAAAAATTTTCTCCTAGACTATGATTAAATTATTTTAAAACCGTTTTCCATGCGAATCTTACGATTACTTAAACAAGTGTTATAAAAATTATTTTCGTTTTAGCGTTTATTGAAAAGTTTCCCGCTGTTTAACTCCGTTTTCATAGCATCTCTCTTTTCAATTTCAGTTTTGCCGAAATGTTTAATTTTAGTTGCCTCATTAGGTTCCAAATAGTTGCTAGCCACAAGAAAAAGGAACTCATTAAAGCGGAAATATAAGCAGCTAATAATGCGATTAATTTAGTATAAATAAAAAACCTTTTCTTCCGTTATTTTGCGTTTCTAATTTTATTCTTGTTTTATTTATGAAATCCTTAAATCTCATTGTGTACTGAAGCTTTAACAATTAATATAAGCAAATAAATAACAAATTAAATTTAATTGCTGTCTATCAATTAATATAACAATAATAGAAAACATAAGCCACATTCATTGCTCTCTTATAATAATTTCTTCTTTTATTTAAAAATGTGAGCGGTTTTAAGGTCTTACATTGGTTATTAAATTCTAAGCTCATATACTGTTTGTCCAAAATATTAAATTTTTATTTAATTATTGAGTAAGATTGGTGTGATGTGGCTTTGAGAGCGATCTGTGAGAAATCATTTGAATTATTCTGTTAATTTTGGTAATATTTTGTAAAGTGATTTTACCAACGTTGATAACGGTGTATGTAAAAAACCAAAACGAATTAAACTCGCTGTTAAATGTAATTAAATACAAGAGTTTTATGGTTGTAAATGCAATAAAAGGATGTCTTAATAGATCTAGTGTTCGTTGATTAGTAATTTTTTAGAATCGTACGATGAAATGTTTCCGTTTTATTTTAATGGGATTATGTTAAGTCACCAGACGTAACCCAGTGAGGCAACCCAATCTTAGGTCATTGATTCCTGATAGTAAACCTACTATCCACCAATGTTCGTCTTTCTTAATACGTTCCCTGGCACGTGTATCGTTTTCGGTTTACGCTAAGTCTCATTTCTACGCCAAGCTGAATTCTTAAATTTAAAATGTTTGCAACGAAAATTTAATTATTGACAGGACTGTTTTATGTAACGTAAAGTCAATTTTAGAGTCATGTACCGATAACGGTACATGTGGCATGGTAATTAGTTATCAGAGTACTTTTGAACTTTTATTGAATACGGCAGTTGTAAATGCATCGATTTTGTATAATACAAAAAACCAACAGTTCTGTTTCACATTTATAATACAATTTATTTTCGTTATTACAACTTACAGATACAATAAAGTTAACTTTTTCAAAAATATGGCAGTGCCGGATCAATGTCGATAAAACTTCTCAATTAAAAAAGTTTTTTTAAACGCAGTGGCAACGAAGGGCCTCTTATTTTGTTGTTGTGTTTCCCCTTTAAAGTTAAAGGCCCAATGATCCTCACTTCTACATTATTCTACCTCACTTCTATTCTATATATAAGAAAAAATAAACAATTTATCTGCCCGTTAAAATCCGCCCTTTAGTGAACGGTAAGTTGTAATAATGGCCCTAAGATGGATTTAAAATATTTTAATACCGTTCTCTAGCGAAACTGAATGCATATTATTAAATTACTTACATTATACCTGCCATAAACGAATAATAAACAAAAAAAAAACAAAAAACTAAAACACTATTAAAAATAAAACTTGAAGGGCTCTATATAACAGATTTTTATATGCATGTGCACGTATACACATTGTTTATACACTTAAATGTTTTTCTATAAAACGTATGTCTTTTTTTGTTGGAAAATAAATATATGTACCATTGCTTACAGGCCTTGAATGCTCATTGTCCTTGAATGAAGGTAACAGCAGCAACGACGAACGAAGGAAACAATAACGACTATAAATTTTATGACATTGACAATTTAATTTTTGAGCTGGTATTTCAACCAAAAGCAAATGTTAAAAGCATTGCTTACAGAGACCAGCGAAAATGAAAAAAAAAAAAAAATAATAATAAATAAAAACATGATGTAAAAAACGTAAATTTGGATTAAAATAAAGGCACACAAAATTTGCATGCAAGAAATTAAAACAAAAAATATTTTTTTTTCATTTTTTTTTTGTTTTCGTATTTATTTTATTATTTAGTACGCTTACTTACGTTATTACTTACAATGTATGTACGTGCATATTTGTAGAGTTAACTTTATTCATATCATATAGTTTTATATTTTAAAATCATTCTTAAACACGTAGCATATGGGAAACAAAAAAAGGTGCATTCTGTTTATGTTTTGTGATAAGTGTCTGAGATCAGCAATGAGTATTCAAAAAGATGAGTAGATTCGAATCATATTCATAATTTGTGATACTTATACGCATTCATACTTATTTTAATATCATGCTCATACTACCCATATTCAAAGTTTAAAGTACTCATCGTACTCATACTTAACAATACGCATGATGTTGTTGATTTCTACTCTCCTTTACACAACATTTACAAGAATTACAAAATAAGTATGACTTTCGTACGAACACTAAAATATTAACTAGAAGGTTGTGTGTTTGCTTTGCTTGCTGTTTTTGTTTTATAATTTCTTCTTTCTTTGTAAATGCAACAACAACTAAGACTGTAAATTTCGATGAATGATTCGAATCACTCGAATCATTTATGAGTATTATAAGTATTTTTCTAAATTTATGAATCTGAATGAGTAGGCGTATGAATGTTATGAGTTTCATGTCAACGTTGACCTCATACTCATTGCAACCTGTACTTATAAATCAATGTTGTAGTGAGTATGAATGAATCAGAGTAGTTGAATTTCAATATGTACTGTTGAGTCACTCATTCTCAAAATGTGATGAGTACTTATGAGTAGCGAAAAAACGATTCATTGCTGATCTCTGATACGTATACCAATGTTTAACAAACAATTATTTAGCACATATTTAACAGTAATGCAACACTTTGTTTTAGGCATTTTTATTTACAAATTTTCTATTTGAATATATAGACTATGGCCCCTATTGTGAATAATAAATTAAATTGCTATTCACGTAAAACACCACGTGAAATTTTGATTCCTTCAATTATGCTGCAATGTAGTTTGAATGCGCATTAGACACCTGGCATATGTAAAAGTTTGTTTAAAGCTGTAATATTTACAAAATATTTAGAAAGAAGCATCTATGTACTGCAAGTGACCTACATAAGTAAATATTCTTTTAAATTACACTGAATTCGCAGAAACGTGAACTAATTTTCGCAAAGTGTGTTCTTGTTTTTAATTGGTTTTTGGTAAATTAGGACAAAACAAACTTTTAATGAGTCCTATGCAGGGAAATAGCCCGTATCGGAAATTACATGATAGGGGTGAATAAAAGTAAAAATATTCCCTGAAAATTTAAATTCACATTTTAGAGATTTCAACTTTTGTTCACGTTTAAGAATATTCAAAGTAATAATAAAGTGTTCATAATTCTGGAATATGCATGTTTCTGGATATTCACGTTTCCGCGAATTCACTGTAATTCTTTGTAGTTATGAAATTTACATTACAGATTAAATCTTAAGTCTCTAAACAACTCCTTTGTATTTAATGACACTAATGGTAGGAATGCTGAGAAGCTAGGCCGTAATCCTGACTGAAGGGTTGTAATGGCCAATTATGTATGTATGTAATGGTAGGAAAATCAGGAGCACGTAACAGAGATCAGCAATGAATCGTTTTTTCGCTACTCTTAAGTACACATGAAATTTTAAGTATGAGTTAGTCAACAGTATTGAAATTGATTCATACTCACCAGAGATCAGCAATAAGCATTCAAAACGATGAGTAGATTCGAATCATACTCAAAATTTCTGATACTTATACACATTCATACTTAATTTAATATCATACTTATACTACTCATATTCAAAGTTTGAAATACACATCGTACTCATACTTACTAATACGCATGATGCTATTGATTTCGATTCTCCATGATTCATCGTATACACGAATCACAAAATAAGTATGATTCGCGTACGAACACTACAATACTCACAAGACGATTGTGTGTTTGCTTTGCTTGCTGTCTTTGTCTTTTTTGTTTATGTATCTTTCTTCCTTTTTTGTAAATGCAACAACAACTAATACTGTAAATTTTGATGAATGATTCGAATCACTCGAATCATTTGTGAGTATTATAAGTATTTTTCTAAATTTATGAATCTGAATGAGTAGGCGTTTGAATCAAACATATTTCGAATGTTATGTGTTTGATGTCAACGTTGTACTCATACTCATTGCAGCCTGTACTTATAAATTATTCAGATTCATAAATTTAGAAAAATACTTAAAATGCTCATAAATGATTACATTGATTCGAATCTTTCATAAAAATTTACGGTCTTAGTTGTTGTTGCGTTTACAAAAAAAGCAGAAAGAATAAAACAAAGATAGCAAGCAAAGCAAACACACAACCTTCTAGTGAGTAATGTAGTGTTCGTACGCGAATCATACTTATTTTCTGATTCTTGTAAATGTTGAGTAAAGGAGAGTCGAAATCAACAAAATTATGCGTATTGTTAAGTATGAGTACGATTAGTACTTCAAACTTTGAATATGAGTGGTATGAGTATGAGATTAAAATAAGTATGACTGCGTATAAGTATCAGAAATTACGAGTATGATTCGAATTTAATCGTGTTTTTGAATACTCATTGCTGATCTCTGATGCAGACCCCTACTGTATCTCGTCACGAAAGAGTTTTCTGTGGCATTGCAATTATGTGAGTTACACAAGTATTAAACATTTCCAAGTTTGCAACAATAAAACATTTGACTAACAAATAAATCCATTAAATAATGTATTCATTTTAACTGTCGGCTTTTGTACATTAACTGTCGTCATGTAGAGAGATTAACAAACAATTTACAAATAAAGATAGTTACTCGAACTGGCAACCGTAAATTTGTAAATTTCTCTTTCACAGGACGTATTGGCAAATTGTTACAAATCAGATACTTTGCAGGATTTCTTCGAATTAATTTTTATTAAAAATAATTTTGTCCAAAAACTATCAAGAGAGTATCCTGTTTTTTTCATGTTTTCAATGTTTTTTCCTTATATCTAATAGCTTTTATTTTTAAAGTTTGAAAAAAGATTAGTTTCTGTATCTGTTGTATGTTTAGATATTTATAATTTAGATATTTATAAATATATATAGGGTTATCCATTTCGTGGTTTCAAAAGTAAAACGTAAATAAAACACATATAAAATATTTTTTTCATGATATTTCTTTTTTATTGTAAAGTTTGAACGTTGACATTATGTGTGAAACACTACATCATTTAAATGAGCTCCACGCGAAGTGGTGCAAGCAATGATTCTTTTGAGGTAATTTTCGACCACTTTTTGACACATATTGGGCGGTATCTCAGCCAGTAAGGTTTAATCACACCTTCGGACCAAAGAGCGCACCAAACAGTGTCTTTTTCTGGATGTAATGGCATCTCTTCAATTACTTGAGGATTCCCAGAACGGCAAATACGACAATTTTGTTTATTAACATACCCACCGAGTGTGAAATGTGCTTCATCGCTGAAGAAAATTTTGTTCGAAAAATTGCCGTCCACCGCCGATCACCATTTTTGTGGTAGGTTTTGATATTTTTTATGCGTTGTGTGATAGTTAAGCGATCCATTTTCGTCAATGTCAGACTTTCAACTGAAAAGAAAAAAATTGGTTTCACAACTTAGTTTGACAGATGTCGAATTCCAGTCCCATACTTTTGAAACCACGAAATTAATAGCCCTATATAATAAATTTCGGCAGAAAACTTGTTAACAACCCCTCTCTAATTTTATTTATTTTTTCAAAATTTTACGTTCTTTATTTCAAGCTTAGTAAAGTAAATGAAAGAATTTTACACTCAATTTCAGCTATACTTATAAGCCCAGTGCAGAAAATTGTATAATAATAAAAACCAATGTTCATATTACTTCTTACAAGAGTGTAGTCAAAATTTTGTTAGAATTTATTAAATTTTATACAATCTATGAAATTATTTTTGTTGGCAAATAATTACCACGTATTTAAAATCTATGAAATATAAACTGTAAAATGAAAAAGGTAACATAAAGGAACATGCCAAAATGTTTGAAAAAAAAAATTACCATATATTTCCTATGATATAATGGAAAAAGGTTAGGTATGCTACCATTTTATCAAAATAAGTGTTACCAACAACCAGAGACCTGTGCTGTAGGCACACGTACGCATTTATCAGGAATGTATTACAAAATTGTTGAAATACAACATTGCACAGTGGACAATTTAGAAACAATAAACGAATCAATTTAAAATGTTTATAAATAGTTAGAGGAGTTAAAGGTACAATTAGTCCCTACCAGTGTTGAAAATTTCAGTACTTTTGTACTTTTTTATTTAAAAAATACCGCGCCGGCTATCATTAGTTATATAGTATAACATATTTTATTTCTTGCATTTTTCAACTATGCAACTATGCATTAGCAATATGTTTAATGTAATGCTAAAGGTAGAAGGCCCCGGTTAGCTAAACGTCCACGAAATATACGTTCGTTTTTAGAATACGAAACGCAATGAAAACGATTGCAGAACCGTAATGTAATCTCGGTAAGCATTTTCATTGCTTATTGTATGCTAAAAAGAACGTATGTTACAATACGTTCCATCGACGTTTTACTAAGAGAGGCTTTTACGTTTTGTTACTTTCCGAATGAGATGTTTTTGTCTTATATGTGAGGAACACGAATAAGTCGTTAGTGTTCCTGTTCCGTGCCGTTTGTGTATTAAACATAAAAAAATAAATAGTCTAATAGGTAGTGAGCCCATCTGAAAAAATATTTCTCCGGCGCCTTCCTTCTGGCAAAACCCCTAAGAGTAAATAAAATAAACTTTAAACAGTAGGAGTCCCGCCATTCATGTATAAAATTAACACACACACATACGAAATAAGTGAAAAGTTAGGGCATAATCCTGATTGAAGGGTTATAATGACCAATTATGTATGTAGATATGTACTTTTTTTACAAAAGTACCATTTGATGCAAAAAAGTACTCTTTCAGTTAAAGTTCAGTACCATCTCAAAACTGCAGTATTGCAAATCTGGGCTCTACGTTCTATTACGTTCTGAATCTGTTGTTTTTGATTTGTATATAAGAAGCATGTATAGATTGTCCGTTTTTCTTTCGTATTCCGTACGTGTATTAAATATACGAAACTGCAACAGAAAGTTAAAAAAAAAAATAATAATAATTTGCTATCCGCAAATTATATTTTTCTGATGCACAATTCGCAAAATTTAACACAATGAAAAAATATGATGTTGTTTGTTTACTGGTTTAATATGCGTTTACTGAATATAATTGACGTATGTCTTCACTAACACAAAAGGTAAGGCTATTAAGACAGTTGTATCTTGCCGTTTGCTTCATATCGGTATACCTGGTAAAACTTCTTGAAACTGTTAAAACAGACAACAAATGATCAATTTGAACAACTGATTGATCGGGCAACAAAAAACGGGAAAGTAGTTTTACAACATGACAATGCACCTGTATACAAAGCTACATAAAAATAAAATGAACTGACTTTAAACTGTAGGTCCCGCCACTCATATATAAAATTAACCCACACAACATGAGTGGTGTTGAGAAGCTAGGCGGTAATCCTGACGGAAGGGTTGTAATGGCCAATTATGTATGTATTTGTACTTCTTGATCACCCTGATACTTCGATGGAAAATTGCCCTCCAACATATTGGGTGTGTTTTATATTGTTATGAAAACAGAAACAAAAGCTAAACTAACAAATACAACGAACTTGTTACAAGTAAACCAACAACATCAGTATGAAAGAAAAGGGGATAGACAAATAAGCGAGAAAACAACAACAAACAATGTGCACAAAATACACTAACAACACTGAAGTCGCGATAGATTTCACGAGAAGGCGAAACCACGAATGTTCGAATTCAAGAGCCTTCAGCAGACTCATTACGTGAGCATATAAAAAGGCAAGACAAAGTAGGCAACTAGTAAGAAGAATTCAGTCAGTCTGGTGTGAAGAAGCGTTGCGTGTGAAGGAAACAAGATGAAAGATCTACCGAACGGTAGACGGTTGTAAACGGTGGCACACAAAAGCAGTGAAACTAAACACTGATTTATTTTTATTTTGTTTGCAATCAACGAACTCATATTCTAAACGTTTTTAAAAAGGTAAAAATGTAACAATATTTTTAATTCAATATCAGCAAGTTTCTTTCAAGTAGAGAGAAAAAATTTTCTCGTCTATACAGTAACCCACATATGTACATATTCGACTGATTAGCATCGTATTCTGATGTTCTCTGTGGTTACGATAGCTTTCTAGATCATCAAATTTCGATTCCACGATAATTATATTATGTGAAAGTAGACAAATCATCTGCATAATTGAATCCGTGAAATGAACCCAAGAGTTCACACCAGCATTGGTATAAAATGGTTTATGGTTGTTCCCATTGAGCATCCTCGTAGCACAGACCATTAATTTCCATTGAAACTTGTTTTACTGTTATGTTGTTTTAATTTAGACAGACTATACATATAACTATTTCTGCCAGTATCTCGTATATGCTGTTAAGCGAAAAATGTCAGCCAGTCGTTATAATTTTCGAGTCACTAGATTTTGGTTACTTCACAGTGATGCGTTTTTTTCTTAGTTGGAGGCAGACGTTCTTTTTTCACCTGTGAGATATGAGACTGTAAAATTTGGTATAGTATTCCATTTCTCCTACTATCTTCAGTAGCTGAATTTAATTTTTTCGAAATATTTTGTACATATTCGTTGCTTATTAGGTTTGCATAACAGTGATTGCTTGAATCCTGATATCCTTTTGATTAGCAAGACAAATGAGTCCGAAATACGATCTTGCTTCTAACACCATCCATGGTGATAATTTTATCCATGATTAACGAATCCTGCAGGTTTGATAAAGTTAAACTACTTAAAGCAAGTCGTTGATAGAAAGATTTTTTCTTTTTTATTTTATTCGAGATATTTGAGCTGGATTGTGAACCGTAGGCTTAGCTGTGGTTAACCATGTCTATTAGCTTTGACATAAATTCACATTTATAAAAGGGACAAAAACATTTAAAATTTTGTTACTTTGCAATTCCTCCCCACTGTGCGCCTGATTTACTGAAGGTTTAGAAATTTTGCGGTAAATTTTTGTAAACCAAAAAAAAAAAAAAAAAAAATGCGTGCCTGGCTGGAGCGAAATTGCGAACCCATAAGCATATTTGAACTGTTTTACACGTACATATATACACACGTATATATGTAAAATACATGCCATTATTGTGGACATATTATGGCAATACGAGTCTGGTGAACATTTTCACATGCTTCTGTATGGTGTGTAGGTACCTACATAAGAAGCGATAAAAATTTAATGGAAGTACTATTTAATACTATATATTGTAAAAAACCTATTCTTACATACAAAGTTTAAAGCACATACATACGTACGTGTAAATTGTTTACTCTCGAAATTAAACTTCAAAAATTCACAACGACAGGTGGTGAAATGATTTGGGAAACCGAAAATGAATGTATTTGAGGATATTTTACTTCAGCAACATTTCAATAAATGTTTCGGTTATTTTGCGGTATACACACATGTAAGTACACATAATTTAATGGTAAAATAAGTGTGTGCCACAGTTTTAAAAATCAATATGTTGAAAGCCACTTTCTGAGATGATGGCAAAATATTTTAATGGAAGGTTATAAAAATGTGAAAATGATTTTATAAATTGTAAATAAATTCATGGTATGTAGTTCAAATATGTGCTTTTATGTAACACATCTGTGATGTACCGAACTAAATGATACAAAGTTATGCGGATAATTTAAAACAACAGAGTTTGACGTGAGGCCTAGGCGCCTAAGTTTAATACTTCTGCTGAAGGAAATCATTTTCTATTGTAGTGGATTTAATGTGACGACGTCATCATTTGAGAACGACATTGGTCAGGCTATTACTATCTGCGATTAGTGCTTTAGGTCGACCATTACCAACTACTTTCGGCATAACTTGTTTGACCAGGACACTGGCGTTATGAGTTTTCTACGGTACGGCGAAACGTGAACATGATTGCTCATGCCGTGCTGGATTCAAATTAGTATAATGTTTTATTACTGTTTTGGAAATTAAATTTCAAATATGTACCCAAACGGATTTACCTTTTTAAAAACGTTTAGAATTTAGTTCGTTGATTGCAAACAAAATGAAAATAAATTTGTGTTTAGTTTTAGATAAATTGTTCACACATGACGAATACAACAATAATTGCTTGCTTACAACGCAGATCTTTTCAACGGCGATATTCAAACCTCGACTGTTTTCTTCACACGCAATGCTTCTTCACACAAGACTGACTGAATTCTTACTACTCGTTGCCTGCTTTATCTTGTCTTTTTATATGCCCACACAAACAGTCTGATGAACGTTCTTGAAGTAGAATGTTCGCGGTTTCGCCTTCTATAGAACTCTATTGCGACTTCATTGTTGTGTGTGTTTTGTACACATTGCTTGTTGTTGCGTTCTCGATTACTTGTCTATCCCTTTCCTTTCATACTGATGTTATTGGTTTACTTGTAAGAAGTTCTTTGTATGTGTTTGTTAATCATGTTAATGTTAAACGATGTTTCCATTTTTGTAACAATATATTGCATTGTACTTCGGACAATACCAGGCTGATTTGAGTCAATTTATAGAAGATGTTCAAGAGATGATAACTTTTATAAATTATTGTGACAATAAAAAAAACTTTAATTTGAATAAAAAAGTAAATAAATCAAATAAAAAAAGTCATGAAATAGGGTATAGACAACATCATAATTTTTCTGAAATTTGATTTGTTTTCATAGAATCTAGAAATTCTACGGCATTAATAGCTATTCGGTTTGAAGGGACATCAAAATTAGTATTACCCAAGAAAGACGTCGAGCAGAAACCTCGAGTTTGATTGAAAACCCAATTCCGAGAAACTAGTAGTCAAGTAGGTAGTGCTTTGGCTTATTAGACGTGAGGCCATGGTTCAAATCGCAGGACAGTTGCCTCCAACAGAACGAAATATGAAAAAAATTATTTTCGGCGATTTATTCTCAGCAAACTGCTGGCTAGAACTCTGATAGTAAATAAAATTGCCATGAAAAGTTTCTCTAAAATCTCTCGATTTTAAAATGGTCGTAGTCCCTACTGATGGTTTGTAATGTAATGTAAATGAAGAATTTTCTGATTATAACAAAATATAAGTCATGTTTTCCACATAAGAAGCCTTTTCTCTTAGTAAGGATACCGCCAAACATTTTAATAAATCAGATAACTTCTGGTTTACTAACAAGAGCATAGTTGGATCAACTGACAGACGATTTGTGTGACGTAGCAGAAATACTGAAGAAATTTTTGGCACCGAAGGTTGTCAAACCCATCATAAAATATAAAATTGTGTTAAAATAATTTTGGCGATGATTTCCACATCCGCACCGCTCCGACGATCGCTCTGGAGATGATCCTATACCTTCTACCACTAGACCTATACTGCAGGGGTGTGGCGGCTAGGGTAAGTAGGCGTCTTTGGGCGACTGGACAATGGCATGCATCGAGCATTGGTCATACAAGGATACTTGAGGAAACTGATATTGCCGGGAGCATTGACTATATGACACCGCGATATGACTTCTCAATAAACTATAGGACTTCCATCCCGAAAAGGGAGGACTGGAGGAAAGGTGCGGTGCATCCCGCGGGGAATGCCGTACAAATCTACACCGATGGCTCCAAATTGGAGGGAGCCGTTGGAATTGGTATCTATTAGAAATCAATTGGAATGTCCAAGTCTATAAGGGTACCAGATCACTGCAGCGTATTTCAGGCGGAAGTGTCGGCAATTCAGGCTGCGGTGAAAATTATTGTGGACAAAAATGTTCACAGGCGAGAAATCACCATACTTTCCGATAGCCAAGCGGCCATCAAGGCACTGGATTCTAGTGTAATAAACTCAAAGACGGTGAACGAATGTCGCAGATGTCTCAATGAGATGGCGAGCCGATATGATGTCTGTATTACATGGGTACCGGGACATATGTAGAGATATTCCCGGCAACTGCAGAGCGGACGAACTGGCCAGAAAGGGTACGACCATCGAACCCTCTGATGAATTCTCTACATTAGGGATCCCTTTGGATACCTGCAAGCTTATAATTGACAATGCAATCGTGGACCTTGTCAACAGAAGGTGGGCGGCTTCGGATAAGGATAAGATGAATTCGCGATAGAATTCTAGAGAAAACGACTTCACGAACGCTCGACTTCAAGAACATTCATCAGACTGTTAACGTGAGCATATAAAACGGCAAGACAAAGCAGGCAACGAGTATTAAGAATTCAGTCAGTCTTGTGTGATGACGCGTTGCATATAAAGAAAACAGTTGTGATTTGAAGATCCCCGCTGTAAAGATCTGCGCTGTAAGCAAAGAAGAACAGCGAACAAGCAATTATTATTGTATACGTCAAGTTGTAAACCGTAGTGCAAAAAATAAAGAATTTAATTGAAACTAAACACCAATTTATTTTAATTTTTTTTTTTTTGTAATCAACGAACTCATATTTTAAACGTTTTTAAAAAGGTAAAAACGTAACAATATAGTTTAAATTGTATCCGAGCAATTATTTAAGTGAGTGTATTCACCAATGATGTCGTCAAATTGTGCTTGTAGAATATTTCGTTCATCGTGTACATACATATGTATGTATGTGACAGTATTGTATTGACGTAATTTGTGGTCAAATATATCAACTATAATTCTATTCAATTAATTCATTTTGTACTGACATTTCAATTACAACTTCATCTGTAACATTTGATAGATTTGTCGATTCATTGTGCTAAATCTTGTGCTATTGAGTCAACTGTAGTTATAAAGATTCTTAATAGGGACGTACATTTCACTAGAAGTAGAGAGTACTAAAAAAAATATGTAATAAGTATTTTCTTCAGTATATACATATATTATTTCTAAATGTCTGTATATGAAGTGTTTGCAAATGATGGATTTTACTTTATTCTTTTGTGTGTATTCTATATTGTTTATATTGTTTAGAAAAAAATATTAAGCTTAAACTATGTTTATTAATTATCTGTTTCGTTTAACATATTGTTGAAATCAAATGTGAACTCGTATATCGCTGTTTGTTTGTTTATATCAGGGACCGAAAATAACTGTTATTTTTGAATTTTTGATTAAAAAAAGCAACCGCAAGGAAATGTCGGAGAACAAAACCAAGTATACCATTTTGATTGTCTTGGACGAAATTTTTATAAAATGCGATGCTTTTTAAAAACATGATTTTTATTTTTTAGAAAAAAAATAACAGTTATTTTTTGATTTTTATTTTTTCGAGCAGAAATAAAAGTTATTTTTGACTTTTATTTTTTCGAGCAGAAATAAAAGTTATTTTTTGACTTTTATTTTTACGAGCAAAAATAACAGTTATTTTTGACTTTTATTTTTTCGAGCAGAAATAAAAGTTATTTTTGACTTTTATTTTTTCGAGCAGAAATAAAAGTTATTTTTTAACTTTTATTTTTTCGAGCAGAAGTAAAAGTTATTTTTTGACTTTTATTTTTTCGAGCAGAAATAAAAGTTATTTATGTTTCAATTCATGATGAATTCATAATATTTATTAAAAAATTCTTTAAAAAATTAAAGTAATTTATGTCAGAAAATTATTGGAAGTAAGTTTTGGGTATATTAAACACTAATCTTTGGTTTGAAAAAACCAAAATAACTTTTATTTCTGCTCGAAAAAATAAAAGTTAAAAAATAACTTTTATTTCTGCTCGAAAAAATAAAAGTTAAAAAATAACTTTTATTTCTGCTCGAAAAAATAAAAGTCAAAAATAACTGTTATTTTTGCTCGACAAAATAAAAGTAAAAAATAACTTTTATTTCTGCTCGAAAAAATAAAAGTTAAAAAATAACTTTTATTTCTGCTCGAAAAAATAAAAGTCAAAAATAACTGTTATTTTTGCTCGACAAAATAAAAGTCTAAACATAACTTTTATATCTGCTCGAAAAAATAAAAGTCAAAAAATAACTTTTATTTTCTGACTTTTACGATAAAAGTTATAACAGTTACGGTCCCTGGTTTATATGTTTAATCTTTAAAAAATTAAAATTTCGTAGTTCCACGAGATGTAATGGAAATTTGGTTGATATCGTCAAGCACTTCTTTGAATAAATCTTATCCCTTCAATCTGAAACCGTGCTCATTTATTGCCAAATTTTTCTTCCTCTTAGTGTTAGTAATATAAATAAAATTTAAGACGACATAATTTCTGTACATTAATGCAATTACGAAATAATTGCTTGAAATATTTGGGTTTTTAATCCTAAAAAAAACTTTAGTTAAACAGAAAAGAAAAACAAAGCAAATGAAAAAGTCACAAATTGAATAAAAAGTTTGTCATGCTCATAACAATGGAATATCACAAATAAAACTATGCGACAAATTAAAAAAATGAAATACAACAGAGATCAGCAATGAGTATTCAAAAAAATGAGTAGATTCGGATCATACTCATAATTTTTGATACTTATACACATTCATACCTTTTTTTAACATCATATTCAAAGTTTGAAGAACTCATCGTACTCATACTTAACAATAGGCATGATATTGTTGATTTCGACTCTCCTGTACTCAACATTTACAAGAAACACAAAAAAAGTATGATTCGCGTACGAAAACTACAATACTCACTAGAAGATGGTGTGTTTGCTTTGCTTGCTGTCTTTGCCTTTTTCTTTCTTCGTTTTTGTAAATGCAACAACAACTGTAAATTTTGATGAATGATTCGAATCACTCGAATCGTTTATGAGTATTTTAAGTATTTTTCTAAATTTATGAATCTGAATGAGTAGACGTATGAATCAAACATATTTCGAAGGTTGTGAGTTTGGCGCCAACGTTATACTCTTTGCAACCTGTACTTATAAATCAATGTTGTAGTGAGTACGAATGAATCAGTGTAGTTGGATTTCAATACTGTCGACTCACTCATACTCAAAATTTCATGAGTACTTATAAGTAGCGAAAAAACGTAGCCATATTGTTACGTGTACGTTTTTAAAAAACCATGTTTCTTGGGTATTCTATGATTGGAACTTTAAATAAAGAAAATTGTTCACTTTTTTTCGTTATTCTTTATTTGCATATATAAATCTTATATTATATGTTCGATTTACTACGCAATTTCTATTTCTTTAAAGCAGTAAACCTTAACTATATTCCATTACACCTTATTATTTTCAGTGTTATTTAACCTTCGTGATTCACGATTGCGTGAGAATCATCGATAACTATGGGAGGAGTCCACCTTAAGTTGCGTGACAAGTTTAAAGGCATGAACATTTATACAGAACAGTAAACACAGTCTTAATTTTTGTGCTCTACAATATTTTCCTTTTAACTTTTCATCATCTCAATTTGGTTTCTGTAATTTTTTGAAAAGTGTTTTTTGCTTTGTATTGTAAGCGTTTAATTTGTGTGTATTTCCATTTCCGAATATGGAATAAAAATAATTGGGCAATTCACACAAGCCTTTGTATCGTTGTATTGAGTGCATTGTTGGACAAATATACAACAGTGTATAATTGTTGTTGATAATTTTCATATAAAAATCCGATACACTTACACAAATTTTTTTCATATGTTTTTAAAAGTTGTATTGGTTTCATGCTATCAGTTAATGTAACTGCCAGTAATCAAGAAGAAGGTTAAAATTACAAAATATTTTCTATTGGTCAATTCACACAAGCCTTTGTATCGTTGTATTCATTGTATTGTTGGAAGAACATACAACAGTGTATGATTGTTGTTGATAATTTTCATATAAAAATCCGATACACTCATACACATTTTTTTCCTATGTTTTTGGAAGTTGTATTGGTTTCGTGCTATCAAATTGTGTGAATGAAAAAAATGTGTATATGTTTTCATATGTTGTGTTGGTTTCGGGCTATCAAATTGTTTGAATGCCAACAAATACACAATACAGCATAGCATGGAGCGTTCACAAACAAACAAATGTAGTCAATACAACATACAGCATACAAAGTTGTGTGAATTGCCTTTATGTAACTTGAGTCAACAATTAACATTATACATTATTAACAATTATAATTGTTCGCACAGATAATTATCTGTTATTATTAATTTACTTTTTTATGAAATATTTTTCATTTTGTTGCTTGAAAATCAAATTATGAATAATAGTCTTCTAATTCTTATCGCTTTTTGACGTTTCGAATACGAAATATACAATACAGCATAACACTGAGTGTTCACGAACAAAAAGTGTATTCAATACAACATACACGATAGAAAGTCGTGTGAAGTGGATAAATATTTTCGTTGATAATGCGATACGATGCGTATTGCATTTTCTCTAGCCAATTTTCCAAAAAATTTAAACTTGTCCTTTCATAACTACTACCACTTCTTTCCGAATCGTAGTGATCCTTTATCTACATCCCTGCCGTATAATCAGAATTACTTGTTTGAAGTCGCCGTAGTCAAGTAGGTAGTGTATTAGCTTATTAGACTTGAGGCAACGGTTCAAACCACCGCTGTCGATATCGAATGACCTATCGAACAAAAATAAAATACGATACCTATCGAATTGCCAAATTATAGCTATCGAATTGAATTTTAATTTTAATTGTAAAAGATTTTATTGCATTTGTAAAAGATTCAGAACATGTGTTTATCTTTGTAAATAAAACAATAATAAAAGCTGAGAAAGTAAATGACTGAACAAATATTGATGCTGGAATATTTATCTTCATCGGAATCCGAAAATGAGGACAACTTAATTAAAGTGACATACTATCTTTGCCAGCTAAAACGTAAGTAAAATTGTTATTAAGCAAAATGTTTTTTATCGGTTATCAATTTGTTTATCAGATTTAAACAGCGGTTTAGATTATCAAAAGAGGCATATCTAGACAGCAGTACCACCATCGCTCCAGTTGGCCACAACAGTTTCGCATTTTGTTACTGGGTCCTTTCAACATTCGGTTGGCAACGACTATTTAATTGGAAAGTGTCAAAGCGCAATAAGTATATAATAAGTTTTCTCCGGATCAATCAACAGAATGCATGGAAACTTTTATGACGGTACCCATATTGGACTCCAAAAGCCTTCTCACCACGAACACATGTTCTTCAATCGGAAAGGGTTTCATAGCCTAAATACTATGATAGTAGGTTCATGAAAAATAATATTTTATTTAAACTAATAGTTTATTATTATGTTTCTGACCACAAGTACAAAATTATGACAATTAATTTAATATATGGTCTAGCGGCACACTACTCTTTCTTGTGGAAACATTCAAATGAAAGGAATTTGTTGGAAGAACTGTATAGTGATAAAAAATTAAAAAAACTCGATCGATGACTCGAAATCAAAAGCTATCATATCAAATTTTATTTATTTTTGTGCGACATCGAATGCCATGGTCCCAAAATAAAATTATTCTATCAAAATAGCTCGATATCGACAGTGGTGGTTAGACCCCAGATATCCCCAATTAAACGAAATATGAAAACACACTGAGAGTAAAATAAAATTACAATGAAAAGCCTCTTAAATTTATGTATAGTTCGAAGTCGTCATTAAACAGCAGCTTCCGCCACTTATGGACAAAGCCTGCCTAAACTCGTTATACAAACATAAATTAACAACAAGTCTAGACAAAAATTAATTCTGTGTCACTTGTTTAAAGTCACGGTTACGTACTTATTTCTTGTCAATATATGTTTCCTAATATTAGAAATGTATTTGTGTTGTTCTCATGTGTGTATGATGTTCACTAGAATTCAATGCAGAAATAATAAATTCCAGCTATTAGTTTTACTGACACTTTTTCTACAAAAATCCTCATTACAAGCAGATTTTTTATTCCAATTTTCTTTTTCTCCTTGTCATCGCCAGCGCAATTCCATAGTTATCGCAGTCGTAATTTCTAAATTCTATGACATATTCTCATAATTGCATGTTTTTGTTTTGTTCTTTCTACACTTAGATTCCTTTGAATGCTTTGTCTTACTGTAGAGTGTAATAAACTTTCAGAAATGAAAATGATTAAAACGGTTCCTGTACTTTATTCTGTTATTTTCGTTTTCTTTTGTATGCCCTGCTTTGTCTTGTTTTCCGTTTCCTTTGTATGAATTTTTTTTTTTAGAACTTGCCAACTATTCCACATGTATAATGATTTCACATAGAAAAATATTTGTACATAACTCTTGGAAATATTTACACACAAGTAACCGGAAACTCGTTTAAGTTAAGAATGTTTGCTTTAAATACTGTGGCATCTACGTGCTGCGGAATACGAACGCAAGCAAAATTTATACAGCTTAGCACAGTTCAGGTTAACGGAAACGCAGAAACAACTGAATAAACAAACGCAATGTAGACATAACCATGTGTGTTAAAATTTAATAACATCAGCTAGCATAAGTCTCAGTTTAATTACGGAGGTCGAACAAGTAAGGTTTTAGTGAAAATTTAAAAAGACTATGAATTATCTGCGCTATTGGGGTCTTATCTATGTTGATCAAACAATAGATTGAAATGTGTAAAAACTTTGCGTTGCTTTAATTTTTTTTTTTCAAATATATTTATGTACTCTAACTCCAGACTTATATTTAATAGCCCTAGGAAGATAACGTTATACCATGTTCAGACATGCACTTCTATTGAGTCAATATTCGGTTATTTGAGTACAATATTCTAAGTGTTCAGACATATTATAAGCAATATTCATTTGACAGCTGGCAAACAAAACAGCTGGTTGTTTCAACAACATTGCTTTTATTTGGTTGTTGTTTTTCAACAGAAAGTGTGCAGAAAATTGTAATATGCTTACTGAACGTACATACTTATGACAGTGCTGTATTTTATAATAATTGAAACTTTATAGAAAATATTAAGCTCAATTATGGTGTTTATTGCAAATTACGCAATAAAAGATCATATCTGAACATAGTATAAAAATTATTACAAACTTTTATACAACAGTTGGAGAATGGCTTTGAATATCCTCCACAAACAGGCGTTAAACATTTGACACAAAACATTTTTGACATTTGTCAAATTTTCCAAGGGAAATATAATTCTTTTAGGAACAGATTGATCTCCAGTATCTTCACAACCATTTTTTCTGTATGAGTAACCAGTTTTTTTGAAAGAAGCCGCGTTTTGATTTCTACTGGCCAGTAGTTTGAAGCCTGTTAGGTTAGGTTAGGTTAGAGGACGTGTACTTGTCAACTGTGACAAGTACAGTACCCGGAGGTCGAATTGACCCATTGTACAACGTCCTAGCTTCTCACACCACTCGTGTTGTGTGCGTTAATTTTATACATGAGTAGCGGGACCTACAGTTTAAAGTCGACTCCGAACGACAGATTTTTGAGAAGCTTTTCATGGCAATTTTTACTCTCAGAGTTTTTGCCAGAAATCTGCTGAGAGGAAGTCGCTGAAGGAATATTTTCATATTTTCGTTTTGATGTCTGACCTGGGATTCGAACTCGGGCCTTTCATCTAATAAGCCGACACACTACCTACTAGACCACGGCGACTGTCCTGTTAGATAATTAATAAATTAATTTTTTCAGATAGTCCCTCCTAATGAATTGTATTGCAGAAATAAATTATGCACTATTTTTTTGACCAAAATAGGAAAGAGGTATTGGAAATAACCATTGCCTCGAAAAATAGTTATGATACCATCATAGATTGGAGAGTTTCGATGAAGCATATGCATATTTTCTGGCAACAGTGCATATTACAACAAAAATCTCTAAAACGTTATAGCGAATGAAAGTTCATTAAGCATTAAATAAACCAAATTACATAAGGATGAAGAATATAGTTTTGTTGTTGCAATTATGTTATAGCTAAACACTATTGAATAATAATTTCCAATTGCCAAGTTTAAAATCAATGCGTTAATACGGCACTTTAACAATATATTAATTTATTTAAGTTTTTATGTATTAATTTAATTTTGTTTAAAAATGAAACAATTCGAAGTTTTTAAATTGTTGTTTGATTAAATGCAGCCGTAAACAGTATTGTATACTGTGTCTGACGCAGGGCAGGCGTAGGGTACTTTCACAATGTTTAAAGAACTACTTACCAAATTTGGTCAAAGTAGAATTATATTAAAAGTTAAATACAATAATCTACAATAATTAAATTCAAAAAGTGTTTCAGTGTTCATTTATATTTTAGATAAAAAAAAAACTCAAAAATCAATTAGCAATGAGCATTAAAATTAATTATTTTTGAAATGAATGGGTAATTGTTGGTTTGATTTGCGTTGATAACAGAAACTTCTAAACGATTTTTCATTGGAAAAGGTCAGAGTGTGTACAGTCAAATACTCGTTTTCTAAAACGCTTTATTGTCTGTAAATCTGTGCTTTGGATTGGTTGGGTATTACTTATTTAGCTTTGTACACAAATCATTCTTTCACAATCGTGGGTAAGTGATTCGATTCATTATTACGAAAGAATCGAAAATGGTATTTTATGGCCGAATTTATAGCGCTCATTTAGTTTTTTTTTAATATTGTTACGTTTTTACCTTTTTCAAAACGTTTAAAATATGAGTTCGTTGATTACAAAATAAAAAATAAATATGTGTTTAATTTCCATTACATTCTTTATTGTTCGCACAATATTGTGTGCCACTGTTTACAACTTGATGAATCCAACAATAATTTGCTTTATTTGTTTTATTCTTCTTTACACTTCTGTTTGCGTACACACTAACAAATATCCGGTAGATCTTTACAACGACGATCTTCAAACCATGACTCTTTTCTTTACACGCAACGCGTCTTCACATAAGACTGACTGAATTGCGTTGCCTGCTTTGTCTTGCCTTTTTATGTGCATACGTAACCATGTGATATATAATATAATATAACTACTTATCAGAAATCGTTTGACTTATTAATCGTATTAATACATTATGTTGTATAATCTTAACATAGTTTTATATCTTCATCTGATATAAAAGGATTCTTAAGTGGAAAACGTGCCTTACATTCCACAAGGTTTATGGATTTCATAATATGTTTTCACAATTTTTATAGTTTTTTTCTTCCGCCGCATTGGCTTTTTAATCATGCTATCAGAACCTTTAAAACATTGCTAGCGTCATAAAACACATGCAAAGTCTTTTGGCAAAATTTCAATTAGAGCGTAATATACGAAATATATTGCAATAATAAAAGTAGTTGGGCAATTCACGCAAGCCCTTGTATCGTTGTATTGAGTGTATTGTTGGACGAGTATACAACAGTATATGGTTGTTGTTGATAACTTTAATATAAAAATCCGATACCTTTATATAAATTTTTTCATAAGTCTTTAAAAGTTGTATTGGTTTCGAGTTATCAGTTTATGTAAATGCCAGTAATCAAGAAGAATAATAAAAATACAAAATATTTTCTATGTAACTTGAGCTAACAATTAACATTTCAAAGTTATATTGCTTGCACAGATAATTATTTAATTTACTTTTTTCTATAATATTTTTAAATTTTTTATATGGCCCACTATAGCCAATCTGCCCATTTTGTTTATATATAGTATACGTCAAAGTCGTCCATACAAAATTTGAAGACTCTAGCTGTCTCAGTTTATGAGATATGCGACATTAAATACTTATTGGATATGTGGGCGTGGCACCTCGCCTGCTTGAAAATAAACAGTAGCCCATAGTTCCTTCCAGATACACAGGAAGGTACTGTTAAAAATTCAAGAAAATCGGTCCAGCCGTTTAGCCGTCTATAGACTTCAAACAAACAAACCCACAAACAAATAAACACACATTCATTTTTGTTTATATAGATGTAAAATTCATTAAAAAAATCATATGTGACGTATGAGTGATATCCAATTCCATTAAGTTTCATACATACTTCAAAAAATCATAGATTTTTTATTGCATACTTGTCAGGGTAATTATGCGTATGAGTAATATATTTCAAATGCAATTAAATATTAACTATGTAGTATATGTGGGCGTGGCGCCTAACTTATTTGGATTTTCAACATAAAAAGTAGCTTATAACTCCTTCCAAACATACAGGAAGATACTGTGAAAATTTCAAGAAACTTGGTTCAGCCGTTTAATCGTCTATAAAGTTCAAGCATATAAACATACAAACAAACACACATTCATTTATATATATATAGATAATTGTTTAAATTTATCTGCTGTTATTTCTAGACTTATCTATGTTGGCACGAGTCTTCGAATTACTTCGCTCTCTGTTTTGAATTACTTATTTGCATTATCGCCGTGGTCTAGTAGGTAGTGTGTTCGCTTATTAGACGTAAAAGCCCGAGTTCGAATCCCAGGACAGACATCAAAACGAAATATGAAAAAAAAAATATTTCTTCGGCGACTTCCTCTCAGCAGATTTCAGGCAAAAACCCTGAAAGTAAAAATTGCCATGAAAAGCTTCTCAAAAAAATCTGTCGTTCGGAGTCGACGTTAAACTGTAGGACCCGTCACTCATGTATAAAACTAACGCACACAACATGAGTGGTGTTGAGGAGCTAGGCCGTAATCCTGACTGAAGGGATGTAATGGCCAATTAAGTATGTATTTGCAGTTCTTCTTTTCTTCTTCTTTTTATTACTCAATTATTATTAATATGTTTAAATTATAAAGTTCATACAGCTTCTTCAAAACCTGCAAATACATTTCTTGTAGATTCAACAGATTTTCTACACATATAGTGGCTTCCTCCGTTATTGTTTGTTGTATACAATATTTTTTGTTTATATTTTTTGCCCTTTGACAGCTGGTGATGGTAAAAATAGGATTAAATTTGGAGATTACATTGGTTTTTAAGTAATTCACAGAGTAATAGAAATTGAATTACACTCAATTTGGGTAATTTGCTAAAATAATTTTGTATGGCGAATTACGTAATTCAGCATTGAATTACGAATGAGAGAGCGAATTACGAAAAGTTGCTGCCGTGCGAACATAGAGTCATTTAAACAGTTTGAATAAAAAAACCGTGTTATCATTTTCGATCATGACTATGACACTATCTTTTTGCTACAATGTATGTATATAATACATACATACATACATAATTGGCCATTACAGCCCTTCAGTCAGGATTACGGCCTCGCTTCTCACACCACTAATGTTGTGTGCCTTAATTTTGTACGTGAGTGGTGGGATATACAGTTTAAAGTCGACTCCGAACGACGGATTTTTGAGAAACCTTTCATGGCAAGTTAATTCACCCTGAGAGTTTTTGCCAGAAATCTGCTGAGAGGAAGTCGTCGAAGAATTATTTTTTTTCATAAAAAAAAAAAAATTATTAAAGCAATTCCATATAGACTTCGCAAGGTTTATAGAGATATATTTTCTTCCCTGTACCCAAAATTTCGGTACATACAAATTTCCAAAACGCAAAATTTCATCGTTTTTCTTAGGAAGTTAGAAGAGAAGGGTAAGATAAAAATTAATATGTACGTGTAGTTAAGCTACAAGTGTTAATTTTTCTTTGTGGTTATTAATTGCTGGTTTTAAGGCTTAATAGAATATAAATTGTTTAACACATATATTGTACACATCTATTATTAAACTGGAAATTTGATTATAATCTTCTTATATATAAAAGCGAATGTGTGTTTATTTGTTTGTGGGTTTGTCTAAAGTCTATAGACGGCTAAACGGCTGAACCGATTTACTTGAAATTTTCACAGTATCTTCCTATATGTCTGGAATGAGTTAAAGGCTACTTTTTGCGTTGAAATAGGCAAATAAAATAAAATAAAATAAATAAAAAAAGTATGAGTGTTATTGTCTAACAAAATATTACGTATACGTCACCCTTCAGTTCTATGTAATATTTTATACACGACAGTAATTGAAATACGTCTTCTTCTATATATATAAAAATGAATGTGTGTTTATTTGCTTGTGGGTTTGTTTGTTTAAAGTCTATAGACGGCTAAACGGCTGGACCGATTGTCTTGAAATTTTTTATTTTAAAATTTCAAGTAGACGAGGTGTCACGTCCACCTATCCAATGAGTATTTAATGTCGCATATCTCATAAACTGCATCAACTAGAGTCCTCAAATTTTGTATGGACGACTTTGACGTATACATGAACAAAATGGGCGGAATGGCTATAGTGGGCGTGTCACCTTCCATATAAAAAATATTAAATTATTACAACTAAGAAAATATAACAGTTAGAGTCCTAAAATTTTGTCGAATCCAATTTAGTATCAATAAGAATATTTTAGGCAAAAATGGGCTGACTAGGAAAAGGGGGCGTGGTACTTCCATATGAATTAAATTTAAAACTTCTTATATCTGGGAAATCATTATAGATAAAATCATCTAATTTTCACGGGCAACATATGAATAATTTGTGAAAAAATTACCGAACTAACAATAAGAGCGAGACCCTCCCATATAGTAAATATTATGCAAAAGTTCGTGTACATGGAAAACTATTAGAGCTAGAATCTAGCATGAACCACTTTGATACACATATGAACGTTTCGGGTTAGGGAAATAAATGCAACTTATTTCTATATGAATTCTTAGACAGAAAGTAAATACTAAATATCATATATCTGATAAACTATTGCAGATAAAGTCTTGTGTATTGCCTGTTCATTCCAATTCCTGTTTTATTACATGTTTGTAAAAATACGCATAGAGGGACATGTGTAACTTAGGTACCATTAACAGTTGCAACATGATGATTCAACTTAAATTTTTGCAAAACAACTGCTAGATTTCGGAAATGGAGAAATTCCAATTAAAAATTTGCGTTCCAATTATTTTACTGCGAAATATTGATTCACCACCATTTTGTAATGGTACGCGATTAACAGTTAAGAAATTAATGAACAACTTAATCGAAACAACTATTATAACTGGCAAATATAAAGGAACGGATGTTTTACTACCTCGGATCCCAATGATAACATCCGAAATGCCGTTTGACTTTAAGCGGTTGCAGTTTCCTATACGCTTGGCCTTTGCAATGACAATAAATGAATCTCAAGCAAGGTCCATCCCTGCAAGTTTATGGCATAAATATCGAAAATATGTTTCTCTCAGCTTTATGGTAAACCTTCAGATTTGTATATCTACTGAGGGAAAAACGAAAAATATTGTATATTCTAAGGCTTTAGAATAAAAACTAATTATTATGAAATATTGTAATTGTAAATATAAGAAAAATATATAAGTAACTCTTAATTATTGTACAGATATCCTAAGAAACTAGAATAAGAAATAATTATTATAAAACACTGTAAGTATCAGTAACAAAATAAATATTTTAAAATACAGATTTTTTCTTATTTTATTACGTTGAGGTTATTGACTAAAAATAATAAAAATATACATAAGAAAAAATGTATATCAATATATTTTGAATATTTCAGATCGATAGGAGCAGCAAAGCACGCCGTGTTTTAGCTAGTAATTCTATATACATTAAGCAACATATTACCTTCAGTAAAATATTAAAATAATTAAATTATAAACAAATTAAATATATTAGTATATAATTTGTGTTAAATCACTAACAGGTGCAAACTGCTGAGGGCTATTTATATTCTGTGAATTGGTAGCGTAAATTTACACACTTACACTCACTTAATTGTATGGTACACATAAACTTTTAGCTTGGAACAGGTTATTAAGGATTGCAATTAATTTTTAAGGGTATTTTTAGCAGCACAGTTATGGATATCTTTTTCAATACAGTGAAACCTGTTTTTCGTTTGGCTTATTATTATCGTACGATGTATTAAAATTAAATTCTCTATTATTCACACAATTCTTTACACTCTTCCACGTACACATTAACAATTGTTCGTTTGATCTTTACAATGGAGATCTCCAAAGCACGATTATTCTCTTCACATGCAATGTGTCTTCACACAAGGCTGACTGAATTCTATCTGATCCCGTGGCCTGCTTTGTCTTGCCTTTTATATCGCTGGGTAAACAGTCTGAATGCTCTTGAAGGAAAATTACTTTACTCTCGCGAAATCTCTGTAAATGTAAACATGTTTTTTACGTTATTGTTGTTTGTGTATTTTGTTTACGTTTGTCCTTGCAGTGTTGTTGTTGCCTGTTTGTTTACTTTTTTATCGCTTTTTATACTTATGTGGCTGCCATATTTTTATTTATTTGCTGATCATGTAAACAAGTCCATTGTTTTTGTTTTTGTAGCTTTTTTTTATCATTTCCATTTTCCGCCATTTCCATTATCGTAACAATACTTTTATTTATTGAATTTATAAATTTTTTTGTTTTTATGATTTTCAACTCAATTTTCTATTAAAAAACGAGAAACTATAGTTTATCTAAAAACTAACCCATGCATGTTTGATGATGAATACTCAAACGACATTTAAACCAAAAACTTTACGATTTGTCGTTAAAATACACAACTGAATCATCTTCAAAATTTGTGTCCATAGTTTACGACAACAGCTGACATTGTCGACATCGAATGTCGTAAATAAAAGTTATTGAATAGTGAAATCGTCAATGTTGTCATTTACTGTTGTGAACGATGCCACTGTCGTTAAAATGTTTTATTTAGTGTTGTAAATTGTGGGTACTTTTGACTACTCAATACATACTCAATATTTTTTTTTGGGTACTCAATACTACTCAATACTATAACGGTTTTTTTTAATTCAAAAATTAGTACAAAAAATGTTCAGATACTCCTTATATTTGAATTTTCGAATCGATCTGCATATCTGAATTGTAACATAAATTACCTTTGTTAGACTTTATTAAAGTGTAGAAAAAGTATTTTTTCGACATTATCATATTTTAACATACTTCTTCTGTTGCTTAAGACCTGACCAGCTATAGAAAATACTCTTTCACTAGGCACATATGTTGCTACTGTTGGCAAATAATTTTTGCCTATTTTAGCAATCCCGGAATATACATTTTCACTCTTCTTACACCACTGCAAAGGATCCCTCTTTCTATCTAGCAATTTTTCATGACTATAGTTATTCAGCTCTACTATACATTTAAATGTAGTGTTCTTTGGTATAGCCTTCTGATCAAAATCGGTCCAAATTGAATTGATATTATTAGTTGTTTTGACTGGCGAACAATTTTCTGAAGTTGGTATATTAAACAATGACGATATATTGGACTTTACGTTATTTATGGCGTTGGAATCAGTGAACCCTTTGGTTTTGAATCGTGGATCTAGATAGGTGGAACATCGTGGTATTCTAACCTAAAGAAGCGTCTATTTAAATTAGAAATATATTTATCTAATAATGTTGATATAACTTCCGTATTGTTTTCAGACTGTTTCATATTTGAAAATGTTTGAAGACCACGTATTAAAACTATAAGTTTCGAAATAGTGGTAATTTTGTCGGCACTCATTTCATTAGTTATTTCCTTAAAGGGCTGCAAAATACTACAAATTTCTTTTAATATTTCCCACTCTTCAAAAGAAAATAGTTCAATTGGCTTGTGTAGTATTGCTACAGTAGCTTCTAAAAAATCTTGATTTTCCAAAATTCTTGAAATCATATTAAGAGTCGAGCTCCGTCAATAGCAACCAATTGAAGAGTATGACAAGTGTAGCCAGGTTTTTTAAGATCAACGAACGGATGCATAGAGTCCAGTACCTTTTGGCCAAGAGTAGAAAGGAAGGAAAGCTTTATTTTATAATATTTTATTTAATAACTTTTCTGCCACTCTTAAATAATTGTGACGCCACAATTTTTTTCCACCGTTATGTTTTTGTTTCGTTTACAAAAACACTATAAAATACAACCCTGAAAGTATTGAGTATTACCAAGTTGGTATTGAGTACTCCAAAAAACAGTCGGTATTGAGTACTGAGTACCCAAATACTCAATACTTTTACACCACTAGTTTTATTGCATCCCTCTATTGCTTGTAGTATTTTTATGGCAATGTTGAAATAAGTTTGTTCGAAATTCGAATTACAAATCGCATTTGACGAAAATTGTTTCATTTTATTTAAAATAGAAGATTTGCTGGCAGACATTGTATCATTTATCGTAGTAAACATTTTAGATACAAAAACATATTTGTCGTGTGTACAGTTTCCGGTTCATCAACAAAATCATATATAAAAATTATTATATTACAAAACTTCAAAAAGTTTCAGTTATAGTTGCCAAATCAAATTCCCTTTTTTAGTCAAGGAACTAAGGGCAGTAGGAATTACGTTAGCAATAGAAATGAGCGAAGAAAATCGGCAGATGTGTAAACGGCCGTGAATTTATTTTGGACAACGAAAATAGAAACTAAAATTTACTGAAGGAATATTTCGATGTGTTCTGTAAAGAGAACACCAAGTAAAGGAAGAGTTTGGAGGAGCTGATGAGGCGTATCCAGACGATGTTTCATAAGGGGAAACGGAGGAGGAAAAGAGTAAGATATGCGTTGCCGATAACGTGGACATTGAAGTTGAGGAAACGGTGCCTGTAGAAGTATTGACCCTAAGCATTACCCACTTCGTCCCTAATAATGGTATTGTTAGCAGCCAATAGGTCTGACACTGTTGCCATACATCTGATACCTGACCCACTACTTATTTTTCGGAATGTTGTGTGATGAACCCTAATATTCTCCAAGAACTTCGTCCAACGGCGCTTTTAAAAATGTGCAATGGACTCCTGTTCAAGTCTCTAATACCTGGCTTTAGAATTGGAGCCTTTTCAGATTCGTTTTCCTAATCATAATCTTCCGGAGTAGTTTCTTATCCGCTATATAATGAAGGATGAGGAGGCTTTAGAAGACCACGATTCAGCTCAAGAGTCTTGGGTATAACCTCCTCTATGGTGGAGTTTAAATTTTCGGTCATGGACATGAAATATTCCTTCAGTAAATTATACTTCCTGTCTTCATTGGCCAGAATCTGCTGATGTTCTTCACCAGATGCTACTTTCCAAATGCGTATTAAAAGGCGTTGGTTGTACAAATTCCCAAAACCAGGTCTCGTCCTGATCGGGATGGTAGTTATAGACTACCTACTGTTGTCAAGTTCGGAGAAATTGAAGGAAATTTTAATTCTAGATAGAATGAGAGTGACAGTGCTGAATATGCTACGGAAGTGCCAATTAGGTTTCAGTGGTGGGCACTCCACTTCCCATGCGCTTACAGTATTTTCGGCTTATATCTAGACGAGATTGCTCTACAATAGCGGTGAGCCTGTACTTCGCAAAGGATTTCGAAAACGTTTGCAAGATGCAAAAATTTACAAACTTTACAAAATTTTTGAAGTGAAAGTTCATTTGATAACACGACATATATACAAAATATAACACGACTGTTATACTATGTAAGTAATAACTACTGCAATTTTTTGTTCAATTTTATCAAACGAAGTATTAATCTCTTCACAAGATGATGGACTTTCAGAATATCATCACTTATTTTATATTTTTTAATTAAATTTTGCAATTAAGAAAAGCTAAACTTGAAAAGTTAGAAAAGGGTCATATTTTCCAATTTTACCCGATCAAAATTCATAACATGTAAGTTTACACCATATGTTTATGTATATCATTTCAAAGGCTCATCTCTCATCTTTTCAAAAAACTTTGGATTTTGAAAATAGGTTGAAAAATATTTGAGTAATCAATAATTTTGTGTGAAAAGATCGAAAATACCGTATTTGTCAAATAAAACAAGTTTGGAGGGTTCGAGAAATAAAAAAAAGATATTTTCGTGTTTTACTCAACAAAACTCACACCTATACTGTGTCATTAGCTGGGTGTATTTTAATTGTCGCACCGTGTAATTAAGCAGTTGAAAGAGATGATTTAAACAAATCAATCGCTCCGTATTAACGTTGAGAGAATTTAATTTTTTTATGTGTGTACTGATTACGAAATTAAATTTTTTGTATTGGATTGTGTTTTGCAATCACAAACTGAATAGAAGAATAATATTACAGGAAGCCGGTAATTAAATTGTTTCTTACTTGTACTATTTATATCACAGAGAGTAAATGAATTTTGAAAGATTCAAAAGTCATAGCAAGAACAGCTACTAACTTGAAAATGTATGAGAGAAAAATGAATAAAAGTCACGTTTGGTTGAATATTAAAAACTGTAACACGAAGTTCATCAACAAGAAGGAAACGAAGAAATAACAAAAATTTTCATCTCACAAAAATACTCAGTCAAATACTCATGCAAAGACTTCATTAATATTTCGTTGGCTTCACTGGTAGGAAAAGTTTAAGAGAACTATGAAGTGCAACTACTATTTAGTAATACGATATTGTAGAGGATTTCCATTTATAATGGTAATCAAGCTACACAACAACTCTTATATGTTTTAGGAATATGTAGTGTTTTGCATAGTGTGCTTGAGATTGATTACATTTTCGGTATCTTACTTCTTCGTGTCAAAGATATGCATATCTATGTATACGAAAAAGTCTGTGATGCAGATTTTTGAATAAATTTAATCATTTCAAATTTATGCAGTTCATGTTAAAACAAGAGAATTATAATTAATATTCGAATAATGCAACGATTTTTTTGAATTTAAATTAAAAATACTTAAAGGAATACTAATAACAACATTAATGTTTTCATACACATACATATTGTTACGAAAAGGGGAACATCGTTTAACATTAACATGCTTAACAAAAGCTACAATAACAAATACAACGAACTCGTTGCAAGTAAACCAACAACTTCGGTATGAAAGAGAAGGGGATACACAAGTAAGCGAAAACATAACAACAAGCAATGTGAACAAAATACGCAAACAACAAAAATAAAGTCGCAATAGAGTTCTCGGGAAGGCGAAAACACGAACATTCTACTTTAAAACCTTCATCAAACTGCTTACGTGAGCATATAAAAAGGCAAGATAAAGCAGGCAACTAGTAGTAAGAATTCAGTCAGTCTTGTGTGAAGATGCGTTGGGTGTGAAAAAGCAGTCGTTGTTTGAAATCGCCTTTGAAAAGATCTGCGTTGTAAGCAAAGAAGAAAAGCGAACAAGCAATTATTGTTGTAATCGTCAAATTGTATACGGTGGTACACAAAAGTAGTGCGAACCACATAGAGTTTAATTGAAACTAAACACATATTTGTTTTAATTTTGTTTGCAATCAACGAACTCATATTTTAAAGGTTTTTAAAAAGGTAAAAACGTTACAATATATTAGACAAAATGTCTGAAAAAATTAACTAATTAGTTAAAAGTTGTTGCTTATTTTAAATTTAATATCACTTCCAACATATTGCCAGTTAATATATGAAATTTCACATTTGTTATCAAGAATTAATTTTACGATTATGGGAGGCTGCAATAATCTGTAGGATTAAGACAATTTGTTGATTGTCAGTTGTGCTAATTGTGTCTAATATAACAGAAGACAAGGTTATTACACAGGCGATTATGTAACAACTGTCTTAATCGAATCTAATGAAAAGTTACAACAAAGTCACATGAAATATAGTGATTATAATTATATGATGTGGATGTACTAAGAATTTAATTAATTTTTAATTGCACACTGTTCAAGGTGGATTCAGTTTCAAAATAATTTGCATTTCAGTAAACATGGTTTGAAACGCAATTAGAATTATCGATAGAGTGGACAGCATAAGTCTTGGTACCCCAATATATTTTAGCAATTTCACGAATTTTTGTACAAATAATTGATCTTTTTATATTTACTTATTACCAATTTATTATAAACAAATAACATTTTTATTGTTTTTCACAAACGAAAAGAGAAAGTTTCTGGTGACTCCATATTTCCGCACAGCAAAATTGAAGGTACCCCAAGAAGAACTCAGAGTAAATTTAAAATTCAAAAGTTCCAATACATTAAAATGTTATTCGTTGTATTTAGTAGGATATCCCTTAAGGTCAAGCACTCGATTCAACCCATTCGGTATTGATTGTACCAATTCCTTTGGAGTCACTCAAGAGAAAGGGATTAAATATAAGGTCTTGTGTTCTACCTAATAGTATTTAGACGAACTCAATTATACAATGATATGGTTACTACCTCAGCTTGCAATGCATTAAAACGGGCTTTAAGAATAGACAATATTTTTCGTATTCTGTTAATCGAAGTTATTTATTATAACTCGTGTTGCCATTCTTTCAGAAAATCCATGTATTAAATTTCAGTTTTACCTTTCTAAAGTAACTGAAAATTTATTAAATTAGGAACTCAACCAAGTTAAGTTAATAAGTACAGTACAATACAGTACAGTCTTACTCAAACAGTCTACCTTTGTTAATCGGTAAAGTATATCGATTTCAACATTTATTAGACGTGAGGCCACAGTTAAACCCCAGGTCAGACATCTTCAGCAATACGAAATATAAAAATATATTTCTTAGGCGACTTCCTCTCAGTGAACTTCTGGCAAAAACTCTGAGAGTAAATAAAAGAAAAAATTTCTCACAACTAATCGTTCGGAGTCGACTTTCAACTATAGATCCCGCCACACATGTATAAAATTAGCACACATAAGTAGTTTGAGAAGCTAGGTCATAATCCTGACTGAAGGGTTGCAATGACGAATTATATATGTATGTACGTATATTGAATTTAAGAAAAATAAATATTAACACATTCGGTAGCACTTGCTGAAAATCTGTATGGGGAAAGGCGGGAGAATATTTCAGGCAACGTTTCTCGTGGAGTTGGAAATGCTACTGTTGGGAGCTAAATGTGCGCGAATTTGAAAATAATTTGGTTCAACATTTTCAAAAAATTGGTTTGAGAGATGGCTTTGCGTTAACTCCAAAAAACTCGGCCTTCTTTGTAACATAAAAAAAGATATGTCTCAGCTTCCTCAAATTTCAAACTAAAATTATTATAACATTTCAGGGATTATATTATATACGTATGTACATATATAGCCGCAAAGAAATCTACTTGTAAGTGAGGCTAAAGGTCATCATACAAAACACTTTTAAATGATCTATTTGTGAATTTGTTGTAGTTGCCAGACCAAAGTTTTTGGAAGAACTCCGAAAGAAATTACTGCGTAAAACGACGCGCTCTTCTGATGAGCCAACAATTATCTGTTTGACCGGCATTTTTTACCAAATACCGATCAATCAAGTTGGCATTAAATTCATGATCGAGATGTTTGCTGGTTTGAGCAATAACTCGTTTTGTGGTCAGTTTTTGCACTGCGCTAAGGTCACTGATTTTGTTACGTAATAGTTATTCTTGGTGCACGTAATAGCGTGTCAATAATTTCCAGATTGTGTGAGTGTTATCCAAAACTGTGTCATTACAGTTAATCCTTCATATCCTTCTTAGGAATACGTTTCGTAATATGTGCTTTTCACAGTTATACACTACTTTTGCTTCTTTCGCTGTCAATGACAAGCACAGCTCTATCTACGTTACTCTGGGCGCCTTTATCTTTTTGATAAGAAGCGATTCTGAAAAGATTTGTTATATTACTAAGTGTAACAGATATTTATTGCTTCATTTGCTAAACTGTGGAACCACATATTTTTCCATTTTTGTCACTTTCTTATTTGGTTCATAATGTCAGTCTTATCGTTTCGGATTTTGACAAAATTGATACGATACTTTAGCTCTTTCTATTTGCTAATCACCTCCAAAATAACAAATTGATAATAACTTACACAATTAGCTCCTCTTTTATTGTGCACATATAGTACAGATCAGAGATCAGCAATGAGCATTGAAAAACATTTGTACATTCGAATCATACTCATAATTTCTGATACTTATACGCATTCATATTTATTTTAATATCATATTCATATTACTCATATTCGAAGTTTAAAGTACGCATCGTACTCATACTTAACAATACTCATGATGTTGTTGATTTCGACTTTCCTTTACTTAACATTTACAAGAAACAAAATTGCTGTACTTGTCTTTTTCTTTCTTCTTGTTTTGTAAATGCAACAACAACTAAGACTGTAAATTTTGATGAATGTTTCGAATCACTCGAAGCATTTATGAGTATAAAAAGTATTTTTCTAAATTGATGAAGCTGAATGAGTAGGCGTATGACTCAAATATATTTCAAATGTTATGAGATTGATGTCAATGTTGTACTCATACTCATTGCAACCTGTACTTATAAATCAATGTTGTAGTGAGTACCAATGAATCAGAGTAGTTGAATTTCAATACTGTTGACTCACTCATACTCAAAATTGCATGAGTACTTATGATTGCTGATCTCTGAGTAGAGATCCACGTCATATACATACATTGGGCGATTGGAGTTATTTACACTTGCCGTTTTTTATTAAATATTGGAGTAGTCTCAACTGTGCCAAACGAAGTGAGAAGTGCGCGCTCATACGAGAAGTACAACATCATTTTTTAAAATGACATACAAAATTCTTCAAAATGAAAAGTGAATGAAAAATAAGTTCGGTTTTTGCCTTTGTTGATTGATTGATGTTTAAAAATATTTGAAACATTATTAGCTTAAAATAATGGAATTTTCCTTCTGAAAGCGTTTGTTTAATGTCCTGTGAATTTTTGTTGTTGTGAAATAGGGAAATTTTTTAATGGATTAAATTCTTATATAGACTGGGTAAAGCAATATTTCCTATCCTCTGTATACGTACTCAGATTTTTCATTGTTCATACAAAAACGCATGTTTAAAAAAAATGTTTCTTTCCCCCTCGGAATTTATAATGTTCTTCTCCTAACGCTTTTTTCTATTCACTTCGTTTTTAGTTAAGAATTAAAAAATTTAACATCGTTATGAGAATTTTTTGTACGCTATTTCATAGCCATATAATTGGCATGTGATGAATTCAAATAAGAAAAACTTCTTTAGAAAAGATTCTATTAAAAAATGCTCCTTTCAGCAGTGAAACTTTGAGTTGAGTAACCGACAAGACCAGCAATTAATTAGGATTGCTACAATTGCTCAATTTTAATAACCAAAAATTATGAGAATTTTAATTTTTACATTTTAGCCAAACATGTATATAGTGAACTTGAATTGCTGCTCTACGGTTTTTGGCAAAATACTGTTCAAAGGTCTAGAACTAAAGAAACAGATAAGACATAAACAAAACACACAAATCGTGTGATATAAACATAAACAAATATTTACGTAGTCATCCGAGATCAGCAATGATTCGTTTTTTTTCTACACATAAGTACTCATGAAATTTTGAGTATGAGAGAGTCAACAGTATTGAAATTCAACTACTCTGATTCATTCATACTCGCTACAACATTGATTTATAAGTACAGGTTGCAATGACTATGAGTACAGCGTTGACATCAAACTCATAACATTCGAAATATATTTGATGCATACGCTTACTCATTCAGATTCAGAAACTTAGAGAAATACTTATAATACTCATAAATGATTCGAATGATTCAAATCATTCATCAAAATTTACAATTTTAGTTGTTGTTGCATTTACAAAAAAAGAAAAAGGCAAAAGACAGCAAGTAAAGCAAACACACAAGCTTCTAATGAGTATTTTAGTGTTCGTACGCGAATCATACTTATTTTGTGATTCTTGTAAATGTTGAGTAAAGGAGAGTCGAAATCAACAACATCGTGTGTATTGTTAAGTAAGAGTACGATGAGTATCAGAAATTATGAGTATGATTCGAATCTACTCATCGTTTTGAATACTTGTTGCTGATCTCTGATAGGAATTGACTTAGCCCTAAACTCTTAAATTCGTTACAGCTTTCTTAGCTCTTTTTTGTACATTTATGTCCTTAATGATAAGTGGACCTATTTCACTGTAATAATATGCATTTAAAATGCGTTCTTTGAAATGCATAAAATATGTCGTTTTCTATTTTAATATGCTGCTTATAGTAATTAAAACAACATGTTAACTTAAATCATTGTAAATGGATACAAATCATTTGTTTTGGTATGCATAATTTATTTGTACAGACAATTTGGCATCCACTCAAATATGCTTACTAATCGCAAATGTTAAAAATATTTCATACATCTCTCTAACTTTAATGTTTAATTGTAAGTCATAAAAATTATACAATTATTTTACGTATTAATATTTAACTCAAAAATGTGTAATAAAATCTGTTTGTGGTTTTCAGAAGCATAAATAATTTTGGACTTTAGTTTTCATTTGCATATTTCAATAAAAAAGTTGAATAATTTGTAATCAGATCATGATTTGTGCATTTATTACATAATTATTTTAAAAGCGTAAAAATGTGAAGTCTGTATTTATGAATATAAAATATGTTTATTATACTCACTCTAGAGAAAATATAAAAAATTGCAGTACACAACCCCTAACTGGAACCCACCACATAGATGGTGTGAATTTTTATTTGCAGTCTATATAGTGATGACCATTACCCGTTAACTACTGAGGTTGTAGTAAATTATACTATCACTTCATTTTATTTTTTAAATTATTCTCTTCAGTTGAATGAATTTGATTCGCTTGATATCTTCTCATAATCCTATTATTTTTATTCAGTTGGGGTTTGATGGTTGGTAGCGGCATATACGCGCTGGGGAAAAAATTAATTGCAATACGTATATTATTTTTTTTTTGTAGTTTTTACCCCCCACATCAGACATGTCGTCAGTATTAAATTAAAATGCCGCTCCGCGTGTTTAGCTTTAGTATTAGTGGAAGCATTTTGACTACTTGCAGTTTATTTTTATAAATTCAAGCAAACTTGCATGGAGGACTGAACGGGCTTAAATGGAGGACTGAACGGGCAGATAAATTGTTTTTCATTATTATGAGGTCCCAATAAGATAGAAGTGACGTTAACCTAAAGGGAAGATCATCCTACCTTTAACATTTAAAGTTCACTTTATAATTGAACTTGGCATATTATATGTACAATGTACATATATTATTTCCAATATGGTAACTGCAGAAATAAACTTAAAAAATAAGCGTATATATATTAATGGTTTTTCAAATCAAAATGGAAAACAGATCACGTTTGTTACATAATTGGTGTAGAAGACATTTTAGAAAGTCATGAGGCTAAAAGTAGAGCACCTAAAAAATTTCACGGTCAAGTGGATTATACGAAATATTATAATGAAATGGAATTTATACAAAGATTTCGTATATAGAAACATATATTCAATTTGTTTTGGAAAAATGTCGAAGTGTTTTGCGGTCAAGAAGTCCAAGATTTGTACCAACACTTAGTATAGAATGTATACTAATATGAATAAACTCTCTTTCAGGCATTATTCCATAGCACCGCAGACTAAATTATTAATAGCATTAAGATTTTATGCAATTGGAAGTTTCCTTATTACGGTGGGTGACTTCGGCGGAGTTAGCGTTTCTACTGCCCGTCGTATAGTTAACGAAATGTCATTTGCTTTGGCTTCTTTATCAAAAGAGTATATTAAATTTCCTTCGAGCGAAGGAGAATCGCAGCAAGCAGTAGCAGAATTCTTTGCAATTGCCAAGTATCCAAAAGTTAGCGGAGTCATTGATTACACAAACATTCGTATTCAGTTACCAGAAGGAAACGACGGAGACATTTTTCGTGTAATGCAAAAAAAAAGAGCAATATTTTTAAAAACAGCCGTTTAAATAAAATTCCGTATGGAGAATGGTCACTTTCTAAATTATGCTATTTTAGGAGATTCGTGGCATAAGCAATGCAAACATATTATGAGTCCCTTGCTAAATCCAAATTCAAGACCAGAAAATATATATAAATTCGTACGTGTAATACAATTGAAAGATGTTTCGGAGTTTGTATTATCAAATGGATTGCGATTCGCTGCAGAACCTAAAATGGCTGTAATTGTGGCATGCGCTATACTTCACAATATAGCTATTATCACACACGATCCCCTCCCACCAACAGACGGAACAATGCACCCCGAGTGTCCAAAAGACATTTCAAGCAATGCCTACTTAATGGCGGAAACTCTTTTAATAGAAAACTATTTTTCAAAGTAAGTATAGTACATTTTTACTATTACTTACTAAATATCACATTTTTACCTTTATCTTTTCAACCGCGACTGTTCTCTTCACACGCAACGCGTCTTCACACAAGACTGACATAATTCTTACTACTGGTTGCTTTTGATGAAGGTTCTTGGAGTAGAACGTTCGGGGTTTTGCTTTCTCGAGAACTCTATTGCGACTTCATTCTTGTTTGTGTATTTCGTTTACATTGCTTGTTGTTGCGTTCGCTTACTTGTATATCCACTTTTCTTTCATACTGATGTTGTTGGTTTATTTGAAACAAGTTCGTTGTATATGTTTGTTGAGCTTTTTATTTATAGTGACAAAATTTTTTTTCACAATGCAATTAACATTAAAAACTAAGATAAAATTCAAATTTTAAATTAAAAAAAAAATAGAACTAAATGAGAATAGAACTAGTTTGGAGCACTTTTATCTTTTTTTTTCTTCGAACTCCAATGGCAGGATTTAATTTTTAAGCTTTAAGAAAAGAAGCTTCTGGTCATGTTTCTTCCAATTGTTGTTGGAGGACAAACAACTCTACTTTGTCCTCCTCTAGGCTCCTTTTCCGTTTCTGAGTGCCAACTACCAACTGCTTCGACCTTGGCCTCTTTAAACTTGTTGGTTTCCAGTTGGATCAATCATTGTCTTCGTCTATGGAAACATTATTTTCCCAAATCTGAAAAAGGTAAACAGATTACACATGTAGTTTTTGAAATCAAATGATAATATTTACACTTACTTTATCGCTCTCCAACTGCTTCATATCAATGCTTTCAGTAACGTTGACAAGGTCAATGATGTTCCCATCGTGCTGAATTGCTAGAAAATATGTTTTATACATAAAGATATATAAGTATGTATGCACTTACATGCGTCGCTGTTAAATTTGTTTTCCAAGCCGGAGGCAGAGTCTCTAACCATAGATGCAATTTTTGCCGACATCGTGCTGACATCTATACTAATGTACGGTAGGTCTCAAAATTTTTTTTTGCCATTTCTTAGTTTGACCAACATTTGATGTCTTCGTACTTTTCTCTTAGAGCCTTCCAGGGCCTGTGCGTGCCTACCGCTGCCTCTTATTTTTCTTTCCATACTACGGTATCCGATCTTTTATTTTTTATTACAACTCGGTATGCCTCCACCAAGTCAACCAATAGAACCTCTCCCTCCGCTGAATAATTTATTGAACTTTTGCCGCAGGATATTCTCGTACTCATAATATTTTTGAAAAAGTTAACTTTATTTTATCTGTAAGTTGTAATAACGAAAAACAGTTAAAGCTAACTTTACAGTTCCCTTTAGCTAAAGTTATCTTTAGCTATACCCAACTTTAGCGGAAAGTTGTAATAATGGCCCTAAATTACAGCAATAGGCATATTGCTAAAAGACGAGGGTATGCCATCTGTCGGTTTAAAATTAAACCATTGTTTATTTCGAATCTGACAACACTTATGTCATACTATTCTGTCACAAAATTCAGTATATTATCTTCACTGGACGTAATGAATCGATTTACGCTTGAATAACGTTGGGATTTATTGGGTCAACGACAAACTGCACGATGGTGTTGATTTTTGCAAAAAAAAAGTTCATTTTCATCTTGGTGGGTAGGCCAATAAGCAAAATTGTCGCATTTGGGGTTCAGAAAATCCACACGTGGTCTTATAGAAGCTAATGCATCCATTGCGAGTGACAATCGATTTATTGCGCCAAACGTTTGATGGCTGTTTAATTAGCTGAAATTCTGATGTCAATTGCCAGCTAAGAAGTTGCGATTTATCACCGTTTGTATATTTTCTGTGAGTTGCCCTTAACGAAACCAGAGACAATTGAGGAATTAAAGGTCAACAATCATGATGCCATTGCCGAGATATGTCCCCAAATCCTTGAAAAGTGTCCGGCAGACATATGAATGAAATAATATTCATTTCTAAACAGAATAATTACATTTCACAAAAAAAATACACTTTTGTTTTATTGAATTTTTAAATTTAAACATTTAAATAGTCCACCCTATATTTAATCGAGTAGAAGATAAAAATATTTTTAATATTGCTCACAAATAATTTTTTTTAATTTTCACACAAATATTTCTGAACTGGTTTTTTTGAGCTCTACTCAACTAAATATACAATATGTAGTGACTCAAGTGTATTACGTTTTTTGTCGCACAGTATTATTTTCATTTTATTTTAACAATTTTTGCATAAATAATTAATTTAAATATTAAATTAGTTTTCGAGATTTAATATTTAAAAGTTTGCCTTTTATTCATATTAAATAAATTTTTCAATATTAAAGTATGTACCTTTATATTTACAATTAGTATTCATTATTATAATTACTTTAATTATTTATTAATACATTATTAAAGTATGATGTAAATTTCCTTTTATTTTATAAACTTTTTGAACAATAGAAAACAAATATTTATTGTGTTTAAGTAATTGCTACTTATGTAGCTCAAGGCTATAACTCTAAACCTTCTGTTTTGAAAAATTATTTGTTTTTTAATCTTTTGATTAAATTGCCAAAGGGTTTTAATAAATAAAATAATGCTTTTAAAATTTATGATTGATATGTGGTATGTTTGAGTGTTTGTTTTATTGTGTTCAATTAAAATAAATTATGTTTCCAATACACTGCTTGTTTATTGTTTAATAATTCCAAAAAAATGCACAATTTTTATAACAATGCAGAAAGTTCTACCAAGTACTAAAGATACCCTCGAAGTTTATAAACATAAAGGCATATCGAATAAAGGCGCCGTAGTCTAGTAGGTAGTATGGTGGCTTATTAGACGTGAGCCGACGTTTCAACCTCCAGGTCAGACATCTCCAACGAAAAGTGAAGAAATATTCCTTCGGTGACTTTCTCTCAGTAGATTTTTGGAAAAAATTCTGAAAATAAATAAAATTGTCATGAAAAGTTTCTCTGAAATCTGTCGTTCGAAGTTGGCTTTAAACTGTAAGTCCCTCCACTCATGTACATATAAGATTGACACACACAACACAGGTGGTGTGAGATGCTAGATCGTAATCCTGACTGAAGGGTTATAATTACCAATTATGTATGTATGTAAACGTAAATAATAATATTGAAGTAATGAAATTTATTTTATTTTTTAGCATATGAATTTTTACTTTATTTATTTCATAAACATAAACAGACCGAGTAAAACGTTTTAAAAATATGTTTTCCTTTCTTCTTTGTATTTTGGAAATTATGTAACGGTAATAAAAATTTACGTATTAAATTAAATGCCAATAAATACGGTCATCAACCTTATAAAGACTGCAAGACTTGAACACGCTCAGGCAACACGTTGGCCTGAGGCCAAATATAAATACAACAACATAGATGCAATTTTTGTTTTTGGCACAAAATATTATGATGTGAAAATTAAAATATATTTTAATTTTGCATATCACAATTTATAAACTATTTAGTAAGGTTTGCGAAGGTACATATGTATGTATGTATGTGCACACATAATTTTCACCTCTGTATTTAATAATGCAGTGACATTGTATTAATTTGTATTTTTTTGCATTTAATAAGTATTTAATATTCATTGAAATGTAGAAACTGCGTTATAAAATTGTTTAATTGGTAATATAGCTTATATTTCGATATTGTTAAAGCTAATAGTACCTACATTTGTTGCTGTTAATTAAGAAAATTATATTCTATTATTATATATACATATATAGCAACAAGGACTATTAAGGAAAATAAATTATGAAGCTAAAATGATTGTGTATCTTTACTCTTCTTATAATATTCAATTTATATTAAATATTCTATCGGTAAAGACCTACAAAATTAGTATGTAACAGAGATCAGCAATGAATCGTTTTTTCGCTACTCAAAAGTACTTATGAAATTTTGAGTACAAATGAATCAACAGTATTGAAATTCAACTACTCTGATTCATTCGTACTCATAACAACATTGATTTATAAGCACAGGTTGCAATGAGTATGAGTACAACGTTGACATCAAACTCATAACATTCGAAATATGTTTGGTTCATACGCCTACTCATTCAGATTCATAAATTTAGAAAAATACTTATAATACTCATAATTGGTTCGAGTGATTCGAATCTTTCATCAAAATTTACAGTCTTAGTTGTTGTTGCATTTACAAAAAAAGCAACAAAGGCAGAGCAGCAAGCAAAGTGAGTATTGTAGTGTTAGTACGCGATTCAGACTTATTTTGTGATTCTTGTAAATATTAAATCACTAGCTAATAACCGGTGTGCTTCGCTACCCCCATCGGAATTAAATACATATCTCGTGATGCAACTGGATCGCCCACCATCAAAATTGTTACGCCATTGTTGGAGTTCTGCAGATTTTAATAATTAGTTCATATGGAGTTTGCTTGATAGGCCATTTTTAACAAAAATATTGATATTGAACCTTTAGATATTCGTACAAAATTTTAGCAGTCTAACTGTTCTGGTGTTCTAGATATGCAGATTTTAGTATTTACTTCATATGGGAGGTGCCACGCCCGCTTTTGCTGAACTTCCTATTTTTGTCCAAATTATTTATATTTAAACAAAAGTTATTTATACAAAATCGGGGGCTCTAACTGTTAAAGTTCTTCAATTAGGCAGATTTTAGTATTTACTTCACATTGAAGGTGCATTGTCCTCTAATGATAGGTCGCCTATTTTTGTCCAAAATATTTATATTAAAACCGTAGTTACTTGTACAAAATTTGAGGCATCTTGCTGATACAGTTTTTCCAATATATCCATTTTGTTATTATCTTAGGTTATGTAGTATATGTGGGAGTGGCACCTCTCTCATTTGAAATATCAACATAAAAAGTAGGAAAATCGGTTCAGCCGTTTAGTCGTCTATAAACTTCAAACATACAAACAAATGCACATTAATTTTTATATATAGGTGATGTCCGAGATAGAAGAAGTTTTAAATTTAATTCATATGGGAAGTACCACACCCTTTTCCTAGTCAGCCCATTTTTGTCTAAAATATTCATATTGATACTAAAGTGGATTCGAAAAAATTTTAGGGCTCTAACTGTGATATTTTCATAGATATAATAATTTAATATTTTTATATTGGAGGTGACACACCCACTATAGCCAATTCCCCCATTTTGTTTATATATACGTCAAAGTCGCCCATACAAAATTCGCAATTTGTGAGATATGCGACATTAAATACTTATTGAAGCACCCCGCCTTCTTGAAATTTTAAAATAAAAAGTAGCCTATAATTAATTCCAGATATACAGGAAGGTACTGTCAAAACTTCAAGAAAATCGGTCCAGCCGTTTAGCCGTCTATAGACTTCAAACAAACAAACCCACAAACAAATAAACACACATTCATTTTTGTTCATATAGATGTAAAATTCATTAAAAAAACTACATATGTTGCGTATGAGTGATATCCAATTCCATTAAGTTTTATCAAAGAATATGGATATAAAGAATACGCATTATGTAGAAGTAGCATTACGACCCGCTCTCACCAAAATCTTTTCAAAAAATCATTTCTGGATAAGGGGGGCGGAAGACAGAAGGAAAATAAACACAAACAAAGAGCGTAACAATGTGTTGCTCTCATCATGAGAGCGTAAAAATGCATTCAAGTTGCTTGTCAGCTTCTAAAGGAAAATGTTCATGTCGCTTTTTTCAGACTTCAATTTTACACCCAAAGAAATATTACAGTATGATTCACTAATGTCAATGAGAAATGATTTCGATTTTTGGAAGAATACTTGCCATGTAAAATACGGTGGTTTTAGGTTTTTAGCGCAGTACAATTGTTCTATACTTTCGCTCACATACACATATTATTGGGTTAATAACTAGATTTAAAAATATTACTAACAATTTTCCTCTGGGTTAAACATGCCTGTCATAATTTTTCTCATGTCCTCTTTATGCCGACGTCTGAGAATAAGTGATTTGAGAACAGTGTTCCCGTTTTTGGTTATTTCTAACCAAAATTGCTTATTTTTTGATCAATGTGCAGATGTGTAGATTTTTTTCGTTTTTTTCTTTTTCTTTTAAAAAAAACCTATTTTTTGTTTCATTTTTTATTAATTATGATTTAAACTTGAAAAAAAAAATAAAACAAAAGTCTATGAATTTAATTTTGGTTATATTTTTTCTTCGTGGTCTAGTAGGTAGTGTGTTGGCTTATTAGACGAAAGGCCCGAGTTCGAATCCCAGGCCAGACATCAGAAACAAAATACAAAAAGTATTTCTTCGGCGACTTCCTCTCAGCAGATTTCTGGCAAAAACTCTGAGAGTAAAAATTGCCATGAAAAGCTTCTCAAAAAATCTGTCGTTCGGAGTCGACTTTAAACTGTAGGTCCCGCCACTCATGTATAAAATTAACGCACACAACATGAGTGGTGTTGAGGAGCTAGGCCGTAATCCTGACGAAGGGTTGAAATGGCCAATTATGTATGTATGTGTATATTTTTTCTTATTTGGTGATTTTTTTCACAAATGTTGGTTGCAAAATTTTTTTTCGTGGCAACACAGTTTCAGAAGAATAAATAAAAAATTAGTCAAACAACATAAACGCACGATGAGAACAATTGAGAACATTGTTACGCTCTTGGTTTCTTTATCCTTCCCTTCTATCTATCCTCCCGCGTCGTGAAATATTTTTGAAAAGTATTGCAAAATATGCCAAAATTCACATTCTTTATACTTTATTTTCTTTGGTTTTATACATCAGGAATCATAGATAGCATACTTGTAGGGGTAACTACTATGCGTATGAGTAATATATTTCAAATGCAATTAAATATTAAGTATGTAGTATGTAGCAGACGTGGGCATGGCCCCTCGCTCATTTGGAATATCAACATAAAAAGTAGCCTATAACTCCTTCCAGACATACAGGAAGATACTGTGAAAATTTCAAGAAAATCGGTTCAGCCGTTTAATCGTCTATAAACTTCAAACATACAAACATACAAACAAACACACATTCATTTTTATATATAAGATGGAGAGTCGAAATCAACGACATAATGCGAATTATTAAGTATGAGTACGATGAGTACTTCACACTTTGAATATGAGTAGTAGAGTATGATATTAAAATAAGTATGAACGCATATAATTATCAGAAATTATGAGTATGACTCGAATATACTCATCTTTTTGAATACATCTGTCGCTGCACACATTCGCTTTGCATACATATGTACGTATACATTACAGTCCTTCAGTCAGGATGTTGTGTGCGTTAATTTTCACTTTTACACACTTTACAACTTTACACTTTACACCACTTCAATTTTACACACTTTACTAAAAAGACTACAGAGGAAATTTAAAATATTGGGTTGTACGGAAAGTAATATCGTTTTTTTCTCTGTGTGAGTACCTGGAGAGACCATACATCGAACTTGGAGGATAATCCCAGGCCTTTCAAGTGGTCATAAACTGTTGAATTTGATAAATTTAACCTCAATCTGATCTCACGTGTTGTTATTCGCCGGTTCGCATCTACTAATACCTTTATCGGGTCTTTATCAGCTTCAATCGTCCCTCCTGAACGTGGCGCATCTTCGACGTTAAAATTGATGGATCGAAATTTAGCGAACCAGTTCAGACACTGGCGTACTGTCAACACACCTTCTCCTACACATCGGTCAATTTCTTTTTGGCTTGGACAGCATTTTTACCCTTTCTGTAGTAATATAGTAAGATATATCGAAAATGCTGCTTATCGCCCTCCATATTTAAAAGGGCACCAACCAAAAACTACTCCTTAGAATTAGTTGGAATTTTTCACATACAAGCCTTACTACATGAGCTATCAAAGCATATAAAATTAATACGGTTTAAGTGTGAAGTTGGGTGCAAAAAATACAATTAAATCCTCTGTCGGGAAAAAACGAAATTACTTTCCGAACAACCCAATATAATTGTGCCTAGAAAGATTGGGCTCACTTTGATCCAATTAGACAAATTTGTATATCAAAAATGATAAGCACGACTGTCAAATTTCTGTACGGCGTGGTTTAATAAAAAAATCCGTATCGCTATCTTTTCTGACGTCTATTAGACGTTCTGTAAAAATTTGTAATTCGTTACACTAAAATAGTGATCAAACATTTTCTTTAAATAATAATTTTAATCAGCCTGTAAATTATGGATAAAATCTTTGGTTTAAACACTACTTATTAAGGAAATTTGTAAATTTTACTTATGAATGCATAACGAACTCCTATGTTAAGCATTTTATATTTACAGCTGCCACAGTAATCGATTAGTCAGGGAAGTGATTGCTTAGAGAATTTTTTTCTTAATGCATAATTGCCAACTATTTAAAGCAGTTGTAAAAGAACATCTCAACACAAGGTGTTGCATTATTATCAGCAAAATTCAGAAAGCAATAATCGATTTTGTAATCATCATAAACAACTGCCATCTTTAGGAAGTTATCGAAGTATAAAAGAAAGAATGTAATGATAAGAGATTTTTCTATTGAAGAAGAATATTTGTAACAATTTGGATATTTTCTCTTGTTGCTTTTTGTTATTGATACATAAAAAAGTCGAAAATTACAAGCTGTTGTTCGAAATTTATAAATTAAAAAAGAACATAGTTTTCCTATCCCTGATGACTGCAGTATTGACCTCAATGTAAGAGTGGCATGTTGAAAACTTAAAAAACCCAATCAATTTAAATACGATATTAGTTTTTATTGAAAATATTAAAAAAGCAGATACCAATGAATTTCAATAGAAATGAAAAAAGTTGATGAAATCTGCTAACATTCTACGAAAAACGTTTTCATATAATAATTCATTAGGAAAAAAAATTTTTTTAGTGTTGTTGTTTGAATATGTTTATTAAAATTCTTAAATTTACCGACGTCTAAAATAAGCATTAGTTTTAATATATAAGTTTAGTTAATACAATACTACGTTTAGAATTTTCGAGCTCTTGTTTGAACAAATAAATAGAATGCATTTCATAAGTTAACTTTCAGCAAATGGCTCTATTGGTTATGCCGTTACCGTTACTTAATATTTCATTTAATAACAATAATACGTGTGTGACTTTTTTATAACCCGCATCAAGATCATAACACATTAATAACAGATTCAGCAGTCACACAGCAACTTTGTAACCATTTTGACAGTCTAATAATAATGTGTTTTCTTCCAAATAAATTGTAAGTTGTTCGAATATAATATTGTTACGAAAACGAAACCATCGTTTAACATTAACATGATTAACAAAAGTTACACTAACAAATACAACGAACTTGTTACGAGTAAACCAACAACATCGGTATGAAAGAAACGGGGATAGACAAGTAAGCGAGAACGCAACAACAAGCAACGTGAACAAAATACACAAACAACAATGAAGTCGCAATAGAGTTCTCGAAAAGGGAAAACACGACATTCTACGTCAAGAACCTCCATCAGACTGTTTACGTGAGTAACGAGCAGTAAGAATTCAATCAGTCTTGTGTGAAGATGTGTTGCGTGTGAAAAGAACAGCTATGATTTGAAATTCGCCGTTGAGACAATCTGCATTGTAAGCAAAGAAGAAATAGCGAATAAACAAATTGTTGTTGTATCCCACAAGTTGCTTACGGTGGCACGCAAAAGTAGTGTGAATACTAAAGAGTTTAATTGAAACTAAACACCGATTTATTTTTATTTTGTTTTCAACCAACGAACTCTAATTTTAATCGTTTTTAAAAAGGTAAAACCGAAACAATATCTTCATAAAAACTGTCAACTACAGAAAGAACAGTTATCGAAAGAAAACTTTCAATTTTATATATACACGGAAATTTCAGAATCTTAAAACCTATTAGATATTTGATATCTTCTAGCATTTATAAACTAACCATTGAAATTGTTGACTTTCGGATAATTCTTCTTAGGTGGAATATCGTAACCAGATGTTTTGTTATTACCCATATTATTTAAAATAGATTCTATTTTTTGAATTACCAATAACATTGAAGTAGTTTTTTCGCCTAAAATTTTGTTCATGCCTTGTTTTTACTGTCACCACATATAATAATTAGATCTTAGACTGTCTTTCACCTGTTCTTAATAATTTATTTGTAAATTTTATCAATCTTCTTTACTGTAGTCTTAGAACTTTGTTTAGGCGCAACCTCGTAAGAGCATATTGACTATTAGTACTGCTATGCCTCGTCCTATAGTTTAAAGTTTATTCAGCAAATGCTTCCATTATACAAACTTTCGCCTGAAATCATTCGCGAGTTTTCCCATGGGCTACGGCTCTCCAGAGCAAAATACCACCACTTTTATACTACTACATATCCTTGACTGAACTAATTGTGAATTGTTATGAAATATAAACGAAAAGAGATCACTACCCGATCCATCCCCGAAGCTAAAGGTACGTTTTGTGTACATGAAATAAATAATTCTTTGAATATTAATACTAATACTTTTTGTATTTTTATTTCCCCGCAATCTCGCTAAATATTTTATTTTGGATCTGCTACCCCAATTCCTCCCAAAACAAAAACATATTAAAAAAAATTTACAGTGGACACCAAAAGTTTTGGTCCCTCAATATACTTACCAATTTCATGAATTTTAGTAAAAATTTGTAAGAATAATTACTTACTTACTTACTTAATTGGGAATTAACAAACCGATTAACGGATTTCGGCCTGCCGCAACACATCCTTATAGGTGTCTCTGCTTCTTGCGCGCCTACGCCAGTTGGTCACACCAATCGATGACAGGGCTTCCTCGATTTGGTTCTCCGCCGACTTCCGCAGATCCCCGCATCAAATACATATGTAACCGGAGCATCCTCCTCCATTCGAACGACATGGCTGAGCCGCTTGATATTAATACGCTTCAAAACGTCTATGTCGTTGAGGAGCTCATACAGCTCACTGTTAGACCGAATGCGGAAATCATCGTCAACTCGCACTGGACCGAAGATCTTACAACTTTTCTCTCGAATATACTCAAGGCTGCTGCATTAGCGCTTAGTAGGGTCCATGCATCTGCGCCATAAAGAAGCACTGCGAGGATGAGCGTCTTGTAGAGTGTTAGTTTTGTCGTACGAAAGAGGTCTCAGCTGCTCAATCGCCTATTGAGACCATAGTGGCACCTGTTTGCAAGAGAGATCCTGTGCTCGATATCCAGACTGACATCATTTTTGTTGGTAACGGTGGAGTCAAGATCAATAAATTCCTTGAATATATCAAAAGTATAGTGTCGGCCGTAATCTGGGAATCAATACGCCGCGCGTCTCTACTTGTCGATAACATATACTTTGTTATGCCCTCATTTACTGCCAGACCCATTTTAGTAGACTCCCGTTTTTATTTTTGTTTTATTAAAATACATACAGTGGAACCCCGCTTTTCGTACACTATTCGTTCCAGCAGGCTGTTAGAATAGCGATTTGTACGAATGGCGAATCACTCTTTATTTTTATATCCATAGCAATACTATGCTTTAAAAAAAAAATAGCAAAAAGGCAAATGAGTACAAGCAACACGTGTTAAAGTAAACGCAGTATGAGAAGTACGGGGTTCTCCCGAATTTTCTAAAGTGGCCACCACAGGGAGGAGTTGCCGGTGCAAAGTTATACTCTGTGGCACATGGTTGCACGCAGTACGAATAGCGAAACAATGTACGAATGGCGAGTGAAATTTTAATTGAAAAAACTATGCGAATAAGAGGGCGGACGAATAGCAGGGTTCCACTGTACTTCTATTTTGTAAATAAACAAAAAAAAAATTCAGGTTTTTCGCGAACCATAAGAAAAATAAGGGAAAGTTTTTTGCATCGGAAAAGTGTAGGTACACCCTATACTTTTGCTGTCCACTGTATACATTTTTAATAAATAAATTTTATGACATCAATGGCTGACTGTCGTAAAAATTGAAATCAGATCCGTGGCAAAACTGTCTGAATATGAATATACTTATGTATAGAAATGTGTAACGCGGTTTACCATTGTGCTGACAAATGTTTTTTGCCAATAATTCGCCAAAAAAAATATTGAAAATCAATTCCTTTATTTAATATGTGTTTTGACTGCATCGAATATATTCGCCCGTGGATAAAAGTCGACAAAAATAGAAGAGAAAAACATAAAACTATAAAAAAATGAATTTGTGGTATCACCAAAGCAAAACGAAAATAAAACAAATATAGGAAGCAATTGAAAAATAGATGTATGTACATAAGAGAGGAATGGTAACGAGATTACACATACACATTTGCTGTATTGTTAGTTATAATAAAAATAACTACTCTTACAACAAACTTGGAGAAAACAATATAAAGATATCTAATGAAATGAAAACCCATTGAAAGAAAAGTATGATAAACTGATAAATCACTGGGACATACTAGAAATGAAACCATAGAAGAAGAAGGTCAATAAACAGAAGAAACTAAAAAAAATATATATCTATAATCGACATGCCATATAACAAATATATAAATATTTAATATAGAGAGTAAAATAGTAAGTTAACAACAATAATGTTATGGGGTGAAGTAAAAATATTTTCTTCAAATCTTATAAATTTCAACATTTCAGCGGTATAATAAAATAATTTATAACAGGACATTCCTAACAAGTAAGTAAAGACAGAAATGTATTGAGAGATTACCTATGAATACTTTACATGTAAACAATGTAACCGCAAGACGACTGATTGCGAAAGTGTCATGCATACCACAAGTGAATATGTGATTTAAACAACAATTATAAATATTTAAAAGAAAAAAATCCATGAACTGTAACATATTTCCATGTAACAGTAGATAAACAAAAGCTACACAAGTAAACCAATGTATGAAAGAAATGTGGGTGACAAGTAAGCGTGAACACAACAACAAGCAACGTGAACAAAATACATAAACAAAAATGAAATCGCGATAGAACTCTAGTTCTCGATAAGGCGAAACCACGAAAGCTCGACTTTAAGAACCTTCATCAGACTGTTTACGTGGCCATATAAAAAGGCAAGACAAAGCAAGCAACAAGTATATAAGAATTCAGTTAGTCTTGAGTGAGGAAACGTTGCGTGTGAAAAGAACAGTCGTGCTTTGAAGATCTCCGTTGTAAAGATCTTCGTTGATAGTGCCTATGCAATAGTGGAAAGAAGAATAGCGAACAAGCAAATTAATGTTGGATTCATCAGGTTGTAAACAGTGGCGCACAGAATTGTCCGAACAATAAAGAATTTATCTAAAACTAAACACAAATTTATTTTTATTTTGTTTGCAATCAACGAATTCATATTTTAAACGTTTTTAAAAAGGTAAAAACGTAACAATACGATTATGTGCAATAGAAAAAAGAAAGTGAAACACTGGTCATTACAAAAAAATTGTGGCACACTACCCGCTCTTCCTTTCTCCTATAAACTATCTTCTTTGTATTCCAACACAATGCACTGTATGAATAGGAGTCAATAATGAGTCAATAATAAAATGTGCAAAGACAGTCAGACGAAATTGTATAATGATTTAATCGTTTTCTGAAGGGGTTTAGGATGCTCGTAAACCCCTTCAGATTGTAAATGTTGTTTTTATCACTTTTAAATTCTTTAATAGTTTAATGTTTAAATCGTAAAATGTTTAAAATTCTCACTTGAAAACCTTGGTTAATTTTTATTTTTCCATATTGTTATCTACTAGCAATGAGTATTTCGTCACCATCATATTAGTTAGATTTACACACATCCAGTCTAGGTCTTTAATGTTTGTTCAGTTATCTTTTGAACTTGCATTTAACACACATCCGCCAGTTTTCAAGTTTGTTAAATATATTATGAATAAGAAAGAAAGAGAGAAAAAATAAGCATGAAGTTACTGTCAAGTCTTTACCACTGTCCATTCCCTTTTTGCTCATCGTCTAAAAACTGTAAACCGTATGATATGTTTAAGGTTTAGATATTGAATGGTTAATATTCCGTTTTTAAAAATTCCAGGAATTTGAGTTACTTCTACAATTTAATACGGCATATCTCATTTGCCGCAAACTCTACGAAGTAAAAATTGGTCTTCTAACAATGCCAACAACCCGAAAATTCATTAGCTTTTATAGTTATAAAACTAAGGGCAATTATTACAACTTGCCGTTAAATAAAGACAGGATTTTAACGGGAAGATAATTTGATTTTCATTGTTATGAGTACGCAATTAGGTACAAGTGAGCGTTAAGCTAAAGGGAAGGTCATCCTGTCATTAATTTATAAAGTTCACTTTATCTTTGAACTTGCCATATTATATATATTATTTTCAATATGGCAACATCAAATATAAACATAAAAAATAAACGGCTTCTGAGTGAAGAATGTTGACAGCAGCGTTGCCAGTAATTTTTTTTTAAACTTGATATTTCTTGAAAAAAAAACTTTTTTTCTACTAATGTACCAAAATGTTTAAAAGAAAGTACCGGAGTGCGTTGACTCTGTTACTTTCCATGTTGGTGTTTCTTTGATATCTTGCCCTGGAGTAAATATTTCGAGTTATTATTAAATTTATTGAAAAAAGTGGAAATTGACATTTTATGAAAAAAATTGTTTTGTTAGAAAACGAATTTAATGAAAACTTTATTCGATCTCAAAAAACTTGGATAAAAAGGGAAAACTTGGCACTTGGCAACGCTGGTTGACAGATATATATTTTTATGTTTTTAATTTTTACCGCGATGTCAGAGCTAAGGTTTGAACTTATTAGCTCTAACATACTAAACCATTTTATTTACTTTAATTGACCTTTAAGAACAACAGTTGACTTAAGCATCCCAAACAAGAAAACAACTGAATTTTATTATTTTGATGCCAAATAAGGCCTGTAAAACGAGCTAAACTAAGGGCGAACAGACCGCATGTGCAGGCAGTAATTGTATAACAACTGCCTTCCTGTAGAGAATAGACATTAAGGCTACTTCAATGGCAGAAAAATGTGAACTGCAATTTTCTTATTAAAAGCAAAATTCTTTCATCAACACACAAACAGAGACCTAAACGGAGATTGATTGCTATCTGTAGCCAATTATTGCAAAATAAACAAGCTTATCATGCTGTGAAGTCATTTGAACAAAATTTCATTCACTTCATACACAACGAGCAGAGAACGGTGCTTACCTTGCATATCACAATATATATGTATATGAGGAGGTTCAATGTGAATGTGCAGGACAAAGGAAGTAAAAATGAATTGAACGTAAAAAATAAAGTAACAATTTAGATTGAACATGAGGCAAATACAAAAATTGAAGAAAGGGGGGAAATAAAATAGTACCGAGATGTATATGTGTTTTCTTTGTTCAGATTTAAGTTGTATGTCAGGGATGTATGTTAGACTAACAGAAATTTTATTAAGTCATAAATTTGAAGCAAAAGTTTGTATAAATAATTATAAATAAAATATGAAGTCGCCGTGGTCTAGTAGGTAGTGAGTTGGCTTATTAGACGAAAGGCCCGAGTTCGAATTCAGACATCAAAACGAAAATATGAAAATATTTCTTCGGCGACTTCCTCTCAGCAGATTTCTGGCAAAAACTCTGGGAGTAAAAATTGCCATGAAAAGCTTCTCAAAAAATCTGTGGTTCGGAGTCGACTTTAAACTGTAGGTCCTGCCACTCATGTATAAAATTAGCGCACACAACATGAGTGGTGTTGAGAAGCTAGGCCGTAATCCTGACTGAAGAGTTGTAATGGCTAATTATGTATGTATGTATGTAATTATAAATAATATAGAAAATATATACTATAAACTAGCTGTAGCCTGCGCGTATTGCTGCGACATCAACTAAAATAAATTTGAAGGAAAGATATTACACAAATATCCAATTAATTTTGAATCATTTTATTGAATTTGTTTCCCGTTGTCCAGATGATTCAGACGAACGGGCGTGAATAGTACGCATTCGATCAGTTTCTAATCTGTTCAAGTGATTCATGTGAACGGGTCTCAGCGGCATGTGATTGACGTAAGTTTCCAGTCTCAATGCTCATTGCTCGTCTGACTCTGAATCTCGTAATGCTCTTTTCTTCTGTGCTTGAGGCATGATTGCACGGGAAAGGCGTGAAAAATGCGTTTAAATTTATTAGAATCTCACAATGTACCCAATCCAATTGAACCGTATGCTCAGACATGGATAGAAACGTTAATATTGGCGTCGATCACCAATTCGATGAGGGAAATAGGAAGTGGCAAAAAGTAGCATTCCAGAATTGTTAAAACCGATGTTAAAAATTTTATAGAAAAAGTTTCTCTTATCTTCTAAAAGAAGGAAAATCAAATCAAAATCTTTTGAAATATTTTGATTTAATTTTAAACCGTAAATATTTGTATTATATGTAAGTATATGTTTTTAAAAATTAAATGCCTTTAAATATCTGAGATACAAACAACAGCATTTTTAAAAATTTTTTTTAAAATTTTTCAAATTTGTGATTGTCATTTTACGGGAATGTGTTATACCAAATGTTATTAAAATCATAAATGATGAATCCTAAAATGTCTGGTATTCGTCCGATCAACACATGATCAAATTCAGTGGCGTCATCTATCGGAAATTAATCGCACCAACTTAGAAACCTTCGTCGGCTCATGCTCAACAACTTTGCTAAAGAAAAAATTATTAAATGCATAGTTTACTACTCTATCAAGGACATACAGACAAACATTCATTTTTATATATCGTCATCGAAAATCCAAAAGACGTAACATCACTTTATCTAATTTTACAGGAGAGGCAAAAAACGTTATACATGTTACATGTTGGTACGTCATTTTGAATTATTAATATAAAAACGTCGTTTTTGGTTGCAAAAATCAAAAAATTGGTAGAGCTGTGTTAGATAACTTTACGAATCATAATCAATCAAAAACTCGATTTTGATTTTTTTGATGATACGTACTTTTGGCTATATAAAGGGTTATTTTTTAGCTATTAACTTTTTGGCAACACTGGTTTAAACACCTCACGCACGTTTCGTGTTTTGTTTCACTGTCAAACATCTTCAGTTTGGTCTATAATTTAACCATGAATCGTCTTACAAACGAACAACGCTTGCAAATCATTGAATTTTATTATCAAAATGCGTGCTCCGAAGATCCACTTTTATCGAAAAATTGTGTTCAGCGACAAAGCTCATTTTTGGCTCAATGGATACGTAAATAAGCAGAATTGTCGATTTTGAAGTGAAGATCAGCCAGAAGCATTGCAAAAGCTACCAATGCATCCAGAAAAAGTCACAGTTTGGTGCGGTTTATGGGCTGGTGGCATCTTTGGACCGTACTTCTTCAAAGATGATGCGAATCGTAACGTAACTGTGAATGGTGGGCGCTACCGTGAGATGCTATCCAACTTTTTTTTGCCGAAAATGCAAGAGCTTGACTTGCATGACATGTGGTTTCAACAAGACGGTGCCACATGCCACACAGCACGCGTAACAATGGACTTATTGAGAGGCGAGTTCGGTGAACATTTTATTTCACGTTCGGGACCGGTCAAATGGCCGCCTAGATCTTGCGATTTAACGCCTTTAGACTATTTTTTGTGGGGCTATGTTAAAGCTCATGTCTATACAGTCAAGGCCGCTTCAATTGACGAGTTGGAAGACTACATTGAAGCATTTATTCGTGAGATACCGGCCGAAATGTTGGAAAGAGTATGCCAAAATTGGACTAAGCGGATGGACCATTTGAGGTGCAGTCGCGGTTAACATTTGCATGAAATAATCTTCAATCATTAAATTATATGGACCGTACTATCGATTCAAATAAAGATTTCATGCATTTTTCTGAATTTTATGTGTTTTTTCTTTTAATTTGCCTATAGCTCTTAAAAAATCGCCCCTTAGAAGAACACGACGATGCATAGAAGAAGAAGATAGAAGATAATATATGTATATAAATTTATATATAATTTTTTAATTTATTTCTATTTTATTATAAAACAAAAACTTTTTTAATGTTTTTTACAAAAGGAAAATAAGGAAACGTTTCTGATGACTCCATATTTTTGAACCGCAAAAGTGTAGGTACCTCTAAGAACAGAGGAAATTTAAAAATCAAAGGCCTAATATATGAAAATGTTATCCCTTAGGATATTCCTTAAGGTCAAGCACTCCATTTACTCCATTTGAAATTGGATGTATCAGTTTTGTTTAGCGTTTTCGGTGATATTTGCAGCAACTTTTTCGGTTGACTTTTGTTTGAGGTTTACCGACTACGTAACCGTTCTTCCGAATCTCCTAAATACTCTGTTGTAGTCACTTTGGGCAAGTGTGTTAAGCCTGTGGGGTCCTTAGTGGGCAAATCATACGTTCTCGTTAGCAGCCATATGATTGGATTCATTACCTTGTTGGAAATAATACCCGCTATGAATTCTTAAGTCTTCCGAACTTGTGGTAAATTTGTTCTTTAGAATGTTTATATACCCTAACTAATTCATTGTTTCTTCAAAAATTTCCAAACTATCAACACATGGTGTCGACACACATCCCAGTATTGTACTACCGTGGCCACGCTTAACTGTTTTACGCAAGTTTTTTGAATGGAATAATCTGTTACTGTACTTTAATATGAAGGAAAACGAAATGAAGAGGTCGTTCTCAAAAAAACTGTTAAGCATGGTGGTGGTACTATAATGAGTATCGGCACCAGGCGAATAAAAAATTTCGACGATATCCCATACACAAACCTTGTTTTATATAAATTTATAGAAAAAAAATCATTTAATGAAAGACCCGGCATCAAAGGTTTACAAGACATACAATTAAATGTGAAGACAAGTTATAAATATTAAAAAATTGTTCATTAAAACAATTTTTTAAACATTTAATGCTGGTCATAGAAAATACTTTGCATTTTATTTTATCATCTTTCAAACTGAGAATAATAGAAAACAAATGTAGGTCAAACGAGTTTTTCACACTTTTAAGAAATTTATTCAAATTTAACTTTCGCAAACTGTAGAAAAAAAATGAAAAGAAAAAAATATAATTTTACCTAAAAGTTATTCAATTTAAAAGTGCCGCAGTCAAGCTTACTGAAAATGAATTCTAAACTTTTTCAATTTATATTTCAATATTGAAAATAAAAAGTATTTTTTTTAGATCAACAGCTACACAGTAGAGGATACTTTTATTAAACAACACACTGCAAAGAAGCAAATAGCTACTGGCAGCAATTTGTAATAAGAAAATTATAAAAAAATTTTCTGCTATATGACAATAAATCTTTAAAAAGTTTAATACTTAAGATTTGTATACATAAAAAAATAAAAATTATAATTCCAACTACGATAAATGCAATATATACAAATATTTATGTAGTCGCCGTAGTCTAGTAGGTAGTGTGTTGGCTTATTAGACGTGAGGTCAGACATCTTCAACAAAACAAAATATGAGAAGATATTTCTTCGGCGATTGTCTCTCATCAGATTTCTAGCAGAAACTGACAAGTTTTTCAAAAATTTGTCATTTTGAGTCAACTTTAAATTGTAGTTCTTGCCACTCATGTATAAATACTGTTACGTTTTTGTCTTTCTAAAAACGAAAACAGAATATTTGGAATAGGAAAACAATGCGAGAATTATGATGAAATAAATTTGTGTAAAGAAGAGAATATTCAAGATATAACCAATTCAAGTTGCATACCGAATCTCCTCAAGAGTATCCCTTCCACTTGTAGGAAAAGCAACAATTTAGATATCCCTTCCTTGGAGCTAATTCAAGATGGTCTGTTACTATTTAACAAATATAATGGATCAATTCTTATAAATGGCAATCATATTAATATAAATGGCACCTTTGTAGTGCAGTATAATAATGCCACGATAACCGTTGGTAATCTGACATTTTCGCATTATGGGAAACAGTCAAGCAAACCATTGCCCGCTATCCTGAGCTCGTTGCAGTCCAACCATTATTTCGAAGAATCCTTATCTCTTCAACTTGTTAAAGAGCTCCATTTAAATAACAGTAAAACTATCCAATTGATTAAGAAAGAAAGTAATGTAAACTTATGGGAGAGCACAATAGCCATAGTCATATGCGTGATTATTATAATCATAATAGTTCTCAAATTTGCTACAAAAAATAAATAGCAGCCACGTCTCGGAGGAAGAAGTCCAATGGTTACAGATACAAGATGACTTCAGGGTTAGCCTGCAAAGTTGACTTCCGAACACCTGTGATATCTAAGCATGCCCCGTAGGTGATTGTAGGCCATACAACCGCTGTATACATCCAGTAGATGATACGAAGTTGCAGAATGATACCCAAGTACCTCGCCGCCTTTGGGAGTGTCAGAGTCGTTCCACTAAAAGCTTAGGAGCTTGTTCTTCCGAGAGAATAAGACAAGTTCGGCTTTAGCTGGGTTCACACCCTAGCCATTCTTCTCCCCCTATCACCTTTGTACCTATGTTCCTGTGCCAGTGCAGACTGCATAAGATCGCCGATGGTTGGAAGTAAACCAACAACATCGGTATGAAAGAAACGGGGACAGACAAGTAAGTGAGAACGCAACAACAAGCAATGCAAACAAAATACACAAACAGCAATGAAGTCGCAATAGAGACCTCGAGAAGGCGAAGACACGAACATTCTACTTCAAGAACCTTCAGCAGACGTGGGCAAATAAAAAGGCAAGACAAAGCAGGCATCGAGCAGTAATAATTCAGTCAGTCTTGTGTGACGATGCATTGTGTGTGAACAGAACAGCCGTGCTTTGAAGATCGTCGTTGTGAAGTTCTACCGAACAGTTGTTCGGTACGCAAGCAGAAGTGCAGAAGAAGAATAGCGAACAAGCTATTATTGTTGTTTTACCGTTAGTTACCGTCAAGTTATAAACGGTGGCACACAAAAGCAGTGGGAACAAGAAAGAGTTTAATTGAAACTAAACACTATTTTATTTTTATTTTCCTTGCACTCAACTAACTCATATTCTCAACGTTTTTAAAAAGGTAAAAACGTAACAATATTAATATAAATTTCGTCAGTATTTCTTGTATATACTGTTCAAAAATTTGTTGTCAGACTTTGCTAAGACATATACATATTTACAATTTGGTTATCTAATATAAGTATTTCTTTCCATGCGTCTGTTGCCATATTTCTATTTAAATTTAGTTTTATTTAGTACCAAACTGACTTTATGCATAAGGAAGATCATAACGAGTAAGCACTTACATACATTATTTCTTGCATCAGAAGTCATTTTTCCTGCACTCTATACTATTATATCTTTAGTACTAAAATTTACAACAGATATAAATAACACTGTTTTATATCAGATATTACATGGACAAATGTTTGTGTAGTAAATTAGTTTACAAATTTAAATATTGTCGTTTTTTTACAACATTCTACGAATGCTATGTGAATTTTAGTAAAATGTTAAAAGATTTACATTTATCATTACTTTTACATCAAACTGAGATTTTTCTTCTTGTTCAAATGATTTAGACACAACAGCAAAGAAATCGCAAAACACGTTGTAATATTATAACATGAGGGGCTCATTCCTAAAATATGCTTGTTACTCTCTTTGAACATGAAATCACAAATGTAAATCCTTTGACATAGATATGCAATTTTTTTATTTTTTTTTTCTTAAAAAAAATTTAAGATAGATAAACTTAAAGTTAACTAAGGGCCATTATTGCAACTTGTCGTTAAGCTTGGGGTTAGTTAAAGGTACCTTTAGCTAAAGAGAACTGGAAAGTTACCTTTCACTTATCGTTATTACAACTTACAGATAAATTTTTTCAAAAATATGGCAGCAACGGAGTAATGTCGATAAAACTGCTCAATTATACAAGTTTTTTTTAACGCAGTGGCAACCGCGGGCTTTATTTTTTTTTTTGTTGTTTATGCTGATTTTGTTTAAATTTGAAGTTGCCATAATGAAAATAATATATAATATGGCAAGTTCAAACATAAAGTGACCTTTAAATATTAAAGGCAGGATGATCCTCCCTTTAGCTTAACGATCACTTCTATCTTATTGGGTACTTATAATAGCGAAAAACAATTTATCTGCCCGTTAAGATCCTCCCTTTAGTTAACGGTAAGTTGTAATAATGGCCCTAAGAGTTGTTAACTTAGATGAAATTAAAAAATATTTTATTTCTGTGAACCTCCTTACACTTCGCCACAGTAGGACCATCTTCTTCCCTTCTAAACCCGATGTCGCATTAAACATTGCTCCCTGCATACGAAAAACTCTGCTTGAGAGTATGTATTAGTAAAAAAAGTATTCTACAATTGATGTTTTTGCATATGAACGCAAATCTAGCCTCTAAAAAATATTGAGGCCGTTGTTCTTTTCTTTTTTAATCTTTATAAAATTATAGTCGGTTTTACTTTCTTTAATTGTGGTTAATAAAAAAAACTCTTTCAGTTAGCATGTTACTGTTGGTCTCTATTCTGTAAGAGGGTCGTTAGGAAAACATACTGATTTACAATTGACATTGTCGACGTTAGGTTTTGATTTTGAATCGGTTGCAGAAAAAAATTTTGTTGTGTAAACAGGCAGTCTCACAATTACTCGGTATAGTGTATTGGTAAAGAAAAAACTTCGATAGATTAAAGGAAAATTGGTTAAAAATTTACCCATCATTACCATATATTATTGTATATTGCCAAAGTCACTTATAGCGTTCATAAATTAAAATAGGAACATGAGTGGCTAGATCTACAGTTTATTGTCGACTCTGAACGACAGCTTTTTGGGAAAAATTTCAAGGCAATTTTATTTGTTGTTGTAAAGGTTTAAGTTAAGGGATATTTAATTCAACAACGAATCATTTCGATTTTACATACATACAGACATAATTGATCACTACAACCCCTCAGTCAGGATCTCTAGCTTCTCACACCATTCATATTATGAGAGTTAATTTATCCATGAGTGGCGAGACCAACTGTTCAAAGATAACTCCGAACGATAGATTTGTGACCCTTTCAAAGCCCTTTTATTTTACTCTCAGAGTTTTTGCCAGAAAGCCACTGAGAAGAAGTCACCGAAGGAAATATTATTTCATATTCTTCATTTTCATATTCTTCATTTTTTCATGTTCAATTCTTTGTGCCACTGTTCACAACTTGATGGCAACAACAACAATTTACTTTGTTTGTTATTCTACTTTACAGTCTTTTACGTAAACGGAGATCTTCAAAGCAAAATTATTCTCTTCAAACGCAACGCGTCTTCACACAAGATTGCCTTTTTACTGGCTCCGTTGCCTGCTTTGTCTTGCCTTTTATATCGCAGGGTAAACAGTCTGATGAATGCTCTTGAAGGAGAATGACTTCACCTTCCCGAAATCGCTATAAATGTAAACATGTTGTTAACGTTATTTTTGTTTGTATATTTTGTTTACAGTTGTCAGTTTACAGTTTGTCAGTTTACAGTGTTGTTGTTGCCTTTTCGTTTACTTGTTTATCCCCTTTTTTATACTGCTTTTTTTGTTGGTATATTTTTCTTTACTTGTTTGTCATGTAAACAAGTTCATTCTTTTTGTTTTTGTAGCTTTTGTTTACAATTTAAACGATGTGAAAGCAAAACACCATTTCCAGTTTCGTAACAATACTTTTCGTTTTAGTTGAAATGTCTGCTCCATGGAGTTGAATTACGGGATACATCAACTCGTATATCTTTGCGATAAAATTATTGTTTACACCAACTGCTGGGACAATCAAACAGCTGAAATTATAACCAGGCGCTTCATTTGGTTGTTCTTAGGTTTTCACATCGGAACGGTGTTTTCACAGATTCATCATAGGGTACATACATACATATGTAATTAAGGTTAGCGAAGAATAACGATAACTGCCGAAGACCATAATAAGTAAATACCTGTCCTTTACAGGGCAAAACACTTCTAAAGCTATTTGACCACACCCCCTCCTTGGTACGACTTAGCACTTACATGTCGAAATTAAAATTTGTTTTATTGTTCGTATGTTTTCAGAATGATCTATTCCATATATATTTGATATTTTATTGACATTGTATTAAGATTTCCAAAAGAGAATTGACAAAACCGAAATCACTCCTTTTCCGGTTTTGTTGTTCAATGATCGTTAACATTCTTTTGGCATTTTCTGCATCAGTACCTACGTTTTTGTCTTTAATGCAAACAATAACAATACTAACAAAGAACTTTCCAAATTTGTTAATATCAAATCGAATATTCTAACGTTATCATATTGTTACGAAAATAGAAACGGTGTACCATCGTTTAACATTAAAACGGTAAAAAAGCTACACAAACAAACACAACGAACTAGTTACAGTAAACCAACAACATCAGTATGAAAGAAAAGGGGATAGACAAGTAAGCGAGAACGCAGCAACAAGCAATGTGAACAAAATACACAAACAACAATGATGACGCGATAGAGTTCTCTAGAAAGCGAAACCACGTACGTTCGACTTCAACAACCTTCATCAGACTGTTTACGTGGGCATACAAAAAGGCAAGACAAAGCAGGCAACGAGTAGTAAGAATTCAGTCAGTCTTATGGCAAGAGGCGTTGCGTGTGAAGAAAACAGTCGTGGTTTGAAGATCGCCGTTGTAAACATCTACCGAACAGTTGTTAGTACTTATGCGAACAGGAGTGTAAAGAAGAATAGCGAACTTAACAAGTTGTTGTTGTATACGTAAAGTTGTAAACGGTGGCACACAAGTAGTGAGAACAATACAGAATTTAATTGAAACTAAATTTAATTTGTTAGCAATCAACGAACTCATATTCTAAACGTTTTTATAAAGGTAATAACGTAACAATATTATTGCAGTCTCAATATGTGTATGTATGCACATTGCCATATGCCATGTAAAGGGTCCGCCAAATAACTTTTTTTTTTTGAGAATGCTGTAAAAAAACTACTGAATATTTTCTCAAATTGCTTTTTTTATTTGAAAGCACAATCCTTCCGGTTAATAATGGAAAATAATTTCATTCAAATGGCTGCCTCGTCTGGCCATGCAGTAGCCTACAGAAGATGCCGATTTTGGCAAAAAAAATCATCTTTTCAGATGTAGCTCATTTTGATCTTGGTGGGTATGTAAACAAGCAAAATTGCCGCATTTGGGGCACAGAAAACCCGCACGCATACATTTAAAGCCGACGCACCCAAAAAATATTCAGTAGTTTTTTTTTTTTACAAGCATTTAAAAAAGAAAAGTTATTTGGCGGACCCTTTATATTACAAGAACCAACTACTGGAAAAATTAATGAGTACCTTATGCTTCACTTCCTACGAATAAAATTTCGTATTAAAATCGAAGCAAATTTTTTTATTCATGAAATATGTATGTTTTATGCTTGTAATGAATATGGGTAAATGAATGTTATATATACATAGATACATTTTACGACTGTTATTTCTTTCCTTAGGATGTATGTATATATGTATAGTTTTTATTATTTTATGTTTTAAATTCTAACTGAATATGACATTCTTTTGCCTGCAAGAGATTATTTCTCTTTTTATTCAGAGACTGCCATGTTTTACAAATTACACATGCATAAGAAGAATTTGTTAAAAATGTTAAGGATGCCGTTTATTTGTGTATGTTTATAGACGCAGTGAAATAGTGTCTGTTGGGTTCATTGACTGCATTTAGATTAAAAAATATCATGTCTTCATTCATAACGCAAATGAAAGGCACAACATGCAACAGCGACCAATTGTTTAAAGGATGGTTGTGACTGTAATGTACTATTGAATTATGTATTATGTATAAAATATTTTCTAAGATTTTCCTAGTAAAAGAAAGAAAAAAGATCGGTTGGAAATATTTTGATAGCTTCTGTCTAGTCATTATAAGAAATATGCTTTATTTTAAAATATGTGATTTTTTGTAGTTAAATTTAAATTTTTATTCAACTGGGAACACCTAAAATAGTGTACATGTGTATTGGGGCTCCATTTAAATCATTTAAATTAAAACTAAATAATAGTTTTAAATATTATAGGAATTAAAATTTCATCTATTTATTTGATCTGAACTCACAGTAGGCTAGTAGGTAGTGTGTTGGATTATTAGCCATGAGGCCTCGGCTCATGCCCCAGGTCAGACATCTCCAACAAAAAGAAATATGAAAATCATTTCTTCGGCAACTTTCTTTCAGTAAAATTCCGGCAAAAACTGTGAGAGTAAATCAATTTTCCATGAACAATTTCTCAAAAATTTGTTATTCATTCTGTCACTCATGTATAAAATTTATATAGAAGCTAGGTAGTAATACTGGCTGAAGGGTTTAAGTCGTGGTCTCACCTCTAATAAGCCAACACACCACCTACTAGGCAATCGTATTTCTGTGCAATGTCAAAACGGAATCATGGCTGTATTGGCTTTTTCACTTTCCTTTCTCAGCAAACTGGTTCTGAATTTGAACTGTATTTTCAACTTTCTACTCTACAATGTCTCTTCAAAAGTCCATTCAGTGGTATTGGATAATATTTTTGTGTTTTTTCGGTGTGCTAGTGGTAAATTTTGCAAGGACTTTGATTTAAAAATATTGAGACATAACGAAATCTTACTACGGGCCATTATTACAACTTGCCGTTAACTAAAACGGGCAGATACATTTTTTCATAATTATGGGTACACAATAAGATAGAAGTGAGCGTTAACTTTCCAAGTTTAGTTTATGTTACAACTTGCCATATTATATATTATTTTCAATATGGCGACTTCAAATAAACTGAAGCCTGTCGTTGCCACTGTGTATAAAAAAAATTGTTTAATTGAGCGGTGTTATCGACATTGCTCCAGTACCGCCATATTTTTGAAAAAGTTATCTTTGTTTTATCTGTAGGTTGTAGTAACGAAAATAAGTTAAAGGTAACTTTACAGTTCCCTTTAGCACAAGGTACCTTTAACTAATCCCAACTTTAATGGCAAGTTGTAATAATGGCCCTAAGAATTTTAATTTAGCGTATAGTAATATATACTATATATCATCTTCTTATATATAAAAATGAATGTGTGTTTGTTTGTATGTTTGTATGTTTGAAGTTTATAGACGATTAAACGGCTGAACCGATTTTCTTGAAATTTTCACAGTATCTTCCTGTATGTCTGGAAGGAGTAATAGGCTACTTTTTATGTTGATATTCCAAAAGAGCGAGGGGCCATGCCCACGTATGCTACATACTACATACTAATATTTAATTGCATTTGAAATATATTACTCATACGCATAGTAGTTACCCCTACAAGTATGCTATCTATAATACTTGATGTATAAAACCAAAGAAAATAAAGTATTTTGTTTTATTTTTTTTTCAAGTTTGAATTATAATTAATAAAAAATGAAACAAAAAATAGGTTTTTTTTAAAAGAAAAAGAAAAAAACCAAAAAAATCTACACATCTGCACATTGATCAAAAAATAAGCAATTTTGGTTAGAAATAACCAAAAACGGGAACACTGTTCTCAAATCACTTATTCTCAGACGTCGGCACAAAGAGGACATGAGAAAAATTATGACAGGCATGTTTAACCCAGAGGAAAATTGTTAGTAATATTTTCAAATCGACTTATTAACCCAATAATATGTATATGTGAGCGAAAAGTATAGAACAATTGTACTGCGCTAAAAACCTAAAAACACCGTATTTTACTTGGCAAGTATTCTTCCAAAAATCGAAATCATTTCTCATTGATATTAGTGAATCATACTGTAATATTTCTTTGGGTGTAAAATTGAAGTCTGAAAAAAGCGACATGGACATTTTCCTTTAGAAGCTGACAAGCAACTGAATGCATTCTTATGCTCTCATGATGAGAGCAACACATTGTTACGCTCTTTGTTTGTGTTTATTTTCCTTATGTCTTCCGCCCCCCTTATCCAGAAATGATTTTTTAAAAAGATTTTGGTGAGAGCGGGTCGTACTGCTACTTCTACATAATGCGTATTCTTTATATCCATATTCTTTGATAAAACTTAATGGAATATCACTCATACGTCACATATGTAGTTTTTTTTTAATGAATTTTACATCTATATAAACAAAAATGAATGTGTGTTTATTTGTTTGTGGGTTTGTTTGTTTGAAGTCTATAGACGGCTAAACGGCTGGACCGATTTTCTTGAAGTTTTGACAGTACCTTCCTGTATATCTGGAAGGAATTATAGGCAATGTTGTATAGGCTATTTATTTTAAAATTTCAAGAAGTTGGGGCGCTACGCCCACATATTCAATAAGTATTTAATATCGCATAAACTGCGAATTTTGTATGGACGACTTTGACGTATATATAAACAAAATGGGCGGATTGGCTATAGTGGGTGTGTAACCTCCAATATAAAAATATTAAATTATTATGTCTATGAAAATATCACAGTTAGAGCCCTAAAATTTTTTCGAATCCACTTTAGTATCAGTATGAATATTTTAGACAGAAATGGGCTGACTAGGAAAAGGGTGTGGTACTTCCCATATGAATTAAATTTAAAACTTCTTCTATCTCGGACATCACGTATATATAAAAATTAATGTGCAATTGTTTGTATGTTTGAAGTTTATAGACGACTAAACGGCTGAACCGATTTTCATACTTTTTATGTTGATATTTCAAATGAGAGAGGTGCCACTCCCACATATACTACATAACCTACTATTGTAAGATAATAACAAAATGGATATATTGGAAAAACTGTATCAGCAAGATACCTCAAATTTTGTACAAGTAACTACGGTTTTAATATAAATATTTTGGACAAAAATAGGCGACCTATCATTAGAGGACAATGCACCTTCCATATAAAGTAAATACTAAAATCTGCATAACTGGAAAACTTTAACAGTTTGAGTCCCCAAATTTTGTATAAATAACTTTTGTTTAAATACAAATATTTTGGACAAAAATAGGGAGTTCAGCAAAAGCGGCCGTGGCACCTCCCATATGAAGTAAATCCTAAAATCTGCATATCTAGAACACCAGAACAGTTAGACTGCAAAAATTTTGTACGAATATCTAAAGGTTCAATATCCATATTTTTGTTAAAAATGGGCTATCAAGCATTAGGGGCGTGGCAAACTCCATATGAACTAATTATTAAAATCTGTATAAAAAAACTATAAAAGCTAGAGTCCCCAATTTGGTATTCCAGCTATAGGAAGGTGGTGCCTCTCTGATTTGTGGGTGTAGAAATTATTATATCTTGAAATATGCAATAGTAAGGTATATGACCCTTAAATTATTGAGTTTGAAATTTTCAACTCATATTGATAGTAAGTACTAAAGTTCATACTATTTAAATATTTATCTTGGAAAACATATACGTACATACATATGTAATAGTTATGTTATTGTTTAGTTCTAAAAACGGGTAACTAATAAAACTATTATTTATTTGAAAAATACATTAGGTAAATTTTATTTATTTTATTTATTTATTTATTTATTAATTACAATACAATTACAAATTATATTCTAACTATATACGAGCGGAGTAACTTGACCATATGCTCGGTGTAGTGTCACAGACCAGAGTCTCTGGTGGGAATCGAACCCACGACCCTCACGCTAATAGTCTAGCACACTACCCACTAGACTACCAGGGCACCCAGGTAAATTTTATAATAAGCATTTTAGTGGGCAAAGAATTCATTACTTTTAATTACCTAAGTAATAAAATGTAAACTGTCAATATTTTTCCCAAATAAAATAAGTAGTTGCAAAACTCATCAAAAAAATTACCTGTGACCGACGCAAACACAATTATTTGTTAAATTTTAATAACATTAATTTTCTTCAAAAGGTTTTTGACTTGAACCGACTTCATATTAGGTAAAATATAAAGAAATAAATATAACACGCATTCGGTTTTAAAATTCAGTTGAATCTTTGATTCTAAACAAGTTCAACGTTACCTGAGTGACATTTATTTTGCAACAATTTGTAAAAATGCCCCGAATAAAAGCATCTAAAATGCATTGCGTTTGCAATCCCAGAGAGCAAATGAAAGTTCGGAAGACGTGAAAGTCGCCTCAGGACTGAAAGGAGTCGAGCTTCAACCTTTAGAGCCGCCGAAACGCCATCACAACGAGAAGAACGCCTTGAAGGCCTACGACAACGCGCACCACAACAGCAAGAGCTACTGAAACACTTTCAGAAAGCCAAGAGCGCCTTAAAAGCTTCTGAAACGCCGTCAGAACGCGAAAGACGTCTTGAAGGTCTTCGACAACATGCCACAACCCCACGAGCTATCGAGACATCGTTGGAACATGAAGGTCGACTACAAAGCCAGCGAAATCGTATTGAAACATCACGAGCCACAGAAACACCTTCAGAACGTGAAAGACGTCTGGAAAGCCTTCGACAATATGCGACAACCGCACGAGCTACCGAGACACCTTTGGAACATGAAGGTACCACAACAGCACGAGCTAATGAAACAGAAGTCCGACATGAATCACGAGTAGAAAGTCAGTGAATTCGAACATTAACAAGAAGAGCAGCAAAGAACAAAATCATAATCGAATGGCGGTGAATCGACGTAATGTTTTTCATGGATACTCAGGTATTGCATTTAACTACAGATCTGTTATAGATGACCACATAATCGCAATTCATGCTGATAGAACTCCAACAATGGCGTAACAATTTTGATGGTGGGCGATCCAGTTGCATCACGAGATATGTATTTAATTCCGATGGGGGTAGCGAAGCACACCGGGTATTAGCTAGTAATATATAAACATAAATTTTATTAATAAATAGTACAGGTAACTTTCACGAGTAATTGAACTCTTTCTCTCTAAAGCCCCATATTAAAAGAAAGTTGTAAGCTGTAGGGTGTACCAAGCGAGATGTTACTGCTGCCTTTAGTGCTATTGCACGGGAGTATACTAAGTTGGGTCTGGCAGTAAATGAGGGCAAAAAAAGTATATGTTATCGGCAAGTAAAGGCGTGCGGCTTATTGATTCTCAGATTACGGCCGATAACTACACCTTTGATACTGTCATGGAATTTATTTACCACCAAAAATGATGTCAGTCTGCAGATCAAGCGCAGGATCACTCTTGCCAACAGGTGTACTATTAAGTACTGATGCATCAGCCTTGAGAGTATTCGAGAGAAAAGTCCTACGTAAGATCTTCGGTCCAGTGCTAGTTGGCGATGATTTCCGCATCATCCAACAGTGAGCTATATGAGCTCCTCAACGATATTGATGTTGTGCAGCGTATTAACATCCAGCGGCTGCGCTGGCTAGCCCATGTCGTTCGAATGGAGGAGGATGCTCCAGCAAGACTGGTGTTTAATGCGGTTGTCTGCTGAAGTCGGCGAAGAGGACGACCTTGTCTGCGTGGGAAGGACCAAAGCGAGGAAGCCCTGTCACATATTGTAGTGACCAAATGGTGTAGTTGGGTAAGAACCAGAGGCGCCTGGAAGAATGTTTTGCGGCATACCGAAATCGGTAGTAAGTAAAGTAAGTAGAATGAATAAGACTATAGTTTTGTTGTTGTACTCACAGCTAAACACTTAAAAAGTTATCCGAGTAACTGTACTCATATATGTATATGTTTTGCTTTCAAGATTAATATGAAATTGGAAGGCTTTTACACATAAATAAACTCAACTCATATTGAATGGCCATGTAGCTAACAGTTGCAAACTAAAGTAATAGAAACAATAATAACTATGGTAGCGGTAATGAGAATGAATTGATAAGCAGACCACATAAAACCGAATGATATTTGTATTTCAGCCTTCATGCTCTTATACACCAAAAAGTTTACTTACATATGTGTTCAAAATAATAGGAGTGCCTTTCATTTACAAGCAAAGTTTAAAATTAAGAAAAATAAAAACATAAATATCAAATTTTTCTGGATTTAAAATTTATTTCTAATTCATTGGGGTGGAATATGGTAACATCACTTCTCTCAAAATGCCGACATAGACGTTCCTATCCATTATGTCTCTAATTGGATGTATCGGGCCTACGCCATTATATGAAAAACTTCCCCATATCATTAGTTTTGCACCACCATGTTTAACTGTCTTTTGTGTATACTGAGCTTTATATTTGGTGTTGGGCGGACGTCTAAAATACTGTCTAGACCCAGTGCCACCAAATACAACAATTTTGCTTTCATCGGTCCACAGTATGTATCTCCATTTCTCTTTCGGCCAATTAATAGGTACTTAGGCAAACTTTAAGCGTGCTGCTGCCTGTTTTGTTGTCAGCAATGACATCTTTCGTGGACTTCTTGCGAATAAATTGTTGTCCATCAGTCGACTACGAATAGTAGGGCCACTTACGGCTAGATTTAGTACCATTGGAATTTTTTGAAGACGCCGAAGGAATTATTTTGGTGTATCGCACAATTCAGCGGTCATCGACAGTTGATGTTTTGCCCTGGCGCCCACGCGTTGCGGGCTTTTTTTTATATTTTAATGCATTTGTGATCATTTGATCAGAGTAACTTAAGATTTCCTTAATTTATTTGTAAGTTTTGCCTTTTTTTTGAAGATTTTTAATTAGTTCTCTCTTTTCTTCAGTACAGTGCTTTTCCCGTCCCACTATTACAAAAATGTATGTGAATCATTGTAGAAAAAGTTTTAACTACATTTTTCCGTACTTACTGCTTACTTTTTTTTTAAATTATATGCTGTAATATTTTTTTTTAAAAGAACACTCACACTCCTATTTTTTTGCTCAACTGAAATCAAGGGCAAACACAGAAATGAATCAATTTCATCGTCAATATTAAAGTTATTACGAGATCGCTTTTTGTGTTTTATTTCTTACATATCGTTGTAACTAGTATTAGAATATATCATGTATTGCAAACTGGTAAAATAAAAAATTTTAACTTTGAAAATATTACGTGGTACCACTCTTATTATTTTGAACACAGCTGTATGTACTTATATCACAACGCTAAATTCAGTGACCGACGCAATATACGTAACGTATGAGCAACAACTACAAAATTATACAAAAATATTACTCATACGTCATATTGTTTACAAAAGAAATGTTGCATACCTATTCCTTAATTAAAAATCATTTCGAATTCTCTTTTGTCTGTAGATTAATCATTTTCTACAGTTTTTATTATTTCTTCTTCCTCATTGCAGAATGTAAAATAAAAATGTATAACAAAAAAAAGTTTACAAATTAACACTTTTACATTCAAAATCACAGAATGTCATAAATGTGAACCAGTACCAGCAAGTAGGTTCCGATTAAACAAATACAGTATAAGGTAAAGAAAGGAATATTTTTTAATACACATTTCCTATCTGATGGTATAAGTAAGCAAAAAAATAACTTTGGATTCAAGGATTGCAAATAAACGAAATGTACTGTTTATTTTTAATTGCTGTTGTTTATTTAATTAAATAAATTCCTTATTCATTTAAATTAATAACACCGTTTTATTGCTAACGGCATGGTTTCAATTATTTAAACGATTCTTGTTGCTATAGTGCCACCAATAATTACAGTACCGTCACATTAGTGACAATATTGGCAGTACGGAGCGTTAAGTTTAGTTAAATCATATGAGCTAAGTTTATATTCGTTAAGTTTGTAGTAGTTATCCTACAAGAAATGAATGACTAACACTACCACATACAAGATTCACTTACAAATACATACATAACATTTTATATTACTTTTCAGCTGTAGAGTTGCATTTCCAGCAACACATCATTAGTGACGGCAATATGATCGGCATTTTGATACATCATTAGTGACAGTAAAATCTTAAAATGCATCATAATCGTATGTTGTAACAAAATGTTTTAAAAGTGTTAAAAATTTTAAAACTTTGGAATAAACAAGAGATAACATTAATAAATTAAAATTACAATTTAGAAAACAATTTAAGATAAAGAATATAATGAAACGGGTAATCAGAGTGCAGTATAAAAGGAAAGTGGAAATGTATGTAAGTATCTTTTTTGTGTCAATCAAGTATTTAATAAATCTTTCTACTAGTTCGTTGTAAAACTAAAGTTGATGATGCATTCAAGAACTGTGAAGGATAAAGTAAAGGAGGAGGCGTCAGCCATACAAGTGGCTTAAAAGTGACGACTAATGAATTCGGGTGGAAGCCACCTCTTAACAAAGTCATTTGTTCTTAATATTTACATAATAATTTTTATTTTTTTTTTTTTTTTGCAAATATCAAAATGATAACTATTAACAGTATTTAATTCTGTATTAAAATTTTATTTAATAAAAATAAATTTTTATAAAATAAAAATTTTATTTTCGTGTAAAAAGTGACCTTTATACACGTTAACCGTGACCGATATATGAATCAAGTTTGACTAGTCAACTGTGACCATGTTTCTATTAAACTGTGATTTAAGAATAGCAGTAGAGTAAACAGATTCGATATATGTACATATGTTTTCGGTCAATAGGTCATTGTAACTTACTTATGTGAAAGTTTCTTAAATCCACAAATTTAGTAGTTGGTTTCAATTATTTTTGTATTTTAATAAAATAAAAAATAATTAAACCAAAGATCCGAAATTATGTATACATATATTCCTTGGAAATTAATGTACAATCGAAGAGCATTAGTAATACTCAATAATTTTTTAATGGTGTTCGTATTTTACTAAGTTACATCAAATGAATTTCAGGCGAACAATAAATCAATAAATGAATGACCCATAACATATGATATAAGCACATTTGATGAGTAAAGTGCCGCGCGACAAACTAACAAAAATTTAAGTCTGTTTATTTTAAAGGCAGCTTAGCGTAATCTAGTGCAATTTTTACCCGTTCATCAACGGGTTAGTGCTATTAAAAGCGATACATAGAATATATTTACTAAAAACGGAAGTATGCACAACTTCAAGTGCCTGTGAGACTGTAGATTCCATTTGCATCAGAGAATTGTAATATGTTTATGATTATCTGGTTGTTTGAATAACATAAAATATGATTGAACTCAATAGAGGGAAAAGGGTGACAAAATATTTGCAAATGTCCAAAAATAGGCAATGTTTCAAAAATGAATTTATTACATATAATCCCTTTTTGTTTTCTCTTACAACCTCTTTCCGATATTTCAACACACTGCACAAATCATTTCCAAGGTGTCGGTCTCAAAAAAAGAAATTTATTATTTTATTTATAACTAGCTAATACCCGGTGTGCTTCGCTACCCCCATCGAAATTAAATACATATCTCGTGACGCAACTGGATCGCCCACCATCAAAATTGTTACGCCATTGTTGGAGTTCTGGAGTTCTATCAGCATAAATTGCGATTATGTGGTCATCTGAACTCAATCGTGGGTCATCTTTGGCTTGATTAAAGATCCTTACCAATTCGTTGATTTCGTGAAACATCACTTGTAAATCGGCAACAATCCATTGTTTTGTGCCAGGGTTATAATGCTGGCGGTGGTGCACTTGGTCATTGTTATCCGCTTCTCCTATGAAATAAATTTGTAAGAACTTAGGATCTTCATTTGGAATTGGCAAAAATAATCCCATTTTATGATAAATTTGACCTTGAACACGAAACGTTGGCATAAAGTTGTCTCGAATTACTTTGGTAGCACCAAAAGATGTCATTTTGAAGCACAAATTATATTATCTTATATTTTTAAGAAAATGTTGTGAGTCCACATTAGTTCCTAAATGAAAAAAATACTTTTTATTAATATTTTGTTAAATTAAAAAAAGTACATATTTCGAAAAACTTACCTGAAATCAGCGATTGCAATGGTTCTGGAGGTGGAAGTAATTCAGATAGAACGATTTTACCATAAGAGCAACACATTCTAGGTGATTCATTTTTGTACCTGAGTTCATTGCACTATTGGCAAACTTCATTCATGCCACCAATTGCCACTAATTCATCTTCGGTATAATCTATATCAGATCTGCAGTTAAGTGCAATACCTGAGTGTCCATGAAAATCATTACGTCGATTCACCGCCATTCGATTATGATTTTGTTCTCTGCTGCTCTTCTTGTTGATGTTCGAATCCACTGACTTTCTAGTCGTGATTCATGTTGGACTTCTGTTTCATTAGCTCGTGCTGTTGTGGTACCTTCATGTTCCAAAGGTATCTTGGTAGCTCGTGCGGTTGTCGCATATTGTCGAAGGCTTTCCAGACGTCTTTCACGTTCTGAAGGTGTTTCTGTGGCTCGTGATGTTTCAATTCGATTTCGCTGGCTTTGTAGTCGACCTTCATGTTCCAACAATGTCTCGGTAGCTCGTGTTGTTGTGCCATGTTGTCGAAGACCTTCAAGACGTCTTTCGCGTTCTGACGGCGTTTCAGAAGCTTTTAAGGCGCTCTTGGCTTTCTGAAAGTGTTTCAGTAGCTCTTGATGTTGTGGCACGTTGTTGTAGACCTTCAAGGCGTTCTTCATGTTGTGATGGCGTTTCGGCGGCCCTAAAGGTTGAAGCTCGACTCCTTTCAGTCCTGAGGCGACTTTCACGTCTTCCGAACTTTCATTTGCTCTGTGGGATTGCAAACGCAATGCATTTTTAGTGCTTAGGAAAGGGATGCTTTTATTCGGGGCATTTTTACAAATTGTTGCAAAATAAATGTCACTCAGGTAACGTTGAACTTGTTTAGAATCAAAGATTGAACTGAATTCCAAAACTGAATGCGTGTTATATTTATTTCTTTATATTTTACCTAATATGAAATCGGTTCAAGTCAAAAACCTTTTGAAAAAAATTAATGTTATTAAAATTTAACAAATAATTGTGCTACTTATTTTACTTGGGAAAAATATTGACAATTTACACTTTATTACTTAGGTAATTAAAAGTAATGAATTCATCGCCCAATAAAATGCTTATTATAAAGTTTACCTAATGTATTTTTCAAATAAATAATATTTTTATTAGTTACCCATTTTTAGAAGTAAACAATAACATTACTATTACATATGTACATGTATATGTTTTTCAAGATAAATATTTAGTATGAACTTTAGTACTTACTATCTATATGAGTTGAAAATTTCAAACTCAATCATTTAAGGATCATATACCTTACTATTGCATATTTCAAGATATAATAATTTCTACACCCACTAATCAGAGAGGCACCACCTTCCTATAGCTGTAATACAAAATTGAGGACTCTAGCATTTATAGTTTTTTTTATTCAGATTTTAATAATTAGTTCATATGGAGTTTGCCACGCCCTAATGCTTGATAGCCCCTTTTTAACAAAAATATTGATATTGAACCTTTAAATATTCGTACAAAATTTTAGCAGTCTAACTGTTCTGGTGTTCTAGATATGCAGATTTTAGTATTTACTTCATATGGTAGTTCCCACGCCCGCTTTTGCTGAACTCCCTACTTTTGTCCAAAATATTTATATTTAAACAAAAGTTATTTATACAAAATTGGGGACTCTAACTGTTAAAGTTCTTCAGTTAGGCAGATTTTAGTATTTGCTTTATATGGAAGGTGCCATGTCCTCTAATGATAAGTCGCCCATTTTTGTCCAAAATATTTATATTAAAACCGTTGTTACTTGTACAGCATTTGAGGTATCTTGCTGATATAGTTTTTCCAATATATCCATTTTGTTGTTATCTTACAATAGTAGTAATTTATGTAGTATATGTGGGAGTGGCACCTCTCTCGTTTGAAATATCAACATAAAAAGTAGGAAAATCGATTCAGCCGTTTAGTCGTCTATAAACTTCAAACATACAAACAAATGCACATTAATTTTTATATATATAGGTGATTTCCGAGATAGAAGATGTTTTAAATTTAATTCATATGGGAATTTCCATAGTCAGCCCATTATGTCTAAAATATTCATATTGATACTAAAGTGGATTCGACAAAATTTTAGGACTCTAACTGTTATATTTTCTTAGATATAATAATTTAATATTTTTTATATTGGAAGTGACACACCCACTATAGCCAATCCGCCCATTTTTTTATATATACATCAAAGTCGTCCATACAAAATTTGAGGACTCTAGCTGTTGCAGTTTATGAGATGTGCGACATTAAATACTTATTGAATATGTGGTCGTAGCACCGCGCCTTTTTGAAATTTTAAAATAAAAAGTAGCCTATAATTCCTTCCGGATATACAAGAAGGTATATACGGTCCAGCCGTTTAGCCGTCTATTGACTTCAAACAAACAAACCCACAAACAAATAAACACACATTCATTTTTGTTTATATTGATGTAAAATTCATTAAGAAAACTACATATGTGACGTATGAGTGATATCCAATTCCATTAAGTTTTATCAAAGAATGTGTTGCTCTCATCATGAGAGCGTAAAAATGTATTCAGTTGCTTTGCTTGTCAGCTTCTAAAGGAGAATGTTCATGTCGCTTTTTTCAGACTTCAATTTTACACCCAAAGAAATATTACAGTATGATTCACTAATATCAATGAGAAATGATTTCGATTTTTGGAAGAATACTTGCCAAGTAAAATACGGTGTTTTTAGGTCTTTAGCGCAGTACAATTGTTCTATACTTTTCGCTCACATATACATATTATTGGGTTAATAAGTAGACTTGAAAATATCACTAACAATTTTCCTCTGGGTTAACATGCCTCTCATAATTTTCCTCATGTTCTCTTTGTGCCGACGTCTGAGAATAAGTGATTTGAGAACAGTGTTGCCTTTTTTGGTTATTTCTAACCAAAATTGGTTTTTTTTTTTTTTGATCAATGTGTAGTTTTTTTTGTTTTGGTTATTTGTTTTTCTTATAAAAAAAAAGCTATTTTTTGTTTCATTTTTTATTAATTATAATTTAAACTTGAAAAAAAAAATAAAACAAAAGTCTACGAATTTAATTTTGGTTATATTTTTTCTTATTTGGAGATTTTTTTCACAAATGTTGGTTACAAAATTTATACTTTATTTTCTTTGGTTTTATACATCAAGAATCATAGATGGCATACTTGTAGGGGTAAGTAAGGCGTATGAGTAATATATTTCAAATGCAATTAAATATTAAGTATGTAGTATGTAGTATACGTGGGCATGGCACCTCGCTCATTTGGAGTATCAACATAAAAAGTAGCCTATAACTCCTTCCAGACATATAGGAAGATACTGTGAAAATTTCAAGAAAATCGGTTCAGACGTTTAATCGTCTATAAAGTTCAAACATTCAAACATACAAACAAACACACATTCATTTTTATATATAAGATTAGAAGCCGGCGTTTTTAAAATAGTTAAATCGCATACAGCTTCGCTGAGGGGTAAATGGTGCATGCAATGTTTATAGCAACACTTAAATGGCATTCGAGAAGACTGAGTTACATAAAAAAACTTTGAAGTTCCATCGAATACGATATTATTAAAAAAATTTTATTCTTATTTTTTTAAACAAAATAATTTTAAAGTAAAGTTTCCTTCATTTTAACCTTTTTCTACTGCTTTAAGGTCATATAAAGTGGCCCGCGGTTGCCGTGGTAATCTAATGGGTAGAGCTATAGATTATTAGCCCGAAGGCTATGGGCCACTAAGGACTCTGGTAATCAAATCAAAGGTAATCAGCTCATTAATAACACGGTGCTACAGTCAAAATACACCCAGCTAATGACATTGTGTTGGTTGTGAGTAGAATTCAAAAATACAAATATAAGCCGATTTCTGGTAGTCCATCAAAAATTCTGAAAATTTTTGAACTGAAACTTCATTTGATAAGATGACATATATAAAAAATATAACACGACTGTTATACTACTTAAATAACAACTACTGTAATTTTTGTCCGATTTTATCAAGCGAATTGTCAATCTCTTCACAAGATAATGCACTTTCAGAATGCCATCACTTATTTTATATTTTTTAATAAAATTTTGCAAATAAGAGTAGCTAAACTTGAAAAAATTAGAAACAAATCATATTTTGCAAGATTACCCGATCAGAACTCAAAACATGCAAGTTTGAACCATACATATGTTTATGTATATCATTTCAAAAACTTTGGATTTTGAAAATAGGTTAAAAATTATTTGGGTAATCAATAATTTTGTGTGAAAAGATCAAAAATACCGTTTTTGTGAAATAAAACAAGTTTGGAGGGTTCAAGAAATAAAAAAAAAAATATTTTTGAGTTCTACTCAACAAAACTCACAACCTACACTATGTCATTAGCTGGGTGTATTTAATTCATCATATTTTGTATTTTAATTAATAAATAAATATATATACGAGTATATTATTCATATTTTTTGTACAAAATTTAAATTTCTGCTTACTTTACATTATTTCTTAGTTCTCATGTTTTTGAACAGATTTTCTCTTCAGTTTTTAAAACAATTTAATGTTCATACATATTGGAAGTAGTGACTTACTTCATAAATATCTTTTCACTTGATAGTATGATGTTTGTTCTTTTAACACATCAATCAATTAAATATTCATTGATTATCAATAATGACAATATTGGGTCATTTTTGGTGAAGTTATTAAACAAAATATATATTTTAAAGAACAACATTTTTCTTATCTAATATTGTTACGAAAATGGAAACATCGTTCAACATTAACATTATAAATAAAGGCTACACTAACAAATACAACGAACTTGTTACAAGTAAACCAACAACATCAGTATTAAAGAAAAGGGGATAGACAAGTAAGCGAGAACGCAACAACAAGCAATGTGAGGAAAATACACAAGCAACAATGAAGTCGGGATAGAATTCTAGAGAAGGCGAAACCACGAATGTTCGACTTCACGAAAAAGGTAAGACAAAGCAGGCAACGAGTAGTAAGAATTCAGTCAGTCTTGTGAGATGATCGCCGTTGCAAATATCTTCCGAACAGTTGTTAGTGCTTACGCGAACAGAATTGTAAAGAAGAATAGTGAACTAAACAAATTGCTGTTGTATCATCAAGTTGTGAGCAGTGGCACATAAAATAGTCCGAACAATAAGGAATTTATTTAACCCTAGACGCAAATTTATTCTTATTTTGTTTGCAATCAACGAACTCATGTTTTAAACATTATTAAAAAGGTAAAAACGTAACAATATATATTTTGATTTAAGATTTACTAAGGTGAGATGATGAGGTACGTAGACTCTTTGTGACTAATGTATCTATGTACATACATTTATTTACTTATTTAAATAGATATTCAAATATTTGATTATACGAAAGAGTACTTTGATACACATCTGAAATAAATAAAAGAAGACAGTGAAGTGACATTTTAATATACACTTGATATTGTGAAGTAATGTTAGGTCGTCGCCGTGGTCTAGTACGTAGTGTGTTGGCTTATTAGACGAAAGGCCCGAGTTCGAATCCCAGGACAGACATCAAAATGAAATATGAAAAAATATTTCTTCGGCGACTTCCTCTCAGCAGATTTCTGGCAAAAACTCTGAGAGTAAAAACTGCCATGAAAAAGTTTCTCAAAAAGTCTGTCGTTCGGAGTCGACTTTAAACTGTAGGTCCCGCCACTCATGTATAAAATTAACGCACACAACATGAGTGGTGTTGAGAAGCTAGGCCATAATCCTGACTGAAGGGTTGTAATGGCCAATTATGTATGTATGTAATGTTAGGACATTCTACTCATGCTCTCGTTTATACTCACTTAATGTAAAAGCACGTTGTCCTAAATATCCAACTTTAGTGTAATTTAAACATAATTTAACAAATTATAAATTTAAAGCATGTAGGCCATTATCTAATTAAGAACATGTTAATGTTTTGTATTTATAAAACGATTCGATTCAAATGTAGTATAAAAGGTATTATTCTAGACGTACATACCATTATTGTATAAGTAAAGAAGTTGAATACTGAAGAAATCATATTGACAATGACAAATAAATTTATACTGATAAATAGATAGTGTATTGAAGTGAACTAATAGATGAGGAATACATTAATAGTTCTTAAAAATCCTCGTGCACGAATGTATGATAAAGAATGCAAAGAATGGCATACAAGTTCTATTAATGCACTTTAGCAAAAATGCAAAAAGTGGAAAAGCAATACTTTCAAAATCCAATATTGAAAAAATCGAAGAAATAAAAATAATTTGTTTAACTAAAAACCTAAGCATTAAAAGATTAAATCTCATACTAATCCTTCATGTTGGCTAACGTATCCAAATAAGCATTTAATAAAATTTAATAAAATTTTGAAGTTAAATTTAAAGACCTTCATATCAATTCTGATCACTTCCCAGTAACAAACCACACAAATCCATACTATAGGCGAGCGAGTAAAAGTAAAGTATTGTCAAAACAGATATACCATATATGTACATCAGAGATCAGTAATAAATTGTTTTTTCGCTATTCATAAGTACTCATGAAATTCTGAGTATGAGTGAGTCAACAGTATGGAAATTCAAACACTCTGATTCAACATTGATTTATAAGTACAGGTTGAAATGAGTATGAGTACAACGTTGACATCAAACGCCTAACATTCGAAATATGGTTGATTCATACGCCTACTCTTTCAGATTCATAAATGTAGAACACTACTTATAATACTCATAAATGATTCGAGTGGTACCACTCATTCATCAAACTTTACTGTCTTAGTTGTTGTTGCATTTACGAAAACAGAAGAAAGACAAAGACAGCAAGTAAAGCAAACATACACAACCTTCTAGTGAGTATAGTAGTGTTCGTACGGTAATCATACTTAATTGTGATTCTTGTAAGTGTTGGGTAAAGGAGCGTCGAAATCAACAATATTATGCGTATTGTTAAGTATGAGTACGATGAGTACTTCAAACTTTGAATATGAGTAGTGTGAGTTTGATATTAGAACAAGTATGAATGCGTATAAATATCAGAAATTATGAGTATGATTCGAACCTACTCAACTTTTTGAATACTCATTGCTGATCTTTGATATACATAACTGTTACTATAGATATAAATAAGAGAATGGGTGTAACTGATATTTTATGGTTTTGCTTTTGCACATACACTATTGTCATTAGGATGGTCGAGTGGGAGGTTAACTTACCCGTTATTCCTTATAAAATGAAAAGACTGTCCTTTTATATAAAATTAGTGTTTACTTCAATGATGTTTTGTGTGCCTCCCTTCTCAACAGACTGCCTCTGCCGAACAAAGAACAATATTGTCGTTACCAACTAAAAATTAATAAGCATGTGAATCCCCAAGTTGTATTCTTTCTAGCAACCAGAAGGGTTACCAGATGTGTAAATTAATAATATTAATTATATAAAGAAATAAGATATGTTATGTTGAGTGACACTATATTCTTAAAAACCAAAACAGTTGTTTATTGAGTGTCGTAACCAAAAGTATTTTTAAATATTGATGGTGAAAGTAAATATTTATAATGTAAGTAAATATTAATAACAACAACAAAGCGTGAGCCCAGTGAACAATTTATAAAAACGTCTTCGGAAAGATTTTGTCAAACTTCCTTGGATAAACGGCCACCGGTATTAAGAACTTTCCTGGCCGTCAATTCCCTGAGACACCTCAGCAATGAATGTATACACTAACCATGTATACACTAACCATTTATAACCTTCGAAGTCGCCGTAGTCTAGTAGGCAGCGTAATGGCTTATTCGACGTGAAAAACGAATCACGAAGAAGATTTCGTCGGTGACTTCCGAAGGTAGGGTTGAAGGTTCAAGGTCTGATAATTTTATATATATACCTAAAGTTATGTATATAGTAGACTGATCTTATAGATACCAATCGTAATTTCTATAATTCGTTTGTTATTTCAACCGCCACTGTTGCCATTTAAGTCTATTCGCTCTGAACAATTTTTACAATTTTCAATCAATGAAAGTAACCAATTTTTATTAAATTGGAAAGTCAAACATCGCACAATTCGACCTTACTATCTTAGTGGAAATGGTCTTCCAGAAAGAACAGTCTAAATAGGGAAAAATGTCCTAAGACAATAGTGGCTAATGGAATTCTAAACTAAAGGGTCCGCCAAATAACTTTTTTTTTTTTTGAAAATGCTTTAAAACTGCTTTAAAACTGAATATTTTCTTGAATTTCTTTTTTTATTTGAAAGTACAATCCTTCCGGTTAATAATGGAAAATAATTTCATTCAAATGGCTGCCTCGGCTGGCCATGCAATAGCCTACACGATCGGTCCAATTTCTAAGCACAATATCGATTGTGTGCAGCTGTATTTCACCAATGGTTTCACGAATATTGTCCTTTAAAACGTAAATTGTCTCTGGCTGTCGGCGTATCACTTATCTTTGGCGGCACCCCACAAATAATAGTCCAACGGTGTCAAATCGCAGCTCCGAGGTGGCCAAACGACATCAGCTCTGCGGCTGATATTGCGATCTTCAAAAACAGGACGCATAACATCGAGTGTAGCTTCGGCTGTGTGGCATGTAGCGCCGTCCAGTTGAAACCAAATGTTGCCAATATCCTCCTCTTCAATTTTTGTGAACAAAAATTCGTTCAACATGGCCCGATAACGATCGCCATTGACTGTAACGGCCACTCCTTGCTCATTTTCGAAGAAAAATGGCCCAATTATGCCTCTGGACCAAAATCCGCACCAAACAGTGACTCGTTTTGGGTGCGTCGGCTTTTCAATGTATGCGTGCGGGGTTTCTGTGCCACAAATGCGACAATTTTGTTTGTTTACATACCCGCCAAGCTCAAAATGAGCTTCACCTGAAAAGATGTTTTTTTTTTTTGCTAAAAACGGCATTTTCTGTAAGTCGATCGCAGGCCCATTTAGCGAAGCGTATAGCAATATTTCCCAGCGTTGTTCAAGCGTATACACAACCATATTCGTTCAGCGGAAGGATAAAATAAATTATCTGTCAAATCAGACATGAGCTAAGTGTTACCATTCACGAAATAAGCACTAGTTGAAAAAAAAAAACGTTAAATGGCGGACCCTATACATCAACACTCCTATGGGAAATTTAAGTTCTCCATCTCAACGCTTGATTGGTCAAGAGGTCCGAAAAATGATACCTACTATCAAATGGAAATTCGTAACACCGAAACACAATAAGCTGAGATATTCGTTAAGAACTGAAATTAAAAGCCAGAGCGTATACACGAATAGTGATGCCAAAAACTCTTACCATAATTTTGATGAAAACTTTACTGCAGTTACTCACGTATAGAAGTCGCCGTAGTCTAGTCGGTAGTGTGTTCACTTATTAGACGTAAAGCCTGGGTTCATATCCCAGGTCAGACATCAAAACGAAATATGAAAAAAAATATTTCTTCGGCGACTTCCTCTCAGAAGATTTCTGGCAAAAACTCTGAAAGTAAATAAACCTGCCGTGAAAAAGTTTCTCAAAAAAAAATTTGTCGTTCGGAGTCGACGTTAAACTGTAGACCTGCCACTCACGTATAAAATTAACACACACAACATGAGTGGTGTGAGAAGCTAGGCCATAATCCTAACTGAAGGATTGTAATGGAAAATTATGTAGGTAGTCACTCGGATAAGTGACTAGTAAACGGCAATTATCAAATCTCAACTTCTACTAGGTCTTATGTCATAAAAGATGATAATAGAAATCGCTAACATAGAAATTCAAATAATCTTCGTCCGACTCAGGGTACAATCCCTACATTAACTGATTAAGACCCTGAAGTATGACCGTCTCTTGAGAATCTAAATACAGGGAAAAATATCCATTCCTTGGAACAAATTGAACGGCTTACCTCATGAATTTTTAAAAATTCGCCCAGGATTTAAGCCAATTCTCAACGATTCCAGTGTTGAAGATCAATTCTTGAAGAAGAAGCATGAGAAGGTGATAACTCCCATTCATGCTGCTGTGTGTGTATTATCCAACACTGTTCTTATTATTGTTTTTGTTTTTTGTTTATTATTTTCACATACCATATGTACATGAGTATGATTCTTTGTATATCTTGTCATTGAAATCATTTGTTATAATTGGGTAATAAATTATATTTTTCGATATAAAGCAAATAAATGCAATGTTTATTATTTACGGTACTATGTCAGCTCTCCACGACTAAAAAGTCTCCCTTAAAAAGTTTTCCTTTTTTTTTTTTCTTCGCATCAAGAGTTAAAAAAGGTATGACTAGAATCTAGTCACTAGATATACAATTTGAAACATTTTTCAAAAACTCATTTTCTTGAATTGAATAATTTTGCTGTATAATTACTTTGTCATAATGTATACCCAATGTGTATTTACTTTTTTTTTGGTTATTTTTCACTAGTTATTATGTATCAAAAGAGTACATACATAGGTAGTAAATTTTTTATATTGCGAATATAAAGTACAATATGAAGTACAATAACTGTACTTTCCCGCTTCTCAGCATAAAAAGCTATTTATGTTTTATTGTTTCGTTATAAAAGAATGGAAAATGAAACGATTGTTTCTGGGTATTTAGTTTTTAAACAAAAAATTTGTTCCTTAATAACTTTTTCCTTCTTTTCAGCAGGTGTTGAAACTCATGGGGATTCATAGCAGCCATGTGTGTATCATGTTGCTTTCGCATTTGCCCGCATTTAGGTTAATAGTTTTAGCAACGTGAAAAAAATACGCATGCAGTGAATAAAATCACTTTTTTAAAGCACAATCTTTGTTATACGTTGGAAATTTCCAGCAAAGGAAAACATTTTATATACCAAAAAATTTTAAATGACAAAAATAGTTCTGCATTTCTCTGTTATTTAAAAAAAAATATAATTTTTGGCACATATGTAAATGAGCATGATAACACTATTACGTTTTAACCTTTTAAAAAAGTTTCAAATGTGAGCTCGTAGATTGCAAATAAAATAAAGATAAGTCTGTGTTTAGTTTTAATTAAAACTCTTTACTTTTCGCACAATTCTATGTGTCACTGTTCATAACTTTATGTAAACAATAACAATTGCTTTGTATGTTATTCCTCTGTTTACACGCTTTGCATAAACAATAACAATTACTAGACAATTGTTCGACTGATCGTAACGGAGATCTTTAGAACCACGATTACACTCTTCAAACGTATCGCGTCTTCGCACAAGACCGACTGAACTTCACTAATACACTCGCCTTCTTAAACTTCACATGGCAGGGTAAAGAGGCTGATGAATGTACTTAAAGGCGAATGTTCGTGGTTTCGCCTTCTCGAGATCTCTATAAATGTAAACATCGTCGTTTCATTATTTTTGTTTGTGTATTTTGTTTACATTTATTCTTATAGTGTTTGTTGTTGTATTTTTGTTTATCATTTTTATGCCGGCGTTTGTTGTTATATTACGCAGTGCTATAATTTGTAAACAAGTTCATTGTTTTGCTTTTGTAGCTTTTGTTTATACAATGTTGTTTAAACAATGTAAAAGCAAAATACCAGTATCTAAATTTGTTTATTTTCGTAACAATACGATATAATGTGAAAATATTGCCAAAAATTTGCTGAGTCAGTCGCCGATGAAACATTTTTTGTATAACGTTTTGTTTGAAATATCTGACATGGGGTATGAACCGTATCCTTACGTCTATTCGGCCAACACACTACATATACCATATACACTACCATACCATGAAACATCACAATGATGCGCCAGTAATAGACAACGATGTACAAGCGTGAAGATTAGAAAACATTTCGATTATATTAGTAATGTTATCGTCTATGCAAATATTGGAGGCAATGAAATATCCAATAGCTTCTACGTTCAAAATATCTTAAGGAAGATCCTCTCAGTCAGTAATAAGGCAGCAGTCAAAAATGTTAGATGACGTAACAAAAATATAGCAACGACATCAGTATAAAAAAAGGGGATAAACAAAGTAAACAAACAAGCAACAACAACACTGCAAGGACATACGTAAACAAAATACACAAACAACAATAACGTAAATAACATGTTTGCACTTAGAGAGATTTCGCGAAGGCAAAGTCATTCTCCTTCAAGAGCATTCATCAGAATATGACGATATAAAAGGCAAGGCAAAGCAGGCAGCGGGATCAGAAAGAATTCATTCAGTCTTGTGTGAAGACGCATTGCGTGTGAAGGGAATAATTGTGGTTTGAAAAACTCCGTTTGAAGTCGCCGTGGTCTAGTAGGTAGTGCGTTGGCTTATTAGACGAAAGGCCCGAGTTCAAATCCCGGGTCAGACATCAAAACGAAAATTTGAAAATATTTCTTCGGCGATTTCCTCTCAGCAGATTTCTGGCAAAAACTCTGAGAGTAAAAATTGCCATGAAAAGCTTCTCAAAAATCTGTCGTTCGGAGTCGACTTTAAACTGTAGGTCCCGCTACTCATGTATAAAATTAACGCACACAACACGAGTGGTGTGAGAAGGTAGGACGTTGTACAATGGGTCAATTCGACCTCCGGGTACTGTACTTTTCACAGAGGACAAGTACACGTCCTCTAACCTAACCTAACTCCGTTGTAAAGATCTAACGAACAATTACTACTGTGTACGTGGAAGAGTGTAAAGAAGAATAACAAATAAAGCAAATTGTTGTTGTTTAAATCAAGTTGCCAAAGGTAGCACACGCACTTGTGTGAACAATAAAGAATTTATTTAAAAATAAACACAAATTTATTTTTGTTTTTATATGCAATCTACGAACTCATATTTTAAACGTTTTTAAAAGGGTAACGTAACGTAACAATATAAAATGCTGAAGAATATTAGTTCTTAAATCGCTTTAAAAACTGTTTCATTGTTTGTAGTTTAGGTCTTAACGTAAATGGTCTCATTTTATCCTTTTAATTTGTATGCGTGTTTATATTTCTATTTTGTTATATGCTCTGTTTTTCTTTAACATGTATTTTTTATATTTAAAAAGTAAAACCTCTTAAATTGTAATAATTTTCCGACTTTATGTAGACGCAAACGCCCTTTGTTTAGTCACTTTGTAACACATTTTGCTTTCTCTTCATATGCATACAATTCCGTTTTTTAAACATTTTATGCTGTGGATTTTAGTTGAGGTTGTTGTTGGTGCTGGTGTTATAAAAATTCTACATGGTTTCTTTTTAGTTCTCTTGTTTCCTTAAATTCATATTTCCTTGGTTTTCAAATGTAACTTTTTGATGAAAGACTTTCTGAAACAATTTTAGACGAATGTAAAAAGCCTGTACTTCTGAAAATAAAACCTTTTTAGACATTTTCAGTTTTTTATTTCTCTCTTATAATGGAATACAAGACATAAAAATTGTCATTTATTCTAGTCCCGTCTCTAAATTATCAAAGTTTTTTTAAATTTTATGCTCTCGTATATAACCACACAATTTCTTTAATAGTTTCGTATCATGCCAAGAGTTGATTTCATTTTTTAAATACACGTAACTGCAGTGGCATAATCACCAATTAAACATTTGGGCAATTCACACAAGCCCTTGGATTGTTGTATTTATTGTATTGTTGGACGAATATACAACAGTGTATGCTTGTTGCTGATAGTTGTCATATACAAATCCGATACACTTATACACATTTTTTTCATATGTTTTTGAAAGCTCTGTTGGTTTCGGACCAACAGTTTATGTAAATGCCAGTAATCAAAAAGAAGAATAAAAATACAAAATATTTTCTATGTAACTTGAGTTAACAATTAACATATCAAAATTGTAATTGTTCGCGCAGATAATTAATTAATTTACTTTTTTCCGTAATATGTGTCATGTTGTCAAATTATATATACTGGTCTTCTTCTTCTTATCGTTTTTTGACGTTTGGAATACGAAATACACAATACAGCATAGCGTTGAGCGTTCACAAACAAAAAGTGTATTCCATACAACATACACGATACAAAGTCGTGTGAATTGGCCAATTATATCGCAAAATGAAGTACAAGATATTATGTGTATATTGCTATTGAAATACAGACGTACATACTTGCAAATATACTACAGCCTACAAAATATACAATGTTTTCTACACTCCACTGATTTACAAATGTTTACAGTGGCTCCCACCTTATTTCAACTAGTACCTTTAAAATAAACTTAAGCTAATATAATTTCGAAACGTAATAAGAATTAAAACAAAATTATAAGAGTTTAGAGAGCATGTTCAAAAACTATTCAATTTACACTCTCAAATTTACATTCTAAAAAAATTACAATATAAAAAGACGAACACAAAATAGGAACACAATTATTTACTTCTTATTTCAAACACATACTATTAACAAACTATTAAACGATTAATTATCTAACTTATACATAACATTGAATTATTGAACGCAATGTTGGTGGATGTTAATAATTTTAATAAGAAAAAAAACTATACAAAAAAAAAATTTAAATAACTTTAACAGAATCCAAAAAACCCAAACAAAAATTTTCAAAGCTAACGAAGTGGAGTCCTGTGCAAAACTGCAATCATCTTAAGATAAATTACTAGAGTGGGCGAAGACATGGAGACTGAAATGAAATGCATACAATTCAATGCACCCAATTCTGTTTTTACACGTTCTTTTTTATACGGGTTTGTAATAACACCGTCTAGAAAAAAAATTAATTCTGTTTTTTTGCACGGTGATATTTGATATAGCACGGTTGAGAAAAGTCTATGAAAATTTTAAAGAAAAATATATATTGTTACGTTTTCACCTTTTTAAAAACGTTTAGATTATAAGTTCGTCGATTGCAAATCAAAATAAAAACAAATATGTGTTTCGTTTCAAATAAACTCTTTATTATTCACACTACTTTTGTGTGCCACCGTATACAACTTCACTATACAACAACAAACTGCTTGTTCACTATTCTATTTCTCTGCTTACAACCTTTTTGTAAGCAACAACACTTATCCTAGTATACAGATCTATAGTAGAGATCTTCACAATATACCGATCTTCCAACTGACTGCTTACTTCGAACACAAGACTGACCGAACTCTTACTGACTGCTGCCTGTTTTATCTTGCCCAACACAACAGTCCAACGAACACTCTCCAAGTAGAAGGTTCGTGTTCTCGCCTTCTAGAGAACTCAATTGCGACCACATTGTTGTTTTTACCTTTTTAAAAACGTTTAGATTATGAGTACGTTAAATGCAAACCAAAATAAAATAACATATTTATGTGTTTCGTTTCAATTAAACTCTTTATTATTCACACTACTTTTGTGTGGCACCGTATACAACTTCACGATACAACAATAATTGCTTGGTTACTATTTTATTTCGCACTTATGTCCGTTTTTTTACTTTTTTACAAAGTTGAAAGATATGGAACCAATTCCCTTCTTTTCTATGTACTTCATGTCTTTTTTACACGGTTTTTATATGGCTTTTTCTGGAACGTATCTACCGTGTAACAGAATTAAGTGTACATGTTGATTTTACATACAAATATGTATATAAGAAATAACACTAGATTTTAAACTTAAATGGAATGAACATATCAAGACGAAGGCAAGGATCATTGGGGAAAATTTACAGTGTTAATTTAAAATAATCTTCCAGATTACATCCACATATTTAAACTACTAGTGTGGACTTATGGGGTGTAAATCGCGGTATGGGCAGATGACATAATTCAACGCATTAAAAACAACATAATGAAGCGAAAATGAGCCGTATTGATCTAGAAAGAGATCTTGAGATCATGCAGATCACGGACGTCATACAATTTTTAGCTACTAAACACAAAGATCGGCTACAAAATCACATTAACTCGGAAGCAGTCATATTATGTACGATGGAATCTAATCAAGCAGATTGAAACGGACCAAGCCATTTACTAATTGCTGAATAAATGAATTATATAGAAGATAAATATATTGCTCGATCTTAATGGATTTATTCTATTAAATATTAGATACAAAACTCTTTAGGCCTTTGACTTTTTAATTTACTCTGAGTTATTCTTGTTCTTTTGCTGTTTAATAACATAGGGGTTATAGATGTAAGGTAAAAATTGCCATATCTCTTTATATACTACTTTAAGTTATTTTATACAACTGATTTATAAAAATAAATAAATAATAATAATAAAAAAAAAAAAAAAATAATAATAATAACATAGAGTCGTCAGAATGTTTTCCTTATATTTATTTATTTATTTTTTTTTTTTATTACTTTAATATTACTTGTTTTTATTTTATTTTAAAGTGAAATAAATAAAAAAAAGATGAGAAACATAAAATACAGTATGCGACAAAACCCCAAAAAAAAAAATGAAATACACCCAGCTAACGACAAACTTGTTCTATTTGATAAAAACTATCTTTTTTTGGGCTTTAAACACAAATTTATTGATTACACAAACATTTCTGAACCGATGTCCAAAATTTAAACCTTAATAAAAAGGAGATAGGTGGGACTTTAAAACAATATATGTATGTATATATTATTTGACTTAATATACTATGAGGTTTGATGAGGTATACTTGACAAAGGCGATTTTTTTATACTTTTCCAACTTTGTCCATTCATAGTAGCAAACTTTAACTAATAAATAAAAAATAAGTGATAATATTCTGAAAGTGTATTATCTTGTGAAGAGATTGAAACTTTTTTGATCACATCGGACAATAATTATCGTATGTATTATTTAAAGACTCTAACGGTCGAGCTATATTTTTTCAAAATTTTTGATGGATCTTGTTGTTTGTCGGAAAATGTCTCAATTTCACGTTTGAGCGACCGCCAGAATTTCGCCAATGTTGACGCAAAAAGAAATAATAATATTTGCAAAAAACACAAATATTAGGCGATTTCTGGTTATCGTCCAAACGTGAAATTGACATCAAGGCCCATCAAAACTTTTGATAAAAAATATTTATAAAAAATATAACACGACTGTTATACTATTTAAATAATAACTAAGGTAATTTTTGTCCGATTTGATCAAACGAAGTGTGACTCTCTTTACAAGATAATTTACTTTCAGAGTGTCATCACTTATTTCGTATTTTTAATTAAATTCTGCAATTAAGTATAGCTAAACTTGAAAAAATGAGAAAAAAATCATATTTTCCAAGTTTACCCGATAAAAATGCATAACATGTAAGTTTGAACCATATGTTTATGTATACCATTTTAAAGGCGGACCCCTTTTCAGAAAACTTTGGATTTTGAAAATAGGTTAAAAATTATTTGGGTAATCAATAATTTTGTGTGAAAAGATCAAAAATACCGTTTTTTCTTTTTTTTATCAAATAAAACAAGTTTGGAGGCTTTGTGGAATATAAAAAAATATTTTTGAATTCTACTCAACAAAACTCTCAACCTACACTATGTCATTAGCTGGGTATATTTTCACTGTCGCACCATAAAATTTTTGTTCAAAATTCATAAAATATTTACAGGCTCTCCCTACTTATGACGCATATACTTTTACTCATTTTCAATTTTTTTTGCTAACATTCCACATTCAATAGAGTGACAGCAACGCTATTAAAATTACGGTCTTAAAAAGCATTTATGTATTTATTTCTTTAGAAAAAAAAAGCCGCTAATAATTGCTTATAATTATATCATGAAATTAATTTTATATTCCCTTAATGTTCGTAGAAAAAACCGAACTGCGCTCACCTGCCTATGAACAAATTGGATGTCGTTTATTTATTTCGAATGTACTGCACTCAGTTCCTCAAGCGACAATTTCGTTTTTAATTTCCAAGGCGTTAATAAATGTCAACAACGTATTGGTCAGTCTCATTAAAAATTATAAATTTTCACTTGCCAAACGTTTATTTGAACAGAAAGAAAAAAAACATGACGCAGAAGAAACAAAAGAAAAGAAATACAAAATGTTGGTTGTACGTACCATAAAATAAGTGGAGTATCAAATATAATAGCGTTGTTAAAAATTTTATTTCACATAAAGTTTTAAATCAAAAATCGTAAATATACACTGGTAGGTACATACACAGAGGTAAAAAACCAAAAATAAAATAAAACAATAAACAAAAATTGATATGGCATGCAATTGAATTGAATTGAATTCCGAATATTTACGAAAAATATTTTGTTTGCACAATTGTTTTAAAAGTTCTCAGAATTTTTTATGGCTTTAATTTTTGTTTTTGCAAAGATAAGGCGAGGTAAGGCAAATGTACACACATATATGTATGTATGTGGTATACACACATGTTTGATATGAGTACGTGTATTTATTTATAAACCAATATTATATATATTGAAATGTTTTTTTTGTTACGTTTTTAACTTTTTAAAAACGTATAAAATATGAGTTCGTTGATTGCAAAGAAAATAAAAATATATGTGTGTTTAGTTTCAATTAAACTCTTTATTGTTCGCGCTACTTTTGTGTACTACTATTTACATCTTGGTGTATCCAACAATAATTTGTTTGTTCGTTAGTCTTCTTTACACTTCTGTTCGCGTAAGCACTAACAACTGCAATCTTCAACCATGACTGTTCTCTTCACACGCAACGCGTCTTCACACAAGACTGACAGAATTCTTACTACTCGTTGCCTGCTTTGTCTTGCCTTTTTATAAGCTCACGTAAACAGTCTGACGAATTTTCTTGAAGTCGAATGTTCGTGTCTTCGCCTTCTCGTAAACTCTATTCATTGTTGTTTGTGTATTTTGTTCACATTGCTTGTTGTTACGTTCTCGCTTACTTTTCTATCCCCTTTTCTTTCATACTGATGTTGTTGGTTTACTTGTAACAAGTTCGATGTATTTGTTTGTGTAGCTTTTTCTTATTTAAATGTTAAACGATGATATACCGTTTCCATCCAGAGAAGAGGTGGCGGGCATTTGCGCGGTGTTACACATAATTGCATCAAGAAGTCTTTGAGATAAATGAAAAATATCGCTGGTATTTTTTACAGTCTTATACTATGTTCAGACATGCACTTTTATTGCGTAAATCGCAATTATTGAGCTCAATATTTCATATAAAGCTTCAATTAATAATTGCGCAATAAATACGCAAATTGTTATAATATTGAGTAAAACTTAAAATAAAGCATTGTCATAAGTACGTTCAGTGAGCATATTATTATTCTCTGAACAATTTCTGTTGATATTTGACAACTCTTTTTTCATAGCATCTTTTTTTCAATTTCAGTTTTGCCGCAATGTTTAATTTTAGTTGCCTCATTAGCTTCCAAATAGTTGCTTGCCACAAGAAAAAGGAACTCATTAAAACGGAAATATAAGCAGCTGATAATGCGATTAATCTATATATATAAAAATGAATGTGTGTTTGTTTGAATGTTTGAACTCTATAGACGATTAAACGACTGAACCGATTTTCTTGAAATTTTCACAGTATCTTCCTGTATGTATGGAAGGAGTTATAGGCTACTTTTTATGTTGAAATTTCAAATGAGCACATATACTACATACTTAATATTTAATTGCATTTGAAATATATTACTCATACGCATAGTATGCAAGTATGCAATAAAAAGTCTATGATTTTTTGACGTATGAAACTTATGGTGTTTTCTTTTCTACCAAAAAATTTGCACTTTATTTAAAAAAATTTAATTTTGTGTTTGTTTCTTAAAAATGTTTCCCCCTCTAAAAGGGTGGTATGTTTTATTCTAAATAATTCGCACTTGAAAATGGTGGAGGGCATTGCATTTTACGCCCTGTATAAATCGAGAGTGCTGATAATGCCCTGTAAAGCAAATGACTTTTGTTTATTTATAGGGCTACCAGATGAAATTTAAAAAAAGTCGCCTAGTATCGTTATCCAATTTTGAAGTTAATTCTTTCATTGTTTTGTGGGGTAACCTTAAGAGAACATTACATTATTAAAGCTACATGGTCAGTAATATAAAAAATTGCATTCAGTGTTAAAACTGTGTTAAAAAAATTTTATTTGGTTATAAAAAAAAGCTCTAAAAAATGATATCGAAAAATTAGCGATCTGGCAACACCTTTTTTTTGTTTACATATTTTATTGAAAACAAATCAAAAAATTAAACATATTTTTAAGGGCACGGGGCATACCCTTTTTTCATATTTGCGTTATGTTCATCTCAAATAAAAATTACATTATAACAGGGTTGGTCAGCAATTTTTTTAATGCACCTTGTAAGAGGGTGACATTTTCTTTGTAGAAAAGAAAACACCATTAATAGAATTAGACATCACTCATACGTCACATATGTAATTTTTTTAATGAATTTTACATTTATATATACATACATGCAAAAATGAATGTGTGTTTATTTGTTTGTGGGTTTGTTTGTTTGACGTCTATAGACGGCTAAACGCCTGGACCGATTTTCTGTTTCCAATTTTTAACAGTACCTTCCTGTATGTCTGGAAGGAACTATAGGCTACTTTTTATTTTAAAATTTCATGTAGGCGAGGTGCCACGCCCACATATCCAATAAGTATTTAATGTCGCATATCTCATAAACTGCAACATCTAAAGCCCTCAAATTTTGTATGGACGACTTTGACGTATATATAAACAAAATGAGCGGATTGGCTATAGTCGGCATGTCACCTCCGATATAAAAAATATTAAATTATTATATCTAAGAAAACTTAACAGTTAGAGTCCTAAAATTTTGTCGAATCCACTTTAGTATCAATATGAATATTTTAGACAAAAATGGGCTGACTACAAAAATCATCTTCATATATATATAAAAATTAATATGTGTTTGTGGTTTACTTGTACCAAGTTCGTTATATTCGTTTGTGTACCTTTTGCTCATTTTAATGTTAAACGGTTAAACGGTATTACACTGTTTCCATTTTCATAACAATATATTTAATATGAGTACATGTATTTATTTATAATCCAATATTGTATATACTGAAATGCTTTTTTCTGGATATAACAGCTTCTAATTAGTATAGAGCAGAAGTTGGATCAAGGAGTCTGTAAATTGCATGAAAATATTCCTAAAATTTAACTTATCATTTGATTTAACTGCAGTTTACTTTGTCATAGTCCACTAGGATATGATTTATTTCAATTATAAATCGTTTTATTGTATAATTGTTAAAAGAAAGAATAAAAATTAGTATAAAAAGTTTGTATATTGAATTGTAATTGCTGAACAATGTTAGGGAAGGTGGCGGCCCTTCTTGAAGAAAGAATGATGTTCCCACAATCAAAATTCAATTGGAGGATAACCATTCTTTACAGGACACCAAGTCCAATTGGATCGATCTTTTAAACGACGTTAAACTGTAGGTCCCGCCACTTAAGTATAAAATTAAGGCACACAACATGAGTGGTATGAGAAGATAGGCCGTAATCCTGACTGAAGGGTTGTAATGGCCAATTATGTATGTATGCATTCAGTGGGCTGAGTAGAATAATACAGATATGCAGGATATTCTATTGTTGAAGATGCGAGAGCAAAAAGCACAAATCAATCACCTTATCAAAATTAGTCAGCACAACATAAATCCGTTTTTTAATAATTCATAGTATGTATGTATGTATTTAATTCACTTAGATTATTTTAATAATTTTCACTACTATAGTCGAACGTGCCTAAAACTATAAGTGTCCGGAGTGTCGGCGATGCACTGTAATTTTATTATTTTATTTCGTTAATTTAATTACAATTTATTTACTGTTGTTTTAACACCGTATATTTATTGTTGTTTTAATACCACATAGTCCTAAAAAATTAAAACTCCAACGTAAAATAGAGAACAATCTGCGAGATGAGCACGTAACGCATAGAGCAATCTAATTCACATCACTTATAACATCACGAGTAACAAGACAAATGTCAATATTTCACGACATATCAGAACAAAGTGTAATCCTTTAAGCCAAATTTACTGTTGTTTTGTCACAGAGAAGATATAAAATATTTTGTTGTGTCAGCATCAGTCAAACTCAATATGTTTCAACCACCTGCGATGGTACACTTACAGTTACAGTTTTATAAGCACACGTTCTTTTATCCGTCTACACCTAGAAATGGTATGGTTCAATCGGAACCAGATTGAAAAGTAAAAAAATAAAAAAATGTGTAGAACTGATTCAGTGCTTCGTTTCTTTGCACCTCCTTTATTGTAAATACATATATAGATTTTTATGCAACTTTTTGTTGTTGTTACTATTGTTAAGGAACAACGAAACAATAAAAAGAGGGTACTTGGGCAACTTTATGATGTATTCGCAGAGTTGCAAACACTTGGTTTGAAGTTTTATACCCTACACAATCATAAGTGTCATACATAATAACAGTTAGGTGAAGAATTTTTAACTTTGCTTAAAGCAATTTGAATTAAAATCAGAATTAGTTCAAACGTTTATATAAGTGATCCTCTTTTTGCCACGATAGTTCAATATCTTTCGAGCCTAAGAATTTAAATGGAAATCGCTGTAATTATTTATCTGAGTATTTTCCAATATCTGATTTGACGGGTCAAACGTTGAGGTTCTTATGTATGTATATTGGAGTTTTTTATATACCACGGAGCTACTCAATCGTATGTAATATTTTACAATGTGACTGAATAGCATAATAGAAGAGATTAAGAGAGTCAGAGCTTACGGCCCAATCTCAACCAATATATTTTGAAAAATTCCAATTCAATTTGTGCTAATTATACTTCGGTGGGAATTTCAAGATGCGGTTATAGAGGAAATTATTCATTCGAGCGGACGGGCACGTTTTACTTCGTAACATAAAAGTTACATGAACACATTTATGTTCATTCAATTTAATTCCTTAAAATTTGAAAATGTATTCCTGTTATCAGCAAAGCTAGAAGTGTGAGTACGAGTGCTCAATAGTATGCCCGAAATATATTATTATATTTTCTAATAACTCTATGCGACAAAATGAAAAAAATTAAATATGTACATTAATCTAATGACATAGTGTAGATTGTGAATTGAATTGAGTAGAACTCAAAAATATTTTTTTTATATTTCTTGAACCCTCCAAACTTGTTTTATTTGACAAATTCTGTTTTTTGATTTTTTACACAAATTTATTGATTACACAAACATTTCTGAACCGATGTTAAAAATTTAAACCTTATTAGAAAGGAGAGGTATATACATATGGGCCTTTGAAACCATATACATATGTATATTATTTGATTTAATATGCTATATGTTTGATGAGGTATACTTCACAAATGCTATTTTTTTCATATTTGTTCAAGTTTGTCCGTTTATAGCAGCAAACTTTAATTAAAAATATGAAACAAGTGACGACATTCTAATGCTATGTTCGCACGAGCCTTCGAATTACTTCGCTCTCTGTTTGAATTACTTATTTGAATTATCATGTTCACACGGTAGTTTTGTAATTCTTTTTTACAGTTCTTCTTCTTTTTATTACTAAATTATTATTAATATTTTTCATACAGCTTCTTCAAAAGCTGCAAATACTTTTCAAAAGGTTTTCTACACACATAGTGGCTTCCTCCGCTAATTTCGCGAATAACTTTCTTATAAATAATACTTTTTTAAAATATTATTTTTGGATTCCATTATTGTTTATTGTGTACAATATTTTTTGTTTATATTTTTTGTGCTTTGACAGCTGGTGATGGCAAAAATACGATAAAATTTAGAGATTACATTGATTTTTAAGTAATCCACAGGTTAATAGAAATTGGATTACACACAATTTGGGTAATTCGCTCACAAAATTTTGTATGGCGAATGACGTAATTTAGCACATAATTGGGTGTTGAATTGCGAATGAGAGAGGGAATTACGAAAAATTGCTGCCGTGCGAACATGGCATAAAAGTGCATTATCTTGTGAAGAGATTGATAATTCGTTTGATGAAATCAGACCAAACTTACAGTAGTTATTATTTACAGAGTATAACAGTCGTTTTTATATGTGTATAGTATACATATATTTTTTCAAATGAACTTTCAGTTCAAAAATTTTCAGATTTTTTAAGGGATATTGATTATTAATCGCAAAATGTGTCAATTTCACGTTTGAGCGACCACCAGAAGTTAGACAATGTTTGCGCAAAGAGAAATTATAATATTTGCAAAAAACACAAATATTAGCCGACTTCTGGTAGTCGTGCAAACGTTAAATTGACAACGTTAAACGTTATACTATTTAAGTTATAACTCATCTGTCCCCTTTTCAAAAAACTTTGGATTTTGAAAATAAGATAAAAAATGTTTGGGTAATAAATAATTTTGTGTGAAAAGATCAAATATACCGTTTTTATCAAATAAAACAAGCTTTAAGGGTTCGAGAAAAAGAAAAAAATTTTTTGGGTTCTACTCAACAAAACTTGCAACCTACACTATGGCATTAGCTGGTTGTATTTTGACTGTCACAACGTGTAATCAAAAATCTTTATATATTGTGGATTTGATCGTCGTTATAAAATATTAAATATAAGACCGATTCCAATATATTGCTCTGTGTAATGCTGACTGGTTCTACTTCGGCATCACTCACAACGTCATCTTCCATAAATATAAATTTTCGACCGATAATGTAGCTTTGTAAAAGCCTCTCTATGGTATGATTTTATTAGGTAATGATTTTATTAATTTACGTTGTTATTGCAACTAATATTGCGATGTATATCTTCAGAATATATTTTAATTTTACCTTTGATAACTATATCAGGCAGGTCTTTAAAATAAAGACAGAGTAGAAGAGGCCCTTACAGAATTTTCTCCTCTGTGCGTGTTAAGTGTACCTGAGCTGTCATAATCCCTAATTTTTGTCAACAGAAAAATCTTAGTTTCACTCGAACGACTGTAGCTCACTCACTTATTGGCACAATCATAACTTCTTCTGCCGTTAGCATTTCAGCTTCTAGTGCAACAATGTTCATATTAGGTGAGCAACTTTTCAAATTTTTCCAAGTTACAAATAAGTTTCTTTCTTTTATCGATCTTTCTTTCTATACAATAGCTTTTGTTTGCGTCGTCTAACGTTTCGAGTGTTTTCTTATTATTTTCTCCATTGACTTACTTGTACAATGGCCTTTATTATTTGCCATTTTGCTACATACCAAAATACTACTTTACATTGTTGGTAAACAAAAAAATTTTTTATAGTTTCTTAAAGTCATTGCATATAACAATTTTTATATCAAACGACTGAAGGATTGCTGGTGATATTTGAGGATAATTACTGGTTTTGGTTGGTAGAAACTGAACCTCTCTTCTGGATCATAATGACTTTCATGAATAAGAACGCCATTAATTTTTTTAACTTAATATCTGCTGGCACCACTCTTACTAGGAACTTAGGCTGCGCTTTCCTCTGTCGTTGCCTTATTTTATTAAAGAACTTATAAAGCTGCTTCCGGAACACAAAAGGCATTTGCTAACTAAAAGTGAGATGGAATACTTCTTTCAAATCAAACAATTTAATATAATAATTGTACCCGAAACACATTTGATGGCAAGATATAAACGTTGTTTAGAAAGAGTTCATCTTAAAAATTCGCATAGTTGCTTTTTGATTAAAGTTAAAATGATTAGTTAAGAACAACGTGTTCCGTTCTGTTCCATTCTTCCATTCGCAACCACTCTGTTGATTTTAATCATACATATGTACATACATACCAGAGATCACCAACGAGTATTAAAAAAGATGAGTATTTTCGAATCATATTCATTATTTCTGATACTTATACGCATGCATACTTATCTTAATATCATACTCATAATACTCATATTTAAAGCTTGAAGTACTCATTGTACTCATATTTAACAACATGTATGATGTTGTTATTTTGACTGTTCTTTACTCAACATTTACAAGAATCACAAAATAAGTATGATTCGCGTAAGAACACTACAATACTCACTTGAAGGTTGTGTGTTTGCTTTGCTTGCTGTCTTTGTCCTTTTCTTTCTTCTTTTTTTGTAAATGCAACAACAACTAAGACTGTAAATTATGATGAATGATTCGAATCATTTATGAGTATTATAAGTATTTTTCTAAATTTATGAATCTGAATGAGTAGACGTATTAATCAAACATATGTATTTCGAATGTTATGAATTTGCTGTCAACGTTTTACTCATACCGATTGCAACCTGTACTTAAAAATCAATGTTGTAGTGAGTACGAATGAATTAGAGTAGTTGAAGTTCAATACTCACTTATACTCAAAATTTCATGAGTGCTTATGAGTACTGAAAAAACGATTCATTGCTGATCTCTGGTATGTACTCAAGGAATAAACAATTAAACAAACTGCGTGTTGATAATTGAAATTCTGATTTATTAATGCTAAAGTCTTAACACACTTAATTGTAACATGGTTGTACTCTTTGGTGACCATATCATCATTCCATATCATCATTATTATTATACCAAGTTTTGTGAGTAAACAAAAAACATGCTGTCTAGGTTATTGAAGTCGACCAGGTTCACTGTAGTTTTTGGGAGACCCTAAAGAAACAGTTAGCTGTGGTCAATGACATTTGTTACTGTCTGCGGTATATTAATGATTTTACTTAACTTAGCTGAACTCGTTGAATGAAAACAAGAAAGAGCTGTACTTGAAAAAGTTCATAATAAATGAAAGAACCGAATATGAACACCGAAACTAATACGTTCGCTTCAGAGCACCGCATTGCACTTGAAAATCCCTAGAACCAATATTTAAGTTTTTAAATGTTTAAATGATACTTTACTTAAATTTAACAGTAGCTCTGTGGGGTATTTTTTACTTACTTACTTAATTAGCCATTAACAACCCGATTAACGGATTTCGGCCTGTCGCATCACATCCTTCCAGGCGGCTCTGCTTCTTGCGAGCCTGCGCCAGTTGGTCACACCAATCGATGACAGGACTTCCTCGATTTAGTTCTTCCAACGGATACAAGGTCGACCTCTTCGGCGACTTCCGCAGTTCCCCGCACCAAATACCCGTCTCGCCGGAGCATCCTCCACCATTCGAACGACATGGCCGAGCCAGCGCCAACGTCTATGTCGTTAAGTCAATCACAATATGATCAATCTGGTTGGATATTATTTTTAAATTTAAAAGATGCATGTGAGATATTCTCCAATTTTTTGGGGTTTGAAAGACCTATTGCTGTCATTATGTGGGGGATATGACGTCGATTAAATATTCGCTACGAAATCTCTGAGTGGAGAGCATTCAAAATGTTCAATTTTCTATTACTCTGGCACATAAATCAGGATGAATTTGGCCGATGACATGAGTTATGTTATCTTTGAGGTCCATTGTGGTCCGTGGCTTATTTGGATGTACAACAACCAAAATAAAGTTTAACGTTAACATCGCCTTCAACGAAATACATTTGTAATCATCGACCTATAATGCTTGCCATTGATAGTGATCGGAATATTGCTGAACCGATGGCGCCCTTTGAAGTCGCAGTGGTCTAGTAGGTAGTGTGTTGGCTTATTAGACGAAAGGCCCGAGTTCGAATCCCAGGTTAGACAGCAAAACAAAAAATATGAAAATATTTCTTCGGCGACTTCCTCTCAGCAGATTTCTGGCAAAAACTCTGAGAGTAAAAATTGCCATGAAAAGTTTCTCAAAAAATCTGTCGTTCGGAGTCCACTTTAAACTGTAGGTCCCGTCACTCAGTGAGTTTTTCGACATGTATAGGACACTCCAAATTCGACTATTTTGTTTATTCACGTACCTAATGGTCCTTTTCGCTGATGACGATTTTTCAATGAAAATTAGTGTCAGAACTACTGCATAGTCCATCCAGCAAATGCACATCATTGTCTATGGTTGTCCATAGTGATTTGACAAAACACCACTAATAAATGACAACTAATTTGACAGATGCAGTTTTAAAAAGATGGTCATTATAAACTATTAGACTTCGGAAGTCGAAAGTCGCTTATAACGCTAAATAAACATACAAAATTTTAAGAATTTTTGTTTAGATGGTTATTCTCTAAATCTTTGGAGTTGTGTTTAAATATGCCGTCTTACAATATCTTACCAATACATTTGCATGTTTTAATTTTTCAACAAATTCTTTCGTTGCACTTAACAATGCTACCAACAAGCGCCCGTAACATAAAATGCTTATTATAAATGCATGAGTTTCTGTTTAAGTGTATGTGAATATATGTACTTTGCATTTCATATTTCCCATGCATATTACATACTTACTGTTGTATAAACACAGAGAATAAAACAACTTATACATATTTGTGTTACATTTAGTCAGACCACATGTCGTATGAGTATTAAATTTTTTATAATGCTATTACATTACTTATACAGTTTTCTGGTAGTGGTTAACGTGACCGCCAGTTTCGTTTTCAGTATTGATTAATTTATAACAGGTCTCTTAAGTTTTTAACATACGTGTTAAATTTCGATTACGATTAGCAATCAATTACATTATTTTTTATACAATTCTGTGAAAAATTTTTTCGAATTACTAATTGATTACGATTACCAAATAATCTAAAAATAATCAGGTTTTTAATTAAAAATATTGTATCAATTATTTAAAATTCAAAAGACAAACAAAGAAGTTATTTTAAAAAGTTGCAATAAAAATATTTAAAATACCATTATTAGAAACAAACGCTTATTTACTTTTAATGAATCTAATATTACGTTCAGGCATGAATTTTAATTGAGTCAAAATTCGTTTACTTGACAAAATTATATAGTGTTCAGCTTGTTCAATGATCATTTGACAGCTGGAAAACAACACTTTTTTTATAACAATTCATAAGGTTAACAATAAAATTTCCGTGGCGGGAAAAATTATTGATTTCAGATTTTTTTAGAATTTCTTGAGTATAACATTATAACACAGCTATTTGACTTCACAACTTCTATTAAAAAATACATCGAATATGTTTTTAAAGATTTACTCCTATTTTGTATCTTTTTACTGAGGAATGCATGTAATCCGTCCTAACTACTGCGGAAAGTTATTTGCCCAGAGCACAGGTTCCTTATCTTGCTTTGCATGTTTTGTGATATAAAAAAAAAGATACTTTGTGCACAGAAAAAATTTTAGGAAAAAATCCAGCAATTAAAAAAATGATTAACTTTAAAAAAAAAATTTTAAACAATTTTTTAACACAACTTCTATTAAAAAATACATCGAATATGTTTTTAAAGATTTACTCCTATTTTGTATCTTTTTACTGAGGAATGCATGTAATCCGTCCTAACTACTGCGGAAAGTTATTTGCCCAGAGCACAGGTTCCTTATCTTGCTTTGCATGTTTTGTGATATAAAAAAAAAGATACTTTGTGCACAGAAAAAATTTTAGGAAAAAATCCAGCAATTAAAACAATGATTAACTTTAAAAAAAAATTTTAAACAATTTTTTAATTGGGTCAATTAATTTTTTAATTGAAATTAAAAAATTTCTAGGTTTGTGTGTATGTTTTTACATTTTGTTTTAGTGGTGTATAAAGTAAGCCGTAAGGTATTTAAATTTGAGTACTCAATCATTCTAAATAGGAATACTCGTTGCTATTTATAGCTTATGTTAAGGAAATAAATTTAAAAATTTATAAAATATATTTTTATAAGCTATTCTGACAACTTTTTCATTTGCTTTATTATTAAAAATAAAAAATAAAAAAATTTTAGCATCAATTAACCATTAATTTATGAATACCCGAAAAGTGCATGCTGATTTGCAACATATACAGCATCACTATTTCAGTTAGAACAAAATAAAGAACAAAAAATAAAGAATTAATTCAGTGTTAAAAGTGATCTCAATCAGCAGCATCGTCTGCGTCGGTGTTTTTTTAAAGTTTTTTTTTTGCAAATTTAGCGGTAAACGTTTATAAAAAAAGTGTGTATGCAACGTACCAAGTGAAAAAATATTTGTGTTGTTGTTTGTTGCTGTTTTTTTTAAGAATCATAGCAAGACGTGTGTGTGTGTGTGTACTACACATCTATTAGACAAGACGCGGCATGTGGTTTTGGTGTGTATTATGTGTGAACGTGAGGTGACGCAAGGATTGCCTGGTAAGTTTTAACATAATAATTTTCATTATTTTTATCATAAATACTTTAACAATATTTTTACTTTATTGCAGAAAGCGTAGAAGATAACACTTTAATAATTAAGTTTTAAGATCTTCAAAAATAAAACAAGATGAATTTGATATTTATTGGCAGAAGTGTGCCCCGTTACGTTTCCAACAAATTACAAATTCTGAGAATACGTGTGAAATTTTTAAATTATGGCCAGAATACACAAAACCTTCTGGACACCTTTTGGTAAGTACCATGCAAAAACATTTAGTACTTTATTTAAGTCTAGTTATCTTGTCAGTAGTCTAGATATATACCCCCTTATTCATCAATAACATTGTATTTTATAAAAGGCTTATAAAACAAAAAACGAATTTTGATTTATAAACTGTTTATAAAATTAAAGTTTGTTATGAATAAGGGGGATAGTCTATAGCATAGCTTACAGTCTAGTCTAGCATATAGTGGATTCGATTTAAAATAATACATATACATACTAATTTTTTCATTTTGTATTCGTTTTCAGATTGATATCGATTTTGTGCTAAAATATCAAGTGGGAAAAATTTTGAGGAGCGTTGGCCTTATTTTGCAGAAGATTTGTTATTTATTTTGAAGACAAGAATATCCTGTCACTAATTTCCAAAAAATTACTGCAAACTGAACGTAACGATGAAGGTAAAAAATCGCATACATTTTCGTTATGATTCCATCTAAATATTATTTATGTTTACAGATTCTAAAATGTTTACAATTTTGTGGTATTGTCATAATTTATTTACTCAAAATAAGCACAGATGAAAATGGAGCAAAATATAAGAAAAAGTTTACAATAGCGGATTCGCAAGAATCATTTCGTTAGTATAATTCGCAAAGATGCTAAGTCCACGTTTTTCCAAAATTCAGATTTTAATGAAAACGGTATAATATACATATTTTACAACAACAACAAATTGCATTACGTCGTTTAAAGTTGTTGTAATTTTGTGGTTGGCAAAAACGATAAGTCCACAAAATTACGAAAAATATTAAAAACACGTGATAATTTTTTGATTAGATTTGATTTTTTTGAATTGATTTTTGATCTAGGTCATTTAAAGAGAGCTATTTTCTAAAAATAATTGCGTTTAAAAAGTTTACAAATTTTAAAAACTGAAAATGTTACAATGTTTTTTGTGTCTCCTGTAAAATTTGAAAAAAGGGATTTAACACATTTGCGAATTAGACTAACGATTTGCTGTTGTTGCCGGTACAATGGTACAATTACAAGGCCGAAAAATTCAACCAAAGTTACTTGTGATTGGGTATACGTTGAAAGTAAAACAAATGTTTGTATATTTTGATAATTTAAGGTATCCCATTGTTTCAACCCTTAAAGCATTTGATGTCCTATTTAAAATCTTTTTTGTTTTTAATCTGGAATATCCCAGTGAGTCCGAAATTTTTTACCACTTTATTCAATCCCTTTTCTATGATTTGCCTACAACCAAAAAATTTATTACATCAAATATAATTAAACATGAGATACTTAAAATGAAAAATTAGTATTTGTATTTATATACTATTTATACCTTGTATTTCTATTAATAGTCCATTCTCTTTCTACTATATTATATATATATTATATATATATATATATATTATATATATATATATTATATATATATTATATATATATATATATAATTTATTTATACATATATATATTTATATATATATATTAGAGCGACTCACCAAAAAAAGTGCTCGATGTACCCCCCTCAAAATGAACCTTGGATTTTTTTAAGATGACATCTAAAATATTTCGGCTCTAGCTTTGACCTCTCGTGAGCTGGGCCATTTTGAAAAAGGGTCTATTTTTGTATGTTTTGTTAATTTGAGAATTTGTTTCCTAACCAGCATATAGAGTATGCGTGTCATAAGAAAGGTTTTTTCAAGGCGCGTCCAGCGGTATATACAATTTGTCCACGGACAATCATCCATGTCCTTTTTTTAAGGATATTCTGTAAAAAAAACGGTTTTTGAATTTTTTCTTTTCTTCCTTTCTAACCAAATTAACTCTAATATGATGGCGGATTTAGTTTCTAGATGATGTTTGGATGAAAATAGGAGTAAAGAAAGAAAAAAAGAAATGATCGACGACTTTTTGTGGGCATATTTTTTTCCCAAATTAAAAAAGGTATTAAATTTTTTTTTTTATATTTACAAAACTATACTCAAAAAACGCAAACAAGGGCGAATTTCAAAAAAAGCTAAGACCCGTATTTAATTAAATCAACTAAAGATTAAAATATGTTAATTTGGTTATTTTATTACAAACAACTCCGAAGAAAAAATTCAAAAACCGTTCTTTTTAACAGAATATAATTGAAAAAAAAGACATGGATAATCGTCCTTGGACAAATTGTATATACAGTTGGACGCGCATTGAAAAAACCTTTCTTATGACACCCATATTGTATATGTTGGTAAGGAAACAGATTCTCAAATTGACAAAACATGGAAAAATAGACCCTTTTTCAAAATGGTCCAGCTCACGAGAGGTCCAAGCTGGAGCCGAAATATTTTAAATGTCATCTTAAAAAAGTCCAAGGTTCATTTTTAGGAGGGTACATCGAGCACTTTTTTTGGTGAGTAGCTCTTATATATATATATAAATATATATATGTATAAATAAATTATATATATATATATATAATATATATAATATATATATATATATAATATATATATATATATATAATATAGTAGAAAGAGAATGGACTATTAATAGAAATACAAGAAGTATCGTTAGATTTAGTGTTAATATAAATAAACTTACCTTCCACCTCACTCACGACATTTTTACTTGACGTTGTTGATATTTGTATTTTCAAATGTCAACCAAATTTGTTCGCATAAGTTGTAACGTTCTCACTGAACATACTTATGACAGTGCTGCATTTTAAGTTTCACTCAATATTATAACAATTTGCGTATTTATTGAGTAATTATTAAATGAAACTGTATATGAAATATTGAGCTCAATAATGGCGTTTATTGCGATTTACGCAATAAAGGTGCATATCTAAACACCGTATAAGATTATTTTATTAAATATAAGGTGGGCTATGGATTAAATTAGAACCATCGGTTATTTCGAATCTGGCAATACTTATTCTATTCTGCATATAATCTTAATCTTAGCCGCCGTAGTGTAGTGGGTAGTGTGTTCGCTTATTAGACGCAAAGCCCTGGTTCGAGCCCCAGGCCAGACATCAAAACGAAATATGAAAAAAAAAATATTTCTTCAGCGACTTCCTCTTAGCAGATTTCTGGCAAAAACTCTGAGAGTAAATAAATGAAAAGTTTCTCAAAATCTGTCGTTCGGAGTCGACGTTAAACTGTAGGTCCCACCACTGAAGTATAAAATTAAGGCACATAACATGAGTGGTGTGAGAAGTTAGGCCGTAATCCTGACTGAAGGGTTGTAATGGCCAATTATGTATGTATGTATACAATCTTAACTAAACATGATGCTTCGATTTACGAAAGATTTTTGAGAAACTTTTCGTAGCAATTTTTATTTACTCTCAGAGTTTTAGCCAGAAATTTGCTGAGAGGAAGTCTTCAATGAAATATATTTTCATTTTGTTGGATATGTCTAACCTGGATTTAGAGATATGACGTCACGTCTAATAAGCTAGATTATGGCAACTACAAAATTCTGTTCATAGGTTCAGTAAATTATCGTCGTTAAACTTCTAGATAAGTCGAAAACATAGCCGCTATCGGTAAGAGTGAGTAAACGATCCAGGAACTGAAGGCGGAGATTGTCCCATGGACTCTTTCTTGTAAATATGTTATAACTTGCAGATGTTTACGAATGTGCCACAAACCGCAGGGATCCTCGAACTCAAAAATACCATGACATCGGTGAAATTCAGTTTCCATCCAGTGAAATCGTGGCGAACACTTAGACGATGTCTAGATATTTTAAATTTAAATTTAAATACAAAGTTTTATTTGGTTCGATGCATCGTCCACCCCTTTACTTCTATTTCTTTAATATTCGTTCTACTTTACGAACTGGGTATGGGCTCTAAAATGTTATTAACGGTACTTTAGTATTTTATTCATTTATTCAGATTTTTTTATCGTCGTTGTAGTTTTATTAAACTCTTCGTGTAATGCTTCATTTCACGCTACTGTTTATAGAATAAACAGTCAGTGATTGCATGAATGAACATATATTTTTATGCTATTCATAGGGAATTTGTTAATACGGGATGCATATTTTACATTAAAAATGCACACAATATTGTAATTTTGATTTCGGTAACTTATAATATTTGTACAGTTTATTTCACTGTAATGAAAATTTTTTTACAGTATTTTTTATAGCCAACGAACAGTTCAAAAACGCTAATGGTTTAATTTAGCATTATTCGTAGAAACACAAACTTTCCCTGTAAATATTTTAAAAACTTTCAACTTACTTCTATGGAATTATGTTATTATGTGGTTACACTTTAAATTTCATTCTCATCTTGAATGGGAATGGTGTAGGGTAGGGGTAGTCTTTATACCGAAGGCTAGGAGAAACTCTCCCACTACTCCCGAGGACTTCAGACCCATAAGTCTATCCTCCTTCTTATTGATGCCCATGGAGAGACTCGTGGATGTGAATCTACGCCAGACTCTGGACGGAAATATCTTTTCCAGGGGACATCACGCATATAACAAGGGAAGGTCTATTGAGACTGCCCTGGTGTGCAGAATAGAGAAATCACTGGCACAAGAGGAATACACTCTGGCTACTTTCCTGGACATCGAAGAAGCCTTCAATAATGTGGAACTATGCGCTATATCCTTGACGCTGTCAAGGCTAGGCGTACAGACCACAATGGTGAACTGAATATCTAAGCTACATTGTGGGAGAACAATCTACCCCGCACTTGGGGGCTCGAAAACTACCGGGGCTATAGGGAGGGGAACTCCACAAGGTGGTGTACTCTCTATATTCTTTTGTGGAATATGGTTATGAATGAGCTACTAGTGATATTGGAACAAGATGGATGAAAGGGAATTGCCTATGTGGACGACATTGTTCATGTACTATCAGGGATAGAATGCACCGGCTCTGGGGAACGTCTTTAAGTAGGTAACTTATCGCGGATTGGGTTTTAACCCGGTGAAGACAGAGGTAGTACTCTTCACGAGAAGGTAAAAGGTACAGCCTTTTCATCCACTGAAACTGAACGGGACCGAATTGAAACTCAAAGAAGAGGCGCACTTTCTAGGACTCATCCTGGATAGGAAGCTTGGAAATCGAACATCTGTATGTTTGTAACAGAGACTTGTGGAGAAAATGGGGCCTGGGACCTAGGATGACTCACTGGATCTACACAGCGGTGGTCAGATCTATCTTTGGAATCCATTGATAGGAAAACTAATTCGGCGACTGCAGAGATCTGCCTGTACTATCATTAGTGCAGCTGAGATATCCGCCGATATTGTACACTTTGTCCCCGTTGCACTTTTCTTGAGAGGTTTTTTTAAGGTGGAGTTGAGTTCTTATAAAATTTGAACTTTCAAATGGGCTCTACCGTGCCGATATTATACCAGACATAATGACATCAATAGGTCTATCAATCAAATACAAATTAGAGATCAGCAATCGTTTTTTTGCTACTCATAAGTGCTCATGAAATTTTGAGTATGACTGAGCCAACAGTATTGAAATTCAACTACTCTTATTCATTCGTACTAACTACATCATTGATTTATAAGTACAGAATGCAATGAGTATGAGTACATAATTGACATCAAACTCATAACATTCGAAATATTTTGATTCATAAATGATTCGAGTGATTCGAATCATTCATTAAAATTTACAGTGTTAGTTGTCGTTGCATTTACAAAAAAAGAAGAAAGAAAAAGGCAAAAGCAGCATGCAAAGCAAACACACAACCTTCTAGTGAGTATTGTAGTGTTCGTACGCGAATCATACTTATTTTCTGATTCTTATAAATGTTGAGTAAAGGAAATTCGAAATCAACAACATCATGCGTATTGTTAAGCATGAGTACGATGATTACTTCAAACCTTGAATATGAGTAGTATGAGTATGATATTACAATAAGTATAATGCGTATAATTATCAGAAATTATGAGTATGATTCCAATCTACTCGTCTTTTGGAATACTCATTGCTGATCTCTGATACAACGCTTTCTCACACACACTTTTGCTGTAACTATTAGGGTATGAAGTTTATTAGGGCAAACTTGAAAAATTTGTTTTTTCCTTACTTTTGTATTTTAAAAAAATATCGAATTAGTCGCGACATTTTTGAAGCTAAGAATAGTACTTTTTAAAAATTATATTAATTTTTGCAATTTAATTTCGGATCGACTGGATTAGAACCTCCCTAATTATCAAAATAATTTTTCAATAATTAATACGTAGATACCAGGGAGAAGTAAGTTACTTTACAGTATTTGATAATAAATGAAGAATCACATTAAATAGTAAAAGTGCCATGTAATGTTATGCTAATTTCTTTTTTACACTCATGCCCAGTCAATTCTTCATGGATTTTACAGCAGTAATACAATGTTATATATTTCATGTTGTGTTGTTTCATAAATTACTTGATTTCAAGCATCATTGGATATTTAATCATCAATAAAGTCCATTACGCAACGCTTGAATGCTTTACGATTATATTTTTACTACGAGGGAAAATAATGACAATCGTTATTACTTTAAAACATGAAAAAAAGCAAATGTGCCAAGGACCTAAAGGGATTGTTAAAAATGTGTAAAGTGTAAGTACAAAACGTACTTGATTTATGAAATAACATTGATTGGCACAACGCATTTCGTAGTACATGTCGACAAGCAATTTAACATTTATGTTCTGCAATTTTGGACGCCGAAAAGAATAGCAATGATGGCAATAAATTGTAAAAGTATGTGAATTAGTATGCAAACAATGACTAAACATTTAGTCAAAGTAATATTACAGCATGACACAACTTAATTGTATGAGTAAACTGGCAGTGAATCAATTTGGCCACAGCTCAGACACTGTCATTGTAAAGTCATTAATCGACGTTAAACTGTAGGTCCCGTCACTCATGTATAAAATTAACACTCACAACACCGTAATCCTGACTGAAAGTTTGTAATGGCTAATTATGTATGTATGTATGACACTTAATGACTTGTACAGACTGATCGTTTATGCAATTGGAAATCATAATTTCAATAATAAAAGTCATTGCCACAAATGGTTAATTATTTAGAAAATTGTGCTACATGATTATTTTAAAATGTCTGTACTTTGAACGAAATTACTTTTATATAGGAGTGGTGGGACCTACAGTTTAAAGTCGACTCCAAACGACAGATTTTTGAGAAACTTTTCATGGCAATTCTAATTACTTCGAGTTTTTGCCAAAAGCTGCTGGGAGGAAATCGCCGAGAAAATTCTTTCTCATATTTTCGGTTTGATGTCTGACCGGGGATTTGAACCGAGGCGTTAATAAGCCAGCACACTACCTTCTAGACTACGGCGTCTTTATGATCGAACTTATATTAATTGAAACCTGTTTTATCATTTATTAAAAGCATTAGGGTCATTATTGCAACTTGCCGTTAACTAAAGGCAGGATTTTAAAGGGCAGATAACTTAATTATTGAACATGAGTACACAATAAGATAAAAGTGAGCGTTAAGCTAAAGGGAAGATCATTCTACCTTTAACTTTTAAAGTTCACTTTATCTTTAAACTTGCCATATTATTTGTATTATCTTCGATATGGCAACTTCAAATATAAACATAAAAAATAAACGGTAATATATTAATAGTTTTTCAAATCTAAATAGCTTTTTAAAACACTTGCTTAATTGAAAGTGCTATCAGCATTGCTCCGACAGTGCCATATTTTTGAAAAAGTTAACTTTATTTGATCCGTAAGTTGTAGTAACGAAAATAAGTTAAAGGTGACTTTAAAGTTCACTTTAGCTAAAGTTACCTTTAACAAAACCCAACTTTAACGGCAAGTTGTAATAATGTATTCAACTAATTATTGGTGACTCATTCTTGTATTAGAAAATTCCTTATTGACATCAAAATATTGGACAGTGTGACAAATATATACAAAATAGTTACGGACAACCTGCCACCCCAGTGGTGGAACCCTGAAAATGTAGCATTGCGAGGTAAATGTAGGAAGTGGATCAACGAACGTACGATTCGTCTGGCTATAAACGTAAATTGCATGAATTTAAGAACTGAAGGCGAAGACTAGCTCTTCAAGAACCTTCAGAGGAGAAGTGGAATAAATCCAATGAGGCTAGCACACCTCGCAAACTTTTGACAACAACTAATTGCGATTAGTTTTTTTTAGATCGGGTAATAACACCTGGACTATTTAGAAGGAGGACACTTTTAAAGTATTCCTTGATACACATTTTCTGGTAATTGTAAGAGCAGTCATTACCCCCCTTGCTTAGAGACATCAGCGCAGCAAGCTATCTTTAATAAGAGTATAGATACTCTTTTATTGACTGTAAGCTTATTCAGACATTTTAAATCACCGAACAATTTACCTATAGACGTACAGGTAATATCTGATGTGGTGATTATCTGGCTTCGGAGAATTTATCGTGCCTGTCTGAATACTCATATTTACCTGCTGAGTGAAGAGAGGCGAACATCTTTTTCATTCCAAAAGCTGAGAGACTATCGATATCTATTGCGAATGATCTCAGACCTATTAGTCAAAAATCATTTGTTCTACAAACGCTGGAAAGGCAGGTCCACTGAGACTTTACTAAGCTCCCTGGTGGGGAACATCGAGAAAGCTCTGGCTTACGAACTTTACTCTCTGGTAGTTGTCACTGTTAGGAAGTTGCCATATTGAAAATAATATATAATATGGCATGTTCTAACATAAACTTAACTTTAAAAGTTAGATTAAGGATGATCCTCCCTTTAGTTTAACGCTCTCTTCTACCTCATTGTCCACTTATAATAATGAAAAACATTTTATCTGCCCGTTAAAATCCGCCCTTTAGTTAAGGGCAAGTTGTAATAATGGCCCTAAATCGTATAAAATAATCATATTCAAAGAAAAAAATAGTCACGATACTACGTGCTAAACAGAGAATCAGTCACGCCAATTCTTGCGCAAAATAGGAAATTGATGTCCAATGATATTGGTTCTTGATAAATTTTTTGTACAGCAACTATATTAAATTTTTAATAGCCTCAATAGATTCAAATGATATTTATTAAATTCTAAGAATCTTCTGTTTTAGAAATACTTTTCAATGTGACTGCATTGAACACAAGTTTAAATAATAGCCAAGAATTAATTAAAATTAGAAATAAAATTCCAATTATCTACTCTTGTTATAACGGGTGATTTTTTGAAGTTGTTAAAAATAGAAACATTAAATACTGGACAATTGCCTTTTAAAAATTGTTTCATGTAATTGCTGTCAGTGGATAAGCCAAAGTCCATTCCTGCGTTGTAATTTTGGTCCGGTTCTTGCTTTTAGTTGTCCTTTTGTTCCCATTAACCACCTATTTTTCCAAAAAAAAAGTGATTTGTTGATGAGAATAATTTTTCGCATTTTCCGCACAACAGGAATTTTGACAATCAAGTTCAATGATCATCAGTGTGATTGGCAAACACGAATCTTTTAATTTAAACTTAAAAAACTAAAAAAAAAACACCTGTTACATTCTCTATAGCTTCGAAATATTGTTATACCCATACTAAATGTAATTCCATTCATCTTACGCTTCATTTCTTTTACAGAAAAAAAGCAATTCCACTCTGATTGTCCTTAAAAAATAAGAAAAACTGCTCAAGTTTGAAATAAAAAGCGTTTGTGCCAGAAAATAGATTTTCATTCCGTTTCTAAAACAAAAATAAAAATAATTGCTCATGCATTCGGCGATGACCTACATATACATATAATTTCGTGGGAGATATGAATAGATAAATGAAGATTTTTTAAGTTGCTGTAAAATACATTTCTAATGAATAACAAAAGCACACTCAGTATAAAGGCAGCTGTCAATAACAGTTTGAATTGTTTCAAATACATGTTTTACATATTTAAAAAGTATTGTGCGACAGAGAAAAATAAAATCGATCAAATTTAAAAGAAAATTTTGTTTAACATCCTTGGCAGTACATATTTAGAAAATCGCAATTTTATTCTAAATCTACGTCATATATGTAATGCAAATTCTTTGACTATTGCAAAAAACAAAAAATTTCTCTGACATTCATATATAAATATAAATTCAAAAATATTTATAGTAAAATTATGTGTACAAATTTGTACTTTGCAGTATACACCAAATAGGCGCAGACAATTCACACAAAATTTAAAAAGTTACTTAACAGATTTGATTAAAGTAATTTGTTTTAAAAGATTTACTTGTGCTTAATATTGTTATGAAATTGGAAACGGTGTAACATTAAAATGATACGCAAAAGCTGCATAAACAAATACAACGAACTTGTTTACAAGTAAACCAACAATGACATTATGAAAGAAAAGGGTATAGACAAGTAAGCGAGAAAGCAACAGCAAGCAACGTGAACAAAATACAAAATATATGCAACATGAAAATAACTAAATATTCCAATTTTTTTTTCCAAAAACATGCAGAAAAATATATTTTTTTTACACTTACAATAATATATAATAATGCCTTACACAAAAACACAAACATACCTGAAAATAATTGTCCCGTTATCATATCTCGTTATCATTTCTTAAAAAATAGAAAAAATCACATCACAAAAGTAAGTATGCACTTTTTTAAGTTTTGAGCTGCACTTAAACTAATCGCATTTTAATCGCGAAAAAAGTGAATAATTATTATTATAAATAAATATAAATAGATAAATATGTAAATATAAAAAGATTAAATAAATAGATTGAATACCGAAATTTTTATTTAACTTTTATTATGACCCCTCATGCAAAAGAACTTTCACAAGATTTAAAAGATCTAATTATTAAACTTTATAAAGAGCAGAAAAAGCTAACGTGAAATTGCAAAAATTATTAATAAAAGTAGCTCCACAGTGCAAAAAATAATAGAAAAGTATAATAAGGAGGGAAATACAAATAACAAGTCTTGACCTGGGCGTCCAAAAATCTTCAATGACAGGGAGAAACGAATTATCACCAGAAAAATAGAAGTAAATCCCAAGATGAGCGCTCCAAAAATTATGTCAGAAATAGAAAAGGAGACTGGAAAAACCTGTAACCCACAAACCATTCGTCGAGCTCTGTATGCTTCTGGTTGCCAAGGCCGTAACATCGGCAAAAAGCCATTTGTAAACAGCACCAATAGAAGAAAACGGTTGGACTTCGTAAAGGAGTACGAAACCAAGGATGAAAATTTCTGGAAATCAGTTATATTTTCTGATGAGAGTAAATATAATATTTTTGGCTCAGATGAGTGTCGAAAAGTGTGGAGAAAAGTGAACACTGAGCTCGATCCAAAAAATATGGCTGCCACAGTACAACATGGTGGTGGATTGGTTATGGTATGGGGGTGTTGGAAATCTTGTGTTTATCGAAGGAACAATGGATAAGACGGTGTAATTGAATATTTTAAAAAACAACCTGCATCAAAGTGCAGCTAAATTGGGACTAACAGGATCATTTGTATTCCAACAGGACAATGACCCTAATCATACAGCCCATATTCCCAATCAACCGACCTTAATCCAATAGAGCATCTGTGGGATTATATCGAAAAAAAAAATCAGAAGTCAAGTCATTACAAGCAAAGGCACCCTTAAAACTGCACTACTTGAGGAGTGGAATAAAATTCCACATTCGGTTATCCAAAATCTTATAACATCTATGCCATCGAGATTGAAGTCAGTCAAAAAGGCAAAGGGCTATCCAACAAAATATTAAATATCAGCCTGACTTGAAAAATTGAATCATAGTGCTAGTTTTTGTGAACTGCATACTTACTTATGTGACATGAATTCTAACCATTTAGTTAATTATATTGTTATTAACCAGTAATGAACTAGAAACATTTTTGTTCCTTATTATTTTTCGTAAGTTTATATGTAAAATAAATGAAAATATATAATATTTGTGTTTTTATTTCAAATTTTAAGCAATTTTTCTAATCATTTAAAATATATATATCGCTGCATACTCACTTTAGTGATACACTGTATTTAGTTATATAATAACTAAAAATATAATTCGCTAAAAATCTAGCAAAATTGAAAGCAAAAGTAATGCAAGCATTAGCTTACCATCATTACTAAAGGCAAAAAATCGGAGATAGTCGGCACGAACAACTACATTGATTACATTCTTAACAGTTAATTCCATTCTCAACAGTTAATTCCATCAATTCAGGACTTAATCTTTGTAACACCTTGAGCCATTTTATTTTGATGCTTTGAATTAGAACTGTCGACAAAGAAGTTTTAAAAATTTAAAAAAAAAAATTTTTTGGAAAGAATAAAAAAATTATTAAAAATATTAGAAAAGAATTGAAAGTAATTATTGAAAGTAGTTAGATTATTTTTGGCTTGTTTTTGATTCTTTTTAATTATTTTGTATTAGTTGCCAGTAATTGCGATTATTTTTAGTAATCAATTAGTAATTAGAAAAAATTGTTCACAGATTTAAACAATCATTACGATAGACAATAATACAAATTTTTATTTAAAGAAATTCTCAAAGAACATAAAATATTTTAATTCCGAAATTTTTAATAATACAATACTTTTAGTACATTAAAGATGCAATTTCTGTTGTGCGTTCCGCAATATATTCTTCGAAGAAAACAAATGAGAGAAACTCCACCACATACTGTATCTTACGATTTTTGCAGAATTGCCTTATTGTTGGAAATTTTTAATTCAATAATTAATTGAAGTGATAAGAAATTTTTCCATATTAAGTCAACAGGAGGTGTTTTAAAACTTATTATTCAGTAAATTTATAATTGAACATATACAACAAGTTACAAACATTCATACGCACGCTCACCCACAACCCTATGTAAATTTAATAATTACAAAAAAGCATACATTCTCCTTATATTTTTGCTTTCATATCGGGTCCGATTTATTCTTACATTTGTGTTTTTTCTCTCATTTAAATTGAAGGACTCTGCAATCACAATCAGAGTTTCTTTCCTCCATTCACATTTACAAACATACATATTCCTATATTACCAAACACGCAGAAGGCGTGTTACAAACATTTCATATAAATGGGTTTCACATTTTCTGCACACCCTTAAATTTTCCGCATATCAACTTTTGCATGGCATGCAGAAAATGTTATGGTTTTAAGCCAAACGTTGTAATTGCTTTTTGAAAGAAGAAATAAAAAGAAAACAAAATAAAAAAGATTTTATTATTTATTATTATTATTTATTTATTTCAAGTCTATGGAAAATCCTTACAGACTAATTACAATTTATATTACAAAATTTATATACAAAATTATTATTATTAAAATTATTCGATTTCAACACAAAAAAAAAATAATTTGAAAGAGAAAATAACATTGAATTTATTTATTAAGTAAGTTTAATTGTAAAATTATATCTTTTTTAATGGATTCCAAATGTTTATTAAAGTCAATATGAAGGTAAAGATTGTTAAAATCATTGCAGATTCTACGAAATGGATCGAAGTTCGCATAGTTAGTTGTGTAATATTTTATATTTATGAAATTATAGTATCTTGTTGGACGAACAGGTATATTTATGTAAAGTTTATCTAGAAGAAATGGAGAATTGATGACACCATTAATCAGCTTCAGGAGGAATACAGCATTTAGCATTTTACGACGGCTTTTTAAAGATGGTAATTTAATGAGTGCTAGGCGATTTTCATAAGGTGGTAACCTTTCATTAGGATCCCAACCATTCCCTAAACCACGAAGACAAAATAATAAGAACTGTTTTTGAACTGATTCGATTTTATCAGAGTGTACAGCGTATTGAGGGTCCCATATTACAGATCCGTATTCAAGAATTGGGCGAACCAATGTGGTAAACAATTGTTTGGTAACATAAGGGTCAGAAAACTCTTTAGCCCATCGTTTGATAAACCCCAGGGTACATGTAGCTTTGCTAACCGTTGATGTGATATGATTTCTGAAGTCTAATTTACAGTCGAAGATTATTCCTAAATCGTTAACAGAATTAACTAGTTCAAGAGCAGCACCATTCATAGTATAAAATCCATTGATTGGAGATGATCTAGTGAAGCACATATATTTACATTTTTTAACATTCAGCTCCATTAAATTAGTAATACACCAAGAGGTTAAGTAGTTAATATCCTCTTGTAAAAGTACTTGGTCTTCAATGTTATTAAATGATAAAAATATCTTAACATCATCTGCATACATTAATGTGTTTGAATTTATAATAACAGAAGGGAGATCATTTATAAAAAGAGTAAATAAAAGCGGCCCAAGATGACTACCCTGTGGTACGCCTGACATAAGATAAATAAATACGATAATTTAAATATGATGATACACATACATACATATGTATATCTGCATGCAAATAAAATGTCCTTCTTATGAAAAATATCAAGCAATGGAATGTGTGTGCATATCGTAATGTAAAATGTAAACGTACATGTCGTTTTGTATTTTATGAAATTATATGATTCCGCATCAGGCAGCTGACTGCCGTTAACGTTTTCTTCGCATAAATTAATATGCTGCCAACATAAAAAGTGAAAGTAGATTTTTAACACATTTTCTATTCATGTTCTGTTTTGCGAAATTTATGTAAATAATAGAAGTTTAAAGTAAAATAACTTCGTTTAATTATTCTTCAGTATTTTATACACTAGGTAGCATAAATCTGCATACGACTACGAAAGTTGTTTTATTTTTCAATTAGAGTCAGAGATCAGCAATGAATCGTTTTTTCGCTACTCATAAGTACTCATGAAATTTTGAGTATGAGTGCGTCAACAGTATTGAAATTCAACTACTCTGATTCACTCGTACTCACTACAACACTGGTTTATAAGCACAGGTTGCAATGAGTATGTCTACAACGTTGACATCAAACTCATAACATTTGAAATATGTTTGATTCATACGCCTACTCATTCAGATTCATAAATTTAGAAAAATACTTATAATACTCATAAATGATTCGAGTGATTCGAAATCATTCATCAAAATTTACAGTCTTAGTTGTTGCATTTACAAAAAAAGAAGGAAGAAAAAGACAGCAAGCGAAGAAAAACTCAACCTTTTAGTGAGTATTGCAGTGTTCGTACGGGAATCATGCTCATTTTGTGCTTCTTGTAAATATTGAGTCATGGTGAGTCGAAATCAACAACATCATGCGTATTGGTAGTATAATAACATTGGATGTGTAATAACACATATACAGTCACAGAAAAACAGTGTTGGTAGATTTTCTCGCGCTAATTTTTTTGTTTCTTCCAATAATTCTTAAATTCTATATGTTTTTATATTAGATTGTGTCTGCACATATTCTTAATTGTAAATGCCTTAGCAACGCTATAACAGCTTTTGCAATTTAAAAATAATAAAAAGTACATATATATAAAGCGGTGTATGTAGACTTTTTTCTTTGGCTGTACATACAGTACCAAGCAAAAAATGCAACAATAAGCCGATTATTAAATTTAAAGTTTTTTTTTCTTTTTATGCTACAGAAACTTAGTTAACAAATGCAGGTTACAAAATTAAAATTTTTCTATCCACTTATTTTTATTTTAACATTTGGCAAAATAAGTACAAGTTTTCTTCGAACAAAAAAAAAAATGCAACGGTATATTATTCAATAACCTTATTTAAATTAAATGTAAATTCTTACAAAATGTTGGTTAAAAATATATTTAAAACTAATAATTGGTTGCGAAGCCTTTATTTTCTACTACCGCTTGCAGTCTGGAGGGCATAGAATCCACAAGGGAAACGGGGGTATTTTCTATTTCTAGTATCATTCTGACTGAAATTTTTTCTAATTCCGCCATATTTGAAGGATTTTTCTTCTTAACTTCCCGATCTAAACCTCATAGAAAACCAACGGGAGATTGTGACGGACAATCCTAAACTTACACATTATGGTCGCTTAGGTAGTTACAAACCAAGCGACTAGATTGCTTCGGGTCATTGTCTTGTTGGAATATGCAGTTTGGGGGCATTTTTTCCTGGAGATGTGGGATCATATTTCCTTCTAGGATCTCACAGTATTTACAAAAGCAACTTACCCCACACCATTAGTGGACCTACGCCATGGTTTACTGGTGGTGGTCTTCGAATATATTTTATCCCAGAATCAAAAAGATTAAATTTACTCTCATCACTCTACTGCACTTTTGCCCATTATTCACTTGACTAATTTTGATACCGCTACTCAAAATCAATGCGCTTGATTTTATTGGCCTTAGTTATTAGCGGTTTTTAGAGGGACGTCTGGCGAATAAATTGGCATCATTCAATCTGCTACAAAGAGTATGCACTCCAATGGAAATATCCATTTGCTCATTAGCAAATTTAGTAACGTCCACAGCCGTCATTCTTAAATCAGCTTTAACGAGTGTAATCATTTAAGAACTTCGCGCTGGGTAGATTTTTTTGGGCAACCGCTGCCAGACTTTCTTTCCACGCTATTTGTTGTTCGGAATTTAGACGCCCAATTTCTCGTAAGTTTTGACCTTTTAGCCTTAATAATGGCTAACTTGCTATCAGTTGATAACTGTTTCTAATGGTTAATAAATGTCATAAAAAATATTATAACGAAAATTTTGTATAAATAAAACAATTAGGTTAATAATTAAACTACAAATACAGTATGCAAACAAAAACAACGAAGTTTATTTTACACTACATATAATGTACGTACACTTACTGTAAAACATATTTCACTTAGATTTAAAAACTCACGAATGTCTTTTTGGTTTCTTGACTTTTGGCGTTTAGCATAAAATTTATTTCTAATGATATGTAAATCAATAATTTCTGAAGCGCTGTACTTAGTATTAGCAAATAATATGGATATAAAGAATGCGCATTATGTAGAAGTAAAATTTCTTATGGCGGGTTGTAACATTACGACCCGCTCTCACCAAAATCTTTTTAAAAAATCATTTCTGGATGAGGAGGGTGGAAGACAGAAGGAAAATAAACACAAACAAAGAGCGTAACAATGTGTTGCTCTCATCATGAGAGCGTAAAAATGCATTCAGTTGCTTTGCTTGTCAGAAGAATCTTCATGTCGCTTTTTTCAGACTTTAATTTTACACCCAAAGAAATATTACAGTATGATTCACTAATATCAATGAGAAATGATTTCGATTTTTGGAAGAATACTTGCCAAGTTAAATACGGTGATTTTAGGTTTTTAGCGCAGTACAATTTTTCTATACTTTTAGCTTACATATGTATTCATATTATTGGGTTAATAAGTAGACTTGAAAATATTACTAAAATTTTCCTCTGGGTTAACACTTGCCTCTCATAATTTTTATCATGTTCTCTTTGTGTCGACGTCTGAGAATAAGTGATTTGAGAACAGTGGTTATTTCTAACCAAAATCGGTTATTTTTTTGATCAATGTGTAGATGTCTAGATATTTTGGTTTTGGTTTTTTTTTCTTATAAAAAACTATTTTTTGTTTCTTTTTTTATTAATTATAATTTAAACTTGAAAAAAAAATAAAACAAAAGTCTACGAATTTAATTTTGGTTATATTTTTTCTTATTTGGTGATTTTTTCACAAATGTTGGTTACAAAATTTTTCTTTTGTGGCAACACTGTTTCAGAAAAATTAATAAAAAATTAGTCAAACAAAAAAACGCACGATGAGAACAACGCATTGTTACGCTCTTGGTTTCTTTACCCTTCCCTTCTATCTTTCCCCCCGCGTCAGGGAATATTTTTGAGAAATATTCCAAAATATGCCAAAATACACATTCTTTATACTTTATTTTCTTTGGTATTAGCCTCAGCAAAAGAGATAAACTTATTTAGTGATTCTGCAGCTTCTGCCCAGCTAATTTTTTCTTTTCTTCCGTTTCGGCATCTGAGTCACTTTCTTCAAGATTATGAGCAGGCTGAGGGTTTACTATTTTTTCTAGCCTTTTGATGATTTCTAGTTTCTGATTGAGAGTCAGTGTTACGTGTTTTCGTTTCTCTCCTTTTGAACTTGAAGGCTTAGGTTTTGAAAACATGGTCACTGTACAGTTACAACGAAAATCACTTTTTTATAAACAGTTTCACAAGTTACGTTTACTGCGATGTGAAAGGACACAAAACAGCAACGCACAAAAAAATGGCGAAGACGCTTAGTGATTGATTAACGGAGTTGCTCTACACCTGAATTTGTTGTGGAAGCTGATACTAGCCGGCCGCTAATTGTTTCCGAACGCTTCCGAATGATTCCGAACTACCCAAAAACTTCCGAATATGTGGTTTAAAGACACACTTTTGGAGAAAATCAAAATTTTGACAATTTTCCGGAGCGATGCCGGACTAATGGACTTCTCCTGTAATGACATTTTATACATAAAATTTAGCTGAGTGATAGAGAAAGCACTTATGTCAACTTAAGCCATTATCATTTATTGCCACAGATAAATATATGTAGTTTTATGGATCAGATTTTCGAACATATTTAGTAAATTTTGGCCCAGGTTTATTGTTGGTAAAGATGAAAACTTTGAAAGTTGTCCAAATGTAGTCAGACAAATATTAGTTTTTTACCAATTTTTTTTTATTTCTATTTGCAGAATAATTGAAATTCCTTTTTCATTTTATCTTTTCTTTATTTTTATTCTCAAAGCTTTTTGTATGTTTTGTTTTAACTTGGGTGGCAATGACTTCATAAAAAGTTTTATCATTTTCTCACTGTGTTTGTTAGTGTTTTCGAGGACATCTATAAATATATATGTACTAGCTAATACCCGGTGGGCTTCGCTACCCCCCATTGGAATTAAATACTTATCACGTGATGCAACTGGATCGCACACCATTAAAATTGTTACGCCATTGTTGGAGTCCTGGAGTTCTATCAGCTTGAATTGCGATTATGTGGTCATCTGAACTTAATCGTGGGTCATCTTTGGCTTGCTTAAAGATCCTTACCAATTCGTTGATTTCATGAAACATCACTTGTAAATCTGCAACAATCCATTGTTTTGTGTCAGGGTTATAATGCAGGCGGTGGTGCACTTGGTCATTGTTATTCGCTTCTCCTATGAAATAAATTTGTAAGAACTTAGGATCTTCATTTGGAATTGGCAACAATAATCCCATTTTATGATCAATTTGACCTTGAACACGAAACGTTAGCATAAAGTTGTCTCGAATTACTTTGGTAGCACCAAAAGATGTCATTTTGAAGCACGAATTATATTATCTTATATTTTTAAGAAAATGTTGTGAATACACATTAGTTCCTAAATGAAAAAAATATTTTTTATTAATGCTTTGTTAAATTAAAAAAAAGTATATATTTCGAAAAACTTACCTGAAATCAGCGATTGCAATGGTTCTGGAGGTGGAAGTAATTCAGATAGAACGATTTTACCATAAGAGCAACACATTCTAGGTGATTCATTTTTGTACCTGAGTTCATTGCACTATTGGCAAACTTCATTCGTGTCACCAATTGCCACTAATTCATCTTCGGTATAATCTATATCAGATCTGTAGTGAAATGCAATACCTGAGTGTCCATGAAAATCATTACGTCGATTCACCGCCATTCGATTATGATTTTGTTATCTGCTGCTCTTCTTGTTGATGTTCGAATCCACTGACTTTCTACTCGTGATTATGTTGGACTTCTGTTTAATTAGCTCGTGCTGTTGTGGTACCTCCATGTTCCAAAGGTGTCTCGGTAGCTCGTGCGGTTGTCGCATATTGTCGAAGGCTTTTCAGACGTCTTTCAAGTTCTGAAGGTGTTTCTGTGGCTCGTGATGTTTCAATTCGATTTCGCTGGCTTTGTAGTCGACCTTCATGTTCCAACGATGTCTCGGTAGCTCGTGGGGTTGTGGCATGTTGTCGAAGACCTTCAAGACGTCTTTCGCGTTCTGACGGCGTTTCAGAAGCTTTTAAGGCGCTCTTGGCTTTCTGAAAGTGTTTCAGTAGCTCTTGATGTTGTGCCACGTTGTTGGAGGCCTTCAAGCCGTTGTTCATGTTGTGACGGCGTTTCGGCGGATCTAAAGGTTGAAGCTCGACTCCTTTCAGTCCTGAGGCGACTTTCACGTCTTCCGAACTTTCATTTGCTCTCTGGGATTGCAAACGTAATTCGTTTTTAGTGCTTAGGAAAGGGATGCTTTTATTCGGGGCATTTTTACAAAAAATAAATGTCACTCAGGTAACGTTTAACTTGTTTAGAATCAAAGATTCAACTGAATTTCAAAACCGAATGCGTGTTATATTTATTTCTTTATATTTTACCTAATATGAAATCGGTTCAAGTCAAAAACCTTTTGAAGAAAATTAATGTTATTAAAATTTAACAAATAATTGTGTTTGCGTCGGTCACAGGTAATTTTTTTGATGAGTTTTGCAACTACTTATTTTATTTGGGAAAAATATTGACAGTTTACATGTTATTACTTAGGTAATTAAAAGTAATGAATTCATTGCCCACTAAAATGCTTATTATAAAGTTTACCTAATGTATTTTTCAAATAAATAATAGTTTTATTAGTTACCCGTTTTTAGAAGTAAACAATAACATAACTATTACATATGTATGTACGTATATGTTTTCCAAGATAAATATTTAAATAGTATGAACTTTAGTACTTACTGTCTATATGAGTTGAAAATTTCAAACTCAATAATTTAAGGGTCATGTACCTTACTATTGCATATTTCAAGATATAATAATTTCTATACCCACAAATCAGAGAGGCACCACCTTCCTATAGCTGGAATACAAAATTGGGGACTCTAGCTTTTATAGTTTTTTTATACAGATTTTAATAATTAGTTCATATGGAGTTTGCCACGCCCCTAATGCTTGATAGCCCATTTTTAACAAAAATATTGATATTGAACCTTTAGATATTCGTACAAAATTTTAGCAGTCTAACTGTTCTGGTGTTCTAGATATGCAGATTTTAGTATTTATTTCATATGGGAGGTGCCATGCCCGCTTTTGCTGAACTTCCTATTTTTGTCCAAAATATTTATATTTAAACAAAAGTTATTTATACAAAATTGGGGAGTCTAACTGTTAAAGTTCTTCAGTTAGGCAGATTTTAGTATTTACTTCATATGGAAGGTGCATTGTCCTCTAATGATAGGTCGCCTATTTTTGTCCAAAATATTTATATTAAAACCCCTGTTACTTGTACAAAATTTGAGGTATCTTGCTGATATAGTTTTTCCAATATATCCATTTTGTTATTATCTTACAATAGTAGGTTATGTAGTATATGTGCGAGTGGCACCTCTCTCATTTGAAATATCAACATGAAAAGTAGGAAAATCGATTCAGCCGTTTAGTCGTCTATAAACTTCAAACATTCAAACAAATGCACATTAATTTTTATATATAGGTGATGTCCGAGATAGAAGAAGTTTTAAATTTAATTCATATGGGAAGTACCACACCCTTTTCCTAGTCAGCCCATTTTTGTCATTTTTGTTTATATATACGTCAAAGTCGTCCATGCAAAATTTGAGGTCTCTAGCTATTGCAGTTTATGAGATATCCGACATTAAATACTTATTGGATATGTGGGCGTAGCACCCCGCCTTCTTGAAATTTTAAAATAAAAAGTAGCCTATAATTCCTTCCAGATATACAGGAAGGTACTGTCAAAACTTCAAGAAAATCGGTCCAGCCGTTTAGCCGTCTATAGACTTCAAACAAACAAACACACAAACAAATAAACACACATTCATTTTTGTTTATATAGATGTAAAATTCATTAAAAAAACTACATATATGACGTATGAGTGATATCCAATTAAGTTTTATCAAAGAATATGGATATAAAGAATACGCATTATGTAGAAGTATCATTACGACCCGCTCTCACCAAAATCTTTTTAAAAAATCATTTCTGGATAAGGGGGGCGGAAGACAGAAGGAAAATAAACACAAACAAAGAGCGTAATAATGTGTTGCTCTCATCATGAGAGCGTAAAAATGCATTCAGTTGCTTGTCAGCTTCTAAAGGAAAATGTTCATGTCGCTTTTTTCAGACTTCAATTTTACACCCAAAGAAATATTACAGTATGATTCACTAATATCAATGAGAGCTGATTTCGATTTTTGGAAGAATATTTGCCAAGTAAAATACGGTGTTTTTAGGTTTTTAGTGCAGTACAATTGTTCTATACTTTTCGCTCACATATACATATTATTGGGTTAATAAGTAGATTTGAAAATATTACTAACAATTTTCCTCTGGGTTAAACATGCCTGTCATAATTTTTCTCATGTCCTCTTTATGCCGACGTCTGAGAATAAGTGATTTGAGAACAGTGTTCCCGTTTTTGGTTATTTCTAACCAAAATTGCTTATTTTTTGATCAATGTGCAGATGTGTAGATTTTTTTCGTTTTTTTCTTTTTCTTTTAAAAAAACCTATTTTTTGTTTCATTTTTTATTAATTATAATTTAAACTTGAAAAAAAAAAATAAAACAAAAGTCTATGAATTTAATTTTGGTTATATTTTTTCTTATTTGGTGATTTTTTTTCACAAATGTTGGTTACAAAATTTTTTTTCGTGGCAACACTGTTTCAGAAGAATAAATAAAAAATTAGTCAAACAACAAAAACGCACGATGAGAACAATTGAAAACATTGTTACGCTCTTGGTTTCTTTATCCTTCCCTTCTATCTATCCTCCCGCGTCGTGAAATATTTTTGAAAAATATTCCAAAATATGCCAAAATTCACATTCTTTATACTTTATTTTCTTTGGTTTTATACATCAGGAATCATAGATAGCATAGTTGTAGGGGTAACTACTATGCGTATGAGTAATATATTTCAAATGCAATTAAATATTAAGTATGTAGTATGTAGCATACGTGGGCATGGCCCCTCGCTCATTTTTAATATCAACATAAAAAGTAGCCTATAACTCCTTCCAGACATACAGGAAGATACTGTGAAAATTTCAAGAAAATCGGTTCAGCCGTTTAATCGTCTATAAACTTCAAACATACAAACATACAAACAAACACACATTCATTTTTATATATAAGATATATAAATATTTGTCTATTTGTGCGAAATAAATAGTTGTCGATAAAAGATATACTTAATAGAAGTTTGAAATGTCATTTGTTTTCAATAACCTCAAGTGTTTTTTATTGAAGCATACAATCGTAACAATATACAAAATAAAATAGCAATCCTATACTCATCCATAATTATTGTTAAATTATTAATTTTAAATTTTCTTTGTATACTGGGTGTACCGGTATGGAGTGAACATTATTTTTTGAAAATAAAACACGAATTTTTAATGGGAAATTAAAAAAAAATAATTTGCAGAATTATCCACTGCAGAGATCAGATTCGTTTTTTCGCTACTCATAAGTACTCAAGAAATTTTGAGTATGAGTGAGCAAACAGTATTGAAATTCAACTACTCTGATTCATTCGTACTCACTACAACATTGATTTATACGTACAGGTTGGAATGAGTATGAGTACAACGTGTCATCAAACTCATAACATTCGAAATATGTTTGATTCATACGCCTACTCATTTAGATTCATAAATTTAGAAAAATACTTATAATACTCATAAATGATTCGAGTGAATGCGTATAAATATCAGAAATTATGAGCATGATTCGAATATGTTCATCTTTTGCAATACTTATTGCTCCGACTACGGAATAGGATATTCGTCGGCAAACGTAAAGTTCAAGCCATTAATGTGTCTTCAAGACGCGCATAAGTTAAGACTAACCTGGCATAGAATTAATGTGTAATATTTACTATTTATGAAAGTTATTTAAAATACATTCAACATATATTTGTTTGTCAACTTTCTTCACTGAACTTGTACAAAATATTTTTTTTATTTACCTTCATTTCTTTTCGGAGCAATTAGTCCTTCGGCTACTTTATACCTCTATAGCTAATTTTGTGATTAAAAAATTCCGGCCGCCTTTTGCATGTTGTGGAAACCTCCGTACAACATAACAAATTAGGAATTTGCTCGGCGATTTCAACGTTTTCACTCAATTTAAGATTCCAACACAAAACCCCGAAGGATCAGCGAAGAGAAGTTTTAGTGTGTCACGTCTTATAGAAACAGATTATATGAAGTGTCACTCAAAAAATTCGTTAAAGACCAAAAAAATTTGAGTTTCTTACTTTCTTGAAAAAAAAACCATCAATTTGTTTATTTACTAAGTACGTTGTAAAGTGAATCGCAACGTACAGGGATTGTATAATATGGTCATATGCATATGCAACACCAGGAAAATATGACGGTGGAGTAATTATTTGTGTGCAAAATAATATAGCGTGCAAATCAATCTATTACTTCAATAAATGAGGAAAAAAATTCATTTTATTTATTTATTCATATTGTTACTTTTTTTCCCCTTTTAAGAACGTTTAAAATGTGAGTTGGTAGATTAAAAATAAAAATAAATTTGTGTTTAGTTAAATTCTTTATTGTTAGCACATCTCCGTGTGCCACTGTTGGCAACTTGATTTAAACAACAACAATTTGCTTTATTTGTTATTCTTCTTGACACTCTTGCGCGTACACACTAACATTGTTCGTTAGATCTTTACAACAGTGTTCTTCAAACCAAAATTATTCTCTTCACACGCAACGCATCTTCACACAAGACTGACCGTTTCCATTTTCATAAGAATATAATTTATTATAATTCACATTACAATAAATCCTAACGCTAAAAGCAATCGCAACAATGGCTTTAATGTGCCTAAACGTTTAAAGAGTTATTATGTACAAGAGGTCCAAAAAATCAAATTAGGTTATGCAAAGGCATTTTGTTAGGAATTGAAATACTCTGGAAAATATTATTATTAGTAAGTTAAGGAATACCAAAAAATCTACTACATATGATGTGAAAAACAGTTAAAAGTGAAGAGCTACAAAAGTTGATATTGGTCATGCAGTTTAGACGTAGCCTTGTGAAACATTTCTTTTGTAAACCTTTGATTGAAGTTGCAGAACTAAGGGCTGTTTTGTTGGATTGACAATGTTGTTCCATTTGTGTTCTAAGGACTAATTAAGTTTCGTGGTAGCACATTTGGTTAAAAATTGGTTTGATTCTGAAATAAATAAATATCTAAATTGCCGGTATACCGCCATTACAAATTAATCTGCTGCCTCATTTCCTATGAAGCCAAGCGGTTTCCGCAGGATGGGGATATACGATCAAAGCTCCCGCGGAGCCTCCGGCCTCTACCCTATCAAGACCGTTAGTACGAGACATCGTTACATCCTGCTAAAGGTGGCTCAGCCCTTTTATTAAACGCTACTCTAGACCAGGGATTCAATAGTTGGCCTGTTCAATAAAGTTTGCTACTACGGGATAGCGCATAGTTGGCAGTGAACACATTAATTTAAACTGGATTCTGATAATTAGTATACAAAAATGTACACATATACGAGAACTTTTTACAAAATACATACAACCACATTTGTATCAGAAAACATACAATCGAAAGGCAAAAAAAAATTAAAAAACAAACCAAATAAAGTGAAGAAAAAGCATTTGTGTAAATAACACTTCTGAACATTTATTGCACTCATTTAATGAGAGTGTCTAAGACAGTAGGAAAGCAACGAAAAGAGAAACAAGAAATTTCACAAAATGTTGTTATGCGAACATGGAGAATAATACAGAATGTAAGCACAATGAGCAAAGAGACTAAAAGAAAATATTGGAATGAAACAGTATTTTTAGATAAATGGCGCCAATGAAATAAATACACGCCTGTTTGTTATTGGTCGTGCAAATCCTGATATATTTATACGAGTGTAGAAGAAAACAACACTAATTTGTAATTTACGTCTTGATTATAAATTAGTTTCGGAGTGTGTAGAGCAATACGAACCGGAAGCACGTTTTCTGGCAATGTCGAGACATATTGTGTTTTGCTATACATTTTAGTTTATCGATATTTTAACAATTTGTTTCTATATAATATCTTCCTCTTCGTTAATCTTGTGATATTTTGAATTTTTTTATAGGATGTGACTAAATGTGTACCTATGCAATATAGTTTTATACTTTAACTATGGAGGACCGTCTGTAAGCTATATCATACAAAATTCCGTGTATTTTGGTCGTTATCATCATACTATAAAGTCCACTATTCCAAATTAACTTTCACTAAAGGTAGAATTTTAATGGGAAAATCATTCGTTTTTCATATTAAACTAAAGGGAAGATCGTTCTGACTGTAACCTTTAAAGTTAAAAGTATTTTCACACTGAATTCTTTTAAAATAAATTCAAGTTTTGATTTTAAAACCATTCTTAAAACCTTTTTTTAAATTATTTTATAAAAATACAACCTTATTTTGTACATTCGAAATTCAGCGCTACCAAGTTAAAAATTACAGCCGCTCATTTAAATGGTGGTCAATTCAAAATAAAAACAGACAATCATTAACAGTAAAATTGTTATAAAATGTTAAAAATGAATACAACACTAAAAATAAAAAGATTTATAGGAAAAAAGTTTCTGAATATTCTCAAAGGAAATTGAGTTGTGGAGGTTAAAATAAACGAGTTGTGAAGCAAAAAAGAATTTCCGCATATACAAACAAATAAATTTTAAAATCTGAACTAGCAAAACAAGCTGTCCATGTTTTCAATGTTAAAACCAGGTTTTAACTTTAATTTTGAAAACTGTCTAAATACTATTATTAGAAATACATACTATCCTATTAGTAATAAATACATACTATCCTATTAGTAATAAATAATAACCATCTTCCTAAAAATATGTTTATATGATCAACGTAGTAACTTTTTTTGTTAACAAAACCTATAAACATGTGTAAATGTAACAGTATAACGTCCTTAGCAGACTGCAAAGTGCGTCAAGAAATAAAAACAAAAGCTGAGAATAAGGGTAATTACTTATTAGAACTTTACGTACGTTAACGTTATAACGTGTTCAGATATGTACCTTTATTGCGTAATTCGCAATAAACGCCATTATTGGCTCTAATCACACGAGAACAATTGTGCTGGCGTAAAATGATAGTTTATTGGCAAGAGAGGTGAAGAGAATGGTTTTTTGATGGCGTAAAGTTTCAACCAGCTACAACCCCTCATTACCAGCACAAAAGTAATACATGCACATTTTTAAAAATCAAATGAATGCCAAAACGTTAATACATATAAAGCTCTGTATACGTTTACATTTCATGCCAAACTAATATTCATCCCGCGTGATTTGAAAAGAACAAAAATTGTGCTGCTAAAAATTGTCTTCGTGTGATTAGAGCCATTGAGCTTAATATTTCATATAAAGTTTCAATTAATAATTGCGCAATAAATACGCAAATTGTTATAATATTGAGTAAAACTTAAAATGCAGAGTTGTTATAAGTATGTTCAGTGAGAACGTTCCAATTTATGCGAACAAATTTCAAATTTGACAAACGTCAAATAAAGATGTCGAGTGAGGTGGAAGGTAAGTTTGTTTACATTAACACTAAATCTACCGATACTTATTGTATTTCTATTCCTATTCCATTCTCTCTCTACTATGTATTATTTAAAATTTCTAATGATTTAAAATATTTTGAATGTTTCGAACTTTTGGGGATAAGGACTATAACAAAACAATGAAATAAGAATTTTTATTAACAAAATAGCACTAGAAATGTCTGCTGTAAGACTCGCTTGGAGTGAATATCCATCTGCCAGAAAACAAACAATATATGTACCTCAATATACCGAATCATACCATGCAATGCCAAAACAGGGCAAATAACTTCCCGGAGTAGCACACTGTCGCGAGCGTGGCCAAAAATGGTTAAAGTCAATGTGGGAAATTCAATATTTTTTTACCTTTATCTTATAGAAAACACTTCTATCAGTTGATAAGTAAATTTTTTTTATAAACTTTTGCATAGTTTTTTAGTTATTGTATCCCAAAGTTAAGAATTCTTATTCAATATAGAAAATTTGTGCGAAAACTTGAAACTTGACATATTTTTGTCATAGTTAAAATTCAAAAATTCTTTTGGTAATGACTAAATTATTTGTAATAGAATTGTAAGCCAGGTATGTAGTTGTAATTACAGCACTATAATTGTTTACAAATATTAATCACATGTGAAATATCCTTAGCCAAAGTACAGGTCTTCAAAAAATTAAGATTTTCATACATTTAACTTCACTTCAGTAGTGAATTAAAAAAAAACACCCAATATCACTTTTGAAATTTTTTGATATTTTATTGCCACAAGTATGTACTTTAACATATATAAATTTCAGCTGCTTCTGTCTGCTTTTGTGGGCGTTATAAATGTTTCTAGTGTCAACATCACTGCAGATTCGTGATATTTTTGAGCAATGGGTGCAGCTTAAGAAAAATAATACAACAACTGTGTTGCATCATATTGTACAATTTGTGGAAAGTTGTATTCAAAGATTTCTAGCGGATATAGAGAAGGACTAACTAAAATTCATTCATTTAAAAATTAGTAATAATTGGACAAAATATAGACGTGGAAAAAGTAGGTTTGGAACTGAGTTGAGGAAGTGATGTAAATTTTTCTAGATCATCGATTTTTTATATTTAAGCATAAATAAATTTAATTAGGAACCAAGTACAAGTGTCTTTTCACTTATATGTATAAATTTAAATACTTTAATATATATAAACAAATTTCAAATTGTTTAATAAAATATTGTTTAATTAGTATTTCAGCTATGGTAGAAACTTATCCTTAAAATTGTCTAAGGATATGCGGAATGTGAGAAAATTAAATTTTAATGAGTTAGTAAAACATTTAAATCATAATTTGCGATTCGAAAAAAATATATATTCAATTTTTTTTGATTCTTTTTTGAAAAAGGACATTTTTAAGATAGGCGTATCCTTGCTCCAAATTGAACGAAATTTGGAGGAAGTATTAAGCATTTTAAAACTAACAAGTGTACCAAATTTTATTAACATATCTTTTTTTTCTCCAAGTTATAGCAATTTTTAATTTCAGGATATATGGGAAGGACACGAATCCTTTGAGTTTAAATGACCAAATTTTAAGTATGATTATTTTTTACCAATTAATATAGGTGTGCCAAATTTCATTACTCTACTATTACTCCTTCTATTTTTGGCCACTCGTTATATGAAATCGCGACAGTGTGAGTAGTTAGGGCAGATTACATGCATTCCTCAGTAAAAAAATACAAGATAGGAGTATATTTTCAAAAATATATTCGATGTATAATGTTATATTCATGAAATTCTGATAAGAAAAATTTTAAATGAGTGATTTTCCCGGTCACGGTTGATTTAGTGTTAAATTTATGAATTGTTATTAAAAAAAAAAAAAAAAAATTTTGTTGTTTAGCAGCTGTCAAATGATTATTGAATAAGCTGATTTTCGTATGCCTGAACACTTAAAGTAATTTTGTCAATTAAACGAATATTGACTTAATTAAAATTCATGTCTGAACATGGTGTAATACCAATAAATTCGAAAGTTGAGAAAAAGCGCTTATTTATACAGTTCGAAAATATTTGTTTATCATTTTTATTGAAGTCGCCGTGGTCTAGTAGGTAGTGTTTTGGCTTATTAGACGAAAGTTCAAATCCCAAATTACCTAACAGTGATCTCACAATGAGCTATAAAAGATTGAAGATGAATTTATTAGCAGATTGTAATTTAATACGTGCCTGCATTAGAGGTTGAAATAAAGGGTGATTTTTTAGCTATTATCATTGAATTTTATTATCAAAATTCGTGCTCTGTTAAGAAAGATCATCGCGCGCTTTTTCCATTTTATGATCAGTTTAATCGACCCACTGAAGCAGAATTGTCGATTTTGGAGTGAAGATCAGCCAGAAGCATTGAAAAGCTACCGATGCTTCCAGAAAAAGTCACAGTGCTTCCCGAAAAGTGCGGTTTATGGTCTGGTGGCATCATTGGACCGTACTTCTTCAAAAATGCTGCGAATCGTAACGTAAATGTTAATGGTGAGCGCTACCGTGAGATGATATCCATCTTTTTTTGCCCAAAATGCAAGAGCTTGACTTGCATGACATGTGGTTTCAATAAAACGGTGCCACATGCCACACAGCACGCGTAACAATGGACATATTGAGAGGCGAGTTCGGTGAACATTTTATTTCACATTCGGGACTGGTTAATTGGCCGCCCAGATCGTGCGATTTAACGACTTTAGACTATTTTTTGGGGCTATGTTAAAGTTCACGTCTATAGCCCGCTTCAATTGACGCATTGGAAGACAACACTGAAGCATTTATTCGTGAGATACCGGCCGAAATGTTGGAAAGAGTATGCCAAAATTGGACTAAGCGGATGGACCATTTGAGGCGCAGTCGCGGTCAACATTTGCAAGAAATAATCCTCAAACATTAAATTATATGGACAGTACTATCGATTCAAATAAAGATTTCATGCATTTTTCTGAATTTTATGTGTTTTTTTTTAATTTTCCTATAGCTCTTAAAAATCACCCCTTAATTCTAATAAAAAAGTTGCATCTGATATTATTAGGGCAAAATTATTCTGTATTATTCATTTTTAATACAATGTTCCTTTTAATACAATGCTGTAAAAATAATCATCACACTATGTATTACTAAAAATACATTGTGTCCCATTCAAATGCCCAACAAAAACATTTTAAATATGCTTTCATTCTATTTACGTGTTTGTTCCATGTAGAAACAATTGGAAATAATCCAAAATTACAACAAATGGGTTCTATTCAAAGTATTTCTGACTCACTCCTTTGAACAATTTTTTGCTCTCTGGTCTGTTTGAAACTAAACAAAACGGAATTAAAACAAAGCATCACTGGATGTATCTCCCTAAATGTTAAAGAAAGACGCTTCGAAATAAACATCTTCAATGAGCAAGAGCTGAGACAACAATGATGGCCGAATAAAATCTAGTTCTTTACCCACTCCTATACAAAACGATAGCTAATGGTATAATATCTGGCAGAGAGATGGCCAATATTACTTGTTAATGTTTAAAAGCACAAAATAGATATAATTGTTATCTCTTAGATTGCCTAGCCTAATAACTGTTTAACTGGTCGTCTGTCTTGTCAAAAACATTACATTCGTTTGATGGTTTCATTAAAACTACATAAATGTAGGCTGTTGTAAAACGTTGCTGTAGCATTATGTATACATACGTACATATGTAAGACAATACGGTATTTAAGCTGTAAAAAAACTGCTGGGTAAAGTGTACGTGTATGGGCCATTTAGTAAAATTACGATTATATCTGGAAATTTTCATGTATACATACGAACATGAACATGTACGATGAACTTTATAGTTCTTAATTATTGTTGTCACCAACACCCATTCTTATCATCATAATGAAAATTAACTTTGCTTTTACCATCGCCAAGAACTGAATGTCATTTGTAGGTATAAGATTTTTTTTTTTTGTATGCATATTTATTTACGTATTTGTATCTGTAACAGTGCCTACTTTTCCTTCTTAAAGAATATACAAGAGATACAGAAACATATCTCACTTTTTTTTTACCAAAAAATTGTATTTCATTAAGAAGTTTTGACGTACTATGTACAATAACGTAGTCGCGTAGTTTCAAAACTGACTATAAAATGTAAAAAATTTAATATTGGATTCAAAAACAATAAATTTGAAATTATTATCGTGGCAGGAATTGTTAAGGGATGTGAAAACCTAAATATTTAAAATGTTTGTTTTATGATAATGCTCCTATTACACAGTGCGACAATCAAAATACACCCAGCTAATGACATAGCATAGGTTGTGAGTTTTGTTGAGTAGAACTCAAAAATATTTTTTTCTTGAACCCCCCAAAGTTGTTTTATTTGACAAAAATGGTATTTTTGATCTTTTTACAAAAATTATTGATTACCCAAACATCTTTTAACCTATTTTCAAAATCCAAAGTTCTTTCGAAAAGCGGACAGATGAGGCTTTAAAATGGTATAAACATAAACATATGGTTCAAACTTACATGTTATGAATTTTGTTAGGGTAAATTTGGAAAATATGATTTTTTTCTCATTTTTTTTAGTTTAGCTATTCTTAATTGTAAAATTTATTTCAAAAATATAAAATAAGTGATGGCATTTTAAAGTGCATTATCTTGTGAAGAGATTGACACTTGGTTTGATCAAATCGGACAAAAATTATCGTAGTTATTATTTAAATAGTATTTTGTTATATGTCACCTTATCAAATGAACTTTCAGTTCAAACATTTTCAAAAGTTTTGATGGATATTGATAGTTTTTCACAAAATGTGCGAATTTCACGTTTGCATGACTACCAGAAGTTGAAAAATATTTGCGTGTTTTGCAAATAGTATTATTTCTCTTTGTGCAAACATTGTCCAACTTCTGATGGTCGCCGATTAGATCAAGCGAAGTGTCAATCATTCCAGAAGATAATTTCAGAATGTCATCACTTATTTCATATTTTTTTATTAAAATTTGCTACTGTGAACGGACAAACTGGAAGAAATATGAAAAAATTTGCATTTGCCAAGTTTACCTCATCAAATCCCATTTCGTATTAAGCTAAATAATATATATATGTATATTGTTTTATAGGCCCATCGCCTCCCTTTCCAATAAGGTTTAAACTTCGGAAATCGGTTCAGAAATGTTTGTGTAATCAATAAATTCGTGCGTAAAGTCCAAAAAACAGTTTTTTGTCAAATAAACCAAGTTTGGAGGCTTCAAGAAATAAAAAAAAAAATATTTTTGAGTTCTACTTAGCAAAGCTCACAATCTACACTATGTCATTAGCTAGGTGTATTTAATTTTTTATTTTATTTTGTCGCATAGTGTTATTATTAATAATTATTATCTTGATATACTTAGCAAGAATATGATTATAAAAAAAGAATTTTCAACATCTAAGAAGATTTTTCCAATCACAGCTGAGCTTTTAAGCACTGATCACGGCAATAAAATTTCTTCACATTCTCCTTGAGTGCAAGTGATAAAATAAAAAATTCTTTGGACCTCAAAATGCCAAAGTATGTTTTTCAGTATGGCGCACATTGGGGGTTTTGATGCCTAAAATGGGAATTAATTGGAAAATGAAATTCTTGAGTACCCAATATTTTTTACGTGAACTGAAAGTACACAAAAATGTGGCTCTAGAAGGTACGGTCTTTTTGCAGCGTGAGTTTTTTGATATTTTTTTATCTTTCGTGAAAAAACCAAATTTTCAGTGTTTTCAAAATTAGTTCTCAGCAAGTTTTTAACCAAAAATATTAAAAAAAAAATATGGCGCCTTCAACAACAGACGATTAAGATTATATTTGCTTCGTTGTTTTTTAAGTTTATATAGTTTTGTTATTTTTAAAAAAAATTTTGTGAGGTTTATGAATTTGCAAATTTTGTAGCATACATACAGTTACACAGATAATTATACGTACCAGCCCTAAAAATCATTTTTTTAAAAAGTATTGAACTTCTAATCTAAAATTTCTTTACATTAGCGTCTGTAACGACACATTTACTTATACCCCATTTACACTACAACGAAATCTAGTACTTATGAGATTTCGAGCCAAATCTAGTTGATTTTAACTAGGTTTCCCATACAAAACAAAATCTACTTATTTAGTAGATTTCGGCGAAATCTACTCAAAATCTAGTAAAAATAGAAATGCAACTATGTGTTTTCCCATATAGTACTTAAAAATACAACGCTGCACTGGGAAAAAATGACATTTCAATTTAAAAATACATTTTCTAAATGTTGCAAAGGGTCCGCCAAATAACTTTTTTTTTTGAAAATGCTGTTAAAAAAAACTACTGAATATTTTCTCAAATTTCTTTTTTTATTTGAAAGTACAATCCTTTCGGTTAATAATGGAAAATAATTTCATTCAAATGGCTGCCTCGGCTGGCCATGCAGTAGCCTACAGAAGATGCCGATTTTGGCAAAAAAAAAATCATCTTTTCAGATGAAGCTCATTTTGATCTTGGCGGGTATGTAAACAATCAAAATTGTGGCATTTGGGGCACAGAAACCCAGCACGCATACATAGAAAAGCCGACGCATCCAAAACGAGTAACTGTTTGGTGCGGATTTTGGTCCAGAGGCATAATTGGGCCATTGGCCGTTACAGTCAATGGCGATCGTTATCGGGCCATGTTGAACGAATTTTTGTTCAAAAAGAGTTTCAGTAGTTTTTTTTTTAAACATTTTCAAAAAAAAAAAGTTATTTGGCGGACCCATTATTATTTTCTTTTAAATTTCAGTCAGCTGTTTTTGTTATTAAAATGAAATCTTGCTACTGTCAAATAAATCCAATGTAAACGATCTAGATTTTGAGCAAGATTTGAAATCTAATCTACTAGATTTCGCTGTAGTGTAAATGGGCTATTAAATAAAGAAAAAAGATTCCCAAAATCTATGAATTTGGGACTGCAGTTTGCTTAAAACCAATATGGCACCACAGAAAATTATACGTACGACGTATATTTCTAATACAATTTCTCCAAGGGTAGCCCGGTATATAAAATGTATTGTGAATAAAAATCCTAAGACTACAGCCGCAGAAATACGAAATACCTCGGAAAGTGATCACAATGTTATTGTGCATTCCGAAACAGTTCGAAGTGTTTTGAGAAAGAACGGTTTCCGCAGCCGAGTGCCGAGAAAAAAGCCACGATTGGAATTTGCCCAATAATATATGGACAAGTCCACTGATTTTTGGGCGAATGTAATATTTAGTGATGAGAACAAATATAATTTGTTCGGCTGTGACGGAAAACAAAAAATTTGGCGCAAAAATCAGTTGACTTGTCCATATATTATCATTTTTAAAAAAATGATTTTTAGGGGGTTACGTATAATTATCTGTGCGACTGTATATATAAAAATAGTTGTGGGTTAAGCATAAGACGCCTTGTGAAATAATAGAAAAAAATTTTTTTGAACTTTCTTGCACCTGATTAAAAAAAAAACAGAATATATATTTTTGCACCTATATAATTTTTATCTATTAAATATTTTGTATAAAATTATAAGAACATATTTATTCAATCATAGATGCAAACGTGAATACAATTTTTATTTCTCGAAGAGAACTTTATGAAATAATCGCAAATTCTGGATTTGAAACCTTTACTGAAAAAATTGCATTTCTTAAAGAAAAAATGCTTACACGTTTATAGCCAAGCAATAAAAAAATATAAAAGTTTTTGACGATACATTGAAAAATTTTTTTATTTCCCAATTGAAGAATCGCTGGAATGCATCTTATAGAGTTTCTGAGCGTACTGGTTAGATTTGTCAATAGGTTTCCCGCATCAATCTGGTGTTAAGCGTGGTAGATAGAAAGTTGATTTCGAGGATTCTAGTGAAAGAAGCAAAAACGAAAGACAAAGGAGTAAAGGAAAGAAAATTCCTCATCTTTGCTGGTGCAGACCAGAACTAATAAAGTACTCTTTAATACCAATAGGTCAGTTAACTTAGGAAGCGCAAGAAGCCCGAAACAAAGACTTCAAAAAGAAATGAAAACTTGTTTGATACTCAAAATGATTTATTTTAATTTGTATTAATATTTCTATGTTCAATTCTAATTTTAACTGGTTGGTAGATAATCTTTGAGAGTAGGATTATAAAACTTTGTCAGAATATATATTTTGATGCAGTACATCAGAATCAATAAAAAAACTCAATTTTGAATTTTTTGGTTGTTAGGTCGTTATGCATTTCAGATCACGACTTTTTTTTATTATGGATTTATCTTCTTTAAGCGAAATAAACCAAAAAAAAGTTAAAAAAGCAACCAGGAAAGCTCCCACGATTTAATTCCCATTTTAAGCATCAAAAACCCCATTGTGCGGCGGTTGTGATTGTTCGAGTAATTTAAAAAAAAATCAGATTTTAAATGAAAATATTTTCATATATATTTTGTTCTGTGAATAAATATTAAATTTATACGGTCTTTGTTTTATAAACCACAAATAAGTAAGAATCTCCAGTGGCTTAGGGGCAATTATTGTTCTATAATTTCTGTTTTTATTTCTGCTCCTGCTGCCGTTGCTATAGTTTTTATGGTACATTTAGCACATAAACATGCTACACAGTTGAACTGGTGGAAAGTTGAACAAAAAATAATAAAAAAAAACTAACGTTAAATAAAAATTCGTCGCAATCTTAATGTCCAAACCGCGTTGGGGGAAAGAAAGATGTTGCAGTGTAGATAAAGTAATAACAATAACTTCAGTAATGTTGGAAACCCCTAACGTTGGTCGTTGTTATTTTGCACCAAAACAGAAATTCCAAAACTGATGATTAAATGCAAAGAATGTAATATTGGATACAAAAACAATAAATCTTAAATTATTGTCTTGCCAGGAATTGTTAACGGATGTGAAAACCCAAATATTTAAAATGGTTGTATTATGATATTGCGCTTATTATTAATGCGTATAGCAGGTCAAGACTTCCTATACTAGGTAACAGTTACTTGGTTACACTTTTGTTCGTTTACTTTTATTAGCCATTTCTTCAAGCATTCCTTCACTAATACTCGTAATATTTGTTTCTCTAAGTACAACTGAAGAATTCTTTCAACAGAAGGCCACGGAAGTGCTTCTGCTAGCCGCTCAAACACAAAATTAGCATTCTTTCCGATAAATGACCAATGACCCTTATGATTTTTTTAATAAATCATAACCAAAACTATTTGCTTAAGTAATACAGTTTTTAAGAAAAGCTTAAAAAACTATTTTTTTCAATTAATACAAGCTTGAAGGGTTCGAAGATGTAAAAAAATCTTGGATTCTACTCAACTAAATGTGCAACAAAGACTATTATAGTTACTGGGGTGTATTTAACACGTTGACTGCCGACTACGAGATAACTCGTAGATTGCGTTCCCTTCAAGGTTGCCAACTACGAGTTATCTCGTACTCACTAAACCTGGCATTTTTTTGTAGCTACGAATAAAATCATAATATATCAGTCCTTGTATCGAAAATTGGCTTCTGGGAAAAGAACAAAAGTCCAGTGGCCAGTTTTCTGAACATTGCCGCGGCAGTTAATATGTTAATTTTTTGTTTTTTGTCGCATTGTGTTGTAAATCAGTTATTAATCAGTCAATCAGTTGTAAATATTTTTAATCAGTTATTTCAATGAATTTGTAAATTTTACTTTAATTACCGTAGTCGCCGTAGTCTAGTAGGTAGTGTGTTCGCTTATTAGACGTAAAGCCGGGGTTCGGACCCCAGGCCAGACATCAAAACGAAAATTGAAAAAAATATTTTGTTCTTCGTAGACATCCTCTCAGCAGAATTCTGGCAAAAACTCTGAGTGTAAATAAACTTGCCATGAATAAGTTTCTAATCTGTTGTTCGGAGTCGACGTTAAACTGCAGGTCCCGCCACTCACGTATAAAATTAAAGTACACAACATGAGCGATGTGAGAAGCTAGGCCGCAATCATGACTGAAGGGTTGTAATGGCCAATCATGACTGAATGCACACATACAAATAATCAGTATTGTATTTATTTACACCATATGGAATTGGTTTCTTTTCAACATTTCTACATTTGAATGGTAGCCTTAGTTCAACCAAAATTAGAAAGTTGTTTGTCATTTTTAATATTTTTTCTTACATTATGGAAATTGTCATCAATAACTCATGACAATGTTTTTATGTCATTTACAATTGTCGGTATGTTGTCGTTTATCAACATTTCGTTTCAATCTTTCTTATATTCCACAATTTAGATTATATTGTCTAGAAATTTAGCAAAAAAAATGTGATTCAATTCTTTTTTGCAGGATATTGATGACTATCAAGGATATATGTACTTATATTGATGATTACAGCAATGATGTTATAAATCAATTTTCAACGATTAAGGAAAAAACAAAATTTTTTATTGCTTTTTTGCTGTGTTTTACTTTCTGTCATATTCTTTCGGAAATAATTCCGTAAAATAAAACAATCAATCTTTATTTCCTCAGCTTTTTCTTTTTCTTTTATTTTTTCGGTTCTTATGTTTTTATAAATTTGGAAAAAATATGGAAAAAATAAAGAAATCCCAAGGTATTGAAACAATCAGTCGTTTATTATTATTTTTTTCTTGATCACTTTTGTCTGCCATTAATGGCGCTGACTTTTTGAGTGCTTTCAAGTTGATTGGCGCCGGTAAAATGCAGGCTAGTATATTAAGAGTTATTTTAAATTTAATACATACTGTTCCGTTTTTATCTTTTAACAACGTTTAAAATATGAGCTCGAAGATTGCAAATAAAATAAAAATAAATTTGTGTTCAGTTATAAATCAATTCTTTATTATTCGCATAGTTCTGTGTGCCACTTTTCACAACTTGATGTAAACAACAACAATTGCTTTTCTTTGTTATCATCTGTTTATAGAATTTGCATAAACAATAACAATCACCTAGTCATTATTCGACAGACCTTTGTAACGGAGATCTTCAAACCAAGTTTACTATCTTCAAACACACCGCGTCTTCACACAAGACTGACTGAAGTTCACTAACTCCGTCGCCTGCTTTGCCTTGCCTTTTATATGACAAAGTAAATGTTCTTGAAGGCGAACGTTTTTGATTTTTTTCTACAAATGTAAACATCGTTGTTTACGTTTATTATTGTAGTATTTTTGGTATATTTTTGTTTACTTTTTTACCATTTTTTATGCTGGTGTTTGTTGTTGTAATTTTGTTTACTTGTTTACCATTTTTTTATGCCCGTGTTTGTTGTTATATTAAGCAGCACGATAATTTGTAAACAGTTTTGTTCACTGCATAGTTTTGTTTTTGTAGATTTGTTTATAATATTAATGTTAAGCGATGGAAAAGCAAAACACCAGTATCTAGATTTTTCATTTTAGTAACATGCATAATGTATGTATGTATGTACTAGTCATACTTACACCTTTGTTGATGACACTGATTTTCTTTGCAAGCATGAGATTCTTTACAATTTTCAGCTGGTTGAAGCCCTGGGGTATTAAAGTGAACAAACAAAATTCTGTTCACGTAAAATTCACGTTATGACGAGAAATAATCACTTTCGTTCAGATAAATAACAAAAGTTGTACCTCAACGCTCACACTTAAAATACATTCAAATGATAGACGCCTGTTAAAAAAGCAAACTAATATTCATAATATATTGTACAACTCGTAGGAACTCGAACATTTGCAAGATATGGTCAAAATTGAGACTTTTGGTGTCATCTATGGAAGACAACGTCACATTACTGATATTCTGCACGAGCGATTTTAGGACGTGCACATTGCACTTAGAGGTGATGTGAACTGGGCCCGTTAAATTTTTTCTTGTGGGGTTTTCTCCAAGCCAACATAAATTCTACCTGATTTATACACCAGAGTTATGTAAAATGCGACATTTGTAATGCGTTCCACCAAACGAAGGCGTGGCAGACATTTGAACGATTTTGTATTTCACTAATAATGGCATCAATAGGTTTTTCAAAAGATTCGATAATATCTGATGTAGGTAGTGTGTTGGCTTATTAGACGAAAGGCCCGAGTTCAAATCGCAGGTCAGACATCAAAACGAAAATATTTCTTCGGCGACTTCCTCTCAGCAGATTTCTGGCAAAAACTCTGAGAGTAAAAATTGCCATAAAAAGCTTCTCAAAAATCTGTCGTTAGGAGTCGACTTTAAACTGAAGGTCACGCCTCTCATGTATAAAATTAACACACACAACATGAGTGGTGTTGAGATGCTAGGCCGTAATCCAGACTGAAGGGTTGTAATGGCCAATTGTGTACGTAATATCTGACACACACTGTTTTACGCATGTAATAAAATTCCCGTTACCATAAGAAATTAACAGTTGTGGTCATTAACGAAATGGGAACTAACCTACCCTAAAATAAGATATAATTTCAAAAAGCCTGTCAATAACATTGAAGGAACTGTGTTGGTAGCAAGTTAAGTTAACGTCTTAACACACGTGGTTAGAAAAATTGGAGATTGAACTGCAACGAATAAAATAAAAACGTTTAGGGCCATTATTACAACTTGCAGTTAACTAAAAGCAGGATTTTAACGCGCAGATAAATTGTTTTTCGTTATTATAAGTGGACAATAAGGCAGAAGTAAGCGTTAAGCTAAAGGGAGGATCATCATACCCCTAGCTTTTAAAGTTAAGTTTATGTTTGGACTTGCCATATTATATATTATTTTCAATATGGCAACTTCAAATATAAACAAAATGAGCAAATACATTAAAAAGAAAAGAAGCACGCCATTGCCACTATATTTAATTGAGCAGTGTTATTGACATTGCTACGGCCTTGCCATATTTTTGAAAGAGTTAATATTATTTAATCATTAGCTTGTAATAACGAAAATAAAATAGTGGTAACTTTAAAGTTCACTTTACCTTACCTTTAACTAAACCCAACTTTAACGGCAAGTTGTAATAATGGCCCGTTAAAATATAATGTTTTCCATTGCACTACATACTCTTCAAATTTCTTCACTGCTTTATAGAAACGGAAAGAAAAAAAAAGATCTTTAAAAATGGAATAAAATAAAAACAAAAAAGTAGTGGAACAACTCATGATTTACTTGCATTGTTACGCTGTACCAAACTGGCGACAGTGGTGTACGACAGTAGTACTTATAGCAACTGTGGTGTACAGCAGTAGTACTTATAGCAGTTATAATATTTACTTTTATTGTATTTGCACAGAAGAAATAAAAAAAACTCAAAATCACAAAACAGAAAATATAGTATGTCAAGCAACTTTAATTGCCTTAAATGGAGTGGATGTATTTTATATTCATCATTTTATTTACGATATTTATATTCCATTTTTTAAACGTCTTTCAAAAAAATCTAAAAGGAATAAAATAAGAAAACAATGCAATTAAGTCACGAAATAGAGACTGGTCTTGATTAAAAAGGAAAGCTGATAGCGTAAAAAAATAAAAGAAATCATGTTACTTTCAAACCTTATTTTTGAAACCTTATTTTGACGATGTGATGGAGAAAATATAAATGCCGCTAAAAACTTTAATTTACATTTCAACGTGAGCTTCAAATCCTTTCATGTACTAACATTTTATGGCAGAGATTAAGACGTAACTTCATAAATACGCACAATTAGAGTATAGGCAGAAAAATGTAGAAATATGGACATATTTACATGTCTTATAAACTATCTCACACCAGACTGGCGAAGATTATTGCCGCAATATTTTAAAAACTACTACTTAATAACACTATGCCACAAAAAACATCCGAGTAACTACATAGTCTAATTTGTACATTTGGTTAAGTAGAACTCAAATATATTTTTTTTATATTTCTCGAACCTTCCCAAATTGTTTTATTATTTAAAAAAAAAAAAAAAAAAAAAAAAAAAACTGTTGATATGAACTTTTCAAATTAATTTCATTGGTTACTCAAACATTTTAAAAGTCTTATGAAAACAAAGAGTTAAATTTAAATTGTATGTATGTATATGTTATAAGTTTCGATCGATTAAGCTTACAAAATGAGATTTTTCGTTAAGTTTCAAGTTCGACCATTTCTAATTACAAAATTCAACGTTTTAAAGGTCCATCCCTCTCCTTTCTAATAAAGCTTAAACTTTGGATATCGGTTCAGAAAAGTTTATGTAATCAATAAATTTGTGCGTAAAGTCCAAAAAACAGTTTTTGTCAAACAAACCAAGTTTGGAGGCTTCAAGGAATATAAAAAAAATATTTTTGAGTTCTACTCAACAAAACTCACACTATGTCATTAGCTAGGTGTATTTATTTGTGTATTGTGTATATTTGTGTATTTCTCTTGACTGTCATAGGAAAAATGAAAACGTCAGAAAAACGTATGAGTCGATGGGATAAATAAACAAGATAACTGTTTTGCAAATACTTCAGTTAAAAGAATACTCGTACATAAAGAAAAGAAACGGGAAAAAACAAATAAACAAGCAACTAGTTCCTGCAGCCCAAAGGTTGTACAAATTGTGTATACAAAACTGTTTTATGATATCTAAAGGAAGAAAAAAATAAACATTTCCTTCAAAGAATATTTACCAGAATTCTGTATTGTCAAAACACCTGTAGCGTATTCATAGACCATAGAAATACATGTATGATATGAACAAAAAATCTCTAATTATCTTCTAATTGGTGTCTAGTGGAGATAAGGATTTTAATAATTTAAGAAATGAAGAAGAATGAACATGGACGAAGTGCTCTGCACACATTCTTACATACATAATTAAATTTTGATGCTGTTTTGTAACAATTACGGGATCGATAAACAACGTAAATTATTAAAAGTTTACAACATTTTTTGTAATGTGATTTTTCAATTCAATTTAGAATCTTCGAATGTGCAGCATTTCTAATATTTTTTTGTATCAAGTTTGTTTAAATTTTTGTGACGAATTTTTTAAGTTTTTAAAGTATTAACTTCTCAATAAAGTGTGAAATATATTCGTATTCACACGTACAATGCTTTTTATTTTAATAAATCTTAATTCATTTACTCTATCTAAGAATTTTTACTCAAGTTATCGTTTGTCTAATATGAAGTGGATGCAGTAGTATTAGGTAAATAATTTTTTTGTTTTTATTTAATGTTAGATTTTGTGGCGGATTTCTTTCACACATTCTGTATGTAGGCGTGTTTGAGAACTTTGTTGTCTAAAGGAAGTTTCCCGTTATCGTTTGTTTTCCTCTTTTTTATGGTACAGCGAAAATGGCAAGCAAAGTATATTAAACAAGTCTAGTCACGTTTTAGAAATATCAAAATATGCTTTCACATATTTCCTTTACTTTATCATATGACAGAATTTCTTTCACATCTTGTCAAGAAAAGGGTTGATTTTATCTCGAACATTACATTGAAATGTCAATTAAATGTTACATCTTGTAATAACAAAAACTGTTAAAAGCAAAAAACAGAAACAGAACAAGAAACAGATATTAAAAAAAATCTTTTTTTGGTTTAAAATTTGAAATAATAAAGTTTTTTATATTTTTCTTAAAATTTTTTTGAAATAAAATATTTTATTGGTATCTATATATATTCGATCTATTCATTATATTTTCATTAAAAAATTAATTTTAAAGTTTTAGAAAATTTTATTACGATATACCGAGTTTCAAAATTAAGTAAGGGCCATTATTACAACTTGCCGTTAAACTTGGATTTAGTTAATGGTACCTTTAGCTAAAGGTAAAGTAAAGTTACCTTTAACTTATTTTCGTTACTACAACTTGCAGATAAAATAGAGTTAACTATTTTCAAAAATATGGTATATCGAATATCGATAAAACTGCTCAATTAAACAAGTATTTTTTTAAACGCAGTGGCAGCGAAGGGCCCTTTTTTAGTTGTTGTGTTTCCTCATTTTGTTTATATTTGCTGTTGTCATATTGAAAGGCAAGTTCAAATATAAACTTAACTTTAAAATTTACCAGTAGGCCGATATTCCCTTTAGCTTAACGCTCTCTTCTTTCTTATCGTCCACTTAGAATGAAAAGCAATTTATCTGCCCGTTAAAATCCTTACTTTAGTTAAGGGAAAGTTGTAAAAATGTATTAAAACTCATTTTTTAAATGTTCAATGATTACAAATTTCAATTCTTTTAGAAGAATGAAAAATTTGATTAAAGTATTATTTAGGAATTGTGAAATACGCTTTAGGTTAGGTTAGGTGAGGTTAGACGACGTGTACTTATCAACTGTGACAAGTACAGTACCTGGAGGTCGAATTGACCCATTGTTCAACATCCTAACTTCTCACACCACTCGTGTTGTGTGCGTTAATTTTATACATGAGTAGTTGGAACTACAGTTTAAAGTCGACGCCGAACGACAGATTTTTGAGAAGCTTTTCATGGCAATTTTTACTCTCAGAGTTTTTGCCAGAAATCTGCTGAGAGGAAGTCGCCGAAGAAATATGTTCATATTTTCGTTTTGATGTCTGACCTGGGATTTGAACTCGGGCCTTTCGTCTAATAAGCCAACGTTTTAAGTAATGTGGAAAATAGAAAATTGTATTTAAATTTTTAAAATTAATACCTACATATATAATTGGTTATTGTAACCCTTCAGTCCGGATTGCAATCTATTTTCTCGCACCACTTATGTTGTGTGTGTTAATTTTATACATGAGTGTCTGCAGCTACAGTTTAAAGTCAATTGCTAACGACAGATTTTTGGTGAAACTTTTCATGGTAATTTTATTTACTGTCAGAGTTTTTGTCCGAAATCTACTGAGAGGAAGTCGCCGAAGAAATATTTATTATATGGGTGTCATTCATTATGTAAGGACAGCATTATTGACAGGGCTAAGAAGACGACAGTAGCGTTCTACAATTCCAAAAGAACCATAGGCAAGGTCTGGAGTCTCAGACCAACAATCACTTACTGGTTATATCGGACCTTAGTGGAGCTACATGTTTAGTGGATGGTGTACAAACACCAACGTCACTGCCGACTGTTAGCCATAGTACACTGGTAGTCAGCTATTCTGATAACCAGTGCTATCTGTACCACTCCAACCAGGGCTTTATTTACTACACTTAAGACAGAGGTGTTGGTTGCCTGGTCCAACCAGGACTACGAATATGCTGATCTTTTGTGAGGACATAGACATATTAGACATATTTCTGAATAGAATATTCGACTTTAGAATTTCAACTAAGAACTTCTGGCCTGAAGATACGGAGATTCCTAATGAGACCATTTACAATTGCACTGATGGGCATGTGCTGGGATTAAAAGAATTAGAAGAGGACTGTCCTTAAATGGTACAGCGACCCTCTTGGTAGGCATGTAGAAGGCGTCGGCATTCCAGCAAATGAGTTCTGCAATAGCTGTGAGCTAAGGGGAAGGAGGAGACTTCTCTTTCATCTAAATTGTTAAATTATGAATATATACATTGAAGACTTTTTAAAAGAAAATATGTGCACAAGTGCATTTGGTTGAGTTGTTAGCTATTTTTATAGTCACCTATATATCGGGTCCACCATCTAACGTTTTTTTTCAACTAGTGCTTATTTCGTGAATGGTAACACTTAGCTCATGCCAGATTTTACAGATAATTAGTTTTATCCTTCCGCGGAACGAATATGGTTGTGTATACGCTTGAACAACGCTGGGAAATATTGCTACTTTTTGGCAAAAAAGATCGTCTTTTCAGATGAAGCTCATTTTGATCCTGGCGGGTCTGTAAACAAGCAAAATTGTCGCATTTGGGGCACAGAAACCCCACACGCATACATTGAAAAGCCAACGCACCGAAAACGAGTCACTGTTTGGTGCGGATTTTGGGCCATTTTTCTTCGAAAAAGAGCAAAGAGTGGCCGTTACTGTCAATGGCGATCGTTATTGGGCCATGTTGAACGAATTTTTTTTCACAAAAATTGAAGAGGAGGATATTGGCAACATTTGTTTTCAACAGGACGGCGCTACGTGCCACACAGACGAAGATACACTCGATGTTTAGCGCCCTGTTTTTGAAGATCGCATTATCAGCCGCAGAGCTGATGTCGTTTGGCCACCTCGAAGGTGCGAATTGACACCATTGGACTCTTATTTGTGGGGTGCCGTCAAAGATAAGTGTTACGCCGACAAGCCAGAGACAATTGACGCTTTAAAGAAACAATATTCGTGAAGCCATTTGTGAAATACAGCAGCACACAATCGATTATGTGCTTAAAAATTGGACCGATCGTGTAGGCTACTGCATGGCAGCCATTTGAATGAAATTATTTTCCATTATTAACCGGAAGGATTATACTTTCAAATAAAAAAAGAAATTTGAGAAAATATTCAGTAGTTCTTTTTTAAAGCATTTAAAAAAAAAGTTATTTGGCGGATCCTTTATATATATTTCGAACTCATACAACGTTAGAGAGAACAACCTTTTTAAGAACGTTTAAACTATAAGTTCATTGATTGCAAACAAAAAATAAATTTGTGTTTAGTTTCAATTAAACCCTTAATTGTTCGCACTACTTTTTTATGCCACCGTTTACAACTTGATGAATCCAACAATAATTTACTTTATTCATTATTCTTCTTTACACTTCTGTTCGTGTACACACTAACGAATGTTCGGTAGATCTTTACCACGACGATCTTCAAACCACGATTGTTTCCGTTATATGCAACGTGTCTTCACACAAGACTGACTGAATTCTTAACACCCATTGCCTGCTTTATCTTGCCTTTTTATCAGTCTGATGAAGGTTCTTGAAGTCGAACTCTATTGCGACTTCATTGTTTTTTCTGTATTTTGTTCACGTTGTTTGTTGTTGTGTTCGCGCTTATTGGTCTATACCCTTTTCTTTATTATTGATGTTGTGGGCTTGTTTGTAAACAAATTCATTGTATTTGTTTGTGTAGCTTTTGTCAGTCATTTTAATATTAAGCGATGTTACACCGTGTCCATTTTCGTAACAATATTTATAGACCTTCTGTTAACTTCCACTACTAAAATCAGTCAGAGTAGTAGCTTTAGGAAAATCATCTGATGATAGGTCCAGCCTTTAGGGCTTTAACTTTTTGTTATCGTGAATTTAATTAAATCAAAACTTATATTATAGTTTAAATATCAGTGGGTTGGTTGCTCGTCACTCCATGTGTTAGCCATGAGCTCTACAAATTTCGGTTCCAAAGTGGAGTGTAAGAATTTCATCTAATTCTTGCAGATAGCACTATTTACTGTACAATAGACAAACGTAATATCATATTTAACGGTGTATGCATTTCGTTTTAACATCGCCAAAAGCTCTGCCGCTGTGATGTTTGATGCCATACCTGTTGTTAGCTTTTAAATTTTACAAAACTTTAATTTACTCTAGATTCGATTAATGTAATTGAAATAAAAGGAATGGTTTACATTATTTAAATAAATACACACTTTTTTGATAACACTGATCTATCTACATAATTCACATTCCTTTATTGACGAATATCAATGTTTCAGTGTTCAAAACCACTGTGTTTGGCCTCGAACTCTCATTCTGCTACCGACGACTCAGTACCCAACACTGGATGGCAGCTCATTGTTCTCCTGTTTAGACAGCCTTATTGCACGTCTGGTAACTTCACGATTTTCTACATAGTTTTGTTGTTGTATTTTTAACGTTTGTTTTCTATATATTATATATGTATATTATCATGTTGTTGCGTGTGTAGGTCATATATCGTACGATTTTAGTGGATAATTCATTGTTTGTGTGGCTTGTCTTGTTTGACTCGAAAATTGTTATTTTTTCTTTATTTTTTATGCACAGATAAATACTGTGACAAAATACCCCGAAAATAAGCAGCATTACGCACACTCGTTTTAATGACATTCGAAATAAAAAACGAATACAAATTGAACATGTTTCAACAATTTAAGAGTTTTTTTAAACTTAGCGGCTCATAAAGTTTTATGAGAAAGGCAAAAATATTAATGTGCCAATATTGAAATACATGTGTTTGTATTTGTATAAAAGGATAAATATAAACATTCGACTTATTTACATTCATGCCATTCAACTGAATTCGTGCGGCCTAATATTCGCAATTATTTACAGACATGTATAGCAGTAGAATATGTCCTTTCAAACTGAACCTTAAAATGTGAATGAAGACGTGAATTTTTGTATGTCATACAAAAAAATATTTCTGACACATCGCGTACGTAGGAAAAGTAGGCTTGTCTGTAGTCGTAGAGCATGTAAGTAGCTGGCAGAAGATGTAAGTCAACGAATAAATAAAGTATTAATTACATAAATTACATAAATCTTTTTTTTTTTTGACTTCTAAAGAATTCAACAATTTTTTGTAGTCTTATCTATGAAGGAGTTTACTAGTGAAATGAGGAATTTAACACATAATAAACATTTCTTTTATATATAAATTCATCCTTAAATCAATTATTTGAGTGGACTGTTAACAATTTCAACTCCCTTAGACCATTTTATTAAAAAAAATTAATTTTTACACTCGGATGTGGGAGTTTTTAATGGAGATATGATTTCTTAATGCAAAATACTAATATTTAGAACCAGTTAGGTAGGTTGCAGACAAAAACACCAACATAATCGTGATACACGTAAGCTATCAAACAGCGCACAACAAGCTTCCCCACTAAGAGATACCAACCATTCTGGCATAAACCATAAAATATTGGGATATTGGGCTTACAAATGCTAGAAAATATTCCACCATCGGCATCGCCTCAGAATACATTTGTGACTATTTTTTCCTGTGTATTATGTTCTTCAGCCGTAATTGATATGACATTTTTGCCTATTTCATTACCTTGGCCTTCAATGCAATGAAAGGCATTGGCTTATCCAAGTTTATGGTGTTTAGTTCTTCAGTGTGTAGAGAACAGTCGTGGTTTGAAGATCTTTGTTGTAAAGATCTGCGTTGTAAGCAAAGAAGAATAGCGAACATGCAATTATTGTTGGATTCATCAAGTTGTGGCACACAGTTGCACACAAAACTGTGCTAACAATAAAGAATTTAATTGAAACTAAACACAAATTTATTTTTACCGAACAGTTGTTAGTGCTCACACGAACAAAAGTGTAAAGAAGAATATCGAACTAAGCCAATTGTTGTTGTATCATCAAGTTGTGGACAGTGGCACTCAAAATAGTGCGAACAATAAAGAATTTATTTGAAACAAAACACAAATTTATTTTTATTTTGTTTGCAATGAACGAACTCATATTCTAAACGTTTTTAAAATGGTTAAAACTTAACAATATGTTCGGATTATGTAGAATTATTCAATTACTTCGTAGAATTAAAAAGTAACTCACACCTTATACATTTAAAGTCTAAAAATCTTCAGATATTGTAAAAATCAAAAATAAGTTGCATTCAGAACTGCTATATTTTAATTTAGTTTAACATTTGACATTATTGTGAAAAACTGTTTATAAATAATTTCAAATGTATGTTCCAAATTTAGCAGTTACTCTTTTAAATTAATTTCCCTCCTTCTTTTTTGAAACTTAACGGGAGGAGAATCTTTTTGTTTTTTCTTGTTGTTAATTTAATTTGAAAGTGCCTTCAAGCCTTAAAAATAATAATTAATATCTTTTGCAGAGTTTGAGGCATTTTAATTTTGTGTTCATTTTCTACAAGTTTTTTTTAAAACATGACCACTCTCTCTTATATTTGCTTTAATATTTACGATAATTCACCATGAAGTCAAGTTTCGTGTACTGTACACGTGTTTGTTATTTAACGAGACTTGCTTGCATTGACGCTACAGGCCACCAAATCTGTTTTCAATTTGTTGAGCGAAAGTTTTGTATCCACTTTTTGCTCATACATTTTCCTCTTATTTTTAACGTTAAAACTTTTCCTCAAATGTGTTCTTCGTTTCATTACACGCGAAAGGGTAACTTTTAAGTTCGCCTTTGGATAAAATATATGTATAAAAATACTTTCTAATAATTTTGTTTTCCATTTTTTTCTTTGTATGTAACTTTTTCGGGTACACTTCAGGCCCTTAAACAGTTGTTTTATTTTGGGTTTCCACGAATTTCTAACTTTATTAAGGGATGGGTAGGTATGTGGCATCCTTTAGTTTTCGTTTAAAGTAGAGATGCCAAAAAATAATGTGATTGTATTGGTGAAGGAACAAGAAATACATTGTGAGAAAAATTGACTAAATTAGAATATATCTGCCTTGCGCTCCTGGTTGTCGTATTAAATCCATTATTTGTAGCCAGTATAATAAGAAGCAAAAATATTTTTTTAAAGCGGTCAAATAGTATTTCAGACAAAAACGTCTTTCAGCTTGTCCTTGCTTTTGAATGAATCCTGCTACTTTTAAACGATTTGAAATGAATGACTAATACTATGTTAAGATATGCACTTTTATTGAGCCAATATTCGATTTATTGAGTGAAATATTTTAAGTATTCAATAATCATTTGACAGCTGGTAAACAAAACAGCTGGTTGTTTCAACAACATTGCTCTTATTTTGTTTTTTGTTTTGTTGTTTTTTTTTCAGAAAGTGTTCAGATAATTGTAATATACGCATTGAAAATACTTATGACAGTGATGCATTCTAAGTTTTACTCATTATTTAACAATTTGCGTATTTATTGCGCAATAATTAATTGAAACTTTATATGAAATATTGAGCTCAACAATGGCGTTTATTGCGATTCATAGATGGGCACTTTGCAGTACCAGTAAAATTTCAGTAAAAATTGATTTTTACTGATTACTGAAAAAAATTTCAGTATTCAGTAAAATTTTACTGTTAATGCAATCTAAATTTGAATGAAATTTAAATAAAATTTAAATGAAAAAAAGTAAAATTTTACTGTTAATGCAATCTAAATTTAAATGACATTTAAATGAAATTTAAATGAAATTTAGATTGCTTTACCAGTCAAATTTTACTGAATACTGAAATTTTTTTCAGTAATCAGTAAAAATCAATTTTTACTGAAATTTTACTGGTACTGCAAAGTGCCCATCTATGTTGCGATTTACGCAATAAAGGTGCATATTTCAACACCGTATAAGACTATACACATTATCAACCAACCCAATATATTTTGGGTAAATAATGAAGATCAATTTTCAGCTCTATAAACCTCTATCTTATAACAGCTGCTATTGCAGTTCCTTTTGAATAAATCAATCACCCTTATTAAACACCTTAATCACATTCCTACAAACAAATAAAGGGTTTTTAATTTTGTTACTTTTTCTTAATATTTTTTTTTTCTTTTTTCATTTCATGAATTAAAAATATAATTTGTATTATGTATCATAATTTATATTATTTAATCAGATAAAACCTTTAGTTAAAAATTTTGTTAATTTTTTCTGTTGGATTTTGAAAAACAAAATGTCCGCCTGTGTATCCTCTAAAACCTAATCTTGCTGACTTGAGCCTGTGAGGCGCATTTGGATGATACATACCGCAACTAAACTTTATGACTTCTATGGTGCTTCTCTTCTTCCAAAATCCGTACGCAATTTTCGCACACATTCTGCAGCATTACCATGATTTTCAAAGTAATGTCGCAATATTTCCCAGCGTTGTTCAAGCGTATACACAACCATATTCGTTCAGCGGAAGGATAAAACTAATTATCTGTCAAATCAGACATGAGCTAAGTGTTACCATTCACGAAATAAGCACTAGTTGAAAAAAACTTTAGATGGCGGACCCTTTATTTTACATACGTTTTCGAAAATTCAGTAAAAGTAAATTTTGAATTATTAAATATTTCCATCTGCTAGATATTTTATAAGGAGTCGAACTCTTTGTTATAAAAAATATGTTAAAACGTGTTCCTTTAGCAAAAACCGTGGTTTTTATATATAGGTCTTAGGAGCTCATGTCAGTAAAATATATTACATTTTTATATCAGTAAGATTAGGGTTAATTTATATTGTAATATCACATATTGAGTTTACGCGACACGTGCATGTAGCACGGCTTGCGTTACGGTTTGCTTTATTTGTTATTCTTCATTACACTTCTGTTCGCGTACACACTTACAAATGCTCGATAGATCTTTACAACCACGATATTCAAACCACGACAGTTTTCTTCACACGCAATGCGTTTTCACACAAGGCTGACTGAATTCTTACTACTCGTTGCCTGCTTTGTTTTGCCTTTTTATATGCTCGCGTCAACAGTCTGATGAAGGTTCTTGAAGACGAATTACTTATCTATCCCCTTTTCTTTCATAGTGATGTTGTTGGTTTACTTGTAACAAGTTCGTTGTATTTGTTAGTGTAGCTTTTGTTTATCATGTTAATGTTAAACGCTGTTTCCATTTTCGTAACAATATTGTAGAATATTGAACAATATTTATTATATAGGTAACTTCTTGCTATCATTAACCAAATATTATTGGCTGTATCTATAAGTTTAATACAAGTGATTGTTTCGCCATTCTTTCCGCATTGTATAATGCGACACTTGTGGGTAAACACCTCATCCTAAGCTATTACAATACTATCATAATAATTTATAACGTTGGCATCGATTTTGTAATCATCATAAACAACAGTGTTCAGGAGATAAAAAAATCATAAAAGAAAAGCTGAATTCAAATTAAATACTAATTTTCGATTGAAAGAAAATATTGTACTTCAGTTAATAACGAAGTTTCCTTTTGTTATACTCAAGTGTATCTTTGTGGAAAGCAGGGAAAATGTGAAACATTTGTTTCTATTGGTATCATCTAACATCTTTCAGCAGACATCTATCAAAAGAATTAAAGAAAAAAAGACTTATAATATTAACTTAAACTTGTTAACTTAAAGAGGCATTAATTACACGGTGCGACATTCAAAATACACCCGGCTAATGAACTCAATAAAATTTTTTTTTATATTTCTCGTACCCTCCAAACTTGTTTTATTTGACAAAAACTGGTTTTTGTTCTTTTCATACAAAATTATTGATTACACAAACATTTCTCAACCTATTTTCAAAATCCATAGTTTTTTGTAAGGACGACATGTAAATGAGCCTTCAAAATGGTATACATAAACATTTTGTTCAAACTTATATGTTATGAGTTTTGATGGGGTAAACTTGGAAAATATTGAAGTCGCCGTGGTCTAGTAGGTAGTGTGTTGGCTTATTAGACGAAATGCCCGAGTTCGAATCCCAGGCCAGACATCAAAAACAAAATACAAAAAGTATTTCTTCGGCGACTTCCTCTCAGCAGATTTCTGGCAAAAACTCTGAGAGTAAAAATTGCCATGAAAAGCTTCTCAAAAAATCTGTCGTTCGGAGTCGACTTTAAACTGTAGGTCCCGCCACTCATGTATAAAATTAACGCACACAACATGAGTGGTGTTGGGAAGCTAGGCCGTAATCCTGACTGAAGGGTTGTAATGGCCAATTATGTATGTATGTATGTAAACTTGGAAAACATAATTTTTTTTCTAATTTTTTCTAGTTTGGCTATTATTAATTGCATAATTTACTGTAAAAAAATAAAATAAGTGATAACATTCTGAAAGTGCATTATCTTGTGAAGAGATTGACATTTCGTTTGATCACATCCGACAAAAATTACCGCAGTTATTATTTAAATAGTAGTCGTGTTATATTTTTATATATGTACATATATCATCTAATCAAGTGAACTTTTAATTCAAAAATTTTCAAAAGTTTTTAAGAATCATGATTGTTTATCGCAAAATGTGTCGATTTCACGTTTGAACGGCCACCAGAAGTCGGCTAATATTTCTGTTTTTTGCAAATATTATAATTTCTCTTTGCGCAAACATTGTTTAACTTCTTGTGGTCGTTCAAACGTGAAACTGACAATAAGACAATTAGTTTTTAACAGAAAATATCACACCGCATAAATCAACAATATTAGCGTAGTACAAAGAAATCATATACGCAACAATTGCTCCAATCAATCGACTGATTTATTCATCTTAATGAAAACAGTCTCCCAAGCAACTATCAATTTCAGGAACAAAAATAGGAATGCATATTCCACGTTATGCCTGTTGGCTGCTATAAAAAACAAGAGCCAGCTTGTGAAGGCAAAAAGATAGAGAGTCTATGGTGTAAATAAGCAAGGTAATCGATTTTTGCAAACTCCGTAACTAAATTATATACAGTAGGAATAAAAAATCTGCGTACATCAACGTAGCTTAGGAACTTCAAAATATAAAATTTTCAAAACTTAATTTTCTTTTTTAAATCTAAAAGGTTTTAATTTATTGTATAATTCTTGGTAATAACAACAAAATAGACAAAAATATTGTTACGAAAATGGAAAAACACCTTCCACATCGTTTAAATTGTAAACAAAAGCTAAAAAAACAACAATGAACTTGTTTACATAATAAACAAAAATATACCAACAAAAAACCAGTATAAAAATAGATACAAGTAAACAAAAAGGCAACACTGCAAGTACAAACATGTTTACATTTATAGAGATTTCGCGAATGCGAAGTCATTCTCCTTCAAGAGCATTCATCAGACTGTTTACCCTGCGATATAAAAGGCACGACAAAGCAGGCAACGGAGTCAGTAGAAATTCAGTCAGTCTTGTGTGAAGACGCAGTGTGTTTGAAGAGAGAAATCGTGGTTTGAAGGTCTCCCTCACAAAGATCTGTCGAACAATTGACTGGTGATTGTTATTGTTTATGCGAAGAGTGTGAACAGAGGAATAAGAAACAAAGCAATTGTTGTGGTTTACAGCAAGTTCTGAGCAGTGGCTAAAAGAATTGTGCGAACAATAAAGAGACTAATTAAAACTGAACACAAATTTATTTTTATTCGCAATCTACGAGCTCATATTTCAAACGTTTTTAAAATGTAAAAACGTAACTATATTTAATAAAAAAAATACACAAGAAAGTCAGTGTTAATGGCGGTATCTCGCTTTTATAATTGTTACTAGGGTATCTTTTGCATTTCAAATTCTCTGCCAATTTTTAGCTGTATTTCTGCTTTAGCACCTATGATTATATTGAATTTACTTCATGATTCCTAATTTTCTTTTTTAATGAATTCCACAGATACTTAATGGAATTGAAGTCGGTTGGTTGAGGAGCCATCCATATTGTTTCGTGACATTCTAAAGGAGCCAGTGTTTCACTAGATTAGCGGTATATTTCGGATCGTGATCATGAAGATCATGATCAAGTTAGGAATTTTAATTTCCCCTCTCACCCATCATTATTTCAATAAAGTAATATGTATATTACCATATATGTACTGCTAACCATTACAGCATCATCATTACGTATCTAGTAAGTGGTAAACAAAAGTTGATTCTAGAGAACTGCATCGCTTTTTGTCCACAAAAATGTAATATTTCCTATCATTCGAAAAAAATACCTTTTCCCAGAACTCTGGAGACTTCACACACGTTATTCACTTTTACTTTTAATGGGCAGTGTCATCACAAACTGTTTTTAAAGAACTATTTCGACATCCTTTTGTATTTTGAAAGCAGTCATATTAATAAATTTTTAAATAGTGTGTACGCTGACTTTTTATATCTAGTGTATGTGCAAACAAAACTTCATTTTGTATTGTTTGGCACTTTCATTGCATACGATTGAGTTAGATGTGTAGATGGGCGGCGAGTTTTACGGCCTTTTATAAACCGTAACCAATTTAGCATTCAGCTATCGGTCGTTATTGCTTTTGCATTCGATTTAATATTTTTTTTAAGCATGAAAATTCTCTAACTACGGATATTTCAATATTTTATGGTGAGAAATTGTGGGAAATGAAAAAGAAAAACTTTTATTTATTATTATTACCTTTAAGATTAACTTTGACAACGTTTGATTTTTTAACCATTTGAGTTTTAAAATGTATAAAAACAAAAACTGAAAGCGATGAAAAGCAAGGAAATAGAAAAATAACAAAGCGCGCGACAGTGGGTAGTTAAAGTGCAGTTTTAAGTAAAAGAAGGTATGCCAATCTTTCACCATAAGATTCAACATTTTTTGTAGAGCAATAAGTAAGTAAGACTTAAAACCAAAAAGAAAATTTTAATATTTCTTGGCTACACATTTTACAAAGTCATTGACTTTCGAGAAGAACCGAGACTTGTGCAAAAATTCATACATACATACATAATTGGCCATAACAACCCTTCAGTCAGGATTACGGCCTAGCTACTCAACACCAGTCATGTTGTGTGCGTTAATTTTATACATTAGTGGCGGGACCTAGAGTTTAAAGTCGACTCCGAACGACAGATTTTTTGTAAAGCCTTTCATGGCAATTTTTACTCTCAGAGTTTTTGCCAGAAATCTGCTGAGAGGAAGTCGCCGAAGAAATATTTTCATATTTTCGTTTTGATGTCTGATCTGGGATTCGAACTCGGGCGTTTCGTCTAATAAGCCAGCATACTACCTACTAGACCACGTGCAAAAATTACCTTATGTAAATAGCATTCAGAAAATCCTTGGCTTACTCTTGGATTTTTGATGACAGATTCAAAGAGTCTACAAATTTCTATAATTAATATATGGCAGTTGTCCCATATTTTCATTAGTCGCGCGAATGGAAGGCGGTACTAGCTAAAATATACCTAAACTGTGCAAAGATTATATGTTCAGGCATTTGAGTCACTATTCGTTTAATTGACAAAATTATTTTAAGGGTTCAGGCATAAGCAAATCGGATGGAAAACAACAGCCGCAATATTTTATGTCGATTAAACTGATTATGTATAATAACAGATTATAAATTTAATACTAAACCTATCTTAACGGGTCAAATGACTCTATTTTATTTATTTATTTTATATTTTTTTCTGATAATTTTTTGAATAACATCGCGATTTGCCCATACAAAGTATTTTTGAGTATTTAATCTCTCGTATTTTTTTTATTTATTGCAATAGATAACTGAAATTGTATATGAACTATTGAGCTCAATAATGTCTGCATGCCTGAACACCATATCTTATATATAAAAATGAATGTGTGTTTGTTTGTATGTTTGTATGTTTGAAGTTTATAGACGATTAAACGGCTGAACCGATTTTCTTGAAATTTTCACAGTATCTTCCTGTATGTCTGGAAGGAGTTATAGGATACTTTTTGTATTGATATTCCAAATGAGCGAGAGGCCATGCCCACGTATGCTCCATACTACATACTTAATATTTAATTGCATTTGAAATATATTACTCATACGCATAGTTACCCTGACAAGTATGCAATAAAAAATCTATGAAACTTTATGGAATTGGATATCACTCATACGGCACATATGTAATTTTTTTAATGAATTTTACATCTATATAAACAAGAGTGAATGTGCGCTTATTTGTTTGGGGGTTTGTTTGTTTGAAGTCTATAGACGGCTAAACGGCTGGACCGATTTGCATCATAAACTGCAACAGCTAGAGTCCTCAAATTTTGTATGGACGACTTTGACGTATATATAAACAAAATGGTTGAAATGCCTATAGTGGGCGTGTCACCTCCGGGGTAAATTAAATTATTATATCTAAGAAAATATAACAGTTAGAATCCTAAAATTTTGTCGAATCCACTTTAGTATCAATATGAATATTTTAGACATAAGTGGGCTGACTAGGAAAAGAATGCGTGGTATTTCCCATATGAATTAAATTTAAAACTTCTTATATCTCGGAAATCACCTATATATATAAAAATGAGTCTGTGTTTGTTTGTATGTTTGTATGTTTGAAGCTTATAGACAACTAAACGGCTGAACCGATTTTCTTAAAATTTTCACAGTATCTTCCTATATATCTGGAAGGAGTTATAGGCTACTTTTTATGTTGATATTTCAAATGAGCGAGGTGAAACGCCCACATATACTTCATTACCTACTATTTTAAGATAATAACAAAATGGGTATATTGGAAAAACTATACCAGCAAGATACCTCAAATTTTGTACAAGTAACTACAGTATTAAAATAAATATTTTGGACACAACTGGGCGAACTAACAATAGTGGGTTTGGCATCTCTCATATAAAGTAAATACGAAAATCTGTATATCTGAAAAACTCTAACAGCTACAGTCTCCAATTTTTGTACAAGTAATATTAGTTTAAATATAAATATCCTGGACAAAAATATTTAGAACAATTAACCTACTCAAGTTTTTGTACGAATATTTTTAGGTTCAATATGATTTTTTTTTTAGAGAAAAAAGGGCATTAGAGGGCATGCCACCTTCCATATAAAGTAAATACTTAAATCTGTATAACTGGAAAACTTTAACACTTTGAGTCCCCAAATTTTGAATAATAAATAAATTTTGTATAAATATAAATATTTTGGACAAAAATAGGGAGTTCAGCAAAAGCGGGCGTGGCACCTCCCATATTAAGTAAATACTAAAATCTGCATATCTAGAGCACCAGAACAGTTAGACTGTTCAAATTTTGTGCGAATATCTAAAGGTTCAATATCAATATTTTTGTTAAAAATGGGCGATAAAGATTAGGGGCGTGGCAAACTCCATATAAACTAATTATTAAAATCTGTATATCTGGAAAACTATAATAGCTAGAGTCCCCAATTTTGTATTTCAGCTGTAGGAAGGCGTTGCCTCTCACGTGAAGTTATTACAAAAATTTGTGTATTCTTATTAATTAATAATATTAGAAAAATTCTCTGATTAGTGAGTGTGGAAATTATTATATCTTGAAATATGCCGCTTAAATGGTTGAGTTTGAAATTTTCAACTCATATACATAGTAAGTACTAAAGTCCATACTATTTAAATATTTATCTTGAAAAACATATATGTACATGTACATATGTAATAGTAATGTTATTGTTTACTTCCAAAAATGGGTAACTAATAAAAATATTATTTATTTGAAAAATACATTAGGTAAACTTTATAATAAGCATTTTAGTGGGCAATGAATTCATTATATTATCATTACTTTTACTTACCTAAGTAATAAAATGTAAACTGTCAATATTTTTCCCAAATAAAATAAGTAGTTGCAAAACTCATCAAAAAATTACCTGTGACCGACGCAAACACAATTATTTGTTAAATTTTAATAACATTAATTTTTTTTCAAAAGGTTTTTGACTCGAATCAATTTTTTACCTATTCGTATTAAGTAAAATATAAAGAAATAAATATAACACGCATTCGGTTTTGGAATTCAGTTGAATCTTTAATTCCAAACAAGTTAAACGTTAATGCCCCGAATAAAACCATTCCTTTCCTAAGCACCAAAAATGCATTGCGTTTGCAATCCCAAAGAGCAAATGAAAGTTCGGAAGAGCCTCAGGACTCAAAGGAGTCGAGCTTCGACCTCTAGACCCGCGAAACGCCATCACAACGTGTAGAATGCCTTGAAGGCCTATGACGACGTGTCGCAACATCAAGAGCTTCTGAAACGCCTTCTGAACCCCAAGATCGCCTTAAATGTCAATGAAATTTTACCTCTTTAGCACGAGCTTCTGAAACGCCGTCAGAACGCGAAAGACGTCTTCGGCAACATGCCACAACCGCACGAGCAACCGAGACATCGTTGGAACATGAAGGTCGGCTACAAAGCCAGCGAAATCGTATCGAAACATCACGAGCCACAGAATCACATTCAGAACGTGAGAGACGTCTGGAAGACCTTCGATAATATGCGACAATCGCACGAGCTACCGAGACACCTTTGGAACATGAAGGTACCACAACAGCATGAGCTAATGAAACAGAAGTCCAACATGAATCACGAGTAGAAAGTCAGCGGATTCGAACATCAACAAGAAGAGCAGAAGATAACAAAATCATAATCGAATGGCGGTGAATCGACGTAATGTTTTTCATGGATACTCAGGTATTGCATTTATCTACAGATCTGATATAGATTATACCGCAGATGAATTAGTGGCAATTGGTGACATGAATGAAGTTTGCCAATATTGCAATGCACTCAAGTACATCCTACAATGTGTTGCTCTAATGGTAAAATCGTTCTATCTGAATTACTTCCACCTCCAGAACCACTGCAATCGCTGATTTCAGGTAAGTTTTTCGAAATATATCCTTTTTTAATTTAACAAAATATTAATAAAAAATATTTTTTTCATTTAGGAACTAATGTGGATTCACATTTTCTTAAAAATATAAGATAATATAATTAGTGCTTCAAAATGACATCTTTTGCTGATACCAAAGTATTTCGGGACAACTTTGTGCCAATGTTTCGTGTTCAAAACCAAATTTACCATTAAATGGGATCATTGTTACCAATTCCAAATTAAGATCCTAAGTTCTTACAAATTTATTCCATACTAGAAGCGGATAACAATGATCAATTTCACCACCGCCAGCATTATAACCCTGACATAAAACAATGGATTGTTGCCGATTTACAAGTGATGTTTCATGAAATCAACGAATTGGTAAGGATCTTTAAGCAAGCCAAAGATGACCCACGATTAAGTTCAGATGACCAAATAATCGCATTTCATGCTGATAGAACTCCAGCTGGACAAAACTAAGGACGATACAATGCCCCAACAATGGATGACGTAGCAATTTTGATGGTGGGCGTTCCAGTTGCATCACGAGATACATATGTATTTAATTCCGATGTGGGGTAGCGAAGCACACCGGGTATTAGCTAGTATAATTATAAATCGCGATTTACCCTTACAAAATAGTTTTGAGTATTTAATCTCTCGTAATTTTGTTATTTATTGCAATAGATAATTGTATATGAAATATTGAGATCAATAATGACTACATGCCTGAACACCACATTAATTTATAAACATTAATTTTAAAATTTTATGAAAGAGATATAATTTCTAAAGCGGTGTTAAACTTTGTACAATGAATTTGGCTTCAGAAGGAAACCCATTACTATTTAATAAGCCAGCAGACGGATTTATGTCATAAGAAGTGCGAGAAAATATTATGGGATCTTTATCTTTCCTAGTCTTTTTTAAGTAGTGTACTATTGGGAGGTACATCAGGATCTATTCTAATATGCTGTTGAACAGTCGTAACCAAATCTTCACTTCTCATTTACGCTTACTGCTTTTACCTACTGTCAAATTTAACGAAGTCTGACCGGTCGACCTTAAATTCTTACAAATTATTCTAAATTATTTATTTCTAATATTTCTCACAACAGTAAATTGATTTTTCTTTAAAGTTTATAAACATTTTGCCATGAAGCAATAAATTAAGACTTATTTTTGCAATTACAAAAAAATTCAAAAAAGTGGATAAAAACATGTACTAAAAAATTAAAAGTATCATACTATTTTGCTCTTGTTTCTATTTGGATAATACAATAAAAAAATTGAATTTTATTAAAGCAGCTTAATTTTCTAAACTTCTTGGATTAAATTTTGTGTGTCTATTTCAACAGTTCTGTTACCATTACATGTACATATCAGAGATCAGGAATGAATCGTTTTTTCGCTACTCATAAGCACTCAGGAAATTTTGTAAATAAGTGAGTCAACAATATCAAAATTTAACTATCATGATTCATTCGTACTCACTACAACGTTGATTTATAAGTACAGGTTGCAATGAGTATAAGTACAACGTTGACATCAAACTCATACCATTCGATATATAATTGATTCAGAAGCCTACTCATTCAGATTCATAACTCGAGTGACTCGAATCATTCGTCACAATTTACAGTCTTAGTTGCTGTTGCGTTAAAAAAAAAAAAGAAGAAAGACAAAGATAAAGATGAGTGTAGTAGTGTTCGTACCCGAATCATACTTATTTTGTGATTCTTGTAAATGTTGAGTAAAGGAGAGTCGAAATCTACAACATCGTGCGTATTGTTAAGTATGAATATGATGAGGACTTCAAACTTTGAGTATGAGTAATATGAGTATGGTATTATAATAAGTATGAATCATTCGATTCTACTCATCTATTTGAATACTCAATGCTGATCTCTGGTAAGTACATTGTGAATTGTAAATTAAAATTTTAATATATAATTTCTCGTTAAAAATAAGGATAAATATGAAAGACAACAAAGGAACGTAACGCCAATTCATTTTTCAGTGATTCAATTCATGGAATTTTCAACCGCCCGTAAACTTTGAATAATATTAACTACTGAGAACTTACACATTGTTACGAAAATGGAAACGGTGTATATCGTTTAACATTAAAATGAGCAAAAACTACACAAACAAATACAACGAATTTGTTATAAGTAGACCAACAACATCAGTATGAAAGAAAAGGGGATAGACAAGTAAGCGAGAACGCAAACAACAAGCAATGTGAACAAAATACACAAACAACAATGAAGTCGCGATAGAGTTCTCTTAAAGGTGAAACTCTGAACGTTCGAGTTCAAGAACCTTCAGCAGACTGATTACGTGTGCAGGCAACGAGTTGTAAGAATTCAGTCAGTTTTGTGTGAAGACTCGTGGAGAGAACAGTCGTGGTTTGAAGATCGCCGTTAAAAAGATCTGCGTTGTAAGCAAAGAAGAATAGTGAACGTTGTAAAGATCTACCGAACAGTTGTTAGTACTTACGCATACAGATGTTTAAAAATTGTTGTTGTATACATCAAGTAGTAAACGGTGGCACACAAAAGTAGTGCGAACAATAAAAAGTTTAATTGAAACTAAACACATATTTTTTTTTATTTTTTTTGCAATCAATGAACTCATCTTTTAAACATTTTTAAAAAAAGTAAAAACGTAGCAATATATTAAAAGTTCAGACGCAGAAATGTCCCCAATGAATCAAACTAGGTCTAAGAATCTCACCCACTTTCTATTAAAGACATTGTGAGCAGTGTTTAAACAAATTATGTTACAACTATTAATATTGCTCACAAAGTACCTGTGCTGTTGAAAAAAATAAAAACAAATGAAAATATCATTCACGTTATTAAATAGTCTTTCCAAGCTCATTGCAATTTCGTGACGATTTGTTTAGTGATATTAGATTCGAATTTTTTTTTTCTTCATTTCCAAGTACATGTATGTATATGTTAAAGGAATAAGAGAAATTGTGTGCTGTTTGTAACGACAGTTCTGCAAATTTTTTGTTTACCGGATATCACATGTTGTATACTTTCGAAAAGAATCTTCAAAAACTTTTGTTCTCATTGATCTGTTGTTATGCAAAATTGTGTAATATACTCATTTTGTATTGAAATGTACAATTTGACATACACACACTAAACTTTTTTAATTTTGCATGTGTCTCGATTTTCTTTTTTGCAGCTTCAATATTCAAGTTTTCAAAATTGTTTCGTGTTATTAAAAAACTATTTCGTGATTGGCAAAACAAAAGAATTATAAAAAGAAGAAAAAGAAGACTGTGTCAGGTTTCGACGAAGTTTGAATTCTAATTCATTGCGTACTCTATTAAAGCTTGACTGGTAGGTCAAGTAGGAAAAGAAGTTTATACGCATGTATCGGGTTATTCATTTCGTGGATTCAAAAGTAAACGTAATAAAACCCATCTTTCTTTTTTTATTGTAAAGTTTGAACGTTGACATTATGTGTGAAGCACAACATCATTTAAATTGACCTAAACGCGAAGTGTTGTAAGATTGATTCTTTTGAGGTAATTTTCGACCACTTTTTGACACATATCTTGGTTTTTAAGTGCTCAAGAGTTAAAGGTTTATCTGCATAAACACGGTCTTTCGCGTAGCCCCACGAAAAAAGTCTAATGGTGTCAAATCGCATGATCTTGGTGGCCAATTGATATCGCCACGACGAGAAATTACGCGGCCAGGAAATGTGTCTTGCAATAAAGCCATATTCGCTCGAGTTGTGTGGCATGTGGCACCGTCTTGTTGAAACCACATATTCTCCAAGTCGTATTCTTCAATAGCATGCAAAAAAAGTCAGTTATCATAGGACCATAACGCTCCGAATTGACGGTGACAGTCGTTCCATCGTCGTTTTCGAAAAAGTAAGGTCCAATCACACCTTCGGACCAAAGAGCGCACCAAACAGTGACTTTTTCTGGATGTACCACCATTTTTGTAGTAGGTTTTGATCATTTTTATGCGTTGTGTTATAGTTAAGCGATCCATTTTCGTCAATGTCAGACTTTCAACGGAAAAGAAAAAAAATTGGTTTCCCATACTTTTGAAACCACGAAATGGATATTATACAAGAGTACGATTTGTTATCAAAATAATTTTAGGACACAAGATTCCTTGAAAATGTTTATTTATTTACATACGCAATACGAATATACATTCTGAAGAACTGAGAGACTCTCCGTTATTTTATAATAAGAACTTTAAATCCTAAATATTTCACAAACTCATACAAAATGTTGAACCTCATTGCGCTCAATTTACCTTGTGTTGCTTTAGTAAATTTATGTAAGTCTGTTTTTCACATCATTTCAGTTAAGTAAAAACCAGGTGGAATCAATAGATTTTGAAGAAGTAGTAGTAAGCAAATACAGTTTATTCAAACTCCTTATTTACTGCATTGGTTTTAAATAAAAATAAAATTATTTTTGAGAATCCAATATTATGATTGCACGTTTTTCAAACCGGGTAGCGCTAATTTTTAGTTATTTCAAGCAAAAATTTTTCCCCATATTCATATATGAAGAGTAGATCATTTATTAGTTTAAAGTTAAAAATGCAATAAAACCAAAGCGGTTTTAAATTGTTCCTGTTAGAAATGGAATTCCGCGCCTGACCTCACTGTACCTCATTCGATCGGATCAATTTAGGTGCACTTTTTTGAGTGTATGTTGTCGTATCTCGGCAACGGCTTTCAAATACTCAATTGTCTCTGGTTTGTTGGCATAACGCTTTTCTTTAACGGCGCTCCACAGAAAATAGTACAAGGGTGTTAAATCGCAGCTTCTTGGCGGTCAATTGACAACACCGTTTCGACTAACTAAACGGCCATCAAACGTTTGACGCAATAGATCGGTTGTGGCATGTTGCATCATCCTGTTGGAACCAAACATCGCTCACATCTACCATGAAGAGCGGGCACAAGAAAATCGGTTCTCGTCGTACGATAGGAGTCTCTTTGAACGTAATGGCTACGTCGCACACTGTCGCGATTTCATATAACGAGTGGCCAAAAATAGAAGGAGTAATAGTGGAGTAATGAAATTTAGCACACCTATATTAATTGGTAAAACATAATCATACTTAAAATTTGGTAATTTAAACTCGAAGGATTCGTGTCCTTCCCATATATCCTGAAATTAAAAATTGCTATAACTTGGAGGAAAAAAAAGATATGTTAATAAAATTTGGTACACTTATTAGTTTTAATATGCTTAATAATTTCGTTCAATTTGGAGCAAGGACCACCACCTTAAAAATGTCCTTTTTCAAAAAAGTATCAAAAAGACATAAAAAAGTTGAATATATACTTTTTTCGAATCGGAAATTATGATTTAAATGTTTTACTAACTCATTAAAATTTAATTTTCTCACATTCCGTATATCCTTAGAAAATTATAAGGATACATTTTTACCATAGCTGAAATACTAATTAAACAATATTTTATTAAACAATTTAAAATTTGTTTATATATATTAAAATATTTAAATTTATACATATAAGTGAAAAGACACTTAAACTTGGTTCCTAATTGAATTTATTTATGTTTAAATATAAAAAATCAATGATCTAGAAAAATTTACATCACTTCCTCAACTCAGTTTCAAACCTACTTTTTCCACGTCTATATTTTGTCCAATTATTACTAATTTTTAAAAGAATGAATTTTAGTTAGTCCTTCTCTATATCTGCTAGAAATCTTTGAATACGATTTTCCACAAATTGTACAATATGATGCAACACATTTGTAGTATTATTTTTCTTAAGCTGCACCCATTGCCCAAAAATATCACGAATCTGCAATGATGCTGACACTAAAAACATTTATAACGCCCACAAAACAGTCAGAAGCAGCTGAAATTTATATATGTTAAACTACATACTTGTGGCAATAAAATATCCAAAAATTTCAAAAGTGATATTGGGTGTTTTTTTTTAATTCACTACTGAAGTTAATAAATGTATGAAAATCTTAATTTTTTGAAGACCTGTACTTTGGCTAAGGATATTTCACATATGATTAATATTTGTAAACAATTATAGCGTTGTAATTACAATTACATACCTGGATTACAATTCTATTACAAATAATTTAGTCATTACCAAAAGAATTTTTGAATTTTGACTATGACAAAAATATGTCATATTTAAAGTTTTCGCACAAATTTTCTATATTGCATGGGAATTCTTAACTTTGAGATACAATAACTGAAAAACTATGCAAAAGTTTATAAAAAAATTTTACATATCAACTAATTGAAGTGTTTTCTATAAGATAAAGATAAAAAAATATTGAATTTCAATTCAATTTCAAAAATATGGGTCAATGATGAGTCCTCTCCACACGCCACTGCTTGTAATAGGTGCAAATACGGAAATTTTGCTTATTAACGTACCCAGCTTCATCCGAAAAGATGATATTTTTGGCAAAATTGACATCATCGTACAGTTTTTCATTGGTTCAGCTAGGGAAGCGAAAACGAAACGGATGGTCATGCGTCCTCAACTCTTCAACCAATTCAACTTTTTAAGGTGTCATACCGAGATCTTTTTTCGAAAAGTTCGACGAAAATTGGTGCGTGAAATATTCAATTCTTGAGAACGATGGATACTTGATGTTGATGGATTCTCACGCACACTCTCAGTCACAGCTTCGATATTTTCGGGTGTCCTGCGAAAGGCGGGAGTGCATCGCAATGGCACTACTTTTCAAAAAAGCGTCCAGTTGCTTGCGTATGCTACTGCTGCCTTTAGTGCTATTGAACGGGAGTCTTCTAAAATGGGTTTGGCAGTAAATGAGGGCAAAACGGAGAATATGTTATCGACAAGTAGAGACGTTCGGCATATTTATTCTCAGATTATGGCCGATAACTATATTTTCGATACTGTCAAAGAATTTATTTATCTTGACTACGCCGTTACCACCAAAACTGATGTCAGTCTGCAGATCAAGCTCAGGATCAGTCTTGCCAGCAAGTGCTACTATGGTCACAGAAGGTTATATCTTAATTGGCAATTGAGTAGCAGAGATCTCTATCGTACGACAAAACTAATACTGTACAAGAGGCTCATCCTCCCCGTGCTTCTTTATGGCGCAAATTAAATAAGTTAGTAAGTAAAATGTATACAAATCTTATATATAAAAATGAAAGTGTGTTTGTTTGTATGTTTGTATGTTTGAAGTTTATAGACGATTAAACGGCTGAACCGATTTTCTTGAAATTTTCACAGTATCTTCCTGTATGTCTGGAAGGAGTTATAGGCTACTTTTTATGTTGATATTCCAAATGATCGAGGTGCCATGTCCACGTATACTACATACTACATACTTAATATTTAATAGCATTTGAAATATATTACTCATACGCATAGTAGTTACCCCTACAAGTATGCTATCTGTGATTCTTGATGTATAAAACCAAAGAAAATAAAGTGTAAAGAACGACGCGGGGGGAAAGATAGAAGGGAAAGAAAAAAATTTTGTAACCAACATTTGTGGAAAAAATCACCAAATAAGAAAAATATAACCAAAATTAAATTCGGAGACTTTTGTTTTATTTATTTTTTTCAAGTTTAAATTATAATTAATAAAAAAAGAAACAAAAAATAGCGTTTCTTATAAGAAAGAAAAATAACCAAAACCAAAAAAATCTACACATCTACACATTGATCAAAAAAATAACCAATTTTGGTTAGAAATAACCAAAAAAAGGCAACACTGTTCTCAAATCACTTATTCTCAGACGTCGGCAAAAAGAGAACATGAGAAAAATTATGAGAGGCATATTTAACCCAGAGGAAAATTGTTAGTAATATTTTCAAGTCTACTTATTAACCCAATAATATGTACATATATGTGAGCGAAAAGTATAGAACAATTGTACTGCGTTAAAAACCTAAAAACACCGTATTTAACTTGGCAAGTATTCTTCCAAAAATCTAAATCATTTCTCATTGATATTAGTGAATCATACTGTAATATTTCTTTGGGTGTAAAATTGAAGTCTGAAAAAAGCGACATGAACATTCTCCTTTAGAAGCTGACAAGCAATTGCATGCTTTCTTACGATCTCATGATGAGAGCAACACATTGTTACGCTTTTTGTTTGTGTTTATTTTCCTTCCGTCTTCCGCCCCCCTCATCAAGAAATGTTTTTTTAAAAAGATTTTGGTGAGAGCGGGTCGTAATGCTACAACCCGCCATAAAAAGTTTTACTGCTTTATAATTCGTATTCTTTATATCCATATTATTTGATATCACTCATACGTCACATATGTAGTTTTTTTTAATGGATTTTACATCTATATAAACAAAAATGAATGTGTGTTTATTTGTTTGTGGGTTTGTTTGTTTGAAGTCTATAGACGGCTAAACGGCTGGACCGATTATCTTGAAATTTTGACAGTACCTTCCTGTATATCTGGAAGGAACTACTTTTTCAAGAAGGAGTGGTGCCACGCCAACATATCCAATAAGTATTTAATGTCGCATATTTCATAAACTGCAATAGCTAGAGACCACAAATTTTGCATGGACGACTTTGACGTATATATAAACAAAATGGGCGGATTAGATATAGTGGGCGTGTCACCTCCAATATAAAAAATATTAAATTATTATATCTAAGAAAATATAACATTTAGAGTCCTAAAATTTTGTCGAATCCACTTTAGTATCAATATGAATATTTTAGGCAAAAATGGGCTGACTAGGAAAAGTGGTGTGGTACTTCCCATATGAATTAAATGTAAAACTTCTTATATCTCGGAAATCACCTATATATATAAAAACGAATGTGCGTTTGTTTGTATGTTGTGGGTGTGGCACCTCCCATATAAAGTAAATACGAAAATCTGTTTATCTGAAAAACTGTAACAGCTAGTCACCAATTTTTGTACGAGTAACTTTAGTTTAAATATAAATATTCTGGACAAAAATAGGGAGTTTAGCAAAAGCGGTCGTGTCCCATATGAAGAAAAATAACAGTTAGACTCTCCAATTTTGTACGAATATCTAAAGGTTCAATATCAATATTTTTGTTAAAAATGGGCGATCAAGCATTAGGGGCGTGGCAAACCCTATATGAACTAATTATTAGAATCTGTATATCTAGAAAACTATAAAAGCTAGAGTCTCCAATTTTGTATTCCAGCTTTAGGAAGGTGGTGCCTCTCTGATTAGTGAGTGTGGAAATTATTATATCTTGAAATATGCAATAGTAAGGTATATGACCCTTAAATGACTGAGTTTGAAATTTTCAACTCATGTACATAGTAAGTACTAAAATGCATACCATTTATATATTGATCTCATATACATACACATATACATATGTAATAGTTATATTATTGTTTACTTCTAAAAATGGGTAACTAATAAAAATAGTATTTATTTGTCGCATATCTTGAAACCCACATTAGGTAAATTTTGTAATCAGCATTCTATTGGGCGATGAATGGGCATGTACCAATAGGGAGTAATATTTTCATTCATTACTTTTAATTACCTAAGTAATAAAATGTAAACTGTCAATATTGTTCCCAAATAAAATAAGTAGTTGCAAAACACATCACAAAAATTACCTGTGACTGACGCAAACACAATTATTTGTTAAATTTGAATAACCTTAATTTCTTTTTCAAAAGGTTCATGACCTGAACCGATTTTTTACCTATTCATATTAGGTAAAATATAAAGGAATACACATAACACCCATTCGGTTTTGGAATTCAGTTGAATCTTTGATTCTAATCAATAAACGTTATTTGAGTGACATTTATTTTGCAACAATTTATAAAAATGCCCCCAATAAAAGCATCCCTTTCCAGAAGCACTAAAAATGCATTGCGTTTGCAATCTCAGAGAGCAAATGAAAGTTCGGAAGAGCGTGAAAGTCGCCTCAGGACTGAAAAGAGTTTCAACCTTTAGAGCCGGAACGCCATCACAACGCGAAGAACGCCTTGAAGGCCTACGACAACGTGCCACACCATCAAGAGTTACTGAAACATCAAGAGTTACAGAAAGCCAAGAGTGACTTAAAAGTCAACGAAATCTTACCTCTTTAGCACGAGCTTCTGAAACGCCGTCAGAACGCGAAAGATGTCTTGAAGGTCTTCGACAACATGCCACTACCGCATGAGCTACCGAGACATCGTTGGAACTTGAAGGTCGGATACAAAGCCAACGAAATCGTACCGAAACATCACGAGCCACAGAAACGCCTTCAGAACGTCAAGGACGTCTTGAAGGTCTTCGACAACATGCGACAACGCACGAGCTACCGAGACACCTTTGGAACATGAAGGTCGGCTACAAAGCCAGCAAAATCGTACCACAGCATCACGAGCTAATGAAAAAGAAGTCCAACATGAATCACGAGTAGAAAGTCACAGGATTCGAACATCAACAAGAAGAGCAGCAGAAAGCATAGAGCAATATGATTTGCGTCGAGAACAAAATCGTAAACGAATGGTGGTGAATCGACGAGTTTGCCAATATTGCAATGCACTCATGTACAAAAATGAAACACCTATGGTGACATGTTCACACTCTAAAGTTAACTACTAATATGCGTGTTCAGTTGGAACGTGATGCTTCAGCTTCAACTTTTTCCAAAAAATTGCTTGATTTAGGTAACGGAAGAATTCCAATGGATCCTATAACAAAGTATATAAAATTTGCTTCAGACTTTTGCAGAATGACACAATCCAAAGAAGAATTAATAAATTGTATATTTCCCAATATCGTGCAAAATTTAAAAAATATGCAATGGTTATATGAACGTGCGTTACTGGCATCCAAAAATATTGACGTTAATTCCATCAACAGCAATATTCTCAACAAGATCGATGGGAATCTAAGAACTTATAAAAAAACGGTGTTCACATTATTTCACTTAGAAATATTGACCCTCCACGACTTTGTAATGGCACTCAACTAACAATAAAAAATGATGAACGACCATTATAACTGGAAAGTTTAAGGAAACTGATGTATTGCCGCCACGTATTCCTATGACCACATCGGAGATGTCATTTGATTTCAAGCGTCTTCAATTTCCTATTCGCCTAGCATTTGCAAACACAATTAATAAAGCTCAAGGTCAGCCCTTGCAAGTTTGTGGACTTAATCTAAAAAATCCATGTTTCTCACATGGACCCGCAGAGGGGAAAACAAAAAATATTGTGTATCCCAAGGCATTGAAATAACAATTATTTATTTAAGAAAAAAAGTACATATTAAATTTTAGCAAGTAAGAAATAAATAGCTCATTAATGTATTATTTTAGAATTTAAATGAAATATATTGTCATCAAATGAAATTAGAATAAACCTATAAGAAAAATTGCATAGTTTAATTACTAAATAAAAATTTTTTTTTAATTATTATGTATTTAATTTCGATGGGGGTAGCGAAGCACACCGGGTATTAGCTAGTACTTAAAATAAAAGCTCTATCACATTTGAATAAGCGCGGGATCTACGAATTCTTAAAAAATTAAAAAGAAAATGAATTGATTGAACCAATCCAAGAGGCTGTAAAGGCTTGTCCAGATGTTTAACCGAATTCGAGACATTCGCCCGTACTCTCTGTTAAAAAAATATTGGACTAAAAGAAAATTCAAAGTTAATGCTATCCTAGGGTAATAAATTTGTATCTAATCTGTACCTACAAACTCTAATGCCACGTACAATACAAAGAAACGTTGCGAATATAAAGAATACGCAATGTCACAGAAGGTTATATCTAGGAATAATGCAGGATGGTAAATTGACATGGAGAGCTCATATAGAGAGCATCTCTGGAAATGCCATAATGTTATGCCAAAGTTTGAAGTTAAATCCTAGGATGCCATCCTACAAATGGACTTGAAGAGCATACAGACACTAGTTTCTGTTGGCATAACAGGGGCAACCACTCCTACTGCGGTGCCTGAATCACTTTTAGATTTAAGTCTATTGTGCATGGTAGTGCAGACCAAAGCTTTAGGGTTTATGGATAGGCTGGATTTTATTATTATTAACAATGACATTAACATGATTTCATGCCTTAAGGAAACAATTGACTAAGAGTCCCCTCCTTACCTATCCGCTGGACAGAAACCGTGTACTCATTTAAAAAAGGGCCAACTTGTATTGTAAAGATGGGTCATTATTAATTGGAACAGTAGCAGAGGATCAAATTTCAGAATGAAACACATTGTATTCCGAACCCATAAGGAGCTAAAGATAATTAGAAGCAAAGACCCTTCTCTAACCAGTTTTCGTATTAAGTTTTTATCTTAATGGATCTAATAACAAAGCACGACTGTTGATCAATGAAAAAATATCTAATTGTTTCAATGTATCGATAAGATACATAGATTGTTGTTGTAAAACATCAATGTATATAGTCTGTCACTATCATGAAACCTGTAAAGCAAATACCAGGAGAAAGCTTCTGGGTGCATATCAAATATTAGGCAGGGAACTGTGAGTGTTGATATTGAGTATCATTTACAGACCTGCATGGTCGCAGCACTAAGATGCTTCTTCACGATGATAATAAAATGAGTTATACATGACATAATGGTTATGTTATTTATTATTATTATTCCATTTTAAAAAGCAATATAATGAATAAATTAAGTATAGTAAAATAAAATATATACATACACAAATGTAATATATAGTTACGAAAATGGAAATGGTGTAACAACGTTTAACTTTAAAATGATAAACAAAAGCTACAAAAACAAAAACCATGAGTATGAAAGGAAAGGGGATAGACAAGTAAGCGAGAATGCAACAACAAGCAACATGAACAAAATACACAAACTACAATGAAACAGCGACAGACTTCTCGAGAAGGCGAAACCACGAACGCTGGACTTTAAGAACCTTCATCAGACTGTTTACGTGGGCATATGAAATGGTAAGACAAAGCAGAATTCAGTCAGTCTTGTGTGAAGACGCGTTGTGTGTGAATAAAGCAGTCGTGGATTGAAGATCGCCGTTATGAAGATCTGCCGAACAATTGTTGGTTAAACAGGTGATTGATTAATTATTTTGCAAATTTCGCTTTGGATGTTTATTTCGATCTTTTTTTTTAAGCATGGACATTCATTTAAAAAGTCACAAATCGACGAAAGGTAGACACACAAAAAATTTCATGTCCGCTTTTTATCTATATTTATTCCAATCACTGGAATATTTGAATTTACAAATGAACTTTGATTGAGAATCCGAGATCAAAGTGGGATAATGGAGAACACGATTTTTGCTAATGTACACACAAACATTTGGTTACATGGCTGGTGGACTTCTGTTATCTTATGCTTGTAACCTGAATTTCAAACACATTTTTTTTATATTTTTCAATTAAATTGCTTTCTTTTTACCAACAACAAATATTGGTGTGTGTTTTGAGGTTTGTATGCAACGTAAAGGTGAAAATTTCGAATTTTATATTCTATTGGAAAAAAATGAATAAAATGTGTGACATCCTTTGCATTGTCCACTATACACACATACACATATACATACATCCAAAAAAGAAAACGAGAAAGAACTTTGTTTGTCTGTGGCTTGGAATACTATCGATCAAAGTAAAGTAAAATTTATAATACAATTTTATGCTATGCTTTTTTTAATACTATGTTCAGATCTCTAGTTGCCTTTATTGCGTAAATCGATATAAAAGCCATTATTGATTTCAATATTCCATATAAAATATCAATTATTTAATTTAAACAATTCGCCAATTCAAACGACTTTGTATCGTATATGTTGTATTGAATACACTTTTTGTTTGTGAACGCTCAATGCGATAGGAAGAAAAAGACCAGTATTCATAATTTGGTTTTTAAGCAACAAAATGAAAAATATTACGGAAAAAAGTAAACTAATTAATTATCTGTGCGAACAATTATAATTTTGAAATGTTAATTGTTGACTCAAGTTACATAGAAAATTTTTTATACTTTTATTCTTCTTCTTGATTATTGGCATTTACATAAACTGATAGCACAAAACCAATACAGCATCCAAAAACATATGAAAAAGATGTGTATAAATGTATGGGATTTTTACATGGAAAGTATCAACAACAAGCACATACTGTTGTATATTCGTCTAACAATATAATGAATACAACGATACAAGGGTTTGTGTGAATTGCCCAAATGTTGTGCTAAATTGGGTATACCTGAACACCTAGAATAATGTTGTCAATTAATTAAAGAAATATAATTTTCTTTTATATTTATTTTTTATTTACTTATTATTAATATACAGTTACAAATTATACTTAGTTATACACGAGTTGAGTTCTGGTAAAAACTCTGAGTGTTAATAAAATTGCCATGAAAAAGTTTCCCAAAAAATCTGTCTTTCGGAGTCGACGTTAAACTATGGGTCCTGCCACTCACGTATTAAATTAACTCATACAACATGAGTGATGTGAGAAGCTCGGCCGTAATCCTGACTGAAGGGTTGTAATGGCCAATTATGTATGTATATATTTATCTGAATGCCTTGCACTTAAATACAGACATAATAGGTTTTTGGGTGATGGATCGTTTGAAGATCTTAGCACGGTGGTGAACGTGCCACTAAGGGCACTAACCGCTTTCGACCGGGGCTCGGGGTAGAGTCGACCCGCCTTTATTGGACCGCGACATCAGATTTCTGTCAAAAACTTATCTTATGTCAAAAAAATTTAACACGACTGTTATACTATTTAAATAATAACTGCTGTAATTTTTGACCGATTTGATCAAATGGACCATCAACCTCTTCATAAGACAATGTACTTATAGAAGATCATAACTTATTTTATTGTTTTTAAGCAAATTTTGCAATTAAGAATAGCCAAACTTGAAAAAATTAGAAAAAAATTATATTTTCCAAGTTTACCCCATCAAAACTCATAACATATAAGTTTGAACAAAATGTTTATGTATGCGATTTTAAAAGCTTATCTGTCCCCTTTTCAAAAAACTACGGATTTTGAAAATTGGTCGAGAAATGTTTGTATAGTCAATAATTTTGTATGAAAACAAAAGAACAGTTTTTGTCAAATAAAACAAGTTTGGAGGGTTCGAAAAACATAAAAAAAATATTTTTGAATTCTACTCAACAAGACTCACAACCTACGCTATGTCATTAGCCGGGTGTATTTTGAATGTCGTACCGTGTTATATGTGCTAAAAATATAATTTTGAAATATTTATTGTCGAAACAAGTTATATAGAAAATATTTTGTATTTTTATTCTTCTTCTTGACTACTGGCAGTTACATAAACTGATAGCACGAAACCAATACAACTTTTAAAAACATATGAAAAAAATTTGTGTAAGTGTATCGGATTTTTGCATGGAAATTATCAACAACAAGCACACACTATTGTATATTCGTCCAATAATGCAATGAATACAACGATACAAAGGCTTGTGTGAATTGCCCAATTGTGTATAAAATTCAATTAAATGTTTGATTTCGGTTAATAAAAATTACAGAAATTGTGTTTCATTTATTATATTTCAGGCGAGTCCCCATTATTTGTTCAAACGCTGGGCATAAAAGGTACATCTTTAAATGGCATTAGTAGTGTTCCATGATTTTTATTAATAAAAATATAAGAAAATAATTCGAATACTTACAATTACATAAAATAAAACATTTTTTAAAATGAATACAAAATTAAACGAATCTATACCAATTAAATCTTCATGCGTACAGTGGTGATCCAATAACTTGCTAAACTGACTTTATTGAACTTCCCTATTAACCGTTCATTTTGTTTTATTAAGGATTCACAATATTTTTATACAACTGTGTTGCAATAAATTGGAAAAAATTGTTTTTTCATAAATCATCTGCCATTTACAAAAATTTGTTTATGGCTTTTAAGAGAAAAATATTTTTAATAAAAATGCGGGAAACAGAAACAACAATAGCTTTTATAATAATAAAAAAGCAAACGGACTGAATATATTTTACTTATATGTAGTTCTTTTCATGAAAAATGATTTATAGAAAAATTTCGATTGATAAATATTTAAATTCTGTTTTCATTTTTTTTTTTCTTTTTCTTTTTATTATTATTACAAAGGAAATAACTGTTACATATTTGATCAGGTAAATTACTATAGTTTTGATAGCGCAGACGTTGTTTTCAAGTATGTCCATTCATAATTGCAAAATTTAATTAAACAATATAATAATATGTTGGTGACATGCTTAAAGTCAGTTTTCTTGTGATGAGATTGATACTTCTCTCGACAAAGTAGCACAAAAATTACCGTAATTATTATTTAAAGACTGTAACAGTCGAGTCATATTTTCTATATATGCATTTGCTATATTTGCACGACTACCTGAAGTCGGCTAATATTTGTGTTTTTTGCAAATATTATATCTTTGCGCAAACATTGACCAACTCCTGGTAGTCGCTCAAACGTGTACGACAAAAAATTAAGATTCGTCACAAATTCTGAAATTTTTTGAACTAAAAGTTCATGTGAAAAATATATATAGTGTATGAAAAATATAACTCGACTGTTAGACTCTTTAAATAATAACTACGGCAATTTTCGTTAATTTCCGATTTTATCAAACGAAGTGTCAATTTCTTCACAAGATAATGCAATTTTAGAACGCCATCACTTATTTCATTATTTTTAATTATAGTTTGCTACTATGAACGAACAAACTTGATAAAATATGAAAGAAATTCGCATTTGTCAATTTTACCTCATCAAACCTCATGGCATCTTAAGTCAAATAATATATATATGTACACCGTTTTAAAGGCCCATCCCTCTCCTTTCTAATAAGGTTTAAACATTTGACATCGGTTGAGAAATGTTTGCGTAATGAATAAATTTGTGCGTAAGATAAAAAAAATCAGTGTTTGTCAAATAAAACAAGTTTTGAGGGTTTAAGAAATATAAAAAAATATTTTTGAGTCAAACAAAATTCACAACTTACATTATGTTATAAGCTGAGTATATTTAATTTTTTTTTTATTTTGTCGCATAGCGTAATAGAGGTAACTACAATTATTTTAGTAATTGATATCAATTAATTACATTTAGTTCTTATTTTATACGTTCAGTTAGACATGATTTATCGCTTCTCTAAGAAGAGAAAAATCTAATAAGTAACCATAAAATAAAAATTGATTGCGATAAATTAAGCGAATTATTAATGTTTTTATGTTGTTATTTTTTTTAATTGAATTCTTCTGCAGTCGCCGCACACTGACGCAGGCGTGGCCAAAAATGGTTAAAGTCAATGTGGGAAATTCATTATTTGTTTACCTTTATCTTATAGAAAACACTTCTATTAGTTGATATGTAAAATTTTTTTTATAAAATTTTGCGTAGTTTTTTAGTTATTGTATCTCAAATTTAAGAATTCCCATGCAATATAGAAAATTTGTGCGAAAACTAGAAATTTGACATATTTTTGTCATAGTTAAAATTCAAAAATTCTTTTGGTAATGGCTACATTATTTCTAATAAATAAAATGAAGTCGCCGTGGTCTAGTAGGTAGTGTGTTGGCTTATTAGACGAAAGGCCCGAGTTCGAATCCCAGGTCAGACATCAAAACGAAAATATGAAAATATTTCTTCGGCGACTTCCTCTCAGCAGATTTCTGGCAAAAACTCTGAGAGTAAAAATTGCCATGAAAAGCTTCTCAAAAAATCTGTCGTTCGTAGTCGACTTTAAACTGTAGGTCCCGCCACTCATGTATAAAATTAACGGTGTTGAGGAGCTAGGCCGTAATCCTGACTGAAGGGTTAATGGCCAATTATGTATGTATGTATATTATTTGTAATAGAATTGTAAGCCAGGTATGTAATTGTAATTAAAGCAAAGCCTGTTCATTTTTTCGAAATTGTTCATATTTACAAATAGCTCAAACTCTTGAAAAAAATTTTGTTTTCCTGCTTAAATAAAAGCTTTTTTCCATTAAATAATTTTATTATTTTTTTTTTTATTTAAAAAATGGAACTTAATGTGCTAAATTTGTAAATGTGTTCAAATACTTATACAACACAAAGTTTGAACTAATCTTTAAGAAGTCGGTTACCTTTTTATGCTGTTTTTTTAATGAGAACATTTAAAACAGCCTTCTACCGTAACTGTCTCAATACATTTAAGTCTCGTTGTTCAACCATTTCACTTTCTATCCACTCCAATGTATTATTAAAAATTTCAACAGCTTCCCTGTCTTTAATCGTTCGCTTTGGCTTCTCCACACAATCATCTTCGTCCGATATTTCTTCTATTTCCTCATAGCATTCTTTAAAATTCAACTTCAATTCTTGTAGAAGGAGCATTATCTTTTTTTGGTTAAGAATTGTGCTACATACATATATCTACACACATATTTATGTATGTATGCATTTTTAAGATTTGATTTTAAAATGAACATAAATAACTCGGAATTTTCCCATTTTCTAACGCTTTGTAACTGAAATTTGTATGCTTTAAAAATAAGTGTTCATATTTTGGGGTGTTCAAATATTAGAGTGTTCCTTTTATCGCGAGTGCACTATTTTAATTATATGTGAAATATCGTTAGCCAAAGTACAGGTCTTCAAAAAAGTAAGATTTTCATACATTTATTAACTTCAGTAGTGAATTAAAAAAAACACCCAATATCACTTTTGAAATTTTTGGTATTTTATTGCCACAAGTATGTAGTTTAACATATATAAATTTCAGCTGCTTCTGACTGCTTTGGTGGGCGTTATAAATGTTTTTTAGTGTCAACATCATTGCGCATTCGTGATATTTTTGAGCAATGAGTTGAGTAAACTGTAGAGTCAATTCTAATAAGGACCTAATGGTGTATCTAATATTACAGTCAGAAACATGTATATCAATCTATAGTCAAAAAACACTTCTGAAAGCGATAATGAGTAAAATATTTATAATACGCCTGTATGTAGTAAAGTATGTTTATTCATCTAAATAATGTATTTTCCCTTATATGTACAAATTTTTAATATAAATTTTAATATATACATATAAACAAATTTTAAATTGTTTAATAAAATATTGTTTAATTAGTATTTCAGCTATGGTAAAAATTTATCCTTAAAATTTTCTAAGGGTATACGGAATGTGAGAAAATTAAATTTTAATGAGTTAGTAAAACATTTAGATCATAATTTGCGATTCTAAAAAAGTATATATTCGATTTTTGTATGTCTTTTTGATACTTTTTAAAAAAGGAAATTTTTAAGGTAGGCGTATCCTTGCTCCAAATTGAACAAAATTTGGAGGAAGAATTCAGCATATTAAAGCTAATAAGTGTACCGACTTTTATTAACATATCTTTTTTTTTCCTCGAAGTTATAGCAATTTTTAATTTCAGGATATATGGGAAGGACACGAATCCTTTGACTTTAAATGACCAAATTTTAAGTAAGATTATGTTTTACGAATTAATATAGGTGTGCCAAATTTCATTACTATATTTTTTCTATTTTTCTATTTTTGGCCACTCGTTGTATGAAATCGCGACAGTGTGCGCCGTGGTCTAGTAGGTAGTGTGTTGGCTTATTAAACGCGAAGCCACGGTTCGAATCCCTGGTCAGACATCAAAACGAAATACGAACAAATATTTTTTTCGGCGACTTCCTCTCAGCAGATTTCTGGCAAAAACTCTGAAAGTAAATAAAATTGCCATGAAAAGTTTCTCAAAAATCTGTCGTTTGGAGTCGACTTTAAACTGTAGGTCCCGCCACTCAAGTATAAAATTAAGACACATGACACTGTGATGGCATGAAGTAAACAAAAATTATATAACTTAAATAATTTATATTGGAAATATATAGAGGGCGTCGAGTGACGGTAAACACATCATATTATTTGATAAACGTTTGGATTATACTCATAAAAATAGATGAATGTTTAAGAAACAGTATTTTGTAATTCATTGTAGTTGAGATAAAAATTAGTTTCACTAAAATCGAATAACATTATTTTTATAGATTACGATAAGTATTAGGAAATATGCATTTTTATTAAATAGAATGGAGTGTTTACTTTTATTTGACACTCACTGTTCATAAATATTCTTGGAAATAGTGGAGGTCACCCTTCTTAATGTACATTCTTTACAATCGAATTACATATATTTTTAATTCCTGAATACAGCGTAAGATCTTTACATACATACATAATTCGCCATTACAACCCTTCGTCAGGATTACGGCCTAGCTTCTCAACACCAGTCATGTTGTGTGCGTTAATTTTATACATGAGTGGCGGGACCTACAGTTTAATAGTGTTTTCACACCGAGTGGTTTTAACGCAAAAGTTGGTTTTAACGTTAAAATCAAAAATAAAACCTGCTTTTACCATACAAAATTATTGTGTTAAAATCAACTTAAAACCTTTTTTGAATTGGTTTTAAGTTGATTTTATGAAATACAACCTTGTTTTATGTACTAAATCAGAGCTACCAGCTCTGAAATGGTAAAAACAGCTGATAAAAATTAAATAAAAACAAAATAAAAGCAAAACAAATGTAAAAATATAGAAGCCGGTTGTATAAAAATGTAAAATTTCAAATAATGAATGCTACAACAATAATAAATAACAATATTTTAACAATAATATTAATAATATTAATATTATTTCTTAATTTTTCATATTTTTTGTTTTTTCTTAAACAAAAACATTTCTGTTCCGTCATGAATGTATGAAAGTTAAAACCTGATTTAAGAAAATTTGCAGTGTGAACGCAAAATCAGCTGATTATGATTTTAATGCTAAAATCAGGTTTTAACTTTTGGTGTGAAAACACTATAAAGTCGACTCCGAACGACAGATTTTTTGAGAAGCTTTTCATGGCAATTTTTTTACTCTCAGAGTTTTTGCCAGAAATCTGCTGAGAGGAAGTCGCCGAAGAAATACATTTTGTATTTTGTTTTTCATGTCTGGCCTGGGATTCGAACTTGGGCCTTTCGCCTAATAAGCCAACACACTACCTACTAGACCACGGCGACTTCAAGCATATTTAATATATATATATACATATTATAAAAAATATTACTTTAAGCATATTTAATTTTATCTTCTTTGTAAACAGTATGAGATTTCACACATTTATTTAGTCTTAAGTTATACGGTCAAGATCCATTTCAAATTTTTTCATACATACTCATTCTGTTAAAATTCAATGAAATTGACAACTGTTTCGCAGACATGGAATTTGATATCTATTTTCGATTTCGAGAGACAATAGCTAGGAAAGAAACAATAAGAAGGCGGCAGAATTTAAGCCAAAAAATTTAAAAATGTTCATGCATCAACTGGTTTCTTGAAGAAAAATGTGAAAACCTGCTTGAAAGCGTGATAATAAAGTTCATTCCACTTTTTGAATTCCGGAATGTTTAGTGAAAATCTTGGAGTGTATTAAATTTTGAAAAGCGAAATTTGAACTTATAATGCAGAGGTAAATTTACTAAGCAGCTTAGTTGTCAAAACGTAAAGGAATGAATGACTCTTCATACAAACTGTATTTACTTTGCAATTGTTACTATTGAAAATTCAGGTCAGTAATAACGTGGAGTAAAATATTATATTTTTAAGTTATTTGCGAATACCCGTGATGATTTTTCTGTATCTTATACCTTTTTGATCCCTTAAAAGCCAAGAAATTACAACCTCTGCATGAAGGGAGTTCAGCAGACGAATAGTCCGACTAAAGAACGAATTTTGTCTGTAATTCAGTGTGCGATCCACTGGCCAATCAACCACATTCGAATGTGATCGCCGAGAAAGGCGAGAGTTACATGATTCTCGGGAGCAAGTCCATTATTTCGCTCGAGCATAATCCGTTGTAATAGCGACAGAACAGTGAAACACAAGCCATATGGCATCGATGCTCCAATGAATAAATAGAGTTCGACACCCAACCGACAGTCTCAAAATAGACGTTGAGGAACCGGCCTATAAATTAGAGTTGTATTCCATTCTCTTTCGGATAGAAGGGGCGTAAATAGTAAGAATATCAGATGAATAGAAGTATTTGTTGCACCGTCTTAAGAAGCTAAGGCACAGAGAAATGTGTCGATTCCAGCGAACATCAAATTGAATTTTCATGCTAAGATCGTCAAGAGCTTCTGACTTCTTAATATTTATACCAGCCATAGATTTATATGACGCAATATTATTGCTGCGCGTATGTGTCAATAATCAACACTGGGATAGACTGTTTAAACCTTAAACAATATTTTTCTGAAAATGATGTAAAACTTCTCGATTTATGGACAAAAAATAATAAATGGTAGCTTTTTCTAGCCTTGTCTAAATTAATTAAAAAATATTAGTATTATCACACTATTCAGCTAGTGTAGATGGAGTATTAAGCCAAGTTAATTCAAATTAAACTAAATTCCTTAGAAGCAATATTATATAAAAAGATTATTTAAAACTTAGCAGTCGTAACTGCTTCAACTTTAATATTGTATCTGATTTGATTAAAATGTTTAATTTCAGAATATTTTTGAATTAAAATATGTATGTATATAAATATGTACATATGTAAAATATGTATGTAAAATATGTATGTACATTAACCTAACTTTATATGTTTCACTCCAATTTTTTTACTTTTAATTTATGTATTTATTTATTGTGATGATCTTTTTACGATCTCCATGAACGCATTTGACGATTTTGACGATTTTTTTCTAATATTTGACGATTTGATGTTTTATTCATCTGGTAGCTATGCACGTATACACAAGTATACTCTTCAGTACTTAAGGCAAACGATAAAACATAATGTAAGCAAAAATGCTATCAACTAGAAGAGTCCAGTCTTTTCGTTCTGGGTCATATATAAGCCCTATTCTATAAAAATTTAAACCTAAAAATTTCAAATTTTAAAATATCCACTAGAATTGTCATATTAGCTTGTAAATATTTAATTCTAAATTGACGGTGTACTTTATATTTAATTTATATTTATACGCATCATGGTACATGTATTGATATAATTGCTATGAAAAGTATGCAATAAATAAGTATGCAAAAAATAATGTCGTGTATGAAACTAATGGATTTTGATATCACTCATACGTCCATGCTTGTCATTCTGAATTTTACATATTACATATGTACATATAGGTGAGCATGTGAGGAAATACTTATCGTATGTACTATGTATTGTAATATACATTTTAAAAATCCATGAAATATATAAAATGGAACTTTTCTTCACTTTCATGTTACTTTTTGGATAGTTTTAATTCTTTGAAGACATCTAAATTGGGTTATATCCCATCAAAGATATCAATGTGAAACCGGAAACTCTATATATCCGCTCTAAAATTAGTAAAGCATCTGAAGGAATGAACATCAATTGACTGGAATTGTCTGAACTCCAAAGCATCAATAAAATCAAAAGATTTTGCATTAAAAGGTCTCAAACTGTATCTTATATTGGCTGTATGCATATGAGAAGAAATTATTTTCCAATAGGTACTTTAGGTTAGGTTAGATTAGAGGACGTGTACTTGTCAACTGTGACAAGTACAGTACCCGGAGGTCGAATTGACCAATTTTACCATTCGTGTTGTGTGCGTTAATTTTATACATGAGTAGCGGGACCTACAGTTTAAAGTCGACTCCGAACGACAGATGTTTGAGAAGGTTTTTCATGGCAGGGTTATTTACTCTCAGAGTTTTTGCCAGAAATCTGCTGAGAAGAAGTCTCCGAAGATAATCCTTACTGAAGGGTTGTAAGGGCCAATTATGTAAGTAAGTAATCTGTTGAACCTAACAACATCTATAGTATGTTTTGCGGTCACCATGGACAAGATATTACATCCAATAATGCGTGCAAATAATAAAACTGTCTTCTCAAAATCGGTGTTTTGTTTCTCGTACTACGCGAACAGTATTCTTATCGATAGGATTATTTGCAATGATGTCGATACTATAGCCGTACGTCAATGAGACGCAAGGTCTGTCGAAAACATTTCCGCTGTCCATGAGAATGTACGGACAAATTTTAGACAGTCGATTTCAAGTCTCTAAAAAATACTCAGTCTTTCGCGAATTACAATTTAACGAATTTTGCTTCATGAGTTGGACCTGCACTCGTTCAACTAATCCGGAATCCAGAAAAAGATAAGTGATCATAGACAACGAAGTGTCTATGCTAGATGGAACCATGATCCTACTTTTCATTATCTTCAACGATTAGGTGCTGACTTTGGGCTAGAGGAGGTCCATACTTCTTTGATGAATATCAACTTCTATGTTCTTCATTTTTTACATCCAAATAGTTATCTCAGAACCATCTGAACCATCTTTTTGATAGAATATGATCACCATATGCCTTAAGAAGTATCCTATATGGCTTTCCAGCACCTTTCTCCAAATGAAAACAGAAATTAATGCTTTCTGCAAAACCTAATTTTCTTGTACAAAATTCCACGATGAAGAAATATGATATATTCACTATGGAAACATTTCTATATTGCTGCTCACTTCATACCGGTACAACTGAAATTAAAGACGATTCAATCAAAGCCTTAGAAGTTTTATATCACGTATGTAGTTCAATAAATTGACAATCATGCACTACATAATCAGAAAGTTTTTGAGGGTTCTCATATGTGTGACTATCACAAGTCATGTGCTCATTTGCAACCATAAAACATTTAACTAAGAAGAGATGAAAATCCATTACATTCTTGAGTAGAATTTTATATATTCATTATGGTGATGTAGAGAGATTAAGAAAAGCCTTTTTAAAAAAATTAATTGCATGAATTAACACTAAGATTTGTAATATTGTCTGTGCTATTGTTTGGCAAGCCTCTGCAAAACCTTGTATAAGGAATATTCAGGAAATTATAAAATTTATCCTTATTATCGTGTCACCAATTTTGTATTTAATATATATAACTTCGTAATTAATATGTACTTTGTGTTACCATGAAGTCATTAAATTTAAAGGTTTTCAGTTATTAATTATTTTTTATTTTTTTTTTTTTTACATAACTGCGCTCATCAAATATGGTGGCGGCTCTATTATGGTCTGGAGTGCTTTTCCTGGCGTGGTGTGGGTTCAATTGTATAAGTTTAAGGATTAATGGACCAATATCAATATAAAAGCATATTGGAAAATGTAATGGAACCGTATTCAATTAAATTTTTCAGCATGACAATGACCCAAAGCACACTTCAAGGTTAGTGAAGTGTTGGCTTTCGGTTCAAAATATGGACGTCCTGGACTGGCCACCCCAAAATCCTGATACTAACGCAATTGAAAATGTATGGGCAATTGTTGATAGAGATCTTAAGGACAAAAACCTTCGAAATAACGATAAATGCTTTCAGCTGGTGCAACAAAGTTGGCAAAACATATCAGTACAAACATGCCAACGTTTGATACAAAGTTTGCCGAAAAGACTTGCAGATGTTGTTCAAAACAAGGGCTATCCGACAAAATATTAAAGAATATGCCCATTAAATGTCAATGTATTAAGATATTTTTAAGCTGTTTGTAAGAATATTTATTGTTTCTAATTATATAACCAACCTGAAATTGATATTTTTTGATTTTAGCTAATTTTTTTAAAAATGATAATGATGCTGTGAATTTTTTTATTATAAACATAAAGCTAATTTGTTGTATTGCTATTTTAGCTATTAATTTTAAAGTGAGTAACAAAAGTTTTGAAAATAAATTAACAAACATACATGTTGCCAAGTCGTTTCTAATTATAAGGCCACCACTGTATAAGAAATAGTACACCATACAGACTATATGCAAATGGTTGTCCAGATTTAGAATTTATTAATTTAAGAAAATATAAAATTATACTCCTTCTATACAAAAACAAAATTATTATGTTTAAAATTTAAAAAGTCTCAGTCGTCATACATGCATATTAAAAGAGACAAAAGTTCTTTTGTTTTTTTAAAGTTGGTAGCTTTTAACAAAAATGTTCACCACATTTTTCAGAATTTATGCACTGCATGAGTATAGAACGCAATCATAAAATGAACTTTTTTATTTTTAGTTGAAATAAAAGTTGATGTTGCATTCAAACATATAATCTAAATTTGGCTAAATGCAAAAACAACTTGATATCACAATGAACTTTAACAGCTAACGCAAATAGAGAGAGTTCAAATGAAAACGAAAAACATAGAAAACTCTATACCAAAATATTTGTGTGCACGCATTCAAATAATTTCAAAAATAACTTGAAGCAATATTGTGGAACAATGGATGAAAGTATTTTTGCACACTGAAAAATTAATGAAGAGATATTAAAACTTGAGGATAATGAAAGTATACTCAAGAGGGGATTATTCTCTTAAACACCCCAAGAATAAATTACAAGCTCTGTGGAGTCCGCTTTTTATAAAAACAGAGATTATAAGCTTTATTTGTTTAGAGGCAACACATTTCTTAGCTCGCTTGTAAGAGCAACGAATACTATATTAAAATGAAAACTCCGCGCTTATGTATATCGAGAAAAATAAGCTCTTCAATTACTTCAAAGCTATGAGAGCTATAAACGTTCACATGTTGTCCAATTCTTGAAGACTTTTTGTTTTTAATAACCACCAGCTACGTTTTTGATTCATTTACTGTCGGATCTATTTTTAACTCCATTTTGGTATTCACAAAGATAGAGTCCAATGAAAACTATATTATCGTCACGAACGAGTAGCATTTACCTTCCGGTGTAATTGTACCTGTAGTATTAATTCCTGCATTCTACATGACTTTGCACAACGTAATTATCGCCTGGTTGAATTATAGTTTGGGGACGAAATCTATTATAAATTGCAAGTGAACTTCAGTTGCCTGACTAATTGGTTAGTAAAAATTTGTAGTTGCCGAACAAACATATTTTAACCTTTAACCCAAAAACCACAATTGTTCAATATATGTATTATTACGTTTTTACCTTTTTAAAAACGTTTAGGATAAGAGTTCGTTATTCTTCTCTGCTCACACCCTTTGCGTAAGCAACAGCACTTGTACATTAGATCTGTACAGCGGAGATTTTCAAACCACAACTGTTCTCTTCATACGCAACGGGTCTTCACATAAGACTGACTGAATTCTTACTGCTCCTTGCCTTCTTTGTCTTGCCTATTTATATGCCAACGCAAACGCTCTAATGAATGTTCGGGTTTCGCTTTCTCGAGAGCTCTATTGCGACTTCATTATTGTTTGTGTACTTTGCTTACATTGTTTGTTATTGCTTTCTTTCTTGCTTGTCTGTCTCCTTTTCTTTCATACCCATATTGTTGGTTTACTTGTAACAAGTTCGTTGTATGTGTTAGTGTAGCTTTTGTTTCTCATGTTAATGTTAAACGATGATTCAATTTTCGTAACAATATTGTCGGTTGTATATATATCGCAAAAATAAGCAAATTTCTAAAGAGATCAAAAAAATTATAATTGACCTTAAGAATTTCGGAACAAAGCCATCAGAAATAAGAGAGATTCTTAAAAGACCGCGTACATTTATTAATCACGTTATTCCACGATTTAAAAAAACGAAATAATGGCAAACAAACCTAGATCTGGCCATTAAAGAAAAATTGACCAACACATGGAGGGGAGAATTATACAACCGTAAGCAATAATAAGTGCGTGTGTCATTGTTGGAAATTTATAAGCTGTTAATATATGTATGTACTACCCTAACAATTTGAGTTTCGTACGCTGTTTTTTTTTTTTTTTTGTATTTTCTATGTTATTAGACCGATTGAAACTAATGCATACATTTTTTAAACAAAAAATAAAGAAATGGGTATGATGGACGAGTTAGCCGTAAAAAGGAGTATATTCGAAAGATATAAAAAGGACATTACGGCTTTGAATATACTGATAAATATTTTTTGTTTGGGATGGAGCAATAGTTAGTGATGAAAGCAAATATAATGTTTTTAGGTCAGATGGAAGAGGAATGGTATGCAGAAAGCCAAATACGGAAAGCAATTGTTTTTATTGGAAATACGATGGATAAGTACGCGTACTTAAACATATTGAAAAAAGCTCCTAAAATAAAAAAAGCTGAAAAACGATCCAAAACACAACTCAAAAAGGAGCGGAATGACTCATTCGCAATGTTCCAAAGCAAGTAAATCACCCGATCTCAATCCGATTCATAATTTACAATTATAATGTGTTTCCAATATTTGCTCTGATTAATTTAACTATTGTAAGGTGTTGATGTGAAATTGGTGCACACGTTTCTTTATCTCTACATTAATGAAAAACACATAAATGTAAACAATTAAGACTGAAACGAACAAAACAAAGGACAACAAAAATTACGTGTAATTCCCCAGTTAGCCAAACGTAGAGTAACACAACGTAACGTAACGTACGATCGTTTTTTAGCATATAGAGAGCAATGTAAATGCTTACCGAAACATACTCTCTCGTTAACAAAATGGAACAATCTGTAAAAAGGCTAGACAGAGCATCGTTGATTGCTAATAAGAATTCAGTCAGTCTTGAAGAAGCGTTGCGTGTGAAGAAAGCAGTCGTGGTTGGAAGATCGCCGTTATAAAGACCTGCTGAAAAACTGTTAGTGTTTACGCAAGCACAAGTGTAAAGAAGAATAACGAACTAAACAAATTGTTGTTGTAACATCAAGTTGTGAACAGTGGCGCATAAAGTTGGGCGAATAATAAAAAATTTATCTAAAACTAAATACAAACGTATCTTTATTTTGCTTGTAATCAACAAACTCATATTTTAAAGGTAAAAACGTAACAATATTGTTACGAAAGCGGAAACGGTGTACATCGTTTAACATTAAAACATAGTTTACCATTTCATAGCACAGTTGTGCAGAGAGAACTCACACGCATTCTTGTGCTTTTTTATTTAGTTGTCGATCAGACTGCGACAAGAACACATGTGCGGCGGATGCTTTGTCATTTTATTCCAGAATGACACTCAAAAATTATTTTATGTTAAAAAATGCTTTTGATAACATTCAATGCCTTATATGTAATTTTATGTTTTGAACATTTTTTAACTGAAAGTTTATTTGATAAGATGACATACATAAAAAATATAACACGACTGTTATACTAGTTAAATAACAACTACGGTAATTTTTGTCTGATTTTACCAAACAAAGCGTCAAACTCTCCACAAGAGAATGCACTTTAAGAATGTCACCACTTATTTTACATTTTTTTAATTAAGGTTCGCTACTATTAATGGATAAACTTGAAAAAATTTGAAAAGAAACGATTTTTCCAAGTTTACCTGGTCGAAACTCACAACGTGTAATTTTGAACCACATGTTTATGTATACTATTTGCAAAAACTTTGGATTTTGAAAAGATCAATCAATAATTTTGTGTGAAAAGATTAAAAATACCGCTTTTGTTAAATAAAGGATCTTTGGAGGGTTCTAGAAATAATTTTTTTTTTGGTTCTATTCAACAAAACTCACAACTTACACTATGTCATTAGCTGGGCGTATTTATTTTTTTTGTCGGAGTTTTTATTTATCTAAAAAACATGAACTAATTTCTAAGCCAAAGATGGATAGCTTTATGTTCTTTTAATAAAAAATGGATTTTTTTATTTTTATTTATCTAAAATTATTAAGCCAAAGATAAATAGCTTAATGTATGTTGATGAAATGAAAATCAAAATAGCGTATATTACTAACACTTTTCTATGGATGTAAATATACAAATTCTCTCAACTAATTTTCTCTCTCTTACTCACTAATACATAACCAAAAAATTTTTGGTAACCTCTACATTAAAACGATAAACAAAAGCTACACAAATCAGTCAGTCTTGTGTGAAGACGAGTTGAGTGCGAAAACTCGTGGTTTGAAGATAGCCGCTATACATCTCTAACGTTGTTGATTACGCAAAGGGTGTGAGCAGAAAAGAATAACGAACAACTGATTACGTGGGCTTATAAAAACGCAAGACAAAAGCAGGCAACGAGAAGTAATAATTCAGTCAGTCTTGTGTGAAGACGCGTTACGTGTGAACAGTCGTGGTTTGAAAATCTCCGCTTTACAGATCTAACGTTGTTGATTACGCAAAGGGTGTGAGCAGAAAAGAATAACGAACAAGAAAATTATTGTTGATCAAGTTGTATACGGTGGCACACAAAAGTAGTGTGAACAATAAAGAGTTTAATTGAAACGTAACACATGCAAAGTTATTCAATATTTAAACCCTAGATTCATTAAGGAAAATTCTTTAGCAAAGAGTTAAAATTTTTTTTATTGTTTTAAATTATAATAATTATTGTGGCTTTTTTGGTGCTTAACTTGCAAATGAAGTTTAACATAAATCTTAAATCTCTTTCTATCCTCACAACATTGTTTAAATGTGAATTCAACGTGTTTTTTCCAATTCCATCAGCTGGAACATTTTACTTATCTTTACGCAGTACCGTATGAAGTTGATGTGTTTCAATACAGGTTGTACTTATTTTGTTATTTTGTACACCAAAATTTATAATACATACTTTGAACCACACAACATATAACACATATATAATAAAGATTTGTAATGGTACTAGTAAAAGTTATGGTTATAGCTACCATATTGCGTCTGGAATATAAGAAATAAAAAGGAAAACATTACAAAATATAAACAGAAATGTCTGTAAAAATTAAAGGAAAACGAAGAACTAAAAAGGAACTACGTTCTTATAAGTAGACTACAAACAAATGTTTACCCCTTACAGTTCACCTGTTATAGCATTGTGCAAACCTGTTATAAGAATTAGGTCAGTACAAAGCATGTTGAAGTCTGTAAAATTGTGGTTGTAATTTTTACGCCTTGTAATTAAAAGCATAATATCTACAAGAGTAAGTATGTAAATCGGGGATAATATGTAGAGTAACACGTATGTAGAACTTTAAATTGTTCTTTTATAACAGTAATAACAAAAAATAAATTAATTTAGGCGTAAATTGCAATTTTAATAAATTAAGACACAAAACGCTTCCGTCAGCAATTATTTCTGGTGAGTTTTCCAGCAGTTGAATTTTTTAAGTATGGTTTATTTGAATAATATAATAATATAATGTCGTGTAGCCTAAATTTGCAACTAGTAAACAGTATATATGACTTCATTCTGCTAAATGTTTCTATCATTATTGAATCAATATTTCCATCATTATTGACTTCATTCTGCTAAACGTTTCCATCATTATTGAATACAGTGTTCCCCGGACTTAAGCACCCCTGAACTAATAATTTCTCGTTGAGTAGCACTACACTTATGCAAGTATACACAATGTACTTGAACTATTTTAATATATGCATCCCACTTTTAAGCATTCCCAGCTCATGAACGCTTAAATTGAACTTCATACTTTAAATTTATTAAAAAAATATGTTGACTAATTGAGTTACGCTGATAAAGTAGCAAGTCTTGAGCCATTGGAACGGCATACGTCAGATTAATTGGGAGAAGCAGTAAAAAATTGGACAACGCAATACGGTAATTTTTGTCTGATTTGATCAAACGAAGTTTCAATCTCTTCACAAGATAATGCACTTTCAAAATGTCATGTTTCATATTTTTTAATTAATGGCATTATAGATCTTTAAAACGATTAAAAAATGTCTATGACTTCTCATGCACACTTTGCTATATGTTTATGTCTGATAGTCCAAACTTCCCATCCTTGGCGACATAAACAGGATTATTTAACACGTTCACGCCGGCGCGTACCACCGGTGGCCCGCACTAGACTGCCTCATCGGGCGGCGTGTACCACCGGTGGCCCGCACTTAATCATGCTATTAGAGCACACGTAATACCAAATATTTAGATCTTTAACAGTTCGACTGCCGAAAAAAAAAATACCTGAGAGTCACGATGTTCTATTTCACCGTAAAAATTCAAAAGATTTAATGAGGATGTGACAAATTCCCGCAAAACTACACAAAACTTTAAACGATACCATTGTATTGTTACTAAACAGCTGCCGTCCGATAGAGCGAACCATGAATTTAAGCGCCGGCGTGAACGTGTTAATCGATGGCAAACTGGCAACAGAGGACGCTGCAGTATAAAATAAAAGCTTTTTATATTTAATATTAGTGTTGTTTTTTGTCATTAAATTTTTGTTTTGTTTTTATTAATTATCATTCTTTTTTGTAACATCCACAAGGATGCAACTAATTTTGGAACGTTTCTAATTTTGGTTCCTATTTGTTTTAGTGTCCAAAGATTATCATCAGCAATTTGTGCCTTTTTTTCGGTGTGATTTCCCCCATTTACAGTCCACGGGATTAACATTTGTCTTTTCTTATAACAAGGATTTAATATTTCTAAATCCTGGCTATCGTGTTGGAACGTTTCTAATTTTGGTTCCTATTTGTTTTAGTGTCCAAAGATTATCATCAGCAATTTGTGCCTTTTTTTCGGTGTGATTTCCCCCATTTACAGTCCACGGGATTAACATTTGTCTTGGCTTATAACAAGGATTTAATATTTCTAATATCCCTAGAAAGTAAGAACCGCTACGTCACAACTGCAATCTCAAAAAGCTAAAAACAAAAAGCTATCAACGTAAACGAATTTTACAAAACACAGAAACTTTAAACTTTAATCAGACAAACAGACTTTGAGAAATTAACCAAGGTTTATTTGTCTTATGATTTGTTAACCTCCACAATGATATCGATTATTTATAATGCTGAACCTCAAAAGACGTCTTCAGAACAATGGAATGATGAGATGATCCAAAATGATCGACACAAAAGACTCTTCGAAAAGATTACAAAAAGAGGTCTGGGTTTGGGAAATTATGTCTCATACTCCAGCATCTTAATTGCAAGGACGTTTTAGGCACATTGAAAGGCAATAACGATCGCATGATTTCCATAAGAAAAGGTAAAGAGACCGGCCAACCAACAATTTGTGAAGAGGATGTTAATGCCGGAAATCTTGTCAACAATAATATCGACATTAACGACAAACTTAATAGACAGCTTTCACATTCGCAGTCAACCTATGATTATGATAAAACGTTACACAAATGTGAGAAATTCATTGAACCACGGAAAAAAATCATAGTCAGGAAAGCAAAAGCCATAATGAGACATGAAAAAATTGATGTCTACCCTGTGGATAGCAAAACGAATAGTGGTGTTCTCTTTATGCTCAATAACATTAAATTCCCTGTAAATGATGATACGCGGTACGGAGCTACGGAAGATGCCAGTTCTCTACTATCACTATTTAAACAATTAGATTTTCAACTTTACTCCTATACCAATTTATCACGGAACGAATTCATGCAACTGCTGAAAGAACTTTTGGCTTTAGACGAAATAAAAGATACTCAATGTTTTGTTCTGGCTTTAATAACACACGGGCATTTAGATGCTGGTGTACAGCGGGTTGTATTTTCCGATGGTTCAGTGGAGAAAGTAGAAGAAATTGAAAAACTTTTCTATCATGAGAACTGTCATAATTTAATTGGTAAGCCCAAAATTTTCATTTATCCATATTGCCGCGTCGAAAGAGCTTTTAGGGGTGTTGTTATTCCCAATGATAAAATACAAACAGAAGGCGTTTGCTTCAAACGCAGTGCTCACAACATAGCTCAATTCACAGATGTAATTAAGTGTTATGCGACAACTGAGGACTTTCTGGCGTATGGGGGTATTTATGTTGGATCGTGGTATATCCAGTGTTTTGTTGCTACATTAGCGGAACGTGCTTGCGACTCTTCTTTTGAAGACATGCTTAAACTAATTCAAACTTACGTCGAAAGGATTCTCGACGGAAAAGGTTGTTTACAAACGCCTAGTTATATTAATACCGGTTTCAATAAAATCCTTTATTTTAATCGCGGCGTATAAATAGCAGAATATTAATAGCCCTCCGCGTATGGTGCAATTGCTTAATGAACATAAAAATTCCATGTATATTAAGTCAAATAAGTATTTTCTTACTTTAAGTTTAATTAAGAGTAGAGAACATTTCCAATTCAAGTGTACTGATTTCTTAAATATAGTAGTGATAAGAAAATAATGTCTGAAAACTATTGTAAAACTGTATTAAAGTAATAACACTGGCCAACAGATTAGGCAAAAAATTTTGACTGTGGAAACGAAGCATGTTTTTTAGCTAATCTGGGTGCGCTGAATTCGAATCTGACAACAAAGTTGGGCCATCCCGTCCAGTTCGTTTTTTATCGCATGCTGGCAATACTGTAAAATAGTTAATACTGACGCTACAATTTCACAGTTATTAATTTGACAAAAGCCTACATTCGTTACAAATTTGTATAAAGATAGAGTTTAAGCATGTCAGTGAGATCGTGCGTTACTAATCCGAGCTATTTTTGCTTTGTGTGTGGTGAATATTTGATTGGAAGAAAAGGATATGCAATATCAGAATCACTAAAATATGCATATCTACATTATTTTGGTTGTGCTGTCGGAAACTTGGACAAACCGTGGACACCGACAAAGTTTTGCAATCGTTGCAGAACTATTTTATGCAAGTGGTCAAATGGCGAGAAAATCTATTTCGATTTTTCAATTCCAGTACTTTGGAGAGTGTCAAGCAGCGTTGCCATAATTTTTTTTTCAAAAACTGCAAATTTAGAGAAAAAAAACTGATTTTCAACTGAAAAAACTGCACATCCAAAAAATTTATAATTCAGTTCATATATTTTTTTATTAAAACATAACAAAACAAATGAAATTAAATGCATATAATAAAAAATATAAATACAATTCAGTTTTATAAAAAGTATTTGAAATAACATGAATTTTCGTAAATTGAGTTAATTTCTCCTGGCACTTAATACTAATTAGATTTGTACATTTCTTTGGTAAATTTGATTGCCATTTCTTTTGATTGCACGAAATTGCTGCAATTACTGTTATTTTTTTAAGAAAATCTTTAGTTCTTAAAATGCCACACAGTGTTGGCACTTCTAATCTGTTCCTAGTTTTATTTTTATTAATATTAATTTGTGAAAAAATTTTTCAACATTAGCAGTTGCAACAGGTACTGACAAAATTGCATATACCAGTTTTTTTAAATTAGGAAAAGCTTTAGTTCCGTCGCCACGTTTTGTTTTAAATATAACTTCCCAAAAAGTTTCAATATTTTCTACTTCTAATAAATCCAAGTCTTCAAAATTAATGTGCAGTAGTTCCCACTCATCATCTGTTTCTTGAATATAGTTCATTTCTACTACATTTGGCACAAAACGACATAATTAAAAATACTTTTATTGTTATTTTTCACAATTATGGCTTTAGAAATTGGAATTAAAATAACAAAATTGAAATTAAAAAATTTAAATGTAAAAACTGCAAAATCTGCATAATTTACAGAAAAACTTACTTTTTTAAACAAAAAACTTCAAAACTGCTCAATGCTCAGAAAAACTGCAAAATGCAGATAAATCTGCACATTTGACAACGCTGGTGTCAAGTAACAATCAAACTGATTGTTATTTCTGTTTAACAAAAGTTACTGGATTCAATATGAAAAATCGAAAAAGTATTACCTACCCTAATGTCCTATCAGTTTCTAAACCAGTTCAACGTCTATTTGCTGTTAGCGAGGAACAAGGGGAGCGCGCCCATCAAGATTTAATGAAAATTGAAAGAAACTATCAAGGACAAACGACAATCATATAACGCTATTCACTTTTGAAAGCTCATTGATTTTTAAATAAACTAATAATAATAATTTTAAAATTGGGTGCCCTGGTAGTCTAGTGGGTAGTGTGCTAGACTATTAGTGTGAGGGTCGTGGGTTCGATTCCCACCAGAGACTCTGGTCTGTGACACTACACCGAGCATATGGTCAAGTTACTCCGCTCGTATAAAATTAGAATATAATTTGTAATTGTATTGTAATTAATAAATAAATAAAATAAATAAATAAATAAATTTTAAAATTATAATTTTTTATGGAAAAATCCAATAAACGCTTTTTTTATATCTCGAAAACCTGACGTGATAGGGAAAACCCATTTACAGATTCGAATTCAGCGCACCAAATTACACTAGGAACGGTATTTGGTTGCTCCAGTCAAAAACCTTGTTGGCTAGTGTAATTATAATTACATATTTTGACGTTTTTTTAATTTAATAATAATAATTTTTTCGTAAAATAATATTTGTTACTAAAAAAAAAGTGAATTTGTTTTATTAAAAAAAATAAGAAAGACAAGTGAGAACATAACCCGCAAACAAAAGGAAAGTGTCTTGGTTTTTTTTATTTGTGAATTTTTATCAAGTTTGAACACATTTTCATTTCGGTTCCTTGTTTTTTTCATAGTGCTTCACAATTGAGGTCAACAGGCAGACGATTATCTAACTCCTTCGCCCTTCACACCTCATATACATCTTCGCCACTGTCGACATCTATACATTCCATTGGATTAACACTATATTTTTGATGATAGGAAGCGCTTAAAAAGATGTAATACAAATGTACGCACAGTCTGACAGGAAAATGTTTCGATAGGAGTATAATCTATAGTTTTATCGCTTGTAATAATTATCAATTATCATCTTTGTTTTAAACAAATATTTTTTTAATGAGCTAAAATATTCAAAATCGAAAAAATTTTTCTATGTCAAAATATTTCCGCGGCAGACTGTACGTTTAACTATGATCTCTTTTATAATAAACGATTTTTTTTAACCTGTGACATTAAAATTTATTATAAGTTCTTCAAACTCTATGAGAAATAACCACATTGATCAATGAATATTGTTACGAAAGTGGAAATGGTGTTATCGTTTAACATTAAAATGATAAAAAAAAAGCTACAAAAGCAATGGACTTGTTTACATGATTAACGAATAAACAAAAATATAGCAACAACATCAGTATAAAAAAGGGATAAACAAGTAAACAAACAGGCAACAGCAACACTGCAAGGACAGACGTAAGCAAAATACACAAATAGCAATAACGTAAACAACATGTTTATATTTATAGAGATTTCGCGAAGGCAAAGTCAGTCTCCTTCAAGAGCATTCATCAGAATGTTTACCCTGTGCTATAAAAGGCAAGACAAAACAGGCAACGGAGTCAGGAAGAATTCAGTCAGACTTGTGTGAAGACGCGTTGCATGCGAAGAGAATAATTGTGGTTTGAATATATCCGTTGTAAAGATCTAACGAACAATTGTTAGTGTGTACGCAGAAGAGTGTAAAGAAGAATAACAAATAAAGCAAATTATTGTTTTTTAAATAGAGTTGCAAACAGTGGCACACGGAACAGTGCGAACAATAAAGGAATTATTTCAAACTAAACACAAATTTACTTTTATTTGCAACGAACTACGAACTAATATTTTAAACGTTTTTAAAAAGTTAAAAAGGTAACAGTATGTTAAGTAGATGAAGATTAATGTAATTCACACCTGCACTGTTAAAAAAACGCCATTTAATGCCTGCCATTCTGTCGAAACCGTTTAAATTTCAAAAGATACAGATAATAAAGCAACAAATTTAGTTTGAAGAATAAAAAATGTATGTGGTACACACAGAATTAAATATATTAGGCTTTAGGGACTATTTGCATGTCAGCCATTACATGGTGATGTACAGACGTATTAGTGGTTTGGACTTATACTGAAATGTTTAAATTTATTGCATCATTTGTAACAAAAACTAAAAATTTAAAAACACAATAATAATGTTCAAAAATTATCATTATGAGTATCGCTAGTGCTACAACAATATTTGAAATTAAAAAGTAATTATTTTAGCAGTAGTGTCATATCTGTAGAGCTTTCAGAATTTTTGTTTTATATTCTTAACGACGTTCCGACTCAGCTTCAAGTAAAAAGTAGGTTTCTTGATTCGACGGGGTTTCTTTGCCATAATGCGAATTTTCCACGTCAATATTTTGTCAAGATGAATAGGTAGTCATTTAATAGTATGTTCAGACGGGAAACTACACCACTACATTGTGAATGGTCAGCTGGCTTCAGTTGTTGCGTGAACTGGACTTTATATGGATGTAGGTGTAGATCTAAATGCAAAATACGCCATAATGTGCCGTAAGACAGTCCTAATTCCTGAGAACGACGAGGAATTGACACATTCGGGTCTTCGGCAACACTTTCACTTACAATAGCGATATTTTCAGCGGAACGAGCGAAACGATGATGCACAGGCCTTTCAATATTTGTAACCATTCCAGTCTCTTCAAATTTCTTCACAATTTTGCCCATTGCTTGCGTAGTTGGACGATTATGTAAACCATAATCTCCTCTTAAAGTACGATACGTGGCTGTGGCAGAATCACCATTTTTGTAGTAGGTTTTGATAATTTTTATGCGTTTTGTGATAGTTAAGCGATCCATTTTCGTCAACGTCAGACTTTCAACTGAAAAGAAAAAAATAGGTTTCACAACTTAGTTTGACAGATGTCGAATGCTAGTCCCATACTTTTGAAACCACGAAATGGATAGCCCTTTATTTTGTCATCTAGTGACCTCTCTGATGTAGGTATGTTATCTAAAACTCAGCTTTTTATGAGATATTTTACACTTCTGCATGATATCAACTATGCGTTTCATGGTTTCGGTCAAAGAGGGGATTAGCCCAATAGGACGAAAGGCTTTTGTGGTAGCATAGATGCCTTTGCTAAGTTTTGGTAAGAATACTGCCATTACCCCCTGCCATGGTAGTGTACATGCGTAATTTGTGGAGACATTGTAATTCCAACACGACGAGTTGATATGAAATCCACCACATTTTGTAGAAGTGTCAGAAATACTCTATTCGGTCTAAAGAAATACTCTAAAGGTCAAAGCGGGTACCCCTTGCTCAGTTCCTCCCCATTTCCACACCGACTATGGTTCCCTCGACGCGGTTCCCTCAACAGATGTGGGGACTCAACTGCCGTTTGACCGATTCATCCGAATCATGTTTCAATCTCGATATGGGTTTTGGATAGGAATTTCTTAATCTTTGATACGTCTTTGACGTACCTATTCACAAAATAGCCCTAAGGCGTTTAGTTTTTCCCTCAGTATCATTTGATTGTTCTCACTATGCTTTATTAATAACTAGTAACATTTTGTTACGTTTTTTTAAAAACGTTTAGAATATGAGTTCGTTGACTGCAAACAAACTAAAAATTAATTTGTGTTTATTTTTGGATAAATTATTTATTGTTTGCACTATTTTATGTGCCACTGTTCACAACTTGATGATACAACAACAATTCGGCTTAGTTCGCTATCTGCTTTATACTTTTGTTCACGCAAGCACTAACAACTGTTCAATAGATCTTCATAACGGCGATCTTTAAACCACGACTGTTTTCTTCAAACGCAACGCGTCCTCACACAAGACTGGAATACTTACTACTCGTTGCCTCTTTTGTTTTGCCTTTTTATATGCCCATTTAAACAGTCTGATGAAGCTTCCTGATCGAATGTTCTTGGGTTCGCTTTCTAGAGAACTATATCGCGGTTTCATTGTTGTTTGTGTATTTTGTTCTCATTGCTTGTCATTGCATTCGCTTACTTGTCTATCCCATTTTCTTTCATACTGATGTTGTTGGTTTACTTATAACAAGTTCGTTGTATATGTTTGTGTAGCCCTTTCCATTTTCGTAATAATACGTAGAAAATTTAAAGATCTTTAAAACGAATAAAAAAATTCCGATGATTTTTTATTTTGTTTTATTTCAACTGGAAGATAGAGCACTTATGTTAATTATGTTAATAAAATATTTGTAGAACATCAGCATTTCTATATATTTATTAAATTTGGCAATTAAGAATCGTCAAACCTAAAAAACATAAGAAAAGAAGTCCATTATCCAAATTTACATGATAAAAACTCATAACATATTAGTATAAACATTACGTACATTAATTTAAGTGTACATTATCTCTCCCTTTCCATGCATAGAAAATCGATTCTAAAAAGGTTGAATAATAAATAAATAAATTAAACATTAACAGATTGTTTGGTTATTAAACTATTACATACAATATCAGGCATTGATTGATGCATTTATACATGTATGTATGTGTGTAAATACCATTTCAATATTTATTACATTCATATTTGGAATGTTTGTGTACTGCATCTGTGCTTCAATGTTTTATAGGTCAGACATATTGATTGAAGGATAAAAAAGATTGAATTTATTGACCTAAATTGATATAAAAAAAATCGAGGGAAAACAAAAATTTGCATTTCAATTTTATAAGTCATGCATTGTGGACATAATTCCTGTCATAACATGTATTCATGATTTAATTGAATTTAAAAGATTCATTGTGAATAAATTAAATATTTTATTTTTTTATCGTCAATTTGTTAACTTGCCAATTATTGTTTCATTGAGCTTCAATTGACTTTTTTTTTTAACGGATTTCATTGTCAACATACACTGCTATTGAGAAACACCGTTCACAATCTACACTAGTGGGTAAAATGGTTTCAAGACAGTTATATGCAGGATGTAAATATTCACCTCTACCACCTCGTGATACAAAAAAGTCTATATTTTTTAGAATGTTGAGTATCGCAATCATCAGCTCTATTAATAGATTTTATTGGACTATTACATTCTTCGATGGCAGCGTTTAACTTTTTAACAATGGAAGTTGGGGTTTCGTTCTATTCGATGTTGGGTGATATAGAATATTCACTTGGAAGATGGATGTTATTTAAAGTAATACTAAATTAAAAAATAATGCGTAAATTAAGTTTTTTTCGTAATTCATAAAGCACATACATAAATTTACAATCACGATAAGTTTTAAAAAATCCTGTGATTTCATGATTGGTATACCTACCCTAATATGTAAAATTTGTAAAAAAAATAATGTTTTTACATTTATTTTATTTCTATTTTGAAATAAACCACAAAAATCAATTGGGCAATTCACACAAGCCCTTGTATCATTGTATTCATTGTACTTTTGGAGGAATATACAACATTGTATGATTGTTGTTGATAATTTTCATATAAAAATTCGATACACTTATACACATTTTTTTCGTAAGTTTTTGGAAGTTGTGTTGGTTTCGCTCTATCAGTTTATGTAAATGCCAGTATACGAAATACACAATACAGCATAGTATTGATCGTTCACAAACAAGAAGTGTATTCAATACAACATACGCGATACAAAGTCGTGTGAATTGCCCAAATGTGTTCAGGAAAACAAATTTGTTTTGGTGACTATATTTTTAAGCTGGTTTTAGACAGCTTTGCCAATCAAATCTGTGAATTGTCGCTATGAATCTCGATATCTCAAATCTTGTACATTATTTAGAAAATACATATATGAGAATGTGTTATGTATCACCGGTAATTCAAGTTATGCTTAAAATTGATTGTATTTTACTAAAACTAAATTCGCTAAAAAATTAGGTGAAATATGGACGTTAAGACGTTAAAAGACGTATTCAAAATATGTAAAGTATTTACAAATATTTGTATAATGCAACAGAAATACTGGCATAACAAAAATATGTAATTTACGTTGTGTGAAGTATAAAAACATTGGTAAAAAGTTAAAACAAACTTTATTCACTAGACTGTGAATGGTACAATTAAAAAAGTTGTACATGTCGTCCTTGCCGTTACATTTTTCTCTATAGCAGCTAAAGAACAAAAACAAAACATCAAACTACAAACAGTTGTAAAATAATCTCAACATAAGAGAAACGTAGAAATAAGAAACAGTAAATGTGATTTATATCTCTTACCTATATTATCTGTCTCTATTTTTCACTCTGCTTAAACATCTGAATATAAATGGATGTGTTCATAGAACTGGAAGTGTAAAGTACTTTTAGTTTCATAGTAGATTTTATTAACATTTTATTCTTCTTTTATGTCCTTCGCATGTGAATTATTGCCCGAAAAATGGAAAGGAAAAGTAGAAAGAAGAATATATCATCAGTGAAAGTACTTGTGTACACGAATATACATAATCGCATAAGAGTATTAGTGTTTTGCATGAAAAACATTCACGACTACACAACTACAGGACTCCATCAAAAATAGAATACATGCAAATCTGCATATTATTTCGATAACTAAAAAACATTTTGAAGTTATATTACCGGGTACAAATCTATTGTTTATGAAAACTGCTTTTAGAGTGCTCCCCAGCCGGTGTGCCATAGGATAGGATCTAGTTTAACATTTAGTATGTACTTCGGATATGCCAGTGAGCAGTCAGTGCTGATTATACTGCTTTTATGGGCCATCTACAAGAAGAAATTTTTCAAGTGGTTATATGGTCAAATCTGTAGAGAATGAGAGCTTATGAAAAAATATAGTTTAGTTTTTACCTTTTAAAAACGTTTAAAATATGAGTTCGTAGATTGCAAACAAAATTGAAATAAATATGTGTTTAGTTTCAATTAAACTCTTTAGGTTAGGTTAGGTTAGAGGACGTGTACTTGTCAATTGTGACAAGTACAGTACCCGGAGTTCGAATTGACCCATTGTACAACGTCCTAGCTTCTCACACCACTCGTGTTGTGTGAGTTAATTTTATATATGAGTAGCGGGACCTACAGTTTAAAGTCGACTCCGAACGACAGATTTTTGAGAAGCTTTTCATGGCAATTTTTACCCTCAGAGTTTTTGCTAGAAATCTGCTGAGAGGAAGTCGCCGAAGAAATAATTTCATATTTTCGTTTTGATGTCTGACCTGGGATTCGAACTCGGGCCTTTCGTCTAATAAGCCGACACACTACCTACTAGACCACTGCGACTTCATTAAACTCTTTATTAATCTCACAATTTTGTGAGCCACTGTTCACACTTGACGAATACAACAATTGTTGCTTGTTCGCTATTCTTCTTTGCTTACAACGCAGATCTTTTCAACGGCGATCTTCAAACCACGACTATTTTCTTCACATGCAATGCTTCCTCGCACAAGTTTGAATTGACTGAATTCTTACTGCTGGTTGTCTGCTTTGTCTTGCCTTTTTATATGGCCACGTTAACAGTCTGATGAAGGTTCTTGAAGTAGAATGTTCGTGTTTTCACCTTCTCAAGAACTCTATCACGTGTTCGTGTATTTTGTTCACATTGCTTGTTGTTGCGTTCTCGCTTACTTGTCTATCCCCGTTTCTTTTATACGAATGTTGTTGGTTTACTTATAACAAGAACATTGTTTATATATGAGTAGTGTAGCTTTTGTTAATTATGTTAATGTTAAACGATATTTCCATTTTCGTAACACTATGTCTCCGTCTGCCGGACTACTGCAGTGTGTTTCAGGCAGAGGAGATGGCGATTTACCGAGCCGCGCAATGGATCCTCGTCAACGATGCTCCTTTCTCTCGCGTCTCGATCTTCTCTGATAGTCAGGCCGCAATAGGATCTCTATCGGGTTCCGTGATTAACTCTAGGATCGTTAGGGAATGTCGCCGCAGTCTCGACCTTCTCTCTTGGCGCTTCACCAGTATCTCTCTGGTGTGGCTCCCTGGCCACAGTGTAATTCCGGGAAACTGTAGGGCAGACGAGCTCGCCAGAGCTGGTGCGCTCCTTCCGAAATCCTCTTCTGTTGAATTGGGTATGCCACTTCCTTCGGTTAAGTTGACCATTGCGCGGAGGTTCTTTCGGGACGCCAAACTATCCTTGGTCAATGAGGAGTCCTGCTCCACCGCTAGACTCACCTGGCCCAAGATGGATAGAAGGCGTACCAACCGATTACTTGGTCTTGGTCGTGATGTAATCTCGACTGGTCTGTTTGCCGTGGATGCAGGTCCACTGAGGAAGAGGAGATTGTTGTTCACTTTCTCTGCCAGTGCCCGTCTCTTGCTAGGTGTAGATATAGGTTATTTGGCTCCCCATTCCTTGTTAGCTTAACGGAGCTATCATCTATTGACATCAAGGATATAGCTTCGTTTATCAAACTTTCTGGCTGGCTTTCCAGTGCGGGGTAGTCGTGCTTTTGTTGTGCAGCCCTTGCACTGACCAACTTCCTCCTTTTCCCTGATTTTGGTGGAACTTGGTTAGTACAGGGACTGCGTTCACCCGTGGCATCACAACTGGCCGCTATGCGTGCTCAAGTGAGCTTTGTGATATCAGAGCTACCACTCCGACCTAACCTAACCTAACCTAACACTATGTATCTACGTAACACTCACATTACGAACAACAACGTAAAATATCGCGGCATTCATCTTGATAGATGTTTAAATTGGAAACTCTATAAAAAAGCAAAATTAGCGCAAATTAAATTAAAAATCTTAAGGACATACTGGTTAATTCCCACAGAGTCCCAGCTAAATTTGCACTACAAACTTCTATTGCACAATTCTCTCTTAAAACCAGTGTGGTGCTAAGCAAGACAATCATGCGAAACTGCCTCTGCTTCCCTTATTGAAAGAATTTAAAAATTACAAAATAAAATGCTACGTATTATTTCTGCTTCAACGTGGTACTTCTAAAAACTCAAACATACAAAAATGTCTCAACATACCATTAGTCAAAGCACAAATTAGAAAATAAGCGAAGTTGTTCCTGATTAAGCTTATATTTCAAACGAATGCCATTCTAGCGTACCACGGTCACATAACAAAAATAAGTATATTGTAAGTGGTTACTATACGACCACCGATGCAGACGTAGTCCATTTAAGCTAATCTGTATTTTTGGGGACTGGAATAAATAGGTTAACTCTGTCAATGCAATAAAATGCATAAAATACCGTTTTTAAGAACACAATGCCTGAAATACTTACTTAATCAGACATTATAATTATTTAGTGATGTTTTACATCCTAGCTGCTCGCACCTCCCACGATGATCTGTCTTAATTTTATTTACTAGTAAGTATCGGGATCTACAACGGAATTTTTCATTTCCTTTGCTAGAAGTCTGCTAACAGGAAATATTTTTTTTCTTCTTTTTATCGAAATGTCAGAGTTGAGGTCTGAACTTCCAAGCACTCCTGCTAGACTACGGTAACTCCAAATACTACGTCGACTCCAAATATAAGAATAAGATTCGAATCACATTCATAATTTCTGATACTTATACGCACTCATACTTATTTTAATATCATACTACTCATATTCAAAGTTTGAAGTAATTATCGTACTCATTCTTAACAATACGCAGGATGTTATTGACTTCGACTCCCCATAACTCAACATATACACGAAGCACAAAATAAGTATGATTCACGTACGAACACTACAATACTCCCTAAAAGGTTTTCTTCTTCCTTCTTTTTTTGTAAATACAACAACATCTAAGACTGTAAATGTTGATGAATGATTCGAATCACTCGAATCATTTTGGAGTATTATAAGTATTTTTTTAATTTATGAATCTGAATGAGTAAGCGTATGAACCAAACATATTTGATGTCAACGTTGTACTCATACTCATTGTAACCTGTACTTATGTACAATACAGTGTTGTAGTGAGTACGAATGAATCAGAGTAATTGAATTTCAATACTGTTGACTCACTCATACTCAAAATTTTATGAATATTTATGAGTATCGCAAAAACGATTCATTGCTGATCTCTGGTTTGAACATACTAGCACTCGTCTAGTAAGCCAACGTACTACCTGCTAGACTACGATGACTCATAAAACATATGTACATATAACAAATATGTCAATGAAACAACTGTTAAAAAGAAATTGTTTATAATACAAAATATCAAAATTATATATCGACTGTCGTAGCAGTAACATTTGCTGCCAGTGGCATTGATAGTTTGTAGACGCTAGCTTGCAGTCTTAAATGTTGTTAATACAATATGTCTGACTGCAAGTCTTCTAAATTTAACTTTCTCTTATTGCATAATAGAGTTTTAATTCAGTTTTTTGTTCTCTTTTTTCTTGCAAATATCATGTATAATCCGAACAATTTATTTTTTGAAATGCTTCTCCTCACTGTAATTATTTCTTTGTTTTGTTTCGGTTTAATTAAAAAGTTTTTCCAGCTATGTATGCGAACAATTGGATTACTGATTACAAATTCTGATATAATAACTTTTTCATCATGTATTGGATGCAGTGTATTCCTTTGTAGTATTTTCTTTGTTGATGTTGATGGATTAAATGACCTCAATTTCACTCAATCGTTTTGAAATGAATAAAATTTCATATAAAGCTGTAAAAATCATTTCTAGTAAAATATGGAAACTTGCTAATCGTTAGAATGGTCCAACTGAGACTGAAATAAGAAGGTAAATCGGAAATCTTAATTTGACCAACTAGTTAGAAGACATAAAACACGAATTAAAGTTTTTCCCAAACGTTTAATTGCACATATCGACACACTAAATTAAACCTTTGAGGAAATATTTGTAAATTTGACTGCGTTCACAGCAACTATACTTATCTAAGTGCAACCGATGTATGATGAAATTCGTCTACAATACAGTTAATGTAATTAAGAAGAGTTGATGATAATTTAGATCTGGGGGCGCTACTTGCAAATGGTCACGCCAATTTGTTCTGTTGATGATATGCACCATATACTGACGACATGTGGTTTCAAAAGAACGATGTCACTCTACTTGCCAAAGAATAAAAAATGGTTGATATTTATATCATTAAAATATTGAACTTGAAAGACGCTTCATAATTCAAGAATTATAAAAAACAACATATTTTAAGCAAAGGATATAGAACGTGGAGATATGGTTTCACCACAAATGTCTTCAACAAAAATCTTTTAAATTTATGGTTTATTTCCTAAATTTACCAATACATTATTTATTCTGAAGTTACAATAACAGAAACTAAATACGAATATTATGCAAATGAAGGTAATTTAGCACAAGTTTTAATAGAATGTGAAACAAAAATAAAGAAAAATTATAGACAGCAAAGAAAACGCTGCTATTTACAAAATTACTATTGCAAACAAGAATACTATGCGACAAAACAAAACAAACAAAAATTAAATACATTTATCCAGCTAATGACATAGTTTAATTTGTGAGTTGTTGAGTACAACTCAAAAATTTTTTTTTATATTTCTTGAACTCTCCAAACTTGCTTTATTTGACAAAAACGGTTTTTTTTGTCTTTACGTACAAATTTATTGATTACATAAACAATCCCGAACCGAAGTCCAAAATTTAAACCTTACTAGAAAGGAGCGGGATGGCTCCTTAAAACAATATACATATGTATATGTATATTTTTTCAAATAAACTTTTAGTTAAAAAATTTTCAGAATTTTTGATGGATCTTGATTGTTTATCGGAAAATATGTCAATTTCATGTTTGAGCCATCTAAAGATCCTTTTTCCTTTTTATATCGATAAAATGAATCAGATTCGCTACCAGTATATTTATTCTGTGTACTAGTATGTTACGCTCGGTTTTAAAGCCTATGATTAAATTGTATGAAACTTTAGGTAATTGGCATGTTCGTACGATATTCTGGCTAGCTCAATGGCGTGTTTATTCTTACCCCAAGAGTCATCGCAGCGTAAGCATAGAATAGTAAAATCATGCCAATATTGGAAGCCATTTTCTTTTACTTTTTTTTTTCTAGATGAAGGAACGCCGAAAAATACTCACTTTGCTACCCAGTTACCCACATCACTACCCGAGAACCTTCGCCTCAGTACAAATAAAAGGAAATTTTTTTTTTAGAAAGACATAATTTCAATTAAATTTTTCCTTAAAGAAAAAAATTCAATATATATATATATTCCAAATATTATAATTGGGTTACAATAAGAAATATATTAATCAAGATAAATTCAAAATAACAATAATATAGATAAATAAAATAATTCAATATATATATACATTCCAAATATTATAATTGGGTTACAATAAGAAATATATTAATCAAGATAAACTCAAAATAATAATAAAGTACAATTACATAGTACCTATATAATCTAATATAATATAAATTAATTTACAAATTAAGTCTTACTTTATACTTAAAATAAGCTGATGCTGGAGGTAAAGTTGACGCTGGTGTCGGACGTGGATGGACGCTGGAGGTAAGTTGTCACTGGTGTTGGACGTGTATTGACGCTGGAGGTAAGTTGTCGCTGGAGGTAAGTTGTCGCTGGTGTCGGACGTGGATTGACGCTGGAGGTAAGTTGTTGCTGGTGGTTAGGTTGTTAACTTGAACGTAAACTTTTTTTTTCTTGTTGTAGCTGTGATATTATTTGCTTTTGCTTTTAGTTATTTAAGTTTAATTGTTTATTTATTTAATTATTGGTTTTCTCTTATATATATAAAACACTGTGTTTTTTTTTTATACATTTAAATCCTTGTTTTACTTTTATATTTTTTTTTTTATTTTAATATATATATAAAAAAAAATAACTCCGTTTAAGCCAATTTCTAGCTTACACATAAGAGCTTTATTTTGTTTAATTTATAGCAAAAATATTTTTTTGTTTGTTTTTTTTTCTGTTTTATAATTTTATTATTCAATTTTCACTTATTTTGCTTTGTCTAATCCATACATTTGTTCTTTTTTCCTTTTTTTTTTTTTTTTTACTTTATACACATATTTTTATTATTTCATTAATAAGTTTCTTATTTAAATTTATAGATATATTTTATTTTTGAATATTTTCTTAGTTATTTTGTTTGTATTCATTTGTTGTTTTTTTTAAATTTATATTTCGGTTTTCATAGTTTTATTAAAATTTTTCTTTTAATTATTATTATGTCTTACTATTATTTTAACTATATAATGTTTTTTTTTTTTTATAATTTTTTTGCGTTGTTAATTTTAGCTTACAAATTATAAGAGTCCTATATTTAAGTTTTACAATAAAATTCTTATATTATAAATTTGTTTAGATATGGTTTTTAATTTTTTTTTTTATTAAATTTTTATAATTTTTTTCTTTATAATTTTCATTTTTCTTTAATTTAATTTACAAAGTTTGCAAAATTCGTACTTTTTTTTTACTTTTTTTAAATAACATTGTTTTTTAATTTTCTCCATCTCTAATATTTTTTCTTCCTTTTCAACCTTTCAAATTTTCTTCCCTTTATATTTTTTTTTCCGCACTCACAATTATTTTATCTTTTTTTTTCCCGTACCAACACGTTCGAAAGTTCATCACCAACTAACTTTTTCCTAACAAACTTTTGCCTCTTTCACTATGCCCTTTTCTAGAAAAAACCTAAGCGTCACGCATACATAAAAAAATTGTCGTACGACATATACCGTTATGATTGGTTAACCAATCAGAAGAGCGCACGTGTAGCGTTTTTGACATTTCGTCTCCATAAGACAGGGTTGCAATTCCACCCACGCGCAGTGTTCGTTCAACCAATCAGAAGAACGCACGTGTAGGTTCAGACAACTCTGTCTCTATAAGGCAGAGTTGCAATTCAATTCGTGAACAGCGGTGCATTTCCACGAAAGATCACAATGTACACTGTCAAAAACTAAACTCTAAATCCCTAACAAGTATTTTATAAAAAAAATACTTTAATTAATTCAGACATTTTAATATTTTCCCAAAATTTTGAGAACAAAGCAATGTGTAAAGTTGAGTGCGCAGACATTTAATACTTAGTGTACAGACATACATATACAGGGTCCGCCAAATAATTTTTTTTTGAAAAACCTTTAAAAAAAACTACTGAATATTTTCTCAAATGGAAAATAATTTCATTCAAATGGCTGCCTCGGCTGGCCATGCAGTAGCCTACACGATCGGTCCAATTTTTAAGCACTTCATCGATTGTGTGCAGCTGTATTTCACCAATGGCTATACGAATATTATCCTTTAAAGCGTCAATTGTCTCTGGCTTGTCGGCGTAACACTTATCTTTGATGGCACCCCACAAATAATAGTCCAACGGTGTCAAATCGCAGCTTCGAGGTGGCCAAACGACATCAGCTCTGCGGCTGATAATGCGATCTTCAAAAACAGGGCGCGAAACATCGAGTGTAGCTTCGGCTGTGTGGCACGTAGCGCCGTCCTGTTGAAAACAAATATTGCCAATATCCTCCTCTTCAATTTTTGTGAACAAAAAATCGTTCAACATGGCCCGATAACGATCGCCATTGACTGTAACGGGCACTACTTGCTCATTTTCGAAGAAAAATTGCCCAATTATGCATCTGGACCAAAATCCGCACCAAACAGTAACTCGTTTTGGGTGATTTTCAATGTATGCGTGCGTGTTTTTTGTGCCCCAAATGCGACAATTTTGCTTGTTTACATACCCGCCAAGATCAAAATGAGCTTCATCTGAAAAGATGATTTTTTTTGCCAAAATCGGCATCTTCTGTAAGTCGATCGCAGGCCCACTTAGCGAAGCGAAAACGCATTGGATGGTCAATTGGCTCCTGAACCAATTGGTCTTTGTATGGCGTCATACCAAGGTCTTTATGCAAAATTCATCTCAATGATGTCTCCGAAATGTTTAATTGTTGAGAACGACGGTGAATTGATGTTGATGGCGCTTCACGCACACTTTCTGCCACAGCAGCAATATTCTCGGATGTACGCACTGTTTTTGGCTTTTCACGCTTTGGTTTATCGATGAGGATGCCAGTTTCTTTCACTTTTTCACAAGATAAGGAACACACGGAGCTGACGGTGCTCTTCTTCCAAAATCCGTACGCAATTTTCGCACACATTCTGCAACATTACCATGATTTTCAAAGTAATGTCGCAATATTTCCCATCGTTGTTCAAGCGTATACACAACCATATTCGTTCAGCGGAAGGATAAAACTAATTATCTGTCAAATCAGACATGAGCTAAGTGTTACCATTCACGAAATAAGCACTAGTTGAAAAAAAACGTTAGATGGCGGACGCAATATGTAAAACAAAGTTGTTTTTAAACCGAACTAATTAATTAAAATATTGCAATATTTTAAAAAAAAAGTACTGTATGTCTATCAGACAAACTAAACATATGCAAATGATTTTTTTTTTAAATATGAGTGTACTGTAATAGAAAAAGATTATATATTTTGAATCAAACCGATATTTGCAGATTTATTATGAATTTAATACGTGCGTCTCATTATGTTGTTAGTTTTTGCTTATTATAAACAAATAACACTTCGTATTATAAGCGTCTTAAAATATTTTAAAACATTGAAACAGCAATCAAATTCCAGTATCTTTCAATGTTTTACCTCATTTAAATGTTTCATCAGAATATCTTTGAAAGACCCAAATCTATTCTCACTATGTATAATATAGATACGCCACAGATAGGCCCATATAAGTGTAGCTTAATATGTTATTAAGATATTCCGGATTAATGCGTTTAGCTTTCTACATGTAGTCAATAATGCAAAGGAATTAAATATTTTCAGTAGAAATTGTGAATAAGTTTTTAATGTTTAAAAATACTATATTTGCACTAAAAGATTATTGAAATATCTCTTCTACCACAATCTATAAATAAACGTTTAATTAAAATAATATTAAACTTTTGAGTATACCCTGGGTATAAATATATCGACCTTACAGTAGTGTGCCTTGGAATTATCATGATATTTGGCTTCAACAAATATCAAAACGAAGTCGCCGTGGTCTAGTAGGTAGTATTAGACGTGACGTGTAATGACCAATTATGTACGTTTATATGTATTGTTACAAAAATGGAAACGGTGTATCAACATTAGCATTATTAACATTAAAATGAGCAAAAGCTACACAAACAAATACAGCGAACTTGTTACAAATAAACCAACAGTATGAGAGAAAAGGGGATAGCCAAGTAAGCGAGAATGCATCACATTCATTTACATTCAAAATACACAAACAACAATGAAGTCACATTAGAGTTTTCCAGAAAACGAAACCATTAACGTTCAACTTCGAGTGCCTTTATCAGACTGTTTACGTGGGATATAAGAAGGCAAGATAAAGCAGGCAACGAACAGTATAAGAATTCAGTCAGTCTGGTGTGAAGAAAGCAGTCGTGTTTTGAAGATTTCAAAGAAGAGTAGCGAACGAGCAATTATTGTAAGTAACACCAATTTACTTTTATTTTGTTTGCAATCAAGGAACTCATACTTTAAATATTTTTAAAAATGTAAAAACGTAACAGTATGTATAATTTTTTAGTGACCCATGAATTAGAGTTATATAACTTTTCTTTTTTGAATTCATCAGTTCGATACTTAAGTTGTTTAGTGACCTAAAATAGATAAATTGTATGATTGAAAACATAAATATAATCAACAGACTACGGGTATTCTCAATGAAAGTAAGTTTAATCTCTGTAGAATATACATTTCTATTTTTGATAGACTTGAAGTTCCACAGTTCGGAGCCCAAAAGAAAATCTGGCCTTGTATAGTCTGTTGTTGAGACCCTCTTCGGTCCCACCGCATGACTATGCAACTGTGATAGTAAAAACCATTAACGTAATTGGCTGTTTGACCTCTGATCGATTCGATGCAAGCGTAAAATGTTTATTCTCTACAGAGAATAAATACTGATAAAAAATATAATATTTCATCAGAAAATGAGAAATCTTTTCGAAACAATCAAACAATTCTTCTTTTCTAGAAAACTACGAAACTTGCGTATGCGACTGATAAATTTAAAAAGAAAATATACATCCATACATAATTGGCTCTTACAACCCTTCAGTCAGACGAACCCGGGCCTTACGTCTACTAAGCCAACACACTACCTACTAGACTTCGGCGACTACGAAATAAAAAGAAAATATAGCACATGAAAATATGTAGTTCAACATATTAATTCAACAGAAAGGAAAAAACCGACAGGTGGCGCCACTCAAAATCACTAAAAATGAATTAAAACAGAGCCAGGCAACACTTGCTATTGGTCAGTTGTTGCAAGACCGAAAAATAAGAAAAGAGAAAAATTTATACTCTCACATTCACTGCAATGCAGGCATGGAAAATTTAAATTTTCAAATGGTGGTATTTTAATTAAAAATATTGGTTTATTAAATTAAAATTTGTAAAATTCGTTTAGACTTCTTTGATTATATCGATTTAAGAAAGCAGTTTAGATTATCGAACAAATTTCAAAAATTTTTCTTTTTTATAGGATTTTTTTGAAAAATACTTCTTTTTATATGTACATAGTTTTTATGAATAATGAAATATGAGTTGTTTTTGTTTTATTAAATTTGTTTTAATAAATTAGAATAATTTATTTTGAAAAAGATTATAATTCTAAAAACGTACACCATACGCTGATGTTAAAACCATTAAGTCTTCCATCCCTGCATTAGCAGATCTGCATGTACAAAAGCAAGAAACATGCGACAACACAACCTCTTTCAATGAATGCTCAAATGAGACTGAGTGTGTTTTTAATACGTGTGAGTACGTTGTTGTAAATTTAGTAATGGCTGAAAAGCACGAGTGCATAGGAAATGCCGGGCTCTGAATTAAAACTTAAACTGTGCATTTGGTCCAGAGATCAGCAATGAATCGCTTTTTCGGTACTCATAAATACTCAGGACATTTTGAGTATTGAAATTCACCTATGTATGAGTACAACGTTGACATCAAACTCATAATATTCGAAATATGTTTGATTCATACGTCTACTCATTCAGATTCATAAATTTAGAAAAATACTTATAAAATTTATAGCTTCATGTTCTGTATCTGTAACACATGTTCTTTTGCGTGGCAAACAAAAAGAAAATGTAGTGGGTTTGTATTTCATATAAACAGAAGAAGGGCTTAAAACCATTAACATTAACAAATAAATTAGAATATAAAAATGTAAATGTACATTAGCTGACCCGGCGAACACAATATAACCAGTAACGAGTCGTGAAAGGGACAGGAAATATTACCAAAGAGTATTTCTGTCCCTCTCTGATTGCAACTCTGTTTAGTTTATTTACGTTTTTTTTTTAGTTTTCAGGGTGGGTTTTTTATATTGACGAGAGTTAATAAAAAATGTAATTTTTGTCTAAAACTATATAATAAAATTTATATTATATATATAATAAATAATAAAAACAACTAATAACAATAACAATTTTTAACTTTTTCTTTCAAGAAATTAAAAAATATTGGCAACTTCCAACAAGACAACTTTCTTATGAGCAGTACGTAACAACCTGTTGCACATAAAACTATATTCATTGTGACTGAAAATCACACACATTTCGATTATCGATATCGACTCTACGAACTTACCCACCAAATTTTACTCGTCTACGATCAATATGTACTTAAATATTCAATTTTAACGATTTGCCACGCCCTCTTAATATTTAGGGATCTGAAAAATAGATGCTGTCAGACCTACCCGATGTGCACACAAAATTTTATGAAAATCGGTCAATTCATTTCGGAGGAATTTAACCACTAACACCGTGACACCAGAATTTTATATATTGGAAAGATAAGCAATAAAGTATAAGTTTATAGCAAAAATTTAAGGAAAAGCAAAAAAATTTTAATTTTCTTAATTTTTATAAGCTGGTTATAAAGAAATGGATGACAATAGTGAGATTGAGGAAAAAATGAAGGCCGTAGTTTTCCAATTAGTTCAAAAACGTAAGGGCAAAAGCCCAATATGGACAATTTTATCTCAAATTTTAAAGAACGATGAACAAATTTTGGACGGTTTTGTATGCTGTCGCTTCTGTAAAAAAATATTTAAATATAATGGAAAACAGTGATCTAATCTAAATCGCTATACATAAGTGCTTCTATTTAACCACACCAAGTGCATCTATCAAAAAGGTGAGCGAGGAGAATAGACAGGAAGCTATTGATGCCTGTACAACATGGGTAATTGAGGTTTGTCGCCCCTTCACTACTGTTGAAGGAACAGGATTTCGGAAATGGTTCATTTTTCCTTTAAATTTGGGGCACGTTATGGCACAAACATCGAAGTTAATGATTTGCTTCCTAATCCATCCAGACTTTCACGTCGAATAACGAAAACTCCACAAGAAAAGAAGAACGAACTAAAAACTAAGGTTGTAAAATTAGTAAAACATGGTGAAGCATCTGTAACCGTTGATCTCTAGCAAGACAATTACGTAAAGAGAAATTTTTATGCGCCACTCTACATTTTCAAAAGAACTTTTAGTTGCTTAATATTGTCCTAGGTATGAAATAAAGGGATTTTATGCGTAGTAGTGGGCAAAGTGAATTTGGTGTAGAGGACTTAAAAAAATTGTTTTCGTAACAGACAGGGGAAGCAATGTCAAGAAAGCTCTGGAGAATTACACAAGGCTTAATTGTTCAAGTCATTTATTTTCCAATATTTTGGACTCTGCTATTAAATGTACAGGAGAGCTAACAGAAATTATTACTTCTTGTAAAAAAAATTGTAAAATATTTTAAAACAAACAAGTCTGCAACATCTACTGCAAACCTCATTGACAACTCATTGCCCTACACGTTGGAACTCTCATTATGCCATATTTAAATCTATTTCAGATAACTGAATACAAGTAAATGAAATTCTATTAGGGTTAATATCAGAAACGATAAGATTGTCAAATATAGACATTTTAATCCTCCAGTGCAGTTCGACTTTAAGCTTATATCGAAGCAGACGTCTGACAAGCCGATTTTCTTTGCGATTAGTTCTATAAACAATAAACTCCAAAATTATATTCAGAGATTTATTTTTCAAGTGAAATTCTTTATTATCAAATACAATATGTTAGGTCACCGCATAATATTTATAAATTTTATATTTATAAACAAACCACTGTATTATATTTTAAAAGTAAACCGTTAGTTTTTTTTTGTTATTTGCGTTTCACTCAAAATTATATTGTTGTAAAATGCATATGAATACATATAGGAATGAGTTGAAATGGCACATTGAAGTGAGAAACAAATAACAATACAACAACAACCTGAATTCTTAAGCTTAAGATCTTTTGAAATAGAAATAAAGAATTATTGTAACATTGGAAACCGAAAGAGCAACATCACGTTTCTATTTAATTTGTTTGTCGCCAGATTTAATTGCTCTTAAGAATTTATTCAGTGGCATACAGAAGACAATTTTGAACCACAAAATATTCTGTATAGCCACCGGTAGGAAAAAGCTCCTTACCGAACATTTTGGCGCCCAACGTGGGGCAAACAAATTAAAGTGATTAAGTTTTGAATATAATAAATTTCGTTTTACAAAATTATAAACATACAAAATTTTTTTGCTGAAGATTACAGTTACCATCTATATACATAACGTTTTCAATCCCGTTATAATTCAGTACATAATAAAATTTTCTCTACATCAAATTTTTTCGCACAATTCAATAATCTAAACCTAAGCCTTCTAACGGAAAAGCGGTGCAAATTTTTTATACATACACGTTTTAATTTTTGCGGATCATCATCGAAATTAAAAAAAAAAAAATAAAATGTCACTGGAAGAGGCTAAACAACAACGGGCTAATACTAAGAAAAGTATTACCCGCATCAAAAATCAAGTTGAAGCCAATGGAAGAGGCGAAGGGAAGAGACTTTCTTCAGCAGAATTAAAGTGCCGATTGGGGATTTTAGAATCCTATTTTAAACAAATATTAACATACCAGACCCAGATTGAAAAACATGACCCAGAAGACAATGGAAGGCCCGAAATCGAAGATTTATACATAGCAGCAAAAATGAATATACAAACGCAGCTTGGTGAGGATGTACATAATGCAACAATGGGTGAGTCTACTATTTGTGTTCCAGTTCCTAATCATAAATTGCCTCAGCTCAAGCTACCCACATTCAGTGGAAGGTACAGCGAATTCAAAAACTTTATGACATCATTCAATCAAGTCATTGATCGGGAGTTCGGTCTATCAAATATCGAAAAGTTCAACCACTTGCTAAACTGCCTCCAGGGCCAAGCACTCGAGACTGTGAAAGCATTCCAGATCACGAATGAAAATTACCCGGAGGCTCTGGCAAGGTTAAAAACGCGTTACGATAACAGCACACTTATTTTTATGGAGAATATAACCACACTTTTTCAACTTCCAACCATGTCCAAATCCAATTGCACACAATTAAGAAGTCTTGTCGACAATGTTACTGCACTATACAGCTCCTTACTTTCTCTTGGTTCACATAGTGATATTGCTAATTCTATGTTAATATACATAATAATGGAAAAGGTTGATGATGACACTAAAAGAAACTGGAAAGACCATTTAGATTTTACTAAATTGCCATCATGGGATGATTGCTCCAAAATTCTTGAAAGACGCTGCCAATTCTTGGAATCTATCGACAACGGTCATTGTGTTGGGGCTCAACGTAAGCTTGAACATCAACAGTCTGGTAAGTCTAAGAACAAAAATTCTAACTCTGGTTATGCCTTTTCTGTTTCAAAACGCGTATGCTCACTCTGTTCAAAAACTGATCATTCTATTAGTCGTTGCTCTCGGTTTAAAGACATGGATGTCATTCAACGTTTCGAAAATGTTAAACGTCTAGGGCTTTGCCTCAATTGTTTGTCAAAGGGGCATCAAGTCAACAGCTGCTCCTCTACATTCAAGTGCAAGTTTTGTTCTCGCTCGCATCATAGTCTTTTGCATCGGTCTCAGTCAGCTTCGGAGCCCTCGTCACCGGCTGCTGAACCATCTTGTTCTCCTACTGCCTTGAATGAATCTCCTGCCTCTGTACATACGCATATAAAAAAATCTTCACCTGAACAAATTCTTCTTGCTACTGCAATGGTTCTTGTACGTGACGCTTCAGGATGCTATCAATTGGGAAGAGCTTTACTAGACTCTTGCTCTCAACTAAATTTTATTACCGACGAATTCTCTAGAAAATTAAATTTGCCTCGTAGGAAACAAACAACCGAAGTCGCTAGTATAGGAAATACTCACAGTAAGAGTCAATACAGGTCCTCAACAAATATTAAATCTCGTTTTAATGATTTTGAAGTACCTCTGTCGTTTTGTATAACGCCTCATATATCATATCAACCTGATTCTGAGTTAGATGTTTCATCGTGGAACTTGCCTCAAAATATACAACTTGCTGATGAAAACTTTTTTAAATAAAAACGAATCGACTTACTTATTGGCACAGAAACCTTTTTTGACATTTTATCTGTCGGTCAAACTAAACTAGGCCCTAATTTGCCTAAGTTACAAAAAACTTTTCGGATGGATTGTGGCAGGTCGATATTTATCGGATCAATCTAACGTTTCAAAGTCTTCCTGCATGCTCTCAACAGAGGAGGAAATCGATCTCAACTTACAACACTTATGGGAGATCGACGATGTTCGGCTTGATTCAGATATTTTAACGCCGGAACAATCTGATTGTGAAACATTTTACAATAATACTGTTCATCGCGAATCTTCAGGTAGAATCGTTGTTAAATTACCCTTTAAAGACTCGGCTGATGTTTTAGGTCTCTCGCGAAACATGGCTTTACGAAGATTTATGTCTCAAGAGAGACGATTTGCTCGTGATAGCAATCTTAAGTCACAATACGTCGCATTCATGAAAGAGTATGAAGATTGTGGACATATGAGTCTAGTTCAAAACCCGCGTTTGGATGAACCTCATTACTTCATTCCACACCATTGCGTATTTAAATTGAATAGTACATCCACAAAGTTAAGGGTTGTCTTCGATGCCTCATGTCCTTCATCATCCCAAAAGTCTCTTAATGACATTCTTATGGTTGGACCAACGATTCAAGTTGAGCTTTACCAACTCCTACTTCGGTTTCGGTTATATCGTTACGCTATTACAGCTGATATAGTAAAAATGTATCGACAGGTCCTTGTGGACTATAGCGATAGAAAATATCAGTACATTTTGTGGAGGAACTCTGAAGAAGAAGAAGTGGGAACATATCAGCTGAACACAGTTACTTATGGGATGTCAGCTGCCCCCTATCTTGCTATAAAAAGTCTTCACTACCTCGCAGACCAATACACAGACGAATTTGAGCTCGGCGCAAATATTATAAAGTCATCATTCTATGTCGATGATTTTCTATGTGGTTCAAATACTTTAGAAGAGTTAGCAAGAATTAAGAAGGAGGTCAATGATATTTTAATTCGAGGTGGCTTTCAATTGGACAAATGGCACTCAAATCATAAAGAGTTTCAAGATGACAAAACTGTTAAGGATATGAACCTTGGCGACTCTGCCGTAACCAGCGCTCTTGGCATCACTTGGGACCAACAAAGGGATGTCTTTCTTTTCTCGTTGTCACCAAAGGTTCAAATTTATAAAAAATTCACCAAACGAACAATTTTATCACTTTCGTCGTCGCTTTTTGATCCTCTTGGTTTTTTAGCTCCGCTTATTATAAAGGCCAAAATAATTATGCAAGAGTTATGGATACTTAAAGTTGGTTGGGACGAATCTATACCCCAGGAACTACATTCAGCATGGGAAAAATTTGTCTTGGATATCAAACTGTTAACTTCGCTTCAAATACCACGTTTTTGTCTCGTTGCTGAATTCGAATCATATCAACTTCATGGATTTTGTGACTCATCAATTCGCGCGTATGGATGCTGCTTTTACATTCGGAGTAAGACCAATTCTGGAAATGTTACTGTCCGATTTTTTACTGCCAAATCGAGAGTTGCTCCTACAAAAAGAAAATCGTTACCTAAACTAGAACTATGTGGTGCGTTGCTATTGGCAAAAGTGTATGCTAAAATCAAAAATCTTTTTGAAATACCTAATCTTCAAGTGATATTATGGACAGATTCTGAAATTGTATTACATTGGTTAAGGCAACATTCGTCTACATTATCTGTTTTTGTTGGCAACAGGGTATCGGATATTCAGGATCTCACTAATAACTGTACTTGGCGTCATGTACCAACACATTTCAATCCTGCAGACATCGTCACCGGTGGTGCAACGGTCAAGGAACTCACCTCATCCATCTGGTTTACTGGACCAGCTTATCTCAGTCTTGATCCTTTTCAATGGCCAGCCAATAAAATGGATAAACTATCCCAGGAAAGGCAAGAAGAATTCGATAGAGAAAAACGAAAAACTGCTCTTTGCCTGAGGATGAAATCCAATTACTTATTAAAATCATTAGAAAATTATAGCTCGTTTTTAAAAATGATTCGCATCGTTGCTTGGATGCTTCGTTTTACTCATATATCAAAAACTAATCTTTCAAAGTCTGATCCTTTACAGCCTCAAGAACTAGAAGAAGCATTACTCCGAATCGTTTTTAATATCCAAAATAACTATTATCAAGAAGATATAAAACGGATTCTGATGAAAAAAGATCCCCATGGTGCTTTAAAGTGTCTTAACCCATTCCTAGATGCTTCAAAAGGATTTAACTTGCTCAAAGTTGGTGGTCGTTTGGAATTTGCAGCGATTTCTGAGGGTCAAAAGCACCCCATAATCTTGCCCAGCAAGAATCACTTCGTGAACTGCTATGTGCGCCACCTACACATCAGCAATTATCATGCTGGACCTAAAGCGTTAATTTCTCTCATCCGCCAAAGATTTTGGGTCATCAATGCAAGAAATCTTTGCCGTCGCATTGTAAATTCCTGCCCTCAATGCATTCGCTATCGCCCTAAGTTACTACAACAAGTGATGGGAAATTTACCTGTGGAACGCCTTAACCCGTCAAGGCCCTTTGCTAGATGTGCAGTCGATTTCTGTGGTCCGGTAAACACTTACCTACGAATCAGAGGAAAGGTTCCATACAAAACGTATATTGCAGTTTTTATTTGCCTAGCAACCAAGGCAGTTCACATTGAAGTTGTATCCGACTTATCAACTGACGCATTTATTGCAGCTCTAAAGAGGATGATTGGACGAAGAGGTTTGCCGACGGATATATTCTGTGATAATGCCACTAATTTTGTGGGTGCAAACTCTAAGTTATCTCAACTGAAGTCGTTCCTTTTTGATAAAAATAACTCAAATTCAATCTCAAATTATTGTTCAAATCAATTCATTAATTTTCGCTTTATTCCTCCTAGGACACCACATTTTGGCGGATTGTGGGAGGCGGCCGTAAAGTCAGCTAAGGGTCATTTAACCAAAACACTCTCCAACACAAGGCTTACATTCGAGGAGCTTGCAACTGCAATGGTAGAGATAGAAGCCATTTTGAACTCAAGACCAATTTCACCACTATCCTCCGACCCTAGTGACTACCAAGCTCTTACTCCAGGTCATTTCCTGATAGGCGCTCCCCTTCGTGGTTTGCCAGAACGTGCTGCCCCTCCAAAAGAAATAAATCACTTAGAATACTGGGCCCGAATTAGCGCCATCAAGCAGAACTTTTGGGCGAAATGGTCCCGCGATTACATCAATGAACTCCAAACTCGAAACAAATGGACTAGTTCCAATCCCAATGTTACTACCGGTTCTTTGGTTATTATCCAGGAGGATAATTTACCACCACAGCGATGGCTAATGGGAAAAATTACCAATATTGTACGAGGTAGAGATAATCGAGTCAGAGTCGTCGATATCCAAACTACAAAAGGAAATATACGTCGCCCTATCCATAAACTAGCGTTGCTACCTTCTTCTTGAAAGCATACTTTCAATGGGGCCGGTATGTTAGGTCACCGCATAATATTTATAAATTTTATATTTATAAACAAACCACTGTATTATATTTTAAAAGTAAACCGTTAGTTTTTTTTTGTTATTTGCGTTTCACTCAAAATTATATTGTTGTAAAATGCATATGAATACATATAGGAATGAGTTGAAATGGCACATTGAAGTGAGAAACAAATAACAATACAACAACAACCTGAATTCTTAAGCTTAAGATCTTTTGAAATAGAAATAAAGAATTATTGTAACATTGGAAACCGAAAGAGCAACATCACGTTTCTATTTAATTTGTTTGTCGCCAGATTTAATTGCTCTTAAGAATTTATTCAGTGGCATACAGAAGACAATTTTGAACCACAAAATATTCTGTATAGCCACCGGTAGGAAAAAGCTCCTTACCGAACACAATATAATAACATAAATATATATAAATAAAATATATTACTTAATTTAGACTGTAAATTATTGAAACCTTATTAAAAAAAAAAGTACAAAAGTTGTGAATATTTATTAATCTCAATAACGGAACTAAGTTAAAAATAAATAATAATGAATAAACCTCCAGACCAAACAATACATAAAACCTCTCCAACTCTCAACTGGGATAAAACAAAATCACTCAATTTCTCTCAACCTGGACCAATATATTTAATAATGAAGAGAACAAATAGCAATGATACTCTCGCTAACGTTTCACCCTTCTTGTTAAAAAAAGCTATTGATTACACTTGTAACGGAGAAGTCGAAGAATGCAAAAAACTAATGAGTGGAAACATTCTCATTAAAACTAAAAATTATGTGCAAGCAAACAAACTAACAACACTTATAGCACTCTCTGAGTCAATAACAGTGGAAGTAGCAGAATACAAAACATTAAACCAAACTAAAGGTGTGATCTATAGTAATGACTTAAGAGGAATACCCGAAAATGAAATTTCAAACGAATTAGCTGACCAAAACGTCTGCGAAGTTAAAAAGATAATGAAATTTGTAAACAGCGAAAGTACTGAAACAGGTCTCTTAATTCTGACTTTCTCGTCATCTACCCTACCTACGGACATTAAAATTGGATACCAGAAAGTAAATGTTCGCCCATATATACCACTACCTGTAAAATGCAATAATTGTCAACAGTTTGGTCATATTGCAAAATTTTGTAAAAATAAAAAAACTTGCTTTCGCTGTGCAAAGGAATATCATTTGGATCCCGAAATAGATGATGACGAATGTTTTAATGAAACAAACTGCATTAACTGTATACGTAGTAACCTACCTGATACTAAACACACTTCAAAAGACAAAAAATGCCCAATCTTCATTAAACATAAAGAGTTGCAAGCAATTAAAACAATTGAAAAGGTAGATAACAAAACTGCTGAACGTCATCAAAATGACCGTCCTTTATACAGCGCCGCCGTCAATTCCAATAATACAACTGCTCCAAATAAACAACCTAACATCTTGAATTCACAAACAAAACACAGTTTTTCAATTCCTCGGACACAAACAACAACAATAAAACATATAGCCGCCAACACAGCCACTCTCGACCCAATAACTGATTCGGATTCTGACATACTTTCTCAACCCAGCACATCTGCAGCAGCCAAAGGTAAAATAGTAAAAATCTTACCAAGAAATACCTCGAAGAGACTCCAAGCAAAGCTAAAAGCAAATCCTAAAGCTGTCATAACTTCCCCAAAAGCGAAACAACACAAAATCAACAATGAAAAATATGACGACGTAATGGAACTATGAGTATGATAACTTAGTAAAACCCTAGAAGTATACTTCGCTGTTCATAGATATCTATTTATATTATTATTATCTTAAAATGTACTTTGCTGTATATTATGCTCAATCTAACTCTTCCTTATATATCTTTAACATTCGAATTTGTATGCTAATAATTGACCCTCTCAGATTTTTTATCTCTTCAAATAATAATGTCATTATCACTGTTTGCTTTTATTTTACAATTTTGTATTACCCATTGAAATTTACTCCATCTCAAACATCTCTTTTAATTCTAAAGAGAAATGTACTACGTATCCCGTTATATATTTTGGCTTTTGATCAACTTTATAAAAGAGACACTGACAGTAGTACCAATGATAATGATAATGATGATACAATGATTTCTCTTTCTATGTGGTTTCTCTCTCTTCCAAAAACCTTTTTGAGGAAAAATCTGAGAGTGCTCTTCTTAATTAAATCTACACTAATTACTGATAATTTGAATATAGACAAATTAGATCCATTTACTCTTACTTGTATATCCCTATGTTTAACATCTCTTAAAATGAGTATAAATTTCGAAGCTTTTAACAATGTTGTAATATATAATAACATTATTCTCTTTAAAGATAACTCTCTAATACTTACATATTATGTTAAAGAACATATTATAACCAATATATATCAGAAAATGTATATGCAATATTTAGAATCTACTTTTTTAAATATGTATATCTTATTTTCTTATCACTTTAAACAATGATGCTAAAAATTTTGCAATGGAACATTAATGGTTATACTAATAATTACATAGAATTGCAGGAACTGATCAAGGCTCATTCCCCTAAAATAATCTGCCTCCAAGAAACCCACATCCACTCCCGCCTCAATATTCCTATTCCTATAAACTATATTATGTACGATCTTAACACCTCTTCTACGAGATACGGTGGTGTGGCGATTTTGGTGCATAAGTCTTAGGAACATAAACTGATTTTTACCTCGGATGATTTTGATATTATCGGCATGGAGATTAAATCGAGGATGAAATTAAATTTATATAATGTGTATTTTTCTCCGACTACGAATTTCGATAGATGTGTCCTTGAAAGTTCATTCGGTGATTTTTCTCCTTCAGTAATTGTTGGGGATTTTAACAGTGCACATAGGAGCTGGGGTTCCTCTTCTGATAATCATAGGGGCCGTCTACTGTTTAAATTTTTGAATGAATCCGACCTGATTTTGCTCAATGATGGTTCGCCTACTCATTTAAATACCCATGGAAATTTTTCTCATATTGACTTAAGCTTCTGTTCACCTATTCTGGTTCCTCATACTTCATGGGGGACCGAGGAGAATCTCTTTGGTAGTGACCATCTTCCGATCATCATCTCACTGTTTCCTGAAACTACAGTACAGAAAGAAATTAGAAGACCTACATTCAGAACAGATCTAGCAAATTGGGAGAAGTTTCAGGAACTCTGCGAGGCCTTTAATAGATCTAGACCAGTGGTTGAGAATATTAATAGGGAAACGGCGAATATTTGTAGGATTATATTGCAATCAGCCAATTATTCCATTCCACAGTCACATGGAAGAGAGAAAAAGGTACCTTGGTGGAATCAAGAGTTAGGGAGACTAAAGGTAGAAAAGAATAAATTATGGCGATTGTTTAGGAAAAATATGATACAGGAAAACCTACTTTTGTATAAAAGAGCTAATGCAAGATACAAAAGAAGCATTAAACTTGCAAAACGGGAATCTATCTTTAACTTGACTTCTGCAATCACACCTAGCACTCTCATTGGAAAAGTATGGACAAACATACGAAATTTTACAGGATACAGAGCAACACATGGAATCCATTGCATATCGTCATTAGTGGATAGAGGGAGATTGTACACAGATTATGAAGATATAGGCAATGAACTTGGCAAACATTGGTCTGCGAACTCCGAGGATATGAAATTTTCCGTTAACTTTAGGCTTAAGAAACAAAGTCTTATGGATAATCCCCCCATTAATATAACGTGTCCGAAAGCAAGAAAAATGGAATCTAGAATAAATTTTTTTGAATTTGACTCAACTCTAAGGAAATTACGTGGAAAGACTCCAGGAATGGACAGAATATCATACGTGATGCTGAGAATGTTACCCTACGACTTGAAATTGCGAATTATCAACTTATATAATGCAATTTTTGATAACTATATCCCACAGCAATTTAAGAACAGCGTGGTAGTTCCAATTTTGAAGCCTGGAAAGGACAAGACTATTATAACATCATACCGACCGATTTCTTTGAACTCGTGTCTGGCTAAGGTATTGGACAAGATAGTGGCGAAAAGGTTGTGGTGGTTTGTCACGAGCAATAAACTACTTAGCAACCGCCAATTTGGCTTCAAGAAGGGTAGCTCGACAATTGATGCTCTACTTTTTGTAGACTATCAAATTGCAAACTCTCTCTCACTACGTAAGCATATTACCATTATTTCCTTGGATTTTGAGCGTGCATTTGAGAAGGTAGGCGTCCATTCAGTGCTGGAACAATTATACCAATGGGGAGTTGGCCCAAATATTATAAAATATGTGAGTAATTTTATGTCCAATAGGAAAATTATAGTACGAGTTAACCACATATACTCCAATCCTTTCCCACTATATAATGGAGTCCCTCAGGGTTCTCCTTTATCTGTTATCATTTTTCTTATAGCATATAATCGACTATGCTCGATTTTATCTCTACATAAAGAAATAGACTTTTGCGCCTACGCTGATGATTTCAACGTTATCATTAAATCTCCTAGGAATAAAAACCTAATACTAGACCTTGACAACGTATTCGCTGATATCACCGACTGGTGTGATACTTCTGGTGCTTCGCTATCCACTTCAAAGTGCAAATACTTGCATATATGTCGACTAAGAGACTGTCGCTGTGAAATTAGGTCCACAGGTATATCCATCTCGAGGGTTGAATGTCTCCGTATTCTGGGTATATTTATGAATAAACGATACAATTGGAAAGACCACATACTTTATTTGCAAACCTCCTTATCACAACGGATGAACATTTTGAAATGTCTGTCTAACCCTAAGTGGAATTCTAATTCAACCGTACTCCTCTCCGTAATGAGAGCACTAATTCTTGCAAAGATCAATTATGGTTTACAATTTTTCGGTTATACCTCTAAATCACAATTAGCTAGAATTGACAGGATTATTAATGCATGTATAAGAATATCATTGGGCACTCTACGGTCCTCCCCAATAGCGAACATTCGATATGAGGCTAAGGTTAGATCCTTGGTCAATCAAAGGGACATGCTTACTACGAAATTAAGTCGTATCTTGATTTTCGGTGGTAATTGCCCATTAAAACATATGGCTAAAAAGATAAGACGTTCCAGGAAAATTCCGAGAGTACCATCTATTCTCTATCAAGTGATACGGAATAGCGACGATCTTAATTTACCTAAGAACATTCCAACACAAGTTTCTGAACTTCCACCATGGTCACTGGATCTCTCATCCATTGATACTACTCTCCAGAAATACTCGAAAACTGACACTTCCCCAACTCAATACAGGAAGATGTTTGCAGATCTAAGGGAAAGGCTTTCTGACCATATGTTCATATTCACCGATGGATCGAAATTGAATAACTCTGTTGCATTCAGTATCACGACGGATAATAGTGTCTTGAAAATAGGAAAACTTGATGAGTATGGGTCAAACTTCTCAGCGGAGATTATTGCAATATATGAGGCATGTCTGTTGGTGCGAGGTCTGAGTAGTAGATTTGCTATTTGTACTGACTCTCTTTCGACACTAAGGTCGGTTCTTAATGTGTCTAATACTGGGTTTTATCCGTCTTCAATCAGAACGATCTTGATTGAGAAATTTCCTAATCTTAAACTAATTTGGGTTCCTGGTCATTGTGGAATTGCAGGAAATGAATTTGCAGATCATTCTGCAAAGAATGCAATAAGACAGGCCTTATTTTATACGGATAATTTAAACTGGATAGACTTGGCAAGGCAAATTGATAGGCACTACATGAGAATTGATAGGGATGAAACGTTCAATTCCACTTCCCTTTGGTATAAAGCGGTGAACACTAAGAGGATTTCTATTTACGACTATTTGGATGAATATACTTGTAAATTCTACAGGCTTGAAAGCATTAAACTACTACGGCTCAGAGTGGGTCATACTAAGATTTCTCATGGATTTCTGTTCAATGCTAATTTTACCCCATTTTGCGATTGTTCTGACACAACCCCACCGACACTCAATCATATTTTATGCGATTGCCCCCTATTGACGAATATAAGACTTTCCATCTATCATAATACTAATCCCTTAACCTCCCTATCTAATCCTACAACAGAAAACACAGCTAAATTAATAAAATTCCTCAAAATTACAAAATTGTTTTACGATATATAAATATTAATTATGTACCTTACTAAATTTATACTTGCTATTTTATTATGTACTATCTTAATTGTAGTTATAAGGTATATTTAACTTTGTGGAGCTGAAGGCCTTAGATGCTATTGCTCTTAATATTCTTTATCTTATAATTTTAATTATAAGCTAAATATGTAAATAAATAAATAAATAATCCTCCAGTGCTTGGTTGAACTGTGCACCTATTTCGATATCATTTTCAACAAATTCCAAAGATGTTGTTTTCCTGCGATATGTTTTATTATACCATCAATTAACCGTCTCAAAGAAATTTGTGAAGTTAAAGAAAATGATTTTCAAGCAATTTCCGCCTTGAAAGCAAATATTTTAAAAAATGTAGATAAGACCTGGGTTTCAAATTTGAATACACGGCACAAAACGCCTTTTCTTGTACTCACCAGCTATTTCTGAGAAAGGCAATGATTTGAAAGAAATGAAAGTAAAGTAAAGTAATTCTCAATTAATTACACTGTGCTAGAATTTGACACTTTTTTTTTGTGACAAGCGGGGCACCTGGCGGGTTAACCTAATTCGGGTACGCTGAATCCAGTGGTGCTAATCGTTTTTATAGATCTTGTTTTCGAAATATACCGTTATTTCGAAAATGGAGGAGGTTGCACAACATATATGCGCGTAATACTATGTTCACGTATGCAAATTAATTGAGAACAATAGTCGGTTAATTGATAACAATACTTTAACCGTTCAGGTATAATAAATATACGCAATATTAATTTAACAGCTGATAAACAACAACATTGTTTTAATTTTGGTCGCGTGTTTTTGTATTTTTTGTTTGTGTTTGTATGCAAGTTGCCATTTTTTTTGTCGTTGTTGACATTTGAGTTGTCAAATATCAACGGGAAGTGTTCTGTAACTTATAATGTGCTCACCAAACAGACTTATGACAGTGCTGTATTTAAAGTTTTAATTAATATTATAACAATTAGTATTTAATTGAGCAATAATTAATTGAGATTTTATATGAAGTATTGAGATCAATATGGGCGTTAATTGCGATTTACGCAATAAAGGTGCATACGTGAACTTAGTATAACTCAAAAACGGCTTAGTTTATTATAATAAACTAAAAAACCGAAATTCCGCAATGAAATTTTCTTTAACCCAGATATGCCGAGCGTACTACATGTAGTACACCAGTTAAGTTCAGGTTTCTGAGTTTACTGTGTTTTAAATTTTCAAAACTACTTGTTGTTGTGCTACAGAATATAACAGTCAACAAATCATGCCTAGATAAATTTTGTCTAGGGTAATTGCTTATGAGTATTTTTTTGAACCAAAGATTTTAGTTTTATGAAATTGGCAAAAGTCCGAAGATGTCACGTAATTTTTAAGAAAAAGTTGCAGATGCATATTTTATTGTTGTCGCGTTTCTATGTTTTTTTAATTAGAATAGATGTAAAAACAAATACGTAACAAAATTATATGTGAAAAATATATATATATGTGATTTTAGCTGATGTATTTGACGACGTACTACATGTAGTACGTTCGGCGTTAGTGTGTAAAAATGATGAAAGCGAAAATTTTTTTTACTCAGGTTTTTAACATTAAATGAGGTAATAAATGCCTTAGAGGAAAGTGATGAAGAGGTTTCGCAAAATTATTACGACATTTTTATTGGAATTATGCTACTGAGTGTCTACAATACTCTTTCGAGACGCCGAACGTATTGCCAAATGATAGGGTTATTCATCATTCTTTTGTGTCGAACGCAATACGAATGGATGCACTTTGTGAATAACAACCGTCTTGATAAAACAGTAAAGTTCGAAAAAGTTAGGGGTACAGTAAACGTTGCCTCAAACGTCCATCCAGTTGAACCAGGCAAAAATATTTCACGTTGGTATCGAAAAGATAAAAAGCTGTTTGTTCATGAATATAATCGCTACATGGGTGGCGTTATTCGATCAGATCAAAATATCAGCTTGTACCGCGTATCTATAGGTTTAGGTTTAGGTTAGAGGACGTGTACTTGACATGTACAGTACCCGGAGGTCATTGTACAAAAACGTCCTTTGCGTGAGAGGATAATAAGGGAATGAGGAAAAAGGAGAGGAAGTAGGAAAGGGGAAGCTTGTATCTATACGGGGCGAAAAATGGTATTTCCCAATATTCACACACCTCATTGATTTTACAGAGCACAATGCGTGGCACCTGCATAGACATATGGGAGGTAAAATCGACCATTTACCTTTTCGTCGCCGCATTGCCTCATTGCTAATATCTATTTACGGGAAACGCTCAGCTACGCTTCCATAGGGATTATCATGCGACATCAGATTTGATCGAAAATATCATTTATTTACTGAGAACACACGTCAAGCTGATGGAAAATGTAAACAGCTACGTTGTAATCATTGCCATAAAATTTAATTAAATCGGAAGAAAATACTGTATTTTGCTTCCATATGTGCCGAGCGTACTACATGTAGTACGGGCTCAAAATCCAATTTACAAAATATTTTTTTTTAATTTCTCTTCAGTTTTGTAATGTAATCTGTCCGAATAAATCTATCTTGGAAAACTACGAAGATTGGTCCACTAGTTTGCCCGTCGGCATATCTGGGTTAAGTAAGGTTAAACCTTTTCCAATATGCGCAGTCGTTGTAGAAACATAATTTTTTTTAACCAAAAAAATAGTTTTTTTAACAAAATTTCGAAAATTTCCTTTTTAAAAAGGCTTAAAAAATTGGAAAACGCAGCTATGCTTCTTTTTATTTATTTATCTTTATTGTTGACGATTTCTGTTTCTACCTGTTCCAGGTATAACAATAGAATACCAGGCAAAATATCTAAATATTTTGATATTTTTTTTGGTCGCCATGGAAACGCGTATTCCATAAGCACATATTTTTAGTATAGCCCAATTGCATGCCTCTTAAAAGAGCCACCACTTTTAAATCTGCGCATATTTTCCACTTGTGGTCTTCATATTTAATTAACTCTATTATTTTTTTCATTGATGCGTATGATGCGACTGGTCTGCATATAAGGCCAGTTTTAATGAGTATAAAAGGGAAATAAAGCGCTCAAAGAGAACCACCTGGATGAGTTTCTGCACTAGTATCGAGAATGTTGCCGATGTGGCTCGTTTCCGTAGGATGCTGTCTAGGGACCCCAAAATCCTAGCCTTCATCCAAAAGAACGATGGCGCGTGGACATCCTCGAGAAAAGAAACTCTAGAGATTCTGCTGAGCACTCATTTTCCCAATTGTGTGGATCCAGAAAGCTATCCGTCGGGGGTAGCGGATCCCTTCTGTGATGCTGGCTTGATGCCCGATTTGGAGGATATCATTAACAGAGACAAGGTCAAATGGGCGATAAATAATTTTGAGCCTTTTAAGTCGCCTGGTCCGGATGGTATCTTTCCGGCTCTGCTTCAGCGTGCTGGTGATATATTACACTAATGTCTGGTGGACGTGCATAGAGACTGTCTCCGGCGCACACTGTCGCGAGCGTGGCCAAAAATGGTTAAAATCAATGTGGGAAATTCATTATTTTTTTATTTTTTCTTATAGAAAACACTTCTATTAGTTTATATATAAAATTTTTTTAAAAACTTTTGCGTACTTTTTTAATTATTGTATCTCAAAGTTAAGAATTCTTATTCAATATAGAAAATTTGTGCGAAAACTTGAAATTTGACATATTTTTATCATAGTTAAAATTCAAAAATTCTTTTGGTAACGGCAAAATTATTTGTAATAGAATTGTAAGCCAGGTATTTAATTGTAATTACAACGCTATAATTGTTTACAAATATTAATCATATGTGAAATATCGTTAGCCAAATTATAGGTCTTCAAAAAATTAAGATTTTCATACATTTATTAACTTCAGTAGTGAATTAAAAAAAAACACCCAATATCACTTTTGAAATTTTTTGATATTTTATTGCCACAAGTATGTACTTTAACATATATAAATTTCAGCTGCTTCTGGCTGCTTTTGTGGGCGTTATAAATGTTTTTTAGTGGCAACATCATTACAGATTTGTGATATTTTTGAGCAATGGGTGCAGCTTAAGAAAAATAATACAACAAATGTGTTGCATCATATTGTACAATTTGTGGAAAGTCGTATTCAAATACTTCTAACAGATATAGAGAAGGACGAACTAAAACTCATTCTTTCAAAAATTAGTAATTATTGGAGTTGAGTACCTGGCTAGATAATAAGCTATTTTGTAAAGATATTTGTGATGTAAGTTTTTCTATTTAAACATAAATAAATTCAATTAGGAACCAAGTACAAGTGTCTTTTCACTTATATGAATAAATTTAAATATTTTAATATACATAAACAAATTTTAAATTGTTTAATAAAATATTGTTTAGTTAGTATTTCAGCTATGGTAAAAATTTATCCTTAAAATTTTCTAAGGATATACGGAATGTGAGAAAATTAAATTTTAATGAGTTAGTAAAACATTTAAATCATAATTTGTGATTCGAAAAAAGTATATATTAAATTTTTTATGTCTTTTTGATATATACTTTTTTGCAAAAGGACATTTTTAAGGTAGGCGTATCCTTGCTCCAAATTGAACGAAATTTGGAGGAAGTGTTAAGCATGTTAAAACTAATAAGTGTACTAAATTTTATTAACATATCTTTATTTTCGTCCAAGTTATAGCAATTTTTAATTTCAGGACATATGGGAAGGACACGAATCCTTTGACTTTAAATGACCAAATTTGAAGTACGATTATGTTTTAGCAATTAATATAGGTGTGCCAAATTTCATTACTCTACTATTACTCCTTCTATTTTTGGCCACTCGTTATATGAAATCGCGACAGTGTGCGGCGGCGTGATATACCTGATGGTTGGAAAGATGTGCTCGTGGTGTTTATACCAAAGGCTGGTAAACCCAGTCACATCGGCCCGAAGGATTATAGACCGATATCGCTCTCATCCTTTCTTTTGAGAGCCTTGGAGAGACTTATCGATCTATATTTGAGGTGAAGCATGGACCGGTCTCTGTTGAGTGGGTCGCACATGCTTACATTAAGGGTAAGTCGGTTGAGAGCGCTCTTCATGATGTGACAGGTTTTGTTGAGACGAATCTGGTTAGGGGTGAGACCACACTGTCGGCTTTCCTTGATATAGAGGGGGCCTTCAATAATGTCACCACTTCTTCTATTGAGAATTCACAGAATTTTTTTTTAGATTTCCCTAACGCAAGACCTCTTAAAATTTGCGTAATTGATCGTAGATTACCAAAATGATTTTAGAAATAAAATTAAACTATATCTTCAGGGTTCTACCAATCTTCAAAGTTTGATTATATTTCGCTATCCTTAATTTCGACACCTAAACTAAATATGCCACGACTATCTATAAAAAAAACACTTTACTGGCGACTACGAATTTGCTAGACACAGTGGAGTTCGTTTATAACGTACACCATTTATAACGAATTTAAAAAAAAAATTGCCGTTTTAGTCAAAAAAAAATATGTTTAAATTTTAAGTTTTGGTCATTTATTATGTTTTATTTTCTTGTACATTAATTGCAAGTATAAAATATATTAATAAAATTAATTTGTATCTCGTTTTTTTAATTTTTTATTTTAAGCATAGGGTTTAGGTTTGTAAAAACGTTTTCGAAAGTAGAGCCCTCAAGATGGCATGTAATTCGATTTTTATTACTTTTGCCGTAATCTGTGTAAAATTACGCAAATTTTGATACCTCTGGCGAAAGTGTAGCTAAAAAAATATTTTTGTCATTCAAGGACGGGACAGCCTAATATACATGCCCCAGATTTTCTGGTGCGGTTTATCATCCACATGTTGGGTAATAGGCTAATCCGATCGAATATGGGTGGATGTTCTATCGTAAAACGTGCGACCAGGGGTACACCGCAGGGGGGTGTCCTATCCCCTCTCTTGTGGCTCCTGGTTGCTAATGTTGGTCTGAGGCTTCTAGAGAGTAGGGTCTTTAGGGTTGTGGCATATGCCGATGATGTGGCTATTCTCGTGGGTGGAAAATTTCTACCGACGCTGGGGGAAATGATGGGGTCTGCTCTTGGAATTTTATCCTCTTGGGCTACGAAATGTGGCCTGGGTATAAATCCGGATAAGACAGACCTCGTCTTGTTCTCGCGTAGGTACAAAATTGAACCCTTCAGGTTGCCGAGGTTAGCTGGTAGGGAGCTTCCGTTGTCTTCTGAGGTCAAGTACTTGGGTGTTGTCCTGGACAGCAAGCTGAACTGGAAACGAAACACCGAGGAAAGAATGAAGAAGGGACTGAATGCTTTCTACCAGTGTAGGAACTCCATAGGTAAGAGCTGGGGTCTTCCGCCTACACTCAAAAAAAGAATCAAGCCATCCGGGCTTGAATCAATCTATATCGGTCACAATAGAACGGTAAGTAAGGTTTGGCTTGAATCAAGTACAAAAGAGTTGAATCAAGCCCGAATCAGCCAAGTACAAAAGTGTTGATTTTAGCGCGATTTAAGCCTTTTTGGGATCAAAGTGATCCCATCATGTATTTGGTTTAACCTTTTTTTCTGATTTAAGGCCGAATTCGTACTTGATTCAAGAGAGTCAGAAGTTGAAGTAATCCTTAAGCGCACTTGAATTAACTTATAAATGGCATCGAATTGAGGCAAATCGTACTTCATTCGAGCACAATGAGCTTGATTTAAGCCCTAAATTGTACTTGATTTAAATCTAAATTGATCAAAAAACGAACGAACGATTTTGAACTTGATTTAAGCTCGAACTCGTACTTGATTTAATCCTAAAATCGATTGATTTGATCATTTAAAATATCAGATTTACCCAAAAAAGCGCTTGATTTAATCCATAATTCGTACTTGATTTAAGTACAATAATCTTATAATAAGATTTATTTTATTTTATATTGTTACTTATAAGAGCTATTTATTTAAATATTATACAAAATAATAGTTCATTTTTTACTAAACAAAAAAAGGTACAGTTTTAATATTCAATTCATTATATAAAATATGTTAAAATTAAGAAAGTAGAACAAATATTTAAGGAAATATCGAGACTATTTCTTCTACCAATAAAGGAAAATCTGGAACTCTTATTATAATTTGACTGCACATAGCTTCTTCGACTATTATTTTTATAAGGAAATTTCTTTGATCGATAGTTAGTTTCTTCGTTCTGTATTCTAATATCGCCCTTCCGCCTGCTGTTTTTTTTTTAAATGTCTATCAAGCTCTTAACGACAGTAATTTCGGTTAAGAATAATAATTGTGATTAAATAGAAACAGTTTTACCTTATTTAAAACTCTTTTTACACTGAAATCTTCTTCAGACATGCATTAATAAATGCAGTATACTAAAAATATTTTTGACATTTTATTTTATTGAAAAGTTTTCAAAAAAATAAGTAAGAAAAAATTATTAAAATTTTCAATTAATATGTGGGTTAATAGTATATACCTATAAAAAATTAGTTGTTTTCATTTATTTAATTATTTTCTTCCTATTTACTGCATTGATTTCTTTATTTATTGAAAATTTTAAAAGTTTTAATATTTTGAAATTTTACTTGCGGTTTCGTTAAATGCGAAAGATCATTTTTTTTCTTAGAAACATTTTTGTTTCGTTTGATGTGCACAAACAAGGAGAGCAAGATCAGAAAAACCACCACCAAATACGCAATTGAAAAAATAGGAGAGAGTTTTACTTTTTTTCTTACTTGATTTTCTTTAAGATTATTTTTATCGATGTTTCTTTCTTGTTTTCTTTCTTGTTTCATTTATATATGCATGCTGTTGTAGCTTCTATTTAAAATTCAATAGAATTAACAAAAGCCGTTACTAATATTAAGAAGAAGAAAGAAGGAAGAAAAACAACAACATACATACTAATTTTTGAACAAAATAGAACATGTTGAATGTTCCCAGGCAATAATTTTATTGTGGGACATGTGTGCAAGGTGTTGTTGTTTTTTTTTACATAAGTTAATATTAATAGTATTTTATTAGTATGTATTTAATATAAAATAACTTACCTTTTAGGTATTGATGAACCTCCTCTAGATTAAAGGCTTGAAGAAGCTTTTTTAAAATGGGATCGTCATCACGTTGGTCATCCATCAATTACAACACAAAACAACACGACAAATTATTAAAATCACAAACAAATTATTAAAAAACAAACGCAATCAACACAACAAAGCCAACATAACACGATAACGGATATTCAACGAACGCACAAAACAAACTGATATTTTCATCCCTTGAAAATAACAAAGTAACATGATTTCAATATAAAACAGCTTCAAATGATTATGAGCAGCGTTGCCGTTTTGGTCCAATTGGACCAAAATTGGTAGTTTTTATTTAAAAATGCTACGATTGGTAGTTTGGTTGGTTTGATCAAATTTCATTTATTTTTTGGTATGAAAATACAATTAATATCTGTAAGATTAAATAATAATAACACCCAGAAATGTTCTTTCCAAAGAAAAAATGAATATATTGCCCTTGATACTGAAATTTAAAAATTTTGTGGATTGTGATGCAGATAAAATCGTATTGCAATGGAACTTACTTTGACTAAGTGTTATAAGGGGTGATTTTTTAAGAACTATAGGAAAATTAAAAAAAAAACACATAAAATTAAGAAAAATTAATGAAATCTTTATTTGAATCGATAGTACGGTCCATATAATTTAATGTTTGAAGATTATTTCATGCAAATGTCGACCGCGACTGCGCCTCAAATGGTCCATCCGCTTAGTCCAATTTTGGCATACTCTTTCCAACATTTCGGCCGGTATCTCACGAATAAATGCTTCAATGTTGTCTTCCAATGCGTCATTTGAAGCGGGGTTGTCTGTATAGACATGAGCTTTAACATAGCCCCACAAAAAATAGTCTAAAGGCGTTAAATCGCACGATCTAGGCGGCCAATTGATCGGTCCCGAACGTGAAATAAAATGTTCACCGACCTCGCCTCTCAATAAGTCCATTGTTACGCGTGCTGTGGCATGTGTCACCGTCTTGTTGAATCCGCATGTTATGCTCTTGCATTTTGGGCAAAAAAAGTTGGATATTATCTCACGGTAGCGCTCACCATTCACAGTTAAGTTACGATTCGCAGCATCTTTGAAGAAGTACGGTCCAATGATGCCACCAGCCCATAAACAGCACCAAACTGTGACTTTTTCTGGATGCATTGCTAGCTTTTGCAATGCTTCTGACTGATCTTCACTCCAAAATCGACAATTCTGCTTATTTACGTATCACGAATAGCCGCTTCAGTGGGTCGATTAAACTGACCATAAAATGAAAGAAGCACGCGATGAACTTTCTTAACAGAGCACGCATTTTGATAATAAAATCCAATGATTTGCAAGCGTTGTTCGTTTGTAAGACGATTCATGGTTAAATTATAGACCAAACTGAAGATGTTTGTTAGTGAAACAAAACACGAAACGTGCGTGAGCTGTTTAAACCAGTGTTGCCAAAAAGATAAGAGCTAAAAAATCACCCTTTATCTAAGGAATAAATTTTGGGACAATGTAATCAATGAATTTTATTATGGTGATTTATGTAATTTTATTTTTAATTTGCTTTCTCTTCCACATAGTTCTGCAGCTGCAGAACGAAAATTATCACAATTAAGTTTAATAAAAACAAAACTAAGAAATAAGTTAGATAAAAGCACAATAAATAACATAATGATATGTAAAGAAGTTACATGGAAGTCTGAACCGCATTACGTGTGGTCTGCAAAAAAAGATCTCAATGATACCTGAATATTATAAATACATATAATTTTTGTTATATAATATACGATATTTAGTATATTAAACATTTTTAAACAAATTATTTATGTTAAAGATAAATTCGTTATGTTTTTAGCTTTAATTTTATACACTATGTTTATGTTCCTTTATTTTTATATTTTTTAAATAAATTGCTTTTTTTTAACACATTAAATGTGATATATATGAAATTGTTTTGTTAATTTTAGCAATAAAACTTTAATTTCATACTGAATAATCTATAATTATTTAAATTCAAATTTTGGTAGGATTGGAATAATTTTGGTTGGTTTTGGAAAGAATATTGGTAGGAAAAAATTTTTCTTTGTGGCAACGCTGATTATGAGAGCAGATGAGAGAGTAAGCTGTACTTCGCTCATTTTCTCTCAGGGTTTGATTTAACCCTTTTTGTGCTTAAATCAAGCAAAATACTTGTTAATTTTTATTTAATCCTATTTTGCACTCAAAATAACACTTTTTTAAATAGATTTGGGCTTTTTAGTATTGATTTTAGTAATATAAGGTTTAGTTTTTTAAATCAATCCCGTTTTTTGCTTGTTTTAAGCAAACGATAGCCAAAACAGGCTTAATTTTTCAAGCACGCTTTTAAGCTAAAATTGAGAATAGAAAAGTTAATTTTAGCACGCCGTTTTTCTTTCTGTGTAGGGCTATTCGCTGAATATATCTGGCGATTGTAAGACCGGTTATTACCTATGGCTGCGTTGTTTCGTGGTGTGCCTTAGATAAGAGTTTTCAGCGGAAAATGTTGGACAAGATTCAGCGGATTGTTTCCTTGAATATCACTGGAGTGAGGAAGAGTTGCCCTCAGGCTGCTCTTGACACTATGCTCTGCCTGACTCCGCTTGATTTGTATGTCAAGCGGTGTGCAGCGCGCAGAGCCATTCGTCTAAGGGAATCGGGCTGCTAGAAACAGCGGTCCATAGGTCAATCCAGAGTTCTGAATGTCATCTTTCCTGACGGGAGATATGGACTTTCGGAAAAAGCCACCGATTATATTGTGCCTGAGGCTATGTTCCTGCCCGGTTTAAGAATACTTATACCGGAAAGGGCACAATGGAATGGTGGGGTACTCCAGGGACAGAGAGGTATACCCACCTTTACAGATGGGTCTAAGTTAGGTGGATGTTCAGGTGCTGGGGTTTTCTATAGGGAACTCGGTCTTGAACTCCACTTTAGGTTGAATGATGACTGTAGCGTTTTCCAGGCGGAGATTTTCGCAATCTTGAAGGCTATTGAGGCCATAGCTGGTGGCCCAGCTTCAGATTCGGAATCTTCCGTGATCTTCGTTGACAGTCAGGCTGCCCTTAGGGCCATTGAGTCGGTCTGGTGCAAATCACGGCTCGTTCGCAAGGGCAAGGATTCATTGAGGAACTTTGGACTAGACCATATCCGTCTTTGCTGGGTTCCGGGTCATAGCGGAATACTGGGCAATGAGACGGCGGATGCCCTCGCTAGGTTAGGTTCGCTCTCTGGGGGCGATTTAATAGTTGGTCTCTGAAGAGCAGAGACGTTGGAGGAACGGATCGGGTTGTTTTGTCTCTAGATGTCTATGGCCTGCTGTGGACAGTAAGAGAACAGGTTGGCTGCTGAGCTTGGATAAGGCCAGCTTAAGGGTGGTTGTCGGGTTTATCACAGGGCACTGCGAGATTAGGTCGCTGACGGGGATCTGGAACAGATCCCAGCCGGACTATTGCAGGGCATGTTGCGATGAGGAGGAGTTGGAGACGATCGAACACCTCCTCTGTAACTGCCCAGCCCTTGGGCAAACTTTGAGTTTGGACTCTGTGTCAAGAGCCGACATCAAGGCTCTCCACAGATTCATTAGTGGCTTAGGCTGGTTGAGAGGCGATAGGGCTTCATAAGGGTAGTCGCGCTCTCCCTTCTTTGTTGGGTCTATGTGACCCCTCCGCTTCCCATTCTCACTTTCCTATCTCCTCTCCTTTATATCCTATTCCCTCTCTTATCCTTCCTCTTTAAGGACGTTGTACAATGGGTCAATTCAACCTCCGGGTACTGTACTTGTCTTAGTAATGTTTTTCTTTATTAATCTATTTTTCTGTTTCAATATACTTTGTGTTCAAAACTATATTGTTACGAAAATTTAAACGGTGTAACATTGTTTAACATTAAAATGAACAAAAGCTACACAAACAGATACAACGAACTTGTTACAAGTAACCAAACAACATCAGTATGATAGAAAAGGGGATAAACAAGTAAGCGAGAATGCAACAACAAACAATGTGAACAGAATACACAAACAACAATGAAGTCGCGATAGAGTTCTCGAGAAAGTGACTGTCTACGTGGGCATATAAAAAGACAAGACAAAGCAGGCAACGAGTAGTAAGAATTCAGTCAGTCTTGTGTGAAGAAAAGAGTCGTGGTTTGAAGATCTCCGCTATACAGATCTACCAAACTGTTAGTGCTTACGCGAACGGAAGTGTAAAGAAGAATAGCGAACTAACCAAATTGTTGTTGTATCATCAAGTTGTGATCAGTGGCACATAAAATTGTACTAACAATAAAGAATTTATCTAAAACTAAACACAATTTAATTTTTATTTTGTTGTCATATTTTAAACTTTTCTTAAAAGGTAAAAACGTAGCAATATTTTAAATTATGTGATTATTTCTGTATTGACAGTTTAGGTATTTTTTTAATCTTAATGTCGCAATGTTATAATGAAGATTCCTAAAAACTCAAGTAAAATAATATTGAAATCACGCTTAAAGTCTGCATATTTTCCCCCAATACCAGAGTAACACTTTAATGTAATCATTAAATATTAATAATAATAATAAGAGAATAAACTTGTAAAGTAAACAAATAAACTTTCCATTTCAAACACTAGTACATACTGCATTGCTGTGATTAGTGTGAATATTTTATAAAGACCAAACAAAATAAGACAAATAAAACCACATAATTCTCTCCAATCAAATAAATGAAAACGAAATAAATCATGAAACTTAAGCATGCACATGAAAGATGTTAGAAGGCACAACAAAAGTAGAATAAATAATAAATAGGGAAAGAGAAATTAATTCTTTTCAAAAACTTTTTTATTTTTATTTGTTACAAACTAAAGAACAAACAAAAACAAAATTGTTAAAACTTTCTTGCCTGTGCTTAAATGTCCTGTATAGTATGTACGAAAGACATTATTGAATTGAAAATAATCCATTTTAACCCAAGCAAACTATTGGGTTGTTCCGAAAGTAATTTCACACTTCTTTGTGAAAAATTCCAATTAATTGTACGTAGTAGTTTTTAGTTGGTTAGGTCGAAATGACAGCTCGGATATCAAAGAGCTCACTTGAGCGGCCCGTTGTGATGCCACGGGTGAACGCAGTCTCTGTCAGGGAAGAAAAATAAGTTGGTCAGTGCAGGGCATATCTTACTGTTTTACTACAGAAACTGTAAAAATGTTGTTCAAGCCAGAAAGAAATTGGGCGATGTATATAGAGAAGTTGTGTTGACAGTATGCCAGTGCCGGAACTGGTTTGCTAAATTTCGATCCAGCAATTTTAATGTCGAAGATGCACCACGTTCGGGAATGGCGGTTGAAGCTGCTAAAGACGTTAAAAGACATTCGTTGATGCCAACCGGCGAATAACAACACGGAGATCAGATTGAGATTAAATTTATTAAATTCAATCAGGGACCGAAAATAACTGTTATTTTTGAATTTTTGATTAAAAAAAGCAACCACAAGGAAATGTCGGAGAACAAAACCAAGTATACCATTTTGATTGTCTTGGACCAAATTTTTATAAAAGGCGATGCTTTTTAAAAACATGATTTTTATTTTTTAATCAAAAAATAACAGTTATTTTATGATTTTTATTTTTTCGAGCAAAATTAACACTTATTTTTGACTTTTATTTTTTCGAGCAGAAATAAAAGTTATTTTTTGACTTTTATTTTTTCGAGCAAAAATAAAAGTTATTTTTTGACTTTTATTTTTTCGAGCAAAAATAACAGTTATTTTTGACTTTTATTTTTTCGAGCAGAAATAAAAGTTATTTTTTAACTTTTATTTTTTCGAGCAGAAATAAAAGTTATTTTTCAACTTTTATTTTTTCGAGCAGAAATAAAAGTTATTTTTGTTTCAATTCATGATGAATTCATAATATTTATTAAAAAATTCTTTAAAAAATTATTGTTATTTATGTCAGAAAATTATTAGAATTAAGTTTTGGGTATATTAAACACTAATCTTTGGTTTGAAGAAACCAAAATAACTTTTATTTTTGCTCGAAAAAATAAAAGTCAAAAAATAACTTTTATTTCTGCTCGAAAAAATAAAAGTTGAAAAATAACTTTTATTTCTGCTCGAAAAAATAAAAGTCAAAAATAACTTTTATTTTTGCTCGAAAAAATAAAAGTCAAAAAATAACTTTTATTTCTGCTTTTAAAAATAAAAGTCAAAAATAACTTTTATTACTGCTCTTAAAAATAAAAGTCAAAAATAACTGCTATTTCTGCTCGAAAAAATAAAAGTCAAAACATAACTTTTATTTCTGCTCGAAAAAATAAAAGTCAAAAAATAACTTTTATTTCCTGACTTTTACGATAAAAGTTATAACAGTTACGGTCCCTGAATTCAATAGTTTATTTGATTGAAAACTGTCTTTCATTTCCACAAAAAAAAAATGAAATTACTTTCCGAACAGCCCAATATTAAGAATTTAAAGAATATTTTATTTAAAGATAACTTTTCTCTAAAAACCATAAATTCATCATCAATCAATATTCACAAAACTACCACAAAACTAAGCCACTAATTGAAGATTTTCAAAAATAAAACGTATTTGCAAAACTATTTTATCTGTTTCGACATTTCTGTAGCCACAATCAAAACCAAAATCCGTTTTTTAATTGCAGTTTTACTTCCTACAGTTCTACCACGATTTCTATTTACTTTAAAATTAAAAATAATGGAATATTGAAAAACAAAAATAGGGATAGTTGGAATGCATATAAACAAGGTAAAGTTTCTGACTGTGGTCAACGTGGTGACCACCAGGACGATCCTTGTCTTGCTGTATTCAAGTTGCCCCTGGACATTAAATTTGGGTTGCGCGTAATGCTTGGAACCCACCACGTAAAAATTGTATCCAATGAAATCCACAACAAAACCCTCTAAAAAGATCCCCTCAAAAGTTGACGCCGTAGACGTTTCAAGGATAACCAATAGGTGCTACTATGGTCTCAATAGGCAATTGAGTAGCAGAGACCTCTCTTCTACGACAAAACTAATACTCTACAAGACGCTCACCCTACCCGTGCTTCTTTAGGGTGCAGAAGCATAGACCCTATTAAGCACTGATGCAGCAGCCTTGAGAGTAAGATCTTCGGTCCTGTGCGAGTTAGCGATGATTTCCGCATCCGATCCAACAGTGAGCTGTATGAGCTCCTCAACGACATAGCCGTCGTGCAGCGTATTAATATCCAGCGGCTGCACTGGCTAGGACATGTCGTTCGAATGGAGGAGGATGCTCCGCCGAGACGGGTATTTGATGCGGGGATCTGCGGAAATTGGCGGAGAGAACGACCTTATATGCGTTGGAAGGACCAAATCGAGGAAGCCTTGTCATCGATTGGTGTGACCAAATGGCGTCGGCGAGCAAGAAGCAGAGGCGCCTGGAAGGATGTGTTGCGGCAGGCCGAAATCCTTTAATAGGGTTGTTAGAAACCAATTAAGAAGAAGGAATATTCAAAAGTTGTAATTTCTATATATAGTCACCGTAGTCTAGGAGGTAGTGTGTTCGCTTATTAGACGTAAAACCCGGGTTCGAGTCCCAGGCCAGACATCAAAACGAAATATGAAAAAATATTTCTTCGGCGACTTCCTCTCATCAAAAACTCTGAAAGTAAATAAACCTGACATGAAAAAGTTTCTCCAAATCTGTCGTTCGGAGTCGACGTTAAACTGTAGGTCCCGCCACTCAAGTATAAAATTAAGGCACACAACATGAGTGGTGTGAGAAGCTAGGCCATAATCCTGACTGAAGGTTTGGAATGGCCAATTATGTATGTATAATTTCAATAAACTCTTTAAAGCATAAAGATTTTTGTTGATTAAATAACATTTTTGTAAACAAAATTAATACGATCTTTCGGACAAAATCGAACAAAACAAAATTTGGAAAAATAATTCGCCGGTGACTTCCCCTCGGCAGTCTTCTGGCTAATGCTCTGAGAATAAACAAAAAATTGCCAAAAAAAGCTTCTCAAAAGTTTGTTCGGATTCGGGTTTGATCTGTACATCCTGACAGGTATGAATAAAGTTATCACGCACAACGTGGGCCGAAATAAATTGTAAATTTAGTAAATTGGGATGAACTTATTTACTGTACCTAGCCTTTTTCGAAAAATTAAAAATTTCAATAAATAAAAAACACGAAATATTTATGTTTTTAAATGAAATATTGTTATTTTTTCTCCCAGGAATAAAAGGTTTTTTACAAAAATTTACTGACAACGCTGCACACGAGCAAATAAAAAATATTGTTTGTTTAATTAAGTCTGTTTTCACAACTTCTATATTCGATTAATTAATTATTTTTTTCCACTATTAAATAAAATATTTACTTTCGGAAATAAATTAGGCAATTTAATTCGAAGGTTGTTCATTACAACCGCATTTTTTAATGATATTATCACACTATATGAATCCTCAAAATAATATTAGGAATACATATTTAATTTTTTTTGCACTTTCAAGTTCGAAATAAATAAGAAGTATTTCGATATATATAACCCTTCTAATACATTATCTGTCCAATTCACACTTTGTAACGTGTATCTTGTATTAAATACGCTTTTTGTTTGTAAACGCTCAATGCTATGCCGTATTGTGTATTTTGTATTCGAAACTTCAAAAGACGATAAGAATTTCATTTTTCAACAATAAAATGAAAAATATTCAGCAAAAAGGTAATTTAATTAATTTTCTATGCGACCAATATAGTTTTGCGGCCGTATCTATAACGAAAAATTAGCCACTGTGTATACATCACACACAACGATCTGCTAACTAGCAGACCGATTTAGCTTAGCCGACAGTTAGCCAAGAGTTTATTTATAATGCATTTTTATCTGTCAAGAAATCGTTTGAAAATTAACTCTGAAAAGTGTAATGCATTGCCAACAATTTACAAAAAATCAGCTCTGATGTATTTGTTGACATTTCTATTTAAGTTTTTTCCCACAAATTGTAAATTATTTCAAAATTGTTTTACAAAATATTGTGAGTTTTCTTTTGTAAATCTGTATTTTCTTCGAAACTCTTCGTCGGTGTATTCGATATATGGATTTTTTCTCTTTTTGTAATTTTTTTTTGACCGACGTTGGGTTTCACCTCTTAAGAACTCTAAATCGTCTAATTGGTTAAGCGTTTGCATAATTTTTAAATAATTTATTTAATTTTTTCCCACAAAAAAACTTTTATAATGTGTTGCACGTTTATTTACAAATTTACTTTGACACAAAACAGCTGTTGTTTAAAGACTTAGCAAGTCTTTGTACGTTCGTTAGCAGGCGTTTAACGAGTGGATAAGAAATACATTTTAAATAACTCGTATGTTAAATCCATGCTAAATTTTGGTTATAAATACGGCCGTTGAATTCTTAGTTGTTGACTTAAGTTACATAAAAAATATTTTGTATTTTTATTCTTCTTGACTTCTGGCATTCACATAAACTGATAGCACGAAACCAATACAACTTTTAAAAATATATGAAAAAAATGTGTATAACTGTATCGCATTTTTATATAAAAATAATCAACAACAAGCATATACTGTTGTATATTCGTCCAACAATACACGCAATACAATGATACAAAAGCGTGTGTGAATTGCCTAATTGTTTGCCAACATAAATCAAAACAAAAAAATTGTATCAAAACGGCAGTTACTTTCTATAATTCCCACGTATTTAAATACTGAAACTTATGAATAAAATGTGACTTGTGAAAGTGTTTAGCACTCTGTGGAGGTATAAAAATTAATTTTCCTATTTTCTCTTTTGTGACAAAACAAAATCAATAACAACAGACCCTGAATTCACTAATGTTTTCAAATTTCCACAACTTCCTACAGAATTTTCTATTCATTGTAACAGAAAAAATATAAGAAATAAGAAAAATATTTATTTGGTTTACAACAAAATGGGGTAGCACTGGAACAAATTCTGGTGTGTTAGATTTGCTAAATTTATAAGCCAAAGTAAATACTGACATAAAATTGTCATGACCATAAATGCGGACAATCAAGAACCACAAATTTATGTTTGTTATGTGTTATTCTTTTCGTTTTCAATGTTAGGAAAATGGTGTTCAGACGAGGTTTGAACACACATATATATTCCAACGACAACAATTATTCCATCAAACGAAAATAATGTCTCCAAAATCTTAACTTAACTTAACTGCACATAATGTGCCGTTGATGTAAATTGGAAGAAGAGCAGAAGTCTGGTGGAAAATAAAACCACAGACAGAAATCACTTCACTTCTTACCTTCGAAGACTAAACTAACTCAAAGTGCTCTGTGAAATAAATAAATCTAAACCAAAAAAAAAAAAAAATATACTAAAATTAAAGAAACAAACAAATTGAAAAAAAATTTAATCAATATATTATAAAATATTCATACTTACCCTCAGTGTTGTTTTAAATTTAACATTTACCTCCATTACTATTTTTATGTTAAAGTGAATTGAACCTCAAAAAAAATATATATACTTACCCAAATCTATATAAAGTCTACTTACCTGAAACTATATCTACTTACCTAAATTGTGTGCCTATATTGAAATTTACTGATTAAAATTATATTTACCTAAACTAAATTTTGCACTTATTGTTGAAATCCCTAATAAATTCAAAATTGGAAAAAGAGAAAAAGATTTTTTTCATCGCAAAAAAAAAGGTAAGATTTCTCATTCTTATCTTTCATTTCCATTTCTTTCTTTTTCTCTCCCACAACACGCAACCCAACGATTGTAATTACTCACGAGTAAGTTATTAATAGTTTTTTTTAACGATTAATGCCATCCTCAATGCCGCCGTTGACTTATTAGACCAGGCCAAACATCTCCAACAAAACGAAATAAGAAAAAGTATTTCTTCGCCGAATTCCTCTCAGCAGATTTCTAGCAAAAACTCTAAGAGTAAAACTGTAAACTGTAAGTCTCGCCACTCATGCATAAATTTAGCACACACTGCATAAGTGGATTGAAAAGCTATTTCATACTCCAAACTGAAGGATTGTAATAGCTAATTATGTAGGTGCCAGAAATCAACAATGAGTATTCAAAGAGATGAGTAGATTCCAATCATACCAATAATTTCTAATACTTATACGCATTCGTACCTATTTTAACGTCATACTCATACTACTCATTTTGAAAGTCTGAAGTACTCATCGTGTTCATACTTAACGATACGTATGGTGTTGTTGATTTCTACTCCCCTTTAATCAACATTTACAAGAATCACATAATAAGTATGATTAGCGTACGAACACTACAATACTCATTAGAAGATTGTGTGTTTGCTTTGCTTTCTGTCATTGTCTTTTTCTTTCTTCTTATTTTGTGAATGCAACAACAACTAAGACTGTTATTTGGACGATTGATTCAAATCACTCGAATCATTTATGAGTATTATAAGTATTTTTATAAATTTATGAATCTGAATGAGTACGTATGAATCAAACATATTTCGTATGGTATGAGTTTGATGTCAACGTTGTACTCATACTCATTGCAACTTGTAGTTATAAATCAATGTTGTAGTGAGTACGAATGAATCAGAGTAGTTAAATTTCAACATTGTTGACTCAATTATAATCAAAACTTCATGAGTGCTTATGAATAGCGAAAAAACAATTCATTGCTGATCTCTGGTGTACATCGCCTGAACTTACTTAATAAAATGGTTATTACAACTGGTTACGCAGTATTACAACCTAATTTCTTGAACTATTCATGTCGTGTGTGTTAATTTCATTTATGAATGATGGGATGTTCTTTTTAATGTCGCTTTGAGCGACAGATATGAGAAATTTTTCATGGCAATTTCTCTTTAGTTTCTCTCGAATATATTTCGTTCAAACAGCGGTAAAACAGTACATCGTATTACAATATGCACCTTCCCTCTATAAGCAGTCGGGAAGCTTCAAAATAGACATCGTAGCCGCGGTGTTGCGGTGCTTCTGAATTTTAGTCTGAATTCATTAGATTGAATGCCATCTTTAACAACCCCTATAATGCAATCCTTGTGAAGGCCTCAATTAAATCAAGGGTAAAGTGTGCCGTGCCACACTCTGTCGCTTTGGAAAAATCTGTAGTCACATCCTTCCTCTTATCTAATGGTTGGATAGACTAGTTCCTTCTATTATGTATGTCTATATTGTTGAATATATATATACATTTTTTTTTGAATCGTGGAAATTTGGAAAATAATTTTATTCTAGCTTATAGCATACACACGTTCGTTCATACGTCTTTACATGCAATAAATAAACGGGTTTACAATTTTTAAAATACTTCGCTTATCTCACTTCGATTGCCGTTGTTTTCTTTTCTATTTTTGTTTCCAAAGTACCACTGAAACACTTGAGGTATTATAGAACAAATTAACTGCCAAACTTTTTCAAAGTATAATTTATCTTTTCGAATTCTTTATTCATACAAAAAAAAATAAATATCTAAAAAGTTTTAAACAACATCGAATAGACTACTAGAAAATTCTTAGTTTTTATACAAAAAGAAGAAACTTTTCGTGTCACCGAAGTTTCTCTTTAAATTCAGTCGCTAACAATTTAATTCTAAACACCAAACAAATCATTTTATACAGAAAGATAAAAGTTACCAGAACGTTCAGTTAAAAACGATTCTAACTTCAAACGGCAGTATGCATAGTATTTTATTACGATTAGAAAATATATGTGTGTATGCTTCCGTGCGATTATTTTTGACAATTTTATTTTCATTTGCTTTCTACTAGTTGTAGACGATATACAGTGACTGTTTTCAAAGTCACTAGTGTTACGTTTTTACCTTTTAAAAACGTTTAAAATGTGAGTTCGTTGATTGCAAAATAGGTACTAGGTGGAATTAAACTTTTCCCCAACAATTTTAACTTGTGTTTTTTATCTCTGTTTGATCATATTCATTACCTTCCTGTGATACTTTACATCCTGTAGATAATCATTTAGGACCGAGATGACTAAAATTTACTTCATGCTCATCATCGCATTCGTCGTCATCTTGATCAGTTTCGGCTTCATTCATTCATATATATTCTCCCTTAAAAAATATTAAGGGAAAACACTATGTTCAGATATGCACTTTTATTGAATCAATTTTCGGTTAATTGAGTACAATATTTTAAGTGTTCAGGCATAATAATATATGCAGTTCAGCTTATTCAATATTCATTTGACAGATTAGTGTCGGAAAAATTTGCGAAAATAATGGAAAACAATTCAACGCTTGAAAAGAACTTACTATTGTTTAAAAGAAACGCTGAACTGTAGCGGTTGTTAAGAACAACTTTTGATTTCAAAGTGGCTTCTCTGAGAAAGATCAGGAGGAGAAATTTGCTAATTCTTAAAAGTTTACTGAAAACAAAGCTTTCACTTATGGCAATATTAGAGCAAAACGATACTCAAAGGACTTTATGAAAATTGGTAAGTAAAATATGAAGAATATTATTGAAATCAATAACTACATTTCTAATTTTCAGAACCGCCAATCGACATTTTGGTAACTCAATTGTTATTCCTCAAACAGTTAAAGGGATTAGTTACATCAACCAATAGCTTCCAAAACTTGACTTGGCAGTTTATCCGACCCGAAGCTCCACATATAGGGATCTTATGGAAAGTCGGAGTAAAGAGCTTCAAGTTTCATAATAAGAAGCTGGCAAATTAGGAATTAGCAACCCTATTGGCTAGTATAGAGGAATGCCTCAACTCAAGATCTGAAGCCCGTCAAGTGAAAACTCTTACCATCACCCGCTGAACCCGATTTTAGTAACGAAAATATAACGAACAGGTGGCAAAGGTTAAAAATTCAACACCATCAGTTTTTCTAAAGGTGGAAGGATGAAGGGAGGAGCTCCATAAATAATATAAATGGAGAAACTCTAAACGTCCTGTGGAAGTCGATTACATTGTCCTCATGAAAAAGGACAACCTACCCTCAAATGAATGGTTCCGATAGACTGCCGAGTAGTCGAATTATCGAAAATCAACCGGAACATTGTCCCGGCCATAACCTAGGTTGTACTCCTCCCCACACACTAATTAAACTCCTTCAGGTAATCTTCCATATTTCACCCTGGCTCACAATCCATTACTCACCAAGAATACTAACCACTAATATTATCCACCCGAAATAGTTCACCCACCCATTTCGGGCATTAAATAACCCACTCTTCACTAATACATATTTATTAATCAACACATGTCACCCAATATGAGTTAGAAACACAACAAATCATCAAAACAATCGCCACGTCATAAGCGTCGTAACGAACGCGAGTGAACCCGAAAACTTTACAGTTGCGGTATATGTAAGCCCAACCAACGTTTTAGCGACTGTCGTAAGTTCGTCCAAACGGACTTGACACAGAAATACCAAAATGTGCTCAACCTACACTATTTCATTGATTGTTTCGCCCGGAATCATTTGATTCAAAAGTGCACTAGTTCCGCAAGATGCAATACGTGTGGCGGTAAACATCGTTCTACATTGCACGAGCCTGAGCGAATTATTAAAAAATTAGCTAGGGCACAATTTCCAACAGGCACCGTGAAGAGAGATACCAATGCCAACCTCGCCAAAAACATTCATCCCAACGGCTAGGATCAAAATTCGTGCTAGACACATGAGGGGCGTCCTTAACCCCAATATAAGCACGTCTACCATCGCTGTATCAGTGGTTCGAGATAGAGGTTTGATTTCATTCAATATTGAAGGTCAGACTTACGTAAAAATAAAAAAGGCGCACAATATGAGTTCTTCCTATTGTTATGAAATCTCTATGAGAGTTTGCCTAAGTCGCTCTAGTCCGCGGAAATGAATCCAGCAATTAAAGAGAATTTTTACCGAATATCCCTGGCTGACCATGACTTCTACACGAATATCCCTGAGTCTATTGAGATTGGCGGCGACTTACATACCACCATTTTACAGCCCAATGTTATCCATATTGGAAAGGGTTAACTAATTGCACAGGACTCAACGCTTGGTTGGTTGGTAATGAGGTCCATTTAGCCTAAAACTCTTACCCAAGTATTTGAAGACTTTTTTTACCCAACACTAACCACGTATAAATATTAAAGTTGCAATTTTTCTTACCCTGCTTGAGATTTTTATTTTTCCTGAATTTACTATAAAAAATTTTGCATAAAACACAACACACAAATAAGACTATTTATTCTAGGGCCAACTCAATAAGGTGATAGCAAAATTACAACAACCCAATTCGCAGTGTTTTTAACAAAAACAACATGTATTTTTTGTTTTTTTGGGTGACTAGTATTGTCAAATAAAAATCGCCATATGACTGAAAGGACGGAGGCGAATTCATATAATGACATTCAAATTGCTATTTTCTGTCATTTATTCCCTCGTTTCCTTTATATGGCATTTTTAAAATACAACATTATTTACATTCATAAATTTTTTATCAGGAACAGAAAATGATGTAAATAAACTTGATTGTAATGTAAAAGAAACGTAATTAAACGTGATTTCGGTGATTTTACTTATAAAGTTGGTGTATTTTAAAGAAAAAAAAGTGAACAGCTTGTTTTTAACTTCGGCCAGTTTTGAAGATTTGAGACGCTATGTGCCTGTTTGGAAAGATGGCAGAGCCGAAGAAGTTTTTATAAGGGATAAAAGGAAGGAATGTAATTCCAGTTTAAATCATGTTTGGCACAGACCATCAATATGCATGTAAAAAGAAATTATAAAAAATGTAAATTAAAAATAAAGAATAAGATTTATTGCAAAAATATGATTGTTAAATTGTTAATTGTTCTTTTTTGGCGATAAGGGTGGTACTCAGTGTATACGTACACTGCATAGACCAAAACTTAAAAACTGGTAAACCCATGGAACATCTAAGTGCCAACTAAAGGCACTGACCCCTTAACGTAGGTGTATTACTACAAACAGACAAACAGAAAAAACAATAAGTACACATACAATGTGTATTATTTTATTAACTATTGCTTATATGTTTGCTTATATTAGAATCAAATTTTATCTCTTTTAACATGTATTTAGTGGTCCTGAAAAGGACCGATCGTTAAAAGAGCCAGTTGACCAAAACAGAATAAACTGTTTTTAAATGTCTTATCTTTTCCGATACATATTCGGTGGTCCTGAAAAGGACCTTGTATTTATGAAAAGTGGAACTGCACAATTGATTGGAAATATCTGTCCATTGCCAATGTATTGTGTCTGGTGTCATCAGTTTTCTGACTTGGCCTTCTGTAAATATTCTCCTCACGTTATCCAAGGTCTTATTACATTGAGCAAGTTCGCACAGTAGTCTTTATTTGTGACGCTAAAAATTTGATTTTATTAGAGTACTCCTCTTTCTCGGTGAATGTAAAGCTGAAAACGTATGAGAGAAAATACTTGGGTTTTAATTACACTTTGCATTACATACATATGCATGTATGAACATATGTACATGTATATATATACAATTAAGTATATGTATGTATATCACAAAAAATTTCTTAACTTAACTTGTCTGCGTTTCTTGCTCTAAAAGAGTTTTGGAGAGCGGAGTCAGGTGATGGTAAGCGTTTGGTAATGGTAGGTGGTATGTATAATCCAGCAGTGGAGACGGAGTTAGGAATTGTATTCTAAAAATTAGAAAGTACGCAAAGTATTAAATTATGTATTTAATATACACATTTTATATTTAAGACAACTTACTCCTTTTGTGTCCCCTGATCTACTAGCTTTATGATGTCGTTAATATTCGTGTGATGGACTTGTCCAGTTCAAATTAATCTGAATGAATTAATAATAAGTTATATACTTCTATAAATATATAAAACTTTATGTACTTACGGTGTTGAAGGCTTAGGAATGATTGGGATAGCCTTAGGCAATAATATTTTACTTTTGTCACTTATTAAAATGTCGCAAGCAGAAAAGTGGTTAGCACACACTCGGTCATTTGGTTTAAAATTTACCTTATGAAACTGACTCCACTTTTGTCTCCTCTCTCCGTCTGTTCTGCTCGTTTCTCTACACACATAGATTACACACACGCATTTTTTAAAATTCATGAATGAAGAAGATACGAAACTAAAAATTAGTTAAAAAATTGTTAACTAAAAACAAACAAATTTCAATATGAAACTTAGTAGAGTATTGGATAATTATTTATAACACCCACGTTATGTTTTTAACAAATTAAAAAAAAAAAACACAAATTGACAAATTTAAATTTATATTTAAATGAAATTATGTAGAACGTAAATATTTGACATTCATGTGTACTCAAAAAAGACCTGCGTGGGCTGATAAGACCATATAATATGAATTCGCCTTGATTTAAACCAAATGAAATAAAATATGGTTCGTTTGATAGTCAGCAACGACACAGACTACTTGACATTTAAAAATTCAAATTTTTGAAAGCGTTACAATAGAGACGAGGGTCCTTTATAAGGGACTCTACGCACGTACGTGATTATATTTTAAAGTGTCACATTAAATATTATATACATACTAGCTGTACCCTGCGCACGTTGTTGCGCCATCAACTAAAATAAATTTGCAGGAAAGACATTACACAAATATCCAATTAATTTTGAATCATTTTATTGATTTTGTTTCCCGTTGTCCAGATGATTAAGACTAACGGGCCTGAGTAGTATGCTTTCGATCAGTTTCTAATCTCACTTCCCGTTGTTCAAGTGATTCATGCGAACAGGTCTCAGTACTCGAAGATTTTCAAGTCTCAATGCTCGTGTGATTCTGAGGGTCGTAATGCTCCTTTCTTCTGTGCTTGAGGTGTAGGCCGACCAATGTCTTGTCATTCATTTTGAATAATTTTCAGTGGCACCATCTACCGGAAATTAATTGCAACAACTTAGAAACCTCCGTCGACTCATGCGCAACAAATTTTCTAAAGATCATATCATGATTAAATGCACAGTTTACGATTTAAATCATTTTTATAAATTATCAGTGGTGCCACCTGTCCGAAATTGGTCGTACCAACTTAGGAACCTTCCTGGGCTCATGAGCAACAACTTTCCTGAAGATCATAACCATAGATGGGCACTTTGCAGTACCAGTAAAATTTCAGTAAAAATTGATTTTTACTGATTACTGAAAAAAAATTTCAGTATTCAGTCAAATTTTACTGTTAATGCAATCTAAATTTAAATGAAATTTAAATGAAAAAAAGTAAAATTTTACTGTTAATGCAATCTAAATTTAAATGAAATTTAAATGAAATTTAGATTGCATTACCAGTAAAATTTTACTGAATACTGAAATTTTTTTCAGTAATCAGTAAAAATCAATTTTTACTGAAATTTTACTGGTACTGCAAAGTGCCCATCTATGATCATAACATGATCAAATACACAGTTTACGATTTAATTAATTTTTAGTAATTTAAAGTGGCGCCACCTGTCGGATATTGGTCATACCAACTTATGAACCTTCCCGGGCTTATGAGCAACAACTTTCCTGAAGATCATAACATGATCAAATGCATAGTTTACGATTCTTTTAATTACATACAAACAAACATTCATTTTTATATAGCATTGTTACGCTCTTGGTTTCTTTATCTTTCCCTTCTATCTTTCCTCCCGCGTCGTGAAATATTTTTGAAAAATATTCCAAAATATACCAAAATTCACATTCTTTATACTTTATGTTCTTTGGTTTTATACATCAGGAATCATAGATAGCATACTTTAGGGGTAACTATGCGTATGAGTAATATATTTCAAATGCAATTAAATATTAAGTATGTAGTATGTAGTATACATGGGCATGGCCCCTCGCTCATTTGGAATATCAACATAAAAAGTATATTCCAACTCCTTCCAGACATACAGGAAGATACTGTGAAAATTTCAAGAAAATCGGTTCAGCCGTTTAGTCGTCTATAAACTTCAAACATACAAACATACAATCAAACACACATTCATTTTTATATATAAGAAGATACTCGTATATACAGAAATTTTTTTTTTAAATTTTATGAATTTTATTATATCGTTAGTACAATTCGCAAAGACCCTAAAGGCCATGCCAGATAAAACTTTTGCTTCGCGTTGCGTTACATATACGCTTTGACATTTAAGATAAATGTACATGTTTATATGGCACTTGTCACATAAACTGCTTTTAACGCAACGCAAAGCGAAAAGTTGGGCATCTCTCATCTTTTTGCGCGCTTTGACAATCAGCTGTTGATTATTCAGTATATATTTTTGGCAAATTTTATTGCTTTAATATTTTTCTTTAAATTTAAAGTTTTTTTGTTATTGTTTTGTTTTTATTATATTAAAAAAAGACATAAGTGAATTTTATTTTTTGGAAGAAGTACTTAATATAATTTTTATAATTTTACTTAGTAAAAAAAACTTACGCGCCAACCACTTTTAAAAGATAAACAAACAACGCGAGTGTTGTCAAAGTTTTTGTTGTGTCATACACCTTTTGCTTTGCGCTGTCAAAGTTATAAAAGTCACGTAAAGCAACAAAGTTTTATCTGGCACGGCGTTAAGTCCACTTTTTTCCAAAATTCAGATTTTAATGAAAAACGGTAATATTATACAAAATACATATTTTACAACAACAAAAAATGTCATTATGTAGTTTAAAGTTGTTGTAATTTTGTGGTTGGCAAAAACGCTAAGTCCACAAAATTACGAAAAATATTAAAAACACGCGCTAATTTTTTGATTTGATTTTTTTGAATTGATTTCTGATCTAGGTCATTTAAAGAGAGCTATTTTGTAAAAATAATTTCGTATAAAAAGTTTACAAATTTTAAAAACTGGAAATGTTACAATGTTTTTTGTGTCTCCTGTAAAATTTGAAAAAAGCGACTTAACACATTTGCGAATTAGACTAACGATATATTATTATTTTATTAATTTATTTCTATTTTCATGGCAATTTTAAAAACTCTCAGAATTTTTGCCAGAAATCTGATGAGAGTAAATCGTCAAAGAAATAAATTTTCATCTTTCGTTTTGTGGCCTCACACCACTTACTAGATTACGACGACTGTTATAAAACAAAAACAAAAAGTTTAATGTTTTTACAAACCATAAGAAAAATAAGGGAAACTTTCTGGTGACTCCATATTTTATTTAAAATTTAAAGGTCCAATATATCAAAATGTTAGACCCATTATTTTGTAAAATATCCCTTAGGGACTTAATCCTTTTGGTTAAAATCGCATACTTGATAAAAATAAGACAGCTTATAATATATTGACTACAACAATATATCAAAGCCGTATTCACACATTAATATCAGGAAATTTTTTTTCCAAAACAGCCGAAACAGCTGAAAATATTTTCTTTAGGTCTATTTAATAAAAAGCGTCAAAGTCGTTAACACACTCAATTTGTAATAATAAAGTAAAAATAATTGTTGGATAACACTTGACATGTTCTATTTCAAAGTGTATTATTGCGCCAACAATGAACATACTAACAATCTAGGTAACAATGTCGCAGTGGAGAGATGCTACAAGCTCATACAGTGCAAAATAAGTTGTAGAAACCTCTTTTGTTTTTGATTTAAAGAGCAAAGAAAATAAAACCACAAAGATGCAAACATCTGGCACACTCATTGCTCTAACTATAACTCTTTCAATGCGTCTTTCTTTGAAGACAGAAATACAAAATTTTGTATCTGCTTGTCATCTTATACGTATGCTTTTTGTATTTCTGAATAAAAGATTTGCGGCCATTGTTACAACTTGCCATTAAACTTGGGTTTAGTCAAAGGTACCTTTAGCTAAAGAGAACTGTAAAGTTACCTTTAACTTATTTTCGTTATTACAACTTACAGATAAAATAAAGTTAACTTTTTCAAAAAAAATGTGGCAGTGCCGGAGCAATGTCGATAAAACTGCTCAATTAAACAAGTTTTTTTAAGCGTAGTGGCAACGAAGGGCCTCTTTTTTGTTGTTGTGTTTCCTCATTTTGTTTATTTTGAAGTTGCCATATTGAAAAAAAATATAATATGGCAAGTTCTAACATAAACTTAACTTTAATAGATAAAGGTAGGATGATCCTCTCTTTAGCTTAACACTCACTTATAATACTGAAAAACAATTTATATGCCCGTTAAATTCCTTCCCTTAGTTAATAGCAAGTTGTAATAATGGTCCTTAGGCTTACAATAAGACAGTATTTTAAAGACTAACAAAATATAAAAGCTAATACAAAAAACAATGAAATATAATTATACCAATCACTAAAGAATGACTTTTGTAGTTACAATACTTTGAGCGACAAACGCTATCAAGTCACTTTAAAATGAGAGTGATTAAAATACTTTTGTTTTATATCACTTTTTAATGTGCATTCATTTTGTGAAGCCGCCGTAGTCTAGTAGGTAGGAAGTGACGCCACGTCCTTCTCTCAACAGATTTCTGGCAAAAGCTCTGAGATAAACTTTTCAATTAAAAATTAAATATTTAAACAGGACATTTTAAATACATTCGTACATTGTATCGGGGTTTTCATTATAATTAAAATTTTTATATTATTCGGGATCTATGGTGAAGTTACATGTACAAGGTTTTTCAGCACGTTTTTCCTTTCGTCGGTGTATATGTGAAGGTTGATCTTTTATTGAATAAGTTGATTCGAACTTATCCACCACATTGCGAATAGTCCCCTCAGTTGGACGATTAGAGCGATCGAAAAATGGGTAAAGCGCTCAGTACGTTGCCCGAACAAAACACCCACTTTTATAAAAACTTTTTGATTACTTTTATTAAATAAATAGAGAGCAATTTGACAATTTAAAGTTACATTTAAGTATATAGCCGTAACCAACTTTGAAAGATCGGAAGTCCATTGGAAGGTCCATATTTTGGTGGGAGTGTGCATTGAAAAATTATAAATGTGGAGATATACTTCATTTGCAAAAACGAAATGTCACTGAGATGGCAATTTACGCAAGACAACGGTCAAACATTGAAGTCGCAGTATTCTAGTAGGTAGCGTGTTGGCTTAATAGACGTGAGCATGTGGTTTAAACCACAGGTCAGACATTTCCAAAAAGAGAAGTATGAAAAACAATTTTTTCGTTGACTTCCTTACAGCAGTCTTCTGGCAAAAACTCTGATAGTTAATAAAACTGTCATGAAAACTTGCTCAGTGGTGTGAGAAGTTACGTCGTAATCCTTACTGAAGGGTTGTAACGACCATTTACGAATGTAACGATCAAAGATTCCATTGTAAACTTGGAGTCATTACGTGGCATTGTATTGGTCCTTTGCAGAAGATGAAAAGAGGAGACTATTCTTCACCTTTTGGATACATGTCACTATTTCGTAGCAGAAAAAAGTACTTTATGCCCTCTTTATCGGTGATCTTGAGGAATATCACGCATTGACATTGGCAATTTGAGTCGGTTCGTCAGAAGCTCCATGTGTTGCCGGAACCAGGCGATAGAGGAAAACTGTAATATCGCAATAGGTCCTATGTGGCCTAAGTGTGTCCATCCAACTTCCTATAATACACAATACATGTATATATTTTGCATTCTCTTAGTAGGTCATTAAACAAAGCTTCTATGGATGGCGCGCATCAAGAACGTTTATTTGTCTATGAATCTCACTCTTCAACCAAGCTGAATATGACCGAAGATACGGGATTGGCTTTGAGAATCGCTGTGCTTTGTGGCTTATTCGTATACAACCTAAAATTCACCAACCTAAAATTCAAACGAAACAGTAACAACAGTGAAACGATCTTGAATCTCATGTGGACATATTTCATCACAAATCTAACAGTTTTGTTTTTTTTTTATCAAGAAACACGGTGCTTTACCCGAACGGGACACCCATATACAATAAAACAATTTTATTATGCACATGATGAAAACAGTGGAGTAAATGAACAATACTCTACTTTGGAGTCATATTATGTTTGTTATTTTTTTCTAATACTTCTCCTTATATAACTTTTTGTTTATTTTTAATATTTTTTTAGTTTGTAACTGAATAAGACAGCTTATTGTTCCTAAAAATAGTTTTGTTTTTTGTTTGTTGTCATGTTAAGCCATGTTTTAAATAAAAAAATATTCATATAAAAATTGTTAAAATTCCCAATGGTAATTGTGTGATATTGTGGTTGAGCGGTTCGCTGATAGTATTTTGAGAAAAATATTATATCTACATCCCCACAGCATCTAAAAAGAAGAATATGCAACACACACAGTGGTAGCACATAAAACGAACAACTTTAAATGTAAATTTAATATAAACAATATGGTTTATTTTTGTTAGTCCCAATAGATTGTTAATGTTTAGACGTTCCTTAGTAGTGACAACTTGTTTTTGATTTGCCACGTGGTAATCTTTTAACCAAATATCAATTTAATAAGATCTAAATGTTGTTACAAAAATAGTTTCCTTCTATTATACTCCTACACGTATATTGCTTACAAAAAGTTTGCGTTCACATTGCTTTGCCCTCAAAATTTTGCGAATAAATTTAAATATTTCAAAAAATATTAAATGTGTTTTTTAATAAAATCTGTCTTTACAAAATACTTGTAAAAAAGTCTAATTCTGAATTGTCGATCAAATTTATAACGTAATAAAGAAGAGTTGAGTTCAAATTCAAGCTCTTATATTAATTTATATTAACATGTTGGTTATGAATTGAAAAAGAAAAGAACTAAGTCCAGAAAATTTTAGAATAATTGGTCAGAAGATTTCGCTCTTCTATATAAAGACTGATAAGTATGTAATTAGAAGAAAGCCAAAGAATTTATCTAAAGTAGTCCTTCCAATGTTACATAACGATATAATAGGCAACCGCTGCCAAAATAGGTAATCAAAATGGGTAACCGCTTCTTAAATAGCAAAGGAAGTTGCAATCAACTTTAAAGAAACCATTTGCCGAGGCACTGCTTAACAAATACTAATGAAAATTGGTTGCTATGACCATGTAGTATGAGGAACTTTTTTCATTTGCTTCTCAAAAAGAGAATCACATTAGCCTTTAGAGATCGGGGAAAAAAACTATTCTTTCGGATAACAGTAAATATTGTACTTTCGGCGCCAAAGGAATAGACATTTTATGGAATCTATAAACAGCATTTGTGAAAAATGTTGCGGAGGATGCCGCGATTTATTGATGTATTGAATGTTTTCTTCAATGTATTGATACAATAACAGATGAGAAAGGAAATTTTGATATTTAAAAAACCAATTCAGTAACAATATTATACATATACATAATTGGTCATTGCAACCCTTCAGTAATGATTATGAAGTAGTTTTTCCCACCACTTATGTGTAATGACTGTATTAATTTTGTACATGACTAGCGGCACTTATAGTTTAAAGTCGACTCTGAAAGACGGATTTTTTAAAAAATTGTTCCTGGCAATTTTAGTTACTCTCAGAGTTTTCGGCAGAAATCTGCTGAGCGAACTTCATGAAGCAAATATTTTATATTTTTTTTTTGTCTGACCTAGCGTTTTCAACCGAGGTCTCACCTCTAATAAGGTAACACACTACCTGCTAGACTGAGGCGACTTCTTCCGTATAATGTTTCTAAACAATTGTGCAGTTCTCCTCAATCACCCAAACTCAATTCCATTGAGTATCTGTGGGATTAATTAGGAAAAATATTAGGAAGTAACTTTAATACCTATACTATAAGAGGCATTAAATAGTGTAACTCAAAAGTATATGCCAAAAATATTGAAAAGTAAGGCTGCCCTAACAGCTTTTAAAAAAGAAAGATTTCTTTTAAAATTATACGCATTTTTTTTATTAAATTTTTTTGTCTTTATTTTACCGATAGTATCAGAAACTCATTTTAATTTATGTTTTATGTTTGAAACAAATTGGGGTTGGATAATTTGTTTTTAAATCTCCTTTAGATTTCTGTTGTAGAGAGAAATCTTTAGGAGATGTGGATTGTAATTACTCGTAAGTAATTACAATCGTTGGGTTGCGTGATATGGGAAGAGAGACAGAAATAAATAGAATTAGTTCGATTTCTTGAGAAAATTGAGAGAAATGAAAGAGAGATTCTTACCCTTTTTCCTGCGATGAAATAAACTTTTAGTGTTTTCCAATATGTCTTTTGAATCTTTTCCACATTTGAATTTATTAAGGATATTCACAATATATTTTTTAGTAAAAATTAAATTTAATTAATTTAAACAGAGATTATTTAGGTAAGCGCAATTTAATGGAGGTAATTCCGGTAAGTATAACTTTATATTAATTCACTTTCCTTTTATTACAGGTAGGTATATTTTTAAGGGTAAGTATACATTACAACCAATTCACTTTCTTTTCTTTTAATTATAGGTAAATATAACGTTAAGGGTAAGTATAAAATTAAATATAGGGTATAAGTATAAATTCACTTTCTTTTATTATAAATAGATATAAACAATGTTGAGGGTAGGTATAAGTTTACAATTTAAGTCACTTTCCTTTTAATTTAGGTTTTAATTTTACTAAAATTTTAAGTAATTTAAGAATCAAAAATGTAAGTTATAATTTATGGCAATTTTTTTTTGATAATTTGAATTTAATTTAAATATATTTTAATTTCACATGTATTTTATTTTTAATTCCTTTTTCCTTTAGTATTATTTTTGAGCACAATTTTGTACAGTAAATTTTATTAAATATTTTACACAAGGTTTTCCTTTTTGTTAATTTTATAAGTTCACACAATTTTTTTTTCTATATTTTTTTTATTTTAAGATTAAGATAACTATAATAAAGTAGTTGCTGATGCGAGTGCAAGGTGAGAAGTGAAAGTTGTCTGTGGTTTTATTTTCCACCAGACTTCTGACAGTTTGCATGAACGGCACCTTTCCAAATTATGTGCCGTTAACTTAATTTTTGTAGACATTATTTGCGTCTGATGGAATGATTGTTGCTTTAATATATGTGTGTTCAAACCTCGTTTGAACAATGTTATTTCAAGAGACCACAAGATGCATAATCAACAAAGACTATTTGGGTTCAAAAAATTTAAGTTTTCATTATTTTTATTTTAGAGATATATAGCTAGGGTAATATACGCAGACTTTTTATGCTTACTATACATAAATGCTTCTATATACATACATAGTTATATGGGAATAGAATAATATCTGGTGGAAACAATAGACAAAGAAATTGCTTTATTATATTTTTCTTTTTTTTTTTGTGACCGTACGGAATTATTTTTTTAAATGAATTGAAATGCTATTCCCAATTCCAATATTTAAAATAACAACAGCTAGTATTCTCTACTTTATACTAACAATTAAAGGATAATAAATAAAATTTACATATTTGTAACAAATTAAATGGGAATATACAAGTGTTATATGGTTTAGCATAATATGGGTACAATCTTATTAAAAAAAAAATTGTGTATATTGAGTAACTAACTTAAATCTGAGCACTATATACCTACTTATAGACATTAAATTTTCATAATTAAGCCCCATTTTTACAACTTCCCGTTAAAGTTGGGTTTAGTTAAAGGTAACTTTAGCTAAAATAAACTGTAAAGTTACCTTAAACTTATTTTCGTTATTACAACCAAATGCTGAAATAAAGTTAACTTCTTCAAAAATATGGCAGTGCCGGAGCAATGTTGATAAAACTGTTCAATTAACCCTTATGTCAACAGATAAAAAATTATACTTACGTCAACAGAGACATACCCGCAAATGCAAAATGCAAATTGGTGCTACGAACATTATAATACTCCAAATATAACAAAAGAACCACGTACATGAAAGTGTTATCAAAAAAGAGTTTGATCCATACTTGGGTCTTCAATTTTTGGGTGGTGTTACGCACTCTGTTTACGTACATAATAAAGACTAATGGAAAACGACATCACATTCCTTATATCGAGCTTCCACGAGCGTGCGGCATTTTTAGGATATAAGCCGCTTTATACCTTTTGACAACAGAAACACACGTCAACAGCGTAAAAAACCGGCAAAGATGCAGCGATAACGGACTAATTTTTAATGCTGAATGCAATTACGTAGCAGGTGCAAATGTGGCAGTTAATGGATAGTTGTATCCTTTCCGTGGTGGTACTGGGTTTACGCAATACATACCAAAGAAACCCGGCAAGTACGGAATTAAAGTACAATGGGTATATGACTCCGTCTCATCCTATCCAATGAAGGGACAAATTTATACTGGATTGGCGACATCCGGCGAAAGGGAAAAAACGTAGGAGAGAGAGTATTGAAGGTCTTGTGCGTCGATCTTTTTTGCGGAAGTGGACGGAATATAGTTTGCGATAATTTCTTCACAACTTATAACTTAGCCAAAAATTTAATGATGGACAGCAGTTTATCAATGTTAGGTACAGTAAACAGAAGACGAATGTTTGTATCACTATATTTCGATTTATCTAAAGGACGGGAAGTAGAGTCAACTACATTTGGTTTCAGTAACAATATTCTCTTTTGCTCTTACATCCCAAAAAAAACAATAAGTCGGTTCTACTTCTTTCCACAATGCGTTATTCATGCAAAATGCAAGGTCCAAAGAAAAAGCGACTCATGATCTTAGATTACAACAATTATAAACAATATGCAATATCAATAAACATCCAACATCAACATATTTTCATATATTTCATTATGCATACCCAGGTATGTATCTGTTGACGTAAGGGATAGAAATTAAAAAATGGCCACATCCTTGGCCCCCATTCCCCATTCTTGCTCAAATCTAGGAATAAAGTAAAAAACACGACTATTGAGGATATCATGAAATTTCAGGTTAATACAGTTATTACTTTCTGAGATACGGCGACTTAAAAACACAAAACATACCTGGGTATGTATCTGTTGACATAAAGGTTAAACAAGTTTTTTTAAATGCAGTGCCAACGATGGGCTTCGCTTTTTTGTTGTATATGCGCATTATATTTAAATTTAAAGTTGCCATATTGATATAATATAGCAAGTTCAAACACAAACTTAACTTTAAAAGTTCATGGCAGGATGATCCTCTCTTTAGCTTAAAGCTCACTTCTATCTTATTGTCTATCTTATTGTGAAAAACAATGTCGTTGGCACTGCATTTAAAACAAACTTGTTTAATTGAGCAGTTTTTTCGAAATTGCTCCTCCATTGCAATATTTTTGAAAAAGTTAACTTTATTTTATCATTAAGTTGTAATAACGAAAAGAAGTTAATGATGACTTTCAAGTTCACTTTAGCTAAAGTTGCCTTTAACTAAACCCAACTTTAACGGCAAGTTGTAAAAATAGCCCTAAGAGAAAATTAAACTGCTATGACTATTTTCTCGGAAATCTGTCTGCAAAATTAACATACAACACCACTGGTGGTGTGAGAAACTATGTCGTAATTTTGTTTAAGGGTTGTATGTAGTGTGTGTAAGAGACTTTAATCTTCTCCAAAAAATTCCTTCTAGAATCCTATTTCTCTTTTGCTATGTTTTTATTTATTTCTTCTTCAAATTCAAATTGAAACAAGTGAAGTAGAGAAATGACAAAAAGTTTTAAATTCATTTAGCTTTGCCTCCTTATGGAATTTTAAAAGTAAACATAAACGAGATATGTTTATCACCAAAGGAAGGTATAAATCAGAAAACTTCCTCATGACAACATCTAGGATCAGGTGTGTTTCTAGTTACTTACAGATTGCATCCTAAGACCTGTTACTGCACCTGAATAATTAATGATTAAACAACTAAAAAATAATAATAATAAATAAATAATATAATAATAAAAGTTGGCTAAGGAGATATTTTATGATAGTCTTACTTATATTTGCGTCGTTTCACTGATGTATTTTTCAGAGCAGTTCTTGAGCGACAACCTTAAGCGCAAGAAATTAAATGTGAAGAGCGCACAATATTCATTGCGTCACGGTAATGCTCTATACTTGGTGGTATCAGAAGGGTGTGATCCATTATAGGCTGCAAAAACGGAATAGACAATTACGGTATACCTATATTGACAACAATTAATTCATGTCTAGTGAGCATTGGTCGCGAAATCCCCTCAATATGCAACCAGACACGGGGCTGTATTTTCATTATGAAGCGCTCGGTCACATATTGCAGAGCCGGTCAAAAACTATTTGGAAAAGTGGACCCAACGTTAGATAAAACTTTGCCCATTTGTTCATTCGCTTGTTAAAATCGATGCAGAACATTTTGTGTATGCGAAAGCTAGTCCTGAAATTTTGTATACGTTTGGAAGACCTATTGATGCCACTACCATATACTTATTCATTTGCATTGTTATTAAAACCCTTTAGACAAGATTTTAACCAAGCCTCACCATCCACGTCATGTGTGTTAAATTTATCCGTAAGTGGCAAAACCTACAGTTCAACGTCGGGAAACTTTTCAAGGCAATTTTATTTTGCTCTCAACGGTAACACCAGAAAACGTTATAAGAAATATACTTTTCATATTTCGTTTTGTTCGAGCAATCTGAACCGTGATTTGAACTACAGTTCTCGTCCTATAAACCAATATGCTTTCTACTAGACTGTTACGACTTATAACATCGCTACGTCTTTGCTAGCCTGGGCGCATCCGAAATTGTCAATCAGGTTGAATTTGGCCGATGACACGGGTTATGTTGACTTTGAGGACCGTCTATAGAGCTCGCCTTTGCAGTGATCGCCAACAGCCAAATGTCCACACCGAATTGAACAATTTGTTTGTTCGCATACTTAATCATCCAGAAATGAGTCTCGTCACGGAAGACAATTTTTCGATGATGGTTCGAAAAGAATACGCCCTTTGGCGAAATATTTCTATTACTTGCGCATTTTGTTGAATATCCGTCCATGGAGATTTGGCAAAACAAACTGTATAAATGACAATTTACTTTCACAGATGTAGGTCCTGCATTCATATATCCAAGCGGATAAAAGTATTATAGGTATAGGTATGTGCAAACGTAGGTATGTATCATAGATCAGCAATGAATATTCAAGATGAGTAAATTCGAATCATACTCATAATTTCTGATACTTATACGTATCCATACTTAGTTTAATATCATACTACTCATATTCAAAGTTTGAAGTACTCATTGAACTCATATTTAACAATACGCATGATGTTGTTGATTTCGACTCTCCTTTACTAAACATTTACAAGAATCACAAAATAAATATGATTCGCGTACGAACACTACAATGCTCACTAGAAGGTTGTGTGTTTGCTTTGCTTGCTGTCTTTGTCTTTTTCTTTCTTCTTTTTTTGTAAATGCAACAACAACTAAGACTGTAAATTTTGATGAATGATTTGAATCACTCGAGACTTTTATGAGTATTATAATAACTTTTCTAAATTTATGAATCTGAATCAGTAGGCATATGAATCAAATATATTTCGAATGTTATGAGTTTGATGTAAACGTTGTACTCATATTCATTGCAACCTGTACTTATAAATCAATGTGTTAGTGAGTACGAATGAATCAGAGTAGTTGAATTTCAATACTTTTGACTCACTCATACTCAAAACTTCATGAGTAGTTATAAGTAGCGAAAAAACGATTCATTGCTGATCTCTGATAGGTATTGCAGAATATAAAATAATTCTTTTTTGCTTTTGAAATTTCAGCATTAACACAGATTCCACGTGTATCGTGTAACAAATACAAATAAAAATAATTCTGTATTAAATAAAGCAATTGAAACAATAGCTACAATGGTTGAGACCATGACAACAAATCCGTAAACAAGCCATATGCAGTCAAGTGGTGTTTATATTTAAGCCTTTATGCTGACACTACTATGTACATACATATGTACATTAGGGTGGCCCCAAAATAAAAGTTGCGAATGTTCCCAACTAAAACGAAAGTTTGATTCATTCTAAGACCACGTTTCTCAAAATTTTTGTCCTGGGGTCAATATTTGGTGAGCTGGATCAAAGGACAAAAAGGTCCTTTTTTGAGGTTTTTTGGATTTTTTTCATATTTCTTCCAAAGGAACTATATATAAATTTGGTATCATATGAAAGGTCTTTAAGAGGCGCTTTCAATAGGTTATCAGAAATTTAAAAAAAAAAAATTGAAAATTCAAAAATTTTGAAAATTTCGGACAAAATTTTTGTTTTTTTTAATTTTTTCATAGAATTTACTTAACTAAATTGTTGAAATTTCTTGATTATAAAGACCATGTAATTTAACCAAAATGAGTTTTTCCGTTCTTCAAAATTCAATACATTAACGGCACATTTTGCAAAAAAAACATTGACTTCTATATATAAGATTTTTTTGTAAAAAATAAAAAAGAGATTTTTTGGCATTAAATTTTACTAGTTATCATTGGTTTAATACAATTTCTTCATTACTTTAAAAATAAACAACAAAAAACAACAACATTAAGCAAATTATTTTTATTATTATTATTACGGAATAACAAGAAAATTACATTATAGAGGAATGTATCGCAAATGTTTTGGTTTAAATTGAAATATTCGTTGTATAACAAAATAAAAGTATAAGAAATTATACATCAATGAAAAGCTTATAAAATTTGCGTTATTTTGATGTCCATTACATATATGAATTGAGTTAACAGAGGCTGTCAGATAGAGAAGAAATTAGGTTTAAAAAAATTTTAATAAAAATTGAACTAGATTGAATTTTGAAAAACGGAAAAAACCATTTTGGTTAAATTACATGGTCTTTATAATCAAGAAATTTCAACAATTTAGTTAAGTAAATTCTATGGAAAAGTTAAAAGAAAACAAAAATTTTGTCCGAAATTTTCAAAATTTTTGAGTTTTCAAAATTTTTTTAAAATTTCTGATAACCTATTGAAAGCGCCTTCTAAAGACCTTTCATATGATACCAAATTTATATATAGTTCCCTTGGAAGAAATATGAAAATAATCCAAAAAACCCCTAAAAAAGACCTTTTTATCCTTTGATCCAGCTCACCAAATATTGAGCCCAGGACAAAAATTTTGAGAAACGTGGTCTTAGAATGAATCAAACTTTCATTTTAGTCGGGAACATCTATACCTTATTTTTTCTCCATACAAACGGGGCCACCCTAATGTACATACATATGTACATATAATATATAATAATATTATTATAGATAGTAACGATTGCGTAGAAGTAATAATAACAGCATTATTAAAAAACAATGTTCATAGTAGTGTCTTTAATATTGTTAAGAAAATTCCATGTAGCGATTGAATAGAAAAAATATTCCTATCTTACTGCATTAATGTTTGATTAATGTTTTTTCTCTCTTGTGTTTGTATGCATTTTTTTCTGTGCATATTTGATTATTTATTTCTATGTTAAATGGAGTGGAATGGAAATACACTGCGCTATAAATTGCAAATACAGATAGAATAAAAAAATTTGGTTTTGCAGAAAAATAGTTGATACTGTAAATGATAATTTAAACACAAAAAATTGTATACAAATGGATTATAACGATACTTTTTCTCTTTCTCTGTTGTCAAGTATAAAATTTTTCATTTATTTTTTGGTTCAACAGAATAGAACCACCCTTTAATTATACACCTATCCCTCGTTTTGCACGATACTTGTTTTGCACGATTTCGATTTAACACGATTTTTTTATTTCTCGTGTAAATCGAGGGATGAAAAATAGCTCGTTTTGCACGATTTTTTATTTAAATAAAAACAAGCTTTTGACACAATTTATAGTAAGTAAATGACTAAAACAACATTTATTTACTGATATTTAACTATTTTATTAAAAATACAGATAATAAATATTAATCTGGCAACATTAATAAAAAGGAAATTCTCCGTTTATGTACTTAAACAATATACATTCTAAAATTTACTGCAGATAATTTAATTATTTTTTAAAAAAATGTACAATATTAGATTGTTTAAAACATGTAGGATTATCATACACCGAAATAAAAAAACAACTCTTAAAGGATGGTGGAAAGTATTATGGATCGGAATATGCGATAATAATAATACTGGTGATCTTTTAGAACATGAACGATCACAAATACATAATTGATTTAGCCCGAACAATTGAAGGTGAAAGTTTTTTTGACTTTGCTGAGTGAGATAATTGTGAACTAATGGTTGACAAAGAATTGGATATAGATGAACTAGTTGGTATAGTTAATGAAACTGATGTGGAAAATAATGAGTCTAATGAAGATGATTCACAAATCGTTGAAATGACATCACAAAATATTTCTAAAGGCCTTGAATTAGACCGGAAATTAAGGTATAATTTTCTACAATATGATCCAAATCTTGAAAGAGCACTTAAGTTTTAAAAATACATTTCTCAAGCCTTGGCCCAATATCGGGAGTTATATAAACAATTAAACAAAAACTCCTCACAAATACTTCTAAACAAATATATCTCAAAATCCTCACGTCCCCACATCGAACCAGAAAACATTGAGCGATGATTCGTCACCAACAGAAGAAATGCGATCATTTGTCGAAAAATGTGATGACGAATAAATATATGTAGGCACATGTACTGAAATTGGTTGAATATAACTTATTATTTTGCTTAACAGTTTACGTATTGATTTTTTGCTAATAACATTTTTATATGTATATTTTTGTGTTTTTTCTTATTTGTATTGCATTTAATTTATAAGTTTTATGAATTTTATAACAATTTTGATTGTTAAATAAAATGAAATTGTTTTCTTTTGTGTGCTTTGTTACGTTATTCACATTAAAACAAATAAAATTATATTAAAAAAAATACTATATATACCAGTTTCTGTCATTTTTTCGTTTTACACGATTTTCCATACAAATTTTTTTGAATTCGTTTTACACGATTTTCTCAGGAACGTATCTATCGTGCAAAACGAGGGACAGGTGTACTATAAATCAAAAGTACATGAATATAGAACCACGTGCATTTTTAACTTAAATCAGTAGGTGGTTGTAATAAAGCTTTGTAAAAACCAAATAAAATTAAAATTACAGTTTGTGACTGCAGTTAGTTAAATCAATATGGGAAGAAATAGTTCTTAAAATTTGTCGGAAATGGAAAAATTGATGTTTACCATTCTGAAAATTATTCTTATCGCGAAATCGGCAGAAAAATCGGACGAAGTGGTAATGAAAAACATTGTGAAAAATATAATAACGATTACAAAGAATGTACTTACACAGCTCTAACACCGCAGGTCAAGCGAAAAATTCTTCGAATTGCTCAAATTCAGTCCATTCTACCTTTAGAATTATGCATTTAGCAGGAGTTAATGCAAGTAAATCAACAGTTCGTCACGCTATTTTAAGCAGTGAACATTAACAACTCCTAAAACTAAAGAAAAAACCTACATTAAATGCAATCCGTCACCAACAGCGCCTTTAGTTTGCCAAAGATCATATGGTACAAAGACAATTAAGAGATAACGATTGGCGAAAAGTATTTTTTCCGATGAAAAAAATTTAATTTTCACGATAATATTATAAGTATTTTTCTAAATTTATGAATTTGAATGAGTAGAAGTATGAATCAAACATATTTCGAATGTTGTGTTGCAACCTGTACTTATAAATCAATGTTATAGTGGGTACGAATGAATCAGAGTAGTTGAATTTCAATACTGTTGACGCACTTATACTCGAATTTTCATGAGTACTTATGAGTAGCGAAAAAACAATTCATTGCCGATCTCTGTTATGGACATCAAAATCCCATCTACTTACATTATAAAAGACAAGAAAAAATATTCCTAAAAGAGTTAATACAGTGAACTCGCGAAACTGTGAATATCTAAAAACTCCAAAAAAAATGAACACATTTTTGTTGTATTCACTATACTAAAACTTGAAGAAAAATTGAAAAGTTCTAAAACGTGAATTTTAATTTTCATGGGATTTTTTATTTATATTCATGATAATTATATTACTAACGATATGAAAAATAAAATAAGTACTTTATTGAAATATATCTACGGTTTTTGGGTTAAAGTCCTTTTATTTTCTCAGAGCAAGTTCCATTGTAGTAACGGTAACTTAGCTCAACATAGGCTGCAATATGTCGGCATTAAAATGACTAACAAGAACTATTGAACTCAATTAAAATAGTAGTAGTCTAGTAAGTAGTGTGTTAGTTAGTAGTGTGTTAGCTTATTAGACGTTAAGTCTCGGTATAAAATCTGGGACAGACATCTACAGAAAGAAAATTGAAAAGATATTTATTCGACAACTTCATCTCTACAGATTTCTGGCAAAATATCTGAGAGTAAATAAAATTTCCCTGAAAAATGATAAACAAAGCTACAAAAACAAAAACCATGAGTATAAAAGAAAATTGGAGAGACAAGTAAGCGAGAACGCAACAAAAAAAATTTAAATAAAATATACAAACAACAATGAAACCACGATAGAGTTCTCGAGAAGGTGAAGCCACGAACAGTCGACTTTAAGAACATTTTCCAGACTGTTTACGTGGGCATATAAAAAGGCAAAACAAAGCAGGCAACGAGTAGTAAGAATTCAGTCAGTTTTGTGTGAAGAGAATAGTCGTGGTGTGAAGATCTCCGTTGTAAAGATCTGCGTTGTAGGCAAATAAGAACAGCGAACAATCAGTTACTTTTGTATACGTCAAGTTTTTAAAAGTGGTACACAAAAATAGTACGAACAAATAAGAATTTAATTGGAACTAATCACAAATTAATTTTTTTTATTTTGTTTGCAATCAACGAACTTATATTTTAAACGTTATTAAAAAGGTAAAAACGTAACAATATAGTTTTAGTACGTACCGTATACAGTATATTTCAATGTTCAAAGTCAAGCGGGTGGAACGCATAATTCACTATACGCGATTTGAAGGTTGTCACAAGTTTAGTTGCGAATGAGTAATGTTCGAATAGCTATAAATAAGAAATGTATCTGTAATCTATTTAAATTTAGATAGTATAAGATAAGATTAAAACTGTAGACTATTAAGATTGATTAGAAATTGGGATAGTTCATGTGAAATTGTTGCACTTACCTACATATTGTGAACTAGTGAACTATGCACATCACTTAATCTGGATTTATAACAAATTTGATTTTAATATCCTGTTCCGTCCACAAAATGTTTTAGCATGTTATCACATTTAAATTTAATAAATATATCTGTGATATGATCGAAACATATATAACATATAAAACAATTCCAAATAGTGTTTTTATTACAGGATACGAAAGCAAATTACGTTCTATAATTAAATTTTATTTGTGGAAGAATTTAATGATTATGATTAATTGCTTTATCCGTAATATAAATGTTTTATGTTGACTTTCATGATACATTTTAAACATTCATTAAATAATATTTATTGCTTGAATTCCACCTGCTGTTAAATTTTCATAAATTTATATGTGTGATTTCAAAATCACATACATGATAATTTATGTTTATGCATATGCACATATGGTATATATGTACAGAAAGTAGTCTACAGTACATGTTATTTCAAAGTCTTAAAAGTACATGTTATAATCCTGGGAGTATTTTCAGAGTTCGTTAAAGCGATATAAAATGAATTTAATGAAATATTTATAAAGAGTTATTTTTAAATATCAAAGAAAGATTACATCTTCTACAGGTTTAGCTTATATATTGTTACGAAAATGGAAACAGTGTACCATCCTTTATCATTAAAGCGATAAACAACAGCCACACAAACGTATACAACGAACTTGTTTGCTTATAACAACAATTTCAGTATGGAAAGAAAGGGAACAGACAAGTAAGAAAGAAAGCAATAGCAAACAACGTAAGCGAAGTACACAAACAACAATGAAGTCGCGATAGAGTTCTCGAGAAAGCGAAACTCTGAACCTTCTACTTCGAGAGTCTTCGTCGGACTGTTTGTTTGAGCATATTAAAAGGCAAGACAAAGCAGGCAGAGAGTAGTGAGAATTCAGTCAGTCTTGTGTGGAAACACGTTGCGTGTGAAGAAAACGGTCGTGGTTGGTAGATCTCCGCTATACAGATCTAACGTACAAGTGTTGTTGCCTATACAATGAAGAATAACGAACAAGCAAATTATTGTTGGATACATCAGGTTGTAAATAGTGGCACACAAAATTGTGCGAACAGTAAAGAGTTTAATTGAAACTAAACACATATTTATTTTTATTTTTTTGTAATCAACGAACTCATATTTTAAAAGTTTTTAAAATGATAAAAACGAAACAAGCCCACCCCAGACGTTGCGGTGGTTCCCTCTGTAGATGATGGTTTCTACCACGGTCGACTCGGCGTCGGAGTGCTCTTCAGATTTCGGTTAGAAGTTTGCTACCATATGGCGGGAACACCTTGACGAAGGTCCTATGATTATCAAGATTAACCTTCATCACTCGAAAGCTGCTTCGACTGCATTCCTTCTCTGACTGTTTAATGAAGCGGAAGATATAAATCCGGTCCAAGAACCATGGGACTACAAGGACAAGGTTTGCAGACTAAATATGAAAACATACAAGCTGGTCGTTTCGCCTGATATAGGTAAAAAAACAGCTTGTATCCTTGTCAGAAATCATTTTCTTCCTAATGATTTTAGTAGTGCTGATGTGGTGGCCCCAACGCTGTAGGGGCAAATCTTATCGATATTCTCCTGCCACATGCTGTATGAGGATTCCTCTCCACCTTATGCTATGTTCAGATATGCACTTTTATTGAGTCAATATTCGGTTTATTGCGTACACTATTTTAAGTGTTCAGACATAACAATATACGCAGTTTAGCTGCTTATTCAATATTTATTTGACAGCTGGTAAACAAAACAGCTGGTTGTTTCAACAACATTATTTTTATTTTGTTTTTTCTTTCCATGGGACCAAAAAATTAAGGAAAATTAAATTAAAAATAAGGAAAATAATAAAAAGTCCTCTCAGGAGGCCGAGAACGGAACTCGTAAAAATCCGCGTACGGGTGTTAAACCGACGTCCGTCTCAACAAAAGAGGTAAAGGAAGTGGTTAATGCAATGGCAGGCCAAAAACCTGAAACCTCGGAAAATGCGAGATTACTACTAGCCAAAAGCGTTGGCCTTACCAAAACCGAGATTGCTGCAAAAGCCGGATCCACATCCAGCAAAAGCGGCCTTGGAAATGTAAAGGTTGACGCGGCATCAAAACACATAAAATACTCTAAACAAAAATACAGGGAGCGATTAAGTGCTAATTAATATTTCTTGGATGGGCAGCCACCTCTACCTACCTACCTACCTTGTCGTTGTTGACACTTGAGTTGTCAAATATCTACAGAAAGTGTTCGTGTAATATGCGCACTGAACATACTTATGTACTGCATTTTAAGTTTTACTCAATATTATAACAATTTGCGCATTTATTGCGCAATTACTAACTGAAACTTTATATGAAATATTGAACTCAATAATGTGAGTGTTATTAGGTAACTTATACCTGATAAGCTTATACCTCAACGTTACGAAACGTATGAACTATTCCATTTTTAGTTTTATTTCTCGCAACTTTGTAGTCTTTCTTTTAATTATGCTTCTCTTTAACAGAAATTCAAAACATATGTTACATATGATTACAGTAAAAGAAAACTTTTAGGGGGTAAAAATTAGTTTATTTCATATGGCGCTCTCTTGTTCGCAGGCTTTTCGAGAAATTTCACTTAGACAACTCGATATTACAGTTCAGATGGAAATAATGTTTTTAAAGATAGTCGCCGTATCAAAGTACTTAATATACCCACATACATACATATTGTTACGAAAATGGAAATGGTGTAACATCGTTTAACATTAAAATGATAAACAAAAGCTACAATCATATCATTATGTTTTACTAACTCTTAGTTTTTCGATCGTTTTTAATTTATTACTGCGCCATTTTCGTAGATTATTATTTTGCGGTTTTGGTTATAATGAATTTTGTTTATTTCCTGTAGTGTTCCTTTACAATTGTTATATATTTTTATTTAAATGTTAGCAATATAAATAACAAATACGATTATGTTTACACATTTTCTACTGATTTATAAAATATTTTTCATACTCTCGATTTCTTTCTCTTTATGAACAATTCCATTTATGCATGTATTCCAATGAAGTTTTATCACAATCGCTTAAATGTTTACTTTTATTTTTTGCCCTAAGAAACTTAAATTGATCAGTGCATTTTATGAAACACAAATATAATACACAAGAAAAATATTTATAAAAACAAACATAATACGATTCAATTCGTATTGTATTATAAACTTTAAACACAATTCGTTTTGACTTTTCATTTCTCGTATTAGCTACACCATTTCAGTCAAACGTCTAATCATTTTGCAGATTCGTGACTAAAGTATACTTAGATATTATTACAAAATGTTACGTTTTTACCCTTTTAAAAACGTTTAAAATATGACTTCGTAGATTGCAAATAAAATAAATTTTGTGTTTAGTTTTAAATCAATTCTTTATTGTTCGCACAATTCTTTGTGCCACTGGTCACAACTTGATTTAAACAACAACAGTTAGCTTTATTTGTTATTCTTCTTTAAACTCTTCTGCATACACACTTACAACTGTTTGTTGGATCTTTACAACGGAGTTCTTCAAACCACAATTATTCTCTTCGCATGCAACGCGTCTTCACACAAGTCTGACTGAATTCTTCCTGACTCCGTTGCCTGTTTTGTCTTGCCTTTTATATCGCAGGGTAAACAGTCTGATGAATGCTCTTGAAGGAGAATGACTTTGCCTTCGCGAAATCTCTATAAATGTAAACTTGTTGTTTACGTTATTTTTGTTTGTGTATTTTGTTTACGTTTGTCCTTGCAGTGTTGTTGTTGCCTGTTTGTTTACTTTGTGTATCCCTTTTTTTATACTGTTCTGTTCTAGTTCTAGTTGGCTTATTTTTGTTTATTCGTTGATCATGTAAACAAGTCTTTTGTTTTTGTAGCTTTTGTTTATCATTTTATTGTTAAACGATGTAACACAATTTCCATTTTCGTAACAATATATACATATACTGCTTGAACATATTTATCAAGTTATATTGAGATGTAAATGTAACCAAATTAAAATATTAATTTATATTTGGTCAATTCACACAAGCCTTTGTATCGTTGTATTCATTGTATTGTTGGAAGAACGTACAACATTGTATGATTTTTGTTGATAATTTTCATATAAAAATCCGATACACTCATACACATTTTCTTCCTATGTTTTTGGAAGTTGTATTGGTTTCGTGCTATCAAATTGTGTGAATGAAAAAAATGTGTATATGTTTTCATATGTTGTGTTGACTTCGGGCTATCAAATTGTTTGAATGCCATGAAATACACAATACGGCATAGCATTGAGCGTTCACAAACAAACAAATGTAGTCAATACAACATACCGCATACAAAGTTGTGTGAATTGCCCAATTGTGTTTTTCATTTCGTATTATTTTCTCACAGTTTTGTATTCGTCGGTTTGTTTTTAAATTGCACTAGAGCGCACAAATATGTATTGCACAAGTACTGCAGTATTAAGTAGATTTGAAGGCAATATGTAAATTTCATTAAAACTATTTTTTATCAAAATTTTTATTAATAAAGAGAATGAAATAAAATTAGAAAAAAAGTAAATCCTCTATTGTTGAACTATTTTACTTCAAACGCATTATGGGCAAAATTAATGAGAACGTTCAACAGAGTCTTGTGTGGCCAGTGCCGCTAGCACAACTACAACAATATTTTTTAAGTTATCATTATTCAAAACCATAACTTTACCAGTACGCATCGCTAAGAACAAGTCTTTGGCTAGTTGATGTTCTTCCCAAATACTTTCTAGTCCAATTTAACAGTTCCCTGTAAAACTGACCAAGAACGTATTATCCTGACTGGAAACGCAACGTACATTTAGTCTAAGAGATTGAATGCGAAGATAAAATCTTGAAAAAAATCGCAGTTTATCATCAAAACGAAATATGAAAAAATATTTCTTCGGTGACTTCCTCTCAGCAGATTTCTGGCAAAAACAATGAGAGTAAATAAAATTGCTATGAAAATTTTCCAGAAATCTGTCGTTCGGAGTCGACTTTAAACTATAGGTCCCGCCGCTCATGTACAAAATTAACACACACAACATGAGTGGTAGTGGTAGTGAGAAGCTAGGCCGTAATCCTGACTGAAGGGTTGTAATGGCCAATTATGTTATGTATGTACGTAATATTTTTAGACCTATCGTTAGAAGTTGAAGGTTGAATTTGCAGGAAACCTAGCTTCTCACACCACTCATGTTGTGTGCCTTAATTTAATACTTGAGTGGCGGGAGCTACAGTTTAACGTCGACTCCGAACGACAGATTTTTTGAGAAACATTTTCATGGCAGGTTTAATTACTCTAAGAGTTGTTGCCAGAAATCTGCTGAGAAAAAGAAGTATTTTTTTTCATATTTCGTTTTGATGTCTGGCCTAGGGCTCGAACCCGCGCTTTACGTCTAATAAGCAAACACACTACCTACCAGACTACGGTAAACACAAGCCACACAAACACATACAACGAACTTGTTACAAGTTAACCAACAACATCAGTATGAAAGAAAAGGGAACGGACAAGTAAGCGAATGCAACAACATGCAATGTGAACAAAATACACAAACAACAACACAAAAAATTTTTTTATATTTCTTGAACCCTCCAAACTTGTTTTAAATTTTTGACATCGGTTCAGAAATAATTGTGTAATCCATAAATTTGTGGGTAAAGTAAAAAAAAGCAGTTTTTGTCAAATAAAACAATTTTGGAGGGTTCAACAAATATAAAAAAATATTTTTGAGTTCTACTCAACAAAACTCACAATTTACACTAAGTCATTAGCTGGGTGTATTTAATTTTTTTTTTAATTTTGCCTACTTATTTCCTTTAAACGGTTAAGCTATTAAGATTTCGTCTTATAGAAGCAGCTAATAGAAGATGCGTGTTTTAGGTTTTATTTTTTGCTTTTTGGCTGTTTATACCACATTTTTTTTATTGCAATTTAAATGTCAAAATCAATTTTTTTCATCAAAACCAAAATTTTTCTAAAATTTTACCTTTTTGGGTGCGGGGGAAAAAATTAAAAACTTTTACAACCTTGTGTCATGTTTTTAATTTCCTTTAATTAATTATTCACAAGTTTTTTAATCTGTGAAAAATTTCAATTGCAATGTTAAAGGTTATTTAATGTATTTTGTCATTTATTAGATTAAAGGTCGAGCATAAAAAGAAAACATGTAAATTAGTTGTTGTCATTAAAATAAGAAATCATAGGAGAGAAAAAAATTATTATTTAGGAAAAGTTACAATTAAACAAATTAAAATTTAAAAACTAATAGGCAACGTTTTGAATTAGGTAATAAGAAGTGTCTAATCGAAAATTTTTGTGATTAACAAACAGCATGGCCCATGGTATTGAACGTTATCGTATCAAACTTCAATCAGCTGTCCTGTTGCTTACGAATTCACTCCAATCAACAGAAAGAAAATGCGAAGGATAACGTATGCATTTCAAGACAATATTGTGACTTTCTAGTTTGTATTTCTTATGTTTGTACGAACACAAATATTAAAATCAGACATTTGTTAAATCGCTGTCGTCTATGTGAAAAAAAGACACACTTGCGTTTAAAACACAAATAAAAAAGTTAGAAATGGAAAATAAGTGGTAATGAAATGATATTGCAGATATGTTTATAAAAAATATTGTTACGAAAATGGAAACATCGTTTAACATTAACACGATTAACAAAGCTACACTAACAAATACAACGAACTTGTTACAAATGAACCAAGAACATCGATATGAAAGAAACGCGTGTAGACAAGTAAGCGAGAACGCAACAACAAGTAATGTGAACAAAATACACAAACAACAATGAAGTCGCGATAGAGTTCTCGAAAAGGCGAAACCCCGAACTAAAGTAGTGCGAACAATAAAGAAGTTATCTAAAACTAAACACAAATTTATTTTAACTTCCACAAAAGTGTCCAAATATAAGATCGTAGATCGCAAATAAAAATAAAAGAATATACAAAAATATAGCAACAACAGACTGTTTACTTTGTGATATAAAAGGCAGGACAAAGCAGGCAGCGTGATCAGAAAGAATTCAGTCAGTCTTGTGTGAAGACGCTTTGGGTGTGAAAATAATAACTGTGTGTGAAGATCTCCGTTGTAAAGGTCTAACGAACAATTGTTAGTGTGTACGCGGAAGAATTTAAAGAAGAATAACAATTAAAGCAAATTATTGTCGTTTAAATCAAGTTGTGAACAGTGCCACACGTAATTGTGCAAACAATAAAGAATTGACTTAAAACTAAACACAAATTTATTTTAATTTTATTTTCAATCCACAAACTAATATTTTAAACGTTTTTAAAAGGGTAAAAATTTAATAATATTAAAAATGAAAAGATGTGTAAAAAATATATTTTTTTTTTGACTTTAAACTATAGGTCCCGCCGCTCATGTACAAAATTAACACACACAACATGAGTGGTAGTGGTAGTGAGAAGCTAGGCCGTAATCCTGACTGAAGGGTTGTAATGGCCAATTATGTTATGTATGTACGTAATATTTTTAGACCTATCGTTAGAAGTTGAAGGTTGAATTTGCAGGAAACCTAGCTTCTCACACCACTCATGTTGTGTGCCTTAATTTAATACTTGAGTGGCGGGAGCTACAGTTTAACGTCGACTCCGAACGACAGATTTTTTGAGAAACATTTTCATGGCAGGTTTAATTACTCTAAGAGTTGTTGCCAGAAATCTGCTGAGAAAAAGAAGTATTTTTTTTCATATTTCGTTTTGACGTCTGGCCTAGGGCTCGAACCCGCGCTTTACGTCTAATAAGCAAACACACTACCTACCAGACTACGGTAAACACAAGCCACACAAACACATACAACGAACTTGTTACAAGTTAACCAACAACATCAGTATGAAAGAAAAGGGAACGGACAAGTAAGCGAATGCAACAACATGCAATGTGAACAAAATACACAAACAACAATGAAGTCGTGATTGGACACTCGAGAAAGCGAAAACGCGAACTTCAATAACCTTCATCAGACTGTTTGCGTGGGCATACACTCCCCGAAATATTTATAAGACCAAACGTATTTCTCGAAAAACTTAAAATCTTTTTGACCAATTCGTACCATTTTTGGGTTAAATATAACTAACTATAATATAAATCTTTTTATGTAAAAAAAATATTTTTTTCTTTGTTTAATAAAAGGATAGGACAAAATGAATTTCATTTTCAAACGAAAAAATTATAAGACCAAAATTAAATAATATTCACCTAAAGCTAAAATAACAATGATAAAAAACAACTACTGAGTAATTTTTGTATTTATTAGTAATTAGTGAGTCCACCGTGATTAATAATGACTTCCTGAGGCCGACGGGGCATAGGATTTATTAAATTTTCAATGCAATTTTGACCAATCCTACTCCATTGTCTTATGATGGCACTTTTTAAGCATTTTACATCCTTATACTGAGTGTTATTATTGAAAACTTGGTCCGATAGTATTGCCCATAAATTTTTTATCGTATTTAGATCTGGACTACATGCCGGCCAATTCAAAACTGGTATGTTTCTGGAGGACAGAAATGATTTTATTGCTTTTGATTTATGGATTGCGGCGTCATCCTGCTGAAATATCCAATTGTTGCCTAACGAATCATCCCCAAAATTAATTAAAACGTCATCTAATAATTCAATATACTTCTCGCTATTCATTTTAGTTGATATAAAACAAATAGGAGTCCTTCCCGTAGTCGAAATCCCAGCCCAAACCATTACGGTGCCTCCACCGAAATTTCGCGACATTCGTTGAAGTTATTCAACGTTATCAGTTATTTTTTTTGATGAAAAAAAAGTTGATTTAGATGGTCCAGATGGTTCCCAAAAATATTGGATGGATTCACGTAAAAAAAAAGTAAACGAATGTCGCGAAATTTCGGTGAAGACACCGTAATGGTTTGGGCTAGGATTTCGACTATGGGAAGGACTCCTATTTGTTTTATATCAACTAAAATGAATAGCGAGAAGTATATTGAATTATTAGATGACGTTTTAACTAATTTTGGGGATGATTCGTTAGGCAACAATTGGATATTTCAGCAGGATGACGCCGCAATCCATAAATCAAAAGCAATAAAATCATTTCTGTCCTCCAGAAACATACCAGTTTTGAATTGGCCGGCATGTAGTCCAGATCTAAATCCGATAAAAAATTTATGGGCAATACTATCGGACCAAGTTTTCAATAATAACACTCAGTATAAGGATGTAAAATGCTTAGAAAGTGTCATCATAAGAGAATGGAGTAGGATTGGTCAAAATTGCATTGAAAATTTAATAAATCCTATGCCCCGTCGGCCTCAGGAAGTCATTATTAATCGCGGTGGACACACTAATTACTAATAAATACAAAAATTACTCAGTAGTTGTTTTTTATCATTGTTATTTTAGCTTTAGGTGAATATTATTTAATTTTGGTCTTATAATTTTTTCGTTTGAAAATGAAATTCATTTTGTGCTATCCTTTTATTAAACAAAGAAAAAAATATTTTTTTTACATAAAAAGATTTATATTATAGTTAGTTTTATTTAACCCAAAAATGGTACGAATTGGTCTAAAAGATTTTAAGTTTTTCGAGAAATACGTTTGGTCTTATAAATATTTCGGGGAGTGTATAAAAAGGTAAGGCAAAGCTGGCAACGAGTAGTAAGAATTCAGTCAGTCTTGTGTGGAGACGCGTTGCCTGTGAAAAGAACAGTCGTGGTTTGAAGATTGTCGTTGTGAAGATCTACCGAACAGTTGTTAATGCTTACGCGAACAGAAAAGAATAGCGAACAAGCAATTATTGTTGTATTCATCAAGTTGTATACGGTGTCACACAAAAGTAGTACGAACAATAAAGGATTTAATTGAAATTAAACACATATTTGTTTTTATTTTTTTTGCAATCAACGAACTCACGTTTTAAACGTTTTTAAAAAGGTAAAAACGTAGCTATATTGTATGGTCTCAAATCCGTCTGGATTGAAAAAGAGTTACTGTCTCTCTGTCTTCCCTTTCGGCAATTTTATAGTGTTTTCACACCAAAAGTTAAAACCTGATTTTACCATTAAAACCATAATCAGCTGATTTTGCGTTCACACTGCAAATTTTCTTAAATCAGGTTTTAACTTTCATACATTCATGACGGAACAGAAATGTTTTTGTTTAAGAAAAAACAAAAAATATGAAAAATTAGGAAATAATATTATTAATATTAATATTATTGTTAAGATATTGTTATTTATTATTGTTGTAGCATTCATTATTTGAAATTTTACATTTTTATACAAGCGGCTTTCTATATTTTTACATTTGTTTTGTTTTTATTTTGTTTTTATTTAATTTTTATCAGCTGTTTTTACCATTTCAGAGCTGGTAGCTCTGATTTAGTACATAAAACAAGGTTGTATTTCATAAAATCAACTTAAAACCAATTCAAAAAAGGTTTTAAGTTGATTTTAACACAATAATTTTGTATGGTAAAAGCAGGTTTTATTTTTGATTTTAACGTTAAAACCAACTTTTGCGTTAAAACCACTCGGTGTGAAAACACTATTACTCTTCCAAACATTTCTTGTTTCCATCAGCGATATGGACAAGCTCATCTGTTTGCTGATCGTCCTGACTTCCTAACCTGAGATCCAATACCACGAAACTTACAGTTTGGTATATCTTACAAATGGATCACTTTAAACAAAAAAATTATCGCCAACCAAAATCTTGGAAAGAATCATTTCTCAAGACTCGAAGGAATATCAAAAGAATATATTTAAATTTGACAGAAATTTTGTATGTACTCTTAATGTTAAGAATCATGATAAATTTCTATTTGGCCTTAATTTTGAAGGAATATTGCAGTACGTACGTATATGTTTTTTAATCCACCAAAAACCAACATAATTTTTAAAAAATTTTACTTTTGTTTTTCCTTAAGTTTTCTATGCTTTAGTTTTACTGATTGTTTTAAATCGTTAAGTATGTTTGTAAGCCGTAAGTCATGAATATAAGGATGTTATGGTATTGAATGATAAAAAGAAAAGAAAAGAAAAACTGCAAATAAAATGTATGATGGCATATATAAATTTTATGCATGCATATTATGGTCCTTTCTTTCTCTCTCTCTCTCTTCTTAATGTCTTTTTTAGAATTAAATTATTCAATCCGAATATTAAGAGATGAGATTTTCATTTTATGATTATAATATTCAAAATAGAATAAAATTATTAAATCAAATTCCAATAAAAAAAAATTATAATTTATTACATTTTTGTACGAAGACTTGGCGATTTTTTTCCTATTGTTTTACTTATTTAATCTTCGATATTAAATTGAAAAAATATAATTGTTCAATTCTTAGAGACTAAAAGCAAGAGAAATTATTCATGCCCGGTCAACACCCATAATAAGTTAAGTATTCGTCTGTGGTTATATTTATATTCATGAGGATAAGTATTATATGGAGATGTGCTGCAGTATCACTTGGCTAATTCAAACGACTTTGTATCCTGTATGTTGTACTGAATAATATTTTTGTTTGAGAGCGCTCAATGCTATGCTGTATTGTGTATTTCGTATTCTAAACCAGAGATCAGCAAAGAATCGTTTTTTCGCTACTCATAAGTACTCATGAAATTTTCAGTACTTCGAATCAGTAGTTGTTGTTGCATTTACAAAAAAAGAAAGAAAAAGACAAAGGCAGCAAGCAAAGCAAACACACAACCTTCTAGTGAGTATTGTAATGTTCGTAAGCGAATCGGACTTATTTTGTGATTCTTTTAAATGCTTAGTAAGAAAGAGTCGAAATCAACAACATTATGCGTATTGTTAAGTATGATTACGATGAGTACTTCAAACTTTGAATATGAGTAGTATGAGTATGATATTAAAATAAGTATGAATGTGTATAAGTACCAGAAATTATGAGTATGATTCGAATCTACTCATCTTTTTGAATACTCATTGAATATTTGAATACTCATTGAATACTCATACTGCTGATCTCTATTCCAAGCGTAACAAAACGATAAGTAGTATTATTGATTTGATTTTCATGCAACAAAATGAAAAATATTAATGAAAAAAGTAAATTAATTATTTATCTTTGCGAACAATTGTAACTTTGAAATGTTAATTGTTGACTCAAGTTATATAGAAAATATTTTGTATTTTTCTTCTTCTTCTTGATTACTGGCATCTACATAAACTGATAGCAGGAAACTAATACAAGACATGAAAAAAATACGTATAAATGTATCCGATTTTTATATGAAAATTATCAACAACAAGCATACACTGTTGTATATTCGTACAATAATACCATGAATACAACGATACAATGGCTTGTGTGAATTGCCCAACTCTGTTTCAAACGAATATGAGAGCGCAAGTTGCTCAAACGTAAAAATTATAAATTTTTTGATAAACAACCAAGATCCATTAAAAAATTATAAATTTGATAAATACGTAAATATAAAAAAATATGACACGATTGTTAGACCCTTTTAACAATAACTACAGAAGTTTTTGTCTGATTATATCAAACTAAATGTGAAAATCTTCATAAGAAAATTCATATTTTCATATTTTTTAATTAAATTCTGCAATTAAAAATGGTTAAACTTTGAAAAAATAAGAATATATAAGTTTGAATAATACGTTACTCCTCCATCCAAAACACTTTGATATTTCAAAATCGGATGAAAAAAAAATTTGAAGAATCAATAAATATGTGTCAAAACTTCAAATAAAAAAAAAAAATTGAATAAAATGAAAAGAAAAACAATAATTACCAAAACCAAAAAAGTAAGAGAGAAACAAAAAAAAAAAAAATGCTGTGAATAAACGCGCTAATTACACTATGTGACAAAATAAAAAAATTAAATACACCCAGCTAATGACATAGTTTAAGTTGTGAGTTTTGTTGAGTAGAACTCAAAAACATTTTTTTATATTTCTTGAACCCTCCAAACTTGTTTTAAATTTTTGACATCGGTTCAGAAATAATTGTGTAATCCATAAATTTGTGGGTAAAGTAAAAAAAAGCAGTTTTTGTCAAATAAAACAATTTTGGAGGGTTCAACAAATATAAAAAAATATTTTTGAGTTCTACTCAACAAAACTCACAATTTACACTAAGTCATTACACCCAGCTAATTTAATTTTTTTTTAATTTTGCCTACTTATTTCCTTTAAACGGTTAAGCTATTAAGATTTCGTCTTATAGAAGCAGCTAATAGAAGATGTGTGTTTTAGGTTTTATTTTTTGCTTTTTGGCTGTTTATACCACATTTTTTTTATTGCAATTTAAATGTCAAAATCAATTTTTTTCATCAAAAACAAAATTTTTCTAAAATTTTACCTTTTTGGGTGCGGGGGAAAAAATTAAAAACTTTTACAACCTTGTGTCATGTTTTTAATTTCCTTTAATTAATTATTCACAAGTTTTTTAATCTGTGAAAAATTTCAATTGCAATGTTAAAGGTTATTTAATGTATTTTGTCATTTATTAGATTAAAGGTCGAGCATAAAAAGAAAACATGTAAATTAGTTGTTGTCATTAAAATAAGAAATCATAGGAGAGAAAAAAATTATTATTTAGGAAAAGTTACAATTAAACAAATTAAAATTTAAAAACTAATAGGCAACGTTTTGAATTAGGTAATAAGAAGTGTCTAATCGAAAATTTTTGTGGTTAACAAACAGCATGGCCCATGGTATTGAACGTTATCGTATCAAACTTCAATCAGCTGTCCTGTTGCTTACGAATTCACTCCAATCAACAGAAAGAAAATGCGAAGGATAACGTATGCATTTCAAGACAATATTGTGACTTTCTAGTTTGTATTTCTTATGTTTGTACGAACACAAATATTAAAATCAGACATTTGTTAAATCGCTGTCGTCTATGTGAAAAAAAGACACACTTGCGTTTAAAACACAAATAAAAAAGTTAGAAATGGAAAATAAGTGGTAATGAAATGATAGAACATCGATATGAAAGAAACGCGTGTAGACAAGTAAGCGAGAACGCAACAACAAGTAATGTGAACAAAATACACAAACAACAATGAAGTCGCGATAGAGTTCTCGAAAAGGCGAAACCCCGAACTAAAGTAGTGCGAACAATAAAGAAGTTATCTAAAACTAAACACAAATTTATTTTAACTTCCACAAAAGTGTCCAAATATAAGATCGTAGATCGCAAATAAAAATAAAAGAATATACAAAAATATAGCAACAACAGACTGTTTACTTTGTGATATAAAAGGCAGGACAAAGCAGGCAGCGTGATCAGAAAGAATTCAGTCAGTCTTGTGTGAAGACGCTTTGGGTGTGAAAATAATAACTGTGTGTGAAGATCTCCGTTGTAAAGGTCTAACGAACAATTGTTAGTGTGTACGCGGAAGAATTTAAAGAAGAATAACAATTAAAGCAAATTATTGTCGTTTAAATCAAGTTGTGAACAGTGGCACACGTAATTGTGCAAACAATAAAGAATTGACTTAAAACTAAACACAAATTTATTTTAATTTTATTTTCAATCCACAAACTAATATTTTAAACGTTTTTAAAAGGGTAAAAATTTAAAAATATTAAAAATGAAAAGATGTGTAAAAAATATATTTTTTAGTGTGACACCAACATAACAAATTAAAAAATTTGTCATTATATAGTCATTAAAAAACTTTAAAATATAAATAGCACAATTAGTTTAACTTATATTGATGCTTCGGGGTTCTGACAACTCCGACAATTCCACTTACTTATGAAATCTTTGATGGCACTTTTGTCATTTTTGGTTAAACATCGACCGTTATAACCCCATTTAGATGTCTTTGAAGAATTAAAACTGTACAAAATGTAACATTAGAGTAAAATAGAAGTACCAAGTTATGTATTTCTAAATTGACCTGATCGATTTTTCTTAAAATTACAATTTATTATTATTCACTCACAATATCCTCATGTTTAATACGTAAATTCATAATGACGAGCATGTGACGTATGAGTGATATTCAATTCCTATAGCTTTATACCAAGGTTGGCAACCGAAACGAATAACGGTATCGGTAACGGTATCGGTAATCAATTTATTATTATTTCGGTATCGGTAACGGTATTTAAATTATATCGGTTTCGGTATACCGGTATAAAAGTAATATATCGGTATTTATACCGGTATAACATTCTCCTTAAATCTAAGAACACAAAAGTTTACAAATATTAAATATTTGTATTAGGAGATCATACAAAATTAAATTTTTGTAAAGAAAAAATAATTCAATTCATGAATAAATACTTTAGAATATAAAAACATTAGACTAACATTTTAGATTACATCCTCAAAAAGAAAAGTTAAATGTTAATTCAATTTAATTGAATGAATACACATAAACTTAAAATTTTAAAATAATTCCTCATTAGATCGAATGACTACAACTGCATTTAAAATGTCATCATCCAACCTATTCCGACTTAGGTTCATGATATACTTTACTATATAATAATAAAATAACCGTTCCACACTTAGTTGTGTGGCAGGTACAGCTAATATAACTTTAGAAATGGCATATAGCTCTGGTTTGGCTGTACTTTTTTCTTTTCACCAATTGAGAACATTCACATCTCTTTGTACTCGTTATTCATTTCTAAAAGCAATTAGCAATTCACGTATTTTATTGCTATTTGGTGTTGTATAGGAACTTTCTTTCTCAATATTTCTAAGAATAGCTTCTACGCTGTCAGAGGATGAACTCGAGCTACAACTCATATTATCATCAACGGATGTGCAGCAGTTTTGGGAAAGTATGTCCATTTTAACACTTACTTCTACCATACCGGTATTGATCCATAATTGATACCGGTATGATACCGGTATAAGGGTAAACGGTATATGAATACCGGTATTTGTACCGAAAAACTTATTTCGGTATCGGTATAAATACCGGTACTTACTTTTAAACGGTATTTAATCGGTATCGGTATTATAACGGCATCGGTTGCCAACCTTGCTTTATACACACCAAAATCAAAATGATTTTTTTATTGCATACTTTTCAGAGTAATTATTCCGGTATATGTAAATATGATGCGTATGAGTAATATATTTCAAATTCAATTAAATATGAACTATTCCGTTAAGTTGTAATTAACCATTTACAAGGTAATGTGACAATTCTAGGGGACTTTTAATACTTAAATTTTTTAGGCTTAGAGCCATTATTACAACTTACCGTTAACTAAGGGGAGGATTTTAAATTAAATAACTTCATGGTAACACGTAATTTCAAAACAAAAATTTAAAATTGACAATTAAAGAGAAGGAATAAAAGAATAACGAATATATGAAATTCAAACTTGTTGTTAACACAAAGTATTACCTACAAATTATATTTTAGTATTTGGTGACGCGAGGATACGGATTAGAGATCAGTAATGAATCGTTTTTTCGCTACTCATAAGTACTCATGAAATTTCGAGTATGAGTGAGTCAACAGTATTGAAATTCAACTACTCTGATTCATTCGTACTAACTACAACATTGATTTATAAGTACAGGTAGCAATGAGTATGAGTACAACTTTGACATCAAACTCATAAAATTCGAAATATATTTGATTCATACGCCCACTTATTCAGATTCATAAATTTAGAAGAATACTTGTAATACTCATAAATGATTCGATCGATTCGTTCTTCAAAATTTACAGTCTTAGTTGTTGTTGCATTTACAAAAAAAGAAGTAAGACAAAGATAGCAAGCAAAACAAACACACAACCTTCTAGTGAGTATTGTAGTGTTCGCACACGAATCATACTCATTTTTCTTCCCGTCGACGTTTATTCAATGTCCGTTAACCACTAAAAATTTTGGGCTCATATACCAAAACTAATGGGAAACTTATTCACTAATAGAAGAACACCAATATAATTATTTTTTTTAGTTAGCGGAGACATTTGTGGTTCATTTAAAAAGTCGTGTGTTTTATTAAGAATAAGTGTCCGATTTGTATACGGATAACTTTGTTTTATCTATTTCAATGAAATTCAGTAATCGTTCGAAAGAAATCGACACGTTCTAGAAACATACGCAAGGTAGTCCGCTGTAAAGTACAGTTTCATATCTCCTCGAGCATCATACTATTGCAGACTATGATGACACTGCTCGCAGGAACAGAGGTAATATTTAACAGTCGGACAACCGTTGTCTCCAGCCCATATGAATCAGAAGCGTTAACTTCAGCATATCACCTAATAGAAGGGCAGACGTGAATATTAAAGCTCCTGAGCTATTGAAGCGTTGGTGTCTCAAATAGATGTTAGTTAGGCTTTGCGTTTGGACTACAACCTAAATATACAAAGCAAAGCCAAGTCATGTAGAGAAAAAGCGAAAGTGAAGGTAAATATGTAAACTTAAGTGACTTTGTTATCACTTAATGAATATTAGAAGTTGAGAAAGATAGTAAGCATCCACATGGACAATTGCCTGCAGCGGAATGACTCACAGAAAGAATCGTCCACCAAGAGAAAACTGCAAGAGGTGGGAGGTCTAAAAGAGCAAAATATATTCGGCCACCACGGCTGGCGAATACAAGTCACAATCTCGAACATAAAGACAACAATTTATACTTTTTAACATTTTGTAATACTAAAAAATGTAGCCATAGTTTGGTTACACCCTCCACTGCAAACACCAATACATTTTAAGAAAAACAAATTTTTATTAAATATTTTTTATTGTGAAAACTAATACATACAAAGAAAAAATAAAAACAAAATCTACATTGATGCTCGCTGTTGTCAATGTTTACCAGCAAAGTATACGAAAGTGTTGTTGCTTAGTATACAACGAAGAAAGACGAAAACACTAACAAATCAAAGTTGTTTGTGTTTTTGTATTTCTCGTGCTGAGTGTGCCCTATCTTATATATAAAAATGAATGTGTGTTTGATTGGCTGAACCGATTTTCTTGAAATTTTCACAGTATCTTCCTGTATGTCTGGAAGGAGTTATAGGCTACTTTTTATGTTGATACTCCAAATGAGCGAGGGGCCATGCCCATGTATACTACATACTACATACTTAATATTTAATTGCATTTGAAATATATTACTCATACGAATAGTTACCCCTAAAGTATGCTATCTATGATTCTTGATGTATAGAACCAAAGAAAATAAAGTATAAAGAATGTGCATTTTAGCATATTTTAGAAATTCACGCCGCGGGGGAAAGATAGAAGGGAAGGAAAAAAATTTTGTAACCAACATTTGTGAAAAAAATCATCAAATAAGAAAAAATATGACCAAAATTAAATTCGTAGACTTGTGTTTTATTTATTTTTTTTCAGAAATAACCAAAAAAGGCACAATCATTACTAGATTCAATCTTTGCGGATTTTTTGCAAATTACAATACATTTTGACTTTTTAGAGTTAAACCTTAAACCATTTGCAGTCGCCCAAAGAGAAATATTATTAAGGTCAGTGTTAAGATCTTTAACTCCAGTGTTGATGGAAGCTACAGAGCTATCAATGTAGAGTTGAATATCATCAACATACATTTGAATTCTAGAATGTTTAAGCTGCTCAAATGGTTGAGTTTGAAATTTTCAACTCATATACATAGTAAGTACTGAAATTCATACTATTTAAATATTTATTTGAAAAACATATACATATGTAATAGTTACGTTATTGTTTACTTCTAACAATGGGTAATTACTAAAAATATTATTTATTTGTTGCATATCTTGAAAAATAGATCAGGTAAGTTTAATAATCAGCATTTTATTGGGTGATGAATGGGCATGTAACAATAGGCAGTAAAATTTTCATTCATTACTTTCGAATACCTAAGTAATAAAATGTAAACTCTGAATATTTTTTCTAAATAAAATAAGAAGTTGCAAAACTCATCAAAAAAAAATTACCTGCGACCGTCACAAACATAATTATTTGTCAAATTTAATTAGCCTCGGTTTTTTAAAAAGTTTTTTGACCTGAACCTATTTCATATTAGGTAAAATATAAAGGAATAAATATAACACGCATTCGGTTTTGGAATTCAGTTGAATCTTTGATTCTAAACGAGTTAAACGTTGAGTGACATTTATTTTGCAACAATTTATAAAAATGCCCCCAAAAAAACATCGCTTTCCAGAAGCACTAAAAATGCATTGCATTTGCAATCCCAGAGAGCAAATGAAAGTTCGGAAGAGCGTGAAAGTTGCCTCAGGACTGAAAAGAGTCGAGCTTCAACCTTTAGAGCCGGAACGCCATCACAACGAGAAGAACGCCTTGAAGGCCTACGACAACGCGCCACAACAGCAAGAGCTACTGAAACGCTTTCAGAAAACCAAGAGCGCCTTGAAAGTCAACGAAATCTTACCTCTTTAGCACGAGCTTCTGAAACGCTGTCAGAACACGAACGACGTCTTGAAGGTCTTCGACAACATGCGACAACCGCACGAGGTACCGACACACCTTTGGAACATGAAGGTCGGCTACAAAGCCAGCGAAATCGTATCAAAACATCACGAGGCACAGAAACGCCTTCAGAGCGTGAAAGACGTCTTGAAGGTCTTCGACAACATGCGACAACCGCACGAGCTACTGAGACACCGTTGGAGCATGAAGGTCGGCTACAAAGCCAGCGAATCGTACCGAAACATCACGAGGCACAGAAACGCCTTTAGAGCGTGAAAAACGTCTTGAAGGTCTTCGACAACATGCGACAATCGCACGAGCTACCGAGACACCGTTGGAACATGAAGGTCGGCTACAAAGCCAGCGAAATCGTACCATAACATCACGAACTAATGAAACAGAAGTCCAACATGAATCGCGAGTAGAAAGTCAGCGGATTCGAACATCAACAAGAAGAGCAGCAGAGAGGATAGAGCAATATTATTTGCGTCGAGAACAAAATCGTAATCGAATGGTGGTGAATCGACGTAATGTTTTTCATGGATACTCAGGTATTGCATTTAACTATAGATCTGATATAGATTATACCGAAGACGAATTAGTGGCAATTGGTGACATGAATGAAGTTTGCCAATATTGCAATGCACTCAGGTACAAAAATGAAACACCTGGCATGTGTTGCTCTAATGGTAAAATCGTTTTGTCTGATTTACTTCCACCTCCAGAACCACTACAATCACTGATTTCAGGTAAGTTTTTCGAAATATATACTTTTTTTAATTTAACAAAATATTAATAAATAATAAAAAACAAAATAAAAAAATGACCTCTTTTGGTGATACCAAAGTATTTCGAGACAACTTTATGCCAACGTTACGTGTTCAAGGTCAAATTTATCATAAAATGGGATCATTGTTGCCAATTCCAAATGAAGATCCTAAGTTCTTACAAATTTATTCCATAGGAGAAGAGGATAACAATGACCAAGTGCACCACCGCCAGCATTATAACCCTGACACAAAACAATGGATTGTTGCCGATTTACAAGTGATGTTTCATGAAATCAACGAATTGGTAAGGATCTTTAAGTTCACGATTAAGTTCAGATGACCACATAATCGCAATTCGTGCTGATAGAACTCCAGCTGGACAACACCAAGGATGATACAATGCCCCAACAATGGCGTAACAATTTTGATGGTGGGCGATCCAGTTGCATCACGAGATATGTATTTAATTCCGATGGGGGTAGCGAAGCACACCGGGTATTAGCTAGTACGTATATAAAATACACAGCCTACTGCTAAGCGCATTTACAAAAACAAATGTGCATGAAGTGTATAGGGCTTGGGCACCACTGCTCCACTGTCATAGAGAAAGAAAGACTTGCTGATTTAAAAATTTTAAAATTTCGTTAAACCGTAGAAAATATTTGTTTGTAAATCTCGCTACTCTTTTTAAAATTTATATTACTTGTCCATAATTTATTTGTTAATTAAATACTAAATTAATTAAATATCTTTAGCTGTTAAATTTTTAAATATATATTTTACAATTTAAAAGAAATAAAGATATTTCAAATAATTTTTCTATTTCAGTAGGGGTTTTTGTTTTTCTGACAATTGACCTTCACATGTTTACAAACTCTTCTCATGTTACTATACAATTTCATGTTGTCATTGTTCCTACTGATGTTAGTTTTTATAGAGAACAATGGAGCTTTGTCAGCAATATTTTTGCAAAATATTTTAAAGTGACATCTTCTTCTATACATAATATGAATGTACAGTGGACAACAAATGTCTGAGTACCCCAATACAAAATACATTTTAGCAGTTTTATGAATATGAAGCAATAATATGTAAAAATATCTGTAATATTTACATATATTTTACTTAGAAAAAGTGAAATATATTTACAAAACATTACTTAAAATTCATAAAATTGCTTACATATTGTTACGAAAATGGAAATGGTGTTATATCGTTCAACATTAAAATGATTAAGAAAAGCTACAAAAACGAAATCAATGGACTTGTTTACATGATCAACAAATAAACAAAAATATAGCAACAACATCAGTATAAAAAAGGGATATGTATACAAAAAGGGACAAACAGGTAACAACAACACTGCAACAATAATGTAAACAACATGCTTACATATATAGAGGTTTTGCGAAGGCAAAGTCATTCTCCTTCAAGAGCATTCTTCAGACTGTTTACCCTTGCGATATAAAAGGAAAGACAAAGCAGGCAACGGGATCAGAAAGAATTCTGTCAGTCTTGTGTGAAGAAGCGTTGCGTGCGAAGAGAATAATCGTGGTTTAAAGATCTCCGTTATAAAGTCCTGACGTGTACGTGACGGAGTATAAATAACAATAACAAATAAAGCAATTGTTGTTGTTTACATCAAGCTGTGAACAGTGTCATACAGAATTATGCGAACAATAAAAAATTAATTAAAACTAAACACAAATTTGTTTTTATTTTTATTTGCAATCTACGAACTCATATTTCAATCGTTTTTAAAAAGTAAAAACGTAACAATATATTAAGGTACCTAGACTTTTGCTGCCCACTGTATGTAAATTATATCTTTTGTTTTTAAATGTCGTATAAACAAATTGTGTATTCGCCTGCTGCAAATATTAAGGTCGTCCTTATTCGGACCTATTCCCATTCTCCACCTCAAATGGAAACTATTTTATGAACTAAAAACTCTAAAGTGGTATTCAAAACTGAGCATTGCATAAGCAAATAGTCACTCAAAATGTGTATTTTTGCCATCCAAAAAATCTGTATTTTCAGTTCAACACCATTATTCTATGAGGCTACATTTTATTGTGCAAATAATATCTAAAAACTTATACGGTGTTCAGATATGCACCTTTATTGCGTAAATCGCAATAAACGCCATAATTGAGCTCAATATTTTGTATAAAGTTCCAATTAATTATTTCGCAATAAATACGAAAATTGCTATAGTATTGAGTAAACCTTAAATGCAGCACTGTCATAAGTATGTTCAGTGCGCGTATTACAATTATCCGAACACTTTCTGTTGATATTTGACAACTCAAATGTAAACAACGACACAGAAAACAAAAAACAGAACAAAAAAAAAAACAACAAAACAAAATAAAAACAATATTGTTGAAACATACAGCTGTTTTGTTTACCAGCTGTCAAATAAATATTGAATAAGCAGCTGAACTGCGTATATTGTTATGCCTGAACACTTAAAATATTGTACTCAATAAACCGAATATTGACTCAATAAAAGTGCATATCTGAACATAGTACATATAAGGAGAGTAACCGTAGGAACAGAAAGTACTCGTTTTAGAAAAAAAGATCGATATGTAGATTCTGTCATGAGCAGACGGATCATCAGAACATATCCTTGGTTTATCAGTTTGGCAGGACAACAGCATGAGGGAGGCGTTATAAGGATGTTCTAAATAATTTTGAAATAAAATGAAAGCATACACATCTCGTTTCCAAAAGTAAAAATTAAACCTATTTTGAACAAATAAATTGTTAAATTTTTTTCAGCTGTATAATTTACAACATAAAACAACTCCGACTCAATTTTGTTCAGTAAAGGCTTAAGGCATAAGCAAAATTGAGAATTTGATGAGTGGCCATGGCACTTAAAGCCATATAATATGTTTGTTTGTGCTACTAACACACTTTCGCTCTCATTCACTTGAACGACGCATAGCACACAAGTAAACATTGATATTCAAGATGCTTGTGTTGTAAAGAAAGGTTAACTTTCTATCAACGCCAAAGTGAGTTGTTTCCTCTTGTGAACTTTACTCTGGTTTACTTTACTAGATGAACACTAAAAGCTCTAATTTTTTAAATTTTTGCATGTGCAGTGAAATCTTAATCTTTGTCTGTGAATACGAAATGACCTGCGAAATATGTCCGTCTAAGAAGAATGTGAATGACAAATATTCTTTATTTATATAGAATCAGAAATACAAAAATACAGGAAAACCACAAATGTAAAAATAATTTATTTTGAGCACATAAAGGAATGTGACCACATGCGTGTGAAATTGTTAAGAGAATTCTTTTGTCTATGTGAAGAGCTTTCTAACATTATTTTACAACTCAAACGGCTTCTGTTGGGGCAGATTTTACAACATGTAATGTGGATGGTTAGCGATGGTTCCCGAAACGTGATCTCTCTATGTCTAGCTGTATGTCTACAGTATTTAATCATGAAGGGCGAGCAGCAGTGCAACTATATAGTACTAGGTTAGGTTAGAGTGGTAGCCTGGATGACAAAAGATCACTTGAGCACACGTAGCGGCCCGTTGTGTTGCCACAGGTTGGCGCAGTCCCTGTACTGAGCAAGTTCTCCATATCAAGGGAGAAGAAGTTGGTCAGCGCAAGGGCTGCACATTCTAAAGCACGACTACCCTACGCTGGAAACGAAGCTATATCCGTGACATCAGTGGACGATAGCCCCGTCAAGCTAGCAAGTAAGAAGTCGTTAAATGGGAGCTGCATTCTCTCCGCGTGTCTTCCCACAACACAATGAAGTGTAAACACGGCCACAGTGATTGAGATAATGCCATGACCAAGTCCGAGTAACTGGTTGGTGAGCCGTCTATCCATCAAGGGCCAAGTGAGCCTAGCGGTGGATCAGGACTCCTCATTGACCCAGGATAGGTTGGCGTTCCGAAAGAATTTCCGCCTATGGCCAGCTTGACCGAGGTAAGTTGCATCCCCAAGTCAACTGACGAGGATTCCAGATGTAGTGCACCAGCCCTGGCAAGCTCGTCGCCTTTGCAGTTTCCCCGAATATTGCTGTGGCCGGGGACCCAGACAAATGTGACAATGAATGGACCAGAAAGCATATCTAGGCAACGGCGAGATTCGCTGACGACAATGGAGTTATTTAGAACGTTCGACAGAAACTGTATGGCAGATTGACTGTCAGAAAAGATCGAGATGCGGCTGAAAGGAACACCGTTAGCGAGGACCGATTGAGCAGCCTGGCAGATGGCCACTACCTCGCCTGAAACGCGCTACAAAAATTTGGCAGACGGAGGAAAATGTTCAGGTCTAGTTTCCTGGAGTAGACTCTGCTACCCACTCCGCCATCGAGTTTAGATCCATCGGTGTATGCATCCAGGAGTTCTGGGGGGACGATTATGTCAGGGGCCCAGTCGCCCCTATTCGGTATCAGGAAGTAACCCCTGTCGAAAGAATATTCCATATGGACGTAATCGACGTTCAGTGGGGCTACAGGATCAATCTTCAATATAGAGGAGTGACCAGAGGGGACTACGCGTCAACGAGACAGGACATTGAGTCTAGTCGCAGTGAACTTAGTAATCTGCTTAGCTAGAAGCACAGTAGGAAGCCAGTTAAGCATCGCGAACAAGGCCCTTGCGGGGTTGGTGCGTAGATTACCTGTGCTACGAAGAGCTGCAGACCTTCTGAGATTGTCAAGAAGTCTGACATTGTGTAGTTTATCCAGGGCAGTCCACCAGAAAGCAACACGGAGATAATTAACCTCGGGACTCAACGTGAGTCTGTAACGTGAGTCGGAACATTGTATCTCCTATTGAAAAGACTTTTATCGATCTTGGAAGGATTAACAAACAGACAGACAAACAGAGTCTGTGGACATATTCCCGACGCAGCAATGGCTGTGCAAATGTTTACTGAAATTACTATTGATGTAGTTTGAGAAATTTCCCAATAATTTATTTATGAAACTTTCCCAATAGTTGGTAAAATAGCAATAGATCTGTAGTTTTTGTAGTCTGTTTTACAACCATTTTTAAAAACAGGTCGTATTAATGAAGTTTTAAGTAAGTTCGGTATAAAACTATTTTCCAAACTTATATTGATAATTTTGGTCAGATTAGGCGAGAGGTAATTTACATTGTGTTTTAAAAGCTAATAGCCTTATACCGTCCACTCCTGGGCCCTTTTTACATCTAAACCTTTCAAAATATTAAAAATTTCTCCTTCATTTGTATAATCTAAATATAGCGAATTTTGAAGTACTATTTCAACATTTTCTTTGTTTGTATATTGTTTGTATTATTTTGTTTACATTCTCCTTTGAATTTTAAGGTCATTATGGTCGTTCAAGTATCTTCATCATCAAAATAACCATCCCCACTTTCTTTCCAACTTTCAATTATTTGTTCAAACACTTTATTTTTAGAATGCCATAGAAATAATATCGATGGATGTAAGAAATTATTCAAATGATATCATAAATCCACAGTTTTGAAGTTAATGGAACTACTGGGAGAAGAATTGTTTACATCTAGGTATACAGTGTGACATATAATAAATAGAAATAGAAAAAAATTTTAGAAACAATTAGGATTAAGATTAATTAAGTTTCATATACTTCAGCTCCAGAAGTAGTAGAACCCTTCAACTTAACAATAAAAACAAAGAAGTCATTACGTCGAGTAAAAATCACGATGATCGCAATAAATTTACTCAAAAGAATTATAATACAGGTATATATTTCAACGAATCAAAATTTAACTTTGTTGATTCCGATGGAATAGAATCGATCAGCTAAATACCATACTCAAAACTCTTAAACATGGATGCTGATGAGTATTCAAAAAGATGAGTAGATTCGAATCATATAATTTCTGATATATATACGCATTTCTTAAAAAATATGAAATACTTGTTGATATTCTGAAAGTGAATTATCTTGTGAAGAGATTCACACTTTGTTTGATCAAATCGGACAAAAATTACTGTAGTTATTCTTTAAAGAGTCTAACAGTAAACATATGCTTCAAACTTACATATGTATTATAAGTTTTGTTCGGGTATACTTGAAAAAAATGATTTTATTTTTTTTTATTTTTCAAGTTTAGTTATTATTCACCCTTATCGTGAAAAAAATGTGAACATTTTTTTCGCCCGGATTTCTTTTATCACCCGAACAAGAATTTTCTATCGTGAATGTCACGTGAATTATTTTTCCCTTCGAATCATATGTGTTTGTTCGAAATAAAACTGCTGTTAAAAAAAATAAATAAATAAATTTGTCAAAATTACAATTAAATTTGTAAAACTAACAAAAATGTTTAGAATTGGTGCAGTTTTGTTATTAGAACTGGAAGAAGAAAATGAAAGAGCATTAAAAGAAAGAAGTATAAGTAGAACATTAGGGGATACTTCAAATTTTTTGGAATTGCCGAGTGTACAGTTTGTGGTAGTGTAATTCTCGGGTCCAGATTTTTTAAGCATTATAGTCAACAAAGCTGCGTTTAGTTATCTTTTGGAAACTCTAACAAATGCTCTACCGGTTCCAAATAAAAGTACAGCTGTACCTCCAGTTATTAAACTTTGTTCGTGTTTGCGGTTTTTCGCTGAAGGTGGACACCAAAAAGGTGTGGGGGCGACTATCATACCGCGATAGCACAATCAACATTCATCGAGGTGATTGCAGAATTTCTGGATGTCATGGAAATGCAAATATGTAAAACATGGATTTGCTCTCCATCTGAAGCACAGACAAATATGACCGCTCAACATTTTTTTTTGAAATTTTGGTATACCGGGAGTTTTTGGATGCATAGATGGTACACATGTTAACACAATAGCTCCAAAGCAAGCAAAACATCGCTACTATAATAGAAAGGGACAATTTAGTCTAAACGCTACACCTTCTTTTGATTCTTTGCTGTAACCACCAGCTATGGAAGGATTTTCCCGCATTCTTTGCAACAAAATCTCAATTTGTTTTTTATTAGTTGAATTGCTCCTGAAAATTTAAATTTGTACTTAATTATTATTAAAACCAAAGATTTCCAATACAACTTACATGTCGAACAAATTCCCGTGAAAAATTATTCACGATAGGAGGAATTTTTTTCGAAGTTACTATATGTTCGGGTGAAGAAAATTCATGATACAAATTTTGTAAACAGTGAACAAAATTCGGGCGAAATTTTTTTCACGATAAGGGTGATTAATTCCAAAATTTGATTAAAAATATGTTTTCTATGTATGTTTCTTTTCAAAAAAAAAAATTGGATTCTGAGAAAAGGTCAAAAATATATGAGTAATTAATAATTTTGTGTGAAAAGATTAAAAATACGGTTTTTGTCAAATAAAAGAAGTTTGGAGCATTCGAGAAAAAAAAAATTATTTTTGAGTTCTCCTCAACAAAACTCACAACCTATAGGTGTATACACTACGTCATTAGCTGGGTGTACTTTGACTGTCGCACCGTGTTAAGTGAGATCTTAAATGGGAAACAAATACATATTTTTTTTCTTTTTTATTTGATTTCCTAATTGTAATAATTATGGGAGTATGTTTAATGAGAAAGGAGATATAAAACAAATTATTTGTGTTAATGTAGTTCTCTCATTCTAACTATGTTTCTCTTTGTGAAGACAACTGACCTGGTGGAAGCATATGATATGGTATACCACGAGCTCCTCATATTTTGTGAAACCGTTAATACAAATAGCTACCGACACATATGATCAATTTGAACCGTGCATTGATAGAAAACCGGTAAGGTAATTTTGCAAAATGGCAGGATAAGGATCAGAGATCGATCAGCAATGAGTATTCATAAAGATGAGTAAATTCGAATCATACTCATAATTTCTGATACTTATACGTATTTATACTCATATTTAAAGTTTGAAGTTCTCATCGTAATCATACTTAACAATACACATGATGTTGTTGATTTCGACTCTCCTTTACTTAACATTTATAAGAATCACAAAATAAGTATGATTCGCGTCCGAACACTACAATACTCACTAGAAGGTTGAGTGTTTGCTTTGCTTACTGTCTTTGGATTTTTCTTTCTCCTTTTTTTGTAAATGCAACAACAACTAAGACTGTAAATTTTGATGAATGATTCGAATCACTCGAATAGAGTTCTCGGGAAAGCGAAACCCCGAACGTTCGACTTCAAGAACCTTCATCAGACTGATTACGTGGGCATATATAAAGGCAAGACAAAGTAGTAAGACAAGCGAGTAGTAAGAATTCAGTTAGTCTTGTCTGAAGACGAGTTGCGTGTGAAGAGAACATACATGGTTTGAAGATCGCCGTTGAAAAAATCTGCGTTGTAAGCAAAGAAGAATAGCGAACAAGCAATTACTGTTGTATTCGTCAAGTTGTAAACGGTGGCACACAAAAGTAGTGCGAACAATAAAGAGTTTAATTGAAACTAAGCACATATTTTTTATTTTGTTTGCAATCAACGAACTCATATTCTAACCGTTTTTAAAAAGATAAAAACGTAACAGCATCATATGGGATAATTAAATTAAATTAACTTTGTCCAAATAACAATTTGGACAATAAATTTTTTACAACTATTTACTTTTTAATATTGAATTTTAAACTATATCTTAAATTGCTATAAATGAATTTCAAACCTTTTGAATTATCTAACTGAATTTAATGTATAAGCGTTAACCAACACTAGTTTATAAGTTCTAAAAGAATCTCTATTATCTGTATAGATGAAATCTGAATTTTCCTTAAAGGTAAAATCAATTTGTAAAGTCACTTCTTTTTTGCATTTGAAACCAACATCATTAATACTTCTCTGTGAAATAACCAATACAAATTTTTAATTTAACATTTGAAATCTATTTAATTAAAAACTAAACTAAAATTATACATTGTACGATAAACACATACATAATACATTGAAATCAACATTGAAACCAAAAGACATATTATCTCTCCTAATTGGGTCCACACATCACAGAGTACATCGTGTATCATATATACAAAAGGTAAGATTCCCCATATTTTACTTTATAAAAAAGAATATCACTAATTCTTTTTGTTTCTCTCCCCTCTAACCCTAATTATAATTACAACTCGTAATTATAATTGCAACTCTCGTTGGAAGTTTGGTACACTTACTTTCAACCCCTATTTACCAATCTTCCACAAGAGAGTTTGCCTAAAATAACACTCGTTATTTCATGGTCCTTCTCCCCTCAAACACCCCGCACCCTATGGAACAATTCAATGCTCTTTAATTTTATGGCAATTCATGGTCCTTCTCCCCGCGAATTCCCCGCTACCTACGGAACAATTACATGCTCCATCATTTTCTATGTCTCCAATCGAAAATTTGGTTCTCATAACTACAAAAGAATTATATTTCTCCACAATATCCCGTAAAAAGATCAACAACAACGCTATTATAATCGCTCTCTTACTGTGGATCCTAATTTAAATAAAGGAGAATGAGGTATGTAACTTAAGCAATAATCGTTAAACTTCAGTCTATTCTCAAGCGTAAAAGAGGTACAATGTACACTAAAAAACAAAAATCTCATTAGTAACAAAAAAAATTAAAAAGAGTGCAAAAAAAAAAACGGTTCTTAGGGAAAATAGAAAATTATATGAAAAAAAATCAAATGTGCAAAATTTAAATATTGGTATTTACATATATTAATATTAACAGAATAATTTAAAAAAAATAAAAAGTGATACAAAAACTATTGAATACATATATACAAATTAAAGAAAAACAAAAAAAGGTTTAGCAAAATTTTATTAAAAGAAAAAAAAAAAAAAGTAACAACAAAAACATAAAATTTATAAAGAAGAAAAGCACGTACATAAAATCAAATAAAAAGTGCTTAAAAATAAATTTTTCAAAAATTAAAAGGAGGAAAATACCAAAAAGAAAAAAAAATCATAATCAGAAAATTAAAAAAAAAAAAAAAGAGGTGAGTTATATATTCAAAAAGAAAAAATATATTAACGCAAAAATAAAGTTAACACCTAATAGCGATTAAATCAAACGGTAAAAAAACAAAAAAGAAAAAAGAGAAAAGAGAAAAAGAGAAATTACACTGGCAAAAAAAAATTAGTAAATGCGCACACCAGTGAAAAATGTTAGTATGAAAATTAAAATTTACAAAAAAAAAAAAATATATATGTGTATATAATATTAATTGTTTAAAAAAAGGAAATATTTTGAATACCAAATAATAAGAAACGGTAAAAAAGCAAACGGTGTATATATCGGTCAAAAGGGCATACGGTAAATCAAAATACATCGAAAAAGAAAAAGAAAAAACGCTATTTCATGATAAGTACATATATTTATATATACATATGTACTTATATCGATGACAAATGAAAACCGGTAATACGGTATATAAACCGTAGTGCTTCACAAAAAATAAAATAAAATCCTACATACATGTGTACATAAGCCTCTATTACGCGCTCACCTTAATAAAAATTCTCCATCATACAAAGGTATTTATGAACATTAAAATATTCATAACAATAAATAAATTACCATTATATGAAAATCAAAAACTTTTTTTTAATTGCTCTTGCCATCATTTTTCATCTCTCTCATACGTGGATGAAAATAAAAATCAACCACCAAATTTTGCTAATAAATTGATCTCTCGCGCTCTCTTGCAGTGAACAGTAAACACCTCTTATAAGTGACAACAAATTTTTTTATGTATTCCCAAATTTTATGTAAACTGAAAAGAATAATAAAAATTTATTTACTATAATAGGACAAAGACTAACAGAACAAATTGAAACATAGAAATAAAAGCAAAAAAAAAAAAACAAAAAAAAAAGCACATAAGTTCTTTGAAATTAAAAAACAACAATTTGTCGCAATTATTAAGAAAAAACAGAAAAGAGATCAAATAAATAGCAACAATAACAAATCAAATAAATAGCAACAACATTTCTCCTTAAGGAAGAGCAATTGAAAGAATAAAATTCATATGCACATACACAAACATACATACATATATCCTTATACTTGTACTCCAGAGTTGCCACATAGCAAATAAATAAACCGAAATGAAAAAATAAAAAAAACAAAAAAAACAAACACATAAAAAAAGGAGTTTGAAAATTGAAATAAATTTCATAAAGAAAAATATTATATATTTATATACTAAATAAAATATTCTCATATTATATTATAAAAAATACAAATCAGAATTTAAAAATTTAAATAAATTACACAAAGAAAAATATTATACATGTATTTTTATATAAAATATTCTTATATTATATTGTATTATATCACTTTACATTAACATAATATTTCAGCTCTAATCATATATCATATGAAATTTAATCCCATTTATTTAAAAATAAATTTTGTAACTCAAATTTTCAACTTGGTAACTCTACCCATATACAGTGTTTAACCCATTGCGAACCAAATTTATTTGAAAATAAATTTTTGTTACTAAAATTTTTAATTTGGTAACTCTAACCCTATTTACTGTGTTTAACCCATTGCGAATCAGTGTGACTCTCATAGTCACACACAATTTCAAATAATTTTCAGTTTATTTTGTAAACTTTCACTCACTTCGCGTTAAGATGACTTCTACATCTAGTTCACAAGAGTCCTTAAAGGAACACTTTCTGTTTCATAGCGAACATCTACTACAGTTTTGTAGTAAATTTCACGCAAGCCCAGCTGAGGACCAAACGGAATCAATTCTTGAGGTTAAATTAAAGGATTTGGAAGCTCGTTGGAACGAATTCGACTCATGCTACAAAAAAGTCATGTTATCCCATGATGACTTAGTCGCGCCAGATTTTAAGAAGGAGGCCAGGGTAAATTTCGACGCGTGTATGGACGCCTATTATCTGTGCAATTCTCAAATCTTAGATGTGATGAGAGTCTCTCGAATGGACGTTACAAAAAACTCTGGATTTCAATCAACATCACGCTATCCTGTTTCACCTCAGTCTCAAACCCAAACATTGCCAGCGAATTCTGGAAATTGTATTTGAAGGAAATTACGAACAGTGGCCCTCATTCCGAGACATGTTCACAGCAGTCTACATAAACCACTCGAAGCTCTCTCCCGTCACTAAATTATATCATCTCAGGAATAAAACTAGAGGTGAAGCTGGAGCAATTGTGAAGCGATACACTCTTTCTCACGATAATTTCGACCTTGCTTGGAACGCGCTTCAAACTCGATACGAGAACAAACGAGTTCTCGTGGATAATCAAATAAAAATTTTATTTGACATTCCCGCCACGGACTCCGAGGATAGCGAGTCCATTAGAAGGATAGAATCTGCGGTTGATGACTCTTTAGCGACTCTTAGAACTTTAGGTGTAAAAGTAGAAAGTTGGGATCCGATACTGATACGACTGATCTCCACCAAACTTCCCAATTTAACTCTAGCCCTATGGGAGCAATCGCTCACATCTCCTCGTGAGCTCCCTAAATGGTCTCAAATGTCCCAATTCCTTGTGGATAGATATGAGGCTGTTGAACGTTTAACTAGTATTAAGAACTCAAAGGGTGGACTTAGTCTCACCAGACCAGCGTTGGCCAATGTACAGACATATGTATCTCAGGAGAATATAACTCCTATGTGTAAACTGTGCAATGAAGATCACTCTCTTAGATCTTGTCCCAAATTCAGGAAATTTACTATACAACAGAGAGTTGATTATGTATTTCAGAATAAATTTTGCAATAATTGTCTAGGATCCTCCCATACCAATGCAAATTGCAAAAGTAAGCACACTTGTCTTTATTGCAAGAAAACTCACCATACCCTACTACACATGGTAAAAGGAGTTCGTAACTCATCTCAAAGTAGTGAGCATACCCGTCCCAAAAACTCGAATAAAAGTTTCAGTTCCCAAAATTCCCCAAGAATTTCTGAACCTAACTCACATGATGCTCATGCTGAACAGCCATCTACATCTGGCCAAATACATGCCAATTACTCCTTCAGCTGCGAGAATATTCTATTAAGAACTGCGCTAGTACAGATAGAGTCTCGAGGTGAACACTTCACTGTGAGAGCTCTTACTGACCCTGGTTCTCAGCGAACATTTATATCTGAGAAGATTAGGAAACGCCTTCAGCTTCCATACCACAACTCACATTTTGAAATTGTTGGTATTGGAGGGCAAAAACAATCGGCGAATAAAGAATGTGAATTCGTGTTGTATGCTCGAAGAACAAATACAAGAATTTCCATTAAGGCAATAGTTTTACCAAAGGTGACTAAATGCCTCCCAGCTCTCAGTTTTGATGTTCCTTACTCAAAGGAACTTATGGAATTGGATCTAGCTGATCCGACCTTTAACCAAGCCTCTCAGATTGATCTCATACTGGGCAATGACTATGAGCAATCTATTAATATTGACGGAATAAGGAAGAATATATGCGGTCACACATCTGCATATAACACTATTTTCGGTTGGGTACTAAGTGGTCCCATGGAAACTCGCACTACACAGTCCTTTGCATCGATCATAGCCTCTGAAACTCCTGATCTTAACGAACTTTTGAAAAAGTTTTGGGAAGATGAGGAAATACCCACAACACAACCCAAATCTAAAGAGGATGAATTCTGTGAGGAATTCTACTCTAATACGACTACGCGAAGCGAAAATGGTAGATATATTGTAAGACTACCATTTAAACCTCAGTTTCCGGAAAAGATATTCTTAGGCTCGTCTCGGTTTATTGCCCTAGCCCAATACTCCAGAATGGAGAGAACTTTGGCTAAAGATCCTGAGCTACAATCTGCCTATCATGCAGTCCTTCAGGAATACTTGGACTTGGATCATATGGAGGAAACTTCATCTCAGGAAATTGTTTCCCAAGGGAAATACTATTCTTCTTATCTCCCTCATCATGCTGTAGTTCGACCTGACCATAAGACGACCAAGGTTAGGGTCGTATTCAATGCCTCGAGAAAATCGAAATCTCAGTTTTCTCTCAACTATGCTCTCTATACTGGTCCTACTCTTCAAAACGATCTGATTACGATTATTCTGAATTGGAGGAAATATCAGTATGCTTTCAGTGGCGATATACAAAAGATGTATCGCCAGATCCTATTACATCCAGAAGATAGATGCTATCAACGAGTTTTATTCCGGAACGAACCCGATGGCCCAGTTAAAGATTATGCGCTTAAGACAGTTACCTTTGGAGTCAATTGCGCCCCTTATCTCGCTATACGTACCCTTCTTCAACTGGCGTCAGATTCTGAATCTCAATTCCCTAAAGCATCTTCAATTCTCCGTTCGGAGACATATGTCGATGATATTCTATCTGGAGGATATTCATTGGAGGAAACATTGTTTGTCCAGACTCAACTCATCAATGTATTGAGGTCAGCTGGTCTTCCACTAAAGAAGATTACAGCAAACAACTCTAAATTATTATCCCACTTACCCAAGGAGGATTTATATGACTCCGAAATTTTACGGTTCCAGGAAGCAAGCACCACAAAAACACTTGGAATCAAGTGGAATGCCCTCTCAGATGCATTCACATACACATTCTCACCCGTAAATCAATCCCCAAGAATAACGAAACGCCAGGTTCTATCATCAGTTGCGAAGCTCTTTGATCCTGCTGGATGGCTAGCACCCATTGTCATAAGAGCTAAGATTCTCATGCAACGGCTTTGGTTGGAGGGATTGGAATGGGACGATGATATCTCACATGAATCACTCAGAATGTGGAACGATTTTGTATCAGATTTATCGGAAACAGAAACGATAACGATTCCAAGATGGCTTCAGTATACTCCGACGGATTCAGTTCAAATTCATGGGTTTTGTGATGCATCCAAGGCTGCATATTGTGCAACAATATACATACGTTGTCAGACGAAAACTCACAATGTCTTTTCGAACTTGTTAATCGCGAAAAGTAAAGTTGCGCCTATTCAGACAGTCTGTCTCCCGCGTCTGGAACTAAATGGAGCTGTATTACTGGCAAAGCTGGTTAAATATGTGCAAACATCCCTGTCATTTAATAATACAGATATTTTTCTATGGACTGACTCTTCCATAGTCCTTGGTTGGCTGTCTAAACCACCCTCTTCTTGGGAAGCATGCGTCGCAAATAGAATATCTCAAATTCATCACCTTGCTCCAAGGGCAATATGGCGACATGTTCCCACTCATTTTAACCCCGCCGATCTTGGAACTCGTGGATGCAAATCTCACGAACTGGCTAACAATTCCCAGTGGTGGTCTGGACCATCGTGGTTACACAAACCCGAATCTGAATGGCCAAAACGGAACCCACTCAAAATTATCGAACCTCCCAACGAAACTCAGACATTGCACGCAGAAGTAAAAATGGAAGACATTCTTCACCGATTCTCATCATACGACAGAGCCTTGCGTGTTTTGTGTTATGTTTACAGGTTTATTAACAAAAGCATGAAAAAGTTTAGACCTACCAGTACTCTCAATACTCAAATCGGTTTGACGCATACCGAAATCAGAACTGTGAAAATCAAACTTCTCAATTTGGCTCAACAAGCATTTTATCCCGATGAGTACAAATGCTTACTAAACTCACAACCTATCTCAAAGAAAAGCCCGTTGAACACTATGAATCCATTTTTGGATTCAAATTCAACAATGAGAATAAATGGTAGACTCGCTCAGTCGTCCCTTCCGTATAATGAGCGTTATCCAATTATTCTACCAGGCAACTCCCGTTTTTGTCAATTATATCTGACTCATTTACACAATTTCCTTTGTCACGCTGAATGTAGTCAAATGTGCCGTATGGTACAGACAGAATTTTACAAGTTCAGACTCAAACCCCGTGTGAAAAAGATAGTGCGAAATTGTAAAACATTCATCATCAACAAACAGCAGCCATGTACTCAAATCATGGCTCCTTTACCTCCGGATAGGTGTAATTTGTCTCTTCCCTTTCAGATAACAGGTATTGATTTCGCCGGGCCGTTCGAAATAAGAGCATCCACACTGAGAAAATCTCCCATTACCAAGGCCTACGTAAGTGTTTTCGTTTGTTTCAGTACGAAGGCTATTCACTTGGAACTCTGCTCAGATTTATCCTCGGCAGCGTTTCAAGCTGCATTTTCCCGCTTCATTGGGAGGCGGGGGCTCCCCCAGAGGGTAGTTGCTGATAATGGGAGAAACTTCTTGGGCGCTAGCAGATCTCTTGAACGCGAATTCGCAAAATTCGTTAATAATGCTGCCAATGATACAGCTCATAAGTACATGACACATGGATTTGAGTGGAGATTTATACCACCCCACGCACCACACAAGGGCGACTTGTGGGAAGCTGCCGTGAAAAACTTCAAGTATCATTTGAAGCGTATTGTTGGAGCCCAAAAGTTGAACTTTGAGGAGTTCTCAACAATCCTAGCCCGAATTGAGGGCACCCTTAACTCTCGCCCAATATCTGCCTTATCAGAGGACCCTGGAGATTTAACTGCTCTAACTCCTGGACACTTTTTAAGAGGCGCTCCTCTAATGGCTTTTCCAGAGCAAGACCATCGTGATATCTCTCTCATTAACAGATGGGAAAAGTTGAAAGTACAGCACCACCAATTCTCCATACGGTGGAAGGAGGATTATCTAAAATCCTTACACAAGAGGTACAAGTGGAAAAGGTCGAACCCCAACATACAAGTCGGAGATCTCGTAGCAGTCATCGATGATTTACAACCACCATGTGAATGGCGCTTGGGAAGAATCGAGCAAACACATCCCGGTGCTGATGGAAATACTCGTACTGCTGACGTACGTACAGCCTCAGGAATAATCACCAGACCCATTGTAAAATTATGTTTCCTACCATTTATGAACGATGAAACTAGCCATTAATATAATCTTTTAATTTCATTCCTAATTTCTATTCCTAATCTCTATATCTCTAATTGTTTATCTCATCCTACCTGACAGCTAAAAAATACTTCAGAATGTAGAATTTATTCCATATAGATTTCTAATAATTATGTTTCCCAACATTAGGAACAACCAAAGAAGCCACCGCCAGAGGTCTAGTCAACGCAGATGCCGGGGGGACGAAGAATTGTATAAGTGTGTCCTTTGTCATCGGTTCCATGCCTTGAGGTTCTGTAAGAAGTTTCTAAGGATGACAGTCGCAAAGAGGGAAGAGATCGTTGAAAAACACCGTTACTGTGTCAACTGTCTAGCCAAAAGTCACGATCTGAGAAGTTGCACGTCCATGGATACATGCAGAAAATGTGACAAATTTCACCACACGTTGCTACATTAAAGGCCCTTTCAGCGGAAGAAGCCCCGAGACCTTAAAAACAAATCTTCACATAAAAAGAAGCTAAAAGTTCCAAAACCAACAAAACAGGAACAAAAGTCATCTACGTTGTCCAACTTATCAACAACACCTGATGCAAAGATCCTTGTTGAAGCGATCCGTTCTCTGGCGCAGGTTCTTTGTACGAATACTGAAGTTTCTGTTGACTAACGTCAAGGCCGGCGCCATGTCCAAATAACAATTTGGACAATAAATTTTTTACAACTATTTACTTTTTAATATTGAATTTTAAACTATATCTTAAATTGCTATAAATGAATTTCAAACCTTTTGAATTATCTAACTGAATTTAATGTATAAGCGTTAACCAACACTAGTTTATAAGTTCTAAAAGAATCTCTATTATCTGTATAGATGAAATCTGAATTTTCCTTAAAGGTAAAATCAATTTGTAAAGTCACTTCTTTTTTGCATTTGAAACCAACATCATTAATACTTCTCTGTGAAATAACCAATACAAATTTTTAATTTAACATTTGAAATCTATTTAATTAAAAACTAAACTAAAATTATACATTGTACGATAAACACATACATAATACATTGAAATCAACATTGAAACCAAAAGACATATTATCTCTCCTAATTGGGTCCACACATCATAGAGTACATCGTGTATCATATATACAAAAGGTAAGATTCCCCATATTTTACTTTATAAAAAAGAATATCACTAATTCTTTTTGTTTCTCTCCCCTCTAACCCTAATTATAATTACAACTCGTAATTATAATTGCAACTCTCGTTGGAAGTTTGGTACACTTACTTTCAACCCCTATTTACCAATCTTCCACAAGAGAGTTTGCCTAAAATAACACTCGTTATTTCAAACTTAATTCGGACAAAATTGAGAGTTACTAAAGCATTTGCATTCATTTTGGAGGATTGTAATTTCACTTCAAAGTTTGTTCAAAATGTTTTGACCGACACTATAATTATTTTTCTTATTCTTCTTAAAACAGTAATTTTTAAATAAAAGAGAGTATTTTTTATTGTTTGTTTTGTTTTTTCAGTTCGAACTAGTTGTGGTAAACAAAGTAGTTAAATTGATTTGCTAACAACTTGTTTATTCCTATTTTTCCTATTTCAGAAGTTTGTATAGAAATTGCAAAGAAGAATAGAGTTGATTGCGAAAAATAAAAAGAAAAGGTAGCTATTATTTATTTTAAGATATACGGAAAACAATAACAAAGTTTCTTTGAAAAAAATTTTTTGTATAAAATTATTTACTTTTAGTTGAAACTACTTTAATGGCTTACTTCTTTCCTAGATTTTTATTGATAGCTCCAGCTAGATACTTGAATAAGGTAAACCTATAATATTATTACGAAATTAGAATTGGTTTTAGCGTTTAACATTAAAATAATATTCAGAAGCTACAAAAACAAAAACAAGGACTTGTTTACATGATCAACGAATAAAAAAAAAATATAGCAACAACATCAGTATAAAAAAAGAGATAAACAAGTAAACAAACAGGCAACAACAAGACTGCAAGGACAAACGTTAGAAAAATACACAAACAACAATAAGGAAAACAACATGTTTACATTTATAGAGATTTCGTGTAGGCAAAGTTTCATCAGGCTGTTTACCCAGCGATATAAAAGGCAAGACAAAGCAGTCAATGTGATCAGAAAGAATGCAGTCAGTCTTGTGTGAAGATGCGTTGCGTGTGAAGAGAATAATTGTGGTTTGAAGATCGCCGTTGTAAAGACCTGCCGAACAATTGAGAGTTTTTCCGCAAACAGAAGAAGAAGACGAACTAAGCAAATTGTTGTTGTACCATAATGTTGTGAACAGTGGCACATAAAATTGTGCGAACAATAAAGAATTTATCTGAAACTAAACACAACTTTATTTTTATTTGCAATCTACGAACTCATATTTTAAACGTTTTTAAAAGGGTAAGAACATAAAAATATGAAGTCAAATGTTGACAGTTGATAACGGTCATTTATATCTGTCAAATTAGTTCTCATTTCTTCCGACTGTTTTGTAAAACCATTAAAAACGACGATAGACAACAACGTGTATTCTTTAAGTGAGTTCTGTAGCTGACTGTGAAGCCCATTTCTGTATGAATGAGAACGTGAATAAAGAAAATTGTAGAATTTTGGACAATACCCATCCACAGTAGATCCAACAGTATCCAATACAAAAAAGTTACTATTTGATGTGGATTTTAGGCTGCCAGCAGTTCTTTGAGAACGACGTTGACCAACTTCTTTTATTCTGAATTACATTATCTGGATATCAACGACATGAGATTTCAATAGGTTTTCGCACAGCTCGTGCCACATTTGATATTCTGCATCATAGATTTGATGGCAAATTGCTCTCCCATAGAGGTGTTGTGAACTGTCCACCGAGATCGGGCGATTTTAATGCATTAGACTATTTCCTGCAGGATTTTTTTGAGTTCTCAAAGCCACTAAAGCGGTCAAATTTATCCTGATTTATGCACTAGAGTAATGGAAAAATAAACAATTCGGATAGACTCCACCCAGTCAAACCTTGACGATTATTTGAACGATGTCATATTCCATACATACGGAGTGGCAGCAATGGGACTTTCAAAGGAATAAAAATTTTTGATGATTTTTTCATATGTATGTTTTTGGAAGTTGTATTGGTTTCGTGCTATCAGTTTATGTAAATGCTAGTAATCAAGAAGAAGAATAAAAATACAAAATAATTTCTACGTAACTTCAGTCAACAATTAACATTTCAAAATCATAATTGTTCGCACAGATAATTAATTATTTTACTTTTTCCCGTTGTATTTTTATTTTGTTGCTTGAAAATCAAATTATGAATACATATACGCTACAAAGTCGTGTGAATTGGCCAATACATTGCTGACCACATAAGGAATGAAAAACCCGAACAGATTTGAGGCAATTAAAAGTAAGACAATGTAAAAAAATATGAAATATTTACACAATGCCAATGGTTCTTTAGCACTTGGTGTCCTTTTTAATAATCTACAATACGAATAAGAATTGTATGTTTTCGTTATTATTATCTTTGAACTATTTCCCCCTTCGGTTACAGACTAGATGTTCTCGCGTCAAACTAGTGTCAAGTATATTTATCATTTTTAATAAGATAATAACAGTCAATTATTTGTTACTGGGAAGTAAAATATACTGTCACATAAGGGTACGACAATAACACCAAATACAAATACTCGTATATGTATGTATGTGATACAGTAAATGTTCACAATACAAATGACACTTTCACGCTTGCTTGTATAAGTAGTAACCTGTAAAGTTAAATCTTCTACAGTAGGCTACTTGAATACGATTCATCACTTTTAATGACACTTTTTAAAAAAACTCCAAAAATTTGTAACGGAAAGGATTTGTGTGATCTGATATACCCTAACTGGTCGAAAGTCTATTGCTAAAGCATATACTCCCTTTAACAAGCTTATTAGATATATTCGCAAAGTTCCATCCACATTCGGCATACAAGTTTTGGTCGTTAATTTAAAAGAGAAAGCGTGTATTTAATGCTATATACCTAAACGTTTTTTATTAATAATTATTGGGTATTCTCTTTTATATTTTCTGGATCAGCAGAGAAAGTTGACCTATTTGTGGACCACCTAATAACTATGTTAAAGCCGAATTTATTCAATGATACTACCTGTTTTCCACCTCCTCTTGATGGACCTAAGTTTGAGAAAAGAGGACGCTCCTCTTCGTTTTTAATGCTATGTTACGTCACGAATATTACCCTGAAGAATGGAAGGTGGCACATGTTAAACTGATACGTAAACCAAAGATCATAAAAAACAGAGTTATAGAGACCTATAAGTTCATTACCAAGAGTGGTTAAACTTTTTCGAATGTTGTTGTCTAAATTAATACCAATACTCAATACAAATAGATGTATTATTCTCAACCATTAATTTGGTTTCAAAAACGACTGAGCCTTATTAAACAAACTCACAGATCGGTGCAAGTCATAACAAATGCATCCGAAGAGATGATATCTCTCTTTATTGATGTTTCTAAGAGTTCCACAGAGAAACCAAATCTGTAAAAATATTGCGACGCTTTTAGAAAGTTATATTGTCGGTCGAAAATTTGTAGTTCATAAAGGCCAGTTTTTGAGTGATCCAGATTGCAGCCTTTGTACTACTAGGTAGTATATTGGATCCGGTATTACATATATTTGATATTTACTTCTGATATGCAGGAACAAATTTTTGGGCTAACGAAATTATTAAAACAGTGAAAAATAAAAGTGAATGACCAAAAATGTATATATGTAACATTCACTCTACAAAGAGAAATATATTATTACGTTTCAACCTTTCTGAAAACGTTTAAAGTATGAGTTTGGCCTAAATTTGTGTTTAGTTCCAATTAAACTCTTTATTGTTCACACAATTCCAATGTGTGCCACTGTTTACAACTTGATTTATACAACAATAATTTGCTTTGTTCGTTATTCTTCTTTCCACTATTGTGTAGACGCTATCAACGCAGATCTTTACAGCGGAGATCTTCAAACCACGACAGGCTTCACATGCAACGCGTCTTCACACAAAACTGACTGAATTCTTACTACTCCTTGGCTGCTTTATATGCTCACGTAAACAGTTTGATGAAGGTTCTTGCGTTCTCGCTTACTTGTCTATCCCCTTTTTTTCATACTGATGTTGTAGGTTTACTTGTAACAAGTTCGTTGTATTTGTTAGTGTAGATTTTGTTTATCATATTAATGTTAAATGATGTTTCCACTTTCGTAACAATATTGAAGACTCGATTACTCATAAGGATCTTAACATACCACCAGTATTTATACATTGAATGACTAAATTCACCTAACTTTCGGTAGAATTCGTAATGGTTATTACTTCCAACTTGTCAATGAATCCAATCATACGGTTACTACTATGATCCGAAGTCCCCAGAAGCTTAAAAATCTTGCACAAAGTCATAACATGACTCCAAGAGTGTACTTATGAGATCATTTGGAAGAACGATTAAGTACTCGCTCCACCTGAAATAAGCGTCAACTGAAAAACTTGCTCCTAAGTGCATGGCGTAAAATATTACCAGCAAAAACCAAGCAAAACTGGTACGGGTTAAATGCTCCCCTTAACGTTAAGGAAATCCTCGTAAATATAAGGGATAACATTTTTATATATTAGGCCTTTGAATTTTAAATTTACTCTGAGTTCTTCTTGGGGGTATCTATGCTTTTGCGGTGCAAAAATAAGGAGTTATCAGAAACTTTTCCTTGTGGTGTGTGAAAAGCATTAATTTTTTTTTTGCTTTATAATCATAATAATTTTGTTTTATAAAAATAACAATTGCAGTCGCCGTAGTCTAGTAGGTAGTGAGTTCGCTTATTAGACATAAAGCCCGGATTCGAGTACCAGGCCCGACATCAAAAGGAAATGTGAAAAAAAATATTTATTCGGCGAGAAACTAGGTCCATAATCCCGACTGTAGGATTGTAATGACCAATTATGTATATTTATAATAAAATAGAAATAAATTAATAACATAAATATGAAAAACCTCAATATATATTGGGGTTCTAACACTCTTGTTTATTGATAAAATCCATACAATTTAACTTCCTATTTATTTTTAATTGGTGTTGCTTTTAAAATTTAATGATTTGCATATGCTTACGTAATTGATTCTATTGATTTTGTTAAAATTTGAAAAGTATTCCATTTGTTTATATTTGTAGAATATAGAAATTTTATATTTTGTTTCCTTTTTTTTGCAACATATAAGTCTTTGCCACACTGTTCGAACAACGTTATTATTATAATAACAATTTATGCCCAATTTATTTTATATGGCAATTATTATCTTTTCCTTTGTCACTAATTTAAAATTTACTACCCTATCATTAATGTACAGGTTTGAGAGGAACTTGGTGGTCATAAAAGTATGAAAAGCCATTGGCATATAATATACCCATTGACATAACGTATAATAGGTCTTCCAATCGTTTATTATTTTTGAAATATTAACAACAGAAACGGCCATCATTTTCTTATTTCTCAACTTCTTGAAGGTTTGTGTAGCGAAAGGCATTGTTGCCCCTGTGAAATATCATTTTATACAAAAAAACGCACTTCTTATGGACGAAAGTCCATAGACCAGAGTCTCTGAACTGTTACACAACACCGAGCATAATGTATAAGTTACTCCGCTTGTAATAATAATAATAAAATTTAATTGTTTACTAATTAATATATGAATAAAAAATATATTAATTCAATATTTTTTATGAAACAAGTCCGACACAATGACGCCGGTACAGAAATTATATTTAAAACTGACTCTTAGAGACCTTGAACGGATTTCATGCCGACGTCATCTTTATATGAAATAGCTTGTACATTTGCCCACATTCTTTACGAAGTAAACCTTTCCAAATAAGAATGGGTTTTTATCGAATATTTTCGGAATTTCACAAAAGTTTCACAAAAAAAAAAAAAAATTATGGGATGCCATTTAACACATGAAGCAAAAAGCTTTTACTGTACAGAAAACAGGTTTGTCTTATTTTTAAAATCATAGATTTACGTTGAATTTTTATTTCTTTCTTAAACGCACCAAGTAAAAATATGGAATCGTTGGCTTTTGAAAAGAAATATGATTGATTTCAGCCACCCTCATAATATACGCTAAACAATTTTCAAGTCCTGGTACATGCATACACCTTTAAGCCAATTTTCTTGTTACAAAATAAAATTATTTTTTATTATAATTTTAAATATTTTTCTTATCCTCAAAAATCGCGGGCAGATTATACAGTTACTGTTTTTATTCCCATATGGTAAAAATTCTCTGTTTGTGGATAAATAGCTAGATCTGGAATACATATTACTAGTCACAACGTTCTTTCCTAAATGTCTCCTGTTCACTTGTTTTGTGATTAAATGTTTCAAAATTTCTTTTTATCGAGATTTACCATCAATGGCACACGGCAGATTTATTGGTTATACGAATAAAAAAATTGGACTTTTCTATACCAAGTTAATGCTGCAGTAGAACTCTTGACTATGCCTATAAAGTCTGCTGCGGGTCCATATCCTTCGGCAATTTTTTCGTAATGATGCCGAAGTGACATGGAGACCCAGCAAATTACATCTTTGTGCACAACATCAAGTTGTAAATTATGATCAAAGCCTTCTCTAACCAACAGGCTGTACATCGAATATGCAGCCTGTGCTGTCAATCGACAAATAGAATTCTCTCAGCTTGAATAACGTGGCTATTTGCTACCAGGTGCGTGATTTTGGTAAAAATATTCTCCGTTTATAACCTCTATTCTGCAAGAAGTTTTGAAAGTGCTTATATCAGAGGAATACTGTATTGAGGAATACTTGAGATATACTGAAGAATACTGTATATCTGGGGAATACTGTTTTGATACAGACAGATTCCTTTTTTTAACATTTTTCAGTGTTGTTAACTAAGTTTTTATGCTAGTGTCACGTTGATATATTATAATTAAAAATCCTAATTGCGTACTCTGGAGATCAGGGATTTTCTTTCGCTGTATTCAAACCTAGAATGGTAGTACTTTAACAACGCACTACTAAAATTGTATATTAAGGGCTGTTATTTCAACCTGCCGTTAACTAAAGGGAGGATTTTAACCGGCAGATAAATTTTTTTTCATTATTAGAAGTGGACAATAAGGTAGAAGTGACCGTTAAGCTCAAGGGAGGATCATCCTACCTTTAACTTTTAAAGTTAAATTTATGTTAGAACTTGCCATATTATATATCATTTTCTATATGGCAACTTCAAATATAAACAAAATGATTAAACACAACAACAAAAAAAGAGACCCTACGTTGCCACTGCGTTTAAAAAACTTGTTTAATTGACAGTTTTATCGACATTGCTCCGTCATTGTAACAACAAAAACAAGTTTAAGGTGACTTCAAAGTTCACTTTAGCTAAAGTTACCTTTAACTAAACTCAACTTTAACGGAAAGTTGTAATAATTTCCCTTAGAGTTTTTGCCAGAAATCTGTTTAGAGAAAGTCGCCGAGGAAATATTTTTCATATTTCGCTTTGTTGGAGATGTCTGACCTGGGGTTTGAACCGAGGTGTTATGTCTAATAAGCTAACATAGTACCTAATAGACTACGGCGATTTAATATAACATTCACTATTATTCTATTTAGCAGCGGCAACTTCAATGACAATTTTAAGACAACATCAATTTACATCGTAATAAATTCTTTAGATTTTTTTATTTCAGAAACTAAGGAACACATTTTTAAATTTTCACGCTTTGCCTTATTTGTGTACCGATTATATTATATAGTTAATTACAGATTTATCATATTTATATTTAACTCACAAATTAAACTATGTTTACTACGTATAGTAGAGTAAATTAGAGACCAAGAAATGGGTTAATAATTCATACCCTACACTACTAGTTTAAAACACGCAACCATTCCTTATACTTGAAAACCATAATATATAGTGTACGCCTGTGTCAACTGTATGTGGTAAACAATATATCTTTCACAACATTCGCAAACATGCACAAATAACACAGCAAAGTGAATGAAGTTTAAAGAAAAATTAATGGATGACAGGATTAACAGGGTAGCATTGTTGTTAACTTGGTGTTCTTTACATTCTTAGTTCCTTGTTAAAGTTCTCTGTTCAACTTTAACTAACAGTGTCAACAATGTTTCATTCAAGTTTCATAGTAATGCCACGTAGGGCAGTTGGAAATTTATTGCTTACAAACAACCAGGTATTTTAGTCTAAAAAGTTTTCAAACACAATTCAGGACAAATGTAAAACATATTTGCAAAGTGATGATAATTTTCTGAATAACTGAAATTGCAAAACCTCATGAGATACAAGAAATAATATACATTTTTACCTGAATTTATGACTCACAGAATCTGCAATATGTCGATAAATTACTTTTTCCGATGCTTATGACACAAGTATTAGGAATTTCGTAATTGGAATATTTCATGCAGTTGTCTTGCAAGGTACATCACAGTCTTCGTAAGACATTAGACGTTCATGCATATGCATACAGACATGTAATATATAAAGCAGAGATCAGCAATGAGTATTCAAAGAGATGAATAGATTCGAATCATACTCATAATTTCTGATACTTATATGCATTCCTACATATTTTAATATCATACTCATGCTACTCATATTCAAAGTTTGAAGTACTTATCGTACTCATACTTAACAGCACGTATGATGTTGTTTATTTCGATTCTCGTTTAATCGAGAATCAGAAAATAAGTATGTTCGCGTACGAACAGTACAATACTGACTAGAAGGTTGTGTGTTTTCTTTGCTTACTGTCTTTTTCCTTCCTCTTTTTTTGTAAATGCAACAACAACTAAGACTGTAAATTTTGATGAATGATTCCAATCACTCGAATCATTTATGAGTATTATAAGTATTATTCTAAACTAGCTAATACCCGGTGTGCTTCGCTACCCCCATCGGAATTAAATACATATCTCGTGATGCAACTGGATCACCCACCAACAAAATTGTTACGCCATTGTTGGAGTTCTGGAGTTCTATCAGCATGAATTGCGATTATGTGGTCATCTATATCAGATCTGTAGTTAAATGCAATACCTGAGTATTCATGAAAAACATTACGTCGATTCACCGCCATTCGATTATGATTTTGTTCTTTGCTGTTCTTCTTGTTGATGTTCGAATCCACTGACTTTCTACTCGTGATTCATGTTGGACTTCTGTTTCATTAGCTCGTGCTGTTGTGGTACCTTCATGTTCCAAAGGTGTCTCGGTAGCTCGTGCGGTTGTCGCATGTTGTCGAAGGCTTTCCAGACGTCTTTCACGTTCTGAAGGTGTTTCTGTGGTTCGCGATGTTTCAATACGATTTCGCTGGCATTGTAGTCGACCTTCATGTTCCAACGATGTCTCGGTAGCTCGTGGGGTTGTGGCATGTTGTCGAAGACCTTCAAGACGTCTTTCGCGTTCTGACGGCGTTTCAGAAGCTTTTAAGGCGCTCGTGGCTTTCTGAAAGTGTTTCAGTAGCTCTTGCTCTTGTGGCGCGTTGTCGTAGGCCTTCAAGGCGTTCTTCACGTTGTGATGGCGTTTCGGCGGCTCTAAAGGTTGAAGCTCGACTCCTTTCAGTCCTGAGGCAACTTTCACGTCTTCCGAACTTTCATTTGCTCTCTGGGATTGCAAACGCAATGCATTTTAGATGCTTTTATTCGGGGCATTTTTACAAATTGTTGCAAAATAAATGTCACTCAGGTAACGTTTAACTTGTTTAGAATCAAAGATTCAACTGAATTTCAAACCCGAATGCGTGTTATATTTATTTCTTTATATTTTACCTAATATGAAATCGGTTCAAGTCAAAAACCTTTTGAAGAAAATTAATGTTATTAAAATTTAACAAATAATTGTGTTTGCGTCGGTCACAGGTAATTTTTTTATGAGTTTCGCAACTACTTATTTTATTTGGGAAAAATATTGACAGTTTACATTTTATTACTTAGGTAATTAAAAGGAATGAATTCATCGCCCACTAAAATGCTTATTATAAAGTTTACCTAATGTATTTTTCAAATAAATAATAGTTTTATTAGTTACCCGTTTTTAGAAGTAAACAATAACATAAATATTACATATGTATGTACGTATATATGTTTTCCAACATAAATATTTAAATAGTATGAATTTTAGTACTTACTATCTATATGAGTTGAAAACTTCAAACTCAATAATTTAAGGGTCATATACCTTACTATTGCATATTTTAAGATATAATAATTTCTACACCCACAAATCAGAGAGGCACCTATAGCTGGAATACAAAATTGGGGACTCTAGCTTTTATAGTTTTTTTTATACAGATTTTAATAATTAGTTCATATGGAGTTTGCCGCGCCCCTAATGCTTGATAGCCCCTTTTTAACAAAAATATTGATATTGAACCTTTAGATATTCGTACAAAATTTTGGTGTACCTGTTCTGGTGTTCTAGATATGCAGATTTTAGAATTTACTTCATATGGGAGGTGCATTGTCCTCTAATGATAGGTCGCCTATTTTCGTCCAAAATATTTATATTAAAACCGTAGTTACTTGTACAAAATTTGAGGTATCTTGCTGATATAGTTTTTCCAATATATCCATTTTGTTATTATCTTACAATAGTAGGTTATGTAGTATATGTGGGAGTGGCACCTCTCTCATTTGAAATATTAACATAAAAAGTAGGAAATCGGTTCAGACGTTTAGTCGTCTACAAACTTCAAACATACAAACAAATGCACATTAATTTTTATATATAGGTGATTTCCGAGATATAAGAGGTTTTACATTTAATTCATATGGGAAGTACCACGCCCACTTTTCCTAGTCAGACCATTTTTGTCTAAAATATTCATATTGATACTAAAGTGGATTCGAAAAAATTTTAGGGCTCTAAGTGTGATATTTCATAGATATAATAATTTAATATTTTTTATATTGGAGGTGACACACCCGCTATAGCCAATCCGCCCATTTTGTTTATACTTATATACATCAAAGTCGTCCATACAAAATTCGCAGTTTATGAGATATGCGACATTAAATACTTATTGAATATGTGGGCGTAGCACCCCGCCTTCTTGAAATTTTAAAATAAAAAGTAGCCTATAATTCCTTCCAGATATACAGGAAGGTACTGTCAAAACTTCAAAATCGGTCCAGCCGTTTAGCCGTCTATAGACTTCAAACAAATAAACACACATTCATTTTTGTTTATATAGATGTAAAATTCATTAAAAAAACTACATATGTGACGTATGAGTGATATCCAATTCCATTAAGTTTTAAAAGAATATGGATATAAAGAATACGCATTATGTAGAAGTAGCATTACGACCCGCTCTCACCAAAATCTTTTTAAAAAATCATTTCTGGATAAGGGGGGCAGAAGACAGAAGGAAAATAAACACAAACAAAGAGCGTAACAATGCGTTGCTCTCACCATGAGAGCGTAAAAATGCATTCAGTTGCTTGTCAGCTTCTATTTTTGTTTTTAGGTTTTTAGCGCAGTACAATTGTTCTATACTTTTTGCTCACATATACATATTATTGGGTTAATAAGTAGATCTGAAAATATTACTAACAATTTTAGTCTAGGTTAAACATGAATGTCATAATTTTTCTCATGTCCTCTTTGTGCCGACGTCTGAGAATAAGTGATTTGAGAACAGTGTTCCCGTTTTTGGTTACTTCTAACCAAAATTGCTTATTTTTTGATCAATGTGCAGATGTGTAGATTTTTTTGGTTTTTTTCTTTTAAAAAAAACCTATTTTTTGTTTCATTTTTTATTAATTATAATTTAAACTTGAAAAAATAAATAAAACAAAAGTCTATGAATTTAATTTTGGTTATATTTTTTCTTATTTTGTGATTTTTTTCACAAATGTTGGTTACAAAATTTTTTTTCGTGGCAACACTGTTTCAGAAGAATAAATAAAAAATTAGTCAAACAACAAAAACGCACGATGAGAACAATTGAGAACATTGTTACGCTCTTGGTTTCTTTATCCTTTCCTTCTATCTTTCCTCCCGCGTCGTGAAATATTTTTGAAAAATATTCCAAAATATGCCAAAATACACATTCTTTATACTTTATTTTCTTTGGTTTTATACATCAGTAATCATAGATAGCATACTTGTAGGGGTAACTACTATGCGTATGAGTAATATATTTCAAATGCAATTAAATATTAAGTATGTAGTATGTAGCATACATGGGCATGGCCCCTCGCTCATTTGGAATCTCAACATAAAAAGTAGCCTATAACTCCTTCCAGACATACAGAAAGATACTGTGAAAATTTCAAGAAAATCGGTTCAGCCGTTTAATCGTCTATAAACTTCAAACATACAAACATACAAACAAACACACATTCATTTTTATATATAAGAAGATTTGTGAATTTGAATCAAACATATTTCGAATGTTATGAGTTTGATGTCATACTCATACTTATTGCAAATCAATGTTTTAGTGAGTACGAATGAATCAGAGTAGTTGAATTTCAATACTGTTGACTCACTCATAGTCGAAATTTTATGAGTACTTATGGGTAACGAAAAAGGGATTCATTGCTGATCTCTGATATAAAGTTTAAGTTAAAAATAATAAACCACAATACTTTAACTAGTTCGAAATCGTGTTAATCCAAATCACAGTTTAGTTTGTATTGTAAATTATTAGACGGACGGATTTTTGAAAACACGGCAACATACATAACCTTGACATAACAGGAGTTAAGATATGTGTGTGAGATATGATTAAAATTTTTCGCGTTCAAATTTCCCCAGGACTTCTCTGGATGGAGTGCGTCTGAAGTATCCATTGGTCATAATGTCCATATAAATAATTCAGAATTTGACTCATGGCATGCAATATGCTGAATTTGAGGACAGCTATGATTTGCGACGTACACCTGCGGCTTAAGAAAATATCACAAGAAACAGTCTATCAAGATCATAACATAGGATTTCGGTGCTCAGTTCACATAACTTCCATGTAAGATGATTATGCCCGTTGTTCGTGGAAAATATCCAACGTGACATTCTGTTGAAATCGCATGTCGTTAGCGTCCAGATTATTCAAGTTAGGGCAAAAGAAGTTGGCAATCATCGCCCTATAGTCCTCGTCGTTGACAATGAAGTCTTGGCCAACATTGTTCTTAAACAAATGTGGACCGATGACGCCACCAGCCCAAATTCTCAAACCCAACTTTCGCGGGTTACATTAGACGTTTTTGGATCTCACGTTGGTTGGTATGGTCCCAAATGCAACAGTTAACTTTATTCATGTGAAGTCGCAGTGTCTAGTAGGTAGTGTGTTGGCTTATTAGACGAAAGTCCCGAGTTCGAATCCCAGGTCAGACATCAAAATGAAATATGAAAAAATATTTCTTCGGCGACTTCCTCTCAGCAGATTTCTGGCAAAAACTCTGAGAGTAAAAATTGCCATGAAAAGCTTCTCAAAAACTCTGTCGTTCGGAGTCGACTTTAAACTGTATGTCCCGCCACTCATGTATAAAATTAACGCAACCAACATGAGTGGTGTTGAGAAGCTAGGCCATAATCCTGACTGAAGGGTTGGAATGGCCAATTATGTATGTATGTATGAACTTTATTCATGTACCTTTTAATCCGGAAATGGACTGCATTGCTCCAGACCATTTTGCAATGCAAGTTAGGGTCAGTGGCCAACTACTTCAGACCCCATTCAGCGAACGCATGACTTTATGTGTGGATGTCAGTGGTATTTTGTCAAAATAGACTTAATAAATGACAGCTAATGTGGCAGATGTATCTTCAACAAGATAGCCGTTGTCAACTGTTAAAGTTTGAAAGTTTAATTACATAATTTCCCATTAAAGAAAACGAAAATGTCATATTTTCAGTCATCATCGTTACAAAATGCCGTAGTTTGGATTATTAAGAGAGAGATTCTCTTTGTCGTCAAACAGTTATCTTCTCTAATATGACTATTTTTGCTCATGTTAAAACCGCCTCCTTGTTAGGTTTTTGTGGTTGTAGTAGAATTTTTGTTGGTTTCCGTTGCCAGCATTCGAATGGAAAATTGGTAAAGGTCATTTGAAGTTGTTGCAGTTGCTATTGCCTTTGTTGCTTTTGGCCACTAGGCCATACCAGGAATATGTACAGCGTTATTCCACAATAATTTTGTATTTCACGCAAGCATATCGTTAATGCATACATAGGAGTGCGAATATTTCATTTACACTGCCGGGCAGTTGCTGCTGTAGCCACTGATTTGTCGCTATCATGGAGTTTAGCTTGAATTAACCGATATTAGCCTTCTGACAACATCACATGCTGTAATGACGCTGTAATGCTTGGAAATTAATTGATAAGGTATGACTACAGGTAAATTGTTGCAATAGGTGTGGCTTTATTACGCAGGGCTTTTTCATACTCTTGAAAGCACCAATCGCACAATTTCAGGCAAAGGTTCTAAGCGTAACTAATTTCTGTGAAATATGTATATTGTTACGAAAATGAAAACATCGTTCAACATTAACATGATTAACACAGGCTACACTAAAAAATGCAACAAATTTGCAACAAGTAAACCAACAACATCGGTATGAAAGAAAAGGGGATAGACAAGTAGGCAAGAACGCAACCACATGCAATGTGAACAAAATACACAAACAACAATATAGTCGCAATAGAGTTCTCGTGAAGGGGAACACACGAACATTCTATGTACTTCAAGAACCCTCAGCAGACTGATTACGTGGGCATAGAAAAAGGCAAGACAAAGCAGGCAAGGAGTAGTAAGAATTCAGTTATCGTGTGAAGACGCGTTGCGTTTGAAGTGAACAGTCGTGGTTTGGAGATCGCCGTTGAAAAAATCTGCGTTGTAAGCAAAGAAGAATAGCGAACATGAAATTATTGTTATATACGTCAAGTTGTAAACAGTGGCACACAAAAGTAGTGCAATCAACGAACTCATATTTTAGACGTTTTTAAAAATCCTATTTTTATTCCCTAGTAAACATCATATTGGTTTTAGAAGAAAATAATATTTCAAGAGTTTCCAAAATATGCAGCTTAGTTTGTTCTACTTTTTTTCTGTAGAATTTTGAAGGCAACAGTAGATCAAGGTGTATGCCAAAATATTTCACAGGCGGTGTATGAGCCGCTACTTGTTTATTTATGCGAACTACTGTACATGTTTCCCTCGGGAATGTGAATGTTATGTGAACATAACGTACAAGTAAACCTAAAACAAGCAAAAAGATTGAGGGAAAACAGTAATTAAATTGTTTCTCACTCGTACTAATAGTACGATTGACATCAAATGAATTTTAAAAGATGAGAAAATCTAAACTATTTTAGGGCAACAGCAATGGTTAACTACAAATGACTGAAAGAAGAACGAAAGAAAGTCACATTTTAGCATATATTAAAAATTGCAATGAACAAAAACTAAAGGAAGAAATAATGAAATCTTGATATCAAAAACACTAATCATCTACGTAAGAACTTCAATTGAATTAGGTTGCCTTCACTCGCACACCATATATGTAAGTAAATGCAGTAAATATTTGAAACCAGGTAGTGAATTGCATGTATAGTGGAATGTTTAAATTTAAACCCGAATTGTCTATCATTACCAGTTTAGCCTGCTCGCAAAATTTGACTAACAAATTATTGATACACATCTCGAATATTTTGCTAATATTCGGTAGCAAACTTATCGGACGGAGGTTCCTAATATTACTAGTATCCTTATCCTTCTTAGGTAAAATCACAACTTTCGCAGTTTTCCAAGCTCGTGGAGAATATGAACAATTGAGCATATTATTAAAAAGAGCACAGTACTTATATCTAATTTCCCTCGGGATGTTTTTCAATATAAAGTTTGGTATGTTATCCAATCCCGAGGATAGTTTTCCCCGTAAATTGTCAAAAATATAATCAATTGAATCCCTTGTTATAAAAAAGTTCCCTGTGGAAGAACCATACAAATCATTGGCTCTTTTATCCGCACCAAATGTGGTGATGGTCGAATGACTTCTTTCATATTCATTTTTTAATTCCAAAAATTCAAGGAAGCAGTCATCCACATTTTGGTGTACACTGTTATCCATATCACTCTCATTATAAGAGTGAACAGATTCAAGAAATGCGCCAATTACGTTCTGAATTTGATCTTTATTCCTTAAAACGAATTTGTTACTTCCTACTTCTCTTTCCAGCTCTCCTGCAACTATATCAGCACTTTCCAGTAAATTACCCTCATCCTGATTAGCACATCGATACTAACAGATTGAGAGTGTCTAAACTGCTTTCTAACTTCTTCAAACATGTGAGATGTGTTCCTATTGTCCATGCCAGTTAATTTTCTTCGAAAATAATCATTAACAGACAGAGAAAGATTCTCCTGAATTAATTTTCTAACTAGCTTTAATTTTATCTTCAACAAATTCCGCTCAGTTGGTGTCAAAAATATTTCCAATCTGTTATATTGCTTTATCTTGCTCAAAATACTGCTTTTCTCCGAATGTAATCTCCTTGTAATATTATTTGTAAATTTCGAGGTTGAATCTGAGACACTAAGTTTTGGGACTGATTTTTCCATAGCAGTATTAATGAACGTGTTCAACTTAAGAAGAAAATAGTCAATTTCGGAGTTAGACAGATTCCTATCGTTCGGAACTTTGTCATTATCATTGTAATCCTTCAAAATACTACTTCTAAATTTTTTGCACTTAGCACCCTTATAATTCAGCCGATAACTGGGCGAAGCCCTGAAGAAGGCAAGGGGGTGGTCATTATCAGTTCCTAGGACCCGTATTTGAATAGCGTTATGATCGCTGTCATAATCTAAAGTTTTCAAGCAATTGAGACTATTATTTTCCCCATGTATTTTCAAACTGGAGTCAGCAATACATACATATGTCCAAGTATGACCTTCCTCTTGGGAAGGATGGTTCAACCGAAGTATAAAAACTACATCTAAAATCAAATTCATTACATAGCAGACAATCTTTCAAAATATTCCCCTTTGTATTACGAGACTCATTACCTCAGTCACTATGCCTACAGTTGAGGTCTCCAGCTAGAATGTAATAGTTTTCAGGATTGTTCAGGTCTAGAATTTGAAAAAGTTTCAGAAATTCCCCTTTGAAAAAATTGTCATTATTACCCGAAGGATAATATGCCGCAATTATAAATAGAAATGTACTCGCAACCAAAGGAATCTTAAGAATACATGTTTCCAGACATTGAAATAAATTTATTGAGTTACTATTGAAGTACTCATATTTTATATTCTCTCTAATTAATAGTGCAGTACCTCCACCTCTTTTAGCATGTAATCTATCCTTCCGTACAGTATTATAACCTTTAAATTAATTTTATGTTTAACATTTAATTTAGTTTCATTTAATAAGACAATATCTGGTTTATGGAGATCTAAGAATTTACTCAAATCATATCTCCTGCTTAAACCTATTAAAGAGTTTACATTGATTTCTAGTAAATTTAGTTCTAGTATATTATAGTCCTCCATTATTACGTTTCAAATATTAGTTTCCTAACAAAGAGTAAATGGTATGGAGTATCGATGCTTGTAGATAAACTTGCTTTTGTTAATTAATGATTTGGTTAGTAAGATTCTGCATTACATTTTTCAGTTCTTTTAATGGTATGTTAGTATTATTTATACTTCTATTAGTATCGTTTCTCAAAACGCTTGCAAATGTCACATTTGGTTGTATAGTAGACGCATATATTGTTCCTTTTGACCTATTTTGAACAAGTCGTTGCTTTTTAGTTCTAAGCTTCTGTTGGATTTCCTTGTACTTCTCATATCCTTTATGCGAAGCTGGATGTCCATATTTATTGCATAAAATGCAAAATAGTTTTTCTCTCTCCACATTAGGAATTTCATTTAGGGGACATTTACCAAATTCGTGCTGCTCTTTACATTTCACACATTTTGTTGCTAAAAAACACATTGAAGCGCTGTGGTTAAAACCTTGGAAGTTTCTGCACTGGGTAATTTCAGGTTTCCTTAAGGTCTCCCAACGAATGCATCTATAAATTAGCCCCCTTATTGACCTCAATTCACTAACTTTACTCTCGTTACTTCATTGAACTATAAATATTGGCAAACTATAACCATCCATAGACGATTTTTAGTCGTAAATTTACTAACTTTGATAAATTTTATGTTTTCATTTTCATGTTTTTTAAGTTCATTTAAAATTATTGTAGGGTCTGTATTACTACTTAAACCTTTTAACAAATAGGTTTTTGCTTTTGAGTCTTTGGGTGTGAATGTATAAAACTTTGTTTTGGTTTTTTGTAAATAAGCTTTGACTCTAGTATAGTCAATAAGCGTAGACATTAACAATGCTAGTTTTTGCTTCTAAATTCTTTAATTTTAAACTGTTTAATTTTGAGTCCATTAGTAATAAACTCAATGAGTTCATTAGGATCCACATCATAAATATTGAGTGGTGGAATATTTTTGTAATTTTGACTCAGTTTGTTTGTTGTACTTTCAATGTTTAAATTGCTTTCTTCTCTTGAATTAATATTTTGCGAACCGTTAGGCGATGTACTTTGTGAGTTTATATTGTTGTTATTTTGTACATGTTGTTCGAATTTTTTTAAATATTCTTCACTGCATTCTATGTCATTGTCAAGAATAGAGTAATAATTATTACATATTTGTTGTTTTGCCATTGTTTCATTGTTTACACTGTTTTTTCTTTTTAATATTCTTTTGTTATTTTCACTTGAATTAATAATAATAATGTTTTTGTTATTTTTATCTGAGTTTTGAGCTGAGAGCTCACTCATTGCTATTAATTTAGTTTTTAGAGTCTCTTTCTCTTTTTAGACAATGATTAAATTCAATAATTAATAAATTTGCAATCCAAAAATATATTTTCACAATAAACACTATGCCAAATCGCAAAAAAGAACTTGTTTGCCGCTAAACGTCCGTTTATCATGACAGACACGAAAAAAAAACGACCCTGTCCTAAATATTTACCAAAACTTCACATACTAGTACATATGTACATACATAATTGGTTATTACAATCCTTCAGTCAGGATTACTACCTAGCTTCTCAGCACCCCTTATGTTGTGTGTGTTAACTTTATACATGAGTTGCGGGACCTACAGTTTAAAGTCGACTTCGAAAGACAGATTTTAGAGAAACATTTTCATGGCAATTTAATTTGCTCTCAGATTTTTGCTTGAAATCTGCTGAGAGAAAGTCGCCGAAGAAATATTTTTATATATTTCGTTTTGTTAGAGAGGTGTATGGTGTTTGAACCGTGGTCTTACGTCTAATAAGACAATGCACTACCTACTAGACTACGGCGATTGCACTTCACATATTAAACTATTTTATTTTACCATGATTGTTATGCTTACTTATAATAGGGTAATTTCCAGCCTCTCTTCTCTTCCAATTCTTTGCTTAGGTATAACAAGTTCATCACGAACTAGGGCCTTCAACAAATTAAAAAGAGTCAAAGTGCCGATTTCTTGTTGTTAAAACAATTCACGAATTTTGTAATAGCATTAAATTAGTATTTTTTTTTATTGCAAATACACAAATTTTACTTCAATTTGATTTAAAAAACTAACAAATTGAGAACAACAGCGTTCCGTTTTGTTTACGTCTTTATATACATTCTTCGTTGACAGATGTTACGTCTTTAGCACGTCTATAACTACACAAACGTATCTAGGTTAATGTAGGGTTCATTTTTCCAACTTCTACGCTTGGCTAACAGAACCTTTATTTAATTGAAGCACGTTTTGTAATACAATGTTTTATTTAATAAAAATTATATTTTATCGTTTGTTTATATGTAAACTTTTAGTATTTGTATTAACTTTTTTCCTAATGCTTTCAGGACGAAGTACAGTCATCTAGTGAGGAAAAAAGCTTACTCTGTATAGGATGGTTTAAATTCGATAAACGTATATTGCAAAGCATTCATGCCGGACAATAAATTTATGCATGGATTGACTAAAATTTAGGATATAATTGACGTCTGAAAAACGCCTTTGTAAGGATTTATATCGTCGCACTACTTATACGTTACGTTTCCTTTTAAGTCCGGATTTTCCATGGACCAGGTCAATATTTGGAACCCGATGTTAAAAACCAATACGATAAAGTTATTGAGGAACACATGACTAATATTTTGCCAAACCCAGTAACTATTTTTTTTAAGCCTGCCGTTTTTAAGCCTGAGAACATATTCACAAAGCTGAGTGTAGTTTTCATTGGCCTTGTACTTATAGTCTAATATTTTGCACACTGGTTCAATTTTATTTTTCTTAGTTCTCCGTAAATATAGAAAATTTATAGAAAAATTTTAATTAGACCAAATTAGACCCCGTTTCAAAGGATGTTGTTCCACCAAAGCTCTAAGGACACTAAGATTTTGAAATAAACACAATTAAATTTGGTATCAATTGTGACCCTTATTTGACCTGCATAAAATGGCTGATGATAGCGAGCCATCTAGTGTGGAAACGATTCGTAATCATGAAGAGATAATTTATTCGAATCACCCGAATCATTTATGAGTATAATAAGTATTTCTCTAAATTTATTAATCTGAATGAGTAGACGTATGGATTAAACTTATTTAGAATGTTATGAGTTTGATGCAACGTTGTACCCATACTCATTGCAACCTGTACTTAGAAATCAATGTTATAGTGAGTACGAATGAATCAGAGTAGTTGAATTTCAATACTGTTGACTCACTCATTCTCAAAATTTCATGAGTACTTATGCGTAGCGAAAAAACGATTCATTGCTGATCTCAGGTAGGCAGCTAAAGTAATAGTTGCTAATACTCCATGTAGCACATGGAGTTGAAAAGATGATTACCAGTACAGCGAATGGATTAACAACCCCCGTTGAGTTAATTTTAGGTGAAGTGCGTCAAAAATGTCAAATTTTCTATAACTGACGAAAAAATCAGTCTCATTTTGGCTGATGCTAGAAAAAGTCTAACGAGCCAAATAGCAAAATCTCGGTGAATAGTTCACATCGCATCCATATGAGATGATCATGCCTTAAATTACTCGTACGGTATATCCAATGTGACATGAACTGTCCTTTTGAAACCATATATCTTTGATGTTCAAGTTATCTAAATAAGGCTAAAATAAGTAGGCCTATAGTGCTCGAAGTTAACAGAATGGCCGATGTTATTCTCAAGGGTATACGGACCACTGACGTCTGCAACCCAAAACCCACACCAATCAATGACTTTTTCAGGATACATTGGACGTTCTTAGATCTCAGGCTGATATGTATCGTCACAAATACCACTACTTTGTTTTTTCACGTACCCAGTCATTCAGAAAAGGGCGCCTTCGCTGAGGTAGATTTTTCGATTCAAATTAGAACCAATTGTCAACTGCCCCTATTCAGCGAATACATGTTCTTCTGTTCCAGGTTGAATTTCAATGAGTTGATTTTTGTATGGGTACAGTTGTCGCCGTAGTCCAGTAGGTAGGTGTTGGCTTATTAGACATAAGGCTACAGTTCATAATAAAGGAAATATAAGAAAATATTTCTTCGGCGATTTCCTCTCACCAGATTTCTGGAAAAATCTCTGAGAGTTAACAAAATTGCCATGAAAAAGTTTCTCAAGAAATATTGAAAATGTTGCTTGAACTTGAAATATCCTACATATATACTCTGTTTATAAATACACATATTCAATGTCAAATGAACTCATGTCCAAAGTGTCTAAAAGTGAAGATTGCAAATGCAATGAACAAATTTGTTTATGTATGTATAGGTTATGTTACAGGTTATGTATGTATATGTATATAGAGATAGTTTCTGTTTATTGTGTTTACCACCCTGTTTTAATTAATTAACATAACATGACAGCTTAAATCATTGTAATTGTGTTAATTGAGAAATGTTTATATTTGTCATTATTGTGGTGCATATTATAAATTTTTTATTTTACTTTTTTCTTGCATAATAACCCACACAAAATAAAAATATTTGTACACGCTGCCTAATTGTAATGTTTAATGGTAAATGCTATAAAAATAATATAATGGTCACATGAATTGTCATGTATGTTCATAAATTTGTAATAAAATCTTTTTGCGGCTTCCATACGTATAAATAAGAATTTATTTTGAGTACAAACATAAATTTAACATGATTTTAATTTTTTGTGTTCATTATTTTTATTGCATAACCATTTGAGAAGATGTTGATAATATCGTTGTCCGATTTAGGACATTTTTTTTATAAAAAAACGTTGTAACATCGTTTAACATTAAAATGATAAACAAAATATACAAGAACAAAAATCATAAGTATGAAAGAAAAGGGTTTATACAAGTAAGCAAAAAGGCAACAACACACAACGTGAACAAAATACACAAAAACAATGAAACCGCGATAGAGTTTTCGAGAAGGCGAAACCCCGAGCGTTCTATTTCAACAACCTTCATCAGACTGATTACGTGAGCATTTAAAAAGGCATTCAGTCAGTCTTGTGTGAAGACGCGTTGCGTGTGAAGAGAACAGTCGTGGTTTGAAGATCGCCGTTGAAAAAATCTGCGTTGTAAGCAAAGAATAATAGCGAAGAAGCAATTATTGTTGTATTCGTCAAGTTGTATACGACGGCACACAAAATTGTGCGAACAATAAAGAATTTAATTGAAATTAAACACAAACTTTTTTTTATTTTGTTTGCAATCAACGAACTCATATTTTAAACGTTTTTAAAAAGGTAAAAATTTAACAATATTATGATTTTATATTATTTCGAATACAATATGTACAGTATATACGTAAGTATTTTAAAAAATTAATGCATGGCCGTGCTTATAAGGGGGGAATTCTTGTATCGAAATCCCGTACTAGAGAGCAAATACCACTCTCAGTGGCACAACTGACACCGCGTTCGATGGAATGCCGGCTGGTCTGAAAGGACTTTTATCATCTTCTATAACTGAAAAAAGTTGAACTTTACTCAAGTATATAGATCCCCAGCAGATATTATGGGCATAGTCAAGGATCCTACAGTAGCAATAATTACACCGGGAGGCAGTTCATTTATTTCACTGAGTCCTGCACCAGGCGGAATTAGTAGAAAAAGAGCGTTAAGAATTACGAAAAGTGAACATTGGTAGGTTTTCTCTCAGGAACTAATTATCTGAGATTGCGTTGCTTCAGTTGTTTACATCTTCTGGGTAGGAAGAGTGTCGCCGCGACCTCGAGAAGAATGAAATCATAAAGGACAGTCTATGGGATTGTATTACGTGTCCAATTTTTTCTACTAATTTTTCCAATAAATCTGCCGTATGACGTTGATGGTGAATGTTGGCTTTAAAGGGTTCAAGAGTTGCCATTTTATCATCATAACCCAATGACTCAACATATCCCCCTAAAAAACGTATTGTTAGTGATTAGGACCAATTTTGGAAAGATTATTGTCACAAAGCGGGCGCATAAAAAACATTTTTTAGATAAATTTTTGTGCAAATATGTGGTACAATTTTTCGCATTTATAACCGGGATATGCTTAAGAGCGGGCTGCGTTTATCGAAATAGTTTCAAAAATTTAGAAGCAAAATCAAGATTGCATAAATTTCAGTACTACTAAAAGGGGAATAATTATATTCAGGGAGCACTGTATAATTAAAAACATTTTTCTTCTGATTATGTTAAAATAATATAATATGTATGGAAATATGATATAAGAGGACAGAACCTTATAATCCATTTTTGATCATTTGTCCTAATGTATTCACAACTTTATTTTGAGTTTCAAGTTGAAATAAAAAAATTATTCAAATATGATTTAAATAGTATTTACTTCATATTATTTTTTAATAATGTAGCACCCCACTTTCCTTTGAAAATAGTTTAAAAAATAATAATATTTATTTTTTTTATGTTATTTTCACTAATTTGAATTTTAATGTGTTGCTGTTATGTAAAATGGTTAATATTTTGAAGACGCTCTGATGCGTACCACGCAAACAAGACTCCTTATTGCGCTCTAGTGGCACGAGAACCTTGAAACACAAGCCACATTGTGACGATGAATAAATAGATGTCGATACGGTACCATCACTAGTGTGAACTTTTACCCTCTCCTGCACACGGTCGGGAAGCCTTAAATAAAAATATACCAGCGCTGGAAGCTCTGCTAGATTTAAGTTCGCTGAACATGGTAGTGGGAGCCGAGCTCTGCAGGATATAGTTAGGATAACGGGAGAAGTCTAAATTTAAAGTCTAAAATTAAATTCATCAGAGGATTTCGTGACTTAAGGAATCGAGTAACTGACAACTCCATTCTTAATTGTACCCTGGTCAAAACCAGTAGACTCCATGATTTTAGTAAATGCTTCGCAACAAGTATAACAAACGTGATTGGAGCGAAATGATATTCTTTTGAAAATGTTACCATTTTGTGGAACACCGATAGCACAGGAACAGGAGCAGAACTTTTTGTTCCCAGAATGAATTATTCTAAACCATCGAAAGATGTGCCCAATTCAACATGGCTGAAAGATACGAAGAACAGTATATATTTAATAGTGCTCATTCGAGAACTAGGTTCCTACGCTTTTAAATTGAAGTCAGTCTGGGGAAGCTAAATCGGAGTTGCTTGTGGGAATTTGTGCAAAAGTACAGTTTATTTTTCGATAACGGTACATATGGAAACTCGAAATGATATGTTGTTATGGATTTGTTAGCGCACCTACATTTGTGAACACTACCAGTCATTAAAAATTATATTGTTATTCGCATTAAATATAATTGATTTTACTTTCTGTTCTTAAAAGTTTAATATTTCGTTGCTATAGTAAACTATTAAATCAAATACAAAAAAGATTTAACACTTATTTATAAAATTAAATGCAGTAAACGCCGATTTGTTTACTGCCGTTCAACACGATGAATTTTGAACTTCTCCTTATATTACTTAATTTCAGTTTCACAAAGTTTTGCACAGCGTTTTTTTTATGAAGTCTTGAGAACTCGTAATTAATCCCATGAAAGAATGTTACTTTTTTTAGTCAGCGAATACGGAAAGAATTAATATTTTAAGTTAAAATTGCGGAATTTTATTTTTTTGTTTGGTCAACTTTCTGCTCCTAAAGATATGAGGATAATTGATTCCTTGTTTGCTTATCCACTTATACGAATGGACTTAATCTTCTCATGATTATTTAAGTTGCTACGTTAAATATCTAGACAGTCGATGCTTAGTTTCATAAAAAACAGAATTAAATATACTGTTTAGTTTAAAAACTGTTGGAAAAAATTCCGTATATTGTTTAACATGATACGGACGTTGAAAATGATTACTTCCTATTTGGAACACGGAAATTAGAAGCCATTTCTACGTTATTCAACCAATGTGGGCGATGTTCGCAAAACAACTAACTTTTGATATTATAAATCACAAAAAGGCATGCAGTCTAGTTAAATTTCTCTGTTTAAAGTCTGGCACAACATTAAAAGAGTACAATAATTTAACGTAATGTTGGGCGGAACTTTAAGAGAATTCTTAACAAAGAGAATCAGCTTAATTACATACAGTAAATGTAACATAGCTGTTCTCTCTTGCTGTTTATTGAGAGCTAATTTTAACCATTATGACCAGAAAAATGTTATTTTCCTTACTAATTTTCCAGACTTCTTTATTTTAACAGCATCATATGAGTCATTGAATGTGTATCAGGGTATGTACTACGTTAAATGAATTGTTGCTTAATGTTAGGAAACAAATATAATGTATTTGTAGGGAAAAGTAATTGTGAAAATTTTTCTTTTATGAATATTTTTAGACAAAAGAAGAGATAGAAATCTATGGGCTTTAGATTTTTAAAGTAGGATTAACACTGTTTTTAATTCACCAGTAGCTATAGGACAGTTGGAATATAGGGAAGATGATGCAATATTCCAATAAAGTAATGATCCGAAACATAAGTCGGAACTAGTTCAAACTTGAAGAAAAGCAGAGATCAGCAATGAATCGTTTTGTATTATTTAGCAACTATTACTTTAGGTGCCAACCAGAGCTCAGCAATGAATCGTTTTTTCGCAACCATTAGTACCCATGAAATTTGAGTTTGTGTGAGACAACAGCAATTCACCTACTGTGATTCATTCGTACTCACTACAGCATTGATTTATAAGTACAGGTTGTAATGAGTATGAGTACGACGTTGACAGCAAACTCATACCATTCGAAATATGTTTGATTCATACGTTTAATTATTTCGATTCATAACTTTAGAAGAATACTTATAATACTCATACATGATTCGAGTGATTCGAATCATTCATTAAAATTTAGAGCCTTATTTGTTGTGGCATTTACAAAAAAAGAAGAAGGAAAAAGAAAGCAAGCAAAGCAAACACACAACCTTCTAGTGAGTATTGTAGTGTTCGTACGCGAATCATACTTATTTTGTGATTCTTGTAAATATTGCGTAAAGGAGAGTCGAAATCAACAACATCATGCTTAAGCCGAAAGTCCATATCATCCGTTTCATGCGACCTTGCGTTACATGCATGAAGAAGAATAAGAATAAGACATTTGGAATACAAAATACACAATACAGCATAGCGTTGAGCGTTCACAAACAACCAAGAGTATTCAATACAACATATGCATATATTTATGTATTATTATTATTTAATAATATTATTTTTGATTTTAATTTTTTCACTTCTTTTAATTAATTGTTTGGCACTTAAATTTTTCATTTGCAAATGTTTTGATTTCAAACATAAAACAAACAAAAAGTAATGCAATTTAAATAACGGAACTTTATATTAACTTCACTATGCGAAACAAAAAAGAAAATGTGAAATAAAATGTGAAATCAAAAGGAACTACATACATATGTGTATATACGAATAAAGAACAAAGCAAGTTTGCGAGTGCATACATCAAAGTGTGAACCCACACCCGATCGTTTTTCCCCTCTCTCTCCTACAAACTCAAGAGTTTTCAAATTAGTTTGCAAACTAATTTGAACGTGCAAAAGGCGTCTATTAATATACATGTATAAAGGTTTAATTTCCATGTTTATTTTTGAAGTTGCCATATCGAATATAATATGGCAAGTTAAAAGATAAAGTGAACTTTAAATGTTAACATTTAAAGGTAGGATGATCTTCCCTTTAGCTTAACACTCACTTCTATCTTATTGGGTACTCATAATAATGAGTTAATATCCTCCGTTTACTTAACGGCAAGTTGTAATAATGGCCCTTAGAAACTCATGTTAATAATATGTATTTGATATATTATTTTGTCAGTACGATTAGGGTTAAATAAGAACATAAGAAGTTACTGATTCTCAATCATTGTTCCTATTTCCTATCGAGCACCACTGGGGCTGTTAATTTTCAGCTAAACAAACAAACAAAAAGGGTTGTCAGGATCGCTGTTTTTATTCTAAAGTTTACTCCAATATTGGAAATTTATTGAATCGATAATGCGAATCGCTTAATATATAAAAATGAACTCCATTTTTTCTTTCAGGCATCATTTTCATATAAGTTATTAATATTATTAATATAACATAGAATAACCATCTTTAGCTTGTAGTCGCCGTAGTCAAGTAGGTAGTGTGTTCGCTTATTAGACGTAAAGCTCGGGTTCGAGCCCCAGGCCAGACATCAACACGAAATATGAAAAAAATATATGTTCGGCGACTTTCTTTCAGCACATTTCTGGCAAAAACTCTGAGAGTAAATAAACCTAACATGGAAAAGTTTTTCAAAATCTGTCGTTCGGAGTCGACTTTAAGCTGTAGGTCCCGCCACTCAAGTATAAAAATAAGGCACACAACTTGAGTGGTGTGAGACGTTAGGCCGTAATCCTGACGAAAGAGTTGTAATGGTCAATTATTTATGTATGTATGTATGTATCTTGAGCTTAACTCAACTTTTATTAATTTTAAAATTAATCAAAAATTCAAAGGGAATGAAATGACTACCAAGAAATAAATGATGAATCCTAGAAGCCTAAAAACACACATTCGCCATACAAAAAATTAATTTGCCATATTACGTCTTAGTTTGTCATAGTAATTGCAAAAAGAAAATGGCAACAAAGCCATAAACTAAAACAAAAAAATAAAATCATTTCATCATTATAAAGAGTAAAGTATTGTTTTTGAAAATACTTGTAGCGCTCTGATTAATTTCATTTTGACGTGTTTGTGGCAAAACACATGTTCGCTTATACAAAGCTAAGCCTATTGCTTCCTAAAAATTTTAACATAAAAAATTATTCGAATAAATTTAAACTCCATTAAGAAAGGAAAAAATACTGAAATAATATTTTTACCCACATCGCTTTACTTTTTTCTTTTTGTTGTTTTTTTTTTTGTTACAACTTGAAGTGATTTATGTTGCATTCTATCTGTGGCTATAATTTATAATACATTAGTAATAATATTTTAAAATATAGCGAGAGACTTAACCCTTAGAGTACGGAGTGGGGTACCTTAGATTCCCCAATCTTAGTTTTTCTTTAATAACTTCATAAATAATTTTTTTTTTGTCTTTCTCCCTTGAGGTAATCTAATTTTATTTTGAATACTATTAAAAACTTAAAATTGGCATTTAAATATCAACCTGTTTGTAATTGGAAGGTAAGTTTTTTGTTCGGTGTATCCAAGTTACCCCAATTTGTACCTTACGTTAAAAACTTTCATCGTTTTTTTTTTGGAACTAAAAATGGAAAACTAAAAAAAAACTATCCCAGCAACAGATGGAAAACTATAAAAATGACAGTGAAGAGGATCCTAGCGATATAGAATTAGATTTTGACAGAGACAATTCTAATTATATAGGTAGTAATTATGTAAGTGAAGATAGTGAAACGGCAGACGAAATTGAAGAAGAACAAGCAAAAGATATTCTTCCGGATATTGATGAAATTGAAAATGATGTTGCTTTTCCTTTGAATGGGGAGTATTGCACCGCTAAGTCTGGCAGAGTTTCGTCTTTGAAGCCATTTCCATAGACGCGTAGGTTAGCATGTAATATGGTAAATGTTACCCCTGGAGTAACTAGTTACATGAGTGACGCTAGCAAAATTGATGAAATATTCAATCATCTTATAACACAAACTACCAAAAAGAAAACCTGTCTTCATACTATCGAAGAAGCCAAAGGAGCGTTTGAAAACTAAACTGAATTGAATGCATTCCTTGAAGTACTTATAACAGCTGGAGCTCTACATTAATTAAAATTAAAAACTGAAAACTAATAAAATAATAATTTTTATTTTCAAAATAATATTTTTAGTTATTTTTCGCTAGCATATAAACAACAAAAGCCCATTTTTCTTTGGGGACATTAGTGACTCTAAGGGTAAAGTAAAAAGATTAGTGAGTCTTTTATAAAAACTTCTTCTAGTTGAATGTTTTATTATTGAATTATATTATTGGGAAAATTTTTAGTGTGACAAGAAACTGCTTTCAACATTTTTATGTTTTGATTTAAGATACATATAGCAACGTTAAATAATATATTTCGCTTTATATAAAACCAATTGTCAGAAAAATAGAATATTGGAGATACTATGATGAAGTCGCCGTAGTCTAGTAGGTAGTGTGTTGGCTTATTAGATGTAAAAGCCGGGTTCGTATCCCAGGTCAGACATCAAAACGAAATATGAAAAAAAAATATTTCTTCGGCGACTTCCTCTCAGCAGGTTTCTGGCAAAAGCTCTGAGAGTAAATAAAACTGTCTGCTTGTTTACGGATAGTAGTCGTCGTAGTCTTACAGGTGGTGTGTTCGCTTATTAGATGTAAAGCCCGGGTTCGAGCCCTAGGCCAGACATCAAAACGAAATATGAAAAAAAATTTTCTTCGGCGACTTCCTCTTAGTAGGTTTCTGGCAAAAACTCTGAGAGTAAATAAAACTGTCATGAAAAAGATTCTCAAAAGCCGTCGTGCGGAGTCGACGTTAAACTGTAGGTCCCGCACTCATGTATGAAATTAACGCACACAACATGAGCGGTGTAAGAAGCTAGGCCGTAATCCTGACTGAAGGGTTGTAATGGCCAATTATGTATGTATGTATGTAGATATGATGCTATATTACAATTTAATAGGTAGGAATTGAGAAATATTGAAAGATTATTTTGTTAAAGTTATTTGCTTACTTTAGGTTGTTTTTGTATCACGTTAGTTGAGGCGTGAATTCATTAGAACGTTGCATGTTTTCTCGAGCGTATTTAGTTTTTTCTCGTTTCACCCATAGCTAAAAGGCATGCATTATGGTCATCTATTGCCATGAAAACTTTGCAATAGTATTATTTCTTCACGTGGACAAAGTAAAACTCAGGCATTAAATTAATGGAAATTTTACATAACTTTAGAAAAAAATTTTATTTAAATAAGACCAATATTTAAAAAATAAAAAAAAATATTAACTGTAATGTTTTAATACTTACGGACTTAACTTACATAACATAAAGCCGCCTTAGTCTAGAATAGAAACTGCAGTTACAAAAATAATTTAAAGGAAACAAATTTAAAACAACAATTTCTATAATAAATACTTTTATTTCTATTAATTTTAGACATGTTCTTCGTCGTTCGACTTGATATTAAAGAAAATACTTCTACTCATACAGGCAAAATTATCAAAAGTGCATATCCGTTATGGATTGTTGAACAAGAATACCAGATACTTACATATACCACAAGTATGTTTAAATTATAACATTGCAGAAAGGAAATTTTCTAATTTCATAATTTATTAATTAAATACATAAAATTAACAATGAAACATTATTTCTTGTGTATAAAATAAATACCAATTTGACAATGATGATAAATATGTAAATATGTATTGAGTTATCTTATTTAATATTCATGCAACATTAACGGCATAGTCAGAGCTGTGAGACTTTCATTTGTTCTACACATATGTACAAACAATATATGTTTTACAATATATGTATGTTTTATTCCAAATTGCAAAAAGAATTTTGAATTGTTTCAAAGCCAGTTCTTTCAGACCAGCAGATTTTTCTTCAAATTAGAGATTTAATGGGCAGTTTAGTGTCCATAAACAAGGTATCAATTATTGTTCTCTTTGTGAAGAGTATATTATTCAAAATGGGGTCTAATCACCGCTGTCGATATCGAGCTACTTTAGTCGAATAATTTTATTTTGGGATCATGACATTCTATATCGAATAAAAATAAACAAAATTTGAGATGATAGCTTTCGATATCGAGTCATCGATCGAGTGTTTTCTTTACAGAAATCATTCGATAGCAAAATTGCTATCGTAAACAAAATGAAAGTTTTTTGAAATTAATCGGTCGGCCAAAAATAGTTGAATATAGAAGTTTTAACAATTTTTTTTAATTATGTATATCTACTAACAATTGTTCTATTTTCAGGACAATTGCAAAAAGCATAAATTTAAGGCAAAAATAAGTGATGGCAGAGTTTATGTCAGAGCACCCGAATTTAGCAAGACAACACATATTTGGTTCTTATTTTAATTTTTTTAGATTTCTGTCCGGCTACGGGAGGTATTTAAAAAACTAATCATGTGTTTTTATAAAATTAAAAAGTGCTGCCCGCGTTCGGCCATGCCTTCAAAGGCATGGGACCAGCAAATTCGTCCGTTATCGGGGATTGTCTGCTTGTTGGAGATGTCCGTGGCGAGGGATTTCGCTGTATTCCAAGTCCCATTTTCCCGCAAAAAATATAAAATAGCTGTGGCAACCATAGAGCATAATTTTATTTTTAACGCCTACTTTTACACAATTGATATGCATCCGTACAATATGTATGGTGAATAATTACAAATTAAATCGTTCTCATTGACACAATTTTATTAATAACAACTTATTATTTTACTTTACGTGTCAGTGTCAGTTTTTATATGCCATAAAATACATGTAGTAAAGCTGTGTGGAATGACAAACTACATTGAACTTAAAAAAACATAAAAGAGGTCACATGAAAGGACAATATATAGGAAGAAAAAACAGAAAAAAAACGATAAAACTAATGAATTATGAGCTGAAAGTCTGTATTTCATTTCTTAGGGAATGTATACCCACACATACTTACGAACATATATTGGGGCTTTTTTTAAAGCTTCCTATTTTTAAAATAAAACAAATCATCAACACTTTTGACACCATTATATGTGAAATATATCCACCACGGTTTCTATTAGTAGAGAGTATCAGAAATGACCGATTTTAAATAAGCTTGGTGTATAAATCAGAATAAATTTGCCCGATGACATGAGTTATGTTGGCTTTGAGAACCGCTGTGGTTTATGGGTCATTCGTATTTACTTGCGTGTAAGCAAAACTCCTCAAGAGAAAGTATAATGGAGTCAAATCACACGATCTCGGTGTCAAGTTCACATTCCGTCCGCCATGCAATCAAATCGCTCGTGCAAAATATCCATTGTTGCATGAGCTGTGTGACACGTAGCGGTATCCCGTTGAAATCGCATGACGTTCGTATCTTGATCACCCTATTCAGAGTAAAAGTAGTCACCATCACTATCGTTCTTGATAGTGATGGCCTGGGCTAACGTCGTACTCAAAGAAATATGGACCAAAAATGACGCCACCCCAACATCAACCCCAAATCCACTTTCTCGGATTTCATTAGACGCTCTTAGATCTCAAGTGAATTACATACACAATTTGTTATTACAACCCTTCAGTCAGCAATACAACTTAGCTTCTCACACCACTGATGTTGTGTGTGTTAATTTTATCCATAAATGACGGAAACTTCAGATTTTTTGGAAGCTTTTCTAGGTTTTTGCCAGATCTCTGGTGAGAGGAACTCGCTGAGAAAATATTTTTTTATATTTTGTTTTGTTGGAGATGTCTGACCTGGAATTTAAACTAGCTGCTAGACTAAGGCGACTTTTTAAAGAAAAATGTAATCGACAATTTTGTTTATTCACGTAAACTTGCATCCAGGATTGAGCCATATAGCTGAAGACTATTTTTCGATGAAAATTAGGGTCTCTTACCAACTGCTCCATAGTCAAATTATTTATTCATTCATTGAACAAATAACAATAACTAATTTCATTGACATAGCTTTAATAAGATGTTCCTTATTAATCGTCAAAGTTCGAAAGTCTTTGTTGGAAGACCCTATATAAGGAGAAAGTTAGAGTGTGCGATGTTTTAAACAATCTACAAAATATAAATCTTTCCCCGTTCACATACGAACTTGTTTCGCAGTTTATTTAAATATAATTTGTTACTAAATGCGACGTGAAATTTACATTTCTTCTACAAAAACAGTCATGGGATAGATTGTACTTAAATACTCACAATATACGAGAGGTATCATCATACTTTCATAAATTTTTTTTTGCATGAATAACAAAGATTTAAAACTACTTTAAACTATTTATATCCACCACTTTATGTGTATGTAAAATCACACATCGATAGACATTAATGATAATTAAATAAGAATTCGTGTTTTTATTATTTCCGTTGATATTATCTACAAACGTAAATTTTCCGAATAATAAATTTCGTATGGTATGTCTGTCGTTGGGTGAATATTATTCAGAAAACAGAATAAAATAAATAAAAATTAACGTAAATATGAATTTATAAGTAGAAATGTATGTATAAGTTGGATTTTGGTATGTAAAACATGTATACTGTACATACATATGTACATATACATATTTGGGCAATTCACACAAGCCCTTGTATCGTTGTATTGAGTGTATTGTTGGAAGAATATACAACAGTGTATGGTGTTGTCCCCCGCTCAGACATCAAAACGAAATATGAAAAAATATAAATACAATAATAAGTATAAAAATAAAGAAAATCTTTGCTTCTCCTTCGCTAATTACTTGTTCCTTTTTTTATTATACATGAAGCATGTATGTATACGTGAATCAATTTTCACCATTCTATAGCATTTATATTAGGACTCACGGTTGGTCATTTCAATAGCTATATATGGTAGTCAAGAAAAAATGTCTTTTTTAATTTGGCCTTAAAATCTATTAAAATGTTTTCCAATGGGCCTACGTATGCATACCAGAGATCACCAATGAGTATTCAAAAAGATGAGTAGATTCGAATCATACTCATAATTTCTGATACTTATACGCATTCATACTTATTTTAATATCATACTCATACTATTCATATTTATAGTTTGAAGTACTCATCGTACTGATAGTTAACAATACGCATGATGTTGTTGATTTCGACTCTCCTTTACTCAACATTTACAAGAATCACAAAAACGTTGTGTGTTTGCTTTGCTAGCTGTCTTTGTATTTTTCGTTCTCCTTTTTTTGTCAATACAACAACAACTAATACTGTAAGTTTTGATGAACAATTTGAATCACTCGAATAACTTATAATATTGTAAGTATTTTTCTAAATTTATGAAACTGAATAAGTAGCCGCATGAATCAAACATACATATTTCGAATGTTATGAGTTTGATGTCAACGTTGTACCCTTTATTTAATCAATGTTGAAGTGAGTACGAATGAATCAGTTGAATTTCAACATTGTTACCTCACTCATACTCAAAATTTCATGAGTACTTATGAGTAGCGAAAAAACGTTTCATTGCTGATCTCTGATGCATAACATATTATGAGAGAACCTCTACTGTCATTTTACTTGAAACAACTCTCCAGCAGAATACTGTTGTTTTCATTGTACTGTTGTTTAACTGGTACTGGTGCAACTGACGAAGTTGTTACATTTTTGTACAAACAAGTTCAAGAGGATTACCTTAGAAACTTTTGCGTTAGCACCTACTTTAAAACATGTATTTCACAAATGCCACTTTTATTTCATTCACAACTCACACACAATTATAAAGTTGTTGTTGAAAAGTTGTTGTATAGCTCGTGTTGACGTCCATAGTACTTGCCCATTACGTTCACATGACCAATAGTATTATTGTCTTCAGTTTGTAATGAAAACCCACATAAACCTTAGATTATGTCCCGGTGGTTTCGCATCAACATATCATGTTTTAAAGTGTGGTATAGAAGATGGTTTTTAAAGTATTTTCATCGATGTGGGACTTCATGATAAGTATGTGTATACAATATGTGTATACATATATACAAGTATATAGTAGGTCAACAGCAATTTCTTCTATCAGAACCTTTTTGGCATGTATATAAGACCAACAGTGTACAATTTTAGACAAATTTTTAGTAAATATAAATTTAGTGATACGGATAAGAAAGCCGACGGAATACAATACCAACTAAGAGGACCACTGTGCACTAAGTTGGGGAACTTTAACATGATAAAAATGTTTTACATCAATTGTAGTACACCTACCTCTATAAGTTTTCAAAGTGGGACGTAGGCTAGTGGCTACGTGATGTTAGAACGATCTAAGTTATGGAAGGTAGTATGGGGACAACAAAAATATTGGGGAAGGCATATTTAATGGTTACTGTTGGCGTACTGGTCAGTAAACCTGCCGGTATTATTTTCGTCAATTATCTAAGGTGGTCTTGTTCATTAGAATTTGGTGACAAACATATGCCAGAAACAGAAGGCGGACCTCACCTCACGCAGGGACGCTTTACAACTTCGTGTATTTTAAGAAGGCCAACTGGCTTTGCTGAGCAGTTCACAAAAAAAGGAATTACCTCTCGATTAACAGAATCACCAATACATTCATTAAACAGCTGAATAATGTGGTTTGTAGAGTTCAAGTACGTTACAACCAATTTAATATCGAGAAAATGGGGAAATTATCACATGCATCCGTACTTTCTCAATTGGGCTCTCACTTTATGCTGTCCAAGACAAACTAAGTGAAAATAAGCAAATAGACGAAAAGGCTACAACAAACACGCACTCATCGTATAGTACACAGTATTACACAAGTAAATACGTAGAATATGCGAGGATAGGAACAAAAGAAAGATCGAAAAATCCCATAGATATATCGCGAAGGTGCCAGATATTAAATAAAGAATTATAAACACAGCAAAAAGCAGAGTCTGAGGTCAATCAGTGATGAGACCTGAGTCTTGAGAGTTGTGTCAAAAAATACTCGTTAAGCAGAATGGTGTGGACCAGAAACAATATTTTTTAAAATTGAAATCATCGAAAGCACAGTAAATTTAGTGCACATAGCATAAGTGCTGAGAGAAGCTAAGTCATAATCCTGACTGAAGAGTTGTAATGATCAATTATGTATGAAAATGAAAAAAAAGAAAAAAACATATGCGTAGTTGTATGTAATCCCATCCATATACAATTTTGATATGTTCAAGACCCTCAAATATTGCTGCCAGAAAAATGAAGCATCAAATCGTCAAATATTTGAGAAAAAACCGTCAACCGTTCATTGAAATCGTAAAAAAAATCGCATTTAATTTAAATTAACTTGGCTTAATACTCTCTCTACATTAGCAAAATAATGTGATAATACTAATATTTTTAATAAATTTAGTCAAGGCTGGATATTACAAGCCACCATCCCTCATTTTCATTTCGGGCATTTTTTTGAAGAAATTTAATATAATTTTCAGGAAAAAATTGTTTAAGGTTTAAACAATATATCCCGTTATTTATTGCCACATAAGAGCAGCAATAATATTGCATCATCTCTAACTATGGGCGGTGTAAATATTAGGGATTCAGAAGCTTTTGACGTCCTGAGCATGAAAGTTCAGTGTAATGTTGACTGGACCGATACATTTTTCAGTGCATTTTCTTCTTAAGACGGTGCAAGAAATCACTTCATCTGATCTTTTTACTATTTTCACAATTTATAACCAACGTAGAATGGAATACAAACCTCATTTATGGATCGTTGCCTCAACGAATATTTTGAGGACTCTCGACCGCGCACACGAGAGGCCGTAGTAGCGCGTTAATGACGGTAGTGTATCCAACTCCATTGATTCTTTGGAGCATCATTGTAATGTGGCTTGTGTTTCAGTGTTCTATCGCTACTACAAAAGAATTTTTCTTGAACGAAATAAGGGGACTTGTTCCCGAAAATCATATATTCCTACGTAACACACGTCTTTCACGTCCAGCACATCCGTATGCGGTCAATTGGCCAGCGGATCGCACACTGCATTACAGACAAAAATTTTTTTAGTCGGATTATTGGTATGTGAAACTCAATTCCTGCAGAGGTCTTTCCTATTACTTATGGTACAAAAATATTCAAACCTAGTGTCCAAAAACACTGCTCCCTATTTCCTCCTTCCCATAACATATTTTCTTAGTTCCAAACACAATACCATCCATTCCATGAGTGTTGGTCGTACGAAAACAAAAAAACAATGGCACTTGCCTTGTTCTAATATTAGAAGCTATAATCGAATTTATAAAATTTTCTGCAACGGCAAATGATAAATTATTCTCAACTACGAGGTTATTTAGGAGTTGTAATATTTTGGCTTTTAAGGGATTAAAAAGGCATAAAATACAGAAAAATCTTCACAGGTATTCGAAAATAACTTAAAAATATAATACTTTACTTCTTGTTATTACAAACCAAATTTGCAAGAGTAACAATTGCAAAGTAAATACAAAGCTTAAAGTCGCTTTTAATGTACTAAAGTAAAGAATACGATATAAATGTTTAATTTCCAAAAATTTCAAAATAAGGGTCGTCATATCGTCAATGTGGTATTTTTGGAGCACAAAATCATTGCAATGACGATAAATCGTCAAATCTAGCAGCTATGCCCTCAAATTGTATGACAAAAAAAAAAAGATATTAAATAACAAATTCTTCCTAATTGTAAGTCATAGACGATATGGTACATTGTTTTAGAAATTGTAATAAAAGTAAAACTCGTAAAAGTTTTCATTACTTATTTTATGTTGACAATGAAATTCTCTTAAAATAAAAAAACCCTTTACAGAATTGCTTTAAATTAAGAAAGTAATACAAGGACTCAAACCACGACTTGTAAAGAAGTTTTGTAGTATGGGCATATGTAAGTGTGTAAAAAAACGTGTATAATATATCGTATACATACGTACATATAAAATAAACCAGCGTTACTAGTAAAATGAAACGTGTAACGCTTTGACGTTTCAAATTATTCAAATTTATCCTTAAAAGTATATACATATATGGTTGCGCTATTTACGTACTACATAGTAATATTTAAATAAGGTTGGGATTTAAAGAAGTCCGTAACAATTTGTTTAATACTGACTTTCATCCAAGAAAATATATTTTTACCTTTCAAAAACGTTTAAGATATAAGCTCGTAGATTGCAAATAAAATAAATATGTGTTTAGTTTTAATTCAAATTCTTTTATTCTCACAATTCTGTATGCCATGGTTTACAGCTTGATGTAAAACACAACAATTGCTTTATTTGTTATTCCTCTGTTTACACCCTTTGTATAAACAATAACAATTACTAGGCAATTATTCGACAGATCTTTGTAACGGAGGTCTTCAAACCACGATTACACTCTTCAAACCCACCGCGTCTTCACACAAGACTGACTGAACTTCACTAACTCAGTCGCCTGCTTTGCCTTGCCTTTTATATGCAGGAGTAAACAGTCTGATTAAAGTTCTTGAAGGCCTTCCCGAAATGACTTCGCCTTCCCGAAATCTCTATAAAGTTAAACACCGTTATTTACGTTGTAGAAGAAATTACATTTAAAGTTTCTTTGCAAAAGCAAAAGAACAATAAAACCAAGTTACACAAAACTATTTGCACAGACAAAAATTGAAAAAATAAACAAAAAAACTAAAATAAAATATGGTTGGCATCCTCTTACATTTGAAACTACCTAACAACAAAACACATGTAAGACACACTTTGCAAAGACCTTAATTCCAAATACAAAAAGAAAACCAATGCGTAGCACATTAAAAAGAATGGATGTTCTAATTCAGAGGAGAATACACGTACATTAATATGAAAATACAACACCAAAGACTTATAGGAGTATAAAGTCTCCAAAGGTTTTAACGAAAACTCAGTCGTTTTAGGTTTGACTTTCAATCCCTAAATGAGCAAAAGACAAATTATATATTTATGTATGTATATATACTTATATATACTGTCATTTGAACAACTGTCTCAGTGTTTAGTTAAAGTTAACAAATATATGTAAGTATAACAACACAACAATAGTCTCTATCATAGTGATGTTTGGAGTATTTGCTGCTTGAACTTTTATTTACAACTATAAATCAATCTATTTATTGAAATATGTATTGTTACGAAAATGGAAACGGTGTATCATCGTTTAACATTAAAATGAGCCAAATCTACACAAACACATACAGCGAACTTATTATAAGTAAACCAACAACAACGTTTTTTGAGTTTACTTTATTTAATATTTTATTTATTTAATAAGTGTCCACAATTCTATCAAATTTACCTCGCTGCAGACTACATCTCTTTTAATAACTCTCCAGTGTCCAACAAAATTGAGGATGGGTGACTGGGTGCAATGACCAAGAACATTCTAGCGGTTGTTATAGAATCATTCTTTTAAGTTTATTGGTGTACTTATGTTCGTTATCATGTGGGAAAACATATCTACCGTATTATACTGCAGTAAGTTAGTGCTTTAACTGTTAGCAAAGGTTAACCCGTAGATCAAGCTTTGTATCAAAAATGATACATTTCAATTTTTGACACTATATAATTTTAATTTAGAAAAAGTTATATACCTGATATTTTTTAAATGCGTTAGTATTGCTATCGCCACTATTATAAACCAAATAAAAAAAGACAATTTTAAGCAGGACTTAAAAATTTCAAAAACTTCATAATTCTGGCTTATTTATCATTTTGAGATACACGGATTCTTTGGTGTTGTGTATTTAATTTTTGTTTCAACTTTTCAAAGATTTTGTGAAATGTTACCGTTTTATCGTATGGCATTTGAGAAGGAATTGAAAGTTAAGTTTTGGATGATAGTGAAAAGGTTGCATTTTCTGTTCTTAGTGTATACTTGATAACGATTGAAATGCTCGTAGTCTAGTATGTAGCGAGTTACGTTATTAGACGTCAGACCAAGATTCTAACCTCAGGTCAGACAATTCCAATTTACACCGAAAGGTTGTAATGACCGATAGTGTATATTGTTACGAAACTGGAAACGGTGTACCATCATTCAACATTAAAACGATAAACAAAAGTCACACAAACACATACAACGTTTTTTTTTACAATAAACCAATAACATCAGTATGAAAGAAATGGGGATAGACAAGTAAAGGCGAACGTAACAGCAAGCAATGTGAACAAAATACACAAACAACAATGAAGTCGCAATAGAGTTCTCGAAAAGGTGAAACCATGAACATTCCACTTCGAGAGCCTTCATCGGACTGTTTGCGTGAGCATATAAAAAGGCAAGACGAAGCAGACAGCTAGTAGTAGGAATTCAGTCAGTCTTGTGTGAACATGCGTTGCGTGTGAAGAAAATAGTCGTGGTTCAAAGAACGCCGTTGTAAGCAAAAAGTAATACCGAACTAGCAATTATTGTGGTATTCGTCAAGTTGTATATGGTGGCACAGAAAAGTAATACGAACAATGAACAGTTTCATTGAAACTAAAAACATATTTGTTTTTATTTTGTTTGCAATCAATGAACTCATATTTTAAACGTTTTTAAAAAGGTAAAAATGTAACAATACTTATATACAATATGTGTTTAATATTAGTACGTGTTTTTGTTTTTAAATCAGCACAATTCTTTAAAAAGTTTTAAAACTGCTTTTCATGTCAAATAGAAACAAACTTTAACACCAATATTCTACTTTATATACATGTATTTTTTTGTCATTGGCGTTTTATGTAAAAAAAATAATAAAAAAAATTAATTTTTTAATAACGGACTTAGTGTTGGCTGACCAGGAAAAATGGATTAAAAAATATAAAAAGGACATACAAAAACAACGTATTCGCACAACTTAATGGCAATCGGATAAATATTTTTTTTCTTTAAGTTATTTCTTTATTATTAATCATAGCACAACAAGATATTATAAATGAAAGTGCTAAGGGTGTACAGCAAAGAAAAAAAGTAATGAACAATCATTGATAACATAAGTGATGAAATTTTTGAAATAAAAAATGAATAACTGGTCATTACAACCCTTTAGTCAGGATTACAACCTAGTTTATCACACCACTTATGTTGTGTGCGTTAATTTGTATACACTAAAAGCGGGCTACTCCGAACGACATATTTTTGAGAGACATTTTATGTCAATTTTAGTTATTTACTCTCAGAGTTTTTGCCAGAAATCTACTGAGAGGAGTCGCCGAAGAAATATTTTTCATCTTTCGTTTATTTGGATATGCCTGACCTGTGGTTTGAATAGTGGCTCACGTCTAATAAGCCAACACACTACCTACTAGACCACGGCTGTTTAAGAACACGTTATAACCTAGCTCTAGTTCATATTAAAATTTGCTTATTTTTCTTTTTTAAACCAAAAACAAATTGGTGTTAGAACATAAGTTGTCTGGGATGTTCAAGGCATGAACCTTTTTAAAGTTTTTCTGACATTGTTGAAATAAACTCATAAAATAAACTTTAAATGAAAATTAGTTATGAGTTCTTTTACAATAATATAAAAGTTGAACTTTTGATGATATATAATAATAAGCTAACTTCGACGACAGAAAAAAGGCAGTAAAAATTCCAAAAATTCAATTTTTCTCAAAAGTGAATTTATGAATTTCCTACAAGGTTATAGAAAACACACAAAAATAGGTTAATGGGATATATACTAAATATTAATTATAACATTTTAATTAATCTCTATTCTTCTTTATATATTGGGCTATCTAGACTCATGCTGTCCATTGTATAATAAATTTAAACGTTGATTGATTTTTCAACGTTTAAAATTTTATTTTCCGATTTTTAGTTTCTATTTTTCAAATCGCTTCACCACCAATTTACTTAGAACAATAAAAAGTTTATTGATTTTCAAACTCAATTTACTGGCCACAATCGAAACCTTCGTTTATGCAGTCGGTCTATAAACTCAAACTATTCATTTTTGCCTGGAATAGAGTGGGAAGACATTTAGTGAAAGTAAAACTATAAACTTTTGTTTTAAATTTTACAATTAAGTTTGATTTTAACACATGAAAATTTAATATTTCCAGCCTCGCAATCACTCATACACGCAAATAAAATAAAGTGTTTTTTTATGTAGGAACAAAGAGGGAGAAAAGATTGTGGAGCAATTTAAATGTACATACACTTAGACTGAAAGCGGACGGATGTGATAAGAGAAGTGGCATGTTGAGTATAACCTTTTAAAAGCAGAATAGTAATAAAAAATATATAAAGAAATTAAAATAAAACAAAAAATAAAAAACACGCTGAAAAAGTTTATAGAGTAAAGTAAGACCCCGGTTAACGCTTCAGTATTATGCGGTAGTATTGGGTTAAAAGTTCAAAGGCAAGACAAAGCGTCATTGATGCGATATCTTGTTATCGACAACTACTTGCTGAACGAAACAGGAAATGACAGACGACTTTAGATGACTTCGTCACAAAAAAACAAAGGATATCAAATGAAGAAGTACCTTCCATGTCATAAACATGAGATATTCGAACTTCTTGTTATCTTCATGAATGTTTTGTGAATAAAAATTGATATTAGCAATAAATAAGTCTACACTAAATGTACTAAAAAGAATTTAACAACGAGTGTTATCTTATATATACAAATGAATGTGTGTTTGTTTGTATGTTTGTATGTTTGTATGTTTGAAGTTTATAGACGATTAAACGGCTGAACCGATTTTCTTGAAATTTTCACAGTATCTTCCTGTATGTCTGGAAGGAGTTATAGGCTACCTTTTATGTTGATATTCCAAATGAGCGAGGGGCCATGCCCACGTGTGATACATACTACATACTTAATATTTAATTGCATTTGAAATATATTACTCATACGCATAGTAGTTACCCCTACAAGTATGCTATCTATGATTCCTGATGTACAGTATCGGACAAAACATAAGCACCCCCTCAGTACATTTTTTTCAAATGATAATTTTTTTACGAAAACAAAGTTATTAAAAATGTTTTTTTATTTTTTTTATTTATTTATATCCTTATTATTGAAAAACACAAACTTAAGGAATTCAGAATTCAATAAAAAAAAGTTATAACTCAAAAAACATTTTAAGCCACAAATATAAGCGGACAAAAAACAAAAGCACCCCAATTTAATTTACAGAAAAAAACTATTGAAATCAATATTTCGTTACGAATCCTTTATTCTGGATGACACATGCACATCTTTTAGGCATAGAGGATGTTAAACTATTAACCCTTTCGCTACAAGTTTTTATTGGCTGGTTCAAAAAATCTAATTTTTTGAATTTATGCTACTATTGACCCTAGAAACAATAATCAATAAAAAAATTTTAAATATTTTTACCCCAAATGTGTTTTTTAGAATGTATCCATATGGATACAAATTTACTATATGGGAAAGAAAAATGCAAAAATTTTATTAATTTGATATTAAAGTTTTTTTTATTAATTTTTTATTTATAAACATAAAGATACATTTTTGTTACAAAATAAAATAAATAATTCATGCAGTTAAAAAACATAAATACAAATTTAATTAATACAGAAAATATAATTTATTCGATCGATTAATAATGATAATCCTTAAAACAATTTCTGGATCCATTCGGTACACATAGAAGAACATCACATTTGGAACATTTATATCTTGTTTGACCCTTACAGTCCTTACATTTACATCTGCCTTTATCAGTCACATGTTCCGGCCAATGTTGGTTTCCGTCATATCGCACAGAATTTGCTGGAGCTACTTTTTGACTTTTACCGGATGTTGAAGGACTTACTGAAATATCATTGGAGTTCGTTTTTGGACGCCCACGTTTACAAGAGCATGCTTGCTGATTGGATCGAGCAATGAGGCCATTTGCAACGTCATTGCGAAAGCTCAATAAGTCCATACATTTATTTTTGATATTATTACAGTGTTCGTTGTCCATTTTGTACTCTAACCAAGAGTTACAAATAGCCATATCAATGAAATGATCATACATTTTTAGAGTCCACATTGTAGATCTAATGGAAATTCTGTACAAAGACAGAAGGAAATCCTTTTTGTCTACGCCACCCATATTTTTGTCTTTTTTTGTCTTTTTTTTTTTCTCGGTTCAAAACTTTTAGAAGTTGAAAGATTGTTCTCAACTATTCCTGTTGAGCATCCCTGCTCTACTATATCTTTAGATATAGTAGGATGGTTATTATCATTATCTAGGCTAATATCTTGAATATTTATTTCATATGGGCCCTGCCCATATGAAAATAAACGTCTATATTGTATCAGCATCTCTATCAGCATCTGAATTCAAATGACAACTTTTGTTTATTTTTTACACCAAAACATTAATTTGTATCCATATGGATACATTCAATTTTTAAAAAATTCCTACGGCTTTCTGAATTATTAAATCTTATAACTTTTAATGGAATGGATTAAAATGAAGGTTTTTGTATGTGCTTGATATGTTTTCATAAAGAAAAAAACTAATATATGCATATTTTTAGTATAATAAAAAAATCAATTTTTGACCAAAAAAAAAAAACAATCAAAATCCTTTTTTTTAAATAAATTTTTTTTTTAATAAAAACTGTAATAAAACTTATAAAAATATTTTAAAGAATTAAAAGGTCTTAAAATAACATAAACTAAAAAATCCCAAACTTATTTCTTGTCCAGGAGAGTGTAAAGTGCTCCTAAAGTTACATGTATCCATATGGATACTATGTAGCGAAAGGGTTAATTATTTCAGGTGATATTGCTTCCCAGGCTATTTTTGCGGCTTCAAATAAATCTTCTTTGATTTTCCAATTTTCTCGCTTGATTTTTAAGTTAACGATCTTCCACAAGTTCTAGAATGGGTTAAGATCAATTAAATGCAAAATATTCGATCGACAGATCAATTATTTCTAGGCTAATTAAAAAGTTTTTGCATACTGGTCGCACATCTCCTACTCATTCTGGAGGAAGACCACGTAAAACTTCGCGATATGAAGACTCCTGAACTAAAAGGACAATCCAAAATGATTCTACAGCGTCTTCTGATCACATACGAACGCGCTTAGATTTATAAATTAACGAAAGAACGATTTCCAGAAGAGTTGTAGAGGCCGGATTATTTAGTCGACGACCAGCAAAAAAACCCTTTCATATGAAAGGCGTTCGTATGTGATCAGAAGATGCTGTAGAATCATTTTGGATTGTCCTTTTAGTTCAGGAGTCTACATATCGCGAAGTTTTACGTGGTCTTCCTCCAGAATGAGTAGGAGATGTGCGACCAGTATGCAAAAACTTTTTAATTAGCCTAGAAATAATTGATCTGTTGATCGAATATTTTGCATTTAATTGATCTTAACCCATTCTAGAACTTGTGGAAGATCGTTAACTTAAAAATCAAGCGAGAAAATTGGAAAATCAAAGAAGATTAATTTGAAGCCGCAAAAATAGCCTGGGAAGCAATATCACCTGAAATAATTAATAGTTTAACATCCTCTATGCCTAAAAGATGTGCATGTGTCATCCAGAATAAAGGATTCGTAACGAAATATTGATTTCAATAGTTTTTTTCTTTAAATTAAATTGGGGGTGCTTTTGTTTTGTCCGCTTATATTTGTGGCTTAAAATGTTTTTTGAGTTATAACTTTTTTTTTATTGAATTCTGAATTCCTTAAGTTTGTGTTTTTCAATAATAAGGATATAAATAAATAAAAAAACATTTTTAATAACTTTGTTTTCGTAAAAAAATTATCATTTTAAAAAAATGTACTGAGGGGGTGCTTATGTTTTGTCCGATACTGTATAAACCCAAAAAAAATAAAGTATAAAGAATGTGAATTTTGGCATATTTTGGGATATTTTTCAAAAATATTTCTCGACGCGGGAGGAAAGATAGAAGGGAAGGATAAAGAAACCAAGAGCGTAACAATGTTCTCAATTGTTCTCATCGTGCGTTTTTGTTGTTTGACTAATTTTTTATTTATTCTTCTGAAACAGTGTTGCCACGAAAAAAAATTTTGTAACCAACATTTGTGAAAAAAATCACCAAATGAGAAAAAATATATCCAAAATTAAATTCACAGACTTTTGTTTTATTTTTTTTTTCAAGTTTAAATTATAATTAATAAAAAATGAAACAAAAATAGGTTTTTTTTAAAAGAAAAAGAAAAAAAACCAAAAAAATCTACACATCTGCACATTGATCAAAAAATAAGCAATTTTGGTTAGAAATAACCAAAAACGGGAACACTGTTCTCAAATCACTTATTCTCAGACGTCGGCACAAAGAGGACATGAGAAAAATTATGACAGGCATGTTTAACCCAGAGGAAAATTGTTAGTAATATTTTCAAATCTACTTATTAACCCAATAATATGTATATGTGAGCGAAAAGTATAGAACAATTGTACAGCGCTAAAAACCTGAAAACACCGTATTTTACTTGGCAAGTATTCTTCCAAAAATCGAAATCATTTCTCATTGATATTAGTGAATCATACTGTAATATTTCTTTGGATGTAAAATTGAAGTCTGAAAAAAGCGACATGAACATTTTCCTTTAGAAGCTGACAAGCAACTGAATGCATTTTTACGCTCTCATGATGAGAGCAACACATTGTTACGCTCTTTGTTTGTGTTTATTTTCCTTCTGTCTTCCGCCCCCTTCATCCAGAAATGATTTTTTAAAAAGATTTTGGTGAGAGCGGGTCGTAATGCTACTTCTACATAATGCGTATTCTTTATATCCATATTCTTTGATAAAACTTAATGGAATTGGATATCACTCATACGTCACATATGTAGTTTTTTTAATGAATTTTACATCTATATAAACAAAAATGAATGTGTGTTTATTTGTTTGTGGGTTTGTTTGTTTGAAGTCTATAGACGGCTGGACCGATTATCTTGAAGTTTTGACAGTACCTTCCTGTATATCTGGAAGGAATTATAGGCTACTTTTTATTTTAAAATTTCAAGAAGGCTTGGTGCTACGCCCACATATTAAATAAGTATTTAATGTCGTTTAATGTAATGTTTAATGTAATGACTTTGACGTATATATAAACAAAATGGGTGGATTGGCTATAGTGGGTGTGTCACCTCTAATATAAAAAATATTAAATTATTATATCTAAGAAAATATAACAGTTAGAGTCCTAAAATTTTGTCGAATCCACTTTAGTATCAATATGAATATTTTCGACAAAAATGGGTGACTAGGAAAAGTGGGTGTGGTACTTCCCATATGAATTAAATGTAAAACTTCTTATATCTCGGAAATCGCCTATATATATAAAAATGTTCCGGAAGGAGTTAGAGCTACTTCTTATGTTGATATTTCAAATGAGCGAGGTGTCACTCCCACATATACTACATTACCTACTATTGTAAGATAATAACAAAATGTATATATTGGAAAAACTATATCAACAAGATACCTCAAATTTTGTACAAGTAACTACAGTTTTAATATAAATATTTTGGACAAAAATGGGCAAACTAGCAATATTGGTGTGGCACCTCCCATATAAAGTAAATACGAAAATCTGTTTATCTGAAAAACTGTAACAGCTAGAGTACCCAGTTTTTGTACGAGTAACTTTAGTTTAAATATAAATATTCTGGACAAAAATAGGGAGTTCAGCAAAAGCGGTCGTGTCACCTCCCATATGAAGAAAAATAACAGTTAGACTCTCCAATTTTGTACGAATATCTAAAGGTTCAATATCAATATTTTTGTTAAAAATGGGCGATCAAGCATTAGGGGCGTGGCAAACTCTATATGAGCTAATTATTAAAATCTGTATATCCAGAAAACTATAAAATCTAGAGTCTCCAATTTTGTATTCCAGCTATAGGAAGGTGGTGCCTCTCTGATTAGTGAGTGTGGAAATTATTATATATTGAAATATGAAATAGTAAGGTATATGACCCTTAAATGATTGAGTTTGAAATTTTCAACTCATGCACATAGTAAGTACTAAAATGCATACTATTTATATATTGATCTCATATACATACACATATACATATGTAATAGTTATATTATTGTTTACTTCTAAAAATGGGTAACTAATAAAAATATTTTTTATTTGTCGCATATCTTGAAAAATAGATCAGGTAAGTTTCATAATCAGCATTTTATTGGGCGATGAATGGGCGTGTAACAATAGGCAGTAAAATTTTCATTCATTACTTTTAATTACCTAAGTAATAAAATGTAAACTGTCAATATTGTTCCCAAATAAAATAAGTAGTTGCAAAACTCATAAAAAAAAATTACCGGTGACCGACGCAAACACAATTATTTGTTAAATTTTAATAACCATAATTTCTTTTTCAAAAGGTTCATGACCTGAACCGATTTTTTACCTATTCATATTAGGTAAAATATAAAGGAATACATATGTATAACACGCATTCGGTTTTGGAATTCAGTTGAATCTTTGATTCTAAACGAGTTAAACGTTGAGTGACATTTATTTTGCAACAATTTATAAAAATGCCCCCAATAAAAGCATCCCTTTCCAGAAGCACTAAAAACGCACTGCGTTTGCAATCCCAGAGAGCAAATGAAAGTTCGGAAGAGCGTGAAAGTCGCCTCAGGACTGAAAGGAGTTTCAACCTTTAGAGCCGGAACGCCATCACAATGTGAAAAACGCCTTGAAGGCCTACGACAACGTGCCACACCATCAAGAGCTACTGAAACACCTTCAGAAAACCAAGAGCGCCTTAAAAGTCAACGAAATCTTACCTCCTTAGCACGAGCTTCTGAAACGCCGTCAGAACGCGAAAGATGTCTTGAAGGTCTTCGACAACATGCCACTACCGCATGAGCTACCGAGACATCGTTGGAACATGAAGGTCGGCTACAAAGCCAGCGAAATCATATCGAAACATCACGAGCCACAGAAAGGCCTTCAGAACGTAAAAGACGTCTGGAAGGTCTTCGACAACATGCGACATGCGCACGAGCTACCAAGACACCGTCGTAACATGAAGGTCGGCTACAAAGCCAGCGAAATCGTACCAAAGCATCACGAGCTAACGAAACAGAGGTGGCATGAATGAAGTTTGCCAATATTGCAATGCACTCATGTACAAAAATGAAACACCTTTGGCGACATGTTCACACTCTAAAATTGAATACTAATATGCGTGTTCAGTTGGAACGTAATGCTTCAGCTTCAACTTTTTCAAAAAAATTGCTTGATTTAAGTAACGGAAGAATTCCAATGGATCCTATAACAAAGTATATAAAATTTCCATCAGACTTTTGCAGAATGACACAATCCAAAGAAGAATTAATAAATTGGGTATTTCCCAATATCGTGCAAAAATTAAAAAATATGCAATAGTTATATGAACGTGCGTTACTAACATCCAAAAATATTGACGATATTGTTGATTCTCAACAAGATCGATGGGAATCTAAGAACTTATAAAAAACGGTGTTCCCATTATTTTACTTAGAAATATTGAAACTCCACGACTTTGTAATGGCACTCAACTGACAATAAAAAAATGATGAACGACCATTATAACTGGAAAGTTTAAGGGAACTGATGTATTGCCGCCACGTATTCCTATGACCACATCGGAGATGTCATTCGATTTCAAGCGCCTTCAATTTCCTATTCGCCTAGCATTTGCAATGACAATTAATAAAGCTCAAGGTCAGTCCTTGCAAGTTTGTGGACTTAATCTAAAAAATACATGTTTCTCACATGGACAGCTTTACGTCGCATGTTCGCGAGTAGGAAAACCCGAAAGGGGGAAAAACAAAAAATATTGTGTATCCCAAGGCATTAGAATAAGAATTATTTATTTAAGAAAAAAAGTACATATTAAATTTTAGCAAGTAAGAAATAAATAGCCCATTAATGTATTATTTTAGAATTGAAATGAAATATATTGTCATCAAATGAAATTAGAATAAACCTATAAGAAAAATTGCATAATTTAATTACTAAATAAAAATTTTTTTAATTATTATGTATTTAATTTCGATGGGGGTAGCGAAGCACACCGGGTATTAGCTAGTGTTATATAAAACGAAAACAGAACTGAAAAATTTTCTTACTCTCTGTTCTTTTTCACTGATCCCCATTATGTACATATGCATTTACATATGTACGTGTTAAGTTGCCTCGTTAAACGCTGTGTCGTTTAAGCGCCGGAACTTATTGGAACGTATCCGCCGTTTGGTTTTTGTATACCATATTACCCGAATATACGTATGTACATACATACTCGTAGTTGGTCATTATAACCCTTCAGTTAGGATTGTGGACCTAGTTTCACGAACCACTTATGTTGTGTGCGTTAATTTTATACACAAGTGGCGGGACCTATAATTTAAAGTCGAATCCGAACGACAGATTTTTGAGAAACTTTTCACGGCAATTTTATTTGCTCTCAAAGGTTTTGCCAAAAATCTGCTGAGAGGAAATCACCGAAGAAATATTTTTTCATATTTCCGTTTTGATATCTGACCTTACGTCTAGTAACACACTACTTACTAGACTACGACTTTAATTACATACCCGGATATAAGTACTTCAAAAATTGCTTTCAAGATAGTTTTCGTAATCAGAGAATTTTTATATCGAAACCCCACACCTGAGAGAAAATATCCAGGTGCGATTCAAGCTAATATAATTATATGTTTCTTATTGGCAGCACTGACTTCGTATTCGATGGAATGGTGTCTGATCGGAGAAGGCTTTAATCATCATATACTACTCTGTGTCAATTCGCGATCAATGCAAAGCAATTGCTAAAAGAGATGGAATCGGAGCAGGCTTTATAGGCATAGTTAAGTGTCTTATTGTAGTTTTTACTAGGCCGAGAGTCATGTCGTTGACTCGCCTTAGACCTGCACCAAGCCAGATTAGTAGAACAAGAGCTTTAAAATTACGAACGACAAAAATTAGTATTTGTAGATTTTCTATTAAGAATCAATTATCTGAGATTTCATTGCCTCAGTTGATTACGTGTTCTAACTTCCCAAAAAAAATTCAGAACAAAGGGGATCAATTTTAGAAAGAAAGTTGTCATAAAAAGGGCCATATAACGAACATATTTTAAAGTAAATTTAGAGTATGAAGTACAATTTTTCGGGTAGAATGCTTAGTAGCAGGAAGCATTTATCGAAATAGTTTCAGTAAATTTTTACGAAAAGATCAAGATTGCATAGATTTCTGTGCTATTAAACGGGGATTTATTATATTAGAATTGCTTAGCTTCGGGGAATACTGTATACAATTAACGCTTATACCGTATAAAATTACTTAAATTACCGTTTCCATTTTCGTAACAATATTCCGTACGCATCAAATCGGTGAATAAACAGCACCATATTTTTCATCTTGTTAAAGATGACAAATTTTGTACTGGAACTAATTATTTGTTTTCAGTTTGCAGAAAAGTCCTGGAGAGTCGCATCGAATGCGTGTCGAGAAATTTGGTGATCATGCTCTATCAAAAGCAACAAACAGAAGAATGGTTCAGAGATAACGATCATGCGGACCCTTTATAAACATGCATTTACCACTAAAAGTGACTACATACTGAAAATGCATTAGAATTTCTGTATAATTTCTACTTCTTCGAACTGCAAAGAAAATATCCAATAATTATAAGTTTTTACCAATAGATTAGAAAAACAATTTGAAAAGAATGTCTAATTATGGTCCTTTATCTGATAGAAATTCTAAATATAACGGAGGTATTTTAAAGACAGTAAAAAAAATTATTTATTAAGAGCCATTATTACAACTTGCAGTTAAAGTTGGGTTTAGTTAAAGGTAAATTTAGCTAAAGTAAACTTTAAAGTCGCGGCATGTTGTAATAATGGCCATAAATCGCAATAAAGGATGCAAAAATGATTGAAATGTGTAATTCGGCAAGGGTCAACGGTAACACAAATCTTATCTGATGGTATAGGTATCGCACTATATAGGTCTTGGTAGACAGGGATCCTGTCCAGTTATTTCATTTATTTCAAAATATGTGATCTGTGTATCGTGTTTTATGCAAGATATGGAATATCAATTTGTGAAAACACGAAAATCTCGAACTGAGGAACAAAAACAATAATATTTCAAATATAATGTGAATTTTGTGTGTGTTTTTTTGTAAATAAGTATATTGATTCAATTGATGTTATAAAATTATGAAAAAAATGTAATTCCACGTTCATATAGTAATTATTAATGTAACGTTCCATGAAATTAACGCTGTGTAGTGCTATTGTGATTTGATAATTGGCAAAGAGCTCAATGACGTAGCAATTTATACATTTCTCCCACACTAGATGGATACGTAACAACAAGAAAAGCTCCGATAAGCACAACGTAAATCGTAATTATTTATTTATTCAAGCATAAATACATTACAACAAGATATCATCTTATTTAATAGTAATGCTAATGATACAGACTTAACAAAATTTGAGAAATTACAAAAATAATTACCTTAATAATTCAACATAGCAAATATTACTAAAAACAAAATTTATAATACATAATATTAAAATATGATTAATAAATTACATTTGTACATTATCTCGGTCCAAAGTTGTTATCTACAGAATGTGAAGTACTACAAGAGGATGTTGAATGGTATGACAATGACTGGGCATTAAAATCAGCTAACGCTGTTCTGATCGGGTTTTGTATATAAAGGAAAAAAACTACATAGTCGCCTTTAAAGAGATTTAGTGTAGGTAGTGAAATTGTGCTTGACCAGAACTTTTTATGTGTATTTCAGGCATTCATACCGCTTATCATTGATCGGTTTCGAAACGGACAAACCGAAAAATGTGATCAAAATGTTATTCATTCACGTTGTTTATTAGTACTGTATTAAGAAATTTCGAAAATAATATGTATTGCCAAGCACTGACCTTTAAAATAAAGTAAAGGGTCCGCCACATAACGTTTTTTTTCAACTAGTGCTTATTTCGTGAATGGTAACACTTAGCTCATGTCTGATTTGACAGATAATTAGTTTTATCCTTCCGCTGAACGAATATGGTTGTGTATACGCTTGAACAGCGCTGGGATATATTGCGACATTACTTTGAAAATCATGGTAATGTTGCAGAATGTGTGCGAAAATTGCGCACGGATTTTGGAAGCAGAGAAGCACCGTCAGCTCCGTATGTTCGTTATCTTGTGAAAAAGTGAAATAAACTGGCATCCTCATCGATAAACCAAAGCGTGAAAGGCCAAAAACAGTGCGTACACCCGAGAATATTGCTGCTGTGGCAGAAAGTGTGCGTGAAGCGTCATCAACATCAATTCACCGTCGTTCTCAACAATTGAACATTTCGGAGACATCATTGAGATGAATTTTGCATATAGACTTGGTATGACGCCATACAAAGTCCAATTGGTTCAGGAGTTGAAGCAAATTGACCATCCAATGCGTTTTCGCTTCGCTAAGTGGGCCTGCGATCGACTTACAGAAGATTTTGCCGATTTTGGCAAAAAAAATCATCTTTTCAGATGAAGCTCATTTTGTATGTAAACAAGCAAAATTGTCGCATTTGGGGCACAGAACACCCGCTCGCATACATTGAAAAGCCGACGCACCAAAAACGAGTCACTGTTTGTTGCGGATTTTGGTCCAGAGGCAAAATTGGGCCAGGAGCAAGGAGTGGCCGTTACAGTCAATGGCGATCGTTATCGGGCCATGTTGAACGAATTTTTGTTCACAAAAATTGAAGAGGAGGATATTGGCAACATTTGGTTTCAACAAGACGGCGCTACGTGCCATACAGCCGAAGCTACACTCGATGTTTTGCGCCCTGTTTTATCAGCCGCAGAGCTGATGTCGTTTTTCCACCGCGGAGCTGCGATTTGACACCGTTTGACTATTATTTGTGGGGTGCCGTCAAAGATAAGAGTTACGCCGATAAGCCAGAGACAATTGACGCTTTAAAGGACAATATTCGTGAAGCCATTGGTGAAATACAGCTGCACACAATCGATAATGTGCTTAAAAATTGGACCGATCATGTAGGCTACTGCATGGCCAGCCGAGGCAGCCATTTGAATGAAATTATTTTCCATTATTAACCGGAAGGATTGTACTTTCAAATAAAAAAGAAATTTGAGAAAATATTCAGTAGTTTTTTTAAAGCATTTAAAAAAAAAAGTTATTTGGCGGACCCTTTAGTTTGCCTTCATAATACTATTTAAGTAAAGAGTTCTAAAAATGGCTTGTTCAACATGTATCTTTAACCACACATAATATGTTCTTATATATGTACATTCATTACTCCGACTTCTGTTCAGAAATTAATACAAATTATCATTTCCGTAAAATAAGAAAGAATATTTAACTAAAATTGCTTAAGAAAATCTTTGCCAATGATTTAAAAACGATTTTTGTGGTAATACTGCTTGGAAACTGAATTTATTCAGTTTAAATAAAATTAAATTTTTAACTGAACGCATTTTCCATTGAATTGTCGCAAATCGAAGGATGGCAACACCGCAAAAGACGACAAATGTGAAAATAATCCTGGAATTGTTATTCTTATTTGCGTATTTTATTTTATTTTCATTCCTTCTTGGCTTTTATTTATAGGGATTAAATTTCCATTCAGTCGTGCGTCTCTATGAATTTCGGTTTATTTAAATGAAAGAAGAAGACAAAAAATAATCCAGTCATCACCTTTACTGCCAATACCATAAATTTTCTCCAGTTCTTTACGGTGAAAAGTTTTTCAACGGGATTAACTTCTATCAACAGACATTTTTCCATTTCCATAATGAGAGAACATTCCAACAATGAATTGTTATGAATCTTGTCTAATTTTGTGGATATTAAACCGTTTTCACTCTTCATACTACTATCCTTCTGATACGCTTTATCGCCGTGTTAATACCAGCATATTACAAGAGCAAAACCATAAGGGTGGTAACATAATAAGACATATGATATACTTATAATAAGACATATGATGAATACTTGTCTGCCTATCGGAGGTGGTAGTACCAAACACACCGAAGTGTGAGGAGCCTTCAGTATGTATAATAAGTGATAATTTATTTTCAAACGATGAACTGGCGTTATACTATGTTCAGATATGCACTTTTATTGAGTCCATATTCGGTTTATTGAGTACAATCTTTTAATTGCACAGGCATAGTAATTCAGTTTAGCTGCTTAATCAATATTCATTTGACAGCTGGTAAACAAAACAGCTGGTTGTTTCAACAACATTGTTTTTTTGTTTTGTTGTTGTTGTTGACATTTGAGTTGTCAAATATCAACAGAATGTGTTCGGTATTGTAATATGCGCACAGAACATACTTTAGGTTTTACTCAGTATTATAACAATTTGCGTATTTATTGCGCAATAATTAATTGAAACTTTATATGAAATATTGAGCTCAATAATGGCGTTTATTGCGATTTACGCAATAAAGGTGCATATCTGAACATCGCATTACTGTTGGTGTTTATTGAATGTAATCATCGTTTCTGTAGCTTTGAATTAATATGAATTTTTCCTATGTTTTAACCCAGTGTGCAACAGTCCAACAATTTTGATGCTACTCCTTTTTCATCCTAGTAATAAAGCCAACCGCATTGATGACATAAATTCTTATATAAGGAGAATGAGTTAAAAACGATGGAGAAGTAAATGATAGGCATGTTGAATGTAGTGTATAACGTAAATAAATTAATGTAACAGATAGTGGTAGACAAATTTCGATGTTTTAAAAATAGTCTGCGTAACTTTTCGATGTTCGCTTTTATTTACAGATCTACATCGATGTATTTTATTCGATGCATCGAACTAAATTCAGCGGAGATTATTTGCCATTCTTTTGTCGTAACGTATTTTATATCTTGGTTACTAATGTTGGTAATTCGAATTCGACGAAGCTGTGTCCACAAGTGTTTAGGACGATTGAATATTATGATCGAATTGTTTAGCAGCTCCGTTGAACTACATTTTTTTACTATTTTGTCAATACTATTTAATATACAGAGATCTATGAAAATCTAATTCCTTAAAATTCTAATACATCCAGACTTTTTACCAAATAGTTTTTCGATAAGTCTAAATTCTCTATGTAATTTAGGGCACTTTTGTTTAAACATCAAACTTTCAACCACCACAAGTTCGGAAAGTTCTTAATATTTCCTTCTTCACATTTCAAATTATTTTTCTTTCTAAATACTTAAAATTAGATAAAGATGACATTACTACAGAGCGAAACAGTTTTAATTTCAAATTTTTTCCACTTAAAAGAAAACAATTTAAATTCTCTCAGTTATCACGTTTATTTGTTACATTTTGCTTTGAAATGAAAAAAATTTTTTATGATTTACCTTGTGTGGCAACAAAAATAACAATTATAAAGAACCTGAGATTTATTTCTTTGCAGATTCCTTGTAGATAGATATATAGACAGTGTTGGCACAAAAATGTGAGCAAAAAGTTAATGAAAATTGCTTTTGAAATAAACCACAGAGTAAATACAAACTTCCAACAAATAAATGCACTTCATTGCTTGTATGCAATATACTATAGCACAAGCTTATTTCGTCAACACAAAGAAGCAAAGTCAACAACAACAATGACATGCACAGATGTGGGACCATTAAATTGTTACATACATGCGTTGTCATCGCCACTTTGAAGTAGTAGTAGTTGACGAAACATTTTAATAAAATATTGTCAATACTGTTAAATACAATGTTGTTTGATACAAAAATAGTACATGAGATTCCTTACTATTAAAGGAAACTATGCACCCTGTGCTCTTGGTTTGCATATTAAGCACCGGTTTTTTGTTAGAGTTCTGATAAGAAAAAGCAATTTCTTTAAATTAATATGCATATGCGAAATGGAAATAAAATCAAAGGATTGCAATCTGAAAACAAAATATTCAGTTCTTATAAGTGAAAAAAAAATTGAAATTAAAAACTAAATTAACGCCAATAGGGATGACATTGAATATTTCTTTGTCAGCAGTTGACCTAATTGAACAACAGTGTAATGCATATATTTTCCAATCAAGATTAATCGTGTGACAGTACCAGTACCACTAATACTAACTGTGGGGAACAGCCTCACCATCCAATGTAGAGGAATTGCAAAGGCGGTAATCTAGACTTCTCCTTGGTATATAAGAAACATCCACAAAATCTGAAGCTGCCCCAATTTCGGGAGGAAATAAAAATAGCAAGTGTCAACTACGTCTCTTGGATTACAGAACATCACAACCGTCTTTTAAAAGACTTACTTGTATTGAAGCGCCACAGACGTCTCAAGAGGGTTCAAACAAATGATCTGATCAGATAAATTTACTTTTGATGAACTCTTTTATTTGTACGGCAATAACAACTTTTATTGTTGTATTATTTTAGGTTAAGATTTGAATACTTATTGTAAATTCCGAAAGGAAAGATTCAATAAATAATATTTGTGACAATAAATGATAATAGCTTAAGTTGACATAAGTGTTTTTTTCATTTTATTACATATTCTAATATATATAATTCTTGTGTCACGGTGTTAGTGGTTAAACTCCTCCGAAATGGATAGACCGATTTTTATGAAATTTGGTGTGCATATCGGGTAGGTCTGACAATAAATTATTACAATATATAATTTTACCTGTTTTGGGCAATAAAAAAAATGAATTTTGGGCGGGACGAAGTTCGCCGGGTCAGCTAGTTATATTATAAAATGTTATTATTAATAAAACTATATGCGTTTATATTTTATATATTATATATATTAACACAGTTTATTTTATACAAAAACTTTAATATCTCTTAACACGAAATTTCCACTTAACCACTATTATTAACCACTATTATTATTTAATGCCACAGATATATTTACACGCAGACGCTTATCGTGTCTGCGTGTAAAATGAGTCAATTAGCATTTTCATTCATTTTTTAAGAACTATTCCTTTCCGTTGGACTTGTTCTGAATGAATATTTACGATAGTCGTTTATTTATTCATATATACACGGCCTGTACTGGGATTAATCGGTCTAGTTTCAGCAGTTATATAGAAATGAGAAGTGATCAAAAATTAATAAATGCTGTTAAATAACATTTAACCTATCTTTAATATTTATAAGGAAATATTTTTACTTAAAAGATTCTTAATTCGAGACTAGACTAAGTTAATATTTAACATGTGGATTGTTTCTTATTTTAATAAATAATATACAAATAATATTCATATTTTTTTAATACTTTTAATCAACTTTTTCTTGCTGGTATATATTTTTACTTGCTTAAATTGTAATTACAACCCTTTTAGTCAATACTGTGTGTGTTAAATTTCTCCATGAGTGGTGGGACTTACGACAGATTTTTGAAAAAAATGTTCGTGTCAATTTTATTTATTTTCAGTGCTTATGTCAGAAGACTGCTGAGAGGAAATCGGCGAAAAGAATATTTTTTTTTTGCTCGAGATGTCTGAACCAAGGGTTGAGCCAAGAGCTCTCGTCTAATAAGTCAATGCAGTACTCACTTGACTAAGACGGCCCTTAAAAAAGGCTCCTTATAAAAGAATAACTAATGCTATGTTCAGGCATAAATTTTAATATTTTGTGATATAAAACCAATGTTTTGGACATTTACGGCATTGCCTGGTATGATTCGGTATGTTGAGGAATATTGTTTGTTTTTTGGCAGATGGATGGATATTCACTCTACACCAAGCCAGTATTACAGTAAAAATTTCTAGTGTTATTTTGTTAATAAAAATTCTTATTTAAAAAATAATATTATTATATAAAATAATAAAATATTTTAAATCATTAGAAATTTTAAATAATATATAGTACAAAGGAATAGGAATAGAAATACAAAAAGTATCGGTAGATTTAGTGTTAATATAAATAAACTTACCTTCAACCTCACTCGCCAAATTTATTTGATGTTGTTGATATTTGTATTTTCAAATATTAACAAAATTTTTTCGCATAAGTTGTAACGTTATCACATACATACTTATGACAATGCTGTATTTTAAGTTTTACTCAATATTATAACAAGTTGCGTATTTATTGAGCGATTATAATTTGAAGCATATGAAATATAGGGCTCAATAATGGAGTTTATTGCGATTTACGCAATAAAGGTGCATATCTGAACACAATATAAAAGAAATATTTATTAATTACACTTTTTATTATTTTTTAGAACAATTAATATTATTTATATGGCAGCTGCCTAGTAGTAGTTTTACGTAATTACCTCTCTTAAAGAAAAATTATACTCATTCTGGGTATATACTCAATATATAGGGCTATCCATTTCGTGGTTTCAAAAGTATGGGACTGGAATTCGACATCTGTCAAATTAAGTTCAAAGTTAACAAAACCTATGTAACGACACGTTTCCGCTCGGGTGCTGGGGTAGGTCAGCGGCGTCCAGTGGTTACATAAAAAAACACTTAGTTTAAGTTTACAGCTATTTATTTACAATACTGCAATAACTTACACACTAAACTAAGTAAAACTAAATACAAAGCAAAAATAATTAAATTGGATATGAATTAAAATATCCTAGGCCGGCCTAACAACGGTTCGTCGCGTCACAGTACCGAAGGCGTCAAGGGGGGTTGAGTCAGAACAACAGTCAAACGGCATGCGCCCAGGATGACTGCGGTCCTACTGGTCCTTGTTGTTGCCCCGGTTCGTCAAGTGACAGTGCCGAGTACGTCAAGTGACAGTGCCGAGTACGTCAAGGGGGTTTGGAGTCAGAAGAACAGTCAAACGGCATACGCACAGGATGACTGTAGTTTCTACTCGTCCTTTCGGTTACCCCGGCACAATCAGTCAAGTCAATCAAAGGAGGATGTCAGAGCAACAATCAAACGGCATACGCACAGGATGATTGCGGCTCCAAGATCTCCTTTTGTTCGTCTGGTCAGTCAAATTCTCCGGAGGAGGTTGTCAGAACGTAATCAAACGGCATACGCACAGGATGATTCTGGTTCTGAGGCCTCCGGAGTCCGTCCAGTCACAGTTGCCAATGTTTTGCCGGTTGTAAATAAATCACAAGTGGGGACGACCACACCACTTGGGATTTATCATATTTCCAGCACAGCCGATGTCTAGATCGACCTGCCTTACCAGCAACTCATCACCAACTGCCCCGACTGCTGAAGTCACGCTCGCTTTTATACACAAAAGTAACGAGTAACGGATCAAACATGATCGAACATCAAACATGTTGTATCACATTCTCCGACTTACCAATGTGAGAGCAAGCATCAGTTGAATTCAGCAAATGTCTTGTAGGTCAAATGTGAGTCGTACGACAACCGTTATAAAGAATAATACTAATTCTAAAAAGTAGCTTATAACATCGACTCAATCATCATATGACATATTTTAAGCACAATGGGGCCTGTTATAAAAAATAATTACAATAATGTTATTTATAATAATTCATACAGCCAACATATAAAAGAACATAAACAATACATTAAATCCTAAATATTATCCAGTGATATGGTGTGGACAAAAACAAGGTCTCCGACTTTTGTCGTCACACCTACTACAAAAATGGTGATGGCCACAGCCATGTATCGTGCTTTAAGAGGAGATTATGGTTTACATAATCGTCCAACTACGCAAGCAATTGGCAAAATTGTGAAAAAATTTGAAGAGACTGGAGTGGTTACAAATATTGAAAGGCCTGTGCATCATCGTTTCGCTCGTTCCGCTGAAAATATCGCTATTGTAAGTGAAAGTGTTGCCGTAGACCCTGACGACTGCCACCGTCAATTCGGAGCGTTATGGTCATATGATAACCAACTTTATTTGCGTGCTATTGAAGAATGCGACTTAGAGTGGTTTCAACAAGACGGTGCCACATGCCACACAACTCGAGCGAATATGGCTTTATTGCAAGAGACATTTCCTGGCCGCGTAATTTCTCGTCGTGGCGATATCAACAGGCCACCAAGATCATGCGATTTGACACCATTAGACTTTTTTTGTGGGGCTACGCGAAAGACCGTGTTTATGCAGATAAACCTTCAACTCTTAAGCAATTAAAAACCAACATTCGTCAAGTTATGGCTGAGATACCACCCAATATGTGTCAAAAAGTGGTCGAAAATTACCTAAAAAGAATCAATGCTTGTAACACTTCGCGTGGAGGTCATTTAAATGATGTAGTGTTTCAGACATAATGTCAACGTTCAAACTTTACAATAAAAAAGAAATATCATGAAAAAAATATTTTATATGTGTTTTATTTACGTTTACTTTTGAAACTACGAAATGGATAACCCGATATAATTACGACAACAATAAGGCAGAGAACAAGGTCCTAAAGTCTGATTTATTCATAAATTAGTTAAGCATTAGGAAATGAAACAGAATAAAATCTTTACGTAAACACAAATAAAAGCAATATATGTCTGTTTTGTTTTTGTACGAAGATGGTAACAATTCGCACAGACATTCCCATGCATAAAATGCCAACAATTATAAATCACAAAAGCTTTTCCGGTTATTTGCTTCCATTTTTGTAAAACACAATCTATTTTCTAAATACAAGTATACATTTACGTATTTAAAGAAGAAATAAAATTAACAAAATTAATTTCCGGCTCCAGTTTTCTCTTTTTTGATTTATTCTAGCAACAACAAGCATAAAAACGTACAACTGATAATGCCTCTGAGACTGTATATTTAAAATATTACGAGCAAAACAATATCAGGATAAATAATATTCATAACTTCCTAGTTAAATTCTAACAATTGAAGTAGCATTCTTTAACAACATTATCATTTGTTCACAAACAAAATAATACTAAAGGCGTAGGACTGAAAATGCGGAAGGGTTTAATTAATATCAAGTAAACGTCAAACACCCGCAACATTCTACAACAGTGCTTTCACCACTAGCGTCATCATTACCGCCTACAAACACAAACCCTGATTAACACAAAAAATTACTACAAAATTATCAGTAAAATTTTACTTACTGTTATCGCCAAAAACAACTTATTGTTGGTTATGCATCACAATCATTGAAAATTCCCCTGGGAATTATACGAAAATAGCACAAACTCAAAGCTATTTTACACAAACCAGTCTGCGTAGGTTCACTAGTAGTGATGGTTAATTGCGGTTCAACTATCTTATTAAAATCTCGTGACGTCATTACATAAATAATTAAATTAGACTTGTTCTCTTACAGCCAGGCAACCAATAACTCTTAGGGCCATTATTACAACTTGCCGTTAAACTTGGGTTTAGTTAAAGGTACCTTTAGCCAGCGTTGCCATTTGCCAAGTTTTCCCTTTTTTCTAAGTTTTTTAGGATGTGAAAAAGTTTTCATTAAATTTGTTTTCTAACAAAACAAGTTTTTTCGACAAAATTAATTTTAAATTTTTTTTCAATAAATTTAATGATAATAACACGCAATATTTACATTTTTAAAGGAAATGTTATGTATATTATTAATCCCGGGCAAAAGTAGCAAAAAACACAAATAGAGGGTACCGGTCTCCCGAGTTTCCTTTAAACATTTTGGAACTTTTGTAGAAAACAAGTTTTTTTTGGTAAAATAAAGTTTTTTCCCCAGAAATAAAAAGTTTTTTTCAAAAAAATTCTGGCAACGCTGCCTTTAGCTAAAGGTTTACCTTAAACTTATTTTCGTTATTACAACTTACAAATAAAACAAAATTAGCTGTTTTCAAAAATATGGCAGTGTCGGAGAAATGTCGACAAAACTGCTCAATTAAACAAGTCTTTTTTAAACGCAGTGGCTACGAAGGGCCTCTCTTTTGTTGTTGTGTTTTTTCATTTTGTTTATATTTGAAGTTGCCATATTGAAGATAATATATAGTATGGCAAGTTCTATCAGAACTTAACTTTAAAAGTTAAAGGTAGGATGATCCTCCCTTTACTTTAACGCTTACTTCAACCTTATTGTCTACTTATAATAATGAAAAACAATTTATCTGCCCGTTAAAATCCTCCTTTTAACTAACGGAAAGTTGTAATAATGGCCCTTAATCACACAAAGAGTAAGAAAGAGAAACCAGAAAATTAATTAGAAAAATCCAAACAATAGCTCAGATCCTGACGTATTAACCTTTGCTGTAAAAGTCAATGGCATGGAAGAATTGACCAATTTATTGTGATAACAAAGTTTCTTTGGATAAGTAGTGAGTGAATAAATATTGATGGTCTAATACGTAGTGGATTTTATTTATTTATTTTTTTTTTTTCTTCTTTAATTTTTGTAGTGGTGCAGTCCAGAGATCAGCAAAAGATGAGTAGATTGGAATCATACTCATAATTTCCGATAATTATACGCATTCATACTTATTTAATATCATACTCATACTATTCACATTCAAAGTTTGAAGCACTCACCGTACTCATGCTTCACTATACGCATGATGTTCTTGGTAACTACTCTCCTTACTCAACATTTACAAGAATTTCGATATAAGTATGATCCGCTTTGCTTGCTGTCTTTGTCTTTTTTTTCTTATTTTTTTGTAACTGCAACAACAACTAAGTCTGTAAATTTTGATGAATAATTCGAATCACTCGAATCATTTATGAGTATTATATGCATTTTTCTAAATTTCTGAATATGATTGATTAGGCGTATGAATCAAACATATTTCGAATGTTATGAGTTTGATGACAATGTTGTACTCATACTCATTGCAACTGCACTCACTACCTTTTGTAGTGAGTACGAATGAATCAGAGTAGTTGAATTTCAATACTGTTGATTCATTCATACTCAAAATTTCATGAGTACTTAGGAGTAGCGAAAAAAAGATTCATTTCTGATCTCTGATGCAGTCATATATAGCAAATCTTTCATTCAGCGCATTAAATTTAACAAATTGCGTGAGTTATCATTGAAATTTTATATTCTTCTATATGTGAAAAATAACATCGTTCAAATGTTTGTCCCAGCTTTTTCAGACTGAGATGTTGGCCATTTAGCAAGCCACTCAATGAATCCTTATCACAACCTTTTTTGATAACCAATCTTCAGCATTACGGTCAACGAGAAGCTCGTTTGGGGGCGTCACCATTGTCTCGACGCTCTCTCTGAGTGTCTCACATTGCAGGCAACTGTAGAGTCGATCTACTCTCCAGAGGAGGTACACTAATTCCGAAAACCTCGCCAAATCGAATTGTGTATATCACTTTCCTCGGTAAAATGGTGCATTAGACAACAATCTTCCGGGAAGCCAATCTATCCTGGGTCAATGAGTAATCTTGCTCTACAGTTAGACTCACTCTTCCCACAATGGAAAGAAGACGTACCAACCAACTACTCAAACTTGATCACAATGTCATCTTGATTGCGTTATATGAAGTCACGCGAAAAGACTGCAGCTCCAATCAAACTACTTTCACCGAGGTTGTGGGTCTGCTGAAGAGGACGAAACTGTTATCCACTTTCTTTGTCAAGGGTCATCTTTCGGATGTGCAGATTTAGGTTGTCTGGCTCTCCATTGCACGGTGTTTAGATATGCACCTTAATTGCGTAAATCGCAGTAAACGCCTTTATTGAGCTCAATATTTCATATCAATAAATAAATAAATTGCAATAAATACGCAAATTGTTATAATATTGAAATGCAGCGCTGTCATAAGTATGTTTCAGTGCGCATATTATATTTTGGACCAAACAAAAAAAAAAAAAAAACAATGTTGTTGAAACAACCAGCTGGTTTGTTGACCAGCTGTCAAATGAATATTGAATAAGAAGCTGAACTGCGTATATTGTTATATCTGAACACTTTAAATATTGTACTCAATAAACCGAATATTTACTCAATAAAAGTGCATATCTGAACATAGTATTACTTATCCGCTTAACGGAGTTATCATCCATTGATATGAAAGTTATAGTTTCGGTTGTTAAACTTTCAGACTGGTTTCAAGCAAAGAGTTGTTGTTGTGTAGTGTAGCATTCCATACTTCCTTACCTTGTTTGGAAATGAATTTTCCGTATGAATCAGGATACAGTCGACCGATGGCATAGTTTATGTCAGCTTTAAGGACAGATGTGGTTTGTTGCTTAGTAAGTAGTGACTTAAAAAAATATTGACAGATTCAAATCGAACGATCTCGGTGACCAGGTCACATTACCTTCACTTGAAATGAGTTGTGTGGCACGTAGCACTGTCTAGTTGAATCATTGATGTCTAGATACGACGCAATTCAGACCAAAAGAAGTTATTTTTATAATCGTAAATAGTGTATATAAAGATTGTTTAATGTTCTCACAATATGGATTGTAAAAAGTGGAACACAAAACAAACAAAAAAGTGAGGAAGAACAAAAACAAAATAAATTCAGTGGGATTCTGAATTTATGTGTTTTTCTTTGTCGAGTTAGTCCATGAATGAGGACAAGTGTATTTGCTAATAGTTAACAGAATTTTTTGCATCCTCTCTCAGAGTATTACAATAACAGTAAATATTTGTAGAAATAAAAACCCACTTTTTCTTCCACTTCATAAATTATTACTGTTTTTTAAGTTACTGATGATGCTGCTAGTTATGTGCTTACTAAGGTCATAATGTCTTCATGTAAGAACAAATTGTATGGACTATAAAAATGATTATTTACACTAAAAGTTGCTTAAAAACATTGTTGTATTTATGGATCATTTCATATTTTTTGCAGTATTTTATTGGTATATGGTATGTGTCACGTTATAACATATTTTGATAGCTTTTATGCAATGAGAACATTCAATAGTTATAATATACAATATAGGAATATTTCACCACCTTTTTAGCTTTTCTAAGTTAAATTTATTATGAACGTTTTGGGTTTGTAATACCAAAATTGTCGTCGTGTCTTGGACAATATTCTTTTGCTAATTCTCGATACATATTTATTAATTCGGGGTTAACATTTTATTTAGCTTTTCTCATTTCAAGTATCCTATTATTCCTTTCTACAAATAAACACTAAAATTGAGGTGAACTTATTTTCACTATCATACGGACTCAGAGCTTCTGAATTGTTGTATTAGATTGATGAGTTATACCGCACTTAAGTCTCCTCTTATATATGGTTTCGAAATTGCAAATCGTAGTTTACTTTTCTTCACTGGCTTTTGAATTTTATTATGGTATTAGGCCACTATGTAGTGGTTGCCGTAGTCTAGTCTAGTATTGACTTATAAGCAGTGGTGTTGTCGAGCCGGAACACTCCGGAACGTGGTCCCGGTACTTCCTTTTTGGACAGGAACGCGTTCCGGAACTAAAGATGATTTCTGATAAAGAGAATTGGCTGACGTTTTGAAAAAAAAAGAATTGCTGATTTTTTTTTCTAATTTTTGACGCATTTTAATATGTATTTTATAATTTGTTAACCAATTTTTATTAAACGTTCCTATTATTGTAATAAACATATTTTACATATACACAAAATGGGTTTCGTAATGATTTTCGTTCCCTTTCCTTTTTATGCTATATACAGGGCCGATCCTGGCGACGGGCGAAAATTGGGGGAATCTCCCTCCCCCCGTCGTTAAATTTGGGACATGAGGCCGCACAGAGCGACCGCCTACCCAGGATCGGCCCTGTATATATAATTATATATACGCGTTGCGGTAAAAAAAAAAATTAGCACAACACCGCTGTTTATAAGAAGTGCTCTCACCCCAGACATCTTGAGCAAACGGAAACATGAAATAATATTTATTCGAAGACTTCCTCTCAGCAGTTTTTTTTGGCGAAAACTCTGAGAGTAAATAAAGTTAAAACACACAACATAAGTGGTGTGAGAATCTAGGTCGCAATCATGACTGACCAATTATGTATGTAAGCAGTAACAAATCGTGTGTGGCTTTTAACCCATTTCCGCCCGCTGTACTATATATAGTACACAACTTAAAGTCGAAGTAAAATTTACAAAATGTAGTTATTTATTCTGGCAACGCTTACTACCAGTCAATAAGAGTACATGCAACATCCACGTAGCTGTTGTAAATCATAGTTCAAAAATATCAATGAGGAAAATCCCCATTTTGGCTAGCGACTTATTTCTTGTGGGATTGTGAATGGTTATTTAGTTTATTTTTCATCAGTTAACTTTGAAGAACGTTGAAAAGCAGTTTATTTACTAGATAACATCACATTCTAATAAAAGCAATATAAAACGGTTTAGTTCGTATAGAATTTTTTGAGCTATAGCATATTAAGTGTTGCTGTACTAAGTTTAGTACACTGGGCGTTCAAGGTAAGATAAAATTGTACAGTGAAGACGTTTTCATTCCGGCATTGTGCTTTAGAATAAAAGTTTTTCCTGGTTTCCTGTACGATACGGTTATCGTAATTTGGCTTTGACCAGCTCCGATGGTTATTGTTATACATTCGACGTATATTGCGGAAAAACTTCCGAGGCTACCAATGAGCCTCTTGGCTCTCGTGTTGTAAAGAATTTGCTATCAAAAGCGCCAACAAAACCCGAAGAACATGCAGTTTAATTTGATAACTTTTTTACAAATTACGATCTTCTTGTAGACCTGAAGATACTTGGATACAGAGCTACTGGAACCTTGCGCGAAAACAGGACTAAGCGATGTCCATTGATTTCATCAAAAGATATGCGTAAAAAGCCTAGAGCTGAATATGACCATAGGTTTGATAATGCAAATGAAATTCTTATGATTAGATGGAAAGATAATAATGTTTGCACGATTGGACCAAATTTCGATACCTTGGAGCCAATCGGAAAAGTTAAAAGATGGTGTCCTATAAACAAGCAAAAAGTTGACGTCAGCATGCCTCACGTTTTCCAAAGCTACAACAAAGCAAAGGGGTAGATCAGCTGGACCAGTCTATAGGAATGTACCGAATTGCTGTAAAAGGTAAAAAGTGGTGGTGGGTCTTGTTTACTTATTTAGTGGACTTGACTGTTTCAAATGCATGGAGACTATATTGCATTGCAAACTCTAATAATCGTGTGGATTATTATGGTTTCGCAGGCATAGGTATAGCACGAACATATCTCAGTGACAAAAAGGACAATAAATGTAGGCAAACATCTTCCAGAATTGAAGGAGAAGAAAAAAAAAATAATGGCCACAATCCCCAAAAAATTTCAAATCAACTTCGATGTGTCCTATGGTCAAATCGAGTTAAAACATCATGTTGTAAGTGCCTGAAAACACTTTGTTTGGAAAGAGGATGTTTTGCAAAATACCACACGTAACCGCCCATTGTACTAAACTTAGTACACCTCAAAAAACACAACTTAGAATATTTTTTTTGTTTTTTTTCTTTTATAGTACTATAAAAAATGTTATTTAAATCTAGAAATAAAGATTGCATTTTAAAAATTGTTTGTGGTTCTCATTTGGGCGTTAATGGGTTAAAACAATTGTTGCGTTAAAACCCTCAAGAAAAATCTTTTGACAAAATTTCAGAGCTCAGCGATGAGTATTCAAAAAAAAAATGAGTAGATTCGAATCATACTCACAATTTCTGATACTTATATTCGTATTCAAAGTTTGAAGCACTCATCGCACTCATACTTGACAAAACACATGATGTTGTTGATTTCGACTCTCCTTTTGTAAATGCAACAATAACAAAGACTGTAAATTTTGATGAATAATTCGAATCACTCGAATTGTTTATGAGCATTATAATTATTTTTCTAATTTTATGAATCTGAATGAGTACTCGGGTGAATCAAACATATTTTGAATGTTATGAGTTTGATGTCAACTGTAGCGGAAACTTAATTAAAGATAAGTTTTATTTTATTATAAGTGCGGCTCGATACGCACTAATAGAGCTTTATTATTTGATTGATTTCTTAAGGGAAAATATCCCTTTTTTTATACTAATTATTGGCTGATTCAGCATTTCCAAATCAGTCCCTTAATTCTAATACATTTCAATATTTACTTAATGCTATTATATAGGTTTGTACTTATGTTCTACAATATTACATTTGTTTGTGTGTATAATTATTACTTAATGCTATTATATAGGTTTGTACTTATGTTCTACAATATTACATTTGTTTGTGTGTATAATTATTACGGCACAAGTGGGAGCAATATGATGCGCGCCTATTGTTGCTATACAACAGTCATAATTCCCACGGTAAAGTGTGAAGAGAGTCACACACGATCACAAGAACCGTAATACAACAACAACATACATAGTCCACACAATACGAAAACCAATGCGCCAGCGAACCGTCAATGAAATATCAAATGATCGTCGCATGTGCGCCTTACTATTGCGCTGTAGCGACGGTCAGCAATATTGTGTCAAGTGGCCGCTGCTCATATGCAATTGAATATTCTTTTGCTCGTGTACATTGTGTGAAAATAAAACATGAAATGTTGAGTTAGTACTGACGACTGTATAATCATGCTACACCTCCACCCTTTACAAGAATGTTCATATAACTTTTGTTTTATGGACATTCTTTTACACAACACAGTACAATGATTTTACGTCTATTTCTTATTTATATTAATAAACTTAGTATGATTAATAGTATTAATCTTAATTTAAAGTAATACAATTTTAATATTATTTCTAATTAAATTTTAATATTTATTTTGTTTTTAATGAATGTTTAGTGATAAGTTTACTTAGTAAAAAAAATAAAATTTATCTTAAATATTATTACATTTTTCTGGCCAGTTTAATGCCATTATTAAAACTATTTATTATATATCTTAAGTCTATTCTTATGAACTACTTGTTCTTTATTATTTTTCTTATCAACTATAGTTACATTATTTCTTAAATCTATGTTTTTAATTTTGTATGGACCTTTATATTGATTATCTAATTTGTGTCCAGTTTCATTTTTAAGGAATACTAAATCTCCTATTCTAAAATTATAATCTAATGTATTCCTATCATAATTATTCTTTTGATTAATTTTATTTATGTCTAATAATTGTTTTGCTCTCTTAAGTGCAATTTCTAATCTAAATTTTGCTTCTTTTGCATATTTATCTACATTGTATAGTGGTGTAATTGTGTCTACCTCATTGAAATCTTTGAAACTGTTTGGTATTTTGCTAAAAATCAATTCAAAAGGACAGTAATTATGTACAGTTGATGGTGTTGTATTAAAGCAATATGTATCTACTGATATATACGAGCGTACGTATTCATTAAAAGTTCTATGACTTCTTTCTATCGTACCTAAGGTCTGGTGATGATGAGCTGTTGATGTTAGTTTCTCGATCTTCAACAGAGTGCACAATTCGTTTAATATTGAGTTCTTGTATTCTGTACCCATGTCCATAATGAACGTCTTCATCGGGCCATAGGTAAGTATAAAATTCTCAAATATAGCTTTAGCGACAGTTTTAGCCGATTTATCTGGTATTGGCGCCATTACCAAATATTTAGTTAAGTCACATATTAATGTGATTGCATATTCGTTTCCGTTTATTGATCTAGGAAATGGTCCGATTGTATCTACATACACCGTATCAAATGGCATTATGGGTGTTTCTGTGAGAATCATCGGACTTTTAATATGTTTGGGTGTTTTTGCTAAGTGACAGTTTTGACATGATTTTACGTATTTATCTATGTCTTTTGTCATGTTTTTCCAGTAGTAGTATCTTTTTATTTTTTCTGCGGTTCTAAATATCCCGCAATGACCTCCTTCGATAGGGTCATCATGATATTTCAGCATGATTTCTAGAATTTCCTTAGAATTCTTTATATCTAATATCTTTATTTCATTTAATAGCGCTATTTTAATTTTATTTAGTACCTTATTGCCCATATTTCTAAATTCAAACTTTGAGATAAATTCGAAAATTTTCTCGCTAGCCCTTTGACGACCAAACATTTTCTGCTGAAGCGATTTAACCTTTTGTTTTATTTTAATAATCTGTGTCTATTAGGCAATAGCAGTGACGAAAAAAAAAATTGCCCTCCTGGGTATCCTCTAAGTCCCCCATTTCGCTTGGCAAATATAGTTGCCTATGGGTTGAAAGCAATTTTTTTCTCCCAAATTATTAATTTTTAGACATGATTAAAAAACAGTTTTTTTTTACTAAAAATATAAAGTAAATACAATAAATCTTAAAAATTTATAACTAGTGTTGTTCGTGATAGTTTCCAAGGCAATCACGGGATGTAGTGAAACAAACTAACACATTGCATTGAACGCAAAAAACATTTGTTCGAACATATTTTTTATAGGAAGCACAATGACAGCAGCGTTTCCAACATTCACTCTTCTCCATTTTATGAAGAGATTTGGTCTTACTTATAAAATGAGTTCCAAATTTGGTTGACGCTAAAAAGGCACGTTTTCTTGAATTGAAGCAACTTATCAGTTCTTTGGCCAAAGCTGCTCGAAATTCAATTGAAGTCACATTGATTGAGGAACTGTTAGCCAATATGAGTCTCTTATATATTATATAACTATTATGAACACATAGCTCAAATAGGTCGAAGAACAATCGTAAATAAAAACGCCACTTACTTCTGCGATCGTACTCATAATAAACTAGCTTTTGGTCCATTAGATTAACGCCTACCATTCCTTTGTTGTAGTGCTGTATAATCAGAGGGCAATCAATATCTATGTTATTAGCTTGTCCAGCGTCGCTTGACCTTGATTATCTCTGTTAGGTCAATAAAATTTGAGGCGAGGTAGACACCACGATTGCCCATCCATTTGAAGACGGAAATGCTTTCTGACATGAAGTAACTTATGTCCCCTCTTTTCATTTCTCTATCCGCCGGAAAATTCTTCGGTATGTGCTTTCTACTACATCGAAACATGCCATTTTGCTGGAGAATGTTTAAGTTCAGACTTGTAAAGAAATTATCAAAGTAGACTTCAACCGCTTTTTTGCCAGTGGCTTACATTACTGCAGGACGACAGCTTCGCCAAGACCGTCTTCAACAAATGGTTTTTTCCGGTGTAAATGTTAATATTATACAAGTATCCAGTTTCTGACTCACATTAATACTCACATTAATATAGTTTGAATCCCCATGAATTAGGTTTATTCTTCATGTACTGTTTCATGGCATTATGTCCCTTAAACTTTACCATATGTTCATCAATTGAGAGTTTTTTGGAAAATGTATATGCGTCATGTTGTATGTTAATGTGCTCTATAATTGGACAGATTGTGTAACCAAGGTCAGTAACATCAGCCTTATTGTTGTTGCAAAAGTGAAAATTGGCTGTAATTTCCTCAAGTCGGTTCTGTGGCATGACTCCTGCAATCTGAGCTTGGTGAAATGTTGAATCAGTTGACCAATACAGAAGTGTTGATGGGAGTTTCACTAAGCTCATACGTATGATAATACCAATATAAGCCTTAAACTCGGATACGATCAAAGTGGACATACGCCACTTTTTGTAAAGCACATAGGTTGGACTGCTCCACTATCACGAGACACAGCTCTATGAAAAAATAGCAAGTGCTAACTAAATAATTCACAATATTATAGGTTGATTGACAAAGGCTAAATCTAAAACTTAATTGACTCCCATCCCCTTGTGCCCTATCTTTACCCTGTAGTAGCCCTCGGTATAAAGACCATTATTTGGCCAAATTTGGAGCCTCGTAGAGTACAAGTGGAGCCAGATAGGGCTTTGCATTCAACTACATTTTTGTTGCCCCAATCTTCTTCTATAAAACATTCTCTGACATATTTGCTCTATCTGTAACCTGGACAAATATATAAGCCAAAAACCCCCGGGCAAGCATACTTGCCTATGGTCGTCAAAGGGCTAGGTGCTACTTGTAGTTTATTGATATTTAATTTACTGGCCGCTTTCTCGAGCCTAGAGAAAAATTGTCCTAAGTCAAGTTTCTCTTTAGTAAATATATCATTTATATTTATGCTAGCTAATATTGATTTTCCCTTCTTTATGTATCATTTATTGGGGTAAATCTTTAATTTATAATACTTTCTGAAGTCACAATTCTTTATTGGTACATATATTTTTGGCTCATCTAATACATCTGCTTTATTTGCTTCATGCTGATTATTTATTCTACTACTGTCTTTTTGTTTAGTCGCTGACATTGTCGTGACTTTTAATACGCACGATACCTTTTTATTCATTTCCTTAAAATCATCTATAGTAATTCGCGACAATGCATCCGCGACATAGTTATCCTTTCCATTCAAAGTACATCTTTCTATTATTAACCTAGTAAAATTGTCTAACAATATTCAAGGTCCATTTACATATATTAATTTTAGAATCTATTTCTTAACAATTACTTTAAAATGCAAAACAAACATTTCACAATATCATATGAATCAAATCAAATTAAAAACTTTATTAAATAACACCCTTTTGGGTTCTTATTCTTATATAAATTAAAAAAAAAAATCTATAAGAACTTTTTTTTTTTTTAATAACTTTTGTGTTATTAATTCTTTAGGTTTTATTCTAGAGGGATCTTACAATATAAATTTATTATATTTTTCTTATTCAATTTATTATATTTTTCTTATAATATACATATTTAGTAATCAAATTTATTATAATTAAAATTTATAAAAAAAATATTTTTTTTTTTTTTAAATGTTTGCCAAGAGCGGTTAACGCTTTCTGGCCTATGGGGCGGCTGAACGCCCCACGTTTTAAGCTAAACTATTTTTTTTTTTTACCATTTTGCTTCACTTTTTCTCCTTTTTCATGTGGTTTGGTTAATCAATTTGATCCTCCTTTCAATGTTGCATCTGCTGAGGCGTTTATGATGAGTTTACTTGCAGGTAGTTTTGTAATAGTTGACGGTTCTCTTGGCACCATTCGGCAAAATGTTACACTGGCCAGACTCCTTCGGGATCATATTATCCTTAATATGAATAGCAAAATCAAGTAGTAAATTCCTGTCTCTTGGCCAGACAGTTTCTTCTTCGCAGCTGGTGGATACTTAGGCTGATCCACCAGGACAAAATTGATTTAATTTATGGGAGCAAAATGTGTTGCACTCTTGTTTGTCCCTGCCAGGAGTGCCAATAAAAATTCTAGCACTTCCTGGCAGGACCACTGTTATATTCTGGGTGCTAATAAATGCAGCACTTCCAGAATACTGGCAGGATCGCCATGTAGTGGAAACTTAATTAAACGATAAGTTTTGTTTTGTTATAAGTGCGGCTCGATACGCACTAATAGAGCTTTATTATTTGATTGATTTCTTAAGGGAAAATATCCCTTCTTTTATACTAATTGTTGGCTGATTCAGCATTTCCAAATCAGTCCCTTATTTCTAATACATTTCAATATTTACTTAATGCTATTATATAGGTTTGTACTTATGTTCTACAATATTACATTTGTTTGTGTGTATAATTATTACTTAATGCTATTATATAGGTTTGTACTTATGTTCTACAATATTACATTTGTTTGTGTGTATAATTATTACGGCACAAGTGGGAGCAATATGACGCGCGCCTATTGTTGCTATACAACAGTCATAATTCCCACGGTAAAGTGTGAAGAGAGTCACACACGATCACAAGAACCGTAATACAACAACAACATACATTGTCCACACAATACGAAAACCAATGCGCCAGCGAACCGTCAATGAAATATCAAATGATCGTCGCATGTGCGCCTTACTATTGCGCTGTAGCGACGGTCAGCAACATTGTGTCAAGTGGCCGCTGCTCATATGCAATTGGATATTCTTTTGCTCGTGTACATTGTGTAAAAATAAAACATGAAATGTTGTGTTAGTACTGACAACTGTATAATCATGCTACACAACGTTGTACTCATACTCATTGTAACTTGTACTTATAAATCAATGTTGTAGTGAGTACGAATGAATCAGAGTAGTTAAATTTCAATATTGTTGACTCACTTATAGTCAAAATTTCATGAATACGTATTAGTAGCGAAAAACTATTCATTACTGATCTCTGAACCGGACACTAGCTCCTATGGGTTCACGCCATGCGACTGGGTCTACCTCAACAACTTCTGCAAGCTGCCACGACGAGGATGAGGAGGAGACCACAGGACATCCTCTCTGTCATTTTTAAGCGATGGGGAACCTTTATTGACAAATAGCGATATAGCCAAAGGCGATTTGAAAAAAAACTTACGCCTTCATAAAGCCAGCAGATGGTTAAGAGATGCCTACCAGGAGCTATAATTATATGACGGAGTAAGTAGTATCGGTGTTACAACGGTAGTAAACTGTGCCCACTGAGGGGGCTCCCAGTTTAACCTCACCATACTACAACGAATACAACGTATAAAGCATTGGAGAATTGTAAAATAGTTTTCATTGTTTTTTGAAAGGAGTAAATCATTTATTGAACAAGTTCTAAATGAATGAGGATAAAAGTAATATTAGAAAAAAAAATTAAAATATGTAAAAAAAAAAGAAAAAGAGTAGACTATCTAACTAAAATCTCACAAACAAACACCTGCATATAACTTCTTAGCAAAGTATGTAGAAAGCTCTGCTTTTAGAATAACCCATATATGGTAGTTGAAAATGAGAATGTTTAATTTTATTTGTAGTTCAAGTATGTATATTTAGTAACATTGCAAATAAAAGTTTTATTCTTACAAGTACAAATCTACAAAGTTTACTTTAATGTGTGCGATATATTCGTGAAAGAGATAGTATCTTTATGTATGTAAACATATAGTATGTGTACTATACAGTGGACGAAAGTAACGTTTGCGCAAAACGAAGAAATAATGTTTGCAAAGATGGGAAAGGAAGTGTCAATGTCTTCACAAGAGAATGCACTTTAAGAATGTGTAAGCACTTATGTTATATTTCCGAATTAAATTACCCGATCAAAACTTATTACATATAAATTTCAATAATTGGCCAATTCACACGACTTTGTATCGTGTATGTTGTATTGAATACACTTTTTGTTTGTGAACGCTCAATGCTATGCTGTATTGTGTATTTCGTATTCCACACATCAAAAAACGATAGGAAGAAGAAAATCAGCATTCATAATTTGATTTTCAAGCAACAAAATGAAAAATATTATGGAAAAAATTTAATTAATTAATTGATAACTGAAATTACAAGTTACATAGAAAGTATTTTATATTTCTATTATTCATCTTAATGACTGGCATTTACATAAACTGATAGCACGAAACGAATAGAACTACCAAAAACATATGAAGAAAATGTGTATAAGTGTATCCGATTTTTATATGAAAATTATCAACACCAAGCATACACTGTTGTATATTCATCCAACAATACAATGAATACAATAATACAAGGGCTGGTGTGAATTGCCCAAACATGTTTATATATACCGTTTTAAAGGTTTATTTCCATCTTTCCAAAATACAATGAGTAATAAATAATTTTGTGTGGAAAGTAAAAAAAAACAAGATAATATAAAAAAAATATAAAGAGAAATATAAAAAAATATTTTTGAACTCTCCTTAACTAAATGTACAACTGAGGCCATGTAGTTATTCGGGTGTATTAAATTTATTTTTTTTCACATAGTATTATTAATGCATAAATTTGTAATAAATGTTAATGCTTTTTTTAAATACACTATAAATAGATTTTTTTACTTAACTTTGTGTTTTGTTAAAAAAATCTGGTATGACTTAAACTATCTACATCTGTCCTATTTTATACAAAAAGAACGAAAAGAACCTGTGTCCCAAATATGCGGACATTACAAAAATATTCACACAAGCCCTTGTATTGTTGTATTCATTGTATTGTTGGACGAATATACAACAGTGTACGCTTGTTGTTGATAATTTTCATATAAAAATCCGATACACTTTTTTTCATATGTTTTTAAAAGTTGTATTGGTTTCGTGCCGTGGTCTAGTAGGTAGTGTGTTGGCTTATTAGACGAAAGGCCCGAGTTCGAATCCCAGGCCAGACATCAAAAACAAAATACAAAAAGTATTTCTTCGGCGACTTCCTCTCAGCAGATTTCTGGCAAACACTCTGAGAGTAAAAATTGCCATGAAAAGCTTCTCAAAAAATCTGTCGTTCGGAGTCGACTTTAAACTGTAGGTCCCACCACTCATGTACAAAATTAACGCACACAACATGAGTGGTGTTGAGAAGCTAGGCCGTAATCCTGACTGAAGGGTTGTAATGGCCAATTATGTATGTATATATTGGTTTCGTGCTATCAGTTTATGTAAATGCCAGTAATCAAGAAGAAGAATAAAAATACGAAATATTTTCTTCCGTAATATTTTTCATTTTGTTGCTTGAAAATCTAATTATGAATACTGGTCTTCTTCTTCTTATCGTTTTTTGACGTTTGGAATACGAAATACACAATACAAAATAGCAGTGAACGTTCACAAACAAAAAGTGTATTCCATACAACATACACGATACAAAGTCGTGTGAATTGGCCAATTATGTACATAGTTCGTCCACTGTATATGTGTATAAACTGTATAGTTTTAGTTAATACAATGACTATGTTATGTATAAATAACCTTGACACATTTAAACAAAGGAGAAAATAAAAAGCAAATTATGAATAAAATCAAGAACAAAGAGAATGTATGTATACATTACTTTCCCTTTTTTTAAGAGCATTCTAGTCAACAAGTTGTTGTAGAGGAATATTACATACATAAGGTATTTTTCATATAAATGTGTGCAAATGTAGACTTATAAGCCAAAGAAAAAGTTTTTTAAGATAACCTGACAATAATCTTGGAATTATGAATTAAATGTTTGCTACGTATGTATATATTCAGGTAGTATCATAGATTTTATAAAGTATAATTTCCTGTGGTCAGTGTGAGCCTATCTACTTGCTCTAATTGTCCAACATAGCTTCTCTGTGTGGAGTGTATTCGAAATGGCTCAATTTGATCGATTTATAAATCGGCTTTAAGGACTGGTGTATTTTATTCGCAACTACTATGTCAAAGGAAATTCCACAGGAAATGTCTAACATCATCAAATAGCACGATCTCAGTTTCCAGTTCAAATTACCTCCACGTCAGATGAGCATGCCTTCAAATCACTCATGCGAAGTATTCAATGTGCCATAACCTGTGTGGCACGTAGCATGGTCCTTTTGAAACCACATGTCGTTGATGTACATATTATCCAATTCAAACTAAGAGAATTTGGTAATAATTGAAACTTCACACCAAACGAGAACTCTTTGGGATCTGATTTGGTATCGTTGGTAGCGTGCCAAATAGACCATTGTTTTTGTATACGTATCTATCCATTTAGCAATGGGCTTAGGTCCGAAGATGATTTTTCGACTAAAATTTGCGCCAGTTGCCAACTGCTCCAGAGCCCATGCGGCGAAGACACGCAAGTCTAAAACCGTTCGACTTGCAAAAACGTTTCGGAACTTATGTGCTAACAAAAATGTAAAAGTATTTAAATAAACAAGAAGAAAAATAATGAAATGCTAAAATTCTTTTAGAAATTAAAAATAAAAGAACGGTTGAAGAACCAAATGTAAAAGACAAAGACAGTTTGTTTTTTAATGAACTCAATTAAATTATCTTTAAAAGAAACTTATCGACCAGACTTTAAAGCAGAGTTCTCCTTATGTTAATTTCAGTACTCCTATATACTTACTTACTTACTTACTGAATTGGCCATTAACAACCCAATTAAGGGATTCCAGCCTGTCGCAACACATTCTTCCAGGCGCCGCTGCTTCTTGCACGCCTACGCCAGTTGGTCACACCAATCTTCGATGATTTCCGAAGATCACCGCATCAAATACCCGTCTTGCCGGAGCATTCGAATGACATGGCCGAGCCAGCGCATACGCTGCACAACGTATTTCGTTGAGGAGCTCATACAGCTCACTGCTTAATCGGATGCGGAAATCATCGCCAACTCGCACTGAACTGAAGATCTTACGTAGGACTTTTCTCTCGAATATTCCCCTCTGCGCCATAATGAAACACGAGTAGAATGAGCGTCTTGTAGAGTATTAGTTTTGTCGTACGAGAGAGGTCTCTGCTACACAATTGCCTATTAAGACCATAGTAGCACCTGTTGGCAAGAGTTGTCCTGCGCTTGATCTCCAGACTGCTATCATTCTTGGTGGTAACGGCGGCGTTTCCTTTACTGTATCAAAAGTAGAGCTATCTGCCGTAGCCTGAGAATCCATGCGTCGCATGTCTCTACTTCTCGATAACATATACTTTGTTTTGCCCTCATTTACTGCTAGGCCCATCTTAGTAGACTCCCGTCCAATAGCACCAAAGGCAGCATCATCTCAACATCTCGCTTGGTACGCCCTATGATAACAATGTCGTCAGCGTACGTAAGCAACTGGACGCTTTTTTGAAAAATAGTGCCATTGCGATTCATTCCCGCCTTTCGCAGAACACTCTCCATGACGAAGTTGAAGAGGTTATATATAAGGCATCGCCTTGACTGAAACCTTGCACAATATCAAAAGGTGCAGAGAGGTCCATTCCTACCTTGACGAAGCTGCAGGAAATGCTCAACGTCATTCTGCATAGCCTTATCAGCTTCGCAAGTATACCGGGCTCAGACATTGCGGCAAAAACACGATCTCTTATGGGGCTATGGCTGCCTTATAGTCGACAAAACGATGGTGTGTGCCGACTTGTTTTTCGTGGGTCTTTTCCAGGATTTGGCGTAGTGTGAAGATCTGGTCGATGGTGGACTTGCCAGGTCTGAAGCCGCACTGAAAAGGTCCAATCAGTGTTTTGACGAGTGGCTTCAGTCGTTCACACAATACGCCTGTAAGAGCATTCAGTAGTTCTATATGTATTCATAATAACTTAATAATTACATCGATACCGTAATTTATAAGTTTTTAATTTTTTCGTACATTCTACTTATTTAGAGGAATTTTATTTAAAGATACATTTATATACATTAAACTAAAAAGAGAATTAAATTTTACCAAAAAAAATAGTTGGTACAATTTAAAAAACATCCTACGCTCCGGCCTAGCCTTGTTATAATTACTCCTTGGAAACACAGCATAAGCTTAATACTTATGTTAATGCGTCAGTGTGTGATGTTGCAACCAGTCTAAATGCGCTATATGACAATTTTTCTATTCAGAAGTAATTTTTGAATTCAAAGCTTTTATATGTTGAATAACTCGAGTATTGCACGTATAAACCTACAATTGAACTGCAGTAGAAATAGTCGTTAATGTTCATGCTTTCGCCTGGGGATATAATTATGGTATTGCGACATATGTATGTATGCCGTGAATATACCTCACTGCATACACATATAAATAAACACATACTTAAATGCACAATGTCATGTTTCTCGAATAACCCACTCATTTGTGTTCTTTCTCTGTAATGAATTTTTCTGTTTTTAATATTTTTAAAACTCTACGCCATAGAAGCATGGGCAATAAAATTACTGTTGTGCAGGCTAAACTTGAGAATACTCTACAACACAGTGAATTTTTTGAACTAAAATTCAAATTAAATTATTTAGTTTCAAATATGTAGTTTATTATTATTATTTTAATATATTAAATTATAATTTAAGTCTAGCATGCAAAACCATGAAACTATTGTAAACACTAGCTTTTATCATAAAAATAAAAATCTAAGTTTAAAACATAAAATATTGGCACCATTATCAGAGCCTCTGAGGAAAATATAACCAGAACACAGAAAAAATAATAAAATTTGTTAAAAAAAAAAGAAAACTTTTAATAGCTAATTACTCATGTTGGCTTATATTTCGTCAACGGTTCAATAAGAAAATGGGCCACATATATGCATACTATGTTCAGATATGTACTTTAATTGAATCAATATTCGTTTTATTGAGTACAATATTTTAAGTGTTCACACATAACAATATACGCAGTTCAGCTGCTTATTTAATATTCATTTGACAGCTGGTAAACGAAGCAGCTGGTTGTTTCCAAAGCACTGCTTTTTTTTTTGTTGGTCGTTTGCTGATATTTGAGTTGCCAAATATCAACAGAAAGTGTTCGGATAATTGTAATATGCGCACTGAACATACTTATGACAGTGCTGCATTTTAAGTTTTACTCAATATTATAACAATTTGCGCAATTATTATTATTTATTTATTGCGCAATTATTAATTGAAATTTTATATATGAAATATTGAGCTCAATAATGCCGTTTATTACGATTTACGCAATAAAGGTGCATATCTGAACACCATAATACGAATGATCGAGACAATAGTTTTTGTTGTTACCTATATTTGTCAACACTAGCTTAACATTGAGACAGTTATTTGAGTGTACTTATAAACAAATGAGTTATGCTCCGTATTTCTGTAAAACAAATGGAAACCACAAACAAAATTAAATGTTTTGTATTGTATGTTCGGGCTATCCGTAAGTGTTGACAAAACCAGGCTTATTCGAAAACTGCTCCACCTGAAAAAGCTATGAATCGAGTTTTAGATTTTAAAAATTTAAGCTACTCAATGGGTGAAAACAAGGAATGTGATAAGAAAATAATATTACAAAGTCGTAGTATACATAACAATTTTAGACTTAAACCTAAGCCTTGACTATCTTTAAAAAGGGCTTACAATGAATTCTGCGATGAACTGCTGCAACTTATAGAAGGAAAAATAGGTTTGGATATACAGAACTTATTTGGACAATTCACACAAGCCATTGGATTGTTGTACTCATTGTATTGTGGGACGAATATACAACAGTGTATACTTGTTGTTGATAATTTTCATTTAAAAATCCGATACACGTATACAAATTTTTTCATATGCTTTTAAAAGTTGTATTGGTTTCGTGCTATCAATTTATGTCAATAATCAAGAAAACGAATAAAAATACAAAATATTTTCTATGTGACTCGAGTGAACAAATAACATTTCAAAATTATATTTGTTCGCACAAATGTTCAATTAATTTACTTTTTTCTGTAATATTTTTTATTTTGTTGCCTGAAGATCAAATTATGAAAATTAGTCTTCTTCTTATAGTTTTTTGACGATTGGAATATGAAATACACAATACAGCATAACATTGAGCATTCACAAACAAAAAGTGTATTCAATACAACATACACGATACAAAGCCGTGTGAATTGGCCAATTCTAACTACAAAATATAAGACATTGGGCACGTCTAAGTTTTATTCGAACTATAGTTTGCTTTTAATAAAGTGTTCCATTTGACTGCATCATAATTATATGCGAGGGCGTAAATGTATACCACGGTTTTAATAATACATCGATAATACATTCTATTTAAATGTAATTTATTTTAAAATATTTTCCTTTAATTAACTGGATATGAACTAACATTAATATGAAAATATTATGTATGTCGTAAAATGGAAGTATAGGGTGTAAAATTTTAGCATTAGTGCACAACAATCATATCAGCATTTCGCTATCGTGCCATTAGAGAGTTTTATGATTCTCTAGTTGATTAAGTGCTGTGTTATATGAAAGCATTCAACCTTACATTTGCATGTTACCATAGTGGGATTAATGTTGTTGTATTTGTTATTACTAACCTAACGTAATAACGATATTGTTGTATATTGATTCAAACATAATAACAATAAATCTACCTTTATAGACTCAAACAAAAATACATTTGCACACTATCGCGTTTTATCAGAAGTGTTATATTATTTTTCCACATTTTGGCTTGCCACAGTTACCGGGCTGATGTATACGAATTTAATGCTTTCTTTTTTGGCTTATCCGAACTGCAATGAACATTTAATTTTGTTTTCAATGATGGTTTTGACGGTTTTTGTCTATCAACACTCCTAATCTGATTTTTAAATGACTTTTTATAGAAAACTGCAAATTTTGTTTGATTTCTGTCTCATATTCCAGATTTCAACATTGTATCTTTGAGCAGTTGCTTAGTACTTATTATATCATATTCATATGTTACGTTTTTACCGTTTTAAAAACGTCTAAAATATGAGTTCGTTGATTGCAAACAAGTCGCCGTAGTCTAGTTGGTAGTGTGTTTTGTTATTTGACGTAAAGCCCGGGTTCGAGCCCTAGGCCAGACATCAAAACGAAGTATGAAAAAAAATATATTTCTTCGGCGACTTCCTCTCAGCAGATTTCTGTCAAAAAAACTCTGAGAGTAAATAAACCTGCCATGAAAAAGTTTCTCAAGTCATTTGGAGTCGACGTTAAACTGTAGGTCCCGCCACTCAGGTATAAAATAAAGGCACACAACATGTGTGGTGTGAAAAGCTAGGCCGTATAATGACTAAAGGTTTGTAATGGCCAATTATGTATGTATGTATGATTGCAAACAAAATAAAAATAAATATGTGTTTAGTTTCAATTAAATTCTTTATTGTTCACACTATTTATGTGCCACTGTTTACAACTTGATGAATCCAACAATAATTTACTTGTTCGTTTATTTCTCTGCTCACACCTTTTGCACAAGCAACAACACTTGCACGTTAGATCTGTACAGCGGAGATCTGCAAACCACGACTGTTCTCTTCACACGCAACACGTCTTCACACAAGACTGACTGAATTATTACTACTGGTTGCCTGCTTTGTCTTGCCTTTTTATATACCCACGTCAACAGTCTGATGAATGTTGTTGAAGTCGAACTTTCTTGGTTTCGCCTTCTCGTAAAATAGAAGCTTCATTGTTGTTTGTGTATTTTGTTTACATTGCTTGTTGTTGCGTTCTCGCTTACTTGTCTATTTCCTTTTCTTTCATATTGATGTTGTTAGTTTACTTGTAACAAGTTCGTTGTATTTGTTTGTGTGGCTTTTGCTCATTTTAATGTTAAACGATGTTGCACCATCTTCATTTTCGTAACAGTATTATATAAATTAAATTAATTTTAAATTTATGTTATTTTACAACTTTTACTATGCAGCACTTAAATATATAGCACGTTTTAAATCATTCATTTGCTGACCACTCTTAAGCACTTAAAAGTTTGACATGGTAAAATTTTTATTTACACGAACTGCTACATGAGATTTTTAATCACTGAAATGTTTATACCGACACTAAAAATATTTCTCTACATATGTATGTACAATGTACATTGTACATGTATATACATAAATAATGATCTTTAGCGCATTATATTTTCAGTTTATATCGTGAGTAATGTTTCCAAATATTTTTAAACTTCCCTTATTTGAATTAAAAAGTTTAACCATACCAATTAAACCTACATAAAGGGGTGAATCTGCCTACAATACACATATTCTATATATTGCCGGTCAGGAAAAACTACACTATAATTACGAAATACTTTTTGCATTAAAGTATTACAAGAGCGTTAGCGAATTCGGTGCGATGTTAAAAGGAATGCATAGATAATCGATTTGTAATCGGCCAATATGGCCGATATTTCTTTGAAATATGGACATGAAAATATTGAAATATTATTATACATAACATATGCATGTATACGTAGACATATGCATATATAAAATGTGTACATAGATAAATTTGTTATTTCAGTTATATTTCAGTTTTACACTGCAACAATTCTTTATTTGCGATCACATAATAAAAACAGCTGTACGTAACCATACACACAAAAACAACATCCAAATGAAAAGTTAAATTTATTGAAACTCCAATAAAATCAATGCATACAATATAAATCTATTAAAAAAATAATAAAAATGATAGGAAAAATGAAAATAAGCTAATAAACAACTTATGTACATAAAACTAAGCGAGAGTTATGTTTCATCATACATACTATTATTCATTCATTTCATTCATTCATCGCATTTATACTATAGAGAATGGTAAATACCAGAGATCAGCAATGAGTATCCAAAAAGATGAGTAGTTTCAAATCATACTCATAATTTCTGTTACTTATACGCATTCTTACTTATTTTAATATTATACTCATACTACTTATATTCAAAGTTTGAAGTACTCATCGTATTCATACTTAACAATACACGTAATGCTGTTGATTTCGACTCTTCATGACAACATTTACAAGAACCATAGGATAAGTATGATTCGCGTGCGAACACTACAATACTCACTAAAAGTTTGCGTGTTTGCTTTGTTTGCTGTCTTTGTCTTTTTCGTTCTTTTTTTTTTTGTAAATGCAACAACAACTAAGACTGTAAATTTTGATGAATGATTCGAATCACTCGAATCGTTTATGAGTATTATAAGTATTTTTCTAAATTTATGAATCTTACTGAGTAGGCGCATGAATTAAACATATTTCGAATGCTATGAGTTTGATATCAACGTTGGACTCATACTCATTGCAACCTGTACTTATAAATCAATGTTTTAGTGAGTACGAATGAATCAGAGTAGTTGAATTTCAATACTTTTGACTCACTCATACTCGAAATGTCATGAGTACTTACGAGTAGCGAAAAAACGATTCATTGCTGATCTCTGATATGAGACAATCAAAAGTTAACGAATAATCATCGAAAAGTTCTGCTTCAAACCTTGCTTATGTTGAAACCGTTTTGCGCTTTCAAAAAAGATTTTTGAAGAATTGCGGAAAAAAGTTATTTATTTCTTAGAATCTAAAATGATAGCATTCTACTTATATTTTTATGATACAAAATCATAATATTAGCACAATGTTTGTTGTTAGCTTTTACTTAATTACGAAATAGTATGGCTACTCTGTAAAATTTCGTTCACATCAACTCTTCATTGTAATTACTATGTAGTCGCCATGTTCACTATGCAGTTGCCACACAAATAACTGAGATAAAATACTCTCTAAATACTGTCTGACAATATTAGCTTTCCTTATACATATACATTTATTTTAAAATTGGCAATTTCCACGATATTCCAGACATGATCATAGTGAGCCTTCCAGTACTTGCAATAAAATCGATGACAGTCTGAATGCTATCTAACACTTAGGGTTCCCACCAAACTTGGGGAAACATCGCTCTTATATCTCTTCACACACTTGTAATATTTTGAACAGATATTGACTGTTGAAATATTTTCTACAGATCGGAATCATTGGTCGATACAAAGATTCCCTTTAATAAAGCTGTCTGCCATAATTACGAATTCCAAGTCCTCACGGAATTGCTTTTCTGATTCTCCCTATGCTTCTCTGGTCTCTCTTTTGAAAGTTCTGGAGTATTTATGAAACTTAACCCAAATTAAACCATTTCGATTTCTCTTTGTCCTGTTAAATAGTTTCCTATATTCTATACCAAGCTAAAACAATTCAGGATTCAACAAGGGGTGTCAGAATATCCCCTAAATGATCAACAAATAAACAAAAATATAGCAACAACATCAGTATAAAAAAGGTGATAAACAACTTAAACAAACAGGCAACAACAACACTGCAAGGACAAATGTAAACAAAATACACAAACAACAATAACGTAAACAGCATGTTTACATTTATAGAGATTTAGCGAAGGCAAAGTTATTCTTCTTCGAAAGCATGCATCTGACTCTTTACCCTGCGATATAAAAGGCAAGGCAAGGTAGGCAACGAGATCAGTCAGTCTTGTGTGAAGATGCGTTGCGTGTGAATAGAATAATTGTGGTTTGAAGAACTCCGTTGTAAAGATCTAACGAACAAGTTGCCAATGGCGGCGCACGGAATTGTGCGAACAAAAAAGAATTGATTTAAAACTAAACACAAATATATTTTTATTTTATTTGCAATCTACGAACTCGTGTTTTAAACGTTTTTAAAATAGCGCTTTCACATTTGCTTTCCCAATGTAAATTCCGGCCTGAAAATGTCCTGTAGTAAATTAAGAACGGGGGTGTGGAAGGATCGAGAGGAACGTAATAAGAATACAATTAAATGCCAATAGTTTAAAATGGATTTTTAATTATAATTATTATTTAATTACATCATACTCTGGTTGAGGAAAATCAGTAAATTAAACCAAAACATGGTCAGGTATATTAAGAAGAATAAATTTTTTCTTAGTATATATATGTTTATATCAAGTATATAAATTTTTGCTGTTAACTCGTCGCACATACAGCATGCGAATTAAAGCAATATGTGTCCAAGTTGAGGAATTTTTTTCAATAATCCTGTATTTTATTAATTTGCATAATTTACCCATGCATCACTTGTTTTATTATCATTACAGTCATCTTTTAACTCAGTGCCGAAACATTGCAACGCGGTAGCAGCGAAGCAGAAGAAAGTATCTAAAACATTCACCTTATGTATAAAAATGAATGTGTGTTTGTTTGTATGTTTGTATGTTTGAAGTTTATAGACGATTAAACGGCTGAACCGATTTTCTTGAAATTTTCACAGTATCTTCCTTTATGTCTGGAAGGAGTTATAGGCTTTTTATGTTGATATTCCAAAAGAGCGAGGGGCCAAGCCCACGTATGCTACATACTACATACTTAATATTTAATTGCATTTGAAATATATTACTCATACGTATAGTAGTTACCCCTACAAGTATGCTATCTATGATTCCTGATGTATAAAACCAAAGAAAATAAAGTATAAAGAATGTGAATTTTAGAATATTTTTCAAAAATATTTAACGACGCGGGAGGAAAGATAGAAGGGAAGGATAAAGAAACCAAGAGCGTAACAATGTTCTCAATTGTTCTCATCGTGCGTTTTTGTTGTTTGACTAATTTTTTATTTATTCTTCTGAAACAGTATTGCCACGATCAAAAATTTTGTAACCAACATTTGTGAAAAAAAATCACCAAATAAGAAAAAATATAACCAAAATTAAATTCATAGACTTTTGTTTTATTTTTTTATTTTTTTTTCAAGTTTAAATTATAATTAATAAAAAATGAAACAAAAAATAGGTTTTTTTTAAAAGAAAAAGAAAAAAACCAAAAAAATCTACACATCTGCACATTGATCAAAAAATAAGCAATTTTGGTTAGAAATAACCAAAAACGGAAACACTGTTCTCAAATCACTTATTCTCAGACGTCGGCACAAAGAGGACATCAGAAAAATTATGACAGGCATGTTTAACCCAGAGGAAAATTGTTAGTGTAGCGGCCTAAATTATTATTATATTATATATTATATTATATTATCATTTTCATATTATTTAAAATATTGTCTGACCGTTACATAAACTTTTATTAGTATAGTAATCACCCTGTGAATACATGTAATCATTAACCATGTAATCATAATAACCATAGAATGTAACAAATAACTTGATCATAACTGTTCTCTCATTTATTTAACTTCTCTCATTTACATTACATTCTTTTGTTTTTGTGATTAAGCCTTTCGTTATGTACTAGACGACTTTGATGATTTTCATAAACTTAAGTAAGGTCAGGGCAATGATAAAATGTATGTCATTCTTATGGTAGCATTTGATGAATAAAGCTTATAAAAAATCAAGAGCGATTGTTTTAAACTTTTATAAAAAAACCAAAAGGTGTTAGGACGCAGGAAGACCTTCGTGGACTACTGTGTCTGACATAAATAAATAAATAAATAGCTTGTTAGGACGCAGGAAGACCTCCGTGGACTACTGTGTCTGACAAATATAACATTCCTAAACCCAATAATAACAACAAACATTAATAACGGCATTCCTCCGTTGGGATCTTTCCATAAAGGAATTCCCCGTTATTACAATTGGCGCCCAACGTAAAAAGTAAAGAAAATTCGCCCAACGAAAAAAAATAATTTTTATAAATTCTGCAAAAGGCATCCGATTGAATATAACACAACTGGTGCCCAACAAAATCTAAGAACAATCTTTCCAGACAAATTGGTGATTAACATAAAGTTTTAAATAAAATTGTATGTACAACTGGCGTTCAATTTTGTGTTACATTAGAGCTGACACACAAAATTTAAAGAATAAATCTGCAAGCAGATATTCGGTTTTGTATTATAATTTTCATTATTTTTGAGCAATATAAAAAGTTGAAAACAATTAAATTTTGCTTGCTATATAAGGTTTCAGTCAAGAAAAATGCCAAGAACAACAACTAATTCTCAAAGTTCCGTTAACAGTGCAGAACAACAAAATTTAACCCTTTCTAACCCATCCAATTTATCATCCACATCTTCGATCAATAGGCAGAACACAAGAGACCAAAATGTAAGTGAAATCTCAAATGCATCAAGAAGTTTTAATTTCACGGAATAACAATTCTCACAGTTAATGGAATCATTTCAAGTTCGGCAAGAAATCAGAACAACATTTAGTAGCTGTAGCGCTCGCTTTAATGGTGGCCGTAACACATCGAAAGTGGAGGATTTTATCGCCACAATTTTAGTTTTCAAAGAAGCGGAACGCATTTCAGACGCAATGGCATTAACCAGCTTACCACTTTTACTTGAGGGCTATGCATCGTCATGGTGGCAAGGTGTTAAGCATGAGGCAAAATCTTTTGACGAAGCCATAGAACTTCTACGTACTGCGTTTGCTCCTCCTAAGCCTGACTGGAGAATATATTCTGAAATTTTCCAGGACAAACAAAAATCGTTTGAATCAATGGATAGTTTTGTATGCAGAAAGAGGCGTCTATTTGCCCAATTGAAAGAGAGATTGCCAGAGAGCACACAATTGAATATGATATTTTCATTAATTAGTATTCAAATACGGGAAAAAATTTCTAGAGAAAATATTGTAAACTTTCAAGATCTACTTTCGAAAGCTCGTGATATTGAGTTACTCACCCAGGAGAACAAAGAGCCAGCTAAAAGGTCATTAGAGTCTAAGGACATTACCCAACCTAAATGCTCCTTCTGCAGGAAGAAAAACCACACGGCTGAAGTTTGCTACAAGCGCCTAGAAGTAGAAAGGAAAAAGAAACCAGAAGAAAACACTCTAAATTGTTATGGCTGCGGAGCTGTTGGTTTTTATAGGTCAAATTGTCCTACATGCAACTATAAAACCGTTATGGAAAGCCCAAAGGAAATGGACTTTCACAGTATTCAAACTAATATTGTAGGCCGCAATGTACCTACAGTTGAAATAAATGTTAATGGCCTAACAGGCGAAGCCTACTTAGATACAGCAGCAAGAACTAGTATAGCTGGACATTATTTATACAAAAAACTTCTAGAAAAGGAAGTAAAGTTTCAATCGGTCAATGCGGAAATAACATTAGCCGATGGTATTATTCGTAAAGAAAATGTTGAGGCGACTATAGTAGATATACTAATTGGTAATCGTTTGAAGAGAATTCGATTTATTTGCCTTCCGAGAGCTAAAAATAATAGAACCCTGCTCGGCATTGACTTTTTGGAGCAAGCCGGTGTTGTAATGGACTTATCTCAAAGAACGTGGCATTTTAAGGATGAGCCTACAAAGATATTTGAATTTAAATTAAACCATCAAAAGTTAAAGATGATGTAAATGTTAACCAGACATCTATAAATAACATTCCAAGTACATCTAAATCTTCCAAAGTGCATGATTTTGTTTCCTGGTTCGAATTAAATAATAAAGAAGAGCCAACAAACCCCCCAACACTGAGATCATTGTATTCAAACACTAACGACTATTCTCCTAAAGGTATCCTTAAAATGTTTGAAGACGCATTGCCTGATAATTTTGAAATGCCAAAAGAAAAGGATGAACACTTATTTCCACCAATGAAGAAGAAGAGAAATAGTATTGAATCCTCACCGATAAAGTTTTTCGAATTAAATGCAATCGATTTTAATATATGTGAAAATGATAAAACACATTTAAATATGAAGCAAAAAGAAAAGCTAATACAATTTTTAAACTCTTATGAAGATATTTTTGAAAATATTTGTTCACCCATAAAAGGGATAAAACACAAAATTGATACTAGGGATAACCCACCCATTTCCAATCCTCCATATAGACTTTCACCAGCAATGAAGATAAAACTGAAAAGAGAATTGGAAGATATGTTGTCAAAAGGTATTATTGAAGAAAGAGAATCACCATGGGCGTTTCCCGTAGTTTTAATACCGAAAAAAGATAATTCCATACGACTGTGCGTAGATTATCGAAAACTAAATGCTATAACTGTCACCGACACCTATCCACTGCCAAGAATGGAAGATCTATTACATGCTGCAAAAACGACCCCATATATGTCTACAATTGACTTAAAGTCAGGTTATTGGCAAATTGAGATGAACGAAGAAGATAAACTGAAAACAGCGTTTACAACTCCTTTTGGAATATATGTCTTTAACAGAATACCATTCGGCTTAAAAAATGCCCCGGCAACATTCCAGAGGATAATCGATAAGGTAAAATCAAGTCTGCCAAACGTTCTCATTTTAGCTTACATAGATGATATTATAGTTTGTTCCAATAGTTTTGAAAGCCATTTAAAGGATCTGGACCTTACATTTGTAAAACTAAAAACTTTAGGATTTCATGTCAATAAAGATAAATGTTTTTTCTGTAAACCTCAAGTAAAATACTTGGGTCACATTTTGACGAAAGATGGAATACAAGTGGATCCCGAAAAGACATCAGCAATTGTTGAGCGTCCAGCACCTAAGAACATTAAGCAGCGCATGTCATTCTTACAGACATGCTCTTGGTTTCGAAGATTCATACCAAGTTTTGCGGAAATATCAAGACCACTATCCAATTTAACTAAAAAAAAACGCTATTTGGAAATGGTCAACGAAAGAAAACGAAGCTTTTTTAAAATTAAAAGAAAAGTTAGTAACTCCTCCAATACTGCAACAAGTAAGAGAGAATCAGCCATTCTATATAAAAACAGACGCTAGCAATTACGCGATCGGGGCTGTATTATTGCAGGGGGAGAACGAAGATGAGCATCCCATCGAATACGCAAGCCGACTTCTAATTCAAGCTGAAAGGAATTATTCAACCACTGAAAGAGAAGCACTGGCTGTTGTATGGGCTGTTCAGAAATTTAGAGGTTACATTGAGGGATCGCAAGTAACTGTTTACACCGATCATCAACCACTAAAATGGCTCTTCACATTAAAAACACCGACCGGGAGGTTAGCAAGATGGTCGTTGTTACTACAAAGTTATAACTTAAATTTTCAGTACACTTCAGGAAAGCAAAATGTCATTGCAGATACCCTATCCCGTCCGCCATGCGAAAATAGTCAATGCATTGAATCCTGTAATTGTAATGCTATAGAAATCGATTTTCCACGTGAAGGCCTAAAAGAGTTTCGTGAAACTCAGTTAGAAGATGAAGAATTAAAGAAAATTATAACCTCATTTGAAAATAACGACGAAAATGTAACTAGGCATACAAACAGAGGTTACATAATGATCGATGGTATTCTGTACAAGTACAACTCAGATCAAGATTCGGAAAATGGTCAACTTCTAATACCTAGATCACTTCGTCAGGATATTTTATACAAATTTCATAATGATCCCATGGCAGGACACTATGGAATTGAGAAAACAACTAGCCGTATAATGTCATTATTTTATTGGCCCGGTATTAGAAGCGATATTGAAAAATATGTAAAAGCCTGTGAAATATGTCAAAAATACAAGCCATCAAATATGAAACCAGCTGGATTGCTGCAAACATTAAGCACCAATAAAAGATTCGAAATTATTGCAGTAGATCTATTTGGTCCTTTGCCTAAAACTGAAGAGGGGTATCAATGGATACTAATAATAGAAGATATTTGTAGCAGATGGGTTGAGATTTTTCCATTAAAAGATGCCACAGCAGAAAACTGTGCACTAACACTTCTCAATGAAGTAATATTAAGATATGGAATACCACGTAGACTACATACCGATAATGGTTCACAATTCATTTCTGCGCTAATGCAAAAACTTACATTTTGTCTGGGAATTAAGCAAACTTTTACAGCAGTTTATCACCCAGAATCCAATCCCGTTGAGAGAAAAAACCGAGATTTGAAAACTCAACTGTCAATTTGCGTTGGAAAAGACCATAATAAATGGAACAGAATGTTACCTGCAATTAGATTCGCAATGAACACGGCAAAGTGTGACAGTACTGGTTATTCAGCTGCATTTTTAACTTTCGGTCGAGAACTAAGAACACCAACCGAAACACAATATGATTTTAAAGCTATTGTAAAAGCGGAAAATTTTATTCCACAAATAACACCACATCTGGTAAAGCTTGCAGAAACCTTAGAAATAGCAAATGATGCTCAAATGAAAATGCAAGATCGAAATAAAACATTTACTGATCGCAAACGAAGAGCTGCAAATAATATAAAAGTTGGTGATAAGGTTTTAGTAACAACACGTATCTTGAGCAAAGCTAAAGACGGCACAACCTCAAAATTCACGCCTCGCAGAGATGGTCCATATATAGTCACGGAATCTAAAGGATCATCCTGTTTTACAATTGCTTCAATAAATGCGCCAAATACGCCACTCGCGACTGTACATACATCAGCTCTTACACCATATGAAGGAGAGTCTGATACACCAATCTACCCAATACGAAAGAGAGGTCGTCCTAGCAACAGCTACCAGTCTCAAAAGAAACAGAATCTGGGTAAAAACAACACATATCAACCTGAAGTTGAAAACAACGAAACTAAAAACGCCAACCAACAACATAAAAGAGCTCATCATGAATTTAGTAACAACCCACAACCTAATAAAGCGAGAAACGATAACCAAACTAATTCAACTAGTTTAAGAAGGTCCATAAGGCTTGAAAAGAAGTCACAACAGCAAAAATCCTGGTTGCATCATCGGGACGATTAATGCACCAGAGGGGGAGGTTGTAGCGGCCTAAATTATTATTATATTATATATTATATTATATCATCATTTTCATATTATTTAAAATATTGTCTGACCGTTACATAAACTTTTATTAGTATAGTAATCACCCTGTGAATACATGTAATCATTAACCATGTAATCATAATAACCATAGAATGTAACAAATAACTTGATCATAACTGTTCTCTCATTTATTTAACTTCTCTCATTTACATTACATTCTTTTGTTTTTGTGATTAAGCCTTTCGTTATGTACTAGACGACTTTGATGATTTTCATAAACTTAAGTAAGGTCAGGGCAATGATAAAATGTATGTCATTCTTATGGTAGCATTTGATGAATAAAGCTTATAAAAAATCAAGAGCGATTGTTTTAAACTTTTATAAAAAAACCAAAAGGTGTTAGGACGCAGGAAGACCTTCGTGGACTACTGTGTCTGACATAAATAAATAAATAAATAGCTTGTTAGGACGCAGGAAGACCTCCGTGGACTACTGTGTCTGACAAATATAACATTCCTAAACCCAATAATAACAACAAACATTAATAACGGCATTCCTCCGTTGGGATCTTTCCATAAAGGAATTCCCCGTTATTACAATTGGCGCCCAACGTAAAAAGTAAAGAAAATTCGCCCAACGAAAAAAAATAATTTTTATAAATTCTGCAAAAGGCATCCGATTGAATATAACACAACTGGTGCCCAACAAAATCTAAGAACAATCTTTCCAGACAAATTGGTGATTAACATAAAGTTTTAAATAAAATTGTATGTACAACTGGCGTTCAATTTTGTGTTACATTAGAGCTGACACACAAAATTTAAAGAATAAATCTGCAAGCAGATATTCGGTTTTGTATTATAATTTTCATTTTTTTTGAGCAATATAAAAAGTTGAAAACAATTAAATTTTGCTTGCTATATAAGGTTTCAGTCAAGAAAAATGCCAAGAACAACAACTAATTCTCAAAGTTCCGTTAACAGTGCAGAACAACAAAATTTAACCCTTTCTAACCCATCCAATTTATCATCCACATCTTCGATCAATAGGCAGAACACAAGAGACCAAAATGTAAGTGAAATCTCAAATGCATCAAGAAGTTTTAATTTCACGGAATAACAATTCTCACAGTTAATGGAATCATTTCAAGTTCGGCAAGAAATCAGAACAACATTTAGTAGCTGTAGCGCTCGCTTTAATGGTGGCCGTAACACATCGAAAGTGGAGGATTTTATCGCCACAATTTTAGTTTTCAAAGAAGCGGAACGCATTTCAGACGCAATGGCATTAACCAGCTTACCACTTTTACTTGAGGGCTATGCATCGTCATGGTGGCAAGGTGTTAAGCATGAGGCAAAATCTTTTGACGAAGCCATAGAACTTCTACGTACTGCGTTTGCTCCTCCTAAGCCTGACTGGAGAATATATTCTGAAATTTTCCAGGACAAACAAAAATCGTTTGAATCAATGGATAGTTTTGTATGCAGAAAGAGGCGTCTATTTGCCCAATTGAAAGAGAGATTGCCAGAGAGCACACAATTGAATATGATATTTTCATTAATTAGTATTCAAATACGGGAAAAAATTTCTAGAGAAAATATTGTAAACTTTCAAGATCTACTTTCGAAAGCTCGTGATATTGAGTTACTCACCCAGGAGAACAAAGAGCCAGCTAAAAGGTCATTAGAGTCTAAGGACATTACCCAACCTAAATGCTCCTTCTGCAGGAAGAAAAACCACACGGCTGAAGTTTGCTACAAGCGCCTAGAAGTAGAAAGGAAAAAGAAACCAGAAGAAAACACTCTAAATTGTTATGGCTGCGGAGCTGTTGGTTTTTATAGGTCAAATTGTCCTACATGCAACTATAAAACCGTTATGGAAAGCCCAAAGGAAATGGACTTTCACAGTATTCAAACTAATATTGTAGGCCGCAATGTACCTACAGTTGAAATAAATGTTAATGGCCTAACAGGCGAAGCCTACTTAGATACAGCAGCAAGAACTAGTATAGCTGGACATTATTTATACAAAAAACTTCTAGAAAAGGAAGTAAAGTTTCAATCGGTCAATGCGGAAATAACATTAGCCGATGGTATTATTCGTAAAGAAAATGTTGAGGCGACTATAGTAGATATACTAATTGGTAATCGTTTGAAGAGAATTCGATTTATTTGCCTTCCGAGAGCTAAAAATAATAGAACCCTGCTCGGCATTGACTTTTTGGAGCAAGCCGGTGTTGTAATGGACTTATCTCAAAGAACGTGGCATTTTAAGGATGAGCCTACAAAGATATTTGAATTTAAATTAAACCATCAAAAGTTAAAGATGATGTAAATGTTAACCAGACATCTATAAATAACATTCCAAGTACATCTAAATCTTCCAAAGTGCATGATTTTGTTTCCTGGTTCGAATTAAATAATAAAGAAGAGCCAACAAACCCCCCAACACTGAGATCATTGTATTCAAACACTAACGACTATTCTCCTAAAGGTATCCTTAAAATTTTTGAAGACGCATTGCCTGATAATTTTGAAATGCCAAAAGAAAAGGATGAACACTTATTTCCACCAATGAAGAAGAAGAGAAATAGTATTGAATCCTCACCGATAAAGTTTTTCGAATTAAATGCAATCGATTTTAATATATGTGAAAATGATAAAACACATTTAAATATGAAGCAAAAAGAAAAGCTAATACAATTTTTAAACTCTTATGAAGATATTTTTGAAAATATTTGTTCACCCATAAAAGGGATAAAACACAAAATTGATACTAGGGATAACCCACCCATTTCCAATCCTCCATATAGACTTTCACCAGCAATGAAGATAAAACTGAAAAGAGAATTGGAAGATATGTTGTCAAAAGGTATTATTGAAAAAAGAGAATCACCATGGGCGTTTCCCGTAGTTTTAATACCGAAAAAAGATAATTCCATACGACTGTGCGTAGATTATCGAAAACTAAATGCTATAACTGTCACCGACACCTATCCACTGCCAAGAATGGAAGATCTATTACATGCTGCAAAAACGACCCCATATATGTCTACAATTGACTTAAAGTCAGGTTATTGGCAAATTGAGATGAACGAAGAAGATAAACTGAAAACAGCGTTTACAACTCCTTTTGGAATATATGTCTTTAACAGAATACCATTCGGCTTAAAAAATGCCCCGGCAACATTCCAGAGGATAATCGATAAGGTAAAATCAAGTCTGCCAAACGTTCTCATTTTAGCTTACATAGATGATATTATAGTTTGTTCCAATAGTTTTGAAAGCCATTTAAAGGATCTGGACCTTACATTTGTAAAACTAAAAACTTTAGGATTTCATGTCAATAAAGATAAATGTTTTTTCTGTAAACCTCAAGTAAAATACTTGGGTCACATTTTGACGAAAGATGGAATACAAGTGGATCCCGAAAAGACATCAGCAATTGTTGAGCGTCCAGCACCTAAGAACATTAAGCAGCGCATGTCATTCTTACAGACATGCTCTTGGTTTCGAAGATTCATACCAAGTTTTGCGGAAATATCAAGACCACTATCCAATTTAACTAAAAAAAACGCTATTTGGAAATGGTCAACGAAAGAAAACGAAGCTTTTTTAAAATTAAAAGAAAAGTTAGTAACTCCTCCAATACTGCAACAAGTAAGAGAGAATCAGCCATTCTATATAAAAACAGACGCTAGCAATTACGCGATCGGGGCTGTATTATTGCAGGGGGAGAACGAAGATGAGCATCCCATCGAATACGCAAGCCGACTTCTAATTCAAGCTGAAAGGAATTATTCAACCACTGAAAGAGAAGCACTGGCTGTTGTATGGGCTGTTCAGAAATTTAGAGGTTACATTGAGGGATCGCAAGTAACTGTTTACACCGATCATCAACCACTAAAATGGCTCTTCACATTAAAAACACCGACCGGGAGGTTAGCAAGATGGTCGTTGTTACTACAAAGTTATAACTTAAATTTTCAGTACACTTCAGGAAAGCAAAATGTCATTGCAGATACCCTATCCCGTCCGCCATGCGAAAATAGTCAATGCATTGAATCCTGTAATTGTAATGCTATAGAAATCGATTTTCCACGTGAAGGCCTAAAAGAGTTTCGTGAAACTCAGTTAGAAGATGAAGAATTAAAGAAAATTATAACCTCATTTGAAAATAACGACGAAAATGTAACTAGGCATACAAACAGAGGTTACATAATGATCGATGGTATTCTGTACAAGTACAACTCAGATCAAGATTCGGAAAATGGTCAACTTCTAATACCTAGATCACTTCGTCAGGATATTTTATACAAATTTCATAATGATCCCATGGCAGGACACTATGGAATTGAGAAAACAACTAGCCGTATAATGTCATTATTTTATTGGCCCGGTATTAGAAGCGATATTGAAAAATATGTAAAAGCCTGTGAAATATGTCAAAAATACAAGCCATCAAATATGAAACCAGCTGGATTGCTGCAAACATTAAGCACCAATAAAAGATTCGAAATTATTGCAGTAGATCTATTTGGTCCTTTGCCTAAAACTGAAGAGGGGTATCAATGGATACTAATAATAGAAGATATTTGTAGCAGATGGGTTGAGATTTTTCCATTAAAAGATGCCACAGCAGAAAACTGTGCACTAACACTTCTCAATGAAGTAATATTAAGATATGGAATACCACGTAGACTACATACCGATAATGGTTCACAATTCATTTCTGCGCTAATGCAAAAACTTACATTTTGTCTGGGAATTAAGCAAACTTTTACAGCAGTTTATCACCCAGAATCCAATCCCGTTGAGAGAAAAAACCGAGATTTGAAAACTCAACTGTCAATTTGCGTTGGAAAAGACCATAATAAATGGAACAGAATGTTACCTGCAATTAGATTCGCAATGAACACGGCAAAGTGTGACAGTACTGGTTATTCAGCTGCATTTTTAACTTTCGGTCGAGAACTAAGAACACCAACCGAAACACAATATGATTTTAAAGCTATTGTAAAAGCGGAAAATTTTATTCCACAAATAACACCACATCTGGTAAAGCTTGCAGAAACCTTAGAAATAGCAAATGATGCTCAAATGAAAATGCAAGATCGAAATAAAACATTTACTGATCGCAAACGAAGAGCTGCAAATAATATAAAAGTTGGTGATAAGGTTTTAGTAACAACACGTATCTTGAGCAAAGCTAAAGACGGCACAACCTCAAAATTCACGCCTCGCAGAGATGGTCCATATATAGTCACGGAATCTAAAGGATCATCCTGTTTTACAATTGCTTCAATAAATGCGCCAAATACGCCACTCGCGACTGTACATACATCAGCTCTTACACCATATGAAGGAGAGTCTGATACACCAATCTACCCAATACGAAAGAGAGGTCGTCCTAGCAACAGCTACCAGTCTCAAAAGAAACAGAATCTGGGTAAAAACAACACATATCAACCTGAAGTTGAAAACAACGAAACTAAAAACGCCAACCAACAACATAAAAGAGCTCATCATGAATTTAGTAACAACCCACAACCTAATAAAGCGAGAAACGATAACCAAACTAATTCAACTAGTTTAAGAAGGTCCATAAGGCTTGAAAAGAAGTCACAACAGCAAAAATCCTGGTTGCATCATCGGGACGATTAATGCACCAGAGGGGGAGGTTGTAGCGGCCTAAATTATTATTATATTATATATTATATTATATCATCATTTTCATATTATTTAAAATATTGTCTGACCGTTACATAAACTTTTATTAGTATAGTAATCACCCTGTGAATACATGTAATCATTAACCATGTAATCATAATAACCATAGAATGTAACAAATAACTTGATCATAACTGTTCTCTCATTTATTTAACTTCTCTCATTTACATTACATTCTTTTGTTTTTGTAATTAAGCCTTTCGTTATGTACTAGACGACTTTGATGATTTTCATAAACTTAAGTAAGGTCAGGGCAATGATAAAATGTATGTCATTCTTATGGTAGCATTTGATGAATAAAGCTTATAAAAAATCAAGAGCGATTGTTTTAAACTTTTATAAAAAAACCAAAAGGTGTTAGGACGCAGGAAGACCTTCGTGGACTACTGTGTCTGACATAAATAAATAAATAAATAGCTTGTTAGGACGCAGGAAGACCTCCGTGGACTACTGTGTCTGACAAATATAACATTCCTAAACCCAATAATAACAACAAACATTAATAACGGCATTCCTCCGTTGGGATCTTTCCATAAAGGAATTCCCCGTTATTACATTAGTAATATTTTCAAATCTACTTATTAACCCAATAATATGTATATGTGAGCGAAAAGTATAGAACAATTGTACTGCGCTAAAAACCTCAAAACACCGTATTTTACTTGGCAAGTATTCTTCCAAAAATCGAAATCATTTCTCATTGATATTAGTGAATCATACTGTAATATTTCTTTGGGTGTAAAACTGAAGTCTGAAAAAAGCGACATGAACATTTTCCTTTAGAAGCTGACAAGCAACTGAATGCATTTTTACGCTCTCATGATGAGAGCAACACATTGTTACGCTCTTTGTTTGTGTTTATTTTCCTTCTGTCTTCCGCCCCCCTTATCTAGAAATGATTTTTTAAAAAGATTTTGGTGAGAGCGGGTCGTAATGCTACTTCTACATAATGCGTATTCTTTATATCCATATTCTTTGATAAAACTTAATGGAATTGGATATCACTCATACGTCACATATGTAGTTTTTTAATGAATTTTACATCTATATAAACAAAAATGAATGTGTGTTTATTTGTTTGTGGGTTTGTTTGTTTGAAGTCTATAGACGGCTAAACGGCTGGGGCCGATTTTCTTGAAGTTTTGACAGTACCTTCCTGTATATCTGGAATTATAGGCTACTTTTTATTTTAAAATTTCAAGAACGCGGGGTGCTACGCCCACATATTCAATAAGTATTTAATGCCGCATATCTCATAAACTGCGAATTTTGTATGGGCGACTTTGACGTATATATAAACAAAATGGGCGGATTGGCTATAGTGGGTGTGTGACCTCCAATATCAAAAATATTAAATTATTATATCTATGAAAATATCACAGTTAGAGCCCTAAAATTTTTTCGAATCCACTTTAGTATCAATATGAATATTTTTGACAAAAATGGCCTGACTAGGAAAAGGGTGTGGTACTTCCCATATGAATTAAATTTAAAACTTCTTCTATCTCGGACATCACCTATATATAAAAATTAATGTGCATTTGTTTGTATGTTTGAAGTTTATAGACGACTAAACGGCTGAACCGATTTTCCTACTTTTTATGTTGATATTTCAAATGAGAGAGGTGCCACTCCCACATATACTACACCTCCCATATGAAGTAAATACTAAAATCTGCATATCTAGAACACCAGAACAGTTAGACTGCTAAAATTTCGTACGAATATCTAAAGATTCAATATCAATATTTTTGTTAAAAATGGGCTATCAAGCATTAGGGGCGTGGCAAACTCCATATGAACTAATTATTAAAATCTGTATAAAAAAACTATAAAAGCTAGAGTCCCCAATTTTGTATTCCAGCTATAGGAAGGTGGTGCCTCTCTGATTTGTGGGTGTAGAAAGGTAGATGACCCTTAAATTATTGAGTTTGAAATTTTCAACTCATATAGATAGTAAGTACTAAAGTTCATACTATTTAAATATCTATCTTGGAAAACATATACGTACATACATATGTAATAGTTATGTTATTGTTTACTTCTAAAAACGGGTAACTAATAAAACTATTATTTATTTGAAAAATACATTAGGCAAACTTTATAATAAGCATTCAATGAATTCATTACTTTTAATTACCTAAGTAATAAAATGTAAACTGTCAATATTTTTCCCAAATAAAATAAGTAGTTGCAAAACTCATCTCAAAAAATTACCTGTGACCGACGCAAGCACAATTATTTGTTAAATTTTAATAACATCAATTTTCTTCAAAAGGTTTTTGACTTGAACCGATTTCATATTAGGTAAAATATAAAGAAATAAATATAACACGCATTCGGTTTTGAAATCCAGTTGAATCTTTGATTCTAAACAAGTTAAACGTTACCTGAGTGACATTTATTTTGCAACAATTTGTAAAAATGCCCCGAATAAAAGCATCTACAATGCATTGCGTTTGCAATCCCAGAGAGCAAATGAAAGTTCGGAAGACGTGAAAGTCGCCTCAGGACTGAAAGGAGCCGAGCTTCAACTTTTAGAGCCGCCGAAACGCCATCACAACGTGAAGAACGCCTTGAAGGCCTACGACAACGCGCCACAACAGCAAGAGCTACTGAAACACTTTCAGAAAGCCAAGAGCGGCTTAAAAGCTTCTGAAACGCCGTCAGAACGCGAAAGACGTCTGGAAGGTCTTCGACAACATGCCACAACCCCACGAGCTACCGAGACATCGTTGGAACATGAAGGTCGGCTACAAAGCCAGCGAAATCGTATTGATTCATCACGAGCCACAGAAACACCTTCAGAACGTGAAAGACGTCTGGAAGGCCTTCGACGATATGCGACAACCGCACGAGCTACCGAGACACCTTTGGAACATCAAGGTACCACAACAGCACGAGCTAATGGAACAGAAGTCCAACATGAATCACGAGTAGAAAATCAGTGGATTCGAACATCAACAAGAAGAGCAGCAAAGAACAAAATTATAATCGAATGGCGGTGTATCGACGTAATGTTTTTCATGGATACTCAGGTATTGCATTTAACTACAGATCTGATATAGATGACCACATAATCGCAATTCATGCTGATAGAACTCCAGAACTCCAACAATGGCGTAACAATTTTGATGGTGGGCGATCCAGTTGCATCACGAGATATGTATTTAATTCCGATGGGGGTAGCGAAGCACACCGGGTATTAGCTAGTAATAATTAAAATAAGATGCAAGAATATAGTCGTTAAGTGGCAGCTATCTGACTTCTCAATATCTTCAATTTAAAAATATTTGGGCAATTCACACGACTTTGTATCGTGTATGTTGTATTGAATACACTTTTTGTTTGTGAACGCTCGATGCTATGCTGTATTGTGTATTTCGTATACCAAACGTCAAACACGAAAAGAACACCAGTATTCATAATTTGATGTTCAAGCAACAAAATCAAAAATATTACCTACAAAAGTAAATTAATTAAATATTAATTGTTACATAGAAAATATTTTGTATTTTTATACTTCTTCTTGGTTACTGGCATTTACATAAATTGATAACACGAAACCAATACAACTTTTAAAAACATATGAAAAAAATATGTATAAGTGTATCGGATTTTTATAAGAAAATTATCAACAATAAGCATACACTGTTGTATTTTCGTCCAACAATACACGCTATACAACGATACAAAAGCTTATGTAAATTGCCCAATTATCAATTGGATATGACGTGTGTGACACATTATTTTTTTTATTTTAAAAATTATCTTGACGACAGTTCTTCAAAAGACTGTTGACGATAATCCGTAATATTTAATAAACTTCAGTCCAACTACAACATGTCTCAATGACTGCAAAACCAAGTGTTGAAACTTTGATTAAATTAAATTGTACAAACGCGGTTGTCGTTTAAACCCCGATAAATACGAAGGAAATTTGATTATTAGGAGGTTCCTAAGAAAGGGTTTATCATATTTAGATTATGTATAAACTTGAATTCTTTGCATAATAAATTGCTCCTCATATATGAAGAGAACGATTATAAGCTCTACAAAAGTATAAATTTTCACTCCATGGCCAGTGTGTGGATTTATCTTATTCACTTTTCGATTTTTCATTCGAGATACATATTCATTGCTTCGAGTATAACTCATGGCAAGTACAATACAAAAGCGAAGTTTGTTAACACTCGTGGAATTATGTCTGCTTGGTTTACAGATAGGGGAATGCATTAAAACATAATCCGACAACATCTTAAAAACTGTGCTGTGAGGAGTACTTTGAGGATAAAATTTGTGTCAGGATCAGAGATCAGCAATGAGTGTTCAAAAAGATGAGTACATTCGAATCACACTCATAATTTCTGATACTTATACGCACTCATACTTATTTTAATATCATACCCATACTACTCATATTCAAAGTTGATATCGACTCTTCTTTTACTCAACATTTACAAAAATCACAAAATAAGTATGATTCGCGTACGAACACTACAATATTCACTAGAAGGTTGTGTGTTTGCTTTGCTTGCTGTCTTTGTCTTTTTCTTTCTTGTTTTTTTTTGTAAACGCAACAACAACTAAGACTGTAAATTTTGATGAATGATTCGAATCACTCCAATCATTTATGAGTATTATAAGTATTTTTCTAAATTTATGAATCTGAATGAGTAAGCGTATGAATCAAACATATTTCGAATGTTATGAGTTTGACGTCAACGTTGCACTCATACTCATTGCAACCTATACTTATAAATCAATGTTGTAGTGAGTACACCTAATTCTGTTTTTACACGGTCTTTTTTTACACGGTTTTGATATAACACGGTTTGAAAATAAAATATTTTTAATTTTTTTAAACGATTTTATTCCATTTAGCACGATATAAAATTTTTTGTGCTTAAATTTTTTTTGTCAAATTTAATTTTTGCAAAGTATGTTCATATCACAAATTTAAGGGAATACCCTTTTTGCGCGTACAAGCAAATTTACTGGTCAAAGCAACGTCTCATAACAGAGTTCATTGTTAAAAATGTAGATGCTGAACGAGCCAGAGAAAGTCCAGTTCAAAATTATTCCAGCGATGATAGTGATTGTATACGTTACTGTATTTATGATTATCAATTATTTTTTACCTTATCCTTTTCGTTAACAACATAGCTGTTTAACTAAATTATTTTTAGTTCCTTAACTTGCCTGAACATTTAATTTATATTATTTTTAAGCTTAGAAGGCATTTTTTTATCTATAATAACTATGCTTGTAAAAATCAACTTTATATATGTAATTTAATAAAATAAACATGAATACTTCTTCTTGAAAAATCCTTGTTTTTCACTAATTTTAATAGGTTTTAGAGGTTAGGAACCAATTACCTATTTTTGCATACGATCAGTGTCTTTTTTTACACGGTTTTTTTTTACACGGTTTTTTCTGGAACCAATCTACCGTGTAAAAACAGAATTAGGTGTACTAATGAATCAGAGTATTTGAATTTCAATACTGTTGACTCACTCATACTTGAAGTTTTATGAGTACTTATGAGTAGCGAAAAAACGATTCATTGATGATCTCTGGTTAGGATCAGAAGATCCAATACAATGGTAACATGAGTATTCTTAGAAGCATTCCGAATCGCATGGTTGTAAGTTCGTTAATATAGTACACGAATACTAAATTGATTTTGTTTCGAGTTCTTGTGAATTTTATGCAAATTAAATTAGAAGTATTTTGACAAGCACCGCAGTAGTGTAGTAGGTAATATGTTGGCATATTAGATGTAAAGTCACAGTTCAATCCCCAAGCCAAACATCTCCAACAAAATGAAATATTAAACACAAAAGTTCTTTTGCGACTTCCACTCAGCATATATCAGAAAAAACCTGAATAAGCTTCTCATGTATAAAATTAGCACAACAATATAAGTGGTGTGAGAAGAAGAAGGGTTATAATGACCAATTATATATGTATGTAAGATCTAATGTTTTTCAACGTATGAGAGGAATCACACAAATATATTTTCGAATAGTTAAGCTGCTTTATATTCGATGGAACAACTCTATGCATCCAATAATGTTGAGCATTGCTTAGTCATTTTAGAATCACTGCAAAATTGCTGATAAGCTGTCGTGGTATGGGGCCATATTGGGATTAACTAGGAAATAATCAATCGGAAGAGGACCGTTGGGAAATAGTTTTTCGGGATGGTGGCCAGTCCAAGCAATTAGTTAATATTTCTTGGGGAAAAGCTCTCTTCATAATGGAAGAATAACAATGGTGAGATAGGAGATTTTGTTTTACCAAGAAAAATTCTCAATAATCTCAATAGGCTACGTCTTTTCCATGACATGGAGTGCAAGATTTCAACTAAATATGGGATGGATTTACATGACTTCACTTGGAGTATGGAGACGTAGCTGTTTAAACATCGCTTTCGGCCAGCCTACTTCTATTATAGGCATTCGCGGACGATTGTGGTTAACATCATCTTCTGTAAGAGTTTCACTGATTATTGTGAAGGTTTTATCAGGTTGTTAATCACTCGTGGCGTACATAATTGGTCATTACAACCCTTCAATCAGGATTACGATCTAGCTTCTCCCACCTCTTGTATTGTGTGTTTTTTTTATACATGAATGGCGGAACCTGCTGTTTAAAGTCGACTCCGAACGACAGATTTTTTGAAAAACTTTTCATGGCAACTTTAAATACTTCTCAGAGTTTTTACCAGAAATCTGCTGAGAGGAAGTCGCCGAAGAAATAATTTTTTTCATATTTCGTTTTGATGCCTGACCAGGAGTTTGATCCATGGCCTTACGTCTAATAAGCCAACATACTACCTACTAGACTACGGCAACTTCAACTATATTGTTTAACCAACTCAATTTATACTTATTTGTAGAAATAACATGCACTTGTCTAATCTCTAATCAGATCTATTATCCAAGTGTTATTTAACAATTGTAATAGATACACTTGTTCACTTCAGCTAAAGTTACCTTTAACTGAACCCAACTTCAACGGCAAGTTGTAATAATGGCCGTTATGAGAAACATGACTCCCGAATTACTTTGTCCAATATATGAGACAACATACATATAACATAATTTCAGATTCTAAATCAGCAGCCTCAAATTAACTTTCAGTAAAATTTTCAGAAATTTATGTCAGCTATATTCATAATAATGTTATCTGTTATAAAAGAAAATTTATTTAAATTTGCAATATTATAATTGATATCCATTGATTTAAACTACAATCTAGGGAATCAGTAATTTAAATGAATATCTGTAAAAATTATTAACAACTAATTGTTGGCAATTACGCATTTAATTTTTATCGTTGGTTTTTCTTCTTTTCTCAATATATGTATGTTTTTAACACTACTTTGTTGTTTTATATTTTTTTGTTATGTCAAGCAACAGTACAATTACATACATACGCCATAAATCATTAAAAAGTTTTTATATGTCCGTTAATAGGGAAACTTCATAGTTAAATGCAATAATTGTCTGTCCAAACGCTTCTGAGCCTTCGATACGATGTACATACATATATACTATGCTATTAATATACTATGAGGTTTGATAAAGTAAACTTAGCAAATGCGCTCTTTTGATATTTTTCAAGTGTGTCCATTCATAGTGGCAAACTTGTATACGACATGATCACGTAAGACCTCTGCAGAAAAATTACGTACAAATCATAACATTGCCGCCACCACGTTTTATCGCTTTAACCCTATTCTTATATTTATATACATACGTATATATTTATTATTATCACACCATACAAAATGAAGTTTTAAAAGCTTATTTTCAAACCTAAGGATTACTGGAATAACAATATTTAAGCAGAACAGATTTATCAGCTTTTGCTTTGTATTCAAATACAAATATTTTTATAAATAGAAGATGTGTCAAAAATATATGAAGAATGATTTGTTTTTTCAAAAACTTACCTAAAATATGAAGTATGTACTTGATGTATGCCTCTCAGGCTCATATCAGTAGTTAACGCTACAAATTTAAATTTCGGTTTCTACAGATGGAAATGTTCAATATTATTATTATTTTTTTTTTTGCATTAAATTTTTCAGAGCACAATTTGTTTGTAATGTGTTAGACATTGATTTGAACATCAAAATGAGCCTCAAAGGCTCATGTTAGTGAGAATAGGGTTAAGAGCGGCCTAAGTATAGTACACTATATTTATTAGCCTCTTTATGGTCTGAAGACCTCGATTAGAATGAAATTAATTTATTTTCATCTATAGCCATAGTGTAAATTCGCTCTTAAGGTGGCATGGTATGCTGGTGTAATTCTCGAAGTAAAAATGAAAAATCTAAAGAAAAAAAAAAAGAAACATCAAGGCGAATTCATATACTAGTTGGCTTTAAGTCTAGAATAATAATAATACAGCAATGCAAAAACAACAGGCATTTTGTTTTTTTTAAAGAGTAATCATTCTGTAAAAAAAATTAACCCTCAAACCACCATAGGATATTAATTAAAGCAATTAAAAAAAACTAAAAAAATTTTATATATTGAAAATTCTTATGATTTTTATGTCATGCTAAATTACACAATAGTGCAGCACCTATAAATTAAAAAAAAACTATTTCGTGCAGTCAATAACATTTCAACTTGACGTAAAGAACATGTTTTTATATGGCCATCAAGAAAAATATGAGCTGCAAACGTTATTTCTTATTTTCCATAGTTTAGGCACCTGGTTGGAGAGACCGAATTTTTTTTTTTGGTAATTCATCACTGTCGTCTAAATAAATATAAATATAATAAATATAGATTGTAGCTTAAAAGATATATGTATTTAGCGTTAAAGTCTTAAATATTGTTAATCATCTTGCAAACATTTTAATATAATTGGCTTTAAAATAGTAATTCTTAAGTATTTCTCGATTGCGTATCGTTACGGATACATATGGTACATATGAAGGTTTATGACTAATATAAATACGAAATTGATTATCGAAACAAAATACACAAAAACAACCATTTTTTGACAACGACGATACTCAACAGCTGGTAACTTAAGGCCACCTTATATGAATTCGCCTTGATACATATTGTATATGTTATACTTGCAAGCTATTATTTTGGTCAAATGATTAAATTGAAATGGAGAGTAAAACTTATTGTTTATTTATCCCTCTTGAATAGTCTGTCATCTACCGTAATTGTCATTCCAAGAAAAAGAATTACATTAAAAGAATAATAATAATACCTTAAATCAAAAAAATCAATAGAAAGCTTAAGCTCTTAAGCTTACAAAGAATTGGTGTGTTAAAAACATAACAAGCCGGCGGTTATTACATTTTCAAAATAAAATAAAAAATGACAGTTAATCAAGAAGGGTTTGAATACAATAACTGCTAGGCAGTGCGTTAACTAATGATTTATTTAATTTTCACAAGATTAAGATTCATCACAAAAGCAATAATAAAAATAATGGACCGTGAGGGCACTTGGCTTCGATTTACATCGTCCCGATTTACGTCGTTTGCATTACGCAGCATGTTTTAGCAAGATTCATATGCTTTTTTGTATCTGTCAAAATTAGTCAATTTATATTAGGTTTATAAGTTTTCCTCATAAACGGATATGTACAATTACATGTAAAAAAGGCCAGCGGCGTTCAAATGCAAAACGGCTTAATGCTGCCGTGATTTTTTTGGTCACTTTTAGGGCCATTATTAGAACTTGTCGTTAAAGTTGAGTTTAGTTAAAGGTAACTTTAGCTAAAGTCAACTTTAAAGACACCTTTAACTTCTTTTCGTTATTACAATCTACAGCTAAAATAAAATTAACTATTTCAAAAATATGGTAATGCCGGAGCAATGTCGATAATACTGCTCAATTAAACAAATGCTTTAAAAACTCAGTGGCAATGGCTAGATTCGTTTTTTTGTTGTACATGACTTTCTTCCGCGTTCACAATAGCAATTGTTCGTTAGATCTTTACAACGGAGATCTTCAAAACACAATTATTCTCTTCACATGCAACGCGTCTTGACACAAGACTGATTGAATTCTTTCTGATCCCGTTGCCTGTTTTGTCTTGCGAATGACTTTGTCTGAAGAATGGCTTTCCCTTCGCGAAATCTCTATATATGTAAACATATTGTTTACGTTATTGTTGTTTGTGTATTTTGTTTACGTTTGTCCATGCAGTTTTGTTGTTGCCTGTTTGTTTAGTTTGTTTATCCCCATTTTTACTGATGTTGTTTTATATTTTTGCTTATTCGTTGATTATGTAAGCAAGTCCATTGTAGGTTTTGTTTATCATTTTATAGTTTTATTAATGGTGTTATACCATTTCCATTTTCGTAACATTACTTATACATACGTATATAAGTACAGGCTTATGTAAATATAATTCATATGCCTTTATTTCTAATTGTCGTTGAGATGTTTTCGTTGTATAAGTTTTGTAATTTGATGACTATATGATGTCTAAATTAAATTTTTCAATAGTTTTATTAATGGTGTTATACCATTTCCATTTTCGTAACATTACTTATACATACGTATATAAGTACAGGCTTATGTAAATATAATTCATATGCCTTTATTTCTAATTGTCGTTGAGATGTTTTCGTTGTATAAGTTTTGTAATTTGATGACTATATGATGTCTAAATTAAATTTTTCAATTAAATTTCTTTTTACTATATTATTAATCTGATTAAATAAATTCTTTATGGGATAGAATATAATGCTAACAGCGTCTTAATATTTAATAAATTTTTTAAAATACAAAAATGTCTCAAATGTGAAGAGTTTACATCAATTGAATTACTCTTTGGATGAACTTGCACCAGATGCTACTTTTCAGTTATTGCATCATTTCACGAAAAGTTGTTGTTTTTGAATTTTTTAAAATTTCATTATTTATTTTATTTTTTATTAATAACAATACAATTACATCTTATGCTCAGTGTAGTGTAACAGACAAGAGTTTCTGCTAACACACTAACCACTAGAGAGACAGAGCGTCCAAAAAATTTTTTTTATTTCTTTATAAATAGAAGTTTACGTCGAAATAACGCATTCATTAGCAGTAGCTTAACTGCGATTCTCAAATACAAAAAATAATCTCAAGATTTGTATGAGTATTTACCACCCAATAATATAATTGGGCAATTCACACAACTTTGTATCGTGTATGTTGTATTTTTTTTTTTTTTTTTTTTTTTTATTCGAACGTCCCCGGCCACACACTAACCCACCCTCACCCGACCGCGGAGGGCTCGTCCCCATTACGTAGGGACACGTACACACTACAGTCCGGACTGTAGCGGGTATGGAAAAAGTAATGGCAACAAGAACATAAATCAGCTACAGAACTTAATCACAAGCTGAATAAACTATTAATAAACATGAACTACCTATAACTATAATGAAAATACATTTTTATATAATAATTTACAAATTAATGCTAGCATATAAGCTACGTTTTAAATTACAAACACTACAATTAAAATCAATCAAATCGTAATATACGTTAAAATCATTGCATTGTATTGAATACATTTGTTTGTTTGTGAACGCTCAATGCTATGCTGTATTGTGTATTTCGTGGCATTCAAACAATTTGATAGCCTGAAAACAACACAATAAATGAAAATATATATACATTTTTTTCCTTCCCACAATTTGATAGCACGAAACCAATACAACTTCCAAAAACAGGAAAAAATTTGTATGAGTGTATCGGATTTTTATATGAAAATTATCAACAACAATCATACACTGTTGTATGTTCTTCCAACAATACAATGAATACAATGATACAACGGTTTGTGTGAATTGACCAAATATGTTTTAAGAATTAACTATCACTGAATTACACATTAAGCATGTTGTTGTTAAAGTATTGTTTGCAATAACAGTGTATTCTATAATAATCTGACAACTGTACCATTATGACTAAAGCGTTGCTAAAATGAAAACAACAAATATTACGTTGAAAAACAAATTTGGTTCTTGGTAGCCTTGAAATCTTCCATGTAAATGGATTTACACATACCGCATACATACATATATTTGCTTGCTAGGCAGCCATCTGTTGAATACTGTTTTGGTCTCAAAGTGCCTGTTGGCAATGTCAATAAGATATGTGTAAGGACCTAAAACACTCTTAACGAAAAAAATCAACCATAGGAAATTATCATGTGTATAGTATTTTTTTGCATTCAAGTAAAGACCGAAATAAGAACCATAAGAACCATCATCAAAATTTATGGTCTTGTGGCAGCAACAGATTGAATAACAAAGGATTAGAATAACAGGAAAAGTAAACATGGCATGAAGCCCATGAAACAACTTAATACGGTTTTTATGCTTTTTTTAAGATTTATTTTTAAAACGATATATTTGCGAAACAAAAACAAATTACGCTTATGTAGCATTTAAGTCACAATGTTAAGAAGTGTGTGAATTTTAAGGTAATTTATTAAAGTTTTAAATATTATATGCATACCTATATAAATTAAGTAAGGGGTGATTTTTTAAGAGCTATAGGTAAATTTAAAAAAAAAACACATAAAATTCTGAAAAATGCATGAAATCATTATTTGAATCTATAGTACGGTCCATAAAATTTAATGTTAGAAGATTATTTCATGCAAATGTTGACCGCGACTGCGCCTCAAATGGTCCATCCGCTTAGTCCAATTTTGGCATACTCTTTCCAACATTTCGGCCGGTATCTCACGAATAAATGCTTCAATTTTGTCTTCCAATGCGTCAATTGAAGCGGGTTTGTCTGTATAGACATGAGCTTTAACATAGCCCCACAAAAAATAGTCTAAAGGCGTTAAATCGCACGATCTAGGCGGCCAATTGACCGGTCCCGAACGTGAAATAAAATGTTCACCGAACTCGAATCCCAATAAGTCCATTGTTCCGCGTGCTGTGTGGCATGTGGCACCGTCTTGTTGGAACCACATGTCATGCAAGTCGAGCTCTTGCATTTTGGGCAAAAAAAGTTGGATATCATCTTACGGTAGCGCTCACCATTCACAGTTACGTTACGATTCGCAGCATCTTTGAAGAAGTACGGTCCAATGATGCCACCAGCCCATAAACCGCACCAAACTGTGACTTTTTCTGGATGCATTGGTAGCTTTTGCAATGCTTCTGGCTGATCTTCACTCCAAAATCGACAATTCTGCTTATTTACGTATCCATTGCGCCAAAAATGAGCTGACCATAAAATGGAAGAAGTGCGCGATGAACTTTCTTAACAGAGCACCCATTTTGATAATAAAATTCAATGATTTGCAAGGGTTGTTCGTTTGTAAGACGATTCATGGTTAAATTATAGACCAAATTGAAGATGTTTGACAGTGAAACAAAACACGCAATGTGCGTGAGCTGTTTAAAACAGTGTTACCAAAAAGCTAAAAAATCACCCTTCATATGTTAATTTTTGCTCCTTTTTGTGTATATATATTCACAAAGTGAGAAGTTAGGCCGTAATCCTGACTGAAGGATTGTAATGGCCAATTATGTATGTATGTATGTATATTCACAAAGTGTTTATACTTAGCTATCATACATAATTCGTCGTTCAGCTACTATTGACCTTACTTCTCACACAACTTATGTTGTGTGTGTTAATTTTAAACATGAGTGGCGGGACCTAAAGTTTAAAATCGACAGATTTCTGAGAAGATTTTCATCGCAATTTTATTTATTCTCATAGTTTTTTTTTATATTTTCATATTTCGTTTTGCTGGAGATGTCTGACCCGGGACTTGAACAGGTCTAAATAACCCATTAACCATAACGCAATACACTACCTACAAGACTACATCAACTACAAAAATATGTATTAATAACTAAATATACATTTGCATAACACGTAACAGAACCCATTGTATTTAAAGAAAACTCATGATGTGTACATCATGAGAGAAAAGAGAGTACATAAATGTTGACCGGAAATAAAATAAATGGAATATCATGAATAATCATTTTATTTCCTATACACGCACTGCAAAATTTTAAACCAATGTTGCGAATCTAGGCGAATAAATAGAACAAAAGAACTTAATTTGGCAATATTTTTGTACAATTTCTTTAAAAGTCGCAGAACAAATGACAACTTTAGTTTTTGTTTCTTATCAGTAGCTGCAATAATGGATACACTTCGTTTGCTACACGTACATATACACAATATGTGTTTCATGTTGTACGTGCGTTTATTTTTAAATGAGCACAATTCTTTAAAAACGTTTAAAACTAATTTTCATAGCAAATAGATACAAATTTTAATACCAATACCACGCATAACTTATTAATAAAAAAATATATATCAAATTGATTTTTTGTTTAATGTATCTGATTTAATAAATAAATACTAATAAAATACAGAATCAAATGTATCCCTAAATGTTCTTTGTTCCGACGTTGTTTGCAAAATATATTCCAATAGCTTCGTACCAGAGATCAGCAATGAATCGTTTTTTCGCTACTCATAAGTACTCATGGTATTTTGAGTAGGAATGAGTAAACAGTATTGAAATTTAACTACTCTGATTCATTCTTACTCACTACAATAAGCAAGTAAAGGTTGCAATGAGTATGAGTACAAAGTTGACATCACATTCATAACATTCGAAAAATGTTTGATTCAAACCTACTCATTCGGATTCATAAATTTAGAAATCTAGTGAGTATTGTTGTGTTCGTAAGCGAATAATACTTATTTTGTGATTCGTGTAAATGTTGATTAAAGGAGAGTCGAAATCAACAACATATTGCGTATTGTTAAGCATGAGTACGAAGAGTTCTTCAAACTTCGAATATGAGTAGTATGAGTATGATATTAAAATAAGTATGAGGGCGTATAAGTATCAAAAATTATGAGTATGATTCTAATCTACTCATACTTTTGAGTACTCATTGCTGATCTCTGCTTCGTACTTCCGGATGTCTAAAATTGCCATGATACAAAAAATCTGTCTTTTGATTTCGACTTTAAACTGTAGGTCCCTCCACTCATGTATAAAATTAACACACACAACATAAATGCTGTGAGAAGCTAGTTCGCGAATGACCAATAATGTATGTTACAGGGTACAAAGTAGAACTTTTTGCAGCTTTTCTGTTGTTAAATAACAACATAAATATAAAGAGCGTACTTCAACAACTTTTTTATGTACGTATATATTCAGAGTTGGAAATACTTTGCTTCAATTTTTATGCTCTACAATACATACACATAAGTTAAAATAATATTCGGCCCTGAGATAGGTTCAAATGTTAAAATAAAAATATTTCTTTAGAAACACAACCGCCATAAACTGAAAATGTTATTCAAAAATTTTAATAGAGCAATGGAAAAACATAGTTCTTTTGAGCCACTGTAACTTTCTGACTTATTGAAATAACAATCATATTGAATGTACTTTTAAAACTTTTAAATAAGTTGTCTTTCAATTAGTAATTGCGCAATAAGTACGCAAATTATTATAATACATATTGAGTAAAGCTTAAAATACAGCACTGTCGTAAGTGTGTTCACTGAGAACGTTACAACTTATGCGGACAAATACTGTTGATATTTGAAAATAGATATATCGACAACGTCAAATAAAAATGGCGAGTGAGGTGGAAGGTAAATTTATTTATATTAACACTAAATCTAACGATACTTCTTGTATTTCTATTCCTATTCCATTCTCTTTCTACTACATATTATTTAAAAATTCTAATGATTTGAAATATTTTGACTGTTTCGAAATTTTGGGGATAAGGACTATAAGAAAACGAGAAATAAGAATTTTTATTAACAAAATAGCACTAGAAATTTTTACTGTAATACTCGCTTGGAGTCTCATCTGCCCAAAAAAGCAAACAATATACCTGATCATACCAGGCAATGCGAAAAATTTCCAAAACAGTGGTTTTATATCACAAAATATCCTAATCGAGATACAAAACCTGTGCTCAAGACAAATAACTTCTGGTAGTACTAAGTGCAGATTACATGAATTTCTGAGTCAAAAAAATACAAGATAGGAGTAAATCTTCAAAAATATATTAGAAGTATTTTTTTAATAGAAGTCCTAAAGGCAAAAAGCGGTTTTATAATGTTATATATTAGAAATTTTGATAAAAAAAACCTTCAATGAGTAATTTTTCACGTCACGGTAGGTTTAGAGTTAAATTTATGAATTACTATAAAAAGTCGCCGTAGTCTCGCAGGCAGTGTGTTTGCTTATTAGACGTAAAGCCCGGGTTCGAGCCCCAGGCCAGATATCAAAACGAAATATGATAATAAATATTTCTTCGGCAACTTCCTCTCAGCAGATTTCTGGCAAAAACTCTGAGAGTAAATAAACCTGCCATGAAAAAGTTTCTTAGAAATCTGTCGTTCGGAGTCGACGTTAAACTGTAGGTGCCGCCACTCAAGTATAAAATTAAGGCACACAACATAAGTGGTATGAGAAGCTAGGCCGTAATCCTGACTGAAGGGTTGTAATGGCCAATTATGTATGTATGTATGTATAAAAAAAATAAGAAAATGTTGTTTTCCAGCTGTTAAATGACTATTGAATAAGCTGAATTGTGTATGCCTGCACAGTTAAAATAATTTTGCCAATTAAATGAATATTGTTCATGCCCGAACATAGTATTACAGTTTCGCACATGTTAGTTGTTTCTGGTGTAAGCAAATTACTTTTATTCCAATTCAGCCATTGAGTCGGCTCAGCAGTAATTATACCCAGCTGAAATAAAACTCTACAAGTAAACTTTCACATGTTAATAATTTAAAGATTTTGCAGAATAAAACTCACATACTATCACTTCCAAAGTGTGCTACTAATTTAGTCAGTGCTTTATATGTCTCATACGAATTTACAAATTTTTAGGCATTTTGATAAAGCATCAATTACGTATGTATGTGTTTGTGTAACAACTAAAGCAGTCCACACGCATGTGGAGCAAACAGTTATGCCTGATATCATGGTAACCAATTTCCACGTGTTATTTATTTCGTATATCAAAATAGAAAATCCTATAGAAGTTAATTTGTTATTACATATAACCTTTCCCATTTGTTTTATATTTAACCTGAGTTTTCTATATGTCTACAGAATCTTTAGTACAGACACAAGGCAAAGAAAACAGTGAGAACATGAGAGAGATGTTTTTGCATAAGTGTATTTCAACAAACGAGCACAGTTAAAAATATTACATTGCTTTTACATGCTTATTATAAATGCATAAAAGCCACAAAGAAAGTGGTTTTGTTTTCACATTTTGTATAACACAATCAAGTGCACATCTACACCGTAAAGACAACACCACATTTATTCGTACGATTTATGTATTTACTAAGGAATCCTAAAGTTCTAATGTTAAGTCTGCTTTTAGTTGTCCTGTGTTATGAATTGTAGTCGTTATATGGACCGTAGATATTCTGGAATCTAATAATAAATTTAAAATAGAAATATTAAATCGTAGGATCCTAACAATTTAATGTAAATATTAATACGCTGCACAACGTCTATGTCGTTGAGAAGCTCATACAGCTCACTGTTGGATCGGTTGCGAAAATCATAGCCAACTCACACTGGACCGAAGATCTTACGTAAGACTTTTCTCTCGAATACTCTCAAGGCTGCTGCATCAGTGCTTAATAGGGTCCATGCCTCTGCGCCATAAAGAAGCACGGGTAGGATGAGCGTCTTGTAGAGTATTAGTTTTGTCGTACGAGAGAGGTCTCTGCTACTCAATTGCCTATTGAGACCTGTTGGCAAGAATGATACTGCGCTTGATCTTCAAATTGACATCATAACGGCGGGGCCAAGAAAAATAAATTCCTTGATTGTATCAAAAGTATAGTTATCGGCCGTCTCTACTTCTCGATAACATATACTTTGTTTTGCCCTCATTTACTGGCAGACCCATCTTAGTAGACTCCCGTTCAATAGCACTAAAGGCAGCAGTACCATCTCGCTTGGTATGCCCTATGATGCCAAAGTCGTCAGCGTACGCAAGCGACTGGACACTTTTTGAAAAATAGTGCCATTGCGATTCACTCACGCCTTTCGCAGAACACTTTCCATGACGAAGTTGAAGAGGTCGCATGAAGATGATGTGTGTTGACTTGTTTTTCGTGGGTCTTTTCCAGGATTTGACTTAGTGTGAAGATCTGGTCGATGGTGGACTTCCCAGGTTTGACCCCACACTCATAAGATTCAATCAGTGTTTTGATGAGAGGCTTCAGGCGTTCACACAATACGCCCGTAAGAATCTTATATGCGATAGGGAGAAGACTTATACCCCTGTAGTTGCCGCATATCGTAGGATCGCCCTTTTTCAGGACAGGACAGAGGACACTGAGCCTCCAATCGTTGGCATATATTGTAAGTAAGCTGGTGCATGTGCCCTACCAACTCATTACTTCCACTCTTACACAATTCAGCCGGAGGCCATCAGAACCTGCAGCTATATTGTTTTTAAGACGTTATCGCCTTGTAGCAGTGTAGAGAAGTGTTTCCTATACAACCTCAGCACCGCCTGCAGATCTGTTGCAAAGTTGCCATTCTCATCTTTGGAGAAAGAAGCTCTATACATCTAGACATCATCACGCTCACACCTTTCCTGCTCTGCGTCTGAATCCTCTATCTCATCCCTTCTCTTCTCTTCTCTCCATAGCTCTCGACAATGGCTAGCGTAGCGGATGACTGCAACGTTTTCTTGTATGAGGTGTTTTTCGCTGCAGCTGCCTTGCGACACTCCTAATCATACCATTGATTTCGTTGGAGTAGGCGCTCGTAACCAAGGACTGCTTCTGCAGTATTGCGCAAGAAGTGGGAGATGTTGGCCCACAGTCCACAAATGTTGTTGAGATTAGATAGGGAACGACGGAGCTTATTCGAGAGTTGGGCGGAGAAACCTCAACTATCGTTTGTGATCGCAGCTTCTTAACGTTCAGCTTTCGCATGCACTATACCGCGCAAACCTCGAGGCCCTAATGCGCAATTGCAACTTGGCTGCGACAAGATAATGGTCCAAGTCGATTTTTGGACCTCTGAATGTGCGCACATCTAGTACATTGGATACGTGCCTTCCATCAATCACAAAGTGATCAATTTGGTTGGATGTTGATCGATCGGGGGACATCCAAGTCGCCTTGTGAATGTCGAGATGCTGAAACTTGGTGCTACATACTACCATGTTAAGCCTCGCGGCGAAATTGATCAGACTCATACCATTGGAGGTAGTGTTCGCGTGGAGGCTGAACTGTCCAACAGTGGGGACAAAGATACCATTCGCCCGACCTTCGAATTAATATCTCCGGTAACGATTTTGGCGTCATGGGCCGGGCACCTATCGAGTTTAGCGTAGAAGGCATCTTTAACCACATCGTCCTATCCATCACATTTCTTGTATGGCAGTGATGTCCGTCCTTCATTTTATTAGGGCATCCGGAAAGGCGCCTTTCCTGTGAAGTGTGCGGTCGTTCCATGTGCCTATTCTTAAATCGTTGCCTTGTAAACGTTTGCCGTGGTCGTCAACTTTTGAGGGGATCTTATTAAAGATTTTTGTTGTGGGTTTCATTGGAGACAATTTTTACGTGGTGGATTCCAAGCCCTACTCACAACCCAAATTTAACGTCCAGATGATTACACACATTAGTTAACATCTAGCGAGTGCTACAATGCTATCCAGAGGATCGTCGTGGTGGTCGCCACGTTGACAACAGTCAGAAACGTTACCTTGCTCGCATGCATTCCATCCCTCTCAAATTTACGTATTTTATTATATAATCATGTCGGTTCGTAGATCATGTTAGCCTAAGAATCTTAGACAGCATAGTGCTTTAAAAAAGTCGCACATTTAAGGTACACACATCCTTTAAAATAATTATTATTGTATTGTGTAACTTTGAATATAAATTAGATGTTGTTTAGCTATATCCTGTTCTGTTTTTGTTTTCGTTCATTTACGCATCTATATTGTTTTTCTAACATAAACGATGACAACGATTTTGATGACAATGTGTCACCTGCTTTTACATGTTTCTGTTTTATTGATATGCTAATCATGTCTGAGGATGTGATGAATCAAAATTGAATTGTTAAAACGTAGTATTTAAAATTTAATAGAGAATACTAAAATAATAAATGGCGATTTCAATAATGCATACAAAATAGTAAAAACAGTGCAATTAAGGGCAGTTTTAAATTTTTTAATAGAATTTGAAATTTATTTTTTACAATACATCTACACCACAAATATAATATTATAATAATTGAAAATAATAATAGAAGTCGCCGTAGTCTAGTAGGTAGTGTGTTGGCTTATTAGGCCACGGTTCAAATCCCAGGTCAGACATCTCGAACAAAGCGAAATATAAAAGAATATTTCTCCGGCGACTTCCTCTCGGCAGATAACATAAGTGGTGTGAGAAGCTAGGTCGTAATCCTGAGTGAAGAGTTGTAATGACCAATTATATATGTATGTATGTATTAGAGATCAGCAATGAGTATTCAAAAAGATGAGCAGATTCGAATCATACTACTCATATTCAAGGTTTGAAGTATTCATCGTACTCATGCTTAATAATATGCATGATGTTGTTGATTTCGACTCTCCTTTAGTCAACATTTTCAAGAATCGCAAAATAAGTATGATTCCCGTATGAACACTACAATACTCACTAGAAAGTTGCGTGTTTGCTTTGCTTGCTGTCTTTGTCTTTTTTCTTTTTTTGTAAATTTTGGTGAGTGATTCGAATCATTCGAATTAATAATACCTGATAATGCAGTATACTCCAATCTATAGCCAATATTAATACGAAGTTATTGACATATTTTTCTTGCAGGTTAATGTACAAAATTTTAGCGAAAAGTAGTTTTTGACTGAAGACTGATTTAGAAAGCCAATACATTGAATCATAATGTAGAGCACTACAATTTCGTTAAAATGTCCCAACTAGTGATTTTTTACGATTGGAACCTCAGTGCCCTCTGTCCTGTCCTGAAAAAGGGAGACCCTACGATATGCGCCAACTACAGGGGTATAAGTCTTCTCCCTATCGCATATAAGGTTCTTACAGGCGTATTGTGTGAACGATTGAAGCCACTCGTAAAAACACTGATTGGACCTTATCAGTGCGGCTTCAGACCTGGCAAGTCCACCATCGACCAGATCTTCACACTACGCCAAATCCTGGAAAAGACCCACGAGAAACAAGTCGACACACACCATCTTTTTGTCGACTATAAGGCAGCCTTCGATAGCCCCATAAGGGATCGTGTTTTTGCCGCAATGTCTGAGCTCGGTATACCTGCGAAGCTGATAAGGCTATGCAGAATGACGTTGAGCAATTCCTGCAGCTCCGTCAAGGTAGGAAAGGACCTCTCCGAACCTTTTGATACCGTGCGAGGTTTCAGACAAGGCGATCCCTTATCATGCGACCTCTTCAACTTCGTCATGGAGAGTGTTCTGCGAAAGGCGGGAGTGCATCGCAATGGCACTATTTTTCAAAAAAGTGTCCAGTTGCTTGCGTACGCTGACGACATTGACATTATAGGGCGTACCAAGCGAGATGTTACTGCTGCCTTTAGTGCTATTGAACGAGAGTCTAGTAAGATGGGTCTGGCAGTAAATGAGGGCAAAACAAAGTATATGTTATCGACAAGTAGAGACGCGCGGCGTATTGATTCTCAGATTACGGCCGATAACTATACTTTTGATACGGTCAAGGAATTCATCTATCTTGGCTCCGCCGTTACCACCAGAAATGATGTCAGTCTGGAGATCAAGCGTAGGATCACTCTTGCCAACAGGTGTTACTATGGTCTCAGTAGGCAATTGAGTAGCAGAGACCTCTCTCGCGCGACAAAACTAACACTCTACAAGACGCTCATCCTCCCCGTGCTTCTCTATGGCGCAGAGGCATGGACCCTATTAAGAACAGATGCAGCAGCCTTGCGAGTGTTCGAGAGAAAAGTCCTACGCAAGATCTTCGGTCCAGTGCGAGTTGGCGATGATTTCCGTATCCGATCCAACAGTGAGCTGTATGAGCTCCTCAACGACGTAGACGTTGTACAGCGCATTAATATCCAGCGGCTGCGCTGGCTCGGCCATGTCGTTCGAATGGAGGAGGATGCTCCGGCGAGACGGGTATTTGATGCGGGAATCTGCGGAAGTCGGCGAAGAGGACGACCTTGTATCCGTTGGAAGGACCAAATCGAGGAAGCCCTGTCATCGATTGGTGTGACCAACTGGCGTAGGCGCGCAAGAAGCAGAGGCGCCTGGAAGGATGTGTTACGGCAGGCCGAAATCCGTTAAACGGGTTGTTATGGCCAATTAAGTAAGTAAGTAAGTGATTTTTATGGGAAATGTTCTACGACACCCTTAAGGACCTATATATCTAAACCTATATCTAATCCAATTTGTTTACTACATCATTATTACTACCATGGATTGAAGGATTCCTGTAACATTCTTTGAGATTATAAAAAATTCTCATAATTCAAATATATTGTTACGAAAATAGAAATGTTGTTTTGCTTTCACATATTTAAATTGTAAACAAAGGCTACAAAGACTAAAACAATGAACTTGTTTACATGATTAACAAGTAAACAAAAATATAACAACAAAATACCAGTATAAAAAAGTGATAAATAAGTAAACAACAAGCACTGCAAGAATAAATGTAACCAAAAATACACAAACAACTATAATGAGACAACAACGTTTGCATTTATAGAGATTTCGAGAAAGCTAAGCCACGAACATTTGATCATTCATCAGACTGTTTACGTTGGTATATAAAAGCCAAGATAAAGCAGGCAGCGGAGTCAGAAAATGTTCAGTCAGTCTTGTGTGAAGAAGCGTGGTTTGAAGATCTCCGAGATAAAGATTTGTGGAACAAGTGACTAGTAATTATTAGTGTTTATGCAAAAGAGTGCAAAGAGGAATAACAACAAAGCAATTGTTGTTATTTACATCAATTTGTGAACAGTGGCACACAGCCTTGTACGAACAATAAAGAATTTAATTTGAAGCTAAACACAAATTAATTTTTTTTTTTGCAATATACGAGCTCATATTTTAAACGTTTTTAAAAGATAAAAACGTAGCAATATTCTTGTACTTCGAGCAATTTTTGACTGCCTTTTCCATACAGGCAATAAAGAATAAGGCTAAAATAGAAATGTTATTGTATAAGACCACATGCAAGATATGTCCTTTTTACTTGAAGCAATTAAAATACATTCCTCTCACATCCACACTTTTGCAAGTTGTTCAACTTAAGCATATAAAGAGACTCGTATCCTTTTATGTCCATTAGGGACATAACTAATGGATGGTTATGTTTTAATAATGTGAAGTATACAACTAAATATTTTTATTTATTAGCTACAATTGTATTTTTCTATGAAAGATAAAAAGATTAAAAATAAAAATATTAAAATGTAATCAATTTGAAAAAGGTTTATAAATTGCAACCCTAATGTCAACGCTTGAGAGGATGTGAAGTTTTAAATTCTTTGGTAAAGTAACATCATGACATAGTTTTTCCATTGTTTGTTTGCAAAAATTGTGCAAAAAAAAGAAATATAGTAAACTTTTGCCCTTGTTTTTTTGGAGACATTTTAGCTTTCTTCTTGCTTGTTATATATATAAATGTATATTTTTTTTTTTAAATTGTGTCAGTAGTCCTAGCAAAGATACAAACATTATTTGGAAACACATATGTATGGGTGAGTGCACAACATCAAAGAAAGTATGAAAGAGATTATTACAAACATTGAGGTCTTAATCTTTTTTATATGTTTGCAAGACCTATTGATACCACTATGTATGGAATATAACACTGTTCAAATCTCCACTATGAGTGCCCACTCTGGGTGCGTTGCAATCGAAATATCCACTTTTCCATGACTCTAGGGGTAAATCAGAAAGAAAAAAAGACACGAAAATATCTAAAGAAATTAATCCAACTATCTTGGTAGCCAGTTTACATAGTAACGATCTATTTTTTTTATTGGATTTATATATTTGGAATTTATATACTTCATGTACTTCAATAAACAGTAGATTAGAAAAAAAGAAAAAACTTTTACAATGACCCGAATGGGATATTCAAAATATTGCTTTCGTGCTGCCAGTTCTTCCCATATACACACCCTCTGTCCTTTCTTCTGCATTTATATAAAGTTTCACAAGTCTCCATCAAACTTAAAACTATTTTTTTGTCATTATTATTTTCCAAACCGATATTCACCGAAATCTCTTTAATTTTTTAACATTTTTTATTTGTTTATATTTTATGAAAGCAACCAACCAACACATTTTTCAGAATTCAAAATCATCGAGTTTTTAGAAGTTTCTTCAGAAGAGAATTAAAAAAAATTTCGTTGCCGAGCTTATCGTGTAAATTGGGTGCAATTAGTTAATCAATTGAAATACTATAAAACTTTGACACATTAATATTGTAACGTTTAAAATATGAGTTTTTTGATTCCAAACAAAATAAAAAGAAATTGGTATTTAGTTTCAATTAAATTCTTTATTGTTTGCACTATTTTTATGTGGCACTGTTTATATCTTGACATAAACAACAATAATTGTTGGTTCGCTATTCTTCTTTGCTTTACAATGGATATCTTCAAACCACGACTGTTCTTTTCACACGCAATGCCTCTTCACACAAGACTGACTGAATTCTTACTACTGCTTTGTCCCAATGTAAACAGTCCAATGAATGTTCTTGAAGTCGAATCTTCGTGGTTTCGCCTTCTCGAGAAGTTGTTGTTTGTGTATTTTGGTGTAGTGTGTTTGACTAGTCAAAGTTGCCATACTCTTTGTATGCAACTTAAAATCAACACATTTTTGTTGATTTTGTCCACACTGCAGTTTATGCCGAGTTATAAGTGAGTTATAAGAATTGAAATTATTAAAGACTTGTTGAAATGAACAGTAGCTAAAGCGGCTGTTCTCTAAATAAATAAACTTTAACAAAATAAATAACAAATGAAGTTTTTTTCTATTTATGTAAACATTACATTGGTTACATTCTTTATTGTTGCGTTCTCGCTTACTTGTCTATCCCCTTTTCTTTCATACTCATGGTTTTTGTTTTTATAGCTTTTGTTTATCATTTTAATGTTAAGCGATGTTACACCGTTTCATTTTCGTAACAATATTATAAATTTATAACAACCAGGGGCCTGTTTCACTAAACTACAATTCTACAAGTTTACAAGTTACAATCACAATTCTAATTCTTACAAGTGCTAATGAATTGTGTATCATGAAAATTTTCACAATACTTGTAGCTTTTTGTACTTGTGAACTACAATTCCTACAATTACAATTTCTACAATTAAAATTGCAATAAAATAAAATATTTCTACAAAGATATTTTTATAAATGAAATATATGTATATTAGAGGACTAATCAAATATATGAAAATTTCAAAAATTATTTTAAATACTTTTGCAATTATGGGTACTCTAATGTATTTCGACAATTTGTTTTGATTGTTATCACACCACTAATCAATCAAAACATATATAGTTTGTGTTTAAAAAATTTAAAATCATTATTTTGTAACGGCAAATCAACACAATAAAGTTAGAGTGGTGCGGCAGATTTTAGCTGCCAAAGACGTTCTTTTTGGTAAGTTTATCGCTAAACTTACTATTTTGGATTAATCTGTGTTGAATTTAGTTAGATGATTTTAATTTTCTCAACCATTTCATCCGCATTGCAAGATCCTTTGATTGGAACAAGGCCCAAATTCATGAACTCATTGCTTTCATCGTGTACATTTACATTCATATATCTACGTCCTCTGAGGCTTGTCCATTCATCAGCAGTGAGACTGAATTTTCTCCCATCTATTTTATGCTTTTGAATGAATGTTTTATTTTCTGTGTTTTTTATCCAATTTTATTTTGCTTCCACTTGGTGCGTAATGCGTTGAATATTCTTTCTCAAAAAGTTTTTGTTTACAAATGACAAGCATTCACCAAAACTTCTTTTACAAATAAAACAAATTAAAAACTCATAGCCTATTACATATGTGTGCATATTGTTTTCAAAAAATTGGATTTCATTTCAAATTTCATATGCATTTTATGAACTCTTTGCTTCTAAAAAATAAAATTGCTTGTGACTGCAAATATATTTTTATGTAGGAACATTAGTTTTACAAATAAAAAATTTAAAAAATCATGGCTTACTAAATATGCGTATGCGTCCGATTTTCATCCGTTTACGGTTACGGTTATGAGCACAAATAACCGCGTTTACGGTTACGGTTATAAACGTTTATACTATGTTCACGTATGCACCTTTATTGCGTAAATCGCAATTAACGCCAATATTGATCTCAATACTTCATATAAAATCTCAATTAATTATTGATCAATTAAATGCTAATTGTTATAATATTGATTAAAACTTTAAATACAGCACTGTCATAAGTCTGTTTTGTGAGCACATTATAAGTAACCGAACACTTCCTGTTGATATTTGACAACTCAAATGTCAACAACTACAAAAAAAAATGGCAACTTGCAAACAAACACAAACAAAAATTACAAAAACACGCGACCAAAATAAAAACAATGTTGTTGTTTATCAGCTGTTTAATGAATATTGCGTATATTTATTATACCTAAACGGGTAAAATATTGTTATCAATTAAACGACTATTGTTCTCAATTAAGTTGTATACGTGAACTTAGTATTACGAAACCCTAGCTGATATTTAATATGTAAAATTCATAATAATAAGCATATGACGTATGAGTGATATCCAATTCCATGAGTTTCATACTCGCCAAAATCAAAAGGATTTTTATTGCATACTTTTAGAGTACTTATTGCAGTATAAGTACGGTGACCAGACGTTCTGTATTATAGAGAACAGTACTGTATTTCTGTATAAATTATTCTTTGCTAAAAAACGTGAAAATGTTCTGTATTTTATTTAGTGTACTGTATTTGTTCAGTATTTCGTTATTTTTTCAGCTTTACATAAAAAGCGCATAGAAAAACACATAAGAAATACGTAAATACATTTACCAACTCTGATAAGTAGTGTCGATGTTTTTGATTGTTCAAATCATAATAACATAAAAATATGCCCAATACTTGTTCGTTTTTTTATACCACTGAAAGGGGTGCAACTAAAAATACTAGAAGTTGATAACTTACCAGGAGAAACGTCTGTCATTTTAACAACATATATTTGCGATCTTTTTCTTAAATTTGACTTAAATAACACAGATTGTAACTTTGGTGGAGCTGCAAGACGGGGACAAAATAATGTTTTTAAAAAAGTACACTCATCTACTGGAAATGTTCTTATTGGAGTCAATTGTGCTGCACATGTATTAAATAATTGTCTTCAAACGGCTACTGAATGTCTTCCGGTAGATATTGAAGTTATTGTTGTCAAAATTTATTCATATTTTTATATTTATACCGTTCGTGTTGAACAATTTAAATTAATTTGTAATACAGTAGACGTAGAATATAAAAAATTATTTGGATATAGCCAGACAAGGTGGGTTACTCTTAAACCGTCCATTGAAAGGATATTAGAACTTTTTAAACCCTTAAAGGAATATTTTTTATCTCAACCAAAGTGCCCATCTATTCTAAAAACATTTTTTGACAATCTTTCTTCTGAAGCCTGGCTTTTATTTACACATTGCCTAGCCACTTTATTTCACGATTATATAAAGCAGATTGAGTCGCAAAAAAATTTGCATGTTGGAAGTTTCTCTTATTATAAATGATCTTAAGCAGAGCCCAGCAACGCTTGCTATTGGTCAGTTGTTGCAGAGCGAAAAATAAGAAAAGAGAAAAATTTATACTCTTACATTCACTACAATGCAGGCATGGAAAATTTAAATTTTTAAATGGTGGTGTTTTAATTAAAAATATTAGTTTATTAAATTAAAATTTGTAAAATTCGTTTAGACTTCTTTGATTATATTGATTTAAGAAAGCATTTTAGATTAAAATTTGTTTTTTTTTGGAAATATACATATTTAATAGAAAACTTTCTGGGATATTCATACTGTACATCCCTGCATTAGCAGATCTTCATGTAGCATGCGACAACACAACCTCTTTCAATGAATTCTTAAACGAAATTGAGTGTGTTTTTGATCGTGAGAGTACGTTGTTGTAATGGCTGACATGCACGCGTGCATAGGAATTGCCGGGCTCTGATCTTAAGTTTAAAGTTACACAACGAAGGGCTGAAATATTTTTATCTTTAGCAGTAAAAAATATTGAATGAGTTACATGAGAAAATTTTAATAGACGTTAAAGAATTTAAAAAAACTCAGCTTATTTTTATACAAATTGTAATGAATATTTAAATCAATGGGATTTTGCATATCAAGAAGTTGTACTATTAAAATGGGTTCTTCTTCATGAAGTTCCTACTTGGGACGAAGTTGAAACAAGTTGTGTTTTTATAATGGAAAAAAGGACAGAATTAAACATTAATGATTCTGAATCACTTGATGAATTTTCACTTATTAAAAATTATACTAGCTTAGAATGGAATAACGATCACACATCTACCGAAAAACGTTGGGTAGAAATTTTCAAACATTTTCATGAAAAAAGTACTGGTTATGAAAATATTCTATGTTTACCTGGGTCAAATGCCCCAGCTGAAAGGGCATTTTCCATTTGAAATAATGTTTGGACAAATGAAAAGACTCAAATAAAAATAGAAACTATTAAAGCAATTTTAATCACAAAATTAAATTATGAACAAAGTTGCACAGAATTTAAAGAATATTGAAAACAAAATGAAAACTTAAAAAGCAAATTTATTCCCCTGAAAAATATTATTACTAAATATTTTTAATTTTTTTTTGTTCTTGTGCTTTTTTGAATTACAAATTAATTTTATTATTTTTTTCATGTTGATTTTGTAATATTAAAAATGGATTTTAAAACGCTCTTTTAAATATTGTCATATTTTGAAGTATAAAAAGTTTTAGTGTATTTTATGTTATATTGTTATGTTTTTTAGTATTTGTATTTATTGCTGCGTCTTTTTGTATTTATTATTTGCTTTCTTTTTGTACTTTATAAAATTGAATTAATAAATTTTTATTTTTCTAACAATCGATATAATAATGTTTAAAACTTTATTGACAATTGAAATTTTGATGGTTAAAAATAACCTGATTTAGGAAATGGTGGTTAGTGCATTTTATTTTCTCCTGTTCTGTATTTTGCTGAAAAAAATATGGTCACCGTACGTATACAACAATAATTGCTTGTTCGCCATTCTTCTTTGCTTACAACGCAGAACTTTACAACGGAGATTTTCAAACCACGACTGTTTTCTTCACATGCAAGGCGTCTTCACACGAGACTGACTGAATTCTTACTACTCGTTGCCTGCTATGTCTTCCCTTTTTCTATGCCCTCGTAAGCAGTCTGATGAAGGTCTTGAAGTCGAATGTTCGTGGTTTCGCCTTCTCGAGAAACCCATCGTGGTTTCATTGTTGTTTGTTACATTATTTCTTGTTGCGTTCCTCTTCTTTCATACTCATGGTTTTGGTTTTGTAGCTTTTGTTTATCATTTTAATGTTAAATGATGTTACACCGTTTCCAATTTCGTAGCAATATTATACGTTTATAGAATAACCAGCTCAACTCAGCCATCACAATTCATTGAATACTCTATTGCTTATTATGTAACATCCAAATACCATCGAACAAATTAACATATTAAAAATTATTGCTCGAATGTGTTAAAAAGTACACGAAGACATTATTATGTCAATAAATTTGTATTAAATAGTCTGAACAAGCTGAAGAGTAAAATGTAGTGTAAGTACAGTAAACTCCTTTCTTGAACGTTTGAAACTTTTTGCGTTCATAAGGAGCATAGTGTACAAAAGGAGCAATTCGTAGACTCAGTGTAAATGCTTTTATCTTTGTACAGTGTGCTTTTTCTTAGTTGAGACTTTCTTTTGCTTTTTGTGCAAATTGCGCGGCTCATCATACATGCTCTTTTTTAAACAATTTGTTGAGAGCAAGCACAATGAGAAGTTTGCACCGCACTTAGTGCAAACTGTAAAGAGGAATTGTACTGCACTGAGGTTTTACTTACTCTGGTAAAAACTTGAATGCCGTTTGCTAAAGAGTAGATTTTTGTGTCAATCAAAGTATTTGCAGTAAAAGAAATAATATTCGCAGTAAAAAATTTAAAATTCCCTGAATTTTTATTCTTTATATAAAAACCTCATAAAACATTTAAAAATGCTAACTCAAAAAGTGTACGTACATCCAAAATTGATACAAACGTAGTTCTCTTTACCAATTTTTTGGAAATTTGATTTGTTTTCGCAAAATCTACGTTGTTAATAGTGTTACATTTTTACCCTTTTAAAAACGTTTGTAATATAAGTTCGTTGCTTGCAAATAAAATAAAAATAAATTTGTGTTTAGTTTTAAATCAATTCTCTATTGTTCGCACAATTCCGAGTGCCACCTATAATTTCCTAGAAATATTAGACCACGATCATTAGTTCAATATGTTACAGAAACTTAACACAACTTTCGCTTTACTTTCAATAGGAAGGGATTGAGCGGAAATGGAAGATGCTTCCATTTGAATGAAAAGCAAACCGATAAATGAATGAAAAGAAAAAAAACAAAGCTGTGATACAAGAAAGAGAAAATATTATAGTATTTCTGCAAAGACAACTGTGAGTGACTCAATTCTTCTGTTTGACGATATAATGAGGGACAAATTTCATTATCTAAATGCTTTAAAAGCACACTTTAAAACGAGTTCTTTACATTTATGCATGCAATACTATTTTGGACGAATGAATGTGCAATGCTATAAAAGAAATATGTTATCACAAGGACTCTAAATTTATAGGTACCATTGTTGGGACAGAAATCACACAAAAGCTGGCCTTTTCTATGAAAAAACGCTTAAAAGTATTTGCCACGGAAGCACTTCATATCCCTTATTAAAATGAAATTTGGAATCAATAAATTTAAATATTCATTGCTGAACGGAGACTTTTTGAGTTAATATTTCAGATTGTTTTCATTAATATTAAAAACTAAAAAAAACTTTTTAAACAACATTTTTTGTACCTAGTTAGGTCCTCCAAGAATTAAAACTATCCAAAAATTAAGCGCAATGGCAAAGTATATATTTATATATATATTTCTAAACGTATCTGGTTGCTCTTTACTAAGTTACAATTTATGGCATGTATTCATTCATATTGTTACGTTTTTACCTTTTTAAAAACGTTTAAAATATGAGTTCGTTGAATGCAAATAAAATAAAAATAAATTTGTTTTTAGTTTCAATTAAACTCTTTATTGTTCGTACAATTTTGTGTGCCACTGTTCACAACTTGATGTATACAACAATAATTTCTTTGTGTCTTGTCCAGCTTTACAATCTTCTGCGTAAACAACAACAATTGTTCGATCTATCTTCAAACCACGATTAATCTCTTCACACGCAACTAATCTTCATACAAGACTGATTGAATTCTTACTACCCGTTGCCTGTTTATTTTGTTTAAGTTGTTTGTTGTTGCCTTCTTGCTTACTTGTCTATCCCCTTTTCTTTCATACTCAACAAGTTCATTGTTTTCGTTTTTGTAACTTTTGTTTATCATTATAAACGATGTTACATCCATTTCGTAACAATATTATGCTCATATTTAATATGTAAAATTCTTAATAATAAGCATATGACGTATGAGTGATATCCAATTCCATTAGTTTCATACACGCCAAAATCAAAACGACTTTTATTGCAAACTTTTTAGAGTAATTATTCCAATATAAGTAATATGATGCGTATGAGTAATATATTTCAAATTCAGTTAAATAGTAAGTCTACCATTTATTTGGCATTTAACATTTGAAAGGGGTCTCTAGAAAATTAAAATGTTTAGATTTTACTTTTTATATAAATGGACCTACATGAGTCTCAAAACAAAATTACTGGATCGATAGAGTTGTTGATATTATTTTTTACATTATGATTCATTTTTTGTACCGAAGTATACACGTGTAAGATGGTTAATGCTCACTTGCACTTGGAGCTATTTGATGCGTATGAGTAATATATTTCAAATTCAGTTAAATAGTAAGTATACCGTTAATTTGTCATTAAACATTTACAAGGGATCTCTAGAAAAGTAAAATTTTTAGATTTAACGTTTTATATAAATGGACCCACATGAGTCTCAAAACAAAATTACTGGATCGATGGAGTTGTTGATATTATTTTTTACATCATGATTCATTATTTGTACCCAAGTATACACGTGTAAGATGGTTAATGCTCACTTGCACTTGGAGCTATCTGAACTGTTATTAAATTTATTTCGTCATCAGAACGCACAATGTTGTTTTGTGAATAGATTATTGTAATGAATTTTAATCTACTCCTTTGTCGTGTTGGTATCGTCGAAGGTCACTTCTAAATGGCAAACTCTGAAATTTTTAATTATTTGAAATGTTTACATATGTACATAAATTAAACAAAAAATTAAATATATGTACTGTCATTGTATCAAATTTACAAATCTGAATCTACTATTATCTAGCTTTTCTTGATGTCATTGGTTGGTTGCACCTGTGTGTATTTCATCCATCTAAGTTTTCAATTGCACATAATATAAAAATCAGTGGATATGTTGCTACTATAAAGTCGCCGTAGTTTAGTAGGTAATGTGATGGCTTATTAAAATCCAAAAAACAAAATACGAAAAATATTCCGCTCAGAAGATTGCTGGCAAAAACGCTGAAAGTAAATCATAATTGCCATGTAATGTGTCTCAAAAATCTGTCGTTCGGAGTTGACATTAAACCGTAGGTCCGGCCACTCTGTATAAAATTAACACACATAACATAAGTGGCGTGATGACCAGTTATGTATGTACATATGAATTATAATATATACATACAAACAAAACCAGTCACTAATGTTTTTTCTTATTATTAATGATATATGGCCATTGTGGTTAACATTGCTGGTAAGTTTCTTATGTTTGTGCATCCTAATTTTCATACGACCAGAGTTAATTAAGTGTTAGTAACATTATTACAAATTTATTGAATATAGCGTGGATAATGTAGGCTTAAGAAATAAATACATTTTATTCATGCTGAAATCATAAACATTAAAGGTTATGTTTTTATGAGGTAATTTATAAAAATATAAGCAACAGGTGGGATTTCAAGAAATAAATATAAATATGAACGTGTGCATGTTAATGGATACTTTACACGCATGGTTAACTCATTTAAACTAAAATCAAAATGGCAAAGAAAGCTCTGGAAACTTTTATTGATAAATACTTTAGGTAAAGTCTAGCTTATGTTCGTCGAAATAGTTAGTGATATATGCTGTTTTCCTTACTGGATACATTTAAGATCAAAGCATTTAGTAAAGTAGATCCCAGAAAAAAATATTCCTTTTCTGCAGGGGAAGTAAAGATGTTTGGTAAGATAAATTCAACGAAGGGAAAAGTCTCTTATCGAATAAATGAAAGGAGATCTGAGTCATACATCAGACTATCTAAATTAGTAACTGGTCTTTTGACAGGGCACAGTAGATACGGAACCCACTTGATCAGAATGTAGATGGTATTGAAGGACATTAATACATTCCAGGAAGAAACATTTGGGTGTATAGTTGCTTGGAGTAGACATTATTGGAATACTCCGTGAAACTTAAGTGGAGTACAATAGATCGTATAGTCGCAGTACTAAAGCACCTCATCACGAATATAATAATAATAATCATATAGGCGACCTCATTCTAATGCCGTATTGATAATGATATGTATTGATCATTTAATCAATTTCTCCCATGCTCTAATTGTAGTTCTAAAAAATGCATTTCGCTCTGTAAGGTTTCTTTGGGTACTCCATCTTTATAAATTCTGCTGGTACATAAGAATCATTGTTACTAGGCATTGTGCAAAAGCCGTTATCTTTCAATGGATTATTTTATTCAATCTCTACTTTTGTTTTTTTCATCACCTTCTTTATGTTTATCAGGGAACATTTCGTATTGCTCCCGTAGCGCGGTAACATAAATTTCGTATATTGCAATTTGTATACAAGTTACAAATGTAGGTTAACCTCCCTACTTCCTCTCCTTTTTCCTATCCCCTCTTTTATCATTCCTTCTTAAGAACGTTACGTACAATGGGTCAAATCGACCTCCGGGTACTGTACTTATCTCAACACGTCCTCTAACCTAACCTAACCTAACCTACAAAAGTAGGTTATATTATTGGCACTTTGATTAATCTAGTACCCAATGGCTCATAAACAGAGTTAATTAATATGCCACAATAAATTTTACACATCACACTATTTACAGCACTTCGACGGAAAATGGAATACAACTCTCAAATATAGACCGGTGCCTCGAAATCTCTTTTGAGGCATCACGACAGCGTACATGATAGGGTGAAGGTGGTCTTTAAGGACGGTAGGGTGTCGAAAACAATTTGGCTGGTGTTTCACTGTTCTAACGTTAATACAATGGATTTTGTAATACTTAACATTCCTCTTTCTCGCCGAGCACATCCGTAAGTGGTCAATTGGTCAGTGAATCACACACTGCACTACAGACAAAAATTCGTTCTTTAACCGGACTATTCGCATGTGGAACACCCTTTCTGCAGAGGTTTTTTCTGTCACTTATGATATAAAGATATTCAACTCAGTGCCCGCAAACACTGCTTTCCTCTTTCCGATTACATATTTTCCTGTTGCCTGGTGGCCCACTGTTCTATCGCTACTACAACGGATTTTGTGGTACGTAACAGTAATCAGCAATGAGTATTCAAAATGATGAGTAGAATCAAATCATACTCATAATTTCTGATACTCATACGCATTCTTACTTATTTTAATGTCATACTCATACTACTCATATACAAAGTTTAAAATACTCATTTACAAGAATCACAAAATAAGTATGATTCGCGTACGATCACTATAATACTCAATAGAAGATTGTGTGTTTGCTTTGCTTGCTGTCGATGTCTTTCTTCTTCTTTTGTAAATGCAACAACAACTAAGACTGTAGAAGTCGCCGTGGTCTAGTAGGTAGTGTGTCGGCTTATTAGACGAAAGGCCCGAGTTCAAATCTCAGGTCAGACATCAAATCGAAAATATGAAAATATTTCTTCGGCGACTTCCTCTCAGCAGATTTAATGGCAAAAACTCTGAGAGTAAAAATTGCCATGAAAATATTTTCAAAAAACTGTCGTTCGGAGTCGACTGTAGGTCCCGCTACTCATGTATAAAATTAACGCACGCAACACGAGTGGTGTGAGAAGCTAGGACGTTGTACAATGGGTCAATTCGACCTCCGAGTACTGTACTTATCACAGTTGACAACTCCACGTCCTCTAACCTAACCTAACCTAAGACTGTAAATTTTGATGAATGATTTGAATCACTCGTATGAGTATTATAAGTATTTTTCTAAATTAATGAATCTGAATGGGTAGACGTATGAATCCAACATATTTCGAGCGTTATGAGTTTGATGTCAACGTTGTACTCATGCTCATTGCAACCTGTACATATATGTTAGGGGTGGACAAAAGTTCCTTAAGGAAGTGCAAACACCAATACATTTAAAGAAAAACAAATTTTTATAAATATTTTTTGTTGTGAAAACTAATACATACAAAGAAACAAAAAACAAAAATACTTCATATATTTATTTCATATACGTACACGGAAAAAAAAATTGATTTCCATTTTTTGTGAAAATTATATGAAACGAAAAAAAAGTAGTGCATGTAAATTTTATTTCAAACACGTACTTGCATATCGGATCAGCGTGTTTCGTGGCAAAGGAACTTTTTCAATTGAGTCTGCCAATAAATTTCCACTTTCTAAATGCCATCAGAAAACGGTTCAAAGTTCTGAACAATTCTTAAGCTCACAACATATCATTTGACTGAAAATTGAGACGCTGCATGTTTATTTGCTCACCATAACTTTCAATGTACTCCAAAATTCGGAGCGCATCATAAACCAAAAAAGACTTTTTAAAGTCCGCAACTATTTGTTCTCTTGATCCTTAAACTCTATTATTGGCAACGTAATCTGCAACGTAAATGCCTTAAAATGCCTTTCAAAACTATACTTAGTGTTACTTTGAATTATTTGGAAGCATATTTAGCATTGTGTTTCACCCTTAAAATTATAAGTAAAAGAAATCATTTTCTCATTTATTTTCCTAAGTCCATTTTGTAAAGACAGTAAAATGCGAGTGATCATACAATAATTTTTCTGTGAATAATATACGTTTATAATTTAAAAATAACACCTTTTTTTCCAAGTGTATTTCAAAAAATTTACATTGATGCTCGCTGTTGTCAATGTTTACCAGCAAAGTATACGAAAGTGTTGTTGATTTGTATACACTGAAGAAAGACGAAAAAAACTAACAAAGCAAAGTTGTTTGTGTATTTTGTATTAATAGTGTTGAGTGTGCTCTATGCGTATATAAAATACGCAGCCTATTGCTCAGCGCTTTTACAAAAACAAATGTGCATGAAGTGCATAGGGCTTGGCAACTACTGATATATGTAAATCAATATTGTAGTGAGTACGAATGGATCAGAGTAGATAAATTTCAATACTTACTCCTACACAAAATTGTATAAGAACTTATGAGTACCGAAAAAAAATTCATTGCTAATCTCTGGTACGTAACATTTGCCTTTCTCGCCGATTTACCTTTCGATAACATATCTTTCTAGTTCCAACACAATGCACTGCATCACTAAGGGCCATTCCCCGAATATTTTAATATGTAAATGTCAGTACTTTTTCGATACAATTTAAATAGTAATCCGTTTCCAAATTGGTACGTCGGCCATAAATGGATTAATGTGGAAGCAAACATGTAAAGTTTTTATTATCCGCAACGTTGCGTTTTAATTTCAAACATTACTTTAAAAAATGTTCTTGGAAAGTACACTGTATTGAACATAAGAATTCTCATTTCTTGATTAAAAAATGCAAAAAAATATATGCGAGTACTGACATGGTTGAACACCATAATTTTTGTCGTTCTTTAATAAATCAATATTAACATTTTTTATATTTTCTACATATAAAAAATAAATAATTGGTTTTGAGCTTCTCTGGATTTGTCTAAATCTAAAAATCCAATGAAATTATATAGGGCACGCCGATAAGTATTTGGGCCAAAATATGTGAAAATATATGAAACCTCAAGAAGGGGGTCACATCACACGTTCTCGGAGCCAGTTCATTTCACCTAAACATGAGATCATGCTTTCAAATCGCACGTACTGAATACCGGAAGTGGCATGAGCTGTCTGGCAAGTAGTTTGGATCTTGTCGAATATGTACATATGTCGTTGGTGTTCAGATCTTCAGGAAAACCGAAGTTAGTAATAATCGACTCATAGTGCTCGCCGTTGACGGCGATACCATAACTTATATCGAAAGAAAGAACTATACCCCTTTGATGGCGCCCGCCTAAAATCCACGCAAATAATAACCTTTTGGAATGAATTGGACGCTCTTGACGTTTGTGTTGATTGATATAGAGCCAAGTTTGAAAATTTTGTTTGATTCTGTATCTATTCATCCATAAATGGGCTTCTACATTGAAAATGATTTTTCGATGAAAGTTAGTGTCAATTGCCAAGGGTCGTTTGCCATCAGTTCGTGAGTAACTTGAATTTTGTATAGGTTCAGGCGTAAGCCTATATGCAAAATTAGTCAAGTTTTGGTCAGAGAAAGTCCGAGTTCTAGTTTATAGCACAGAATCCACAGCTTCGGATTTGCCAACTCTTAAGGGTAACGGAGATATTTTCGTCAGATCTTGCATTTCACCAATGAAATTGGTGTTCTTGCTCAAATAGAACCCACAATTTTATTATTTGCATGTGTTGTTGAATGCTACATCTGTTCATGGTAATTTGGCAACGCAGAGTATATAAATAACTTATTTGACAGATGTAGCTTCAACAAGTCGCCGTGGTCTAGTAGGTAGTGTGTTGGCTTATTAGACGAAAGGCCCGAGTTCGAATCCCAGGTCAGACATCAAAACGAAAATATGAAAAATATTTCTTCGGCGCATGTATAAAATTAACGCACACAAGGGTTGTAATGGCCAATTATGTATGTATGTAGCTTCAACAAGATCGACGTTTTGGATAGTGAAAATTTTGTTGGGAGGTAGTCAAAATAAAAAAGGTAAACAAGCAAAAACAAGAAATAGAAAATATCTAAATATAATAGAAAAATAGTAGTAAAATGCGTAAAATAGTTCATTTTTATTAATGTTACTTATAACACGTCGTTCAAGCTACTTAATCATGAACCTTGCCCCTGTAAGCAGTTGTAAAGGCTGTATATGGTAATTTATCAATAGTCCAATTGATTTGTTAATCTTTGCCGTTAATTTCTTATGTAACTTGGTTTTAAGTATCTCAAGTATTATTAAAGAGAAATTGATCGAAATTGTCGAATGTCTTGCCATTTGTTTTTGTGTTTACACATGCCACTGCGACATAATATTTAAAATATCGTCGGAGCGTTGACTTGATTTCATTTATTATAGTTTTCTATAAGATTTGTGCTAATATTTGAAAATTAAATAGTTTTTGGATTTTGTGACATTCATGTAACAGCACATTTATATTGTTACGAAAATGGAAATGGTGTAATTAAAATGATAAACAAAAGTTACAAAAACAAAAGCAATGCACTTCTTTACATGATGAACAAATAAACAAAAATATAGCAACAGCATCAGTATAAAATACACAAACAACAATAACGCAAGCAAAATGTTAACGTTTATAAAGATTTCGCGAAAGCGAAGTCATTCTCCTTTAAGCACATTCATCAGACTGATTACCGTGCCATATAAAAGGCAAAACAAAGCAGGCAATGGGGTCAGAAAGAATTCAGTCAGTCTTGTGTGAAGACACGTTGCGTGTGAAGAGAATAATTGTGGTTTAAAGATCTCCGTTATAAAGATCTAACGAACAATTGTTACTCTTTACGCAAAAGAGTTAAATGAAGAAGAACCAATAAAACAATTGTTGTTGTTTTCGTCAAGTGGTGAACAGAGGAACACAGAATTGTGCGAACAATAAAGGAATTATTTAAAACTAAAAACAAATTTCTTTTTAATTTTGATTTGCAATCTACGAACCCATATTTTAAACTTATTTAAGAAGGTTAAAAAGATCAAAATTAAATTAAAGTTTTTATACAAAATATTTGGTATCCAATTATTTTGGCACAAATTGAAAACCCTTTTACTTTATTCAAACCTGGTAAGTATTTTATGAAATATCGTGATAAATGCCTTTAGTGTACGGAGACTTATTTGAGCCAGTGTACGTGTATGAATAAAATAATCAAACTTCACATAAAACTGGAATACAATTATATAATGCGACTAGGCAAACTTATTCTTTTCTATTCACTTACACCAACTGTTTTTCTTGTTTTATTGATACTTTTTTTAATTCTAATTTCAACTAGATTTCTTTTTGCCGCTGTGTTTTCACAGTTATTCGCAAGTTATTCCATTTTTACATTAGTGCCGCTGTTACGGTCCTGGTTTTACAATCAAAGTCGTTGTTGCTACAGTAATAGTCTCTAAATTCTATGCGCCGAAGTATACTTGCATAATTAAATTTTTTTTGTTAGTTTTCGGTGTTTTTGCTCCGTTTAGTTTTTGTTGTTTATGTGTTGTAGAGTGCAATATACTTGCATGAATGTAATTATTAAAACATATCTTGTACTATATTACATTACATATCACTCCGTTTTGTTTAGCTTTCCAATCCGATTACTTTGGAGTTTGTGTTTGTAATGATTGTCTGTTCATGCAAATAACTTGGGCTCTGTGTCTTTGACTGGAAGTTCTGCACAAGTAATCGGAAACTCATTAAAGTTTAGAATTTTTGCTTTAGTACATGTGCTGGGAAACGTAATTACTTATAAAAAGTATCTATATCGCTTAAAACATTTACTACCAACCAAAGCAGGTGGAAGAACTGAATCAAAACACACAATGTATTAAAAGACTTCGTTAAAGTTTTGCAAAAAACTTCAATCTGCATATCGCTTTTATTCATACATAAAGATGCCTTACATTTCATTATTTATTTACTGTATACATTCTTAATCCCATAGTCTTAACTATAAATAAATATATTTTGCTGACTTCAGGCATAACTTATTACTACTTTTAAATTATAAAAAAATCAATTCGTGTTAAGTTACAATCCTTATGAATTTCTTATACATATGTATATAACAGAATAAAGGGTTTAAATAATAATTACATAAGAAAAAAATCAATTTAGAAACTTATTATTGAATTATTCATTCATGCACATGGAATTGTGCGAACAATAAAGAATTGATTTAAAATTAAACACAAATTAAATTTATTTTTATTTGCAATCTACGAACTCATATTTTAACCATTTTTAAAAGTTAAGAACGTAACAATATTAATATTAAATAAATTAATACATTAAAAAATATTTCTTCTGTGACTTTCTTTTAACAGATATCTGGCAAAAATTCTGGGAGTCAATAGAATTGCCATAACAAGTTTCTCAAAAAAATCTGTCGTTCGGAATCAACTTTAAACTTTTGGCCCCGACAATCATGTATCCTGACTGAAGGGTTGTAATGTCCAATCATTTATGTCCATAAATCGTTTTACACATGAACAGCATTACTTTATTATAATCCCAACCAACAATTTGTACAATTTGAAATAATTCTTGAGAAAACGACGAACTCATATTGTTGCCAGTAAATATTTATAACCCTTAGTTTTCTGGCATTAAATAGACGACTCGTTTTTAAAAACAAATTCTAAACACTTTATGGTTCTATGAATGAAACCAAACCGTACTTGAGTGAAGTGAATGGATAAAATTAATGACATGAAAAACCTTAAAATGGTTTGAAGTGTTTACGTAAAACATAACAAGGTAATTGGGTACTATGGAGCCAGCTATATGTTCTGTCACAAGAGGTGAAAAGACAGATAAGTTATGGAATGAATATGATAAGCAGTCTACAGTTCGACAAATTATGTTTAAAAGATTGTAATAAATGAAAAACATGTAACAAATATTAAATCTGTTCACAAGAACAATTGCCTTTTTGTTGTTCCTCTGTTTGTACCCTTTGCGTAAACAATAACAATTACTAGAAAATTATTCGGCAGATCTTTGTAACGGAGATCTTCAAACCACAATTACTTCCTTCAAACACACCGCTGCTTCACACACAACTGACTAAAAACTCACTCACTCAGGCAGAGTAAACAATCTGATGAATGCTCTTGAAGGCGAATCTTCATGACTTCGCCTTCTCGAAATCCCTATAAATGTAAACATCTATTATTGTAGTGTTGTTTGTGTATTTTGTTTACATATATTCTTGTAGTGTTGTTTGTGTATTTGTATTTACTTGTTAAAGCTGGTGTTTGTTGTTATATTAAGGTTTGTTTACTGCATTGTTTTGTTTTTGTAGCATTTGTTTATAATTTTAATGTTAAGCGATGTAAAAGCAAAACACCAGTATCTAGATTTTTCACTACCACTATTTATTTCAGCGGTAGTTAAAATATGTTTCACTATCACTATAGTTATGAAAAATAGTGGAAAATCAAAATGTTGTCACTATAGTGGGATTTAGTGGAAACCTTAGTGCACTAAATATTTAATGCACTACCCCAAACTCTGCTTCCATCAAACACACCGCTACTTCACACACAACTGACTAAACTTCACTCACTCAAGCAGAGTAAACAATCTGATGAATGCTCTTGAAGGCGAATGTTTATGACTTCGCCTTCTCGAAATCTCTATAAATGTAAACATCTATTGTTGTAGTGTTGTTTGTGTATTTTGTTTACATATATTCTTGTAGTGTTGTTTGTGTATTTGTATTTACTTGTTTAAGCTGGTGTTTGTTGTTATATCAAAGTTTGTTTACTGTATTGTTTTGCTTTTGTAGCTTTTGTTTATAATTTTAATATTAAGAGATGTAAAAGCACCAGTATCTAGATTTTTCATTTTCGTAACAAATAAAATTAAATTCTCTCTTTTGCAACAAGTGCTCTTTATAAACGGTAATACCGTATTAATGGGGGAGTTAGTAAACTGGACAAATTTCGGAAATAAAGTTGTTACAAAAAGTGTGCATATAAACAATTTTATCTAATTAAATTTAGAGTCTGAAGTATAATTCTTCGCGTATATAAAAGAAGACTGTTCAAAAGCGGTATGCATGTATTCAAATAGTTTCAGTACATTTTAAAGCAAAAATAAAACTTTGTTTACCACAGCCAGTTGCAAAAGATGATCAAGCCCACATTCCATGGAATACGAAGAAAGTACTGCCAATGAGACAAATAGAATTACAGCAGTTTGAATGACTTATGGCTATTTGCTCTCAGGTATAGGATCTCCATAAAAGTATTTTCCGCTTATAAGCACTATGCTTATATCCGGGAAATACTGTATTAAAAAAATAAGTTTATATTAATATTAACGCATTAATTATAACTTTAATAATTGAATACATTCCAGAATCTATGGAAAAATATCGAGGTTTTGGCACTGAAATTATTCCTGATAATAGGTGGAATTCTTCAATGTTCTCTTCTTATAATAATATGTTCGTTGGTTTAATTTAGTTGGTTTTATCTTGATACCTGTGAATTGTTTGTATTAAACGTTGTTATAAACATAATTAAAATTGCTGAAGTTATTCATGAACTAGCATTAGTAGTTTATTTATGTTAAGTACAAAATTAAAAAGTAATTTTGATATAAATTGTCTTCAAAACTCTACATACATGATTATATATTGTACACTCTTTTGAGTTTTATAAAAGAGAGATATTCTCCATGTTATTATTATACCATATTATTACCAAAATGAAAACGGCGTTACATCGTTTAACATTAAAATGTTAAAAAAGCTACAAAAACAGAAACAATGGACTTGTTTTCATAATAAACAAATCAACAAAAATATAGCAGCAACATCAGTATATAAAAGGCGATAAAAAGTAACCAAAAAGCACCAACAAAGTTCAAGACGCGTTGCGTGTGAAAAGAACAATCGTGGTTTGCAGATCTCCGTTTTAAACATCTGGCGTACAATTGTTAGTGTTTACGCAAAAGTGTGTGAAGAAGAATAACAAACAAAGTAAATTGTTGTTGTTTACATAAAGTTGTGAACAGTAACACATAGAATTGTGCAATCAATAAAAAATGTATCTAAAACTAAACACAAATTTATTTTTATATGATTTGCAATCCACGAACTCATATTTAAAACGTTTTTAAAAGGGTAAAAACATAACAATAGAGTACATATAATTTAACATGTGATATAATATTTTTATAAGCACTTTTCCATAAATTGGTTTATATTGCTTGCATGTCCATTTCTCCCATGGAAGAAATTGTCCACGTAAATTCTTAGATAAAAGTGTTTTAACTCTGTCTCAATTATCGTATTGAACGAATCATCATTTCTTCAACAATTTTCTATCAATCCATTTATTGCTTTGAATTCTGTGTTTAGTAAGACACATATCTTTTTCAACATTTTTAAAGTGTTAAAAATTTTTTTGGCCAAAATATCTTATCTTCCGGCACATGTACATTATACGTAAACTTTTGACGTATTCATACTTTCCATGAAGCACGGCCTTTCCATAAAGTATTGACCAGGGACCGAAAATAACTGTTATTTTTGAATTTTTGATTAAAAAAAGCAACCGCAAGGAAATGTCGGAGAACAAAACCAAGTATACCATTTTGATTGTCTTGGACCAAATTTTTATAAAATGCGATGCTTTTTAAAAACATGATTTTTATTTTTTAGAAAAAAAATAACAGTTATTTTTTGATTTTTATTTTTTCGAGCAAAAATAACAGTTATTTTTGACTTTTATTTTTTCGAGCAGAAATAAAAGTTATTTTTTGACTTTTATTTTTAAGAGCAGAAATAAAAGTTATTTTTTGACTTTTATTTTTTCGAGCAAAAATAACAGTTATTTTTGACTTTTATTTTTTCGAGCAGAAATAAAAGTTATTTTTTAACTTTTATTTTTTCGAGCAGAAATAAAAGTTATTTTTGTTTCAATTCATGATGAATTCATTACATTTATTAAAAAATTCTTTAAAAAAATTAAAGTAATTATGTCAGAAAATTATTAGAATTAAGTTTTGGGTATATTAAACACTAATGTTTGGTTTGAAAAAAACAAAATAACTTTTATTTCTGCTCGAAAAAATAAAAGTTAAAAAATAACTTTTATTTCTGCTCGAAAAAATAAAAGTTAAAAAATAACTTTTATTTCTGCTCGAAAAAATAAAAGTCAAAAAATAACTTTTATTTTCTGACTTTTACCATAAAAGTTATAACAGTTACGGTCCCTGATTCTACTACTACAATTTCAACTCAGAAAGACTAGTTAAACAGCCAAAGAGTTATCTTGGCTTACTAAAATTTAGTGGAATCATATAGTCGTTTCGATAGATTCAATTTAACTGAACGAATAAGTATGCTTTAGCCAGTTTATGGCCCATGTCTGCATGGCCATTGGTTTCAGACGAACGTCTGTTTATATGGAAAACACAAACAACATTTTTATAAAAATTTGCTTCATAAACGCTTCATAAATCAAAAATAACGTTTGTGTATATGTATCTATGTACATACAGTTAAACCTCGATTAACTGGGCCTCGATTAACCGGTCACATCTATTAACCGGCATGCAGATTTTTTGGAATTTTTACCTCTATTATCCGTGCAGCATTCATATGATTTTTTATTATGCTATGTCTGAAAACGTGGTAGTAAAATATATTCCTCCGAACTGCATGTCTTTGATTCAGCCCATGGACCAAGGAGTGATTCGAAGTTTTGAATGCAATCATCGCAAGTCGATTGTGCAGAAACTATTATGTGCAAACAGCAGACATGAATTCGTAAAATCATTAAATATAAGAACAGTAATATGGACAGCAGCTGTTTCTTGGGATGCAGTATCCACACAGGTTTTGCTTAATGTTTGGTCTAATTTACTAGCTTTTGAAAATGGACTAAGTGGCCATCCAGAAATACAATCAGACATAGAAGTACCGGCTGGTTGTTCCATTCATGATTTAACAGAGTGGATGGAGAGCGATGATGATGTCATACATACATAAATGGCCATTACAACCCTTCAGTCAGGATTACGGTCTAGCTTCTCAACACTACTCATGTTGTGTGTGTTAATTTTATACGTGAGTGGGGGGCCTACAGTTTAAAGTCGATTCCGTACGACAGATTTTTGAGAAACTTTTCATGGCAATTTTATTTACTCTCAGAGTTTTTGCCAGAAATCTACTGAGAGGAAGTCGCCGAAGATGTCGTTTTGATGTCTGGTCTGGGATACGAACCCGGGCTTTACGTCTAATAAGCCAACACACTACCTACTTGACTACGGGGACTACATGCTGAAGTCATGCCGTTTGCTATTTTATCTGACATTGACATCATTGACATCGTCTATCAAGCTCAGGAAAGTGATCATAGCTCAAATTCCGAAGATGAAGAGACTGAAATTGAAACTCCAACTTTATTATAGGCAATAGAGGCCTGTAATGTTTTGTTAAAGTTCGTAGAAAATTCTTCAGCTATATCGGAAACAGATAAAATTCAGATGCATCGTATTCAAAACCATTTATTTGAAGAACAATTAAAAACAATGAAGCAAACTAATATAAAACAAAGCTAGGGCGCCCTGGTAGTCTAGTGGGTAGTGTGCTAGACTGTTAGTGTGAGGGTCGTGGGTTCGATTCCCACCAGATGCTCTGGTCTGTTACACTACACCGAGCATATGGTCAAGTTACTCCGCTCGTATATAATTAGGATATAATTTGTAATTGTATTGTAATTAAATAAAATAAAAATAAAAAATATAAAAAATAATATAAAAGAATATTTTAAATAAATGAATATTTATATGTTTAAAATAAAAATATGTGGTATATATGAATCTGTAAATATACAAATTGAATTCTTGAATAAAAATGAATTAAAAAAAATAAAATCTTGTGTTTTAATACATCCTCTATTAACCGTGTATTTCGATTATCCGTGCTAAGCCCGGTCCCGAACGAGCCGGATAATCGAGGTTCAACTGTATATGTATATCTGAAAAAAAGGATTAAAAAATTGGCTGTTTGCACCGAATATCACAATGAATTTTTATGCCCATAATATCAAGAACTGTTCCCCAATATTTCCACCATTTATACTTACGGATAGGTCTTTCACGCTTTAAAATTTACCCAATTTTCACAACCTGATTTGAAGATGGGAGATGTTGAATGTGAGTCATTCATATTAAGCCTTTTCGCCTGCATCTCAAAACAGCTTGGTCTAGAGAGAGAAAATATAAAAGATTAATAAAAATATGAAATAGGGTCGTAGAATTGAATTTTGTGGAACTACTGAATTCGGGATAAATTCTACTGATTAGGTTTAGGTTTAGGTCGGAGTGGTAGCTCTGATATCACAAAGCTCACTTGAGCACGCATAGCGGCCCGTTGTGATGCCACGGGTGAACGCAGGCCCTGTACTAACCAAGTTCCAAATTCTACTGATGGAATATTACAATTTCCGCGCTCAAAAGCAGCCAGCTTTAAGCGGTCGTATGCAAAGAATCATCACTGTTCGAATACACCCGATTATATAAACTTAAGTATGTACAATCTGCTGGAATAAATAAAAATAAAACAACACACACCCGGTTCTTAGTGTTCATAATTCAGCTTTTCTGCGTGGGACATATGCGTCCGACGTGGTTATAAGCTTGCGAACGCCATAAATATTTAAGTAATTGATAGCGTGTACTTAAATTTAATTCGTATTTTATTTGTTCATTAATTTTTTAGTGAAGCAATACATGGCATAATTTAACAATTTCCTGCGAGGAAAAAAATAAAATAGTATAACAACATTTTGCTGGCATTATTTTAAGAGAATTATTGGGTTGTTTTTCTCTTGAAGTTTTTAGTTTCATGTGACAAAATGTATTGAATTCAATGAGGCAACTGAATGGTATCTAAAAATAAAAATGTATTCAAAATGTATTCAAAAACCAAATGGAGAATGGGGAAATAGAGAGAGCTGAAAAGATATAAAAATATTGATACGTTTTTACCTTTTTAAAAACGTTTAGAATATGAGTTCGTTGATTGCAAACAAAATAAAAATAAATTTGTGTTTAGTTTAATTAAATTATTTTTTGTTCGCACTACTTTTGTGTGCCACTCTTTATAACTTGATGTATACAACAATAATTGCTTGGTCGCTATTCTTCTTTTCACTATTGCATATGCACTATCAACTTTATCTTCAACCACGAGTGTTCTCTTCACACGCAAGGTGTCTTCACATATGTAAGGCTGACTGAATTATTACTGCTCGTTGCCTGCTTTGTCTTGCCTTTTTAAATGCTCACGTAAACAGTCTGATGCAGGTTCTTGAAGTAGAATATTCGTGTTTTCGCCTTCTCGAGAACTCTATGGCGGCTTCATTGTTGGTTGTATATTTTGTTCACTTTGCATGTTGTTCTGTTCTCGCTTACTTGGCTATCCCCGTTTCTTTCATACCGATGTTGTTGGTTTACTTGTAACAAGTTCGTTGTATTTATTAGTGTAGCTTTTGCTAATCATGTTAATATTAAACCATTTCCATTTTTCCATTTTGGTAACAATATAAACTTAAAAATTACTCCTAAAGACCGCTCACACCAACTGGAAATAGCAGCTGCTAACACAGTCCATTGAAAGGAACCATAAATCTACTAAAGGACAGCTCAACGAAAAACTACTTCAATAAACCTAACAGCGTTAAATAAAACAAATTTAATTACATTTTCTTAAAGGTAGTACATTATACAAACATTTATATAATTTTTCATTAGGTGGCATGATGTGTCCCAATGGATGCCCGGTGGTCTAGTTGAAGTGTGCGATTCCCTCCAGATACTCTGCGAGTTTTTGTATTGTCTGATTGTTCACATTGTACTTATATGGTTATCTACAATAGAAAAAGAAAGTTAGAATAAATACAAAGCAATTCTTGAGAAAAACAAATTACAAAGGTTTTACAAAGAAAAAAAAGGAATGAAAAAAAAATAAAATTTGTCGCACACTATTCCTTTTTGCTTTCTCCTTTAAGTGTGTTTCTGTTATTGTAACACAATGCACTGCATGAGTAGAAGTCATCTCCTGAATGTTGGTCTTAAAAAAAAGCAATTTAGCTTCGAATCCGCAAGATTCTCTCAATGGGATTTAATTGTGTATACATAGGGTACATTAATATGTACTTTTAACTCCTTCAGCTGAAACGCTCTAGGCATCAATGCTACGTGTCTTACAAAGTCAACTCAGGATGTTTTTATTTAAACGTTTTCGTACAAAAAACTCGAAACAGATAGTTACAAACACCTAAAAGTACATGTATTTACCTATGAATGCGCTTATTTATCTACTAACACTATAATTTGTGATAGTATTAGTAGTAGTTGTATTTGGGACACACGTAAAACTAATATAAAAAATACAAGAGCAAAACTCTAAAAAAATTTAAAGAAAAGGAAGAATAAAAAAGAAAACAGAATCCTCTTATAAGTAGGATGCAAACAAACTCTTACCACCACCTGCTCATGCATTTTATAAAACTGAAATTAGAATTAGGTCAGCTCATAACATATTTAAGCACTTGAATGAAATTCTGGTGATAACCCTTACACGTTGTAATTAAATGTAAAATATCACGTAATGCAGTCTAGTTAATTACAACAAGAAAAGTGTATAGATCAATGATAATACCAATCTATTTGCATAAGCTATAATAAATTCATCTTTGCTAACTAACGAAAAATTATTTCTTTTAGGGCCATTATTACACCTTGTCGTTAAATATGAGTTTAGTAAAAAGCAACTTTAACTAAAGTGAACTATAAAGTCACCTTTAACTTTTTTTCGTTATTGCAACTTTCTGATAAAGTTAACTTTTCAAAAATATGGCAGTGCCGCAGCAATATCGATAACTCTTGCCAAGTTAATCAAACTTTCTAAAAACGCAGTGGCAACGACATGTTTCATTTTTTCCTATGTTTGTGCATTTTATTTAATTATGAAGCTGCCATATATATAAATTAATAAAACACTTGTTTATTGTTTTATGACTCTGTTAAGAATGAATTTTCTTTATTTAAAAAATTATAATTATAATATTTTTCTTTAGTCAAAAGTGCTGAATCTTATTTTATTTTAAAAAACAAAATTTCTCTGTTACCCAAAAATGCTGATACCATGGTAACAGAAAAAAGATGTAATATAAAACGGTAAGTCAAATGAAGACTAAACAAATACAAAAATATAAAATAATGTTAAATATGGGTATTCACTTAAAAAGTATACAAAAATAAATTCTAATTAAATTGTAGTCGTGTTAACTTATATATGTATTGACGAGTTCAAAGATAAACTTAACTTATTGTTAAAAATACCGCAAGCAATTAGCTACTTTTTGTTTCAGTTTTGTAATATATTTTAAACACGTGTATAAATGCTGCGGTAAGTATTTTACAGTTTAAAGTTCAAACTATATGCTTTTTTGTTATTTATTTGAGAAATCATCCAGTACACATAAAAATAACAATGAGGTATCAATTGTTATGTCTAAAAAAATTATTTGCATCCAATTAACAATCGAATTCAGTTAAGATATCACAGTTGACATTTGGCCAAATGGCCTACAAATTGGCCACCTGAAAAACAAAATATACCAGTTTAATAGACTATGGAGTGGTAAGACACATTGCTATGGAAATAATCCATGTAATAACCTGCCTCATTTATCGTTTGATGATACGCGTACAATTGTAGCATCATCACATGTAATCGGGTGGTTGTTTGAAAATACGAATAAACGGTGTAGATCAACCGAAATCCAGACAATAGATAAGCAACCAGTGCTCAGAAAATTTATCTTTAAGGAACTCTAACAACTTAACGTAGGGTTTTCATAATTTTGAAGAAATTTTCGCTCTGATAAAGCTATGTGTTGCCACGTTGCGTAATTCTAGTAAAAAAGAAGAGTTCGCAAAGATTGGCATCTAGAATTACGAAAATTTCAACCTTTAGAAATTAGTTAGTAATTGAAAACTAACTAGACTATGAAATTATTCATTATGGCATGCGATAAAAAGTCTTAAAAACACCAATAATAACAACCTAGCAAGAAATTTTACAGAAACACCTTAAAACGTTTTAAATCGAATCTTTCTGTCGCAAAGTTTCTGGCGAATTACCAACTGTTATGCTACAAACACAACAAACAATATTAGCCTAAGGTAATCTGTATCCATATTGTTACGAAAATGGATTCAGTGTAACATCGTTTAGTATTAAAATGATAAGCAATAGCTACTCAAACAAATACAACAAACTTGTTTACAAGTAAACCAACAACATCATTATGAAAGAAAACGGGATTCTCGAGAAGTCGAAACCACGAACGTTCGACTTCAAGAACTTTCATCAGACTGTTTACGTACGCATATACGTAGGACAAAGCAGGCTATGACTAGTAAGAATTCAGTCAGTCTTGTATGAAGACGAGTTGCGTGTGAAGAGAACAGTCGTGGGTTGAAGATCTGCGTTGTAAGCCAAGAAGAATATCGAACAAGCAATTATTCTTGCGTACGTCAAGTTGTAAAGAGTGACACACAAGAATAGTGCGCACAATAAAGAATTTAATTGAAACTAAACACCAATTCATTTTTATTTTTTTTGCAATCAACGAACTCATATTTGAAACATTTTTAAAAAGGTGAAAAAGTAGCAATAGCAATTATAACAAAGACAGCCGCAGCAAAGCATAAGTTAAACAAATAAAAAATAAATAATTCATTAATTTTAGTGGTGCCACTAAAACGTTTTCACCACCGCTAACCAGTAACGAAAGCTTTGACAGTTGAAAAACATTCTAACATAAAAACGCAGGACAGCTTAGAGGGAGAAAAAAAATGTTACAATGTATTGCGGAGCAAACGTGTTAGAAGCAACAGATATACAGAGTGAAAACTGGCGGATAAAGTAGAAAAATTAAATGTAAACAAACATTTATTTTGTGTTAAAAAAGGGAAAGTTATATTTTTTAATTTCTTCAATGAAAACTTTAAAGATTCTTAAATATTTAAATATTAATCGAAATGTGGTTGATTTTCGGTCACAATTAATATAGTTTCATGTGCAAGAGGTTATTAACAAGCTAAATATTACAAGATCAAACTAAGACGTACTGCTCATAAAAAAGTTTTCTTGTTGAAAGTTGCCAATATTTTTTAATTTCTTGAGAGAAAAAGTTAAAAATTATTAATGTTATTAACGGTTTTTATTATTTATTAGTTATCTGCAAAATTAGAAATGAATCGGCCTCTGAATTAGACACTAGTCACTTCGATTACAAACTAACCGACTGGGTAGCATTCAGAAACATTATTAGCAATGCAATCACTATAAATTCAGATATATACAGTTCAAAGCCTGTAATTGACCTAGAAATTGAAAAGTTTACCCGCATAATCTTGGAGGCACGAAATCATTGCACCCCAAGATTTAATATTGCTGCTGATACAAACTTACCTTTAGACATCGTTAAATTAATAAAAACACGGAAAACTTTTTTAAGGAAACGTCAACGGGCATCAGTCATTTCTGAATCAAATTTTTATGAGCAGTGCACTAAACTACTGACTATTATGATCAACAATAAAATAAATACCCACCGTAACAATAAATGGAGCAGAATGTTGTCAAAATTAAAGCCAGGTGACAAATCGTTTTGGAAAATTAGCCGAAGTTTAAGAGGGATTAAAAACAGAAAAATATCACATTTTACCCAAGGCAACAGAAAGATTGTTACTGATGATGAAAAAGTACAACTCCTGTCCGATACCTTTTCAATTTCAAATAGTCTTACTTCAACTTACAAACACTCCATTGACAAAATTGTCAACTCCAAAGTCAATCTGTTTAAGACGTCAGATATCGAACCTGAAGGCTTGGCTCTCACATCGGTAAGTGAGATTAATACATTAATTGCATCACTAAAGGCATCAAAATCACCTGGTCTGGATGGTGTCTCTAATGTGTTGATTAAAAATCTACCTCCCAAGGCAGTGAAATTACTAATGATTATTTTTAATAACTGCTTACAAATAAACTACTTTCCAAAAGTGTTTAAAAAAGCTAAAGTTATTGCCATTCCAAAGCCAAATAAGCCTAAGAACAGTCCATGCAATTATAGACCTATCAGTTTACTGAGTAACTTGGGTAAACTTTATGAAAAAATCATTCATAATCGTTTGTGTGTTGCCATATCAGACACATCGATAATAGCTAATGAACAATTTGGTTTTAAGAAACAACACAGTGCAGTACACCAAATTAATAGAATAGTTAATATAATCAAAACTAATAAGCGGATAAAACAGTCTACTGGTTTAATAATTTTGGACGTGGAAAAGGCATTTGATACCGTTTGGCATAATGGACTTTTATACAAATTGCTCCGGACTAATATACCAAGATATCTGTGCAGGCTTATTGCAGATTTTCTTGATGACAGATCATTTGTTGTGGCAGTTAATGAAACTTTTTCCCCTTCAAAATTAGTCACAACAGGTTTACCACAGGGTTCAATATTGTCACCTTTATTATATTCAATTTATACGTCGGATTTTGCTCCTCCCTCATACTTGAAGACTGCATATTACGCGGATGATACCGCCCTTATTACTTCAAGCAAACTCACGAAAGCTTTACAAAAGAAAATGGAAAAGGGTTTGGCTGCCTGTAAAAAGTATCTATACAATTGGAAAATTAAAATTAATCCCAACAAAACGCAAGCCATTATATTTCCATACAATAACTCTCCCAAACGATTACCAAGTCGTCAGCTAAACTTTGAAAATGAGATTCTAACAATTCAAAAAGAAGTAAAGTATCTGGGCATGCATTTGGATAATAAACTCAATTTTGCAAAACATATTGACGAAACATGTAAAAAATCTCTTAAGACGCTCAAAGCCCTGTGGCCAATGCTAAATAAACGCTCATTCCTCAACCAAAGCAACAAAAATTTGTTATTCAAAAGTGTCTTACGTCCAACTTTAACATATGCATGTCCCATTTGGTACAAAGCTGCAATGAGCCATCTGAAGAAACTTCAGATAATTCAAAACAAATGCCTTAAAATAATAAACAACAAACATTGGAGATATGCGACACAGTTTCTACACAGTGAAACCGGTTATGAAAGAATTGAAGACTTTATCAAAACACATAATAAAAAATATTTTGAGAATGTGGAAAATTCTTCTTATCAACTGATAAGAGATTGCAGTGAGTCGGCTTGAAGCAGCTTTTTAAACAAAAATCACCAAATAGAAAATGATATGTATAGGGTGTATTATTTTTCTTATAATTCAGTTATATACATATATATTTTTCTAATTATATTTGAATCTTTGTTTTTCTTTTTCAAATAAAGGTTTTCCTATTTTTCCTTTAAATAATATATGACTAAAAATACGATCAATATCTATGATTACAAATCTAATTCGCTGTAATATCATTAGATAATATCTCGAAAAATGTAAATATATATGTAAATAAGTAATGTAAATAAAGACGAATTTAAAAATGAAAAATGAAAAAAATTATTATTTATTAATAGTTTTAGACAAAAATTAAATTTTTTATTAACTCTCGCCAATATAAAAAACCCACCCCGAAAACTAAAAAAAAACAAAAATAAACAAAAAAGAGTTGCAATTCGGGGGGGGGGGGGGTGGCAGAAATACTTTTTGGTAATATTTGCTGTCCCTTTCACGACTGGCCTATGAGCTGTTAAATTCCGTTTCGTTACTTGTTAACTTTGGTTTTCACAACACGTTTTAAAACCTCTATTCTATGTATGTTATTGCACTAATCCTCTGACTGCCATCACAATTCTCCAAATACAGCAGAATCGTTTCTTGTTGTCGCACTGCCTTAAAATAATCACTTCCATATACACCCATGTATTCTATTTTTGAGAGATTGCGGAGTTTGCTGCGTTGAGTTATTGTACATACATACATAATTGGCCATTACAGCCCTTCAGTCAGGATTACGGCCTAGCTTCTCAACACCGCTCACGTTGTGTGTGTTAATTTTATACAGGAGTGTGTGTTAATTTTATACTAAACTGAGGCGACTTTATTCTGTTTATAGCAATATCGATAAGATTTCTAAGAGCGTAAAAATTAATATTCGCAACATTGAAAATGCCATCAAAATCGTAAACCTAAGAAATGCTCTTATTATGAACATCCTATAGCTTCTAGAATAACAGTGAAAATTATCTTATTCGATATGAATGACAGAATTTTTACAATGTATGGCCCGAAAGGTCTAAGCATATTTTCCCTAACATCAGGAAGTTTAAATCATGTTCAAGGTAGCACTCTCCGTCCAGATTTTACTTGCATATAATTTTCCAATTCATTTTAAAGCGCATATGCAAAACAACAAATTGCATGCAATACTTGGCAGGCCACTATTTCTGTTTGAGAAATGATTAAATAACTAAGATAAACAAATTAAAGTGTGTTCATGTAACCTTTTTTTCTATCCGCATTAATAATAAGTTAAATGCCACAAAACACGCATGTTAAATACTTGGGCTTACACCTTAATGATGATTTAACATGAAAATCACTTACACAGGCATAACTCGTAAAAATAAAGATGGAAACGGCTTAAATCAGTTGATTCATAAAAGAAACTCAACGCTTAGATTATACAAATCAGTTTTAAAGCTTTTACGGTGGACCACTTTGCCAAATTGATGATTATGAGCTATTCACTAGTAATATTGATGTTATTCATCAAAATGAATAACAAGATATTTATATGCAATTACTGAAGGGAACTTCTGGAGTTCCAAAATATTACTTTGTGATACACCGACTGCAATCGGCTGAGAAGCTTTTACAAAATCGCCATCATTAATTTAGAAGAGGCTAAACACAAAAGTATTTTTCTCTTTGAATTTCCGTAACAGTTTTCGTCACATTTAATCACAGAACTTAATAAAAATAATAATTTTTTTCTCGCCGAAGAGGGGTAAATGTACCTAACCGCACCATAGAGGAAGTCGTCACATCCTCCGTGTGTGGGGCCCTCACCCACTAATTCCCAACTCGTCTCGTGGACTTGTTGCGCCCACTCCGGAACTACGGTGGTATTACTTCGGAGTGGAGTCCTTTTGGCCCTTTGGCCTCTGCGTGTTCATATTCGCGTCCGGATTGCGTGTCGAAAGTTGAGGAGATATCTAAGTGTCTCCACTATTCCTTTCGTCCAGGTTCCTGTGTCGGATTCTGTTTGACACGTATGCAAGTATCATCTATGCTGGCGTGCCTGCATGTTCTGCAGCCTCGAGATCTCTCTTCTTCAGTCTTAGAATACGCTCCACGTAATTCGCCACTGAAGTCCAGTCTCTCCACCCGCAATCATAACCCCGACAATGTTAGCGACCGTGATCGTTCCAACTATTGATGTCAGTTGAGAGCGATAGCTCTGCCAGCGTGCACACTCGAAAATAGTGTGCTCTGCATCATCAATTACTTCCTCCTCTTCGTAAAGGCAATAAGGGGAGGCGCTCTTGCCCATTCTATGCAGGTACTTTATAAAATACCCATGCCCCGATAGCATCTGTGTAGTGTAATAGCTCACCTCTCCGACTTTCCGTCCAATCCATAGCCCAATATGCGGGATAAGTCTCGCCGTCCACCTTCTTCTGTCCTCTTCATCCCATTGGCGATGCCATTTTGAGATGGTATTTTGCCTGAAGGAACCTGTTGTATAATAAAGATAATAATTTGATATGAAACCTGTTAAAGTAAGATTTTTTTATTAATATCTGGAATAAAGTATCTGGAATAGATAGTAGAGATCAGCAATGAATCGTTTTTTCACTACTCATAAGTATTCATGAAATTTTGAGTATAAGTGAGTATTGAAATTCAACTACTCTGATTCCTTCGTACTCACTACAAGTTGATTTATATGTACAGGTTGCAATGTTTTTTGTTTATTATTAAGTTCTACAGCCTGGCACTTGTTTCGGTCATTGTCGATTAAAAGTTGTAAAAAATCATGGTTATTCAAGTACATTTTTGACACGCATTCAATTAATTCTTAGGCGATTGTATTTCATCAGATTTCTGCCAATATCTCTGGGAATAAATAGAATTGCCATGAAAGGTTTTTTTTAATTTAATATGTCTTTAGATGTTAACTTTAAACTGTAGGTCCGTCACTTATGGATAAAATTAACACACACAACATTAGTGTGGTGGAAACTAGGTCGTATTCCTGACTGAAAGGTTGACCAATTATGTATGTGTATTCATTTAATTCAGAGTGAAGTCATCTTGAAACAGCAAAAAAAAAATATTATAATCGATTAAGGATTTATAATCATTAGCGAATAAGCGTACGCTGTTTCTATTATTCTGGTGCATATTCATGTAAATATTTATAGTAATTTAGAATATGATGACATTATCCTATAAATTGATTATCAAATTTTCTCAATTAAATTAAAAATTATAAAAAAAATTTTCAATTTGTACTTCTGTTTGTAAGAATTTCAGTCAATAGACAAACCAAATTAGATTGGATTGATTTATTTCCTTTTTCCCATTTCTTTTTCTAAGTCGCATTAAATAACATTAAAAAATCGAATTTCAAAAAATATTGCTGTCACTCATTTCATATATTCATGTAAACATTTCTCACATGCTCAATGCTATGTACCTGTATTTAATTGTTTCTTTGTCAACTCTTTTCTCTTTGTCTGTAGTTATATAACCGCATTTATGCGTTCTATAATCTCAAATTTGCTGTTTTTGTTTTTCTATGCGTTGATGTTTACATGTTTTCATTCACACATCCGGTACTACGGAAACGGAAATGATATTCTCACCAGTAAATCTCAAATGGTAAAGATAAAAATATTTTCTATGTTTTCTGTGCCAAAAGAATAAAGCTTTATTTTTCTGGTTTCATTTTTTTTCTGTAGAGGCGCATATTCTTTATTTCCGAATCAAATATTATGGGAACAAGTGTACATAAACTCTTTTATTATTATAAACTCTATAATATTTGAAATGAAGCAAGGGCTTATTAGCAGTCAATAAATATTTTTACCTAATGGAGAGCCCAACGGATATGTATATTGATATTCGGTAGCAGTTATGATCAGCAACTTATATAAGATTCGCTATATTCGACAAGTGTAAATGTGAAGATAGCGCCCGAAAATATACTGTTGGTAATTGGCTACCAATCGCCTATTAACGATCCTTACAAAAAAAATAGTGACTTTTAAAGCCAGTATCAATAAAAAATTTTAATTTTAATTATTACTAGCTAATACCCGGTGTGCTTCGCTACCCCCATCGGAATTACATATCTCGTGATGCAACTGCATCGCCCACCATCAAAATTGTTACGTTGGGGCATTGTATCGTCCTTGGTGTTGTCCAGCTGGAGTTCTATCAGAATGAGTTGTGATTATGTAGTCATCTGAACTTAATCGGTTCAAGTCAAAAACCTTTTGAAAAAAATTAATGTTATTAAAATTTAACAAATAATTATGTTTGCGTTGGTCACAGACAATTTTTTTGATGAGTTTTGCAACTATGTACTTATTTTATTTGGGAGAAATATTGACAGTTTACACTTTATTACTTAGGTAATTAAAAGTAATGAATTCATCGCCCAATAAAATGCTTATTATAAAGTTTACCTAATGTATTTTTCAAATAAATAAGATTTTTATTAGTTACCCATTTTTAGAAGTAAACAATAACATTGCTATTACATATGTATATGTTTTTCAAGATAAATATTTAAATAGTATGAACTTTAGTACTTACTATCTATATGAGTTGAAAATTTCAAACTCAATCATTTAAGGGTCATATACCTTACTATTGCATATTTCAAGATATAATAATTTCTACACCCACTAATCAGAGAGGCACCACCTTCCTATAGCTGGAATACAAAATTGGGGACTCTAGCTTTTATAGTTTTTTTTATACAGATTTTAATAATTAGTTCATATGGAGTTTGCCACGCCCTAATGCTTGATAGCCAATTTTTAACAAAAATATTGATATTGAACCTTTAGATATTCGTACAAAATTTTAGCAGTCTAACTGTTCTGGTGTTCTAGATATGCAGATTTTAGTATTTACTTCATATGGTAGGTGCCACGCCCGCTTTTGCTGAACTCCCTATTTTTGTCCAAAATATTTATATTTAAACAAAAGTTATTTATACAAAATTGGGGACTCTAACTGTTAAAGTTCTTCAGTTAGGCAGATTTTAGTATTTACTTTATATGGAATGTGCATTGTCCTCTAATGATAGGTCGCCTATTTTTGTCCAAAATATTTATATTGAAACTGTAGTTACTTGTACAAAATTTGAGGTATCTTGCTGATATAGTTTTTCCAATATGTCCATTTTGTTATTATCTTACAATAGTAGGTTATGTAGTATAAGTGGGAGTGGCACCTCTCTCATTTGAAATATCAACATAAAAAGTAGGAAAATCGGTTCAGCCGTTTAGTCGTCTATAAACTTCAAACATGCTAACGAACGCACATTCATTTATATATATATAGGTAATTTCCGAAATAGAAGATGTTTTAAATTTAATTCATATGGGAAGTACTACACCCTTTTCCTTGTCAGCCCATTTTTGTCTAAAATATTCATATTGATACTAAAGTGAATTCGACAAAATTTTAGGACTCTAACTGTGATATTTTCTTAGATATATTAATTTAATATTTTTTATATTGGAGGTGACACACCCACTATAGCCAATCCGCCCGTTTTGTTTATATATACGTCAAAGTCGTCCATACAAAATTTGAGGACTCTAGCTGTTGCAGTTTATGAGATATGCGAGGTTAAATACTTATTGAATATGTGGGCGTAGCACCTCGCATTCTTGAAATTTAAAAATAAAAAGTAGCCTATAATTCCTTCCAGATATACAGGAAGGTACTGTCAAAACTTCAAGAAAATCGGTCCAGGCGTTTAGCCGTCTATAGACTTCAAACAAACAAACCCACAAACAAATAAACACGCATTCATTTTTGTTTATATAGATGTAAAATTCATTAAAAAAAAAACTACATATGTGACGTATGAGTGATATCCAATTCCATTAAGTTTTATCAAAGAATATAGATATAAAGAACGCGTATTATGTAGAAGTAAAATTTCTTATGGCGGGTTGTAGCATTACGACCCGCTCTCACCAAAATCTTTTTAAATAATCATTTCTGGATCAGGGGGGGGCGGAAGACAGAAGGAAAATAAACACAAACAAAGAGCGTAACAATGTGTTGCTCTCATCATGAGAGCGTAAAAATGCATTCAGTTGTTTGTCAGCTTCTAAAGGAGAATGTTCATGTCGCTTTTTTCAGACTTCAATTTTACACCTAAAGAAATATTACAGTATGATTCACTTATATCAGTGAGAAATGATTTCGATTTTTGGAAGAATACTTGCCAAGTTAAATACGGTGTTTTTAGGATTTTAGCGCAGTACAATTTTTCTATACTTTTCGCTCACATATACATATTATTGGTTTAATAAGTAGACTTGAAAATATTACTAACAATTTTCCTCCGGGTTAATATGCCTCTCATAATTTTTCTCATGTTCTCTTTGTGCCGACGTCTGATAATAAGTGATTTGAGAACAGTGTTGCCTTTTTTGGTTATTTCTAACCAAAATTGGTTATTTTTTTGATCAATGTGTAGATGTGTAGATTTTTTTGGTTTTGGTTATTTTTTTTTTCTTATAAAAATAGCAATTTTTGTTTAATTTTTTATTACTTATAATTTAAACTTGAAAAAAAAATAAAACAAAAGTCTACGAATTTAATTTTGGTTATATTTTTTCTTATTTGGTGATTTTTTTCACAAATGTTGGTTACAAAATTTTTTTCGTGGCAACACTGTTTCAGAAGAATAAATAAAAAATTAGTCAAACAACAAAAACGCACGATGAGAACAACGCATTGTTACGCTCTTGGTTTCTTTATCCTTCCCTTCTATCTTTCCCCCCGTGTCGTGAAATATTTTTGAAAAATATTCCAAAATATGCCAAAATGCACATTCTTTATACTTTATTTTCTTTGGCTGTATACATCAAGAATCATAGATAGCATACTTGTAGGGGTAACTATGCGTATGAATAATATATTTCAAATGCAATTAAATATTAAGTATGTAGTATGTAGCATACGTGGGCGTAGCGCCTCGCTCATTTGATATTTCATCATAAAAAGTAGCCTATAACTCCTTCCAGACATGTAGGAAGATACTGTGAAAATTTCAAGAAAATCGGTTCAGCCGTTTAATCGTCTATAAAGTTCAAACATACAAACAAACACACATTCATTTTTATATATACGATAATTATATTGACCTGATGCTATGTTCGCACGGCAGCAATTTTTTGTAATTCGGTTTCTCATTCGTAATTCAACATCCAATTATATGCTTAATTACTTACAAGCTTAATCGCTTGTGAGCGAATTACCCAATTTGTATATAATTCAATTTCTATTACCCTGTGAATTACTTAAAAATCAATGTAATCTCTAAATTTTATCGAATTTTTGCCATCACCAGTTGTCAAAGCACAGAAAATATAAACAAATAAATAATGGAAGCCAAAAATAATTTAAAAAAAAAGTATTATTTAAAAGAAAGTTATTGGCGAAATTAGCGGAGGAAGCCACTTTGCAATAAAAAGAAAGTAATAAAGAAAGAATAAAAAGAAGAAGAAAAGAAGAACTGTCAAAAAGAATTACAAAGTGGCCGTGTGAACATGATAATTCAAATTAGTAATTCAAAACATTTTTTCTAAAAACGTGTAAGTGTTACATTATATAACTTACATTGGAAACCACAAAAGGCATTATAAACCCTAAGAAGAACAAAATAAAAACTGGGGATTATATCTACATAAAAAAGACATTCCAAATAATACTTTGGAAACTCACCACTCATGTACATTGACAGCAGAAGCGCACCTCTATTAAACAAAATCAACAAGAAAAATGAATAAAACGGAGAACATTAAAATGAATTCTAGTTTTTATATGAAGAAAAATTTGATAATTGAGTTCAGCTGAGCCACTCCGTCGACCAAAAAAGCAGGAAATACTTAAAAATGTTACAAATGCGTTATTAAGCATGAACAAATTTGAATTTATAAAATAAAATCTTAATTTATAAAATATAGCCTAAGGGGTATACATTTTCATATTTTAAAATACAAAAATATGTTACATACAGAAAGTAATATTGCGCTCTCGAATAGTAAAATTATTCTTTTCTACACCATGGTTCTTTATTATGAAAAATACCCTCTGTTTTGAATGAATTTAATACTTTTACATACTATTTATGTTCTTATGTTTATGACTTATTCCAGACGTGGGTAAGAATAACAAAAAATTAATAAAAAACAAGTAAACACTTTTTACAAATTTACCTATTATATACAGTGGGCAGTAAAAGTCTTAGTATCACAATACATTTTAACAATTTCATGAATTTGTAGCAAAAGTTTGTATAAATAATTAAAGTTTTTATACTTATTATATTAATTTATTTCTGTTTTATTATAAAACAAAACAAAATTTTAATATTTTCACAAAACAAGAGAAAAATAAAGAAAAGTTTTTGCTGACTCCTTATTTTAGCACCACAAAAGAGTCGTACCCCTAAAAAGAATTCAGAGTAAATTTAAAATTCAGAGGAAAAATTTAGTAGGATATCCATAAAGGTCAGACACACCATTTAACCTATTTGACAATGAATGCAACAGTTTTGTTTAGTGTTTTTTTTCTGATATTTGCCGCCATGAGCAAGTATTTCGGTTAACTTTTATTTGAGACTTAGCGACTACGAAACCGTTCTTCCAAATAATCTCCCAAATAGTCTCTTGGGGTCATATTGGAACTTTCTGCAAGAATTTTAAGCCTGTGGGGATTTTGGTATGCAAATCACATGATCACATTAGCAGTCGTATGATTGGGTTCATTGACTTGTTGGAAGTAATGGCCAATAGAAATTCTTAATTCTTCCGAACATTTGATGAATTTGTTCTTTAGAATGTTTAAATAGTCTCTCTAACTCAAATATACATACATACATAATTGGCTATTAAAACCATTCAGTTAGGATTACGATCTAGCTTTTCAACACCACTCACATTATGTGTGTTAATTTTATACATGAGTGGCGGGACGTACAGTTTAAAGTCGAGTCGGAGCGACAGGTTTTTGAGAAACTTTTCATGGCAATTTTATTACTCTCAGAGTATTTGCTAGAAATCCGCTGAGAGGAAGTCGCCGAAGAAATAATTTTTCATATTTCGTTTTGATGTCTGACCGGGGATTTGAACCGGGGCTTCGCGTCTAATAAGCCAACACACTACCTACTACAGATTCCTCTATAAATTCCAAACTGTTCACATCTATCGCCAATATACATCCCCACAGTATTGTACTACCGAGGCCATGCATAACTCTTTCAGGCAAGTTCTTTGGATTGAGCACCTTATTTTTCTTCCTCCATACTCAAGCATATCTAATGAGATTTGGAATAATGTGTTTTCTTCAGACGAGTCAAAAAATATCATTTTAACTCCTACGGATGTACTTTAGTATGGAGAAAAAAGAAATAAAATGCTCGATCTCAAGAAACGGCTAAACATGGTGGCGGTACTATAATGTGTATCGTCACCAGGCACGGGCAATAAATTTGTATAATGAGTATAAAAACATTAATTATTTTGACTAACTTTTGCTAAAAATTCATGAAATTGCTAAAATGTATTGGGGTACAAAGACTTTTGCTGTCCACTGTACATACTTTCAGATTTCCTAGTGGTTTCTTTAACTCCGATAATAAAATTTTATTGACAAACTTTTTTATTTCATTTTGGACTATAAAGATTTTGTTTTATAAATAAAAACATAGAGTTTAAATATTACTAACGCTTTAATCATTATGGTTCGGATAGAACTTAATCACAATGTATATGTATTTCCTAGTCATAAAAAAAACACTTTATTATATCGATGACGAAGCCAACACAAAATCCACCCCAAACAGTGACTTTTTCGAAACCCATATTTGACAATTTCGTTTCATCACGTAGCCTTTCAACCGGAAATGGTCCTCATTACTGAAAATTTTATATTTTGAAGAAAATTAGATACCAACTGCTTCACAACCAATTAAGCGAATGCATGTTTGCAAAAGGCCAAGTCACGAAGTGAAATTAGTCAAGATGTGGTCTACGATTTATACACCACTCCGAACATTCTACTTCAAGAACTTCAGACTGTTTACGCGAGCATATAAAAAGGCAAGGCAAAGAAGTAAAAATTCAGTCAGTCTTGAGTACAGACGCATTGCGTTTGAAGAAAACAGTCGTGGTTTGAAGATCCCCGCTGTACAGATCTAACGTACAAGTGTTGTTGCTTACGCAAAAGGTGTGAGCAAAGAAGAATTACGAAAAAGCAATTATTGAGTGGCGGGACCTACAGTTTAAAGTCAAGTCCGAGCGACAGGTTTTTGAGAAACTTTTCATGGCAATTTTATTACTCTCAGAGAGAGATTTATACATCAAGAATCACAGATAGCATACTTGTAGGGGTAACTACTATGCGTATGAGTAATATATTTCAAATGCAATTAAATATTAAGTATGTAGTATGTAGCATACGTGGGCATGGCCCCTCGCTCATTTGGAATATCAACATAAAAAGTAGCCTATAACTCCTTCCAGACATACAGGAAGATACTGTGAAAATTTCAAGAAAATCGGTTCAGCCGTTTAATCGTCTATAAACTTCAAACATACAAACATACAAACATACAATCAAACACACATTCATTTTTATATATAAGATATTAATATTTCTTTTAAATTTATGAATCCGAATGAGTAGGCGTATGAATCAAACATATTTCGAATGTTATGTTTGCTGTCAACTTTGTACTCATACTCATTCCAACTTGTACCTATAAATCAATATTCTAGGGACTCACTAACACTCAAAATTTCATGAGTGCTTATGAGTAGCGAAAAAGCGATTCATTGATTATCTCTGATACATATGTATGTGTTTTATTTTATATTGTATTGTACCCATTTTACAAAAGCAAAAAATTATGAAACATTGAGAAACAAAATTTATTTACGCAAAATACAATCAATAACCGAAACAATAATAAAAAAATAAACAAACAAATAAATATACAATAAAAAAGTAATAAAAAATATAAATACCATAATAAAATGTAATAAAAAAAAACAATAAAATATTGACGCCTTTTGAACGCTCAAATTTCAGATTGTAAAGTCCATGGCTTATTAAAGTAAAGCAATCGGCGGAGAGTAAATGTTAGGTTAACAGTTAAGGTAATGAATAAAGTATTTATATTAAATTTTTTGTTTTATAACACTAACACTCATACTGAGATGGCTCCTACTTATACATTATTCCACCATATTATTTTATTATTTCTGTCATTTGCAAAATGAATACAGAAAGGAATTGTGTTCGCAGTAAGTATTAAAACAAATTAAAAAGATTTACGACTGCAGGCATAAAAATAAAAACAAAATATAAAAGTTTCTATCATCATTCACACCGAATTGACTTTGGATCATTGACATTTTAATGCGGACTGACTGAGACTGTGTGATATCAAAAACAAACCGACCTATTTTAAATTATGCTTTCTTTGTAAACTTCAATTTGTCTTGAGACTTAAACCAGCCTAATTATAGTCACCTGAAATTGCCAAATTGAATACTTGTGGATTGGGATTATTAAAGTAGTTGTATAATTATCTGAATGGACCTGATTTTTAATTGTTGTCTGAATTAGTCCAAGTCAATAGCTAACAGTTAACAACTTTTTCACATTATATCAATGTCGCATTAACCTGAGGTTGATAACCTTGAGCCCAATATGTAGTTTCCAATACTATGAGAAGATTATTGAAGTCGCCGTGGTCTAGTAGGTAGTGTGTTGGCTTATTAGACGAAAGGCCCTAGTTCGAATCCCAGGTCAGACATCAAAACGAAAATATGAAAATATTTTTTCGGCGACTTCCTCTCAGCAGATTTCTGGCAAAAATTTCGAGAGTCAAAATTGCCATGAAAAGCTTCTCAAAAAATCTGTCGTTCGGAGTCGACTTTAAACTGTAGGTCCCGCCACTCATGTATAAAATTAACGCACACAACATGAGTGGTGTTGAGAAGCTAGGCCGTAATCCTGACTGAAGGGTTGTAATGGCCAATTATGTATGTATTACAATTAATAATTTTCCAACATTTTCTTGCATTACACAATTATTTACATCATCATCTGAATTGTTGTATTTTTCTTCTTCTTCTTACCATTAACTGTTAATAGTTCTACACCAGAAAAAATATTTTGCATATAACGTTGGGATGTAAGGCATCCTCGTTTTGCTTTCGAATAAATTACGCCCAACTTGTTAATTTCTGTGGATTATTGAATGGTTTAGCAGACAAACCAGCAGTCTTAATTTGATTGTAATTGGCTGGTTTAGATGATTTTGCTGTAAATGTTGGTGTATACCAACGTTATCATAGTATTTAACAAATGCTGCTGAAGTGAAAATTTCTGTTCACTTTACAGCAGATTTCATTATCCTTGTGTATTACAGTATACACACACAAGACTTAATTTATAATTTCGCTGAAGCACAGTAGTGAGTATTTTATTTGCATAGTTTTCTATTATAAGGCTATTGAAGGTTGTCGCATAGCAGACAAAATGATGGTGTGTTTGGCTAATTGTGAATATATTGTTACGTTTAAAAAGTTTAATATATAAAGTCGTAGATTGCAAATAAAAATAAAATAAATTGATGTTTAGTTTTAAATCAATTCCTTATTGTTCGCACTATTCCGTGTGCCACCTTTGGCAATTTGATTTAAACAACAACAATTTGCTTTAATTGTAATACTGGAGTTTTTAGCTTTAAATTAAGCTCTGTTACTTAAACAACAATGAAACGGAATGTTTAAGATGTTAAAAGTGATAAATTTTATCATTGACTTCAGTGATATAAAGGAATTAAGTGCGTAAGAACAGAAAAACCTATAAATACGAGCTTATAAGCGTTATGAGATAAGAAGAGTGAAATCAAAGTTATTCGTTTTCAATTACTTATTTTCATAATTGACACTTACAATCCTTCAGCCAGGATTATGGTACAACAAGTTTTATGGATATGTTGTTTATGTTAATTTTGACCCTGAAGTGGTGGAACTTAAGCCCGATTAGCTAAACGTCTACGGAATGTATATTTGCTTTTAGAATATTAAAAGCAATGAGAGGGATTGCCGAACCGCAATGTAATTTCGATAAGGATTAACTTTGCTTTTCATATGCCAAAAAGAAGGTATATTCCGTTACATTTCGTGAGCGTTTGGCTAACAGAAACCTTACAGTTTAACTCTGAACTACAAATTTCAGAAGCTCTTCATGGCATTTTTTAATTACACTCAAAATTTTTCCAGGTAGACTGTTGACTGAATGTTATCGAAATATTTATTACCAACAATGATCTTTCGTTTTCAATTACAATTTTTAAATACAAATATTTCATATAAATTTCTTTCGCATAACAGGTTTATTTCTAAATTGGAGGAAAATCGATTCCAATGGAAAAAATTAATTTAATTAATTAATTTAATTTTCTCCGTAAAATTTTGTTGTTTGAAAATCAAATTACGAATACTGTTATTATTCTTCTTATTGCTTTCTAAAGTTTAAAATACGAAATACACAATGCAGTATAACACTGGGTGCTCACAAATAAAAAGTGTGTTCAATACGACATTCACGATAAACCGTCGTTTTAAATTTTTATCAATCCTTCAAATTCTTCCATTTCTTATTATAAATGCATGAGTTTCTGTTCAAATGTATGTGAATTTATGTATTTTATATTTAATATTGCTCATGCATTTTACTTACTGCTGTATAAACAGAGAATACCATACAACAGTCAATATGGAGTCATTAGTGTTGGTGTTGTCAGACCACATGGCGTATGAGTATTTAATTCTCTTTGATGATCTTACATTACTCATACAATATTTTTGCATTGATTATCGTGACCGTCTGTTCCGTTTTACAAATAGTAATTAGTTTTTAGTTTTTAATTAGAAATATAAGTTTTTTTCTAATTTTAAAGAGAAAAAAATGTTTTAATAATTTCTAATAGGAAAGTAATTTCAGTCTGTGTTCACACGAAAAATTCTTATTTTTAAGATTGCCCGTTTATAGAGAGAGAGGCGAAGGGTGAAGAAACGCGTACACTTTGTTGTACTTTCGACACTATTTACTTTCTTATACGTAATGCCCACATGCATATATACAATATAACAAATATGACATTGAAGGTAGTTCGAAGAAGAATAAGCCAAAATCTTAAAAACAAGACTCTCATCGTGTGAACACAGATTTTCTATTAACTTGCAATTATTTCAAATTTGAAATTTCGCCGCAGACAGTGTATCGAAAAGTCAGACTGCTGTTAGTCCATCCGAAATAAAATGTTGGCAAAAATTTATTGCAATTGGAAATAATGTTGACGTATACATAAAATCGCTTAAATGTCCGCCACGGTTTTTCTGGGTGTAGCGCATTTGAAATTTCCAATTTTGACGATGCAATAGGTATGTTAACTGCCGCTGCCAAAAAAATTGGAAATAATCGAACTATAGTGCTCATCTTTAAGATTTGGCCACGTCACCAAACCAAAAAATCATGAAAGAAATACGGACCAATAACGCCAACGCATTTTCAACTGTCATAGTTAAGACTACCAATTTGGAAGACCTAATGTAAGTCTTATGTTTGTTAAAGTGTACACGCCCTGAAATGAGTTGTAATGGAGTTGATGTAAAGCTGCAGGTAACGATAAACTCCGTGGGGATACATTAACGCGAAAGGAAACCGTATCATCTCCCAAAGTGTATATTTAATATAAACTTTTGGAATTGGTTATTGGTCATAATTAATGTTAAACTATCTTTCTTATGGCATATTTAATAATGGTCTATTTAATATTTGTAATAAAAATCTTCAAAAGTTTGTTCTGTTTGGAAATTGACTTTCCTATGAAATATTTTTGGAATTATTGTAACGTCAAAATTATATGACCTATGTTTGCTTTTTGCTATATTTCATCTTATCTTATCTTATTTATTAAAGAGTAATATTTTTCATATTTACAATAAGTTTTGTAAGCTTTGGCAATATCAACAACATCACATGTTTAAAGGCCCAACACATGAAACTAAGGAATATAGTCGTACAGGCGCAATAGATAGTAGAGGACACTGAGGTTCATTATTTTACACATATATTGTACTCTTTTTTATTTTAAAACGTTTTGATATTATATTGTTAAGAAAATTGAAACATCGTTTAACATTAACATGATAAACAAAAGCTACAATAACAAATACAACGAACTTGTTACATGTAAGACAACAATATCAGTATGAAAGAAAAGGGGATAGACAAGTAAGCAAGAATGCAGCAACAAGCAATGTGAATGAAATGCACAAACAACACTGAAGTCGCGATAGAGTTCTTGAGAAAGTGAAACCACGAACGGTCGACTTCAAGAATTTTCGTCAGACTGTTTACGTGGGCATATAAAAAGGCAAGACAAAGCAGTGAGCCAGTGTGTGAAGAGCGTTGCGTGTGAAGAAAACAGTCGTGATATGAAGATCGCTGTTGTAAAGATCTACCGAACAGAAGTGTAAAGAAAAATAATGAACAAGCAAATTATTGTTGGATACATCAAGTTGTAAATAGTGGCACACAAAATTGTGCGAACAATAGAGAGTTTAATTGAAACTAAACAAAAATTTATTTTTATTTTTCTTTGCAATCAACGAACTCATATTTTAAACGTTTTTAAAAAGGCAAGACCGCACAATACCATAAAAAAAATACTGAACATTTTAAAGGCTAAAAATATTGTACAAAATGTACGCTTCCTAATATCCTGCTAAGTTCGTAGATACAATTTAATGCCAGTTAGAAATGGTCAGAATAACAGACAACGAATATTAAAACATATTTTATTGTTTTAAACAACAATCCTCAATCGCATGTCTTTTGCTGTAAACACACTGTTTTGTATACATTGTTGACACTGCCATTTATTATTCTGCTCATCTTTATTAAATTTTACACGAACAATTTCCTTGTGGCCTGTCACATCATCACACATGATTAGCATATCAATAAAACGAGCACATGCAGAAACACACATGGAATTAAAACTAAATAAATAGAACAACTAATTTTTCTTTTTTTATTTACAAATAAATTTAAATGCATAGGAGCCTGAAAAACCAACGTTACAAAAATAATTTTTATTTTTATCCTTTAACTTTGCGTTTTGTTGAAGGACTAACATTTAACATACTTATACTAGAGTAATCTAACAAAAATTTCAGCTGTTTGTTTAAAGAAAAATACCTGTTTCTTTACAAGTAAAACGAATGTTGCTTGATATGACAAGCCCCGTTTCCTCGACAAGGACCTAATAATATCCGAACTGTTAGAAGACTGAAATGTTATTCTGCATTCGAGAATAATGTTTTAAAAAGCGCAGCACTTCGTTATTCTATTGTGTTTATAGCAAACGGTTGAAACAACCCTTGAGGGAAACGCCTGTATAAGCACATAGATATTGGTCATACACATAATAGACATACATCCGAGATCAGCAATGAATCGTTTTTCGGGTCTCATAAGTACTCATGGAATTTTGAGTATGAGTGAGTCAACAGTATTGAAATTCAACTACTCTGATTCATTCTTAGTCACTACAACATTGATTTGTAAGTACAGGTTGCAATGAGTATGAGTACAACATTGACATCAAACCCTTAACATTCGAAATGTGTTTGATTCATAATCCTAATCGAATCATTTACAAAAAGAAAAAGAAAGAGACAAAGACAAAAATCATGCATCAACAACATCAAGCGTATTGTTAAGTATGAGTACGATGAGTAGTATGAATATATACTAAAATAAGTATGAATGCGTATAAGTATCAGAAATTATGAGCATGATTCGAATCTGCTCATCTTTTTGATCTCTGATATACTTACATACATATATTACGACCCGTAGCTTAATAGGTAGTGTGTTGGCATATTAGACGTGAGGCCACGATTCAAACCCGAGGTCTGGATCAAATCGAAACATGAAAAATATTTTTTCGGACACTTCCTCTTCAGCGATTATTTTCCTCCTTCTGACAAAAATTCTCAGAGTAAATAAAAATTACCACGAAAACTTTCTCAGCACAACTGTCGTTCGAAATCTTCTTTAAACTTTAATTCCCGCCATTTACGGGTAAAATTAACATACACAACATAGATTAACATACACAACGTAATCTTGACTGAAGGGTTATAATGGCCAATTATGTATGTGCGTATTACGAACCCTTGCATCACTCCGATAACGCATCAACAATCTTGCCATAAGAAGAGAGTAATAAATGTTATGATAGGACCTGACCAAAATACAGTTCACCAGGCGGAGGTATGTACCTTAAGGAAGTGTGGGACGTGGGTCATCTCAAATTTAGTTGTTATGAAAGCCAAGTAGTAGTTAGAGCAGTGGCATCCAAGGATACAAGTCCTAAGGCTGTTTAAACTGTAAGAAAGTCATCAACGATTTTTCTAAGTGCCCCTTCTAGTGGTGGGTCAATAACAAAGAGGTGAATCATCTAGGGAATCCAAAGCGTTACTTTACTTATTTAAGAGGGTGGATTGAAGGAAATTATTGAAACTCGTATGCAATATTGATAAGTACTGATGTTAAGTTTGATTAAATTTGTAGTCACCTCAATAGGCGTGACTAGAACTCCGTCCTCCCGAGAGTTTTACGAAAGTGTGAATTATATTTAAACCGCCCTAGACTAGACACGATCTGTAAAAATTCGGTGATCTTTTCTTTTTCTTAATCGTAACAGGTCCTGTCTCCGGGCGTATTCAACCAAAGGCAAGTGTCTCGTTTTAAGAGTTACGAGTTTTGTAGGATAGAATGGCTCCAGATTGAAATTTTATTCTTTTCGTATACAAAAAAGTCTTAAATTCAGATGGATTTTGCCAAACAATACTTGAAGAAACAAGTGAATCTTTTAAAAGTATTGAACTGGCCGGGCGTTTGAATGGTAATTCTAATTCTAATTTAATTTCATTTAATTTAATTGTTTAATTCTAAACAATTGATTATGATGGTGGAGGGTGCTGCCTTTTGTACTAATATTGAGGATTTACAAAAACAAATACAATACAAAGCTACCATACGCGGAGAAATATTTACCGCTAATGTGGCACGTTCAATACAATGGCAAGACAATACCGCTAAGCACACTTTGCCATTTGTGAAAATGTCAAAATGTGTTAAAATGCTATTCCTCAAGCACTCTTTTGGCACTTTTGTTATTAAAAATATAGGATACCCAACGAAATATTGGTGGTAAGAACAAAAAATTAAAACATATAGCAAAAAAAGCAACTACATAGTACACCTGTCCCTCGTTTTGCACGATAGATACGTTCCTGAGATACACGATTTTCTCAGAAACGAAACGAATTCAAAAAAATTTGTGTGGAAAATCGTGTAAAACGAAAAAATGGCAGAAACTGGTATATATAGTATTTTTTTTTAATATAATTTCATTTGTTTTAATGTGAACAACATAACAAAGCACACAAAAGAAAACAATTTCATTTTATTTAACAATCAAAATTGTTATAAAATTCATAAAATTTATAAATTAAGTGCAATACAAATAAGAAAAAACACAAAAATATACAAATAAAAATGTTATTAGCAAAAAATCAATACGTAAACTGTTAAGCAAAAAATAAGTTATATTCAAGCAATTTCGGTACATGTACATACCTACATATATTTATTCGTCATCACATTTTTCGACAACTAATCGCATTTCTTCGGTTGGTGACGAATTATCGCTCGATACCTCAATGTTTTCTGGTTCGATGTGGGGACGTGAGGGATTTTGAGATATATTTGTTTATAAGTATTTGTGAGGAGTTTTTGTTTAATTCTTTATATAACTCCCGATATTGGGTCAAGGCTTGAGAAATGTATTTTTGAAACTTAAGAGCTCTTTCAACATTTGCATCATATGATAGCAAATGATTTCCTAATTTCCGGTCTAATTCAAGGCCTTCAGAAATATTTTGTGATGTCATTTCAACGATTTGTGAATCATTTTCATTAGACTAATTATTTTCCCCATCAGTTTCATTAACTATACCAACTAGTTCATCTATATCCAATTCTTTGTCAACCATTAGTTCACAATTATCTCACTCAGCAAAGTCAAAAAACCTTCACCTTCAATTGTTCGGGCTAAATCAATTATGTATTTGTGTTCGTTCATGTTCTAAAAGATCACCAGTATTATTATTATCACATATTGCGTAACATAATACATAATTGGCCATTACAAACCTTCAGTCAGGATTACGGCCTAGCTTCTCAACACCACTCATGTTGTGTGCCTTAATTTTATACATGAGTGGTGGGACCTACAGTTTAAAGTCGACTCCGAACGACCGATTTTTTGAGACGCTTTTCATGGCAATTTTTACTCTCAGAGTTTTTGCCAGAAATCTGCTCAGAGGAATTCGCCGAAGAAAAATTTTCATATTTTTCGTTTTGATGTCTGACCTGGGATTCGAACTCGGGCCTTTAATCTAATAAGCCAACACACTTCCTACTAGACCACGGTGACTACTCACATATCACATATTATCACATATTCCGATCCATAATTCTTCCCACCATCCTTTAAGCGTTGTTTTTTTTTATTTCGGTGTATGATAATCCGACATGTTTTAAACAATCTAATATTGTAAATTTTTTTAAAAAATAATTAAATTATATGTAGTAAATTTTAGAATTTATATTGTTTAAATACATAAACGGAGAATTCCCTTTTTATTAATGTTGCCAGATTAATATTTATTATCTGTATTTTTAATAAAATAGTTAAATATCAGTAAATAAATGTTGTTTTAGTTATTTACTTGATATAAATTGTGTCAAAAGCTTGGTTTCATTTAAATATAAAAATCGTGCAAAACGAGGTATTTTTCATCCCTCGATTTACACGAGAAATAAAAAAATCGTGTTAAATCGAAATCGTGCCAAACAAGTATCGTGCCAGTTTTTAATAATTTTTCTTTACAAAATTTAAGAACTGATTTAAGAACTGAAACACATTTTTTTTAGTTAATTTTGAAAATAAATTGAATAATTTTCTTTCATTACGAGTGTTTTCATTATATGCTCAACACTGTACATCCTTAATTCATAATTAATGTGGAAAATATGTAATTATTACTTTGATTTAACTACTCATATATGGAATCCTAATACACCAAACTGGATAATTTCATGAGCATTAGTGCACTAGTTTAATTTATTATTATATTTAATAAAAATTATATTTTAACGAATAAAAAAATGTTAGCTTTTTCATTTTTATATTTTAACAAATGTTTTTTTTATTAATTTAAAAAATAAACTAAAATTTGTAAAATTTACAAATATTTTGGCTTTATTAATAAAAAAAATTTTAAATCTTAAAAAAAAAATTTAACAATCAAAATTCTTATGCAAAATATTGAAATATTGAAATTTTAACATAAATTTGACAAAACTGATATTCAATTCAATTTATTGAATTTTTTTGGATAATTGTTATATTAACATCGTGCTTAATTTTATTAATTAAGCATGTTTCAATATAGAAATTGATAATTAACAACTAAAGTTGTTACACGGTTTTTGGACATAATTTTTTCTGTGTGCAAGAGAAAAATTAAACAAGTAGGTAAATATACATAAAAAGCATATGATATTTTATTTATACCTTCTATCCAGAAGTAGGCAAATAACCGCGGAGGAAATATTTTTTATATTTCGATTTGTTCGAGAAGTCTGACCCAGGGTTTGAACCGCGTTCTCACGTCTAACAAGCCCTACCTGCTAGACTACGGCGACTTCTAGGGCAAATTATTGCTTAACTGCTAATATTTGTTACTGAAAGTTTACACATCTTCGATTTGTTGATGTCGCGTACATGTCGTTTCAACTTTGAATTTTGGAGTATTAATGTCAATCTTCTATGATTTCTAGGATAATATAAAGTATTGTATAACATTTGTCTTGTTATGAAGTACATTTCGATACCTTATCATGCGACCTTTTCAACTTTGTCATCGTGCATCGCAATGGCACTATTTTTCAAAAAAGCGTCCAGTTGCTTGCGTACTCTAACGATATTGACATCATAGAGTTATGTATAAACATACATACATTATAATACTATTTTAATTGTAACTTACTAACTTACTTTATTCTTATTTTAACATTTCTACTTTAAATTCCATTTTATCAAATATTTCCTTATATATAATTTATTATGTAATATTCTTTACTTTTAATATTATCAACTATTTTCCTAATTACTAATTATCTCTTTTTACTCTTTACTTATAAATTATCAAATATTCTTCTTATTGTTAATCCCGTTAAATCTCATGATTTTTGTCAAGATTAAATAATCCCGTTAAGTATGTATAAATAAGCTCTTGTTTTTAAAAAATTGATTAATTAATAAAGTAGTTGTTGAAGTAACAACATTGAATAAAAATATTAATATCAAAAAAGGTCATTCTTTTACTATAGGACGTTCCAAGCGAGATGTTACTGCTGCCTTTAGTGCTATTGAACGGTTGTCTACTAAGATGGGTCTGGCAGTAAATGTTGTCGACAATTAGAAACGTGCTGCGTATTGGTTCTCAGATCACGGCCGATAACTATACTTTTGATACAGTCAAGGAATTTATTTATCTTGGCACCAAGAATGATGTCAGTCTGGAGATCAAGCACAGGATAGCTCCTGCCAACAGGTGCTACTATGGTCGCAATAGGTAATTGAGCAGCAGAGACCTCTCTCGTACGACAAAACTAATATTCTACAAGACGCTCATACTACTCGTGCTTCTTTATGGCGCAGAGGCATGAACCCTATTAAGTACTGATGCAGCGGCCTTGAGAGTATTCGAGAGAAAAGTCCTATGTAAGGTCCAGTGCGAGTTGGCGATAATTTCCGCATCCGATCCAACAGTGAGCTGTATGAGCTCCTTAACGACATAGACGTTGTGCTGAGAGGACAACCTTATACCAAATCGAAGAAGCGCCTGGAAGGATGTGTTGCGACCAAACAACGTTAATCGGGTGGTTAATGCCAATTAAGTAAGTAAGTAACTTTAGTAAAAAGCTCTTTTTCTCTTTTATTCTAACATCCGTTTGCCTATATGTACTTCAGCAACCGACTTTGTTGATTATGATATGTATTAGTGTACTAGATTTTTATATGAAAATTATCAACAACAATCATACGCTGTTGTATGTTCTTCCAACAATACAATGAATACAACGATACAACGGCTTGTGTGAATTGACCAATTATTTCTCTGTAAAATTTGTATATTGTTACGTTTTTACCCTTTAAAAACGTTAAAAATATGAGTTCGTGGATTGCAAATGAAATAAAAGTAAATTAGTGTTTAATTTCAAAATCAATTCTTTATTGTCTGCACAAATCTGTGTGCACCCTGTATTGAAATTTATTCACACAATAACAATTTGGCTTAGAATTGTTATTCTTCTTGTACACAACAACAATTTACTTTTATTGTTATTCTTCTGTACACTCGTTCGTTATAACTTCGAACAACGATTATCTTCACACGCAACTTGTCTGCACTCAAGTCTGACTGAATTATTACTCACTCCTCGTTGCTCGTTTTGTCTTGCCTTTTATATCGCTGGATCATCAGTCTAATGCATGCCCTTGGCAGAGAATGACTGCCTTCGGGAACAATCTAAAAATGTAAACAACTCGCTTCCCTTGTTGTTAGTTTATCTTGTTTACATCTATCCTTGTAGCGTTGTTGTTGTTTGTTTACTTTGTCCCTTTTCTCTTCTTATACCTGATGTTATTGTTGCTTGTTTACTTTGTCCCCTTGTTTACTGATGTTGTTGTTATATTCTCGTTTGTTCTTTGATCACGCGATCAAGCCCATTGTTTTGTTGCTATATGTTTACTTTTTCGTTGATCATGTAAACAACTGCCTTAAGTGCCTCGGCCACGTTCAAATTCTGGTGTTCAAATTTTGCATATGTGTTGGTAATATTTGTTTGACTCAGCACAGCAACACATCAAATTTCAGTCTTCAAATTTCATTTTAAAAATGTTGTGGAGAAGACAACATCACATGGTTTTCATCAGAAAAAATTCTTTTATGGTTTTCTTTTTTTTTTGCAAACATTTTTTTTAGGTTTTCTGAAAGAACATATGGGCTTTTGGTTGGGAGATTGTTTTGTTTTTGTTTGTTTTTTTAGTTTTTTCTTTTAATATGACAAATGATTGTTTCATAGTCATTGCCCTGGCGCAGGCAATTAAAAAAACAAAAAAAGGAAACTGCGAAGGGTCTTTGGATGAAAGAGTGGTTGAAGAAAAGGGATGCATTTACGCACCAAAATGTTCTCAATGAACTCAAATTGAGTCCTCCAAATGATTTTCAAAACTTTTTACGGATGGATGAAGGCACATATGAGGAACTTCCAAATTTGGTTGGCCCGAAAATTCAAAAACAAGATACTCAAATGTGTGACGCCATCTCTCCGAATCAACGTCTATCTATAACATTGCGTTTTCTTGCTACAGGCAATTTCTTTTCTGATTTAAAATTTGTCAGCGCTATTTCGGAACGAGCAATTGGTCGCATTGTTATAGAGACTTATGGAAAAATAAACAAGATTTTAAAATATAATATAAAAGCAATTAAAACAAATTATTAATGGACTTAATTTTATAAATAAAATAATTTTTATACAAAACAAAGTTAGTAAAAATAAAGGAACGATCATAACGAATCATAAATAAATAAAAAATACATATACAAAAACAAAATACATATACAAAAACAAAACATCCACTTCTTATTATTTTTATTATCATTTTCTGCTACACATGTTCAAAACATCCGCCAACCAGATGGTGATGTTTCTCCTACGAAATCTGCAGAAAAATGAAATTTGAAGTAATTGCCCGCACACACATCAAATTTGCTTCCAATTTCTGCGGAGCAGGTAGCGAAAATCAAAAGTATTTCGATATTCTTCAATCTCTTCTCAGCCTGTACGTGTGAGGACAGTTTTCTGTACGTGTGAGTACAGTTTTACCAATACAATCACAAAAATGGCAGATTGATCAATCTAGTTTGATCGTGGCTGTGCTGCTTTATATTGTTTTTGGAGCTTTTGTTTATTACTTTATACATGATCAAGTCCGTTGTTTTGTTTTTGGAGCTTTTGTTTATTATTTTAATAACACCATTTCCATTTTCGTAACACTGCCGCCCACTTAAGCCTGTTCGTCCCGAATAGGCTCATTATCTCCTCTTCCATATTTCGCCAGTCGCTCTATGTGCACGACCTTCATTTTGGCTCGGGGGCTGTTCGATTTCTGAATCCTGTATACGACATCATTTAACCTTTTAATTATTTTATAAGGTCCTTCCCAGCTGGTTTGTAGCTTGGGAGATAATCCTTTCTTCCGCTTTGGGTTGAAAAATAGAACCAATTGTCCCTCATGGAAGCCCTTCGTATTCGCGGCACGATCATATCTGGCTTTCATTCTATCGCTAACCATTTTAATACGTGTGCGCACAAATTCATGAAGTTCATTTAAACATTCCTGTTTTCCAGTATATGTGTCATCTTCCGCTGTGGCGGGCTTACAACCAAACTCTAAGTCACCAGGTAGTTTTATCTCAGTCCCAAAAATAACCTTGGCGGGTGATCTAGATGTAGAGTCATGAACCGCGGATCGGTACGCCAGTAGAAACCTCGGAATGTGTTCGTCCCAATCCTTCTGTTGCTCGCTCACTACTTTCCGCAAGTATTCCTCCAGGGTTCGATTAAACCGTTCTACCATTCCGTCGGACTGTGGGTGAAGTGGCGTCGTTCGAGTCTTCTTAATACCGTATACTTCACACATTTCTTTGAATACGGCTGACTCGAAATTTCTGCCTTGATCAGAATGTAGCTCTACTGGAACCCCGTAGCGACATACCCAGTTGTTCACAAAAACATTCACTACGGTGTTCGCCTCTTGATTGGGTATCGCATACACTTCCGGCCATTTGCTGAAGTAATCCATCACGACGAGGACATATCGGTTTCCGGCGTTGCTGACAGGAAAAGGGCCTGCTACGTCCATCGCTATCCGCTCGAAAGGTGCGCCCGAGTTATATTGTTGCAGCTGACCTCTACTTCTTCTTACGGGACCTTTAGCTGCCATACACTGGGTACAGTTTGCAATCCAATCAGCCACTGATTGCTGGCATCCAACCCAATAAAAACGTTGTTTTAGTTTTTCCAGCGTCTTTGTTACGCCAAGGTGCCCTCCGCTAGCTCCATTATGGAATTCGTTTAAGACTTCTTTTATTTTAGAGGAAGGCACCACTATTAGGTTGGATGATGTCTTGCCATCAGCGCTTTCCCAAAGTCGATATAAGCACCCGTCTATTACTTTTAAGCTGTCCCATTGCGCCCAATATGCTTTTGTAAGAGCACTTTCCGCTGATATTTCATTTCGGGTAGGCCGTTTGTCCTCTTTCTTTGCTGCTATAATTTTTGCCAATATTGGGTCACTCCTTTGGGCTTCAGACCAGTCTTCGTCGGCATCGATTTGCATCAGCCGGATGTCGATGATAGATTCCTTCTTTTCAGCCTTTACGCAATGTCTACACTCTAATTTACATGGCCGGCGTGAGAGAGCATCAGCATTTCCATGTTTTGCACCTCTTCGATGTTCAATGCTGAAGTCATAAGTCTGGAGGCGCTCAATCCAACGTGCTAACTGCCCTTCAGGGTTCTTGAATTGCAGCAGCCATCGCAGTGCGGAATGATCGGTCCTTAGTAGAAAATGTTGTCCATACAAGTACTTATGGTAATGTTTTATGCATTCCAGCACTGCAAGTAGCTCACGTCGGGTTACACAGTAGTTCCGTTCAGGCTTTGACAGTGTACGACTATAGTATCCTACGACTTTCTCAGTCCCATTGACCACTTGGGAAAGCACCCCACCAATACCATATCCGCTAGCATCACTGTCCAAAATGAATTTTTCCCCTGGGACCGGATACGCCAAAACTGGTGCGGCACACAATAAGTCCTTTAGTGCCTGGAACGCCTTTTCCTGTGACTCACCCCATTGATACACCTTTGATTTCTTGGTGAGCTCATGTAGGCTTGCCGCCACGCTGGCAAAGTTAGGCACAAAGCGTCTATAATACGTGCATAGTCCCAAAAAACTGCGTAATTCATGAAGGCTCTGCGGACGAGGCCAGTCCTTTACTGCTCGTATTTTATCTTCATCCGTGGATATGCCATCTGATGTAACAAGATGCCCCAAATACTTCACTTGTCTTTGGAAGAACGCACATTTCTTTACGCTCAATTTTAGGCCAGCCATTGATATTCGTTGCAGAACTTCTGCCAGGTTCTCAAGGTGTTCGTTGAAAGTTCTGCCCATCACTATTATGTCATCGAGATATACCAGGCAAGTCTTCCAATGCAGCCCCTTTAGTACACGTTCCATAAGCCGCTCGAACGTGGCCGGAGCATTACAGAGCCCAAATGGCATGACTTTAAACTGCCATAGGCCGCCATTCGCACTGAATGCAGTTTTTTCCTTGTCCTTGTCTGCAATTTCCACCTGCCAATATCCGCTTTGTAGATCCAATGTGGAGAACCACTTTGTTCCGGCTAGCGTGTCGAGAGTGTCGTCAATTCTCGGTAGCGGGTAAATGTCCTTTTTAGTGACATCATTCAGCTTCCTGTAGTCTACGCAGAATCTTGTACTGCCATCTTTCTTCTTGACTAGGACTACAGGTGAGCTCCACGGACCAGATGATGGTTCAATTACACCGCTCCTCTTCATTTCGTCGACTAGCTCTTTAACCTCACTACGCTTCGCTAGCGGTATACTTCTGGGTGCCTGTTTTATCGGTCTTGCTTCACCAGTATCAATCTCGTGTTTGACCATGGCTGTTCTACCTTGACTTTTATTGTTCGTGGCGAAAGCGCAAGCGTACCTCTTTAGCAGCTTTTTGGCTTTATTTCTTTCTGAAGCTGCTAGACCTGCCACCCATTTCTCCACATTTTTACCAAATTCCTGTTGGTCGTTGGCTGACATTTCGGCAGGTTTCGGCGATTGCTCACTGTTGATTACCGCCTCTACTGGAACACATTGACCCACCTCGGAGTTTTTAGAGATGACTTTTTCTTGACCTGATAGATTTAGTACTCTCACCGGGACTATTTTCTGTTCGGTAGATTTGACGAGGGCCTTTCCTGATAACAAGTCCGTCTGAATTTCTACTGGTTCCACAACCCACAAGCGGTTTTCCTCACAATCTCCCTCCACACGTGCCCATATCAGCGTTTCGCTCTGTGGTGGTAATTTCTGTTGTTCAGCCGCAACTAACCTTCGGGCGTGCACCTGATGCTTGTATCCAACGTCAAGAGGTATCTCCACATTCCGCCAACACATTGTCTGTTGCCCCATATTCAAATTGATGCCATGGGCTATCATGAAATCGGCACCAATGATAACCTCGTCCACAATATCGGCAACAACAAACACATGGCTTACACTGATGTTGGCCATAGTCACCTTCGCTTCTGTTTTCCCATGGACGGTGGCAGACTCTCCAGTAGCTGTTCGTAGCCTTATATTACTGAGTGCCTCACACTTCCCCTTGACTATATCTGGTCTGATGATAGACTGCGTCGCACCGGTGTCTATAGTGAAGGTGTGTTTTCTGCCGTTTATGTACCCGCACGCCGTAAGGTTGTTGTTGTCTCGCTGCATTACTGATATGGAGATTGTGGGGCCCTTGCTTGTGGGAGCCAGCACTTGCCCCTCAGTGCTAGCTCGTTTTAGTTTAACGGGGACTCTTGGGTAGATGGTTGGTGGTTAGCCCGTTTATTATTCCTTGCTGGCGAGACGGACCTTGACCTTTTTCGTGGCTCTTTGCAGTTCCGTTGGAAATGGCCGCCCTTTCCGCAGTTGAAACATTTAGGTTTAGCCTTTTGTCCAGTTTCTGCCAAAACTTGCTTGATCATTTCTTTAAATTTGTCCAAAAGGCATTCTTCTTCATCCACGACTTCCATTTTCCGCACTTTGCTTATTTGTGGTCTAGAAATTGTGCGAGCGGTCTCCTGGGCTAGTGCAAAGGATACAGTTTCCGCAAAGGTTGTCTTTTGTGCAGAACATACCGCTAGTTTGATGTCAGGGTCGCGTATACCGTTTACAAACGCCTCGGTTTTAAAATTGTCTATAAGTGGGTGGTTTTCTCCCGGGTATGTGAGCTGCACTAACCTCTCGACCTCCATTGCAAAGGCTTGAAGTGACTCATTAGCCTTTTGCGCTCGGCACCTTAACTCCATGCGGTACAGTTCTCGTTTATGCTCGTCGCCGAATTTGCGCTGTAACGCCACCATTAAATCGTTGTAGTTGTAAAGACGGATAAGGGTGAGCTACCATCAAAGGAAGGTGGTTTTATCCTGCCGGTACCTTCTGATACGACTCGCACTTGTTCCAACCGCTGGCTCTGGAGGTTGCTGATCTTCTCGTCCATTTTAACCAGTTTTCCCTCGACGGCCTTTTCCAAATTGTCCACTCTCGTGTCAACGGCCTTTTCTAAATGTGACACCCTTTCCTCGACATCAGTGATTCTTTTCCTGACCGCCTCATGGATTTCCTGCAGCCTTCTAGATGTTGCTTGTACTTCGGCCAGAAGTTTCTGATTTTCGACTCTAGATGTTCCGTGCATTTTTTTATTTTCGGCTGAAGCTACATCTATTTCTTCCACCATAGCTGTTTGCATTCGTTGATTTGCTACTTCCATTTTTTCCATCATGGCTGCTAGCAACGAGTTTATGTCGATACAGCTAGGGGATGCAGGTGCCTTGAGCTCTCGTTCCTCGTCATCCTCGAACTCGTAGGAATCGATGTCGATACCCTCAAACTGCAGTTGTTCCCTTAACCGCCTTTGTAGTTCATTTTTAGTGCCCGTTGTTGGCAGCTTGAGTTTATCCAACTCACGTTTAAGCCGGTCCGCTTTTAGATCGGAGAGCTTCATTTTGGTTGTGATTTCTCTTTATTACTTTTACTTTTATTTTTTTTTTTGGATTTTGCAATCCCACTTCTGACACCAATTGTTACGTTTTTACCCTTTAAAAACGTTAAAAATATGAGTTCGTGGATTGCAAATGAAATAAAAGTAAATTAGTGTTTAATTTCAAAATCAATTCTTTATTGTCTGCACAAATCTGTGTGCACCCTGTGTTGAAATTTATTCACACTTAGAATTGTTATTCTTCTTGTACACAACAACAATTTACTTTTATTGTTATTCTTCTGTACACTCGTTCGTTATAACTTCGAACAACGATTATCTTCACACGCAACTTTTCTGCACTCAAGTCTGACTGAATTATTACTCACTCCTCGTTGCTCGTTTTGTCTTGCCTTTTATATCGCTGGATCATCAGTCTAATGCATGCCCTTGGCAGAGAATGACTGCCTTCGGGAACAATCTAAAAATGTAAACAACTCGCTTCCCTTGTTGTTAGTGGATCTTGTTTACATCTATCCTTGTAGCGTTGTTGTTGTTTGTTTACTTTGTCCCTTTTCTCTTCTTATACCTGATGTTATTGTTGCTTGTTTACTTTGTCCCCTTGTTTACTGATGTTGTTGTTATATTCTCGTTTGTTCTTTGATCACGCGATCAAGCCCATTGTTTTGTTGCTATATGTTTACTTTTTCGTTGATCATGTAAACAACTGCCTTATGTTGTTTTTGGAGCTTTTGTTTATTACTTTATACATGATCAAGTCCGTTGTTTTGTTTTTGGAGCTTTTGTTTATTATTTTAATAACACCATTTCCATTTTCGCAACAATATCATATTAGTATTCACATGTTTATGCACTAATGCCCTTTACTTTAAATAAATCTTATTCCCTTTACTCTTTCTAAATATCATAAAAGGAATTTGATTCACGCCATCTACACACAGAAAAAATCATTGTAAAAACGCCGAAAACAAGGTTAAATCAACATTTTTCAGTTATGATTTTGCTTCATAGCTGTTTCATGTTAATTCAACATGACTTTACAGTAAACCAAAAATAACTATTTCTCATTTAAAAACAACTTGAAAACATTATAAAACAACATTGCCACTTATGTTGGATCAAAGTGAGATCACGTTGAATTTACTTTAAGATACCACTCAAATCAACATTAATTAGTATTAAGATAACATGATTCTCACATTGAATCAATATGATCTTACGTTTAAACTAACATTAAATCATTTTATTTCAACTCTGAATTTTATATTGAAATAAGATGCAAACATATTATTTCAACATAAATTTTCATGTTAATTCAAAAGGATTCTAGTTTTGAAATAATATGAAAATCATATTGACTTTCTGCTTATATTAAGCCCGCCCAATAAAAAGAATTTATTTTTGTTTTTATATATATCTTTAAATCAAATATTTATAACGTTTATTAATTTTCATTTTAAAAATGGATTTATTTATATAAAATAAAAATGTATTCAAATAATTAAGTATATAAGTAATATTTTAATACAATTGTTAATATGCTTACGATTAATGTGAGCTTTAAATGATTTGAAACATGAAAATTTTTTAGTACAATTATCTTGCTTGCACTGTATTGTACTAGCTGAATTAAGAAAGTGGATAATTTGATAATGTTGTATTAAGTTATTTAGGAGAGATATGTATTTCTTTGTTATTTTCATTTCATTTTGAAATTAATAATTAGGCTTTTAAAAAGTTAAACAAGGAGTAAATGATTGATAATTTTCTATCATTAATAGGTTTAATTTCGTAAAAGTATTCTTGAATAAAAATCCAGGGACCTTGGCAACCTTTTGGATATTCTAAAGACAATGTATTAATTATTTTAAAACAAGTATCTAAACTTTTCAAAAAAGAGTCACATTTTACGAGTGTTTTATCAAAATATAAGTAAAATTTTTCAAGGTTATAAATACTATGACCTACAACTATTATGAAAGGTTGAATAGTTAAATTTCTATTATAATATTTGTCTTTAAGTTCTGATATTACCTTTTCATAATCATTAATAGTGGTAAGATAAACAATAAAACTCTCGTTGGCGTCTGGTATAGAAATCTTTTTTGTATTCTTTCCTCCTTTATCCGAAAATCGTGTGGTTGGTAAAATATCTGAATTTAGTAGAATAGTATGTATATAATCTAATGAATCTGGAAATAAGGTGGTGATTTAAAAAATGAATTTAAGAAATAAGTATATATAATTACTTTGTTCAGTAGTATTCTTTGAATTTGTAAAAACTTCCTTAGACCTTTTGTCTTTAAGGTATAAGCTGTAATAGCTTACAATTTTTTCTATAAATCCCTTCCATTTACTGAGATGACTTTTATTTGGGTGCAGTAGTTCGAAATCGATATTAATCTATAAAGAAAATATAAATGATAATACACAAATATGAATTTGTATATGTATGTATATGTTTACTACCTCAGTTTTTCTCCAACAAAAAAGTTTTTCTCGGAAACAAGCACGAATACCAATAAGGAGTATAGCTTCGTTAATATCTTCCTTTGATAAATACATTAAACTATCAAATGTAATTTGTGCATCTAAATAAATAAATATTATTTACAATTGTCAAATTATTTTACAAAAATCCTTAAATGCAATTACTTACTTGTCAAATATGGTTTTACTTCAATTAAGCTAAAAGTGTGCAGTAGCTCATCTAATTGTGAATTTTCGATAGTATTCTGAACTGGAATATTTAATATAATGTTACAATCTTCGTCACTCAAGAAATTCATGTTTCCTTCAAATGATACAATTTCTAGCACAACACTTGATAAATTATCATTATGATTCTTTGGCGACGACATAATAATGTATTTTAAATAAAAAATTTAATTTAACTTACTGCAAAAAGACGCTTTTATAATACACCGCAATACTTATTCAAGCTTTACTCAAATATGAATGAAAAGTTTTTTATGTTCCAAAATAGCGGTACTTTTTGCAGAATTCAAAATGATTTCATTTCATTTCCACTTTTTTTCATGTTAATTGAAAATCCAACAACTTTGATTTAACAGAATACAATGTCGATTCAACATGAATCAATGACAATTTTAAATTCACTGATGTTGATTTAACATAACAAAATGTTAGTTTAAGTTGAACCGATGTTATTTATTATCTATATAAAAACTATTATTTGCAAATGTTGTTTTAACATGAATCAATACTGATTTAACATGAACTGTGCTGTTGATTTAACATGAAACAATTTTATTCGCTATTGATTTAACATGAAACAATTTTATGCGCTATTCGCTAATCAATTAAAATTGTCACATGTTGTTTCAATATGTTTCTCAACATCGAAACATGTAAATATTATGTTGAATTAACAATGGCCCATGTTATATCAACTAAACGTAATGTTGATTTTACGTTAAAAACTTTTGTTTTTACTATAAAAATACATTATATTAAATCAACATTGAAAAATGTTATTTTAACATTATAAAATATCAAATCAGTTATTTTTGAGATTAAATTAACATTTTTAATTTTGATTCAATATGAAACAATGTTAAAAATACATTTATTAAAATTTTTATTGAAAATTTACTATGATTTGAAATCAACATTTTTCCATGTTAATTTTACATTGGGTTTTTTTTCTGTGTGTACTGTTTTTTAACACGTTGTTTCTTTCACGAAATCTGTAATGTGTGCGAATTTGGAAACTTTTTTTTTCAAAGCTTGTTTCCCGTTATGGTTAGTTTTCTTCTTTTTATCGTACAATGATAATGACAAGTAAAGTTTGTTTAACCAGTCTAGTCACGTTTTAAAAATATCAAAATATGTTGTAACATGTTTTCTTTAGATTATTGTACGATATGATTTCTTTCGTTCTTTTCACGTCTTGTCAATAAAAGGGTTCATTTTATCTCAAAAAGTACAGTAAAGAAACGTCAATTAAATCTTACCTCTTGAAATAATAAAAATTGTCAAAAGAAAAAAATAGAAAATAGATTTTTAAAAAAATTTGGGTCAAAATGCAGAAGAAAAAAGTCAAATTTGGTTTAAAATTTAATATAATAAACTTTTTATAATGTTGTTCAAAACTTGCGAATTTAATTACACCTTTTTTAAATTGCTTTATTTCTATTTATATTCTCTCTTTCGTTATCTATTATTTAACATTTATAGAATATATTTATTGAAATATCTCGAGTTTAAAATTATGTAAATACTAGCTGTACCGTGCACGCGTTACTGCGCCACCAACTTAAATAATTTTGAAGGAAAGACATTACACAAATATCCAATTAATTTTGGATCATTTTATTGATTTTATTTCCCGTTGTCCAGATGATTCAGTTTATAATCTCATTTCTCGTTGTGGAAGTGACTCATGCGAACGGGTCTCAACGACATGTACTCGAACATTTTTCAGTCTCAATGCTCGTTGTTCGTATAATTCTCAGGCTCGTATGCTCTTTTCTTCCGTGCTTGACACATAGTTTACAATTCAATTCATTTTGAGTAATTTGCAGTGGGGCCACCTGTTGGAAATTGGTTATACCTACTCTGAAACCTTCGTCGGCTCATGCGCAACAACTTTGCTAAAGACCATAACATGATCAAATGCACAGTTTAGTATTCTATACTAATATGACATACAGTCAAATATTCATTTTTATATACATACTAGCTAACACCCGGTGTGCTTCGAGATTAAATACATATCTCGTGGTGCAACTGGATCGTCCACCATCAAAATTGCTGCGTCATCCATTGTTGGGGCATTGTATCGTCCTTGGTGTTGTCCAGCTGGAGTTCTATCAGCATGAATTGCGATTATGTTGTCATCTGAACTTAATCGTGGGTCATCTTTGGCTTGCTTGAAGATCCTTACCAATTCGTTGATTTCATGAAACATCACTTGTAAATCGGCAACAATCCATTGTTTTGTGTCAGGGTTATAATGCTGGCGGTGGTGCTCCTGGCCATTGTTGTCCGCTTCTCCCATGAATTAAATTTGTAAGAACTTAGGAGCTTAATTTGGAATTGGCAACAATGATCCCATTTTATGGTAAATTTAACCTTGAACATGAAACGTTGGCATAAAGTTGTCTCGAATTACTTTGGTCGCACCAAAATATGTCATTTTGAAGCACGAATTATATTTTCTTATATTATTAAGAAAATGTTGTGAATCCACACTAGTTCCTAAATGAAAAAAATATTTTTTTATTAATATTTTGTTAACTTAAAAAAGTATATATTTCGAAAAACTTACCTGAAATCAGCGATTGTAATGGTTCTGGAAGTGGAAGTAAATCAGACAAAACGATTTTACCATTAGAGCAACACATTCCAAGTGTTTCATTTTTGTATCTGAGTGCATTGCAATATTGGCAAAACTTCATTCATTTCACCAATTGCCACTAATTCGTCTTCGGTATAATCTATATCAGATCTGTAGTTAAATGCAATACCTGAGTATCCATGAAAAACATTACGATGACTCACCACTATTCGATTACGATTTTGTTCTCGACGCAAATCATACCGCTCTATACTCTCTGCTGCTCTTCTTGTTGATGTTCGAATCCGCTGACTTTCTACTCGTGATTCATGTTGGACTTCTGTTTCATTAGCTCGTGATGTTGTGGTATGATTTCGCTGGCTTTGTAGCCGACCTTCATGTTCCAACGGTGTCTCGGTAGCCCATGCGGTTGTCGCATGTTTGGAAAACCTTCCAGACGTCTTTCACGCTCTGAAGGCGTTTCTGTGGCTCGTGATGCTTCGGTACGATTTCGCTGGCTTTGTAGCCGACCTTCATGTTCCAACGATGTCTCGGTAGCTCGTGCGGTTGTGGCATGTTGTCGAAGACCTTCAAGACGTCTTCCGCGTTCTGACGGAGTTTCAGAAGCTCGTCCTAAAGAGGTAAGATTTGGTTGACATTTAAGGCGCTCTTGGCGTTCTGAAGGCGTTTCAGTAGGTCTTGATGTTGTGGCACGTTGTGATAGCGTTTCGGCGCCTCTAGAGGTCGAAGCTCGACTTTTTCAGTCCTGAGGCGACTTTCATACTCTTCCGGACTTTCATTTGCTCTCTGGGATTGCAAACGCAATGCATTTTTGGTGCTTAGGAAAGAGATGCTTTTTTAGGGGCATTTTTATAAATTGTTACAAAATAAATGTTATTCAAATAACGTTTAACTTGTTTAGAATCAAAGATTCATCCGAATTCCAAAACCGAATGCGTGTTATATTCATTTCTTTATATTTTAACTAATAAGAAATCGGTTCAGGTCCAAAAACTTTAAAAAAATTAAGGTTATTTAAATTCGACAAATAATTGTGTTTGTATCGGTCACAGGTAATTTTTTTTTTATTGATGAGTTTTGCAACTACTTATTTTATTTGGAAAAAATATTGACAGTTTACATTTTATTACTTAGGTAATTAAAAGTAATGAATGAAAGTATTACTGCCTATTGTTACATGCCCATTCAACGCCCAATAAAGTGCTGATTATAAAATTTTCCTAATGTATTTTTTAAGATATGCAACAAATAAATAATATTTTTATTAATTACCCATTTTTAGAAGTAAACAATAATATAACTATTACATATGTAAGTTAAGTCCTTCAGACGTTCCGTTAAAAAAAAAAAGAGATTTTTGAAAATTTAGTTTTAATTAATTTTTATTTTACGTCTATTGGTTTCGCCGCACAATTACAAACTAATTTTACAAAGTCTTTAGGTGCAGTTAAACTGCCAATAATAATTAATAAAAAACAAAATTCAACAATAAAAAATATGCAAGCTGGTTACTCGTGCTGCGTAATCCGATATTCAAATTTATACAATTAAAAGAAAAGAATTTAAAAGAATTAATTTAAAATTAACTTTAAAAGAACAAAATAAGCAAGATTACGCAATTATAATATAAAAAATAAAAAACAAGTTAATAAATTTAAAATAAAAATTAATTCCCGTGAGAATCTGCTATATCAGTAGGTAGTTGTGCGGCACATGTTAACTCCTCCCCCTTCAAAGGTCTGCCTTTCGCAGATGTAGCTGTAGTCGAGGCTTCGGGACTTATGTTCAAAGCTGGAAACTTCACTTTTTTGTTTATCTTTTGCCAAACCCAGTAACATATGAGTAAGAGCAGAGCGAAAGTAGTAGCGTTAATTGTAAAGGATATCGCATTCTTCATGGTAAGGGCTTTTAAGTGATGAATATTTTGTATGCTCAGTTCATGCATATAACTAACGTCTATCTTCTCAGTGCTATTGGTAATATTCGTCAACACTGGCGGCTGTACCATCGCATGTGAATTTACTTTAGATGTAAAGGTTCGTTCACCAATATTAATAGTTTCATCAACAAGCCGAATGATGTAGGTGCCTGACAGCATTGTAGATTCATTCTTCTGCACCAATGTTCCATTGAAATTGGTTACATAAATTATGTCGGCTTTCAAAGCTTCAATTATTGAGTTCTTATTGGTTCGGTAGGCACAAGTTGCTTCTCCTCCCCGCAAAAGTATTGCCATGCAGCTGTTGTCATCAAGTCGAGTAACTGAAGTATCTTTGCAGGTGGTGGAATTGCCAATTTTGAAGCAATCCCCAGCTAATCCATAGATCGTAGCACTTTATTGTATTCAATATCGAATTGTTTGTTCTTGTAAATAGCAGCTTTTGTAACTAGCACATTATACTGCATACGCCCCACTTTAGGCATAGACAGAACAGTATAAGAGTGTTGATCCATTGCAGTAAATTGAAGGTGAGCTAAATTCAATTGCCTGTACCTCATTTGCGTAAGGTAATGAATCTATTTCTACTAGCAAACGAGATATTTCTTCTTTAGCTAACAGGTTTGTGTTTGTTATACCATTCCTCGCCATTTGGACAGCTCTAACTATTTCGTTGATGTCGTCTCTGATCAATAAAGCTCGTATTTTTCCAATACTTCGGTTGTTGCAGCAAAAAGGTGTTGATTGATTTTATATTGATGATTATTGTTCTCAATTATATCATTGGTACTGTGTAGAATCTTGTCCCAATCTGTTGCATCTGGGTTACCCGCAACCCATTTCCATGCGCTACCGATCCAGTTAATTGAGCGTGATCTTCGGTTACTTTTACCTTTGAGCATATTTATTCTCTCTGAGGTAGTGTTCAGATGATAGCTAATTAAACCTCTATAATAACCGTTAGGAAAATTCTCCGTTAAAGCCCAAACGCTATCTACTAAGCACTCGAGCTGGGTGAGGTTAATGGTATGCACCAGTTTGAATTGCCCGACAAGTATCCAGCCATTTCCATCCTGAAGAGATACGATCGGTGCCTCATAACGGAATAAACTGAATCCATGGACAGCGCACAGCAGCCCAAGTGATCTATTTTCAGGGAGAGAGAGAGGAAGAAAAAAAACGCAAAAAGGGAAGGATGCTCTTACAATATAATGATGTAGTATGATATGGGATGAGAGATGTAGTGGGGATGATTGTGAAATGGACTTCTCTTTTTTTATTTTAAGTAAGTATATTGAGGGCGGAAATCCCTATTTTTCCGTTCTAAACGTGCTTTTAAGTAGCCATTTACTCTTGAAGTGCCGCCATTGCGCCTTTAAGCCTGTACGCAAATTGTTCTAGCACGACGCTAGCAAATGACTTTACTTAAGATAATTTAGTTTATTTTTGTTTCAATTTGATTTTTGTTTCTTAAAAAAATTTCTTCTTTTTCTGTATTTCTTAACTTTTTTATTTAAAAAAAAATTGTTATTTTTTTATTTTTTTTTATTTTAACATTGCGCTTCTCTCGAACTTACCATGGGGGAATCGTATGATTCCTTTTTAGTAGTGAGCAGGCAGGCCCCCCACAACCTACTAAGGTACGATCTATCCCACATACAGGCCGGCTCTTGTTAATTGCGCAAGTCAATCTTAAACATTAAATTGTATGGAAATTTTCTTTTATAATTTTATTCGTATTTTATTTTATGATATTCTATCATAATAAAAAAAAAATCATATATTATTATTATTTAATATTATTATATTATATTTTTTCTCTTAGTGATTAGCTAAGATTCTTAATATGGGTCTTGTGGACCCTCTTACCACTCATAGTGGTTACAGTGACTTTACCGTCTTTTGGACAATTTCTTTTCTGTACAAGTGCTTTTGTTTGCCCTTGATTTGTTTATCCATTACAAAAATTGTATCCCCTCTTTTATATTTTCGAGGCGGTTTTTTCTTAAATTATGAGTTTTATTACGCAGGGCCTGCACACGTTTTAATTCTTGGAAGCTTGTTCTGGTTATTCTATTAAAAAATATTTCACTTGGTTTCTTTTTTGTTACAGAGTGAATGCTATTGTTGTAGCGGTCAACTGCCACATACAAAAGTTCTTTTAATGTGAGGTCCCTATGCTGCATTCTAAGGCAGCGATATATTTCAAGTAAAGTAGAGTGAAACCGCTCCACTTGTCCGTTAACCTCACTACGCTGAGACGGTGTGCGGTACACCTTGATTCTTAATAACTTTAAGTAATTTTGAACAAATAGTGTTGTTTTTGTTTTCCAATTTACTTATAAAACTCGAAGCATAAACAATGGTTGTTAAATTTTTATATAAAGTTTGACAACCCTACAGATTCAAATTCAAAAACACTCGAATTATGATTTTTTTTAATTACAGATATCTTTGGAATCCACACAGAGATCTGCAATGAATAATTTTTTCGCTACTCATAAGCACTCATGAAATTTTGAGTATGAGTGAGTCAACAGTATTGAAATTCAACTACGCGGATTCTTTCGTACTCCATGCAACATTGATTTATAAGTACAGGTTGCAATGAGTATGAATACAACGTTGACATGAATAACATAACATTCGAAATATCTTTGATTCATACGCGTACTCATTCAGATTCATAAATTTACTCATAAATGATTCGAGTGATTCGAATCATTCATAAAAATTTACAGTCTTAGTTGTTGTTGCATTTACAAAGAAAGAAGAAAGAAAAAGACAAAGACAGGAAGCAAAGCAAACACACTACCTTCTAGTGAGTATTGTAGTGTTCGTACACGAATCATACTTATTTTGTAATTCTTGTAAATATTGAGTAAAGGAGAGTCAAAATCAACAACATCATGCGTATTGTTAAGTATAAGTACGATGAGTACTACAAACTTTGAATATGAGTAGTATGGGTATGATATTGAAATGAGTATGAATGCGTATAAGTATCAGAAATTATGAATATAATTCGAATCTACTCATCTTTTTGAATACTCATGGTGTGGATGTCTGTTTTATTTTATTTTAAATAGACGTGGACATACATTTAAGAGGTCACAGAGCTAACGAAAGGAAAACACAAAAAGAAATTAATATTTCCTTTTTATCTCTATATTGGTCACTTGCCATTCAATGTAAAAATACTCCAAATGACATTTAAATATTTGAATTTAAGAATGAATCAGAGATCAAAGTGGAATAAGGTCATTAAAAGAGACCAACCTTCTTGCTAATGTACAGAAACATTTGGTTACATGGCTGCTTGACTTCTGTTATCGAATTTTTTATATATTTCTCCATTTAAATTTTATTCTTTTTATTATTTCAAACGCCAACCAGTATGGCTGGGTGTTTCTGAGATTTCAATGGAACGTAAAAGTGAAAATTCAATATTCTAATGGATGAAATTGATGACATCATTTGCACGAAATTGAGAAAATTTGTCCATTATACTTACGTACATCGAAAATAGATGAAGAGAAAGAACAAACGAGGTTAAATGGAATGGAAAGAGAATGAATAATAAATTTTCACAGTAGAAAAATTATTCCAACTGATGTAAAATCAATAATTGCATTTGTATTTGTTACAAAGGAGCACAAATTTATATGTAGAAAAAAGTATACTAAAACATTTGGGCAATTCACACAAGCCTTTGTATCGTTGCATTCATTGTATTGTTGCACGAATATACAGCAGTGTATACTTGTTGTTGATAATTTTCATATACAAATCAGATAAACTTATACACATCTTTTTCATATGTTTTTGTATGTTGTATTGGTTTCGTGCTATCAGTTTATGTAAATTCCAGTCTTCAAGAAGAAGAATAAAATTAAAAAATATTTTCTATGTAACGTGAGTCAACAAATAACATTTCAAAATTATAATTGTTCTCACGGATGTTTAATTAATTTATTTTTTTCCGTAATATTTTTCATTTTGTTGCTGGAACATCAAATTCTGAATACTGGTCTTCTTCTTCCTATCACTTTTTGACGTTTGGAATTTAAAATACACAATACAGCATAGCATTGAGCGTTCACAAACAGAAAGTGTATATAATACAATATACACTATGCAAAGTCGTGTGAATTGACCAATTGTTTTATATCAGAAAGTAATAGAAGTCTAAATGGAAAGTAGGTCGTAATATTGAAATTTGTCAAAAACGCCTAAAAACGTATATTGATGTTAATGCAAATATGCTTAACAAAATATATATGATAACCTTTGTTATGTTGAACTAAAAAGCGCCTTAAGCAGTTGTTGCATATGTTGAAATCCCGCGTTTTCGAAAGATCTCGGCCTGCACCCCCACGTAGACAACAACGTGTGTTGGCTGAATTGGCTCAGAAGTTGACAACTGCTTCTAATTTTCATTGAAAAATTATCTTCCGTGGCGCGTCAAATTTCTGGATGAATTGATACGAGAATAAATATATTTATAGAATTTGGGACAATATATAATTTATATAAGTTTCAAGAGAGTGTAATTCATACCAAATGCGTCACAGTTTGGTGTGTATTTTAGGCAGATGGACGTTTGAAAGATTTTATGTTCCACACCAGAGATCAGCAATGAATAATTTTTTCGCTACACATAAGCACTCATGAAATTTTGAATATAAGTGAGTCAACAATATTAAAATTTATCTACTCTGATTCATTCGTGAAGTCGTCGTAGTCCAGTAGGTAGTGTGTTCGCTTATTAGACGTAAAGCGCGGGTTCGAGCCCCAGATCAGACATCAAAAAGAAATTTGAAAAAAAAATTATTTCTTCGGCGACTACCCCTCAGTAGATTTCTGGCAAAAACTCTGAGAGCAAATAAAGCAGCCATGGAAAAGTTTCCCAAAATCTGTCGTTCGGAGCGTACGTTAAACTGCAGGTCCCGCCACTCAAGCATAAAATTAAGGCACATGACTTGAGTGGTGTGAGAAGCTAGGCCGTAATCCTGACTGAAGGGTTGTAATGGCCAATTACGTATGTATGTATGTATGATGCATACGTACTCACTACAACATTGATTTATAAGTACAGGTTGCAATGAGTATGAGCACAACTTTGACATCGAACTCATACCATTCGAAATATGTTTGATTCATATGCCTACTGATTCAGATTCATAACTTTAGAAAAATACTTAGAATACTCATAAATGATTAGAGTGATTCGAATCATTCATCAAAATTTACAAAATTTCTTAGTTGTTGTTGCATTTACAAAAAAGACAGGAATCAAAGCAAATGCATAACCCTCTAGTCAGTGTGCATAACCCTCTTGTGATTCTTGTAAATATTGCGCTATGGAAAGTCGAAATCAACAACATCATGCGTATTGTTAAGTATGAGTATGATGAGTACTTCAAAATTTGAATGTGAGTAGTATGAGTATGATATTAAAATAAGTATGATTGCGTATAAGTATCAGAAATTCGAGTCTACTCATCCTTTTGAATACTCATTGCTGATTTCTGTTCTACGCATAACAGTTTTCGTAGGTCTTTCAAACTGTTAGAAAATATCGATTATATATCTCACAAACACTGTATTTGTTTAAATTTAAAGAAAAGTTACGATATTGTCATAATTGATTTCCCATTCTTTTATGTAAAGTGGGAAATTTAAAAGTTTAAATTTAAGAATGCAATGAAATAAGAACGGTTTGAATATTCCCATTTTTATTTCTTTGTTGTCAAATACAATTGTACCGCGGTTGTCCTCACAATACCTCATTCGATCGGACCAATTATTGTGTACTTTTTCAAGTCTATGCAATTTTTCAATTGCATCACGAATGTTGGCCTTCAAATACTCAATTGTTCCTGGTTCGTAAACATAACACAGTAAATTGTCCAACGGTGTTGAATCGAAACATCTTGGCGGCCAATTGATATTACCATTTGTGCTAATTAAACGGCCATGAAACGTTTGACGCAATAAATCGAATGTGGCATGAAATGTGTGGCAAGGTGCACCATCCTATTGAAACCAAACATAGTTGAAATCAGTATCGTGAAGAGTGGGTACAAATAAATCGGTTATCATGGTAGGATAGAAGTTTCCATTGAACGTAATGGTTGCGTCGTCCTTTTTTCAAAGCCGCACTCGTTATGAGTACATTGGCGTCTGTAAGACCACGCTGGGTTTTCTGAGCCCCAAATAAGGCAATTTTGCTTAATAAAAAGTTTTCCAAAAAGTTTTTTTTTGCAAATTCCTACAAATTGTCTTTTTTGAAAATAAATTTCCAGTAAATCACGACGTTTCTCAAGAGTAGTAATAACTCAGTCAGTATTGTGTAAAGATGCATTGCGTGTGAAGAAAACAGTCGTGGTTTGAAAATCTCCGCTATACAGATCTAATGCACAAGAATTGTTGCTTACGCAAAGGGTTTGAGCAGAGATGGATAACGAACAAGCAAATTATTGTTGGATTCATTAAGTTGTAAATAGTGGCACACAAAATTGTGCGGACAATAAAGAGTTTAATTGAAACTAAACGTAAATTTATTTTTATGTTGTTTGCAATCAACGAACTCATATTCTAAACGTTTTTAAAAAAGTAAAAACGTAACAGTATATAATGGATTTGCAACAAGTGCATACTTTCTCGTATCAGCATTTTATACATTTGTGGCATTCCAGTAGTAAACAAATATTATTATTTACTATCATATCACGATGTTGTTCACGTAAATTTTTATGTTTGTCGATATATGTTAGTTTTTTATAAAATTTGTATTTGTTTTACGGACCTTTATTTACGTATATGAATTTTTACATTCTCAAAAAAAATACATTTCCACATGAATTGCATATTTGTAGCAAATAAATTAAAAAAACAAAAAATACGAAGAATGTATTTGAACTTTTTTCGAAAGAATTTATTTTTATAAATGCATTGTATACTCTGTTGACAATACAATTCATGAAATTCATACAATTCTGAATTGGTATACGTGGCCACGTGTAATAAGCCAACACACTACCAGCTAGACTAGACATCTTGAATACGACTTCAATCTTTAATCATATACTTGCGAAATATTTCAAAAGACTGTATTATAATATACATACTTATACTAAAGGGTCCGCCAAATAACTTTTTTTTTTAAATGCTCTAAAAAAAATGCTTTTTTATTTGAAAGTACAATCCTTCCGGTTAATAATGGAAAATAATCTCATTCAAATGCCTGCCTCGGCTGGCCATGCAGTAGCCTACACGATCGGTCCAATTTTTAAGCACATTATCGATTGTGTGCAGCTGTATTTCACCAATGGCTTCACGAATATTGTCCTTTAAAGTCAATTGTCTCTGGCTTGTCGGCGTAACACTTATTTTTGACGGCACCCCACAAATAATAGTCCAACGGTGTCAAAACGCAACTCCGAGGTGACCAAACGACATCAGCTCTGCGGCTGATAATGCGATCTTCAAAAACAGGGCGTAAAACATCGAGTGTAGCTTCGGCTGTGTGGCACGTAGCGCCGTCCTGTTGAAACCAAATGTTGCCAATGTCCTCCTCTTCAATTTTTGTGAACAAAAATTCGTTCAACATGGCCCGATAACGATCGCCGTTGACTGTAACGGCCACTCCTTGCTCATTTTCGTAGAAAAATGGCCCAATTATGCCTCTGGACCAAAATCCGCACCAAACTGTGACTCGTTTTGGATGCGTCGGCTTTTCAATGTACGCGTAAGGTTTTTCTGTGCCCCAAATGCGGCAATTTTGCTTGTTTACATACCAGCCAAGATCAAAATGAGCTTCATCTGAAGAGATGATTTTTTTATTGCCAAAATCGGCATCTTCTGTAGGCTACTCGTGTAGGCGACTTTCTCTCAGAAGAATCCTGGTAAAAACTCTGAGAGTAAACAAAACTGTCATGAAAAATGTTCTCAAAAATCTGTCTTTCGAAGTCGACTTTAAACTGTAGGTCCCGCTACTCATGTATAAAATTAACACATACAACATGAGTGGTGCTGAGAAGCCAGGCCGCGATCCTGACTAAAGAGTTGTAATGGGCAATTATTTATGTATGTACTTATATATATACATACATACATATGTGTACATAACTTACTGCGTGGTATACTGTGTTCTCCATACCATAAGAATTATTCGAGTGAAAATGAATCATTGCTAAGTTTATTTAAAAGCAAATATACTTCACGTTCCACTTTTTCATGGTGTTTCCGCATTATTCTTTAGGCGTACTATTTGCCTCTAAAATCGATAACACATTTAGCTACAGTTTCCTATTTTCTTGCTAAAGTTTTCTTTGTTGTATATTTCTTTCCTTTTTGTTTGTTTTAGGACATTTAGCGGTTGAATTGAAATGCAAACAAGGTTGAAATATGTACTCTGAAAATTTCTATTCATTTTTTGCTGTTTTTCCAATTTATTCCTCGTCTATTTGAGTCGAAAATGAAATATGAAAAGAAGAATTATTCTTTGAAGAAAGTTTAGTATTTCGTTCGTTTCTAGCTGCCTTATGGGTCTTTTTTTGTAGCTAAAATGATTTATATATTTAAATTACCTAAAAATAATAATATGTAATAAGTTATTGAAATATTGTAATAAAAGTTAGTATAAATAATTAAAGTTTTTTTATACTTACTATATTAATTTATTTCTGTTTTATTGTAAAACAAAAAATTTTTTAATGTTTTACACAAAACAAGAGAAAAATAAGGAATAATTTCTACTGACTCCTTATTTTAGCACCGCAAAAATGTAGTTACCGGCAAGAAGAACTCAGAGTAAATTAAAAATTCAAAGGCCTAATATATGAAAATGTTATTTCTAATATTTAGTAGGATATCCCTAAAGGTCAAGCACACCATTTAACCTATTTCGCATTGAATTTACCAGTTTTCTGGTGATATTTGCCGCCATGCACTCATGAGCAAGTATTTCGGTTAATTTTTTTTGAGGCTTAGCGACTACGTAACCGTTCTTCCAAATAATCTCTTGGAGTCATATCGGTACTTTGTGCAAGAGTATTAAGGCTGTGGGGATTTTGGTAAGCAAATCACATGTACACATTAGCAGCCGCATGATTGGCTTCATTGGCTTGTTGGAAGTATTGACAATTAGAAATTCTTCATTCTTCCGAAGTTTTGATGAATTTGTTCTTTAGAATGTTTAAATCTAATTCCTCAATAAATTCCAAATTGCCTGGTGACGATACACATTGTAGTACCACTACCATATTAAGCCGTTTTTGAGATCGAGCACTTCTATTCTTTTTTCTCCATATTAAAATACATCCGTATACTCGTATACGAGTTAAAATGATATATTTTGACTCGTCTCAAAAAAAACACAACATTTCAAAATCTAGATTGATTACGAGAATTTTTACCAAAACTTGATTATTTTGAGTCCAATTTTCTCGAGTTCCACAATTATCCCAGATATCCCACTACCACGGTTCGAAAGAGGACCCTCCGGTCTACTATATTGGATATATGTCCCATTTGCCCCATTTTTTAAATTTAAAATTAAATTTTCTAAGTCGATTCCACATAAGTTCTGGGATGAAGTTTGATATTGCTTCATTAGAATCATATGGAAGGTACTCTGAGATAAAATTTTTATAATTTAGATATCTCTTTTTGGACTTGATTTTTTATATACATGTAAAAAGTTAAACAAACAGAAATATTTGCCTCTGTTCACTATTTTACATTACTCAAGATGACTTACTCTGCTAACTCTCAAATTACCTGAACTAAAAATGTTGGCTTGGGTAGTGTGCTAGGCTATTACTATTAGCTAGACGAAGGTATTGCGTTCAATTCCAGTCAGAGACTTTGGTCTGTTACACTACAACGAATATAAGGCAAGTTAGATGGAATTTATAATTGTACTGTAATTAATAAATAAATAAATCAAATAATTTTTATAAATTATTTATACAAATACTGTAAATAAAATAGATATCAATTAAATGAGATATTTTGATTTACAGACACGATAGAAAATCGTTGTTGCATCGTATTGTTACTGGTGATAAAAACTGGATTTATTTTCGTAATTCTAAATGAACAAAATCGGTGGTTAATCTGAGGTAACCATGAGTTTCTGTTGCAAAACTTAGAAAGATCGTTAATATCGATTGGTACCGACAACAAATGAATAAATTGAATCATGCGTTGAACGAAAAACGACCGGAATTGGCCATAAGAGGTAAGTTTGCCACATGACAATGCACCTGCACACAATGCAAAATCGGTTCCGAATACAGGCAGAGACCCACCGTACTCATCTGACATGGCTCATTTCGTCTACTAATAGTTTTCATCGATAGGACACGCATAGGCTCAGCAGCATTTCCATTCCAATGACGAAGTTTACTTCAAAAGACGAACAATTTAATAGGCGTGGAAGCCACAAACAAAAAAAAACTGTGTTGCCAGATATGGACAATACTGTCAATAAAATTGTTTTAAATTTTATTGAAATTAAAAAATTAAAAATTAGTTTTTTAGTTTCCAAAAATCATAGGCGCCATAAAGCAGCACAGGTAGAATGAGTGTCTTGTAGAGTATTAGTTTTGTCGTACGAGAGAGGTCCTGCTACTTAATTGTTTATTGAGACCATAGTAGCACTTGTTGGAAAGAGTGATCCTGCGATTGATATCCAGAGTGGCAACATTTTTGGTGGTAACGGCGGAGTCAAGATCAATAAATTCCTTAACTGTATGTAACATATACTTTGTTTTGCCCTCATTTACTGCTAGACCCATCTTAGTAATAGCACTAAAGGCAGCCAAAACATCCCGCTTGGTACGTCCCATGATGTCAATGTCGTCAATGTACGCAACCAAGTGGAAGCTTTTTTGGAAGATAGTGCCATTGCGATGCACTCCTGCCTTTCGCAGAACACTCTCCATGACGAATTTGAAGAGGTCTGAAACCTCGCACGGTATCAAAAGGTTCGGAGATTTTTATTCTTACCTTAGCGGAGCTGCAGGAATTGCTCAAAGTCATTCTGCATAGCCTTACCAGCGTCGCAGGTATGCCGAGCTCAGACATTGCGCAAAAATACGATCCCTTATGGAGCTATCGAAGGCTGCCTTATAGTCGACAAAAACATGGTGTGTCGACTACGTTTTCGTGGGTCTTTTCCAGGATTTGGCCTATTGTAAAGATGTGGTCGATGGTGGACTTGCCAGGTCTAAAGCCGTACCGATAAAGTCCAATCAGTGTTTTGACGAGTGGCTTCAGTCGTTCACATAACTCGACTGTAAGAACCTTAAGTGCGGTAGGGAGAAGGCTTATACCCCTGTAGTTGGCGCATACCGTAAGGTCGCTCTTTTTATCCCATAAAATATATATTCTTTGTAATTTGGATATCAAGACAACTTTCACTGTGCGTCCTTAGATGTGTTTTGGGTTCGATTTTTTAATATTTTTTTAAGATCGCCTTTTTTTCTAAAAGATGACACGACATTTGTTTCTAATTGCGCCACTCTATCAAAACTTGGGGATACCCTTTCTAACTGCATATAATACAATTTTATTTTCCCATTGTTCTTCTAGTTTTATAGTTCAGTTTCAATTAGAGTGTTATAAATTAAGTGAATTTTTTATTGTTTTTTATTGTTTTTTAAATGTTTACTTTGTTCAATATTCGTTTTAAAAAGTAGCATTGTCGTAAACCGGGAACTTATATTCGATCTTTATATGGTTTGCTATAAAAAATTATAATTCACTTTGCGTCGTTTTTTTTTTGGAACGTGACCATGACGCAAAGTGAGGTATGGGTTTGTACAACTTTGAATTTTTAAATTTTATTACTAAGTACTGTCACGAAAATGCTGCACTAACAACAAGCAATGTGAAAACAATGAAGTCGCGATAGAGTTCTCGAGAAGGCGAGACGCGAACGTTCTACGTCAAGAACGTTGATCAGACTGTTTGCGTGAGCATATAAAAAGGCAAGACAAAGCAGGCGACGAGTAGTAAGAATTCAGTCAATCTTGTGTAAAGAGAACGGTCGTGGTTTGAAGATCGCCGTTGAAAAGATCTGCGTTGTATGCAAAGAAGAATATCGAACAATCAATCATTGTTGTATTTGTCAAGTGTGAACAGTGGACATAAAGTAGTACGAACAATAAAGAACTTAATTGAAACTTAACACAAATTTATTTTTATTTTGTTTGTAATCAACGAACTCATATTTTAAATGTTGTTAAAAAGGTAGAAACGTAACAATACGATAAAAATTTAAAAAAAAGAATTCGCAAATTGACCGCTTTATACCAAGTAATAATACATGATGATTAAAACAAAACTAGATTTTTTAGCTGAATTTCGACATCTAAAGAATGTAGAAATGGTTAGCCTTCTTAGACAGTGCATCAGTAAATTTGTACCGATCTTTCATTATTTTTCATTTTGAAATTTCCAAATTCAAATTAGTAGCACAAACAGGTCATATGATATCTCGTCAATGCAGTCTGTTTAATGTATTCAAGATTTATTATTCATATAATAAAGAAAAGTCATAGTCTAGTACATTACTTATTAGACGAGAGATTGTGTTTCAAACCCCAATCCAGACATTTTAAATAATATGAAATATAAAAGAAATATTTCTTCAGTGAATTTCTTTCAGCAGCCTTCGACCAAAAATTGTGAGAATAATTAAAAGAGCAATGAAAAGTTTCTTAAAAATTTTCCCGCCACCCTTGAATAAACACCGGCATTATAGATGTTGTGAGAACTTGGTCGTAATCCCGACTGAAGGATTGTAATTTTCAAATAGTTAAGTAATATTGAAAAAAGAATTTCTATTCGTTGTGATGAAAGAATTTCATATACAACAAACCATATACGGATCGGAGATCAGCAATGAGTATTCAAAAAGATGAGTAGATTCGAATCAAACTCATAATGTCTGATACTTATACGCATTCATACTTATTTTAATATCATACTCATACCACTCATATTCAAAGTTTGAAGTACTCATACTTAACAATACGCATGATGTTGTTGATTTCGACTCTCCTCTACTCAGCATTTATAAGAATCACAAAATAATTATGAATCGCATATGAAGACTACAATACTCACTGGAAGGGTGTGTGTTTGCTTTGCTTGCTGTCTTTGTCTTTTTCTTTCTTCTCTTTTCGTAAATGCAACAACAACTAAGACTGTAACGTTTTGATGAATGATTCGAATCACTCGAATCTCTGATACGCATTGACCTACCATGTAAACTTTAAACTTTACATACATGTATATATACTTACATATAGACACGCGGAGAAAGCGTGTCAAGTGAAATTATGCAAATAAAAATACGTCTTTATAGTTCCGATGTTACTTGTAAAATATTTTCTTTTTATTAAAATTTATTTTTTCTCATATTTTAAAATATAAATACAGTTATTGTTCTTATCATAATATAAAAATATAGTATAGGAGCTAACGAAGTATAATAATTAATATGATATTTAATATGTTATAATAGTTAGAATGGTATAACTAGTACAATAAGCGAAATATAATGTCATATGATATCATATGTATCATTTTCCTTCATCAAAACTTTATATAATTAAAATATTAAAATTTTCTTTTTTCTCATTTGTATTCTTAATTCAGTTTCCATTTTTACACAAATAACCTTAACGATTTTGATTTAAATAATAATTATTACAATATTATTAATTAATTATAACAATATTAATTATTACAACATTAATATTACTTATTTAATATTATTTAAATTTGATAGATGTTATAAAAATTTAATATTTTATTGATCTTATTTGACTTAATTCTTTTTTTCAATTTCTGTTTTTTTTTGTTTTTCTTTTATTAAAAACTGGATTAGTTAGTTTATTAAATTACGTATTCAAATTTATTGCTGAAATTTCTTTTCTCTCAGTTGAGCTCTATAAATTTTAGAAAATTAAAAAAAAACTTTACATAAAGTGATTTCCACTTATTTCGAAATTTCTTATTGTTTTATATTTAGGGACAGGCTTTTCAACTCTTTTATTCTGTACGTAAAAAGTTTCAAAATCATCTATCTTTCACCTGTCTGTTTATCTTTTCAGTTTGTTAACTTTGTCCAGAACTGCGTAAGTTCTTTGCAAATTAACTTATCCCCTCAATAGAAAAGAAATTATTTAAAATATCTATCAAGCACTTTGGCTAAGTAATACGTATAGTGCTATTTGAGTATTCTTAGGATCAGTATAAAAATTCTTAAATATTCGTTTAATGTACAGTGAATGCTTTCAACGTCTGCATTTTCCGTTATAAAATACATATTGGTACCACAATAATGCGCAATAATGCTATCCTAAAAAAATTGTCTAATAACTGCAGTCTTCAATTTATTGTCAGTTACGCTCAATTTCGCTTTACCTATATAGTTAATTCCCACTTTTATTCTCAACTCCTGTCCTATCACTATAATCTGATTATGCATCTAAAACTTATCCTTTAAAAAGATTTAGTGGATACTCAATCATTGCAATGAAATCAGAACTGCTATACCATCTTAAGGAAAATCTTCATTCATATGTTTTTATAAAACCTTTGCTATCAATATCCTTATTTTCGTTCCCGCATTGACTGTGTACATTGATGTGAGTCTACACAAAGCATTAGCAATAAACTAATATTGAAAGCAAAATATTCATTATATAAGATATAATTTGAACAAACCAAAATATTCTCAATATTATCGCCATATCCGAAATATCCATAAAATTACGTAAATACAATACCAACACAGGGAAATATTTATCAACCTAGAAGAAATTTTAACCATTCTGTAAGACTACTTAATAGTAATAATTTTGAGTCAAATTTTGGTAATCATAATCGTAATTTTTCCTTCCGAAATTCCCAAACAAACCGTGAAAAATTTTCAGATTATAAAACTAACCAACAACGTCTCGATAACTTTTCTCAACAAAAAAACTGGAGGTAATCACAGCCGCCACCAGAACCAATGGATACCTGCAGTGGTTTTTCTAAATTTGGAAGGGCTACTAATATTTTTAAGGCAATTTAGTAAAATAACTAGCAGGAACGAAATGAATAATGTAAATGAGTTTAGGAGTCCTCAAAATGAGAACCCAATTCCATGTCTTAATCGTGCCAATTAAACAAATCTAGACCAATATGAAAATTATAATATTGACGACCAGCAGGATTTTCGGCAATTAGCCTCAAACAACAATCGGCATATATAGATTGTAATAAGCAAGGTAGTGTTTTACCGTATATCAACAATAACTCTCCATCTTTCATTAACCCAAAATTTATAAATCCTTTAGATAACGATAAGTAATCCAATCAGTATATCCATAACTTTACATAAATATACAATTTTACAATACATTGTAATGTAAGTTAGCAATAGTAGCGACACTAGGTTTAGGTCGGAGTGGTAGCTGTGATATCACAAAGCTCACTTGAGCACGCATAGCGGCCCTTTGTTACGCCATGGGTAAACTCAGTCCCTGTACTGACCAAGTTCCACCAAAATCAGGGAAAAGGATGAAGTTGGTCAGCTCAAGGGCTGCACAGTAGCTAACAAAATAAGTTCAGCAGTGTCAGCGTAATTTGTAATTTCAATAATCTCCAATCATTTTTGCGTACAGTATCGAATTACAATTAAAGTCAGCGACAGTAGCGGCACTGCTGATAACAGAAGTTCAGCAGTGTCAGCCTAATTTGTAATTTCAATAACTTCCAATCATTTTTGCGTACACACCAATAATTGCTTAATAAAAACGTATCGAATTACGATTAAAGAATATTTGCCAGCAAAGCGTCTCCATGACCACACATGTAGATACAACGTGATCCTTATAGCTTTCGCGCTGAAGTTGTGAATGGATTTGGGGCAGTCTTGGTCTGATACTTGCGTCGTTCGTAGTTTGAGATTGAATTAATTATTTTATTGTGAAATATTAAATTGATTGTTAAATGAATTATTATCAAATATTATATTAATTGTTAAAGTAATATCGTGAAATAAATTATTAGAAATTTAAAGTTTAAAAAGGTAAATCAAGTTTGGTCATTTCCTACGGTGCAGTGTTGAGCACTTTAAAAATTAATTTTTTTTTGAAAAACATCGATTGAGAAACTCTAACTGGAACCCGAGCGGGGATCCACTTACATAAAACGGTGGTATCCTTTATAATATAAAAAAATAAAACATTCTGCGATCTGCAAGGAGCACTCCAGAACTAATAATTTAATCAAAAATAATAACCAAATAAAAAACACAAAAAATGAAAAGTTCTGCGATTTCCAAGGAGCACTCCAGAATTAATACCCCAATCAAGAAATAAAACAGCCCCTCCTTCGATAACCTGATACTCCTAGTGAGAAAAGTCCACAGAAGGATATCAGACCGAAAGTGAAGCAATCCGTTCCCAAGTAAATTTCCGTGATCATAAAAACGGAATAATAAAAAGGCCCAAAACGGACCTTCCGCTATGGAAAAAGGGTTTCCCAGTTGATCGGGTCGCGCGGCCAAGCTCGGCATAATTATTTTTTTTTTATATATAAGTTAACAGCATATAAATTCATACCCTGTTAAATTATAATTAAAAACAAAATGCACTGTCAACACCGATAACTTCCGGCACGTGTAGCCAAATTATAATGCACTTTTTCCCACAAAAGCAAAAGTGCAGAATAACCATTCTTTCCAGTAAACAACATTCTGATAGCACCGACAACTTCCGGCACGTGTAGCCAAATTATGTTAAATACACTTAGAACAGAAGCAGACGGAATTCCAAGAATTGGATCATGCCACTATTGGCATTGCAGCACAAGCAGCCGAATTTCCGATTAACTGGATTACGCCACTGTTGATATTGCAATCCATAATTAGTATATAAGTTAATTCAGTTTATTAAGTTTAGTTTAGTTTTTGTTAATAAACTCGTTGCGCAAAGTCGAAACTGAAATATAAATAAATAAAGAAATAAAAGAAGAACTAAAAATTCTTTTTTTAATGTATTCAAATTAAGAATACTCTAACTGGCGCCCGAGCAAAAGGATAAAAAAGAAATCCTGAAAAAAAACAAGTAAGGATAAAAAAGAAATCCTGAAAAAACCAAGTAAGGATATATGAAAAGGTATATCCTCCAAGAAAAAAGCTCCGTAGTAGCCTAAAGAAAAAAGAGTAAAAAAAGGTAAACCGGGGGCATGATGTGCCAGCCTTTTCCTGTAAAAATGATAAGAATAAACATTTTTTTGAAAAATTAAAAAAGCGAAAAGCATTAACTTAAGTGTTAAAACTGTTTGTAAACCAAATCAAGTGAGAAATAAACAAAGGGTGAAAAGTGAAAAAAAAGAAACTAATTTAAATTAAGTGAACAAACAAATTATAAAAGAACATCTTATATATAAAAATGAATGTGTGTTTGATTGTATGTTTGTATGTTTGTATGTTTGAAGTTTATAGACGACTAAACGACTGAACCGATTTTCTTGAAATTTTCACAGTATCTTCCTGTATGTCTGGAAGGAGTTATAGGCTACTTTTTATGTTGATATTCCAAATGAGCGAGGGGCCATGCCCATGTATACTACATACTACATACTTAATATTTAATTGAATTTGAAATATATTACTCATACGCATAGTTACCCCTAAAGTATGCTATGATTCCTGATGTATAAAACCAAAGAAAATAAAGTATAAAGAATGTGAATTTTGGTATATTTTGGAATATTTTTCAATTGTATATAAAAATGAAAGTTTGTTTGTATGTAACTTATAGAATCGTAAACTGTGTATTTGATCATGTTATGATCTTTAGCAAAGTTGTTGCGCATGAGCCGACGAAGGTTTCTAAGTTGACCAATTTCCGACAGGTGGCGCCACTGAAAATTACTAAAAATAAATTAAATCGTTAACTATGCATTCTTTAACAAAGTTGTTGTCCGGAGATTTCTAAGTTGGTACGATTAATTTCCGATAGATATCGCCGCGTAAAATTATTCAGAATGAATGACAAGCAATTGGTTGACCTACACCTCAAGCATGGAAGAAAAAGGAATTACGAGCCTCAGAATCAGACGAGCAACGAACATTGAGACCGGAAAATCTTCGAGTATTCTCAGGCCCGTTCGTCTGAATCATCTGGACAGCGGGAAATAATATCAATAAAATGATTCAAAACTAATTGGATATTCGTGTAATGTCTTTCCTTCAAATTTACTTTAGTTGGTGGCGCAGAAACACGCGCAGGGTACAGCTAGTTATAAATAAAAAGCAGTACCAAAAAAATGAGTACCAGCGGTCAACTACAGTCAACTACAGTCAACTACAGTCAACTTCATTTACAATAGCAAGATAGTTTTTATATTTTGTATAATTTTATAATTATTATTTTATAACATTGTTATTATTACTTTTATATCATTTTTATAATTTTTCTTCTTTTCGGTAAAATTCTTTTTTCTCAAATAACATAATTATAATTCATGGTATAAATAATTTAAAAAAAAGGAGCACAATGTCAAACCCAAATAATCTGATTCGGCCTCCCGTAATTCTTGCAAATCCTCCACAAAACGTTCAAATGAACATGGAGCACCTAACAGCATTTATTTCAAATTTAGTCACAGACATTTTCAGACGGCAAAGACCGTGGTCCAAGCGGCGTTAAGTCCTAGTACGAGTAGATAGAACGATAGGGACCAACAGATTGGAGAACGGCATAGGAATAATCTAAATGACATGGACAAGATTCCAGATGTAGTGAAATGTTTGAAAGAATTCTCAGGTCAGCCGGGGGAATATAATTCATGGAAGAAAAGCGTAGATAGAATTTTGTTAATATATGAACCATTTAAGGGAACGCCAAAATACTATGGCATTCTCAGGGTAATTAGAAACAAAATCATAGGCAACGCGGATATAGCACTGGAGTCTTATAATACTCCATTAAATTTGCAAGCTATTTCACAGTGCCTAACCGTTCACTATGGCGTCAAGCGAGACTTGTCAACTTTAGAATATCAATTGACAACTTTGGTGCAGGGCAACCAAAGCATTCAAGATTTCTATCAGAGGGTATACACCCACCTCTCGCTTTTACTAAATAAGATAGGATGCGAACAAATGGGTAACGATTCACTTAATATAATATATACCTTTATAAGGGGTCTAAATGGCGACTTGCCACGGCTTCTAGGAATGAAGGAACCGGTGGACTTACCACAAGCGCTCCGCCTCTGTCTTAAGCTTCAAAATCAGAATTTTCGTGCAAACCATGTTTATAACACAAGAGGAATTGCACCACCACAGCTTCCTCCACGACAGAACTTTGAAAGAAAACAGAAATTCTACCCTCATTTAGCCCACATACCGCATAATAATCGACCAACTCGGCAATTTTTTCAGCAAAATAATCCACAGAAGCCACCTAAGCCCCAACCTCGTCCAGAACCTATGGACGTAGATCAAAGTATGCATTCTCGGCATATTAATTACATTAACAGACCCCACCGAAATCACTTGCAAGGGAAAAGACCTGGTTCAATCTCGTACCCTCAACAAAAGAAGTTACAAAGAACCTTCCACATTGATACTGAGCAAGTACAATCGGAAACACCCGACAAAGAATATATTGAGCCAAAAGACATTTATTTTTTAGCCTAATTAGCTATTCGTTGCCGTACTTTGAGGTTAAAACGGATCTTAGATTTTTGATAGACACAGGATCGAGCAAAAATTATCTCCAGCCACGTCTGGCAAAGAAAAAAATTAAAAATAAAGCATCATTCTACGCAAAATCAGTCGTAGGAGATATTAAAATAACTGAACATACAATGGTAAAACTTTTTAACTTAGAACAAAAAATTAAATTATTTTTAATGCCTTCCCTTAAGACCTTTGACGGTATCCTCGGGAATGATACCATTAGGGAATTAAAAGTCGTAATTCATACAGGCGACAACTATATGATATTGGGAAATGGGAAACAAATAGGTATTAAGCAACTTTCTTCCGCAACGGTAAATAATTTAAATATAAATAAGGCATCCCCTCAACAAAAGGTGAATATGAACACTATTACAAAAAAATTCCCTACATTGTTCATGGAACCTAATGAAAAATTAACATATACCACAAAAGTTGTGGACGAAATTAGAACCACATCAAGCACTCCAGTATATACTAAATCTTATCCTTATCCCGCATCCTTGAGATCTGAAGTAGAGAAACAAGTAACAACACTCATAAACGATGGAATCATACGACCATCTAGGTCCCCATACAATTCACCGGTGTGGATCGTGCCCAAAAAGCCAAATGCATCGGGAGAAAAACAATACCGAATGGTAATAGACTACAGAATATTAAATGCAGTAACGGTTGCGGACAAATATCCTATTCCAGAGATATCTGAATAATATCTCAACTTGGGAACAGTAAGTGTTTTTTTTGCTGGATTTGAAAAGTGGTTTCCACCAGATTCCACTCAAGGAATCTGACATAAAGAAGACAGCCCTCTCCATTAATAATGGTAAATACGAATTTACACGGCTACCATTTGGCCTGAAAAACGCGCCTTCTATTTTCCAACGTGCTCTTGACGATATTAAGAAAATATATTGGATTATGCTGTTACGTCTAGACGATATAATTATATTTAGCAAAACAGAAGAGGAACATTTTTCTCATATTCAGCAAATATTTAAAACCCTAATGGATGTCAATATGAAAGTCCAATTAGAAAATTGTAAATTTTTTGAAGAAAGTGTAGAATTTTTAGGTTACGTAATATCTGCTAACGGTATTAAAACTAGCCCTGCAAAAGTAGAGGCCATTGCAAATTTCCCAGAACCAAAGACCTTAAGAGAACTCCGTAGTTTTCTTGGCATTGTAGTGTGTTTGACTAGTCGAAGTTGCCATACCTTTTGTATGCAACTTAATATCAACACATTCCTGTTGATATTGTCCACACTGCAGTTTCTGCCCAGACATAAACAATCCGTGTATCGTTCTATGTCAGCATTTTCCCACGAATTGTTTACTGTATGTTAGCATTAAGAATTTAGTGTAAGTTTAGTTTTTAAAATTATTAAATAAAGAGTTATCGTAATGAACGGTCGCTAAGCGGCTGTTTAAACCAAAATAAATAAAAGTGTTTTTATTTAACATTACAGCACGTCAGGTTATTATAAAAGATTTATTAAAGATTACGCAAAAATCGCGAAATCCCTGACATCCCTTTTACGAGGGGAGGGAGGAAGAATCTCCAAAAACAAATCCGCAAATACGAAAATCGTGTTAAGCAAAGAGGCCGTAGAATCCTTCAGGAAAATTAAGAATTCACTTATTTCCGAAGACATTTTCCTCGCTTATCCAGATTATCAAAAGGATTTTGAATTAGTAACAGACGCATCCAGCTTTGCAGTTGGAGCAGTCCTGTCTCAGAACGACAGACCAATATCTTTCATATCAAGAACACTTAACAAGGCAGAGGAACATTACGCTGCCAAAGAAAAAGAATGCTGGCCATTATATGGGCCTTGAACTCGTTGAGGAATTATTTATATGCCTCAGCTAAAGACCACCAACCGCTAACGTACGCACTTAGCAAGATAAAAAGTTGGAAATCAATTCTTGAGGAATATAGTTATGAGTTACACTATAAACCAGGGAAAATGAATATAGTAGCGAACGCCTTATCTAGAATACCTCCGCAAGAATCACCCACGCACACATTGTCAATAGCGACAAATTCCGACGAAAGTTCATCACATGGACTAATACATAGTGTAGAAACCCCCATTAATGCCTTTAAAAATCAATTATTCCTCAACATAGGTACAACTTCCGAATACCAATTTAAAATAATATTTCCCACGTTGCACACAGTTGCAAGTAGAAGATATAAGAAATGAACAAGAACAGGAAAATAATCAGAACGCACAACAGAGCGCACAGAAATTGCAGGGAAAACAAACTTCAAATCTTAGAAAGATTCTACTTCCCTGCTATGGCAAGGAAAGACCAAATCAACCAGAAATTAAGAACAACACACCCTGGTCACACATTGCATATAGACTTATATAAAACTGATAATAAATTAGTTTTAACTGTAATTGACAAATTCTCTAAATACGCTCAAGCTGTTATAGTAAAATCTCGATCAACGGAAGATATTAAAGAACCCCTTCGTAAGATACTATTTTCCTTTGGCATACCCAAAGTAATCGTTATAGACAATGAAAAGTCATTAAATTCTGCGCCGATAACATTCATGGTAAGGGACATATTGAATATACAGATATTCAAGTCGCCACCCTACAAAAGCTCAGTAAATGGACAAATAGAAAGGTTCCATTCAACTTTGTCAGAAATAATGAGGTGTTTGAAAAGAGAACGGACACATAAGAGTTTTGAGGAACTTCTTGACAGCTCAGTCTATGAATATAACGATTCAGTACATTCCACTACTGGTAAAAGACCTTTAGCAATTTTCTTTGGTAGAACTGTTAGCACAGACCCCAGACAATTTGAAGAAGCAAGAAAAGATAATATTGGGAGACTCATGGAAATACAGGAAAAAGATCTGCGATATCATAATAAGAAAAGACAGGAACCAAAAACTTATAATCCAGGAGACGTAGTGTACGTAAAAGTAGACCAACGACTAGGCACAAAATTAACCTCTAGGTTTAAAATGGAAACAGGGAAACAAATCGCGTTGTTCACAAGAGTAATATAAAAAGTTAGAAATATTTTCTCATTTTTTTAGGGTATTCAGCGAAAATGTATTGGACACCAATTATTTTACTAATCATTATGACCCAAGGACAAGATACGAAGTATTCCAAGTATTCGACTACAGTACAGCAAAAATAGTTACTATCAATAACGGACTAGCGAAGATTCAGGACGGAACATTCAGACCATTTAATTAAACTCGACAAATACTACAACTTTTTGACAGACACCTACAACTACATAAACACACATATTCCAAAGAATAATATTCTCTTCCCTATTCTGAAACAAGAGACTGAACAGACTATGGACATACTGCAGACACTAAAACCCTCCAAACACCTCTGACTAAAAAATCAATAAATGCTTTAGGAACGCTGTGGAAGTATATTGCAGGATCACCGGATCATGAAGATTTGGAAATAATTAATAGAAACTTACTTAGACTAAATGATAATAATAATGATCAAGTAGTCATTAATAAACTTTTTAATGAAAGAATAAATAAGTTAACTTTAATAACTAAACAAATCTCAAATAGTATAAATAAGGAGCATGACGATATAAAAGAAATAATTATAAATAGATAAATTAATATAAATAAATCTAATTAATTTCTACAATTCCACAATCAAAGTGAACGGAAAAATCTACAGTAACTACGAGAGCATTCCTTTAGAACCTATGTCAGCTATTCTTCAGCCAAATCCATTAACCAAACTTCATATAAACATACCATCTTTAGAATCACCAAATGAACTGCATATCAAAAATACCAGGAAAATTAGCAACCTCAACACTCTCACAGTAACATTGTTACAGTGTATTGTTACAGTGTATGGTGTTATGACCCATAGTGTTGCGACATACATACTTATACACAATACTTCTATATTATGATTTCCTGTCATTATTAAATGTAAGCATTTTTTTTAATTTGATTGCAATTGTTTATTTTATATTTTTTACAATTGTTCTGAATGTTATTTAATCAATTTATTTAAATTTCCTAAGAATTATTTTTTGTATTATTATTGCCAAACTATTTAGTTCATTAATTTAAATTTCTTAAGAATTATTTTTTTTGTAAACGCAAGTTGCACTTTTGTAGACTATTTAGTTCATTAATTTAAATTTCTTAAGAATTATTTTTTGTGTAAACGCAAGTTGCACTTTTGTAGACGCAAGCTTGCAGTTTTTTTTTTTATTAAATTAAAAATTGTATTTTATAATTATTATTTAAGCAGACTTTTAATAATAATAAAGAGCAGAAAGAATTGATCTTCAAAAACAGAAAGACGTGTTTAATTTTTTTCGTGTAAAATAAAGCGACGTTCGTTACTGGCGCAGTCGGTAGGATCCGTGATACAAATAAATTACTATTATTTGTATACGTTTTAATAGCGGATAATTTTTTTTCCTTTCGGGAAGAAGCCGAGGAAAAATAATAAAATAAAATAATATTACTATACAAAAGAAAGACATATAAAGTGAAAGTGAAAGTGAAAGACATATAAAAATAGAATTCTACAAAAGAAAAACATTAAAACAATTTTTTTGCAAAAGCATTAAAAAATATACATATATATAAATAAATAAATAAAAAAAATATATAAAACTAAATTAGATAAGTGAATAATAGTTGTACACTTATTTGGAAAAAAGTGAACTTGAAATAAAATAAGAAAAAGAAAATACCTTAAGTCTGCTAAACAATAAACAAACACAACAAAACAATAATCTCCAACCCACCATCAGCAACAATAGTTCTGAGTGTAGAACATCAACATCAAACAACTAATGCAACCTCAATGATCACAACATCAGCAACAACAATTTTAATTGTAGCCACGCCAACATCCAACAACCTCAACAACCAAGCAACAAAACGCAGCAACTTAAGAACGACAACAACTACCACAAGAAGCAACATCAATTAACAAAAAAAAGGAAGGAAGAAGTAAGAATATTATTAATTAAGAGTTTAATTTCTTTTTTTATGAGAAATATAAATTATATTGTTAAGGAAGAAATAGAAAACCTAATCTTATGTAATTCAAACGAAATAGATATTGTAAGACTAAGAGATCTTTTATATCAAATTACTCTTTTAGAAGAACAAATTAAGAAAAACGCTAAGAAAATATATAAGAAAGCAAAAACGAAAATAGGAAAATCTATTAACAAATTACAATAACAAAACGTGTATAGAATAAAAGAATACACAAATATTTTAGCTGATATTTTTAATAAATTCCCGTTTCCTTTGATATCCTTTAATCATTTTTATCACCTAGAAGTATATATTTCTTAAGTCAAGATGGTAGATCAGGCACAAAACAGATTAGTCATTGATCCCCTAAAGTATCTTAACAAAATACCTGACTTCAATGGGGACAATAAGGACCTACAGACTTTCATAACACTTATCGACAGGGTTCATCCACATTTACGGACATACGACGAATTATACCAACAATTATTCTCGGATATCATAAAGTCAAAATTCAAAGGAAAGGCTAAGCAAACCATTGAAATTAACTGTCATGCAGTATCTTGGACGGATATAAAAAACATACTACAAAACAACTTCGGGGACAGAAGATCTTGTGACGAACTTTTTGATGAACTTAGAGGTACGACCTTTAAGACAAATACCTTACAATTTTATAATGAGATAAAGAACAGGTTGCATAGGTTGAATAACAAATTGGTTGTCATTTTGGGTGAAACAGAAGCCGCTAGGGAGAGTGCAAATAACAACATGAGAACAGCGCTAATCATTTTTAAGAGCAAATTACCCGAACCCATGAAAACTATCTTATTCTGCAGAAATCCGACAGATTTGGAACAAGCTATGGTCATACTTTTTCAGGCTGGCTATGCATATAACGAGGACGAAGGTCAACGTACACGACACTTCGAGAATAGGTCCCTAAATAAACAATCACCGCGCAATGGCCAACAGAGTTATAGGAAACAAAACCAACCAAACAACGGACAACATAACTACAATTGACAAACTTACCGAAACCCTAGTTATCCTATTGGGCAACAAGTTTCTAACCAGTCATACTCCAACAGACAAAATTTTATACCACAGAATCGGTCATACCCTCCACGTCAATTTAATGAATCTTTTCAACAACAAAACTTTAACCGACAAATCTATACTAACCTTAATTCTAATCGCGCACAACATAACTTTAGACAACAATTGCAACCCAACGAATCTCCCCAGCAACAAAATTGATTACCTGAGCCTATGGACATAAATCAACACGAATCCAACCCAAACCAAAAAATGTCCCAAAATTTTCGTCGATCAGCCTCGGAAGGCTATCATATGTAAAGGTAAAGACTAGATCGGGACATATAAAGCTAATTATAGAAGTAATTAAATGTGAACAACTAAGTTTTTGCGACACAAATGAACGCATTTTTCTTTTATTAATATCTTTTTATAATATTTTACAGTTCAAAATATGCTTAGTCTATATTTGGTAAAATAAAAATAAATTAAATTAAATAAAAATAAATTTATATATTGTATTTTTTGAACGAATTCCTGATAATTTATTGATCGAATTGAGCCAAAAATATTTTATTGATAAATAGAACTTCACAAGAACATTCTAAACTGTAAAAGAAATATAAATTAAGTGAAAAGAATTTGGTAAAATTACACTTTAAATTTAATATAGGAATTAAAATTTTATTTAACAACTAGAATTTTAACTTGAAAAAGATAATAAAATTTTAAACCACTAATTAAACTTCAAATTGAAATATCTACACATAATTTTTGCTACACATTACATACACGCAGTAAGGTAAAATGGAACAATTGAGAGACACTCTAAATCAATTAACCGGTGCACTTAATGCACAAATTGAACAGACCCAGCAACTAAATATCAGAATAACTGCTCTTGAACAAGCAATTAGTCGTCCCACTCCTAGCAATGAAACTCTATCTATTCCAAAGACTTTTAAAGATTTGAAAGATATTAAGAAGCTACCTGACTGTGTCAGGGATCTTCAAGTTTTCGACGGAAATCCTGTCCAATATATCTCATGGATCCACAGTGTTGAATCCATCCTAAAAGATTATGAGATAGTTAAAGAGAAACCAATTTATAGGGCAATACTACAACATATTAGGCAAAAGGTTAGGGGACCAGCGGACACGGCCCTTATATCTTATAACATATTTGATGAAAGCTGGGAAAAGATAAAGAGCTGTTTGTCGCTACATTATGCCGACAATCGAGATGTGCAAACACTGGAATACGAGCTAAGTGTTATGCGTCAAAAGGGTAGCACTATAGATGAATTTTACGCAAAAATTAATCACCAACTCTCCCTCATCATAAATAAAATCAAAACGGATAATCACTCGCATGAAACAATTGAAGCTCTCATATCTTGTTATAGAAATAGGGCTTTAGACGTTTTTGTTAGAGGCATTAACGGAGACGTTTCAAAAATGTTAGCAATCCAAAGGCCAAAAACACTACCCGAAGCTTATACTTCATGTTTAGAAATTCAGAATCTCAACTTTAGGAATATTTCAATTCACCCACGATATAATAACTCCTCCCGTATTACTGTCCCTACCAATCAAATTCATGGAATGTCAAATGCAAGGAAACCATTTGTCCCTCCGCGAAATATTAGCGAAGAAATTCGTATTTATAATACGCCAATACCACAACATTCACGAAATACGCCACCACCCAGACCTACACAGCCGAAGCCACCTGTTCCAATGGAAGTTGACCCAACTTTAAAATCTCACCGAATTAACTACATGAACAGGCCGGAAAAATTTCCAATTTCGGGAAATAATTCTTCCAATATTCCTAGGAAGCAACAACGTCCTTTTAACACTGAGACAAACATTTTTGAACAGATTCCAAACAATAATAATGAAGAGGCGGAATATAGCGATTACGAATAAGAATTACACAAAGGGTCGTAGAAGATATTAAGAACGAAGATCAACAATTATTAGTAATTTGTAATGAACACAAGCCTGCTCATAGAAATTTTGAAGAAAACAAAAAGCAAATTCTAGAAAGATATTATTTTCCAAAGATGACGAAACTAATAAAAAATTTTACGAAATCATGTGAGATTTGTAACAAAAATAAATACGATAGGCACCCTCCAAACCCTGAATTGCAACCTACCCCCATTCCATCTTATCCAACAGAAATTCTGCACATCGATATAATGGAGTATAAAGGCGAAAAATATATTATTTGTGTTGATAAATTTTCAAAATATGCCAAATTCTTTCGCATCAAAAACAAGTCTGTTTTACATATTAGGGATAAAATGATAAAGTTGCTTCACTTTTTTTCCGCTCCCAAAACTCTTGTTATGGACAATGAGGGCAGTTTTATAAGTCCTATTGTACTAAATTACATAGAAGGTCTAGGAATTCAAACATATTTTGCACCTCCCCAGAAAAGCGAGGTTAATGGCGCTATAGAAAGAGTTCACTCTACAATTATAGAAATGGCTAGATGCCTTCGAGAAGAGTATCCTGATCTGTCTGTAAAAGAATTAATTACCATAACTGTTGACAGATACAATAACACAATACATTCTGTGACCAAGAAAAAACCAGCTAATATTTTTTTTGGAAGAACTGAAAGAATCAATTACCAAAGCCTGGTTGATTATAGGAATATTGTTAATAATGACCTACGACACGAAATTGCAAGGAACCAGAAGATTCAACTTTACAGACAAAATGTGAAAAGAAAAAAGCCAAGAGAATATAACAAGGATGATATTGTATTTAAAAAAAACAAACAAATCAAGGGAAAAGATAAACCCTTGTATGTGAAGCATACTGTTCAGAAAGACAATAAAGTCTAAATAACAACAACGGATAATAAAAAAATTCATAAATCCCACCTAAAAAACTAACTCATATATTTTCAGACTCATATCTAATTGGGTAATTGCAACTCTGTATATTTACGAATACACCAGTCCGCTTGTCACCATCAAAAGACGAACTGGCAAAATCAGCAATGGAAGCTATAGGATAATCCATACGATCAATTTGGAAGAATACGAGCAAGCAGTAAATGATCTTAAATCAGCCGTGCGAATTGAGACTAGAAGAACTGAAACACTGGTGCTACTAACTCAATAATTAACCCCGATATTTGTCACCCAAAATGGATTTGTGACGTTAAACCTCTTTCAATAAAAACTCTTCAGCACCATATCTACACAAATAAAAAGGCTATATTACCATGTTTTGAGGAATTAGGGAACAGTCTAGACGTAATTGAATTCTATATATTGAGATTTCACGATTTTTATGACGGTATTATTGGAAACGACTTGTTAGGACCATTAGGAGCATGTATCGACTACAAGAGTAATACATTACGAGTAGATGGAAATACACTACAACTATTTTTTGAGGGTAAGGAAACTTTAAAACCGAAAAACCAATGGGGGAACAGAAAGGGAGAAACCCAAAACTACGAACCCATTCCTCTAGCCATGAAGAAGATGGTTAGTGATAACTTCAACGTAATGGGGGAATAGGAAGAAACCCAATATTTTGAATCCATTCCTCTAGCCGTGCAGAAGATGGCTAGTGATAATTTCAATATAATGAAGGGGAGGGAGAACAAACCTTTAGAGGAACAACTTTGCTTACAGCATTTGAACTCTGAAGAAAAGGGTAAACTAATTCCTGTGATAAGAAAATACTCCCATATTTTCTACCAGGAAAATACCAAACTTACATTTACTTCTGCGATTAAGCACCAAATAAGGACTATAAATAACATCCCAATATATACTAAGTCATATAGGTACCCATATGTCCATAAGAACGAGGTACAGGAACAAATTCAAGACATGCTAGATAATGGGATAATACGACATAGTAACTCTCCATATTCTTCACCCATCTGGATAGTAGCTAAGAAGGCTGATGCCAGCAGGAAACCCAAGTGGAGATTGGTTATCGACTACCGCAAACTTAATGAAGTTACGATAGACGATAAATATCCGATTCCGAACATTGATGAAATTCTAGACAAGTAGGGCAGATGCCAATATTTTAGGACCCTCGATTTGGCTAAGGGCTTTCATCAAATTAAGATCGAAGAGTCGGACATTCATAAGACTGCCTTCAGTGTGGAAGGGGGGCATTATGAATTTTTAAGAATGCCGTTCAGATTAAAGACAGCTCCAGCGACGTTCCAAAGATTAATGAACAATATTTTAAAGGACTACATCAATAAAATATGTCTAGTCTATTTGGACGATATTATAATATTCTCTACTTCCCTCCAGGAACATATTAATTCAATTAAATTAATTTTTCACCGCTTGCAAGAAGCAAATCTTAAGGTACAATTGGACAAGTCAGAATTTCTGAAAAGAGAAACGGAGTACCTTGGACATATTGTTACTCAAAACGGAATTAAACCGAATCCAAAAAAAAAATCGAATGTGTAAAGAATTTCCCTATACCAAGAACTACTAAACAGATAAAACAATTCCTTGGTTTAACAGGCTATTACAGGAAATTTATTAAGGACTACTCCCTGATAGCTAAACCCATGACCAGGTATTTGAAAAAGGATGCAAAAATTGAAATCTACAATTCGCAATATCTTGAGAGCTTTAATACTCTGAAAAAATTGCTTACTCACGACCCAATCCTGGTATATCCGGATTTCTCAAAAAAATTCACCCTAACAACGGACGCAAGCAATTTTGCGTTGGTCGCAGTTCTTTCGCAGGAGAACCATCCTGAATGTTATGCCAGTCGGACACTCAATGACCACGAATGTAACTACAGCACAATTGAGAAGGAGCTCTTGGCTATTATCTGGGCCGTAAAATATTTCCGACCCTATCTTTTTGGGCGAAAATTCCACATCGAAACAGACCACAAGCCTCTTACTTGGCTTTTCTCCATAAAAGAACCGAACTCAAAACTGGTTAGATGGAGATTGAAACTCTCGGAATTTGACTATGAAATCAAATATAAAAAGGGTACAAACGCAGATGCGCTTTCGCGAATAGAACCCCAACCTATTAATATCAACACTCTGGAATCAGATTTAACGACTGTGAGGCAGACAGAGTCTCCCATTAACATGTTCAAAAACCAAGTCATTATAAAAAAGGTAGCTTCAGGTGCAGCAAGGATAAAGAATGAGAGAATATTTAGCAACAGCAGGAAAACCATAGGACTGAGGGATCTCGATAGACAAACATCTATTTCTTTATTGAAAACCCACTTTAACCCAAACCAACTAAATGCAATCCTAGTAGAGGACGAGTTCTTTGATATGATAATGAGTGTTTACCAGGAACTTTTTTCATGTAATGACAAATTTAGGATAATACGATGCTCAAAATTACTTAAAAACGTCCAAGACGAAAATGAATTGACAGAAATAATAGAGAAAGAACACTTAAGTAAGAACCATAGAGGAATCCAGGCTATGCGGAGTTAAAGACTAGAATATATAATCCCCAACTGAAATTAAGGATAACGCAGTTAATAAACAATTGTGAGATATGCACAGTGGAGAAATACGATAGAAGGCCGCCTAAGGTGCCACATAAGATAAGTGAAACTCCCTCAAAGCCTCGAGAAATTGTTCATGTGGATGTGTTTTACACTCTAAAAAAAGAACTCTTTATGACAATGATAGACACATTTTCAAAACATGCGGTAGCTTACAAAATTAACGGTAGGACCTGGACAGAATTTAAAACTAAACTTCTGCAGTACATTAATACATATGGAAGAATAATCGTCGATAATGAGTTAGGATTCAAAGCAATCCCAATGCAGGAATTTCTTAGGGAAGAACAGATTAACGTACATTTTACCTCATATAGTAATCATACGTCTAACGCGGACATTGAAAGGTTACATAATACCATTAACGAACATATTAGACTCCTTAGATATGACGAGAAGAATAACAACGAAACTATGGAGGAAAAGATGATGAGAATAATAGGATTTTATAACACTACAATTCATAGTACAACCAAGATCAGACCAATTTTGTAAATGGGAAAATTAGCGAAGAAAGATACAAGGAGATCCAGGAACTGATGTCTAAGAAAAAAGAAGATTATATAAATAGATCGAATGAAAATAGAAACGATGTAGAAGTAGAAGAAGGTACTAATTATATAAAAGAAATTCGTGGTGGTAAGAATCACAGAAAATATAGGAAAATAGACTCAAAGAAAATTGACTAGGACCATATAGAAAATTCCAAGACAGGACACAAATATTACAAAACTCACAATAAACCACAAAAGAAATACCAAAATAGAAACAACCCGAAAATTAAGGCAAAAATTATATAATTGTATTTTTAGATGAATAAACGGACTTTACTAATTCTGGCATTTATAACAATGGCCGGTGCCCAAATTCTTGACGAACAAAACCTATCATATAATAACGGGTTTGTACCAATAAAAACAGGGGAAATTAGGACCATTGAACACTATATTAAAATACTTCATGTAATAAACGTAACGGAATACGAACAGACATTGCAAATAATCAGGACTAACATCAATATTCTGAAGACATCATGTTCTGAAACAAAGAAACTACTAGACACAATAAACAAAAATTTCATATTACTAAAGACAAAAATAGAAAACCTTAACCCGCAATTCCGAAGGAAACGTGCTTTATTGAATATCGTAGGAAAAGGTCTCAAAATCATCGCCGGCACCATGGACAGCGACGACGAGGAACAACTAGATGCAACTCTTAAAGCACTGTATAAAAATGACGAAAACTTGGGTAATAAAATGAACAACCTAACATATGTCAATACTATAATGAAACTCCAAACTCAAAATATTACAAACCATATAAATTATCAACAAAATATGATCGGAGACTACTTAAACAAATTGAAAAATATTATAGGAAATAAAATTTCGACTGTAGCACGATCCTACTGTCATATATGCCAGAACAATGTTCTGTATATCTGATGATCATTAACAGCACAATGTGTATAAACAAATAAATATCAAATAACATAATTCTGGGCATTGACTCTCGAAGCGTGCTCAAGCCGTCAATACATTATGTGCATGTTGTTGTTGTTGTGTATTCTCCGCTGGAATTATGCTTTGCTTGCATTACTTGTGTTGGGTTGAATGCTTGGATCGTGTTGTATACACACAAACCCATGTATAATTAATCGATAGAATATAGGTCACTAGAACATTTAAGCGAACATATGTAATAAGTTCAAGAAACTATATAGAGTTAAGGAAGTTGATTCGAAATTGTCGAATCAGCTAAAATAATGTATAAAAGAGGAAAGTATTCCCATATCCAAATCAATTGAATAAAGCATACCAAGCTCTTCACTTGAGCTTGCAAAACCTGCAATATATTCAATCTTATTTCCCAACGTCTTACATGGCGATCCTGCCATAATCTTGGAGTGCTATAAATTAAAAAGCACACAAGATTGAAGGCAAAAGAAGTGCAAGCACACTTGCACCAAATTTGTGAAGTATTTTGCACATTATTTGAAATTTTTGTCCTGGCGGATCAGCCAAAACGACCCGCCAGCTGCGAAGAAGATACTGTCTGGCCAAAAGACAGCATAATAATATCAATGGCCGAAGGACCCAGGCCAATCACCATAGAGGAATATAAAAAAGGACTGGGAAAAGCAAACAAGAGCTCACAACACCACCAATCCCGAAAATCACTAAACCGAAGCGAAGGGGAGGCTACAAAACTAACTTGAGGAGACAAAAGGCCATCCTTCTACGGATTATTAATAGTGAAAATCCACCCCCATGGGACGAGGCCACCAAGCTCTGGGCAAAGGTGGACGAAATTGAGCAGCTGCTCAAACCAACAAATGGGTAAAATATAAAAATCAATTAGTTTAGCTTAAAACGTGGGGCGTTCAGCCGCCCCATAGTCCAGAAGGCGTTAACCGCCCTTGGAAACCAAAAATAAAAATGTATATAATATAATTTAAGTAAAATGTTAAAGATTGTATAGTGTTGAAGAATTTTTTTTATTAAATTGTATAATGTTTAAATATTGAAGTTTTAAAAATAATTATTAAAAGTTATTGTATACTTAAAATTTTTTTTTATTATGAATAAAAGAAGAATAGGAGCAAAGAATCCAATTAGGGTACAGTGTGTGAGTTTGAGAATGGGTATGAAAGAGAATTAACATTTGAAGAGCATAGGCAAGCATTAGAATTAACTTATAGATTCTTATGGAAACCAGAAAAGCCCACTGATGATGAAGTAGCCGATTGTATTAGAGAAGGTCCAGAGAAAGAAATAGCAGCTATGCTTAGAGCTTATGAAAGATATTATGAAAGAAAAGAATAATAAAACACTTACATAAAATATAAAATAAGAAGATCTTTTTAATAATGTGCAAAACACAAACTAAGTTGGACAGGCCAACCGCCAATGTCATAAATGAAGTAGAAATACTTCAAGATAAAATAAATTTGAACAAAATTGAAATTTGTCTTATAATAATTACGGTATTGATAGTATTGAATTTTGTGTTGCGTGTTTATTCGATGCATAATAAAAGATTAAAGAAAAAGTATTCAAGTAGAGCAAATGAATTAGATAAAATATAGATAATTTTTCTCTGAGATGGAATGGCAATAAAGGAGGAAACTATTAACCAACATTTTCAGAATCTCTTCACATATTTGGAAAAGATAAGAGTTTTATTTAACGTACACTATAACAGACTCACATCGGCTCACCAGGCTGCAGCTGATGCATTTTTTCAGGATTTGAAAGATAGAATTTTTAAAATATCAGTAAAGAAGGGCATATGTATTGAGTTACCAAGTTCACTACACGAGAGTGAACCCCATAATATAACTGACCAAATGCTTACCAAAATGACCCAAACTATCGTGGAGTTCCTTAATACAGTCTCGAAGCTAATAACAGACTTCGACGGCAAATCGGAAAATTTGCAGTCATGTATTGACTCATTGTATTTGGTAGAAACAATAAAAGGTGGCCATGAAAATGTCGCCGTATCCTTAATAAAGACAAAATTGAAAGGGCATGCTAGGAACTTTATAAGCAATGAAAACACGATTCTGGAAATTATAAACAAATTGAAGCATACCGTTAAGGGTGAGTCAGTCGAAGTGTTGACTGCAAAGATTATGAATATAAAGCAGGGTGGTAAAACTGCAAATGCTTACTGCGGCGAGATTGACACTTTAACAAGGTCTTTAGAAAATGCTTACATATCGGATGGCCTATCATCCGAAATAGCGGCCAGATATTCCCTACAGGTCGCTGCAAAGGCCTTAACCAAGAACTGTTCAATTGATAAGGTAAAACTTATCATGGAGGCAGGACAGTTCAACAGCACGAATGAAGCCGTCAGTAAATTCGTAAATAGTTGCACTGAGGCAACAGGGCAACAAAATTCTATTTTATACTTTAGACAGAAACCCACGTATAATAATTATCGTGGAAGTAATCGAAGATTTCGTGGTAGAAACAATTATCCGCGAAACAACAATAATAATAGCAATGGTAATAACCATACCAACAATTACAATAATAGAAACAAGCAAAGATATGACAACAACCGTAGCAATAGACACTACATACGAGCAACAAGCTCAAATGAAAATGGTTCGGAAAACTCCAACCATCCCCTAGGATCAAATCAGTGAATCACAAAGTGTATAACCTTAATCTCGGCTTATGCTTCTTTATACGAATTAATGCAAATATTATTAACACTCCAATAACACTACTGGTTGACACTGGTGCCAACATTTCGCTAATTAAGTCAAAAAATCTTGATTTAAATCAAATAAATACATATAAAACAACAACAATTAGTGGAATAGGACATGGTCAAATACAGTCATTGGAAAAGATAATTACGTAGCCGACGCTTTGTCGCGCATAACAATTAATGATTTAAAAGAAATAAATAACAAAAATAGTAATATATACAAGGTAACAACTCGAGCAATGACAAATAAGGCACTTGAAAAGTATCAAGTTACACACAATAAAAGGCATTTAAATGAGAAGCCCAATATATTTGTACCAATTACAAATTCTGATGTCAGAAAATTCTGTAAGCTAAAGATTACCCCACAAAAATTTTACATTAAACGGGGCAAATCTATAATAGTATGTATTAAAATAGATAAATTGTTTACTAATGGGAAATTTGACTTAGGACAATTTTTCCCTAGGCTCGAAAAAGTGGCCGGTAAACTAAATATTCATAATTTACAAGTGGCACCTAGTGAGAAAATTTTCGAATTTGTCTCTATTAATGAATTTAAAGAAATGGGCAATTATTAAAATTAATAAAAGTAGCGCTACTTAATGAGGTCATCCACGTAACAAATGCCAAATCTATAGGAGATATCATGAGACAATACCACAACGACCCCGCAGAGGCGGACATTCCGGTTTCAAGAACTCTCAATAAGATAAAAGGATACTATTATTGGAAGAATATGATTCGAGATGTTGCAAATTATGTTAAAACGTGCCAAAAATATCAAACAGCTAAAATAACAAAACATACAAAAGTACCATTGACATTGACAAATACACCAACTAAACCATTTGATACGGTAATTGTGGATACCATAGGTCCCCTACCAAAATCATATTATGGAAACGAATATGCCGTCGCAATAATATGTGATATGACAAAATATCTTGTAACGGTACCTATACAAGATAAAAGCGCATAATCAGTTGCGAAAGCAATATTTGAACATTTTATTCTTACTTAGGGTCCGATGAAGACGTTCATTTCGGACATGGGTACAGAGTACAAAAATACAATACTTACTGAACTGTGCAACCTTCTAAAAATAGAAAAAATTACATCAACCGCTTACCACCATCAGACGTTAGGAACTGTAGAAAAAAGTCACAGAACTTTCAACGAATATGTAAGATCATACATATCCGTTGACAAAACCGATTGGGATGAATGGCTTAAGTATTTCACAAACTGTTTCAACACCACGCCATCTTCAGTTCATGACTATTGTCCTTACGAGTTAGTTTTTGGTAGACTCCCAAATGGATTCCAACAGTTTATTAATGTTCAAGAAATAACACCTTGTTATAATATAGAAGACTACGCTAAGGAAGTTAAATTTAGATTAGAAATAGCACATAAGAGAGCACTCGCTATGATAGATAGATCTAAGATTAAACAAAAATCAAATTATGATAGGTCACTATTAGAAGTAAATTTTAAAGTAGGAGACTTAGTTTTAGTTAAAAATGAAGTAGGACACAAATTAGATGGTCAGTACAAAGGACCTTATAAAATTAAAAATATAGATCTAAGAAACAATGTAACCATAGTGGATAAGAAAACTAATAAAGAACAAATAGTACATAAGAATAGACTTAAGCTATATAATAAATAGTTTTAATCATACAATCAATTGGCCAAACGATTAAAATAATAAGTTTTTAAGGAACTAAGTAAACTTATCACTGAACATTTATTAAAAACAAAATAAATATTAAAAAAAAAATTATAATATTAAGATTGGATTACGTTGTACAACAAACGCTAGACAATAAAAATTAGTAATAAATTTTTTTTAAGAATTATTATTGTAAAAGAATGTCCATAGAACTCTCAGTTATATGAGCATTCTTCTAAAAAAGGGAGGTGTAGCACGATCCTATTGTCATTTATGCCAGAACAATGTTCTGTATAGCTGATGATCATTAACAGCACAATGTGTATAAACAAATAAATATCAAATAACATAATTCTGGGCATTGACTCTCGAAGCGTGCTCAAGCCGTCAATACATTATGTGCATGTTGTTGTTGTTGTGCATTCTCCGCTGGCTAGCGTGGGAATTATGCTTTGCTTGCATTACTTGTGTTGGGTTGAATGCTTGGATCGTGTGGTATCCACACAAACCCATGTATAATTAATCGATAGAATATAGGTCACTAGAACATTTAAGCGAACATATGTAATAAGTTCAAGAAACTATATAGAGTTAAGGAAGTTGATTCGAAATTGTCGAATCAGCTAAAATAATGTATAAAAAAGGAAAGTATTCCCATATCCAAATCAATTGAATAAAGTGAACAGAGCTCTTAACTTGAGTTCTAGCAAGACTATTTCGTTTTTTTTAATTTGAACGTCTTACACTAGCACAACTACAACTACTCCAATAATAACAAAAGAGGAACAACCCAATCCAGATACAACAACATCGTCAACAACATTTCGTGTAAGATGCAGTTATTATAGTAATTATACATATTGTGAATTAAATATATATTTTTTTGAATACGATCCTAAAATTAAAAAAGACTTAGTATATTTAAGCGCGAACAGACAAATGCACGAACAAGTCGATCGTGAACAACACGATGGTGAATTTGAAACAAGTCCGCTATTTGAACGAATCAAAAATAGTATAAATATGAGAACAATCAATGTTAAAGATTATTTACAAACATTACATATGAGCATACAGTAAAATGATACACAAAATGTTCATCACAGAATTATTTCATTTTTTAAAATCATTTACACATATCATTTCCGATGAAGATAAGAAAAAACTAATGGATATACAATCATTTATTGAATATATTAACAATCTAACAACAAAACAAACTAAACATGGAGAACATTTCGAAGATTGCGTCTGGTCTAATGAAGATACAACCTGCGGCCCAGACACCTGTCATTGCACTTATTATAAGAATAAAAAGAATCAAGTAGAAGAAGAAGCAAGAAAAATAATAAATTTCTATTATTTATTGAAATGTAAAAACTGTACTTTTAATAAAATTTAATTAGATTTATAAGAAATGTATTTAGCATAAGCTTTAGAATAATATTTTTTCTATTTTTTCTTCAATAAAATATTAATACAAAAAATAAAACAAAGAACATTTTTTTATTCATTTCGACTTTAACCACACGAAAAATCTAAATATAACATAAGTAAGTATATCGCTCGCTACAACAAAAAACATGCAGCATGTTTCGGGGATTTATGTTTCAACTTCCCACGCAGCTTGCTCAAGTATTGTAATGTAATGATGAGCAAGTTGCAAAGCATTAGAATTAAGAAATTCCGCAAGTGTAGCATAACTCGAGGAATTTATGTTTTAACCTCCCACGTTAAATATAATAATTTATAAGTATGTAATTGTATGTAATTAAAATTAAGATTTATAGTAAGTAAGAAATTTTGAAAATAAAGAAAATTAGTGCACCTAAACTGTAACAACTATTACAATTTCTAAACATAAAAACAACCGGCATTAACGCATCACAATCACCCTACATCACCCTTACATATCAAACACACAACACCCCCAAAACAAAAACACATTTACATAACACCATCAACACACTTCACCCTACACATGAAACACACACACTATTCTCAAAACAAAACACATGTAGGGTGACATGTTACAAACCTGTCCAATTACCGAACATGACCGGCTGTAGCGTAGGGATGATCCCAAATATGTATGGAAAAAGTGAGACCGAAATCCCATAAATAGGGTGACATGTTACAAACCTATCCAATTACCGAACATGACCGGCTGTAGCGTAGGGATGATCCCAAAAATGTATGGAAAAAGTGAGCCCGAAATCCCATAAATAGGGCGACATGTTACAAACCTATCCAATTACCGAACATGACCGGCTGTAGCGTAGGGATGATCCCAAAAATGTATGGAAAAAGTGAGCCCGAAATCCCATAAACATACTACTTACACTTATCCAGTCGTAATGAGGGACGAGGTAGATGAGTTCATGAAATATTGTCTGAGGGATTAATACGCCCTTCAAAGAGCCCTTATAACTTCCAATACGGGTTGTACCCAAAAAGCCAAAACCAAGAGTTGACTATAAACGGCTTAACGCTGTGACCGCTCCTTATACATACCCAATACCAGATATATGAGGTGTGATAAAAAAATAACCGTTATTTTCATAATTTCGTGAATTACGTATGTTCGATTTTCGCATTTTTTTTATGTTGTTACACATGTGTGTTATATATGTGGACAATATCAGCCATTTTGGATTGTCAGTTTGTTTTTGACAGATAAAAAGGTTAGTCGCGCTTTAGTGCGCTCTTCGATTTTTTACTACATTGAAGCAGTGTAGAAAATGATTTTAGATAATCGTCAAATCACTGTTAGAGAGGTTGCTGATAATGTTGGCATATCGTTCGGCTCATGCCAAGCAATGGGATGTTTTACGCATGAAACGCGCGGCAGTGAAGATTGTTCCAAAATTGCTAAATTTTTAGCAAAAACAACGTCGCATGGACATCGCTCAGGAGATGCTGAATGTCGTCAACGACGATCCAAATATCTGCGATTTAAATTCAGTTTAATGAGCACACAAAATTGTAAAACAAAATTCTTTATTATTTTTTATTCTTTATTTCTTTATTTACTAAGAAAAATATGTAGAGATAATAAAAATATCTATGTAAGCAAAATTTAAAAACAACAAAATTTGTAAAGCTAAAGAAATAATAAAATAAAATCCGTTGCAGTAAAGTACTCAAACCATAAAGTAATTTCATTTACTTGAACTTGTATAACAGACATATGTACCAACATAACAGAAAAAAATGCGAAAATCGAAAATACGTAACTCACGAAATTTGAAAATAACGATATTTTTTGATCACACCAGTTATGTATGTACTTCCACATACACAACCAAAGTTTAATGTCGAGGAAATCATTGCGAAGTATTTAAATAATAAGTAGAACTTCATTGGCACTTGGAACAATAAATAAGTATGTTCACTTTAATGATTCTTTTCGTGTATTTAAATTTATTTGATTGTAACACTAAACCACATTATGCTCCATAAGCATTTTGATTTAACCAAGGGCCTTAACATTTGAAATGATTAACAGTACCAAGTCTCTTTGTTTATACAATAACAAAGTAATTGCATCGATATGATCAAGCAGAATCGATGTCATTGGCTCAATTCTTTCAAGTGTTTAGTTTTTTACTTTCTTTCCTTTCCTTTGTTTTTTTTTTTTATTCTGAAGTAGTTTTTTGCATTTGTTTTTGGAATTCTAAAGTTTGGTGTAGTAGATATTAAAATTAAGATTTTTGTAAAATTTATCTTAAGACCAAACTCAACTAATAAAGTTGTATGAAATAAACGTGAAATTCTATTATACAAACATAACTAACGTGACATTTTAATTCAAACCATAACATACGAACTTAACTCACTTCGTAAATGCCACTTTGGCAAGTCTAGGAAACGCAAAATTCTTCACAACAATCGACTTAACGTCCGACTTTCATCAAATCCCGATGAAACCTTCAGACATTCCTAAGACTGCGTTTTACACGATGAATGGAAAATTTGAATTTCTTCGTCTAACCCTTGGGTTGAAAAATACCCCAGCAATCTTCCAACGAATGATCGATGACGTTCTTAAAGAATTCATAATAAAAATTTGCTACGTCGTGCTTTCATATCACGATCACTTAGTAAGACAGAGGAAGGTTACGCTACAAATGAAAAGGAAAAATGCTAGCTATCGTGTAGGCTTTGAATAACCTACGAAATTACCTGTATGATGCCTGGAAAATAAAATTTACACCGGCCATCAACCTCTTACTTATGCGCTAAGTAACAGGAATTACAATGCAAAATTGAAACGATAGAAGGCTCGCATAGAGGAGTATAACCACGAATTAATCTACAAACCAGGTAGATGCTTTCTCCAGATCAAAAATCGCTATCCACCACATCAGCGATGAATCCACTATAAAAGCCAGCGAGTGTGATTCACAAATCACAAGGACAGCATCAGAGATGGGTGATAATGATTCACAAAATTCAAAAACAGCATCCGAAACAAGGGATGACGTCATAATGTCAACAGGCTCAACCGTTCATAGTGCAATACAAGACGCTTCAGACCTTATTCCCCAAATGGAACTTCCAATTAATGCCTTCAGAAACCAGATAGTTATTAAGATCGGGCCAGATCTTTATTCAAGTGAGGTCCCACACAAAAGCTTTAATCGACATTACTTCTCTTAGCCTGATTGGAATGTCGAAAAATTCCTGAATGTCCCAAAGGGAACTTTATATCCAAACGTAATCAATGGAATCAGAGCTCTAGAATGCTGCTTGTCAATTTTAAAGGAACTGTATTTACAACATTTTTCTAGATATGACATTAGAATTGCTCCGAAAAAATACTTACAGACATCAACTCAGAAAATAGACAGTTTGAAATAATCCAAAATGAACATGGTAGAGCGCACAGAAATGCAAGGGAGAACAAAAAACAGATTCTAGACGAATACTATAGTCCTCACATGTACGCTCTCATTAGGAAATTCCGTTCTAAATATTAGAGAAAAGTTAGTAAAAATTTAGCATTTTTTACGGCTCCCAAGGTTCTGGTAACTGACTACGAAAGTAGTTTCATTAGCCCCTTAATAAAAGATTTCCTCGAAAGACTATATTCAACGCCATCCCAGCGAAGTGAGGTAAATGGATATGAGAATGTATTTGAAATACGACCCAAAAAATCATAAATGAAAATATGTTATGAAATTCATAAAGAAATTGAAAATATAAAAAACTGAAAAAAAACCTGAGTAATTCGCGTATTTGAAGTATACAAAAATAATGCAATATTTATAAAATACACAATGGAGAACATCAGGCTGCGTCCTACACTGATCCAGCATGTCGGCAAACTTCGTCAAGGCTAATAGACGTAATGACGGCGCGGTATAAAAACATTATCCAGTGTTCCCAAGGAGCCAAAATTATTAATAAAACAGAAGTAGAGTGACGTTTAAATTGAAAAGTTGTGTTTTGTTTTACTAAGACTATTTGCCCTAAACTAAACTGGCGCAGTCGGTAGCTCAGTTGCGGTGATAGTGTGCCGCAATTAGAATAAAAAAATAATAATAAAGTAGAAATATACTGTTTAAAACTTAGTGACAGTGAAAAACAAAAAAATTAATACGGTGAGAGAATATCTCCGTAAATTAAAAGAAAAAATATAACAACATAAAGAAAAAATACCTTCTAATATTGTAAAAAAAATTAATACGGTGTGAGAATATCTCCGCAAATTAAATAAAGAATAATATATATTATAATACTGCATAAAACATCAACAATTAATATAATAATAAAAATACAAATAATATAGAAGAGACTATATAAAAAAAAGAATATAAAAGAAAATAAAGAAGAGAAAAATGGTGAGGGCACTTCTACGTAGAAAAAAATGTTTGTGAAAAATTCGGCAAGGGAATATCACCGAAGCATACTGGCACCGTTGGGTTTTGACCCATTTGCAGCTGGAACCTACCAACACAATCTTATTCTCAGCAATGCTTCGTGTTCTTGTACTGGTCGGACTTTCTGTAACCCAACATATAGAAATTCGGGATCTTTCGAAAAACAAGGGCATCTCACCAATAAACCTCGGTGCTGCACGGCTAATAACAAGCCACAACAATTTAATTCACGTTATAAATCTAGACATATACATAGAAAACATAGACAATATTAACAATACTCTCAAGCTTTTTGAACAAAATAAACATACCAAGCTTTTTACAAGAACTACAACATTTAAATTATAATAGTTAAGAGCAGAATTAAATAATATCGTCGTTAAACGTCATAAAAGAGGGCTAGTAGACGGACTTGGCGATGCCATAAAATTTATCACTGGGAACATGGATGCCAAAGACGCCCAAGAAATTAACCAACAAATTAAGCAACTCGAATTAAATTTCCAGACAACTATGTCACAAAATCATCAACAAACCTTAACATGGCTATGAGATTTGAAAATATAACAAACCATATTAATGAAGTACAAGAAACAATAGAATCCTTTTTAAAAGGACAAACAAATGAAATAGCGAAGTATGTAAAAACTAATATTAGGGAAATACAATGCCTTAACCAAATAAATTATAGCATTGACATACTGACGAATCACATTAATGACATCTAATGCTATGTTCGCACGAGCCTTTGAATTACTTCGCTCTCTGTTTGAATTACTTATTTGAATTACCATGTTCACACGGCAGTTTTGTAATTCTTTTTGGCAGTTCTTCTTTTCTTCTTCTTTCTATTACTAAATTATTATTAATATTTTTAAAGTATAAAGTTCATACAGCTTCTTCAAAAGCTGCAAATACTTTTCCTGTAGATTCAACAGGTTTTTTACACACATAGTGGCTTCCTCCGCTAATTTCGAGAATAACTTCCTTCTAAATAATACTTTTCTAAAATGTTATTTTTGGATTCCATTATTGTTTATTGTTTACAATATTTTTTGTTTATATTTTTTGTGCTTTGACAGCTGGTGATGGCAAAAATACGATAAAATTTAGAGATTACATTGGTTTTTGAGTAATTCACAGGGTAATAGAAATTGAATTACACACAATTTGGGTAATTCGCTCACAAAATTTTGTATGGCGTATTACGTAATTTAGCACACAATTGGATGTTGAATTACGAATGAGAGAGCGAATTACGAAAAATTGCTGCCGTGCGAACATAGCATAAGAAGCTATCATCCTAGCAAAACTTAACATAATCCCAAAAGTAATTCTACACCCTGGCGAAGTAAGGCAGACCAGTCAGCATTTAAAATCCCAGTTAATTGAAACAAAATCTGTAGAGAATATATACGAACTACTTAGTCTTCAAGCCTACTACAATGAAACAAACATTATTTTTAACATAAAAATCCCTTACCTTGATCCTAACCTTTATCAACAGAACCTGCTTGAGTTTTTATTTTATTAAGAACTTTACAATACCTATAAAAAAACTCCTTGCCCGAACAGTACTAAATGATTTTACTAAAAATGATTTTACTATTGATTACCCTTCTTCTCAACACGAACATAATCACCCCACGGACAGCACAGATCTTTCGCAATGATGCCCCTATCATAGCAGTAGGAGCTGCTAATGCTTGGATGATAAATGGTAACCTAAAACTAGTTCACCTCATAAACCTCGAAAACTATGCAACTGTCGCCGACAACATAACAGTGCTCGTTGAAAGACATTTACATCGTGGTCAAAACAAGAATGCCATGAAATACTACCTTGCACAGGTACAGGAAAGATTATGCGAGCTCATGGGTACAAAAGGCGGAAGACCAAGATCGATTAATTGGATCGGTTCAGTCTGGATATGGGTTGCTGGGAGTACAGGCGCTACAGACTGGAACAACATCTTGGAAAGCCAAAACGCTCTAATCACCAACAACAATAAACAATAAAAAATCAACGCTTAACTTTTGAACCCCACATATGAAGACGTCCAGAAAACGTAATGAACTTGTCTCTAGAGTAAGCGAAATAACTAATGGAAGAGAGGCCGAGCGAATTGCACAAGGAACCATAAACCAAGTGCTTGTTTTAAAGGACGCAGTAGATGAGATTGTTAAAGCATGCCAAACGGCTAAAGGTGGGATTGTGAATACAATTCTATTGGAACGAAACGAAGTTGAGGAAATTATTACCGAAACAGAAACATTGCCATATTCCAACGTAGTACATAGAAGCAATTGAGTATGGAAAGCCTTCAATTTACGCCAACGGCCATCCCAAAAGTAAAAACAGACTTTTATCAACGACTTATAGTTAGCTCAACCATCAGGTCGGGCAAGCGTATTGAACTGCGATTTAATGAAATCTTTGTTAGTCAGAACGAAATCTACGGAATAAAGAGTCCCGGTTTATATATGTTAAGGCAAAAAACATTTAAATGCACTTCTTGCTTAATTTAGTGGCCTTGTTTCAGGTTACTGAACTTCTTGCTAATTATTAATAATTAAAATTGCTGGCATAATTCCAGACAATCCAAATTCTTTTATTAAATACTCTACATGTTACAATATTTAACACGCTTATCGAAAATTGTTTATCTTGCAGTTTTAACTAAACCATAATTAAGTTTAAGAATTAATTTTAAGTTTAGTTCTAAAATATTGTTCTAGTGAAATGGAAGTGTAATAAAATTAAATAAAATATATTTTTTTAACGGAAAATAATCTATATTTATTTAATTTATATCAACAATATAACGGTTTGTCAGTCATCCTCCCTTGACGAGTTACTAGAAGAAACTTGTGTACCGCGTCTATTTAAAAGTGGAACAGCCAACTGTCAATACATCAATACATAAAGGCAAAAGCCTAGATTGCTGAGATGACAACTTCAGATATGTTATTCTTAACCAACTATATAGGGTCACAAAGAACTTCTTAATGGTACCTACCTTATCCAGCTATTTAATGAAATAATTCTATTGGACAGTTTCTTTTCGGGTGCATCCATCTCTAGAATGCAACCACTACCTCCCATTCTGACAAGTGTTGCGAATGAAAGATTGCCGGTGAAAATCGATCAAGTCCACAACATTAGCTTGCGCAACATTGACAGCATCCAACATTTGGAAATGATATCAAACCTAACTCTAGGTAACCATATTATCATGGCAATAGTCATAGGTATTTGTTTCGGGACGTTATGGTACAGGCTAAGAAGACGACGTAATCTGCCAGTGGTACAGACGATAACTTGCCCCACACTCCAACCATCTGCATTGATTCTTTTAAGGAGGGAGGAGTTAGCAACAGTAGCGACACTGCTAATAAAAGAAGTTTAGCAGGGTCAGCGTAATTTTTAATTTCAATAATCTCCAATCATTGTTGCGAACACACCAATTATTGCTCAATAACAAAGTATCGAATTACAATTAAAGAATATTTGTCATCTAAGCGTCTGGATGACCGCACATGTAGATACAACGTGATCCTCATTGTTTTCGTACTGAAGTTGTGAATGGATTTGGTCAGATACTTGCGTCGTTCGCAGTTCGAGATTGAATTAATTATTTTATTGCGTAATATTAAATTGATTGTTAAATGAATTATTGTCTTAATTGTTAAAGTAATATCGTGAAATAAATTATTAAAAATTTAAAGTTTAAAAAGGTAAATCAAGTTTTGTCAATTCCTACGGTGCACTGTTGAGCGAGTTACCAATGGCAACCAACTAGCAACAACAACGTTGTCAACAACAGCAAATCATCAATAGCCGACGATTAAACCTAATATATATGTATATGTATGTGTATATGTAAATAAGTATGTTCACTTATATTGCAAAGGTTGTAAAATTAAAAACAATAACAAATGACACACATATTGGAAAGTATATAAAAATAAATAGGTTTCCTAAGAATTGTATACATTGTAAAAATTAATAAATAGGTTTCTTATACATGGTAACAATTAATTTCTTAAGAACTTTATACATTGTACCATATAAAAAACAATTAATAAATAGGTCTCTTAAGAATTGTAAACTTACAGAATAACAAAAAAAAAATTAATTGCAAAGCTAAGAATTTTGTGACTATAATTAGAAAGTCAAACATAAAAATCATATTCATTATTCAACTGGAAAACTTTGAGTTTTATTTAACAAGGATAACTAGCGCCTTAAAAATTAATATTTTTAAAAGACATCGATTGGGAAACTCTAACTTGTATTGATGTATGTATCCATCCACATGTAGAATTAAAAATAAAAATAAACAAAAACAAATAGAAACATAATTTAGAGTAGTATTACAAAATGACTTCACAGAAATAAAACCGTAATATGCAGTCTACGCAATTTCAAGTGACTTGATATGGATCACTAGAAATTCACTACAAATGAATTTGATATTACTATTGATGTTACTGTGGATCACTAAAATATTAACAAATAATAGATTAGGGGAAATGAAAATCAGAAAACATAGAATAAGTAGGGGAAATAGTTTAAGATTATTATAAGAAACATAGAATAAGAATAGTATATAAGCCGCAATTATTGGAAATAAAAATGAGAAATAATTCAGATCTCGAACTGTTTTAATTCTCAAAAACTTCGGCAATTGACTTTGCCATTTGATAGAGCGACTGCTACCCTAAGGCTGTTAAATAAATCAAGAGTACTATAGGGAAATAACTTAGACTAGACGAACTTATTACATAGCGATCCTGCGAACTCGATCCTGCCAAACTAAAGAAGACATGACTTACGCAATAGGACTGAATAATTAATCATAAACTAAAAGAAAAAGAAGTTGGAAACTATTTCAACAGCAATTGAAAATAAAATTCTTCCATTGCCAAATCGTCCAGGGAAATTAAAGTGCTTACGTTCCTATGCTGATAAACAGAACCTACAAATCCAACGAGTATAGAAGAATTGAAGGTAATCAGACAGGAGATCGACCAGCTTTTTAAGAAGTGGGAACGATTACTAGAAGATAAATATGTACCTTAACCTGTAGTTCCTATTCCAGAAGCCCCAAATATAGTGCTAGTAAAAATAAGATACCCATCCAAGAGTATCTTAAACGACTGCAAAAGTCCAAGGCGCTGGTTCCAAAACCCGAAAGACCGAATGAAGAAGCCAAAGTTCAAAAGAAAAGAGGAGGCAAAGCAGTAAAAAGGGGGGAAGCAAATTGCGGAAGAATATAGAAGACTGCGAGAAGTCTAAAATTTTAAGAGAGATAGCTGATATTAGAAATAAAGAAGATTTATAAAATAAAAATAAATAAAATATATACATATGTAATATATATAATACATATATAAATATAATATATAAATTTTGTTATAAAAATCATAATATGGGAGGCTGGTTTTCGAAGGAAGCCATCATTACAAATAATAACAACAGCAGTGTGCTAACAGTTACAAGTGACCACATGCAGCAGATAATTTTAATTCTTTTACTAATATTAGTTGTAGGAAAAATAAATGAATATATAAATAAAAAATATATGAGAAAAAAGGCACTTAAAATTAATGCCAATTTAGCAAAATAATTGTATAATTATTGGAAAAGTTAGTAGGAATTTATAATAATTTTAAGAAAAGTCCAAATGGAACTTACACACTAGCTTATGTAAAAAATACTATTGAATTACTATTGAAGATTTAAGAAAATTTTGCAATAAAGAACGAGGTCTACTCTCTAGAAAAATTAAAAGAAGTTGAAGATAAAATTCTAAAATACTTAAAAGTAAACAATGAAAGAAACGTGGCATCGTTTGGTATTCTCGACGCATCTTAAATAATACAAGAGTTTAATGGTGACCTTAGCCACTTATTACAATATTTATATTATATAGAAGAAGAAAATCGGGAGCTTTTACGTTCCTAGTTTTCAAATTTCATACTTATTTTGATTAACAGTTAGGCTTAGATTTTCTCGCTAAAATTGGAGCAAAAATTTATGTAGAAAACTAAATACGAAGTACCAATGATGTGACAATACCCCTTAAAAATTTAAATAAAATTTTTCCTCCAATAACACAATGGCGGTAAATTCAGAATAGCTCTTTAAATTACCCGTTGATTTTAAAGAGGGAGATGTAAATATAACTCTTGAAAATGGTTTGCTCTAGACAATGGTTTGTTTATTTCTCCTGGCATCTACTATGCAAAAAATTGGTTTAGCATAATAGGAGCAGGTAATCCCACTAGGAATGATCAATCAGTGTTTTTAGAACAAACAATAAAGACAAAGCCATTTAACTCAGAAAAGTTTGTAGAATTTAATAACTTTAATATTGGTCACAAACAATTCAATGATGGAATTGAAAATTTATCTAAACTACTCAGAACAAAACATCTTAACAACGAAGAAAAACAAAAACTAAATTGACATTGGTTTAAATTGATCAACTTCAAGGAATCGTCAGCTCCCCTTTCGAGGAACAAATTCCTCGAACAGGCCACAACATGGCTACTGGTGAAACAACCTCCCCAATGGAACAGCTTACAACTGCTGAGCGAGCAACAGGAGAACTGATTGAGTCCGCCATTCGGAATTTTAAAAAGAACCCATCATCCAGAAAAAATTTCCTTTGCTACAAAGAAAGGATCAAAAGATTAGACTCCGTTTGGGCAGAATTCGAACACATCGATAATAAAATACGATGTCTTGAGAAGCTCCAGTTAGACCACAAATATTTCACCGAAAAATACTATCAAAGGCACTCGTAACAAAATACAGGGAAATATTTGAATCACGCATAGATGAGACATCAAAAACGCCAACGCTGCACACCTATCAACAAAATACCAGTGAGACGACTGCAGCATCTGCAAGACCATCTTTGAAATGTACTTCAACAAATGCTACTATAAGAAGGCACAATGTCATGATGTCATCATTACAGCTAATACTCGACACGGACCCAACGGCAACAAATATGCAGCTAAAAGAAAAACTGTGGGGAGAAATCCAAGAGCTACATTTTAAAATATGGGAATCAAGCGATGACCCACTGAAGGAGGGATACGACATGAAGTCCTACGAAAACCTGGAGAAGCGAATCATTGAAAATTTCAAGCTAGGATCCCGCACACCAGAGAAGGGTTTCGAACCAATGCAAACCAGCGTGCTACAGCTGCCAAAGGTCTCAATCCCAAAATTTAATGGAGATTATTTAAAATGGAGATCCTTTCACGACTTGTTTACACAGCTAGTAGACAACCATTATATTCCTGCGGTACAAAAGATGTGGTACCTGAAATCAAACTTGGGGGCGAAGCTGAAAAACTTATAAGTCATCTTTCAGCCACAGCCGAAAACTACACAATCGCATCGAGCTTATTGCAAGAACGATACAATAATCAACGCGTTCTTGTAACAACGCTATTGCAACAACTGTTGGATCAACCAAACGCTGGACCATCAGCTGCTGCTATCAAATAATTACATGATATAACATAAGAATGTCTACATGCGCTAAACAACATCGGGATCGATATCGTCTCATGGGATCCCATGCTGTTTCTTGTTCTATATGAGAGGACCATTAGCAATCCAAAAGAGCTACAAAAAGTTTAAGACATATTAACATTTCTTGAAAATCGTTTTCAATCCCTGGAAGCCATACACCAGAAAGAAAGATCATCAAAGGTCTATGTTTCCACTATTCCAGCTAAACATACAGAAGTCACGCGAGTTACTTATAACTACTACTTATATGTATATATTTAGACATACATACATAAATTATACATAACTATATATATATTTGAATATTCATACATACATATATAAAACCTATAAACATATTTTGTACTTCACTGCAATCTGATAGTTTTGTTTTTGTGTACGACCTCATTCCCATGACTTTCAGACTGCTGACTCTTAATTCAATTACATATCTTTACAATTCATATCTTTAAGTTTGAAATATTTTGAAAATAAAGTTTATATGACAAATAAGCATAAACAACTGAAGTTGTTTAATTTTGTAATTTGCGCTCACTTTGCAAAAACAACTTTCACACACTGTATCGGTGTCAGAAATTTCAACAACTGTATCCAGCAAACCGTCTCAGCCAAAACTTACAAATCAGGATCATGTATGACATGCAAGAAAAAACACAACTGGCTACTTCATCTGGAGAGCAAAACTCAGTCATCAAACCAAAGATCAACAAGTGAAAGGGTATCCCAGAAGACATCATCATTCGCTACCATTAACCTGAAATTATTAGACCGATTTCAAAGAACCGACACCTTTCCCTCCAGAAGCATCCTCATTAGCTTCAGCAAATGGTTAGGTGTCCAAATCATACGTTCTTCTCAGCACAACTTTAATAAAAATTAAAATTGATTCAATGGAGATTGAATGTTGCGCCTTACTTGACTATGGTTCACAAGTCAATTTGATTACGGATCGTTTGGTTATGACTTAACATTGCAAAACAGACGTCATCCGTATACACCGAGTCAATGCAGCTTTACATTCTCGAATTAATGGATTCTCAACACGCCTGGAAGCACTTGTCCTGCCTTGAATTATCGCGCCTCAACCATCACAATTCATCAACTTTGATGAGTGGCCACTACCGAAAAATATTATGTTAGCTGACCCAACATTCAATCGATCTAATAAAATCGATATTTTAATGTATGCATTCACCCATATATAAAAATAAAAAGATAAACAAAAATAAAAATAAACAAATACAAAGTGACTTCACAAAAATATAACCGGAATATGCAAACTATGCAATTTCAAGTGGCTTGTGTTGATTAATATGGGTCACTAGAAATGTATTACAAACGAATTTGATGTTACTGTTAATAAGTACTATTGTAGGTCACTAAATTATTAACAAATTAGGAGAAAGGAAAATAAAGAAACATAGAATAAGTAGGGGAAATAGTTTAAGATTATTATAAGAAACATAGAATAAGAATAGTATATAAGCTGTAATTATTAGAAATAAAAATCAGAATTAATTCAGAACTCAAACTGTTTTAATTCTCAAACACTTCGGCAATTGACTTTGCCATCTGATAGAGCCGACTGCTACTCTAAGGCTCTTAAATAAATCAAGAGTACTATGGGAAACTATTGGAAACTTACTCAGACCAAACAAACATATTACATGGCGATCCTGCCAAACTACAAAAAAAAGACAATAAAATTCTTCCATTGCCAAACTAAAGAAGACAATAAAATTCTTCCATTGCCAAACTAAAGAAAATTAAAAGTGCTTACGTTCCTATCCTGTACCTGCAAATCCGATGAATATAGAAGAATTGGAGGTAACCAGACTGGAGATTACTAGAGGATGAATATGTACCTCAACCTGTAGTTGCTATTTCAGAAGCCCCCAAATATAGTGCTAGCAAGAAGAAGATACCCATCCAAGAGTATCTTAAACGCCTGCAAAAGTCCAAAGCGCAGGTCCCAAGACCCGAAAGACCGAAGGAAAAAACCTAAATCCAAAAGAAAAGATATTTCAATATTTCTTGTTCCCACAATTTGGTCAAGCAAAGCGTGAGAATTCATGCATTAGCAAGTCTATCAAATATTTTTGTCTACACGCGCCAGACAGTATAAAATTCAATATGCGTTTTGTATTGGGCAAACTGCGGGAATACGTTTTTTTTAAATTTTTGCATTTTAAGTAAATATTAGTGGTAAGCAAATTTTGTTTGTATTTTTTTATTGTATTATTTTTATTATTAATAGAGTAACTAACAGTAATAAACTTCACTTCACTACAATCATTCAATTTGTTTGATTTAACGCTCGTCTTAGTGAACCACTTTAACAAGCTGAAGTAAATACTCTTATCCTTGTGAACCACTAGGATAACTTCCATTCTTTCTTTATATTATATTTTACCATCAAGGTAAACGAGCCTTGAAAGGAACTGTATAATTAATGGATAAGTTAGTAGAATTTATAATAATTTAAAGAAAAATCCAAATGGAACTTACACACTAACTTACGTAAACAATACTATAAAAGTAATTGAAGACTTAAAAATTTTTGCAATAAAGTATGAGGGCTACTGAGAAGAATTAAAAGAAATTGAAAATAAAATTCTAAAATATTTAAAAGTAGGCAACAATAAAAACATTTCATTGTTTGGTATTCTTGACGCATCCGAAATAATACCAGAGTTCAATGGTGACCTCGGGCTAATGAATAATTTTTTTGGGCATAATAGAGTACTATGCTGAAACACTTAAAGATGATACAGAAATTAGTAAGTTGATCAAGTTTGTTTTTGCTGCTAAATTAACAGACAGAGTAAGGAACAGGTTAATTTCAGAAAATGTACCAGTTTCCCTAGAAACATTCAAAAATACCTTTAGGAAAGTATTTTCTCCCAGGAAATCACTATCTTCCATACATATTGATTTAGCAAAGCAAACTCAAGGCAATAGCTCAGTAACACAATTTGCTAACAAAATTGAATCATTTATAGCATGCCTAAATGAATTACAAATTGCTGAATTGGGATCCCAAAATAGGTAAACAGTCATTAAAATGAATTACCAGGTGGCATTTAGTACTTTTAAAAATGGTTTAAACGAACCACACAGAGTTACGGTCTTAGCTGCTCGTCCCAAAAGTCTAAAGCCTCGGAAGTAATACCACAACAAAATTCAATAATGAATTTCAATAATAATAAAAGACCATTTAATAATAGAGGACAACGTAACTATGCCAATGCGAACATTATAATAATTATAGGTATTATAATAATTATGGAAGTAATAATAATTTTCAAAGCAAAAACAACATTAATCATCCAAGAAGTAATAACCTCAATAGTAATAACAATCATAATCACAGAAATACAGACTTTAGAGACAGAAATAGAAATCAAAGAAGAATATATGTTACACAGGAACAGGGAAACGAAGGAAACCCCTGCAAACCTCAAGAGTAAATTTTAATGAAGATGTAGGGGAATTAAAAGAATATACCTTAAAAACTTATAGTTCACATGCAGACGCACTACATTTTGTTACATTAAAAACTGATGAATGATTTTTCATAAGATTTTTAATAGATACAGGTGCAGACATCTCCATATGTAAGGAAAATTTCGTAAGAAATAAAAGAATACAACGCTTGCAAAATTACAGAAATAGAAAACAAATCAATTGAAACAATGGGTACTTCAATACTTAAACTAGTACTTCCGGAGGATGTAATAAGCCACGAATATCAGATTGTGAATACAGAATTCCCAATAGCAACAGATGGTATTCTAGGCAGAGATTTTTTACTAAATATTTGGCAAAAATAGATTATGAGACATACACATTAGCTATCATAATAAATGAAACAGAATACGTTCTACCAATGAGAGCAAATACCAATGAGTTCACAATACTACCGAGAACTGAAATGATACAAGCAGTAAACTTACAGATTGAAGAAGATAGCGTAGTATGTGCAAAACAAAGTGGTAGCAATATTTTTATTGGTAATATAATAATTTCAAAACATGGGACAAAGCACATTAGAATTTTAAGTACTTCAGACGAAGCGGTTACAATATCACAATTAGATTTACAAATCAAACGCTTATCACATTTCAACATTCTATATAATAAAAAATAAATTACTAATGATAAACAACAGGATAGATGGGGAAAATTAAGAAAATTACTGATTATAGATATAGTCGACATTAACGCAAGTCAAACCATAGAGAAAATATGTAAAGTATTCCAAGATATTTTTCATTTAGAAGGGTATCATTTAACAGCAAATAATTTCTATCAACAAAAACTACAAACTGTGGACAATACACCGGTTTACACGAAATTATAGATTACCACAGTCACAGCAGGAAGAAATCAAAACACAAGTTCACAAATTGATAAAAGAAGATTTAGTTGAACCATCCGTTAGTCCTTATAATTCTGCGTTGCTTTTAGTCCCAAAGAAAAGTGACAACGATGAAAAGAAGTGGAGACTAATAGTCGATTATCGTCAATTAAACAAAAAATTTGTCAATGACAAATTCCCATTATCTCAGTTAGATGATGTGTTAAACAAGATAGGAAGAGCAAAATATTTGTCAACCTTAGACATGACAAGCTCTTTCCATCAAATAGAATTAGAACCCACATCTAGACCACTTACCTTTTGACCTGAAATATCATCTAATAGTTTCCAAAGAATATTGACAATAGCATTAACAGGTTTAGATTCCAATGCATTTATATACGTAGACGATATAATTGTTTTTGGATGTTCTTTACAACACCATAATGATAATTTAAGAAAAGTTTTTCAAAGACTAAAGACCAACAACCTTAAATTAAATCCAAATAAATGCATAATAAATAATAAGAATACAGAAAGTTATGAGACAGACAGTATTTCGTTTTCACAAATTAAAGGCTACCCAAGATTAAAATTTGTTATAAACAAAGTTAATAAAAGCATGCCAAAAATTGAAATTTTTGAAAATCGCGTAATAGTATCTGGTAATGAAAACGCATACTCGAATTTAGGTTTAGTCTTGCAGAAGTTAACTAAGATTTTACGGGACAATCAAATATTTACAATAACGCTAGCAAAGGATGATAATATTTCTAAGCTCATACGTGAGGAAAAATTAATTAAAATATATAATAGCATGCAGAATAAAGATAAATTTAGGCAGAAACCTAAAGAAATTATATTAATTAACAACCAGAAAGGATACTGGAAAAGTGTAGAAAAGAGGAAATTGTAAAAGAATATCATGAAACTCCATATGGCGGTCACGTTGGAGTACGTAGAACAGTCATTAGATTAAAACAGAAATACATATGTATGGAAAAATATATTTAAAATGATTAAAGATTTTATCAGTCATTGTGAAAGTTGTAAGAATAATAAAATTATTAGACACACTAAGACATCAATGCAAATTACTAACACACCCACAAAACTATTTCAATTTATACAATTAGACACTGTAGGTCCTTTAAGAGTATCAAACGGTTATAGATACATACTAACAGCACAATGCGAACTTACAAAATACATTGACGCATTCTCAATAGAAACTAAAGAAGCATCTAAAATTGACATGATGAAAACAGATAGAGGAACTGAATTTGTAAACGAACTTTTTAATAGAATATATACTCTTATGAAAATTAAACATGTAACTTCCACAGCATACCACCATGAGATTTAAGGTAGTATTGAAAGGAATCATAAAGTATTAAATGAATATATGTGTTCTTTCACGGAACAATACAATTGGGATGAATAGATTCCGTACTATACATTCGCGTATAACGCAACACCACACACATCCACAGGTTTTTCTCAATTTGAACTCGTGTATGGAAGATTTACGTTAATGCCAACCGAACCCATGCCAAATGAAAAATTTTATAACTATGAAGATTATGTTACAGAATTAAAAATAAAACTAAAACGTGCCCATGAGACTGCAAACAAAAAACTATTAATGAACAAAATAAAACAAAAACATTATTAAAGATAAGAATACTAATGACATTTAAATAAAATTAGGAGATAAAGTATTTTTAAGAGAATAAAATGCAAAGAAAAGCGAAACTCAATACATTGGCCCTTTTTAAATACACAAGATGTAAATATCACAATCTTAAAAGATAATAAACCAATGACTATACACAAAAATAGATTGAAATTAGTTTAAGCTATTATGTATCTGTTAAATTGTCCTACTTCCACTTTAAAATTCTAAAATTTTGTAATTTAATACTTTCATATAAAAAAAATATACATATATAAATATAATATTTTTTTTCTTTTGAACGGTAGGGGTGTAATGTATGCATTCACCCATATATAAAAATAAAAAGATAAACAAAAATAAAATTAACAAATACAAAGTAACTTCACAAAATATTACGGTTATATATAAAGAAACATACAATAAGTAGGGGAAATAGTTTAAGATTATTATAAGAAACATAGAATAAGAATAGTATATAAGCCGCAATTATTGGAAATAAAAATCAGAATGAATTCAGAACTCAAACTGTTTTAATTGTCAAAAACTTCGGTAATTGCCTTTGTCACCTGATATAGCCGACTGCTTCTCTAAGGCTCTTAAATAAATCAAGAGTACTATAGGAAAGTTACTTAGAGCAGACGAACTTATTACACACGATTCGAAAATCGACAACCCAATTCCGAATGTGATAAATGAAATCACTGTAAAAGTGGAATACCCAGTCATATATCTAGCTATTATTATCGCGATCTTAGCTCTACAATTTCTCACACCGCTCTATCAATTTCATAAGAGATCCCTCAAAAAGAACTATAGGAGAGCATCATCTATGGCAGTAGGCATAGAAAAAGTCTAAGCACATGGACCAATTCCTATATAGTTATCTGTTAAAGGGAATTACGCAACGCGCACTCAATTACTGTTCTTATGGACTGGCAACAGATCCTATCCAAATTGAGACAAATCAAAGAAAATTTTGATAGGTCCTATAAGTGTTTAAACACAGATAGACCTACCAAGGACGAAACAGTCGAAAAGCATATTAAAAACCTCTTTGACTGTTTTGAACAAATTAGGATAATCGTGAACGTTAATACAAGCACATAAATCTGCTGTTGAAAATTTCTTCTCTGACGTCAGATAAAAGCTTGCGCATATACTGTCACGAAGAAGTATAGAAGTAAAACTACCAATAACATTTCATGAAAAAGAAGAACCTACTGTACACTTAAAGGAAATAAAGACCCCTCAAGAGTCTCATAACATTGCTAATACTATGCCTCTATCAGTAACGGAATTTCTGGGTTTAGGCTCAATGCTTCTTCCAGAGTTTGATGACACACCAGAAAACCTGCAGAGTTTTCTTGACGCCCTAAGTTTGGTAGATTCGATCAAAGACACTCACAATGAAGTGGCCATTAATTTAGTGAAAACAAAACTTAAAGGTTCAGCACGTAACCTTATTTCTCAGGAGACTACACTGCAATAAATGATTGCCAAACTTAAAACCAATGTGAAGGGAGAATCTGTAGATGTAATCTCTCTCATAACCGTAGTATACACTACAACACCGAACAAACTTCGGAAAACTAATAAAAATCCCTAAAGTTTCCATTAAAACCTGCAATATCAATTTAAACTTATATAGTTATTTAAAGTGTAGAGTGTCTATGAACAATTCCACCTCCATTTTTTTAATAGACATAGGCGCAGACATTTCTGTGGTTAAACACAATAATGTTCTAAACGAACCAATAGATAGCAGCAAGATAACAAACATTAATGGTATTGGAAAAGGTTTAATCCAAACACTTGGATTAATCGACATAGACCTGAAAGTGGGAAATATCTCAATACCAGCTAAGTTGCATATTGTGAACAATAATTTTCCAATACTGGTTGATGGAATATCAAGGTACGGAGGATAGAATAATTTTAAAAGCTCCGTTACTACCACATGATGTAAGCCGAACACTGTTGCGTGCTCCCAACATCAACTCAATTTAAATACCAGCAAGATCCGAAGTAATCGGACAAATTAATTTTCAGTCTGATGTTGAGGATGTATTGGTGCCCCAGCAAATACTCCAAAATGGTGTATACATAGCTAACACCATTACATTAAAATCTCAGCCATTGGTCAGAATTGTCAATACTACCAACAAGGACCTTGTCATGGATAACGTCCAAATAATAACGGAAAATCTTAATGACTATAAAATGGTCCAAACAAGCTGGAATCCAAAACCTGGCAAAGAAAAGATGAGAAAATTATCTATAAATTTTCCAGATTCCGTTAACGGTGAACTACATACACTATGTTCAGAGTTCATTGACATTTTTGCTTTGGAATCGAAAAAAATAAGCGCCAATAATTTTTATAAACAACGGTTGAGACTTAAAGATAATCAACCTGTTTATATAAAAAATTACAGAATACCACATTCACATAAAGAAGAGGTGAATAAACAGGTTAATAAATTAATAAACGGTGATATTGTAGAACCTTCAACCTCTGAATTTAACAGTCCAATACTCTTAGTACCTAAAAAATCTTTACCAGGTCATACTGAAAAGAGATGGAGACTTCTGGTTGCTTACAGAGGTATAAATAAGAAACTAATCGCAGACAATTTCCTCTACCTCGCATAGATGACATATTGGATCAGTTAGAGAGAGCAAAATATTTTTCATGCCTTAACTTGATATCGGGCTTCCATCAAATAGAGCTCGAAGAAGAATCTAAAAAAACTAATAAAAACTATCCGCCATAAGAATTACTTTATCTTCAACATTTAGTGAATGACACAACTTGCATATTTTTGTCTTGTATAACAACTGACTGACACGTTGATCGTTCTTCGTTAAGAGGTGTTTGACTAGTCGAAGTTGCCATACCCTTTGTATGCAACTTAATATCAACACATTCTTGTTGATATTGTCCATACTGGATAGATGTTGGGACAGCGTGTATTATGCTGTCTCAGCATATTCACACGATATACATAGTGTTGTTAGACAGTTAGTTTTAAGTAGATGAGTAAGAAAACAACAGAAGAAATGAACAGTCGCACAAGCGGCTGTTCCAAACAATAAATAAAAAGTATTAAGAATAAATACATAGCAAAGTGTATTTATTTTGAAACTATTACACTGAAATTGAGCGTGGAAAACCAATTTATAGGGCGATTTTAAAAAGTATTCGTGGGAAAATTAATTTCGCCCAGCATCTTTGACGATGATTGGCCGGCAATCAAGTCATGTCTTGCGCTCCATTACGCGGACAAAATGGACATTAGGACGGTAGAACATCAGTTCGGGCAATTGACACAAGGGAACTAAACTAGAGGAATTTTACGCAAAGGTCAATCACCAATTTTCGTTAATAATTAATAAAGTGAAAATGAGACTTATTCAAAAGATACGGTAAATGCGTTAATGAAGACTTACAGAAATAGAGCATTAGACGTTTTTATCAGAGGATGATAATTGTGCAGAAACCAAAGAGTCTCTATATATTTAGTTGAAAACAATAACAAAAATAATTTAATACCCGAAAACTTTTTAACGGAAATCAGTGACAAAATTAAATTATTAAGTGATGTGATTAAAACATATGAAAGCATAAAAAAGCATTTTTTTGGTGCATTGGAACTGTGTAGAAACAAAGGCAGGAGACAAATCGTTATAAAATAATACCCCGTTTTGAAACACATACATACAGTAGAGGGGCCCCGCTATCAATATATTAAAAAAAATTGAAAAGTTTCTAAGAATTTCACTCGATGACTAAAGTTCTTAAAGAATAAACAACAACAACATCCATTGAGACCGAATTAAAGATTTAAATATTATTGAATTGAGATTGGTTTTTTCATTAAAAAAATGTCTCAAAATCTAAACAATAGTTCAACACATCGCGACTATGGTGCCACTTCATCGTCAAACACCAATATGATGAGTTCATCGTCTACTATACCCGATGTAAATTTTTCGGGTTTTAGTCCCACAGAATTTATGTCTTTAAGTGAAGATATTGCCCACAACATACAAGCGGTTAATTCGTCTTCTAAACAATTGGAGAAAATTTTACAAATACTTGGTACACCAAGAGATCAACAGTCAACACGTGATAAAGTTCACGATATTAACACCAAAACTAATTCACGCATTGAGGCCACTTCTGTTGATTTACAAAGGCTTACGGCTATTGTGAGGCGAGGTGATAAACAGCAAAAATTGCAATTGGAAAAGCTGACAAATGATTTTTGTAGTGTGGTCGAACGATATACAACAACACAAAAACGTATGGCACAGGCAATGCGACAAACCTATACTCAACCACAGATGGCTCAAATGCAAGATGATCGTGAGGCTGATACGGAGGAATTAATACAGAGACAACAACAATTGCAGCAACAACAAATGCAATTTGAACATGATCTGTTAGTGGATCGTGAACGACAAATAAAACAGATAGAGTCCGATATGTTGGATGTTAATAAAATAATGCGTACCATAACAGCACTAGTGCAGGCACAGGGCGAAGAAGTGGAACGTATTGAAACCAGTATTGAAAACACTGCTACCGAGGTTGAATTGGGCCGTGATGAACTTGCCAAGGCTGCTGGCTCTCGACAAAGTTATCGTCGTAAAATTTTAATACTTTTAGCAATTGCTGTGATAATAGGCTTAATTGTAACTGGCATTATAGTCAGCAAATTGACCAGTTAAATGTTTTGTTAAATCATTTTTAAAACTCAAACGAAAATCAATATTTATATTAAAAATAAAAATATGTATTAAATCCAAGAATCATAGGTTTATGGAATACAACAATGTACTACAAACGATGAAAAAAAAATAATTGTTTATCTGGAGCATGACAAAATATTGTAATCTTTGTGTCGAATTTTATTTAAATATTTTATTTATTGCTCCAGCATATCCGTTGCACCCTTGCAGAAGTAAAGAAGTAACCATAATGTCGAAAGAATTTTTGTTTTTAACCGTTGATATAGGATAGCAAGCATTAAATGCAATTGTAAAATGTTTGGAATCTTTTTCCGCATTAATATAATAAAACTATCGTAACGATTTTGTTTTTTAAATTAAAAAAAAGAAAAAATAATTTAATTTAATATTTATAAATATGTTTTTCTAATTTTACCCGTATTTATTTTTACAATGCAACACAAACTTTATGATTATTTTTATTTTTAATGATTAAAAAACACATATGTATGTCATGAATTGTAATGGTTATTATTTAAATGGATTTATTTGAAATGTATTTGAGTATTAATCTGCTTAATTTTATTTAACTGATGATATAAGATATTACATGCAAATACATACATTTAATTTTGTTAATACCAATAAAAACAATAAAATTTAATATGGAACTGTTTTGCGAATATGTGCTAATAAAGATGAAGATAATTGTATGATTGAAGTAAAGTCTCATCAGACTAAAATGAGTATTCTTAGTATATATTCAACAAGAAATAACATTCTTACACTACTTACAACGAGCAATGTGATGTTATAATTAAAAAATTTGATTGAATTTCAGGTGCGTGACAGCAAGAAAATAACTGCTTAGTCAAGAGGAAAGGAGAAGGATAAAATAAATATAGCTTATCCTTAATTTTATCCTTTAGACAAGTAAGATAAAATTATTTCCATGAATCCCCTATTAGAGGAGATATTAAAGGAACTGTTTGAAGCCGAAAAACGCTGGGCTAAATTATTATCAGAGGACAAGAATGCGGAGGAGCCCGGAAAACTAGCTGTGGGCCCGAAACCTTTAAGGATTCGTGAGAAGAAGGAAGTCGAGCCGATATTTGAAATATACCCCTTACCAAACGTCAGCAAGACTACAGGTGGAGCTTTGGCGAAAGATAAAAAGGAAATTTCAGTAATTATTTCACAACTCTCTTACGAGGAAAATAAGGAGACAAAGCTAATTTTATACGGTAAAATAACAACCCTAAAGAATGAAATTAAGGATATTAAAAAAGAGAATAGAAGAAAAAGGAAGGAAAAATTAAGAAAATAATGAATGATAAAAAAAAGAAAATAAATAAATTACGTAGAATCTATAAAAAGAATATTTTCGATAGGTAAATATTTTAAAATATACAGTGTATTGGGTTGCACCAAATCATTACACAGTGTTACTTTGAACCAATCGCATATTTGTTTATATTTGTGTGTGTTGTTTAGTGATACTTTCAATTTCTGAAGTGTGTCACTATTGTAAATTGAGCTAAGTGATGGGAATGCAGAACATGTGTCATCTAGAACACTTTTGGTGTATGTTTAATTCAAGTGCAACAAAATGACATTGAGTGTATTTTATTTTAATTATTTTGAGTAGAGTTTAAGTTATTGAGTGAGTTTAGAAAGTCACTCATAGAATTACAAAATGTAATTAGTATAAAAGACCAAATTTAAATAATCTTACTTACATCTTACTTTGATCGCTGAACAATACAACTGGTTCTTTATTTCTTACAGAGTGTTAATGTGTTTGCATTAGATAACGAGAATAATATAGTGGATCCATATTATTTTCCTCAACAGAAAAAATTATTAATATAACAGAAAATATATCAGCAACACAAAAAAGAGGAATGGAGGAAATTATAAACACGTATCGTAAGCTTTTTTCGGAACCTGATGAGAAATTTACGTATACAACAAGGTTGTTGGTGAGATTAGGACTACGACTAATTCGTCTGTTTATACAAAATGTTACCCTTACCACGCTTCTTTGAAATCAGAAGTGGAGGCTCAAGTGGAAAAACTTCTAAAAGATGGTATTATAAAACCATCTAGATCACCTTATAATTCTTCAGTTTAGATAGTTCCGAAGAAACCGGACTCAGCTGGAAATAAGCTTGTCATAGACTATAGGAAGTTAAATACAATAACAATAGCAGACCGATACCCCATTCCGGAAATTTCAAAGGTTATCTCTCGACTGGGCAATAGTCGATTCTTTTCCGTTCTCGACTTAAAAAGTGGGTTTCATCAGATTCTACTAAAGAAATCCGATAATGAGAAAACCGCGTTTAGCATAAATAACGGGAAGTATGAGTTTACACGGTTACCTTTTGGTCTAAAGAACGCGCCATCAATTTTTCAAAGGGCACTTGACGACATTTTAAGAGAATATATAGGGAGATGCTGCTATGTTAATCATTTTTAGCAAGTCAGAGCACGAACATTTTGAACATATCCAATATATTTTTGAAGCATTAGAAAGATCCAATATGAAAGTGCAATTGGATAAATGCAACTTCTTCAAAGATGAAGCTGAGTTTTTGGGGTACATTATTACGCCCCAGGGTATAAAAACTAATACGCAAAAAAAAATTCCGGCCATATAAAATTTCTCGGAACCACAGAGCTTAAAGAACTTGGTATGTCATGGTATTACCGACGATTTATTAAAGACTACTCCAAACTTGCTAAGCCCGTGACATCCCTTTTAAGAGGGGAAGGTCCAAAAATAAATCCGCGAAATTAAGGATATGGTTAAATAATGAAGCTAAAGAATCCTTTATCAAAATTAAGAACGCTCTTTCTTCCGAGAATATCATCTTTGTCTATTCAGACTTTAGCAAAGATTTCGAGCTAGTAACAGATGCCTCGAACTTTGCAATAGGCGCAGTACCATCCCAAGGCGGAAGACAAATTTCTTTCATCTCCAGAACTTTATACAAAGCGGAGGAACACTACGCCGCTAACGAAAAAGATATGCTGGCTATAATATGGGCTTTGAACTCCTTACGGAACTATTTATATGGATCGGCTAGGGTTAATATATATATGGACCACCAGCCTTTAACCTACGCGTTGAGCAACAAAAATAATAACAGCAAAATAAAGAGATTGAAGGCCATACTCGAAGAATATAACTATGAAATGCTCTACAAACCGGGAAGGACAAACGTTGTAGCTGATGCTCTGTCCAGGATAACGGAACCAGAACTATATACATTGTCAATAGCAACGAATTCAGACGATAGTTCGTCACATAACTTAATATATAGCGTAGAGGTGTAGTGTGTTTGACTAGTCAAAATTGACATACCCTTTGTATGCAACTTAATATCAACACATTCTTGTTGATATTGTCCACACCGCATTATATGCCGAGACATAAATAAATCATGTATTATGCTGTCTCAGCATTTTTCCATCAAACTACAATGTAAGCTAGAATTAAGAAATTAGTGCATAGTGAGTTTTTAAAATTCAATTAATAAACGTGGCTGTTCAAAAGGTAAATATAAATGTTTTATTTAAACTAATATTACAAGGTGATCCTGCCATCGCGTCAAGTGTTTTGAACAGAATTACTAATTAAAGAAAAAAAAGAAATGATAATATTTGTGATTGGCCTATTCAGATATCAATTGGCGATATCTGTTATATACCATCGCCTTGGGGGACTATATCTGGTGGTATGGTATCCCGATGCCATGATATATGGAAAGTTTTTTTACTAACCTGACGTAAGGGCAGACCGACAAACAAATTCTGACGAGACAGTTCAGTTTACTCAACAATCAATCAAATAATCGAATGATTGAACAATTAATAGATACTTTATCCTTGTGTATCACTTGGATAGGTCCCATTTTTTTAGTATAATTTTATCGTTCATCAAGGCGACCGAACCTTGATTTGAACTATTGTCAATCCTTCAAGGATCAATATTTTTTTGTATATAAATCTCACTCTCATAGAGCGTATTTTAATGATTGTTTATTCTAACTTCTCAGTTGATAAACATTTATGTTTTCAATAATGGGTAATCACGATTCGAAAATCGACAACCCAAATGCGAAAGTGATAAATGAAATCACTGTAGAAGTGGAATACCCAATCATATATCTAGCTATTATTATCGCGATCTTAGCTCTACAATTTCTCACAACGCCCTATCACTTACATAAGAGATCCCTCAAAAAGAACTATAGAAGAGCAGCATCTATGGCAGTAGACATAGAAAAAGTCTAAGCACATGGATCTCTTCCTACTTCCTATATAGTTAGAGTATAGTTATAATAGAGTTTAAAACAAATCGAGGAATGCGCATCTACTCTATGCTATTATTGTATAGAGTAGATGCGCAAAGAGTTGTGAGAGTGATAACTGTGCGAGATTAAGATTTATAATGACCATTACTAAAAGAAAAGAAAATGAAGATGAAAAGAAAGAGAATGTTGGCGGTGAGATATGTATTGCTGAGAATAAAGTTGCGAGCGGTTCCGAGCGGTTCTGAGCTTGTTAAACAGTTGAAGAGTCAATCTTTAGCGTTGTATGAGCAAGATAGCGAGGAGATGAGTACTTCGAAGATTGATTTGACGGGTATTGGGGTAAGCGGTTCAGTCGAAAGCACCAGTGTTAAATCAGTGAGGAGTTTAAGTGTTGTGTCTGCGGTGCGAGTGGATTTGGCAACGATTGAATTGGTCCGTAATTTACTTTGGTGAGTAATATCATACCATATATACGATATATTGGGGAATTCGGCCAATTGAGCAGCATAGTTCTGAATATTTGAGTGTGTTTGGTGAAATTTATAGATCAGGCTTAGAGATGTTTGTTGCTGATCGTTGTTATGTTGAACATGGTTTAAATACTGAGTTTTTTCAAAGTGGTAGCACATTATCCTTCATTGGAAATGTGCCGGTGTCGAACGTTGGTGTTGTCGATTATGGAAGTATAAATGGTTGTGTTGGATTACCTTTATATTTTAATGGGATTGTATGTTTATTGGCGAAGATTATGGCGGATACAACGGTATTACACAATTTGCCTACGACGCAGACGATAGGGTTAGAACGAATGCAATATTTAAGAGAGACGATGATTAAGGATCCAGGTCCGTCATTGATGTTGGCTTCTGAGCATAATAATATTCGTTGGCTTAAGATATTTCTTGATAGATTTGTCAGAGAGGGTGAAAAGAGATTTACATATTATTACGGAAGGAGTGGACGTGAATTTGAAACTTTTACAGACGTGAAATTGCTTGAGTATTATGGTGTAAACGTTGATCAAAATTTTGCTGCTGTAGTGAATGTTAATGCGAGATATTTAAGATGCGTGTACTCCATACAATCATGAAACACTCGGAACTGTTGAGAGATCACACAAAATATTCAACGAGTATCTAAGATCGTATATTTTCAAAATTCTTAAGTCTCTTCTTGTTTTGTAACTTTTTGAATAAAGTTGGTCGTTAGACCAAAAATTTAATAATTAAAAATAAATAATTTTTTTAGTATTTGCAACGCGCAAATTCTTAACTGGCGCAAGAGCAAGTTTCGCGAGGGTCCTTTTCGGAATAGGCTCCTTAGTAACGCAAGTGAACGGGCGGTATCATATGCCAGCCTTGCGGAAGGCTCTAAACGAAAAAATATATAAAAAAAATCCGTAAAGAATATAACAAAAAATCCGTATAGGATATAACAAAAAAAATCCGTGAAGGACATAACAAAAACGAAAAAAATCCGTAAAGGATATAAATGGAAAAAAATCCGTAAAGGAAATATCAAAAAATCCGTAAAGTATTTGGGAAAAAGCTGTGAAGACGGAATTGAAGAATACAGCCACCACGAAGAAGGAGTTAAGGTAGATCATTAAATTATTTATTTATTTATTTATAAGAATATTAAATTTATTATTGAAAACAAATTGTATTATAAAAAAAAGGGATATAAAATTGTAAAGCGTAGTATAAAAGTGAAAACAATAAATAAACAAATTGCAAATAAAATAAATAATAAATTAGAGCTGCGATTGCTACGGGACCCTCCAGTTCTACATTAAAGATCAAAAATTGAGTGAAGAATTTTAAATTTTTTGAAAAACAAGTATTTCCGATTGAATTAAACTTTTTTTAAAAATGGCAAACCCAAATAACCTAATTAGACCACCTGTTATTTACACAGATAATGTACCTAGAGGTGCAGCAAATGCCCAATCAAGGGTAGCGTTAGACATATTTAATAATCAAGAACCACAGGTTGTACAGGCAACCTTAAATCCCAATGCTAACCTAAATAATGTATCGGACCAAATAATAGACGACAGACATAGAGGAAATCTAGGTGACTTGGACAAAATACCAGATGTAGTTAAGAGCCTCAAGGATTTCTCGGGTCAACCTGGAGAGTTTAGTTCGTGGAAAAAGAGCGTCGATAGAATATTAGCTATTTATGAGCCACTAAAAGGAACTCCTAAATATTACGGCATTCTTAGTGTAATACGGAATAAGGTAGTAGGGAACGCGGACATAGCACTAGAGTCATACAACACAACACTCGACTGGCCATCAATGGCAAATACCTCACTCTTCACTACGCGGATAAACGAGATTTAACAACATTAGAGTACCAAATGACAACTACTGTGCCGGGGAATAGGTCAATTCAAATATATTATCAACAGGTGTACACGCATTTATCTCTTATGTTGAACAAATTAGGAAGTATGGATATGAGTAACGAATCTCTACATATGCTAACACAGTCGTACAGAAATAAAGCCTTAAATACATTTATCAGAGGGCTAAATGGAGATTTACCTAAACTGTTAGGAATGAAGGATATACAAAATAGGGAAGAGAATAAGCAGTTCGGTGAACCGACTGACATTCATTTTCTAGGATAAATAGCTCTTCGTTACCATATTTCGAAGTCAAGACGGGGAGCGGAAATATTTTGAAATTTTTATTAGATACGGGCTCGAGTAAAAATTACGTCAAGCGTGAATTAATAAAAGAAAAGTATAACCAACGAAACCCCGTTTTTTGCTAGCTCAATCGTAGGAGATATAAAAATTAGTGAGCACACATTCGTAAAATTGTTTAAATTAGATAATGAAATAGAATTCTACCTAATGCCCTCTTTGGAAATATTTGACGGTATTTTAGGAAATGACACTCTTAGGAAAATATAAGCAGTCATTTACACAAATGAAAATGTTATGATATTGAAAAATAATTTCAAAATTTGTCGAACACAGTGCGTAAATGCAATAAATATTAAGGAGGAAAATTTATCAGGAACAAAAAAAAGGGTAGTGGAGAAAATTGTAAACAAGTATCGTAAGCTTCTTTCGGAACCTGATGAAAAACTTACGTATACAACAAAGGTTGTTGGTGAGATTAGGACTACGACTAATTCGCCTGTTAATACAAAATGTTACCCTTACCACGCTTCTCTGAAACCAGAAGTGGAGGCTCAAGTGGAAAAACTACTAAAAGATGGTATTATAAAACCATGTAGATCGCCTTATAATTCTCCAGTGTGGATAGTTTCGAAGAAACCGGATTCAGCTGGAAATAAGCTTGTCATAGACTATAGGAAGTTAAATACAATAACAATAGCAGACCGATACCCCATTCTAGAAATTTCAAAGGTTATCTCTCGACTGGGCAATAGTCGATTCTTTTCCGTTCTCGACTTAAAAAGTGGTTTTCATCAGATTCCACTAAAAAAAATCCGATAATGAGAAAACCGCGTTTAGCATAAATAACGGGAAGTATGAGTTTACACGGTTACCTTTTGGTCTAAAGAACGCGCCATCAATTTTTCAAAGGGCACTTGACGACATTTTAAGAGAATATATAGGGAGATGCTGCTATGTTTACATAGATGACATAATCATTTTTAGCAAGTCAGAGCACTAACATTTTGAACATATCAAATATATTTTTGAAGCATTAGAAAGATCCAATATGAAAGTGCAATTGGATAAATGCAACTTCTTCAAAGATGAAGCTGAGTTTTTGGGGTACATTATTACCCAGGGTATAAAAACTAATACGCAAAAAAAAAATTCCGGCCATACAAAATTTGCCGGAACCACAGAGCTTAAAAGAACTTCGTAGTTTCCTTGGTATGTCAGGGTATTACCGACAATTTATTAAAGACTACTCCAAACTTGCCAAGCCCGGGGAAGGAGGACGAACGTCCAAAAATAAATCCGCAAAATTAAGGATGTGCTTAAATAATGAAGCTAAAGAATCCTTTATCAAAATTAAGAACGCTCTTATTTCCGAGGATATCATCCTTGCCTATACAGACTTTAGCAAAGATTTCGAACTAGTAACAGATGTCTCGAACTTTGCAATAGGCGCAGTCCTATCCCACGGCGGAAGACCAATTTCTTTTATCTCCAGAACTTTAAACAAAGCGGAGGAACACTATGCCGCTAGCGAAAAAGAGATGCAATGGGATTTGAACTCTTTACGGAACTATTTATATGGATCGGCTAGGGTTAAAATATATATGGACCACCAGCCTTTAACCTACGCGTTGAGCAACAAAAATAATAACAGCAAAATAAAGAGATTGAAGGCCATACTCGAAGAATATAACTATGAAATGCTCTACAAACCGGGAAGGACAAACGTTGTAGCTGATGCTCTGTCCAGGATAACGGAACCAGAACTATATACATTGTCAATAGCAACGAATTCAGACGAAAGTTCGTCACATAACTTAATATATAGCGTAGAGGTGTAGTGTGTTTGACTAGTCAAAATTGACATACCCTTTGTATGCAACTTAATATCAACACTTCTTATTGATATTGTCCACACCGCATTATATGGCGAGACATAAATAAATCATGTATTATGCTGTCTCAGCGTTTTTCAATCAAACTACAATGTAAGCTAGAATTAAGAAATTAGTGCATAGTGAGTTTTTAAAATTCAATCAATAAACGTGGCTGTTCAAAAGGTAATAAGTGTTTTATTTAAACTAATATTACAAGGTGATCCTGCCATCGCGTCAAGTGTTTTGAACAGAATTACTAATTAAAGAAAAAAAAGAAATGATAATATTTGTGATTGGCCTATTCAGATATCAATTGGCGATATCTGTTATATACCATCGCCTTGGGGGACTATATCTGGTGGTATGGTATCCCGATGCCATGATATATGGAAAGTTTTTTACTAACCTGACGTAAGGGCAGACCGACTAACAAATACTGACGAGACAGTTCAGTTTACTCAACAATCGATCACATAATCGAATGATTGAACAACTAATAGATACTTTATCCTTGTGTATCACTTGGATAAGGTCCCATTTTTTTAGTATAATTTTATCGTTCATCAAGGCGACCGAACCTTGATTTGAACTATTGTCAATCCTTCAAGGATCAATATTTTTTTGTATATAAATCTCACTCTCATAGAGCGTATTTTAATGATTGTTTATTCTAACTTCTCAGTTGATAAACATTTATGTTTTCAATAATGGGTAATCACGATTCGAAAATCGACAACCCAAATGCGAAAGTGATAAATGAAATCACTGTAGAAGTGGAATACCCAATCATATATCTAGCTATTATTATCGCGATCTTAGCTCTACAATTTCTCACAACGCCCTATCACTTAAATAAGAGATCCCTCAAAAAGAACTATATAAGAGCAGCATCTATGGCAGTAGACATAGAAAAAGTCTAAGCACATGGATCTCTTCCTACTTCCTATATAGTTAGAGTATAGTTATAGTGTAGTGTGTTTGACTAGTTGAAGTTGCCATACCCTATGTATGCAACTTAATATCAACAAATTCTTGTTGATATTGTCCACACTGCAGTTTATGCCCAGACATAAACAATTCGTGTATCGTGCTATGTCAGCATTTTCCCACGAATTGTTTACTGTATGTTAGCATTAAGAATTTAGTGTAAGTTTAGTTTAATGAATCATTAAATAAACAATTATGAAAATGAACAGTCGCACAAGCGGCTGTTTAAACTAAAAAAAAATATATATATTTTGTGATTGGCCTATTCAGATATCAATTGGCGATATCTGCTATATACCGTCGCCTTGGGAGACTATATCTGGTGGTATGGTATCCCAATGCCATGATATATAGAATTTTTTTTTTAACTAACCTGACGTAAGGGCAGACCTACTAATAAATACTGACAAGACAGTTCTTAATTATTCATTTATTCTTGAAATCGATTCGAAATGGGAGGTACGGAGTCAAAAGTTGAAAAGCCAAATGCTAATGTCGTAAACGGCATTGTGGTTAAAATTGGCTTTCCGTACGTATATTTCATTGTAATAATTGTCCTGTTAGCTGCACAGCTCTTAGTAACAATTTATCAGTTGCATAAAAGATCACTGTGAAAAAATTACATGAGAGCTGCATCATTGGCGAACAACTTGGACAAAGTCTAGTCGTTACGTAAAATTATTGTTTTTTTTTTTAAATCCTTTTTTTCTCTTTTCGACAATTTAATTTAATTTAATAATAATAATTATTTAACCAGTTCCTACCGCTTAATTTAAATATTGATTTCCTAACCTATTTAATGGGAAACGATAGTATATAGGGCCAGAGCGATTAAAGAAGAATTTTTGAAATCATATAAATGCCTAAATATAGACAGGGATATAAAACCATTAAAACCAAATTGAAAGGAACATCAAGAAACTTAATAGGTTCAGAAACAACATTAGACCAGATTGTGAACAAACTTAAGGCTTCAGTCAAGGGTGAACCCGTGGACGTTATAAAGAGCACTAGACAGTCTGGTAAGAGAGACAACGCTTATGCTAAGGAAATGGAAGAATTAGCTAAGAAATTGGAGACAGCGTACATAAGGGATGGACTACCCCATGACATAGCAAATAAATATGCCACACGTTCAGTGGTCACTGCTATGGCTAAGAACAGTTCAAACGACAGAGTCAGGCTAATCATGCAATCGAGCAGCTTCAATAATATGAATGAAGTTCTAACCAAGTTCATAAGTAGTTGCACTGCGGTGCATGGGTAGGAGAACTCCATACTCAGCTATGGATCTGGACGCCGGGATGGTGATAACCGCAGTAATAATTACAATGGCAATAGCAACCGCGGCAGATACAATAATTCGAAAAGTGGTCGAAACTTTTATGGACAAAATAGAGATGGAAACTATGGGTCCGGATCTTATAATAATGGTCCAAATCTGAACCGCAATTCGGGTTCCTACCGTGGTAATAGAAACGGTAACAACAATTACAATAATAGCCGAAACAGAAATATAAACGTTACTGGGGAACATGCCCCGGGAAACGAGATACAACCCCTAAATACTCAGTAGGAACTAAAACCTACAATATTAACTTGAATTTGTGCAGCTATCTACAATGTAAAACTACTTTAAATAACACTGTTTCAACTTCTCTAATAGATACTGGTGCGGATATCTCAATTATCAAGCGCAACCAGGTCATAGATGCAACCATAAATAAATACAATAGAAAAAACCTAAATGGGATAGGCCAAGGCACCATTTCAACACTAGGTAGTGTACGTTCTGAGCTAAAAATAGACAAATACTTCATAAAGCATACTTTTCATGTAGTTGAAGATAACTTTAGAATACAAGCAGACGGAATAATTGGAATGGATTTCATAAGAAAATACAATTGCATCCTACAGTATTCAAGTGATAAGGACTTAATAATTCTACGATCAGATGAAATTAATCATGACATTGGAATACCGCTTAGAAACGGTCCTACCATAAACTCTATATCTCTACCTGCAAGATGTGAAGTAGTAAGATCAATAAAGTATGAGTCATTTGAAGAAAGTGTTCTAGTACCATTCCAGACAATTCAAGACGGCGTTTTTGTCGCCAATACAATCACATCAAAAACTAATCCCTTGGTGAAAATAATTAATACAACTAACCATGACTTAATAATTTCCGATATTAAGCTTGTTACGGAGACACTTAAAGACTACAAGATAGCTAGTTCAGATCGCGTGCAAACTAAATCAAAGGAGAATATGGAAAGACTTTCCAAAAATTTTCCACCATTCGTTGAAAAAGAACTAAAAGCTTTGTGCCATAAATTCATAGATATTTTTGCTCTGGAAACAGAAAACATTTCATCCAATAACTTTTATAAGCAGAAGCTTAAAGTTAATAGTGCACACCCTGTTTATATCAAGAACTATCGAATACCTCATTCTCAGAAGGAAGAGATAAATAATCAGGTTGAAAAATTAATCAAGGATGATATCATTGAACCATCTATTTCCGATCACAATAGCCCTATCCTATAGGTGCCCAAACAACCGTTGCCTGGTACTATCCTGAGGAGATGGAGACTAGTGGTAGATTACAGGGCAGTTAATAAAAAGTTGAATGGTGTGTAGTGTATGTATATTGTAGAGTACAAATGCATACTTTGATTTAGTTCATGCATGCAATGTATTGGGTTGCACTAAATTATTACAAGTGTTACTTTCAACCTACCGCACATTTGTTTATACTTGTGTGTGCTGTTTGTGTAGTAATACTTTCAGTTTTTGAAGTCTGTCAATGTTGTAAACTGACCTAAGTGATATGAATGCAGAACATGTGCGATCTAGAACACTTATGGCATATGTTTAATTCAAGGGCATCACAATTACATTGAATGTATTTTCTTTTTATTATTTTTGAGTAGAGTTTAAGTTATTGAGTGAGTTTAGAAAGTCACTCATAGAATTAGAAAATGTATTAGTATATAAGACCAAATTTGAATAAAGAAAAGATCATCTTATTTTGATCACTGAACTAAAACAACACTAGTTCTTTTATTCTCTTACATGGCGATCCTGCCCCTCTAAACAAAAAGCAAGAAAATAACTGCTTTGTGAAGAGGAAAGGAAAAGGATAAAATAAATATAGCTTATGCTGAATTTTATCCTTTAGAGAAGTAAGACAAAAATTCTTTCGATGAATCCCCCCTTAGAGGAGATATTAAACGAACTATTGGAAGCCAAAAAACCCTGGGCTAAATTATTATCACAGGACAAGAATGCGGAGAAGCCCGAAATACTAGCTGTGGGCCCGAAACCATTTAGAATTCGTAAGAAGAAGGAAGTCGAGCCGACATTCGAAATATACCCTTTACCAAACGTCAACAAGACTAGAGGTGGAGCTTTGGCGACAGCTAAAAAGGAACTTTTAATAATTACTTCTAATATATATATAATATAGACAAAAGGAAAGCGATAATTATGATAAACATGGAAATTAACGAATTAATAACGGTAATTAAGTTAGTCCCAATTTTCTCGGGAAAGAAGGATGAATTGACAAATTTCATCAAGAACTTTGAAATAGTAGCACAAACAATATCGGTAGAAAAACAGAATTCATTCTTTAATTTCATTTTTAATTCAAGATTAGACTCGAAGGTACAAAATAGGATAAAACAAATGTCAGTCCCTAGAACCTTTGAAGAATTGATTAAAGCCTTGAAGAGTTCATATAAATCGGTTAAGCATTTTGAACGAGTTAACAAGTATAAAACTTTTTTTTGCCACGAAAATTTGAAAGCTTAGTATCTGAATTAATTGAGATACAAATATCTGAGGAAGGCGAAACGAGTAGAATTCCAAAAATAAACTCAAACGCTAAAAAAGCATACAATGCATTTATAAATGGACTTTCAGATCCACAAATAGTATCAATAATTGATGCTAGTAGGGTCAAAATATTCGCGGAAGCATTAGAAATAGCTGAAAATTCCACATCAAGATCTAAGCAAAGACAAGTATTTTTTCAAAATGTTTGACCTATGTATACAGAATAGACGCCTTGAGTATATAAAATGTAAGAAATGCGGAAAAACACATGGCTATAAATGTCCAGCAGAAGACAAAGAATGCTACAAATGTAAAAAACTTAATCATTTCAGCAATATGTGTTTGTCAATTTCTAATATTAATAACAACACAAGATCCAACGTATAGGGTTCAGGATCAACCAGTAATTCAACTAATCTTGGACCATCAAGAATAATTAACAACTTTAGTAACCTAATACACATAGTAAATCTAGAAGAATATGATAAGAATATTATGCAAATCTCAAAAATACTAGACACATTTCAGAGACAGGGAACATTATCGGACTCAATTAGAATAACAATCTTAAAGCTGAATGAACTTCAAAGTAAATTAAATTCAATAAAACCTTTCAAAAACCCAAAAAGAAGACTGCTAAATGGGTTAGGAACAGCAGTTAAATTCATAACAGGAAATATGGACGCTCAAGACGCACAAAATTTAAACTCACAAATAGGAAAACTAGAGGCTGACCAATTTCACACAGAGGTAACAATAGAGAAACAACATAACTTAAACGTACAGATGATACAAAGATTTAGAAACCTAACTTTACATATTAATAATGAACAACAGAGTATGAAATTATACTTAATATCACAATATACATCAAATAGTATAAAAAAAGAAGAAGACACCTTACAGGAAATACAATATTTAAATCACATTAATTACAATATAGATTTGTTAAGCGACCATTTTGCAAACTTAGCTGTTAACAATTATATTAGCCAAACTGAATATAATATTAAAACTTATTTTAAATGAAAATGAGTTACAAATTATTTATAATTCAATAGCAAAACAATCAGTTGAACTAATTTCTAACGAACATATATATGAATTACTTGGACTACAAGCGTATTACAATAATACCAATATAATATTTAACATAAAAATACCAATGTTTTCTCCAGAACAACATGAATTTTATCATATTATACCATTACCAATAAATGTTCACTACTTCGACAAGACATGCCCTAGAATCGAACGCAAAACACAAGGAATCAACCAAAGATTCAATGTGTGTAGGAAACATTTTAAATGGCGAACCCTCCCAATGTATATTCAGCGATGTAGGGAAAATTGAAACAATCAGCTAGATGAAAATTTCATACTATTCATAAATGTTCCAAAAACTCCACTTGCAGCAAACACATTCACACAACAGAAGGCACTGCTTCACTTTAAAAACTGCGAGATTAATATCAATGGTGTAAAGCACAAGGACAACGATACTATATTTTGGGATGAAGTCCACATGGTACCGCCAATTTATAAACAAATAAGGCCAAAATCCGTTATAGAAACAATCAACCTGCAGAAACTAAGAGATTACCACTTTGAAAACAAAGAAGCCATACTGATGCTACAAGAAGACGAAAAAATTAATGTAACATATACGTATGGAGCAATAAGCCTCCTCGGCATATTGGTTATATCAGCAGCCAATTTCGTAGTGAAAAAATTAAAGACAACATATACACCGCACTTACCAATAACTTTCATTTCGGCCAGATCAAGTTCCTTGTGGTCTTCACTCTATTCTAAGGGGGGAGGAGTTACCATAACCCCATAACCCCACCAACAAAAGCAGCCAGAGCAACAACCCAACAAATTTAATCACATTCATCGCCCTAATTAAATTATTTTATTTTACTTAAAGTCATCAAATTTTAATTAGGTCAGAAATTTTGCAATATATATTATTTTATTTTTCGAGTTTTAAATGAATACTTTTTGTCATTTGTAAATGATGATAATTGGAGTATTATACTTTTGCTTATAATATAATACCTCATGTAAATACAAACTACTCACCATTTGAGTTAGTTTTCGGTAAAATATCAGAACTTCCTGGTGAAAATATAATGACAGACAATACAATATATGATTTGGACAATTATGATAAGGAATTAAAATTAAGAAATTCATTGAAAAATGCTAGAAAAATTATAGAAACTCTAAAAAAGAATAGAAGTTTAGAATCATATACAACAAAAATACTAAGATCTAGTATAGGAGACTTAGAACGAAGCATCATACAATGGTTCATATGAAATAATTAATATATGTAGTTAATACAAGCGTAGAATTAAAAATTAACGGAAAAAACAAAAGTTGTACATAGAAATTTATTAAAGAAATATAAGAGAATAATTATTAAAATATATATTATTAATAATATTTATTAATAATATTTAAAAATAATGATACACATACATTTCATTTTTAAGATTTATTTTTAGTTAAAAAGAAAAAAATGTTCATATATTATATCAAACAAGCATCATCATACGCTATTTTAGCGCAATCTGATATCTTAGAAAAACAGAATGATAGCTCGCGTATAATACTTTGTAAATTTGATAAAATATGAATCGTTTGCAAATTCCAAAATAATATGATACAATATTTTGTAAAATTAATTGTATATATGTTGTTCAGACCTTCACAATGAATTTCTTTCATATGTGCGTATGTACGTTTGTATAAATGTACAAACATTGTGCTCAGCATGTACAATCTAATTATCTATTATATTATCTAATCATCTAATTTTTTTATTATTTGTCTTGTTTTTTTACTGGATTTATGCATTCTCTCTTATTTTTAAATTCAACAGTTAATTTAAATTGTAAGAAAAGAAAAATCTTGAACTTCAGATTAAGTTTCAAGTTTTACTGTATTTTTTTTTTTGTTTGAATTGCATTTGTCTGGAATTCCTTACACGCGTGGGAAAAAGCATAAACCCAAAGCAGAATTATTTTATTCATAAATACATTAAGAATAATTTATTGCAATTTGGCAATAAAATAGTATTTAAGGATATGATTTAATTAAAATAAATTAAGAAAAAATTATTTAAGCAAACAAAACAGTTGTCTTATTGTATACTCAAATCCTCCGCAATAACCAAGTTTAAGTGCTTATGTTAGTCGAACTACTACAACCAAGTTTAAGTGCTTGCGTTATATGCATGATTGTCCCGGTGATTCCGCCCGGACAAAGCAACACCGACTAGCAAATCAGCTGAGTCACAACATATGTTTTAGTTTAGGAATTAGAAATTCCCATTGTTAGTATTTAAGCGAGGAGTTCTTAATAAATGAAAGGATTATAATTTTGAACCTCAAACAGAAAAGATCGTTGTTTTATTTTCAGTACAAGGAGTTATAAGAGACTTCGCCACCTTGCTTCTGGGTTCACGCCTGTAAACGAAAGAATAGCCACAATCCGCATCAGGGCAAAATTCTATAACATCAGCATTATTTGTGCTCACTCCTCGACGGAAGAAAAGAACAATTTGGTGAAAGATGCGTTCTACGCTAAACTAAAATATATATAAATATATGATAAGTGCCCGGCCCATACGCCAAAATCCTCGGAGATTTCAATGCGAAGGTCGGGCGAAAAGGTACCTTTGGCTCCACTGTCCTACCTCCAATGGTATGCGACTGATCGATTTCGCCGCGGCGCGTAACATGGTAATATGTAGCACCAAGTTTCAGCATCTCGACATTCACAAGGCCACCTGTATGGCCCCCGATCGATCAAATCCAACCAGATTGATCATATTGTGATTGACAGAAGGCACGCCTCCAGTGTACTAAATGTGCGCACATTCAGAGGTCCAAACATTGACTTGGACCTACCACTAGATAAGGCGAAATTCGTGGACTGTGTGTAGTCCTTACGCACCGCTGCGGAAGTAGTTCTTGGTTTTGAACGCCCACCCCAACGAAATCAATGGTACGATGAGCAGCGAAAATAGGCGCATACAAGACGTTGCAGTCAGCCGCTACGCGAGCCATTGTCGAGAACTATAGAGAGAGGAGTAGGGATGATGGGCACTTTTTCAGACGCAAGAAGAAGGAGCAGGAAAGGCGAGAGCCTGAGGTAAAGGAGATGTGGGAATGACGCTCGAAAATTCTATCAGAAGGTTAAGCGTCTAACCGAAGGTTTTAAGCTCGGAGCGTCTTCCTGCAAAGATTATGTACCAAGCCCGATCGACGATGATGGCGTGGAGATTCCGCTGCCGAGCCATGAAGAGGTCAAAGTCGCGATTATGCGTCTTAAAAACAATACCATGGTTGGTTCTGATGTCCTCCTCGCTGAATTGGTTAAGATCGGAAGCAAAGAGTTGGCAGGGCGCATGCACCAGTTTTTATGGACAAAATATAGCTAGATAAAAGTATTTCCAACGATTGTAACCTCAGTGTCCTCTGTCCTGTCCTGAAAAAGGGCAACCCTACGATATGCGCCAACTACAGGGGTATATTCCTTCTCCCTATCGCATGTAAAGTTCTTACGGGCGTATTGTGTAAACGACTGAAAGCACTCCTCAAAACCCTGATTTGACCTTATCAGTGCAGGACCTTGCAAGTCCACCATCGACCATACCTTCACACTACCACAAATCCTTGGAAAAGATCCACGAAAAACAAATCGATACACACTTTCTTTTTTTCCACTATAACACAGCCTTCGATGGCCCCATAAGGGATCGTGTTTTTGCCGCAATGTATGAGCTCGGTATACCTGCGAAGCTAATAAGGTTATGAAGAATGACGTTGAGAAATTCCTGCAGCTCCGTCAAGGTAGGAATGGACCTCATCGAACCTTTTGATACCGTGCGAGGCTTTAGATAAGGCGATGCCTTATTGTCTGATCTCTTCATCTTCGTCATGGAGAGTGTTCTGTGAAAGGCGAGAGTGCATCGCAATGGCACTATTTTTCAAAAAAAAACGTCCAGTTGCTTGCGTACGAGTTAGATATAAAAGTAATACAGAAATAATTGATGACATTTTAAATAAAATAGGTAAATTGAATAATTTTTTTTAATAAAAAAGAAAATCATTATTTAAGTGGCGCAGTCGGTAGGAGCCATTAAAAAAAAACATAAAAAGGATCCAGTGATCGAACAAAAGAATTTTTCTCAAAACAGTGTCCTGCACTTTAAGTGATCAGGGCTAGAAAAACAAAAGAAGAGAAATAAAAAAATTAGTGCAATGAACAATTAAAGGTGTATTCGAAATAAAAAAAGACAACGGGATTTCGGTAAACACCGAATGATGGAGGAACAGGCTCAAGAAATGTCCTCTGTAAACTTGATGGAGGAAATCGCAAGAAAAAATTAACAGTTTGAGCGTTTAAGAAGCGCATACTTAGAGTTACAACAACAACAACAACATTTCAACAACCACAACAATAGCAAGATCTAAACCAACCAACATCATATAACAGCTCCAGATAGAATATAATGAAGACAATAAATATATACGAGTATATATATTATATAACTATAAACAGCTATTTCTGCAGTACACTATATTTGCAGTCGACCATCAATGAAGAAACTTTAAGAAAAGAAGCAGTAAGGATGATATTTTACAAAACAATCAAGGGAAGAACGAAGGATGTCATCATCAGCCTTCCCGCACCAGGTGATTGGAGGCTTATATGGTAGGTAGGTAGAAGTGGCTGTCCCTTCGATGGAGTCATGAGCGATCTCACTTAGGCCGCACACAGGGCCAATGGTGATACCACAGTCTCACATTCTCTCCTATTTCAGGAACCACTCGGAGCTTCCGATGGAGTGACTCAGACCGCCAATATCCATGCATGACAGTCCTTCTAGATCCTCCACGTAGTAGGCACCCAGGTGCCTCTTAGATCCTCCGACCAAGTGCCGGGCATGTGCACAGTAGGTGAAGCATAGTTTCATCCTTCTCCTCACACAGCTTCTGCAGAAATCATTCGCAAGGTGTCCAAAACCAATACACCTCGCATGCGTACCTATAATACAATGCCCCGTAATAACCCTGATAACCTCCTATCCAGCCTTGGCCAGATGTTTTGCGCCGTTCTGCCTTTATCCGAAGCTGCCCACCTACTGTTGACAAGATCTACGATTGCATTGTAAATTATAAGCTTACAGATACCCAAAGGAATCAGAGAGGTCGATTGTCATACCCCTTATGGCCAGTTCATCCGCTCTGCAGTTGCCGGGAATATCCTTATGTCAAACATCATATCGGCTTGCCACCTCATTGAGACATCTGCGACAGTCGAACACCGTCTTAGAGTTTATTACACTAGAATCTATTACTTGGATATCGGAAAGTATGGTAATTTTCCGCCTGTGAACACTCTTGTCCACAATAATTTTCACCGCAGCCTGAATTGCTGGCACTTCCGCCTGAAAGCCGCTGCAGTGATTCGGTAGCCTTATAGACTTGGATATTCCGATTGATTCCGAATAAATACCAATTCCAACTGCTACTTCCAGTTTAGAGCCATCGATGTAAATTTGTACGGAGACCATTCCTCCAGTCCTCCCTTTCCGGAATGGATGTCCTAAAATTCATTGAAAAGTCATATCGCGATGTCATGTAGTCACTGCTTTCAATAATATCAATTTTTTCCAAGTATCCTTGTATGGCCAATGCCCGATTCATGTTGATTCCAGTCACCCAGAGACGCGTACTAACTTTAACGGCCACGCCCTTGCAGTAGAGGTCAAGCGATAGAATGTATAAGATTATTGTAGTGTGTTTGACTAGTTGAAGTTGCCATACCCTATGTATGCAACTTAATATCAACACATTCTTGTTGATATTGTCCACACTACAGAAATGCTGGGACACCGTGTAAAATGCTGTCTCAGCATATTCCCACATATATATATAATGTGTTAGAACTTAAGTTATTTAGCATACAATTAGTTTTATATAATTAAGTTTATTGGTGACCGTACAAGGGAACAGTCGCACTAGCGGCGATCCTGCCAGGAGTGTGTCAAGTGACTCATCAAAGAATTAAAAAAAAAAAACAAGAAAAGAACAAAAAGGATTGAATTAATAATAAGAATAAAAAAAAATACAGAAAAGAAAAATCGAAAAGAATATATGTGAATCTGAATTAGTGTGTGCTAATGTGTTACATTTTGTGTATGTTTATGCTTTATTAATTTACTGGGAACAGCCGCTAGTTGACTAAATCAACTTTAAAATAAATATATTCAACCTTACATAACTAGAATTTATTTCGTTTTTTATGGGGTCTTCATTTTCCTAAAAATTCTGAAGAAAACGAAAATTTATTTCTTTTTCTTTTCCGAAGGGAAGGTGAATGATTATGTGTTTTAATATTTTTTTATATAACAGAATTTATATTTTATTTCATAATAATAAAAAAAGTAACATTGGTAATAAGCTACTGTTACATTCATTTTTCTCTATTTTATTTTATTTTTTATTAACTTTGTAAAAGAACAATCAACTCATGTTGATCGTTCTTCGTTAAGAGGGAAGGTGTAGTGTGTTTGACTAGTTGAAGTTGCCATACCCTATGCATGCAACTTAATTTGAACACATTCTTGTTGATATTGTCCACACTGCAGAAATGCTGGGACACCGTGTAAAATGCTGTCTCAGCATATTCCCACATATATGTATAATGTTTTAGAACTTAAGTTATTTAGCATACAATTAGTTTTAAATAATTAAGTTTATTGGTGACCGTACAAGGGAACAGTCGCACTAGCGATAAGCCTTTTAATTTCATAAATATTACATTATCTCCAGAGGCTTGTAAAGGAGGCTCTAAAATAAAGATGCAGGCCAAATGTTGGACCAGACCATATATATAAAATGATTGCCAACCTAAGAGTAAATACGGTGAGTGAGTTAGTTACAGAGATACAAAATATTACGCATAAAGCAGATGAGTTCATAGTGTATGATCGAACTGATCACTGTACTGACCTGACCAACGTAGACAGTTTATTAGTAAATACTGTTAAGGAAATGACACATGAGACACTATTAGACAAAATATATGACGAAAGGAACTTAAATAATATTCTTAAAATTTTGACAAGAAGACGGTTGCATACGACCAGAATATAAAAAAGATAGAAAGGAAGAAAAATGAAGAATTCACATTAGGCAAAACTATAATAATAATCAAAATAGGACTTATAATAATCAGTATAGAGAGGAAAGAAATAATCGACAGTATCAGGATAGAAGTATGTGGAATCCTAATTTTTGTATACAGAATTACTTCAGTAAAAATAATGAAAATGTTAATAACTCAGGGGGACACAGATTCCAAAATGACATTAGAAATAATAACAAATACCCTGTAGAACAGATTCAACAGGTAGGATACTCTAGACCGAATTCTAACCAATTTCGTAGAAATCTCCCCCAGGACAGAATCATGTAGAACCAATGGAGATTGATAACATTGAAAAAATGTATAATAATCCTCGAGAGGCAGGACACCCTAATCGTATATCTACCCAAAATCGCTTAACGTGGAAAATTGTTGATATCTATTCAATTTGTCAAATATATTCTCCATATTTGATAGTGAAAATCGAACTTTAGTTGCGATGTTATTTAGTTTCCAATAATCAAACACTATTTTCCAACTTTGTTCTTTTGAATTGTCTAACTCTTTCGACCCTATCCATATTAAGATATTGTATGCGCTATTCCATTCTCTAATCATTCCCTCCTGTAACATTCCTTCCATTTAGATAGTTACTTCTGCTCTCTTAACACGTTCACGCGGGCGCGTACCACCGTATTTTTAGCGCCTCATCTTTTATGAATATACCAAGCATTCACGAGAGAAGTTCCGCATATTAACTGTATTACTGCGTTTCTGTACCATTTAATGGTTTTTCATAAACAGCTGTAATACCCCGTCATTTGGTCGGACACATCAACACTTTTTTGCAATATTACAATCGAACACACATCGGGCTTAAATTTGCCATTTGTTCCTTGTACGAATTTACACCCGTGATTCTTGGAGGTAGTTAACATGCAAACTGGTCTTTTGGCAGTCAATTTCAGAAATTTTATACTTCTACGGTTTTCGAAACTCACCACGTTTTTGTTTCGCTTGCGGTGGTAGAAATTTTTGGTTTATTTTTACCGTACCACAAACAAATGTATTTTTCTTCAAAAGCTCTTCACCCAAGGGGACGCTTGTGTAATAATTATCAGTAAATAGTATGCGGCACTCAAATAATAAGCCATTTAGTAAGTAATCGCATTGCTACATCATGACAATGTGATTTCTCAAAAATCTTTTCATTTTTCCCGGCATAAATTTTGATATTATATGTGTAACCTTAGGGTAAACATAATTTGTATAATTTTACGCTAACTTTATGCCGCTTACCGTCCTCTCCATGGAACAATACGTTAATCGATAACAATATTTTTCCCAGGAGTAATAGCACTTTGGAACGTCTTCACAATTGCTTCTACAAAATTTCTAATTTTGTACAACCGATCCTGAGATGTAGCTGTGGTATTATCAGGAAAAAGCAAATATCTTAAGATAGACTAGAAACGGTCACGTTTCAGGTTTTTTTTTCGGGAGTTTAAATACATGTCCTTTTTAGTCCAATATAATCTTATTTCTAGGACTTGAATTACTCCCATTATAAGCAAAATTCTAATAAATGAATTCATTTCTTCCCTAATTACAGATTTTCAGTCCAGTTGATGTTTTCTGCTATTACATGTAGAGTAATTTATGCATTGTACAGCATATTTATTAGTTTTTCCAACTATCATATCCAATATATGATCTGTGAAGACGACCCTGGACGGTTACTCTTCAGTTTTGTACATTAAGGTTAGTCTTCGTTGATTCGACGAACGCTTTAATTCTAATTGGTTACCGTTCGTCGACGAAGCTCATTTACTTTTTATCATATAATTCTTTTATATTTGACCAAATATCGCTCTTTTTATCAACAATGTTGGTAATTTTTATTTAATCTTTGATGCTAATTTTTGTACGTTAAGGTTACTCTTCGTTGGATCGACGAACAAAAAAAATGTATGTTTACTGACTGCAAGCTTTCATTATCAATTCGACGACTCCGTTCTATAACATTCTAAGTCGAAAAAGTGTGTTTTGAGTAATGAGCTTTCAAAGTTTTCACGTGTATTCTAAGTAGATTTTTCCCTATAACTTCGGGATGGATCTGCGCATCTTGACCAAATTTTGACAGTATTTAAGTTAGAGAACGTAGAATTTAAAAATGCAAGAACATTAAAAACGTTCTAAATACACTTCGAACGTTATAGAATGGAGGCGTCGAATTAACTTTGTTGAAATTTGCGAAATGAGCGAAATCTGGTCAAACATAAAAGAGTTATATGATTAAGAGCTTCGTCAACAATAACCGTCCAGGGGTAAGTAAATCATAAAGGTTATTACAGTCTGCCCCTATTTTTTCTTACTTAATTCTAACTGTGTAATTCAATTCAGCAACTCCGTTGCTTATATTTGCCTATAAGCAAATTCATTGAACTTAAAATTAACTTAATATTCGGGGTATTCATATATATGTAATATACATAATTGGTATAAATAAATTGAATTCATTAAATATAATATGTAAATTCAAACAATAATGATAAACATAATTAACAATGAGATACAATGGCCCAACATTCCGGCCCCATTCAAGGACTGGAAGTCTTCAATCGAATGGTGAAGGAGCCAGTTAATGTATTGGACGCTTATACACGCCGTTGTGCGTTGCGACCTCCGCCACTCTGAGCTTTGCCATCTTTAGTGTCCAGAATCATAGAGAGCAGAAACCATATAAATCATGCTACGCAAAGCAACAGCCGAAAGCTTGATAATTTCGGGCAAATCAAAAAGTTTTGCAATATTATTGAAAAATACCAAGCTTTCGTTAGCATACATTTTTACAAGCTTGTTATTGCTTTGAGGTAGTTCTCTTCGGAGATCAGAAAGGCCTTCACTGTTCCCAAGACCGATTCGGACAAGCATGAGATTAAGTGGTTGAATTTTTCAATATCCGTTAACGTCGGAGCATTGTGGACCAGGTTCTCAAATAAGCTCATGAAGTTCTTATAATCAGAATATTTACCACTGAATTTGTGGAGCTTCATATTTGGTGAGCTTGAAAGCAAAACGAAGTTTTAGGCACATTTTATTGGCTATTCCATTAAATCCATGCATCCAAAAGATATTCCAAAAACGGCATTTTCAACTGCAAATGGTAAATTTGAATATTTAAGACTTCCTTTCGGCCTAAAGAAAGGCCCGGCTATATTTCAGATAATTATAGATGATGTCCTTCGTGAATATATAGACGACATCATCTTCATTGGAAAAGACGTTGAGGATCACCTAGAAAACGTAGGAACAATATTTAACAGTTTTTGGGAAGCTAATTTGAAAGTTAAACTTGACAAAACACACTTCATGAAAACGGAGGTGGAGTTTCTCGGATATATCGTTGAATCTGAAGGAATCCAACCAGACCCTGCCAAAGTTAAATCTATTGAAAATTTACTACCGCCAACAAACCTAAAGGAACTGAAAAGTTTCTTAGAGATGACCTCGTACTATAGAAGATTCATTCGTGATTACGCAAAGGTGGCTAAACCACTTACTAATTTAACCAGAAGGGACATGCTCAGGTGAGGGCTAGGCAGTCGGAAAAGGTTCCAATCATCCTAAATAAGGAGGTCTTGAAAGCATTTAATACACTAAAAACATTATTGACAACAGCCGAAATCTTGTCTTTCCCAGATTTTGAGAAACCCTTTAATTTGACAACCATAGCGTATATTTCTCATTCTCTCAATCAAACAGAAGAGAATTGCGCTGCGAAGGAAAAAGCGATGCCATTGTATGGATTCTGGATGGTCTTAGGAACCAAGAAAATCCGGATCTATACGGATCACTAACCTCTAATATTTGCATTGGGGAATATACATTTTAATTTAATTTAATAATCAAGTTAAAGAGATGGAAGGCACGTATAGAGGAGTACACCCCATATTATGAGTGTAGGATGGACAGAGGATTTTTAATAGATACAGAGCCAAATAAAAATTATATATGATCAAATCTTGTAAAAAATCCGATTCCGAACAAAGAAACTTATCATGCATTGTCGAAAATAATACTCTTAAAGACCTTGATGCCTTTATTCATACCAGACATAACTACATGAAGTTAGGAGACGGAAAAAAAGTTTTACTTAAAGATATTTTAGCAGAATATATGACTACAATTCTAACTGATCCCACGACGCAACTACGAGAGGACATGCTGAAACATACTGTTTTAAAATACCATAAACTTTTTTCAGTTTATGATGAAAAACTGACGTACACCACTAAAATTGCAGGAGAAATACGGACGAGAACAGAAGACCTCATATCTTCTAAAACGTATCCTTATCTAGAGAGTTTAAAAAAGAAATCGAGACTCAGCTAAAAACCCTGTTAGAAGATGGTATTGTTAGCCCATTGAAATGCCCATACAATTCATCTGTGTGGATTGTTCCCAAAAAATGGACACAAGTGGACAAAAAAAGTTTAGAATAGTTATAGATTACCGAAAATAAAACGCTATTACTATCACAGATAAATATCCCTTACCAGAAATTAATGAAGTACTTGCTCAGTTAGGAAGAAGCAAATATTTTACAATTTTAGATTTAAAAAGTGGTTTTCACCAAATACCTTTGAAAACTGAAGACATAGAGAAAACTGCATTTTCTATTAACAATGGTAAGTATGAGTTCACTCGATTACCATTCGGACTAAAGAATGCACCACCGTTCTCATATCTCATATCATACATGTTGTCTATATAGATAGCATAATATTTTTAGCCCAAAGATATTACATAAATATTTCATACATTGGAAGATTTACGATCTTTTCTAGGTCTTACTGGATATTATCGCCGCTTTGTAAAGGATTATGCTAAAATAGCTTAACAAGTCTCTTGAAAGGGGAAGATGAACGCGTGTCCAAAAAACAGTCACGAAAAAATTTAATACGATTCGATGAATCAGCAAAGACTGCATTCATAAGAATAAAAAATATTCTAGCGTCAACAGATATAATATTGACCTACCCAGATTTTAATAAAAGTTTTGAATTAACTACAGACGCTTCGAATTATGCAATAGGAGCAGTCCTTAGCCAAGATAATAGACCGATTACATTCATATCTAGATAACTGAATAGAACTGAAGAAAATTATGCAGCCAACGAAAAAGAGCCTTAATTTGGGCATTGGATACCCTAAGGAACTACTTAAATGGGCCTGCTAATGTACTGATTTATGCAGATAATTAACCTCTCACGTATGCCTTGAGCATTCAGAATAACAACGCTAAATTGAAACGTTGGAAGGCTATATTAGAGGAGTATAATTATGAACTGCACTATAAACCTGGAAAGAGTAACGTGGTAGCTGATGCTCTTTTAAGAAACGCGCATAATAAGTCTGTCTATATCAACGCCTTAACGGCTACTGTACACAGTGATGATAGCAATGGTGAGCATTAATTCCATCAGACAAACTAAAGAATAATAATAGAATAGTGAAAGAGTATGTAGAGAGGGAAAATACTATAGGCATCCCAATAAATCATATATTTCACATACTCCAATTGCAATATGCGGGAGAAATATTCCACGTGGATATTTGGTGCACTGAAAAACATCTAACACTAACTTCAATATACAAGATAAAAAATTTGCACAGGCAACAGTGATTAAATCTTGGTCGATAGCAGATATTAGGATTTATTGTAATACCAAATGGGATAAAGGCAAACCTCTGGAGGTTGAGGCGATAAAGGTTATCCCTGTACCAAAAACCCTTAAAGAGATCAGATCACTTTTGGGAATGTCTAGATTCTACAGGATTATGCCAAGTTAGCAAAACCCCTAACTCTCATTTTGAGAAGGGGAACAGCGTATGTCCAAACGTTTATCAGCTAACAAGGAAATAATTTTTAACACTGAAGCGGAAGAAGCTTTCAATAAAATAAATACTACTTTCGCCTCGAATGAAGTGATGCTATAATACCCTGACTTTAGTAAAGAATTTAGTCTTGCTACTGTTGCCTCTAAAGGCACAGTAAGCCGGGATGGTAAGCTAATAATATTTATATCGCGAACTCTCTCAAAAGTGAAGGAGAATTACGCCATTAACGAGAAGGAGATGTTAGCAAGAGAGTGGGCATTGAAAACATTATGTAGTTATCTCTACGGCCATTTGGTCGTACAAATCTCTAATTAATAGAAATAATAACGGTAAGCTCAAGAGATGGAAAGCGATTTTAGAAGAGTACAATTACGTACTAAAATATAAACCAGGAAGCTACAACGTGGTAGCAGATACATTGTCTAGAATCCCAGGCAATGAACAGACAAACGCTACACAGTGACGAGAGCTCTTCCCAAAACCTTATTCCTTATACAAGTTAATACTGTGGTTGATAAAAATACAAATACTCAAATTTATGTTGACCTAATTTTAATTCCATTTAAAAGTAGTCGAACTTAAAAATGCAAAATCGACAAAATTAAAATAAAGACCATCCACTTAAAAGTTCATTAACTCATAGTGCATCAAACTCCGCTTGCAAATTGTGTGGTCATAAAATATGAATTTATATGTAGTAATTTATTTCGAAACCTAATCAATAATTTAGATGTAAGCAATTTTTATAAGTTTTCTTTTTGAAAGCAGATTGTTACAGTAAAAATAAAATTTAGATGTAAAAAAATTTTTAGGTTTTGTAGGTATCGTAAGTCGAACTTAAATTAAACAAGTTCTTAACTTACATAATATAATTGATACAAATTGAATTCATTAAATATAATATGGAAATTCAAACAATAATGATAAATATAATAAACAATAAAATATAAGGACAGCCCTTCAACTAAAAGTGTGTCTTCTCCAGAATATTCATTTACTATTGGCCTTCCTTCTCTAATTTCCTGCCATTCACTATCTTCTTCTAAATCGAAGTTGAAATATTGAAGAGAGGACTTTTGATCTTGTTTTATTTGCACTGCTTATATGCAGAGATTCATCAGACGATTCACTCACTTCCATTTCGAACATACCTCTTATTATGGGCAATAAATTAAAATAAGAAAAAATAAATAACCGACTTCCACTTATGAAAATATATGAATGAATTCGAAAAAAATTCAGCATTGTTTTATTGGCACTATTTTCACACAAAATAAAACCAAAAACTGCCGTCCGATTGAGCAAAAAACATTCATCGCAGCCGCCAGTATGTGACAACTACGAATTAAAGCGCTGGAGTTACTGAAATAACCATAACACCACCAGCAAAGCCAGCCAGGTCAATGGCCCAACACTAATAACCTATTTTAAATTGCTTAATTTCTTTTATATTCTATTGCAATTAGTAAATTGCTTAATTTTATACTTTATTGTAATCAGGTCATACTTAAAAGTATTCCTCGAATTAATCACCCTTATTCCAATTGTCGGTGTCGAAACAAAACGACATCGCTTTCAGTCGTTTACTTCAAATTGTAATTTTAGTTGTCGTTATCTAATAATCGATGAATGTTAAAATATATTTTGCATTCTACAATAAAGTGTGACGACGATATTGTGTTTAAGCGACTTCGAATTTGTCGTCACCATTTTTGGTAACGACTTCAGTTGATTTAAAGCAAAAAATGGAAAAAACCGTAAAATTAAGAATAAAAAAATTCAACCCAATTTGAAAATAAGTGGATAAATTGCAGAATAATCCTTCTCTTGCAGTGGGATTTAGTTGGGCACTGTTCGAAATAATTTTAAAGAACAGTCGGAAGATATTGCCAAGGTATTAAATTGATGGCAAAACGTAGCTCTTAAATAGTTCATTAAAAAATTAAATTTCTTAATAGGTTTGGCGGGAATTGACATTCAAAGTTAAAAAGAAAATGGTCGCCTACAAAACTGAGTGTCATTTAACGGTGGAGGGATATTTAAGCAGGTCACTTTTAGCCCATCAGAGGAAGCAGCTGCAAACCTGCTGCAATTTCAAAAACAATTACACTCTGAGGGAGATGTTCTGGTAGGTCCGATAAGAAATTAGCCTTCTATGCAAAAAGAAAACCTGTGAAAAATTGTGCCCTCTATGGAAGTTAATGAAGACTTAACATCCACCACAATTCCATGAACAGTTCCAGCTTTAACACCTTCCCTAGAGGAAATAAATTATACATTAATACAATCATTAAAGCAATACACTGAAAATTTCTTACTTGCTGTCCTGTAGGTTGAATATATTACATTTCTGTCTCAGAAGCTTGCGTTCAAGTGTAAGATTTTGTTTATTTGTTTTTTCGTCACCACTTAAGCTTGAATTCATTTCACATTTTTAACCCTTTTGCTTCCCTTGGATATGTGCCCTTCCTATGATCCTTTGGGTCAATATGACCCAACATTAAAATGTAAACAAAATTTCATATTTAATATAAGAAATTCATTTGTTTTGTTGTTTTTTTATGTAGATAAAAAATAATGATAACTAAAATTAATAAGCCCTTCCTCAGCAATTATTAGTAAAAAATATATACATATAAAATAAAATTGCTCTGCCTGTGTACACTTCTATATTCCACGCATATTTAGTTGTGGAATCGCAAAGTGCCCAAATTTTTATGCCATAAACTACACTTTTATCCTTTGATAAATATATAACTGAAGTCCTGTGATCTATTTCTACCGCATCTTCCACCTCCACGCTTTCAACGGTATTATGTGATGATGAATATGGTTCGTCTTCTGCATCGCTATCGGGTGCAAAATTTTCGTCTTCATTACTATCATCATCTTTGACATTCATTATTTGTTGCAACTGAAGATCACTAAGAATCTGAAGCAATTTCATTATGGAACAATCAAGTATTAGAAATTTTATTTTACAATACTTACAAAAAAAATATATGTATGCACTCTGTTCACCAAAAATTAAGCTGAACTCACTGAAAGAAAATATTCTAATGAGACAAAAGTTCGAGCATCATCAAAGCAAAATATTTTTATTTCATATACTAAACCGAATTGCAATTGAATAAACTCTTTTGTGTACATAGTTCAATTGTCAATGCGTTGGCATATAATCATAAAACAAATTTCAAGAGATACCTTTGCGAGATTCTCCAAATTCTCACTTTGAGTATAATAAAATTTCGAATGAAAAAATATTAGTTGAAAGCGATTTTATTGATTATTTGACTGAAAAAATTATTGATGATGATTCTGAATGGTAAACTTGGTAATATCGCATGTTGGGTCATATTAACCCAAAGTATATTAAGTGTGAGTAAATGGTGTTTTGAAATGTGGAGGGGGGAGGAAAAATTTAAATTTTATTATTTTCTTTTAAAAGCATAGTTTTTGTGCCTGTGATGGATAAATTAAAGTTTCACGATCATATCTTATAACTAAAGGGAAAAATTTTGCGTTTGAAAATCAAAATTGGGTCAAATTGACCCAAGGAGTGCAGAAGGATTAATATTTTTTTTAAATAACAATCAAACCTCACAGCTGATTAAACTATTTAGAGAAGTGAGTGTATTTGATTTGTTGACATAATCGATAAATTGCTACCGGCTTTTGAACAAAGTGGCATTGTCTCGAAAATGACGGCGACATTAACGCCGACAACTGGAATAAGGGTGAATATAAGCATTTAGTATTATTTTATTAATTAACAAAAGCGTTTTATTTTAATATTGTAATATTATAAATAATAAAAAATCAATAAATAAGTAATTAGGAATTAATCAAACTTAAAATCAAAACGTTGTTGTTTTTACTCTACCACTGAATATACAACGTAAGTGGCACAGTCATCGGCGTTAGTGTAACAAATAAATAAATAAAATCCTAACAAAAAATTTGCGACGAAACATCACAAATAAGGAGAAGAACAAACTAATTCACTAAAAAAAATTAAAAAGGAAAAAGACTACCAAAATTTGTGAACGAATACAACAGATACTAAATCCATATAAATCCTTCCTAACTGGTGCGTGCTAAAGTTTTGAGGCCGCAGTAACCGAAAAACTCCTATAACGACATCAACGATCCATCGAGAATGAAACTAACCATCGCACATTGAGTTTTTTGACGCCTAAAATGGGAATTAATTGGAAAATGAAATTCTTGAATACCAAATATAAAATACATGAGCTAAAAGTGCTCATTCTGCATCATTTTCTTAAAAAAAAATTTCTCTAGCAAGTGCCGTTACATTGCTACGTCTTTTTGAAGTGTGAGTTTTTTGATATTTTTTAATCTTTCGTGAAAATACTAAATTTTCTATGTTTTCAAAATTAGCTCTCGGCAAGTTTTTAAGTAAATATATGGAAAAAAAATATGGAGCCTTCAACAACAGACGATTGAGATTATATTTGCTTCGTTGTTTTTTAAGTTTATGGAGTTCTGTTATTTTTAAAAAATGTTTTTGTTAAGGCTATAAATTTGCAAATTTACTAGCATATATGGAAAAATAGTTGTGAGTTAAGCAAAAAAATTTTTCTTTTCTTAAACCTAAGGCACATTGTGAAATAATAGAAAAAATTTTTTTTGCACTTTCTTGAACCTGATTAAAAAAAAAAGAAGATATACTTTTGCACCCATATAACTTTTATCTTTTAAATTTTTTGTATTAAATTATAAGACCATATTTATTCAATCATAAGTACAAACGTGAATACAATTTTTATTTCTCGAAGAGAACTTTATGAAATATGTAATTGCAAGTTCTGTATTTGAAACCTTTGCTGAAAAAATTTCATTTCTTAAAGAAAAAATGCTTATACGTTTATTGCCATGCAATAACGACGACAAATTGAAAAATTTTATTGCCCAATTGAAGAATCGCTGAACGTTTTCTTCAGAACAGCAAGTACTGGTTAGATTCGTCAATAGGTTTCCTGCGCCAATCTGGTGTTAAGAGTGGTAGATCGAAAGTTGATTTGGAGGATTGCAGTGAAAGAAGCAAAAACCAATAGAGTAACATAACACCATCAGCAAACCCAGACAATAATAACCTATTTTAAATTGCTTAATTTCTTATATATTTTATTGCAATTAGTAAATTGCTTAATTTTATACTTTATTGTAACCAGGTCATTCTAAGAACTATTCTTAGAATTTATACGGTGTTCAGATATGCACCTTTATTGCCTAAATCGCAATAAACGCCATTATTTAGCTCAATATTTTATATAAAGTTTCAATTAATTATTGCGCAATAAATACGCAAATTGTTATAATATTGAGTAAAACTTAAAATGCAGCACTGTCATAGGCATATTCAGTGCGCATATTACAATTATCCGAACTCTTTTTGTTGCTATTTGACAGCTCAACAACGACAAATAAAAATAAACACAAAACAACAAAAATAGAATAAAAACAATGTCGTTAAAACAACCAGGGGCCTGTTTCACTAAACTACAATTCTACAAGTTTACAAGTTACAATCACAATTCTAATTCTTACAAGTGATAATGAATTGTGTTTCATGAAAATTTTCACAATACTTGTAGCTTTTTGTACTTGTAAACTACAATTCCTACAATTACAATTTCTACAATTTCTACAATTACAATCACAATAAAATAAAATATTTTTACAAAGATATTTTGATAAATGAAATATATGTGTGAATATATGTATATTAGAGGACTAATGAAATATATGAAAATTTCAAAAATTATTTTAAATACTTTTACAATTATGGGTACTCTAATTTATATCAATAATTTGTTTTAATTGTTATCACACCACTAATCAATCAAAACATATATAGTTTGTGTTTAAAAAATTTAAAATAATTATTTTGTAACGGCAAATCAACACAATAAAGTTAGAGTGATGCGGCAGATTTTAGCTGCCAAAGACGTTCTTTTTGGTAAGTTCAGCGATAAACTTACCAAAGAGATAAAAATGGAAGAGTGCGAAAACGTGCGTATGAGGTGTCTTGCACTTGGACTGGTGCCAAGTGGAAAAGACGCCAAACACGTGCGTGATGTTTTTGGGCAAACTTCAAAAGAACGACACTGGTAAGTTGGCTTTATAAAGTGATAACATTATATTGTAATATTTTTTTAATTAAGGCCAAGAGAGACAACCCCCGAAAGACAGGGGCGGCTGGTGGAACATATGATTAGTGGTGTTGCCGCTTTCGATAATTTGTGATATAGTTTGTTTTATTATATTCACATATTTAAAAAAAAAAATAAATAAAAACAAACAAATTAAATAAACAAATGCAAATTAATATTTAAATTGTTTGATTTTGTGTTTATTTGAAGTAATTTTTTTAAAAAATAGTTAAAAATCAAATTTTAATCCAATTTATCATTCACTTGAGAATTGTAAATTTTTTTGAGAGTGTTCGTCGACCCTAAGCTTTTTTCTACAATTCTACAAGTGTACAAGTGAAAATTTATGTTAGTGAAACATAACGACTTGTAGAAATATGACTTGTAGACTTGTAAATTGTAAAAATCACTTGTAGCCACAAACTTGTAATTGTATTTTGATGAAACACAATTATTTACAATTTCACAATTTTACAGGCAAAAACACTTGTAATTGTGAACTTGTAGCTTAGTGGAATAGGGCCCAGCTATCAAATGAATATTGAATAAGCAGCTAAACTGCGTATATTCTTATATCTGAACACTTAAAATATTGTACTCAATAAACTAAATATTGACTCAATAAAAGTGCATATCTGAACATAGTATTAATATAAGCATTTAGTGTTATTTAATTTTATGGTTTAATAACTTCCCAGAGTTATTCCGGCAACAAAGGCATTTTACTTTATTTTTTGCTTATTTTAATACTGTAATATTATATTAATATTGTAATATTATAAACAGTATAGAATCAATGAACAAGTAATTAATTAAACTTAAAATCAAAACTCTACCACTGTGTATACAACGTAAACCGGTGTGAACGTGTGTAGTGTGTTGGTCACACTTACCCACTGTTGTGTGTTGGTTACGCTTGTGCTACTTAAAAATGCATTTTGATACATTCCCTAATTATATAGACAAAACTGTCAATGACCAACAAATTATAACGTCAAGAGGTATCAAATTGCATTATACAAATATTCAGTATGTTATTAACGCAAAGTAGCAAAATGCTGACCACGCACACTCTAAATTAAGTAAAAACTAAATTAGGTCATAAGTATTAATATGTAAAGAAATTAGACTTAAGGAATTAATATAAATAGCTTTGAGTTAAATTTAGCTGTGAGTTAAAATTGATGATCATAACGGCTCTTTAGCTGATAAAGAATCTTTTTTATTCTCATTGAAACTGCGGCTTTTTAGCCATAACTAAGCGGCGTGCTCGCCTTTATAATAAGCAAACCAGGACAGATATAAAACTGACCGACAATTAAAATACAAACACACATACATTCCATTCATTACACGTTTTAAATTCTCGATATCTGTATGACTTCGAATAAATTGGTCTATTTTATGTTTTATTTCATGGGTAAAAGACTTTGGCTTACTTTCATCATAAAATACTTGTTTATTAGTTCTGATTAATGGAAATACCTTATTTCTTTGCAATTCGTTATATGTTGAAGATCAATTACAGGTCTCCCTCGTATAACGCGGTACTTCTACAACGCGTTTTCGATATAACGCGATTTAAAAAAAAAGACAGTTTCATTACAACGCGAAATTTCGCCTTGTATAACGCGAAATTACAATTACACAGTTTGTCACGCATTCCGTTGAATTAAAATTTTGGGTATTACCCGTTTTTGCATTTAAACATAAATGATAAATTAAAAAATATCATTATAGTAAAAGTTAGCTAAGTCTTCCATAACGCGAATTATATAACGCAGAATTTTCCTGGAACGTAACCACCGCGTTATACGAGGGACACCTGTACTTTATATAAATCGTGAATCATGAACTCATATACATAAATATATTCGATTAGCAATATTACATTTAATCTTCCCTGGATTAAAAATAGCAGCAAAACTGCATTATCAGTATTTAAATGCCAGTTACGAAAATCTGTAATTGCATTCATTTTACTCAAAATATAATTTTTAATAAGATCATCTAATCAATCATTTAACTTCACTTTCAAAAAATCAAAAAACTCATTCGTAATCCTACCTGAAGGGTTGTAATGACCAATTCACACGACTTTGTATCGTGTATTTTGTATTGAATACACTTTTTGTTTGTGAACCCTCAATGCATTTCGTATTCCAAATGTCAGAAAGCGAAAAGAAAATTAAAATGAAAAATATTATGGAAAAAAGTGTATTAATATGTGCGAACACTTTAATTTTGAAATATTAATTGTTGACTCAAGTACCATAGAAAATATTTTGTTTTTTATTCCTCTTCTTGATTACTGGCATTTACATATACTGATAGCACGAAACCAATACAACTTTTAAAAACATATGAAAAAAATGTATCGGATTTTTATATGACAAATACTAACAACAAGCATACGCTGTTGTATATTCATCCTACAATACACTAAATACAACGATACTAGAGCTTGTGTGAATTACCCATATGTATGTTCCATTTAGAATTACATATCTAAAGAAATTTTACGGATATTTATAAGGTACATTGCGGCTTCGAAAATTTAACGAGTTATTGTCAATTTCCATATGCGTAACGTCTCCATTGTAAACTCTGATTATAACAGAGAGTCTAATATAAAAAAACGAAAACGCAATTTCTGGACTTAGTGTGAGTTCGTAAACCAAACATATTTCCATTTTGACGTCTATTGTTTTGAGTGTAACTGAAATTAGAATTCATGTAATCGCATATAAGTTTGTTGACTCGCTTCTAATATATGTAATTATATAAACTTCATCTACATTTGTGCGATATTCTAACGAATATCATGGCTATGGTAAATGTCCCTTAATACCATATAATCGACAGGTTTTGAGTTTATCCACTAACTCATTGCTTCCTTTTCATCGAAATGTTCTCTTAATCGTTTCTTTGTTTCTAACCAGTTTAACATAGGAACTTTAATCGTCTCTCTTGTGCTCGATGTACCCTCCTAAAAATGAACCTTGGACTTTTTTAAGATGACATTTAAAATATTTCGGCTTCAGCTTTGACTTCTCGTGAGCTGGACCATTTCGAAAAAGGGTATATTTTTCCATGTTTTGTCAATTTGGGAATGTGTTTCCTAACCAACATATAGAGTATGGGTGTCATAAGAAAGGTTTTTTCAAGGCGCGTCCAGCGGTATATACAATTTGTCCACAGACAATCATCCATGTCCTTTTTTAAGGATATTCTTTAAAAAAAACGGTTTTTGAAATTCTCAAATTAACAAAACATACAAAAATAGACCTATATTCAAAATGGTCCAGCTCACGAGAGGTCAAAGCTAGAGCCGAAATATTTTAGATGTCATCTTAAAAAAGTCCAAGGTTCATTTTGAGGGGGGTACATCGAGCACGAATTTTGCTTCCATACAACTTGAGTCGCTCTAATATACATACATATTAAAAATATAACTCGACTGTAAGACTCTTTAAATAATAACTACGGTAATTTATGTATAATTCGATTTGATCAAACGAAGTGTCAAGATCTTCACAAGATAATATACTTTCAAAACTTCATCAATTATTTCATATTTTTTAATTAAAGTTTGCTGCTATGAACGGATAAACTTGAAAAAATATGAAAAGAATTCTCATCTGTCAAGTTTATCTCATCAAACCTCATAGCATATTAACTCAAATAATATGTATACGTATATCGTTCTAAAGGCTCATTCCTCTTCTTTCTAATAAGGTTTAAGTTTTAAACAGGGGTTTAGAAATGTTCGTGTAATCAATAATTTTGTGTGAAAATATAAAAAAAAACAGTTTTTGTCAAATAAAACAAGTTTAGAGGGTTAAAAAAAAAATAAATAAGCACTTTTGAATTATACTCTAACACTTAGACTAGGTAGTTACTTGGGTGTATTTAATTTTTTGTATTTTGTCGCATTGTGTCATTATTATGGTAAGTAGTAAAACTTTATAGAAATATTAGTTGTTATAATTATGAATTTTCTACAAATTTTTTTCTATTCACTTGTTCTTGTATACTATTATAAAAACTATATAGTATATTTATAATTAATATTTAATTTAAATATAATCTTATAATATTAATAAACTTCTCCTTACTCCTCTTTACAGTACTCATTCGTCATTCCTAATAAGTGGTTAGAGCTGGTTCTCGCTGATTTGTCGGTTCATCTCTATTGCAGAATTTGCGGCTTCTTGTTTTTTGAATTTATTTTTCTTTCATAAGTGTTCTTATATTCTTAATTTGTCTTTAATATTTCGTTTTTTTTTCTTTTACAAGGCCGTACTTTTTCTATTGCGTTACTGTTAGGCTTATTAAAAATAAAACTATTTTTTACAATTATTCTTGCGTTTGTTCTTTATCCTTGCTTTTTTCTCATCGCTTTTATAACACTTTTTTATCTTATTTTTCCCCAAAATGTTTTTGCGTTCATTCTTTTTCTTTAATATTTCAGTTTTTTATGAACAGTAGTTTTAATTTTTTCCATGACTGTACATTTTCGTTTTTTTTTAACTTTAGGTTAACAGAAAAGAAGTTCCTTTCCTTTTAAAGAATTTTGTTATTTTCATTGATTTAACTTTCCAGTATTATCATTACTCTTGCTGCAGTTGTTGTAATTATTATCGTTTTTTACGTTACTGAATTTTCTTTTCTTTCACTATATTTTATTATCACTTCTTTAAATAAAACACACAAACTCTTTATTGTCTTTTGTATTTTTATTCCTTTGTACAGTGTTTAGTTGGCTTTCTTTCCACATTAACAAATTTTCAGAATGTTTTTAAAATTGTGTTTTTTTCTAAAAAAAAAAACTTGATTTTCTTTTATTTATTTGTTATTTTTGCTATTTTATTTAGTGTAAATTACTTGTATTTGTTTTTTGTATAATTTTTGTGTTGTTATTGTTCGTATCAGTTTCCGATCAAAACACTTGCAGCGATGTTAATCTATCGCGATCACAATTATAATTAATTTTTTACTTCAGTGAGAACTAAAGTACAAAAATCATAATCGTGTTGAATTTTTTTTACAAAAAAAAACGCAAATATAAGCAAATCTGTTCTATCAGAACCCCTCTTTGACGATGGTTCTCTTTATTTTTATTCTCTTGTAACATTGCATTGTTAGCTCTCCTTGCTCACAAAGTTAAACAACTCTTTAACGCTCACTAGTATGTTACTTTTTGCTTATATCGCTATTTTATTTTTTGTTTGCTACTCTCTTGTTCGTTGTATTTAAATAGATTTTGTAATGAACACTTGTGTGGATATTGAATACAGACAAGCAATACGAATATGCAAGTTATTGTAGGCAGAGCATAATTATTTTGTTGTTGTGCAAACGAAAATATGTTATTCTAAACCTATACATTTTAACCTATACATGTATTTAAAAATGCTTACATATAAATTTTTTTATTCTTAATAAAAAGTTCGAAATAATTTGTTCTCTTAGAAATAAGTGACCAAAACAATTATTTTTATGTGTATATATTAATTTTTATTTATTTGGATTTCAATTTCGTGTAGTGTAACAGACCAGAGTTTCTGGTGAGTTCGAACCAGAGATCAGCAATGAATCGTTTTTTCGCTACTCATAATAACTTATGAAATTTTGAGTATGAGTGAGTCAACAGTATTGAAATTCAACTACTCTGGTTCATTCGTACTCATTACAACATTGTTTTATAAGTACAGAGTATTAGTACAACGTTGACATCAAACTCATAACATTCGAAATATGTTCAATTCATACGCCTACTCATTAGGATTCATAAATTTATATGATGTTTCTGTAACACAGGCTATCAAAACACTCAATTTTGTTTGTATTTCCCATATCAACAGGCAAGCAAGTGAAATAGCCAGTGTTACAGAAACATCACATTAGAAAAATACTTATAATACTCATAAATGATTCGAGTGATTCAAATCATTAATCAAAATTTACAGTTTTAGTTGTTGTTGTATTTACAAGAAAAGAAGAAAGAAAAAGACAAAGACAACAAGCAAAACAAACACATAACCTTGTACTGAGTATTGTAGTCTTCATATGCGATTCATACTTATTTTGTTATTATTGTAAATGCTGAGTAGAGGAGAGTCGAAATCGACAACATCATGCGTATTGTTAAGTATAAGTACGATGAGTACTTCAAACTTTGAATATGAGTAGTATGAGTATGATATTAAAATAAGTATGAATACGTATAAACATCAGAAAAATATGAGTATGATTCGAATCTCCTCATCTTTTCGAATACTCATTGCTGATCGCTGGTTCGAACCCACAATCCTTACGCTAATTATCTAACAAGCGACCATGGTATTCTATGTACAAAAGTTGTTTATATTTACATGTTTAAGTAGTATTAACGAGTAGTAAAAGCCTACTACTAGAAAAAGTTTTGCGATAGAAAAATTGTGAAAAGGGGTCGGAATTAATTACAGATAGGCCTAGCGCAGTCCTCATTCAATTCTGAAATTCTTAGTGTATTGGAAACAAAGTTGTGTCCTGAATTGATTTCCTGGCTGGAGGAGCCTGAAAAAAAGGAATTATTGAGAGATTTTACTAAAACCGGAAAGGCAATCACAGACTTAATGTAAAAATAAGATAAAGATTCGTTTTGAGCAATCATTTTTTTTAACTATTACGAAAACTTATATATATAGGGATATCCATTTCGTGGTTTCAAAAGTATGTAACTGGAATTCGACATCTGTCAAACTAAGTTGTGAAACCAATTTTTTTCTTTTCAGTTGTAAGTCTGACATTGACGAAAATGGATCGCTTAACTATCACACAACGCATAAAAATTATCAAAACCTACTACAAATATAGCCCTATATAAGGGAGTGTATTTAAACATTCTAAAGAACAAATTCACACTTCGGAAGAATTAAGAATCTTCCTTAATCACAAATGTACATGTCACTTGCCTACCAAGGTCTCCACAAGCTTAATTCTCTTGCTCAAAGTCCCGGTATGATTCCAAAGAGTATTTTTTTTTTTTTTTTTTTTTTTTTTTTTTTTTTTTTGAAAACTTGAAAAATCCAACCAGTCAGTTCAGTCGAGTCATTTGTAACCGAGATAGCATCCGCGTTTTGTTGACACACAATTAAGGTATGTATATGTGTTGACCAACAACCTTTTCCCAATAGATGGGATACCATTTGCAAGAAAGGTTACATAGCCGCTAAATCTCAAACAAAAGCCAACTTAAAACTTGCTCATGAGTGCATGCTGCCAATTATCAATTGAAAATGCAAAAAAAAAACTGGTACATTCGACATCAAATGGGTAGAGTGAATCTCCTGACCTCAATGGATGTCCTACTAAATATTGGGTGTATCATTTTAATATTTAAAATTTTGAAAGTTAAATTTACTTTGATTTCTTCTTGGGGGTACGTCCACTCTTGCGGTGCAAAAATAAATCTATAAAATAGATGCAGGCATATGTATCAGAGATCAGCAATGAATCCTTTTTTCGCTACTCATAAGTACTTATGAAATTTTCAGTATGAATGAGTCAACTGGATTGAAATTCAACTACTCTGATTTTAGTACAGTACAGTAAGTACTGGTTGCTATGCGTATGAGTACAACGTTGACATCAAACTCATGACATTCGAAATAAGTTTGATTCATACGCCGACTCATTCAGATTCTTAAATTTAGAAAAATACTTATAATACTCATAAATGAATCGAGCGATTGAAATCATTCATCAAAATTTTGCATTGCAACCTGTACATATAAATCAATGTTATAGTGACTACGAATGAATCAATCCGAGTAGTTGAATTTCAATACTGTTGGCACACTCATACTCGAAATTTAATGAGTCTTTATGAGTAGCGAAAAAAAAGATTCGAGTATTCTTTTTCAGTACAAATGAGCATTGAGTATATGATACTAAGGCCGATGTGCGGTTATTCCTATATCTGCCAAACTTAAATCACTTTCAACTATAATTGAATAACAGAACAGTATTTGCATATCTGATATAATAATTTCCAGCTTAGTAAATAATTTCCCGCTTAGTAATCTTGATTTTTGCTTTTAAATTTATTGAAACTATTTTGACATATGCATCCCACTTTAAAGCATTTTCCGCTCAAAATTGTTAGTCGTACTTTAAATTAAAAAAATGCGTTTATATGTACCCGCTATGTGACAAATTTTTTCCCAAATTGAACCTGTTCCTTAAAACGTTCGATTAAATGTCTCTGGATTTCTTGAGCCTTTTGAAGCCAGTATTCCCCAGTAACACTATACGGCAGATTTATTGAAAAAAGTAGTATTAAATTGGAAACAGCAATGCAATTCCATAGAATACTCATTATGGTTTCATTATTTTCGAGGCAGAGACTGCACTCTGTCCTATCCAGAAGAAATAACCAACTGCAGTAATATTATGTTCAGATATGCACTTTTATTGAGTCAATATTCGGTTTATTGCGTACAATATTTTAAGTGTTCAGACATAACAATATACGCAGTTCAGCTGCTTATTCAATATTCATTTGACAGCTGGTAAACAATCAGTTTGTTCCAACTACATTGTTTTTTTGTTTTGTTTTTTTTTTTTGTTTGTCGTTGTTGACATTTGAGTTGTCGAATATATATGGGCACTGAACATGCTTATGACAGTGCAGCATTTTAAGTTTTACTCAATATTATAACAATTTGCGTATTTATTGCCCAATAATTAATTGAAACTTTATATGAAATATTGCGCTCAATAATGGCGTTTATTGCGATTTGCGCAATAAAGGTGCATATCTGAACATGGTATAACGCAATCTCAAATAATTCATTCCTGATAGAAAACCTACAATGTACGAATTTTCACCTTTCAAGGTCAAGGTCTCGAGCGAGTCAACGACCTGATTCGCCGCCTAGTTAATGCTACAATAGGACTTTTGATTATGTCTATAAAGTCTACTGAGGAAACATCTCTTGAGCAATTTCTTTACAGTGATCCCAAGGCGACACGGGAGCCTTGCAAATTATAACTTTTTTCACCACACTGAACTGTAGAAGATAATCGATTTACGAATTAGAAATTAAATTGAAAGTGCTTATATTCGGGGAATAGTGTAAAGCTACACTAGCAAATACAACGAACTCGTTACAAGTAAACCAACAACATCGGTATGACAGAAACGGAAATAGACAAGAAAGCGAGAACGCAACAACAAGCAATGTGAACAAAATACACAAACAACAACGAAGTCACAATAGAGTTATCGAGAAGGCGAAAACACGAAAATTCTACTGCAAGGACCTCCATCAGACTGTTTACGTGAGCATATAAAAAGACAAGACAAAGCAGGTATTAAGAATTTAGTCGGACTTGTGTGAAGACGCGTTGCGTGTAAAGAGAACAGTCGTGTTTTGAAGATTGTCTTTGAAAAGACATTGTAAGCAAAGAAAAATAGTGAACAAGCAATTATTATTGTATTCGTCAAGTGTGAACAGTGGCACAAAAGTAGTGCGAACTAAACACAAATATATTTTTATTTTGTTTACAATCAACGAACTCATATTCTAATAATATGGTCTCAATTCCAAGTGAATTGAAAAATCTTGCTATCTCTCTATTTTTCCTTTCGTCTGTATCCTTCCAAACGTTTCTTGCTATACTATGGAAATATTATGGCTACAGCTGGACAGCTCATCTGATGGCTTATCGTCCCGAATTCTCAAATGACCAGGCAGAATTTTTTGCCAACCAAAATCCTGCAATTTGCCAGAATTTTTGTATATTCTCTTAATGTTAATAATCAAGATGAATTTTTATTAAAATATTGCCTTTAATTATAATTTTGCATAGAATATTGTAGATTATAGATAATAGGAATTAAATCACAGTGTGCTTACAAATTTAATGCAACATTTTTAATATACAGATGATTGTTCATCTACTTCTTCTAAAGATCAGCATTAATATTTTAAAAATGTTATTTTTACTCTTCCACATGCATACATGATCTTTTTAAATTTTATTGATTGTTTTAAATCGTTAAGTATGTTGGTAAACCGAAATTCATGAATAAAACTTATGTTGTGGGGCTGAAAGATTAAAAGGAAAAAAATCTACAAACAGGATTTATGATGCCATGAATAAATTTGTATGCACCATTAACATACTTATTATGGTCCTCTTGCCCTCTTTCTCTCTTGTTTTTTTTTCTTCTTTCGCAGAAATAAATTATTCAATCCGATTATGCAATCAGAGAAATTATGAACATTTTATATATTTTTTTTCGTTCGTAAGACTAAAGATTAAAATATTTAAAATGAAATAAAAATTGTAAATTGAATTACAAGAAAAATAAAATATCATTTTATATAACAATTGGCGATTTTTTCTGATTTTTTTTTATAGTTTTCAATATTTAAATGAAATAATAATAGTATAAAATATTAAGACCCGGTCAATCGGATTACGTGAAATATTCGCCTTGTTTATATTGCTACGAAAATGGAAATGGTGTAACATCGTTTAACATTAAAATGATATTCAAAAGCTACAAGAACAAAAACAACAGCAGTATGAAAAATAGCGGATAGACAAGTAAGCAAGTAGGCAACACACACAATGTAAACAAAATACAAAAACAACAATGTAACAACAATGGAGATCTCGAGAAAGGGAAGACACGAACATTCGACTGTTTACGTGGACATAAAAAAAGGCAAGACAAAGCAGGCAACGAGTAGTAAGAATTCAGTAGTCTTGTGTGAAGACGCGTTGCGTCTTAAGAAAACAGTCGTGGTTTGAAGATCTCCGTTGTAAAGACGTGCATTGTTAATGCCTACGCAATAGTCGAAAGAAGAATAACGAACAAAGTAAATTGCTGCTGTGGCACACAAAAGTAGTGCGAACAATAAAGAATTTAATTGAAACCAAACACCAATTAATTTTTATTTTCTTTTCAATCAACTAATTCATATTATTAAGGTTTTTAAAAAGGTATAAACGTAACAATATTTATGAGCATATTTTGAAATTTCTGACTTGACTGCTGGTACCGCTTTATCTTTATGTACGTCCAAGTTTTTAATGTAGCAAGGTCGCTGCTGTAGTCATCCATGAGATCTTATTTTACCGTCCTTGAATTTTTCTCTGTATGGGAACCTGAGGAAGTCTCTATAACTGAATACCGTTTACAATCCAGTTCTGGACTTTAGTTTCTACCAAAAAGAAAATTTATTTAAAATAGTTTCAACTTCATTTGTACAGGGTCCGCAAAATAAATTTTTTTTTGAAAATGCTTTAAAAAATACTATTCAATATTTTCTCAAATTTCTTTTTTTATTTGAAAGTACAATCCTTCCGGTTAATAATGGAAAATAAATTCATTCAAATGGTTGCCTCGGCTGGCCATGCAGTACCCTACACGATCGGTCCAATTTTTAAGCACATTATCGATTGTGTGCAGCTGTATTTCACCAATGGCTTCACGAATATTGTCCTTTAAAGCGTCAATTGTCTCTGGCTTGTCGGCGTAACACTTATCTTTGACGGCACCCAACAGATAATAGTCCAACGGTGTAAAATCGCAGCTCCGAGGTGGCCAAACGACATCAGCTCTGCGGCTGATAATGCGATCTTCAAAAACAGGGCGCAAAACATCGAGTGTAGCTTAGGCTGAGGGGCACGTAGCGCCGTCCTGTTGAAACCAAATATTGCCAATATCCTTCGCTGGAATTTTTGTGAACAAAAATTCGTTCAACATTGCCCGATAACGATCGCCATTGACTGTAACGGCCACTCCTTGCTCATTTTCGAAGAAAAATGGCCCAATTATGCCTCTGGACCAAAATCCGCACCAAAAAGTCACTCGTTTTGGGGCAAAGAAAATAAAGTATAAAGAATGTGCATTTGGACATATTTTGGAATATTTCTCAAAAATATTTCATGACGCGGGGGGAAAGATAGGAGGGAAGGGTAAAGAAACCAAGAGCGTAACAATGTTCTCCATTGTTCTCATCGTGCGTTTTTGTTGTCTGACTAATTTGTTATTTATTTTTCTGAAACAGTGTTGCCACGAAAAAAAATTTTGTAACCAACATTTGTGAAAAAATCACCAAATATAAAAAATATAACCAAAATTAAATTCGTAGACTTTTGTTTTATTTTTTTTAAGTTTAAATTATAATTAATAAAAAAAGAAACAAAAAATAGCTTTTTTATAAGAAAAAAAAAATAACCAAAACCAAATAAATCTACACATCTACACATTGATCAAAAAAAATTACCGATTTTGGTTAGAAATAACCAAAACCGGAAACACTGTTCTCAAATCACTTATTCTCAGACGTCGGCACAAAGAGAACATGAGAAAAATTATGAGAGGCATCTTAACCCGGAGGAAAATTGTTAGTAATATTTTCAAGTCTACTTATTAACCCAATAATATGTATATGTGAGCGAAAAGTATAGAAAAATTGTACTGCGCTAAAAACCTAAAAACACCGTATTTAACTTGGCAAGTATTCTTCCAAAAATCGAAATCATTTATCATTGATATTAGTGAATCATACTATAATATTTCTTTGGGTGTAAAATTGAAGTCTGAAAAAAGCGATATGAACATTCTTCTTTGGAAGCTGACAAGCAAAGCAACTTAATGCATTTTCACGCTCTCATGATGAGAGCAACACATTGTTACGGTCTTTGTAATGTTTGGTGAGAGCGGGTCACGATGTTACAACCCGCCATAAGAAATTTTATTTCTACATAATGCGCATTCTTTATATCCATATTCTTTGGTGCGGGTTTTCTATGCCCCAAGTGTGACAATTTTGCGTGTTTACATACCCACCGAGATTAAAATGAGCTTCATCTGAAAAGATGATTTTTTACCAAAATCGGCATCTTCTGTAAGTCGATCGTAAGTCGATTTCCCAGCGTTGTTCGAGCGTATACACAATCATATTCGTTCAGCGGAAGGATAAAACTAATGATCTGTTAAATCAGACATCAGCTAAGTGTTACCATTGACGAAATAAGCACTAGTTGAAAAAAAACATTAGATGGCGGACCCAATATCAACTTTGCTTCAATATGGAATTTCCCAGTTGAACGTCTATTGAGGAATAATTTATAAGCGAATATTTATTAAATTTGGGAAGTATATTTCTAATTTGTAATGTTAAAGTTATCCACAATAGATTTAACTACTAATCTAGGTGTAATATATAATCCTGCAAATGCTGAAATGCTTCGTGAGAGCAGATGAATGCCCCAATGACCTCGTAGGTAGTACAGAGATGAGCAATGAATGGTGTTTTGGCTACTCATATGCACTCATGAAATTTTGAATATAAGTGAGTCAACAATATTGAAATTTAACTACTTTGATTCATTCGTACTCACTACAACGTTAATTTATAAGTACAGGTTGCAATGAGTATGAGTACAACGTAGACATTAAACTCATAACACTATGTTTCGTTCATACGCCTACTCATTCAGATTCATAAATTTAGAAAAATACTTATAATACTCATAAATGTTTCGAGTGATATGAATCATTCATCAAAATTTACAGTCTTAGTTGTTGTTGCATTTACAAAAAAAGAAGAAAGTAAAAGACAATGACAGCAAGCAAAGCAAACACAAAACCTTCTAGTGAGTATTGTAGTGTTCGTACGTGAATCATACTTATTTTGTGATTCTTGTAAATGTCGAGTAAATGAAAGTCGAAATCAACAACATCATGCGTATTGTTAAGTAGGAGTACGATGAGTACTTCGAATATGAGTAGTATGAGTATGATATTAAAATAAGTATGAATACGTATAAGTACCAGAAATCATGAATATGATTCGATTCTACTCATCTTTTTGAGTGCTCATTGGTGATCTCTAAGGTAGTATACTAAATTTAAAGCGCTGAGGCCGTAGATTCGATTCCCACCAGAAACCCCTGGTATTTTGTGATTGTATGATTGTAGAAGATAAAAAACAATTAATTGAAAATAAAAACAATGTTTGAGAAATAAAATTTGTCCCACCCCTCTTCCCTTTCTCCTGTAACCATCTTTCTGTTATTCCAACACAATGAACTGCCTGAGTGGCAGTCATCTCCGGGGTGTTAGTCTTATAATAAAAACAGTAATATCAGCGAAGGTTGAAGGATGCATGTGTGTTCTTATAGGCGCGTCGGAATATATACAGTAAACCAGATCCCAAAATTCTTCCTTGTGACATGCTGGCTGCAATTGGCTGAAGGAAAATCTCAAGTCACCTTCGGTAATAACAAACTTTCAATCGGTTATAAGTTTAGCCTTAATTTAAAAATTAAGCCTTCGTACCTTCGTTTATGATTTGGTTTAATGGAACTACATATCCTCCTGAAACTGAATTGATGATCCGGGATGCACTTACTTTTATTATGAGTTGCCATTAAATGTAAATAAAATTTATTATGCAGCTTACTCACATACACCTTAGACGTAAGAAAAGTCCAACATGAATCCGCATGTTATAGGTGGCCAGATAATCCAATTCAGGCCTAAAAAAGTTGGTAATCATGGCTGCATATAATGCTCACCGTTGACAGTGATGACCTGGTCAACATCGTTCTTAAAGAAATATACACCAATGTTGCTCTTGGATCTAATGTGGATTGTATATTTGCCATCTATATTGAAACGAAAATGGAAACATCGTTTAACATTAGCATAAATAACAAAAGCTAAACTAACAAATACTTGTTACTTGTTACAAGTAAACCAACAACATCGGTGTGAAAGAAACGGGGATACCCAAGTAAGCGAGAACGCAACAACAAGCAATGTGAACAAAATACACAAACAACAATGATGTCGCAATAGAGTTCTTCATCAGACTGATTACGTGGGCAAGACAAAGCAGGCAACGAGCAGTAAGAATTTAGTAAGACTTGTGTGAAGACGTGTTGCGTGTGAAGAAAACAGTCGTGATTTGAAGATCGCCCTTGAAAAGATCTGCGTTGTAAGCAGCTTTGACAGTCATTTTTTTAAAACTTTATTTCTGGGAAAAAAACTTTTTTCCACAAAAAAAAGTATCAACTTTTTTAAAGGAAACTCGGAGACCGGTGCCTCTATTGTTGTTGCTTTGCTACGGGGCTAATAAATACACAATATTTTATTTAAAAATGTAAATATTTCGTGTTATTGTAGAATTTATTGAAATTTTGAATTTTTCGAAAAAACTTGTTTTGTTAGAAAATAACTTTAATGAAAACTTTTTCGCATATCAAAAAACTTGAAAACAAAGGGAAAAGCAAAAAAAAAAGCGCATAAACAAGTTATTGTTGTATACGTCAAATTATAAACAGTGGCACACAAAATTGTGGGAATAATTATTTTTATTTTGTTTGCAATCAACGAACTCATATTCTAATCGTTTTTAAAAAGGTAAAAACGTAAGAATATTATATTTTATTTTTAATTACTTTGTGCCACATGAATTTAACTCTAATTTTGGCAGAAATAGTTAGAATTATTTTCAGTTTTTACAGTTGAAATTCGATTATTAAATTTTTACTAACTTTGATTATTTTTTTAGATTGTTTTCTAATTCTTTTTGCGATAATTTAATTTAATTAGTCGAGTTTTCTAGCTGCCATATTAGTTTCTGAATGCTGACATGCTTCATTAAAACAGAACTAATTAAAGACAAAATGAAACAGCAATAATGCGATTAATTTAGGATAACTAAAAACGTTTTTGAAATTTCTTTTTATTTTAATTTTATCGTTTCTAATTTTCCCTAATTCTTCCATTGGCAATCTATAAATCTTGTCACGAACTGATTCGTTAACAATTAATGGGCAAATAAAATACCAATTAAATTTAATTACTGAAACGTTTGGCTTGTTACAGAAAAATAAAATAAAAATAGCTAAAAACGCACAAGCTACAATCATTGATTGAATAAAAAATTTCCGTCTAAATATATAAAAAGTACTCATCTAAACAATTGTAAAATAGGAAGACATTGATGAGCACTTATGCGGTGCGATTTTAATAAGGATGTCTGTTATATATTTCCATTATAAGCTGTCCACAATAATTCAAGTATATGTAATTGTGTTTATTATCAATAACATATAAGAGAAGTATAAGGACATAATTTTAATATACATTATACGCACATTTAGTACGAAATATAACGATTCTGTTAAGGTACACATAAACTTGCAATATTATTGTGCATTAAATGACATTGCACAATAAAATTGCATGTGTGTATGTTATATTAGTAGATATTAGTAGATGGCATAGGTGGCTTTTTTAAATTTATTTGCTAAAATAATGGCTAGACAAGCCTCCTCGTCCTTACTCATATCGCTAAACATTGTTTTTCAATTTAAGAATTCTCTAAATTGTTTAATTTGTTTAGGTTTTAATAAATTAATATTGAAATGTGTATGTGTGTCGGTTTTGTTTATTTTTTCATGCGTAAAATTGCTCCATATCAAGTCTTTTTTAATATTGCTCAACTTATTGAATAGTGTAGGGCAAAGTGACAATAATAAGCTCAATAATAATAATAATATTGATAATTTATAGGTGCTTTTAATTCAGTGGTTATCATTTCATTTACTTTAGCTCATTTATTTAGTTGTCGATCAGACTGCGACAAGCACACTTGTCGGCGGATGCTATAATATATTTTTCAGGTTTACAAAAATTTTTGTATTAAAATTCAATGTCTTACATGTTTTTAAAAGATATTTTGATTGGTTTAATATTGAAGGAAATAGTTTAAATGATAAGAAAAGAGAATCACTTTTTTATAGACATAAAGTAATATTTTGGAAAAAATTAAAGGTTGGTTAGTAGTAGGTGAGGAAATTTGTGAACGAAAATTTGATTCCAACAAATAAATATCTAAAAAAAACATTTCCTAATTATTAAGTCAAAGATGAATAATTTTATGTATGTTGATGAAATGAAAATGAAAATGGCGTATATTACTAACACTTTTCAATGCTGTAAACCAATAAATTCTCTCAGCTTATCTTCTCTTTCTTACTCACTAACCCATACATATGTATGTGTGTTAGCTTAGATTTTTCATGTTACAAATTTAATTTTGTTTGTTCTTTATCCTTATTTCAGAAGCTGCCCGATGCGAGGGATCAAATGGAAAGGATTACGCCAAAAACATTAGAAATTGCTTCAAATTTCACAAGGCCAGACACTTACGAAAAATCTGTTACAATAAAAAAACCGGAAAAATTTAATTTATTAATTAATTGATTTTAACTCTGTTGAAATTTTAGTTAATTTAATTATTAAATAGTTCACACTCATCCCATTATCGATCCTAATCGGACACATCTAATATTAATACAATGTCTACTAAACCTATATCTAGGTACCCATTGAATCAGTATAATATTGAAACCATCCGACCTTCGCTTACAATATCGTTGGAGTTGGACCCTTCCGACCTTCGCTTACATTGTCGGTAGAGTTGGACCTATCGTACGGCCCAGGCCATCGCTGTGTAAATGTAAGTGGAAACTGAATATAGACTTTGGATTAGTCGCATCTACATTGTCATTGGTCTCAGTTGGAAGATGTAAGGGGAAAAAATCCGTTGGGAATACACAACCAAAAAATTTTTGGTAACCCCTACTTTAGTCTTATACACGAGAAAATCAAATTTTTTATTGCATACTTTTCAACATAATTTAGAAAAAAACTAATATGATGCGTATAAGTAACATATTTAAACTTCAATTAAATATAAAGTATACCAATAATTTGGCCTTAAACATTTACAAGATGATATTACAATTCTAGCGCATTTTTTAAATCAAAAATTTTTAGGTTCAATGCTACTACAGTTATCAAAACCTACAGTATAAGAAGACTTACATGTGACCCAGAACAAAATTGTTGGACCGTTAGAGTTGTTTGTATTTTTGTTGAGATTACGTTTCATAATTTCTTAAAGAAAAATTAAGTTTTCTTGGCATTAAAGTTTTTGTTCAAATAAGTTTATTCTGAAAATTTTAACCTCTGCTCCAAAGCTTAGTCTAGGCTTGACCTTTTTTCATGTAAAACTTTTTGCTGGTATTTGACCTTATGCTTGGTGTAGTGTAGAATAGGAATCAAACCCACAACCGTCACGCTAATACTCTTAGTACACTACCTACTAAATTACCACGAGACCAAGCTGAATATTTTATTTCACCAAAGGAAAAGTGCAGTGTCAATTAAAGCATATACATATAATAAATATATATGTACAAGTGAATATATAGAAATAAAAATAAAACAATTACATATAAGGTGTATTCAATTATTATCGAAATATTTTAAATTTAATTTTTTTGGGTACATAAGATAACATCATGTATTCCATGTTATTATAAAACTGCCGCTTGTTACTATATACAAAAATGAACATAAAACAAGAAAATACAAGAAAAAATTTTAGCTGACTTCTTTTGGAAACTATCAAAATACTTGCAGTTGACAGCAAATCATCCAAGTTACTTTTAGTAAGAAAAAACAAAAGTATAGGCATAATTGTTGCAAGTAATTTCTGTAAGCAGTAACTTTTAGCACTTTTTTACACGCCAAAAAACTCTTGTAGCATTCACTCCTGGAAGGAACTTCAGCAAGAAAACTGTCAAATAATACACGGCTTAATTATGGAGGAACAATAATGGACAAGTAAATCATTTCGTATTTTTTCAAGGAAAAGACTTGAATTGTCTGAGAATTTTCATGCATTAATTGTGAATAAAAATTGTTAAAAGAGAATATTAAACCAGTTTTGGTAGTTTTATTCTTCCTGTTGTTTTGGTTTCGTTAACAAGAGTGTATTTTGCTGACACGTGAACGCAAACCAAATACATTTATTTGTGAAAATAAAACCGGGAACGACGAACGATGGAAATAAATTCAATTTTTTTTTTTTTTTGTAAGATGAACGATTACAGTGTAATGTTTGTTTGTGTGGAAGCTCCAAACAAAAACTCGCAACACGGGATATATATTTCCTACATTTCTGCGTTATTTACGATTATTATCTCCGCATATGAATGTATCTGGTTTACGTTCACCTACCACCCCATTACACTTTTAACACCACAGCCATTGTAGCAGCTAACCACCACTATAATATTATCCATTGGATGAAACATATTACTATAAAGGCCGTCATAATAAAAACAAAAACAAATTAAAAAAACCAGATGCCTTAATTTTCGATTGAAATAAGCAAATTTCATACAATTTCCTCCGAGACTCCCAGTCACAGGCAGCAACAAGACACCAGTTCATGATGGCGTGTGAAATTGTATACTATTGCCAGCAGTCTAATGTCGGTTAATTCAAAATAAACTCAATGACAGTGACAGCAATATGGTATACAACACCATTTAGAGAACATGACATGTAAGGTAACACAATTTTACCAACCCATATGAAAATACAATAGGAGCAACTTCAACACTAAAAGTGCCTGAAATAACTGCACTTTCATTTCTTCCTTTTATTAATTTTCTATTCAAAAAGTGACAGTAGCAGAAAAACGAAAACTAATTTCACAGGAATGCCTCCACAACTATAGAAAGATATGATTTGATTTGAACGCAAGGTGGTGATGACAATAAAAGGGAGGATTAAATGAAGATTCTATTAACAGCTCATACTTCGGCAGCTGTTAAGAGTGATGACAGAAATGACGACAATAGTCTTATTTGTAACAATATTAAAGTCAATAAAAGTAAATCAAATAACATTCTTAGACTTACTTACTTACTTAATTGGTCATTAACAATCCGATTAATGGATTTCGGCGCCTATGCCAGTTGGTCACTCCAATCGATGACTGAGCTTCCTCGATTTGGTCCTTCCAACGCAGACAAGGTCGTCCTCTTCGCCGACTTCGCCACATCCCCGCATCAGATACCCGTTTTGCCGGAGCATCCTCCTCCATTCGAACGACATGTCCGAGCGCGCGCAGCCGCTGGATGTTAATACGTCTATGTCGTTGAGGAGCTCATACAGCTCACTGTTCTATCGGATACAGAAATCATCGCCAACTCGGACTGGACCGAGGATCTTACGTAGGACTTTTCTCTCGAACACTCGAATACAAGGCTGCTGCATCAGTGCTTAGTAGGGTCCATGCGTCTGCGCCATAAAGAAGCACGAGGAGTATCAGTGTCTTGTAGAGTGTTAGTTTTGTCGCGCGAGAGAGGTCTCTGCTACTCAACTGCCTATTGAGACCATAGTAGCACCTGTTGGCGAGAGTGATCCTGCGCTTGATCTCCAGACTGACATTCGTTTGAACGGCGGAGCCAAGGTAAATACATTTTTTGACTGTATCGAAAGTATAATTATCGGCCGTAAGCTGAGATCCAATACGCCACACGTCTCTACTTGTCGATAGAATATACTTCGTTTTGCCCTCATTTACTGCCTCCAGTAGACTCCCGTTCAATAGAACTAAAGGCAGCAGTAACATCTCGTTTGATACGCCCTATGATGTCAATGTCGTCAACGTACGCAAGCAACTGGACGCTTTTTTGAAAAATAGTGCCATTGTGATGCACTCCTGTCTTTCGCACAACACTCTCCATGACGAAGTTGAATATGTGGTCGATGGTGGACTTGCCAAGTCTGAAGCCGCACTGATAAGGTATAATCAGTGTTTTGACGAATGGCTTCAGTCGTTCACATAATACGCCCGTAAGAACCTTATATGCGATAGGTAGAATATATAATTTTAAAATTTTATCCCTTTTACTTTATACTCTTAAGTTTGTATCATACTGCGCGAAAACGTTATTATTTTAAACAGAATTTATTTTGTGTGACAAATATTATCTTTTCCTTTGTTAATAATTTTAACTTGCTGGAACTTGCTGGTCTTACAAGTACGTAAAGTCGTAATCACATATTATGTGCTTTCAATTCATTGTTTGTTTTTGACATTTTTACGACAGAAATGGAAATAAATTTATTATTTCTCAATTTGTAACAGATTTGTTAAGCGAAAAGCATTATGCTGCTCAAAGGTGTCAGTTTTATTTTTTATTTTTGTCATAATTATATTGGTATGGTATATAAGTACACACATTTTATTTTTCATTATTCATTATTTTTGTTGTATATTGTACTAGTTTCGGCATTTGAGGGGGTAGCAAAGAAAATTCTACACACGCTGTTCGAATGCGGTCTGCTGACATTTTATTTTAATTTACAGTTTAACAAATCAACAATCTTCGTCGTGGGGTTCTCATTTGTGCTCTTAAAAGCATATCCGTAGCAAAGGTAAAAGTCCTTTCAATAATAGTAGTCTGATCTCTCACTAGCATAATAACACAACGTTGTGGGCATGAGTGTCGATATAAGATGTGGGCAGTTTGGAAATTCTTGATAATATTTATAATATTTTTTTTTTGTTGAATATTTATAAAAAAAAATTTCGAATAAAAATATTCTGTTTCGCTTGACAGTTAAATCGAAAGTGATTATAATAAAATAGAAATAAATTAATGAAATAGATATAATAAACACCAATTGTTTGAACATATTATTGCTTAAAATCCATGAAATTTCTCAAATATATTGGCAAACCTAGACTTTTGCTGCATATTGTACATATATCTATGATACGCTCTTGCTTTGAATCACACCTTGATGGCCTTAATGGCGTTAAATTAGTTCCTATAGTACTCTAACAAGGCATTTTCATAAAACTCAGTTTTTTAATTTTCCTTTGCTGAAACTGAAGCAGTCAATCAAACAGGTGACTTGTCTATTGTATCAAGCTGTAGAATGAGCTTTGTTTACAAGTAAATGTGTATTTCCAAAGAAGTTGATTGTGGACGTTTTAAATGTTAGGTAGTTAGGGCTTAATCTTGGTTAAGTACTTAGAAGGGGGTTTTAATTTCGAAAAAGTTCTAAAGAAACCCGTGACGCAAATTATTTGTATGTTTTGATATTCGAACCAGAGATGGATGTTTGGGTTTATTGTCAAGCATTGTTACATTACATACCACGCGATATAGCCTTAAAATAGAGCTGCTAAATTTAGATGTTTTGTAATCTCTTTGATATTTAATTAAAACTTTGATGATGCATATTATAGCATATTTTAACCATTGTGTGTGTTTATCCAATAGTTTGTGTTTGTGTAGAACGAGAATGTTTTGTGAAATATATGTACATTTTTCTTTTTATCGTATTGTTGAACCAAGTATTCTTATTTTTAAAGAGTTTCCAGTTACTTGTGTGTAAAAACAGTGCACTCGCGATAATATGAACGCTCTAATATTTGAACACTCCAAAATATGAACACTTTTTCTTAACCATTGACTACTCCAAAATACGAACTTTGTACAAAGGCTTTAAAATTTGAACAGTATTTTTATTTTTAAAGCATAAACATTTCATTATAAATTGGGGTAATCCCGAGTTATTTATGTTCATTTTAATACAAAATCTTAAAAAAGCTGTTCAAATTTTTAATAATGCATTGGAGTGGGCAGAAAGTGAAATGGTTGAAGAACGAGATTTAAATGTATTGAGACAATTATGGCAGAAGGCTGTTTTAAAAGTTCTCATTAAAAAAAAAATTAAAACAGCAAATAAGGTAACCGACTTTTTAAAGATTAGTTTGAGCTGAGTGTGTTTGAACACATTTACAAATTTAGTTAAAAAGTTCCTTTTTTTTTTTAATAAAACAAAAAAATAAAATTATTTAATGAAAAAAAAACAAAACATTTTTTTCAAAAATTTAACTCATTTGTAAATATGAACAATTTCGAAAATATTTTTTTTGTTTTTTTTTTCATTTATTAGTATTTATTGAATATCCATTAATAATGAACTAACAATAATTATTCAAATCTTAAAACTAAAAAGAAAATCTTAAAAATAACAAGAAAAATGTATATACTTATTTAGCCATTGCCAAATAAAATAATATATTCAAAAATAATAGTTCAAATATTAATTCAAAAATAATTATAAAAATAAAAAATAAAGTATGCATCTCTCTTATCTTCGGCCGAGCGCAAGAGTATCCTTCCTTTTTAATCGAATATCGTCAATGTGACGTAAAATACCACGGTCTAATGGATTTATATGGCCATCTAGGTTGTCTAAGTACTTTTCAGTGCATCTTATAATTTAAATTTTAACTACCGGGACGTCCAGATCTTTGTGAATATTCGAGTTTTTGATATACCAAGGGGCGGCAGAATTCATAAAATTGTATTTTGACGCCTCTGAATTTTCTCCACGTTTGATTCTGAAGCTGTACCCTATAGTTGTATTCCATAACACCAAATGGGTTTTAATATAGACTTATATATAAGGAGTTTACAGTCCAATTTTAGTGATGAATTTCGACCAATTAACCAATTTATTTGAGCAGTTTTCATATTTATTTGTGCCAGTTTTGACTCAATATGTAATTTCCACGTTAAACGACGATCAAGGTGTATACCCAAGTACTTTACATGTGTGCATTGTGGTATTGTAGGGCAGGTCTCTCTTCGCAATGTACATTTCTGTTCGTTAACCCTTATTCTCCATTTCTTCAACCATTCCTCCAGTAGGGATACTTGCTCCTGTAAGATCTGCGATGCAATCTATGGGTTCATATGCACGCTTAAAAATGCTGTGTCGCCAGCAAATGTGGAAGTATATATGTTTTCACTTATTGGCATGTCAGCTGTAAATATCAGGTATAAAACAGGACCTAGTATGCTACCCTGAGGAACACCGGAGTTAATTTTTTGAGGGGAAATTAAAAAATTACCTTGTTTGATTACAAATTTACTATCACTTAAATAGCACTTCAATATTTCATATATGTTTTCAGGGAATATTTGCTTCAATTTGAGTATAAGACCTTCATGCCACACTTTATCAAAAGCTTGAGAGACATCAATGAAGAGTGCAGAACAATACTTTTTTCTTCGAATGCATTTCTTATTACATTAACAAGTCTATGGGTTTGCTGAATGGTACTATGTTTTCTCCTAAACCCAAATTGGTGATTTGGGATACAATCGCATTCATTCAACAAAGGTGCTAGCTTACACATCAGTACCTTCTCGAATAATTTAGATAGGTTAGGCACGAGACTTATAGGCCTATATGCATCAACCTTGGTATGATCCTTACCTGCCTTCGGTATCATGGTTATGAGTGAAATTTTCCATTGTGCAGGGTAATATCTGAGTCGAATAACAGCATTCATAATGAATAAAATAACTTTTACAGCTATGCTAGGTAAATTCAATAGCATTTTGTTGCTTATTTTGTCAATACCTGGGGCTTTCCTTGGGTTTAGATTTTTAATGGCATTCGAAAATATGAACAGGCTTTGTTTTAATTAGTTCATATTATCGCGAGTGTACTGTATTTGCATGAACTTTATACAAATTATTCACAAATACGTACGCGCAGTGACTATATTGAATCGCTCTAACAAAAATCGTTGAAAGGAAATAAAAAACATGACAATGAAAAAAAAGCGAAAAGTAACTGAATGAACCAACAAAAAGAACTGTTTTAATCATTTATATTTAAAAAAGGTTACTGCACTCTACCACATGTTAAAGCAGCAAAAACCAAATGGGTGAAAAAAGAACAAGAACAAAGAAAACTAAGCAAAATATTTAATTATGCAAATATTTATGTATGTCATACAGTTCAGGAATTGTAGTGTGTCCCTTATTTGTAATGTCAATTCTATTTTCTAGATAACTATAAAAATATTGCTTAAATCGATTGGATTTCATATGAAGATTTATCTATTTTTTCATGTACTTACATATGTATATGATATACCATATTTATATACTTTATTGGTGTTGTTGCGTGATTTATGCTACATAATTCATATTTCAGTATTTCATAATTATAAGGTCAATTTATTTATTTATTTTCGTTTTAAGCAAAGAAAAATATTGTATCAAATTATTTTGTTAAATAGTTTACCTTTATGAAAATTAAAACTAAATATTCTATTTTTGAAGCAATTACAATCTCTGTAATATACTGGCCAACCCTCACTATTTCAATAATTTTTAATGTCAATCAATTCTTTGAGTACGAATTGTTGTGAATTACTACGCTGTTCTACTGATATATGTATAATTGTCTGTGGAGTTTTGCAATCTAGAGTTGATAATTAGTCGGTGCTTTTTATTCACCGTTAAACAAACAACTTGAATTTGCCGTAGTCTAGTCAGTAGTGTATTGGCTTATTGGATGTAATGCCACGGTTTACACACCATGTTAGACATACCCAACAAAACGAAATATAAAAAATATTTCTTCGGCGAGTACCTCTTTGCGGTTGTCTCGTAAAAAACTTAGAAAGTAAATAAAATTGCCATGAAAAATTTCTCAAAAATCGGTTTTTCGGAGTGGACTTTAAACCGCCACTCATGTATGTAAATATGCATGTTTCGAAAACAAACAGTTTTATTGGCGTGGAATCTACAACTTGCATGAAAGATGAAAAGAAATGTAGCCAACAATGGTCAATACTATGAATAAAATGTTTTTTACTTTTCCATTAAATATTAATGTTTTAATTTCACCACAAAACCTCATACCAGTACAACTGATATATCAAAAAATATTGATTAGCCAGCCTGTTGCCCAGTTTTTAAAACAATGAAAAATATATGGGAAATTTTACGCAAGCATTTTTCTCCAGTATGAAATTGATGAAAATACAGGCAGAAATTAGTGTATACAGTAGTATAGAAATAGAATATTTAGTTTATTTAGTTAGCAAGTTGATAAATTAATTTATTTTTGAAACGAAAATAAATACTAAGTAATGAATTATTAAACAAAAATTATAAGGGGTGATTTTTTAAGAGCTATAGGAAAATTAAAAAAAAAAACACATAAAATTCAGAAAAATTCATGAAATCTTTATTTGAATCGATAGTACGGTCCATATAATTTAATGTTTAAAGATTATTTCATACAAATGTAGACCGCGACTGCGCCTCAAATGGTCCATCCGCTTGGTCCAATTTTGGCATACTCTTTCCAACATTTCGGCCGGTAGCTCACGAATAAATGCTTCAATGTTGTCTTCCAATGTGTCAATTGAAGCGGGCTTGTCTGTTTAGACATGAGCTTTAACATAGCCCCATAAAAAATATTCTAAAGGCGTTAAATCGCACGATCTAGGCGGCCAATTGACCGGTCTCGAACGTGAAATAAAGTGTTCACCGAACTCGCCTCTCAATAAGTCCATTGTTACGCGTGCTGTGTGGCATGTGGCACCGTCTTGTTGAAACCACATGTCATGCAAGTCAAGCTCTTGCATTTTGGGCAAAAAAAAGTTGGCTATCATCTCACGGTAGCGCTCACCATTCACAGTTACGTTACGATTCGCAGCATCTTTGAAGAAGTACGGTCCAATGATGCCACCAGCCCATAAATCGCACCAAACTGTGACTTTTTTTGGATGCATATTGGTGGCTTTTGCAATGCTTCTGGCTGATCTTCACTTCAAAATCGCCAATTCTCCTTATTTACGTATCCCGAATAGCCGCTTCAGTGGGTCGATTAAACTTACCATAAAATGGAAGAAGTGCGCGATGAACTTTCTTAACAGAGCACCCATTTTGATAATAAAATTCAATGATTTGCAAGCGTTGTTCGTTTATAAGACGATTCATGGTTAAATTATAGACCAAGCTGAAGATGTTTGACAGTGAAACAACTGTTGCCAAAAAGATAATAGCTAAAAAATCACCCTTTACAGCAACAATAATAAAGTAAATGCATTATTTCCTGAAGGTATGTAAAAATATAAATAATTCTTCGAAAGGAACACAATAATATTTTAAATAAAAAAATAGTGAACTTATAAATATGGGTGGCAGTATTTACTGCTATTAAAACAATTAATAACTAATGATTTAAAAAATGTGAACGACTACGAAAAACTTGAAGAAACAACAGAACTGAAAAAAAGACAAAGCAAAAAATTTAATTATGCGAATATACAGTTAGACGACTATGCCTATGATTTTAAAAAATGAACAACTTACTACAAAATTTTAAAACACAGCAGCAATAAAAAAGTTTGTGGTCATGAGGTGTTTTATGCAAACGTATTAGTGAAATAAAACTTCTGATGGTTATTCATCGCAATCCAGTCAACACAACACTTGGTAAGCACCACAAATACATATTCGAAGTTATGCAAATAAATATGGACGAAAAACAGATTGAGTGCTTTTGAGAGGCATGTCATTAAAAATGTTCGTGTTGTTTTATTACTTGATATATGTTTTCGGAATTATGGAAAAATCAGATCTTTATTTATCTCCATTCCAATATGTTGTCTTTATGAAAATAATCGTAAAAACATTATTTATTAAGAAAAGATTTAATTGTGATTTTTTGTGTATGTCATCTTATCAAACGAACTTTCAGTTTCAAAGTTATCAAAATTTTTGATTACCGCCAAATGTGCCAATTTCAGGTTCGAGCGACAACTAGAAGTCGACTAATATTTGTGTTTTTTTGCACATGTTATTATTTCGCTTTGCGAAAACATTGGCCATCAAGATCCATCAAAAACTCTGAAAATTTTTGGACTAAAATTCATTCGAAAGAAGTCGCCGTGGTCTAGTAGGTAGTGTGTTAGCTTATTAGACGAAAGGCCCGAGTTCAAATCCCAAGTCAGACATCAAAATGAAAATAGTTCTTCGGCGACTTCCTCTCAACAGATTTCTGGAAAAAACTCTGAGAGTAAAAATTGCCATGAAAAGTTTCTCAAAAATCTGTTGTTCGGAGTTGATTTTAAACTGTAGGTCCCGCTACTCAAGTATAAAATTAACGCACACAACACGAGTGGTGTGAGAAGCTAGGACGTTGTACAATGGGTCAATTCGATCTCCGGGTACTGTACTTGTCACAGTTGACAAGTACACGTCCTCTAACCTAACCTAACCTATTCATTTGAAAAAAAAATATATACATATATGAAAAATATAACACGACAGTTATACTCTAAATAATAACTACTGTAATTTTTGTCTGATTTTGATTAAGCGAATTGTCAAACTCAACTAATCAGTAAATTTATCCGTAAAGTCAAAGTTTGGAAGGCTCAAGATATATAAAAAAATATTTTGGCTTCTACTCAACAAAACTCACAACCTACACTGGCGGCATTATTTGTATCGAAATAAACAAAAAGCTTTAGTTATGGTAAATGACATATTTACATATGTGCTATTGAACCCTTACTGAATTTCCGTGTCCACAGTTAATCAACTAAGCATCAACTTGCCATACAGCACGATTTTCAATATAGATTTTCAGTCCAGGAGTATTCTTGTTTACTGGACTCTCAGTTCATGAGATTTATAGGCTCGCGTTTACTTTTTGTGGGGCTATGTTAAGCTCAGGGTTTATAAAAACAAACCAGAAACTCTTGAAAACTTGTAAAGTGTTTCATTAATTGAATTTGCAAATATTATTACGTCCTTAGCTATTTGAAACCGTTTAAAATATGAGTTCGTTGATTGCAAACAAAATAAAAGTAAGTTTGTGTTTAGTTTTAAATAAATTCTTTGTTGTTCGCACTATTTTTGTGTGTCACCGTTTACAACTTGACGAATGCAACAATAATTTGTTTGTTCGTTGTTCTTCTTTACACTTCTGCTTGGTAGACCTTTACAAGGGAGATCTTCAAACCACGATTGTATTATTTACACGCAACGCGTCTTCACATAGGACTGACTGAATTCTTACTACTCGTTGTCTGCTTTGTCTTGCCGTATTTTATGGCCACGTGAACAGTCTGATGAAGGTTCTCGAAGTCGAACTTTCGGGGTTTCGCATTCTCGAGAACTCTATCGCGACTTCATTGTTGTTTGTGCATTTTGTTCACGTTACTTGCTGTTGCATCCTCTTTTCTTTCATACTCATGATTTTTTTGTTTTTGTGCCTTTTGTTTAGCATTTTAATGTTAAATCATCTTACACCGTTTCCAATATATTAAAAAATGGAATTTAAATAATATTGGACTTAAAGTGGGATTGGCACATGTCCCTAGACATTTTTATGAGTGGATAATTTTTTTTTTATTCTGTGTCAGTAGGGACTATTAATTTTATTTATTTTAGTTTTAGATGTTTATTATAATTTATTTACTTATTTATTTATTATAATTTTTACAAGTATTTTGCAGTCAACGATATTAAACGCAGGATTATTTAATTTAAATTAAATTGTTTAACTTTACTGACACAGATTACGTTTTTAATCTAAATTATGTTTTATAATTATGCGTACACAGCTATTTAAAGTTTGATAGCTCGAAATTATTAGCCAATAGAAAAATAATTTCTGTAATGGCCTTAGTCCTATATGAGCAGGAAACTAAAATATCCAAATTCTTATTCCTATAATTCTTGGTAGGAGCAGTCTATCTGTGTTTTGTTGTGCATTATTTTAACATATTAAAGTCAACTATCTTTTAGATTTAATACTGTCACAAATTGTCAGGGAGATTATATGTCAGACCTACTTAAGATTAATTCAGTCATTCTTGCTTTGCCCCAGTCAAACATATACCATAGATAGTAACATACACATTGACATAATAACAATCTCATTGTTTTATTGCATTCGTAATTGTCTTCAAGAAACCTGGAAACAGCAACTGAAGCATTCCTTTTTATTAACTATTCTAAACACAAATTGAAACATATTATTTGCCAGCAAATTCGTTTTGTTTAACTTTGTTTTGTTGCATTCAATTTTTCCTACAGGAAACTGAAATGGTTTCCTTTTTGAAATAATAAGAACTTGATTCATTGTTTTGCAGGCAACGGTGAAAAATAGAAAATGCAAAGTATTATTTGCTTGATTTCCTTCTGAAGCAAATACTATAGTTGTCTTATATTTTATAAGCCACATACAGTGGGTTAAAATAAATCAAAATTTTATTTTGTATGACATACATACTACAACCCTTCAGTCACCATTACAACCTAGCTTCTACCACCACATATGTTGTGTGTGTTAATTTGATACATGAGCGGCGAGACCTACAGTTTAAGGCCGACTCCGAACGGCAGATTTTTGAGAAACTTTTCATGGCAATTTTATATACTGAGAGGATGTCGCTGACGAAATACTTTTTCATTTTGTTGGAGATGTCTGGCCTGGGAACATCACAGAGAAGGAACATTGTAACTACTATACGACTTCTGCAACCACGATTTCTGGCAGCTGGTGACTATAATGTTAATTTACCTCTTACAGATCCCGGTTAATTACATCTACAAGGAATAATTACCCTTTTACCAAGCACTAATTACGCTCTTACAATGACTGACATAGGAACACAGCAAATTACTAAGGCAAATGTCCAAAATGATGATTTTATCATATTTTTGATGATTTTTGAACCAAAATATGATTTGATGATTTTTTTTCTTAAATTATGATTTCTAATTATGATTTTTTTTATTTCAAGTTTGTACTATTTTCATTGTAATTGTACTATATGCATAGCGAAGTTAGGTTTTGTATCAGCTTGTTGTTGGTTGCTTTTATTTACTTTACACTTATTATTTACAACTTATTACACACTTATTTACAAACACATGTATGCATGTGCACACAAATTCGTCATTGTTTTGGAAATAAAGACCTTAAAGAACATCTCTGTATATCTGTCATTTTCGTGGCAAGTACAAATTATTTTCTTCCTCAAGAAAAAGGAAAAATAAAAATGATGATTTTTTTCCATAAAATTTGATTTTTTTTCTGCATATGATGATTTTCTTCTCAAAGCTTCTGGCAACGCTGCTTGTCAGTATTCAGATGAACAATATTACGTCGGATAAGATTGGCTGTACACGAAAGTATGGAGAACTGGGTATCTAAACTACTTTGTGGGAGAACGATCTAAGCGATGCTAGGGGAACTCACACATTATCAGAGATAAAGACTATTAAAGCCTTGAATTATAATGGAATAAACTCTAAGACAAGGTGTTGCAGAACGTATTCTCAGAAGGAATTCTCCGATGAATTCTCGACTTTGGCAATCCCCGTGTAATGAATGAAAATTTTACTGCCTATTGTTACATGCCCATTCACCACCCAATAAAATGCTGATTATTAAACTTACCTGATCTATTTTTCAAGATATGCAACAAATAAATAATATTTTTAGTAATTACCCATTGTTAGAAGTAAACAATAACGTAACTATTACATATGTATATGTTTTTCAAATAAATATTTAAATAGTATGAATTTCAGTACTTACTATGTATATGAGTTGAAAATTTCAAACTCAACCATTTGAGCAGCTTAAACATTCTAGAATTCAAATGTATGTTGATGATATTCAACTCTACATTGATAGCTCTGTAGCTTCCATCAACACTGGAGTTAAAGATCTTAACACTGACCTTAATAATATTTCTCTTTGGGCGACTGCAAATGGTTTAAGGATTAACTCTAAAAAGTCAAAATGTATTGTAATTTGCAAAAAATCCGCAAAGATTGAATCTAGTAATGATGTTGCCTTTTTTGGTTATTTCTGAAAAAAAAATAAATAAAACAAAAGTCTACGAATTTAATTTTGGTTATATTTTTTCTTATTTGGTGATTTTTTTAACAAATGTTGGTTACGAAATTTTTTTCCTTCCCTTCTATCTTTCCCCCGCGTCGTGAATTTCTAAAATATGCTAAAATGCACATTCTTTATACTTTATTTTCTTTGGTTTTATACATCAAGAATCATAGATAGCATACTTTAGGGGTAACTATGCGTATGAGTAATATATTTCAAATGCAATTAAATATTAAGTATGTAGTATGTAGTATACATGGGCATGGCCCCTCGCTCATTTGGAATATCAACATAAAAAGTAGCCTATAACTCCTTCCAGACATACAGGAAGATACTGTGAAAATTTCAAGAAAATCGGTTCAGCCGTTTAATCGTCTATAAATTTCAAACATACAAACATACAAACAAACACACATTCATTTTTATATATAAGATAAAGGACCGTACAAATTGTTTCCAAAAAGTTTCATCGTAATACAATGTAGGGCAGTTTGAAATTTATTGCCAACAAAGAGTCAAATTTATTAGTCTAAAGAGTTTTCAAACACATTTAGGACAAATGCCAAAGAGATTTCTAAGGTAAATGATTTGGTAAACAACTATCAAGCGCATATGGTAGAACAAATGACAAAAACTTATTACCTGAATCTATGACCTACAGAATCTGCAATATGTCGATACATTTCTTTTTCCGATGCGTATGACATAAATATTAAGCAATCCAACATGACGAATTTTGTACATTGAATATATTGTTACGTTTTTACTTTTTTAAAAACGTTTAAAATATGAGTTCGTTGATTGCAAACAAAATAAAAAGAAATTGGTGTTTCGTTTCAATGAAATTCTTTATTGTTCGCACTATTTTTGTGTGCTACTGTTCTTAACTCGACGTATACAACATTAATGGCTTGTTCGCTATTCTTCTTTGCTTACAACGCAGATCTCTACAACGAAGATCTTCAAACCACGACTCTACTCTTCACACGCAGCGCGTCTTCACACAAGACTGACTGAATTCTTACTACTCGTTGCCTGCTTTGTCTTGGCATTTTATATGCCCTCGTGAACAGTCTGATGAATGCTCTTGAAGTCGAATGTTCGTGACTTTGCCTTCTCGAGGTCTCTACCTTTGTTTCGTTGTTGTTTGTGTATTTTCTTTATGTCGTTTGTTGTTGCCTTCTTGCTTGCTTGTCTATTCCCTTTTCTTTCATACTTCTGCTATTAGTATATGGTTTTGGTTTGTGTTTGATGTACACGTCGTACTCATACTCAATGCAACCTGTACTTTTAAATCAATATTGTAGTGAGTACGAATAAATCAGAGTAGTTGAATTTCAATACTGTTGACTCACACACACTCAAAATTTCATGACTAGCGAAAAAACGATTCATTGCTGATCTCTGATGTGTTTCCGTTGGATATAATTATTTATACAGGTAAATCACCTGGTTGTCAGAGGCAAGCAAATGTGGACGAAAATGTTGGTTTAGCTCTGGTAGATTTTTACAAAGAATACGGAGTAAATATAACAACTAATAATTTTTTTACGTCACTCCCTTTGGCCAATCGGCCAAATAAGCCAATCAGAGGAATAATCTTTGTCGATATCTTTAATTTCAAAGTGTTAACATGGTTGACAAAATCTTAGTTTTTCTTGCAATACTCTAACTTAAATTTTTGCGAAATAAGTTTCCCCTTCGAAGGTTGAAAGGAGAGAAAATATTGTGATTCTTTCATTTAAGTGTTGTAGCAGCATAGCATTCATTTGCATCAATTTACAAACAAAATCTAGTCTTAGTTAAGTTTATGCACGTTTGAACTGTGTTCGTGAATTCAACGTCAAAATAAAGAGGCGTAATTGAAGGGTGCCCTCTTGTAAACAGAGCATGTCATTTCACCCTTGTTATACAACACATTTTTCACGTGTCTTTGGATTTCTTTCATTACATTCGGTCAAGGCAGACTGCATTATATCCTGCACATACAATGAATTTGGATTTATTTTTTTTAATATCTTCATGCCAGAGGCACATATCATTTCAATTTGATATCTAAAGGGTGTCTCAGAACGAATGAGTTGAATGAATTCCATTATTATGTTCCATTCACTCCACTGCCAATTAAATGAATAAACATCGGTTTCCATGGTCTGCTGATTCCTGACTAAGCTAAATTTTGTGCGAATAAAATGAAATAAATTTTGTGAAAATTTGTATGACATACATATTGTATGATATACGACACGTTTATATACGAGAGTCTTACTGTCCATAATCGCCCAAGTTTCTTCGAATTGGTTGACCTCTCTCTTTAAATATATAGTGGACAGTGTAGGTGCACTCTCTTGTCTGAAAATTCTCGAGTTGTCATCATAACTTTTCAAAGTTTTATAATAAGTTTTCATAATAAATACTACGCGAATCAGATAATGGTTTGTATGAGTTCTTGAGAAGGCGAAGACACGAACATTCAACTTCAAGAACCTTCATCAGACTGTTTACGTCGGCATATAAAATGGCAAGACAACTCAGTCAGTCTTGTGTGAAGAGAACAGTTGTGGTTTGAAGATCTAACGTACAAGTGTTTTTGCTTACGCAAAGGGTGTGAGCAGAGAAGAATAACGAGCAAGCAAATTATTGTCGGATACGTCGAGGTGTAAACAGTGGCTCACAAAATTGTGCGAACAATAAAGATTTTAATAGAAACTTAAATCCCCCACCCATGAGTGGCGGGACCTACAGCTTAAAGTCGACTCCGAACTAAAGATATTTGGGAGATTTTTCATGACAATTTTATTTACTTTCCAAGTTTTTGCTTATTGATAGGAAGTGGTCGAAGAAATATTTTTTCATATTTTGTTTTGTTGGAGATGTATAACCTGAGGTTTGAATTGAGTCCTCACGTCTAGTAAGCCAACACACTACTTAATATATAGCTAACGGAGACTTCAATAAATTATATTTCTATTAAAATACATGCAGCTGGCTTCCATTGGAAATTAAGGGCAAAACACTCATTCGCAATGAAATTGTAAACGAAAGATTGAGATGAATCAGTCAAGACTTTAAAAAGATCTCAGGGCGGTGTGTAACGTTAAGCAATTGTCTGGAATGTTAAAGGTAACAGAAAACAAACAGATTTTGAAATTAAACTTTGATTTTAACAAAACATTATTCTTGACACAAAAATAGAACACAACAAATACTGGTGGTGTAGGGTATTTTATTCTTCGTTCAGTTTTCGTTGACATTTTTGTAACAAAACTCTTTGCATTTCAAAGTTCTGGAGGGCACTCAAATCGGAACGAATGAAAGAAGAGATAAAGAAAACATGAAGAAATTTACAAAAAATGGAATTTGGCAATTTGATTACCGATGAGTTGCCTTGAGATTTAAAATTCGTCCTTCGCACAGTTTAAGGTTTACAAACAATTGTTGAACCAAGTGCTGGCAAAACGCAAATGCAACAATCGCCGCTGATAATAGCATAATAGCATTTGAATGGATTTTTTCCCTTTTACATGACAGCATAAATTTACATACCAAACAATACTCTTGTATATGAGTGTAGTCATGTGATGGAAAATATCAGATTTGACTTGCAAGATAAGAAAAAAGAGTGTGCCAAACAAAATAAAAAAATAGTTTCTTAATTTTCCTGGTGTTGTTTTCATGAAACACAATCCTCTCATATTGCCCAAAGCTAGAAATGTTGGACAAGAGTTTTCGACAGGCAACCTATGATTTAACGATTTTACTATGATCGTTTTAGCTTGCATTGTTATTATTCCCATAAATGAATTCTTTGTTTTTATATGTTACTAGCTAATACCCGGTGTGCTTCGCTACCCCCATCGGAATTAAATACATATCTCGTGATGCAACTGGATCGCCCACCATCAAAATTGTTACGCCATTGTTGGAGCATTGTATCGTCCTTGGTGTTGTCCAGCTGGAGTTCTATCAGCATGAATTGCGATTATATGGTCATCTGAACTTAATCGTGAACTTAAAGATCCTTACCAATTCGTTGATTTCATGAAACACCACTTGTAAATCGGCAACAATCCATTGTTTTGTGTCAGGGTTATAATGCTGGCGGTGGTGCACTTGGTCATTGTTATCCGCTTCTCCTATGAAATAAATTTGTAAGAACTTAGGATCTTCATTTGGAATTGGCAACAATAATCACATTTTATGATAAATTTGACCTTGAACACGAAACGTTGGCATAAAGTTGTCTCGAAATACTTTGGTATCACCAAAAGAGGTCATTTTGAAGCACGAATTATATTTTCTTATAGAAAATGTTGTGAATCCACATTAGTTCCTAAATGAAAAAAACATTTTTTATTAATATTTTGATAAATTAAAAAAAGTATATATTTCGAAAAACTTACCTGAAATCAGCGATTGTAGTGGTTCTGGAGGTGGAAGTAAATCAGACAAAACGATTTTATCATTAGAGCACCACATGCCAGGTGTTTCATTTTTGTACCTGAGTGCATTGCAATATTGGCAAACTTCATTCATGTCACCAATTGCCACTAATTCGTCTTCGGTATAATCTATATCAGATCTATAGTTAAATGCAATACCTGAGTATCCATGAAAAACATTACGTCGATTCACCACCATTCGATTACGATTTTGTTCTCGACGCAAATAATATTGCTCTATCCTCTCTGCTGCTCTTCTTGTTGATGTTCGAATCCGCTGACTTTCTACTCGTGATTCATGTTGGACTTCTGTTTCATTAGTTCGTGATGTTATGGTACGATTGCGCTGGCTTTGTAGCCGACCTTCATTTTCCAACGGTGTCTCGGCTGCTCGTGGGATTGTCGCATGTTGTCGAAGACCTTCAAGACGTCTTTCACGCTCTAAAGGCGTTTCTGTGCCTCGTGATGTTTCGGTACGATTTCGCTGGCTTTGTAGCCGACCTTCATGCTCCAACGGTGTCTCAGTAGCTAGTGCGGTTGTCGCATGTTGTCGAAGACCTTCAAGACGTCTTTCACGCTCTGAAGGCGTTTCTGTGCCTCGTGATGTTTCGATACGATTTCGCTGGCTTTGTAGCCGACCTTCATATTCCAACGGTGTCTCGGTACCTCGTGCGGTTGTCGCATGTTGTCGAAGACCTTCAAGACGTCGTTCGTGTTCTGACAGCGTTTCAGAAGCTCGTGCTAAAGAGGTAAGATTTCGTTGACTTTCAAGGCGCTCTTGGTTTTCTGAAAGCGTTTCAGTAGCTCTTGCTGTTGTGGCGCGTTGTCGTAGGCCTTCAAGGCGTTCTTCAGGTTGTGATGGCGTTTCGGTGGCTCTATAGGTTGAAGCTCGATTCCTTTCAGTCCTTAGGCGACTTTCACGCTCTTCCGAACTTTCATTTTCTCTCTGGGATTGCAAATGCAATGCATTTTTAGTGCTTCTGGAAAGCGATGCTTTTTTGGGGGCATTTTTATAAATTGTTGCAAAATAAATGTCACTCAACGTTTATCTCGTTTAGAATCAAAGATGCAACTGAATTCCAAAACCGAATGCGTGTTATATTTATTCCTTTATATTTTACCTAATATGAAATAGGTTCAGGTCAAAAAACTTTTTAAAAAACTGAGGCTAATTAAATTTGACAAACAATTATGTTTGTGACGGTCGCAGGTAATATTTTTTTTGATGAGTTTTGCAACTTCTTATTTTATTTGGAAAAAATATTGAGAGTTTACATTTTATTACTTAGGTAATCGAAAGTAATGAATGAAAATTTTACTGCCTATTGTTACATGCCCATTCACCACCCAATAAAATGCTGATTATTAAACTTACCTGATCTATTTTTCAAGATATGCAACAAATAAATAATATTTTTAGTAATTACCCATTGTTAGAAGTAAACAATAACATAACTATTACATATGTATATGTTTTTCAAATAAATATTTAAATAGTATGAATTTCAGTACTTACTATGTATATGAGTTGAAATTTTCAAACTCAACCATTTAAGGGTCATATGTTTGAGCAGCTCAAACATTCTAGAATTCACATGTATGTTGATGATATTCAACTCTACATTGATAGCTGTATAGCTTCCATCAACACTGGAGTTAAAGATCTTAACACTGACCTTAATAATATTTCTCTTTGGGCGACTGCAAATGGTTTAAGGATTAACTCTAAAAAGTCAAAATGTATTGTAATTTGCAAAAAATCCGCAAAGATTGAATCTAGTAATGATGTTGCCTTTTTTGGTTATTTCTGAAAAAAAAAATAAATAAAACAAAAGTCTACGAATTTAATTTTGGTTATATTTTTTCTTATTTGGTGATTTTTTTAACAAATGTTGGTTACAAAATTTTTTTCCATCCCTTCTATCTTTCCCCCGCGTCGTGAAATATTTTTGAAAAATATTCCAAAATATGCCAAAATGCACATTCTTTATACTTTATTTTCTTTTTTTTATACATCAAGAATCATAGATAGCATATTACAATTATAAAAGTAGGTAAAAATAACACGGTTCCACAGTCAAAATACACCAAGCTATTGACGTCGTATGGGTTACGAGTTTTGTTGAGTAGAACTTCTTATATTTGACTGTATTTTTAATCTTTTCATACAAAATTATTGATTACCCAAATATTTTTTGACCTAATTTCAAAAGCTAAAGTGTTTTGAAAAGCGGAGAGATGAACCTTTAAAATTGTATACATAAACATGTGATTTACATTTAAATGTTAGGGGTTTTGATCGGGTAAACTTGAAATAAAATTTTTTTTTTTGATTTCTTCAAGTTTAGCAATGAGTGGTAACATTCTTAAAGTGAATTCTCTTGTGATTGACACTTCGTTTGATGAAATTGGACAAAAATTCCCGTAGCTATTATTTAAACAGTATAACAGTAGTGTTATATTTTTTATATACAGTGGTGGCCACGAATTTAAGACACGACATATGATGGACTTATTTGTGATAATTTTGTGATAATTGAGAAATCTCAAGAAACCCATGATATTTTGGAAAAATATACTTTGGAGTTTTGCCGCTTCGGCTCTGATGGAAAGTAGTACATCTGGCGCCCTCCACACCTAGAGCATCATCCAAAGTACACCCTAAAAACAACCTGGTGGTGGAAGTGTGACGATGTGGGCAGCATTTTCCTGGACCACCATGTTTACAAAAATATTATAACAGACACAATGATACCATTCGCTGAAGACAACATGCCTCCAATATAGAAATTTATGCATGATAATGACCCTAAGCACATTTCACGTCTAGTGAAGAGTTGCTTAGAAGAAAACGATATCATTGTTCTTAAGGGGCCAGCTCAATCCCCGGACTTCAATCCAATTGATAACTTGTGGAATGATGTTGAGGAATATGTACGAACTGTAAAACCAAAAAATTCAAGCGATTTGTGGGAAGAAATCCAAAGGGTTTGGTATGCAATTCCAAATCAGCGTTACGTGGCATTACTCGAAAGTTTACCCAGGAGATGTACTGCTGTGATCAAAAATAAAGGATTTCCCACTAAATACTATGATTTTTTATGAAGCTGAGCTTAATTTAGAGAATAGTGTTATATTATGCCTATGTCTCAAATTCGTGACCAGGTAAAATTTGTGTTTATGTATATAATATGTAAATAAAAATTCTTAACCGAATATAGGTAAGAAAATATTATTAATTTTTCTTCATAACATTACTAAAATCCTAAAAAAATATCATGGACCCATAATTTTTTCGATAAAATGTAAAAATTATCTCAAATAACTCAGTCATATGTCGTGTCTTAAATTCGTGGCCACCACTGTATGTCATCTTCTCAAATGAGCTTTCAGTTCAAAAATTTTCAGAATTTTTGAGGGATCTTGATTGTTTATTGGAAAATGTGCCAATTTCATGTTTGGACGACTACCAGAAGTCGGCTAATATTTGTGTTTATTTCGCTATATAAAAAAGGCCAGGCATCAAAACGGAATATGAAAAAAAAATATTTCTTCGGCTACCTAATCTCAGCAGATTTCTGACAAAAACTCTGAGAGTAAATAAACCTGCCGTGAAAAAGTTTCTATGAGGTTCAAGTTAGCTATTCTTCGGAAGGACACTTACTCTACTAAGCATCAGTTGTATAAGATAAGTCTGATCACTCCTCTATAGATGCTGTGAATCATATTATGTCCCAAACTGGATATTTTACCAAAACATTGTTTTGGTAACCTGAATAATCTTTGAGTTTAAATTTAGCTCATACTTTCTAAGTTCACAAAAAAGGCGGCGGCTTATACCTTGTATTCATAGTGAAGTATCCCATTTGGCCAGGATTCCTAATCAATCCGCGACTTGATGGCCAGTCACTGACCTCGCTCGGAACGATAATAGAGTTCCCAAATCTACAAAAATTGTAACAACTATGTACGTCATACGCTTAGACAAATTCCCAACATTTGACTTGTTTCAACATTACTAGCATTTCGCTCATCATTAGATGCCATCTATGCCAGCTTCTTTACTGTAATGCGCGGTGGGCTATACAGAGTGATTTCCTTTACCGTATGATTGCTGTTCTTTGAACAACAGATTATAATCCAAAGTCAAGCGTAGAATCGCATTAATGAGTTTCTCCATGATTTTCAATAGGAGGGCGAAAAAATGTATAGGCCTTTAGTCATTACGTTCAGTATGGTAGCTTGTTCTCGTGTTCGGTATAAAGACCATGTCCATAATTGAACATAATACTGGTAAGAAATATCTGCCTAAGGCAATAGTCTTGGAGGGTTTTTCTACGCCATACCGATCTGTTTTGTACATGCCTTCTTAAATTCCTGTACTCTAAAACTTGTAAATTTATCTACTATAATTTTAAGTACTGAAATACTCACAATTCTACAATAAGTAAGTCCTCAACAGAGCTCAGCAATGAATCGTTTTTTGCTACTCATAAATACTCATGACATTTTGAGTATGAGTGAGTCAACAGTATTGAAACTCAACTACTCTGAATCATTCGTACTCACTACAACATTGATTTATAAGTACAGGTTGTAATTAGTATGAGTATAACGTTGACATCAAACTCATATCATTCGAAATATGTTTGATTTACACGCTTACTCATTCAGATTCATTTAGAAAAATACTTCTAATACTCATAAATGATTCGAGTGATTCAAATCATTCATCAAAATTTACAGTCTTAGTTGTTGTTGCATTTACAAAAAAAAGAAGAAACGAAAAGACAAAGGCAGCAAGCAAAGCAAACACACAATCTTCTAGTGAGTATTGTAGTGTTCGTACGCGAATCATACTTATTTTGTGATTCGTTGTGTATATTGAGTTATAGAGATTCGAAATCAACAACATCATGCATCTCATCATGCATGAATATGAGTAGTATGAGTATGATATTAAAATAAGTATGAATGCCTATAAGTATCAGAAATTATGAGTATGATTTAAGTCTACTCATCTTTATGAATACTCATTGCTAATTGCTCATTGCTCTCTGATACATACATAGCACATTTTACATGAATCATGTCCAATTTGAAGGTTGTAAATCAAATGAAAAAATTTTTATTTGGTTGTGTTTAACGTCCTGCTTTAATTAATGAGCATAACATGACAACTGAAATCAATGTAATTGTGTTGAATGGGAAATGTTTATGCATTAGACATTGATGTGGTATGACATATTTTATTACCTCTTTTTTTTTGCATAGGTAACTCAGCAAGCCACACAAATATATGTTTCATTAAGACTATATGTGCATACTTCCTAATTATAATGTTTAATAATAAATGTCATAAAAATAACATAATGATCATACGTATTGTTATTTAAACTCATAAATAATAATAAATGGGTAATAAAATTTGTTTGCGGTTTGGTTTAAAATACAAAATTTGAATAAAAACTTTAATAATTTTTAACCTGAACATAATTTTTATATTTTTGGTCATTATTTTGAATGATAAAGTCGACATCCTGTTTTAGTCCAGACTTGTATAATTTTTGTACGAATGTACATATGTATGTATGTTGTCTCGCTAAAGAAAATTTTGAATGTTTTATTTTTATGAATAATTCTACTCCCATTTTATATTATTTTTGGTTAAATCAACTGTAAAAAAATTTGTTTTTCTGATATGATGGCAAAATCGATTCAATTGAATTCCAATTCTACCTATTGTGATAGAGTTTACATACGAAAAATCTGAACAATCTTGAAGGAATAAAGGTATGCACAGAACAGCTACAAAAAGTACGACGGTACTCGTATCCCATCGTAAGCATAGCTGCTAGATAAATAAAGCATCAAATCGTCAATAAAATCAATAAAATATAAATCGTCAGAAGAAATAAGTGCATAAATTAAAAATTAAAAAAAATTGTGGTGAAACATATAAAGTTAAGTCAATGTACATATTTTAATTCCAAAATAATTAAAAACAATTTAACAATAAACATTAAAAACGAGTGTTTTTTATAATATATTTGTATGTTAAAAACATAGTTACATAGTATTTATTAAGATACATCTGATTCATACACAATATTAAATACAGTCGAAGCAGTTACGATTGTTAAGTTTTCATAATTTTTTTATATAATATTGCTTCTAAGGAATTTAGCTTAATCTAAATTAACTTGGCTTAATACTCTCTCTGAAGAATGTGATAATATTATTATTTCTTAATAAATTTAGTCAAGGCTGGAAATTAAAAGCTACCAGCCCTCATTTTCATTTCTGACTTTTTTTCCCAAAAATCGAGAAGTTTTGTATCACCTTCAGGAAATATTGTTTAAGGTTTAAACAGTCTGTTCCAGTGTTTTTTATTGACACACAGCAATAATATAAAGAAGCTTTTGACGTTCTGAGCATGAAAATTCAGTGTGATGTTCGCTGGAACCGACAAATTTTTCAGTGCTTTAGCTTCTTAAGACAGTGTAAGTAATACTTCACTTCATCTGATCTTATTACTATTTATATATCCGAAAAAGAATGGAATACAACTCTCATATATAGGCCGGTGCCTCAACGTATATGTTGAGACTTCTCGTACAAGAGAGGTTGAAATTGCTCGTTAATGACAGTAGGGTATACAGTTCTATTGATTCATTGTTGCAATGGGGTTTGTGTTTCACTATTCTTTCGCTATTACAGAATCATGTATTCCTACGTAACATTCATTTTTTTTGGCGAGCAAATCCGTATGGGGTCGATTGACCAGTGGATCGCACACTGCATTACAGACAAAATTCGTTCTTTAATTGGACTATTCTGATGCGGAACTCCCTTCGTGCAGAGGTTGTAATTTTTTGGCTTTGTAGGAATGAGAAAGGTTTAAAATACAGAACAATCATCACAGGTTTCGCAAATAACTTATACATATAATACTTCACTTCTCGTTATTATTAGCCTAAATTTGAAAAGCTAGCAACTGCAAAACAAATACAAAGCTTAAAGTACATAGCTTCTGATGTACTAAAGTCAAGAAAACAATGTAAATTTTTCGGGCATAAAATCGTCAAATCTGGCAGCTATGTTCATAGTAATAAAATAAATTCATTCTAAACCAATAAATGGACTACTTCTTAAAAAATAAAATTAAATCAAACTAAATTAAATTAAAGTTAAGTCAATCCGTGTAAAACTTTCTAATGAATCTATAATCATAAAATATCTAACTTCACCATCCCATTTGGCACTCAAGCTAAATACCTTGGAATAAAGTTTGATAGATTTATACAAAAACGATAATAAACTATATTAAACGAATTATGATACTCAAATTTAATTTTAATTTACAAATAGTTTTTTCATTCCCGGTTCATTCATTAAGCGCTTTGAATCCTTAAATTAAAATGAAACAAATTACATCGGAGATATCAATGAATTTTTTTATTAGTTTGAAAGACCAATCGATGCCATAAAATATGGAATATAAATCGTTCAAATGTCCACCATAGCGTCACTAGTAGGAGTGGATAAATTATATCAAATGCGATGACCATGCCTTCAGATCGGTCTTGCAGAATATTCAATGTGGCATGTAGCACCGTACTGTTGAAATTATATATTGTTACTATTCTAGTCATCCAATTCAAACCAAAAAAAGTTGGTAATCATTGACCTATAGCGCTTGCCAGTAACAGTGATAGTCTGCTCAACATCGTTTTGAAGGAAATATGGACCGACAGTACAAAATCAGCACCAAACAGTCACATTTTCTTGATATATTGGAGACTTTTGGTTTTGATATGAATAGACATCGTCACAAATACGGCAATTCATTATTCAGAAATAGGCCTCATCACTGAAGATAACTTTTCTATGAGAATTAGGGTCAGTTGCCAACACGTCAACATCTATGTTCATCCATGGTAATTTTGATAAAATAAACTGAATAACTGACAACTAATTTGTAGCTCCAGATGTAACTTTAACAAGATGGCTGTTATGAGCTGGTGGTGATCACCTTAGATCTTAACCTATAAATTTTTGTAATTATTTCTTTAGCTCATTCGACTTTTAAAATATTTTATCATATTAATTTCCACTCCTTGGCAATATTTCGTTCTAGCCACATTAATCGATGTATTATTTTTGTAAAGTCAATTATTTCTTCATGTTTTATTTGGCAAAATCGAGTCTGGTTTTAAATTTTTTTTTTGTTAAAAAAAGTTTTAAGTGCTTTTAACAATGTGTCCACCTAAGGAAGCCGTTAAGTCGTTGTTTAATATTTCTAAATGATACATTAATACAATGTGATGAAGCTAGTTCGACTTTTAGCTGCCTAGAGATATTAAGTGGGTCAGCTTTAGAGTAGCTTACGACTATTACATCTTCCCTGTCCTTCATTTAACGGCATTTAATGGTATGTTATTTGACTTTACAAATGTATTAAAATGTTTCATTGCGTTATACAATTTTCCTCTGGACCAACTAAGTAACTGGGAAATTTCAATTACCGTCTTCCAGGTCAGACATCTCCAACAAAAAGCAAAAAAAAATTTTTCTTCGACGACTTAACCTCAGAATATATCTGCCAAAAAATGTTGAGTGTTTTGCGTTTACATCGCTGAATATTAAAATTACAAACAAAAGCTACAAAAACAAAACAATGCAGTGAACAAACCTGTTTACAAATTATCGTACTGCGTAATATAACAACAAACACAAACACAAAAAATGGTAAACACCAGCACAAAAAATGGTAAACAAGTAAACAAAAATACAACAACACTACAAGAATTAACGTAACCAACGATGTAGAAATTTCGAGAAGGCGAAATCATGAACATTCGCCTTGAAGAACATTCATTAGGCTGTTTACGTTGCCGCATAAAACATAAGGCAAACCAGGCGAATGAGTGAAGTTCAGTCAGTCTTTTGTGAAGACGCAGTGATTTTGAAGAGAGTAATCGTGGTTTGAAGATTTCCATTACAAAGATCTGTCGAATAATTGTTTAGTGATTGTTATTGTTTATGCAAAGGGTATAAACAGAGGAATAACAAACAAAAGCAATTGTTGTTGTTCACATCAGAATTGTGCGAATAATAAAAATGCTTAATTAAAACTAAACACAGTTTTTATTTTTATTTAATTGGTAATCTACGAGCATGAATATGAATTGTATACGTTTTAAAAGTAAAAACATAGCAATGTATACAAAAAACAAATGCAATAAAACTAAATTAAAAAATTCACTTAATTTATAACATACTAATTGAAACTGAAATCTAAAATAAACCCAATTTTGAAATAAAACTGTATTATTTTCATTTAGAAAGGGAGTCTCCAAGTTCAGACATCATGGCGCAATTAGAAACATAAGTCGTGCCATCTTTTAGAAAAAAAAAATAAATTTCAAAAAATTAAGAACTCGAACGAAAACGAATATCGACAATTTAAAGCACTTGTGGATGTTGTAGTATCGTCAGCATCGATTCCAACAACCATTTTCAGGAAAGTATGAGAAATAAAGAATTTTAATGGTAAGAAAGAAGATAAATCATGTAGCAAATTGCAGACAATGCTTCAATTGTAGGAAAATATTTTGAACAATTCATGCTTTTGTCTTACTTTTCTTTATTGGTATGTACGTAAGAAAAGGAGAAAAGTACAAGCTGTCGTTCTAAATTATTATATCAAAAATGGAAGATATAATCTTATATATAAAAATAAATGTGTGTTTGATTGTATGTTTGTATGTTTGAAGTTTATAGACGATTAAACGGCTGAACCGATTTTCTTGAAATTTTCACAGTATCTTCCTGTATGTCTGGAAGGAGTTATAGGCTACTTTTTATGTTGATATTCCAAATGAGCGAGGGGCCATGCCCATGTATACTACATACTACATACTTAATATTTAATTGCATTTGAAATATATTACTCATACGCATAGTTACCCCTAAAGTATGCTATCTATGATTCTTGATGTATAAAACCAAAGAAAATAAAGTATAAAGAATGTGCATTTTAGCATATTTCAGAAATTCACGACGCGGGGGAAAGATAGAAGAGAAGGAAAAAAATTTTGTAACCAACAATTGTGAAAAAAATCACCAAATAAGAAAAAATATAACCAAAATTAAATTCGTAGACTTTTGTTTTATTTATTTTTTTTTTCAGAAATAACCAAAAAAGGCAACATCATTACTAGATTCAATCTTTGCGGATTTTTTGCAAATTACAATACATTTTGACTTTTTAGAGTTAATCCTTAAACCATTTGCAGTCGCCCAAAGAGAAATATTATTAAGGTCAGTGTTAAGATCTTTAACTCCAGTGTTGATGGAAGCTACAGAGCTATCAATGTAGAGTTGAATATCATCAACACACATTTGAATTCTATAATGTTTAAGCTGCTCAAATGGTTGAGTTTGAAATTTTCAACTCATATACATAGTAAGTACTGAAATTCATACTATTTAAATATTTATTTGAAAAACATATACATATGTAATAGTTACGTTATTGTTTACTTCTAACAATGGGTAATTACTATAAATATTATTTATTTGTTGCATATCTTGAAAAATAGATCAGGTAAGTTTAATAATCAGCATTTTATTGGGTGATTAATGGGCATGTAACAATAGGCAGTAAAATTTTCATTCATTACTTTCGAATACCTAAGTAATAAAATGTAAACTCTCAATATTTTTTCCAAATAAAATAAGAAGTTGCAAAACTCATCAAAAAAAAATTACCTGCGACCGTCACAAACATAATTATTTGTCAAATTTAATTAGCCTCAGTTTTTTAAAAAGTTTTTTGACCTGAACCTATTTCATATTAGGTAAAATATAAAGGAATAAATATAACACGCATTCGGTTTTGGAATTCAGTTGAATCTTTGATTCTAAACGAGTTAAACGTTGAGCAAATGAAAGTTCGGAACAGCGTGAAAGTTGCCTCAGGACTGAAAAGAGTCGAGCTTCAACCTTTAGAGCCGGAACGCCATCACAACGAGACGAACGCCTTGAAGGCCTACGACAACGCGCCACACCAGCAAGAGCTGCTGAAACGCTTTCAGGAAACCAAGAGCGCCTTGAAAGTCAACGAAATCTTACCTCTTTAGCACGAGCTTCTGAAACGCTGTCAGAACACGAACGACGTCTTGAAGGTCTCCGACAACATGCGACAACCGCACGAGGTACCAAGACACCGTTGGAACATGAAGGTCGGCTACAAAGCCAGCGAAATCGTATCGAAACATCACGAGGCACAGAAACGCCTTCAGAGCGTGAAAGACGTCTTGAAGGTCTTCGACAACGTGCGACAACCGCACGAGCTACTGAGACACCGTTGGAGCATGAAGGTCGGCTACAAAGCCAGCGAAATCGTACCGAAACATCACGAGGCACAGAAACGCCTTTAGAGCGTGAAAAACGTCTTGAAGGTCTTCGACAACATGCGACAATCGCACGAGCTACCGAGACACCGTTGGCACATGAAGGTCGGCTACAAAGGCAGCGAAATCGTACCATAACATCACGAACTAATGAAACAGAAGTCCAACATGAATCGCGAGTAGAAAGTCAGCGTATTCGAACATCAACAAGAAGAGCAGCAGAGAGGATAGAGCAATATTATTTGCGTCGAGAACAAAATCGTAATCGAATGGTGGTGAATCGACGTAATGTTTTTCATGGATACTCAGGTATTGCATTTAACTATAGATCTGATATAGATTATACCGAAGACGAATTAGTGGCAATTGGTGACATGAATGAAGTTTGCCAATATTGCAATGCACTCAGGTACAAAAATGAAACACCTGGTATGTGTTGCTCTAATGATAAAATCGTTTTGTCTGATTTACTTCCACCTCCAGAACCACTACAATCACTGATTTCAGGTAAGTTTTTCGAAATATATACTTTGTTTAATTTAACAAAATATTAATAAATAATAAAAAACAAAATAAAAAAATTACCTCTTTTGTTGATACCAAAGTATTTCGAGACAACTTTATGCCAACGTTTCGTGTTCAAGGTCAAATTTATCATAAAATGGGATCATTGTTGGCAATTCCAAATGAAGATCCTAAGTTCTTACAAATTTATTTCATAGGAGAAGAGGATAACAATGACCAAGTGCACCACCGCCAGCATTATAACCCTGACACAAAACAATGGATTGTTGCCGATTTACAAGTGATGTTTCATGAAATCAACGAATTGGTAAGGATCTTTAAGTTCACGATTAAGTTCAGATGACCACATAATCGCAATTCATGCTGATAGAACTCCAGCTGGACAACACCAAGGATGATACAATGCCCCAACAATGGCGTAACAATTTTGATGGTGGGCGATCCAGTTGCATCACGAGATATGTATTTAATTCCGATGGGGGTAGCGAAGCACACCGGGTATTAGCTAGTTAGAAAATAAAGAAGAAAAACATTTGAAGGAAAATGAAAGATATTCGGAAATGGTACATAATTTTATTGTTGTTATTAAAAAATATTGATAGGAGAGGAAAGAAAAGTTCGTTCAAAAAGTTTTCTCACGATAATTAAATTTAAAAACGGAAAACTATTTAGGAAACCAAGATATTAACACAAAGATTATGTCGGAAACATCAGAACAGAACTTTCATTTAATCTTAACTTTTCCATATGTATAAGCATATTGTTACGTTTTTACCTTTTTAAAAACGATTGGAATATATGTTCATTGATTGCAAACAAAAATAAAAATAAATGTGTGTTTAGTTACAATTAAACTCTTTATTGTCGCATTACTTTTTGTATGCCACCGCTTTCAACTTGACGAATACAACAATAATTACTTGTTCGCTATTCTTCTTTGCTTACAACGCAGATCTTTTAAACGGCGATCTTCAAACCATGACTGTTCTCTTCACACGCAACCGACTCAAGACTGACTGAATACTTACTACTCGTTACCTGATTTATCTTACATTTTTATATGCCCACGTAAATAGTCTGATGAAGGTTCTTGAAGTCGAACGTTCGGGGTTCCGCTTTCTCGATAACTATATCACGACTTCATTGTTGTGTATGTATTTTGTTCACATTGCTTGTTGTTGCTTTCTCGCCTACTTGCCTATCCCCTTTTCTTTCATACGGATGTTGTTGGTTTACTTATAACAAGTTCGTTGTACTTGTTTGTGTAGCTTTTGCTTATTTTAACGTTAAACGATGTACACCGTTTTCATTTTCGTATGTATATGTATAATTTTTTATTGCCATGTATCAAGTTTGCGTTTGTAAGAACGTACACATAATATAAAACATTTTCTTTAATAATTTAAAAGAATCTGATTTACTACTGCAACATCATGTACAGTCCACGTCAGTTAAAAGTCAGTTGGTAGCTCTACGCTGGAGTTAGAAGCGGATGGAAACAATGGAATTGGCTTTGGTAACTTAAGCTTTATATCATCTGGTACGATATATTTTTTGCTATAAACGATTTAATGTAGCTTTTACGGAAAACAAGGTCATAGGGGAGTCTCACGAAGAAACTGTTATGACTTATTAAGCATACTCAATTGGGTGAGGCTAGCATGGCGGAAAGTATTTCTTGCCTCCGATTTGTGTTTTAAGGCCATACTGCAATGTTTCCAATATCATCAGAATTACACCCGGAGAAAAATATCAATATATCAACAAAAAAAAAACTTTAAGTCAGCGTTTATTGTGTTTCTACCATTAATTTTCAAAGCTTATACTTACTTTAATGTTTTTAATTAAAAATACAAACAACACATTTTCTTTTATTTTTTTTATTTATTTATTTTATTGACGAAAAAAAAAATAATAATTTAGTATAACATATTCGTTCGAATAAAAGATGTTCCGCTATTGATAGTATAGTATAGTTATCTATATTAATTACCTTGATTTCATTAATACACATATCTGTCAAATTCTTAAAGTGATACGATAACATTATATCAAATAAAAATAAAATCCGAAAAATAAAACCTTATTTAAAACACGTTTAATAGAGAAATTTGAAGAAGCTGAAGGCACTTTAGTAGTCTCTGTTATGTCAGTTTTATGCCTTACTTGTCAATTCCAAACTGGAAGGAATAATTAAAAATATTCTTTTGGGTCTGAAATATTTACTTCTTGTTTAAGCCGCTGGAATAATTCTTCTCAGAATTCTACTCCAAGTCACATATGAAGAATATTGTAGATAAGATCTGCGTTTTGGGTATATATAACAGAGATCAACAATGGGTATTCAAAAAAATGAGTAGATTCAAATCATATTCATAATTTCTGATACTTATGCGCATTCGTACTTATTTTAGTATCATACTCATACTACTCATATTCAAAGTTCGAAGTATTTATCGTACTCAATACACATGATGTTGTCGATTTCGACTCTCCTTTACTCAACATATACAAAATATGTATGATTCTCGTACGAACACTACAATACTCACTAGAAGGTTGTGTGCTTGCTTAGCTTGTTGTCTTTGTCTTTCTCCTTTTTTTTTTTGTAAATGCAACAACAACTAAGACTGTAAATTTTGATGAATGATTCTAATTACTCTAATCATTTACGAGTATTATAAGTATTTTTCTAAATTTATGAATCTGAATGAATAGGCGTATGAATCAAACATATTTTGAATGTTATGAGTTTGAAGTCAACGTTGTACTCATACTCAACTTGCAACTTGTACTTATAAATATATAGTGCGTACGAATGGATCAGAGTTGTTGAATTATAATACTGTTGATTCACTTATTCTCAAAATTTCATTAGTACTTATGAGTAGCTATAAAACGATTCATTGCTGATCTCTGATACGTATCGTTATCGAAAAATAAGCTAACAATGGCACGGTTTTTTAAGTGTACTTTCTTTAGTAAAATTTATGACTTTTTTTGGTTTTTTTTGTATAGCCTTCGTTTTTTACATCCAGGAGATTTATTGCTTTGTAACACTTGTATAGCCGTAGTCTAGTAGGTTGTGTGTTGGCTTAGTAGACATGAAGCCTCGGTTTGAATCAACAAAATTAAATATGAAAAAATATTTCTTCGGCGAAATTAATAACATTTTCTTACCTATATTCGGTTAAGAATTTTTATTTACATATTATATAGATAAACACAAATTTTATCGTGGTCATGAATTTAAGACATAGGCATAAATTAAGCTCAACTTCATAAAAAGAATCCTAGTAATCCTTTATTTTTGATCCCAGCAACACATTTCCTGGGTAAATTTTCGACTAATGCCACATAACGTTGCTTTGGAATCGCATACCAAGCATTTTGGATTTCTTCCAACAAATCGCTTGAATTTTTTGGTTTTACAGTTCGTACATGTTCCTCAACATCATTCCAAAAGTTCTCAATTGGATTGAGGTGCGGGGATTGAGCTGGCAACTTAAGAACATTGATATCGTTTTCCTCTAAGCAACTCTTCACTAGACGTGAAGTGTGCTTAGGGTCATTATCATGCATAAATTTCCATATTAGAGGCATGTTGTTTTCTGCGAATGGTATCATAGTGTCTGTCATAATATTTTTGTAAACATGCTGGTCCATTCTAGAATTTATCTTGTAAATGGGACCTACACCATGCCAGGAAAATGCTGCCCACACCATCACATTTCCACCACCATGTCTAGTTTTTAGGGTGTACTTTGGATGATGATCCAGGTTTGGAGGGCGCCATACGCATTGCTTTCCATCAGAGCCTAAGAGGCAAAACTTCGACTCGTCGCTCCAAAGTATATTTTTCCAAAATGTCATGGGTTTCTTGATATTACAGGCTTGTAAAAATTATCACAAGTAAGTCAGTCATATGTCGTGTCTTAAATTCGTGGCCACCACTGTATATATATATGTATATACATCGATTATAATATCTCATTGCAGTTTAACTATGTTCATCTAAAAAGTTTTTTTTTAATGAAATCTTAAGGACTCAAATTAAATCCATTGGAAGAAGGGCATTTAATAAAATATTTTATTTTATTTATTTTATAAAATATAATCGTCCATTAATACACAAGGATGTAATTATCGCATGATTATGTACTTTTTAAAGTTCGTTAATGAAAAATCCAGACAGTCAAAACAAATGTTTATGATGCATAATCCACTACTAAAGAATTTAATTAATTCATTAAATAACGCTGTCTTATTTGTTTGAAAAACTGTTGCGTGTTTTCTAAACACAGAAATAAATAAAATTGCACATTATTCCTCAGGATACGCACATTAAAAATTGTTATTTCCTCTTAGGAATACGGAAATGAGAACCCGTTTCTAATTTATTCAACCAACGCGGCCGGTGTTCACAAAGCAACTGATTTTTACTCCAGACATCACAAAAAGGCAAGCAATCTAGTTAAATTTTACTGTTTAAGGACTATCGCAACATTACAAGTGTACAATAATTTACACGTACACGAATTCTTATTAAAGAGAACCAGTTCCATAACATAAAGTTAACAGAAATGCCATATAAAATTTACTCAGTTAGTCAACATAGTTGTTCTCTTTTGCTCTTTATTGAGAGTTAAAAAAGCAATAACATGCGGGTTGAATGAATTGCTGGTTAATGTTAAGAACATTTTTCTTTTAAGAATATTTACAGGAAAAGGAGAGATAGAAATTTGTAGGCGTTAGATTTGTAACGTAGGATTAACATCTTTTATTAAATATTGCCCTCAACTTTCGCTGTAGCAGTATGATAAATGAAAAATAACAACATATAAGTGTTGATTTATCAGACCCTTAGGGCATGTTACAACTTGCCGTTTACTAAAGGGAGAATTTTAATGAGCAGATAAATTGTTTTTCATTACTATAAGTGGACAATAAGGTAGAAGTGAGCGTTAAGCTAAAGGTTTAAAGCAGAGCCCGGCAGCTCTTGCTATTGGTCAGTTGTGCGAGAGCGAAAAATAAGAAAAGAGAAAAATTTATACTCTTAAATTCACTACAATGCAGGCATGGAAACTTTAAATTTTTAAATGGTGGTATTTTAATTAAAAATATTAGTTTATTAAATTAAAATTTGTAAAATTCGTTTAGACTTCTTTGATTATATTGATTTAAGAAAGCATTTCAGATTAAAATTTGTTTTTTTTTTTGGAAATATACATATTTAACAGAAAACTTTCTGGGATATTCATACTGTACATCCCTGCATTAGCAGAAACATGCGACAACACAACCTCTTTCAATGGATGCTCAAATGAGATTGAGTGTATTTTTGATCGTGAGAGAACATTGTTGTAAATTTAATAATGGCTGACATGCATATATATATATATATTTCCAAAAAAAAAAAAACAAATTTTAATCTAAAATGCTTTCTTAAATCAATATAATCAAAGAAGTCTAAACGAATTTTACAAATTTTAATTTAATAAACTAATATTTTTAATTAAAATACCACCATTTAAAAATTTAAAGTTTCCATGCCTGCATTGTTTAAGAGTATAAATTTTTCTCTTTTCTTATTTTTCGCTCTCGCGCAACTGACCAATAGCAAGAGCTGCCGGGCTCTGGTTTAAAGTTAAGTTTATGTTAGAACTTGCCATATTATATACTATATTCAATACGGCAACGTCAAATATAAATAAAACAACGAAAAAAAGAGGCCCTTCGTTACCACTGAGTTTAAAAAACCTGTTTAATTGATAGTTTTATCGACATTGCTCCGGCATTGCCATATTTTTGAAAAAGTTAATTTTGTTTTATCTTTAAGTTGTAATAAAGAAAATACTACCTTTAAAGTTAACTTTACTTAAATGTACATACATATGTAATTGGCCATTACAACCCTTCAGTCAGGATTGCGGCCTAACTTCTCAACAATACTCATGTTGTGTGTGTGTTAATTTTATAAATGAGTGGCGGGAACTACAGTTTAAAGTTGACTCCGAAGGACAGATTTTTGAGAAACTTTTCATGGCAATTTTATGTACTCTCAGAGTTTGTTTGCCTGAAATCTGCTGAGAGGAAGTTGTATTTTCTCTAGGGATAAAAACGTAAATTTAAACTCAAACGTTAAAAAATATTGGTAGCTTAAGAAATAGTTATTTTATATCTTTTTTTATCTCTTGACCTTTTTCCCCTTTGTATTATCAATGTAAGTTTTTTAATGTTTTTACTTACATTATTAAATATAAATTTTTACATTTATTTGTATGATTAAATCTACTACGTATTATTAAAATGATAGAATATATTGATATGGCATATACTTGAGATCCCGTGTTTTGAGACAGTGTATAATAGAAAAATTAAATTTACTATTTGTTTATTTTTAGTTTAAGCATATTAAATTGTTGTAAATAAACGAAAATGAAAAAAAAAAAAAGTCTGCTGAGAGGAAGTCGTCGAAGAAATATTTTTCCATATTTCATTTTGATGTCGGACAGGTGATTTGAATCGTGGCTTCATGTCGAGTAAGGCAACACACTACCTACTACACTACGGCGACTTTAACTAAACCTTAGTTTAACGGCAAGTTGTAAAAGTTGGGTTTAGTTAAAGATTACTTTAGCTAAAGGCACCTTTAACTTCTTTTCGTTATTACAACATGAGGATAAAATAAAGTTAACTTTTTCAAAAATATAATATAATAAATATGTAGGGTTATCCATTTCGTGGTTTCAAAAGTAAACGTAAATAAAACACATATAAAATATTTTTTTTTCATGATATTTCTTTTTTATTGTAAAGTTTGAACGTTGACATTATGTGTGAAACACTACATTATTTAAATGACCTCCACGCGTGTTGCAAGCATTGATTCTTTTGAGGTAATTTTCGACCACTTTTTGACACATATTGGGCGGTATCTCAGCCACAACTTGACGAACGTTGGTTTTTAAGTGCTCAAGAATTGAAGGTTTATCTGCATAAACACTTTCGCGTAGCCCCACAAAAAAGTCTAATAGTGTCAAACCGCATGATCTTGGTGGCCAGTTGATATCACCACGACGAGAAATTACGCGGCCAGGAAATATCTCTTGCAATAAAGCCACATTCGCTCGAGTTGTGTAGCATGTGGCACCGTCTTGTTGAAACCACATATTCTCCAGGTCGTATTCTTCAATAGCAGGCAAAAAAAAAGTCATATATCATATGACCATAACGCTCCAAATTGACGGTGACAGTCGTTCCATCGTCGTTTTCGAAGAAGTAAGATCCAATTACACCTTCGGACCAAAGAGCGCATCAAACAGTGACTTTTTCTGGATGTAATGGCCTCTCTTCAATTACTTGAGGATTCTCAGAACCCCAAATACGACAATTTTGTTTATTAATATACCCACCGATTGTGAAATGTGCTTCATCGCTGAAGAAAATTTTGTTCGAAAAATTGCCGTCCACCGCCAACCACCATTTTTGTAGTAGGTTTTGATAATTTTTATGCGTTGTGTGATAGTTAAGCGATCCATTTTCGTCAATGTCAGACTTTCAACTGAAAAGAAAAAAAAAATTGGTTTTACAACTTAGTTTGACAGATGTCGAATTCCAGTCTCATACTTTTGAAACCACGAAATGGATAGCCCTTTATTAATTACTAATACTAACTAATTAAATAAGTTTTTTTTAAACGCAGTGGCAAAGACGGGTTTATTTTTATTTTTGTTTTTGTTTTTTTTCTCATTTTGTTTATATTTGAAGTTGTCATATTGAAAATAATATATAATATTATTTATATTGAAATAATATATAATAGGTGTATGCACAACGCTGCCATTTGCCAAGTTTTCCCTTTTTTTGAGATACGAAAAAGTTTTCATTAAAGTTGTTTTCTAACAAAACAATTTTATTTTTTAAAAAATTAAATAATAATCATAGATGGGCACTTTGCAGTACCAGTAAAATTTCAGTAAAAATTGATTTTTACTGATTACTGAAAAAAATTTCAGTATTCAGTAAAATTTTACTGGTAATGCAATCTAAATTTCATTTAAATTTCATTTAAATGTCATTTAAATTTAGATTGCATTAACAGTAAAATTTTACTTTTTTTTATTTAAATTTTATTTAAATTTCATTCAAATTTAGATTGCATTAACAGTAAAATTTTACTGAATACTGAAATTTTTTTCAGTAATCAGTAAAAATCAATTTTTACTGAAATTTTACTGGTACTGCAAAGTGCCCATCTATGATAATAATAACACGAAATATTTACATTTTAAATGAAATACAGTCGAAAAACTTCAACTTCAACTGTATTGTGTATTTTATTACCCCCGGTGTTTCCTTTAATAATTTTGGTACATACTTTTACAGAAAAGAAGTTTTTTTTTCGTAAAAAAAGTTTTTTTCCCTAGAAATAAAAAGTTTCTTAAAAACGCTGTGTATGATACTAATGGAATTAAATATCACTCATACGCCTCGTACCTGTCATTATGAATTTTACATATTAAACATGAGTGTAATGTGAGTAAATACTTATCATATACATATTGTCATTTTACTAAAAACCGATGTGGTACATTTAGAAATACATGAATTGGTACTTTTCCTTTACGTTTATGTTACTTTTTGAAGAAGGAAGACATCTATATTTGGTTATTATTATCGTTGCTTTAAGCAAGAACCACATAAGTCTCATTAAAAATCTGAGTTTGAAACCGAAAGCTCTATAGATCCACTCTATAAAGAGTAAAGCAGCTGAAAGAAGCAATATGAAGCGGTTGGAATAACAAAAATCCATATTATTGTTCAATTCTCAATGAGTCAAAACAGAGTTAGCATGCAAGGTCTCAAACTGTATCTTATATTTAACTGTCTAATTGTGCATTTGACAAGAAATTAGCTTTCAAGTCTTCCAGCCCCTCAATTTATTATAGCTGAATCTTTCAAATTAGTTGTCATTTATTCAGTCTGATTTGCCAAATCACAATGGACAGACTTTGCATTCAAAAACACTTGCAAGCAACAAATTTGTTGAATTAATTTGGAAATTTTGATTCGCGTGCTTCGCCTATTTTACAATTGTCATTAAAGTCTTATCCAATCACTTCTTGACAATGAGGTCTCTCTCACAAGAACTTCGCCTATCGCAGATCACAGCATAGAGAATTTTGTATCATCTGACCCAGAGACTGAAGGTAAACGACCATTGGCAACAACGTATGTTCGTTGAATTGACACTGTAACTTGACAACTTATCGCTCATTTTATTGAAAACTTACCTTCAACTGTATGGATCGATTCATACTTCTTTGATCGATGATTATGGACTTGTTTTGGTCTAAATTGGATGATATGGACAACAAAAACATGTGGTTTCTACAGAACAACGCTACGTGCTGCATTGCACGAGCTATTTAAGGGCATGATCATGCCACTTTGTGTTGATGTGAACTAAATATTTTTTCCTGTTAGATTTTATATGTTTTCTAAAGTCGTAGCTGTATACAAATAAAGCACAGCTTTGACGTTATAAAATCAATGAAGCTACATTTATATATTAATTATTCGTTTATGTATGGTAAACGCATTTCATTACAAATAAAATTTCAAGTTGTTGGTTGTCAATTTGGTAACTGAATATTCCTTTGGGCTTCGATTGCCAGCTTCGAAAGTCCTCCTATACAAAAAGCAGATAATAAAAATGTCTGAGTGCAAGAGCTACATATATTGGCACAAATAAAAATGGTTTTCAATTAGGTTCATTTCATTATTCAGTAGTTAGTAGTTTTCGAATTCCTCAAATATAAGTCTCTTGATAATAGGAAGAATCACAGAAGGAATATGATATCGTACTATAACGTTGAATCCGTACAACAAATTTCGTATGATTTTAATGGCAATTAGTTCCTATCACATCATTTAGCAGAAGACCGTAGAGAGGAATTTGTCGATAGAAAATATATTTTCATGTTTCTTGTTTGTAGGATATCAGAGTTGAGGTATGAATCCAGATCTCTCGTCTGGTAAGCCAGCACACTACCCATTGGATTATAATGACTACAGTCATTTGTCATCAAATAATCTAAAATTAGGAATTGAATCTCCTAATTATTATTAAAATGCAAAATTATGCAACCCAATGATTTAGGTACGCCATTTCAATTTTAACATTTTGAGTTGACTGGTAATAAAGATAAAGGGAAGTTGTTGCATGTTTGCTATGAAAACAAAAAGTTCATATTGTTAGGTTTTTACCTATTTAAAAACGTTTAGAATATGAGTTCGTTGATTGCAAAAAAAAAATAAAAATTAATTGGTACTTAGTTTAAATTAAATTCTTTATTTTTCGCACTACTTTTGTGTGTCACTATTTACAACTTGATGTATTCAACAATAATTTGCTCGTTCATTATTCTTCTCTGTTCACGCCAGTGTTGAAAAATTCAATACTTTAGTACATTTTCATTTCAAAAATACCTCAGTACCCTCGTTACGCTTTCAATTCCTTTTTATTATAACATATTGTCTTACGCTTTTCAGTTAAAGATTTTAGTCCCGGTTAGCACAACGGCCGCGCAACGTACATTAGTTTTTCGAATACGAAAAGCAATGAAAATGCTTACCGAAGCGTAATGTAATTTCTGTTTTGATTAAACGGTGTTTTTACGTTCTGTTACTGTTCCGAATCAGTCGTTATATAACTTTAGTTTCTATATTCCATTTCTATTTCTATTCCATTTCGTACGTGTATTAAATATAGATAAATATTTTTTAAAAGTAGCATTAGATACAGAAACTTACTATTTCAGTTATCGTTCAGTACCATTTCAAAATTTCAATATTGCAACACTGGCTCACACCCTTTGTGTAAGCTACAACCTTTGTAAGTTAGATCTGTATAGCGGAGATCTTCAAGCCACGACTGTTGTCTTCACACGCAACGCGTCTTTACACAAGACAGACTGAATTCTTACTACTCGTTGCCTGCCTTGTAACATCCAAATGTTCGATTGTGGACTGTATGTAAAGGTGTGGGGGATTGTGTCGACTCCTTGGACCCAAAATTGAGCCCAGATTTCTGGCAAGCAAGAAGAAGATTATCAAAAAAATGATTTGAAATAAAGCACAAACAACATAAAGCACTTTCCTTTTATAAGTAAAATTTTTTGTTGTACGCCGTATTTCTTTTATTCACTTGGTTTTCTTAACATAAAATTTTTAAAATTTACTACTACTATTTAATTTAATTTAATTACTTTTAATTTATTAATTTCACAATGAAAAATGGCCGAATGCCTTCAATTTAAAATTAGTTATTCAAATTTCTGGAGCTCTAAATACCTCCAAGCGATCAAAAGCGACAAACTTAATTAATAAACAAACAAATTTTAATTTCATTTTCACACATTTTATTTATATAAAAAATTATTATTATATTTATTTTAAATTTAAAAACAATTATCAAGAAACAAATTACACAATTTTAAATAAAAATAGAAATAATTGCACAATTTTTAAATAAATTAGGTTGTATCCCATGGGATGTTACAAAGGATGCCTTTTTATATGCTCGAGTAACAGTCTGATAAAGGTTCTTCAAGTAGAATGTTCACGTTTTCGACTTCTCGAGAACTCTATTGCGACTTCATTGTTGTTTGTGTATTTTGTTCACATTGCTTGTTGTTGCGTTCTCACTTACTTGTCTATCCCCATTTCTTTCATACCGATGTTGTTGGTTTACTTATAACAAGTTCGTTGTATGTGTAGTGTAGCTTTTGTTAATCATGTTAATGTTAAATGATGTTTCCATTTTTGTAACAATATTTTGGAGAGCCGCATTAGTGTGTTTTCTGAAAATATCAATACTAAATCATTACCCATCAACCACAGTTATTAATTTAATTTGTTTGCTGATCTCACTTTAAATCTTTGATGTTTTTCACTTCTTTCTAGTAAAATACCAATTCGTACAGAGTAATTAAATTTTTATTTTTGTAATTCTTTTACCACTTTTTTTTACTTATTCACGATATTTTCAGTGCAAATTTTTCAGTATACACAAAAGATTCATGAGATTTTCAACGAAGACGCTCATTTAACTGCACAATATTATTGACTTCTTTAATGCGTTTATTATTATCGTTTTGCTCCACACAATTCAATAAATTGTAGTAGTCTATTAGTAGTATGTTATTACACGTAAACCACGGTTCAAAGCCCAGATAAGACATCTCCAATAAAACGAAATATGAAAATATGTTTCTTCGGCGCCTTCTGGAAAAAACTTTGAGAGTAAATAAAATTGTCATATAAAATGTTCACAGAAAAATCTGTCGTTCGGAGCCGACTTTAAACTGTAGGAACCTCCAATCATGTATAAAATAAACACACACAACATAACTGGTGTGTGAAGCTAGACCGTAATCCTGAGTAAAGGGTTGTGATAACCAATTCTGTTTTGTTGTATATGTATCAAAACACTTATAGAGTATTATAATTTCAAACGCAATAAACCATAAATTCCAAGTGACCACATATTGTTAGAATACATCCGGCTATAGATAGGAAATATCTTTAAAAATAAATAAAAGCAATATAAAGCCTACCCGGTTTTTATTTATTAAGATTTTTTATATTTTCAGTTTGGGATATATGTGTCCCTGTGGTGATTAAAGGCATAAACAGAAAGTGTGATATAAAATTGACTTAGAATAACTACCTCAGGGTCATTATTCCAACTTGCCGTTAAGTAAAGTTGGATTTTAACGGGCAGATAATTTGTTTTTCATTACTATGAGTCGACAATAAGGTAGAAGTAAGCGGTAAGCTAAAAGGACTTTCATCCTACCTCTAACTTTTAAGTTTGTGTTAAAACTTGCCATATTATATATTATTTTCAATATGGCAACTACAAATATAAACAAACTGAGCAAATACAACAAAAAGAAAAGAAGCCCGTCCTTGCCACTGCATTTAAAAATAACTTGTTTAATTGAGCAGTGTTATCAGCATTGCTCCGGCATTGCCATATTTTTGAAAAAGTTAACTTTGTTTTATCATTAGGTTGTAATAATGAAAAGAAGTTAAAGGTGACTTTAAAGTTCATTTCAGCTAAAGTTAACTGTAACTAAACCCAACTTTAACGGCAAGTTGTAATAATGGCCCTTAGAATAACTATCGTATCGTAACTATCATGAGTTTCATTCAACATTTATAAATTTTACAATTAATCAAAAAACAAGATTAATCTAAAATTAATCTTCTTCTTAAATGCCTAATACATATGTACATGCACAAAGTTTTTGAGAAATCGATTTTATTTCCTAATAATAATAAAATATGCTTTTTTAAAGGAACGAATAAATAACAGGAGCAAATATGACAGGGTAATAGGGTGTTATAATAGAGTGTGTTATAACTATCGTAGACGTAGTAAATTTCGAACCGCAATATATTGGTTAAATTTTTAATCAAAAAACGTAATCTTCCGGAACATGAGCAATTCATTAATATTGAGAGAGTTTTGCGTTTCTGGATGTTTTCGTTATTTAACTCCGTATTCCCTTTTTCATTTTGACGCCAATGGAAACAACAATGCACAATATGTGGTTTCAGTATTTGAACATCTCATCCTTATACAATTGACAGCAGATCAACTTTAAAGGAGTGAAAACGAAAATATTCAAAAACAACAAAACACAAAATAAATGAATGAAGGAAGGAAACTATCGATTTTCAATAGTTCAAAAGAAAATGAAATGATTACTAAGAAATAAATGAAGAAGCCTAGAAACCTAAAAATACACATTCGCTATAGAAAAGATTAATTTACAATATTACGAAAAAACAAAATCATTTCATCATTGTAAATAGTGAAGTATTGTTTTTGAAAACACATAATTGTAGCGCTCTGATTAATTTTGTCTTGATGTGTTTGTAGTCAAACGCACGTTTGCTTTTACAAGACTAAGCCTCTTGCCCCTAAAATTCAAAAATAAATAATGATACCAATAAATTTAAACTTCATAAAGAAAAATTCCGAAATATGTATGTAATTTTCTTACTCAGTTAGTTTTCCTTTTTGTTAAAATTTCAAGTAATTTATATTGCATTCTGTCTGCGGCTAGAATTTATAAAACGACGTAATATTTCAAAAGCTAGTGAGAGCATTAACCCTTTCATTACCGCAGTCCATTTCCGCGAGTGGTGCTACTGAACAGGGCAGCATGCCGAGGAGTGTGCACATTGCATGATGGCAAGTTGATGTTCGAATTTTCTCATTTAAGTGTTGCATACTATTTAAAGATTTTGTTGGCATATTAAATAAAAATTTAAATTGGGATAATTCTTAGTAATCTATTTGACTGTGATACATAATAAAACAGGGATCAACAGATAAGCCCACATTACAATCTTTACATTCGTATTTAGATTCCCGTCTTTTGTCATTTACTACTACCGATTTATAAACTGGGAAAATGTATTTCGGTTAATCTTATTGGATGGCTATTGCCCGCTACACGTTAAGGATTTATGGTATGGTGATATTTCAGTAATATTTATCGAATTAAGCGTAGTTGAAATGTTGCCATGGATATTGATTCATATCTATTATACTATGTTCAGATATGCACTTTTATTGAGGCAATATTCGCTTTACTGAGTACAATATTTTAAGTGTTCAGACAGAATAATATACGCTGTTCAGCTGCTTATTCATTGACAGCTGGTAAACAAAACAGCTGGTTGTTCCAACAATATTGTTTTTTTGTTATGTTTTTTTTTTGTTTCTCGTTGTTGACATTTGAGTTGTCAAATATCAACAGAAAGTGTTCGGATAATAGTAATATGAATAATACTTAGGACAGTGCTGCATTTTAAGTTTTACTCAATATTTTAACAATTTGCGTATTTATTACGCAATAATTAATTGAATTAGTATGAAATATTGAGCTCAACAATGGCGTTTATTGTGATTTACGCAATAAAGGTGCATATGTGAGCATCGTATCGGGTTATCCATTTCGTGGTTTCAAAAGTAAACGTAAATAAAACACATATAAAATATTTTTTTCATGATATTTCTTTTTTATTGTAAACTTTGAACGTTGAGATTATGTGTGACACACTACATCATTTAAATGACTTCCATGCGAAGTGTTGCAAGCATTGATTCTTTTAAGGTAATTTTCGACCACTTTTTGACACATATTGGGCGGTATCTCAGCCACAACTTGACGAATGTTAGTTTTTAAGTGCTCAAGAGTTGAAGGTTTATCTGCATAAACACTTTCGCGTAGCCCCACAAAAAAGTCTAATAGTGTCAAACCGCATGATCTTGGTGGCCAGTTGATATCGCCACGACGAGAAGTTACGCGGCCAGGAAATGTCTCTTGCAATAAAGCCACATCCGCTCGAGTTGTGTAGCATGTGGCACCGTCTTGTTGAAACCACATATTCTCCAGGTCGTATTCTTCAATACCAGGCAAAAAAAAGTCATATATCATATGACCATAACGCTCCAAATTGACGGTGACAGTCGTTCCATCGTCGTTTTCGAAGAAGTAAGATCCAATCACACCTTCGGACCAAAGAGCGCATCAAACAGTGCCTTTTTCTGGATGTAATGGCCTCTCTTCAATTACTTGAGGATTCTCAGAACCCCAAATACGACAATTTTATTTATTAACGTACCCACCGCGTCTGAAATGTGCTTCATCGCTGAAGAAAATTTTGTTCAAAAAATTGCCGGCCATTGCCTGTTGTTCAAGCACCCATTCCACGTAAAGAAAATAAACACTCAAATGTCTAACATATGAAAGAAATATTTGCGACACCATTTTAGGGATTTGCGTGTGGATTCCACGGTACTTATAACCATGTCAGTCTTATCAACTGCACCCATTGAATTATTATAACTCAAGGAGCATGTTGGCAGACATAAAACAGAAAATGAATGCCGGTTTAAGCCGGCGCTGGTAACGAAAAGGTTAAGTAAAAAGATTAACGAGTTTTTCATAAAAACTTCCTCCCGTTGAATTTTTTATTATTCCTTAATATTTATAAGGCTCTAAATGTTTTTTATCACCTTTTCATTTTAGTTTATCTGAAAATGGTGAAATTTATTATTTCGAATCATTAAAATTCTAGTGTGGCAATAAAGTACTTTTCTTTTAAGTATACAATAAGATACATAAAGTAACAATAAATAATATATTTTACTGTATACAAAACCAGTTGCGTGAGAAATAAATGTATTTATGATGCCATGATTCAATAAATCACGTAAACTATAACATTTTTATTCAATGTATAGATTTGAGGTAAATTCATAAAAAAAAAAAATTACTCCAATTTTCCGATAGAGACAACCGAACTTTGACTGATAATAACGGCCGCCTCGTTATCAACCAAATTTGTTGTCGTTCTTTTCAATCTGTTTTACCATGGTCGGATACAGTATTCAAAGATACCTACTTACTTCATTGGCCATTGACAATACGATTAACGGATTTCGGCCTGTCGCTACACATCCTTCCATGCGCCTTTGATTGCGCGCCTACGCCAGTTGGTCACACCAATCAATGACAAGGCTTCCTCGATTTGGTCCTTCCAACGCATAAAAGGTCATCCTCATCGCCGACTACCGCAGATCACCGCATCAAATACCCGTCTCGCCGGAGCATCCTTCTCCATTCGACCGACATGGCCGAGCCAGCTCAGCCGCTGGAATTAATACGCTGCACAACGCCTACGTCGTTGAGAAGCTCATATAGCTCACTATTGGATCGGATACGGAAATCATCGCCAGCTCACACTGGACCGAGGATATTACGTAGGACCTTTCTCTCGAATACCCTCAAAGCAGCTGCCCTATGTCCATGGCTCTACGCTATAAAGAAGCACGGGTAGGATGAGCGTCTTATAGAGTATTCGTTTTGTCGCACGAGGGAGGTCTCTGCTATTTAGACCAAAGTAGTACCTGTTGGCACGAGTGATCCTGCAATTGATCCCCAGACTGACATCATTGTTGGTGGTAACGGCGAAGATAAGTTAGATAAATTCCTTGACTACATATATCAAAAGTATAGTTATCGCCCGAAATTTGTGTATCAATACGCCGCACGGCTCTATTTGTCAATAACATATACTTCGTTTTGCCCTCAATTACTACCAGACCCATCTAAGTAGACTCCCGTTCAATAGCACTAAAGACAGCAGTAACATCTCACTTGGTACGCCCTATCATGGTAATGTCGTCAGCGTACGCAAGTAACCGGACGCTTTTCTGAAAAATAGTGCCATTTCGATGCACTCCCACCTTTCGCAGAAGACTCTCCATGATGAAGTTGAAGAGGTCGCATGATAACGGATCGCCTTGTCTGAAACCTCGCGCGGTTTCAAAAGTTTCAGAGAGGCACAACCCGAATTTAACGTCGAGGGGATTGGGCTCATTAGTTAATATATAGGGTTGATTGAATGCCATCCAGGAGGGGCCACGAGGAGACTGCGTGTCAACTTGAATACAGCAAGACAAGGATCGTCCTGGTTGTCGCCCGTTGACCACAGTCAGAAACTATACCTTACGCCCAACTAACGCCCCTACGTCAACAACATCGCTTATATCCACGAGAGAGTGAAGAAGACTTCAATGCAGTTGACTTCACATAGCTCACAAAACACAACCTTCTCCAGACCACAACTTGACGAATTTTGCCCAAAACTTGTTGTACGGCTATAGCCGTATTCAGTTCAAATGACTCAGTACACTAGAACAATTGGCAACTGACCCTAATCGCAAAACCATCTTCAATGATAACTCAATGTTTAGTGTGATAATGGAGGCTGTCATTCTCAACGGAGAGCACTGTAGCTCAATAATAACCAACTTCTTCTGGTATGAATGGGGTGATTTGGTCGTCAACGACGTGTGGTTATGTCAGAACCCCCCGTTAGATGTTTCTTGAGTGGTTTTCTTAAGTCTTATATTAATATATTGTCACTAGTGTTTCTCATTTCCCGGATGTTCGTTTTTTTTCAGAAAGAAAAACAGCCGCCTGCTCGTTTGACGAATTTTATTGGAATGAATTAAAATTTGTAAAAAGTAGAAAAGTTATAAAGAGAAAATAGATATACAGTTGGGTTGCCATCGTGCATTTAATACAAAAAATAACCAACATACTCCGGCTCAACCCAAATGCATTTACAATACAAAATACTAAAAGTCATTACATTTCAAAAATTCAAATCATTGTTTACATTTTCAAAAGTTCACATGCTCTGGCATGTTTTTGTTTGGTCAATACTTTGGTAAAAATATCTGCCGCATTTTCCTCAGATGGTACATAGTCGACATCAATTGACCCATCGTTGAATCTATCCCTGACATAATGGAATCTTATGTCAATATGTTTGCTGCGTTTATGGATAGCTGGGTTTCTAACCAAAAAATTTGCTGCCTGATTATCACAAAAGACGACTGTAGGATGTCTGATTAGTTCCTCAAATCCAATTTCACCAATAAGGCTTCTTGCAAAAACAACTTCCTTACTTCCTTGGCAAAGGGCCACATATTCCGCTTCCATTGAGCTTATAGCCACTACTGTCTGTTTCTTTGACTCCCATGAAACCGCACCACCTGCCAGAAACATTACAAAACCCGAATATGACTTTCGGTCAAACATATCACATCCCCAATCAGCATCTGTATAGCAAGAAAGATTGGATTTGTCTTCATTAAAAGATATTCCATTGTCCGGATGTTTAACAAGATATTTCAATAAATGTTTTGCCACTCGCATATGCTCATCATGAGGGTGAGAGTTGAATTGTGAAAGTTTGGAAACTACATGGGCAATGTCTGGCCTAGATATTACTGTCAGATACATCAGACCACCAATCAAGCTTTGGTACTCACGTCGATCTACTTTACAGTTAATATCATCACATCTCTTTAATATAGCTCCACTCGGCCAAGGCGTTATTACTGGTTTAGAGTTCACCATTTCCCACGTCTTAAGTAACTCGGAAGTATTCTGCCTTTGGTGAATTAGTATGGGACCACTATCACCCTCTCGTTTTATTTCTAGGCCCAAATAAAAAGAAATTGATCCGCGATCCTCAGCCTCAACATGATCATTAAGTTGAGTGATGATTTGGTTCATTTCGGCTTCAGTTGAAGATGCTATCATCATGTCGTCTACATACAATGCTATGATGCTTATACAATCGCCGTTTCGTCTAAAATATACACAATTGTCTGTTCGACATCGTTGGAACCCCATCTCCGAAAGAATTAGTGACACCTTTCTATTCCATTCCCTTCCGGCCTGACGTAAACCATATAAAGCTTTAACTAGTTTGCATACCTTGTTGTAATGTACAGGATCTTTAAACATCGGTGGCTGTTCCATAAAAATTTCATCTTCCAGACTAGCATTTAAATATGCAGACACAACGTCTACATGTCTTAGTAATAATTTGTATTGCAAGACGCGAGTGCCAATAAAATTCTTATGGTAGAATGGCGAACCACAGGCGCAAATGTTTCATGGTAACCTACGTTGAGTTTTTGAGTATTTCCCTGAGCCACCAGTCTGGCTTTATACTTTTCTATAGTGCCATCTGGTTTGCGTTTACTTGCAAAGACCCACTTCGAACCGATAATGTTTCTTGATTTAGGTCTGTCAACGAGTATCCAAGTATTGTTCTTAATTAACGAATTATACTCCCGTTCCATGGCAGCCTTCCATTTCGAGGCCTCATCTGAATTTAATGCTTCTGATAATGTAGATGGAATTTCTGCTATCGAGTTAAGCATTTCGGTAGCTACTGCCTGCTGCTTTCTTAGACGTTCTGACTGTCGCGTTGGAATAATCTTCGGCCTTTCACGACCCCTTTTTGCCTTTTCTCCAGGTTCGGATCCTTCATTGTTCTCTTCCTTTGTATTCTCGGTCGGATCGTTGTCCTCACTTGCCGTTTCGAAGGATTAATTTAGTGAATGAGGTTCATCATTATTTTTATTCTCATTTGTTGAGTTTATTATGTTAACACAAAATTCTTCGTCATCACATTGTTCATTTGACAATTTCTCAAAGGAATTTTCAAAAAAGATAACATCTCTTGCTTTTACTATCTCGCGCTTTGCGGGATTATATAAACGATATCCTTTTGTCATGGATTCATAGCCAACCAATTTCCATTCCCGTTCCGGGATTTCCCGTGAAAAACACTAATTGAAATACATGCAAGTGAATTGGGCTTTATGTGAACACAACATAAAGTTACATGGCCACAGATGGGTTACTTTACATTATTTGTCATGATAAGTTACCGTAGTACTGCCGTAATACGATCTATTGCTCTCACCTCAAACCTTATAGATGGGTATGAAGATTAATAACAGGGTATGAAGATTAATAACAGGGTATGAAGATTAATAACATTTTACTTGGACACCACAATCATGCAGACAGAGCTCTGGAAATGATAGGGTATTTTATAAGAAACGTGACTCCTGGAAAGTCAATATGGTGTTAAGGCAGTTACAATGTGCCCAGCAACCTGTTAACCCAGTAACAAATTACTTCTATTAGAATGTCAAGATATTAGGGCAGTGGAACAGACCTTAGGAACACAAAAGACAGAGAACATTTATGTCCGAAAAGAGACGGAGGGCAATTCTAGCGAACACACAGCAGTTTTTAGTTTCAATATAAGCCTCCTGATGGTGGATATATAAGGCAGTGGACAACATCTGTCGGTAAATAATATGAGAATGACTCTGGTGGCCCCTACTGTTAAAAATAAGAAATAAGAAGTGGCCCCTACCTAGGGCAGAAGAAATTTCTCTAAAACTGCACAGAAAAAATCTTTTAGAGCGTTTACCTGCACGTGATGAGCATCTTTTACATCTGTGTAAGCAAAAAGTCTGCTATGGAAACAGGAATATGTGGAGCTCCAAGGTAAATATACCCTGTGTGAACAGGACTTCCTATAACTTCCTTTGAAAGAGTGATATCTATTCATTGAAGTACTAAGAATTTTATTGACAATAAGATAAACAATAGGCCGCCTCGGTTCGGACTTTACTTTACGTACTTTATATGTGTACCCTTTATTATCCCCTCAAAGGGGATTACAATAATTTTAAATCACTTCATTCTTTTCTCTCCCTATACTTTCCAATAAGGAACAACTCTTGTTGTCGTTCTAAATACAAAAAAATTTCTTTTACTTCCAGTGTAAAAGTATTTATTTGTACGTGTATATATTTTGAATGGTTTAAAAATAATTTTATTGATAAAACTACGACAATTTTAATAAAATAATAATTAAACAAAAATTTTCTTTAATGCTTGTTAGCTTACCTATATTCTGTTTGCAGTTTCTTACAGCTCACGTACAAATTCTGCTTAAAAAATTTAATGATTTCAGCTTTATTTTATTTCATACACAACACTTTTTTATTAGTTTATTGTTTTTGTTTGCTCTTTACGCGATTTCATAAGAACATTTTCTTGTTCTTATGAGTTCCACATAGATTTGCCCAAAATATCTTGAACCTTTCCACCTCTAAAGTCCCACCAGAGCCTGTTAAGACCTTAAAGTCATTATCATGGCCCGGAAATATGTTGTGGCAACATTTTCATCACTCAGTCTACATCTGAAATAGAGCAATTCCCAACCTTGTTTCTTTAAAGAGGAACAGAACTTAAAATTATAATTCAAGACCGAAATATTGTTGTCATGAAATTTTTTATTACAATCTGTCAGATGATGAGGTTAAATACCTGTGGTAGGAATAAAACTGGATAGTAAACTGACATGGAGGACTGAAATAGAATGGTATGCAGAATGCATTTTGGACTAGAAGCAAGAGTTTTTGGTCCCAGAATGACATATTCCAAGTCTCTGCGGAAACTCGAAAATCTATGCCATCGAGAGATGTGCTCATCGAAAATACACTCCCCGAAATATTTATAAGACCAAACGTATTTCTCGAAAAACTTAAAATCTTTTAGACCAATTCGTACCATTTTTGGGTTAAATATAACTAACTATAATATAAATCTTTTTATGTAAAAAAAATATTTTTTTCTTTGTTTAATAAAAGGATAGCACAAAATGAATTTCATTTTCAAACGAAATAATTATAAGACCAAAATTAAATAATATTCAGCTAAAGCTAAAATAACAATGATAGAAAACAACTACTGAGTAATTTTTGTATTTATTAGTAATTAGCGTGTCCACCGTGTTTAATAATGACTTCCTGAAGTCGACGGGGCATAGAATTTATTAAATTTTCAATGCAATTCTGACCAATCCTACTCCATTCTCGTATGATGGCACTTTTTAAACATTTTACATCCTTATACTGAGTGTTATTATTGAAAACTTGGCCCGATAGTATTGCCCATAAATTTTTTATCGGATTTAGATCTGGACTACATGCCGGCCAATTCAAAACTGGTATGTTTCTGGAGGACAGAAATGATATTGTTGCTTTTGATTTATGGATTGCGGCGTTATCCTGCTGAAATATCCAATTGTTGCCTAACGAATCATCCCCAAAATTAATTAATACGTCATCTAATAATTCAATATACTTCTCGCTATTCATTTTAGTTGATATAAAACAAATAAGAGTCCTTCCCATAGTCGAAATCCCAGCCCAAACCATTACGGTGAATCCACCGAAATTTCTCGACATTCGTTGAAGTTATTCAACGTTATCAGTTATTTTTTCTGATGAAAAAAAAAGTTGATTTAGATGGTCCAGAATGGTTCCCAAAAATATTGGATGGATTCACGTAAAAAAAATTCAACGAATGTCGCGAAATTTCGGTGGAGGCACCGTAATGGTTTGGGCTGGGATTTCGACTATGGGAAGGACTCTTATTTGTTTTATATCAACTAAAATGAATAGCGAGAAGTATATTGAATTATTAAATGACGTTTTAATTAATTTTGGGGATGATTCGTTTGGCAACAATTGGATATTTCAGCAGGATAACGCCGCAATCCATAAATCAAAAGCAACAATATCATTTCTGTCCTCCAGAAACATACCAGTTTTGAATTGGCCGGCATGTAGTCCAGATCTAAATCCGATAAAAAATTTATGGGCAATACTATCGGGCCAAGTTTTCAATAATAACACTCAGTATAAGGATGTAAAATGTTTAAAAAGTGCCATCATACGAGAATGGAGTCGGATTGGTCAAAATTGCATTGAAAATTTAATAAATTCTATGCCCCGTCGACTTCAGGAAGTCATTATTAAACACGGTGGACACGCTAATTACTAATAAATACAAAAATTACTCAGTAGTTGTTTTCTATCATTGTTATTTTAGCTTTAGCTGAATATTATTTAATTTTGGTCTTATAATTTTTTCGTTTGAAAATGAAATTCATTTTGTGTTATCCTCTTATTAAACAAAGAAAAAAATATTTTCTTTACATAAAAAGATTTATATTATAGTTAGTTATATTTAACCTAAAAATGGTACGAATTGGTCTAAAAGATTTTAAGTTTTTCGAGAAATACGTTTGGTCTTATAAATATTTCGGGGAGTGTAGTATGCGACTGACTAAAGAAGCTACATCGGTTAGGTAGGGAAAATAATATTACCCTCTGCTAGGTCATTGGTGTGAAAATTATCGGAATCAGAAACTGTCTGTGGAGTGGCTGCAGATATTTGGAAAGATATGCTGAAAGGGAAGTTAAAGACTCTTCTCAAATCAAGTGGGCTTGATACAATCGAAACTTTATTTAAAAAATCAAGACAAAACTATCCAAGAATAACCTGAGGCAATGGAGACTTAGAGTCATCCACTTTTTCAGAATGGGGGTTTACAATGATTTTTGAATTTCTTGAAGTCGTTAATTATCCTAACTGCAGTTCTTTTTTAATTTCGAAAAAAAAAATCGTATTGAAACCCAACATGTTGTTAATGTTTTTGTCGGGCTAAAAAATCATTGTAACAACAGGTTCGTTTCATTTAGAAAAAAGCACGAACCAATGAGGCCGCCAACATATAAATCGTACAATCAAACAGTCAATTTAATTTAATTGGATGTAATAGAGAATCAACCGCTGGTCATTTGTTGTCTTACAACACCGATATGATAGCATTAAAAGGCGAAAGGCGAATTTATTAAATTCTTTACACATTCTCCTAATTGCATCAGCACCAGCGTAGTTGGATCTAAAAAATTGTATTGATAATGGGGAAAAATGACGTGACGGATGTTGAGGAACATTAAATGTGATATTATGGATTAAAAAGCTGGAGCCTATATCACCAGTAATTACATTGAATAAGAACGAGATATTTAACATAGTTCTGCGGCTTTTAAGTGTCGGAAGTTTGATTAATGCTAGTCTCGCAGAATAAGAAGGTAAACTTGTGGGATTAAAATTCAGTCCTCGGAGACAAAACATCAGAAATTGCTTTTGTACAGATTCGATGACGTCGGAATGTTTTTTATATAGAGGATCCCATATTATGGATCCATACTCGAGTATAGGCCTTACAAGAGATGTGTAGAGTGATTTAGTTACATAAGGATCGTTAAATTCCTTTGCCCACCGTTTTATAAAACCAAGTACGCTTCTCGCTTTATTTACTGTCATAGTTATGTGCGGAATAAAGTTTAGCTTGGAGTCAAGTAGAACTCCCAGATCCAGGAAGTTATCTACAAGCTCAAGCTCGTATCCATCAAAAGCATAGTTAGCAGGAATCGGATTCTTTCTTACAAATCTCATGTATTTACATTTTTTGAGATTATATACATACATATATTACAAAATTATATCTTATATATAAAAATTAGCTAATACCCGGTGTGCTTCGCTACCCCCATCGGAATTAAATACATATCTCGTGATGCAACTGGATCGCCCTCCATCAAAATTGTTACGCCATTGTTGGAGTTCTGGAGTTCTATCAGCATGAGTTGCGATTATGTGGTCATCTATATCAGATCTGTAGTTAAATGCAATACCTGAGTATCCATGAAAAACATTACGTCGATTCACCGCCATTCGATTATGATTTTGTTCTTTGCTGCTCTTCTTGTTGATGTTCGAATCCACTAACTTTCTACTCGTGATTCATGTTGGACTTCTGTTTCATTAGCTCGTGCTGTTGTGGTACCTTCATGTTCCAAAGGTGTCTCGGTAGCTCGTGCGGTTGTCGCATATTGTCGAAGGCTTTCCAGACGTCTTTCACGTTCTGAAGGTGTTTCTGTGGCTCGTGATGTTTCAATACGATTTCGCTGGCTTTGTTGTCGACCTTCATGTTCCAACGATGTCTCGGTAGCTCGTGGGGTTGTGGCATGTTGTCGAAGACCTTCAAGACGTCTTTCGCGTTCTGGCGGCGTTTCAGAAGCTTTTAAGGCGCTCTTGGCTTTCTGAAAGTGTTTCAGTAGCTCTTGCTGTTGTGGCGCGTTGTCGTTCTTCACGTTGTGATGGAGTTTCGGCGGCTCTAAAGGTTGAAGCTCGACTCCTTTCAGTCCTGAGGCGACTTTCACGTCTTCCGAACTTTCATTTGCTCTCTGGGATTGCAAACGCAATGCATTTTAGATGCTTTTATTCGGGGCATTTTTACAAATTGTTGCAAAATAAATGTCACTCAGGTAACGTTTAACTTGTTTAGAATCAAAGATTCAACTGAATTTCAAAACCGAATGCGTGTTATATTTATTTCTTTATATTTTACCTGATATGAAATCGGTTCAAGTCAAAAACCTTTTGAAGAAAATTAATGTTATTAAAATTTAACAAAGAATTGTGTTAGCGTCGGTCACAGGCAATTTTTTTGATGAGTTTTGCAACTACTTATTTTATTTGGGAAAAATATTGACAGTTTACATTTTATTACTTAGGTAATTAAAAGTAATGAATTCATTGCCCACTAAAATGCTTATTATAAAGTTTACCTAATGTATTTTTCAAATAAATAATAGTTTTGTTAGTTACCCGTTTTTAGAATTAAACAATAACATAACTATTACATATGTATGTACGTATATGTTTTCCAAGATAAATATTTAAATAGTATGAACTTTAGTACTTACTATCTATATGAGTTGAAAATTTCAAACTCAATAATTTAAGGGTCATATACTTAACTATTGCATATTTCAAGATATAATAATTTCTACACCCACAAATCAGAGAAGCACCACCTTCCTATAGCTGGAATACAAAATTGGGGACTCTAGCTTTTACAGTTTTTTTTTATACAGATTTCAATAATTAGTTTATATGGAGTTTGCCACGCCCCTAATGCTTGATAGCCCATTTTTAACAAAAATATTGATATTGAACCTTTAGATATTCGTACAAAATTTTAGCAGTCTAACTGTTCTGATGTTCTTGATATGCAGATTTTAGTATTTACTTCATATGGGAGGTGCCACGCCCGCTTTTGCTGAACTTCCTATTTTTGTCCAAAATATTTATATTTAAACAAAAGTTATTTATACAAAATTGGGGACTCTAACTGTTAAAGTTCTTCAGTTAGGCAGATTTTAGTATTTACTTCATATGGAAGGTGCATTGTCGTCTAATGATAGGTCGCCTATTTTTGTACAAAATATTTATATTAAAACCGTAGTTACTTGTACAAAATTTGAGGTATCTTGCTGATATAGTTTTTCCAATATATCCATTTTGTTATTATCTTACAATAGTAGGTTATGTAGTATATGTGGGAGTGGCACCTCTCTCATTTGAAATATCAACAAAAAAAGTAGGAAAATCGGTTCAGCCGTTTAGTCGTCTATAAACTTCAAACATACAAACAAATGCACATTAATTTTTATATATAGGTGATGTCCGAGATAGAAGAAGTTTTAAATTTAATTCATATGGGAAGTACCACACCCTTTTCCCAGTCAGCCCATTTTTGTCTAAAATATTCATATTGATACTAAAGTGGATTCGAAAAAATTTTAGGGCTATAACTGTGATATTTTCATAGATATAATAATTTAATATTTTTTATATTGGAGGTGACACACCCACTATAGCCAGTCCGCCCATTTTGTTTATATATACGTCAAAGTCGCCCATACAAAATTCGCAGTTTATGAGATATGCGACATTAAATACTTATTGAATATGTGGGCGTAGCACCCCGCCTTCTTGAAATTTTAAAATAAAAAGTAACCTATAATTCCTTCCAGATATACATGAAGGTACTGTCAAAACTTCAAGAAAATCGGTCCAGCCGTTTAGCCGTCTATAGACTTCAAACAAACAAACCCACAAGCAAATAAATATACATTCATTTTTGTTTATATAGATGTAAAATTCATTAAAAAACTACATATGTGACGTATGAGTGATATCCAATTCCATTAAGTTTTAGCAAAGAATATGGATATAAAGAATACGCATTATGTAGAAGTAGCATTACGACCCGGTCTCACCAAAATCTTTTTAAAAAATCATTTCTGGATAAGGGGGGCGGAAGACAGAAGGAAAATAAACACAAACAAAGAGCGTAACAATGTGTTGCTCTCATCATGAGAGCGTAAAAATGCATTCAGTTGCTTGCAGTGTTGCCACCTTGTGTGTAATTACACATATTGTGTGTAATTTTTAATTGTGTGTGTAGCATGTTTTTTTTTTTTTTTTTTTTTTTTTTTTTTTTATCACGAGGTGAAAAAATCATCGAAAGACACTGTTGCCACTGCAACAGTAGTGTGGGACTTTAACCCACTAAAAAAAACCACCTCAACTTTTCGAACCTATTCGTCCTATGGTACTACCGTGAAGTATTTCATCACAGGATGAGTTCTAGCCTATCGACTACTACTATTGATCCTACGAATTCTCTCTTTCCTTCTCAATTCCTGCATCACATTTGCAGACAGCATTTTGACATATTGCCAAACCTCAAAAGACCGCAGCATATGCGAGACTATATTGTCTGGTGTCACTACTTCGCCTATCATCGTCTCTAACAACTCGCGTTCCAATCTAAACCTATGGCAATAAAAGAAAATATGCTCAGCATTCTCACTTCCATTATTGCAGAAGGAGCAAGATACCTCATTGTCGTGGCCATATTTACAGAGATATTCCCTGAAACAGCCATGCCCCGTTAAAAACTGTGTCATGTAAAAGTCAACATGACCGTGTCTCCTTTCAACCCAACTTTGGACATTTCCGATTAGTCTATGGGTCCATCGCCCTTTCGTCGCAGAATCCCATCTAATCTGCCATTCGTCTAAACTCTTTTGCCTTTCCTCCCTTCGTTCCTCAGTTGTCAATTTCCTACCAACAATACTAACTCTATTATATATCCTTTTCAGTTCCATAGCCATAATATCAGGCGGAGCTATACCAGATATAACACCAATAGCCTCATATGAGACTGTGCGGAAACCACTAGCAACCCTAAGGGCGCTTAGACGAAATAAGGATCTTGCAGCCTTAGCGTAGGTTTTAATACCCAACGCCGATCCCCACACAGGCGCTGCATACATCACTATCGACTGCGTAACCTTCGCCAACAATAGCCTTCTGCTCTGATTTGGCCCTCCTATATTAGCCATAATGCGGGATAATGCTGCATTCACTCGAGCAGCCTTCGCACAAGCTCTCTCAATATTGGTTTTAAAATTTAATCTTACATCAATCATTACTCCCAAATATCTAAGCGCCAGCTGAGAAGTTATGTTATGCCCGTCTATATTAAGCGTAATACGTTCGATTTTCTTCCTGCTCGTTATCAAAATAGCCTCAGTTTTCTGTCCAGCCAGTTGAAGGTTCGCCGACATAAGCCAACTCTTTATTCCAGCCAACGTCGTCATACACGTAGCCTCAATTTGGTGCAATTCCTTCGCCACAATTGTTACTGCTATATCGTCAGCATAACCAATTATCTGCACACCCCTTGGTACTGGAAGGCGCAACACTCCATCGTATAGTATATTCCATAGCAGTGGACCTAGCACAGAGCCCTGTGGAACTCCACCAGTTATTCGATACTTCTTAACTCCTTCATCCGTGTCATAGAGTAGTATTCTCTCAGAAAGATAGCTGCTAATGATACGCACAAGGTGCGCCGGCGTCTGTATAGTCCGCAAAGCCTGTATAATGTGTGACCAGCATGCGGAATTAAAGGCATTTTTAACGTCAAGTGTTATGACGGCACAATATTCCTTAGAACCATGCATCCATCTGGTTCCTTCAATTGCATTGCCCGCTATCGTTGTCAATTTCTTAATTGCGTCTACAGTTGAGCGTCCTCTACGAAATCCATACTGATTGTCAGAGAGACCTTCGGCTCCTCTTTCAAGGTGTTGTTCCAAACGGTTACAGATCAGTCTTTCCAAAATCTTACCCATTGTATCGATCATACAAAGGGGTCGATATGAACCTGGATCTCCCGGCGGTTTTCCTGGTTTAGGTAGCAATACCAGTCTTTGAACTTTCCATATTCTCGGAAAAACTCCGTCGTCAAAACACTTCATGTACATCTTCGTAAAGGGTCGAACACTGTGTTTAATAGCTATTTTAAGAGCCCGGTTCGGAATTCCGTCAAGACCTGGAGCCTTAGCGTTTCCAAAACGTTCGGATGCTAGCATCACCTCTTGGTCCATCACTGGATCCATGGCATCCATAGAATTCACATTCTCGTCTACTGTTATATTTTCCCTCTCAATGCTCTGTATTGGAAAAAGAGTTTCAACCACACTCCTCAGAAGTGCAGGGCAAGTTGGCGCTAGTTCTCTACAGCTCCTTATTTTGGACATAACCACCTTATAAGCCCCTCCCCATGGATTTTCATCGACTCTGTCGCATAGCTCCTTAAAGCAGAACGATTTGCTTCTCTTAATAGCCATCTTGAGTTCCCTACGTTTGGCTCTAAAAACGGTCCTTAATCTTTCATTATCAGCTTCACCTCTACTTCTTTGGTAATGTCGTCTCGCACTATGACACTCGCGTCTTAGTACCGCAATTTCGCTGTTCCACCAATACACTGGTCTTCGGGTAGATGTGCTTTTCCTTCTCACCATAGCAGCGTCACAAGCCCTGCTAATATGTTCCGCTAATAGCCTTGCTCGTTCATTTGCGTCACTCGAATCAGCCATATTTTCGTCCAGCATTTGCCTAAATATCTCCTCATCCATGGTTTCATCTTTCCACCCCTTCGTCTGAGCTTTCATTATACGACCGCTTCTCTCCCGTATTGGTCCTACACTGCTGATGTCCATTATAATCGCCAAATGATCACTGTGAGTATATGTATCGCTTACTCGCCAATTTGTTCTTGCTGCTAAAGCTGAGCTCACAAAAGCTACGTCAATAATGGAGCCGCGTCCATTCTTCTCAAAGGTATTCCTTACTCCTGTGTTTAATAAAATTACGTCAAGAATAGAGAAGGCTCTAAGCAGCGCATGGCCACGTTGGTTTGTGCTCCTGCTTCCCCATTCCAATGCCCACGCGTTAAAATCTCCCGCTACTATATTCGGAGTCGTTGTGAGAGCATCTCTAACTAAGTTGTCAAGTATTTGTTCATACTCCACCTGAGGGATACTTGGCGGTACATAACAGCTATAGATGTGTACCCCACCAATCTTCGTCATAGTGTAGTATTTTCTATTCACTAGTGGTCTATCCTGGTGAGTTTTATTTCCACACGCCCACACTGCTACCTTCCCTGTCAGGTCTTCGACCCACGTTTCAAGACATGGATTTTTGTACTGCTCACATACTATGGCAACATCCACTTTCTTCTCATATACAGTTTGCTTTAGGAGCTCCTGCGCAGCTTTACAATGATTCAAATTTATTTGTAACAACCTCATTCTCATTTCCTAGCCGATCTGCTCGCTGCCTGGAATAACGGACATCTCCTACTACCCATTTGATGTTTTATATCTTTTGCACCATCTTTTTTACATGCAATACAGCATGGTTCCTTTTTACATTCCTTCATATAGTGTCCTTTTTCACCACATTTTAGGCAACACTCACTCCTGTCCTCAGTGTTTTTACATGCCCTTGCCATATGACCATACTCAAAGCACCTAAAACACTTTCGAAGACTTGTCTTCTCTCGTATTCTGCATACCACCCAACCTATTTTAATCTTTCTCGCTTCTAATAATTTTCTTGCTTCCAGCGCTGGCAGACTGATAACTGCAACCTGTGTGCCTGCGTACGACGGTCTTAAGTTCCTAATGGAGCCTTCTCTGAAATTTTCCATACCTGGGATTCGCGAACAGATAGCCTCAACTATATCATCTTTCGTAGTAATCTCGTCAAGGTCTCGGATTTCAAGGGCCACCTCATGGGTTAGTGCTTTAACTTCCGCCTGCTCTCCCAGTATTCTACCAATTCCTTCCTTGTATTTTACAACGCTTCCTGTAGAAGCCCGCTTTAATTCGAGCAGAATTTCTCCTTTTGTTGTCTTCTTTATTCTGGAGACATTTTCACCTAGCTCCTGGAGGCTTTCGTCTTTCTTAACCGCTCTCAATATATCACTATAAGACATATCTCCGCTCCTCGCAATGACTATAGCATCCGGTCTTGGAGGAGGCAGTACATTCTTTTTCTTATTGGATTTATTGGTCCCCTTGTTCTTCGAATTCTCTCTGGACTTAGTACTTCCCCTTCTTTTGCGTTTCACCTTAACCCAGTTTCCTTCCCTGGGGGTTTCATCGCCTACAGAGTCCTTTTTTGTCTCCTCCTGGATCAAAATCACTTCCTCTTTTTCAATTTCTCCGTAGAGTGTTTTACTTCTCTTAGGCGGCGTTTCTCTTCGCACTTCTGCCTCATCTCTAGACCTCTTCGGCGTTGCCTCTGTATTCACTTTAGGCATCGACGGTTGCTTCTTCTTCAAGGTATTATACTGCTCCTGCGCGTAGGCATGTAATTTCGAGATGTTGCCGAGGACTTCTCGCATATTGTTATTTATCGAGCGTTGCGGTAATCGCATCAATTCGGTTAATTTATTAATATTTTCTCCCAATTCGCTCATGTACTCTCGTTCATGGTTTGGTTTCCCAATAGGCGTGTTTTCGTTCAGACACGGCGGAGAAGATCTTGACCTCACCGCAGTCCCAATTGGAATTACTTTTTCCGGTGTTCGAGCCAGCTTCGATGCTCTTTGGAAAGGATTTCTGCTTGTGGCATTATCTGATATGTTGGCCAAGTGCGCCACCATCATATCATTGCAGTCGCTTGATCTCGACGGTCGGGGGCCTGCTTGCCCACCCCTCAATACCGCCGGCACTGGGCTTTTTACACCCTGCACCGTAACTTTATCATTCCTTGTTGAATTTGAATCCATGTTTTATTGTTCCGGGATCCTACCCATATCATTTTATACCTACTGACAGGTGTTAATTCAGCCGCTCCCATACTGGAGACAGACGCTGCCTAAAAAGCCGCCCAATATGGGACAGACGCTGTTAGGATTTCGGTTTGATACTTATTTAAGGGCGGTATCGTCTCGCCCCGTCGCAGAGACTTCAAGAGGCAGTAAATAACCTTTTAAGTTATGCCCTCCATCTTTGCCGCTTTTGGTCGGGGACTGCTTATTCAATATTCGCAGCTAACCTACATATCTGCAGGCCGTTCAGCTATCCGCCACCTTGCTGACCCCCACAGTAGCCCAAGCTAAGCCCTGTGTGTGTGTAGCATGTGTGTAATTAGCTTCGTGTGTAATTTGTGTGTAATTTTACTTTTTGTCCTACCTTTTTCTTTAATCGCTAATTTTTAACTGTCAATTTATTAACACCGATTTGTTTTGTAAATTTATTGCAATTTCCAACATTAGTTTGCAAAAACAAGCACCTAAATCCGTCTATTTTGTGTGATTTTTCTTCTTAAAATAGAAAAACATTTTGTTTCGTTTGTGTTTTAAATAAAAGTTAGAAATGTTATATGTATATTTTATTTAAGTACGTATAGGTAGTAGGTAGTGTGTAGGCTTATTAGACGTAAGGCCCGAGTTCAAACCCCAGGTCAGACATCAAAACGAAAAATATGAAAAAACATTTCTTCGGCGTCTTCCTCTCAGTAGATTTCTGGCAAAAACTCTGAGGGTTAATAAAATTGCCATGAAGGGCTTCTCTAAAATCTTTCGTTCGGAGTCAACTTTAAACTGTAGGTCCCGCCACTCACGCACACAACATAAGTGGCGTGAGAAGCTAGGTCGAAATCCTGACTGAAGGGTTGTAATGAACAATTATGTTTGCATGTATGCAATATTTACAAAAACAGAATTTTGTGTGTAATTTTTTTTTCATATGTGTAATTTCGATGCCAGTTGTGTGTAAGTCATAAAGCTGTTGGTGGCAACACTGGTTGCTTGTCAGCTTCTAAAGGAAAATGTTCATGTCGCTTTTTTCAGACTTCAATTTTACACCCAAAGAAATATTACAGTATGATTCACTAATATCAATGAGAAATGATTTCGATTTTTGGAAGAATCCTTGCCAAGTAAAATACGGTGTTTTTAGGTTTTTAGCGCAGTACAATTGTTCTATACTTTTCGCTCACATATACATATTATTGGGTTAATAAGTAGACTTGAAAATATTACTAACAATTTTCCTTTGGGTTAAACATGCCTGTCACAATTTTTCTCATGTCCTCTTTGTGCCGACGTCTGAGAATAAGTCATTTGAGAACAGTGTTCCCGTTTTTGATTATTTCTAACCAAAATTGCTTATTTTTTGATCAATGTGCAGATGTGTAGATTTTTTTGGATTTTTTCTTTTTCTTTTAAAAAAAACCAATTTTTTGTTTCATTTTTTATTAATTATAATTTAAACTTGAAAAAAAAATAAAACAAAAGTCTATGAATTTAATTTTGGTTATATTTTTTCTTATTTGGTGATTTTTTTCACAAATGTTGGTTACAAAATTTTTTTTTCGTGGCAACACTGTTTCAGAAGAATAAATAAAAAGTTAGTCAAACAACAAAAACGCACGATGAGAACAATTGAGAACATTGTTACGCGCTTGGTTTCTTTATCCTTCCCTTCTATCTTTCCTCCCGCGTCGTGAAATATTTTTGAAAAATATTCCAAAATATGACAAAATTCACATTCTTTATACTTTATTTTCTTTGGTTTTATACATCAGGAATCATAGATAGCATACTTGTAGGGGTAACTACTATGCGTATGAGTAATATATTTCAAATACAATTAAATATTAAGTATGTAGTATGTAGCATACGTGGGCATGGCCCCTCGCTCATTTGGAATATCAACATAAAAAGTAGCCTATAACTCCTTCCAGACATACAGGAAGATACTGTGAAAATTTCAAGAAAATCGGTTCAGCCGTTTAATCGTCTATAAACTTCAAACATACAAACATACAAACAAACACACATTCATTTTTATATATAAGATAGCGGAGTTCACAATCTTGGGCAAATGGTCTGGCATCATGGCATTTGCAAATGTTGGGTATTTCTTTTACTATACACTAACAAAATACACAGAAATACCCTTGCCATAGTTTGGCAAATATCCCACACTCAAACCCGTAGTTTATATTTGCCATACAGCAAATGAACAGCTGATCATAAAAATAAAAACATTGAAAATAAAGTCACAAAAAATGAAAAAATACAACATGAAAAAACGAATTAAAAGAGAAGAGCCGATTAAAAATGGACAGAGGACGAAATAAATAAAATTATAAATATAAATTATAAATATAAATAAATAAAATAATAAATTATATGTTAGTCAGCTGTGTGTTGAGGAGTTTGCAATAAGTGTTGCAAAGTTAAAAAAAAACCGTTCAAAATTTACGGCAAATATTTACAATGGCATAAATTTACCATCTAAATGCCCAAGATTGTGAACTGGGCTCATGATAAAAGGTCTAGTACATAAGCTTGGTAAATATAAAACTAAACAGCTGATCGTCTATCCGCCAAAATAATTTAGTTTAGATTTTTTTATAAATTGAACGCAAAATATTAAAAAACAGAAATGAGTGGAAATACTAATTTAAAAATAAAAAGAAAAGAAGAAAGGCTACATAACAAAAGATGGACTGATGCCGAAATAAAAAAAATTATTAGAATATCTACAAGAACGACAAGATTTTAAAGTAAGTTTAAAAATATGTGCTTTTATTGAGATTTTAATTACATCATCATAACAATAATCAGCTGTTTTAATAAGTTTACCATGGTATAAGAAATACGTGGTAAAAGAAATTTACAATAGATGAAAAAAAGGTGATTGCGCTTTGTGTCAAAAAGTATGTGTAAATATAATGGAGTATTAAATATACAACAAAGAGTGAAAACCGCTAGTATTTTTTATATTAAATTTATTATAATATAAAATTAAACTTAACAAACTATGTACTCATATATTTCATCAATATTTAATAGAAATTAAAAACATTGTCATGATATTTAATTTAAAATTTATTACAAATAATTTTTCTAAATTACAAATTCTTTTTTTCAGAGAATATACTCTTCGTGAACTTCGTCCATTATTTTTGTTTTAAAAATTGGTCTTCTTTGCCGAGTATATTGTAGACGTCTTCCTCATCGCTGCTGATATAAAGATCAGCCTCAAGGGTGCTCATTTCGCTATTGTGATACTTCTTTACAGAATTTTCCTTAGAAGGTTGTTCTGAATTGGGTTTTTCTTCGTCGCTACTAATACTGCCAAAAAGCTCCAATTCAAGATTCTTCATCTCGCTGTTAGATTTCTTGTTGTCCTGCTTTTCTATTAATTTAGCTTCTGGCTTCCTAGAGGAATCTTTGTCTGAATTGCGTTTTGATGAGGATTTATTTGTCCTAGTCTGTTTCTTCTTAGCTGACTGCTGTTCATCTTTATCGGGGGAATTATTTTTCGACTTTTTGCTCTCATTCATCATTGTCGAGTGTGTACGCTTGCGTGATTGTAGTTCTCGGGCAGCTTTTATCTCGTTATCAAAGTCAATATTGCGTGTTTGCTGTTTATGATCTGATTGTATAACCGATGATGGCGGTGTCGACAAAGTGGCGTTTATTTGTTTTTCAATATTTTGTTCACCAGGATATATGAACTTTTTTGAAGATAGAATTGTTTCCTTTTCGGGAGTTTTATTCCAATGTGTCAAAAATTCGTCCATTTCTGCACAATATTGAGATAAAAATTCCTGTGACTTTGCACTTGCATCTTTCTTTTGGGGGGAATGCATGCAAACGTTAGCGAAACCGCCTACGCCGCATCTCAGCACAGCTGAGCTATCATTGTTCTGACTGCTCTGACTTTCCGGATGTTGTTGTTCTGGTTTTGTGTCAATTACCGTACCACTATTTTGGACATTATTTAACCGAGAAAGCGATGCAGATCCGTCATGCTTAATATCCTTTTCAATTCTTAAATTTTGATCATTCTTCTGCTTTTTCAATTCAGCTGGTATGCCGCTTTCACTCTCTTGAGCTGATAACAAAAGTGGCCATAATTCAGACACAAATTTCTGTGCTTTGCCACCTCTTAGGAATCCAGCAATTCTGATCTCTAATTTCTGTCGACAAAGCATTTTATCCTGTTTTAATTTATTGTGCACGAACTCCACTGCCGCATTATCTTCTCTCTGCAAAATATCCGTGATTTTCTTGCTTATCCACGGTTTCAACATGTCCAATTTTACTTTGGATATGTCGATACGTCCCTGTGCTTTAAGTTTGGAACTCAACGTTTTATAAGCTGCAAGTGATTGTTTTCCACCATTCAACAGGTTAATGCGTCGTTGTGGTTTAAGGGTGGAACCACAAGTGTTGGGTGGTACTAGTGGTTGCTTTTGTTCTACTTGTGTGCTACAGATTGATATTGACTTGTCCAGTTTATGTACACGATTTTCAATGTTGACGGAATTTTTATTGTTTTCCTTATCTGACTGTTGTTTCTTTGTGATTAAAGTGCTGGCGGTTAAATCTTGCTTTTGTTCAACTTTTCTGTTACCTTCCGTACCACTATTTCGGCTATAGGTTAACCGAGAAAGCGATGCAGATTCATCGTGTTTTTCGCCGTGCTTAGTGTCCAACCGCCCCTGTGTTTTAAGGGTGGAACTGAAAATGGTAGGAGGTACCAATGGTTCTTTGCCGCAATTCACCATGTTGTCTTGTTTTCGGGATCGAGATTGAGATCCTTCGGCGTCTTTTCGAAATTTACTTTGGAAAACTTGTTTCAAAATTTTAGTTTTTGTAGGTTCAACATCTTTAGTTTGGATTACTTTCTTTATAATTTCATCTTTTTTCGGTTCCACTGTATTATTTGATATGGCTGTCGAACTGTCTTCAGCCGCTAACAAAATATGCCATAATTCACATATGAATTGTTTTACCAGAGGACCATTTAGAAATTCAGTCATATGGATATGCGTCTTCATCGGGCAGATAAATTGTTCCAATTTTAATTCGTTGTAAACAAATTTTTCAATTTGAAAAACGTCGTAGATTTTCGAATTAATTTGTGCCTTTAACGCATCCAATTTCACTTTCGACATGTCTATGCATTTGTCGAGTAATTCGTCAAATTTCACTTGCTTTGATGCTTCCATTTTTTCTTAAGGTTTTCCGCTGATAAATGTTGTGTGTTGTCTACCGAGACTAAATTGTGATTGAACTTATTGTGTAAGGTTCACGCCTTTTATAGGTGGAAACCATTTTGGAAATTTGTGATTTCGATACAAACAGGTACCGGATTCAACGTAATGAGTGAACAAATAGGTTAACTGCTACCTGATCTTTTAACAACCCTTTTATGTATGCAGGTAAAGACCTGCCCTTTAATTTCAACCAATGGCTCTTGTTTTCCTTCTTAGTATTCGAAAACATTTTCATTTACAACTTGCGATTTCTATAATAATCCCTAATGGGCTGTTGTTGTAATCCTTTCATTACCCTTATTAGATCAGATCTTTTGATTCGGTTATTTCTTCGTAATGTAGTTTTAAGTGTTAACCTTTTCGGTTAAAAAAACTCGCTACGTATGGTAAAGTCATAAATGCTTTGTAAGTTTTATGTGTAAACCATTAGATTAATATTTATTGAGCAAAGTTCTATAGTCCTATGAACTATTGTACTGCTGCAAAGCTGGAGAAACCGAATAAAAATTATTTTTTAATGCGAATTTAATCGTAACTCTTTTCCTGTTACATCGCGTGTTTATTATTAAGCTTAATGACAAGATATTTATCAGAACAATATACATACGTCATGTTTCGATACACAAATGCAAAAAATAATGAAGAATTCTGGCTATCTGCACTCTGCAGGCACCTTTACTGGCACAGCGAACTGAGTGTTTTCTGCAGCATGATTTGTGCATTTCTAAAAATTTTTCCACAAAATTAAGACTACCAGATGAGACTTTTGTAGTCGCCGTAGTCTAGCAGGTGGTGTGTTCGCTTTTTAGACGTAAAAGCCAGGGTCCGTATCCCAGGTCAGACATCAAAAAAGAAATATGAAAAAAAAAAATATTTCTTCGGCGACTACCTCTCAGCAGATTTCTGGCAAAAACTCTGAGAGTAAATAAACCTGCCATGAAAAAGTTTCTCACAAATCTGTCGTTCGGAGTCGACGTTAAACTGTAGGTCCCGCCACTCAAGTATAAAATTAAGGCACACAACTTGAGTGGTGTGAGAAGCTAGGCCGCAATCCTGACTGAAGGGTTGTAATGGCCAATTATGTATGTATGTAGATGAGACTTTTAAAGGAAATTTAAATTTTGCATGATTTATCTATGTGGACAAATCAATTCACCTTTTTTATATAAAATATAACCTACTGACTGCTCTGTTCAAGTTTTTCCGGACAAAATATAAAATTAAACCAAAACGAGCTAAAAGATGTTCATACTAAATATTTTCTCTCTCTCTCAAGAAGAGGGCTGTCAAACTACATATAAAAAAGGAGTGAATCGAACTTTAACACTAGATTTACCGCGCCAGTCAAAATGACTGGTTTTGACTTTTTAGACTTAAATATTGACTTTGTGTGAATATTTTTTCCCGAAACTATTATATGATTTTTATAACGACAACTAAATACAATAAATTTGATGACTTATTTTGATCTTGTGTCCACAATAAAAAAAATAATTTTTGTTTTTGGTACTTATACCGGTACCAGTCATTTTGACTGGTATGTTTTTCTATGGTAGAAGACTATTCCTTTTCGTAATATACAAAAACGAATGTGTATGCGGTTTCCTGCTAGTTCTGAAGAGGATAATGAAAGCGGAGAAGATACACAGCTTGAAGATACTGCAAGTGGAACTATTTGTAAAAACGCAAAAAATGGAGGTGTTGTTGGAAGGTTACCAACTCGTTGCATATTCAAAGATTTATCTAGGCGTACAGCATATGCTACAGGAAATATTGTGGAAGAGAAGCTAAGCAGTGCCTTTTTACTATTGGTTGACTACCATATATTAGAGCATATCAAAACCGAGTTAGAAGCCCCTAGAGTTTTAGGGAAGAAATGGACACTTTCACAGGATAAATTGAAAGCTCTACTGTATGCGCGATAAGCAAAAGGTTTGAAGCTGTCGTATTTATGTAACAAAAAATGGAGTTCTGAATTTTTTTCTATAACTATGAGTGGCTTGACTTTACAGAAATTTTACGTTTCATTCGTTTCGATAAAAGAAATGAAAGGAGTCAACGCTTAGACCAAATTGTCAACAGCCAAAACTGTTTCAAACCAGGAGCAAATATTACATAGATGAATAGAATAGATGAACAATTGTTTCCAATGAAAGCCAGATGTAGGTTTACATAGTATATGCAAACAAACCAGACAACTTTGGAATAAAATTCTGGCTGGCTCCTGACGTTGAAACGAAGTATCTAAACACGAAATTTGGCAACACCTCTTGGTGAATTTGTAGTAATGAGACTACTGGAGCCTTATACCATGAAAGGTAGGACTGTAACAACCGACAACTTTTTCACCAGTGTTTCTTTAGCTTCTAAATTATTAGCCAAAAACACTACGTGGGTTGGTACCGCACATTCGAACAAACGGGACCTTCCAGTTTATAAAGTTAAGTTAAGTTAAAGTTTATAAAGTTAAGCCCAACAATAACAGATCAAATGGCACGAAAATATAGTGTGAAATCAGGATATAGGACGTGGCCACTTCAAGTATTTTTTTATATTTTAGAATTTTGTCGGAATAAATTCCTGAATTTTGTATAAAAATACAACCGGAAAGAATATTTCAAAGAAGGATTTTTTGTTTCGTTTGGCTGAAGAACTCACTTTTGATTATCAGTCATCAGGTCAAGAGACAGCAAGTGAAGCTGACTGTCCAACAACTCCTCTTCCAGAAACACCCCGCCCAATACCTAAATGGTGCCAAATAGGATATTTTACCAATACTGTTTATTAATTCTATAAAACATTATAGTACGTACTAAATTTACACGCTCAAAACGTCATTTTTGATTACCAGTCATTTTGACTGGTATTGGTATAAATACCAATTCTGCTAGTCAATCCACTTTTTAATTTGAAGATCATGTGTATGTATAATTAATCAGGATTACGATCCAACTTCACACACCACTTATGTTGTGAGTGTTAATTTTATACATGAGTGGCGCGACCAATTCTTTAAAGTCGACTCCGTACAACAAATTTTTGTGAAATTTTTCACGGCAATTTTATTCACTCTCAGAGTTTTTGCCAGAAAGCGACTAAGAGAAATATTTATTTATTAATTATAATACAATTAAAAATTATATATAATTATTATTACGAGCAAAGTAACTTAGACCATTTGCTCGGTGTAGTGTAACAGACCAGAGCCGCTGGTGGGAAACGAACCCACGACCCTCACGATAATAGTCTAGAACACTACCCACTAGACTACCAGGGCGCCCTAAGAGAAATATATTTCTACCGCAGGCATATTGATTGCTAAAGACAGAATTGATTAATTGATTCACTAAGATATCGATCGTTTTGATTATGATACGAAGTGTAAAACCGCATTTGTCAATAATCTACCAGTTTATGTGGACAGCGGGATATCCCGGGACAACTACTTGAGTTCGACAAGGAAACGCTTTGCATGCTAACGAGACACTGCGCTATTGGTCGTCTCACCGACAATCTCGATCTGTCCCACCAGGATTACTGTAGAAGCTGTGGTGATGTGGGGGGAACGGATAATGAACAACAGCTTTTGGATGATAGAATGTGTGAAGACAAGTATAAACTCTTGAGCTCTGCCGTTATATCAGATTATATTTTACATAACACAAGTAAGAATTTTTCTGAAACAAAATTCTTTTTAACAAAAACGGTTTTTTTACCTTTTCACACAAAATAATTAGGTTAGGTTAGGTTAGAGGACGTGTACTTGTCAACTGTGACAAGTACAGTACCCGGAGGTCGAATTGACCCATTGTACAAACGTCCTAGCTTCTCACACCACTCGTGGTGTGTGCGTGGCAATTTTTACTTTCAGAGTTTTTGCCAGAAATCTGCTGAGAGGAAGTCGCCGAAGAAATATTTTCATATTTTCGTTTTGATGTCTGACCTGGGATTCGAACTCGGGCCTTTCGTCTAATAAGCCGACACACTAGCTACTAGACCACGGCGACTTTACAAAATAATTAATTACCCAAAAAAAAAAGTTGAATCTATTCTCACAAACCAAAGTTTTTTTGAAAAGGGAAGAGGCTTTAGAATGGTATACATAAACATACATGTGCATGCTTCAACCTTATATGCTATGAGATTTGAACGGGTAAACTGATTTTTTCTTATATTTTCAAGCTTAGCTATACTTAATTGCAAAATGTAATTAAATTTTGATACTATGAATGGACAAACTTGAAAAAAATATGAGAAAAATAAATATTTTCCAAGTTTACCTCATGAAACCTCATAGAATATTAAGCCGAATAATATATCTGTGGCCAAATGATAATGGCTTATGTTGACATAAGTGTTTTTCATTTTATTACATATTCCTATATGTACCCAGCTAAATTTTATGTATAAAATGTCGTTATTAATAAAACTATGCGCATTTATATTTTACAAACACAATTACCAAACACAATTTATTTCAGACAAATCCGTTAAAATCTCTAAACACGAAATTTCGACTTAAGCTATTATTATTTAATGCCACAGATGTATATGCAGACCGTTTTAAAAGTCCATTCCTTCCTTTTCTAAGAATGTTTAAATTTTGGAATTAAATCGTGGGAGCTTTCCTGGATGCTTTTTTAACTTTTTTTTTGGTTTATTTCGCTTGAAGACACGTTTTTTTAAGAAAGTGGTGCAGAATTTTGTGCACTTTCAGCTCATGTAAAAAAATATTTGGTACTCTAGAATTTCATTTTCCAATTAATTCCCATTTTAGGCATAAAAAACCCCAATGTGCATCGGTTCAGAAATGTTTGTATAATTGATAAATTTTTGTGATAAGATCAAAAAAACAATTTTTGTGAAATAGAACAAGTTTGGAGGGTTCGAGAAATATAAGAAAAATATTTCAGAGCTTTACATGACCTACACTATGTCGTTGGTTGGGTAGATTTAATTTTTTTTATTTAATTGTTTTCTATCGATATTAGACCCAGCGAAGTCCATTTAAACAAACAATTTTTAGTTGTGGGTGCAAGAATTACCTCTTTAATTGAAATGAAAGCATTGAATACATTTTTAATTTACTTACTTACTTAATTGGCCATAACAACCCGTTTAACGGATTTCGGTCTGCCGCAACACATCCTTCCAGGCGCCTCTGCTTCTTGCGCACCTACGCCAGTTGGTCACACCAATCGATGACAGGGCTTCCTCGATTTGGTGCTTCCAATGGATACAAGGTTCCCGCATCAAATACTCGTCTCGCCGGAGTATCCTAATCCATTCGAACGACATGGCCGAGCCAGCGCAGCCGCTGGATTTTAATACGCTGTACAACGTCAATGTCGTTGAAGAGCTCATACAGTCACTGTTGAATCGGATACGGAAATCATCGCCAACACGCACTGGAACGAAGATCTTACGTAGTACTTTTCTCACGAACACTCTAAAGGCCGCTGCATCAGTTCTTAACAGGGTCCATGCCTCTGCGCCATAAAGAAGCACGGGTAGGACGAGTGTCTTATAGAGTGTTCGTTTTGTCGCACGAGAGAGGTCTCTGCTACTCAATTGCCTATTGAGACCATAGTAGCACCTGTTGGCCAGAGTGATCCTATGCTTGATCTCCAGACTAACATAATTTTTGGTGGTAACGGCGGAGCCAAGATAAATAAATTCCTTGACTGTTTCAAAAGTATAGTTATCGGCCGTAATCTGAGAATCATTACGCCGCACGTCTCTACATGTCGATAACATATACTTTGTTTTGTCCTCATTTACTGCCATACCCATCTTGGTAGACTCCCGTTCTATTGCACTAAATGCAGCAGTAACATCTCGCTTGGTACGCCCTATGTTGTCGATGTCGTCAGTGTACGCAAACAACTGGACACTTTTTTGAAAAATAGTGCCATTGCGATGCACTCCCGACTTTCGCAGAACACTACCCACGACAAAGTTGAAGAGGTCGCATGATAACGGGTCGCCTTGTCTGAAACCTCGCACGGTACCAAAAGGTTCGGAGAGGTCCTTTCCCACCTTGACGGAGCTCAACGTCATTATGCATACCCTTATTAGCTTCGCAGGTATAACGAGCTCAGACATTGCGGCAAAAACACGATCCTTTATGTGGCTATCGAAGGCTGCCTTATAGTCGACAAAAAGATGGTGTGTGTTTTTTGTGGGTCTTTTCCAGCATTTGGAGTAGTGTGAACATCTGGTCGATGGTGGACTTGCCAGGTCTGAAGCCGCACTGATAAGATCCAATCAGTACTTTGACGAGTGGCTACAGTCGTTCACACAATACGTCTGTAAGAACCTTTTATGCGATATGGAGAAGAATTATACCCCTGTAATTGGCGCATATCATAGGGTCTCCCTTTTTCAGGACAGGACAGCGGACACTGAGGTTCCAATCGTTGGGCATACTTTCCTCTAGCCATATTTTGTAGATAAGCTGGTGCATGCGCACTACCAACTCCGGTCTTACGCAATTCAGCGAGGAGGCTATCAGAACATGCCGCTTTATTGTTTTTAAGACGTATAATCGCAACTTTGACCTCTTCATTGCTAGGCGGCGGAATCTCCACACCGTCACCGCCGAACAATATTTCAAATAAACCTTCCCTTCCCCTTATCACAGTAATTAAATTAAAGCATTGAATACATTTTTTATTTTCATTTTATTTTAATTATTTATGTGATTTCCTTAAAATACATTCAAAAAATATTACAAATAAGGAATTAAGAATTAAATTGAAAAAGACAGTAATAAAACTTTATTATAATATTGTTACGAAAATGGAAATGGTGTTAAAATAATAAACAAAAGCTCCAAAAACAAAACAACCGACTTGATCATGTATAAAGTGATAAACAAAAGCTCCAAAAACATCATAAGGCAGTTGTTTACATGATCAACGACAAAGTAAACAAGCAACAATAACATCAGGTATAAGAAGAAAAGGGACAAAGTAAACAAACAACAACAACGCTACAAGGGTAAGTGTAAACGGGATCCACTAACAACAATAAGGGAAGCGAGTTGTTTACGTTTTTAGATTTTTCCCGAAGGCAGTCATTCTCTGCCAAGGGCATTCATTAGAGTCTAATAAAATTCAATAGAGTCTAATGATTAGACTGATGATCCAGCGATATAAAAGGCAACACAAAGCGAGCAACGTTGAGTGAGTTATAGTTCAGTCAGTCTTGTGTGAAGACACGGTTGCGTTCGAAGTAAGCAGTTGTTAGTGTTTACGCGAGCAGAAAGTTTGTTGCTTACAATAAAGGGTTGTAAACAGAAAAGTGATAATTCAATCAGACACGTTGCGTTGCGTGTGAAGAGAATCGTAGTTCGAAGTTCTAACGAACGAGTGTACCAAAGAGAAGAATAACAATTTAAAGGAAATTGTTATTGTGTGAATAAATTTCAACACAGGGTGCACACAGATTTAATTAATTAATTTACTTTTATTTCATTTGCAATCTACGAATTCATATTTTTAACATTTTTAAAGGGTAAAAACGTAACAATATAAATTTAAACTTAGAAAACTACTCATATATTTCATCAATATTTAATAGAAATTAAAAACATTGTCATGATATTTAATTTAAAATTTACGCAAATTGATTACAAATAATTTTTCTAAATTACAAATTCTTTTTTTTCAGAGAATATACTCTTCGTGAACTTCGTCCATTATTTTTGTTTTAAAAATTGGTCTTCTTTGCCGAGTATATTGTAGACGTCTTCCTCATCGCTGCTGATAAAAAGATCTCCCTCAAGGGTGCTCAATTCGCTATTGTGGTACTTCTTTACAGAATTTTCCTTAGAAGGTTGTTCTGAATTGGGTTCTTCTTCGTCGCTACTAATACTGCCAAAAAGCTCCAATTCAAGATTCTTCATCTCGCTGTTAGATTTCTTGTTGTCCTGCTTTTCTATTAATTTAGCTTCTGGCTTCCTAGAGGAATCTTTGTCTGAATTGCGTTTTGATGAGGATTTATTTGTCCTAGTCTGTTTCTTCTTAGCTGACTGCTGTTCATCTTTATCGGGGGAATTATTTTTCGACTTTTTGCTCTCATTCATCATTGTCGAGTGTGTACGCTTGCGTGATTGTAGTTCTCGGGCAGCTTTTATCTCGTTATCAAAGTCAATATTGCGTGTTTGCTGTTTATGATCTGATTGTATAACCGATGATGGCGGTGTCGACAAAGTGGCGTTTATTTGTTTTTCAATATTTTGTTCACCAGGATATATGAACTTTTTTGAGGATAGAATTGTTTCCTTTTCGGGAGTTTTATTCCAATGTGTCAAAAATTCATCCATTTCTGCACAATATTGAGATAAAAATTCCTGTGACTTAGCACTTGCATCTTTCTTTTGGGGGGAATGCATGCAAACGTTAGCGAAACCGCCTACGCCGCATCTCAGCACAGCTGAGCTATCATTGTTCTGACTGCTCTGACTTTCCGGATGTTGTTGTTCTGGTTTTGTGTCAATTACCGTACCACTATTTTGGACATTATTTAACCGAGAAAGCGATGCAGATCCGTCATGCTTAATATCCTTTTCAATTCTTAAATTTTGATCATTCTTCTGCTTTTTCAATTCAGCTGGTATGCCGCTTTCACTCTCTTGAGCTGATAACAAAAGTGGCCATAATTCAGACACAAATTTCTGTGCTTTGCCACCTCTTAGGAATCCAGCAATTCTGATCTCTAATTTCTGTCGACAAAGCATTTTATCCTGTTTTAATTTATTGTGCACGAACTCCACTGCCGCATTATCTTCTCTCTGCAAAATATCCGTGATTTTCTTGCTTATCCACGGTTTCAACATGTCCAATTTTACTTTGGATATGTCGATACGTCCCTGTGCTTTAAGTTTGGAACTCAACGTTTTATAAGCTGCAAGTGATTGTTTTCCGCCATTCAACAGGTTAATGCGTCGTTGTGGTTTAAGGGTGGAACCACAAGTGTTGGGTGGTACTAGTGGTTGCTTTTGTTCTGCTTGTGTGCTACAGATTGATATTGACTTGTCCAGTTTATGTACATGATTTTCAATGTTGACGGAATTTTTATTGTTTTCCTTATCTGACTGTTGTTTCTTTGTGATTAAAGTGCTGGCGGTTAAATCTTGCTTTTGTTCAACTTTTCTGTTACCTTCCGTACCACTATTTCGGCTATAGGTTAACCGAGAAAGCGATGCAGATTCATCGTGTTTTTCGCCGTGCTTAGTGTCCAACCGCCCCTGTGTTTTAAGGGTGGAACTGAAAATGGTAGGAGGTACCAATGGTTCTTTGCCGCAATTCACCATGTTGTCTTGTTTTCGGGATCGAGATTGAGATCCTTCGGCGTCTTTTCGAAATTTACTTTGGAAAACTTGTTTCAAAATTTTAGTTTTTGTAGGTTCAACATCTTTAGTTTGGATTACTTTCTTTATAATTTCATCTTTTTTCGGTTCCACTGTATTATTTGATATGGCTGTCGAACTGTCTTCAGCCGCTAACAAAATATGCCATAATTCACATATGAATTGTTTTACCAGAGGACCATTTAGAAATTCAGTCATATGGATATGCGTCTTCATCGGGCAGATAAATTGTTCCAATTTTAATTCGTTGTAAACAAATTTTTCAATTTGAAAAACGTCGTAGATTTTCGAATTAATTTGTGCCTTTAACGCATCCAATTTCACTTTCGACATGTCTATGCATTTGTCGAGTAATTCGTCAAATTTCACTTGCTTTGATGCTTCCATTTTTTCTTAAGGTTTTCCGCTGATAAATGTTGTGTGTTGTCTACCGAGACTAAATTGTGATTGAACTTATTGTGTAAGGTTCACGCCTTTTATAGGTGGAAACCATTTTGGAAATTTGTGATTTCGATACAAACAGGTACCGGATTCAACGTAATGAGTGAACAAATAGGTTAACTGCTACCTGATCTTTTAACAACCCTTTTATGTATGCAGGTAAAGACCTGCCCTTTAATTTCAACCAATGGCTCTTGTTTTCCTTCTTAGTATTCGAAAACATTTTCATTTACAACTTGCGATTTCTATAATAATCCCTAATGGGCTGTTGTTGTAATCCTTTCATTACCCTTATTAGATCAGATCTTTTGATTCGGTTATTTCTTCGTAATGTAGTTTTAAGTGTTAACCTTTTCGGTTAAAAAAACTCGCTACGTATGGTAAAGTCATAAATGCTTTGTAAGTTTTATGTGTAAACCATTAGATTAATATTTATTGAGCAAAGTTCTATAGTCCTATGAACTATTGTACTGCTGCAAAGCTGGAGAAACCGAATAAAAATTATTTTTTAATGCGAATTTAATCGTAACTCTTTTCCTGTTACATCGCGTGTTTATTATTAAGCTTAATGACAAGATATTTATCAGAACAATATACATACGTCATGTTTCGATACACAAATGCAAAAAATAATGAAGAATTCTGGCTATCTGCACTCTGCAGGCACCTTTACTGGCACAGCGAACTGAGTGTTTTCTGCAGCATGATTTGTGCATTTCTAAAAATTTTTCCACAAAATTAAGACTACCAGATGAGACTTTTGTAGTCGCCGTAGTCTAGCAGGTGGTGTGTTCGCTTTTTAGACGTAAAAGCCAGGGTCCGTATCCCAGGTCAGACATCAAAAAAGAAATATGAAAAAAAAAAATATTTCTTCGGCGACTACCTCTCAGCAGATTTCTGGCAAAAACTCTGAGAGTAAATAAACCTGCCATGAAAAAGTTTCTCACAAATCTGTCGTTCGGAGTCGACGTTAAACTGTAGGTCCCGCCACTCAAGTATAAAATTAAGGCACACAACTTGTTTGGTGTGAGAAGCTAGGCCGCAATCCTGACTGAAGGGTTGTAATGGCCAATTATGTATGTATGTAGATGAGACTTTTAAAGGAAATTTAAATTTTGCATGATTTATCTATGTGGACAAATCAATTCACCTTTTTTATATAAAATATAACCTACTGACTGCTCTGTTCAAGTTTTACCGGACAAAATATAAAATTAAACCAAAACGAGCTAAAAGATGTTCATACTAAATATTTTCTCTCTCTCTCAAGAAGAGGGCTGTCAAACTACATATAAAAAAGGAGTGAATCGAACTTTAACACTAGATTTACCGCGCCAGTCAAAATGACTGGTTTTGACTTTTTAGACTTAAATATTGACTTTGTGTGAATATTTTTTCCCGAAACTATTATATGATTTTTATAACGACAACTAAATACAATAAATTTGATGACTTATTTTGATCTTGTGTCCACAATAAAAAAAATAATTTTTGTTTTTGGTACTTATACCGGTACCAGTCATTTTGACTGGTATGTTTTTCTATGGTAGAAGACTATTCCTTTTCGTAATATACAAAAACGAATGTGTATGCGGTTTCCTGCTAGTTCTGAAGAGGATAATGAAAGCGGAGAAGATACACAGCTTGAAGATACTGCAAGTGGAACTATTTGTAAAAACGCAAAAAATGGAGGTGTTGTTGGAAGGTTACCAACTCGTTGCATATTCAAAGATTTATCTAGGCGTACAGCATATGCTACAGGAAATATTGTGGAAGAGAAGCTAAGCAGTGCCTTTTTACTATTGGTTGACTACCATATATTAGAGCATATCAAAACCGAGTTAGAAGCCCCTAGAGTTTTAGGGAAGAAATGGACACTTTCACAGGATAAATTGAAAGCTCTACTGTATGCGCGATAAGCAAAAGGTTTGAAGCTGTCGTATTTATGTAACAAAAAATGGAGTTCTGAATTTTTTTCTATAACTATGAGTGGCTTGACTTTACAGAAATTTTACGTTTCATTCGTTTCGATAAAAGAAATGAAAGGAGTCAACGCTTAGACCAAATTGTCAACAGCCAAAACTGTTTCAAACCAGGAGCAAATATTACATAGATGAATAGAATAGATGAACAATTGTTTCCAATGAAAGCCAGATGTAGGTTTACATAGTATATGCAAACAAACCAGACAACTTTGGAATAAAATTCTGGTTGGCTTCTGACGTTGAAACGAAGTATCTAAACACGAAATTTGGCAACACCTCTTGGTGAATTTGTAGTAATGAGACTACTGGAGCCTTATACCATGAAAGGTAGGACTGTAACAACCGACAACTTTTTCACCAGTGTTTCTTTAGCTTCTAAATTATTAGCCAAAAACACTACGTGGGTTGGTACCGCACATTCGAACAAACGGGACCTTCCAGTTTATAAAGTTAAGTTAAGTTAAAGTTTATAAAGTTAAGCCCAACAATAACAGATCAAATGGCACGAAAATATAGTGTGAAATCAGGATATAGGACGTGGCCACTTCAAGTATTTTTTTATATTTTAGAATTTTGTCGGAATAAATTCCTGAATTTTGTATAAAAATACAACCGGAAAGAATATTTCAAAGAAGGATTTTTTGTTTCGTTTGGCTGAAGAACTCACTTTTGATTATCAGTCATCAGGTCAAGAGACAGCAAGTGAAGCTGACTGTCCAACAACTCCTCTTCCAGAAACACCCCGCCCAATACCTAAATGGTGCCAAATAGGATATTTTACCAATACTGTTTATTAATTCTATAAAACATTATAGTACGTACTAAATTTACACGCTCAAAACGTCATTTTTGATTACCAGTCATTTTGACTGGTATTGGTATAAATAGGTATAAAAATTTCTTGGTAAATCTAGTGTTAAAGAAAAATAAATAAAAATTAAAAAATCTATTTTATGACCAACTTAGACTGATGAAATGTTATTAACTCTCGTCGTATCAAATGCCCAGTTTTGTTCGAGAAGTCAGTTTTTCTTGTTATTTTAAAATAGCACCTAGGACCTGGCACCTAGTCTGCTTCATTATGCAGACTTAGAGATCCCTAAAATAAAATTTAAATCAGCATTAACTGAGGACATGTCTGGTTTTTTTTTAGCCAGCTCCGCAATTAATATCACTGTAATACATTAATGGTCGAGAATCTATGGGCTTTAAAAGATTTATTCTACGAAATGGCTACAAATTTACTTGAATTTCTGCTAGTCAATCCACTTTTTAATTTGAAGATCATGTGTATGTATAATTAATCAGGATTACGATCCAACTTCACACACCACTTATGTTGTGAGTGTTAATTTTATACATGAGTGGCGCGACCAATTCTTTAAAGTCGACTCCGTACAACAAATTTTTGTGAAATTTTTCACGGCAATTTTATTCACTCTCAGAGTTTTTGCCAGAAAGCGACTAAGAGAAATATTTATTTATTAATTATAATACAATTAAAAATTATATATAATTATTATTACGAGCAAAGTAACTTAGACCATTTGCTCGGTGTAGTGTAACAGACCAGAGCCGCTGGTGGGAAACGAACCCACGACCCTCACGATAATAGTCTAGAACACTACCCACTAGACTACCAGGGCGCCCTAAGAGAAATATATTTCTACCGCAGGCATATTGATTGCTAAAGACAGAATTGATTAATTGATTCACTAAGATATCGATCGTTTTGATTATGATACGAAGTGTAAAACCGCATTTGTCAATAATCTACCAGTTTATGTGGACAGCGGGATATCCCGGGACAACTACTTGAGTTCGACAAGGAAACGCTTTGCATGCTAACGAGACACTGCGCTATTGGTCGTCTCACCGACAATCTCGATCTGTCCCACCAGGATTACTGTAGAAGCTGTGGTGATGTGGGGGGAACGGATAATGAACAACAGCTTTTGGATGATAGAATGTGTGAAGACAAGTATAAACTCTTGAGCTCTGCCGTTATATCAGATTATATTTTACATAACACAAGTAAGAATTTTTCTGAAACAAAATTCTTTTTAACAAAAACGGTTTTTTTACCTTTTCACACAAAATAATTAGGTTAGGTTAGGTTAGAGGACGTGTACTTGTCAACTGTGACAAGTACAGTACCCGGAGGTCGAATTGACCCATTGTACAAACGTCCTAGCTTCTCACACCACTCGTGGTGTGTGCGTGGCAATTTTTACTTTCAGAGTTTTTGCCAGAAATCTGCTGAGAGGAAGTCGCCGAAGAAATATTTTCATATTTTCGTTTTGATGTCTGACCTGGGATTCGAACTCGGGCCTTTCGTCTAATAAGCCGACACACTAGCTACTAGACCACGGCGACTTTACAAAATAATTAATTACCCAAAAAAAAAAGTTGAATCTATTCTCACAAACCAAAGTTTTTTTGAAAAGGGAAGAGGCTTTAGAATGGTATACATAAACATACATGTGCATGCTTCAACCTTATATGCTATGAGATTTGAACGGGTAAACTGATTTTTTCTTATATTTTCAAGCTTAGCTATACTTAATTGCAAAATGTAATTAAATTTTGATACTATGAATGGACAAACTTGAAAAAAATATGAGAAAAATAAATATTTTCCAAGTTTACCTCATGAAACCTCATAGAATATTAAGCCGAATAATATATCTGTGGCCAAATGATAATGGCTTATGTTGACATAAGTGTTTTTCATTTTATTACATATTCCTATATGTACCCAGCTAAATTTTATGTATAAAATGTCGTTATTAATAAAACTATGCGCATTTATATTTTACAAACACAATTACCAAACACAATTTATTTCAGACAAATCCGTTAAAATCTCTAAACACGAAATTTCGACTTAAGCTATTATTATTTAATGCCACAGATGTATATGCAGACCGTTTTAAAAGTCCATTCCTTCCTTTTCTAAGAATGTTTAAATTTTGGAATTAAATCGTGGGAGCTTTCCTGGATGCTTTTTTAACTTTTTTTTTGGTTTATTTCGCTTGAAGACACGTTTTTTTAAGAAAGTGGTGCAGAATTTTGTGCACTTTCAGCTCATGTAAAAAAATATTTGGTACTCTAGAATTTCATTTTCCAATTAATTCCCATTTTAGGCATAAAAAACCCCAATGTGCATCGGTTCAGAAATGTTTGTATAATTGATAAATTTTTGTGATAAGATCAAAAAAACAATTTTTGTGAAATAGAACAAGTTTGGAGGGTTCGAGAAATATAAGAAAAATATTTCAGAGCTTTACATGACCTACACTATGTCGTTGGTTGGGTAGATTTAATTTTTTTTATTTAATTGTTTTCTATCGATACTAGACCCAGCGAAGTCCATTTAAACAAACAATTTTTAGTTGTGGGTGCAAGAATTACCTCTTTAATTGAAATGAAAGCATTGAATACATTTTTAATTTACTTACTTACTTAATTGGCCATAACAACCCGTTTAACGGATTTCGGTCTGCCGCAACACATCCTTCCAGGCGCCTCTGCTTCTTGCGCACCTACGCCAGTTGGTCACACCAATCGATGACAGGGCTTCCTCGATTTGGTGCTTCCAATGGATACAAGGTTCCCGCATCAAATACTCGTCTCGCCGGAGTATCCTAATCCATTCGAACGACATGGCCGAGCCAGCGCAGCCGCTGGATTTTAATACGCTGTACAATGTCAATGTCGTTGAAGAGCTCATACAGTCACTGTTGAATCGGATACGGAAATCATCGCCAACACGCACTGGAACGAAGATCTTACGTAGTACTTTTCTCACGAACACTCTAAAGGCCGCTGCATCAGTTCTTAACAGGGTCCATGCCTCTGCGCCATAAAGAAGCACGGGTAGGACGAGTGTCTTATAGAGTGTTCGTTTTGTCGCACGAGAGAGGTCTCTGCTACTCAATTGCCTATTGAGACCATAGTAGCACCTGTTGGCCAGAGTGATCCTATGCTTGATCTCCAGACTAACATAATTTTTGGTGGTAACGGCGGAGCCAAGATAAATAAATTCCTTGACTGTTTCAAAAGTATAGTTATCGGCCGTAATCTGAGAATCATTACGCCGCACGTCTCTACATGTCGATAACATATACTTTGTTTTGTCCTCATTTACTGCCATACCCATCTTGGTAGACTCCCGTTCTATTGCACTAAATGCAGCAGTAACATCTCGCTTGGTACGCCCTATGTTGTCGATGTCGTCAGTGTACGCAAACAACTGGACACTTTTTTGAAAAATAGTGCCATTGCGATGCACTCCCGACTTTCGCAGAACACTACCCACGACAAAGTTGAAGAGGTCGCATGATAACGGGTCGCCTTGTCTGAAACCTCGCACGGTACCAAAAGGTTCGGAGAGGTCCTTTCCCACCTTGACGGAGCTCAACGTCATTATGCATACCCTTATTAGCTTCGCAGGTATAACGAGCTCAGACATTGCGGCAAAAACACGATCCTTTATGTGGCTATCGAAGGCTGCCTTATAGTCGACAAAAAGATGGTGTGTGTTTTTTGTGGGTCTTTTCCAGCATTTGGAGTAGTGTGAACATCTGGTCGATGGTGGACTTGCCAGGTCTGAAGCCGCACTGATAAGATCCAATCAGTACTTTGACGAGTGGCTACAGTCGTTCACACAATACGTCTGTAAGAACCTTTTATGCGATATGGAGAAGAATTATACCCCTGTAATTGGCGCATATCATAGGGTCTCCCTTTTTCAGGACAGGACAGCGGACACTGAGGTTCCAATCGTTGGGCATACTTTCCTCTAGCCATATTTTGTAGATAAGCTGGTGCATGCGCACTACCAACTCCGGTCTTACGCAATTCAGCGAGGAGGCTATCAGAACATGCCGCTTTATTGTTTTTAAGACGTATAATCGCAACTTTGACCTCTTCATTGCTAGGCGGCGGAATCTCCACACCGTCACCGCCGAACAATATTTCAAATAAACCTTCCCTTCCCCTTATCCCAGTAATTAAATTAAAGCATTGAATACATTTTTTATTTTCATTTTATTTTAATTATTTATGTGATTTCCTTAAAATACATTCAAAAAATATTACAAATAAGGAATTAAGAATTAAATTGAAAAAGACAGTAATAAAACTTTATTATAATATTGTTACGAAAATGGAAATGGTGTTAAAATAATAAACAAAAGCTCCAAAAACAAAACAACCGACTTGATCATGTATAAAGTGATAAACAAAAGCTCCAAAAACATCATAAGGCAGTTGTTTACATGATCAACGACAAAGTAAACAAGCAACAATAACATCAGGTATAAGAAGAAAAGGGACAAAGTAAACAAACAACAACAACGCTACAAGGGTAAGTGTAAACGGGATCCACTAACAACAATAAGGGAAGCGAGTTGTTTACGTTTTTAGATTTTTCCCGAAGGCAGTCATTCTCTGCCAAGGGCATTCATTAGAGTCTAATAAAATTCAATAGAGTCTAATGATTAGACTGATGATCCAGCGATATAAAAGGCAACACAAAGCGAGCAACGTTGAGTGAGTTATAGTTCAGTCAGTCTTGTGTGAAGACACGGTTGCGTTCGAAGTAAGCAGTTGTTAGTGTTTACGCGAGCAGAAAGTTTGTTGCTTACAATAAAGGGTTGTAAACAGAAAAGTGATAATTCAATCAGACACGTTGCGTTGCGTGTGAAGAGAATCGTAGTTCGAAGTTCTAACGAACGAGTGTACCAAAGAGAAGAATAACAATTTAAAGGAAATTGTTATTGTGTGAATAAATTTCAACACAGGGTGCACACAGATTTAATTAATTAATTTACTTTTATTTCATTTGCAATCTACGAATTCATATTTTTAACATTTTTAAAGGGTAAAAACGTAACAATATAAATTTAAACTTAGAAAACTACTCATATATTTCATCAATATTTAATAGAAATTAAAAACATTGTCATGATATTTAATTTAAAATTTACGCAAATTGATTACAAATAATTTTTCTAAATTACAAATTCTTTTTTTTCAGAGAATATACTCTTCGTGAACTTCGTCCATTATTTTTGTTTTAAAAATTGGTCTTCTTTGCCGAGTATATTGTAGACGTCTTCCTCATCGCTGCTGATAAAAAGATCAGCCTCAAGGGTGCTCAATTCGCTATTGTGGTACTTCTTTACAGAATTTTCCTTAGAAGGTTGTTCTGAATTGGGTTCTTCTTCGTCGCTACTAATACTGCCAAAAAGCTCCAATTCAAGATTCTTCATCTCGCTGTTAGATTTCTTGTTGTCCTGCTTTTCTATTAATTTAGCTTCTGGCTTCCTAGAGGAATCTTTGTCTGAATTGCGTTTTGATGAGGATTTATTTGTCCTAGTCTGTTTCTTCTTAGCTGACTGCTGTTCATCTTTATCGGGGGAATTATTTTTCGACTTTTTGCTCTCATTCATCATTGTCGAGTGTGTACGCTTGCGTGATTGTAGTTCTCGGGCAGCTTTTATCTCGTTATCAAAGTCAATATTGCGTGTTTGCTGTTTATGATCTGATTGTATAACCGATGATGGCGGTGTCGACAAAGTGGCGTTTATTTGTTTTTCAATATTTTGTTCACCAGGATATATGAACTTTTTTGAGGATAGAATTGTTTCCTTTTCGGGAGTTTTATTCCAATGTGTCAAAAATTCGTCCATTTCTGCACAATATTGAGATAAAAATTCCTGTGACTTAGCACTTGCATCTTTCTTTTGGGGGGAATGCATGCAAACGTTAGCGAAACCGCCTACGCCGCATCTCAGCACAGCTGAGCTATCATTGTTCTGACTGCTCTGACTTTCCGGATGTTGTTGTTCTGGTTTTGTGTCAATTACCGTACCACTATTTTGGACATTATTTAACCGAGAAAGCGATGCAGATCCGTCATGCTTAATATCCTTTTCAATTCTTAAATTTTGATCATTCTTCTGCTTTTTCAATTCAGCTGGTATGCCGCTTTCACTCTCTTGAGCTGATAACAAAAGTGGCCATAATTCAGACACAAATTTCTGTGCTTTGCCACCTCTTAGGAATCCAGCAATTCTGATCTCTAATTTCTGTCGACAAAGCATTTTATCCTGTTTTAATTTATTGTGCACGAACTCCACTGCCGCATTATCTTCTCTCTGCAAAATATCCGTGATTTTCTTGCTTATCCACGGTTTCAACATGTCCAATTTTACTTTGGATATGTCGATACGTCCCTGTGCTTTAAGTTTGGAACTCAACGTTTTATAAGCTGCAAGTGATTGTTTTCCGCCATTCAACAGGTTAATGCGTCGTTGTGGTTTAAGGGTGGAACCACAAGTGTTGGGTGGTACTAGTGGTTGCTTTTGTTCTGCTTGTGTGCTACAGATTGATATTGACTTGTCCAGTTTATGTACACGATTTTCAATGTTGACGGAATTTTTATTGTTTTCCTTATCTGACTGTTGTTTCTTTGTGATTAAAGTGCTGGCGGTTAAATCTTCCTTTTGTTCAACTTTTCTGTTACCTTCCGTACCACTATTTCGGCTATAGGTTAACCGAGAAAGCGATGCAGATTCATCGTGTTTTTCGCCGTGCTTAGTGTCCAACCGCCCCTGTGGTTTAAGGGTGGAACTGAAAATGGTAGGAGGTACCAATGGTTCTTTGCCGCAATTCACCATGTTGTCTTGTTTTCGGGATCGAGATTGAGATCCTTCGGCGTCTTTTCGAAATTTACTTTGGAAAACTTGTTTCAAAATTTTAGTTTTTGTAGGTTCAACATCTTTAGTTTGGATTACTTTCTTTATAATTTCATCTTTTTTCGGTTCCACTGTATTATTTGATATGGCTGCCGAACTCTCCTCAGCTGCTAACAAAATATGCCATAATTCACATATGAATTGTTTTACCAGAGGACCATTTAGAAATTCAGTCATATGGATATGCGTCTTCATCGGGCAGATAAATTGTTCCAATTTTAATTCGTTGTAAACAAATTTTTCAATTTGAAAAACGTCGTAGATTTTCGAATTAATTTGTGCCTTTAACGCATCCAATTTCACTTTCGACATGTCTATGCATTTGTCGAGTAATTCGTCAAATTTCAATTGCTTCGATGCTTCCATTTTTTCTTAAAGTTTTCCGCTGATAAATGTTGTGTGTTGTCTACCGAGACTAAATTGTGATTGAACTTATTGTGGAAGGTTCACGCCTTTTATAGGTGGAAACCATTTTGGAAATTTGTGATTTCGATACAAACAGGTACCGCATTCAACGTATTGAGTGAACAAATAGGTTAACTGCACCTGATCTTTTAACAACCCTTTTATGTATGCATTTTCATTTACAACTTGCGATTTCTATAATAATCCCTAATGGGTTGTTGTTGTAATCGTTTCATTACCCTTATTAGACCAGATCTTTTGATTCGGTTATTTCTTCGTAATGTAGTTTTAAGTGTTAACCTTTTCGGTTAAAAAAACTCGCTACGTATGGTAAAGTCATAAATGCTTTGTAAGTTTTATGTGTAAACCATTAGATTAATATTTATTGAGCAAAGTTCTATAGTCCTATGAACTATTGTACTGCTGCAAAGCTGGAGAAACCGAATAAAAATTATTTTTTAATGCGAATTTAATCGTAACTCTTTTCCTGTTACATCGCGTGTTTATTATTAAGCTTAATGACAAGATATTTATCAGAACAATATACATACGTCATGTTTCGATACACAAATGCAAAAAATAATGAAGAATTCTGGCTATCTGCACTCTGCAGGCACCTTTACTGGCACAGCGAACTGAGTGTTTTCTGCAGCATGATTTGTGCATTTCTAAAAATTTTTCCACAAAATTAAGACTACCAGATGAGACTTTTGTAGTCGCCGTAGTCTAGCAGGTGGTGTGTTCGCTTATTAGACGTAAAAGCCAGGGTCCGTATCCCAGGTCAGACATCAAAAAAGAAATATGAAAAAAAAAATATTTCTTCGGCGACTACCTCTCAGCAGATTTCTGGCAAAAACTCTGAGAGTAAATAAACCTGCCATGAAAAAGTTTCTCACAAATCTGTCGTTCGGAGTCGACGTTAAACTGTAGGTCCCGCCACTCAAGTATAAAATTAAGGCACACAACTTGAGTGGTGTGAGAAGCTAGGCCGTAATCCTGACTGAAGGGTTGTAATGGCCAATTATGTATGTATGTATGTATGTAGATGAGACTTTTAAAGGAAATTTAAATTTTGCATGATTTATCTATGTGGACAAATCAATTCACCTTTTTTATATAAAATATAACCTACTGACTGCTCTGTTCAAGTTTTTCCGGACAAAATATAAAATTAAACCAAAACGAGCTAAAAGATGTTCATACTAAATATTTTCTCTCTCTCTCAAGAAGAGGGCTGTCAAACTACATATAAAAAAAGGAGTGAATCGAACTTTAAAGAAAAATAAATAAAAATTAAAAAATCTATTTTATGACCAACTTAGACTGATGAAATGTTATTAACTCTCGTCGTATCAAATGCCCAGTTTTGTTCGAGAAGTCAGTTTTTCTTGTTATTTTAAAATAGCACCTAGGACCTGGTTTTAAATGAAAATATTACGTGGCTTCATTACTTAGAGACTTAGAGATCCCTAAAATAAAATTTAAATCAGCATTAACTGAGGACATGTCTGTTTTTTTAGCCAGCTCCACAATTAATATTACTGTAATACATTAATGGTCGAGAATATATGGGCTTTAAAAGATTTATTCTACGAAATGGCTACAAATTTACTTGAATTTCTGCTAGTCAATCCACTTTTTAATTTGAAGATCATGTGTATGTATAATTAATCAGGATTACGATCCAACTTCACACACCACTTATGTTGTGAGTGTTAATTTTATACATGAGTGGCGCGACCAATTCTTTAAAGTCGACTCCGTACAACAAATTTTTGTGAAATTTTTCACGGCAATTTTATTCACTCTCAGAGTTTTTGCCAGAAAGCGACTAAGAGAAATATTTATTTATTAATTATAATACAATTAAAAATTATATATAATTATTATTACGAGCAAAGTAACTTAGACCATTTGCTCGGTGTAGTGTAACAGACCAGAGCCGCTGGTGGGAAACGAACCCACGACCCTCACGATAATAGTCTAGAACACTACCCACTAGACTACCAGGGCGCCCTAAGAGAAATATATTTCTACCGCAGGCATATTGATTGCTAAAGACAGAATTGATTAATTGATTCACTAAGATATCGATCGTTTTGATTATGATACGAAGTGTAAAACCGCATTTGTCAATAATCTACCAGTTTATGTGGACAGCGGGATATCCCGGGACAACTACTTGAGTTCGACAAGGAAACGCTTTGCATGCTAACGAGACACTGCGCTATTGGTCGTCTCACCGACAATCTCGATCTGTCCCACCAGGATTACTGTAGAAGCTGTGGTGATGTGGCGGGAACGGAATATGTACAACGGCTTTTGGATGATAGAATGTGTGAAGACAAGTATAAACTCTTGAGCTCTGCCGTTATATCAGATTATATTTTACATAACCCAAGTAAGAATTTTTCTGAAACAAAATTCTTTTTAACAAAAACGGTTTTTTTACCTTTTCACACAAAATAATTAGGTTAGGTTAGGTTAGAGGACGTGTACTTGTCAACTGTGACAAGTACAGTACCCGGAGGTCGAATTGACCCATTGTACAAACGTCCTAGCTTCTCACACCACTCGTGGTGTGTGCGTGGCAATTTTTACTTTCAGAGTTTTTGCCAGAAATCTGCTGAGAGGAAGTCGCCGAAGAAATATTTTCATATTTTCGTTTTGATGTCTGACCTGGGATTCGAACTCGGGCCTTTCGTCTAATAAGCCGACACACTAGCTACTAGACCACGGCGACTTTACAAAATAATTAATTACCCAAAAAAAAAAGTTGAATCTATTCTCACAAACCAAAGTTTTTTTGAAAAGGGAAGAGGCTTTAGAATGGTATACATAAACATACATGTGCATGCTTCAACCTTATATGCTATGAGATTTGAACGGGTAAACTGATTTTTTCTTATATTTTCAAGCTTAGCTATACTTAATTGCAAAATGTAATTAAATTTTGATACTATGAATGGACAAACTTGAAAAAAATATGAGAAAAATAAATATTTTCCAAGTTTACCTCATGAAACCTCATAGAATATTAAGCCGAATAATATATCTGTGGCCAAATGATAATGGCTTATGTTGACATAAGTGTTTTTCATTTTATTACATATTCCTATATGTAACCTTTATGTGGACCTTTATGTGGCTATCGAAGGCTGCCTTATAGTCGACAAAAAGATGGTGTGTGTCGACTTTTTTTGTGGGTCTTTTCCAGCATTTGGAGTAGTGTGAACATCTGGTCGATGGTGGACTTGCCAGGTCTGAAGCCGCACTGATAAGATCCAATCAGTACTTTGACGAGTGGCTACAGTCGTTCACACAATACGTCTGTAAGAACCTTTTATGCGATATGGAGAAGAATTATACCCCTGTAATTGGCGCATATCATAGGGTCTCCCTTTTTCAGGACAGGACAGCGGACACTGAGGTTCCAATCGTTGGGCATACTTTCCTCTAGCCATATTTTGTAGATAAGCTGGTGCATGCGCACTACCAACTCCGGTCTTAAGCAATTCAGCGAGGAGGCTATCAGAACATGCCGCTTTATTGTTTTTAAGACGTATAATCGTATAAACCTTGACCTCTTCATTGCTAGGCGGCGGAATCTCCACACCGTCACCGCCGAAGAATATTTCAAATAAACCTTCCCTTCCCCTTATCCCAGTAATTAAATTAAAGCATTGAATACATTTTTTATTTTCATTTTATTTTAATTATTTATGTGATTTCCTTAAAATACATTCAAAAAATATTACAAATAAGGAATTAAGAATTAAATTGAAAAAGACAGTAATAAAACTTTATTATAATATTGTTACGAAAATGGAAATGGTGTTAAAATAATAAACAAAAGCTCCAAAAACAAAACAACCGACTTTATCATGTATAAAGTGATAAACAAAAGCTCCAAAAACAACATAAGGCAGTTGTTTACATGATCAACGACAAAGTAAACAAGCAACAATAACATCAGGTATAAAAAGAAAAGGGACAAAGTAAACAAACAACAACAACGCTACAAGGGTAAGTGTAAACGGGATCCACTAACAACAATAAGGGAAGCGAGTTGTTTACGTTTTTAGATTTTTCCCGAAGGCAGTCATTCTCTGCCAAGGGCATTCATTAGAGTCTAATAAAATTCAATAGAGTCTAATGATTAGACTGATGATCCAGCGATATAAAAGGCAACACAAAGCGAGCAACGTTGAGTGAGTTATAGTTCAGTCAGTCTTGTGTGAAGACACGGTTGCGTTCGAAGTAAGCAGTTGTTAGTGTTTACGCGAGCAGAAAGTTTGTTGCTTACAAAAAAGGGTTGTAAACAGAAAAGTGATAATTCAATCAGACACGTTGCGTTGCGTGTGAAGAGAATCGTAGTTCGAAGTTCTAACGAACGCGTGTACCAAAGAGAAGAATAACAATTTAAAGGAAATTGTTATTGTGTGAATAAATTTCAACACAGGGTGCACACAGATTTAATTAATTAATTTACTTTTATTTCATTTGCAATCTACGAATTCATATTTTTAACATTTTTAAAGGGTAAAAACGTAACAATATAAATTTAAACTTAGAAAACTACTCATATATTTCATCAATATTTAATAGAAATTAAAAACATTGTCATGATATTTAATTTAAAATTTACGCAAATTGATTACAAATAATTTTTCTAAATTACAAATTCTTTTTTTTCAGAGAATATACTCTTCGTGAACTTCGTCCATTATTTTTGTTTTAAAAAATTGGTCTTCTTTGCCGAGTATATTGTAGACGTCTTCCTCATCGCTGCTGATAAAAAGATCAGCCTCAAGGGTGCTCAATTCGCTATTGTGGTACTTCTTTACAGAATTTTCCTTAGAAGGTTGTTCTGAATTGGGTTCTTCTTCGTCGCTACTAATACTGCCAAAAAGCTCCAATTCAAGATTCTTCATCTCGCTGTTAGATTTCTTGTTGTCCTGCTTTTCTATTAATTTAGCTTCTGGCTTCCTAGAGGAATCTTTGTCTGAATTGCGTTTTGATGAGGATTTATTTGTCCTAGTCTGTTTCTTCTTAGCTGACTGCTGTTCATCTTTATCGGGGGAATTATTTTTCGACTTTTTGCTCTCATTCATCATTGTCGAGTGTGTACGCTTGCGTGATTGTAGTTCTCGGGCAGCTTTTATCTCGTTATCAAAGTCAATATTGCGTGTTTGCTGTTTATGATCTGATTGTATAACCGATGATGGCGGTGTCGACAAAGTGGCGTTTATTTGTTTTTCAATATTTTGTTCACCAGGATATATGAACTTTTTTGAGGATAGAATTGTTTCCTTTTCGGGAGTTTTATTCCAATGTGTCAAAAATTCGTCCATTTCTGCACAATATTGAGATAAAAATTCCTGTGACTTAGCACTTGCATCTTTCTTTTGGGGGGAATGCATGCAAACGTTAGCGAAACCGCCTACGCCGCATCTCAGCACAGCTGAGCTATCATTGTTCTGACTGCTCTGACTTTCCGGATGTTGTTGTTCTGGTTTTGTGTCAATTACCGTACCACTATTTTGGACATTATTTAACCGAGAAAGCGATGCAGATCCGTCATGCTTAATATCCTTTTCAATTCTTAAATTTTGATCATTCTTCTGCTTTTTCAATTCAGCTGGTATGCCGCTTTCACTCTCTTGAGCTGATAACAAAAGTGGCCATAATTCAGACACAAATTTCTGTGCTTTGCCACCTCTTAGGAATCCAGCAATTCTGATCTCTAATTTCTGTCGACAAAGCGTTTTATCCTGTTTTAATTTATTGTGCACGAACTCCACTGCCGCATTATCTTCTCTCTGCAAAATATCCGTGATTTTCTTGCTTATCCACGGTTTCAACATGTCCAATTTTACTTTGGATATGTCGATACGTCCCTGTGCTTTAAGTTTGGAACTCAACGTTTTATAAGCTGCAAGTGATTGTTTTCCGCCATTCAACAGGTTAATGCGTCGTTGTGGTTTAAGGGTGGAACCACAAGTGTTGGGTGGTACTAGTGGTTGCTTTTGTTCTGCTTGTGTGCTACAGATTGATATTGACTTGTCCAGTTTATGTACACGATTTTCAATGTTGACGGAATTTTTATTGTTTTCCTTATCTGACTGTTGTTTCTTTGTGATTAAAGTGCTGGCGGTTAAATCTTCCTTTTGTTCAACTTTTCTGTTACCTTCCGTACCACTATTTCGGCTATAGGTTAACCGAGAAAGCGATGCAGATTCATCGTGTTTTTCGCCGTGCTTAGTGTCCAACCGCCCCTGTGGTTTAAGGGTGGAACTGAAAATGGTAGGAGGTACCAATGGTTCTTTGCCGCAATTCACCATGTTGTCTTGTTTTCGGGATCGAGATTGAGATCCTTCGGCGTCTTTTCGAAATTTACTTTGGAAAACTTGTTTCAAAATTTTAGTTTTTGTAGGTTCAACATCTTTAGTTTGGATTACTTTCTTTATAATTTCATCTTTTTTCGGTTCCACTGTATTATTTGATATGGCTGCCGAACTCTCCTCAGCTGCTAACAAAATATGCCATAATTCACATATGAATTGTTTTACCAGAGGACCATTTAGAAATTCAGTCATATGGATATGCGTCTTCATCGGGCAGATAAATTGTTCCAATTTTAATTCGTTGTAAACAAATTTTTCAATTTGAAAAACGTCGTAGATTTTCGAATTAATTTGTGCCTTTAACGCATCCAATTTCACTTTCGACATGTCTATGCATTTGTCGAGTAATTCGTCAAATTTCAATTGCTTTGATGCTTCCATTTTTTCTTAAAGTTTTCCGCTGATAAATGTTGTGTGTTGTCTACCGAGACTAAATTGTGATTGAACTTATTGTGGAAGGTTCACGCCTTTTATAGGTGGAAACCATTTTGGAAATTTGTGATTTCGATACAAACAGGTACCGCATTCAACGTATTGAGTGAACAAATAGGTTAACTGCTACCTGATCTTTTAACAACCCTTTTATGTATGCAGGTAAAGACCTGCCCTTTAATTTCAACCAATGGCTCTTGTTTTCCTTCTTAGTACTCGAAAAACATTTTCATTTACAACTTGCGATTTCTATAATAATCCCTAATGGGTTGTTGTTGTAATCGTTTCATTACCCTTATTAGACCAGATCTTTTGATTCGGTTATTTCTTCGTAATGTAGTTTAAGTGTTAACCTTTTCGGTTAAAAAAACTCGCTACGTATGGTAAAGTCATAAATGCTTTGTAAGTTTTATGTGTAAACCATTAGATTAATATTTATTGAGCAAAGTTCTATAGTCCTATGAACTATTGTACTGCTGCAAAGCTGGAGAAACCGAATAAAAATTATTTTTTAATGCGAATTTAATCGTAACTCTTTTCCTGTTACATCGCGTGTTTATTATTAAGCTTAATGACAAGATATTTATCAGAACAATATACATACGTCATGTTTCGATACACAAATGCAAAAAATAATGAAGAATTCTGGCTATCTGCACTCTGCAGGCACCTTTACTAGCACAGCGAACTGAGTGTTTTCTGCAGCATGATTTGTGCATTTCTAAAAATTTTTCCACAAAATTAAGACTACCAGATGAGACTTTTGTAGTCGCCGTAGTCTAGCAGGTGGTGTGTTCGCTTATTAGACGTAAAAGCCAGGGTCCGTATCCCAGGTCAGACATCAAAAAAGAAATATGAAAAATAAATATTTCTTCGGCGACTACCTCTCAGCAGATTTCTGGCAAAAACTCTGAGAGTAAATAAACCTGCCATGAAAAAGTTTCTCACAAATCTGTCGTTCGGAGTCGACGTTAAACTGTAGGTCCCGCCACTCAAGTATAAAATTAAGGCACACAACTTGAGTGGTGTGAGAAGCTAGGCCGTAATCCTGACTGAAGGGTTGTAATGGCCAATTATGTATGTATGTATGTATGTAGATGAGACTTTTAAAGGAAATTTAAATTTTGCATGATTTATCTATGTGGACAAATCAATTCACCTTTTTTATATAAAATATAACCTACTGACTGCTCTGTTCAAGTTTTTCCGGACAAAATATAAAATTAAACCAAAACGAGCTAAAAGATGTTCATACTAAATATTTTCTCTCTCTCTCAAGAAGAGGGCTGTCAAACTACATATAAAAAAAGGAGTGAATCGAACTTTAAAGAAAAATAAATAAAAATTAAAAAATCTATTTTATGACCAACTTAGACTGATGAAATGTTATTAACTCTCGTCGTATCAAATGCCCAGTTTTGTTCGAGAAGTCAGTTTTTCTTGTTATTTTAAAATAGCACCTAGGACCTGGTTTTAAATGAAAATATTACGTGGCTTCATTACTTAGAGACTTAGAGATCCCTAAAATAAAATTTAAATCAGCATTAACTGAGGACATGTCTGTTTTTTTAGCCAGCTCCACAATTAATATTACTGTAATACATTAATGGTCGAGAATATATGGGCTTTAAAAGATTTATTCTACGAAATGGCTACAAATTTACTTGAATTTCTGCTAGTCAATCCACTTTTTAATTTGAAGATCATGTGTATGTATAATTAATCAGGATTACGATCCAACTTCACACACCACTTATGTTGTGAGTGTTAATTTTATACATGAGTGGCGCGGCCAATTCTTTAAAGTCGACTCCGTACAACAAATTTTTGTGAAATTTTTCACGGCAATTTTATTCACTCTCAGAGTTTTTGCCAGAAAGCGACTAAGAGAAATATTTATTTATTAATTATAATACAATTAAAAATTATATAATTATTATTACGAGCAAAGTAACTTAGACCATTTGCTCGGTGTAGTGTAACAGACCAGAGCCGCTGGTGGGAAACGAACCCACGACCCTCACGATAATAGTCTAGAACACTACCCACTAGACTACCAGGGCGCCCTAAGAGAAATATATTTCTACCGCAGGCATATTGATTGCTAAAGACAGAATTGATTAATTGATTCACTAAGATATCGATCGTTTTGATTATGATACGAAGTGTAAAACCGCATTTGTCAATAATCTACCAGTTTATGTGGACAGCGGGATATCCCGGGACAACTACTTGAGTTCGGCAAGGAAACGCTTTGCATGCTAACGAGACACTGCGCTATTGGTCGTCTCACCGACAATCTCGATCTGTCCCACCAGGATTACTGTAGAAGCTGTGGTGATGTGGCGGGAACGGAATATGTACAACGGCTTTTGGATGATAGAATGTGTGAAGACAAGTATAAACTCTTGAGCTCTGCCGTTATATCAGATTATATTTTACATAACCCAAGTAAGAATTTTTCTGAAACAAAATTCTTTTTAACAAAAACGGTTTTTTTACCTTTTCACACAAAATAATTAGGTTAGGTTAGGTTAGAGGACGTGTACTTGTCAACTGTGACAAGTACAGTACCCGGAGGTCGAATTGACCCATTGTACAAACGTCCTAGCTTCTCACACCACTCGTGGTGTGTGCGTGGCAATTTTTACTTTCAGAGTTTTTGCCAGAAATCTGCTGAGAGGAAGTCGCCGAAGAAATATTTTCATGTTTTCGTTTTGATGTCTGACCTGGGATTCGAACTCGGGCCTTTCGTCTAATAAGCCGACACACTAGCTACTAGACCACGGCGACTTTACAAAATAATTAATTACCCAAAAAAAAAAGTTGAATCTATTCTCACAAACCAAAGTTTTTTTGAAAAGGGAAGAGGCTTTAGAATGGTATACATAAACATACATGTGCATGCTTCAACCTTATATGCTATGAGATTTGAACGGGTAAACTGATTTTTTCTTATATTTTCAAGCTTAGCTATACTTAATTGCAAAATGTAATTAAATTTTGATACTATGAATGGACAAACTTGAAAAAAATATGAGAAAAATAAATATTTTCCAAGTTTACCTCATGAAACCTCATAGAATATTAAGCCGAATAATATATCTGTGGCCAAATGATAATGGCTTATGTTGACATAAGTGTTTTTCATTTTATTACATATTCCTATATGTAACCTTTATGTGGACCTTTATGTGGCTATCGAAGGCTGCCTTATAGTCGACAAAAAGATGGTGTGTGTCGACTTTTTTTGTGGGTCTTTTCCAGCATTTGGAGTAGTGTGAACATCTGGTCGATGGTGGACTTGCCAGGTCTGAAGCCGCACTGATAAGATCCAATCAGTACTTTGACGAGTGGCTACAGTCGTTCACACAATACGTCTGTAAGAACCTTTTATGCGATATGGAGAAGAATTATACCCCTGTAATTGGCGCATATCATAGGGTCTCCCTTTTTCAGGACAGGACAGCGGACACTGAGGTTCCAATCGTTGGGCATACTTTCCTCTAGCCATATTTTGTAGATAAGCTGGTGCATGCGCACTACCAACTCCGGTCTTAAGCAATTCAGCGAGGAGGCTATCAGAACATGCCGCTTTATTGTTTTTAAGACGTATAATCGCAACTTTGACCTCTTCATTGCTAGGCGGCGGAATCTCCACACCGTCACCGCCGAAGAATATTTCAAATAAACCTTCCCTTCCCCTTATCCCAGTAATTAAATTAAAGCATTGAATACATTTTTTATTTTCATTTTATTTTAATTATTTATGTGATTTCCTTAAAATACATTCAAAAAATATTACAAATAAGGAATTAAGAATTAAATTGAAAAAGACAGTAATAAAACTTTATTATAATATTGTTACGAAAATGGAAATGGTGTTAAAATAATAAACAAAAGCTCCAAAAACAAAACAACCGACTTGATCATGTATAAAGTGATAAACAAAAGCTCCAAAAACAACATAAGGCAGTTGTTTACATGATCAACGACAAAGTAGACAAGCAACAATAACATCAGGTATAAAAAGAAAAGGGACAAAGTAAACAAACAACAACAACGCTACAAGGGTAAGTGTAAACGGGATCCACTAACAACAATAAGGGAAGCGAGTTGTTTACGTTTTTAGATTTTTCCCGAAGGCAGTCATTCTCTGCCAAGGGCATTCATTAGAGTCTAATAAAATTCAATAGAGTCTAATGATTAGACTGATGATCCAGCGATATAAAAGGCAACACAAAGCGAGCAACGTTGAGTGAGTTATAGTTCAGTCAGTCTTGTGTGAAGACACGGTTGCGTTCGAAGTAAGCAGTTGTTAGTGTTTACGCGAGCAGAAAGTTTGTTGCTTACAAAAAAGGGTTGTAAACAGAAAAGTGATAATTCAATCAGACACGTTGCGTTGCGTGTGAAGAGAATCGTAGTTCGAAGTTCTAACGAACGAGTGTACCAAAGAGAAGAATAACAATTTAAAGGAAATTGTTATTGTGTGAATAAATTTCAACACAGGGTGCACACAGATTTAATTAATTAATTTACTTTTATTTCATTTGCAATCTACGAATTCATATTTTTAACATTTTTAAAGGGTAAAAACGTAACAATATAAATTTAAACTTAGAAAACTACTCATATATTTCATCAATATTTAATAGAAATTAAAAACATTGTCATGATATTTAATTTAAAATTTACGCAAATTGATTACAAATAATTTTTCTAAATTACAAATTCTTTTTTTTCAGAGAATATACTCTTCGTGAACTTCGTCCATTATTTTTGTTTTAAAAATTGGTCTTCTTTGCCGAGTATATTGTAGACGTCTTCCTCATCGCTGCTGATAAAAAGATCAGCCTCAAGGGTGCTCAATTCGCTATTGTGGTACTTCTTTACAGAATTAGAAGGTTGTTCTGAATTGGGTTCTTCTTCGTCGCTACTAATACTGCCAAAAAGCTCCAATTCAAGATTCTTCATCTCGCTGTTAGATTTCTTGTTGTCCTGCTTTTCTATTAATTTAGCTTCTGGCTTCCTAGAGGAATCTTTGTCTGAATTGCGTTTTGATGAGGATTTATTTGTCCTAGTCTGTTTCTTCTTAGCTGACTGCTGTTCATCTTTATCGGGGGAATTATTTTTCGACTTTTTGCTCTCATTCATCATTGTCGAGTGTGTACGCTTGCGTGATTGTAGTTCTCGGGCAGCTTTTATCTCGTTATCAAAGTCAATATTGCGTGTTTGCTCTTTATGATCTGATTGTATAACCGATGATGGCGGTGTCGACAAAGTGGCGTTTATTTGTTTTTCAATATTTTGTTCACCAGGATATATGAACTTTTTTGAGGATAGAATTGTTTCCTTTTCGGGAGTTTTATTCCAATGTGTCAAAAATTCGTCCATTTCTGCACAATATTGAGATAAAAATTCCTGTGACTTAGCACTTGCATCTTTCTTTTGGGGGGAATGCATGCAAACGTTAGCGAAACCGCCTACGCCGCATCTCAGCACAGCTGAGCTATCATTGTTCTGACTGCTCTGACTTTCCGGATGTTGTTGTTCTGGTTTTGTGTCAATTACCGTACCACTATTTTGGACATTATTTAACCGAGAAAGCGATGCAGATCCGTCATGCTTAATATCCTTTTCAATTCTTAAATTTTGATCATTCTTCTGCTTTTTCAATTCAGCTGGTATGCCGCTTTCACTCTCTTGAGCTGATAACAAAAGTGGCCATAATTCAGACACAAATTTCTGTGCTTTGCCACCTCTTAGGAATCCAGCAATTCTGATCTCTAATTTCTGTCGACAAAGCATTTTATCCTGTTTTAATTTATTGTGCACGAACTCCACTGCCGCATTATCTTCTCTCTGCAAAATATCCGTGATTTTCTTGCTTATCCACGGTTTCAACATGTCCAATTTTACTTTGGATATGTCGATACGTCCCTGTGCTTTAAGTTTGGAACTCAACGTTTTATAAGCTGCAAGTGATTGTTTTCCGCCATTCAACAGGTTAATGCGTCGTTGTGGTTTAAGGGTGGAACCACAAGTGTTGGGTGGTACTAGTGGTTGCTTTTGTTCTGCTTGTGTGCTACAGATTGATATTGACTTGTCCAGTTTATGTACACGATTTTCAATGTTGACGGAATTTTTATTGTTTTCCTTATCTGACTGTTGTTTCTTTGTGATTAAAGTGCTGGCGGTTAAATCTTGCTTTTGTTCAACTTTTCTGTTACCTTCCGTACCACTATTTCGGCTATAGGTTAACCGAGAAAGCGATGCAGATTCATCGTGTTTTTCGCCGTGCTTAGTGTCCAACCGCCCCTGTGGTTTAAGGGTGGAACTGAAAATGATAGGAGGTACCAATGGTTCTTTGCCGCAATTCACCATGTTGTCTTGTTTTCGGGATCGAGATTGAGATCCTTCGGCGTCTTTTCGAAATTTACTTTGGAATACTTGTTTCAAAATTTTAGTTTTTGTAGGTTCAACATCTTTAGTTTGGATTACTTTCTTTATAATTTCATCTTTTTTCGGTTCCACTGTATTATTTGATATGGCTGCCGAACTCTCCTCAGCTGCTAACAAAATATGCCATAATTCACATATGAATTGTTTTACCAGAGGACCATTTAGAAATTCAGTCATATGGATATGCGTCTTCATCGGGCAGATAAATTGTTCCAATTTTAATTCGTTGTAAACAAATTTTTCAATTTGAAAAACGTCGTAGATTTTCGAATTAATTTGTGCCTTTAACGCATCCAATTTCACTTTCGACATGTCTATGCATTTGTCGAGTAATTCGTCAAATTTCAATTGCTTTGATGCTTCCATTTTTTCTTAAAGTTTTCCGCTGATAAATGTTGTGTGTTGTCTACCGAGACTAAATTGTGATTGAACTTATTGTGGAAGGTTCACGCCTTTTATAGGTGGAAACCATTTTGGAAATTTGTGATTTCGATACAAACAGGTACCGCATTCAACGTATTGAGTGAACAAATAGGTTACTGCTACCTGATCTTTTAACAACCCTTTTATGTATGCAGGTAAAGACCTGCCCTTTAATTTCAACCAATGGCTCTTGTTTTCCTTCTTAGTACTCGAAAAACATTTTCATTTACAACTTGCGATTTCTATAATAATCCCTAATGGGTTGTTGTTGTAATCCTTTCATTACCCTTATTAGACCAGATCTTTTGATTCGGTTATTTCTTCGTAATGTAGTTTTAAGTGTTAACCTTTTCGGTTAAAAAAACTCGCTACGTATGGTAAAGTCATAAATGCTTTGTAAGTTTTATGTGTAAACCATTAGATTAATATTTATTGAGCAAAGTTCTATAGTCCTATGAACTATTGTACTGCTGCAAAGCTGGAGAAACCGAATAAAAATTATTTTTTAATGCGAATTTAATCGTAACTCTTTTCCTGTTACATCGCGTGTTTATTATTAAGCTTAATGACAAGATATTTATCAGAACAATATACATACGTCATGTTTCGATACACAAATGCAAAAAATAATGAAGAATTCTGGCTATCTGCACTCTGCAGGCACCTTTACTGGCACAGCGAACTGAGTGTTTTCTGCAGCATGATTTGTGCATTTCTAAAAATTTTTCCACAAAATTAAGACTACCAGATGAGACTTTTGTAGTCGCCGTAGTCTAGCAGGTGGTGTGTTCGCTTATTAGACGTAAAAGCCAGGGTCCGTATCCCAGGTCAGACATCAAAAAAGAAATATGAAAAAAAAAATATTTCTTCGGCGACTACCTCTCAGCAGATTTCTGGCAAAAACTCTGAGAGTAAATAAACCTGCCATGAAAAAGTTTCTCACAAATCTGTCGTTCGGAGTCGACGTTAAACTGTAGGTCCCGCCACTCAAGTATAAAATTAAGGCACACAACTTGAGTGGTGTGAGAAGCTAGGCCGTAATCCTGACTGAAGGGTTGTAATGGCCAATTATGTATGTATGTATGTATGTAGATGAGACTTTTAAAGGAAATTTAAATTTTGCATGATTTATCTATGTGGACAAATCAATTCACCTTTTTTATATAAAATATAACCTACTGACTGCTCTGTTCAAGTTTTTCCGGACAAAATATAAAATTAAACCAAAACGAGCTAAAAGATGTTCATACTAAATATTTTCTCTCTCTCTCAAGAAGAGGGCTGTCAAACTACATATAAAAAAAGGAGTGAATCGAACTTTAAAGAAAAATAAATAAAAATTAAAAAATCTATTTTATGACCAACTTAGACTGATGAAATGTTATTAACTCTCGTCGTATCAAATGCCCAGTTTTGTTCGAGAAGTCAGTTTTTCTTGTTATTTTAAAATAGCACCTAGGACCTGGTTTTAAATGAAAATATTACGTGGCTTCATTATGCAGACTTAGAGATCCCTAAAATAAAATTTAAATCAGCATTAACTGAGGACATGTCTGGTTTTTTAGCCAGCTCCACAATTAATATCACTGTAATACATTAATGGTCGAGAATCTATGGGCTTTAAAAGATTTATTCTACGAAATGGCTACAAATTTACTTGAATTTCTGCTAGTCAATCCACTTTTTAATTTGAAGATCATGTGTATGTATAATTAATCAGGATTACGATCCAACTTCACACACCACTTATGTTGTGAGTGTTAATTTTATACATGAGTGGCGCGACCAATTCTTTAAAGTCGACTCCGTACAACAAATTTTTGTGAAATTTTTCACGGCAATTTTATTCACTCTCAGAGTTTTTGCCAGAAAGCGACTAAGAGAAATATTTATTTATTAATTATAATACAATTAAAAATTATATATAATTATTATTACGAGCAAAGTAACTTAGACCATTTGCTCGGTGTAGTGTAACAGACCAGAGCCGCTGGTGGGAAACGAACCCACGACCCTCACGATAATAGTCTAGAACACTACCCACTAGACTACCAGGGCGCCCTAAGAGAAATATATTTCTACCGCAGGCATATTGATTGCTAAAGACAGAATTGATTAATTGATTCACTAAGATATCGATCGTTTTGATTATGATACGAAGTGTAAAACCGCATTTGTCAATAATCTACCAGTTTATGTGGACAGCGGGATATCCCGGGACAACTACTTGAGTTCGGCAAGGAAACGCTTTGCATGCTAACGAGACACTGCGCTATTGGTCGTCTCACCGACAATCTCGATCTGTCCCACCAGGATTACTGTAGAAGCTGTGGTGATGTGGCGGGAACGGAATATGTACAACGGCTTTTGGATGATAGAATGTGTGAAGACAAGTATAAACTCTTGAGCTCTGCCGTTATATCAGATTATATTTTACATAACCCAAGTAAGAATTTTTCTGAAACAAAATTCTTTTTAACAAAAACGGTTTTTTTACCTTTTTACACAAAATAATTAGGTTAGGTTAGGTTAGAGGACGTGTACTTGTCAACTGTGACAAGTACAGTACCCGGAGGTCGAATTGACCCATTGTACAAACGTCCTAGCTTCTCACACCACTCGTGGTGTGTGCGTGGCAATTTTTACTTTCAGAGTTTTTGCCAGAAATCTGCTGAGAGGAAGTCGCCGAGGAAATATTTTCATGTTTTCGTTTTGATGTCTGACCTGGGATTCGAACTCGGGCCTTTCGTCTAATAAGCCGACACACTAGCTACTAGACCACGGCGACTTTACAAAATAATTAATTACCCAAAAAAAAAAAGTTGAATCTATTCTCACAAACCAAAGTTTTTTTGAAAAGGGAAGAGGCTTTAGAATGGTATACATAAACATACATGTGCATGCTTCAACCTTATATGCTATGAGATTTGAACGGGTAAACTGATTTTTTCTTATATTTTCAAGCTTAGCTATACTTAATTGCAAAATGTAATTAAATTTTGATACTATGAATGGACAAACTTGAAAAAAATAGGAGAAAAATAAATATTTTCCAAGTTTACCTCATGAAACCTCATAGAATATTAAGCCGAATAATATATCTGTGGCCAAATGATAATGGCTTATGTTGACATAAGTGTTTTTCATTTTATTACATATTCCTATATGTACCCAGCTAAATTTTATGTATAAAATGTCGTTATTAATAAAACTATGCGCATTTATATTTTACAAACACAATTACCAAACACAATTTATTTCAGACAAATCCGTTAAAATCTCTAAACACGAAATTTCGACTTAAGCTATTATTATTTAATGCCACAGATGTATATGCAGACCGTTTTAAAAGTCCATTCCTTCCTTTTCTAAGAATGTTTTAATTTTGGAATTAAATCGTGGGAGCTTTCCTGGTTGCTTTTTTAACTTTTTTTTTGGTTTACATACATACATACATACATAATTGGCCATTACAACCCTTCGTCAGGATTACGGCCTAGCTTCTCAACACCACTCATGTTGTGTGCGTTAATTTTATACATGAGTGGCGGGACCTACAGTTTAAAGTCGACTCCGAACGACAGATTTTTTGAGAAGCTTTTCATGGCAATTTTTAGTCTCAGAGTTTTTGCCAGAAATCTGCTGAGAGGAAGTCGCCGAAGAAATACTTTTTGTGTTTTGTTTTTGATGTCTGGCCTGGGATTCGAACTCGGGCCTTTCGTCTAATAAGCCAACACACTACCTACTAGACCACGGTTGGTTTATTTCGCTTAAAGACACGTTTTTTTAAGAAAGTGGTGCAGAATTTTGTGCACTTTCAGCTCATGTAAAAAAATATTTGGTACTCAAGAATTTCATTTTCCAATTAATTCCCATTTTAGGCATAAAAAACCCCAATGTGCATCGGATCAGAAATGTTTGTATAATTGATAAATTTTTGTGATAAGATCAAAAAAACATTTTTTGTGAAATAGAACAAGTTTGGAGGGTTCGAGAAATATAAGAAAAATATTTCAGAGCTTTACATGACCTACACTATGTCGTTGGTTGGGTAGATTTAATTTTTTTTATTTAATTGTTTTCTATCGATACTAGACCCAGCGAAGTCCATTTAAACAAACAATTTTTAGTTGTGGGTGCAAGAATTACCTCTTTAATTGAAATGAAAGCATTGAATACATTTTTAATTTACTTACTTACTTAATTGGCCATAACAACCCGTTTAACGGATTTCGGTCTGCCGCAACACATCCTTCCAGGCGCCTCTGCTTCTTGCGCACCTACGCCAGTTGGTCACACCAATCGATGACAGGGCTTCCTCGATTTGGTGCTTCCAATGGATACAAGGTTCCCGCATCAAATACTCGTCTCGCCGGAGTATCCTAATCCATTCGAACGACATGGCCGAGCCAGCGCAGCTGCTGGATTTTAATACGCTGTACAACGTCAATGTCGTTGAAGAGCTCATACAGTCACTGTTAAATCGGATACGGAAATCATCGCCTACACGCACTGGAACGAAGATCTTACGTAGGACTTTTCTCACGAACACTCTAAAGGCCGCTACGTCAGTTCTTAACAGGGTCCGTGCCTCTGCGCCATAAAGAAGCACGGGTAGAACGAATGTCTTATAGAGTGTTCGTTTTGTCGCACGAGAGAGGTCTCTGCTACTCAATTGCCTATTGAGACCATAGTAGCACCTGTTGGCCAGAGTGATCCTATGCTTGATCTCCAGACTGACATCATTTTTGGTGGTAACGGCAGCCCAAGATAAATAAATTCCTTGACTGTTTCAAAAGTATAGTTATCGGCCGTAATCTGAGAATCATTACGCCGCACGTCTCTACATGTCGATAACATATACTTTGTTTTGTCCTCATTTACTGCCATACCCATCTTGGTAGACTCCCGTTCTATTGCACTAAATGCAGCAGTAACATCTCGCTTGGTACGCCCTATGTTGTCGATGTCGTCAGCGTACGCAAACAACTGGACACTTTTTTGAAAAATAGTGCCATTGCGATGCACTCCCAACTTTCGCAAAACACTACCCACGACAAAGTTGAAGAGGTCGCATGATAACGGGTCGCCTTGTCTGAAACCTCGCACGGTACCAAAAGGTTCGGAGAGGTCCTTTCCCACCTTGACGGAGCTCAACGTCATTATGCATACCCTTATTAGCTTCGCAGGTATAACGAGCTCAGACATTGCGGCAAAAACACGATCCTTTATGTGGCTATCGAAGGCTGCCTTATAGTCGACAAAAAGATGGTGTGTGTCGACTTTTTTTGTGGGTCTTTTCCAGCATTTGGAGTAGTGTGAACATCTGGTCGATGGTGGACTTGCCAGGTCTGAAGCCGCACTGATAAGATCCAATCAGTACTTTGACGATTGGCTACAGTCGTTCACACAATACGTCTGTAAGAACCTTTTATGCGATATGGAGAAGAATTATACCCCTGTAATTGGCGCATATCGTAGGGTCCCCCTTTTTTCAGGACAGGACAGCGGACACTGAGGTTCCAATCGTTGGGCATACTTTCCTCTAGCCATATTTTGTAGATAAGCTGGTGCATGCGCACTACCAACTCCGGTCTTAAGCAATTCAGCGAGGAGGCTATCAGAACATGCCGCTTTATTGTTTTTAAGACGTATAATCGCAACTTTGACCTCTTCATTGCTAGGCGGCGGAATCTCCACACCGTCACCGCCGAAGAATATTTCAAATAAACCTTCCCTTCCCCTTATCCCGGTAATTAAATTAAAGCATTGAATACATTTTTTATTTTCATTTTATTTTAATTATTTATGTGATTTCCTTAAAATACATCCAAAAAATATTACAAATAAGGAATTAAGAATTAAATTGAAAAAGACAGTAATAAAACTTTATTATAATATTGTTACGAAAATGGAAATGGTGTTATTAAAATAATAAACAAAAGCTCCAAAAACAAAACAACCGACTTGATCATGTATAAAGTGATAAACAACATAACACAGTACATAAGGCAGTTGTTTACATGATCAACGAAGAAGTACACATATAGCAACAAAAACAATGGGCTTGATCGCGTGATCAAAGAACAAACAAGAATATAACAACAACATCAGTAAACAAGGGGACAAAGTAAACAAGCAACAATAACATCAGGTATAAAAAGAAAAGGGACAAAGTAAACAAACAACAACAACGCTACAAGGGTAAGTGTAAACGGGATCCACTAACAACAATAAGGGAAGCGAGTTGTTTACGTTTTTAGATTTTTCCCGAAGGCAGTCATTCTCTGCCAAGGGCATTCATTAGAGTCTAATAAAATTCAATAGAGTCTAATGATTAGACTGATTATCCAGCGATATAAAAGGCAACACAAAGCGAGCAACGTTGAGTGAGTTATATTCAGTTAGTCTTGTGTGAAGACACGGTTGCGTTCGAAGTAAGCAGTTGTTAGTGTTTACGCGAGCAGAAAGTTTGTTGCTTACAAAAAAGGGTTGTAAACAGAAGAGTGATAATTCAATCAGACACGTTGCGTTGCGTGTGAAGAGAATCGTAGTTCGAAGTTCTAACGAACGAGTGTACCAAAGAGAACAACTAAGGGAATTGTTGTTGTGTACGAGAAGAATAACAATTTAAAGGAAATTGTTATTGTGTGAATAAATTTCAACACAGGGTGCACACAGATTTGCGCAGCCAATAAAGAATTGATTTTGAAATTAAACACTAATTTACTTTTATTTCATTTGCAATCTACGAACTCATATTTTTAACATTTTTAAAGGCTAAAAACGTAACAATATAAATTTAAACTTAGAAAACTACTCATATATTTCATCAATATTTAATAGAAATTAAAAACATTGTCATGATATTTAATTTAAAATTTACGCAAATTGATTACAAATAATTTTTCTAAATTACAAATTCTTTTTTTTTTCAGAGAATATACTCTTCGTGAACTTCGTCCATTATTTTTGTTTTAAAAATTGGTCTTCTTTGCCGAGTATATTGTAGACGTCTTCCTCATCGCTGCTGATAAAAAGATCAGCCTCAAGGGTGCTCAATTCGCTATTGTGGTACTTCTTTACAGAATTTTCCTCAGAAGGTTGTTCTGAATTGGGTTCTTCTTCGTCGCTACTAATACTGCCAAAAAGCTCCAATTCAAGATTCTTCATCTCGCTGTTAGATTTCTTGTTGTCCTGCTTTTCTATTAATTTAGCTTCTGGCTTCCTAGAGGAATCTTTGTCTGAATTGCGTTTTGATGAGGATTTATTTGTCCTAGTCTGTTTCTTCTTAGCTGACTGCTGTTCATCTTTATCGGGGGAATTATTTTTCGACTTTTTGCTCTCATTCATCATTGTCGAGTGTGTACGCTTGCGTGATTGTAGTTCTCGGGCAGCTTTTATCTCGTTATCAAAGTCAATATTGCGTGTTTGCTGTTTATGATCTGATTGTATAACCGATGATGGCGGTGTCGACAAAGTGGCGTTTATTTGTTTCTCAATATTTTGTTCACCAGGATATATGAACTTTTTTGAGGATAGAATTGTTTCCTTTTCGGGAGTTTTATTCCAATGTGTCAAAAATTCGTCCATTTCTGCACAATATTGAGATAAAAATTCCTGTGACTTAGCACTTGCATCTTTCTTTTGGGGGGAATGCATGCAAACGTTAGCGAAACAGCCTACGCCGCATCTCAGCACAGCTGAGCTATCATTGTTCTGACTGCTCTGACTTTCCGGATGTTGTTGTTCTGGTTTTGTGTCTATTACCGTACCACTATTTTGGACATTATTTAACCGAGAAAGCGATGCAGATCCGTCATGCTTAATATCCTTTTCAATTCTTAAATTTTGATCATTCTTCTGCTTTTTCAATTCAGCTGGTATGCCGCTTTCACTCTCTTGAGCTGATAACAAAAGTGGCCATAATTCAGACACAAATTTCTGTGCTTTGCCACCTCTTAGGAATCCAGCAATTCTGATCTCTAATTTCTGTCGACAAAGCATTTTATCCTGTTTTAATTTATTGTGCACGAACTCCACTGCCGCATTATCTTCTCTCTGCAAAATATCCGTGATTTTCTTGCTTATCCACGGTTTCAACATGTCCAATTTTACTTTGGATATGTCGATACGTCCCTGTGCTTTAAGTTTGGAACTCAACGTTTTATAAGCTGCAAGTGATTGTTTTCCGCCATTCAACAGGTTAATGCGTCGTTGTGGTTTAAGGGTGGAACCACAAGTGTTGGGTGGTACTAGTGGTTGCTTTTGTTCTGCTTGTGTGCTACAGATTGATATTGACTTGTCCAGTTTATGTACACGATTTTCAATGTTGACGGAATTTTTATTGTTTTCCTTATCTGACTGTTGTTTCTTTGTGATTAAAGTGCTGGCGGTTAAATCTTGCTTTTGTTCAACTTTTCTGTTACCTTCCGTACCACTATTTCGGCTATAGGTTAACCGAGAAAGCGATGCAGATTCATCGTGTTTTTCGCCGTGCTTAGTGTCCAACCGCCCCTGTGGTTTAAGGGTGGAACTGAAAATGGTCGGAGGTACCAATGGTTCTTTGCCGCAATTCACCATGTTGTCTTGTTTTCGGGATCGAGATTGAGATCCTTCGGCGTCTTTTCGAAATTTACTTTGGAAAACTTGTTTCAAAATTTTAGTTTTTGTAGGTTCAACATCTTTAGTTTGGATTACTTTCTTTATAATTTCATCTTTTTTCGGTTCCACTGTATTATTTGATATGGCTGTCGAACTGTCTTCAGCCGCTAACAAAATATGCCATAATTCACATATGAATTGTTTTACCAGAGGACCATTTAGAAATTCAGTCATATGGATATGCGTCTTCATCGGGCAGATAAATTGTTCCAATTTTAATTCGTTGTAAACAAATTTTTCAATTTGAAAAACGTCGTAGATTTTCGAATTAATTTGTGCCTTTAACGCATCCAATTTCACTTTCGACATGTCTATGCATTTGTCGAGTAATTCGTCAAATTTCAATTGCTTTGATGTTTCCATTTTTTCTTAAAGTTTTCCGCTGATAAATGTTGTGTGTTGTCTACCGAGACTAAATTGTGATTGAACTTATTGTGGAAGGTTCACGCCTTTTATAGGTGGAAACCATTTTGGAAATTTGTGATTTCGATACAAACAGGTACCGCATTCAACGTACTGAGTGAACAAATAGGTTAACTGCTACCTGATCTTTTAACAACTTTTTTATGTATGCAGGTAACGACCTGCCCTTTAATTTCAACCAATGGCTCTTGTTTTCCTTCTTAGTATTCGAAAACATTTTCATTTACAACTTGCGATTTCTATAATAATCCCTAATGGGCTGTTGTTGTAATCCTTTCATTACCCTTATTAGATCAGATCTTTTGATTCGGTTATTTCTTCGTAATGTAGTTTTAAGTGTTAACCTTTTCGGTTAAAAAAACTCGCTACGTATGGTAAAGTCATAAATGCTTTGTAAGTTTTATGTGTAAACCATTAGATTAATATTTATTGAGCAAAGTTCTATAGTCCTATGAACTATTGTACTGCTGCAAAGCTGGAGAAACCGAATAAAAATTATTTTTTAATGCGAATTTAATCGTAACTCTTTTCCTGTTACATCGCGTGTTTATTATTAAGCTTAATGACAAGATATTTATCAGAACAATATACATACGTCATGTTTCGATACACAAATGCAAAAAATAATGAAGAATTCTGGCTATCTGCACTCTGCAGGCACCTTTACTGGCACAGCGAACTGAGTGTTTTCTGCAGCATGATTTGTGCATTTCTAAAAATTTTTCCACAAAATTAAGACTACCAGATGAGACTTTTGTAGTCGCCGTAGTCTAGCAGGTGGTGTGTTCGCTTATTAGACGTAAAAGCCAGGGTCCGTATCCCAGGTCAGACATCAAAAAAGAAATATGAAAAAAAAAAAATATTTCTTCGGCGACTACCTCTCAGCAGATTTCTGGCAAAAACTCTGAGAGTAAATAAACCTGCCATGAAAAAGTTTCTCACAAATCTGTCGTTCGGAGTCGACGTTAAACTGTAGGTCCCGCCACTAAAGTATAAAATTAAGGCACACAACTTGAGTGGTGTGAGAAGCTAGGCCGTAATCCTGACTGAAGGGTTGTAATGGCCAATTATGTATGTATGTATGTATGTAGATGAGACTTTTAAAGGAAATTTAAATTTTGCATGATTTATCTATGTGGACAAATCAATTCACCTTTTTTATATAAAATATAACCTACTGACTGCTCTGTTCAAGTTTTTCCGGACAAAATATAAAATTTAACCAAAACGAGCTAAAAGATGTTCATACTAAATATTTTCTCTCTCTCTCAAGAAGAGGGCTGTCAAACTACATATAAAAAAGGAGCGAATCGAACTTTAAAGAAAAATAAATAAAAATTAAAAAATCTATTTTATGACCAACTTAGACTGATGAAATGTTATTAACTCTCGTCGTATCAAATGCCCAGTTTTGTTCGAGAAGTCAGTTTTTCTTGTTATTTTAAAATAGCACCTAGGACCTGGTTTTAAATGAAAATATTACGTGGCTTCATTACTTAGAGACTTAGAGATCCCTAAAATAAAATTTAAATCAGCATTAACTGAGGACATGTCTGTTTTTTTAGCCAGCTCCACAATTAATATTACTGTAATACATTAATGGTCGAGAATATATGGGCTTTAAAAGATTTATTCTACGAAATGGCTACAAATTTACTTGAATTTCTGCTAGTCAATCCACTTTTTAATTTGAAGATCATGTGTATGTATAATTAATCAGGATTACGATCCAACTTCACACACCACTTATGTTGTGAGTGTTAATTTTATACATGAGTGGCGCGGCCAATTCTTTAAAGTCGACTCCGTACAACAAATTTTTGTGAAATTTTTCACGGCAATTTTATTCACTCTCAGAGTTTTTGCCAGAAAGCGACTAAGAGAAATATTTATTTATTAATTATAATACAATTAAAAATTATATAATTATTATTACGAGCAAAGTAACTTAGACCATTTGCTCGGTGTAGTGTAACAGACCAGAGCCGCTGGTGGGAAACGAACCCACGACCCTCACGATAATAGTCTAGAACACTACCCACTAGACTACCAGGGCGCCCTAAGAGAAATATATTTCTACCGCAGGCATATTGATTGCTAAAGACAGAATTGATTAATTGATTCACTAAGATATCGATCGTTTTGATTATGATACGAAGTGTAAAACCGCATTTGTCAATAATCTACCAGTTTATGTGGACAGCGGGATATCCCGGGACAACTACTTGAGTTCGACAAGGAAACGCTTTGCATGCTAACGAGACACTGCGCTATTGGTCGTCTCACCGACAATCTCGATCTGTCCCACCAGGATTACTGTAGAAGCTGTGGTGATGTGGGGGGAACGGATAATGAACAACAGCTTTTGGATGATAGAATGTGTGAAGACAAGTATAAACTCTTGAGCTCTGCCGTTATATCAGATTATATTTTACATAACACAAGTAAGAATTTTTCTGAAACAAAATTCTTTTTAACAAAAACGGTTTTTTTACCTTTTCACACAAAATAATTAGGTTAGGTTAGGTTAGAGGACGTGTACTTGTCAACTGTGACAAGTACAGTACCCGGAGGTCGAATTGACCCATTGTACAAACGTCCTAGCTTCTCACACCACTCGTGGTGTGTGCGTGGCAATTTTTACTTTCAGAGTTTTTGCCAGAAATCTGCTGAGAGGAAGTCGCCGAAGAAATATTTTCATATTTTCGTTTTGATGTCTGACCTGGGATTCGAACTCGGGCCTTTCGTCTAATAAGCCGACACACTAGCTACTAGACCACGGCGACTTTACAAAATAATTAATTACCAAAAAAAAAAAGTTGAATCTATTCTCACAAACCAAAGTTTTTTTGAAAAGGGAAGAGGCTTTAGAATGGTATACATAAACATACATGTGCATGCTTCAACCTTATATGCTATGAGATTTGAACGGGTAAACTGATTTTTTCTTATATTTTCAAGCTTAGCTATACTTAATTGCAAAATGTAATTAAATTTTGATACTATGAATGGACAAACTTGAAAAAAATATGAGAAAAATAAATATTTTCCAAGTTTACCTCATGAAACCTCATAGAATATTAAGCCGAATAATATATCTGTGGCCAAATGATAATGGCTTATGTTGACATAAGTGTTTTTCATTTTATTACATATTCCTATATGTACCCAGCTAAATTTTATGTATAAAATGTCGTTATTAATAAAACTATGCGCATTTATATTTTACAAACACAATTACCAAACACAATTTATTTCAGACAAATCCGTTAAAATCTCTAAACACGAAATTTCGACTTAAGCTATTATTATTTAATGCCACAGATGTATATGCAGACCATTTTAAAAGTCCATTCCTTCCTTTTCTAAGAATGTTTTAATTTTGGAATTAAATCGTGGGAGCTTTCCTGGATCGAGAAATATAAGAAAAATATTTCAGAGCTTTACATGACCTACACTATGTCGTTGGTTGGGTAGATTTAATTTTTTTTATTTAATTGTTTTCTATCGATACTAGACCCAGCGAAGTCCATTTAAACAAACAATTTTTAGTTGTGGGTGCAAGAATTACCTCTTTAATTGAAATGAAAGCATTGAATACATTTTTAATTTACTTACTTACTTAATTGGCCATAACAACCCGTTTAACGGATTTCGGTCTGCCGCAACACATCCTTCCAGGCGCCTCTGCTTCTTGCGCACCTACGCCAGTTGGTCACACCAATCGATGACAGGGCTTCCTCGATTTGGTGCTTCCAATGGATACAAGGTTCCCGCATCAAATACTCGTCTCGCCGGAGTATCCTAATCTATTCGAACGACATGGCTGAGCCAGCGCAGCCGCTGGATTTTAATACGCTGTACAACGTCAATGTCGTTGAAGAGCTCATACAGTCACTGTTGAATCGGATACGGAAATCATCGCCAACACGCACTGGAACGAAGATCTTACGTAGGACTTTTCTCACGAACACTCTAAAGGCCGCTGCATCAGTTCTTAACAGGGTCCATGCCTCTGCGCCATAAAGAAGCACGGGTAGGACGAGTGTCTTATAGAGTGTTCGTTTTGTCGCACGAGAGAGGTCTCTGCTACTCAATTGCCTATTGAGACCATAGTAGCACCTGTTGGCCAGAGTGATCCTATGCTTGATCTCCAGACTGACATCATTTTTGGTGGTAACGGCAGCCCAAGATAAATAAATTCCTTGACTGTTTCAAAAGTATAGTTATCGGCCGTAATCTGAGAATCATTACGCCGCACGTCTCTACATGTCGATAACATATACTTTGTTTTGTCCTCATTTACTGCCATACCCATCTTGGTAGACTCCCGTTCTATTGCACTAAATGCAGCAGTAACATCTCGCTTGGTACGCCCTATGTTGTCGATGTCGTCAGTGTACGCAAACAACTGGACACTTTTTTGAAAAATAGTGCCATTGCCATGCACTCCCGACTTTCGCAGAACACTACCCACGACAAAGTTGAAGAGGTCGCATGATAACGGGTCGCCTTGTCTGAAACCTCGCACGGTACCAAAAGGTTCGGAGAGGTCCTTCCCCACCTTGACGGAGCTCAACGTCATTATGCATACCCTTATTAGCTTCGCAGGTATAACGAGCTCAAACATTGCGGCAAAAACACGATCCTTTATGTGGCTATCGAAGGCTGCCTTATAGTCGACAAAAACATGGTGTGTGTCGACTTTTTTTGTGGGTCTTTTCCAGCATTTGGAGTAGTGTGAACATCTGGTCGATGGTGGACTTGCCAGGTCTGAAGCCGCACTGATAAGATCCAATCAGTACTTTGACGAGTGGCTACAGTCGTTCACACAATACGTCTGAAAGAACCTTTTATGCGATGTGGAGAAGAATTATACCCCTGTAATTGGCGCATATCGTAGGGTCTCCCTTTTTCAGGACAGGACAGCGGACACTGAGGTTCCAATCGTTGGGCATACTTTCATCTAGCCATATTTTGTAGATAAGCTGGTGCATGCGCACTACCAACTCCGGTCTTAAACTCCTCGCTGAATTGTTGGCTATCAGAACTTATTGTTTTTAAGACGTATAATCGCAACTTTGACCTCTTCATTGCTAGGCGGCGGAATCTCCACACCGTCACCGCCGAAGAATATTTCAAATAAACCTTCCCTTCCCCTTATCCCGGTAATTAAATTAAAGCATTGAATACATTTTTTATTTTCATTTTATTTTAATTATTTATGTGATTTCCTTAAAATACATCCAAAAAATATTACAAATAAGGAATTAAGAATTAAATTGAAAAAGACAGTAATAAAACTTTATTATAATATTGTTACGAAAATGGAAATGGTGTTATTAAAATAATAAACAAAAGCTCCAAAAAGAAAAAACAACCGACTTGATCATGTATAAAGTGATAAACAAAAGCTCCAAAAACAACATAAGGCAGTTGTTTACATGATCAACGAAGAAGTAAACATATAGCAACAAAAACAATGGGCTTGATCGCGTGATCAAAGAACAAACAAGAATATAACAACAACATCAGTAAACAAGGGGACAAAGTAAACAAGCAACAATAACATCATTATTAATAAAATAATAAACAAAAGCTCCAAAAACAAAACAACCGACTTGATCATGTATAAAGTGATAAACAACATAACACAGTACATAAGGCAGTTGTTTACATGATCAACGAAGAAGTACACATATAGCAACAAAAACAATGGGCTTGATCGCGTGATCAAAGAACAAACAAGAATATAACAACAACATCAGTAAACAAGGGGACAAAGTAAACAAGCAACAATAACATCAGGTATAAAAAGAAAAGGGACAAAGTAAACAAACAACAACAACGCTACAAGGGTAAGTGTAAACGGGATCCACTAACAACAATAAGGGAAGCGAGTTGTTTACGTTTTTAGATTTTTCCCGAAGGCAGTCATTCTCTGCCAAGGGCATTCATTAGAGTCTAATAAAATTCAATAGAGTCTAATGATTAGACTGATGATCCAGCGATATAAAAGGCAACACAAAGCGAGCAACGTTGAGTGAGTTATAGTTCAGTCAGTCTTGTGTGAAGACACGGTTGCGTTCGAAGTAAGCAGTTGTTAGTGGTTACGCGAGCAGAAAGTTTGTTGCTTACAAAAAAGGGTTGTAAACAGAAGAGTGATAATTCAATCAGACACGTTGCGTTGCGTGTGAAGAGAATCGTAGTTCGAAGTTCTAACGAACGAGTGTACCAAAGAGAAGAATAACAATTTAAAGGAAATTGTTATTGTGTGAATAAATTTCAACACAGGGTGCACACAGATTTGCGCAGCCAATAAAGAATTGATTTTGAAATTAAACACTAATTTACTTTTATTTCATTTGCAATCTACGAACTCATATTTTTAACATTTTTAAAGGGTAAAAACGTAACAATATAAATTTAAACTTAGAAAACTACTCATATATTTCATCAATATTTAATAGAAATTAAAAACATTGTCATGATATTTAATTTAAAATTTACGCAAATTGAATACAAATAATTTTTCTAAATTACAAATTCTTTTTTTTTCAGAGAATATACTCTTCGTGAACTTCGTCCATTATTTTTGTTTTAAAAATTGGTCTTCTTTGCCGAGTATATTGTAGACGTCTTCCTCATCGCTGCTGATAAAAAGATCAGCCTCAAGGGTGCTCAATTCGCTATTGTGGTACTTTTTTACAGAATTTTCCTTAGAAGGTTGTTCTGAATTGGGTTCTTCTTCGTCGCTACTAATACTGCCAAAAAGCTCCAATTCAAGATTCTTCATCTCGCTGTTAGATTTCTTGTTGTCCTGCTTTTCTATTAATTTAGCTTCTGGCTTCCTAGAGGAATCTTTGTCTGAATTGCGTTTTGATGAGGATTTATTTGTCCTAGTCTGTTTCTTCTTAGCTGACTGCTGTTCATCTTTATCGGGGGAATTATTTTTCGACTTTTTGCTCTCATTCATCATTGTCGAGTGTGTACGCTTGCGTGATTGTAGTTCTCGGGCAGCTTTTATCTCGTTATCAAAGTCAATATTGCGTGTTTGCTGTTTATGATCTGATTGTATAACCGATGATGGCGGTGTCGACAAAGTGGCGTTTATTTGTTTCTCAATATTTTGTTCACCAGGATATATGAACTTTTTTGAGGATAGAATTGTTTCCTTTTCGGGAGTTTTATTCCAATGTGTCAAAAATTCGTCCATTTCTGCACAATATTGAGATAAAAATTCCTGTGACTTAGCACTTGCATCTTTCTTTTGGGGGGAATGCATGCAAACGTTAGCGAAACCGCCTACGCCGCATCTCAGCACAGCTGAGCTATCATTGTTCTGACTGCTCTGACTTTCCGGATGTTGTTGTTCTGGTTTTGTGTCAATTACCGTACCACTATTTTGGACATTATTTAACCGAGAAAGCGATGCAGATCCGTCATGCTTAATATCCTTTTCAATTCTTAAATTTTTATCATTCTTCTGCTTTTTCAATTCAGCTGGTATGCCGCTTTCACTCTCTTGAGCTGATAACAAAAGTGGCCATAATTCAGACACAAATTTCTGTGCTTTGCCACCTCTTAGGAATCCAGCAATTCTGATCTCTAATTTCTGTCGACAAAGCATTTTATCCTGTTTTAATTTATTGTGCACGAACTCCACTGCCGCATTATCTTCTCTCTGCAAAATATCCGTGATTTTCTTGCTTATCCACGGTTTCAACATGTCCAATTTTACTTTGGATATGTCGATACGTCCCTGTGCTTTAAGTTTGGAACTCAACGTTTTATAAGCTGCAAGTGATTGTTTTCCGCCATTCAACAGGTTAATGCGTCGTTGTGGTTTAAGGGTGGAACCACAAGTGTTGGGTGGTACTAGTGGTTGCTTTTGTTCTGCTTGTGTGCTACAGATTGATATTGACTTGTCCAGTTTATGTACACGATTTTCAATGTTGACGGAATTTTTATTGTTTTCCTTATCTGACTGTTGTTTCTTTGTGATTAAAGTGCTGGCGGTTAAATCTTGCTTTTGTTCAACTTTTCTGTTACCTTCCGTACCACTATTTCGGCTATAGGTTAACCGAGAAAGCGATGCAGATTCATCGTGTTTTTCGCCGTGCTTAGTGGCCAACCGCCCCTGTGGTTTAAGAGTGGAACTGAAAGTGGTAGGAGGTACCAATGGTTCTTTGCCGCAATTCACCATGTTGTCTTGTTTTCGGGATCGAGATTGAGATCCTTCGGCGTCTTTTCGAAATTTACTTTGGAATACTTGTTTCAAAATTTTAGTTTTTGTAGGTTCAACATCTTTAGTTTGGATTACTTTCTTTATAATTTCATCTTTTTTCGGTTCCACTGTATTATTTGATATGGCTGCCGAAATCTCCTCAGCTGCTAACAAAATATGCCATAATTCACATATGAATTGTTTTACCAGAGGACCATTTAGAAATTCAGTCATATGGATATGCGTCTTCATCGGGCAGATAAATTGTTCCAATTTTAATTCGTTGTAAACAAATTTTTCAATTTGAAAAACGTCGTAGATTTTCGAATTAATTTGTGCCTTTAACGCATCCAATTTCACTTTCGACATGTCTATGCATTTGTCGAGTAATTCGTCAAATTTCAATTGCTTTGATGTTTCCATTTTTTCTTAAAGTTTTCCGCTGATAAATGTTGTGTGTTGTCTACCGAGACTAAATTGTGATTGAACTTATTGTGGAAGGTTCACGCCTTTTATAGGTGGAAACCATTTTGGAAATTTGTGATTTCGATACAAACTGGTACCGCATTCAACGTACTGAGTGAACAAATAGGTTAACTGCTACCTGATCTTTTGACAACCCTTTTATGTATGCAGGTAAAGACCTGCCCTTTAATTTCAACCAATGGCTCTTGTTTTCCTTCTTAGTATTCGAAAACATTTTCATTTACAACTTGCGATTTCTATAATAATCCCTAATGGGCTGTTGTTGTAATCCTTTCATTACCCTTATTAGATCAGATCTTTTGATTCGGTTATTTCTTCGTAATGTAGTTTTAAGTGTTAACCTTTTCGGTTAAAAAAACTCGCTACGTATGGTAAAGTCATAAATGCTTTGTAAGTTTTATGTGTAAACCATTAGATTAATATTTATTGAGCAAAGTTCTATAGTCCTATGAACTATTGTACTGCTGCAAAGCTGGAGAAACCGAATAAAAATTATTTTTTAATGCGAATTTAATCGTAACTCTTTTCCTGTTACATCGCGTGTTTATTATTAAGCTTAATGACAAGATATTTATCAGAACAATATACATACGTCATGTTTCGATACACAAATGCAAAAAATAATGAAGAATTCTGGCTATCTGCACTCTGCAGGCACCTTTACTGGCACAGCGAACTGAGTGTTTTCTGCAGCATGATTTGTGCATTTCTAAAAATTTTTCCACAAAATTAAGACTACCAGATGAGACTTTTGTAGTCGCCGTAGTCTAGCAGGTGGTGTGTTCGCTTATTAGACGTAAAAGCCAGGGTCCGTATCCCAGGTCAGACATCAAAAAAGAAATATGAAAAAAAAAATATTTCTTCGGCGACTACCTCTCAGCAGATTTCTGGCAAAAACTCTGAGAGTAAATAAACCTGCCATGAAAAAGTTTCTCACAAATCTGTCGTTCGGAGTCGACGTTAAACTGTAGGTCCCGCCACTCAAGTATAAAATTAAGGCACACAACTTGAGTGGTGTGAGAAGCTAGGCCGTAATCCTGACTGAAGGGTTGTAATGGCCAATTATGTATGTATGTATGTATGTAGATGAGACTTTTAAAGGAAATTTAAATTTTGCATGATTTATCTATGTGGACAAATCAATTCACCTTTTTTATATAAAATATAACCTACTGACTGCTCTGTTCAAGTTTTTCCGGACAAAATATAAAATTAAACCAAAACGAGCTAAAAGATGTTCATACTAAATATTTTCTCTCTCTCTCAAGAAGAGGGCTGTCAAACTACATATAAAAAAAGGAGTGAATCGAACTTTAAAGAAAAATAAATAAAAATTAAAAAATCTATTTTATGACCAACTTAGACTGATGAAATGTTATTAACTCTCGTCGTATCAAATGCCCAGTTTTGTTCGAGAAGTCAGTTTTTCTTGTTATTTTAAAATAGCACCTAGGACCTGGTTTTAAATGAAAATATTACGTGGCTTCATTATGCAGACTTAGAGATCCCTAAAATAAAATTTAAATCAGCATTAACTGAGGACATGTCTGGTTTTTTAGCCAGCTCCACAATTAATATCACTGTAATACATTAATGGTCGAGAATCTATGGGCTTTAAAAGATTTATTCTACGAAATGGCTACAAATTTACTTGAATTTCTGCTAGTCAATCCACTTTTTAATTTGAAGATCATGTGTATGTATAATTAATCAGGATTACGATCCAACTTCACACACCACTTATGTTGTGAGTGTTAATTTTATACATGAGTGGCGCGACCAATTCTTTAAAGTCGACTCCGTACAACAAATTTTTGTGAAATTTTTCACGGCAATTTTATTCACTCTGAGAGTTTTTGCCAGAAAGCGACTAAGAGAAATATTTATTTATTAATTATAATACAATTAAAAATTATATATAATTATTATTACGAACAAAGTAACTTAGACCATTTGCTCGGTGTAGTGTAACAGACCAGAGCCGCTGGTGGGAAACGAACCCACGACCCTCACGATAATAGTCTAGAACACTACCCACTAGACTACCAGGGCGCCCTAAGAGAAATATATTTCTACCGCAGGCATATTGATTGCTAAAGACAGAATTGATTAATTGATTCACTAAGATATCGATCGTTTTGATTATGATACGAAGTGTAAAACCGCATTTGTCAATAATCTACCAGTTTATGTGGACAGCGGGATATCCCGGGACAACTACTTGAGTTCGGCAAGGAAACGCTTTGCATGCTAACGAGACACTGCGCTATTGGTCGTCTCACCGACAATCTCGATCTGTCCCACCAGGATTACTGTAGAAGCTGTGGTGATGTGGCGGGAACGGAATATGTACAACGGCTTTTGGATGATAGAATGTGTGAAGACAAGTATAAACTCTTGAGCTCTGCCGTTATATCAGATTATATTTTACATAACCCAAGTAAGAATTTTTCTGAAACAAAATTCTTTTTAACAAAAACGGTTTTTTTACCTTTTCACACAAAATAATTAGGTTAGGTTAGGTTAGAGGACGTGTACTTGTCAACTGTGACAAGTACAGTACCCGGAGGTCGAATTGACCCATTGTACACAAACGTCCTAGCTTCTCACACCACTCGTGGTGTGTGCGTGGCAATTTTTACTTTCAGAGTTTTTGCCAGAAATCTGCTGAGAGGAAGTCGCCGAAGAAATATTTTCATATTTTCGTTTTGATGTCTGACCTGGGATTCGAACTCGGGCCTTTCGTCTAATAAGCCGACACACTAGCTACTAGACCACGGCGACTTTACAAAATAATTAATTACCCAAAAAAAAAGTTGAATCTATTCTCACAAACCAAAGTTTTTTTGAAAAGGGAAGAGGCTTTAGAATGGTATACATAAACATACATGTGCATGCTTCAACCTATATGCTATGAGATTTGAACGGGTAAACTGATTTTTTCTTATATTTTCAAGCTTAGCTATACTTAATTGCAAAATGTAATTAAATTTTGATACTATGAATGGACAAACTTGAAAAAAATATGAGAAAAATAAATATTTTCCAAGTTTACCTCATGAAACCTCATAGAATATTAAGCCGAATAATATATCTGTGGCCAAATGATAATGGCTTATGTTGACATAAGTGTTTTTCATTTTATTACATATTCCTATATGTACCCAGCTAAATTTTATGTATAAAATGTCGTTATTAATAAAACTATGCGCATTTATATTTTACAAACACAATTACCAAACACAATTTATTTCAGACAAATCCGTTAAAATCTCTAAACACGAAATTTCGACTTAAGCTATTATTATTTAATGCCACAGATGTATATGCAGACCGTTTTAAAAGTCCATTCCTTCCTTTTCTAAGAATGTTTTAATTTTGGAATTAAATCGTGGGAGCTTTCCTGGTTGCTTTTTTAACTTTTTTTTTGGTTTATTTCGCTTAAAGACACGTTTTTTTAAGAAAGTGGTGCAGAATTTTGTGCACTTTCAGCTCATGTAAAAAAATATTTGGTACTCAAGAATTTCATTTTCCAATTAATTCCCATTTTAGGCATAAAAAACCCCAATATGCATCGGTTCAGAAATGTTTGTATAATTGATAAATTTTTGTGATAAGATCAAAAAAACAATTTTTGTGAAATAGAACAAGTTTGGAGGGTTCGAGAAATATAAGAAAAATATTTCAGAGCTTTACATGACCTACATTATGTCGTTGGTTGGGTAGATTTAATTTTTTTTATTTAATTGTTTTCTATCGATACTAGACCCAGCGAAGTCCATTTAAACAAACAATTTTTAGTTGTGGGTGCAAGAATTACCTCTTTAATTGAAATGAAAGCATTGAATACATTTTTAATTTACTTACTTACTTAATTGGCCATAACAACCCGTTTAACGGATTTCGGTCTGCCGCAACACATCCTTCCAGGCGCCTCTGCTTCTTGCGCACCTACGCCAGTTGGTCACACCAATCGATCGGCTTCCTCGATTTGGTGCTTCCAATGGATACAAGGTTCCCGCATCAAATACTCGTCTCGCCGGAGTATCCTAATCCATTCGAACGACATGGCCGAGCCAGCGCAGCCGCTGGATTTTAATACGCTGTACAACGTCAATGTCGTTGAAGAGCTCATACAGTCACTGTTAAATCGGATACGGAAATCATCGCCAACACGCACTGGAACGAAGATCTTACGTAGTACTTTTCTCACGAACACTCTAAAGGCCGCTGCATCAGTTCTTAACAGGGTCCATGCCTCTGCGCCATAAAGAAGCACGGGTAGGACGAGTGTCTTATAGAGTGTTCGTTTTGTCGCACGAGAGAGGTCTCTGCTACTCAATTGCCTATTGAGACCATAGTAGCACCTGTTGGCCAGAGTGATCCTATGCTTGATCTCCAGACTGACATCATTTTTGGTGGTAACGGCAGCCCAAGATAAATAAATTCCTTGACTGTTTCAAAAGTATAGTTATCGGCCGTAATCTGAGAATCATTACGCCGCACGTCTCTACATGTCGATAACATATACTTTGTTTTGTCCTCATTTACTGCCATACCCATCTTGGTAGACTCCCGTTCTATTGCACTAAATGCAGCAGTAACATCTCGCTTGGTACGCCCTATGTTGTCGATGTCGTCAGCGTACGCAAACAACTGGACACTTTTTTGAAAAATAGTGCCATTGCGATGCACTCCCAACTTTCGCAAAACACTACCCACGACAAAGTTGAAGAGGTCGCATGATAACGGGTCGCCTTGTCTGAAACCTCGCACGGTACCAAAAGGTTCGGAGAGGTCCTTTCCCACCTTGACGGAGCTCAACGTCATTATGCATACCCTTATTAGCTTCGCAGGTATAACGAGCTCAGACATTGCGGCAAAAACACGATCCTTTATGTGGCTATCGAAGGCTGCCTTATAGTCGACAAAAAGATGCTGTGTGTCGACTTTTTTTGTGGGTCTTTTCCAGCATTTGGAGTAGTGTGAACATCTGGTCGATGGTGGACTTGCCAGGTCTGAAGCCGCACTGATAAGATCCAATCAGTACTTTGACGATTGGCTACAGTCGTTCACACAATACGTCTGTAAGAACCTTTTATGCGATATGGAGAAGAATTATACCCCTGTAATTGGCGCATATCGTAGGGTCCCCCTTTTTTCAGGACAGGACAGCGGACACTGAGGTTCCAATCGTTGGGCATACTTTCCTCTAGCCATATTTTGTAGATAAGCTGGTGCATGCGCACTACCAACTCCGGTCTTAAGCAATTCAGCGAGGAGGCTATCAGAACATGCCGCTTTATTGTTTTTAAGACGTATAATCGCAACTTTGACCTCTTCATTGCTAGGCGGCGGAATCTCCACACCGTCACCGCCGAAGAATATTTCAAATAAACCTTCCCTTCCCTTTATCCCGGTAATTAAATTAAAGCATTGAATACATTTTTTATTTTCATTTTATTTTAATTATTTATGTGATTTCCTTAAAATACATCCAAAAAATATTACAAATAAGGAATTAAGAATTAAATTGAAAAAGACAGTAATAAAACTTTATTATAATATTGTTACGAAAATGGAAATGGTGTTATTAAAATAATAAACAAAAGCTCCAAAAAGAAAAAACAACCGACTTGATCATGTATAAAGTGATAAACAAAAGCTCCAAAAACAACATAAGGCAGTTGTTTACATGATCAACGAAGAAGTACACATATAGCAACAAAAACAATGGGCTTGATCGCGTGATCAAAGAACAAACAAGAATATAACAACAACATCAGTAAACAAGGGGACAAAGTAAACAAGCAACAATAACATCAGGTATAAAAAGAAAAGGGACAAAGTAAACAAACAACAACAACGCTACAAGGGTAAGTGTAAACGGGATCCACTAACAACAATAAGGGAAGCGAGTTGTTTACGTTTTTAGATTTTTCCCGAAGGCAGTCATTCTCTGCCAAGGGCATTCATTAGAGTCTAATAAAATTCAATAGAGTCTAATGATTAGACTGATGATCCAGCGATATAAAAGGCAACACAAAGCGAGCAACGTTGAGTGAGTTATAGTTCAGTCAGTCTTGTGTGAAGACACGGTTGCGTTCGAAGTAAGCAGTTGTTAGTGTTTACGCGAGCAGAAAGTTTGTTGCTTACAAAAAAGGGTTGTAAACAGAAGAGTGATAATTCAATCAGACACGTTGCGTTGCGTGTGAAGAGAATCGTAGTTCGAAGTTCTAACGAACGAGTGTACCAAAGAGAACAACTAAGGGAATTGTTGTTGTGTACGAGAAGAATAACAATTTAAAGGAAATTGTTATTGTGTGAATAAATTTCAACACAGGGTGCACACAGATTTGCGCAGCCAATAAAGAATTGATTTTGAAATTAAACACTAATTTACTTTTATTTCATTTGCAATCTACGAACTCATATTTTTAACATTTTTAAAGGGTAAAAACGTAACAATATAAATTTAAACTTAGAAAACTACTCATATATTTCATCAATATTTAATAGAAATTAAAAACATTGTCATGATATTTAATTTAAAATTTACGCAAATTGATTACAAATAATTTTTCTAAATTACAAATTCTTTTTTTTTCAGAGAATATACTCTTCGTGAACTTCGTCCATTATTTTTGTTTTAAAAATTGGTCTTCTTTGCCGAGTATATTGTAGACGTCTTCCTCATCGCTGCTGATAAAAAGATCAGCCTCAAGGGTGCTCAATTCGCTATTGTGGTACTTCTTTACAGAATTTTCCTTAGAAGGTTGTTCTGAATTGGGTTCTTCTTCGTCGCTACTAATACTGCCAAAAAGCTCCAATTCAAGATTCTTCATCTCGCTGTTAGATTTCTTGTTGTCCTGCTTTTCTATTAATTTAGCTTCTGGCTTCCTAGAGGAATCTTTGTCTGAATTGCGTTTTGATGAGGATTTATTTGTCCTAGTCTGTTTCTTCTTAGCTGACTGCTGTTCATCTTTATCGGGGGAATTATTTTTCGACTTTTTGCTCTCATTCATCATTGTCGAGTGTGTACGCTTGCGTGATTGTAGTTCTCGGGCAGCTTTTATCTCGTTATCAAAGTCAATATTGCGTGTTTGCTGTTTATGATCTGATTGTATAACCGATGATGGCGGTGTCGACAAAGTGGCGTTTATTTGTTTCTCAATATTTTGTTCACCAGGATATATGAACTTTTTTGAGGATAGAATTGTTTCCTTTTCGGGAGTTTTATTCCAATGTGTCAAAAATTCGTCCATTTCTGCACAATATTGAGATAAAAATTCCTGTGACTTAGCACTTGCATCTTTCTTTTGGGGGGAATGCATGCAAACGTTAGCGAAACCGCCTACGCCGCATCTCAGCACAGCTGAGCTATCATTGTTCTGACTGCTCTGACTTTCCGGATGTTGTTGTTCTGGTTTTGTGTCAATTACCGTACCACTATTTTGGACATTATTTAACCGAGAAAGCGATGCAGATCCGTCATGCTTAATATCCTTTTCAATTCTTAAATTTTTATCATTCTTCTGCTTTTTCAATTCAGCTGGTATGCCGCTTTCACTCTCTTGAGCTGATAACAAAAGTGGCCATAATTCAGACACAAATTTCTGTGCTTTGCCACCTCTTAGGAATCCAGCAATTCTGATCTCTAATTTCTGTCGACAAAGCATTTTATCCTGTTTTAATTTATTGTGCACGAACCCCACTGCCGCATTATCTTCTCTCTGCAAAATATCCGTGATTTTCTTGCTTATCCACGGTTTCAACATGTCCAATTTTACTTTGGATATGTCGATACGTCCCTGTGCTTTAAGTTTGGAACTCAACGTTTTATAAGCTGCAAGTGATTGTTTTCCGCCATTTAACAGGTTAATGCGTCGTTGTGGTTTAAGGGTGGAACCACAAGTGTTGGTTGGTACTAGTGGTTGCTTTTGTTCTGCTTGTGTGCTACAGATTGATATTGACTTGTCCAGTTTATGTACACGATTTTCAATGTTGACGGAATTTTTATTGTTTTCCTTATCTGACTGTTGTTTCTTTGTGATTAAAGTGCTGGCGGTTAAATCTTGCTTTTGTTCAACTTTTCTGTTACCTTCCGTACCACTATTTCGGCTATAGGTTAACCGAGTGTCCAACCGCCCCTGTGGTTTAAGGGTGGAACTGAAAGTGGTAGGAGGTACCAATGGTTCTTTGCCGCAATTCACCATGTTGTCTTGTTTTCGGGATCGAGATTGAGATCCTTCGGCGTCTTTTCGAAATTTACTTTGGAATACTTGTTTCAAAATTTTAGTTTTTGTAGGTTCAACATCTTTAGTTTGGATTACTTTCTTTATAATTTCATCTTTTTTCGGTTCCACTGTATTATTTGATATGGCTGCCGAAATCTCCTCAGCTGCTAACAAAATATGCCATAATTCACATATGAATTGTTTTACCAGAGGACCATTTAGAAATTCAGTCATATGGATATGCGTCTTCATCGGGCAGATAAATTGTTCCAATTTTAATTCGTTGTAAACAAATTTTTCAATTTGAAAAACGTCGTAGATTTTCGAATTAATTTGTGCCTTTAACGCATCCAATTTCACTTTCGACATGTCTATGCATTTGTCGAGTAATTCGTCAAATTTCAATTGCTTTGATGTTTCCATTTTTTCTTAAAGTTTTCCGCTGATAAATGTTGTGTGTTGTCTACCGAGACTAAATTGTGATTGAACTTATTGTGGAAGGTTCACGCCTTTTATAGGTGGAAACCATTTTGGAAATTTGTGATTTCGATACAAACTGGTACCGCATTCAACGTACTGAGTGAACAAATAGGTTAACTGCTACCTGATCTTTTGACAACCCTTTTATGTATGCAGGTAACGACCTGCCCTTTAATTTCAACCAATGGCTCTTGTTTTCCTTCTTAGTATTCGAAAACATTTTCATTTACAACTTGCGATTTCTATAATAATCCCTAATGGGCTGTTGTTGTAATCCTTTCATTACCCTTATTAGACCAGATCTTTTGATTCGGTTATTTCTTCGTAATGTAGTTTTAAGTGTTAACCTTTTCGGTTAAAAAAACTCGCTACGTATGGTAAAGTCATAAATGCTTTGTAAGTTTTATGTGTAAACCATTAGATTAATATTTATTGAGCAAAGTTCTATAGTCCTATGAACTATTGTACTGCTGCAAAGCTGGAGAAACCGAATAAAAATTATTTTTTAATGCGAATTTAATCGTAACTCTTTTCCTGTTACATCGCGTGTTTATTATTAAGCTTAATGACAAGATATTTATCAGAACAATATACATACGTCATGTTTCGATACACAAATGCAAAAAATAATGAAGAATTCTGGCTATCTGCACTCTGCAGGCACCTTTACTGGCACAGCGAACTGAGTGTTTTCTGCAGCATGATTTGTGCATTTCTAAAAATTTTTCCACAAAATTAAGACTACCAGATGAGACTTTTGTAGTCGCCGTAGTCTAGCAGGTGGTGTGTTCGCTTATTAGACGTAAAAGCCAGGGTCCGTATCCCAGGTCAGACATCAAAAAAGAAATATGAAAAAAAAAATATTTCTTCGGCGACTACCTCTCAGCAGATTTCTGGCAAAAACTCTGAGAGTAAATAAACCTGCCATGAAAAAGTTTCTCACAAATCTGTCGTTCGGAGTCGACTTTAAACTGTAGGTCCCGCCACTCAAGTATAAAATTAAGGCACACAACTTGAGTGGTGTGAGAAGCTAGGCCGTAATCCTGACTGAAGGGTTGTAATGGCCAATTATGTATGTATGTATGTATGTAGATGAGACTTTTAAAGGAAATTTAAATTTTGCATGATTTATCTATGTGGACAAATCAATTCACCTTTTTTATATAAAATATAACCTACTGACTGCTCTGTTCAAGTTTTTCCGGACAAAATATAAAATTAAACCAAAACGAGCTAAAAGATGTTCATACTAAATATTTTCTCTCTCTCTCAAGAAGAGGGCTGTCAAACTGCATATAAAAAAAGGAGTGAATCGAACTTTAAAGAAAAATAAATAAAAATTAAAAAATCTATTTTATGACCAACTTAGACTGATGAAATGTTATTAACTCTCGTCGTATCAAATGCCCAGTTTTGTTCGAGAAGTCAGTTTTTCTTGTTATTTTAAAATAGCACCTAGGACCTGGTTTTAAATGAAAATATTACGTGGCTTCATTATGCAGACTTAGAGATCCCTAAAATAAAATTTAAATCAGCATTAACTGAGGACATGTCTGGTTTTTTAGCCAGCTCCACAATTAATATCACTGTAATACATTAATGGTCGAGAATCTATGGGCTTTAAAAGATTTATTCTACGAAATGGCTACAAATTTACTTGAATTTCTGCTAGTCAATCCACTTTTTAATTTGAAGATCATGTGTATGTATAATTAATCAGGATTACGATCCAACTTCACACACCACTTATGTTGTGAGTGTTAATTTTATACATGAGTGGCGCGACCAATTCTTTAAAGTCGACTCCGTACAACAAATTTTTGTGAAATTTTTCACGGCAATTTTATTCACTCTGAGAGTTTTTGCCAGAAAGCGACTAAGAGAAATATTTATTTATTAATTATAATACAATTAAAAATTATATATAATTATTATTACGAACAAAGTAACTTAGACCATTTGCTCGGTGTAGTGTAACAGACCAGAGCCGCTGGTGGGAAACGAACCCACGACCCTCACGATAATAGTCTAGAACACTACCCACTAGACTACCAGGGCGCCCTAAGAGAAATATATTTCTACCGCAGGCATATTGATTGCTAAAGACAGAATTGATTAATTGATTCACTAAGATATCGATCGTTTTGATTATGATACGAAGTGTAAAACCGCATTTGTCAATAATCTACCAGTTTATGTGGACAGCGGGATATCCCGGGACAACTACTTGAGTTCGGCAAGGAAACGCTTTGCATGCTAACGAGACACTGCGCTATTGGTCGTCTCACCGACAATCTCGATCTGTCCCACCAGGATTACTGTAGAAGCTGTGGTGATGTGGCGGGAACGGAATATGTACAACGGCTTTTGGATGATAGAATGTGTGAAGACAAGTATAAACTCTTGAGCTCTGCCGTTATATCAGATTATATTTTACATAACCCAAGTAAGAATTTTTCTGAAACAAAATTCTTTTTAACAAAAACGGTTTTTTTACCTTTTCACACAAAATAATTAGGTTAGGTTAGGTTAGAGGACGTGTACTTGTCAACTGTGACAAGTACAGTACCCGGAGGTCGAATTGACCCATTGTACAAACGTCCTAGCTTCTCACACCACTCGTGGTGTGTGCGTGGCAATTTTTACTTTCAGAGTTTTTGCCAGAAATCTGCTGAGAGGAAGTCGCCGAAGAAATATTTTCATATTTTCGTTTTGATGTCTGACCTGGGATTCGAACTCGGGCCTTTCGTCTAATAAGCCGACACACTAGCTACTAGACCACGGCGACTTTACAAAATAATTAATTACCCAAAAAAAAAAGTTGAACCTATTCTCACAAACCAAAGTTTTTTTGAAAAGGGAAGAGGCTTTAGAATGGTATACATAAACATACATGTGCATGCTTCAACCTTATATGCTATGAGATTTGAACGGGTAAACTGATTTTTTCTTATATTTTCAAGCTTAGCTATACTTAATTGCAAAATGTAATTAAATTTTGATACTATGAATGGACAAACTTGAAAAAAATATGAGAAAAATAAATATTTTCCAAGTTTACCTCATGAAACCTCATAGAATATTAAGCCGAATAATATATCTGTGGCCAAATGATAATGGCTTATGTTGACATAAGTGTTTTTCATTTTATTACATATTCCTATATGTACCCAGCTAAATTTTATGTATAAAATGTCGTTATTAATAAAACTATGCGCATTTATATTTTACAAACACAATTACCAAACACAATTTATTTCAGACAAATCCGTTAAAATCTCTAAACACGAAATTTCGACTTAAGCTATTATTATTTAATGCCACAGATGTATATGCAGACCGTTTTAAAAGTCCATTCCTTCCTTTTCTAAGAATGTTTTAATTTTGGAATTAAATCGTGGGAGCTTTCCTGGATCGAGAAATATAAGAAAAATATTTCAGAGCTTTACATGACCTACACTATGTCGTTGGTTGGGTAGATTTAATTTTTTTTATTTAATTGTTTTCTATCGATACTAGACCCAGCGAAGTCCATTTAAACAAAAAATTTTTAGTTGTGGGTGCAAGAATTACCTCTTTAATTGAAATGAAAGCATTGAATACATTTTTAATTTACTTACTTACTTAATTGGCCATAACAACCCGTTTAACGGATTTCGGTCTGCCGCAACACATCCTTCCAGGCGCCTCTGCTTCTTGCGCACCTACGCCAGTTGGTCACACCAATCGATGACAGGGCTTCCTCGATTTGGTGCTTCCAATGGATACAAGGTTCCCGCATCAAATACTCGTCTCGCCGGAGTATCCTAATCCATTCGAACGACATGGCTGAGCCAGCGCAGCCGCTGGATTTTAATACGCTGTACAACGTCAATGTCGTTGAAGAGCTCATACAGTCACTGTTGAATCGGATACGGAAATCATCGCCAACACGCACTGGAACGAAGATCTTACGTAGGACTTTTCTCACGAACACTCTAAAGGCCGCTGCATCAGTTCTTAACAGGGTCCATGCCTCTGCGCCATAAAGAAGCACGGGTAGAGTGTTCGTTTTGTCGCACGAGAGAGGTCTCTGCTACTCAATTGCCTATTGAGACCATAGTAGCACCTGTTGGCCAGAGTGATCCTATGCTTGATCTCCAGACTGACATCATTTTTGGTGGTAACGGCAGCCCAAGATAAATAAATTCCTTGACTGTTTCAAAAGTATAGTTATCGGCCGTAATCTGAGAATCATTACGCCGCACGTCTCTACATGTCGATAACATATACTTTGTTTTGTCCTCATTTACTGCCATACCCATCTTGGTAGACTCCCGTTCTATTGCACTAAATGCAGCAGTAACATCTCGCTTGGTACGCCCTATGTTGTCGATGTCGTCAGTGTACGCAAACAACTGGACACTTTTTTGAAAAATAGTGCCATTGCGATGCACTCCCGACTTTCGCAGAACACTACCCACGACAAAGTTGAAGAGGTCGCATGATAACGGGTCGCCTTGTCTGAAACCTCGCACGGTACCAAAAGGTTCGGAGAGGTCCTTTCCCACCTTGACGGAGCTCAACGTCATTATGCATACCCTTATTAGCTTCGCAGGTATAACGAGCTCAGACATTGCGGCAAAAACACGATCCTTTATGTGGCTATCGAAGGCTGCCTTATAGTCGACAAAAAGATGGTGTGTGTCGACTTTTTTTGTGGGTCTTTTCCAGCATTTGGAGTAGTGTGAACATCTGGTCGATGGTGGACTTGCCAGGTCTGAAGCCGCACTGATAAGATCCAATCAGTACTTTGACGAGTGGCTACAGTCGTTCACACAATACGTCTGAAAGAACCTTTTATGCGATGTGGAGAAGAATTATACCCCTGTAATTGGCGCATATCGTAGGGTCTCCCTTTTTCAGGACAGGACAGCGGACACTGAGGTTCCAATCGTTGGGCATACTTTCATCTAGCCATATTTTGTAGATAAGCTGGTGCATGCGCACTACCAACTCCGGTCTTAAACTCCTCGCTGAATTGTTGGCTATCAGAACTTATTGTTTTTAAGACGTATAATCGCAACTTTGACCTCTTCATTGCTAGGCGGCGGAATCTCCACACCGTCACCGCCGAAGAATATTTCAAATAAACCTTCCCTTCCCCTTATCCCGGTAATTAAATTAAAGCATTGAATACATTTTTTATTTTCATTTTATTTTAATTATTTATGTGATTTCCTTAAAATACATCCAAAAAATATTACAAATAAGGAATTAAGAATTAAATTGAAAAAGACAGTAATAAAACTTTATTATAATATTGTTACGAAAATGGAAATGGTGTTATTAAAATAATAAACAAAAGCTCCAAAAACAAAACAACCGACTTGATCATGTATAAAGTGATAAACAAAAGCTCCAAAAACAACATAAGGCAGTTGTTTACATGATCAACGAAGAAGTAAACATATAGCAACAAAAACAATGGGCTTGATCGCGTGATCAAAGAACAAACAAGAATATAACAACAACATCAGTAAACAAGGGGACAAAGTAAACAAGCAACAATAACATCAGGTATAAAAAGAAAAGGGACAAAGTAAACAAACAACAACAACGCTACAAGGGTAAGTGTAAACGGGATCCACTAACAACAATAAGGGAAGCGAGTTGTTTACGTTTTTAGATTTTTCCCGAAGGCAGTCATTCTCTGCCAAGGGCATTCATTAGAGTCTAATAAAATTCAATAGAGTCTAATGATTAGACTGATGATCCAGCGATATAAAAGGCAACACAAAGCGAGCAACGTTGAGTGAGTTATAGTTCAGTCAGTCTTGTGTGAAGACACGGTTGCGTTCGAAGTAAGCAGTTGTTAGTGTTTACGCGAGCAGAAAGTTTGTTGCTTACAAAAAAGGGTTGTAAACAGAAGAGTGATAATTCAATCAGACACGTTGCGTTGCGTGTGAAGAGAATCGTAGTTCGAAGTTCTAACGAACGAGTGTACCAAAGAGAAGAATAACAATTTAAAGGAAATTGTTATTGTGTGAATAAATTTCAACACAGGGTGCACACAGATTTGCGCAGCCAATAAAGAATTGATTTTGAAATTAAACACTAATTTACTTTTATTTCATTTGCAATCTACGAACTCATATTTTTAACATTTTTAAAGGGTAAAAACGTAACAATATAAATTTAAACTTAGAAAACTACTCATATATTTCATCAATATTTAATAGAAATTAAAAACATTGTCATGATATTTAATTTAAAATTTACGCAAATTGATTACAAATAATTTTTCTAAATTACAAATTCTTTTTTTTTCAGAGAATATACTCTTGTGAACTTCGTCCATTATTTTTGTTTTAAAAATTGGTCTTCTTTGCCGAGTATATTGTAGACGCTGTATATTGTATCGCTGCTGATAAAAAGATCAGCCTCAAGGGTGCTCAATTCGCTATTGTGGTACTTCTTTACAGAATTTTCCTTAGAAGGTTGTTCTGAATTGGGTTCTTCTTCGTCGCTACTAATACTGCCAAAAAGCTCCAATTCAAGATTCTTCATCTCGCTGTTAGATTTCTTGTTGTCCTGCTTTTCTATTAATTTAGCTTCTGGCTTCCTAGAGGAATCTTTGTCTGAATTGCGTTTTGATGAGGATTTATTTGTCCTAGTCTGTTTCTTCTTAGCTGACTGCTGTTCATCTTTATCGGGGGAATTATTTTTCGACTTTTTGCTCTCATTCATCATTGTCGAGTGTGTACGCTTGCGTGATTGTAGTTCTCGGGCAGCTTTTATCTCGTTATCAAAGTCAATATTGCGTGTTTGCTGTTTATGATCTGATTGTATAACCGATGATGGCGGCGTCGACAAAGTGGCGTTTATTTGTTTCTCAATATTTTGTTCACCAGGATATATGAACTTTTTTGAGGATAGAATTGTTTCCTTTTCGGGAGTTTTATTCCAATGTGTCAAAAATTCGTCCATTTCTGCACAATATTGAGATAAAAATTCCTGTGACTTAGCACTTGCATCTTTCTTTTGGGGGGAATGCATGCAAACGTTAGCGAAACCGCCTACGCCGCATCTCAGCACAGCTGAGCTATCATTGTTCTGACTGCTCTGACTTTCCGGATGTTGTTGTTCTGGTTTTGTGTCAATTACCGTACCACTATTTTGGACATTATTTAACCGAGAAAGCGATGCAGATCCGTCATGCTTAATATCCTTTTCAATTCTTAAATTTTTATCATTCTTCTGCTTTTTCAATTCAGCTGGTATGCCGCTTTCACTCTCTTGAGCTGATAACAAAAGTGGCCATAATTCAGACACAAATTTCTGTGCTTTGCCACCTCTTAGGAATCCAGCAATTCTGATCTCTAATTTCTGTCGACAAAGCATTTTATCCTGTTTTAATTTATTGTGCACGAACTCCACTGCCGCATTATCTTCTCTCTGCAAAATATCCGTGATTTTCTTGCTTATCCACGGTTTCAACATGTCCAATTTTACTTTGGAGATGTCGATACGTCCCTGTGCTTTAAGTTTGGAACTCAACGTTTTATAAGCTGCAAGTGATTGTTTTCCGCCATTCAACAGGTTAATGCGTCGTTGTGGTTTAAGGGTGGAACCACAAGTGTTGGGTGGTACTAGTGGTTGCTTTTGTTCTGCTTGTGTGCTACAGATTGATATTGACTTGTCCAGTTTATGTACACGATTTTCAATGTTGACGGAATTTTTATTGTTTTCCTTATCTGACTGTTGTTTCTTTGTGATTAAAGTGCTGGCGGTTAAATCTTGCTTTTGTTCAACTTTTCTGTTACCTTCCGTACCACTATTTCGGCTATAGGTTAACCGAGAAAGCGATGCAGATTCATCGTGTTTTTCGCCGTGCTTAGTGTCCAACCGCCCCTGTGGTTTAAGGGTGGAACTGAAAGTGGTAGGAGGTACCAATGGTTCTTTGCCGCAATTCACCATGTTGTCTTGTTTTCGGGATCGAGATTGAGATCCTTCGGCGTCTTTTCGAAATTTACTTTGGAATACTTGTTTCAAAATTTTAGTTTTTGTAGGTTCAACATCTTTAGTTTGGATTACTTTCTTTATAATTTCATCTTTTTTCGGTTCCACTGTATTATTTGATATGGCTGTCGAACTCTCCTCAGCTGCTAACAAAATATGCCATAATTCACATATGAATTGTTTTACCAGAGGACCATTTAGAAATTCAGTCATATGGATATGCGTCTTCATCGGACAGATAAATTGTTCCAATTTTAATTCGTTGTAAACAAATTTTTCAATTTGAAAAACGTCGTAGATTTTCGAATTAATTTGTGCCTTTAACGCATCCAATTTCACTTTCGACATGTCTATGCATTTGTCGAGTAATTCGTCAAATTTCAATTGCTTTGATGCTTCCATTTTTTCTTAAAGTTTTCCGCTGATAAATGTTGTGTGTTGTCTACCGAGACTAAATTGTGATTGAACTTATTGTGGAAGGTTCACGCCTTTTATAGGTGGAAACCATTTTGGAAATTTGTGATTTCGATACAAACAGGTACCGCATTCAACGTATTGACTGAACAAATAGGTTAACTGCTACCTGATCTTTTAACAACCCTTTTATGTATGCAGGTAAAGACCTGCCCTTTAATTTCAACCAATGGCTCTTGTTTTCCTTCTTAGTATTCGAAAAACATTTTCATTTACAACTTGCGATTTCTATAATAATCCCTAATGGGCTGTTGTTGTAATCCTTTCATTACCCTTATTAGATCAGATCTTTTGATTCGGTTATTTCTTCGTAATGTAGTTTTAAGTGTTAACCTTTTCGGTTAAAAAAACTCGCTACGTATGGTAAATTCATAAATGCTTTGCAAGTTTTATGTGTAAACCATTAGATTAATATTTATTGAGCAAAGTTCTATAGTCCTATGAACTATTGTACTGCTGCAAAGCTGGAGAAACCGAATAAAAATTATTTTTTAATGCGAATTTAATCGTAACTCTTTTCCTGTTACATCGCGTGTTTATTATTAAGCTTAATGACAAGATATTTATCAGAACAATATACATACGTCATGTTTCGATACACAAATGCAAAAAATAATGAAGAATTCTGGCTATCTGCACTCTGCAGGCACCTTTACTGGCACAGCGAACTGAGTGTTTTCTGCAGCATGATTTGTGCATTTCTAAAAATTTTTCCACAAAATTAAGACTACCAGATGAGACTTTTGTAGTCGCCGTAGTCTAGCAGGTGGTGTGTTCGCTTATTAGACGTAAAAGCCAGGGTCCGTATCCCAGGTCAGACATCAAAAAAGAAATATGAAAAAAAAAATATTTCTTCGGCGACTACCTCTCAGCAGATTTCTGGCAAAAACTCTGAGAGTAAATAAACCTGCCATGAAAAAGTTTCTCACAAATCTGTCGTTCGGAGTCGACGTTAAACTGTAGGTCACGCCACTCAAGTATAAAATTAAGGCACACAACTTGAGTGGTGTGAGAAGCTAGGCCGTAATCCTGACTGAAGGGTTGTAATGGCCAATTATGTATGTATGTATGTATGTAGATGAGACTTTTAAAGGAAATTTAAATTTTGCATGATTTATCTATGTGGACAAATCAATTCACCTTTTTTATATAAAATATAACCTACTGACTGCTCTGTTCAAGTTTTTCCGGACAAAATATAAAATTAAACCAAAACGAGCTAAAAGATGTTCATACTAAATATTTTCTCTCTCTCTCAAGAAGAGGGCTGTCAAACTACATATAAAAAAAGGAGTGAATCGAACTTTAAAGAAAAATAAATAAAAATTAAAAAATCTATTTTATGACCAACTTAGACTGATGAAATGTTATTAACTCTCGTCGTATCAAATGCCCAGTTTTGTTCGAGAAGTCAGTTTTTCTTGTTATTTTAAAATAGCACCTAGGACCTGGTTTTAAATGAAAATATTACGTGGCTTCATTATGCAGACTTAGAGATCCCTAAAATAAAATTTAAATCAGCATTAACTGAGGACATGTCTGGTTTTTTAGCCAGCTCCACAATTAATATCACTGTAATACATTAATGGTCGAGAATCTATGGGCTTTAAAAGATTTATTCTACGAAATGGCTACAAATTTACTTGAATTTCTGCTAGTCAATCCACTTTTTAATTTGAAGATCATGTGTATGTATAATTAATCAGGATTACGATCCAACTTCACACACCACTTATGTTGTGAGTGTTAATTTTATACATGAGTGGCGCGACCAATTCTTTAAAGTCGACTCCGTACAACAAATTTTTGTGAAATTTTTCACGGCAATTTTATTCACTCTCAGAGTTTTTGCCAGAAAGCGACTAAGAGAAATATTTATTTATTAATTATAATACAATTAAAAATTATATATAATTATTATTACGAGCAAAGTAACTTAGACCATTTGCTCGGTGTAGTGTAACAGACCAGAGCCGCTGGTGGGAAACGAACCCACGACCCTCACGATAATAGTCTAGAACACTACCCACTAGACTACCAGGGCGCCCTAAGAGAAATATATTTCTACCGCAGGCATATTGATTGCTAAAGACAGAATTGATTAATTGATTCACTAAGATATCGATCATTTTGATTATGATACGAAGTGTAAAACCGCATTTGTCAATAATCTACCAGTTTATGTGGACAGCGGGATATCCCGGGACAACTACTTGAGTTCGGCAAGGAAACGCTTTGCATGCTAACGAGACACTGCGCTATTGGTCGTCTCACCGACAATCTCGATCTGTCCCACCAGGATTACTGTAGAAGCTGTGGTGATGTGGCGGGAACGGAATATGTACAACGGCTTTTGGATGATAGAATGTGTGAAGACAAGTATAAACTCTTGAGCTCTGCCGTTATATCAGATTATATTTTACATAACCCAAGTAAGAATTTTTCTGAAACAAAATTCTTTTTAACAAAAACGGTTTTTTTACCTTTTCACACAAAATAATTAGGTTAGGTTAGGTTAGAGGACGTGTACTTGTCAACTGTGACAAGTACAGTACCCGGAGGTCGAATTGACCCATTGTACAAACGTCCTAGCTTCTCACACCACTCGTGGTGTGTGCGTGGCAATTTTTACTTTCAGAGTTTTTGCCAGAAATCTGCTGAGAGGAAGTCGCCGAGGAAATATTTTCATGTTTTCGTTTTGATGTCTGACCTGGGATTCGAACTCGGGCCTTTCGTCTAATAAGCCGACACACTAGCTACTAGACCACGGCGACTTTACAAAATAATTAATTACCCAAAAAAAAAAAGTTGAATCTATTCTCACAAACCAAAATTTTTTTGAAAAGGGAAGAGGCTTTAGAATGGTATACATAAACATACATGTGCATGCTTCAACCTTATATGCTATGAGATTTGAACGGGTAAACTGATTTTTTCTTATATTTTCAAGCTTAGCTATACTTAATTGCAAAATGTAATTAAATTCTGATACTATGAATGGACAAACTTGAAAAAAATATGAGAAAAATAAATATTTTCCAAGTTTACCTCATGAAACCTCATAGAATATTAAGCCGAATAATATATCTGTGGCCAAATGATAATGGCTTATGTTGACATAAGTGTTTTTCATTTTATTACATATTCCTATATGTACCCAGCTAAATTTTATGTATAAAATGTCGTTATTAATAAAACTATGCGCATTTATATTTTACAAACACAATTACCAAACACAATTTATTTCAGACAAATCCGTTAAAATCTCTAAACACGAAATTTCGACTTAAGCTATTATTATTTAATGCCACAGATGTATATGCAGACCGTTTTAAAAGTCCATTCCTTCCTTTTCTAAGAATGTTTTAATTTTGGAATTAAATCGTGGGAGCTTTCCTGGTTGCTTTTTTAACTTTTTTTTTGGTTTATTTCGCTTAAAGACACGTTTTTTTAAGAAAGTGGTGCAGAATTTTGTGCACTTTCAGCTCATGTAAAAAAATATTTGGTACTCAAGAATTTCATTTTCCAATTAATTCCCATTTTAGGCATAAAAAACCCCAATGTGCATCGGTTCAGAAATGTTTGTATAATTGATAAATTTTTGTGATAAGATCAAAAAAACAATTTTTGTGAAATAGAACAAGTTTGGAGGGTTCGAGAAATATAAGAAAAATATTTCAGAGCTTTACATGACCTACACTATGTCGTTGGTTGGGTAGATTTAATTTTTTTTATTTAATTGTTTTCTATCGATACTAGACCCAGCGAAGTCCATTTAAACAAACAATTTTTAGTTGTGGGTGCAAGAATTACCTCTTTAATTGAAATGAAAGCATTGAATACATTTTTAATTTACTTACTTACTTAATTGGCCATAACAACCCGTTTAACGGATTTCGGTCTGCCGCAACACATCCTTCCAGGCGCCTCTGCTTCTTGCGCACCTACGCCAGTTGGTCACACCAATCGATGACAGGGCTTCCTCGATTTGGTGCTTCCAATGGATACAAGGTTCCCGCATCAAATACTCGTCTCGCCGGAGTATCCTAATCCATTCGAACGACATGGCTGAGCCAGCGCAGCCGCTGGATTTTAATACGCTGTACAACGTCAATGTCGTTGAAGAGCTCATACAGTCACTGTTGAATCGGATACGGAAATCATCGCCAACACGCACTGGAACGAAGATCTCACGTAGGACTTTTCTCACGAACACTCTAAAGGCCGCTGCATCAGTTCTTAACAGGGTCCATGCCTCTGCGCCATAAAGAAGCACGGGTAGGACGAGTGTCTTATAGAGTGTTCGTTTTGTCGCACGAGAGAGGTCTCTGCTACTCAATTGCCTATTGAGACCATAGTAGCACCTGTTGGCCAGAGTGATCCTATGCTTGATCTCCAGACTGACATCATTTTTGGTGGTAACGGCAGCCCAAGATAAATAAATTCCTTGACTGTTTCAAAAGTATAGTTATCGGCCGTAATCTGAGAATCATTACGCCGCACGTCTCTACATGTCGATAACATATACTTTGTTTTGTCCTCATTTACTGCCATACCCATCTTGGTAGACTCCCGTTCTATTGCACTAAATGCAGCAGTAACATCTCGCTTGGTACGCCCTATGTTGTCGATGTCGTCAGTGTACGCAAACAACTGGACACTTTTTTGAAAAATAGTGCCATTGCGATGCACTCCCGACTTTCGCAGAACACTACCCACGACAAAGTTGAAGAGGTCGCATGATAACGGGTCGCCTTGTCTGAAACCTCGCACGGTACCAAAAGGTTCGGAGAGGTCCTTTCCCACCTTGACGGAGCTCAACGTCATTATGCATACCCTTATTAGCTTCGCAGGTATAACGAGCTCAGACATTGCGGCAAAAACACGATCCTTTATGTGGCTATCGAAGGCTGCCTTATAGTCGACAAAAAGATGGTGTGTGTCGACTTTTTTGTGGGTCTTTTCCAGCATTTGGAGTAGTGTGAACATCTGGTCGATGGTGGACTTGCCAGGTCTGAAGCCGCACTGATAAGATCCAATCAGTACTTTGACGAGTGGCTACAGTCGTTCACACAATACGTCTGAAAGAACCTTTTATGCGATGTGGAGAAGAATTATACCCCTGTAATTGGCGCATATCGTAGGGTCTCCCTTTTTCAGGACAGGACAGCGGACACTGAGGTTCCAATCGTTGGGCATACTTTCATCTAGCCATATTTTGTAGATAAGCTGGTGCATGCGCACTACCAACTCCGGTCTTAAACTCCTCGCTGAATTGTTGGCTATCAGAACTTATTGTTTTTAAGACGTATAATCGCAACTTTGACCTCTTCATTGCTAGGCGGCGGAATCTCCACACCGTCACCGCCGAAGAATATTTCAAATAAACCTTCCCTTCCCTTTATCCCGGTAATTAAATTAAAGCATTGAATACATTTTTTATTTTCATTTTATTTTAATTATTTATGTGATTTCCTTAAAATACATTCAAAAAATATTACAAATAAGGAATTAAGAATTAAATTGAAAAAGGCAGTAATAAAACTTTATTATAATATTGTTACGAAAATGGAAATGGTGTTATTAAAATGATAAACAAAAGCTCCAAAAACAAAACAACCGACTTGATCATGTATAAAGTGATAAACAAAAGCTCCAAAAACAACATAAGGCAGTTGTTTACATGATCAACGAAGAAGTACACATATAGCAACAAAAACAATGGGCTTGATCGCGTGATCAAAGAACAAACAAGAATATAACAACAACATCAGTAAACAAGGGGACAAAGTAAACAAGCAACAATAACATCAGGTATAAAAAGAAAAGGGACAAAGTAAACAAACAACAACAACGCTACAAGGGTAAGTGTAAACGGGATCCACTAACAACAATAAGGGAAGCGAGTTGTTTACGTTTTTAGATTTTTCCCGAAGGCAGTCATTCTCTGCCAAGGGCATTCATTAGAGTCTAATAAAATTCAATAGAGTCTAATGATTAGACTGATGATCCAGTGATATAAAAGGCAACACAAAGCGAGCAACGTTGAGTGAGTTATAGTTCAGTCAGTCTTGTGTGAAGACACGGTTGCGTTCGAAGTAAGCAGTTGTTAGTGTTTATGCGAGCAGAAAGTTTGTTGCTTACAAAAAAGGGTTGTAAACAGAAGAGTGATAATTCAATCAGACACGTTGCGTTGCGTGTGAAGAGAATCGTAGTTCGAAGTTCTAACGAACGAGTGTACCAAAGAGAAGAATAACAATTTAAAGGAAATTGTTATTGTGTGAATAAATTTCAACACAGGGTGCACACAGATTTGCGCAGCCAATAAAGAATTGATTTTGAAATTAAACACTAATTTACTTTTATTTCATTTGCAATCTACGAACTCATATTTTTAACATTTTTAAAGGGTAAAAACGTAACAATATAAATTTAAACTTAGAAAACTACTCATATATTTCATCAATATTTAATAGAAATTAAAAACATTGTCATGATATTTAATTTAAAATTTACGCAAATTGATTACAAATAATTTTTCTAAATTACAAATTCTTTTTTTTCAGAGAATATACTCTTCGTGAACTTCGTCCATTATTTTTGTTTTAAAAATTGGTCTTCTTTGCCGAGTATATTGTAGACGTCTTCCTCATCGCTGCTGATAAAAAGATCAGCCTCAAGGGTGCTCAATTCGCTATTGTGGTACTTCTTTACAGAATTTTCCTTAGAAGGTTGTTCTGAATTGGGTTCTTCTTCGTCGCTACTAATACTGCCAAAAAGCTCCAATTCAAGATTCTTCATCTCGCTGTTAGATTTCTTGTTGTCCTGCTTTTCTATTAATTTAGCTTCTGGCTTCCTAGAGGAATCTTTGTCTGAATTGCGTTTTGATGAGGATTTATTTGCCCTAGTCTGTTTCTTCTTAGCTGACTGCTGTTCATCTTTATCGGGGGAATTATTTTTCGACTTTTTGCTCTCATTCATCATTGTCGAGTGTGTACGCTTGCGTGATTGTAGTTCTCGGGCAGCTTTTATCTCGTTATCAAAGTCAATATTGCGTGTTTGCTGTTTATGATCTGATTGTATAACCGATGATGGCGGTGTCGACAAAGTGGCGTTTATTTGTTTTTCAATATTTTGTTCACCAGGATATATGAACTTTTTTGAGGATAGAATTGTTTCCTTTTCGGGAGTTTTATTCCAATGTGTCAAAAATTCGTCAATTTCTGCACAATATTGAGATAAAAATTCCTGTGACTTAGCACTTGCATCTTTCTTTTGGGGGGAATGCATGCAAACGTTAGCGAAACCGCCTACGCCGCATCTCAGCACAGCTGAGCTATCATTGTTCTGACTGCTCTGACTTTCCGGATGTTGTTGTTCTGGTTTTGTGTCAATTACCGTACCACTATTTTGGACATTATTTAACCGAGAAAGCGATGCAGATCCGTCATGCTTAATATCCTTTTCAATTCTTAAATTTTGATCATTCTTCTGCTTTTTCAATTCAGCTGGTATGCCGCTTTCACTCTCTTGAGCTGATAACAAAAGTGGCCATAATTCAGACACAAATTTCTGTGCTTTGCCACCTCTTAGGAATCCAGCAATTCTGATCTCTAATTTCTGTCGACAAAGCATTTTATCCTGTTTTAATTTATTGTGCACGAACTCCACTACCGCATTATCTTCTCTCTGCAAAATATCCGTGATTTTCTTGCTTATCCACGGTTTCAACATGTCCAATTTTACTTTGGATATGTCGATACGTCCTTGTGCTTTAAGTTTGGAACTCAACGTTTTATAAGCTGCAAGTGATTGTTTTCCGCCATTCAACAGGTTAATGCGTCGTTGTGGTTTAAGGGTGGAACCACAAGTGTTGGGTGGTACTAGTGGTTGCTTTTGTTCTGCTTGTGTGCTACAGATTGATATTGACTTGTCCAGTTTATGTACACGATTTTCAATGTTGACGGAATTTTTATTGTTTTCCTTATCTGACTGTTGTTTCTTTGTGATTAAAGTGCTGGCGGTTAAATCTTGCTTTTGTTCAACTTTTCTGTTACCTTCCGTACCACTATTTCGGCTATAGGTTAACCGAGAAAGCGATGCAGATTCATCGTGTTTTTCGCCGTGCTTAGTGTCCAACCGCCCCTGTGGTTTAAGGGTGGAACTGAAAGTGGTAGGAGGTACCAATGGTTCTTTGCCGCAATTCACCATGTTGTCTTGTTTTCGGGATCGAGATTGAGATCCTTCGGCGTCTTTTCGAAATTTACTTTGGAATACTTGTTTCAAAATTTTAGTTTTTGTAGGTTCAACATCTTTAGTTTGGATTACTTTCTTTATAATTTCATCTTTTTTCGGTTCCACTGTATTATTTGATATGGCTGCCGAAGTCTCCTCAGCTGCTAACAAAATATGCCATAATTCACATATGAATTGTTTTACCAGAGGACCATTTAGAAATTCAGTCATATGGATATGCGTCTTCATCGGGCAGATAAATTGTTCCAATTTTAATTCGTTGTAAACAAATTTTTCAATTTGAAAAACGTCGTAGATTTTCGAATTAATTTGTGCCTTTAACGCATCCAATTTCACTTTCGACATGTCTATGCATTTGTCGAGTAATTCGTCAAATTTCAATTGCTTTGATGTTTCCATTTTTTCTTAAAGTTTTCCGCTGATAAATGTTGTGTGTTGTCTACCGAGACTAAATTGTGATTGAACTTATTGTGGAAGGTTCACGCCTTTTATAGGTGGAAACCATTTTGGAAATTTGTGATTTCGATACAAACAGGTACCGCATTCAACGTATTGAGTGAACAAATAGGTTAACTGCTACCTGATCTTTTAACAACCCTTTTATGTATGCAGGTAAAGACCTGCCCTTTAATTTCAACCAATGGCTCTTGTTTTAATTCTTAGTACTCGAAAAACATTTTCATTTACAACTTGCGATTTGTAATAATCCCTAATGGGTTGTTGTTGTAATCCTTTCATTACCCTTATTAGACCAGATCTTTTGATTCGGTTATTTCTTCGTAATGTAGTTTTAAGTGTTAACCTTTTCGGTTAAAAAAACTCGCTACGTATGGTAAAGTCATAAATGCTTTGTAAGTTTTATGTGTAAACCATTAGATTAATATTTATTGAGCAAAGTTCTATAGTCCTATGAACTATTGTACTGCTGCAAAGCTGGAGAAACCGAATAAAAATTATTTTTTAATGCGAATTTAATCGTAACTCTTTTCCTGTTACATCGCGTGTTTATTATTAAGCTTAATGACAAGATATTTATCAGAACAATATACATACGTCATGTTTCGATACACAAATGCAAAAAATAATGAAGAATTCTGGCTATCTGCACTCTGCAGGCACCTTTACTGGCACAGCGAACTGAGTGTTTTCTGCAGCATGATTTGTGCATTTCTAAAAATGTTTCCACAAAATTAAGACTACCAGATGAGACTTTTGTAGTCGCCGTAGTCTAGCAGGTAGTGTGTTCGCTTATTAGACGTAAAAGCCAGGGTTCGTATCCCAGGCAAGACATCAAAAAAGAAATATGAAAAAAAAAAATATTTCTTCGGCGACTACCTCTCAGCAGATTTCTGGCAAAAACTCTGAGAGTAAATAAAAAAATACTACTTGTCATTTGTCTTCAAGTAGAATCAATGTCTCATTATTCATACTTTCACTTAGTTCAAGCGTTGCATTGTTGGTGGTAACTCTTTCCGGGTGTAATATGTCCTCAGCCAAATATGTTTTAAATTTATTCCAAAGATCTTTTGGATTAGATGGTGAGCACGATACCAATATTATCGCAAATAATGCCCTTATTTTCCATGGATGGTTGATTACTGCTGCATCTTCAAGCGTTGTTTCCCAATGACAATCGTTCTCCAATAATTGTAGTTTCTGACAGGCCTCTCGATATGTTGCACATACTACGCCATCAACACTATGTAATGTCTCAAAAGATGTTGGTCCTCGAACATTAATCAGAAGCATTCTCAAATAAAAACATTCAGCATTTTGAGGATGGACGGTATAAACCCTACCTAATGCATCTGTTGAATATAAATTTGGCCAACCATCAACAAGTTTCCCCTGCTTTCGACGTTGGAATTTCTTTGTTGATGCATTCCACGTATAATACGTTGGAATTTCTGAATAAAACAAAGTTTTAGCAAACATATCATTTCTACAAAGATCAAAAAATGATGTTAATGTTGTAGCCGGTGGTGCTGCTGCTCTCTCTCGAGCATTTCTTTCTGTAAAGTAAACCCGTTGTCCCTTTTCCAGATGCACTGATAAATGAACAACAGTTGGATGGCGCTCATGAATGGGAAATCCCAAAATTCGCCATACTGCTTCATTGCTACTAATGTACCTGGCCATTTGATACTGCGGAATTTCATCATTTTGTTACCCTTTAGTAACATATTTGCAGATGTATTTGATCGACTTAACTGAATGACAATACTCAACATTAATATGCGCTTTAAATGTTTTTGAAAGCAATGGAGAGTAAGGTACTATCCAGCTGTTATCAACATCAAAATCATTTCCATGCACCTTTACTGAAATTGATCGTCCACCATTATCCACAGAACGTCGGCGATAAAGTGGGTAGCCGTCATTTCCCAAGATTGTTTTTTTTTTTTTTTTTTTTTTTTTTTTTTTTTTTTTTTTTTAGTATTAAAAATACTCTAAATGTTCAACAAAATTATATATTACAAATTATTATTAAATAATACAAAATTAGTACACTTTCGTCTAAAGACATTTTCATCCGTTTCATTCTTAATGTAGTTTGGCAATGAGTTAAACAGCTGTAGACCTTTGTAGAATAGCGTTTTCTGCATTTGTGTTGACCTCACTCCTTGGATCCTAAAGTCACTTGCATTTCTTAGTTGATATGGTTGACTGTCTCCCACATAATGTATTTGATCACATAGATATTTCGGGGCGTCTCCTTGTTTTAATTTTCTAATAAATCTTAATGTGTTAAATTGAAGTCGTTGTGCTATGTTCATCCATTTTAGATCAGTTAACATTGTGTTTATATGTGTGTAACGATCGCATTTTAGTATTACTCTCATCGCTCTATTTTGCAGTTTCTGCATCCTTGCTAATTGATTTGTGCTGCTGCATGTGAATAAAATAGTGGAACCCTATTCAAAGTGTGGTTTTATTATCGTGCTGTATATATTTATCGCTGTAGACTTGGATATTTTGCTTCTTATTCTTTTTAAAAAACTAATTTTTTTACCAACTTTTTTGCATAAGTAATCTATTTGTTCATTGAAATTTAATTTTTTATCGATTATAAAACCAAGGTATTTTATATATTCGACTTTTTCAATTACTGTGTCATTTATTGTAAATATTTCTTCTGAATTTAAGTTAATTCCATTATTTTTGTTTTATTTTCATTTAGTTTGAGTTTATTCATTTTAAGCCATTCATCTATTTTCTTCATATCATACTTGATATTTTCGCGACATTCTTCATCACTATTTGCTATAGTATATATCAGAGTGTCATCAGCGTATAATACAACTTTACATTTTTCTAAAATACTTGGCATGTCATTTATATAAATTATGAACAACAACGCTCCCAAAATGGAACCTTGTGGCACTCCGAAATTATTTATTATTTCATCAGATTCTATGTCATTTAATTTTGTCGTTTGCCTTCTTCTTTTCAGGTACGATTTGAACCAATCTAGCTCGATTCCTCTTATTCCATACATATATAGTTTATTCAGTATTATTTCTCTATCGATCGTCTCAAAGGCTCTTTTGAAGTCAAGAAATATTGCTATTATCCTCTTATCCTTTCCTATTGCTCTCCATTCACTTATGACATAGTTTACCGTGGTTTCACACGAATGTTTTTTACGGAATCCTGACTGGTATTTAGATAATATGTCTCGATTTTCTATATATTTTTCAAGCTGATCTTTAACTACTTTTTCAATTATTTTCTCGCAAGTTTTAAGAGAGTTTATTGGTCTAAACTCCTCGCATTTTTTTGTTCTGGGCACTTTCTCAATTGGGGTTACGGTTGATTTTTTCCAATTATCAGGAAAAATACCTGTCTCTAAAGATGTGTTTATTACTTTTACCATTATATTTCCTGTTACATTCCAGTTGTCAAGTATAATTTTATTTGATACGCGTTCATGGTCAGATTTGTTATTCATACACTTCACGATGCCCTCCAGTTCACTAATATTTACCTTACGGAATTTAAAAACATCATTCACCCTATATCCTATTCGGTTAATATGTTGCACGCTCCCTATCGATTGTCTTATACTACTAATGCTATCAATGAAGAATGCATTGAACTTATTAACTATATCACATATATCGTTGTACTCTATCTGGTCGAATATCACAGATTTAGTTGAGTTTTGCCTCTTATTAAGTACTAAGTTTTTTATGTGTGTCCACATCTGCTTTTGACTAGTTGCGTTGTTAATTTTATTTTTTATGTAATTATTCTTATTATTTTCGATTTGTACTTTGTATCGATTTCTTATTAGGTTATATTCTCCCCAAGCTTGATTTGTGTTTTCAAATTTGGCTCGTAAATATTTTATTATTTTTTCTCTTTTTATTGTTCGCAGTTCTTCGTTAAACCAGTTATTCACTTTGTTATTTATGTGCACTTGCTTTTCAAACGTAAATCTTTGTATTGTATTTCCTAGACAGGCATCAAACAGTTTAACGTTTTCATTAAGATCCTTATTATCCTCGTATATCATATTCTCAGTTAACACATTATTGAATATATTCTTATAGTATTTAAATATCTTGATGGTTTTTGCTGTATTTAGAATGTTTTCATTCGATCTCTCAAAGTCTATATTAATATTAATAACTTCATGGTCAGAAATTTTATTATCTTTACTGTTTGTACATTTTATCTTATAATTATTAGTTATTTCGTAGTCAATTATTGTGCTCGAATTTCTTGTTACACGGGTGCTTTCGTTAACTATTTGTTTAAGGCCGTTGTCATTGAGAGTATTCCTAATTCTATTCTTGTATAAAGAGTTTTTTTCCAATCTATATTAAAATCTCCTGCAATTAAAATATCACAGTTATTATTATCACAGATTTCTTCAATAATTTCGTCAAATATATCACAGAACTCAGCTTCGCTGTAGCTAGGCGATCTATATATTGCACCAATTAAGATATTATTATTATTATCATTATGTACAGCTTTGCAAAATAATATCCAATACTTCAAATCATCAGTTCTCTCTATAAACTTTTTCACGTTCCAATTATTTTTATAGTATACGACAACTCCACCTGTTCTTGAGGATGCTGACACTGACCCGATGTTATCATATCCTTGTAACGCAATTTCTTGTTCATCTATATCTTTCGTCAAATGTGTTTCAGACAATATTAAAAAGTCCGGTTTTTCTGTTGCTGCGATAATTTCAATTTGATTATAGTTGTTAACAAGACCTTGTACATTTGTATAGAGGGCACTCATTTCCTTTAGTTGTTAAATCGTCAAGCCTATATTTCTCATTTTGTTTTTCAATTTATTTTGATAAACTGGACATTCTCTATCGTTTGTAAAGTGATTTTCATCTAATCCCATATTGAGCCTGCTGTTTACTTTTGAACAATTAATACATTTCATTATCTTCTCTTGGCTTTCGCAATTAATTGTTTTATGTTGACCATGGCATTTTAGACATATTTCCTGATTTTTACATTCTTTGGCTATATGATTGTATCCTCTGCATTTCATACATTGAACTAATTCAGTTCCATCATACACTCTACATCTTTCCCAACCGACATTTACTTTTCTTTCTTCCATAATTTTTCCGTAAGCTTCATTATCAACTCTCAGTCTCACATTGAACAAAGATTTATTTCCTCTTTTCGTTTCATATTTTCCCATAAATTTAATATTTGCATCAGCTAATTTAGGATTTTGTTTTCTTAATTTCTCAATTAAATCATTTTCCCTATATTCAAAAGACATGCCAATAATATTGATATTTAGTCCCGTCGAATTTGGAATTTTACTTCATATTGTTTAGATATTTTTTCTTGGATTGCACTTTTACTTTTCTCTCTATCTTCACAGCTCTCACTTTGAATAACAATTGTTCCACTGCTTCTACTTTCCACATTTGTTATCTTCAAGTTGTCTGGATTTATTTTGTTTAACTCTTCTTTAGTTTTTTCAGCCGATTGTTTTTCCTTAGGTTTAACAATCAGGGGTAGTTGTTTATTTATACTTGGCAACCCTTTATTTTTAACTGCATCCGCGTATGTTGTTTTTGCACTTTGTTTACATGTTTCATTTATTACTTTCTTTATTTCTTTGCACATATTTTCATTTTTCTCTTCTATTGTTTTTCATTCATTTTGTTTATATAGATGTAAAATTAATTAAAAAAAAGACATATGTGACGTATTATGTAGAGTAAAGTAGACTTTAAAATATTACTAACAATTTTCCTCTGGGTTAATATGCCTCTCATAATTTTTCTCATGTTCTCTTTGTGCCGACGTCTGAGAATAAGTGTTGCCTTTTTTTGTTATTTCTAACCAAAATTGGTTATTTTTTGATCAATGTGTAGTTTTTGGTTTTGTTTATTTTTTTCTTATAAAAAAAGCTATTTTTGTTTCAGTTTTTGTTAATTATAATTTAAACTTGAAAAAAAAATAAAACAAAAGTCTATGAATTTAATTTTGGTTATATTTTTTCTTATTTGGTGATTTTTTTCACAAATGTTGGTTACAAAATGTTTTTCGTGGCAACATTGTTTCAGATGAATAAATAAAAAATTAGTCAAACAACAAAAACGCACGATGAGAACAATTGAGAACATTGTTACGCTCTTGGTTTCTTTATCCTTCCCTTCTATCTTTCCCCCCACGTCGTGAAATATTTTTGAAAAATATTCCAAAATATGCCAAAATGCACATTCTTTATACATACTTTATTTGCTTTGGTTTTAATATCAAGAATCATAGATAGCATACTTGTAGGGGTAACTACTATGCGTATGAGTAATATATTTCAAATGCAATTAAATATTAAGTACGTAGTGTGTAGTATACGTGGGCATGGCCCCTCGCTCATTTGGAATATCAATATAAAAAGTAGAATTATACCCCTGTAGTTGGCGCATATCGTAGGGTCTACCTTTTTCAGTACAGGGCAGCGGACACTGAGGTTCCAATCGTTGGGCATACTTTCCTCTAGGCATATTTTGTAGATAAGCTGGTGCATGCGCACTACCAACTCCGGTCTTAAACAACTCAGCGGGGAGGCTATCAGAACATGCCGCTTTATTGTTTTTAAGATTTATAATCGCAACTTTGACCTCTTCATTGCTAGGCGGCGGAATCTCCACACCGTCATCGCCGAAGAATATTTCAAATAAACCTTCCCTTCCCCTTATCCCGGTAATTAAATTAAAGCATTGAATACATTTTTTATTTTCATTTTATTTTAATTATTTATATGATTTCCTTAAAATACATTCAAAATATATTACAAATAAGGAATTAAGAATTAAATTGAAAGAGACAGTATTTTTTATAAATTTAAATTTATTATAATATAAATTTATTATAATATAAAACTTTATTGTAATATAAATTTAAACTTAGAAAACTACTCATATATTTCATCAATATTTAATAGAAATTAAAAACATTGCCATGATATTTAATTTAAAATTTACGCAAATTGATTACAAATAATTTTTCTAAATTACAAATTCTTTTTTTCCAGAGAATATACTCTTCGTGAACTTCGTCCATTATTTTTGTTTTAAAAATTGGTCTTCTTTGCCGAGTATATTGTAGACGTCTTCCTCATCGCTGCTGATAAAAAGATCAGCCTCAAGGGTGCTCAATTCGCTATTGTGGTACTTCTTTACAGAATTTTCCTTAGAAGGTTGTTCTGAATTGGGTTCTTCTTCGTCGCTACTAATACTGCCAAAAAGCTCCAATTCAAGATTCTTCATCTCGCTGTTAGATTTCTTGTTGTCCTGCTTTTCTATTAATTTAGCTTCTGGCTTCCTAGAGGAATCTTTGTCTGAATTGCGTTTTGATGAGGATTTATTTGTCCTAGTCTGTTTCTTCTTAGCTGACTGCTGTTCATCTTTATCGTGGGAATTATTTTTCGACTTTTTGCTCTCATTCATCATTGTCAAGTGTGTACGCTTGCGTGATTGTAGTTCTCGGGTAGCTTTTATCTCGTTATCAAAGTCAATATTGCGTGTTTGCTGTTTATGATCTGATTGTATAACCGATAATGGCGGTGTCGACAAAGTGGCGTTTATTTGTTTTTCAATATTTTGTTCACCAGGATATATGAACTTTTTTGAGAATAGAATTGTTTCCTTTTCGGGAGTTTCATTCCAATGTGTCAAAAATTCGTCCATTTCTGCACAATATTGAGATAAAAATTCCTGTGACTTAGCACTTGCATCTTTCTTTTGGGGGGAATGCATGCAAACGTTAGCGAAACCGCCTACGCCGCATCTCAGCACAGCTGAGCTATCATTGTTCTGACTGCTCTGACTTTCCGGATGTTGTTGTTCTGGTTTTGTGTCAATTACCGTACCACTATTTTGGACATTATTTAACCGAGAAAGCGATGCAGATCCGTCATGCTTAATATCCTTTTCAATTCTTAAATTTTGATCATTCTTCTGCTTTTTCAATTCAGCTGGTATGCCGCTTTCACTCTCTTGAGCTGATAACAAAAGTGGCCATAATTCAGACACAAATTTCTGTGCTTTGCCACCTCTTAGGAATCCAGCAATTCTGATCTCTAATTTCTGTCGACAAAGCATTTTATCCTGTTTTAATTTATTGTGCACGAACTCCACTGCCGCATTATCTTCTCTCTGCAAAATATCCGTGATTTTCTTGCTTATCCACGGTTTCAACATGTCCAATTTTACTTTGGATATGTTGATACGTCCCTGTGCTTTAAGTTTGGAACTCAACGTTTTATAAGCTGCAAGTGATTGTTTTCCGCCATTCAACATGTTAATGCGCGGTTGTGGTTTAAGGGTAGAACCACAAGCGTTGGGTGGTACTTGTGGTTGCTTTTGTTCTGCTTGTGTGCTACAGATTGATACTGACTTGTCCAGTTTATGTACGCGATTTTCAATGTTGATGAAATTTTTATTGTTCTCCTTATCTGACTGTTGTTTCTTTGTGATTAAAGTGCTGGCGGTTAAATCTTGCTTTTGTTCTACTTTTCTGTTACCTTTCGTACCACTATTTCGGCTATAGGTTAACCGAGAAAGCGATGCAGATTCATCGTGTTTTTCGCCGTGCTTAGTGTCCAACCGCCCCTGTGGTTTAAGGGTGGAACTGAAAGTGGTAGGAGGTACCAATGGTTCTTTTCCGCCATTCACCATGTTGTCTTGTTTTCGGGATCGAGATTGAGATCCTTCGGCGTCTTTTCGAAATTTACTTTGGAATACTTTTTTAAAAATTTTAGTTTTTGTAGGTTCAACATTTGTTTGGATTACTTCCTTTATAATTTCATCTTTTTTCGGTTCCACTGTATTATTTGATATGGCTGTCGAACTCTCTTCAGCCGCTAACAAAATATGCCATAATTCACATATGAATTGTTTTACCAGAGGACCATTTAGAAATTCAGTCATATGGATATGCGTCTTCATCGGGCAGATAAATTGTTCCAATTTTAATTCGTTGTAAACAAATTTTTCAATTTGAAAAACGTCGTAGATTTTCGAATTAATTTGTGCCTTTAACGCATCCAATTTCACTTTCGACATGTCTATGCATTTGTCGAGTAATTCGTCAAATTTCACTTGCTTTGATGCTTCCATTTTTTCTTAAGGTTTTCCGCTGATAAATGTTGTGTGTTGTCTACCGAGACTAAATTGTGATTGAATTTATTGTGTAAGGTTCACGCCTTTATAGGTGGAAACCATTTTGGAAATTTGTGATTTCGATACAAACAGGTACCGAACAGGTAGGATTCAACGTAATGAGTGAATAAATAGGTTAACTGCTACCTGGTCTTTCAACAACCCTTTTATGTATGCAGGTAAAGACCCTGCCCTTTAATTTCAACCAATGGCTCTTGTTTTCCTTCTTAGTATTCGAAAAACATATTCATTTACAACTTGCGATTTCTATAATAATCCCTAATGGGCTGTTGTTGTAATCCTTTCATTACCCTTATTAGATCAGATCTTTTGATTCGGTTATTTCTTCGTAATGTAGTTTTAAGTGTTAACCTTTTCGGTTAAAAAAACTCGCTACGTATGGTAAAGTCATAAATGCTTTGTAAGTTTTATGTGTAAACCATCAGATTAATATTTATTGAGCAAAGTTCTTTAGTCCTATGACCTATTGTGCTGCTGCAAAGCTGGAGAAACCGAATAAAAATTATTTTTTATTGCGCATTTAATCGTCACACTTTTCCTGTTACGTCGCGTGTTTATTATTAAGCTTAATGACAAGATATTTCTCAGAACAATATACATACGTCATATTTTGATACACAAATGCAAAAAAGAATGAAAAATTCTGGCTATCTGCACTTTACAGGCACCTTTTCTGGCACAGCGAACTGAGTGTTTTCTGCAGCATGATTTGTGCATTTCTAAAAATTTTTCCACAAAATTAAGACTACCAGATGAGACTTTTAAAGGAAATTTAAATTTTGCATGATTTATCTATGTGGACAAATCAATTCACCTTTTTATATAAAATATAACCTACTACTGCTCTGTTCAAGTTTTTCCGGACAAAATATAAAATTAAACCAAAACGAGCTATAAGATGTTCATACTACATATTTTCTCTTTCTCTCAAGAAGAGGGCTGTCAAACTACATATAAAAAAGGAGTGAATCGAGCTTTACAGAAAGATAAATAAAAATTAAAAAATCTATTTTATGACCAACTTAGACTGATGAAATGTTATTAACTCTCGTCGTATCAAATGCCCAGTTTTGTTCGAGAAGTCAGTTTATCTTGTTATTTTAACCCAGATATGCCGACGGGCAAACTAGTGGACCAATCTTCGTAGTTTTCCAAAATAGATTTATTCGGGCAGATTATATTACAAAACTGAAGAAAAAATAAAAAAAAACATTTTGTAAATTGGATTTTGAGCCCGTACTACATGTAGTACGCTCGGCACATATGGAAGCAAAATGCAGTATTTTTTGTGATTTAATTCATTTTTTATTATTCAGAAATTATAAAGGTAAAGAAAAGCAAATTATTAAAAAAAACTATTTGGTGGTGTGGTACTCCACATTACACTTTACATGGAGCGGCACATCACATTTTATGCAGCGTGTAGTGGTCTTATTGCGGCAATGATTACAACGTAGCTGTTTACATTTTCCATCGGCTTGACGTGTATTTTCAGCAAGTAAATGATCTTTTCGATCAAATCTTATGTCGCATGATGATCCTGATGGAATCGTTGCTGAGGGTTTTCCATAGGTAGATATGAGCAATGTGGCAATGCGCCGACGAAAAGATAAATGGTCCATTTTACCTCCCATATGTCTATGCAGTTGCCACGCATTGTGCTCTGCAAGATCAATGAGGTGTGTGAATATTGGGAAATACCATTTTTTACCTCGAATAGATACACGGTACAAGCTGATATTTTCATCTGCTCGATCAACGCCACCCATGTAGCGATTATATTCATGAATAAGGCGTGGCTGTTGAATATTTATACGCTTTTTCTCTTTTCGAGACCAACGTGAAACATTTTTGCCGGGTTCAACTGGATGGACGTTTGAGGCAACGTTTACTGCACTGCTGTCGTTCCAACAACATACAATTATATTGTTGGTAGAAATTTTACTATAGTCATACCACCCTTTCTCCCTTTTCTGCAATTCTTTTTTCTTTGGCAAAGGACAGTTCCCCAAACGATTGTGACGAATTGTTCCAGTGCCTTTCACGCTTCGTTTTTCTAATTCAGCCAATAAGTTGATTGTTGTAAACAAATTGTCAAAATACAATTGGTGCGCAATGTTGGGTTGGCTTTGTGCTAGTATGTCGCAATATGTTAAGACCACGCTTGAACCAAGTCCCATTTCCTTATACATATTATTTGGGAAAGTTCCTGCACCCTGGTACGGCTCGAACCAAATAATATAGCCTTTGTATGTTGCTCCAACCCAAAATTTATAGCCATATCTAATCGGCTTTCCGTGAATATACTGTTTGCATCCGTGACTTCCAAAGTATGGAACCATCTGCTCGTCCACTGAATGATGTGTGGTTTTCGGAGCATTGCTTTGAAAAGTCTTATTTAACATTCGCAGGAGTGGTCTAACTTTTGCGAACTTGTCTGTTTTATCAAGACTGTTGTTATCCACAAAGTGCAGATTTCGTATTAAGAATTCAAAACGATCCCTTCTCATTGCATTCGACACAAAAGAATGGTGAGTATCTCTATCATTTTGCCAATACATACGCCGTCTCGAAACTGTATTGTAGCCACTCAGTATCAAAATTCCAATAAAGCACATGATTTCATCTGGAGTTATATTTGCAATTGCATTTTGTTTGGCCGCATAGTCATTGGAATACTGAGTTATTATTTGCACCAGGTCTTCATCAAAAAATTTTTGGAACAATTCCAGAGGTGTAGGTAAAATCTGCTGTTCATGTGCTGTAACAATAGGCTCCGTTTCTTCCAGATCCCGCTTTACCCATTTTACTGGCATACTAAATGTATGCCGTTTCTTGGCCTGTTGCAATAACGCAAGTGGAATGTCGTCTTCACTATCCGATTCAGAAGAATATGCATTTCGGAAAAGCTCAGCCTCAGCATTTAGTAAAAGAGGAGGTAAGTTTTCGAAATTCACTTCATCTTCTTCTCCAGAATCTTCATCTGTGACGTAGTTGTTCGCACCTTGAGTGGGCACAATTGAGATGTCGTAAACATTTTGCGAAAACTCTTCATCACTTTCCTCTAAGGCATTTATTATCTCATTTAATGTTAAAAATCTAAGAAAAAAAAAAGTTTTCGTTTTCACCATTTTTACACACTAATGCCGAACGTACTACATGTAGTACGTCATCAAATACATCCACTAAAATCACATATACATGTTTTTTCACAAATAATTTTGATGCGTATTTGTTTTTACATATATTCTAATTAAAAAAACATAGAAGCGCAACAAGAATTAAATATGTATATACAACTTTTTCTTACCGATTACGTGACATCTTCAGATTTTTGCCAATTTCACAAAACTGAAATCTTTGATTCAAAAAAAAACATATAAGCATTTACCCTGGACAAATTTTCTCAAGGCATGCTTTGTTGACAGTTATATTTTGTAACAGAACAACAGGTAGATTTGAAAATTTAAAGCATAGTAAACGCAGAAACCTGAACATAACAGGTGTACTACATGTAGTACGGTCGGCATATCTGGGTTAAAATAGCACCTAGGACCTGGTTTTAAATGAAAATATTACGTGGCTTCATTATGCAGACTTAGAGATCCCTAAAATAAAATTTAAAACAGCATTAACTGAGGACATGTCTGGTTTTTTTAGCCAGCTCCACAATTAATATCACAGTAATACATTAATGGTCGAGAATCTATGGCCGAGAATCTATGGGCTTTAAAAGATTTATTCTACGAAATGGCAACAAATTTACTTGAATTTCTGCTAGTCAATCCACTTTTTAATTTGAAGATCATGTGTATGTATAATTAATCAGGATTACGATCCAACTTCACACACCACTTATGTTGTGAGTGTTAATTTTATACATGAGTGGCGCGACCAATTATTTAAAGTCGACTCCGTTTTTCATGCCAATTTTATTTACTCTCAGGGTTTTTGCCAGAAAGCTACTAAGAGAAATATTTATTTATTTATTACTTATAATACAATTACAGTAGTTTTCGCTTATAGTCCACACCCATAGTTGCAAAACATTTGTGGACAATAAGCCAAATTCGACATTTAAACGAACTTGATGGCATATATCTGTTTTCAATTATTTTTAGTAATATGATTATAAATTGAAAAAAAAAAATATATAAATCAAAAAGGTTTTTTTTAATAAGAGTATTTACTTTAATTATAGACTTAAAAAAGTCTTCGAGTTTATTGACTATGTAATGAGTGAGATACAATAAAAAGTAAGTTCGTTTTAATATTATTATAGACATAACTACTTAAATAGTTCCATAAATTTTGACTTTTTTTTTAAGAAAATTGTTCAAAATAGGGTCCTCAATTTTGTCAAGGACAAAAGTTCTCTCAATTTCATTCTCAGAGCAGTATTTCCTTAAAATATCAATGAGCCAATTCACACAAGCACAATTGTGCTGGCGCAAAATGATAGTTTATAGGCAAGAGGGGTGAAGAGAATGGTTTTTCGGTGGCGTAAAGTTTCCACCAGCTACAACCCCGCATCACCAGCACAAAACTAATACATGCACATTTTGAAAAATCAGCCAAACATCAAATGAATGAAAAAACACTAATACATACAAAGCTCTGTATACGTGTACATTCGTTGCCAAACGAATATTCATCCCGTGTAAATTGAAAAGAACAAAAATTGTGCGACTAAAAAATGTGCTCGTCTGAATTGGCTCAATAGCTATATAACTTGTGCTTACAAATAAGTACATATGTATATATAATGTGTTTTTTATAGAGGTACTAGCTAATATCCGGTGTGCTTCACTACCCGCATCGGAATTAAATACATATCTCGTGATGCAACTGGATCGCCCTCCATCAAAATTGTTACGCCATTGTTGGAGTTCTGGAGTTCTATCAGCATGAGTTGCGATTATGTGGTCATCTATATCAGATCTGTAGTTAAATGCAATACCTGAGTATCCATGAAAAACATTACGTCGATTCACCGCGATTCGATTATGATTTTGTTCTTTGCTGCTCTTCTTGTTGATGTTCGAATCCTCTGACTTTCTACTCGTGATTCATGTTGGACTTCTGTTTCATTAGCTCGTGCTGTTGTGGTACCTTCATGTTCCAAAGGTGTCTCGGTAGCTCGTGCGGTTGTCGCATATTGTCGAAGGCTTTCCAGACGTCTTTCACGTTCTGAAGGTGTTTCTGTGGCTCGTGATGTTTCAATACGATTTCGCTGGCTTTGTAGTCGACCTTCATGTTCCAACGATGTCTCGGTAGCTCGTGGGGTTGTGGCATGTTGTCGAAGACCTTCAAGACGTCTTTCGCGTTCTGACGGCTATGCATTTTAGATGCTTTTATTCGGGGCATTTTTACAAATTGTTGCAAAATAAATGTCACTCAGGTAACGTTTAACTTGTTTAGAATCAAAGATTCAACTGAATTTCAAAACCGAATGCGTGTTATATTTATTTCTTTATATTTTGCCTAATATGAAATCGGGTCAAGTCAAAAACCTTTTGAAGAAAATTAATGTTATTAAAATTTAACAAATAATTGTGTTTGCGTCGGTCACAGGTAATTTTTTTGATGAGTTTTGCAACTACTTATTTTATTTGGCAAAAATATTGACAGTTTACATTTTATTACTTAGGTAATTAAAAGTAATGAATGGAAATTTTACTGCCTATTGTTACATGCCCATTCATCGCCCAATAAAATGCTGATTATAAACTTACCTGATCTATTTTTCAAGATATGCAACAAATAAATAATATTTTTAGTAATTACCCATTGTTAGAAGTAAACAATAACATAACTATTACATATGTATATGTTTTTCAAATAAATATTTAAATAGTATGAATTTCAGTACTTACTATGTATATGAGTTGAAAATTTCAAACTCAACCATTTAACTGACCGATGAAATTCCAATATCGAAAGGAGTCAGGCAAGGATGCATACTATCACCGCTCCTCTTTAACATATACTCCCAACAAATATTTCATGAATCAATAGAAAGAGAAAGAATTGGCATAACGGTACAAGGCAAAATTATAAATAACATACGCTATGCAGACGATACCACCATTATTGCTAGCAGTATATCGGGACTACAACAACTTCTAGACAAACTCGTGTCCACAAGTGAATCATATGGCCTCAAAATAAATATAAAAAAGACAAAATACATGGTTATAAGTAGAAAACATGGCATAAATGAAACAACATTAAAAATTAAAAATGAAATAGTCGAACGAGTGAAAAACTTTAAATACCTTGGCGTTTTAATAAACGACCAATGGAACACATCTGACGAAATTAAGCGTCGTGTGGAGATTGCCAGAGACGCATTTTTTAAATACAAAAACCCACTTACAAACCACGAACTAAGTCTCGCAACAAAAATAAGATTTGTCAAATGCTATATATGGTCTATATTATTATATGCAGTAGAGACCTGGACTATCAAAAGTGCAGACGAGAAAAAAATTGAGGCATTTGAAATGTGGATATATCGACGAATTTTGAAGATACCCTATACTTCCCACATTACAAACCAAGAAGTACTAAGACGAATGAATATTGACAGACAACTACTGAAAACGGTCAAAAAAAGGAAAATCGCGTATTTGGGACATCTGATGAGGAATGAAAAATATAAATTTGTACAATCCATTATAAAAAGTACAATTGAAGGACGCCGAAGCAGAGGCAGGAGAGAGATATACTGGCTTAGAAACATTCAGGACTGGACAGGTTACAGGGATCAAACAAACATATTACACGCTGCAAAATATCGAGAGCTGTCACAATTAATATAAAATATGATGACAAAAAAAAAAAAAAAAAAATATAATGAGATTCAGAACATTTTTACTCTTGTATGATCGCTTTATATCCGAATAACGGATCTGCAAATAAAGAAAGAACCATTTAAGGGTCATATGTTTGAGCAGCTCAAACATTCTAGAATTCAAATGTATGTTGATGATATTCAACTCTACATTGATAGCTCTATAGCTTCCATCAACACTGGAGTTAAAGATCTTAACACTGACCTTAATAATATTTCTCTTTGGGCGACTGCAAATGGTTTAAGGATTAACTCTAAAAAGTCAAAATGTATTGTAATTTGCAAAGAATCCGCAAAGATTGAATCTAGTAATGATGTTGCCTTTTTTGGTTATTTCTGAAAAAAAAAAATAAATAAAACAAAAGTCTACGAATTTAATTTTGGTTATATTTTTTCTTATTTGGTGATTTTTTTCACAAACGTTGGTTACAAAATTTTTTTCCTTCCCTTATATCTATCCCCCGCGTCGTGAAATATTTTTTAAAAATATTCCAAAATATGCCAAAATGCACATTCTTTATACATACTTTATTTTCGTTGCTTTTATACATCAAGAATCATAGATAGCATACTTTAGGGGTAACTATGCGTATGAGTAATATATTTCAAATGCAATTAAATATTAAGTATGTAGTATATAGTATATGTGGGCATGGCTCCTCGCTCATTTAGAATATCAACATAAAAAGTAGCATATAACTCCTTCCAGACATACAGGAAGATACTGTGAAAATTTCAAGAAAATCGGTTCAGCCGTTTAATCGTCTATAAACTTCAAACATACAAACATACAAACAAACGCACATTCATTTTTATATATAAGATAATAAAGTAAATACATACAGATTTGTTTCCTTTACTTTTTGTGAATGTTAGCTGTGCATTAGCAGGTACATAGTAAATTTATGATTGTGTTTCAACCACTTGTAGCATTTACTCATTTGCAGATGTCTACTAAAAACTTTTCTTGAAATATTTTTTGAAGGGAAAATGTCAAGTGACTGGATTTTCTATGAAAATTTTCACTCACTTGCATTATATTAACTTTGTAGTAACATTTTACACACTGGCACAGTGTCCAAATGAACGAATTCATATAAATTCGTCGTTGAAATGTTAGGATCTACTACTGTAGCATGTGTTTGTTTATTTTTGCTTGCGTTCAAATATGACTGACAAACTCTTAATATTTTGTTGTTGTGTATACAGCCGTCTGTAAGCTATGAACAAAGCACCTTTGCGAGTAAAATAAAGCGTATACTTAAAAAATTTGGCATAAACCGCTTAAATGACATTTGTTGGCAAAGGGGAGAAAATTCAATTTAAATGCCCCTACCTGTCAGCAAATAACGCGTATGTACTTAATATAAAAAACGCTGTCTATTGAAGTACGAATTTAAAGAAAATTATGTAAAGTGGATAACAACTGCATACTAATCCGGACTTAAAGTGAAAAAGGGAAAATTTTCGATCGCTAGAAGGCTTTTATTATTTTCCCTTTTACCTGAAAATTAATATTCGTGTTATTAGAACATTATAAACAAGTTATCAAATGATGTGTGAGGGTCAATTATAAAATCATAATTTTTCTACCTGTAATGCAATATCATATTAAGGAAATCGATTAACGCAGTTATTTTTGGGTCTCAGGAAACAGTATAAAAGCAACAGAAAGATTGCGAAAAATTATTAGTTCTGGTTTCAAATCCTTGGCGAAAACACTTACGCACATCCAAGCACACCAAGCACATACAAGCAAAACACAAAGTCATATAATCAAAAATTTGCTAAATAAATAAAATAATAGAGAACCAAAAAATATGAAAGACGATTGGGAAAGTGCTGCGGTCAAACCCATAGTGGTTATTCCTGACAAAGTCAACAAATGGGCTGGCGAGGATGATGATGAGGATGTTAAGGACAGTTGGGATCTCGAGGAAGAGGAAAAAAAGGACGAAGAAAAAGTTGAAGTCAAAGCGCCGGTGAAGACGAAACCTAACAAGGCTTTGAAAGCTAAACTAGCCGAACAAGAGAGACTGGCAGAGGAAGCCGAAGCTGAACGCTTAGCTAATATGACAGCCGAAGAAAAATTAGCCGAAAAATTACGTTTACAAAAAATTCAAGAAGAATCGGACTTAAAGAGTGCTTTAGAAACCTTTGGTGTTAGTGATATTAGAGGTGATTTAGATGCATTTAATCCTCAAACTAAAGAAGAATTCAAAGAATTTGGTGCGACGCTTAGTTGTAAATTGGCACAATATAAAGAATCACCTCATTTCCCGCAATTTATTGAGGATTTAGTACGTAGCATAGGTGTACATTTGGCTATTCCCGATTTGAAGAAATTAAAAATAAGTGTAGAAAACTTACATAGAGAAAAAGTGAAAATGGAAAAACAAAATGTCAAGAAACCCGCTAGCAAAGGCAAAGGCAAAGGAAAAGTAACCTTGAAAAAAGAGAGCAATGATATCGATGGTTATAAAAAGTATGGTAATGATTACATTACTTATGATGATTACGATGATTTCATGTAAATAGTCAAACCTACTTCAAGTCATACAACATCCTTGTATTATTTCCTTACCGTTTTCCCCCTTCAGTAAATAATTTTTTTTTTATTTTCAGTTGAGCTCTTATTCTATTATAACTACATACATTTTTATATCATAGATATTTTTGTTTGTTAATGATGTTTATTGTAGAACAACAACAAATGAAGCTCAACCTGATCATATATTTTTTTATAAAATGATGTAAAAAGAAAGAAAATGAATACAAAAAGATATGTTATTAAGCACACACAGGAATTTAACAATAACAATGTTAAAAACCGATCACAATTTATGTTTTGTTATTTAGTCTAGAAATATCATACATATTTCGTAATAAAATGGTTTTTTATTTTATTTTTCTTTTTTTTTTGAGAACATAAAAAAGATATTAAATGATTACTTTTCATATAAAAAACGCGTAATAACGTTTTGTAAATTTAAAATAAGTAAAAGAAATAAAAATATATATATATAATGAAAAAAAAATAAAAAAAGAACGAGTGAATCGCTTGGCAGTGTACAATCACTTCTTTATTGAGGGAACTTTAACAGCAATGGCAAATTTTGAAGGTCCTCATCATGAAATTGAGGACATTCCAAATGTAGAAGTCATTCAGGCAATGAAACCACTACTTGCACATGACATGATTTGGGAGTACCGCTGTCGGACATGTTTTTATTGGGATATAAACGAGAGAGGCATCGAATTTCTTCGAATGTTATTAAGGCCGCACCATACAATCGTACCGAAAACGGTAAAGAGCCGAACTTATATGAGACGATTGTACTATTTTTATTTGAATAACGATCTCATAGACTAGTTATATATAGTAATTAGAGAATAATTTTGTTTATGTTATATAAGTGTAACATAAGTGTTTTAACTAGTATTTAATAATTTAGTACATGATTAAGTAATTAAAAAACAAAAATTAATTTCAATATAAAAAGTATTTTTTAATTTCACTTGTTTTAATGTATATAATTCTCTTAATATATATCACTATATATGTATACTAGGTAATACCCGGTGTGCTTCGCTACCCCCCCCCCCCCCCCCCCCCCCCCCATCGAAATTAAATACATAATAATTAAAAAGTGTATTTATTTAGTAATTAAATTATGCAATTTTTCTTAAAGAATGAACCTTTCATTTGATGACAATGTATTTCATTTAAATTATAAAATAATGCATTAAGGGGCTATTTATTTCTTACTTGCTAAAATTTAATATATACTTTTTTTCTTAAATAAATAATTCTTATTCTAATGCCTTGGGGTACACAATAATTTATCAATTATACAAACATTTCTGAACCGATGCACATTGGGGTTTTTTATGCCTAAAATGGGAATTAATTGGAAAATGAAATTCTTGAGTACCAAATATTTTTTTACATGAGCTGAAAGTGCACAAAATTCTGCACCACTTTCTTAAAAAAACGTGTCTTTAAGCGAAATAAACCAAAAAAAAAAGTTAAAAAAGCAACCAGGAAAGCTCCCACGATTTAATTCCAAAATTTAAACATTCTTAGAAAAGGAAGGAATGGACTTTTAAAACGGTCTGCATATACATCTGTGGCATTAAATAATAATAGCTTAAGTCGAAATTTCGTGTTTAGAGATTTTAACGGATTTGTCTGAAATAAATTGTGTTTGGTAATTGTGTTTGTAAAATATAAATGCGCATAGTTTTATTAATAACGACATTTTATACATAAAATTTAGCTGGGTGATTGATCTTGGATATGAGAATAGGAATATGTAATAAAATGAAAAACACTTATGTCAACATAAGCCATTATCATTTGACCACAGATATATTATTCGGCTTAATATTCTATGAGGTTTCATGAGGTAAACTTGGAAAATATTTATTTTTCTCATATTTTTTTCAAGTTTGTCCATTCATAGTATCAAAATTTAATTACATTTTGCAATTAAGTATAGCTAAGCTTGAAAATATAAGAAAAAATCAGTTTACCCCGTTCAAATCTCATAGCATATAAGGCACATGTATGTTTATGTATACCATTCTAAAGCCTCTTCCCTTTTCAAAAAAACTTTGGTTTGTGAGAATAGATTCAACTTTTTTTTTTTGGGTAATTAATTATTTTGTAAAGTCGCCGTGGTCTAGTAGCTAGTGTGTCGGCTTATTAGACGAAAGGCCCGAGTTCGAATCCCAGGTCAGACATCAAAACGAAAACATGAAAATATTTCTTCGGCGACTTCCTCTCAGCAGATTTCTGGCAAAAACTCTGAAAGTAAAAATTGCCACGCACACACCACGAGTGGTGTGAGAAGCTAGGACGTTTGTACAATGGGTCAATTCGACCTCCGGGTACTGTACTTGTCACAGTTGACAAGTACACGTCCTCTAACCTAACCTAACCTAATTATTTTGTGTGAAAAGGTAAAAAAAACCGTTTTTGTTAAAAAGAATTTTGTTTCAGAAAAATTCTTACTTGTGTTATGTAAAATATAATCTGATATAACGGCAGAGCTCAAGAGTTTATACTTGTCTTCACACATTCTATCATCCAAAAGCCGTTGTACATATTCCGTTCCCGCCACATCACCACAGCTTCTACAGTAATCCTGGTGGGACAGATCGAGATTGTCGGTGAGACGACCAATAGCGCAGTGTCTCGTTAGCATTCAAAGCGTTTCCTTACCGAACTCAAGTAGTTGTCCCGGGATATCCCGCTGTCCACATAAACTGGTAGATTATTGACAAATGCGGTTTTACACTTCGTATCATAATCAAAACGATCGATATCTTAGTGAATCAATTAATCAATTCTGTCTTTAGCAATCAATATGCCTGCGGTAGAAATATATTTCTCTTAGGGCGCCCTGGTAGTCTAGTGGGTAGTGTTCTAGACTATTATCGTGAGGGTCGTGGGTTCGTTTCCCACCAGCGGCTCTGGTCTGTTACACTACACCGAGCAAATGGTCTAAGTTACTTTGCTCGTAATAATAATTATATATAATTTTTAATTGTATTATAATTAATAAATAAATATTTCTCTTAGTCGCTTTCTGGCAAAAACTCTGAGAGTGAATAAAATTGCCGTGAAAAATTTCACAAAAATTTGTTGTACGGAGTCGACTTTAAAGTATTGGTCGCGCCACGCATGTATAAAATTAACACTCACAACATAAGTGGTGTGTGAAGTTGGATCGTAATCCTGATTAATTATACATACACATGATCTTCAAATTAAAAAGTGGATTGACTAGCAGAAATTCAAGTAAATTTGTAGCCATTTCGTAGAATAAATCTTTTAAAGCCCATAGATTCTCGACCATTAATGTATTACAGTGATATTAATTGTGGAGCTGGCTAAAAAAACCAGACATGTCCTCAGTTAATGCTGATTTAAATTTTATTTTAGGGATCTCTAAGTCTCTAAGTAATGAAGCCACGTAATATTTTCATTTAAAACCAGGTCCTAGGTGCTATTTTAAAATAACAAGAAAAACTGACTTCTCGAACAAAACTGGGCATTTGATACGACGAGAGTTAATAACATTTCATCAGTCTAAGTTGGTCATAAAATAGATTTTTTAATTTTTATTTATTTTTCTTTAAAGTTCGATTCACTCCTTTTTTTATATGTAGTTTGACAGCCCTCTTCTTGAGAGAGAGAGAAAATATTTAGTATGAACATCTTTTAGCTCGTTTTGGTTTAATTTTATATTTTGTCCGGAAAAACTTGAACAGAGCAGTCAGTAGGTTATATTTTATATAAAAAAGGTGAATTGATTTGTCCACATAGATAAATCATGCAAAATTTAAATTTCCTTTAAAAGTCTCATCTACATACATACATACATACATAATTGGCCATTACAACCCTTCAGTCAGGATTACGGCTTAGCTTCTCACACCACTCAAGTTGTGTGCCTTAATTTTATACTTGAGTGGCGGGACCTACAGTTTAACGTCGACTCCGAACGACAGATTTGTGAGAAACTTTTTCATGGCAGGTTTATTTACTCTCAGAGTTTTTGCCAGAAATCTGCTGCGAGGTAGTCGCCGAAGAAATATTTTTTTTTTTCATATTTCTTTTTTGATGTCTGACCTGGGATACGAACCCTGGCTTTTACGTCTAATAAGCGAACACACTACCTGCTAGACTACGGCGACTACAAAAGTCTCATCTGGTAGTCTTAATTTTGTGGAAAAATGTTTAGAAATGCACAAATCATGCTGCAGAAAACACTCAGTTCGCTGTGCCAGTAAAGGTGCCTGCAGAGTGCAGATAGCCAGAATTCTTCATTATTTTTTGCATTTGTGTATCGAAACATGACGTATGTATCGTGTTCTGATAAATATCTTGTCATTAAGCTTAATAATAAACACGCGATGTAACAGGAAAAGAGTTACGATTAAATTCGCATTAAAAAATAATTTTTATTCGGTTTCTCCAGCTTTGCAGCAGTACAATAGTTCATAGGACTATAGAACTTTGCTCAATAAATATTAATCTAATGGTTTACACATAAAACTTACAAAGCATTTATGACTTTACCATACGTAGCGAGTTTTTTTAACCGAAAAGGTTAACACTTAAAACTACATTACGAAGAAATAACCGAATCAAAAGATCTGATCTAATAAGGGTAATGAAAGGATTACAACAACAGCCCATTAGGGATTATTATAGAAATCGCAAGTTGTAAATGAAAATGTTTTTCGAATACTAAGAAGGAAAACAAGAGCCATTGGTTGAAATTAAAGGGCAGGTCTTTACCTGCATACATAAAAGGGTTGTTAAAAGATCAGGTAGCAGTTAACCTATTTGTTCACTCAATACGTTGAATGCGGTACCTGTTTGTATCGAAATCACAAATTTCCAAAATGGTTTCCACCTATAAAAGGCGTGAACCTTCCACAATAAGTTCAATCACAATTTAGTCTCGGTAGACAACACACAACATTTATCAGCGGAAAACTTTAAGAAAAAATGGAAGCATCAAAGCAATTGAAATTTGACGAATTACTCGACAAATGCATAGACATGTCGAAAGTGAAATTGGATGCGTTAAAGGCACAAATTAATTCGAAAATCTACGACGTTTTTCAAATTGAAAAATTTGTTTACAACGAATTAAAATTGGAACAATTTATCTGCCCGATGAAGACGCATATCCATATGACTGAATTTCTAAATGGTCCTCTGGTAAAACAATTCATATGTGAATTATGGCATATTTTGTTAGCAGCTGAGGAGAGTTCGGCAGCCATATCAAATAATACAGTGGAACCGAAAAAAGATGAAATTATAAAGAAAGTAATCCAAACTAAAGATGTTGAACCTACAAAAACTAAAATTTTGAAACAAGTATTCCAAAGTAAATTTCGAAAAGACGCCGAGGGATCTCAATCTCGATCCCGAAAACAAGACAACATGGTGAATTGCGGCAAAGAACCATTGGTACCTTCTACCACTTTCAGTTCCACCCTTAAACCACAGGGGCGGTTGGACACTAAGCATGGCGAAAAACACGATGAATCTGCATCGCTTTCTCGGTTAACCTATAGCCGAAATAGTGGTACGGAAGGTAACAGAAAAGTTGAACAAAAGCAAGATTTAACCGCCAGCACTTTAATCACAAAGAAACAACAGTCAGATAAGGAAAACAAGTCAATATCAATCTGTAGCACACAAGCAGAACAAAAGCAACCACTAGTACCACCCAACACTTGTGGTTCCACCCTTAAACCACAACGACGCATTAACCTGTTGAATGGCGGAAAACAATCACTTGCAGCTTATAAAACGTTGAGTTCCAAACTTAAAGCACAAGGACGTATCGACATATCCAAAGTAAAATTGGACATGTTGAAACCGTGGATAAGCAAGAAAATCACGGATATTTTGCAGAGAGAAGATAATGCGGTAGTGGAGTTCGTGCACAATAAATTAAAACAGGATAAAATGCTTTGTCGACAGAAATTAGAGATCAGAATTGCTGGATTCCTAAGAGGTGGCAAAGCACAGAAATTTGTGTCTGAATTATGGCCACTTTTGTTATCAGCTCAAGAGAGTGAAAGCGGCATACCAGCTGAATTGAAAAAGCAGAAGAATGATCAAAATTTAAGAATTGAAAAGGATATTAAGCATGACGGATCTGCATCGCTTTCTCGGTTAAATAATGTCCAAAATAGTGGTACGGTAATTGACACAAAACCAGAACAACAACATCCGGAAAGTCAGAGCAGTCAGAACAATGATAGCTCAGCTGTGCTGAGATGCGGCGTAGGCGGTTTCGCTAACGTTTGCATGCATTCCCCCCAAAAGAAAGATGCAAGTGCTAAGTCACAGGAATTTTTTTCTCAATATTGTGCAGAAATGGACGAATTTTTGACACACTGGAATAAAACTCCCGAAAAGGAAACAATTCTATCCTCAAAAAAGTTCATATATCCTGGTGAACAAAATATTGAAAAACAAATAAACGCCACTTTGTCGACACCGCCATCATCGGTTATACAATCAGATCATAAACAGCAAACACGCAATATTGACTTTGATAAGGAGATAAAAGCTGCCCGAGAACTACAATCACGCAAGCGTACACACTCGACAATGATGAATGAGAGCAAAAAGTCGAAAAATAATTCCCCCGATAAAGATGAACAGCAGTCAGCTAAGAAGAAACAGACTAGGACAAATAAATCCTCATCAAAACGCAATTCAGACAAAGATTCCTCTAGGAAGCCAGAAGCTAAATTAATAGAAAAGCAGGACAACAAGAAATCTAACAGCGAGATGAAGAATCTTGAATTGGAGCTTTTTGGCAGTATTAGTAGCGACGAAGAAGAACCCAATTCAGAACAACCTTCTAAGGAAAATTCTGTAAAGAAGTACCACAATAGCGAATTGAGCACCCTTGAGGCTGATCTTTTTATCAGCAGTGATGAGGAAGACGTCTACAATATACTCGGCAAAGAAGACCAATTTTTAAAACAAAAATAATGGACGAAGTTCACGAAGAGTATATTCTCTGAAAAAAAAGAATTTGTAATTTAGAAAAATTATTTGTAATCAATTTGCGTAAATTTTAAATTAAATATCATGACAATGTTTTTAATTTCTATTAAATATTGATGAAATATATGAGTAGTTTTCTAAGTTTAAATTTATATTGTTACGTTTTTACCCTTTAAAAATTTTAAAAATATGAGTTCGTAGATTGCAAATGAAATGTAATGGTAACACTGTTCGTGTGCTATTACATATAACTAAGAATAATATTACTATAATGTACAACTATGAGTTCTAATTGTACTAGAATAATTGTAAGTAAGTAATTGTAATTGTAATGTAAGTAGGCTAAGAAATACTATACGATGAATAAAACATTCTATTTCTGGACTCAAAGCTGAGTGGTTTAAATTATCGGAGGTTATCTGCTACATGGCGACCGTGATAAAAGAAAAAAAAGGTTATAAAGTACAGTTTTAGTTGAAACCACGCTTTATTTGAAAGTGAATATTTCAATAAGTTCAATTTCATTGTGTTGTCGTGATAAACTATTCAATTTTCTGAAGAAATATTAAAATAAAATAAATATTTAATTCCTAAGCAAAAATATAAAATAAATGGAATATACATATACAAATAAATAACCCTTTGGAAGGGGGGTGTGTAAAATAAATAAAAATAATTAAAATTAAAAAATATATATATTAAATAACCAGGTGTTTACAGCAAATTTAATTGAAAACTTTCAAAATTATTCAAAAGAAAATTTAAATTTGTCCAGAATACTGAAAATGAATTTGAAATAAAAGAAGAAGTAAAATGGATACAGTTAGAATTGGTACTTAAAAACGGTAAAACTCATTGGAAGTCAAACAAAATTTTATAACGGACTGCAAGAATATAACAAATAAAACAACTACAATAAACTTATATATGTAAGGAATATAAAAGAAATATAAAGGAATACAAAATCATAAAAAATAATAACACGTTTTTTCCAAAAGAATTCATTGTAAAAGAAAAAAAATATTAAAACAAACGTAATAAATAAAGTAGAAAAAGAAGAAACAGATAGTAAAAGTTAATAAATAAAGAAATTTATAATACAAGAAACTTAAAAGTAAACAACAACACAAAATCCTTTTTTATATATACCACTGGTGATACCAAATTTATTAAATACAATACCAACACTGTATGAATGTTTAAATAAATAAAACGTAATATGATAAACACTATAAAAAAAATAAAATACAACATAAAATAAAAAAAAAGTCATGATGAACTATTTGTATGAAAAGCAAAATTACATTCAAGGATTTTTTTCGAAATACAAACACAACTCATTTTTAAAAAAAAAAATAAAAATGAAACATTTTCCTAATGCTGCAACAAAGTAATTAGGAAACCCAGCAAAATTAAAAAAAAAATATATGAAAATCAAATCTTAAAGAAAGTTGCTGAAAAGAAAATAATGAAATACAATTGCAGACAATTACAGTTACTATCAACGGTACAAAACAATTTCACTATATAAAACCAAAATAACATAAAACAAAATAAAATAAAATACACAAAACATTTAAACAACTACATTTTATCATAAATAGTATTGAAAAAAAAATCAAAACAAACCACAGAAAAACCTTTTTTAAATCTTACAATAGACACATACATAAATACATATGAAAGCAAAATTTCAAGTTCTTCAAATTAATTAAAAATTAAACTAAGTAAAAACATTTAAACTTATGATTAAAACAGGCACTTGTAAATAAAAAAAAAAAAAAACTTTCGAAATAATTAATCTACATATCGAGGAGACTGTATGGATCTATTCACAACAACAACAAGGAACTCATTTTTTTCAAATTAAGAACAACAACAAGGAACTCATTTTTTTTTCAAATTAAGAACAACAAAATATATTCAAACATATAAGTATATATACTGCTCTTTTAGTTAACTATTATTGAATTATAATAACAATGAGAACAACTAAAACCATATACATATTATTTTTTTTGTTATCTATTTCTATATAATTATTATTAAAACAAATATATATTTCTTTGAAACACTTGTTAATCATATTTTCTCCTAGAACTAAAACAAAACAAAATAAAGAAAGAAAAAAAAAATATATAAAACAAAACAAAAAAAAAAAAAAAAATAGTAGAATTAGATCAGGAATTTTCTTGATATACATATGTGTAAAAATTTAAAAACAATTTAATGTCTACTGAATTTCAAATTGACAAATTTAATGGACTTATTGCAGATTTTTATAAAATAAAGAAAAGGATATTGCAAAAACGTCCCTTATCTAATAAACAACAAAAAATTGATGAATACATACACCTATTAATTGAAAATTATAACAATATTTTGATATATACAAAACAATATATTAAAGGTTTAGCTGATCCTGAAAAAAAAGTAGTACAAAATAAAATATTATATTGTAGGGAATTATTAGTGAGATGTTTTTGTAGATTGAAGTGTAAAATTAAGATTCCAAGCGGCGTAGATTTGTTCGAGGTTGTGCTTAAGGAAGTGTTGGCAGATTCTGATTCTGAAACAGACTTTTCTGATGAAAACGAAGACAATAAGGATACAATTGGGAGAAGTGTAGAGAATAATACGAATAACATGGCTTCTATTGACGAGAAAACAAAATTTATTTCAATGTGTTCAAACATCATTAGGGAGAACTACAACGGAGACCCGCTAACACTTAATTCTTTTCTTGACAAGATTGATTTAATTCAGGAATTAACAGCAGAGAATTTAAATACGTGTTTTATTTCGTTTTTAAAATCAAAACTAGATGGAAAGGCCAGAGAGGTCCTACCTGAGAATATTACAAGCATATATCAGATTAAAGAAACACTTAAAAACAGAATAAAACCAGATAATTCCAAAGTTGTTGCTGGTAGGTTTACTGCACTGCATGTTAAAAATAATGATTACACAGAATTTGCGAAGAAGGTCGAGGATTTGGCAGATGCATTTCAACGTTCTTTAGTCACAGAAGGGATAACAAAGACAAAGGCCCAAGAGATGGCGGTAGAACAGACAGTCAAAATTTGCAGAAATAATGCAAAGTCAGGGTTGGTGAAGGCAATTTTAGCTTCAATGGTTTTTAACGAACCTAAAGATGTAGTTGCAAAATTAATTGTAGAGGAGTCGGCAACTGAACATGAACATCAAGTACTATCATTACGTTACAACAGGCCTAGTGGGGGACAGAATAGGAACAATTACAACTGGGAAAATAATAATAACTCATATAGAACTAATTCTTTTAATAACCGGAACACCCGTACAAACCGTTCGAATAATAACTACCGGGGTAACAATAATTACAGAGTTCGTGAGTACAGTAATCAGGGAACAAATAATAGAAATTACAGTCAGCCACTTAATAAGAACTTTCGCAATAGTCATAATTATCCTGCTGTGAGGACTTTAAACGAAGAAGTCCCTCAGCACGAAGTGTTGGGGGAGGAAGATCAAATGTAATAATAGAAAACAATTTTAGGTCAATATATAGTTTTAATTTAAATTTTTCTGATTTCGTAAACTTAAATTGTACAGCCTCCTTCAGAACGAATTCGTTTTTGGTAGATTCGCAGGCAGATATTTCTATCTTAAAAATTTCATGTTTAAAAGAACATATAAAGATAAATGAACGAAATAGTGTTAACATTGTGGTCATAACGACGAATACCATTAAATCACTAGGCACCATTAATACAAATTTGTCGGGTTCCAATTTTTTTATCCCACAGGTTTTTCACATCGTCCCCGATTATTTCAACATTCCATCTGACGGTATATTAGGAAAAGACTTTCTAAGAACGAACAAGTGTAGAATTGACTACAATACCATGACGGTTTCTTCTTTTGTGAATGGTAGTAGAATAAACATTCCCATTTCCCATGGAGTTAGTAAAGATTCGTTTTTAATTCCACCAAGATGTGAGGTGTTTAGACAAATTCACATAAATAGTGTCAATGAACCGGTTTTTATTGATTCCCAGGAAATTACAAGGGATGTTTTTATTGGTAAATGCATTGTGGATTCAAAAACCCCAACTGTAAGAATTTTGAATACAACCAACGAAACTAAAGTTGTCCACACATATCACATTAAAACAGAAAAACTGTCGAATTTCAATATTTATTCCATTAAAAATAACAAGTACTGTACTGAACGTGTACACAAACTGAAACAAATTTTAAAGGACAAAATGCCAGACTATATAAAACCTGATTTAATGCCATTATGTGAAAATTACTCAGATATTTTCACTTTGAAAACTGATAAAATGACCATCAATAACTTCTATAAGCAGAAATTAAGACTTAGGGATAATGAACCTGTCTATATAAAAAATTATCGCCTTCCATATACACAACGAAATGAAATAAAAAAACAAGTACAGAACTTAATTGATAACGATTTAATAGAAACAAGTAAGTCAAATTACAATAGCCCATTAATTCTGGTACCAAAAAAAAGTCCAAATAATACCAAAACATATCGAATGTGCGTGGATTACAGGGCTATAAATAAAAAACTAATTGCGGACAAATTTCCACTGCCTAGGATAGACGATATACTCGACAATCTAGGACGTGCTAAACATTTCTCCGTTATTGACTTATATTCAGGGTTTCACCAAATTCCACTTCACGAGGAATCAAGAGATTTAACATCTTTCAGCACAGATCAAGGTGCATTCCGTTGGAAAGTTCTTCCATTCGGACTAAACGTAGCTCCAAACTCATTCTCACGGATGATGTCCATAGCTTTTTCTGGACTAGAACCCAATAAAGCTTCCTTGTATATCGATGATATAATTGTAATTGGATGTAGTAAAGATCATCACTTAAAAAATTACCTACCGATAAGGACGCTGTTAAACGTTTTGTAGCGTTCGCGAATTACTACAGGCGCTTTATTCCCAATTTTGCATGTATAGTAGCCCCATTGAATAATATTACACGTAAAAGAGTTAATTTTGAGTGGGATGAAAAATGTCAGAGGGCTTTTGAAAGAATAAAAAAGGAACTAGTTTCTCCGAAAATCCTTCAATACCCGGACTTTTCCAAAGATTTTATAATAACAGTCGATGCTTCAAAGGTAGGGTGTGGGGCAATCCTTAGTCAAAACTTTGATGGACATGATCTTCCCATATATTATGCATCCAAATCTTTCACTCATGCGGAACAAAAAAAGGCAACGATTGAACAGGAACTGATTGCAATATATTTCGCAATAAATCAATTCCGACCTTATGTTTACGGGACTGAATTCGTAGTCAGAACTGACCATCGTCCATTGGTATATCTTTTCAATATGAAAGACCCTTCCTCTAAGTTAACGAATATTAGACTTAAACTTTCTGAATATAAATTCGTAATTGAGCATATAAAAGGAAAAAATAATGTCGGTGCTGATGCACTTTCTCGAATCTCATTCGACGAGATAAAAAACGAGCCACCCACTGAAACCATTTTAACTGTATTTACGCGAGCAATGTCTAAACGAACAAAAACAGTGACGGATCAACCGACATTAGAGCACCCTAGGGAAGAAAGTGCATTAAAGGTATATGACAAGTTTCCACAAGAATATAACAGGAAAAATGCGAAAATAAGTTTCGAAATAGGTAACAGGAACGGAATCGTAACTAGCATAAAGTTTAATATTTATACAAAATCTAGATCAGTTGCAAATGTTAATATTGTTAACAAACCATTGAATTTAGAAGCAATGCTTTTGAGGCTACAGAAAGAGGCCAACAATATTAACATTTACACACTTGAATTGGCAAAAGATGACCCAATTTTTTCTATATATAGCATTCAAAACTTTAAAATGCACGGTAACAAAATTTTAAAAACAATAGAAATTCTATTAGTAGACCCGATTGAAATCATCACTGAGGATAAAAAAAGACTTGAACTTTTGGAAACTTATCATAAAGACCCATTAATAGGAGGACACTGTGGTCGCAAAAGGTTATATGCTAAATTAAGAACTAGGTATTACTTTAAGAATATGACCAAAGATATATATTCATTTGTTAGTAAATGTGCACATTGCAACCTGAGCAAAGTGAAAATAGGTAACAAAGAAGAACTGACATTGACACCAACACCTATTAAACCTTTTGATATTGTCATTATAGACACAATAGGTCCTTTGCCTACGTCCAAATATGGCAATAAATATGCTTTAACGATGATTTGTGACAAAATATCTGGTTACGATACCGATACCGGAAAAAAGTGCAAAAACTATTGCTCAGGCAATATTTGAAAATTTCGTTTTAGTTTATGGAAGAATGAAGACCATTATATCAGACCTTGGTACTGAATTTAAGAATGAAATATTTTGTGAGTTATGCAAACTTTTAAATATTAACATCCACTTCTCAACGGCCTATCACCACCAAACGGTAGGGACAGCAGAACGGAATCATCGCGTTTTTAACGAGTACATTAGGTCCTACATAAGTGACAATATTACAGACTGGGACACATATTTAAAGTATTTTACATATTTTCACAATACATCTACAAGTTCAGTCTTCGACAACAAATTTACGCCATATGAACTAGTCTTTGGCCGAAGTGAAAATATGCCAAATGATTTAAATCTGAATAAAATCGATCCCATTTATAATGTGGAAGACTTTAGCAAAGAGGCTAAATTTCGTCTACAAAGCTCTCACATAATGATAAAAAAACTTTTAGAAAAACATAAAATAAGGAATAAAGAACAACATGATAAATCAGCTAAACCCAGCAACTTTAAATTAAATAACAAAGTATTTTTGAAAAAAGAACCATACGAAAAATTTAAGGTAAGATGAAAATACATATGTGTAATACAAAAAAGAAATCAAATCAAAAGTAAACCCAAAGACATGTATCTAATTATCGCTAACTGAAAATGTAATTATATAAATATAGAAAAGTATAAAGAAAAAAAAAAAATTTTTTGAATTGACGAAACCTAATCTATAGTATCAATTCAAAATTTTTTTTTTTTTTTTTTTTCTCCAGAAGGGAGGTGTAATGGTAACACTGTTCGTGTGCTATTACATATAACTAAGAATAATATTACTATAATGTACAACTATGAGTACTAATTGTACTAGAATAATTGTAAGTAAGTAATTGTAATTGTAATGTAAGTAGGCTAAGAAATACTATACGATGAATAAAACATTCTATTTCTGGACTCAAAGCTGAGTGGTTTAAATTATCGGAGGTTATCTGCTACAGAAATAAAAGTAAATTAGTGTTTAATTTCAAAATCAATTCTTTATTGGCTGCGCAAATCTGTGTGCACCCTGTGTTGAAATTTATTCACACAATAACAATTTCCTTTAAATTGTTATTCTTTTCGTACACAACAACAATTCCCTTAGTTGTTCTCTTTGGTACACTCGTTCGTTAGAACTTCGAACTACGATTCTCTTCACACGCAACGTGTCTGATTGAATTATCACTCTTCTGTTTACAACCCTTTTTTGTAAGCAACAAACTTTCTGCTCGCGTAACCACTAACAACTGCTTACTTCGAACGCAACCGTGTCTTCACACAAGACTGACTGAACTATAACTCACTCAACGTTGCTCGCTTTGTGTTGCCTTTTATATCGCTGGATCATCAGTCTAATCATTAGACTCTATTGAATTTTATTAGACTCTAATGAATGCCCTTGGCAGAGAATAACTGCCTTCGGGAAAAATCTAAAAACGTAAACAACTCGCTTCCCTTATCGTTGTTAGTGGATCCCGTTTACACTTACCCTTGTAGCGTTGTTGTTGTTTGTTTACTTTGTCCCTTTTCTTTTTATACCTGATGTTATTGTTGCTTGTTTACTTTGTCCCCTTGTTTACTGATGTTGTTGTTATATTCTTGTTTGTTCTTTGATCACGCGATCAAGCCTATTGTTTTTGTTGCTATATGTTTACTTCTTCGTTGATCATGTAAACAACTGCCTTATGTTGTTTTTGGAGCTTTTGTTTATCACTTTATACATGATCAAGTCGGTTGTTTTGTTTTTGGAGCTTTTGTTTATTATTTTAATAACACCATTTCCATTTTCGTAACAATATTATAATAAAGTTTTATTACTGTCTTTTTCAATTTAATTCTTAATTCCTTATTTGTAATATTTTTTGAATGTATTTTAAGGAAATCACATAAATAATTAAAATAAAATGAAAATAAAAAATGTATTCAATGTGTAGACCTTGTGGCTAAAGAATGATATTCTAACCTCAAAAAAACTGTAGACTTTGTGACTAAGGACAAAATTAAAACTCTTGTTTCGATGTTGTGCCTTTGCTTGTTTTACAGAGAGTGATTTATTTAAAAGTAATATATATTTCATACATGACAAAGAAGAAGAAGATTAATGTCAAAATTATTGTAAAAGAATACATGGTTGCAATTTAAGGTATTAAATAAAAATGTACAAAATACTAAATATTTTAAAGGTGATGGAACACAAAGCTTTAATTTAATTACCGGGATAAGGGGAAGGGAAGGTTTATTTGAAATATTCTTCGGCGGTGACGGTGTGGAGATTCCGCAGCCTAGCAATGAAGAGGTCAAAGTTGCGATTATACGTCTTAAAAACAATAAAGCGGCATGTTCTGATAGCCTCCTCGCTGAATTGTTTAAGACCGGAGTTGGTAGTGCGCATGTAGTTAAAGAGGTAATTCTTGCACCCACAACTAAAAATTGTTTGTTTAAATGGACTTCGCTGGGTCTAGTATCGATAGAAAACAATTAAATAAAAAAAATTAAATCTACCCAACCAACGACATAGTGTAGGTCATGTAAAGCTCTGAAATATTTTTCTTATATTTCTCGAACCCTCCAAACTTGTTCTATTTCACAAAAATTGTTTTTTTGATCTTATCACAAAAATTTATCAATTATACAAACATTTCTGAACCGATGCACATTGGGGTTTTTTATGCCTAAAATGGGAATTAATTGGAAAATGAAATTCTAGAGTACCAAATATTTTTTTACATGAGCTGAAAGTGCACAAAATTCTGCACCACTTTCTTAAAAAAACGTGTCTTTAAGCGAAATAAACCAAAAAAAAAGTTAAAAAAGCAACCAGGAAAGCTCCCACGATTTAATTCCAAAATTTAAACATTCTTAGAAAAGGAAGGAATGGACTTTTAAAACGGTCTGCATATACATCTGTGGCATTAAATAATAATAGCTTAAGTCGAAATTTCGTGTTTAGAGATTTTAACGGATTTGTCTGAAATAAATTGTGTTTGGTAATTGTGTTTGTAAAATATAAATGCGCATAGTTTTATTAATAACGACATTTTATACATAAAATTTAGCTGGGTGATTGATCTTGGATATGAGAATAGGAATATGTAATAAAATGAAAAACACTTATGTCAACATAAGCCATTATCATTTGACCACAGATATATTATTCGGCTTAATATTCTATGAGGTTTCATGAGGTAAACTTGGAAAATATTTATTTTTCTCATATTTTTTTCAAGTTTGTCCATTCATAGTATCAAAATTTAATTACATTTTGCAATTAAGTATAGCTAAGCTTGAAAATATAAGAAAAAATCAGTTTACCCGTTCAAATCTCATAGCATATAAGGTTGAAGCATGCACATGTATGTTTATGTATACCATTCTAAAGCCTCTTCCCTTTTCAAAAAAACTTTGGTTTGTGAGAATAGATTCAACTCTTTTTTTTGGGTAATTAATTATTATTATTAATTATAATTATATATTATTAATTAATTAGTGTGTCGGCTTATTAGACGAAAGGCCCGAGTTCGAATCCCAGGTCAGACATCAAAACGAAAATATGAAAATATTTCTTCGGCGACTTCCTCTCAGCAGATTTCTGGCAAAAACTCTGAAAGTAAAAATTGCCACGCACACACCACGAGTGGTGTGAGAAGCTAGGACGTTTGTACAATGGGTCAATTCGACCTCCGGGTACTGTACTTGTCACAGTTGACAAGTACACGTCCTCTAACCTAACCTAACCTAATTATTTTGGGTGAAAAGGTAAAAACACCGTTTTTGTTAAAAAGAATTTTGTTTCAGAAAAATTCTTACTTGTGTTATGTAAAATATAATCTGATATAACGGCAGAGCTCAAGAGTTTATACTTGTCTTCACACATTCTATCATCCAAAAGCCGTTGTACATATTCCGTTCCCGCCACATCACCACAGCTTCTACAGTAATCCTGGTGGGACAGATCGAGATTGTCGGTGAGACGACCAATAGCGCAGTGTCTCGTTAGCATGCAAAACGTTTCCTTGCCGAACTCAAGTAGTTGTCCCGGGATATCCCGCTGTCCACATAAACTGGTAGATTATTGACAAATGCGGTTTTACACTTCGTATCATAATCAAAACGATCGATATCTTAGTGAATCAATTAATCAATTCTGTCTTTAGCAATCAATATGCCTGCGGTAGAAATATATTTCTCTTAGGGCGCCCTGGTAGTCTAGTGGGTAGTGTTCTAGACTATTATCGTGAGGGTCGTGGGTTCGTTTCCCACCAGCGGCTCTGGTCTGTTACACTACACCGAGCAAATGGTCTAAGTTACTTTGCTCGTAATAATAATTATATATAATTTTTAATTGTATTATAATTAATAAATAAATATTTCTCTTAGTCGCTTTCTGGCAAAAACTCTGAGAGTGAATAAAATTGCCGTGAAAAATTTCACAAAAATTTGTTGTACGGAGTCGACTTTAAAGTATTGGTCGCGCCACTCATGTATAAAATTAACACTCACAACATAAGTGGTGTGTGAAGTTGGATCGTAATCCTGATTAATTATACATACACATGATCTTCAAATTAAAAAGTGGATTGACTAGCAGAAATTCAAGTAAATTTGTAGCCATTTCGTAGAATAAATCTTTTAAAGCCCATAGATTCTCGACCATTAATGTATTACAGTGATATTAATTGTGGAGCTGGCTAAAAAAACCAGACATGTCCTCAGTTAATGCTGATTTAAATTTTATTTTAGGGATCTCTAAGTCTCTAAGTAATGAAGCCACGTAATATTTTCATTTAAAACCAGGTCCTAGGTGCTATTTTAAAATAACAAGAAAAACTGACTTCTCGAACAAAACTGGGCATTTGATACGACGAGAGTTAATAACATTTCATCAGTCTAAGTTGGTCATAAAATAGATTTTTTAATTTTTATTTATTTTTCTTTAAAGTTCGATTCACTCCTTTTTTATATGTAGTTTGACAGCCCTCTTCTTGAGAGAGAGAGAAAATATTTAGTATGAACATCTTTTAGCTCGTTTTGGTTTAATTTTATATTTTGTCCGGAAAAACTTGAACAGAGCAGTCAGTAGGTTATATTTTATATAAAAAAGGTGAATTGATTTGTCCACATAGATAGGTAGGTAGGTAGGTAGAGGTGGCTGCCCATCCAAGAACGTTCCTTGGATGGACTCACTTAGGCCGCATTGGGCCCATTGTGCTACCACAGTTAACTATTATCCCCTAATCTCGAAACCATTCGGAGCTCCTGATGAAGCGATTCAGGCTGCCAATGTCAATCCTTGACAGTTCCTCCAGATCATCCATATAGTAAGTGCCCAAGTACTTCCTTCTTCTTTGGCAAAGAGCCGGGCATGTACCCAGCAGGTGAGGGACAGTCTCCTCTTCCTCCTCATCCCTGCAGCTTCTGCAGAAGTCGTTAGCAAGGTGTCCAAGACCAATGCGCCTCGCGTGTGTACCCATAATGCAATGCCCCGTAATGACGCCGACAACCACACTGAGCGCGCCTCTTTGGAGTTTAAGTAGACTCATTGTGCGCTCCTCATCCAGCCTTGGCCAGATTTTACGAGCCGTTCTACCCGTGTCCGAGGCCGCCCACCTGTCGTTGACGGAATCGACGATCGCATTATCAATTATGAGCTTGCAGGTCCTCATAGGTATGCCCAGATTCGAGAACTCATCGGAGAGTTCGATGGTTGTGCCCCGCCTGGCAAGTTCATCTGCTCTGCAGTTACCCGGAATTCCACTGTGCCCGGGTACCCATATGATATGGATATCATATCGTTCCGCTATCTCGTCGAGATATCTGCGACAGCCGTACACCGTCTTGGAGTTAATCACGTTAGAACTTAGAGCCCTGATAGCCGCCTGGCTATCAGAAAGTACGGTGACGTTCCGCTCGGAGACCCTTGCGTCTCCAATGATACTCGCCGCAGCCTGTATTGCCACCACCTCCGCCTGAAAGACACTACAGTGGTCTGGCAGTCTTATAGACTGAGCTATTCCAACCGATTCCGAAAAAATTCCACTGCCAACAGCTCCATTCAGTTTAGAACCGTCGGTGTAGATTTGTATGGAGTCCCTTATCAGGTGGTTCCAACCACCCTTCCAGGCCCCGTTGTCCGGAACCGATGTCCTGAATCTCCTCGTGAAGTCGTACCGCGGTGTCATGTAGTCACATCTCCCGACAGCTCCAACTTCCCTCAGGATCCTTGCGTGGCCGATATCCGAGTCCTGCCACTGTCCAGTCGCCCAGAGACGTTTACTTATTTTAGCAGCCACTCCCCTACAGAAAAGGTCGAGCGGAAAGAGGCCCAAAATTATCTCCAGTGCCGACGTAGGGGTAGTGCGCAAGGCACCACTAATGATAATACAGGCAGATCTCTGCAGTCGTTGTATTAGTTTCGAATTCGTCGCCTTTTCAAGAGATTCCCACCAAACTAGGCATCCATAGGTCAAGATAGGTCTGACCACCGCTGTGTAGATCCAGTGAGTCATCCTAGGTCCTAGGCGCCATTTTCTCCCCAACACTCTGTTACAAGCATATAGGGCAATGGAAGCCTTTTTAATCCTGTTAATGATGTTCGATTTCCAGGACAGCTTCCTATCCAGAATGAGTCCTAGAAAGTGTGCCTCCTGTTTGAGTTTCAGTTCCGTCCCGTTCAGTTTCAGTGGACGAAAAGTCGGTGGCTTGTACCTTCTCGTGAAGAGTACTACCTCCGTTTTCACCGGGTTAACACCCAATCCACGATCAGATGCCCATACGCAGACACTTTTCAGAGCCAGTTGCATCCTATCCCTGATAGTATCGACAAACCTTCCGGAGATCACAAGAACAATGTCGTCCGCATAGGCAATTGCCTCACATCCATTTTGTTCCAGTATCACTAGTAGCTCATTCATCACCAGATTCCACAAAAGAGGAGAGAGTACTCCACCTTTTGGAGTTCCCCTCCCTATAGCCCTGGTTGTTTTTGAGCTCCCAAGTGCGGGGTAGATTGTTCTCCCACAAAGTAGCTTAGATATCCAGTTCACCACGGTGGTCTGTACACCCAGCCTTATCAGCGCCCCGGATATAGCGCAAAGTTCCACATTATTGAAGGCTCCTTCGATATCCAGGAAAGTAGCCAGAGTGTATTCCTTCTGTGACAGCGATTTCTCTACTCTGCACACCAGGCTATGTAGGGCAGTCTCAACAGACCTTCCCCTATTGTATGCGTGTTGTCCCCTGGAAAGGAGATTTCCATCTAGGTTTTGTCGCAGATTCACGTCCACGAGTCTCTCCATGGTCTTCAATAAGAAGGAGGACAGACTTATGGGTCTGAAGTCCTTGGGTGTAGTATGAGAGTTTCTTCCAGCCTTCGGTATGAAGACTACCCCCACTTTACACCATTCCGACGGTATATGACTCATCCGAAAACTGGCGACAAACATCGCCCCAAGCGTTCCGATGTGTTCCATTTTCAGACGTTGCAAGAGGGCCGGATATATTCCGTCCGGTCCCGGAGATTTAAACGGCTTAAATCCGTCTATTGCCCATTTTATTGCGTCCGCAGACATGATCGAACAGTAGTCCCACTGTGATTCACTCCCCGAAACAGTTGTCCGCGTATCCGAACCCTGTCCCGGTGGAAAGTGGGTGTCCACAAGAAGATCTAAAGTCTCCTTCTCAGAGTTGGTCCATGTGCCATCCTCTCTTTGCAGCACACTAGGTATAAAGGATGTTGTCGAGAGAATTCTCCTTAGCCTAGAAGTTTCGTTGATAGTTTCCATGTTACCACAGAAATTTCTCCACGAGTCCCTCTTAGCTCGTCTTAGAACTCTCTTGTAATTTCCAAGAGACACTTTATAGTCTCTCCACTGATCCGCGTTACCAGATTTCCTCGCCATATTGAAAAGTCGCCGTGACTCCTTTCTGAGCATGTCTAGATCCCGGTCCCACCAGGGTGGTTTTCTTCCACCCCTGTTGACCCTTTCCGGACATGCTTTGTTAAAAGCCCCTACTATGACCTTTGTGAATTTAGCCACTGTAGCCTCAAGTTCCGAAATACTATCTATTCTACAGCGCGTGAGTGGCTCCAAGTCCAGGTTGACAAGGCGATCATAAAGTTCCCAATTCGTGTTCCTAGGATTCCTAATCGCCCTTACAGTATTGTTCCCCCTACCAAGGGAAAATTCAATAAACCTATGATCAGAAAAGGAGTGCTCCTCCGAGACCCTCCAATCTCTGACGTTGTCATAAATATTGCCGGAGGTAAGGGTTATGTCCAAAACCTCTCTTCTGTTCTTTGTTATAAATGTGGGCTTATTGCCCGTGTTACAAACCATTAAGTTATTAGAGATAATAAAATCAAAAAGTGACTCACCCCGTTCATTGACGTCCGTGCTGCCCCATATAGTGTGATGAGAGTTGGCATCACAGCCGATAAGCAGGCCAACATTTGCGCATTTAGCTTCCATAACCAGTCTCTTCACTGGATCTGGTGGTGGGTGACTGCTTAGGTCATGCGGCATGTAACTGGAGGAGATCCAATGTTGTTTGCCATTGATCTCCGCCGTTACTGTGGTTAGGTCTTCATTGCTGAAATTAGGAAGCAAATATGCCATTAAGTTGTTCTTAATAAGTATACAGGATCTGGGCCTACCTACGCATTTGGCATGGACCAGCCTATAATTTTTGTGCCCTAATCCACAAACCTTGTTGGCTATCGACCATGGTTCTTGGATTAGGGCTATGTCTTCTCCTCTGTTCGCCAGTCGGAGAAGTAGTGCGGCAGACGCCGCTTTAGAGTGGTGGAGATTTATCTGGATTACTCGGACCATGGTCTTTTTCATCCATATTTCCCTCCACCATCGTCTTGTCTAGACCTTGGTCGTCTAGCTCTTCTTTTTCCTCTTCTAGGAGCTCGGATTCCCTAAGCAACATCCCAAAAACCGATGCCATATCCGATCCAGTGGAAGAAAAAGAACTGGCTCTGGATCGGGTATGGATCTGTGTCGAGGTTGTCGATAGGTCCTCCTTATCCTTTTCCTCATCCGTGACGTCCATATGTTCGTCCTGCGATATTTCCCCCTGGGGGGCACTATCACCGGACTCTATGGGACGGTTGTCTTTCTTGTAGACTTTTAGGATGATATGCCCAAATCCGAAGGCCAAAACACCATTGGATTTCGCCAGGTGCTCCAGGGATTCTTGATTGACTATAATAGTCGCACAACGAGATCCATGTCGCTCCTCCAATTTGGCAATTTTCCAATTGTGAGTTGGTACCTTCGGATTACACATTTTGATCATCCTTAAGATTTTTTCCGGCTCCTTTGGATTCAGTGGTATCCAAGAGCGCGTTCGCGGTCGGCTTGGGATGGCGTCTTTCGATACCACCTCTAATTTGGCGCCCGGCCAGATTTCTCCCATCCTTGATATAGCGATGGAGAAAAGATCCAGAGCTCGCTGGTCGGCACACGTTACCAGCTTAACGTGTCCTTGGTGCCAGCCACACATTTGGTAGACTGGTACTGGCCCGGGATGTTCCTCCATCACATCTAGGAAGATATCTGCCAGGGCGTCTTCCACTAGCCTCCAATTTGACGGTGTGATGCTACCATCTGGGTCTGAGCGATCGACCACCGCCATCTCCATGCTATCTTTTAATACATCGCTGTATGTTATGTTGGTGCGGTGAGAGCTTCTTTGCTTCTTCGCACCGGGTGTGTCACTTTCTGCAGACCGCTGTCTTTTCACAGCAGTCTCGTTTGTCAACTTATCCAAGTCGGCCAGTTTCTCCTTAGCCCAGGCTAGCGATTGCGTATCACGCGGCGTTCGGCTGCCCTCTGGGATCTTTGAAATCCGTTCGAGGACCCGCTTAGCACTTAATCGCTCCCTGTATTTTTGTTTGGAGTCTTTTACATGTTTTGATGCCGCGTCAACCTTTACATTTCCAAGGCCGCTTTTGCTGGATGTGGATCCGACTTTTGCAGCAACCTCGGTTTTGGTAAGGCCAACGCTTTTGGCTAGTAGTAATCTTGCATTTTTCGAGGTTTCAGGTTTTTGGCCTGCCATTGCATTAACCACTTCCTTTACCTCTTTTGTTGAGACGGACGTCGGTTTAACACCCGTACGCGGATTTTTACGAGTTCCGTTCTCGGCCTCCTGAGAGGACTTTTTGTTATTTTCCTTATTTATATTTTGTTCATTTTCCTTCATATTTTGGTCCCACGAGTTGCGGATAAGGGGATGGTCCACCTGAGCAGGGATCCGCTGTGCTCAGGTAAGGCTGGTTAATCCTGGAGGTCGCCAGGTATCCAGGATACTCCGTTAGCGACTGGGATATTTTTGATGGGCCCCCAGCCAGGCTGACTCTCGGCACGGGTCGTGTAACACCTTAGTCCAGCCCATACCTCTATCCTATGGTGAGAGCCACAATCCATCCGATCCTAGGATCAAATAAGTGTGGACTCCCCCCTTAGCTGGTGGACGCCCTATCGGGCAACCACCATTACCAGCCGACACCCACGTGGAGGGTTCGGTAGAGGATTTTCGTCGGCCGTCCACATAGATAAATCATGCAAAATTTAAATTTCCTTTAAAAGTCTCATCTACATACATACATACATACATAATTGGCCATTACAACCCTTCAGTCAGGATTACGGCCTAGCTTCTCACACCACTCAAGTTGTGTGCCTTAATTTTATACTTGAGTGGCGGGACCTACAGTTTAACGTCGACTCCGAACGACAGATTTGTGAGAAACTTTTTCATGGCAGGTTTATTTACTCTCAGAGTTTTTGCCAGAAATCTGCTGCGGGGTAGTCGCCGAAGAAATATTTTTTTTTTTTCATATTTCTTTTTTGATGTCTGACCTGGGATACGAACCCTGGCTTTTACGTCTAATAAGCGAACACACTACCTGCTAGACTACGGCGACTACAAAAGTCTCATCTGGTAGTCTTAATTTTGTGGAAAAATTTTTAGAAATGCACAAATCATGCTGCAGAAAACACTCAGTTCGCTGTGCCAGTAAAGGTGCCTGCAGAGTGCAGATAGCCAGAATTCTTCATTATTTTTTGCATTTGTGTATCGAAACATGACGTATGTATATTGTTCTGATAAATATCTTGTCATTAAGCTTAATAATAAACACGCGATGTAACAGGAAAAGAGTTACGATTAAATTCGCATTAAAAAATAATTTTTATTCGGTTTCTCCAGCTTTGCAGCAGTACAATAGTTCATAGGACTATAGAACTTTGCTCAATAAATATTAATCTAATGGTTTACACATAAAACTTACAAAGCATTTATGACTTTACCATACGTAGCGAGTTTTTTTTACCGAAAAGGTTAACACTTAAAACTACATTACGAAGAAATAACCGAATCAAAAGATCTGATCTAATAAGGGTAATGAAAGGATTACAACAACAGCCCATTAGGGATTATTATAGAAATCGCAAGTTGTAAATGAAAATGTTTTTCGAATACTAAGAAGGAAAACAAGAGCCATTGGTTGAAATTAAAGGGCAGGTCTTTACCTGCATACATAAAAGGGTTGTTAAAAGATCAGGTAGCAGTTAACCTATTCGTTCACTCAATACGTTGAATGCGGTACCTGTTTGTATCGAAATCACAAATTTCCAAAATGGTTTCCACCTATAAAAGGCGTGAACCTTCCACAATAAGTTCAATCACAATTTAGTCTCGGTAGACAACACACAACATTTATCAGCGGAAAACTTTAAGAAAAAATGGAAGCATCAAAGCAATTGAAATTTAACGAATTACTCGACAAATGCATAGACATGTCGAAAGTGAAATTGGATGCGTTAAAGGCACAAATTAATTCGAAAATCTACGACGTTTTTCAAATTGAAAAATTTGTTTACAACGAATTAAAATTGGAACAATTTATCTGCCCGATGAAGACGCATATCCATATGACTGAATTTCTAAATGGTCCTCTGGTAAAACAATTCATATGTGAATTATGGCATATTTTGTTAGCAGCTGAGGAGAGTTCGGCAGCCATATCAAATAATACAGTGGAACCGAAAAAAGATGAAATTATAAAGAAAGTAATCCAAACTAAAGATGTTGAACCTACAAAAACTAAAACTTTGAAACAAGTATTCCAAAGTAAATTTCGAAAAGACGCCGAAGGATCTCAATCTCGATCCCGAAAACAAGACAACATGGTGAATTGCGGCAAAGAACCATTGGTACCTCCTACCATTTTCAGTTCCACCCTTAAACCACAGGGGCGGTTGGACACTAAGCACGGCGAAAAACACGATGAATCTGCATCGCTTTCTCGGTTAACCTATAGCCGAAATAGTGGTACGGAAGGTAACAGAAAAGTTGAACAAAAGCAAGATTTAACCGCCAGCACTTTAATCAGAAAGAAACAACAGGCAGATAAGGAAAACAATAAAAATTCCGTCAACATTGAAAATCGTGTACATAAACTGGACAAGTCAATATCAATCTGTAGCACACAAGCAGAACAAAAGCAACCACTAGTACCACCCAACACTTGTGGTTCCACCCTTAAACCACAACGACGCATTAACATGTTGAATGGCGGAAAACAATCACTTGCAGCTTGTAAAACGTTGAGTTCCAAACTTAAAGCACAGGGACGTATCGACATATCCAAAGTAAAATTGGACATGTTGAAACCGTGGATAAGCAAGAAAATCACGGATATTTTGCAGAGAGAAGATAATGCGGCGGTGGAGTTCGTGCACAATAAATTAAAACAGGATAAAATGCTTTGTCGACAGAAATTAGAGATCAGAATTGCTGGATTCCTAAGAGGCGGCAAAGCACAGAAATTTGTGTCTGAATTATGGCCACTTTTGTTATCAGCTCAAGAGAGTGAAAGCGGCATACCAGCTGAATTGAAAAAGCAGAAGAATGATCAAAATTTAAGAATTGAAAAGGATATTAAGCATGACGGATCTGCATCGCTTTCTCGGTTAAATAATGTCCAAAATAGTGGTATGGTAATTGACACAAAACCAGAACAACAACATCCGGAAAGTCAGAGCAGTCAGAACAATGATAGCTCAGCTGTGCTGAGATGCGGCGTAGGCGGTTTCGCTAACGTTTGCATGCATTCCCCCCAAAAGAAAGATGCAAGTGCTAAGTCACAGGAATTTTTATCTCAATATTGTGCAGAAATGGACGAATTTTTGACACATTGGAATAAAACTCCCGAAAAGGAAACAATTCTATCCTCAAAAAAGTTCATATATCCTGGTGAACAAAATATTGAAAAACAAATAAACGCCACTTTGTCGACACCGCCATCATCGGTTATACAATCAGATCATAAACAGCAAACACGCAATATTGACTTTGATAAGGAGATAAAAGCTGCCCGAGAACTACAATCACGCAAGCGTACACACTCGACAATGATGAATGAGAGCAAAAAGTCGAAAAATAATTCCCCCGATAAAGATGAACAGCAGTCAGCTAAGAAGAAACAGACTAGGACAAATAAATCCTCATCAAAACGCAATTCAGACAAAGATTCCTCTAGGAAGCCAGAAGCTAAATTAATAGAAAAGCAGGACAACAAGAAATCTAACAGCGAGATGAAGAATCTTGAATTGGAGCTTTTTGGCAGTATTAGTAGCGACGAAGAAGAACCCAATTCAGAACAACCTTCTAAGGAAAATTCTGTAAAGAAGTACCACAATAGCGAATTGAGCACCCTTGAGGCTGATCTTTTTATCAGCAGTGATGAGGAAGACGTCTACAATATACTCGGCAAAGAAGACCAATTTTTAAAACAAAAATAATGGACGAAGTTCACGAAGAGTATATTCTCTGAAAAAAAAGAATTTGTAATTTAGAAAAATTATTTGTAATCAATTTGCGTAAATTTGAAATTAAATATCATGACAATGTTTTTAATTTCTATTAAATATTGATGAAATATATGAGTAGTTTTCTAAGTTTAAATTTATATTGTTACGTTTTTACCCTTTAAAAATGTTAAAAATATGAGTTCGTAGATTGCAAATGAAATAAAAGTAAATTAGTGTTTAATTTCAAAATCAATTCTTTATTGGCTGCGCAAATCTGTGTGCACCCTGTGTTGAAATTTATTCACACAATAACAATTTCCTTTAAATTGTTATTCTTCTCGTACACAACAACAATTCCCTTAGTTGTTCTCTTTGGTACACTCGTTCGTTAGAACTTCGAACTACGATTCTCTTCACACGCAACGCAACGTGTCTGATTGAATTATCACTCTTCTGTTTACAACCCTTTTTTGTAAGCAACAAACTTTCTGCTCGCGTAACCACTAACAACTGCTTACTTCGAACGCAACCGTGTCTTCACACAAGACTGACTGAACTATAACTCACTCAACGTTGCTCGTTTTGTGTTGCCTTTTATATCGCTGGATCATCAGTCTAATCATTAGACTCTATTGAATTTTATTAGACTCTAATGAATGCCCTTGGCAGAGAATAACTGCCTTCGGGAAAAATCTAAAAACGTAAACAACTCGCTTCCCTTATCGTTGTTAGTGGATCCCGTTTACACTTACCCTTGTAGCGTTGTTGTTGTTTGTTTACTTTGTCCCTTTTCTTTTTATACCTGATGTTATTGTTGCTTGTTTACTTTGTCCCCTTGTTTACTGATGTTGTTGTTATATTCTTGTTTGTTCTTTGATCACGCGATCAAGCCCATTGTTTTTGTTGCTATATGTTTACTTCTTCGTTGATCATGTAAACAACTGCCTTATGTTGTTTTTGGAGCTTTTGTTTATCACTTTATACATGATCAAGTCGGTTGTTTTTTCTTTTTGGAGCTTTTGTTTATTATTTTAATAACACCATTTCCATTTTCGTAACAATATTATAATAAAGTTTTATTACTGTCTTTTTCAATTTAATTCTTAATTCCTTATTTGTAATATTTTTTGGATGTATTTTAAGGAAATCACATAAATAATTAAAATAAAATGAAAATAAAAAATGTATTCAATGCTTTAATTTAATTACCGGGATAAGGGGAAGGGAAGGTTTATTTGAAATATTCTTCGGCGGTGACGGTGTGGAGATTCCGCCGCCTAGCAATGAAGAGGTCAAAGTTGCGATTATACGTCTTAAAAACAATAAAGCGGCATGTTCTGATAGCCTCCTCGCTGAATTGTTTAAGACCGGAGTTGGTAGTGCGCATGCACCAGCTTATCTACAAAATATGGCTAGAGGAAAGTATGCCCAACGATTGGAACCTCAGTGTCCGCTGTCCTGTCCTGAAAAAGGGAGACCCTACGATATGCGCCAATTACAGGGGTATAATTCTTCTCCATATCGCATAAAAGGTTCTTACAGACGTATTGTGTGAACGACTGTAGCCACTCGTCAAAGTACTGATTGGATCTTATCAGTGCGGCTTCAGACCTGGCAAGTCCACCATCGACCAGATGTTCACACTACTCCAAATGCTGGAAAAGACCCACAAAAAAAGTCGACACACACCATCTTTTTGTCGACTATAAGGCAGCCTTCGATAGCCACATAAAGGATCGTGTTTTTGCCGCAATGTCTGAGCTCGTTATACCTGCGAAGCTAATAAGGGTATGCATAATGACGTTGAGCTCCGTCAAGGTGGGAAAGGACCTCTCCGAACCTTTTGGTACCGTGCGAGGTTTCAGACAAGGCGACCCGTTATCATGCGACCTCTTCAACTTTGTCGTGGGTAGTGTTCTGCGAAAGTCGGGAGTGCATCGCAATGGCACTATTTTTCAAAAAAGTGTCCAGTTGTTTGCGTACGCTGACGACATAGACAACATAGGGCGTACCAAGCGAGATGTTACTGCTGCATTTAGTGCAATTGAACGGGAGTCTACCAAGATGGGTATGGCAGTAAATGAGGACAAAACAAAGTAAATGTTATCGACATGTAGAGACGTGCGGCGTAATGATTCTCAGATTACGGCCGATAACTATACTTTTGAAACAGTCAAGGAATTTATTTATCTTGGCTCCGCCGTTACCACCAAAAATGATGTCAGTCTGGAGATCAAGCATAGGATCACTCTGGCCAACAGGTGCTACTATGGTCTCAATAGGCAATTGAGTAGCAGAGACCTCTCTCGTGCGACAAAACTAACACTCTATAAGACACTCGTCCTACCCGTGCTTCTTTATGGCGCAGAGGCATGGACCCTGTTAAGAACTGATGTAGCGGCCTTTAGAGTGTTCGTGAGAAAAGTCCTACGTAAGATCTTCGTTCCAGTGCGTGTAGGCGATGATTTCCGTATCCGATTTAACAGTGACTGTATGAGCTCTTCAACGACATTGACGTTGTACAGCGTATTAAAATCCAGCGGCTGCGCTGGCTCGGCCATGTCGTTCGAATGGATTAGGATACTCCGGCGAGACGAGTATTTGATGCGGGAACCTTGTATTCATTGGAAGCACCAAATCGAGGAAGCCCTGTCATCGATTGGTGTGACCAACTGGCGTAGGTGCGCAAGAAGCAGAGGCGCCTGGAAGGATGTGTTGCGGCAGACCGAAATCCGTTAAACGGGTTGTTATGGCCAATTAAGTAAGTAAGTAAATTAAAAATGTATTCAATGCTTTCATTTCAATTAAAGAGGTAATTCTTGCACCCACAACTAAAAATTGTTTGTTTAAATGGACTTCGCTGGGTCTAGTATCGATAGAAAACAATTAAATAAAAAAAAATTAAATCTACCCAACCAACGACATAGTGTAGGTCATGTAAAGCTCTGAAATATTTTTCTTATATTTCTCGAACCCTCCAAACTTGTTCTATTTGACAAAAATTGTTTTTTTGATCTTATCACAAAAATTTATCAATTATACAAGCATTTCTGAACCGATGCACATTTTTTATGCCTAAAATGGGAATTAATTGGAAAATGAAATTCTTGAGTACCAAATATTTTATTACATGAGCTGAAAGTGCACAAAATTCTGCACCACTTTCTTAAAAAAACGTGTATTTAAGCGAAATAAACCAAAAAAAAAGTTAAAAAAGCCACCAAGAAAGCTCCCACGATTTAATTCCAAAATTTAAACATTCTTAGAAAAGGAAGGAATGGACTTTTAAAACGGTCTGCATATACATCTGTGGCATTAAATAATAATAGCTTAAGTCGAAATTTCGTGTTTAGAGATTTTAACGGATTTGTCTGAAATAAATTGTGTTTGGTAATTGTGTTTGTAAAATATAAATGCGCATAGTTTTATTAATAACGACATTTTATACATAAAATTTAGCTGGGTGATTGATCTTGGATATGAGAATAAGAATATGTAATAAAATGAAAAACACTTATGTCAACATAAGCCATTATCATTTGGCCATAGATATATTATTCGGCTTAATATTCTATGAGGTTTCATGAGGTAAACTTGGAAAATATTTATTTTTCTCATATTTTTTTCAAGTTTGTCCATTCATAGTATCAAAATTTAATTACATTTTGCAATTAAGTATAGCTAAGCTTGAAAATATAAGAAAAAATCAGTTTACCCGTTCAAATCTCATAGCATATAAGGCACATGTATGTTTATGTATACCATTCTAAAGCCTCTTCCCTTTTCAAAAAAACTTTGGTTTGTGAGAATAGATTCAACTTTTTTTTTTTGGGTAATTAATTATTTTGTAAAGTCGCCGTGGTCTAGTAGCTAGTGTGTCGGCTTATTAGACGAAAGGCCCGAGTTCGAATCCCAGGTCAGACATCAAAACGAAAACATGAAAATATTTCTTCGGCGACTTCCTCTCAGCAGATTTCTGGCAAAAACTCTGAAAGTAAAAATTGCCACGCACACACCACGAGTGGTGTGAGAAGCTAGGACGTTTGTACAATGGGTCAATTCCACCTCCGGGTACTGTACTTGTCACAGTTGACAAGTACACGTCCTCTAACCTAACCTAACCTAATTATTTTGTGTGAAAAGGTAAAAAAACCGTTTTTGTTAAAAAGAATTTTGTTTCAGAAAAATTCTTACTTGTGTTATGTAAAATATAATCTGATATAACGGCAGAGCTCAAGAGTTTATACTTGTCTTCACACATTCTATCATCCAAAAGCCGTTGTACATATTCCGTTCCCGCCACATCACCACAGCTTCTACAGTAATCCTGGTGGGACAGATCGAGATTGTCGGTGAGACGACCAATAGCGCAGTGTCTCGTTAGCATTCAAAGCGTTTCCTTACCGAACTCAAGTAGTTGTCCCGGGATATCCCGCTGTCCACATAAACTGGTAGATTATTGACAAATGCGGTTTTACACTTCGTATCATAATCAAAACGATCGATATCTTAGTGAATCAATTAATCAATTCTGTCTTTAGCAATCAATATGCCTGCGGTAGAAATATATTTCTCTTAGGGCGCCCTGGTAGTCTAGTGGGTAGTGTTCTAGACTATTATCGTGAGGGTCGTGGGTTCGTTTCCCACCAGCGGCTCTGGTCTGTTACACTACACCGAGCAAATGGTCTAAGTTACTTTGCTCGTAATAATAATTATATATAATTTTTAATTGTATTATAATTAATAAATAAATATTTCTCTTAGTCGCTTTCTGGCAAAAACTCTGAGAGTGAATAAAATTGCCGTGAAAAATTTCACAAAAATTTGTTGTACGGAGTCGACTTTAAAGTATTGGTCGCGCCACGCATGTATAAAATTAACACTCACAACATAAGTGGTGTGTGAAGTTGGATCGTAATCCTGATTAATTATACATACACATGATCTTCAAATTAAAAAGTGGATTGACTAGCAGAAATTCAAGTAAATTTGTAGCCATTTCGTAGAATAAATCTTTTAAAGCCCATAGATTCTCGACCATTAATGTATTACAGTGATATTAATTGTGGAGCTGGCTAAAAAAACCAGACATGTCCTCAGTTAATGCTGATTTAAATTTTATTTTAGGGATCTCTAAGTCTCTAAGTAATGAAGCCACGTAATATTTTCATTTAAAACCAGGTCCTAGGTGCTATTTTAAAATAACAAGAAAAACTGACTTCTCGAACAAAACTGGGCATTTGATACGACGAGAGTTAATAACATTTCATCAGTCTAAGTTGGTCATAAAATAGATTTTTTAATTTTTATTTATTTTTCTTTAAAGTTCGATTCACTCCTTTTTTTATATGTAGTTTGACAGCCCTCTTCTTGAGAGAGAGAGAAAATATTTAGTATGAACATCTTTTAGCTCGTTTTGGTTTAATTTTATATTTTGTCCGGAAAAACTTGAACAGAGCAGTCAGTAGGTTATATTTTATATAAAAAAGGTGAATTGATTTGTCCACATAGATAAATCATGCAAAATTTAAATTTCCTTTAAAAGTCTCATCTACATACATACATACATACATAATTGGCCATTACAACCCTTCAGTCAGGATTACGGCTTAGCTTCTCACACCACTCAAGTTGTGTGCCTTAATTTTATACTTGAGTGGCGGGACCTACAGTTTAACGTCGACTCCGAACGACAGATTTGTGAGAAACTTTTTCATGGCAGGTTTATTTACTCTCAGAGTTTTTGCCAGAAATCTGCTGCGAGGTAGTCGCCGAAGAAATATTTTTTTTTTTCATATTTCTTTTTTGATGTCTGACCTGGGATACGAACCCTGGCTTTTACGTCTAATAAGCGAACACACTACCTGCTAGACTACGGCGACTACAAAAGTCTCATCTGGTAGTCTTAATTTTGTGGAAAAATGTTTAGAAATGCACAAATCATGCTGCAGAAAACACTCAGTTCGCTGTGCCAGTAAAGGTGCCTGCAGAGTGCAGATAGCCAGAATTCTTCATTATTTTTTGCATTTGTGTATCGAAACATGACGTATGTATCGTGTTCTGATAAATATCTTGTCATTAAGCTTAATAATAAACACGCGATGTAACAGGAAAAGAGTTACGATTAAATTCGCATTAAAAAATAATTTTTATTCGGTTTCTCCAGCTTTGCAGCAGTACAATAGTTCATAGGACTATAGAACTTTGCTCAATAAATATTAATCTAATGGTTTACACATAAAACTTACAAAGCATTTATGACTTTACCATACGTAGCGAGTTTTTTTAACCGAAAAGGTTAACACTTAAAACTACATTACGAAGAAATAACCGAATCAAAAGATCTGATCTAATAAGGGTAATGAAAGGCTTACAACAACAGCCCATTAGGGATTATTATAGAAATCGCAAGTTGTAAATGAAAATGTTTTTCGAATACTAAGAAGGAAAACAAGAGCCATTGGTTGAAATTAAAGGGCAGGTCTTTACCTGCATACATAAAAGGGTTGTTAAAAGATCAGGTAGCAGTTAACCTATTTGTTCACTCAATACGTTGAATGCGGTACCTGTTTGTATCGAAATCACAAATTTCCAAAATGGTTTCCACCTATAAAAGGCGTGAACCTTCCACAATAAGTTCAATCACAATTTAGTCTCGGTAGACAACACACAACATTTATCAGCGGAAAACTTTAAGAAAAAATGGAAGCATCAAAGCAATTGAAATTTGACGAATTACTCGACAAATGCATAGACATGTCGAAAGTGAAATTGGATGCGTTAAAGGCACAAATTAATTCGAAAATCTACGACGTTTTTCAAATTGAAAAATTTGTTTACAACGAATTAAAATTGGAACAATTTATCTGCCCGATGAAGACGCATATCCATATGACTGAATTTCTAAATGGTCCTCTGGTAAAACAATTCATATGTGAATTATGGCATATTTTGTTAGCAGCTGAGGAGAGTTCGGCAGCCATATCAAATAATACAGTGGAACCGAAAAAAGATGAAATTATAAAGAAAGTAATCCAAACTAAAGATGTTGAACCTACAAAAACTAAAATTTTGAAACAAGTATTCCAAAGTAAATTTCGAAAAGACGCCGAGGGATCTCAATCTCGATCCCGAAAACAAGACAACATGGTGAATTGCGGCAAAGAACCATTGGTACCTTCTACCACTTTCAGTTCCACCCTTAAACCACAGGGGCGGTTGGACACTAAGCATGGCGAAAAACACGATGAATCTGCATCGCTTTCTCGGTTAACCTATAGCCGAAATAGTGGTACGGAAGGTAACAGAAAAGTTGAACAAAAGCAAGATTTAACCGCCAGCACTTTAATCACAAAGAAACAACAGTCAGATAAGGAAAACAAGTCAATATCAATCTGTAGCACACAAGCAGAACAAAAGCAACCACTAGTACCACCCAACACTTGTGGTTCCACCCTTAAACCACAACGACGCATTAACCTGTTGAATGGCGGAAAACAATCACTTGCAGCTTATAAAACGTTGAGTTCCAAACTTAAAGCACAAGGACGTATCGACATATCCAAAGTAAAATTGGACATGTTGAAACCGTGGATAAGCAAGAAAATCACGGATATTTTGCAGAGAGAAGATAATGCGGTAGTGGAGTTCGTGCACAATAAATTAAAACAGGATAAAATGCTTTGTCGACAGAAATTAGAGATCAGAATTGCTGGATTCCTAAGAGGTGGCAAAGCACAGAAATTTGTGTCTGAATTATGGCCACTTTTGTTATCAGCTCAAGAGAGTGAAAGCGGCATACCAGCTGAATTGAAAAAGCAGAAGAATGATCAAAATTTAAGAATTGAAAAGGATATTAAGCATGACGGATCTGCATCGCTTTCTCGGTTAAATAATGTCCAAAATAGTGGTACGGTAATTGACACAAAACCAGAACAACAACATCCGGAAAGTCAGAGCAGTCAGAACAATGATAGCTCAGCTGTGCTGAGATGCGGCGTAGGCGGTTTCGCTAACGTTTGCATGCATTCCCCCCAAAAGAAAGATGCAAGTGCTAAGTCACAGGAATTTTTTTCTCAATATTGTGCAGAAATGGACGAATTTTTGACACACTGGAATAAAACTCCCGAAAAGGAAACAATTCTATCCTCAAAAAAGTTCATATATCCTGGTGAACAAAATATTGAAAAACAAATAAACGCCACTTTGTCGACACCGCCATCATCGGTTATACAATCAGATCATAAACAGCAAACACGCAATATTGACTTTGATAAGGAGATAAAAGCTGCCCGAGAACTACAATCACGCAAGCGTACACACTCGACAATGATGAATGAGAGCAAAAAGTCGAAAAATAATTCCCCCGATAAAGATGAACAGCAGTCAGCTAAGAAGAAACAGACTAGGACAAATAAATCCTCATCAAAACGCAATTCAGACAAAGATTCCTCTAGGAAGCCAGAAGCTAAATTAATAGAAAAGCAGGACAACAAGAAATCTAACAGCGAGATGAAGAATCTTGAATTGGAGCTTTTTGGCAGTATTAGTAGCGACGAAGAAGAACCCAATTCAGAACAACCTTCTAAGGAAAATTCTGTAAAGAAGTACCACAATAGCGAATTGAGCACCCTTGAGGCTGATCTTTTTATCAGCAGTGATGAGGAAGACGTCTACAATATACTCGGCAAAGAAGACCAATTTTTAAAACAAAAATAATGGACGAAGTTCACGAAGAGTATATTCTCTGAAAAAAAAGAATTTGTAATTTAGAAAAATTATTTGTAATCAATTTGCGTAAATTTTAAATTAAATATCATGACAATGTTTTTAATTTCTATTAAATATTGATGAAATATATGAGTAGTTTTCTAAGTTTAAATTTATATTGTTACGTTTTTACCCTTTAAAAATTTTAAAAATATGAGTTCGTAGATTGCAAATGAAATGTAATGGTAACACTGTTCGTGTGCTATTACATATAACTAAGAATAATATTACTATAATGTACAACTATGAGTTCTAATTGTACTAGAATAATTGTAAGTAAGTAATTGTAATTGTAATGTAAGTAGGCTAAGAAATACTATACGATGAATAAAACATTCTATTTCTGGACTCAAAGCTGAGTGGTTTAAATTATCGGAGGTTATCTGCTACATGGCGACCGTGATAAAAGAAAAAAAAGGTTATAAAGTACAGTTTTAGTTGAAACCACGCTTTATTTGAAAGTGAATATTTCAATAAGTTCAATTTCATTGTGTTGTCGTGATAAACTATTCAATTTTCTGAAGAAATATTAAAATAAAATAAATATTTAATTCCTAAGCAAAAATATAAAATAAATGGAATATACATATACAAATAAATAACCCTTTGGAAGGGGGGTGTGTAAAATAAATAAAAATAATTAAAATTAAAAAATATATATATTAAATAACCAGGTGTTTACAGCAAATTTAATTGAAAACTTTCAAAATTATTCAAAAGAAAATTTAAATTTGTCCAGAATACTGAAAATGAATTTGAAATAAAAGAAGAAGTAAAATGGATACAGTTAGAATTGGTACTTAAAAACGGTAAAACTCATTGGAAGTCAAACAAAATTTTATAACGGACTGCAAGAATATAACAAATAAAACAACTACAATAAACTTATATATGTAAGGAATATAAAAGAAATATAAAGGAATACAAAATCATAAAAAATAATAACACGTTTTTTCCAAAAGAATTCATTGTAAAAGAAAAAAAATATTAAAACAAACGTAATAAATAAAGTAGAAAAAGAAGAAACAGATAGTAAAAGTTAATAAATAAAGAAATTTATAATACAAGAAACTTAAAAGTAAACAACAACACAAAATCCTTTTTTATATATACCACTGGTGATACCAAATTTATTAAATACAATACCAACACTGTATGAATGTTTAAATAAATAAAACGTAATATGATAAACACTATAAAAAAAATAAAATACAACATAAAATAAAAAAAAAGTCATGATGAACTATTTGTATGAAAAGCAAAATTACATTCAAGGATTTTTTTCGAAATACAAACACAACTCATTTTTAAAAAAAAAAAATAAAAATGAAACATTTTCCTAATGCTGCAACAAAGTAATTAGGAAACCCAGCAAAATTAAAAAAAAAATATATGAAAATCAAATCTTAAAGAAAGTTGCTGAAAAGAAAATAATGAAATACAATTGCAGACAATTACAGTTACTATCAACGGTACAAAACAATTTCACTATATAAAACCAAAATAACATAAAACAAAATAAAATAAAATACACAAAACATTTAAACAACTACATTTTATCATAAATAGTATTGAAAAAAAAATCAAAACAAACCACAGAAAAACCTTTTTTAAATCTTACAATAGACACATACATAAATACATATGAAAGCAAAATTTCAAGTTCTTCAAATTAATTAAAAATTAAACTAAGTAAAAACATTTAAACTTATGATTAAAACAGGCACTTGTAAATAAAAAAAAAAAAAAACTTTCGAAATAATTAATCTACATATCGAGGAGACTGTATGGATCTATTCACAACAACAACAAGGAACTCATTTTTTTCAAATTAAGAACAACAACAAGGAACTAATTTTTTTTTCAAATTAAGAACAACAAAATATATTCAAACATATAAGTATATATACTGCTCTTTTAGTTAACTATTATTGAATTATAATAACAATGAGAACAACTAAAACCATATACATATTATTTTTTTTGTTATCTATTTCTATATAATTATTATTAAAACAAATATATATTTCTTTGAAACACTTGTTAATCATATTTTCTCCTAGAACTAAAACAAAACAAAATAAAGAAAGAAAAAAAAAATATATAAAACAAAACAAAAAAAAAAAAAAAATAGTAGAATTAGATCAGGAATTTTCTTGATATACATATGTGTAAAAATTTAAAAACAATTTAATGTCTACTGAATTTCAAATTGACAAATTTAATGGACTTATTGCAGATTTTTATAAAATAAAGAAAAGGATATTGCAAAAACGTCCCTTATCTAATAAACAACAAAAAATTGATGAATACATACACCTATTAATTGAAAATTATAACAATATTTTGATATATACAAAACAATATATTAAAGGTTTAGCTGATCCTGAAAAAAAAGTAGTACAAAATAAAATATTATATTGTAGGGAATTATTAGTGAGATGTTTTTGTAGATTGAAGTGTAAAATTAAGATTCCAAGCGGCGTAGATTTGTTCGAGGTTGTGCTTAAGGAAGTGTTGGCAGATTCTGATTCTGAAACAGACTTTTCTGATGAAAACGAAGACAATAAGGATACAATTGGGAGAAGTGTAGAGAATAATACGAATAACATGGCTTCTATTGACGAGAAAACAAAATTTATTTCAATGTGTTCAAACATCATTAGGGAGAACTACAACGGAGACCCGCTAACACTTAATTCTTTTCTTGACAAGATTGATTTAATTCAGGAATTAACAGCAGAGAATTTAAATACGTGTTTTATTTCGTTTTTAAAATCAAAACTAGATGGAAAGGCCAGAGAGGTCCTACCTGAGAATATTACAAGCATATATCAGATTAAAGAAACACTTAAAAACAGAATAAAACCAGATAATTCCAAAGTTGTTGCTGGTAGGTTTACTGCACTGCATGTTAAAAATAATGATTACACAGAATTTGCGAAGAAGGTCGAGGATTTGGCAGATGCATTTCAACGTTCTTTAGTCACAGAAGGGATAACAAAGACAAAGGCCCAAGAGATGGCGGTAGAACAGACAGTCAAAATTTGCAGAAATAATGCAAAGTCAGGGTTGGTGAAGGCAATTTTAGCTTCAATGGTTTTTAACGAACCTAAAGATGTAGTTGCAAAATTAATTGTAGAGGAGTCGGCAACTGAACATGAACATCAAGTACTATCATTACGTTACAACAGGCCTAGTGGGGGACAGAATAGGAACAATTACAACTGGGAAAATAATAATAACTCATATAGAACTAATTCTTTTAATAACCGGAACACCCGTACAAACCGTTCGAATAATAACTACCGGGGTAACAATAATTACAGAGTTCGTGAGTACAGTAATCAGGGAACAAATAATAGAAATTACAGTCAGCCACTTAATAAGAACTTTCGCAATAGTCATAATTATCCTGCTGTGAGGACTTTAAACGAAGAAGTCCCTCAGCACGAAGTGTTGGGGGAGGAAGATCAAATGTAATAATAGAAAACAATTTTAGGTCAATATATAGTTTTAATTTAAATTTTTCTGATTTCGTAAACTTAAATTGTACAGCCTCCTTCAGAACGAATTCGTTTTTGGTAGATTCGCAGGCAGATATTTCTATCTTAAAAATTTCATGTTTAAAAGAACATATAAAGATAAATGAACGAAATAGTGTTAACATTGTGGTCATAACGACGAATACCATTAAATCACTAGGCACCATTAATACAAATTTGTCGGGTTCCAATTTTTTTATCCCACAGGTTTTTCACATCGTCCCCGATTATTTCAACATTCCATCTGACGGTATATTAGGAAAAGACTTTCTAAGAACGAACAAGTGTAGAATTGACTACAATACCATGACGGTTTCTTCTTTTGTGAATGGTAGTAGAATAAACATTCCCATTTCCCATGGAGTTAGTAAAGATTCGTTTTTAATTCCACCAAGATGTGAGGTGTTTAGACAAATTCACATAAATAGTGTCAATGAACCGGTTTTTATTGATTCCCAGGAAATTACAAGGGATGTTTTTATTGGTAAATGCATTGTGGATTCAAAAACCCCAACTGTAAGAATTTTGAATACAACCAACGAAACTAAAGTTGTCCACACATATCACATTAAAACAGAAAAACTGTCGAATTTCAATATTTATTCCATTAAAAATAACAAGTACTGTACTGAACGTGTACACAAACTGAAACAAATTTTAAAGGACAAAATGCCAGACTATATAAAACCTGATTTAATGCCATTATGTGAAAATTACTCAGATATTTTCACTTTGAAAACTGATAAAATGACCATCAATAACTTCTATAAGCAGAAATTAAGACTTAGGGATAATGAACCTGTCTATATAAAAAATTATCGCCTTCCATATACACAACGAAATGAAATAAAAAAACAAGTACAGAACTTAATTGATAACGATTTAATAGAAACAAGTAAGTCAAATTACAATAGCCCATTAATTCTGGTACCAAAAAAAAGTCCAAATAATACCAAAACATATCGAATGTGCGTGGATTACAGGGCTATAAATAAAAAACTAATTGCGGACAAATTTCCACTGCCTAGGATAGACGATATACTCGACAATCTAGGACGTGCTAAACATTTCTCCGTTATTGACTTATATTCAGGGTTTCACCAAATTCCACTTCACGAGGAATCAAGAGATTTAACATCTTTCAGCACAGATCAAGGTGCATTCCGTTGGAAAGTTCTTCCATTCGGACTAAACGTAGCTCCAAACTCATTCTCACGGATGATGTCCATAGCTTTTTCTGGACTAGAACCCAATAAAGCTTCCTTGTATATCGATGATATAATTGTAATTGGATGTAGTAAAGATCATCACTTAAAAAATTACCTACCGATAAGGACGCTGTTAAACGTTTTGTAGCGTTCGCGAATTACTACAGGCGCTTTATTCCCAATTTTGCATGTATAGTAGCCCCATTGAATAATATTACACGTAAAAGAGTTAATTTTGAGTGGGATGAAAAATGTCAGAGGGCTTTTGAAAGAATAAAAAAGGAACTAGTTTCTCCGAAAATCCTTCAATACCCGGACTTTTCCAAAGATTTTATAATAACAGTCGATGCTTCAAAGGTAGGGTGTGGGGCAATCCTTAGTCAAAACTTTGATGGACATGATCTTCCCATATATTATGCATCCAAATCTTTCACTCATGCGGAACAAAAAAAGGCAACGATTGAACAGGAACTGATTGCAATATATTTCGCAATAAATCAATTCCGACCTTATGTTTACGGGACTGAATTCGTAGTCAGAACTGACCATCGTCCATTGGTATATCTTTTCAATATGAAAGACCCTTCCTCTAAGTTAACGAATATTAGACTTAAACTTTCTGAATATAAATTCGTAATTGAGCATATAAAAGGAAAAAATAATGTCGGTGCTGATGCACTTTCTCGAATCTCATTCGACGAGATAAAAAACGAGCCACCCACTGAAACCATTTTAACTGTATTTACGCGAGCAATGTCTAAACGAACAAAAACAGTGACGGATCAACCGACATTAGAGCACCCTAGGGAAGAAAGTGCATTAAAGGTATATGACAAGTTTCCACAAGAATATAACAGGAAAAATGCGAAAATAAGTTTCGAAATAGGTAACAGGAACGGAATCGTAACTAGCATAAAGTTTAATATTTATACAAAATCTAGATCAGTTGCAAATGTTAATATTGTTAACAAACCATTGAATTTAGAAGCAATGCTTTTGAGGCTACAGAAAGAGGCCAACAATATTAACATTTACACACTTGAATTGGCAAAAGATGACCCAATTTTTTCTATATATAGCATTCAAAACTTTAAAATGCACGGTAACAAAATTTTAAAAACAATAGAAATTCTATTAGTAGACCCGATTGAAATCATCACTGAGGATAAAAAAAGACTTGAACTTTTGGAAACTTATCATAAAGACCCATTAATAGGAGGACACTGTGGTCGCAAAAGGTTATATGCTAAATTAAGAACTAGGTATTACTTTAAGAATATGACCAAAGATATATATTCATTTGTTAGTAAATGTGCACATTGCAACCTGAGCAAAGTGAAAATAGGTAACAAAGAAGAACTGACATTGACACCAACACCTATTAAACCTTTTGATATTGTCATTATAGACACAATAGGTCCTTTGCCTACGTCCAAATATGGCAATAAATATGCTTTAACGATGATTTGTGACAAAATATCTGGTTACGATACCGATACCGGAAAAAAGTGCAAAAACTATTGCTCAGGCAATATTTGAAAATTTCGTTTTAGTTTATGGAAGAATGAAGACCATTATATCAGACCTTGGTACTGAATTTAAGAATGAAATATTTTGTGAGTTATGCAAACTTTTAAATATTAACATCCACTTCTCAACGGCCTATCACCACCAAACGGTAGGGACAGCAGAACGGAATCATCGCGTTTTTAACGAGTACATTAGGTCCTACATAAGTGACAATATTACAGACTGGGACACATATTTAAAGTATTTTACATATTTTCACAATACATCTACAAGTTCAGTCTTCGACAACAAATTTACGCCATATGAACTAGTCTTTGGCCGAAGTGAAAATATGCCAAATGATTTAAATCTGAATAAAATCGATCCCATTTATAATGTGGAAGACTTTAGCAAAGAGGCTAAATTTCGTCTACAAAGCTCTCACATAATGATAAAAAAACTTTTAGAAAAACATAAAATAAGGAATAAAGAACAACATGATAAATCAGCTAAACCCAGCAACTTTAAATTAAATAACAAAGTATTTTTGAAAAAAGAACCATACGAAAAATTTAAGGTAAGATGAAAATACATATGTGTAATACAAAAAAGAAATCAAATCAAAAGTAAACCCAAAGACATGTATCTAATTATCGCTAACTGAAAATGTAATTATATAAATATAGAAAAGTATAAAGAAAAAAAAAAAATTTTTTGAATTGACGAAACCTAATCTATAGTATCAATTCAAAATTTTTTTTTTTTTTTTTTTTCTCCAGAAGGGAGGTGTAATGGTAACACTGTTCGTGTGCTATTACATATAACTAAGAATAATATTACTATAATGTACAACTATGAGTACTAATTGTACTAGAATAATTGTAAGTAAGTAATTGTAATTGTAATGTAAGTAGGCTAAGAAATACTATACGATGAATAAAACATTCTATTTCTGGACTCAAAGCTGAGTGGTTTAAATTATCGGAGGTTATCTGCTACAGAAATAAAAGTAAATTAGTGTTTAATTTCAAAATCAATTCTTTATTGGCTGCGCAAATCTGTGTGCACCCTGTGTTGAAATTTATTCACACAATAACAATTTCCTTTAAATTGTTATTCTTCTCGTACACAACAACAATTCCCTTAGTTGTTCTCTTTGGTACACTCGTTCGTTAGAACTTCGAACTACGATTCTCTTCACACGCAACGTGTCTGATTGAATTATCACTCTTCTGTTTACAACCCTTTTTTGTAAGCAACAAACTTTCTGCTCGCGTAACCACTAACAACTGCTTACTTCGAACGCAACCGTGTCTTCACACAAGACTGACTGAACTATAACTCACTCAACGTTGCTCGCTTTGTGTTGCCTTTTATATCGCTGGATCATCAGTCTAATCATTAGACTCTATTGAATTTTATTAGACTCTAATGAATGCCCTTGGCAGAGAATAACTGCCTTCGGGAAAAATCTAAAAACGTAAACAACTCGCTTCCCTTATCGTTGTTAGTGGATCCCGTTTACACTTACCCTTGTAGCGTTGTTGTTGTTTGTTTACTTTGTCCCTTTTCTTTTTATACCTGATGTTATTGTTGCTTGTTTACTTTGTCCCCTTGTTTACTGATGTTGTTGTTATATTCTTGTTTGTTCTTTGATCACGCGATCAAGCCTATTGTTTTTGTTGCTATATGTTTACTTCTTCGTTGATCATGTAAACAACTGCCTTATGTTGTTTTTGGAGCTTTTGTTTATCACTTTATACATGATCAAGTCGGTTGTTTTGTTTTTGGAGCTTTTGTTTATTATTTTAATAACACCATTTCCATTTTCGTAACAATATTATAATAAAGTTTTATTACTGCCTTTTTCAATTTAATTCTTAATTCCTTATTTGTAATATTTTTTGAATGTATTTTAAGGAAATCACATAAATAATTAAAATAAAATGAAAATAAAAAATGTATTCAATGTGTAGACCTTGTGGCTAAAGAATGATATTCTAACCTCTAAAAAACTGTAGACTTTGTGGCTAAGGACAAAATTATAACTCTTGTTTCGATGTTGTGCCTTTGCTTGTTTTACAGAGAGTGATTTATTTAAAAGTAATATATATTTCATACATGACAAAGAAGAAGAAGATTAATGTCAAAATTATTGTAAAAGAATACATGGTTGCAATTTAAGGTATTAAATAAAAATGTACAAAATACTAAATATTTTAAAGGTGATGGAACACAATGCTTTAATTTAATTACCGGGGGAAGGGAAGGTTTATTTGAAATATTCTTCGGCGGTGACGGTGTGGAGATTCCGCAGCCTAGCAATGAAGAGGTCAAAGTTGCGATTATACGTCTTAAAAACAATAAAGCGGCATGTTGTGATAGCCTTCTCCCTGAATTGTTTAAGACCGGAGTTGGTAGTGCGCATGTAGTTAAAGAGGTAATTCTTGCACCCACAACTAAAAATTGTTTGTTTAAATGGACTTCGCTGGGTCTAGTATCGATAGAAAACAATTAAATAAAAAAAATTAAATCTACCCAACCAACGACATAGTGTAGGTCATGTAAAGCTCTGAAATATTTTTCTTATATTTCTCGAACCCTCCAAACTTGTTCTATTTGACAAAAATTGTTTTTTTGATCTTATCACAAAAATTTATCAATTATACAAACATTTCTGAACCGATGCACATTGGGGTTTTTTATGCCTAAAATGGGAATTAATTGGAAAATGAAATTCTTGAGTACCAAATATTTGTTTACATGAGCTGAAAGTGCACAAAATTCTGCACCACTTTCTTAAAAAAACGTGCCTTTAAGCGAAATAAACCAAAAAAAAAGTTAAAAAAGCAACCAAGAAAGCTCCCACGATTTAATTCCAAAATTTAAACATTCTTAGAAAAGGAAGGAATGGACTTTTAAAACGGTCTGCATATACATCTGTGGCATTAAATAATAATAGCTTAAGTCGAAATTTCGTGTTTAGAGATTTTAACGGATGTGTCTGAAATAAATTGTGTTTGGTAATTGTGTTTGTAAAATATAAATGCGCATAGTTTTATTAATAACGACATTTTATACATAAAATTTAGCTGGGTGATTGATCTTGGATATGAGAATAAGAATATGTAATAAAATGAAAAACACTTATGTCAACATAAGCCATTATCATTTGGCCACAGATATATTATTCGGCTTAATATTCTATGAGGTTTCATGAGGTAAACTTGGAAAATATTTATTTTTCTCATATTTTTTTCAAGTTTGTCCATTCATAGTATCAAAATTTAATTACATTTTGCAATTAAGTATAGCTAAGCTTGAAAATATAAGAAAAAATCAGTTTACCCGTTCAAATCTCATAGCATATAAGGTTGAAGCATGCACATGTATGTTTATGTATACCATTCTAAAGCCTCTTCCCTTTTCAAAAAAACTTTGGTTTGTGAGAATAGATTCAACTTTTTTTTTTTGGGTAATTAATTATTTTGTAAAGTCGCCGTGGTCTAGTAGCTAGTGTGTCGGCTTATTAGACGAAAGGCCCGATTTCGAATCCCAGGTCAGACATCAAAACGAAAATATGAAAATATTTCTTCGGCGACTTCCTCTCAGCAGATTTCTGGCAAAAACTCTAAAAGTAAAAATTGCCACGCAAACACCACGAGTGGTGCGAGAAGCTAGGACGTTTGTACAATGGGTCAATTCGACCTCCGGGTACTGTACTTGTCACAGTTGACAAGTACACGTCCTATAACCTAACCTAACCTAATTATTTTGTGTGAAAAGGTAAAAAAACCGTTTTTGTTAAAAAGAATTTTGTTTCAGAAAAATTCTTACTTGTGTTATGTAAAATATAATCTGATATAACGGCAGAGCTCAAGAGTTTATACTTGTCTTCACACATTCTATCATCCAAAAGCCGTTGTACATATTCCGTTCCCGCCACATCACCACAGCTTCTACAGTAATCCTGGTCGGACAGATCGAGATTGTCGGTGAGACGACCAATAGCGCAGTGTCTCGTTAGCATGCAAAGCGTTTCCTTGCCGAACTCAAGTAGTTGTCCCGGGATATCTCGCTGTCCACATAAACTGGTAGATTATTGACAAATGCGGTTTTACACTTCGTATCATAATCAAAACGATCGATATCTTAGTGAATCAATTAATCAATTCTGTCTTTAGCAATCAATATGCCTGCGGTAGAAATATATTTCTCTTAGGGCGCCCTGGTAGTCTAGTGGGTAGTGTTCTAGACTATTATCGTTAGGGTCGTGGGTTCGTTTCCCACCAGCGGCTCTGGTCTGTTACACTACACCGAGCAAATGGTCTAAGTTACTTTGCTCGTAATAATAATTATATATAATTTTTAATTGTATTATAATTAATAAATAAATATTTCTCTTAGTCGCTTTCTGGCAAAAACTCTGAGAGTGAATAAAATTGCCGTGAAAAATTTCACAAAAATTTGTTGTACGGAGTCGACTTTAAAGAATTGGTCGCGCCACTCATGTATAAAATTAACACTCACAACATAAGTGGTGTGTGAAGTTGGATCGTAATCCTGATTAATTATACATACACATGATCTTCAAATTAAAAAGTGGATTGACTAGCAGAAATTCAAGTAAATTTGTAGCAATGGCGAAATGTCGTAGAATAAATCTTTTAAAGCCCATAGATTCTCGACCATTAATGTATTACAGTGATATTAATTGTGGAGCTGGCTAAAAAAACCAGACATGTCCTCAGTTAATGCTGATTTAAATTTTATTTTAGGGATCTCTAAGTCTCTAAGTAATAAAGCCACGTAATATTTTCATTTAAAACCAGGTCCTAGGTGCTATTTTAAAATAACAAGAAAACCTGACATCTCGAACAAAACTGGGCATTTGATACGACGAATGTTAATAACATTTCATCAGTCTAAGTTGGTCATAAAATAGATTTTTTAATTTTTATTTATTTTTCTTTAAAGTTCGATTCACTCCTTTTTTATATGTAGTTTGACAGCCCTCTTCTTGAGAGAGAGAGAGAAAATATTTAGTATGAATATCTTTTAGCTCGTTTTGGTTTAATTTTATATTTTGTCCGGAAAAACTTGAACAGAGCAGTCAGTAGGTTATATTTTATATAAAAAAGGTGAATTGATTTGTCCACATAGATAAATCATGCAAAATTAAAATTTCCTTTAAAGTCTCATCTACATACATGCATACATACATACATAATTGGCCATTACAACCCTTCAGTCAGGATTACGGCCTAGCTTCTCACACCACTCAAGTTGTGTGCCTTAATTTTATACTTGAGTGGCGGGACCTACAGTTTAACGTCGACTCCGAACGACAGATTTGTGAGAAACTTTTTCATGGCAGGTTTATTTACTCTCAGAGTTTTTGCCAGAAATCTGCTGCGAGGTAGTCGCCGAAGAAATATTTTTTTTTTCATATTTCTTTTTTGATGTCTTGCCTGGGATACGAACCCTGGCTTTTACGTCTAATAAGCGAACACACTACCTGCTAGACTACGGCGACTACAAAAGTCTCATCTGGTAGTCTTAATTTTGTGGAAAAATTTTTAGAAATGCACAAATCATGCTGCAGAAAACACTCAGTTCGCTGTGCCAGTAAAGGTGCCTGCAGAGTGCAGATAGCCAGAATTCTTCATTATTTTTTGCATTTGTGTATCGAAACATGACGTATGTATATTGTTCTGATAAATATCTTGTCATTAAGCTTAATAATAAACACGCGATGTAACAGGAAAAGAGTTACGATTAAATTCGCATTAAAAAATAATTTTTATTCGGTTTCTCCAGCTTTGCAGCAGTACAATAGTTCATAGGACTATAGAACTTTGCTCAATAAATATTAATCTAATGGTTTACACATAAAACTTACAAAGCATTTATGACTTTACCATACGTAGCGAGTTTTTTTAACCGAAAAGGTTAACACTTAAAACTACATTACGAAGAAATAACCGAATCAAAAGATCTGGTCTAATAAGGGTAATGAGAGGATTACAACAACAACCCATTAGGGATTATTATAGAAATCGCAAGTTGTAAATGAAAATGTTTTTCGAGTACTAAGAATTAAAACAAGAGCCATTGGTTGAAATTAAAGGGCAGCTCTTTACCTGCATACATAAAAGGGTTGTTAAAAGATCAGGTAGCAGTTAACCTATTTGTTCACTCAATACGTTGAATGCGGTACCTGTTTGTATCGAAATCACAAATTTCCAAAATGGTTTCCACCTATAAAAGGCGTGAACCTTCCACAATAAGTTCAATCACAATTTAGTCTCGGTAGACAACACACAACATATATCAGCGGAAAACTTTAAGAAAAAATGGAAGCATCAAAGCAATTGAAATTTGACGAATTACTCGACAAATGCATAGACATGTCGAAAGTGAAATTGGATGCGTTAAAGGCACAAATTAATTCGAAAATCTACGACGTTTTTCAAATTGAAAAATTTGTTTACAACGAATTAAAATTGGAACAATTTATCTGCCCGATGAAGACGCATATCCATATGACTGAATTTCTAAATGGTCCTCTGGTAAAACAATTCATATGTGAATTATGGCATATTTTGTTAGCAGCTGAGGAGAGTTCGACAGCCATATCAAATAATACAGTGGAACCGAAAAAAGATGAAATTATAAAGAAAGTAATCCAAACTAAAGATGTTGAACCTACAAAAACTAAAATTTTGAAACAAGTATTCCAAAGTAAATTTCGAAAAGACGCCGAAGGATCTCAATCTCGATCCCGAAAACAAGACAACATGGTGAATTGCGGCAAAGAACCATTGGTACCTCCTACCACTTTCAGTTCCACCCTTAAACCACAGGGGCGGTTGGACACTAAGCACGGCGAAAAACACGATAAATCTGCATCGCTTTCTCGGTTAACCTATAGCCGAAATAGTGGTACGGAAGGTAACAGAAAAGTTGAACAAAAGCAAGATTTAACCGCCAGCACTTTAATCACAAAGAAACAACAGTCAGATAAGGAAAACAAGTCAATATCAATCTGTAGCACACAAGCAGAACAAAAGCAACCACTAGTACCACCCAACACTTGTGGTTCCACCCTTAAACCACAACGACGCATTAACCTGTTGAATGGCGGAAAACAATCACTGGCAGCTTATAAAACGTTGAGTTCCAAACTTAAAGCACAGGGACGTATCGACATATCCAAAGTAAAATTGGACATGTTGAAACCGTGGATAAGCAAGAAAATCACGGATATTTTGCAGAGAGAAGATAATGCGGCAGTGGAGTTCGTGCACAATAAATTAAAACAGGATAAAATGCTTTGTCGACAGAAATTAGAGATCAGAATTGCTGGATTCCTAAGAGGTGGCAAAGCACAGAAATTTGTGTCTGAATTATGGCCACTTTTGTTATCAGCTCAAGAGAGTGAAAGCGGCATACCAGCTGAATTGAAAAAGCAGAAGAATGATCAAAATTTAAGAATTGAAAAGGATATTAAGCATGACGGATCTGCATCGCTTTCTCGGTTAAATAATGTCCAAAATAGTGGTACCGTAATTGACACAAAACCAGAACAACAACATCCGGAAAGTCAGAGCAGTCAGAACAATGATAGCTCAGCTGTGCTGAGATGCGGCGTAGGCGGTTTCGCTAACGTTTGCATGCATTCCCCCCAAAAGAAAGATGCAAGTGCTAAGTCACAGGAATTTTTATCTCAATATTGTGCAGAAATGGACGAATTTTTGACACATTGGAATAAAACTCCCGAAAAGGAAACAATTCTATCCTCAAAAAAGTTCATATATCCTGGTGAACAAAATATTGAAAAACAAATAAACGCCACTTTGTCGACACCGCCATCATCGGTTATACAATCAGATCATAAACAGCAAACACGCAATATTGACTTTGATAACGAGATAAAAGCTGCCCGAGAACTACAATCACGCAAGCGTACACACTCGACAATGATGAATGAGAGCAAAAAGTCGAAAAATAATTCCCCCGATAAAGATGAACAGCAGTCAGCTAAGAAGAAACAGACTAGGACAAATAAATCCTCATCAAAACGCAATTCAGACAAAGATTCCTCTAGGAAGCCAGAAGCTAAATTAATAGAAAAGCAGGACAACAAGAAATCTAACAGCGAGATGAAGAATCTTGAATTGGAGCTTTTTGGCAGTATTAGTAGCGACGAAGAAGAACCCAATTCAGAACAACCTTCTAAGGAAAATTCTGTAAAGAAGTACCACAATAGCGAATTGAGCACCCTTGAGGCTGATCTTTTTATCAGCAGCGATGAGGAAGACGTCTACAATATACTCGGCAAAGAAGACCAATTTTTAAAACAAAAATAATGGACGAAGTTCACGAAGAGTATATTCTCTGAAAAAAAAAGAATTTGTAATTTAGAAAAATTATTTGTAATCAATTTGCGTAAATTTTAAATTAAATATCATGACATTGTTTTTAATTTCTATTAAATATTGATGAAATATATGAGTAGTTTTCTAAGTTTAAATTTATATTGTTACGTTTTTACCCTTTAAAAATGTTAAAAATATGAGTTCGTAGATTGCAAATGAAATAAAAGTAAATTAGTGTTTAATTTCAAAATCAATTCTTTATTGGCTGCGCAAATCTGTGTGCACCCTGTGTTGAAATTTATTCACACAATAACAATTTCCTTTAAATTGTTATTCTTCTCTTTGGTACACTCGTTCGTTAGTACTTCGAACTACGATTCTCTTCACACGCAACGCAACGTGTCTGATTGAATTATCACTCTTCTGTTTACAACCCTTTTTTGTAAGCAACAAACTTTCTGCTCGCGTAAACACTAACAACTGCTTACTTCGAACGCAACCGTGTCTTCACACAAGACTGACTGAACTATAACTCACTCAACGTTGCTCGCTTTGTGTTGCCTTTTATATCGCTGGATCATCAGTTTAATCATTAGACTCTATTGAATTTTATTAGACTCTAATGAATGCCCTTGGCAGAGAATGACTGCCTTCGGGAAAAATCTAAAAACGTAAACAACTCGCTTCCCTTATTGTTGTTAGTGGATCCCGTTTACACTTACCCTTGTAGCGTTGTTGTTGTTTGTTTACTTTGTCCCTTTTCTTTTTATACCTGATGTTATTGTTGCTTGTTTACTTTGTCCCCTTGTTTACTGATGTTGTTGTTATATTCTTGTTTGTTCTTTGATCACGCGATCAAGCCCATTGTTTTTGTTGCTATATGTTTACTTCTTCGTTGATCATGTAAACAACTGCCTTATGTTGTTTTTGGAGCTTTTGTTTATCACTTTATACATGATCAAGTCGGTTGTTTTGTTTTTGGAGCTTTTGTTTATTATTTTAATAACACCATTTCCATTTTCGTAACAATATTATAATAAAGTTTTATTACTGTCTTTTTCAATTTAATTCTTAATTCCTTATTTGTAATATTTTTTGGATGTATTTTAAGGAAATCACATAAATAATTAAAATAAAATGAAAATAAAAAATGTATTCAATGTGTAGACCTTGTGGCTAAAGAATGATATTCTAACCTCTAAAAAACAGTAGACTTTGTGACTAAGGACAAAATTATAACTCTTGTTTCGATGTTGTGCCTTTGCTTGTTTTACAGAGAGTGATTTATTTAAAAGTAATATATATTTCATACATGACAAAGAAGAAGAAGATTAATGTCAAAATTATTGTAAAAGAATACATGGTTGCAATTTAAGGTATTAAATAAAAATGTACAAAATACTAAATATTTTAAAGGTGATGGAACATTCCGGCGGCGTTGAAAGGATACACTTTCAATATTCTAGGAGTACTGCTAATTTGTGAATGGGTCGCCGATTGACTCCCTTTGCTGTTTTGATATCAGCTACTCGTATTTTCTTATCCTTTCCAGGTATAGTTGCCACAATACGTCCCATGAGCCAATGAAGTGGAGCAAGATTATCTTCGTGAATTAGTACAAGTATTCCAGGCTTTAAATTATGTGTTGTTTTAAACCATTTCTTTCTTTGAATCATCTCATTTAAATAGTCCGTAGACCAAAAAATGCCCAGGTGTCAGCGCTTCGATATCATTGGGATCGGTAGATAACTCTGAAATTGGTCGAGAATTCAGAATAGCTTCTATTTCTATTAAAGCAGTAGTAATTTCCTCGAATGTAAGTTTTGCTTCAGCTAAAGTGCAATACAGATGGCTCTTAGCACTCTTCACAGCGGCCTCCCAAAGGCCTCCAAAATGTGGTGCCCTTGGTGGTATAAAATGAAAATGTATGAAATTCTTCGAACGAAAATTATTTAATGAAAATTGAAATTGTTTATTGAGAAAAAAATTTTTTAATTCGGTTAATTTGTTGTTGGCACCAACAAAGTTAGTTGCGTTGTCGCAAAATATGTCCGAAGGAAGACCACGTCGACCGATAAGTCGCTTCAATGCAGCAATAAATGCATCTGCTGTCAACTCTGACACTAATTCAATATGTACCGCCTTTGTTGCAAAGGTTGCCCATCACTTGTTCCACTAGTTTAGGACGGTATCGAATACAGCTTATGCATGAATGAACTATCTTTCGCGCTATAAAGCAGACGTTGACCACCCAGAACATTTGTCTTGAAAAGGCAACAAGTGCCTTTGGGCCGGCGTGGTAATTTGTTACATGAAGATGTCGAATATAGTTCACCACAAAATTGCAATTTGGCAGAAGGATTGGATGTTTTCGATCCTTTGGAATATTCGCATTTTCCAACCTACCTCCTACGCGAAGCAGGTCAAAATTTTTAATCCGGTCTATAAACAGCCCAAGCGACTTGAAAGATGTTTTTATTTGTAGGTTTTTGTTAAGGTAACTAATTTCTTCGGCAAAGTGGTGCTGCTGCAAATTCCAAGCTATACAGTGTAGTACATGTAGATGAATGTCTGACGAAAATTCCTTTACGCCACGAATAAAATGGAATAATAGCGTAACTATGCGTACGGTTTTTAAATATGAGCTCACTCTTTCGCATAACTCTAAAATACAATTTTCTTTGATTTCACATTTGAAAACGGATAATCTAATAGCTGTTTTTACGATGTCTTCATTATATTCATTAATTTGCTTAGGCCATTGTGATTCATCATGTTTTAGAAACTCTGGCCCTGAAAACCATGACGATTGTTTTAAGTCATCAGAGAGCAGCCTCGAGAAATGAGATCGGCCGGATTTAGTGCTGTAGGTATATGACGCCATGATGCATTAGCAGTAATTTCTTGGATCTCAGAAACGCGATTTCCAACGAATGTCGTCAGTGTTGCCGAATGTAATTGTAACCATCGCAAAACTACTGACGAATCAGACCAAAAAAACATTCGCGGGTTGAACGGTTTTAATAATGGAGCAATTTTTCGATACAAAATTGATAAAAGGTGAGCTGCAGAGAGTTCCAACTGAGGTATTGTACGCTTTTTTGTTGGAGCAACTCTGGATTTTGCTGGAAAAAGTGTTACTTTGGAGTTATTATGCGTGTTTCGTGCACACATATAGAAACAACAACCATAAGCACGTATGGACGCGTCGCTGAAACCATGTAGTTCGATTTCGGTATAATTGTCATCTAAAATGAATCGAGGGATGGAAATTGCATTTACATTATTTAAGTCGTTAAGGCACTTCATAAATGAATTCTTAATAACTTCCGGAACCTTTGAGTCCCAGTCGTATTTTTGTAGCCACAGGTCCTGCAATAAGACTCTTAGAATTATTACAAGAGGGGATATTAACCCCAGTGGGTCGAAAACAGAGGCTGTAAGGGATAAAATTGCTCGTTTTGTATAAGTTGAAAATTTCTGTTCTGCTTTAAAGGCAAAAAGGAACTTATCTTTAACTGGGTCCCAACTAATTCCGAGTGTGCCATGGATTTGTAGCTTTTCCATGTTCATGTTTTTTGGTAAAACGTCATCTGATTGGAAGTCCTTGTGATTGCATTGAATTTTTGCTATTTCTAATCCACCTTTCGATAAAATGTAAGTTATTTCATTTATGATTTTTTGTAACTCTTCTATGGTGTCTGCTCCAGTTAACAAGTCGTCTACATAAAAATGGTTTCGGATTACTGTAGAACCAGTTTTATGTGAAGTTTCGAACTTATCCGCTAAAAAATGTAGGCTGCGTATAGCTAAAAAGGGTGATGCTGACATGCCGTATGTAATGGTATTTAGCTGGTATACACTAACTGGTTGATTCTCATCAGCTCTCCATAAAATTTGTTGGAACGGCCGATGAATTTCATCCACCAAAAACATCCTGTACATTTTAACGATGTCACCGGTAAGAGCATATTTGAAAAGACGAAAACGAAGCACTTGAAAAAACAAGTCGTCTTGTATTGTTGGTTCCACGAGAAGAATATCGTTTAATGATTTGTTGGATGAAGTTTTTGCTGAGGCATCGAATACAACTCTAAGCTTTGTAGTCGTACTGTTTGGGCGAAGGACACAATGGTGTGGTATAAAATAGTGTGCAGAATGCATATTTGGTTCAGGAACGAGCGACATATGTCCCATTTGTTCGTATTCAGTCATAAATTTTATGTATTGTGTTTTCAAATTCATATCTTGTGCCAAGCGACGTTCAAGAAGATTGAATCTCCTCAATGCTGTGTTGTATGACGATCCTAAAGAAGTGAAATGTTGCTTGAAAGGTAATTTAACTATAATTTTTCCTTCAGAGTTAGTTGCAACATTTTTAATGAAATATGATTCACATAATTGCTGACCTATTGTCCACTTTTTTGCTAAAGGTAGTATTTCTTCCATTTGCCATAAAAATTTTATTTGTTCATCGAGATTGTTTGATTCTGAAGTTAAAGCCATACATTTGTTCACCGAATGTTTAACATCCGTCGTATACCGACCAGTCACAATCCATCCGACTTTAGTTTCTTGAATTGTAGGCATGTTCACACCGAGACTGATTTTGCCTCCACAAAGCACGTCAAAAAAGTATTCTGTGCCTAGTAATAAATCAATAGGCTGTTGTTTATAAAAAAATTCATCAGCCATATCGATATTTGGAAAATTCCAACCACTTATGTTAATGTTTCTGGATGGCAAATATCCGGAAATACGATTTGTTATTAATAAGTTCAGAGGATACTCATGGGAGTTAAAACGAGATCGTACAGTCGATGTAACTTCATACTTTATATTTGAAGATGCGCCTCCCACACCAGAAACGTTAACTGACGTTTTTCCACGTGTTAAGTTTAACATGTTGGCAAATTTTTCTGTTATTAAATTTACCTGGGAGCACGAATCCAACAGTGCTCTATCTAATTTGTACCCACCTGTACTATCTGAAACGAGAATGACAGCTGTTGCGAGAATTATACTGTTCGATTGATCGTTGATGTGAGCATTGACAGCTGCTTGAGAAACAGGTGTGGATATAGAAGTTGAAATTGCTTGAGTAGTTGGTGATTCTCTGTGAAGTAGTGTATGGTGAGAGTGATTACAGTATTTACAACGGTATTTAGATGTACATTTAGCTACGTTGTGTCCAGATGATAAACAATTTATACAAATGCCGAGCTTTTTAACTGTATCGAATTTGTTGGTAAAATCCATGGATTTAAATTATGGGCAGTTACTGCCCCAATGATCTAATCTTTTGCAAAAAACACAATTCTTCTTAGCCTGAGTCATAAACGAATGTTTGTGTTGTTGACGACGTGTTACATTACGCTTGTCGTTAACAGTAGGTGAAGAAGGGTTACTGGTTGATACTGTCTGGGGTTCAATTGATTCCAAAAATTGGCATCGGCGCTCCAATATTTTAACAAATCCTTCCCAAGTTGGCAAAGAGCTAAAGTCAATCGTTTCCCTCCACTTCAAATTGGATTCTTCATCAACTTTTGTCAAAATTAAATGAATGAGCATAGCATTACATATATCCGTCTCATTTCCCAGTGATTTTAAGGAACTAAAAATTGCTGATGCATTGTCAACTAAGGCACGAAGTAGCATAGCGGATGGTTTGTTTAATGACGACAATTCGTAAAGGTTCGAAATATGCTCAAGAAAAATTAGTGTTTTGTTATTGTACCGTTCGTCGAGACGTTTAATTGCCTTACTGTAGTTTTCGCTTGTTACCTCGAATGCACGTATGGTGTCGAATGCTTGGCCAGATACACAATGTAACAAATGATTGAATTTTTCTTTGTTCGAAAGGGAAGAATCGTTGTGCACTAATTGTTTGAAGGTAGATATAAAATTTTTGTAAGTGGCGTATTTGCCATCAAAATTTGGTAAATGCAATTTTGGCAACTTCGATTTTATAGTTGCTGGCATGGCAAATGAAACTTCGGTTCCCCTTTTATAATTGTCACCCATTAGGTCAATAATTTTTGATTTTGTAGCAATACATAATTCTTCCAGATCAGCTCTGGCGTTATCTTTGGGGTTTACAATTTCTATTTCACTCTGGATAGACAGCAGTTGTTTAAAATAAGCTTCGACCAGACTTAACCTGCACTCGAGTTCCGATACACCCATTGCATCGCTCACTAAATTTTTTATACGCGTAACGTTTCCCCTTACAGACGTTCGCTGTCTCTGTAGAGAATCTAACTCAGTCATGTTATGTATGTTATTAATGCTAAATGTATTAATATGTTAAATATCTTAATATCAAAGATAATTGAAGGGCAAATAGTCAACGGTAAAAAATTACAACGTAAAATAGTAAAGCAGCGGCTGTTGACAAACGCGACGACAGTAACAACAATGACAATCCGTTAGTAACGTTGCTGGTTGTGTGTGTGTTTCTTTTTTCTTTTTAATTCTATGTTAATTTCATGTATATTTTTTGAATTGCGTATAAAATACCAAATATTGTGGTAGGGTCTTGTAGTTTTTCGTTTATGCTGTTTGATTTTAAGTAGGCGTTGGCGAAATTATTTTTATGTAAATTTATGTAGAAATTTGTCGAAATATATTTAATAGCATGTAAATACCTGTATGCCAGCTTAAATTGAATTTCTTGGACGAATAATGTGTGAGTTCCAGTAGCGATAAGTTTCCTCACGCGGATAGGGTTTGTGTCGATAAGTTTCCTTGTGCGGATAGGTCTTATGGTTCAATAAGTCTCCTCGTGCGGATGGATTTATAGTTCAATCAGTATCCTCGTGCGGATGGATTTATTTTCAATAAGTTTCCTCGTGCGGATGGATTTATGGTACAATAAGTCTCCTCGTGCGGATGGACTTTTTCCGGCGGCGATAAGCGCTTCACAAATGACGAAATATTTAATACGTTTATTCAGTACTTGGGTCGTGCCCCACGTTGGGCGCCAAAAAATGTAGACCTTGTGGCTAAAGAATGATATTCTAACCTCAAAAACACTGTAGACTTTGTGACTAAGGACAAAATTAAAACTCTTGTTTCGATGTTGTGCCTTTGCTTGTTTTACAGAGAGTGCTTTATTTAAAAGTAATATATATTTCATACATGACAAAGAAGAAGAAGATTAATGTCAAAATTATTGTAAAAGAATACATGGTTGCAATTTAAGGTATTAAATAAAAATGTACAAAATACTAAATATTTTAAAGGTGATGGAACACAATGCTTTAATTTAATTACCGGGATAAGGGGAAGGGAAGGTTTATTTGAAATATTCTTCGGCGGTGACGGTGTGGAGATTCCGCAGCCTAGCAATGAAGAGGTCAAAGTTGCGATTATACGTCTTAAAAACAATAAAGCGGCATGTTCTGATAGCCTCCTCGCTGAATTGTTTAAGACCGGAGTCGGTAGTGCGCATGTAGTTAAAGAGGTAATTCTTGCACCCACAACTAAAAATTGTTTGTTTAAATGGACTTCGCTGGGTCTAGTATCGATAGAAAACAATTAAATAAAAAAATTAAATCTACCCAACCAACGACATAGTGTAGGTCATGTAAAGCTCTGAAATATTTTTCTTATATTTCTCGAACCCTCCAAACTTGTTCTATTTGACAAAAATTGTTTTTTTGATCTTATCACAAAAATTTATCAATTATACAAACATTTCTGAACCGATGCACATTGGGGTTTTTTATGCCTAAAATGGGAATTAATTGGAAAATGAAATTCTTGAGTACCAAATATTTTTTTACATGAGCTGAAAGTGCACAAAATTCTGCACCACTTTCTTAAAAAAACGTGTCTTTAAGCGAAATAAACCAAAAAAAAAAGTTAAAAAAGCAACCAGGAAAGCTCCCACGATTTAATTCCAAAATTAAAACATTCTTAGAAAAGGAAGGAATGGACTTTTAAAACGGTCTGCATATACATCTGTGGCATTAAATAATAATAGCTTAAGTCGAAATTTCGTGTTTAGAGATTTTAACGGATTTGTCTGAAATAAATTGTGTTTGGTAATTGTGTTTGTAAAATATAAATGCGCATAGTTTTATTAATAACGACATTTTATACATTAAATTTAGCTGGGTACATATAGGAATATGTAATAAAATGAAAAACACTTATGTCAACATAAGCCATTATCATTTGGCCACAGATATATTATTCGGCTTAATATTCTATGAGGTTTCATGAGGTAAACTTGGAAAATATTTATTTTTCTCATATTTTTTTCAAGTTTGTCCATTCATAGTATCAAAATTTAATTACATTTTGCAATTAAGTATAGCTAAGCTTGAAAATATAAGAAAAAATCAGTTTACCCGTTCAAATCTCATAGCATATAAGGTTGAAGCATGCACATGTATGTTTATGTATACCATTCTAAAGCCTCTTCCCTTTTCAAAAAAACTTTGGTTTGTGAGAATAGATTCAACTTTTTTTTTTGGGTAATTAATTATTTTGTAAAGTCGCCGTGGTCTAGTAGCTAGTGTGTCGGCTTATTAGACGAAAGGCCCGAGTTCGAATCCCAGGTCAGACATCAAAACGAAAATATGAAAATATTTCTTCGGCGACTTCCTCTCAGCAGATTTCTGGCAAAAACTCTGAAAGTAAAAATTGCCACGCACACACCACGAGTGGTGTGAGAAGCTAGGACGTTTGTACAATGGGTCAATTCGACCTCCGGGTACTGTACTTGTCACAGTTGACAAGTACACGTCCTCTAACCTAACCTAACCTAATTATTTTGTGTGAAAAGGTAAAAAAACCGTTTTTGTTAAAAAGAATTTTGTTTCAGAAAAATTCTTACTTGGGTTATGTAAAATATAATCTGATATAACGGCAGAGCTCAAGAGTTTATACTTGTCTTCACACATTCTATCATCCAAAAGCCGTTGTACATATTCCGTTCCCGCTACATCACCACAGCTTCTACAGTAATCCTGGTGGGACAGATCGAGATTGTCGGTGAGACGACCAATAGCGCAGTGTCTCGTTAGCATGCAAAACGTTTCCTTGCCGAACTCAAGTAGTTGTCCCGGGATATCCCGCTGTCCACATAAACTGGTAGATTATTGACAAATGCGGTTTTACACTTCGTATCATAATCAAAACGATCGATATCTTAGTGAATCAATTAATCAATTCTGTCTTTAGCAATCAATATGCCTGCGGTAGAAATATATTTCTCTTAGGGCGCCCTGGTAGTCTAGTGGGTAGTGTTCTAGACTATTATCGTGAGGGTCGTGGGTTCGTTTCCCACCAGCGGCTCTGGTCTGTTACACTACACCGAGCAAATGGTCTAAGTTACTTTGCTCGTAATAATAATTATATATAATTTTTAATTGTATTATAATTAATAAATAAATATTTCTCTTAGTCGCTTTCTGGCAAAAACTCTGAGAGTGAATAAAATTGCCGTGAAAAATTTCACAAAAATTTGTTGTACGGAGTCGACTTTAAAGAATTGGTCGCGCCACTCATGTATAAAATTAACACTCACAACATAAGTGGTGTGTGAAGTTGGATCGTAATCCTGATTAATTATACATACACATGATCTTCAAATTAAAAAGTGGATTGACTAGCAGAAATTCAAGTAAATTTGTAGCCATTTCGTAGAATAAATCTTTTAAAGCCCATAGATTCTCGACCATTAATGTATTACAGTGATATTAATTGCGGAGCTGGCTAAAAAAAAACCAGACATGTCCTCAGTTAATGCTGATTTAAATTTTATTTTAGGGATCTCTAAGTCTGCATAATGAAGCAGACTAGGTGCCAGGTCCTAGGTGCTATTTTAAAATAACAAGAAAAACTGACTTCTCGAACAAAACTGGGCATTTGATACGACGAGAGTTAATAACATTTCATCAGTCTAAGTTGGTCATAAAATAGATTTTTTAATTTTTATTTATTTTTCTTTAAAGTTCGATTCACTCCTTTTTTTATATGTAGTTTGACAGCCCTCTTCTTGAGAGAGAGAGAAAATATTTAGTATGAACATCTTTTAGCTCGTTTTGGTTTAATTTTATATTTTGTCCGGAAAAACTTGAACAGAGCAGTCAGTAGGTTATATTTTATATAAAAAAGGTGAATTGATTTGTCCACATAGATAAATCATGCAAAATTTAAATTTCCTTTAAAAGTCTCATCTACATACATACATACATAATTGGCCATTACAACCCTTCAGTCAGGATTACGGCTTAGCTTCTCACACCACTCAAGTTGTGTGCCTTAATTTTATACTTGAGTGGCGGGACCTACAGTTTAACGTCGACTCCGAACGACAGATTTGTGAGAAACTTTTGCATGGCAGGTTTATTTACTCTCAGAGTTTTTGCCAGAAATCTGCTGAGACGTAGTCGCCGAAGAAATATTTTTTTTTCATATTTCTTTTTTGATGTCTGACCTGGGATACGGACCCTGGCTTTTACGTCTAATAAGCGAACACACCACCTGCTAGACTACGGCGACTACAAAAGTCTCATCTGGTAGTCTTAATTTTGTGGAAAAATTTTTAGAAATGCACAAATCATGCTGCAGAAAACACTCAGTTCGCTGTGTTCTTCATTATTTTTTGCATTTGTGTATCGAAACATGACGTATGTATATTGTTCTGATAAATATCTTGTCATTAAGCTTAATAATAAACACGCGATGTAACAGGAAAAGAGTTACGATTAAATTCGCATTAAAAAATAATTTTTATTCGGTTTCTCCAGCTTTGCAGCAGTACAATAGTTCATAGGACTATAGAACTTTGCTCAATAAATATTAATCTAATGGTTTACACATAAAACTTACAAAGCATTTATGACTTTACCATACGTAGCGAGTTTTTTTAACCGAAAAGGTTAACACTTAAAACTACATTACGAAGAAATAACCGAATCAAAAGATCTGATCTAATAAGGGTAATGAAAGGATTACAACAACAGCCCATTAGGGATTATTATAGAAATCGCAAGTTGTAAATGAAAATGTTTTACTCGACAAATGCATAGACATGTCGAAAGTGAAATTGGATGCGTTAAAGGCACAAATTAATTCGAAAATCTACGACGTTTTTCAAATTGAAAAATTTGTTTACAACGAATTAAAATTGGAACAATTTATCTGCCCGATGAAGACGCATATCCATATGACTGAATTTCTAAATGGTCCTCTGGTAAAACAATTCATATGTGAATTATGGCATATTTTGTTAGCGGCTGAAGACAGTTCGACAGCCATATCAAATAATACAGTGGAACCGAAAAAAGATGAAATTATAAAGAAAGTAATCCAAACTAAAGATGTTGAACCTACAAAAACTAAAATTTTGAAACAAGTTTTCCAAAGTAAATTTCGAAAAGACGCCGAAGGATCTCAATCTCGATCCCGAAAACAAGACAACATGGTGAATTGCGGCAAAGAACCATTGGTACCTCCTACCATTTTCAGTTCCACCCTTAAACCACAGGGGCGGTTGGACACTAAGCACGGCGAAAAACACGATGAATCTGCATCGCTTTCTCGGTTAACCTATAGCCGAAATAGTGGTACGGAAGGTAACAGAAAAGTTGAACAAAAGCAAGATTTAACCGCCAGCACTTTAATCACAAAGAAACAACAGTCAGATAAGGAAAACAAGTCAATATCAATCTGTAGCACACAAGCAGAACAAAAGCAACCACTAGTACCACCCAACACTTGTGGTTCCACCCTTAAACCACAACGACGCATTAACCTGTTGAATGGCGGAAAACAATCACTTGCAGCTTATAAAACGTTGAGTTCCAAACTTAAAGCACAGGGACGTATCGACATATCTAAAGTAAAATTGGACATGTTGAAACCGTGGATAAGCAAGAAAATCACGGATATTTTGCAGAGAGAAGATAATGCGGCAGTGGAGTTCGTGCACAATAAATTAAAACAGGATAAAATGCTTTGTCGACAGAAATTAGAGATCAGAATTGCTGGATTCCTAAGAGGTGGCAAAGCACAGAAATTTGTGTCTGAATTATGGCCACTTTTGTTATCAGCTCAAGAGAGTGAAAGCGGCATACCAGCTGAATTGAAAAAGCAGAAGAATGATCAAAATTTAAGAATTGAAAAGGATATTAAGCATGACGGATCTGCATCGCTTTCTCGGTTAAATAATGTCCAAAATAGTGGTACGGTAATTGACACAAAACCAGAACAACAACATCCGGAAAGTCAGAGCAGTCAGAACAATGATAGCTCAGCTGTGCTGAGATGCGGCGTAGGCGGTTTCGCTAACGTTTGCATGCATTCCCCCCAAAAGAAAGATGCAAGTGCTAAGTCACAGGAATTTTTATCTCAATATTGTGCAGAAATTGACGAATTTTTGACACATTGGAATAAAACTCCCGAAAAGGAAACAATTCTATCCTCAAAAAAGTTCATATATCCTGGTGAACAAAATATTGAAAAACAAATAAACGCCACTTTGTCGACACCGCCATCATCGGTTATACAATCAGATCATAAACAGCAAACACGCAATATTGACTTTGATAACGAGATAAAAGCTGCCCGAGAACTACAATCACGCAAGCGTACACACTCGACAATGATGAATGAGAGCAAAAAGTCGAAAAATAATTCCCCCGATAAAGATGAACAGCAGTCAGCTAAGAAGAAACAGACTAGGACAAATAAATCCTCATCAAAACGCAATTCAGACAAAGATTCCTCTAGGAAGCCAGAAGCTAAATTAATAGAAAAGCAGGACAACAAGAAATCTAACAGCGAGATGAAGAATCTTGAATTGGAGCTTTTTGGCAGTATTAGTAGCGACGAAGAAGAACCCAATTCAGAACAACCTTCTAAGGAAAATTCTGTAAAGAAGTACCACAATAGCGAATTGAGCACCCTTGAGGCTGATCTTTTTATCAGCAGCGATGAGGAAGACGTCTACAATATACTCGGCAAAGAAGACCAATTTTTAAAACAAAAATAATGGACGAAGTTCACGAAGAGTATATTCTCTGAAAAAAAAAGAATTTGTAATTTAGAAAAATTATTTGTAATCAATTTGCGTAAATTTTAAATTAAATATCATGACATTGTTTTTAATTTCTATTAAATATTGATGAAATATATGAGTAGTTTTCTAAGTTTAAATTTATATTGTTACGTTTTTACCCTTTAAAAATGTTAAAAATATGAGTTCGTAGATTGCAAATGAAATAAAAGTAAATTAGTGTTTAATTTCAAAATCAATTCTTTATTGGCTGCGCAAATCTGTGTGCACCCTGTGTTGAAATTTATTCACACAATAACAATTTCCTTTAAATTGTTATTCTTCTCTTTGGTACACTCGTTCGTTAGAACTTCGAACTACGATTCTCTTCACACGCAACGCAACGTGTCTGATTGAATTATCACTCTTCTGTTTACAACCCTTTTTTGTAAGCAACAAACTTTCTGCTCGCGTAAACACTAACAACTGCTTACTTCGAACGCAACCGTGTCTTCACACAAGACTGACTGAACTATAACTCACTCAACGTTGCTCGCTTTGTGTTGCCTTTTATATCGCTGGATCATCAGTCTAATCATTAGACTCTATTGAATTTTATTAGACTCTAATGAATGCCCTTGGCAGAGAATGACTGCCTTCGGGAAAAATCTAAAAACGTAAACAACTCGCTTCCCTTATTGTTGTTAGTGGATCCCGTTTACACTTACCCTTGTAGCGTTGTTGTTGTTTGTTTACTTTGTCCCTTTTCTTTTTATACCTGATGTTATTGTTGCTTGTTTACTTTGTCCCCTTGTTTACTGATGTTGTTGTTATATTCTTGTTTGTTCTTTGATCACGCGATCAAGCCCATTGTTTTTGTTGCTATATGTTTACTTCTTCGTTGATCATGTAAACAACTGCCTTATGTTGTTTTTGGAGCTTTTGTTTATCACTTTATACATGATCAAGTCGGTTGTTTTGTTTTTGGAGCTTTTGTTTATTATTTTAATAACACCATTTCCATTTTCGTAACAATATTATAATAAAGTTTTATTACTGTCTTTTTCAATTTAATTCTTAATTCCTTATTTGTAATATTTTTTGGATGTATTTTAAGGAAATCACATAAATAATTAAAATAAAATGAAAATAAAAAATGTATTCAATGTGTAGACCTTGTGGCTAAAGAATGATATTCTAACCTCAAAAAAACTGTAGACTTTGTGACTAAGGACAAAATTAAAACTCTTGTTTCGATGTTGTGCCTTTGCTTGTTTTACAGAGAGTGATTTATTTAAAAGTAATATATATTTCATACATGACAAAGAAGAAGAAGATTAATGTCAAAATTATTGTAAAAGAATACATGGTTGCAATTTAAGGTATTAAATAAAAATGTACAAAATACTAAATATTTTAAAGGTGATGGAACACAAAGCTTTAATTTAATTACCGGGATAAGGGGAAGGGAAGGTTTATTTGAAATATTCTTCGGCGGTGACGGTGTGGAGATTCCGCAGCCTAGCAATGAAGAGGTCAAAGTTGCGATTATACGTCTTAAAAACAATAAAGCGGCATGTTCTGATAGCCTCCTCGCTGAATTGTTTAAGACCGGAGTTGGTAGTGCGCATGTAGTTAAAGAGGTAATTCTTGCACCCACAACTAAAAATTGTTTGTTTAAATGGACTTCGCTGGGTCTAGTATCGATAGAAAACAATTAAATAAAAAAAATTAAATCTACCCAACCAACGACATAGTGTAGGTCATGTAAAGCTCTGAAATATTTTTCTTATATTTCTCGAACCCTCCAAACTTGTTCTATTTCACAAAAATTGTTTTTTTGATCTTATCACAAAAATTTATCAATTATACAAACATTTCTGAACCGATGCACATTGGGGTTTTTTATGCCTAAAATGGGAATTAATTGGAAAATGAAATTCTAGAGTACCAAATATTTTTTTACATGAGCTGAAAGTGCACAAAATTCTGCACCACTTTCTTAAAAAAACGTGTCTTTAAGCGAAATAAACCAAAAAAAAAGTTAAAAAAGCATCCAGGAAAGCTCCCACGATTTAATTCCAAAATTTAAACATTCTTAGAAAAGGAAGGAATGGACTTTTAAAACGGTCTGCATATACATCTGTGGCATTAAATAATAATAGCTTAAGTCGAAATTTCGTGTTTAGAGATTTTAACGGATTTGTCTGAAATAAATTGTGTTTGGTAATTGTGTTTGTAAAATATAAATGCGCATAGTTTTATTAATAACGAGATTTTATACATAAAATTTAGCTGGGTGATTGATCTTGGATATGAGAATAGGAATATGTAATAAAATGAAAAACACTTATGTCAACATAAGCCATTATCATTTGGCCACAGATATATTATTCGGCTTAATATTCTATGAGGTTTCATGAGGTAAACTTGGAAAATATTTATTTTTCTCATATTTTTTTCAAGTTTGTCCATTCATAGTATCAAAATTTAATTACATTTTGCAATTAAGTATAGCTAAGCTTGAAAATATAAGAAAAAATCAGTTTACCCGTTCAAATCTCATAGGATATAAGGTTGAAGCATGCACATGTATGTTTATGTATACCATTCTAAAGCCTCTTCCCTTTTCAAAAAAACTTTGGTTTGTGAGAATAGATTCAACTTTTTTTTTTTGGTAATTAATTATTTTGTAAAGTCGCCGTGGTCTAGTAGCTAGTGTGTCGGCTTATTAGACGAAAGGCCCGAGTTCGAATCCCAGGTCAGACATCAAAACGAAAATATGAAAATATTTCTTCGGCGACTTCCTCTCAGCAGATTTCTGGCAAAAACTCTGAAAGTAAAAACTGCCACGCACACACCACGAGTGGTGTGAGAAGCTAGGACGTTTGTACAATGGGTCAATTCGACCTCCGGGTACTGTACTTGTCACAGTTGACAAGTACACGTCCTCTAACCTAACCTAACCTAATTATTTTGTGTGGAAAGGTAAAAAAACCGTTTTTGTTAAAAAGAATTTTGTTTCAGAAAAATTCTTACTTGTGTTATGTAAAATATAATCTGATATAACGGCAGAGCTCAAGAGTTTATACTTGTCTTCACACATTCTATCATCCAAAAGCCGTTGTACATATTCCGTTCCCCCCACATCACCACAGCTTCTACAGTAATCCTGGTGGGACAGATCGAGATTGTCGGTGAGACGACCAATAGCGCAGTGTCTCGTTAGTATGCAAAGCGTTTCCTTGCCGAACTCAAGTAGTTGTCCCGGGATATCCCGCTGTCCACATAAACTGGTAGATTATTGACAAATGCGGTTTTACACTTCGTATCATAATCAAAACGATCGATATCTTAGTGAATCAATTAATCAATTCTGTCTTTAGCAATCAATATGCCTGCGGTAGAAATATATTTCTCTTAGGGCGCCCTGGTAGTCTAGTGGGTAGTGTTCTAGACTATTATCGTGAGGGTCGTGGGTTCGTTTCCCACCAGCGGCTCTGGTCTGTTACACTACACCGAGCAAATGGTCTAAGTTACTTTGCTCGTAATAATAATTATATATAATTTTTAATTGTATTATAATTAATAAATAAATATTTCTCTTAGTCGCTTTCTGGCAAAAACTCTGAGAGTGAATAAAATTGCCGTGAAAAATTTCACAAAAATTTGTTGTACGGAGTCGACTTTAAAGAATTGGTCGCGCCACTCATGTATAAAATTAACACTCACAACATAAGTGGTGTGTGAAGTTGGATCGTAATCCTGATTAATTATACATACACATGATCTTCAAATTAAAAAGTGGATTGACTAGCAGAAATTCAAGTAAATTTGTAGCCATTTCGTAGAATAAATCTTTTAAAGCCCATAGATTCTCGACCATTAATGTATTACAGTGATATTAATTGTGGAGCTGGCTAAAAAAACCAGACATGTCCTCAGTTAATGCTGATTTAAATTTTATTTTAGGGATCTCTAAGTCTCTAAGTAATGAAGCCACGTAATATTTTCATTTAAAACCAGGTCCTAGGTGCTATTTTAAAATAACAAGAAAAACTGACTTCTCGAACAAAACTGGGCATTTGATACGACGAGAGTTAATAACATTTCATCAGTCTAAGTTGGTCATAAAATAGATTTTTTAATTTTTATTTATTTTTCTTTAAAGTTCGATTCGCTCCTTTTTTATATGTAGTTTGACAGCCCTCTTCTTGAGAGAGAGAGAAAATATTTAGTATGAACATCTTTTAGCTCGTTTTGGTTAAATTTTATATTTTGTCCGGAAAAACTTGAACAGAGCAGTCAGTAGGTTATATTTTATATAAAAAAGGTGAATTGATTTGTCCACATAGATAAATCATGCAAAATTTAAATTTCCTTTAAAAGTCTCATCTACATACATACATACATACATAATTGGCCATTACAACCATTCAGTCAGGATTACGGCCTAGCTTCTCACACCACTCAAGTTGTGTGCCTTAATTTTATACTTGAGTGGCGGGACCTACAGTTTAACGTCGACTCCGAACGACAGATTTGTGAGAAACTTTTTCATGGCAGGTTTATTTACTCTCAGAGTTTTTGCCAGAAATCTGCTGAGAGGTAGTCGCCGAAGAAATATTTTTTTTTTTTCATATTTCTTTTTTGATGTCTTGCCTGGGATACGAACCCTGGCTTTTACGTCTAATAAGCGAACACACTACCTGCTAGACTACGGCGACTACAAAAGTCTCATCTGGTAGTCTTAATTTTGTGGAAAAATTTTTAGAAATGCACAAATCATGCTGCAGAAAACACTCAGTTCGCTGTGCCAGTAAAGGTGCCTGCAGAGTGCAGATAGCCAGAATTCTTCATTATTTTTTGCATTTGTGTATCGAAACATGACGTATGTATATTGTTCTGATAAATATCTTGTCATTAAGCTTAATAATAAACACGCGATGTAACAGGAAAAGAGTTACGATTAAATTCGCATTAAAAAATAATTTTTATTCGGTTTCTCCAGCTTTGCAGCAGTACAATAGTTCATAGGACTATAGAACTTTGCTCAATAAATATTAATCTAATGGTTTACACATAAAACTTACAAAAAATTTATGACTTTACCATACGTAGCGAGTTTTTTTAACCGAAAAGGTTAACACTTAAAACTACATTACGAAGAAATAACCGAATCAAAAGATCTGGTCTAATAAGGGTAATGAAAGGATTACAACAACAACCCATTAGGGATTATTACAAATCGCAAGTTGTAAATGAAAATGTTTTTCGAGTACTAAGAATTAAAACAAGAGCCATTGGTTGAAATTAAAGGGCAGGTCTTTACCTGCATACATAAAAGGGTTGTTAAAAGATCAGGTAGCAGTTAACCTATTTGTTCACTCAATACGTTGAATGCGGTACCTGTTTGTATCGAAATCACAAATTTCCAAAATGGTTTCCACCTGTAAAAGGCGTGAACCTTCCACAATAAGTTCAATCACAATTTAGTCTCGGTAGACAACACACAACATTTATCAGCGGAAAACTTTAAGAAAAAATGGAAACATCAAAGCAATTGAAATTTGACGAATTACTCGACAAATGCATAGACATGTCGAAAGTGAAATTGGATGCGTTAAAGGCACAAATTAATTCGAAAATCTACGACGTTTTTCAAATTGAAAAATTTGTTTACAACGAATTAAAATTGGAACAATTTATCTGCCCGATGAAGACGCATATCCATATGACTGAATTTCTAAATGGTCCTCTGGTAAAACAATTCATATGTGAATTATGGCATATTTTGTTAGCAGCTGAGGAGAGTTCGGCAGCCATATCAAATAATACAGTGGAACCGAAAAAAGATGAAATTATAAAGAAAGTAATCCAAACTAAAGATGTTGAACCTACAAAAACTAAAATTTTGAAACAAGTATTCCAAAGTAAATTTCGAAAAGACGCCGAAGGATCTCAATCTCGATCCCGAAAACAAGACAACATGGTGAATTGCGGCAAAGAACCATTGGTACCTCCTACCACTTTCAGTTCCACCCTTAAACCACAGGGGCGGTTGGACACTAAGCACGGCGAAAAACACGATGAATCTGCATCGCTTTCTCGGTTAACCTATAGCCGAAATAGTGGTACGGAAGGTAACAGAAAAGTTGAACAAAAGCAAGATTTAACCGCCAGCACTTTAATCACAAAGAAACAACAGTCAGATAAGGAAAACAAGTCAATATCAATCTGTAGCACACAAGCAGAACAAAAGCAACCACTAGTACCACCCAACACTTGTGGTTCCACCCTTAAACCACAACGACGCACTAACCTGTTGAATGGCGGAAAACAATCACTTGCAGCTTATAAAACGTTGAGTTCCAAACTTAAAGCACAAGGACGTATCGACATATCCAAAGTAAAATTGGACATGTTGAAACCGTGGATAAGCAAGAAAATCACGGATATTTTGCAGAGAGAAGATAATGCGGTAGTGGAGTTCGTGCACAATAAATTAAAACAGGATAAAATGCTTTGTCGACAGAAATTAGAGATCAGAATTGCTGGATTCCTAAGAGGTGGCAAAGCACAGAAATTTGTGTCTGAATTATGGCCACTTTTGTTATCAGCTCAAGAGAGTGAAAGCGGCATACCAGCTGAATTGAAAAAGCAGAAGAATGATCAAAATTTAAGAATTGAAAAGGATATTAAGCATGACGGATCTGCATCGCTTTCTCGGTTAAATAATGTCCAAAATAGTGGTACGGTAATTGACACAAAACCAGAACAACAACATCCGGAAAGTCAGAGCAGTCAGAACAATGATAGCTCAGCTGTGCTGAGATGCGGCGTAGGCGGTTTCGCTAACGTTTGCATGCATTCCCCCCAAAAGAAAGATGCAAGTGCTAAGTCACAGGAATTTTTATCTCAATATTGTGCAGAAATGGACGAATTTTTGACACATTGGAATAAAACTCCCGAAAAGGAAACAATTCTATCCTCAAAAAAGTTCATATATCCTGGTGAACAAAATATTGAGAAACAAATAAACGCCACTTTGTCGACACCGCCATCATCGGTTATACAATCAGATCATAAACAGCAAACACGCAATATTGACTTTGATAACGAGATAAAAGCTGCCCGAGAACTACAATCACGCAAGCGTACACACTCGACAATGATGAATGAGAGCAAAAAGTCGAAAAATAATTCCCCCGATAAAGATGAACAGCAGTCAGCTAAGAAGAAACAGACTAGGACAAATAAATCCTCATCAAAACGCAATTCAGACAAAGATTCCTCTAGGAAGCCAGAAGCTAGATTAATAGAAAAGCAGGACAACAAGAAATCTAACAGCGAGATGAAGAATCTTGAATTGGAGCTTTTTGGCAGTATTAGTAGCGACGAAGAAGAACCCAATTCAGAACAACCTTCTAAGGAAAATTCTGTAAAGAAGTACCACAATAGCGAATTGAGCACCCTTGAGGCTGATCTTTTTATCAGCAGCGATGAGGAAGACGTCTACAATATACTCGGCAAAGAAGACCAATTTTTAAAACAAAAATAATGGACGAAGTTCACGAAGAGTATATTCTCTGAAAAAAAAAGAATTTGTAATTTAGAAAAATTATTTGTAATCAATTTGCGTAAATTTTAAATTAAATATCATGACAATGTTTTTAATTTCTATTAAATATTGATGAAATATATGAGTAGTTTTCTAAGTTTAAATTTATATTGTTACGTTTTTACCCTTTAAAAATGTTAAAAATATGAGTTCGTAGATTGCAAATGAAATAAAAGTAAATTAGTGTTTAATTTCAAAATCAATTCTTTATTGGCTGCGCAAATCTGTGTGCACCCTGTGTTGAAATTTATTCACACAATAACAATTTCCTTTAAATTGTTATTCTTCTCGTACACAACAACAATTCCCTTAGTTGTTCTCTTTGGTACACTCGTTCGTTAGAACTTCGAACTACGATTCTCTTCACACGCAACGCAACGTGTCTGATTGAATTATCACTCTTCTGTTTACAACCCTTTTTTGTAAGCAACAAACTTTCTGCTCGCGTAAACACTAACAACTGCTTACTTCGAACGCAACCGTGTCTTCACACAAGACTGACTGAACTATAACTCACTCAACGTTGCTCGCTTTGTGTTGCCTTTTATATCGCTGGATCATCAGTCTAATCATTAGACTCTATTGAATTTTATTAGACTCTAATGAATGCCCTTGGCAGAGAATGACTGCCTTCGGGAAAAATCTAAAAACGTAAACAACTCGCTTCCCTTATTGTTGTTAGTGGATCCCGTTTACACTTACCCTTGTAGCGTTGTTGTTGTTTGTTTACTTTGTCCCTTTTCTTTTTAAACCTGATGTTATTGTTGCTTGTTTACTTTGTCCCCTTGTTTACTGATGTTGTTGTTATATTCTTGTTTGTTCTTTGATCACGCGATCAAGCCCATTGTTTTTGTTGCTATATGTGTACTTCTTCGTTGATCATGTAAACAACTGCCTTATGTTGTTTTTGGAGCTTTTGTTTATCACTTTATACATGATCAAGTCGGTTGTTTTGTTTTTGGAGCTTTTGTTTATTATTTTAATAACACCATTTCCATTTTCGTAACAATATTATAATAAAGTTTTATTACTGCCTTTTTCAATTTAATTCTTAATTCCTTATTTGTAATATTTTTTGAATGTATTTTAAGGAAATCACATAAATAATTAAAATAAAATGAAAATAAAAAATGTATTCAATGCTTTAATTTAATTACCGGGATAAAGGGAAGGGAAGGTTTATTTGAAATATTCTTCGGCGGTGACGGTGTGGAGATTCCGCCGCCTAGCAATGAAGAGGTCAAAGTTGCGATTATACGTCTTAAAAACAATAAGTTCTGATAGCCAACAATTCAGCGAGGAGTTTAAGACCGGAGTTGGTAGTGCGCATGCACCAGCTTATCTACAAAATATGGCTAGAGGAAAGTATGCCCAACGATTGGAACCTCAGTGTCCGCTGTCCTGTCCTGAAAAAGGGAGACCCTACGATATGCGCCAATTACAGGGGTATAATTCTTCTCCACATCGCATAAAAGGTTCTTTCAGACGTATTGTGTGAACGACTGTAGCCACTCGTCAAAGTACTGATTGGATCTTATCAGTGCGGCTTCAGACCTGGCAAGTCCACCATCGACCAGATGTTCACACTACTCCAAATGCTGGAAAAGACCCACAAAAAAAGTCGACACACACCATCTTTTTGTCGACTATAAGGCAGCCTTCGATAGCCACATAAAGGATCGTGTTTTTGCCGCAATGTCTGAGCTCGTTATACCTGCGAAGCTAATAAGGGTATGCATAATGACGTTGAGCTCCGTCAAGGTGGGAAAGGACCTCTCCGAACCTTTTGGTACCGTGCGAGGTTTCAGACAAGGCGACCCGTTATCATGCGACCTCTTCAACTTTGTCGTGGGTAGTGTTCTGCGAAAGTCGGGAGTGCATCGCAATGGCACTATTTTTCAAAAAAGTGTCCAGTTGTTTGCGTACACTGACGACATCGACAACATAGGGCGTACCAAGCGAGATGTTACTGCTGCATTTAGTGCAATAGAACGGGAGTCTACCAAGATGGGTATGGCAGTAAATGAGGACAAAACAAAGTATATGTTATCGACATGTAGAGACGTGCGGCGTAATGATTCTCAGATTACGGCCAATAACTATACTTTTGAAACAGTCAAGGAATTTATTTATCTTGGGCTGCCGTTACCACCAAAAATGATGTCAGTCTGGAGATCAAGCATAGGATCACTCTGGCCAACAGGTGCTACTATGGTCTCAATAGGCAATTGAGTAGCAGAGACCTCTCTCGTGCGACAAAACGAACACTCTATAAGACACTCGTCCTACCCATGCTTCTATATGGCGCAGAGGCATGGACCCTGTTAAGAACTGATGCAGCGGCCTTTAGAGTGTTCGTGAGAAAAGTCCTACGTGAGATCTTCGTTCCAGTGCGTGTTGGCGATGATTTCCGTATCCGATTCAACAGTGACTGTATGAGCTCTTCAACGACATTGACGTTGTACAGCGTATTAAAATCCAGCGGCTGCGCTGGCTCAGCCATGTCGTTCGAATGGATTAGGATACTCCGGCGAGACGAGTATTTGATGCGGGAACCTTGTATCCATTGGAAGCACCAAATCGAGGAAGCCCTGTCATCGATTGGTGTGACCAACTGGCGTAGGTGCGCAAGAAGCAGAGGCGCCTGGAAGGATGTGTTGCGGCAGACCGAAATCCGTTAAACGGGTTGTTATGGCCAATTAAGTAAGTAAGTAAATTAAAAATGTATTCAATGCTTTCATTTCAATTAAAGAGGTAATTCTTGCACCCACAACTAAAAATTGTTTGTTTAAATGGACTTCGCTGGGTCTAGTATCGATAGAAAACAATTAAATAAAAAAAATTAAATCTACCCAACCAACGACATAGTGTAGGTCATGTAAAGCTCTGAAATATTTTTCTTATATTTCTCGAACCCTCCAAACTTGTTCTATTTCACAAAAATTGTTTTTTTGATCTTATCACAAAAATTTATCAATTATACAAACATTTCTGAACCGATGCACATTGGGGTTTTTTATGCCTAAAATGGGAATTAATTGGAAAATGAAATTCTTGAGTACCAAATATTTTTTTACATGAGCTGAAAGTGCACAAAATTCTGCACCACTTTCTTAAAAAAACGTGTCTTTAAGCGAAATAAACCAAAAAAAAAGTTAAAAAAGCAACCAGGAAAGCTCCCACGATTTAATTCCAAAATTAAAACATTCTTAGAAAAGGAAGGAATGGACTTTTAAAACGGTCTGCATATACATCTGTGGCATTAAATAATAATAGCTTAAGTCGAAATTTCGTGTTTAGAGATTTTAACGGATTTGTCTGAAATAAATTGTGTTTGGTAATTGTGTTTGTAAAATATAAATGCGCATAGTTTTATTAATAACGACATTTTGTACATAAAATTTAGCTGGGTACATATAGGAATATGTAATAAAATGAAAAACACTTATGTCAACATAAGCCATTATCATTTGGCCACAGATATATTATTCGGCTTAATATTCTATGAGGTTTCATGAGGTAAACTTGGAAAATATTTATTTTTCTCATATTTTTTTCAAGTTTGTCCATTCATAGTATCAAAATTTAATTACATTTTGCAATTAAGTATAGCTAAGCTTGAAAATATAAGAAAAAATCAGTTTACCCGTTCAAATCTCATAGCATATAAGGTTGAAGCATGCACATGTATGTTTATGTATACCATTCTAAAGCCTCTTCCCTTTTCAAAAAAACTTTGGTTTGTGAGAATAGATTCAACTTTTTTTTTTTGGGTAATTAATTATTTTGTAAAGTCGCCGTGGTCTAGTAGCTAGTGTGTCGGCTTATTAGACGAAAGGCCCGAGTTCGAATCCCAGGTCAGACATCAAAACGAAAACATGAAAATATTTCCTCGGCGACTTCCTCTCAGCAGATTTCTGGCAAAAACTCTGAAAGTAAAAATTGCCACGCACACACCACGAGTGGTGTGAGAAGCTAGGACGTTTGTACAATGGGTCAATTCGACCTCCGGGTACTGTACTTGTCACAGTTGACAAGTACACGTCCTCTAACCTAACCTAACCTAATTATTTTGTGTAAAAAGGTAAAAAAACCGTTTTTGTTAAAAAGAATTTTGTTTCAGAAAAATTCTTACTTGGGTTATGTAAAATATAATCTGATATAACGGCAGAGCTCAAGAGTTTATACTTGTCTTCACACATTCTATCATCCAAAAGCCGTTGTACATATTCCGTTCCCGCCACATCACCACAGCTTCTACAGTAATCCTGGTGGGACAGATCGAGATTGTCGGTGAGACGACCAATAGCGCAGTGTCTCGTTAGCATGCAAAGCGTTTCCTTGCCGAACTCAAGTAGTTGTCCCGGGATATCCCGCTGTCCACATAAACTGGTAGATTATTGACAAATGCGGTTTTACACTTCGTATCATAATCAAAACGATCGATATCTTAGTGAATCAGTTAATCAATTCTGTCTTTAGCAATCAATATGCCTGCGGTAGAAATATATTTCTCTTAGGGCGCCCTGGTAGTCTAGTGGGTAGTGTTCTAGACTATTATCGTGAGGGTCGTGGGTTCGTTTCCCACCAGCGGCTCTGGTCTGTTACACTACACCGAGCAAATGGTCTAAGTTACTTTGCTCGTAATAATAATTATATATAATTTTTAATTGTATTATAATTAATAAATAAATATTTCTCTTAGTCGCTTTCTGGCAAAAACTCTGAGAGTGAATAAAATTGCCGTGAAAAATTTCACAAAAATTTGTTGTACGGAGTCGACTTTAAAGAATTGGTCGCGCCACTCATGTATAAAATTAACACTCACAACATAAGTGGTGTGTGAAGTTGGATCGTAATCCTGATTAATTATACATACACATGATCTTCAAATTAAAAAGTGGATTGACTAGCAGAAATTCAAGTAAATTTGTAGCCATTTCGTAGAATAAATCTTTTAAAGCCCATAGATTCTCGACCATTAATGTATTACAGTGATATTAATTGTGGAGCTGGCTAAAAAACCAGACATGTCCTCAGTTAATGCTGATTTAAATTTTATTTTAGGGATCTCTAAGTCTGCATAATGAAGCCACGTAATATTTTCATTTAAAACCAGGTCCTAGGTGCTATTTTAAAATAACAAGAAAAACTGACTTCTCGAACAAAACTGGGCATTTGATACGACGAGAGTTAATAACATTTCATCAGTCTAAGTTGGTCATAAAATAGATTTTTTAATTTTTATTTATTTTTCTTTAAAGTTCGATTCGCTCCTTTTTTATATGTAGTTTGACAGCCCTCTTCTTGAGAGAGAGAGAAAATATTTAGTATGAACATCTTTTAGCTCGTTTTGGTTAAATTTTATATTTTGTCCGGAAAAACTTGAACAGAGCAGTCAGTAGGTTATATTTTATATAAAAAAGGTGAATTGATTTGTCCACATAGATAAATCATGCAAAATTTAAATTTCCTTTAAAAGTCTCATCTACATACATACATACATACATAATTGGCCATTACAACCATTCAGTCAGGATTACGGCCTAGCTTCTCACACCACTCAAGTTGTGTGCCTTAATTTTATACCAATTTTTAAAACAAAAATAATGGACGAAGTTCACGAAGAGTATATTCTATAGAAAAAAAGAATTTGTAATTTAGAAAAATTATTTGTAATCAGTTTGTGTAAATTTTAAATTAAATATCATGGCAATGTTTTTAATTTCTATTAAATATTGATGAAATATATGAGTAGTTTTTTAAGTTTAATTTTATATTATAATAAATTTAATATAAAAAATACTATCGGTTTTCACTCTTTGTTGTATATTTAATACTCTATTATATTTACTCATACTTTTTGACACAAAGCGCGAGCACCTTTTTTTCATCTATTGTAAATTTCTTTTACCACGTATTTCTTATACCATGGTAAACTTATTAAAACAGCTGATTATTGTTATGATGATGTAATTAAAATCTCAATAAAAGCACATATTTTTGAACTTACTTTAAAATCTTGTCGTTCTTGTAGATATTCTAATAATTTTTTTTATTTCGGCATCAGTCAATCTTTTGTTATGTAGCCTTTCTTGTTTTCTTTTTATTTTTAAATTAGTATTTCCACTCATTTCTGTTTTTTAATATTTTGCGTTCAATTTATAAAAAAATCTAAACTAAATTATTTTGGCGGATAGACGATCAGCTGTTTAGTTTTATATTTACCAAGCTTATGTACTAGACCTTTTATCATGAGCCCAGTTCACAATCTTCGGCATTTAGATGGTAAATTTATGCCATTGTAAATATTTGCCGTAAATTGTGAACGGTTTTTTTTAACTTTGCAACACTTATTGCAAACTCCTCAACACACAGCTGACTAACATATAATTTATTATTTTATTTATTTATATTTATAATTTATATTTATAATTTTATTTATTTCGTCCTCTGTCCATTTTTAATTGGCTCTTCTCTTTTAATTCGTTTTTTCATGTTGTATTTTTTTCATTTTTTGTGACTTTATTTTCAATGTTTTTATTTTTATGATCAGCTGTTCATTTGCTCAAGTATGGCAAATATAAACTACGGGTTTGAGTGTGGGATATTTGCCAAACCATGGCAAGGGTATTTCTGTGTATTTTGTTAGTGTATAGTAAAAGAAATACCCAACATTTGCAAATGCCATGATGCCAGACCATTTGCCCTAGATTGTGAACTCCGCTATCTTATATATAAAAATGAATGTGTGTTTGTTTGTATGTTTGTATGTTTGAAGTTTATAGACGATTAAACGGCTGAACCGATTTTCTTGGATTTAAATAAAAATGAAAATATATGTAATTGGTGTAAATAATTACAACTACAATAAACAAAAAATGTGTCACATGTGCAACTTTTGTGGCAGTATCAGCATACACATACACGAATATACATACATATGTCTGTAGATACAAATTCAATTTATCGGGCATGTTCTGAAAAACGCAAATCGCCTAAATTTTGCGTTTACGTTTTAAAACTGGCAAGCGAATGTTCTGGCTCACGGAAATCTCTAAAAATTTGTTTATACGTTTCGAAATTGCCAAATAGGGGTTCTATCAATCGCTTGACGCTAAAAATTTGCGATTTCAAATCACAAGAGTATATTGCAGTAAACTGATAAAATATGTTCAAGCAGAACTTCCTAACAAAAACTGATAACAATTTTAAACTTTTCCAAAGAAGGCATAGTCTTTCTTCAAAAACATTAAGTACATCCCATAACATTTTACACAATGTCGCACATCCCATGCTGAGATTTATGTCATTGGCAATCACGCCTTGGAAGGAACTGACTGCCAGAAATCTTAAAGCGCTTAGCAAACGTATCGTGTCTGGGATAATACTATTACATATATGCTCAGTAGTTTCTTCATAAACTATCCTAAATGAAGTTTTATTCAGCCGGTAAGGCGCTATATAACTTAGCACAAAACCCAAATATACATTACCCCTTTATATGTATACTTACGCCTGTTTCGGAATGTCTAATGGTTTAGAATAATCCCTCAGAACACGTCTTGTTAATTTTTCTTTTCTATATTGCAGCTTTTTTAAACAAATTATGCTTAATAAAAAGCCTCTAGGTATTTTTGCTCTTTATTTTTTTAGTGTTGATGTTTTGATTTTTATTTCTAATGCTAAAACATATGTTTTATTTTTTTCGTAAACGACTTCGAAAAACTGAAAGTTGCAAGTAAAACGCGTGATTTTCAGAACACCTCGAAATAAATTTTGACGTTTTTAAAATCACTTGCAATTTCAAATCGTGCAAAAAAAAAAATAAAAAAATTTTGAAAAATCTATTTTTGTGTGCCACTAAGGGTAGAATATACAGAACACATCAAAAGTCTGGTACGGGCGCACATCCCTAGATCATTCTACTACCACTTCTTACTGAACCGTTTCTTGATATCGAGTATTTCATAGCTTTTTCCTCCGTTTTAAAGAACATCCGTAAGAGTAAAAATTATTTTGACTCGTTCGAAGAAAACAGATTATTCCAAAACTTATTTTATATACTTTAGAATGGAGAAAAAAAAAATAAAGAGCTCAATTCAAAAAGCATGCGTGAAAAGTTAAGCAAGGCCTCGGTAATAAAATACTGTAGAGTGTCGGCACGAGATTTGGAATTAATTGAAGACATCTTATATATAAAAATGAATGTGTGTTTGTTTGTATGTTTGTATGTTTGTATGTTTGAAGTTTATAGACGATTAAACGGCTGAACCGATTTTCTTGAAATTTTCACAGTATCTTCCTGTATGTCTGGAAGGAGTTATAGGCTATTTTTTATGTTGATATTCCAAATGAGCGAGGGGCCATGCCCACGTATGCTACATACTACATACTTAATATTTAATTGCATTTGAAATATATTACTCATACGCATAGTAGTTACCCCTACAAGTATGCTATATATGATTCCTGATGTATAAAACCAAAGAAAATAAAGTATAAAGAATGTGAATTTTGTCATATTTTGGAATATTTTTCAAAAATATTCCACGACGCGGGAGGAAAGATAGAAGGGAAGGATAAAGAAACCAAGAGCGTAACAATGTTCTCAATTGTTCTCATCGTGCGTTTTTGTTGTTTGACTAATTTTTTATTTATTCTTCTGAAACAGTGTTGCCACGAAAAAAAAATTTTGTAACCAACGTTTGTGAAAAAAAATCACCAAATAAGAAAAAATATAACCAAAATTAAATTCATAGACTTTTGTTTTATTTTTTTTCAAGTTTAAAGTAAAGTAAAGTATGCGCGTGGAAATAAGGGATCTAAAAACAAAATTGCGGCAACAAGAGAACTATCCTGTTTCAACCGAGCTCAGGATAAACGAAATTCCGTTTTCTCAAGAAGAAAATCTGCCAGAAATTTTTCAACAAATTTGTACCACCATTGGCACACCTGTACCTAATGTAAAATCGATTTACCGCTTGAGGAACCACAATAATAAACATAACGTGACCTCTAAAGATGCCGTAATTATAGTAAAACTTTGGTCCGCATACGACAAAAATTTCTTTTTAAAAACATTGGCTAACTACAGGAAACTGCACAAGGGATTTACTTTCCGGCTCAGGAACATCGGCTACAACTCGGATGTTAAGTTCTACGTAAATGAGAACCTTACTCAGAACAACTTCAAAATTCTACGTGCTGCAATTAACATAAAAAAGAAAAAACTTTTGTCTTCAGCATTTACCTTGGGGGGTTGTGTATATATTCGAAAACAACTAAACGAAGACGCAATTCTAATTGAGGACATAGATAGCCTGAACCGGTTATTTCCTGGGCTTAGTTAACTTCTCAACTTTTCTGATAAAGATAATCCTGATGATGTTCAACTTTATCTTTAATTTAGTGTTTAACTTTGATTTAATTTTGAATTCCTTCCTTATTTGTGTATATTACTTCTTCTTTATTATGCGTTTATTAATCATAACTACATCAATTTTCTTGGCTTTTGATTGCATTGCTTTATTATACATATTTCTTCTATATTACACAAGCGTTGCCTTCTTTTCATTAATTATCCCTAATGTCAGCGTTAAATAGTTATGGTTTGGATTCCACAGCTTGTACAAAAACTATGATTAAAATACTCACAGCACAACGTAAAGGACTCAACATATGTCACATTAACGCTCAAAGTCTTTTTCCTAAAATGGATGAATTTCGTTTTCTGTTCGAAGATACCAAGATGGATATTGTATGTGTATCTGAAACTTGGTTCGCGAGAGACCTCCCAGATAGTTTGGTTAATGCTGTTGGATACAGAATAATCCGGAATGATAGAAGAAGTCATGCAGGTGGGGTAGCAATTTTCATCAGGAAAGGTATACGTTACAAGGAAGTTAGAAGATCACAGGATAATGACAAAATTGAGTACTTATTCCTTGAAATTATTGGTGCTGACAGTAAATTGTTGTTGGGGTGCATATACCGCCCAAATTCTCGTGTCCCTTTTGATTCATTTGTGTGTAACTTGGAGTCACTAGCTATGCAATACAGCGACATTATTATTGCAAGTGATTTCAACTGTAATTTACTGTCTAATTCTAGCTCAATCTTGTTTGATCAGCTTAAATCTATTGGGTTATACATTGTCAACACTGTGCAACCTACGCACTTCACCAATAATTGCAGTACTTTACTCGATATTTTTATATTAGGTAACATGTCTAATTTACTACTGTTTGATCAGATAAGCGCACCCACTTTTTCTAAACATGATCTTATTTACATATCATATGATTTCCATTTTCATAAAGATGAAACTACTTCTTACTATCGAGACTTTCGAAATGTTAATTATCACTTGCTGGAGGAATGCTACAACTCAATAGAATGGAACAATATATATAATATGCCATCTGCTGATGATCAACTCTACTTCCTTAATAGTAACCTTATCAACTTGTATGATATTTCCATACCCTTGAGAACGAACCGTAGTAACAGCTCTAGGAAAAACTGGTTTAATTCAACTATCAAACATCAAATTAGAACTCGTGATGATATTTATAGACGTTGGAACAGACTTAGAACTTCGGAGCTATACGAAGAATACCGCAGGGCCCGTAGATTCGTCAACAAGACTATTTATGACGCAAAAAGTTCATATTATGAGAACCGTTTTAGATCAGCTGTAGACTCAAGGAAAAAATGGCGAACAATTCGTGAGATTGGCATTGGAAACAAAGCTACCCCAGTTTGCAGTATTGACCCAAATGAGATTAATGAAACTTTTCTGAATATCCCCATCTCCAATGCCTTTAAATGAGGTTCAATCAGCTCTTGTCTCTGAGCTACCGCAACAGCCCCCGGGAATTTCCTCCTTACACCGTTTCGAGTTTTCTCGAGTATATGAAGATGATGTCGTTCTATGCTGTAAATCAGTGACTTCAAATGCAGTTGGCTTTGACCAAATCCATCCTAAATTCATAAGACTTTTACTACCTAGGATATCACGATATATTACGCATTTATTTAACACTGTTATCACTACCAGCCTCTTTCCTAACTGTTGGAAACATGCTAGGGTCATTCCCGTTCCTAAATCATCAAATGAGTATCGTCCCATATCGATACTTCCATTTTTATCTAAAGTATTTGAACGACTGTTACACAACCAAATTAGTACGTATTTAAATGACCACCAGCTGCTCTTTAGCAAACAATCTGGATTTAGAACAGGTCACAGCTGTGTTTCCTCGCTGTTGAGTGTATCTGAGGATATAAGATCCAATATTGATAATGGTGGTATCACACTCTTGGTACTCCTAGACCATTCAAAAGCATTCGACTCTGTAAACCATAATATACTTTATAAAAAGATATATGACAATTTTTATTTTTCTTCGAGTGCATCATCGCTAATAAAAACCTATCTCACTGATAGATACCAGTCTGTCTCTGCTGGCGAAACTGTATCTACTCCCATGCCCGTGTCTAAAGGAGTACCGCAGGGCTCTATTCTTGGTCCACTACTGTTTACTTTGTACATAAATGATTTACCTAATTGTCTCTTGTATAGTAATATCCACATTTACGCAGATGATGTACAAATATATATAAATTGTAAAAAGGACTCAATTGATGACTGCTGTGCAAGACTTAATGAGGACCTTACCAGAATACATTACTGGGCAACGTCAAATGGCTTATATCTGAATCCTATAAAGTCAAAGGGCCTAATCATAGCCCAACGAAATCAGAATGTTGTTGTTGATATTCCGATCATTTTAGGAAATCAAAATATTTCAATAGTAGAATTAGCAAAAAACCTTGGTATAATTTTGATCAAATCCCTTCAATGGAATACCCACATAAATGCTGTTTCCGAAACAATTTTTTCTATGCTTCGAACGCTATATCCCCTACAATACGTTACACCTCTTAATATTCGTGTGCTTCTTGCGAAAACGTACTTAATGCCCAAGTTGTTATATGGCTGCGAAATTTTTGCTTATTGTGATTCAATAAGTAAAACTAGATTAACTGTTGCGTATAACGCAATTCTTAGATATGTCTATGGCATAAGAAGATATGATGGTACTTCTCAGTATTCTAAATCATTATATGGTGTTGGATTAATGGATTTACTTAAAATCAAAGCATTAATTTTGCTTCAGAAAGTTGTTTACACTCAAGAACCATCTTATTTGTTTAATCAAATTCAATTTGCAAGATCGAACAGAGAAAAACAGATTATTCAGTTAAGATATCAGACTTTAATATCTGAGTGGCAGTTGTTTACGAATACAATACGGCTGTGGAACTCGTTACCAAGCCAACTACAAATCAATGGCAACGCTTTGCAATTTAAAAAAATGCTATTTTCAAAATTTTAATTTTAAATTATTACATATATATATGCACATATTTTTATTCTTGTTTGTTTGTTTTTATTCTTGTTTGTATATATTCTGATATTGTTTTTTTTTTTAATTTGTTTTAGTTTTAGTTTATTGTATAATACTTTTCTATTTTTTGTAATGATCATACAATCACATACTGTAATTTAAAAGATTAATTTCTTGTTGTATGTGATATGAAATAAATAAATAAATAAATAAAATAAATAAATAAATAAATAAATAAAATTATAATTAATAAAAAATGAAACAAAAAATAGGTTTTTTTTTAAAGAAAAAGAAACAAACCAAAAAAATCTACACATCTGCACATTGATCAAAAAATAAGCAATTTTGGTTAGAAATAACCAAAAACGGGAACACTGTTCTCAAATGACTTATTCTCAAACGTCGGCACAAAGAGGACATGAGAAAAATTGTGACAGGCATGTTTAACCCAAAGGAAAATTGTTAGTAATATTTTCAAGTCTACTTATTAACCCAATAATATGTATATGTGAGCGAAAAGTATAGAACAATTGTACTGCGCTAAAAACCTAAAAACACCGTATTTTACTTGGCAAGGATTCTTCCAAAAATCGAAATCATTTCTCATTGATATTAGTGAATCATACTGTAATATTTCTTTGGGTGTAAAATTGAAGTCTGAAAAAAGCGACATGAACATTTTCCTTTAGAAGCTGACAAGCAACTGAATGCATTTTTACGCTCTCATGATGAGAGCAACACATTTTTACGCTCTTTGTTTGTGTTTATTTTCCTTCTGTCTTCCGCCCCCCTTATCCAGAAATGATTTTTTAAAAAGATTTTGGTGAGACCGGTCGTAATGCTACTTCTACATAATGCGTATTCTTTATATCCATATTCTTTGATAAAACTTAATGGAATTGGATATCACTCATACGTCACATATGTAGTTTTTTAATGAATTTTACATCTATATAAACAAAAATGAATGTATGTTTATTTGTTTGTGGGTTTGTTTGTTTGAAGTCTATAGACGGCTAAACGGCTGGACCGATTTTCTTGAAGTTTTGACAGTACCTTCATGTATATCTGGAAGGAATTATAGGCCCACATATTCAATAAGTATTTAATGTCGCATATCTCATAAACTGCGAATTTTGTATGGGCGACTTTGACGTATATATAAACAAAATGGGCGGATTGGCTATAGTGGGTGTGTCACCTCCAATATAAAAAATATTAAATTATTATATCTATGAAAATATCACAGTTAGAGCCCTAAAATTTTTTCGAATCCACTTTAGTATCAATATGAATATTTTAGACAAAAATGGGCTGACTATGAAAGGGGTGTGGTACTTCCCATATGAATTAAATTTAAAACTTCTTCTATCTCGGACATCATCTATATATAAAAATTAATGTGGATTTGTTTATATGTTTGAAGTTTATAGACGACTAAACGGCTGAACCGATTTTCCTACTTTTTTTGTTGATATTTCAAATGAGAGAGGTGCCACTCCCACATATACTACATAACCTACTATTGTAAGATAATAACAAAATGGATATATTGGAAAAACTATATCAGCAAGATACCTCAAATTTTGTACAAGTAACTACGGTTTTAATATAAATATTATGTACAAAAATAGGCGACCTATCATTAGACGACAATGCACCTTCCATATGAAGTAAATACTAAAATCTGCCTAACTGAAGAACTTTAACAGTTAGAGTCCCCAATTTTGTATAAATAACTTTTGTTTAAATATAAATATTTTGGACAAAAATAGGAAGTTCAGCAAAAGCGGGCGTGGCACCTCCCATATGAAGTAAATACTAAAATCTGCATATCAAGAACATCAGAACAGTTAGACTGCTAAAATTTTGTACGAATATCTAAAGGTTCAATATCAATATTTTTGTTAAAAATGGGCTATCAAGCATTAGGGGCGTGGCAAACTCCATATGAACTAATTATTGAAATCTGTATAAAAAAAACTGTAAAAGCTAGAGTCCCCAATTTTGTATTCCAGCTATAGGAAGGTGGTGCTTCTCTGATTTGTGGGTGTAGAAATTATTATATCTTGAAATATGCAATAGTTAAGTATATGACCCTTAAATTATTGAGTTTGAAATTTTCAACTCATATAGATAGTAAGTACTAAAGTTCATACTATTTAAATATTTATCTTGGAAAACATATACGTACATACATATGTAATAGTTATGTTATTGTTTACTTCTAAAACGGGTAACTAACAAAAACTATTATTTGTTTGAAAAATACATTAGGTAAACTTTATAATAAGCATTTTAGTGGGCAATGAATTCATTACTTTTAATTACCTAAGTAATAAAATGTAAACTGTCAATATTTTTCCCAAATAAAATAAGTAGTTGCAAAACTCATCAAAAAAATTACCTGTGACCGACGCTAACACAATTATTTGTTAAATTTTAATAACATTAATTTTCTTCAAAAGGTTTTTGACTTGAACCGATTTCATATCAGGTAAAATATAAAGAAATAAATATTATATTCGGTTTTGAAATTCAGTTGAATCTTTGATTCTAAACAAGTTAAACGTTACCTGAGTGACATTTATTTTGCAACAATTTGTAAAAATGCCCCGAATAAAAGCATCTAAAATGCATTGCGTTTGCAATCCCAGAGAGCAAATGAAAGTTCGGAAGACGTGAAAGTCGCCTCAGGACTGAAAGGAGTCGAGCTTCGACCTTTAGAGCCGCCGAAACGCCATCACAACGTGAAGAACTTTCACTTTCAGAAAGCCAAGAGCGCCTTAAAAGCTTCTGAAACGCCGCCAGAACGCGAAAGACGTCTTGAAGGTCTTCGACAACATGCCACAACCCCACGAGCTACCGAGACATCGTTGGAACATGAATGTCGACAACAAAGCCAGCGAAATCGTATTGAAACATCACGAGCCACAGAAACACCTTCAGAACGTGAAAGACGTCTGGAAAGCCTTCGACAATATGCGACAACCGCACGAGCTACCGAGACACCTTTGGAACATGAAGGTACCACAACAGCACGAGCTAATGAAACAGAAGTCCAACATGAATCACGAGTAGAAAGTCAGTGGATTCGAACATCAACAAGAAGAGCAGCAAAGAACAAAATCATAATCGAATGGCGGTGAATCGACGTAATGTTTTTCATGGATACTCAGGTATTGGATGTAACTACAGATCTGATATAGATGACCACATAATTGCAATTCATGCTGATAGAACTCCAGAACTAAACAATGGCGTAACAATTTTGATGATGGGCGATCCAGTTGCATCACGAGATATGTATTTAATTCCGATGGGGGTAGCGAAGCACACCGGGTATTAGCTAGTAATGAATAAAAGACTGCATTACAACATTCAAAAGGACATATTAACATAAAGTTCAGAAGAATTAAGAGCTCGTGATGGTTTTTTACTTCTAACAAGTCAATGATTTCATTCATACTGCTGCCAATGTAATGTGCCTACCAAAGCCTCTACTGCTGCAGAAAGTTCCAATATGGCTCCTAGGTAGTATTTAGGAGATCATTTGAAAAAGGATTAAGTAGTCGCTAAACCGTAAAAGTCAACTGAAAATCTTGTCTTTGTGTGATTGGCGGTAAGCGTTAACAGAAAACACAAGAAAAAAGTTACATTCAATGCCAAATAGGGTATATGGAGTGCTTAACCTTAAGAAATATAAATATAAGGAATAAGATTTTAATATGTTGAGCCTTTGAATTATGCCATGCAAAAATATTGAGTCACCAGAAACTTATTATTCTTTTGGTTTGTGTTTTAAAAATATTTCCTTTTGTAATAAAATAAATATAAATTAATATAAAAATCATCAATTACAGTGAACCCTCCTATAACGCGGTTTCCATATAACGCGGGGCTGAAATTCCGACAGCCCTCCTATAACGCGGTACTCTCATAACGCGGTTTCCATATAACGCGGTTCTCTTACAGCGCGGTTTCCGTTCAACAACATCCCATAAGTTTCTTCCGCACATCCTATGAATGACTAGTAACTAGATATTGTAAGAGGGTTTAATATAAGTTTTATTTTCGACACAAAAGCTCAGCTGGGATACAGATATGTTATACTGTTCCAATGAATCCTTCAATCCTTCCTTGATTTTTACTTTAATTAATTGCTTACTAAGCGATAACCCTAAAGTACTAAAATATTTTACCAAAAAAACCAACCATAAAAAATACCGTTATATTTCTTCTGTTCTACTTCGTTTTTTGTATGCAAAATAATAGTCTTTCTAAAAAAATTTCTGAACCGTTCGTTTGTTCAGCTTTTTGCTGCTTAATTTGTGGTTTATAATTGGACAGCATTACACAATATTGTAAGTAGTATTCTTAATTTATTCTAATATAGCAGGAATAAAATAATTAATTTTACTAAAACAATTTACTCTAGATTTGCATCATGTCAAACACAAAAGAAACAAGAAAAGGATTAAAAAGAAAGTTTATATCGCTGGAAGATAAAATTCAAATTTTAAATCGTTTAGAAAGCGGGAAAAAAATATCGTCTGTTGCAAAATCAACAAATTTGAATGAATCTACAATTCGAACCTTAAAGAAAAATGCAGGTAATATAAGGAAAACCGTGGTAGATGGCTGTCCGTTAGGTGCGAAACGCACACGACTCGCACACGAAATTCTAATATGGTTAAAATGGAACGGGCGTTAATGATCTGGTTGGAAGACTGTATTGTCAAAAAGATTCCTATCAGTGGAAGTCTTATCAAACAGAAAGCACTTAAAATCTACGAACATTTAAGGAATATTGGGCAATCTCATGCAGAGCTAGGAAATCATTCATTTGTCGCAAGTAAAGGATGGTCTGAAAAACTAAAAAAAGGTACACATTGCACAATATTAAGCTTCATGGAGAACAGGCCTCATCAGATGCTGCGGATGCCGAAAATTATAAGCTGTAACTGGCTAGAATTATCAATGAAGGTGGTTATTCACCTGATCAGATTTTTAACGCTAATGAGACGGCATTGGAAGACGGTATTGGAAAAAACTACCATCTAGGACCTTCATTCTGAAAAATCAAAGGCGTGCTCAGGAGTTTAAACTTTCAAAAGAACGTATTACGCTTCATGTGTGCAGCAATTTATCAGGGACCCTGATGGTAAAACCAATGATAATAAATCGTTCTTCAACTCCCCGTGTAATGAAAAACATTAATAAGACCCAATTGCCTGTATTCTCGCGATGTAATAAAAAAGCATGGATGACTCAAGATTTATTTAAGGATTGGTTTTATAATTGTATTATCCCGGCAGTGGAAACTTATACGATGGAAAACAATTTGTATTTCAAAGTTTTATTGGTTCTTGATAACGCTGCTTGCCATAACATAGAACTGGATCACCCAAATGTGAAAATTGTCTTCCTTCCTCCTGACTGTACGTCATTAATACAACCTTGGGACCAAGGAGTCATTCAAACTTTAAAAATGTACTACACACGCCAACTTTTCCAAACCATTTTCGACAGATTAGAAAATAGTGAAAATAAAACTCTTACTCAAGTCTGGAAAGAATTTTCTATAGATTGTTTTAGAACCGTGTCATCAGCTTGCGCGGAAATTAAACCATCAACGCTTAATGCGTGTTGGAAACCTCTTATACCTCAAATGATTCTACAATTTCACAACCAGTTGCAGAAATAGTAAACATTGCTTCTCGTTTAAGTGATGAAGAATTTGCAGTAAACCATCAGGATGTAAGAGAACTAGTACTTGGGGAAGAAACCTTAGATGAGGAAGAACTTATGGAATTAATTGATGCACCAACCTCAAATTCATTGATAAACGAAAATAGAGAAAATGAATGGGTGCCAAATCTCGACTTACAAGATGTGGAAAAAGGGCTAAATTTGGCTAAAGAATTAGAACTTCATTTCATTCAAACTGATCGTTCAACGGTTCGCAGCGCAAAGTTTAAAAGAGAGTTAAAAAATTGCTTAGCTCCCTATAGAGAGGTTTTACTGGAATTAGAAAAAAGGCTACAATCCACAAATAATGTGAAGATGAACCAAATGAGGAATACATTTTGACCATTAAAAGAAGACGAGTTATGCAACTCATATCTGACAGTGAGGAAGAATGTTGAAAATTTACATAACTTTACAAGACTTTCTTATTTTTGTTGAAAACCAGTCTTTTAGTTTAGGTTTTATTTAATTTTTTTTTATCAATCCTTATATGAACTCTTGAATTCAATAAAAATAATTTATAATTTATCTTGCCTTTTTTATTTCGTGGCCTCCATATAACGCGGTACGAATGATGTGATTTGTACTAATTCTGTGTTTCTTATAGCGCGGTTTCCATACAACGCGGTAGACGGTTTCAATAGAACGCTTTATGCTATGTTCGCACGGCAGCAATATTTCGTAATTCGCCCTCTCATTCGTAATTCAACACCCAATTATGTGCTAAATTACGTCATTCGCCATACAAAATTTTGTGAGCGAATTACCCAAATTATGTGTAATTCAATTTCTATTACCCTGTGGATTACTTAAAAATCAATGTAATCTCTAAATTTTATCGTATTTTTGCCATCACCAGCTGTCAAAGCACAAAAAATATAAACAAAAAATATTGTAAACATAATTCATAAATAATATTTTAAAAAAGTATTATTTATAAGTATTTTAAAAAAGTATTATTTATAAGAAAGTTATTCGCGAAATTAGCGGAGGAAGCCACTATGTGTGTAGAAAACCTTTTGAAAAGTATTTGCAGCTTTGAAGAAGCTGTATGAAAAACATTAATAATAACTTAGTAATAAAAAGAAGAAGAACTGTAAAAAAGAATTACTAATCTACCGTGTGAACATGATAATTCAAATAAGTAATTCAAACAGCGAGCGAAGTAATTCGAAGGCTCGTGCGAACATAGCATTACGAATTAGACTGGTTTGTACGGTGAAATTCGAGTTTCTTATAGCGCGGATTCCATATAACGCGGTACGCACTCACCGCATTATAGGAGGGTTGACTGTACTTGTACATACCGCCGCTTAAAATTTATGAAATTACTAAAATATATTGGAATACATTTAATTTTGATGTTCACTTTATATAAATGTATGCTATAAGCTGTAATGTCATTTATCACTTTGTACATTCAAACATCTTTATTGTACAGTAAATATATGTACAGAGTATGAACATATAAATATTTATTTGTAGTTCATATTCAATATGTCAGTATGTATGTACACTTGAGATTTGTATGAAAAAATTTATGTTTTGCCGTATACATATATAATAATTGTAATGTACATGTTTGTATTTTAGTTTATCAGTTTTGTGTCTGTTCGGTTTTGCTTATTATTAAGGCGAACACGCCGCAGTTTAGATGAGAATAAAAGAAATAAATCTTTTTCAGCTAAGAAGCCGTTTTGATAATTATTTTTATTCTGTCTCTATCAATCAATTTACAGCTATTTATATTAATTTCTTAAGTCTAATTTCTTTACATATTAATACTTACGACCTAATTTAGTTTTATTTAACACAGAGTGTGTGTTGTCAGCATTTTGCTAATTTGCAATTATTAAATGCTGAAAATTGTTATAATGCAATTTGATTCCTCGTGCCGTCATAATTTATAGATCATTAATAATTTTTGTTTATATTATTGAGGAATGTATCAAATGCACTTTTAAATGGCACAAACGTGACCAACACACAACTGTGGATAAGTGTGACCAACACACTACAAATATTTTTTTTTTTTGTCATGAGCCGGAGGTGGGAATCTTCTAATGATACTGATAATGTTCCAACAAAAGAGTGCACGATTCACCATCACGTACTAAACCCACCCCCTACACACTTCAACCACTCTCCCCCCGTGGGACTGCCGTAAGCTATTACTTCGCGGAGGGCAGGTTAGCTCGAAAACTTCATCATATTAAGTCAAATTTCGCCTCCGACTCTCCAGTCTTCGGAGTTCTAGCATAAATTCAGCCATTCTCTGACTATATTGGCTCCATACATAGATTCCTATAATTCAACAGCTCTTCCATTAGACGGTTTGGTCCTAAACTCGTTTCTCCGGACCATCTAAATCTGGGACAGCATGTTCTTCCTCCTCATCTACACAGTTTGGGCAAATAAGGGAGCGTCATGACCAAATCCCTGGAGGGACTTTCTGAACCACCCATGACTAGGAACTGGGTCACGTAGTACTTCAGCTTCCAAAGGGTTACATCAGGGACAAGGCGAAATGTCCATCTTCCCTTTAAACTGCTTTCCCATCGTGACTGCCATTTGTGCATGGAAGTCCTTCGTTCCTCCGCTTTTATAGCTGCTATTCGTCCTGGATACTCGAGACGGCGAAAGTATATCCTCCTCATCTCACCCGCTAATGTATCTATCGGTATTGTCTTTGCCAATACCAATGCCGCTTCATAAGACACTGTCCTGAAGCCACTTATCCGTCTAATCGGGCTTAGACGATACACTAAGAACAGTATTCTCCTTCATAGATGGGCACTTTGCAGTACCAGTAAAATTTACTGAAAAAAATTTCAGTATTCAATAAAATTTTACTGGTAATGCAATCTGAATTTCATTTAAATTTCATTTAAATGTCATTTAAATTTAGATTGCATTAACAGTAAAATTTTACTTTTTTTCATTTAAATTTTATTTAAATTTCATCCAAATTTAGATTGCATTACCAGTAAAATTTTACTGAATACTGAAATTTTTTTCAGTAATCAGTAAAAATCAATTTTTACTGAAATTTTACTGGTACTGCAAAGTGCCCATCTATGTTCTCCTTGTCGTTCCCACGGAGAGTGCCTCCGACCATATTAGGCAAGCATATAACATTATCGACGTTACAACCGCCGAAATTATCCTCCTTTTGAAAGGACCTGGTCCTCCAATATTTGACATCATCCTTGCTTCCTTTGTGTCCTATGCCTTTTCGCCGATGTATTTCACGTGCTCCTTGTAGTTCAACCTGTCGTCGATAATCACTCCCAGGTATTTTATCGCCCTCTTCGATTCGATCCTAGTGCTTCCAAAGGTCACTTCCATCTTCTCCACTATCTTCCGGCCGCTTATCAAGACGACCTCCGTTTTTTGTGCAGCAAGTGTCAAGCCTGCCTCATCCAGCCATGCTCCAACTTTTCGAATCGCTGTGTTCGTTTTCTCCTCTATTTCCCTTACCGTCTTAGCCACCGAGACTATGGCAAAGTCATCTGCAAAGCCCACAATTGTTGTCCCGTTAGGCAATCGCAGTCGAAGTACACCATCGTACATAATGTTCCACAGTAGTGGCCCAAGTACAGTTCACTACGTATTCCTTCTCTCATTCATCCGTTAGGTATATTACTTTCCTGTCCTGAAAGTAATTGTTCTGAATCTCCATTATGTATGGTGGCGTAGCCATGTTAAAGAAGGCTCTCATAATCTGCCCCCAATTCGCTGAGTTAAACGCGTTCATATATGTACATACGTATACGAATGTACATAAATATTTTAGTCTACAGAAAGATATGTATATATGTATGTATTTCAAAAAATTCAAAATTGAAAATAAATCTTGGCGGTCGGGTGTGACCCCATAAGACAAATTTCTGGTGCTCCTTATGTGCAACCGCGTAAGAAGAATTACTGCCTCCGTGTTGACGCCGCCGGTAACGTAGTTTTTAGAATCGTTTTCATATCTAATTACGAATGGAGCCACCTTGCTATGTTAACGGGAACTCGTGAGAACCAAATGGATTCTGAGGGAGCCATTAATTCGCTAGCAAACCGTCTGGCGTCTGGGTTTGAGCTGTTCTGGGGTGATACTGCCCATATCTCTTCAGCCAGGATTATGACCTAGCTTCTCACACCACTTATGCTGTGTGAGTTAATTTTATACATGAGGGTTCGAGGCCCAGTCCAGACAACCATGGGTTGTCATACTGTACATTTACATATTCTACGTTCGAAAATTATTCTCGCATTCGTGATCGAAATTGCGTTCGAATAGAAAATAATTTCGATAGCGAGAAATTTTCTGATGATGTTACTCGATACGAAACGAATCGATTTGTTGCTTAGGTGTTGTGAAACGAGTTAATTACTTCGTTTTAGAGCACTGACTAAAATTCAAAAATTGTAAACAAAAAACATATGTTTTCTTACAAAAATAAAAGAAATTCAATTAATCCAAGGAAGAAAATTTTATTAAAGTTGTAATGTTTCGTATAATGGATAGTATATTTTGGTTTTACTCATCTTTTAATTCTGAGAAAAAAGAAAGCGTATACTTAAAGACATACATATATTTATACATTTATTATATTTATTTGTTAAACTACCTTGCGCCACAATTTTGATTGGTGGGCCGGAAGCATTGAGCTTAGCTGTGAGCTGTTCCCATAGCTGATTAGCTCTCTTGTCTTTCCCTGAGGAGTATTTGGTAAAATACTCTTTGCCAATTCTGAATGCTTAACCATGAAATTAAGTCGCCGTGGTCTAGTAGGTAGTGTGTTGGCTTATTAGACGAAAGGCCCGAGTTTAAATCCCAGGGCAGACATCAAAGCGAAAATATGAACATATTTCTTCGGCGACTTCCTCTCAGCAGATTTCTGGCAAAAACTCTGAGAGTAAAAATTGCCATGAAAAGTTTCTCAAAAATCTGTCGTTCGGAGTCGACTTTAAACTGTAGGTCCCGCTACTCATGTATAAAATTAACGCACACAACACGAGTGGTGTGAAAAGCTAGGACGTTGTACAATGGGTCAATTCGACATCCGGGTACTGTACTTGTCACAGTTGACAAGTACACGTCCTCTAACCTAACCTAACCATGAAATTTCCAAGAATTTTCTTTTGGGTGTAATTAATTTTTGAAACTTTTGACCTACAAATACTGGAATTAATTTTTTATTCATTAATTGTTATAAATTTGTTACATAAATTTTTTTTATATTATCCTTTACAGCAGAAAACGTTAATTCGAAAGCTTTAGTGCCTACGAGTAAAAACTCGCAAGGTTGCTTTGGAATAATCACACGTTATCGAATGCCATCATTAGAAATTTCGATACACTTTACTCGATAACGAATAAGAGAATCCCATAACTAAAAAAACTCGCACGTTCGAGTAAAAATTAGTTCGTATACATACGAATGCTAGAATTAGCCCCCTGATATGGTTTTTAGTTTTTGTAAAAATTATTTGAATTTCCCTTAATGGGGTGAAACGATCTTTTGGTTTAAAAAATTTGCTCACACACTAAGATTTTCATTTATTTCGTCTTCAAATTGATCTGTGACAGATGGTTGGTCAAAGATTCAGAGTTCCTTGTTGCAATACGATTGAGATATGAATTTCAAAGTTGTTTATCAAAACGAAAAACGTATTTTTAACAACATAAAGGCATCCACATGCATATTTGACTAGAGTGATTATCTGTATGTACATACATATATGTATGTATGTGCTTTAAACTGATAATAATAATTATCAGCTCAATTGTTTAGGCACTCAATAAAATAAAAAAGTATACAAAACACTTACACACATACATAGACATAATATTTTCGAATTTATTCTTATCTCATTCAATATGTGAAAGAAGAAATTATTTGACAACTATAGGAGAGATCATCGCTCATAATGAAATTGTTATGTTCAGTTGGTACTGCCGTTGATTATATTTTAAATTCTTTAAAATGTGTTCGGCTTTGTGAGATGTAGAGTCTGTCCAGATTTTTTGATATTTTTCAATGTTGTCTTCTATATTTAAATAAAGATTCATACAATTCTTTGTTTCTTTCAGCTTATAAGTATACAGTTGACTCATAAATTAAATGCTCATTCTTATCAATCCTGAGCAAATTTATTTATTGATGGAAATTTAGTTTAATTAAACTAGAAATAGTATTGTGGTTACGCGTATGAAATAAATTAATCATTTTCAATATTTTAATAAACAATCGTATAAATTAATAAACAATTTTATTTTTAGCTTTACAAAGTGAATTTTTATTTCAAAAATTTTCTGAATAAAATCAAATTTAATGCCAATCAAACACCGCAACTGTTATTGGGAATGTACAACGCATGCCTAAGTGAATGTATTTTTCCCGAAGTATGGAAGAAACGTCAGCTGGTTTTAATAAGTAAGAGCAAGGGCGATTCGGAGCATCTATCCCCGTACAGGCCACTGTGCATGCTTGATACGTCGGGAGAGGCTTTTGAATCCACGACTTATTGCTGCGTTGAGAGAGATGACTGAAGCGGCCATAGCCACACAGCGTGCAAACCACTTTACGAGGCCTGTGCTACTGCTCATGACTTTGGACGTTAAAAACGCGTTTAATAGTCTTAGATGAAGCGATTTACTAAATGCTTTGGAAAACAATTTCTTTGTGTTAAAAAGCAGGCATGCTCACTTGTATCTGTACAGAGAACAGCTGCATTGCGTATCACTTCGGCAGGCATATCGTACAGTGTCCGCACCGGCCGTACTGCTGATAGCAGGTATAATTCCTGTGGATCTGTTGGCTGCGAAGCGGATGGAGATTTATAAGACGAAATCGGCTGGCAATCAAATAACTAGTTACTTCAGGCAGGACACCATTTCAAAATGGCAACGACAATGGGACGATGAAGATAGAGGAAGGTGGACGGCTAGACTTATTTCGAATATTGGGCTATGGATTGGTTGGATACTCGGAGAGGTGAACTACTACACCACTCAGATGCTATCTTGTTATGGATATTTTAGAAACTATTTGCACAAAATGGGTAGGAGCACCTCCCTTTATTGCCTTTACGAGGAAAAGGAAGTAATTGAAGATGCAGAGCACACTATTTTCGAATGTACACGGTGGCATTGCTATCGCTCTGTACTGATGTCAATAGTTGGAACAATCACTGTCGCGAAATTTGATCTCAGTGGTGAAGTACGTAGAGTGCATTCTAAGACTGAAAAAACGACATCTTGAGGGTGCGGAACAAGTAAACATGTCGGTAAAGATGATACTGGCACACGTGCCAATCGGAACCGAAACAGGGACTTAGACGAGAAAAATAGTGGACACGCTTAAACGTCTCCTCAACTTTCGATACGCAATCCGGACGCGGATGCAAACATTGAGAAGCCAAAGAACCAAAAGGACTCCACTCCGAAGTAATACCACCGTAGTTCCGGAGTGGTCCACAAGAGACGAGAGGAGAATTTAGTGGGTGCGGTTAGCTACATTTACTCCTCCTCGGCGAGAAAAAAAACCTAATGTGGATTACTTACCAAATTATTGTTGCTTATAGCTAATATTTTTTAATCCTTCTTATTAATTCACAAAAAGAGTTAAAATTCGACGATTCATAGGAAATTTTAAGCAATTTAGAGTGTTGGATTTTGACGTAACCATTTAATCGGCGACGTATACTTCGGGACATGGCATTGAGTAAGATATATACCTACATACATAATTGGCCATTACAACCCTTCAGCCCGGATTACGGCCTAGCTTCGCACACACTGAGGAAGATAGTTCAGATAATTACCAAGAATGTTATAACGTTTGAAGATAAAATGATTTTCTATAGATTATCTTCTAGGTCTCATTTCCAAAAGTTTGAAATAAATAAAAGAATAAGAAACGAATTAAAACAAATCGATCTAAGAAATTGACAGCAAAATCTTGAATATTTAATTTCAGAGCTGTAATCTATAACGATAACAATTGAAATGAGCAGCTTTAAAATTATTAACGATCAGTACATGTAAATATGAACACCGGATGCATACTTTATGTGCTAACTGTATATATACGTTTGTTGTCAGTATTTAAAAAACAAAGATTATTCAACATTAAGGACCATTATTACAACGTGCCGTTAACTAAAGTGAGGATTTTATTAGGCAGATAAGATAGAAGTGAGCGTGAGGATCATCCTACCTTTAACTTTTAATGTTAAGTTTATATTAGAACTTGCCATATTATATATTATTTTTAATATTGCAACTTGAAATATAAACGAGTACAACATAAATATATACGAGTTCGTTGCCACTGCGTTTAAGAAAAAACTTTTTAATTAAGCAGTGCTATCGACATTGCTCCGGCACTGCCGTATTTTTGAAAACGTTAACTTTATTTTATCTGTATGTTATAATAACGAAAATAAGTTAAAGGTATCCTTAGAATTTCCTTTAGCTAAAGATACATTTAACTAAACCCCAGTTTAACGGCAAGTTGTAATAATGGCCCTAAAACAATCTACATATGGTGTCAGCAGTTTATATTTGGAATAATATTACACAATTTCCACTTATCGCTGTGTCTGCAGAATTGTATAAAAGCCAACGCTTATTCACAAACAACATCAATACAAGAATTTCTTTGCAAGGATGAAATACTGGAGAGAGTTCCTATATTTACTGTGCATTTGGAATGTACAGTGTTGTGCAGAAGGCGAAACAAAGGCAAGTACATATTTTCTATCTTTGATTTTAAACACGACAATTAAATTCAAAATATTGCATATGTTACCGAATCAATACAGTCCATTAATGCAAGCTTCGAAACTCAACTGGAACTAATGAAACTACAAATGGCAAACAATCATGAGACCCAACTACGGCAACAGGAACGACTATTTGGGAATCTTGAGAGACAAATTAATGAGTTATCTTTGAAAATTGAAGTAATTCAAGAAAAATTGTTCGATACGATTAAAATCAATACCGAAAATTTAAAGGATTTAATTAGAACTGAATCCCAAACACAAGTTCCAGTTGTCAAGCCAACAGTCGATGAGAAAATCTTATTATTCATAGATGGGCACTTTGCAGTACCAGTAAAATTTACTGAAAAAAATTTCAGTATTCAATAAAATTTTACTGGTAATGCAATCTGAATTTCATTTAAATTTCACTTAAATGTCATTTAAATTTAGATTGCATTAACAGTAAAATTTTACTTTTTTTCATTTAAATTTTATTTAAATTTCATCCAAATTTAGATTGCATTACCAGTAAAATTTTACTGAATACTGAAATTTTTTTCAGTAATCAGTAAAAATCAATTTTTACTGAAATTTTACTGGTACTGCAAAGTGCCCATCTATGTTCTCCTTGTCGTTCCCACGGAGAGTGCCTCCGACCATATTAGGCAAGCATATAACATTATCGACGTTACAACCGCCGAAATTATCCTCCTTTTGAAAGGACCTGGTCCTCCAATATTTGACATCATCCTTGCTTCCTTTGTGTCCTATGCCTTTTCGCCGATGTATTTCACGTGCTCCTTGTAGTTCAACCTGTCGTCGATAATCACTCCCAGGTATTTTATCGCCCTCTTCGATTCGATCCTAGTGCTTCCAAAGGTCACTTCCATCTTCTCCACTATCTTCCGGCCGCTTATCAAGACGACCTCCGTTTTTTGTGCAGCAAGTGTCAAGCCTGCCTCATCCAGCCATGCTCCAACTTTTCGAATCGCTGTGTTCGTTTTCTCCTCTATTTCCCTTACCGTCTTAGCCACCGAGACTATGGCAAAGTCATCTGCAAAGCCCACAATTGTTGTCCCGTTAGGCAATCGCAGTCGAAGTACACCATCGTACATAATGTTCCACAGTAGTGGCCCAAGTACAGTTCACTACGTATTCCTTCTCTCATTCATCCGTTAGGTATATTACTTTCCTGTCCTGAAAGTAATTGTTCTGAATCTCCATTATGTATGGTGGCGTAGCCATGTTAAAGAAGGCTCTCATAATCTGCCCCCAATTCGCTGAGTTAAACGCGTTCATATATGTACATACGTATACGAATGTACATAAATATTTTAGTCTACAGAAAGATATGTATATATGTATGTATTTCAAAAAATTCAAAATTGAAAATAAATCTTGGCGGTCGGGTGTGACCCCATAAGACAAATTTCTGGTGCTCCTTATGTGCAACCGCGTAAGAAGAATTACTGCCTCCGTGTTGACGCCGCCGGTAACGTAGTTTTTAGAATCGTTTTCATATCTAATTACGAATGGAGCCACCTTGCTATGTTAACGGGAACTCGTGAGAACCAAATGGATTCTGAGGGAGCCATTAATTCGCTAGCAAACCGTCTGGCGTCTGGGTTTGAGCTGTTCTGGGGTGATACTGCCCATATCTCTTCAGCCAGGATTATGACCTAGCTTCTCACACCACTTATGCTGTGTGAGTTAATTTTATACATGAGGGTTCGAGGCCCAGTCCAGACAACCATGGGTTGTCATACTGTACATTTACATATTCTACGTTCGAAAATTATTCTCGCATTCGTGATCGAAATTGCGTTCGAATAGAAAATAATTTCGATAGCGAGAAATTTTCTGATGATGTTACTCGATACGAAACGAATCGATTTGTTGCTTAGGTGTTGTGAAACGAGTTAATTACTTCGTTTTAGAGCACTGACTAAAATTCAAAAATTGTAAACAAAAAACATATGTTTTCTTACAAAAATAAAAGAAATTCAATTAATCCAAGGAAGAAAATTTTATTAAAGTTGTAATGTTTCGTATAATGGATAGTATATTTTGGTTTTACTCATCTTTTAATTCTGAGAAAAAAGAAAGCGTATACTTAAAGACATACATATATTTATACATTTATTATATTTATTTGTTAAACTACCTTGCGCCACAATTTTGATTGGTGGGCCGGAAGCATTGAGCTTAGCTGTGAGCTGTTCCCATAGCTGATTAGCTCTCTTGTCTTTCCCTGAGGAGTATTTGGTAAAATACTCTTTGCCAATTCTGAATGCTTAACCATGAAATTAAGTCGCCGTGGTCTAGTAGGTAGTGTGTTGGCTTATTAGACGAAAGGCCCGAGTTTAAATCCCAGGGCAGACATCAAAGCGAAAATATGAACATATTTCTTCGGCGACTTCCTCTCAGCAGATTTCTGGCAAAAACTCTGAGAGTAAAAATTGCCATGAAAAGTTTCTCAAAAATCTGTCGTTCGGAGTCGACTTTAAACTGTAGGTCCCGCTACTCATGTATAAAATTAACGCACACAACACGAGTGGTGTGAAAAGCTAGGACGTTGTACAATGGGTCAATTCGACATCCGGGTACTGTACTTGTCACAGTTGACAAGTACACGTCCTCTAACCTAACCTAACCATGAAATTTCCAAGAATTTTCTTTTGGGTGTAATTAATTTTTGGAACTTTTGACCTACAAATACTGGAATTAATTTTTTATTCATTAATTGTTATAAATTTGTTACATAAATTTTTTTTATATTATCCTTTACAGCAGAAAACGTTAATTCGAAAGCTTTAGTGCCTACGAGTAAAAACTCGCAAGGTTGCTTTGGAATAATCACACGTTATCGAATGCCATCATTAGAAATTTCGATACACTTTACTCGATAACGAATAAGAGAATCCCATAACTAAAAAAACTCGCACGTTCGAGTAAAAATTAGTTCGTATACATACGAATGCTAGAATTAGCCCCCTGATATGGTTTTTAGTTTTTGTAAAAATTATTTGAATTTCCCTTAATGGGGTGAAACGATCTTTTGGTTTAAAAAATTTGCTCACACACTAAGATTTTCATTTATTTCGTCTTCAAATTGATCTGTGACAGATGGTTGGTCAAAGATTCAGAGTTCCTTGTTGCAATACGATTGAGATATGAATTTCAAAGTTGTTTATCAAAACGAAAAACGTATTTTTAACAACATAAAGGCATCCACATGCATATTTGACTAGAGTGATTATCTGTATGTACATACATATATGTATGTATGTGCTTTAAACTGATAATAATAATTATCAGCTCAATTGTTTAGGCACTCAATAAAATAAAAAAGTATACAAAACACTTACACACATACATAGACATAATATTTTCGAATTTATTCTTATCTCATTCAATATGTGAAAGAAGAAATTATTTGACAACTATAGGAGAGATCATCGCTCATAATGAAATTGTTATGTTCAGTTGGTACTGCCGTTGATTATATTTTAAATTCTTTAAAATGTGTTCGGCTTTGTGAGATGTAGAGTCTGTCCAGATTTTTTGATATTTTTCAATGTTGTCTTCTATATTTAAATAAAGATTCATACAATTCTTTGTTTCTTTCAGCTTATAAGTATACAGTTGACTCATAAATTAAATGCTCATTCTTATCAATCCTGAGCAAATTTATTTATTGATGGAAATTTAGTTTAATTAAACTAGGAATAGTATTGTGGTTACGCGTATGAAATAAATTAATCATTTTCAATATTTTAATAAACAATCGTATAAATTAATAAACAATTTTATTTTTAGCTTTACAAAGTGAATTTTTATTTCAAAAATTTTCTGAATAAAATCAAATTTAATGCCAATCAAACACCGCAACTGTTATTGGGAATGTACAACGCATGCCTAAGTGAATGTATTTTTCCCGAAGTATGGAAGAAACGTCAGCTGGTTTTAATAAGTAAGAGCAAGGGCGATTCGGAGCATCTATCCCCGTACAGGCCACTGTGCATGCTTGATACGTCGGGAGAGGCTTTTGAATCCACGACTTATTGCTGCGTTGAGAGAGATGACTGAAGCGGCCATAGCCACACAGCGTGCAAACCACTTTACGAGGCCTGTGCTACTGCTCATGACTTTGGACGTTAAAAACGCGTTTAATAGTCTTAGATGAAGCGATTTACTAAATGCTTTGGAAAACAATTTCTTTGTGTTAAAAAGCAGGCATGCTCACTTGTATCTGTACAGAGAACAGCTGCATTGCGTATCACTTCGGCAGGCATATCGTACAGTGTCCGCACCGGCCGTACTGCTGATAGCAGGTATAATTCCTGTGGATCTGTTGGCTGCGAAGCGGATGGAGATTTATAAGACGAAATCGGCTGGCAATCAAATAACTAGTTACTTCAGGCAGGACACCATTTCAAAATGGCAACGACAATGGGACGATGAAGATAGAGGAAGGTGGACGGCTAGACTTATTTCGAATATTGGGCTATGGATTGGTTGGATACTCGGAGAGGTGAACTACTACACCACTCAGATGCTATCTTGTTATGGATATTTTAGAAACTATTTGCACAAAATGGGTAGGAGCACCTCCCTTTATTGCCTTTACGAGGAAAAGGAAGTAATTGAAGATGCAGAGCACACTATTTTCGAATGTACACGGTGGCATTGCTATCGCTCTGTACTGATGTCAATAGTTGGAACAATCACTGTCGCGAAATTTGATCTCAGTGGTGAAGTACGTAGAGTGCATTCTAAGACTGAAAAAACGACATCTTGAGGGTGCGGAACAAGTAAACATGTCGGTAAAGATGATACTGGCACACGTGCCAATCGGAACCGAAACAGGGACTTAGACGAGAAAAATAGTGGACACGCTTAAACGTCTCCTCAACTTTCGATACGCAATCCGGACGCGGATGCAAACATTGAGAAGCCAAAGAACCAAAAGGACTCCACTCCGAAGTAATACCACCGTAGTTCCGGAGTGGTCCACAAGAGATGAGAGGAGAATTTAGTGGGTGCGGTTAGCTACATTTACTCCTCCTCGGCGAGAAAAAAAACCTAATGTGGATTACTTACCAAATTATTGTTGCTTATAGCTAATATTTTTTAATCCTTCTTATTAATTCACAAAAAGAGTTAAAATTCGACGATTCATAGGAAATTTTAAGCAATTTAGAGTGTTGGATTTTGACGTAACCATTTAATCGGCGACGTATACTTCGGGACATTGCATTGAGTAAGATATATACCTACATACATAATTGGCCATTACAACCCTTCAGCCCGGATTACGGCCTAGCTTCGCACACACTGAGGAAGATAGTTCAGATAATTACCAAGAATGTTATAACGTTTGAAGATAAAATGATTTTCTATAGATTATCTTCTAGGTCTCATTTCCAAAAGTTTGAAATAAATAAAAGAATAAGAAACGAATTAAAACAAATCGATCTAAGAAATTGACAGCAAAATCTTGAATATTTAATTTCAGAGCTGTAATCTATAACGATAACAATTGAAATGAGCAGCTTTAAAATTATTAACGATCAGTACATGTAAATATGAACACCGGATGCATACTTTATGTGCTAACTGTATATATACGTTTGTTGTCAGTATTTAAAAAACAAAGATTATTCAACATTAAGGACCATTATTACAACGTGCCGTTAACTAAAGTGAGGATTTTATTAGGCAGATAAGATAGAAGTGAGCGTGAGGATCATCCTACCTTTAACTTTTAATGTTAAGTTTATATTAGAACTTGCCATATTATATATTATTTTTAATATTGCAACTTGAAATATAAACGAGTACAACATAAATATATACGAGTTCGTTGCCACTGCGTTTAAGAAAAAACTTTTTAATTAAGCAGTGCTATCGACATTGCTCCGGCACTGCCGTATTTTTGAAAACGTTAACTTTATTTTATCTGTATGTTATAATAACGAAAATAAGTTAAAGGTATCCTTAGAATTTCCTTTAGCTAAAGATACATTTAACTAAACCCCAGTTTAACGGCAAGTTGTAATAATGGCCCTAAAACAATCTACATATGGTGTCAGCAGTTTATATTTGGAATAATATTACACAATTTCCACTTATCGCTGTGTCTGCAGAATTGTATAAAAGCCAACGCTTATTCACAAACAACATCAATACAAGAATTTCTTTGCAAGGATGAAATACTGGAGAGAGTTCCTATATTTACTGTGCATTTGGAATGTACAGTGTTGTGCAGAAGGCGAAACAAAGGCAAGTACATATTTTCTATCTTTGATTTTAAACACGACAATTAAATTCAAAATATTGCATATGTTACCGAATCAATACAGTCCATTAATGCAAGCTTCGAAACTCAACTGGAACTAATGAAACTACAAATGGCAAACAATCATGAGACCCAACTACGGCAACAGGAACGACTATTTGGGAATCTTGAGAGACAAATTAATGAGTTATCTTTGAAAATTGAAGTAATTCAAGAAAAATTGTTCGATACGATTAAAATCAATACCGAAAATTTAAAGGATTTAATTAGAACTGAATCCCAAACACAAGTTCCAGTTGTCAAGCCAACAGTCGATGAGAAAATCTTACTCATGATTGATATTAAAGAGAAATTGGAACAACATGAGCAACTAATCAATACAATTATAAGAAATCAAAATGATACGAGACAACTTATAAATGAAATTGATATGGAACATCATACTAAGGCGTTATCCGATAATTTGATCCCTCTGCAGAAAATTGACGAAAAGCTGGAGGCCATAGAAAACACCTCAATACCTAAAATCGATGAATTGAAATTTTATCAGGAGATTCAGCACCACTTAAGTAAGAATTAATTTTAAAATTATTCAACTTCAGTATTTTTTTTAATATTTTAGATGCCACTGAAATATATCTGAAGGACGGGAATTACAGTCTGAATGCGTAAGTAACAGAAAAAATTCTATTTTTAATATAATTCAGCGAAAAACGCTAGTACCCCATGAATTACGCCCAGGTACAATGCCTTTATTTAAAACTTTTCTTCAATTAATTTTAGCACCAATCAATCATATCCCACTAGTTGCGCAGATTTCAATGCCAATTATTGTACAATAAATAAGTGCCTCATTAAGAATAATTTGTATGGACCAGCACCATTTTTGGTGGCTTGTAATAACTTTGAAGACGATGGTGGTTGGACAGTTATTCAAAGACGCATCAATGGCTCGGTGGATTTTTACCGCAATTGGGCGGAATACAAAAACGGGTTCGGTGATATTAATGGTGAATTCTTTATAGGACTCGACAAATTGCACGCTCTTACTTCGACTCTTAAGCCCGTGGAGTTGCGGATTCAGTTGCAGACTTTCGGCAATGACATGAGTTACCATAAATATAACGATTTCCTAGTGGGAAATGAAACTGAAAATTACAAATTAATTAAAATCGGCATCTTTCACAGCGGTGGAGGAGATTCATTGAGACAGCATGTGGGTTATGGTTTTACTACAAAAGATCGTGATAATGATGGCAACCCTTATGGGAATTGTGCTGAAGCTTTTACCGGAGGTTGGTGGTATCACAATTGTTATGATAGGTCAGTTAATAAATTATCAATTTTCTAATTAATATTTTATTTGTATTGTTTTTAGCAATTTAAATGGCAAATATTATGAACATCCAACGAAATTTTATTATGCTTCTATAGACAATACTGGCATTAATTGGAATGATTGGCTTGGTAGAGAATATTCACTGAAGTCTGTTCAAATGCTAATAAGACCCAGACGTAAAAATTAAAACATGTGTTCAATATTAAAAATATCATGTTAAACTCTAAAAATTTACAATAAAAAAAAAGAATACTTTTACATCAAACTGGATGACAAGCGTTATTATTTTACTGATTTCATCTGATAGGTGTTACTCGATAATTAAAATATAAAATCCGGAAATTAAATAATAACAGAAGATGTTTAGGCGTAAAGAGTTGAGAGTATACGAATACAATGTAGCATCCTGTCTCTTTTTTTCTTTTCAACTTGTCATCAATCAATTAATCAAGCTTACAATTAAAAAAATATCGAAACGTACACTTCTTAAGCGATACAATCACATCTATTAGTAGGAAGCGTAACAGGCCCGTTCTGAATGTGAGAATTGAAATTAGAGCAGATAATACAATTGTTCCTCAATAACGTAGTGACACAATTTATTTTAAAGATACAAATATGTAAGCAACTATTGGCCAATTCACGCGACTTTGTATCGTGTATGTTGCATTTTGTTTGTGAACGCTCAATGCTATGCTGTATTGTATTCATATTGTGTTGACTCAGCTGATTTGCTGGTCGGTTTTGATTTGTCCGGGCGGAATCACTGGGACAATTATACATACAACACAAGCACTTAAACTTGGTTGTAGTGGATTTTGAATAACACAAGCACTTGAACTTGGTTATTGCGGAGGGTTTGAGAATAAAACCACCGTTGTCTTTTGTTAATCAATTGTTTCTCTCAATTTATTTTGATTAAACCATAGCCTTTAATACTATTTTATTGCCAAATTGCAATAAATTATTTTTAATATATTTAAATATATTTTGTTGCTGAATTGCAACAAATTATTCTTAATTATAATTGTGCTTTGGACTTATGCATTTTCCCACACGTGTAAGAAGTTCCAGGAAACATGAAACCCCAGACAAATGCAATGCAAATAAACAAAAAAAACTACAGCAAACCTTGAAACTTAATCAGAAGATCAAAGTTTTTCTTTTAACATAATTTGAAGTAGCAGTTAAAATCAAAAATAACGGAAAATGCATAAATTCAGCAAAAATAGAAACAAATAAAAAATTACATGAAATCAGCAATTTAAGGTTGTTCACCTAAAAAAGTGAAAGTTTTTTTTGTCTTCTATTTATTTACGGTGAACATCAAAAGATATGAAAATTAATAAAAAGTATGCAAAAATAATGGGTTCCATACTCGGGCCTCAATATTGTAAATAAGAATTTTTTCACAAAACCAACAAGTGATGCGGGTATTATAGGTAACTAGGACTTGTTAGAAGCATCACATAGTAATTAATATTGATATTAATATATATACATAAAGTAGCTACAGTTTAAAGTCTACTTCAAACTACTGATTTTTGAGAAATTTTTCATGGCAATTACCTCTTAAATAAATCTTGGCAAATACCAAAAATTTTACATAATATTGTTACGTTTTTACCTTTTTAAAAACGTTTAAATATTAGTTCGTTGATTGCAAACAAAATAAAAACAAATATGCGTTTAGTTTCAATTAAACTCTTTATTGTTCGCACTACTTTTGTGTGCCACCGTTTACAACTTGACGAATACAACAATAATTGCTGGTTCGCCATTCTTTTTAGCTTGCAACGCAGATCTTTTCAGCGGCGATCTTCAAACCACGACTGTTCTCTTCACACGCAACGCTTCTTCACACAAGACTGACAGCATTCTTACTACTCGCTGCTTGCTTTGTCTGTCCTTTTTATATGTCCACGTAAACAGTCTGATGAAGGTTCTTGAGGCCAAATGTTCGGGGTTTCACCTCCTCGAGAACTCTATCGCGACTTTATTGTTGTTTGTGTACTTTGTTCACATTGCTTGTTGTTGCGTTCTCGTTTACTTGTCTATCCCCTTTTCTTTTATACTGATGAAGTTCGTTGTATTTGTGTGTGTAGCTTTTGCTCATTTTAATGTTTAACGATGATACACCGTTTCCATTTTCGTAACAATGGTTTTAAAGAAATACATTTTAATCGATGAAATGGGTGTTTCGAGAAGTAATGATGAGGTCCAAAAATAAAATATTTCAAAAGAGTTTGGGAGAAAAAAGAAATATTAATTTTCAAATTAAAATGGGGAAAATGTTTAAATAAAACATTAAACACATTTTGTTTCGGCTGTTGATCGAGAATAGGACGATCAATTCTTTTATTTTCTTATAGCGTATTTACATTACTTAAATCTATTACATAAAAATAAAGCGACCAGCGTAAACAAATAAGATTTGTTTTATGATTCATATGGTAGCGCGATCAATTTTGATGTAGTATATATTTATTGATTTAAAATATTTATTATACTTTAGTCTTCGTTTTGCAAATACAAATTTAATACATTTCATTTGTGATGTATCACAAATAAGTTTTAAGTTTTCAAAGCGCGGTATAACTCCTTCTCTAAAAATTTTGATGAATGATTCGAATCATTTATGAGTATTATAAGCATTTTTCTAAATTTATGAATATGAATAAGTAGGCGTATGAATCAAACATAATATTTCGAATGTATGAGTTTGATGTCGGCGTTATACTCATACTCATTGCAACCTGTAGTTATAAATCAATATTGCAGTGAGTACGAATGAATCAGGGTAGTTTAATTTCAATACTGTTGATTCACTCATACTCAAAATTTCATAAGTACTTATGTAGCGAAAAAATGATTCATTGCTGATCTCTGGTATCTATACGCTTGAGGTGGAAAAATATGGAGTAACCAAAAATGTTTCGTTATTTTTCGTTAGATTTGTTAAAAACATAATTTTTCTTTTGTTTTAATTAAATAAATAAATTAATATAATAAATATAAACAAAATCAATTATTTGAAGATATTATTGCTTAAAATGTAGTCGCCGTAGTTAGTAGGTAGTGTGTTCGCTAATTAGACGAAACCCCCGGGATCGAGCCCCAGGCCAGACATCAAAACGAAATATGAAAAAAAAATATTTCTTCGACGACTTCATCTCAGCAGATTTCTGGCAAAAACTCTGAGAGTAAATAAACCTGCCATGAAAAAGTTTCTCAAAATCTGTCGTTCGGAGTCGACGTTAAACTGTAGGTCCCGCCACTCACTAATGGCCAATTATGTATGTATTGCTTAAAGTTCATGAAATCCCTAAAACATATTGCGGTGCCTAAGCTTTTTCTGTCCAATATATGTCTAAGGAGAACATTTTTTCGAATTTCTTTCTTTTTTAAGCCCTCTTTATCAAACATTTCTTACGAATAGAGATAAGAAACATAGCTGACGACACAGAAACATTTACCTGCTGTACATATTTTTTTCTTACATTTTGTTATTAACAAATTGTTATTTTTACATGTACTTATTTTTACTTTGAAAAAATGAATTTATAACCCTTTTATAGCACGTTCACATATAAGAAGGTTATGGTTATCTAAAATTAACCTTGGAGATAACCTTGTGGCGTTCACATATGACAAATATAACCTAAACATATCCGAGAATGACAGAAATTGACAGCTGCAGTACTGCACCAGCATATTCTCAGCATCTGAAGTCCACCGAACACGAAATTTTTCTTTTTCTACAATATAAAAAATTTAAGTATATGATATATTTAATACCATGTTCACATATAGCCAGGTTAGCTAGGTTATCGAGGTTATCTCATAACCAAGCCACAAATGTATGAGGTTAGCCATACAATTTGTATGAAAAGATAACCAAGTTCAGCTGTAGGTTACCTCATAACCTAGTAAAATACGCATTGTTGCATTGAAAAGTATTCAATAAAATACTCAAAAATGCAACGCTTTATATCTATTGTGAATAGTATATTGACTAAAATTTGACAGCAATAGAAAAAAAAACATTTGCTATGGAGAAGATACATATAAAGATACATACATACAATACATTACAAATGCATACAGCTGTCAATTTCTGTCATTCTCGCATATGTTTAGGTTATATTTGTGATATGTGAACGCCACAAGGTTATCTCCAAGGTTAATTTTAGATAACCATAACCTTCTTATATGTGAACGTGCTATAAGTATATATAAAAATTAAAAATATAAATTTACCTCTGTGTCTTCTCCATATCAAATGTTTTTTTTTTATTGCTGTCAAATTTTAGTAAATATATTCACAATAGATATAAAGCGTTGCATTTTTGAGTATTTTATTGAATACTTTTCAATGCAACAATGCGTATTTTACTAGGTTATGAGGTAACCTACAGCTGAACTTGGTTATCTTTTCATACAAATTGTATGGCTAACCTCATACATTTGTGGCTTGGTTACGAGATAACCTCGATAACCTAGCTAACCTGCTTATATGTGAACATGGTATTAAACTCCTTTCAAGAAGATAATACTTTGTAGACTTCGAAATTCAATTTATGTTTTAGAACTAATGACATGACGTAAATCGAGGGATTACTGAACAATACTTTACGATTTTAATATAAAATGTAGACACATGTACATATATGTATGCGTATGTGACCAACAAAAAAATTTTTTTTCGAAACTCTTACTCTTGCTTGCATACACCGTAAATAAATTGTACTTTATCTGAAATTCGCTAGATACTGTGGCATTGTCAAAATACAAAAATTGTTTCTGAACAAAATTTGTTTTTTGTATTTAACAGATCATTTCCTTTCAATTGTTTTTCTGTTATTTTTTTCATGCTACATTTGACGCTGATGACAAATAGTAAACTAGTTTTGACATTTTTTCTACCATTTTAATGCTTGCTTTGCTATATGTAATTCCATTATTCATGTACTTATAAATTTACATGATTTTTCTATAAACAAAGGGAAATAACTTCAACATATGAGACATTGAATGTTTGCAAATTTTCCTTTTTAGCTTTAATGCTTTTAGGCGATATTTTTATAATTACATGCATTGTTATATTATACGCTTTTTCAAAAGTTAGTTAGTATCAAATGTATTTGTGTCTTAGAAGTTAATTAGTCCACAGCTGTTTGAGTTTGTTATGATTATGAAAATGAGAAATATATTATTTTACATTCAATTTACAAATTGTATGTATTTCTTGTGAAACAAAGAAAAAAGATTTTAAATGATGATTCCATTAGGGAACATTAGCAACATTTTAGCAACTTATTACTGAATTAATTCTATACATTGACCTTCTGGTGGTCGCTCAAACGTGAAATTGACACATTTTGAAACAAACAATCAATATCCATCAAAAATTCTGAAAATTTTTGAACTAAAAGTTCATTTGAAAAATATATATTAAAAATATAACTCGACTGTAAGACTCTTTAAATAATAATTACGGTAATTTTTGTCCGATTTGATCAAACGAAGTGTCAATCTCTTCACAAGATAATACACTTTCAGAATGTCATCACTTATTTCATATTTTTTTTTTTAGTTAAAGTTTCCTACTATGAATAGACAAACTTGAAAAAATATGACAAAAATTGGTATTTGCCAAGTTTACCTCATCAAACCTCATAGAATATTAGTTCAAAGAATATATATGTATGTACTTTTAAATACCCATCCCGTCCTTTTCTAATAAAGTTTAAATTTTGGACATCGGTTCAGAAATGTTTGTGTAATTAATAAATTTGTACGTAAAGTCCAAAAAATAAACCAGTTTTTGTCAAATAAAACAAGTTTGGAGCCATCAAGAAATATAAAAAAAAAAATATTTTCTACTCGACAACATACACTATATCATTATCCGGGTGTAAATTATTTTTTTTTTATTTTGTCGCATAGTGTTATTAATGTATTCAACAAATAAAAATAAAAAAGAATGACGAAAACTTTCCGCTGACTGGATACTTTTTATGGTAAGTCGTTTATATTAAGCAGTGAATAGTTGTGTTTTTTAGTATGTAAATTTGAGACTGAATAATTTTAAAAATCTATAAACTTTTATTCAGACTTTTTTAATATCTTGCTTTGTTTCGAAATAATATGAATTTAATTTTTTAAAGGTGAAAAACCAGTACCAACTGGAAGATATTGACAGTTTGGATGATTAAAACATTTGAAAAAAATATCCAGAAAGCATTAATTTATTGTGGTCATGACAAATATCTTATTTTAAAGATTTTTGAAATACATAAAATGTTTCCATTTACTAACTCCATGTGCAGAATGAAACCTGTATGTATTGTTACATTTTTACATACATATTTAATAATGTTTAAAATATGAGTTCGTTGATTGCAAACAAAATAAAAATAAATTGATGTTTAGTTTCAATTGGTTGACGTATACAACAATAATTGCTTGTTCGCTATTCTTCTTTGCTTACAACGCATATCTTTACTCACCGAATTCTTACTACTCGTTGCCTGCTTTGCCTTTTTATATGCTCACGTAAACAGCCTGACGAAGATTCTTTAAGTAGAACGTTCGGTATTTCGCCTTCTCGAAAACTCTATCTCGATTTCATTGTTATTTGCGTAATTCGTTCACATTGCTTGTTGTTGCGTTCTCGCTTTCTTGTCTACCCCATTTTCTTTCGTACTGATGTTGGTGGTTTACTCGCAACGAGTTCGTTGTATTTGTTAGTGTAGCTTTTGTTAATCATGTTAATGTTAAACGATGTTTCCATTTTCGTAACAATATCTCACGACGACTTCGGGAGAGACCATAATGCCTAGGAAGAAGAAAACCACAGAAACCTTCCAAATCCGAATTTAACTTGCTCTATGATCCACTTTTTTATCTGATAAAAATTTGGGTTCAATCTAAAAAAGAAGAACTCAGTGGCCAAAAAAATTTGTATGACAATTATCGAAACAGTAAATTTACAAAAAGAAAATATGAACATACATACTTACATGCATTAAAACAATGTTTACCTAAATGAATGACACTTTCATTCCAGATGACGAAATATTTGTTAAGCTATCTTAACTGTAATAAACACCGACACAACGAAATAAATAACCTTGACACATACAAACATAGTAGTAAATAAAAAATAAGTGAAAAGGTAGGTAACAGAAGAATGAAAGAATTCTTTGTTTTATTTATTACACTCTAAATCAAAATAAGAAATTGTATTTAAGGCCATTATTATAACTTGGATATTATCTGGATTTTAACGGACGGAAATGGACAATAAGCTAAAAGTGAGCGTTAAGCTAAATGGAGGATCATCCTACCTTTAACTTTTAAAGCTAAGTTTATGTTATATGTATATTATTTTCACTATGGCAACTTCAAATATAAACAAAATGAGCATATACAATAAGAAGCCAGACGTTGCCACTACGTTTAAAAAAACTTGTTTAATTGAGCAATGTTATCGACATTGCCCAAACTTTATTTTATCTGCAGGTTGTAATAACGAAAAAGAATTAAAGGTGTCCTTAAAGTTCACTTTAGCTAAAGCTACCTTTAACTAAACCTAACTTTATCAAATGCGAAGGAAATGAAATTATTTATCATATTTATTTGCTACTTATTGATCATACCATCCATATTGTGTTTATTAATTGTATCCTTGAGTCATGGGACCTACGGTTTAAAGTCGACTTTGAACGTTAGATTTTTGAGAAAATTTTCATGGTAATTTTATTGATTCTCAGTGTTTATGGCAGACGTTTGCTGAGAGGAATCGCCTAAGAAACGTTGTACTCATTCTCATTGCAACATGTACTTATAAATCAATGTTGTATTGAGTACGAATGAATCAGAGTAGTTGAATTTAAATACTGCTGACTCACACATTTTTAAAATTTCATGAGTACTTATGAGTAGCAAAAAACGATTTATGCTATGTTCGCACGAGCCTTCGAATTACTTCGCTCTCTGTTTGAATTACTTATTTGAATTATCATGTTCACACGGTAGTTTTGTAATTCTTTTTTACAGTTCTTCTTCTTTTTATTACTAAATTATTATTAATATTTTTCATACAGCTTCTTCAAAAGCTGCAAATACTTTTCAAAAGGTTTTCTACACACATAGTGGCTTCCTCCGCTAATTTCGCGAATAACTTTCTTATAAATAATACTTTTTAAAATATTATTTTTGGATTCCATTATTGTTTACAATATTTTTTGTTTATATTTTTTGTGCTTTGACAGCTGGTGATGGCAAAAATACGATAAAATTTAGAGATTACATTGATTTTTAAGTAATCCACAGGGTAATAGAAATTGGATTACAAACAATTTGGGTAATTCGCTCACAAAATTTTGTATGGCGAATGACGTAATTTAGCACATAATTGGGTGTTGAATTGCGAAAGAGAGAGCGAATTACGAAAAATTGCTGCCGTGCGAACATGGCATTATTGCTGTACTGTTTACAACAAATAGGTTGATACATAGTCGTCAATAAAACTTTAATCAGCTCATACACCAAATACATATTAGTATAATTGAGAAAACAGTGCCGTTGCTGTACTTAAGTTTGTTAACGCTATCTAAACACTGAGACAGTTGTTTGAGTGCCTGCAAATGGATTCAATTCTCGACTTTAATTTTAAACATTACTCTAGCATAAGACTTGTGAAATATAATAATCAGATGTACATATATAAGTCAACTTTGTACAATTTTTCCTAATTGTGGAATACCCTATAGGTCTACAGTATAAACGCAAAGTTACATTTTTGTTAACACCACATTCATGCAATGGAACATGGAAGAAACTATTATATTTAGATTTCTTCTATTCAGTTGTAAATATTAAAATATTTCATATTATATTGTTTACAATGTGTCCTTGTCCTCGAAAAAAGTAAACGACTGCAGCCAGCAATAAAAATAACAGTAACGGCAAGAAATGTACACATTGAAAACTGAATTTTTTTGCTGCAGTTTGTCATAACAAATTGCTATACATAGAATATTTACTTAGAGAAAAGAAACAAAAGAAAAATAAAAAGAATTAAACAAATAAAAAGAAAATAAAAATAACACATATGTATGTACATGAAAGCATTAAGAAATGAAGTATTTTTGCATAAATTTAAAGTGGTATTCAAATAGTGTTAATCTTACGAAAAAAATTTTCTGGACTTGTAAATTTAGCACATTTTTAAGACGTTGAAATTTTTGTTATTATGTAGGTATGTATTATTAGAAAACTTTCTTAAAAAAAACATTTTATAAAAGTTCAGATAAAGTAACGTAACGTAAAATTTCGAAAATATTTTTTAAATATTATTTCGAGACCCCTTTCTAATACAAAACATTTTCGAAATAAAAGTCACGGACCTTCAGCCAAACATTATATGGTATTTATAATTAAAAAAAGGATAGGGCTCTTAGTTTGGAGGTCATTAATCAATAAAATTCAGTCCTTCCACTAAACAAATGTATCAAATGATGATACTTTCTGATCTCCTAAAATGTAAGTGTATTAAGACTGTGGAGACTCTGGTAGGCAAATCAAATCTTCACATTAACAACAGCAGCACAGATTGGGTTCATTGACTTATTAACCATAACGAATTCTTAATTCCTCCGAACTTTGGCGAATTTTTTCCTCACATACATACCTACATACATAATTGGTCATTACAACCCTTCAGTGAGGATTAAGGCCTAGCTGCTCACGCAAAACCTACAGTTTAACGTCGACTCCGAACGACAGATTTTTGAGAAACTTTTTCATTGCTGGTTTATTTACTCTCAGAGTTTTTTCCAGAAATGTGCTGAGAGGAAGTCGCCGAAGAAAAATTTTTTTTTTCATATTTCGTTTTTATGTCTGACCTGAGATACCAACCCGGGCTTTACGTCTAATAAGCGAACACACTACTTGCTAGACTACGGCGATTTTTTTTTTATTTTTTCTTTAGAATATTTAAATACTCTCTCTAATTCATTATTTTCTCAATAAACTCAAACTGTACACGCCTGGTGCCGATACACAAGCCAACAATATTGTAATATATTGGATACCTAGACTTTTGTTGTTCACTGTATATAAAGATTGTTTCTTGTTTTCTGCATGCGCATTCTGGGAAACAAGCATTAGAATATGAAAAAAACTGAAACAAAATAAAATCAGAATAAATAGAATTCTGAATATATGTGTTTTCGTGTTGAGTTAATCCATGAATGTGGACAAGTGCTTGTAGTCAACAAAATATTTTACATCCTTTTGCTGGAAATTACAACAACGATAAAAATGTACAGAAATGAAAACACATTTTGTTCTTACACTTCATAAATTGTTGTTATTTCTCCTGTTGCTGATGATACCGCCATTTATGAGCTTATTAAGGTCATAATATCTTAATATAAGAGCGAATTATATGAACTATAAAAATGATTATTAACACTAAAAGTTCCTTGAAAATATTTTTATATATTTAGGGATCATTTTATATTTTTTGGAATATATTGTTGGTATATGGTATGTGCCCAGGTTCGAGCCCCAGGTCAGATATTAAAAACGAAATATAAGAAAAAAATATTTCTTCGGCGACTTCCTCTCAGCAGATTTCTGGAAAAAACTCTGAGAGTAAATAAACCTGCCATGAAAAAGTCTCTCAAAATATCTGTCTGTATTTTGAGAAATTGCAACATTGATTTATAAATACAGGTTGCAATGAGTTTGAGTACAATGCTGACATCAAACTCGTAACATTCGAAATATATTTGATTCATACGCCTACTCATTCAGATTCATAAATTTAGAAAAACACTTACAATACTCATAAATGATTCGAGTGAATCGAATCATTCATCAAAATTTACAGTCTTAGTTGTTGTTGTATTTACAAAAAAAGAAGAAAGAAAAAGACAAAGACAGCAAGCAAAGCTAACACACAACCTTCTAGTGAGTATTGTAGTGTTAGTACGCGAATCATACTTATTTTGTGATTCTTGTAAAAGTTGAGTCACGTAGAGTCGAAATTAACAACATCATGCGCATCATTAAGTATGAATATGATGAGTACATCAAACTTTGAATATGAGTAGTATGAGTATGTAATTAAAATAAGAATGAATGCGTATAAGTATCAGAAATTATGAGTATGATTAGAATCTACTAATTTTTTTTGAATACTCATTGCTGATCTGTGGTATTTATCCATCGTTTGAATTTTTAATAAGTACTTAACCGTTCATTCCGTCATAGACCGCACCTAAACGAACGAACACGCTATTCAAAAGCGTTTTTCGACCTGACTTATAAACGATAACCAAAAGAAATTAACTTGAAGACTATCTCAACATAGACAATACTAGAATACTAACAAAATACATACATACATAATTGGCCATTACAACCCTTTAGTCAGGATTACGGCCTAGCTTCTCACACGACTCATATTTTGTGTGTTAATTTTATACATGAGTGGCGGGATCTACAGTTTAAAGTCGATTCCGAACGACAGATTTTTGAGAAGTTTTTCATGTAATTTTATTTACTCTTAGAGTGTAGGCAAGAAATCTGCTGAGAGAAAGTCGCCGAAGAACTATTTTTGATATTTTCGTTTTGATGATGTTCTAACCTTGGCCTTACGTCTACTAAGCCAACACACTACCTACTAGACTACGAACAAAATATTATGAAATAACCAAACAAATGAAGAAGAATAGAGTTGAAGTTATTTGATATTGTCCAATAGCAGACATTTCAACAGGTGCAATTTCTAAAATATAGCAATACACATCAATCCAATCCAGGGATTACCAAAAAATTTTTTGTTTTGTATTAGTGAGAAAGAGAGCGAAAATAAGGTGAGAGTTTACAGTTATAGAAAAGTGTTAGTATTTTGATTTTCATTTTATCAACATACATAAAGTTATATATCTTTGACTTAATAATTAGGGAAAGTTTTTTAAATATTTGTTGGGATCTAATTTTGGAACATAAATTTGCTCTCCTACCAATAACCAACCTTTTAATTTTTCCAAAATATTGCTTTATGTCTATAAAAAAGTATTTCTCTATTCATAACATCTAAATTATTTACTTGACCATTAAAACAATTAAAATGTATTTTAAGAACATATAAGATATTGGATTTTAAAAAACGCATTTTTTAACATAAAATATTTTTTGAGTGTAACCCTCAAAAAAAATGTTATAGCATCCGCTGATATGTGCACACGCCGCACTCTGATCAGCGACTAAATAAAAGAGCATAAGCAATGTATGTGAATTCGCTCTGCACAATTGTGCTATGAAATGGTAATCGCTGATCTAATCCTAACTCTAAATTTTTGCTATGGCAAATATCATGCTTCCAAAGTCCAACTCAATTTTAAGGTATAATTGCAAAAAAACAGGGTGTTAGAAATAAGCAAGATTAACTAAAATATAAACAGTTCATGAACATATACGCCGCAGTATAAACAAAAGTACATATCTTGAGAAATTAGTAAAAGAATATTTTTCAAATCAGTACGACAATTTTTAGATACCAATGTCGAGTTATTCCTGTTTTGTAGTTTATAACTATTGAATGACTTCATTGCAGAAAAACTCACTTAATATTGTTACGTTTTTACCTTTTTAAAAAACGTTTAAAATATTAGTTCATTGATTGCAAACAGAATTGTATTTAGTTTTAATTAAACTCTTTTGTGTGCCACTGTTCACAACTCGATGTATCCAATAACAATTTGTTTAGTTCGCTATTCTGCTTTACACTTCTGTTCGCCTAAGCACTAAAAACTGTTCTATAGATCTTTACAACTGCGATCTTCAAACTACGAACTTCAAATTCACATGCAACGCGTCTTCACAAAATACTGACTGAATTCTTAGTACCCGTTGCCTGCTTTGTCTTGCCTTTTTATATGCCCACGCAATCAGTCTGATGAAGGTTTTTGAAGTAGAACGTTCGGAGTTTCGCCTTCTCGAGAACTCTATCGTGACTTCAGTGTTGTTTGTGTATTTTGTTCACATTGCTTGTTGTTGCTTGTGCTGCTTACTTGTCTATCCTCTTTTGTCTCATACTGATGTTGTTGGTTTACTTATATGAATTTCCTTGTATTTGTTTGTGTAGCTTTTGTTCTTAATACTAATCGATGCCACATGGTTTCCATTTGTTATAATGTGACACATATCATATACATATATACATACATACATAATTGGCCATTACAACCCTTCAGTCAGGATTACGGCCTAGTTTCTCACATGACTAATGTTGTGTGACTTAATTAAATACTTGAGTGGCGGGACCTACAGTTTATCGTCGACTCCGAACGATGAGTACGAATGAATCAGAGTATTTGAATTTCAATGCTGTTGACTCACTCATACCCAAAATTTTATGAATACTTATGAGTAGCGAAATAGCGACTCATGACTGATCCCTGATATATTCTAAAAATTTTAAAGGAATTATTTTCATTTTACATTACACCACATTACTATCTTTAAGAGAAATCTTGTTAAGATGGCACGTTTTTATTCTTCTAAAACGTTTTTTAAATCTGCGTATATAAAAATCAATGCGTGTTTGGTTGTATGTACATATATACATATGTGTGTGTTTGAAGACTATAGACAGTTAAACAGATTTTCTGCAAGGGTCAGACCGAGAGGTACTGCCCATACAAATCAAATATTAAAAATCGTTTATCTAGGGAGCAATAAAATACAGAGTCTTGAAACTTTGTCTCAAATTAATTTTGTATGAAACTTATTGAAAGAAAAAATGTAGAGTTGATAGTATGAAGCGAAAAGATATACTCCGTATTAAGAAAATATAATTTATTTATTTATTTCAACATACCTTATAAATAAATTTATAAAATACATGTAATGCCGAGTACACATTATGCCATTTTGTGACATCGCAAGTAAATATAATAATGTGTACTGTTCGAAATTCCTGTCAATTTCGATATTTTTCGATGTGTGGCATTGGATTGTTAATTAATTGCTAGCCTTATGTGTACTGTAGTCACAATAATATGGCAACATTGCAGCCACAAAAACTTAATGACAACTTGTTGTCATTTTATTGTATAAAATTTAAAATTTTAAACAAGAACAAAAATTTCAAAAATAAAATAATAAAAAACACCTCCATCCGATTCACGACCAAATGCTCCAACGTCCACATATAAGAATTTATATTCTGCATCTACCAACGCCAACCAGACTAGGCTATTATGCTGCTTGTGACAAAAATACTCAGAGCCGGAATTCGGTGGAGCTTGAATCCGCACATGCTTACCATCCAATGCCCCACAACAATTTGGAAAATTCCAGCGTTCCTCAAAAGCTTTTGCAACATTTAGCCACTCTTCTGTACTGGTGGGCATTTTCATATAGCCGTCTTTAAGGCATTCATAAAGAGCTTTGCAAGTCTCTTTGATAGCCTTAGCTACGGTCGCTTTACCCAGCAAAAAAAGACACATCAAAGATTCGAAGCTGTCCCTGTGGCCAATTAACGAAGAGTTACTGCCAACCTCTCACCAACAGATATTGCCTTTCGGAATGTTGTGTCTTCTTTTTTAATATATGGAGTTAATTTTTCGACGAGATAATCAAAATTTTCTTCCCTCATGCGCACAAAATTTTTAAATCAACCTTCATCCTGCACCCGTAGACTTGAATGAAGAGTGCTATAAAATCCCTTGGTTGTCCGCATATTCATTCCAGGTCTTATCTACCACTTTCTTTGTCTTTTTTGATTATTTTAATTTCTTTATTATAATTGCCACACAAGCTGTTGCACTTGCCAATTGAATAACTTTATGATTCATTTTTAGTTTTTATTTTCAATAGCTCGAACAAACGAAGTGAAATGCCTTTTTTACAATATTTGTCTTCAATGTAGACGGTTTTAACATATTGCCATCTTTTAGGGATGACACACTTTGCAGTCACATTGACACAATAAAATTGTATGTTATCGAAAAACATAATGTGAACGGCAATACAAATGTTGCATGCAATTCAAATATGACTCCACAAAATGTCAACAAAAAAATGCCCAATGTGTACGAGGCATAAGTTTAAAGAAATGAATTTTTGAATATCTAAAAAATTGCGATAAGCTTTTGTCCCAATAGCTTTTTTAAACTGATTTATTGATAAAATATAGGGCGGATATAGTCAGAGGGAGAGGTATACCCCATAGAAAGCACAGTTTAATTATCGTGTATCTAGGAAATAGTCTTAAAATTTTGATTCAATTACTTTTCTATGGAACTTATTTACTATTATAAATGTAGGGCAAATATAATTAGTGGTGTCTCCCATATAAAGCAAATAACAATTTTCGAATACCTGAAGAGCTAGTAAACTTATTCGTTAATAAATCCAATAGAATATATTTAGGCGTGTTAGAATTACCCCTAATTTTATTAAGTTCATAGTAAGCAAACATTAATTGTATTCAAACTGTTGCAGCGAGAGCCCTAAAGTCATGTCCTAATCACTTTTCTATGAAACTGATTTAGTGAAAAGAATATAGGGCAGGACAGAAGGAGTGGTGTTTTCTATACTAAGGAAATATTAATTACAGAATATCTGAAGTATCTATTCCCACAAGTGGCTTTACATTTTATCAAAATCGCTTTTCTAAGAAACTGAAAATATGTTGGACGGACAACATATTTTTTGTAACATGCCATTCTGACCAAAAAATTTACCTTTTATTTCATGAAATATTTTCATTTAATAAAAAGTGCAGTAATACTGCTGTAATTTTGTATTCACAAAGATTAAATGAAGCTTCAGAAGAGCGTGAAGCTTGCGTCAAAACTGAGAGAAGCGGAACTGCTGAACTGCTGAAAAATTTGAACAGCAACGAGTGTCTTGAAGGAAAAAGACCACGACCAAAAGCTGCCGAAACTCCATGTGAACACGATGGACGACATTAAGGTCTTTGACAATGTGCCAAAGCTTCGCGAACTTTTAAAATACTTTCACGAGCAGTTGAATCACCTTCGAAATCTGAAAAACTTATTAAAGATCTTAGACAGTATACCATAGTATTACGAGTCGTTGAAACACCTTCGGAACGTGAGAAATGCCTTGAAGGTCTTCGACAATATTTCACATTACCGGTACGTGAAGAACGCTATCGCGCTTAGAAGTCCAATGGATACAAACCTCATAAAGAAGAATAGCAGAGAAATAGAGAGTACTTTATAAAACTTCAAATATATAGCAAGTCGCCGTAAAATTGTTTTATCAGAATTAGCGTTCTATTCGAAGAGCGCTCAGAGCGCTTCGCCTATTTGGTGGGGGTATAAATTTGAGTCCATCGGTTCATTAAACCATCTACCAACATTCGTACGTCGATAAAACATTAAATCTGTCGGGCATTGCCGCTAGATTGTTCTTTCCGCAGACTGCAACTTGGCAAATTTTGCGTCGTTTGACCCATGAACTAAAGGTAAACCATCACAGACAATCTTATGCTTTTTTCGAATTTCATCGAAGAATTATCTTCAGCATGAAACTCTCTTTTGGATGAGTCGAATTTGGGAAGATACCACTGGATTAAGGAAAATTTATAATTTGGTGCTGATTTCGAACTGGCGGCTTCATCGGTTCATATTTCTTAGAGAACGTGGTTAGTCAGACCAATACTGCCAAACGCGATCAATATAATACAAAGAATACCAACTTCATTTCGCCGGAAAGCGTGCTGGCTTAGTAGACGAGAGTCTGTGGCTCAACCCAAGATTAAGATACATATCTCAAATATGAATAAATATGAAAAAATATCACTTTTGGCAACTTCCTCTGATCAGTCTTCTGTGAAAATAAATAAAATTGCCATGAAAAGTTTCTGAAAAATCTGTCGTTTGACTCGAATATAATCTTTTGGGTTGCACAACTTACGGGTCAAATTAGCACACATAACATGAGTGGTGGGAGAAGCTAACATGTAACCCTTACTAAAGAATTGTAATGACCATTTGGGAAGGGCTGGCAAAGCATACCGGGTTTAGCTAACAAATAATAGGCATAAAACGCTTTGAAAAACATGTAAAACTTACGAAAAATAATAAATCTCATAAAATAATAAGTATCACACCAGAGAGAATAGGAATCCTCTATCCGTTATAAATAAATATAAACATAAAAGGCATGTCATGCGATTGGGTAAATGCTATAAAGTTATGTGTAATGTGTAAATGTGTGTGTATAACATACGATCTTTTTTAATATTTTTACTTCTGGCTTTTGCGGTTTCCTTAAGGTTGAATTTTTTTTCTATAAGTATTCATATTTGAATGTAATCCAATGTATATCCTTATAAAAAGGGATGTGTTCACTTTTTTTCTGTAGCATAGATACACCCTTTTAGAGAATACATACTTTATTTGTAACATTTTTTTATTCTATACCGTTTAGTTAACTGTAGGGATAGCTCAAATTGCTTCCAATTATCTTATTTGCCTTTATATAACCACTTTAAAATATTTTATGGATTCTGGTTTCATTGGATATTGTTTATTCGCTTCAAATAGAACAAAATTACACATTACGGTGCGATGAAGGGCTATTCCCAGAAGTGTTATTTGGAAAGATATAAAATATATAGCTGTGTATCTCTGTTTAAGTTTTTGCTTCTTTATCTTAATAAAGTTTATATAATATTCCGTAAACATACAGACAAAATTCGCAGACTCCGTCATTTATGCGTAGAATATGTTGTCGCTTATTTACAATTGGGGTATTCACACGGTGTGCTATCAGGACATATTGTCATAAAATACTAAAGTTTTATGATAGTTTAAAAAAATTGTTGTTGTGCTTCAAACAAAAAAGTCATAAAATAATAGTACCTTTTGTGATGTGTTTATTGTTTTGTCATATTTAAACAGTGTAAATCTAAGTCAAAAGGGAAAAAGTCGTCATCGAGTCGTTGATAATATTTAGAAGTTGGCGCCGTTGAATATTCGCAACATGTACTTGAAACATGCTATTAACTTCTGCAAAGTTCTATAACTTCGAGATTAAATACATTTTATTAATTTATTTATAAAAGTTATTAACTTTTATAAAGTTAAATAAAAAAATTGATACATTAATATATACAGTGTATCACTAAAGTGAGTATGCAGCGATATATATATTTGAAATGATTGGAAAACTTGCTTAAGATTTGAAAGAAAAACACAAATATTATATTTTTTCCTTTAGTTTACATATAAACTTAAGAAAAATAATGAGGAACAAAAATTTTTCTAATTCATTACTGGTTAATAACAATATAATTAACAAAATGGTTAGAATTCAGGTCACATAAGTAAGTATGCAGTTCACAAAAATTGGCACTATGGTTCAATTTTTGAAGTCAGGCTAATATTTAATATTTTGTTGGATATGCCTTTGCCTTTTTAACTGACTTCAATCTCGATGGCATAGATGTTATAAGATTTTGGGTAACGGAATGTGGAATTTTATTCCACTACTCAAGTAGTGCAGTTTTAGGGGTTCTTTGCTTGTAATGACATATCTTCTGATTTTTTTTCGAGATAATCCTCAGATGCTCTATTGGATTAAGGTCGGGTGATTGGGAAGGAGTTTTTAGTTGTTTTGGCGTATTACACAAAAGTCTTATCCATTGTTCCTTCGATAAGCACAAGATTTCCAACACCTGATGCTGCCATACTCCCCCATACCATAACTATCCACCACCATGTTTTACTGTGGCAGCCATATTTTTTGGATCGAGCTCAGTGTTCACTTTTCTACACACTTTTTGACACCCATCTGAGCCAAAAATTTTATATTTACTCTCATCAGAAAATATAACTGATTTCCAGAAATTTTCATCCTTGGTTTCGTACTCCTTTACGAAGTCCAAATTTTTGGGAAAAAATTGAGATATTTAATTATTTTCATGCTGCATACTCACTTTAGTGATACACTGTAAAAGAAAATTTTGTTTGTATACTTTAGCTAATTGGCGGCACCGAACGTATTTAAAATAACCGCCGTCAGAAATTATTACCGGCTTAGTAATCAATAACAGCTGTTTATGTTTATGTTTTTAAATATTTTTTTTTGTGCCAAAATATTTAATAATTTTTATAAAAATGGATTGTATTTTCTTATTTACTTGAATCAGCCATAATAATGTCCAATATGTATTTTTCGCACAAACCGGCTATTACTTCAGTTTTTTGACTTGTTTTTGGCATTTTTAATTAAAAATATTTGTAATTTTTTATAATTGTATTTTTCTTTCATAAGCTGACTCAAATTTGAAATAGCACACTAACTTATGAGCGTTGCTCACAGAAGTCATATTTTTCGTGTTATTATTTTATGATAATATGACTTTATGACGACCGTGTGAATACCCCAAATGATTATAATTTAATTTAAACTACGATTTTATGAATATTTAAAGTGTAGTTTGTTATACAAAAAATTAAATGTATAAACACATTTAATAAATTTTGTGGAAAAAATCCTTGAATCATGTGATTTATGAATATGATGATAAAATAAAAAAAATATAAATACATTATAATTCGAAAAAAGGAAAATTTTTAAATATGTTTTGGTTCAAAAATTGGTGGACAAAATCCATTTAATATCGAGGGTTATAACGACGATAATATTATATGCTTGGTGAATATGGTCGGAAGGACTCACGGTGCGGACTCGGTGGAGGTAACTGTCTTCGGTGTATCGTCTAAGCGCAATTGGACAGAGAAGTAGTTTCAGGACGGTGTCTGGTGAAGCGGTACAGGTATTGGTAAAAACAATACCGATAGACATATTGGCGGATGAGATGAGGCAAAATGCGCAAAATATGTGTTTTATAATAAAAGATAAATAAATAATAAAATAAATATAAAAACATCAACTGATTTTACAAATTATTACTTAAAATTGATTAAATTGCTAAAAAAAAAAAAATTGGGGTAACTAGAATTTTGTTGTTCATTGTATGTCCATGTAAAAGAAAAGGACACAGATTTATTTTAAAAATGCTTTATTATTGTTATTTTTATATATTTAATTAATTAATTTATTAGTTTTAATTTCTTGTGTTGAGTCCGTACATTCGATTTATTAAGAGGAATTTCATTTAAACATAAGTACATATTGTTACGAAAATTGAAATGGTGTTTTGCTTTTACATCGTTTAACATTAAAATTATAAACAAAAGCTTCAAAAACATGAACTTGTTAAAATGATTAACAAGTAAATAAAAATGCAATAACAAACACTGCAAGAATAAATGTAAACAAAAATAGTACACAAACAACAAAAATGAAACAACGACGTTTACATTTATAGAGAAGCCGCTAAGCCGCGAACATTCGCCCTCAAGAACATTCATGAAACTGTTTAGGTTGCCATATAAAAGGCAAGGCAAACCAGGCAACGGAGTTAGTAGAATTTCAGTCCGTCTGGTGCAAAGACGCGATGTGTTTAAAGAGAATAATCGTAGTTTGAAGATCTCCGTTAAAAAGATCTGCCGAACAATTGTTATTGTTTACGCAAAAGAGTGTAAAGGGGAATAACAAACAAAGCAATTGTTTTTGCTTACATTATGTTGTAAAGGGTGGCACACAGAATTGTGCGAACAATAAAGAATTGAAAAAAAACTAAACACGCTACTCATGTTGTGTGCCTTAATTTTTATACGTGAGTGGCGGAACCTACAGTTTAACATCGACTCCGATCGACAAATTTTTGAGAAACTTTTTCATGGCAGGTTCATTTACTCTCAGAGTTTTTGCCAGAAATCTGCTGAGAGTAAGTCGCCGAAGAAATATTTTTTTCATATTTTCGTTTTGATGTGTGACCTGGGGTTTGAACCCAGGCTTTACGGCTAATAAGCGAACACACTACCTACTAGACTACGGTGACTACTATAACAATAAAATAAAATAAAAAAGACCACAAATTTTAACCATAAAGATAGTTGGTATAATTAAGAGAATATCCTTCACCCTATTCGTACCTTGTTATAATTATTTTATATGTGGAATACATTTTTCTCTGGACGCGCATGATGCAACCAATCCAAATATGACTATAATTTTTCTATTCAGAAGCCATTTTCGAAGTAAAACTTTACAAATGTTGAATAACTCGAACATTGCATGTATAAAAGTATATTTCATTTACAGTAGAAATAGCTTTTGTTAGTTTTCATATTTTCGCTTGGGGATTAAGTTATGGTATTTATTTTTATTTAGTTTCAAAGGAATATTAATTCATTTAGATTAAGGTACTGCTTAAATTACAACAATTTCTAGTATATTGTAATTTAAAAATAGTCTGAATAATCGCGAAACTATTGCGATAATAAAAATCAAGATTAATCATGAAAATAACAACAATAACAAAGCAAATTTTAAACCTCAAAAATGTACTTGAGATGAATAATTTATGACTATCAGAGCCTCTGGTGAGAACCCTCCCAGTAGCACATTAGACTAAATTTTTTTTAACTTTTAATTTATTTATTTTTTCTAACGATTTTTGTTTTCGATTTCCCTGAACGTCTTTGACGATTTGATGCTTTATTTATCTTGCAGCTACGACCGTATAGAAGTGACGGAATAAGGTAAAATTTTATTACTACCTAGCACTAAAAAATAATACATTTTTATTGTGCTTTTGAAATTGAGGTAATAATTCTCAATTAAGTACATACTAACTACATGCTTTTTCCTATTTTCTATTTGGTGTTTTACACTTTTTATCGAATTTTTATTTCTATTGTTACTTTAACTTTTTACTTTTTCTGCTGAAATTTTCGTCAACTCCTTGTTCACCGGTTATTTAATCACCAACAGAGTACACTCCCCGAAATATTTATAAGACCAAACGTATTTCTCGAAAAACTTAAAAGCTTTTAGACCAATTCGTACCATTTTTGGGTTAAATATAACTAACTATAATATAAATCTTTTTATGTAAAAAAAATATTTTTTTCTTTGTTTAATAAAAGGATAGCACAAAATGAATTTCATTTTCAAACGAAAAAATTATAAGACCAAAATTAAATAATATTCACCTAAAGCTAAAATAACAATGATAAAAAACAACTACTGAGTAATTTTTGTATTTATTAGTAATTAGTGTGTCCACCGTGATTAATAATGACTTCCTGAAGTTGACGGGGCATAGAATTTATTAATTTTTCAATGCAATTTTGACCAATCCTACTCCATTCTCTTATGATGGCACTTTTTAAACATTTTACATCCTTATGCTGAGTGTTATTATTGAAAACTTGGTCCGATAGTATTGCCCATACATTTTTTATCGGATTTAGATGTGGACTACATGCCGGCCAATTCAAAACTGGTATGTTTCTGGAGGACAGAAATGATTTTGTTGCTTTTGATTTATGGATTGCGGCGTTATCCTGCTGAAATATGCAATTGTTGCCTATCGAATCATCCCCAAAATTAATTAAAACGTCATCTAATAATTCAATATACTTCTCGCTATTCATTTTAGTTGATATAAAACAAATAGGAGTCCTTCCCGTAGTTGAAATCCCAGCCCAAACCATTACAGTGCCTCCACAGAAATTTCGCGACATTCGTTGAAGTTATTCAACGTTATCAGTTATTTTTTCTGATGAAAAAAAGTTGATTTAGATGGTCCAGATGGTTCCCAAAAATATTGGATGGATTCACGTAAAAAAAAAAATCAACGAATGTCGCGAAATTTCGGTGGAGGCACTGTAATGGTTTGGGCTGGGATTTCAACTACGGGAAGGACTCCTATTTGTTTTATATCAACTAAAATGAATAGCGAGAAGTATATTGAATTATTAGATGACGTTTTAATTAATTTTGGGGATGATTCGATAGGCAACAATTGCATATTTCAGCAGGATAACGCCGCAATCCATAAATCAAAAGCAACAAAATCATTTCTGTCCTCCAGAAACATACCAGTTTTGAATTGGCCGGCATGTAGTCCAGATCTAAATCCGATAAAAAATGTATGGGCAATACTATCGGACCAAGTTTTCAATAATAACACTCAGCATAAGGATGTAAAATGTTTAAAAAGTGCCATCATAAGAGAATGGAGTAGGATTGGTCAAAATTGCATTGAAAAATTAATAAATTCTATGCCCCGTCAACTTCAGGAAGTCATTATTAATCACGGTGGACACACTAATTACTAATAAATACAAAAATTACTCAGTAGTTGTTTTTTATCATTGTTATTTTAGCTTTAGGTGAATATTATTTAATTTTGGTCTTATAATTTTTTCGTTTGAAAATGAAATTCATTTTGTGCTATCTTTTTATTAAACAAAGAAAAAAATATTTTTTTTACATAAAAAGATTTATATTATAGTTAGTTACATTTAACCCAAAAATGGTACGAATTGGTCTAAAAGATTTTAAGTTTTTAGAGAAATACGTTTGGTCTTATAAATATTTCGGGGAGTGTATGTTAAGTCTTACCGATTGCTTTAATGGTGGAAAATAATGGCAATGTTTACTATTTTACAAAACGGCAAAAACAAAAGTGTTAATGACTTAATGGAAGAGTTGACCTATTGAATGAAATTGACTGTCACAACGGTGACTACAGCACATATTCTTCCAATCAATTTTATGGCTTAATATGCGACGTAACTGAAAACGGTGGAAATGTTAATTTGTACGAGAATAAAAACATTGACTAATAGCTGGAAGGGCAACCAGGTATTTATTTACCAAATGATTACAGCACAGTTTGACTGTATTGAAGGAAAGGAGAAAAACATATTCTATTTGGGTACGGGTCAAATCAGATTAATTAATTACTAAGTACAATGCATTGGTATTGCATTGATATTGCAAATGACTTAAGAAACGAAAAACATGTCGAAAACTCTTTAAATAACGTACCTATGGATCATTAAAAATCACAGTTGCAGCGAAAAAGTTCGTATTGTTTGTTTGTATTTTTGGTAAAATGCACTTTTAAAGACAATTGCATGAATATTACAACAAATAAGTTTTTTCGACACGCATCAATACAAAAAATTAAAATGTAATAATAACATAACATAACCCAATAATACCTTATTTCTTTTTGAAGTATAGTAATTAAATTAACTAATTTTCTTAACATTAAGTGTCATTATTACATTAAATAAAATAAATATTTATTTTATGAGCGTTGCGCTATGTATTAGACCTTGTGGAATGCAAATCTCCTGAGTAAATGGTCATTCAGGTACTTACTTCGAGCATGAAGTAAGTAAGCGAAGCATGCATGTGCTGTCATGGACTGGGGTCAGCGATTTAGTCGTGAGTGTGCATTTTGTGTGATTTTATGCCTTGGTATGTTAATGTCAAACGGAATATTGTGTTGTGCTGATGGTTTTAGTTTGGCCGTAAAATGTCTACTCAATTTAAATTAGATGTGAAAAATTCTCGAAGGGGATATTTTCAGAGCACTGAATATTAAAGAAACATTATCTGTTGATATACAAACTGTTTCAATACATTATTATGGCAATAATTTTTATAATATTCAAATCTTCCGAAAGCTTTAAGACTGATTCCTGCAGTGTTTCCCCATATCGGGAAAGAACACTGATATGTTTTTACCTTTTAGAAACCTTTAAAATATGAGCTCGTAGATTGCAAATAAAATAAAAATATATTTGTGTTTAGTTTTAATTAATATTCTTTATTATTCTCACAATTCTGTATGCCACTGTTCACAACTTTATGCAACAACAACAATTGCTTGTTTGTTATTCCTCTGTTTATACCTTTTGCATAAACAATAACAATTATTAGGCAATTATTCGACAGATCTTTGTAACGGAGATCTTCAAAGCACGATTACTCCTTTCAAACACACTGAGTCTTCACAGAAGACTGACTGAACTTCACTAACCGATACGCCTGTTTGCCTTTTATATGGCAGGATAAACAGTCTGATGAATGTTCTTGAAGGCGAATTTTCATGAATCCGGCTTCCCGAAATCTCTACAAATGTAAACATTGTTGTTTTCATTTATTATTCTATTGTCGTTTGTGTATTTGGTTTACATTTATTTTAGTGGTGTTGTTTGTGTATTTTTCTTTACTTGTTTACCATTTTATATTATGTTATAGCAGTACGATAATTTGTAAACAGGTTTGTTTACTGCATTGTTTTGTTTTTGTGGTTTTTGTTTATAATTTTAATGTTAAGCGATGTAAAATCAAAACACCAGTATCTAGATTTTTCAGTTTCGTAACAATACTGTCGTTTATATGAGTAAGAGGGATTGTGCTTATAACAAGCAGGAGTGTAATATATATCGAAGAAAATAATATATTTGTAGATGAATTATTAGCAACTAGATTCGCGATATATAACGATAATTGCTGTTCCGTAGTAGTCGCCGTAGTCTAGTAGGTAGTGTGTTGGCTTATGAGACATGTTCAAACTCCTCTATTCATACCCATGATCAGAGATCTGCAACAAAATAAAATATGAAAAACAATTTCTTCGGCAACTTCTTTTCAGCAGACTGCCGGAAAAAAATCTGAGAGTAAATAAAATTGCCATGAAAAGTTTGTCAAAAATCTATCGTTCGGAGACGACTTTAAACTATAGATCCCGACACTCATGTATAAAATTAATACACACAACGTAAGTAGTGTGAGAAGATTGGTCGTAATCCTGACCTTGTAATGAACAATTATGTATGTATGTACATATGAATAATATAAATGCGATGTATTACGAACGATAGCAAGTACATATATATATTTCATTCAACCAAATTCCATCTGAAAAGCTATTCTAAAAAAAGGTATATATTTCTAAATTTAGTCCTTTTTGTGAATAAAAAATTTAACTTTTGTGAAAAATATTTAATATGAAAGGTTATGGGGTGAATTAAAACGCTAAAAATTACTGTAAAATAAAAATCAATTAACAAAAATGTAATAGTATTTGTAACATCAATTGCGACATTTTTTTTATACGGATGAAATATTCTTTTTGACCTTTTGGGGATGTAAAATTTATGTAATTGCCCTTGTTTTCTTAAAATCGCAAAATAATTAATTTTTTTAACTCTGTACAGCATCAAGATTTTTTTTAATCCATTAACCCAAAAGAATTGCCTTTAGCTTAAAAAAAAAAATTAAAATAAAATAAAAAGAAGATAGATAGATAGATTTTTCATTTAGCTGTTCCGTTAAGCGTTAAAGTAACTTAAATTTTTGATTTTGTTTTTAATTTATTTATTACTAGCTAATACCCGGTGTGCTTCGCTACCCCCATCGAAATTAAATACATAATAATTAAAAAAAATTTTTATTTAGTAATTAAACTATGCAATTTTTCTTAATGGTTTATTCTAATTTCATTAGATGACAATATATTTCATTTAAATTCTAAAATAATACATTAATGAGCTATTTATTTCTTAGTTGCTAAAATTTAATATGTACTTTTTTCTTAAATAAATAATTCTTATTCCAATGCCTTGGGATACACAATATTTTTTGTTTTCCCCTCTGCGGGTTTTCCTACTCGCGAACATGCGACAATGTTTCTCCATGTGAGAAACATTGATTTTTTAGATTAAGTCCACAAACTTGCAAGGACTGACCTTGAGCTTTATTAATTGTCATTGCAAATGCTAGGCGAATAGAAAATTGAAGGCGCTTGAAATCGAATGCCATCTCCGATGTGGTCATAGGACGTGGCGGCAATACATCAGTTCCCTTAAACTTTCCAGTTATAATGGTCGTTCATCACTCCAACTGAACACGCATATTAGTAGTTAACTTTAGAGTGTGAACATGTCGCCAAAGGTGTTTCATTTTTGTACATGAGTGCATTGCAATATTGGCAAACTCGTCAATTCACCACCATTCGTTTAAGATTTTGTTCTCGACGCAAATCATATTGCTCTATACTTTCTGCTGCTCTTCTTGTTGATGTTCGAATCCTGTGACTTTCTACTCGTGATTCATGTTGGACTTCTTTTTCATTAGCTCGTGATGCTGTGTACGATTTCGCTGGCTTTGTAGCCGACCTTCATGTTCCAAAGGTGTCTCGGTAGCTCGTGCGGTTGTCGCATGTTGTCGAAGACCTTCAAGACGTCCTTCACGTTCTGAAGGCGTTTCTGTGGCTCGTGATGTTTCGTTACGATTTCGTTGGCTTTGTATCCGACCTTCAAGTTCCAACGATGTCTCGGGAGCTCATGCGGTAGTGGCATGTTGTCGGAGACCTTCAAGACATCTTTCGCGTTCTGACGGCGTTTCAGAAGCTCGTGCTAAAGAGGTAAGATTTCGTTGCTTTTAAGGCACTCTCGGCTTTCTGAAGGTGTTTCAGTAGCTCTTGATGGTGTGGCACGTTGTCGTAGGCCTTCAAGGCGTTCTTCGCGTTGTGATGGCGTTCCGGCTCTAAAGGTTGAAACTCTTTTCAGTCCTGAGGCGACTTTCACGCTCTTCCGAACTTTCATTTGCTCTCTGGGATTGCAAACGCAATGCATTTTTAGTGCTTCTGGAAAGGGATGCTTTTATTGGGGACATTTTTATAAATTGTTGCAAAATAAATGTCACTCAAATAACATTTAACTTGATTAGAATCAAAGATTCAACTGAATTCCAAAACCGAATGGGTGTTATATGTATTCCTTTATATTTTACCTAATATGAATAGGTAAAAAATCGGTTCAGGTCATGAACCTTTTGAAAAAGAAATTAAGGTTATTAAAATTTAACAAATAATTGTGTTTGCGTCAGTCACAGTTAATTTTTTTGATGAGTTTTGCAACTACTTATTTTATTTGGGAACAATATTGACAGTTTACATTTTATTAATTAGGTAATTAAAAGTAATGAATGAAAATAGTACTCCCTATTGTTACATGCCCATTCATCGCCCAATAGAATGCTGATTACAAAATTTAACTAATGTGGTTTTCAAGATATGCGACAAATAAATACTATTTTTATTAGTTACCCATTTTTAGAAGTAAACAATAATATAACTATTACATATGAGATCAATATATAAATAGTATGCATTTTAGTACTTACTGTGTACATGAGTTGAAAATTTCAAACCTAATCATTTAAGGGTCATATACCTTACTATTGCATGTTTCAAAATATAATAATTACCACTCCTTCCTAAAGCTGGAATACAAAATTGGAGACTCTAGCTTTTATAGTTTTCTAGATATACAGATTTTAATAATTAGTTCATATAGAGTTTGCCACGCCCCTAATGCTTGATCGCCCATTTTTAACAAAAATATTGATATTGAACCTTTAGATATTCGTTCAAAATTGGAGAGTCTAACTGTTATTTTTCTTCATATGGGAGGTGACACGACCGCTTTTGTTGAACTCCCTATTTTTGTCCAGAATATTTATATTTAAACTAAAGTTACTCGTACAAAAATTGGGGACTCTAGCTGTTAGAGTTTTTCAGATATACAGATTTTCGTATTTACTTTATATGGAAGGTGCCAAGCCCACTATTGTTAGTTCGCCATTTTTGTCCAAAATATTTATATTAAAACTGTAGTTACTTGTACAAAATTTGAGGTATCTTGCTGATATAGTTTTTCCAATATATACATTTTGTTATTATCTTACAATAGTAGGTAATGTAGTATATGTGGGAGTGGCACCTCGCTCATTTGAAATATCAACATAAAAAGTAGCCTATAACTCTTTCCGGAAGATACTGTGAACATTTTAAGAAATCGGTTCAGCCGTTCAATCGTCTATAAACTTCAAACATACAAACAAACGCACATTCATTTTTATATATATAGGTGATTTCCGACATATAAGAAGTTTTACATTTAATTCATATGGGAAGTACCACGCCCACTTTTCCTAGTCAGCCCATTTTTGTCTAAAATATTCATATTGATACTAAAGTGGATTCGACAAAATTTTAGGACTCTAACTGTTATATTTTCTTAGATATAATAATTGAATATTTTTTATATTGGAGGTGACACGCCCACTATATCCAATCCGCCCATTTTGTTTATATATACGTCAAAGTCGTCCATGCAAAATTTGAGGTCTCTAGCTATTGCAGTTTATGAAATATGCGACTTTAAATACTTATTGGATATGTTGGCGTGGCACCACTCCTTCTTGAAAAAGTATTTCCTTCCAGATATACAGGAAGGTACTGTCAATATTTCAAGATAATCGGTCCAGCCGTTTAGCCGTCTATAGACTTCAAACAAACAAACCCACAAACAAATAAACACACATTCATTTTTGTTTATATAGATGTAAAATTCATTAAAAAAACTACATATGTGACGTATGAGTGATATCAAAGAATATGGATATAAAGAATACGAATTATAAAGCAGTAAAATTTCTTATGGCGGGTTGTAGCATTACGACCCGCTCTCACCAAAATCTTTTTAAAAAAACATTTCTTGATAAGGGGGGCGGAAGACGGAAGGAAAATAAACACAAACAAAGAGCGTAACAATGTGTTGCTCTCATCATGAGATCGTAAAAATGCATTCAATTGCTTGTCAGCTTCTAAAGGAGAATGTTCATGTCGCTTTATTCAGACTTCAATTGTACACCCAAAGAAATATTACAGTATCATTCACTAATATCAATGAGAAATGATTTAGATTTTTGGAGGAATACTTGCCAAGTTAAATACGGTGTTTTTAGGTTTTTAACGCAGTACAATTGTTCTATACTTTTCGCTCACATATATGTACATATTATTGGGTTTATAAGTAGACTTAAAAATATTACTAACAATTTTCCTCTGGGTTAAATATGCCTCTCATAATTTTTCTCATGTTCTCTTTGTGCCGACGTCTGAGAATAAGTGATTTGAGAACAGTGTTGCCTTTTTTTGGTTATTTCTAACCAAAATTGGTTATTTTTTTGATCAATGTGTAGATGTGTAGATTTTTTTGGTTTTGGTTATTTTTCTTTCTTATAAGAAAAGCTATTTTTTGTTTCTTTTTTTATTAATTATAATTTAAACTTGAAAAAAAAATAAATAAAACAAAAGTCTACGAATTTAATTTTGGTTATATTTTTTCTTATTTGGTGAATTTTTTCACAAATGTTTGTTACAAAATTTTTTTCTTTCCCTTCTATCTTTCCCCCCGCGTCGTTCTTTACACTTTATTTTCTTTGGTTTTATACATCAAGAATCACAGATAGCATACTTGTAGGGGTAACTACTATGCGAATGAGTAATATATTTCAAATGCAATTAAATATTAAGTATGTAGCATACGTGGGCACGGCCCCTCGCTCATTTGGAATATCAACATAAAAAATAGCCTATAACTCCTTCCAGACATACAGGAAGATACTGTGAAAATTTCAAGAAAATCGGTTCAGCCGTTTAGTCGTCTATAAACTTCAAACATACAAACATACAAACATACAATCAAACACACATTCATTTTTATATATAAGATTATTAATTTTATTCCCATTAATTTACTTTTATTCCCATTAAGTTACTTTGATTAACGTAAAGTGATATGTAGATTTCAGCTAATGTGTTTACTTTTTTTTTATTAATTTCAATAGGCTTTTTCAGATGTCTAATAGGTGGGAGCTATCAATAACTACAACTAAATTCAATATTCAAACAATGTTGAATTAACTGTTCAGTAAAATCTGGCAAGTCATCTAATATCGTTTTAAGCTAAAACAACCCTTGCTTTTTGCTGAAATTTACTTAAAAACTAAAGTGGCAGTTACCCAACCGTAACGTTACGTACAGTAGAAAACGTTCTCTTTTTAGCATATGGAGCATATGGTAAACGCTTACCGAAACGTTCTCTCTCGTTAGCAAAACGGAACGATCTGTATAAAACAGAATTCTCCTACGGTTTTACGTGAAATTTGAACATCAGAGAGGATGAGCAGTGTTCCCACGAAAAAAAAAAATATTGTAACCAACATTTGCAAAAAAATCACCAAATATGGAAAAATGTAACCAAATTAAATTCGCAGTTTTTTATTTAATTTTTTTCAAACTTAAATTACACTGGCCAACAAATTAGGCAAAAAAATTTTGACTGTGGAAACGAAGCATGTTTTTTAGCTAATTTAGGTGCGCTGAGTTCGAAAGTTGGGCCATCACGTCCAGTTCGTTTTTTATCGCATGCTGGCAATACTGTAAAATAGTTAATACTGACGCTACAATTTCACAGTTATTAATTTGACAAAAGCCTACATTCGTTATAAATTTGTATAAAAATGGAGTTTAAGCATGTCAGTGAGATCGTGTGTTACTAATCCGAGCTATTTTTGCTTTGTGTGTGGTGAATATTTGATTGGAAAAAAAGGATATGCAATATCAGAATCACTAAAATATGCATATCTACATTATTTTGGTTTTGCTGTCGGAAACTTGGACAAACCGTGGACACCGACAACGTTTTGCAATCGTTGCAGAACTATTTTAGACAAGTGATCAAATGGCGAGAAAATCTATTTAGATTTTTCAATTCCAGTACTTTGGAGAGAGTCAAGTAACCACCAAACTGATTGTTATTTCTGTTTAACAAAAGTTACTGGATTCTATGAAAAATCGAAAAAGTATTACCTACCCTAATGTCCTATCATGAACTGGGTGCACGAATGTCACTCAAAATACATTTTCTTCATTCGCATTTAGATTTATTCCCACAAAACCTAGGTGCTGTTAGCGACGAACAAGGGGAGCGCGCCCATCAAGATTTAATGAAAATTGAAAGAAACTATCAAGGATTTTGGGGTAAAAGGATGCTGGGAGACTATTGCTGGACTCTAATACGTGAAACTGAACCAACGAAATACAAACGACAATCACATAACGCTATTCACTTTTGAAAGCTCATTGATTTTTAAATAAACTAATAATTATAATTTTAAAATTATAATTTTTTATCTAAAAATCCAATAAACGCTATCTCGAAAACCTGACGTGATAGAGAAAAACCATTTACAGATTCGAATTCAGCGCACCAAATTACACTAGGAACGGTATTTGGTTGCTCCAGTCAAAAACCTTGTTGGCTAGTGTTATAATTGAGAAAAAAGAAACAAAATAAAATTATAATCTTACTAATTAATTTTAACAAACAAAACAAAAGCTATTTTTATAAGAAAAAAAATAAGCAAATCCGGAAAAATCTACACATTGAACAAAAGTGGCAACACTAATGATGAGTCTGTATACCAATTTCTTTGCATTGTGTTGTGTTCGTTTGTGTGTTGCTTTTGTTCTGTTTCGTTTTTATTTACATTCATCATTGACATATGTCCCGTTTTGAACGTTTCTATAACTACACAAACGATTTTAAGGCGAAGTACGTTACGATTTTACGTTTCCTACGCTTGGGTAACCAGGGCATACGTATTAACGCGTAGTGTAAAGAGAGAGTAAATAAAATTGCCATGAAATTCTCTCAAATATTTCGGAATGGATCTTAAACTGTAGGTCCCGCCACTTATGCATAAAATTAAAACACACAACATAAGTGGTTAGAAAAACTAGGCCGTAATCTTGACTGGAGGGTTGTAATGACTAATTATGTATGTATGTATGTGTATAAGCTACATCGTTCAAATTACGATCAACAAATAATTCGCGCTATTGCGTGGAAAATCTTAAATAATAATTGACGGCTTTATAAAATACATCGAAACGACTATCGTTTAAAACTGGGTGAGTAAATTTTTAACAGAATTGTGTTGAATGATGGGCTCATTTCTAGTTATATGGCTACGTCAATCATATTGAGAAAGTAAATGCCATAAATTTATGGTCCACATTGTAATAAAATAAAAGCATTCCATCAATTCTCTGTATATTATCAATATTTTAAGATCTCAAGCTCTTAAAAACCCTCTATATATACTGATAAAAAAAACTGGAATCATACGAAAAGTAACATTTCTGCCTTGATACTTCATTTGGTAGTTTAAAACCCAGTACCCTATCGGAAGATGTTATCATTTTTATATATATAGATATAATGTTTCCACGAAAACGATTTGATTTATTTGAAAATGAAATATTTTCTATTTGCTCAGCAAACGGATTCGATTTTGGCTGTTTTATTTTTGGCAATAAGCAACTCATAAATTTTAATATGAGCACTATGTTGAATATAAACTTATGTTTAACATTGTATAGATATCTATCATATCTTAGATATTAATGCTTCTTAAAAAAAAATATGTATACTTCATTTAAAACATCAATGGAAGTTTTTGTTTTGGTTGTACACATAATTTTTATTTTGTCGCGTTGGAAAATCTCTAAAACTAGCATTTGCCGCAAGATTTCTTGAATCACTTCTTTATGAGAAATTACCGTCATAGTATATTTAGTAGTTGTAACGTTTTAAAAATGCCAAAATGTTTGAAAATCATCAATTGGACACATTACTCGCTCGGGCGAAATAAGAGTTTTCATAATAATTAGGCATAACTTAGCCATTTCGAAGTATTTAAAATCAGCAGAATTCATTCAGAACTGGCCACTGATATAGTGCAATTTGACATTTTGCAGATGATTTACGTGCCAGAGTTATCGAAACTTCTATATTTCGGATGCCCTAAACCCAGAGAAGCCTTGAAGTATGACTTTATATTCCTCTCATAACTGCATTAACAGACCATTTAAAAGAATAACAAATTTCAATGATATCTCACACACACTTTATTTATTTATCTAAAAATCGGAAGTTCCTAATGAAAGACCCATTCTATCAATTCAATCGTAACATAATCGTTGTAAAAACAATACTAATACTTTTTCCGCACCATCTTTACCAAATGCGTACGAACCACAAGAAAAAACTTAATTGAGAACGAGAAAAAAAGCATGGAAACCCCAAGAACTAAAAACAAAAAAAATAAAAATATAAATAAATTGTATCTGCGTATATAAAAAAGGGCATTCCAAATAATACATTAGGGAAAAGACCATATCGCAACAAGACCGATAAGAAAAGTGAATAAAATAAAAAAAATTAAAATGAATTCTAGTTATTCTAGGTTATAAAGGGTCCGCCAAATAACTTTTTTTTTTTTGATAATGCTGTAAACCGGAAGGATTGTACTTTCAAATAAAAAAAGAAATTTGAGAAAATATTCAATTCTTTTTTAAAGCATTTTCTAAGAAAAAAAGTTATTTGGCGGACCCTTTATTAAGGAGAATATGATAACTGAGTAAAACTAAAATATTCGTATGACCACACAAGCAGGAAATGTTTCAAATTGAGAATACATATTATCAAAATTATGAAAAAAATATATTTTTAACTAATTTCTTTTCGAAAACATTATTAAGGATTGAAATTTTTTATGACTACATAGAAATTTTAATTTAAAAAAATATATCCTTCAGGGAAATTGAAAAGTGTAACTTATTACAGATATGTTACAGACAATGTTATACTTTCGAATCGTCAAATTATGTTTTTTTGTTGTTAAAAAGGCTTTCTGTTGTGGTAGAATGTAATTTTTTTTATACACAATTTATGTTCTTATAAGTTTTTCATTTCTGTAACTTATTCAATACGCGGTAAAGTATAGTAAAAATGTTTCAATAAATTGTAGTGTAGTGCATTACTGAAGTCGTGTTGATCATTTATTGTAAACAAAATAAACTGAATTTGAAAATAAGCCAAACAAAGAACAAACAAGAGTCAACAAACTTTAAAAACCAATGTACAAACAAACTGTCGCATTAATATAGGTCAGTACCCGACTTTGTTCGATATTTTAGTGCAATCTGATATCGTAGAAGAACACAACGATTGCTCGCGTACAATATTTTGTAAATTTTTGAAAACTCCAAAATAATGATATGATACTTTGTAATGTAAAATGTAAATATGTTTAAGCCTAGAAAATTTATGTGTATATGTTTAAATTTAGAAAATAGATATTCTCATTGTTAGTATTTATGCGAGATTTTTTTAATAAATGAACAAGAATATGGTTTTGAACTTCAAACACTAAAGAGCTCGTTGATTGATTTCATTACATATCTTCATTACAAAATATTTAAAAAAAGTAAGCTCTTTGGATACTGGTATTATTTTTTAAAACACTAAGCATTAAACACATACACGGCATATATCAGATGGACAGCAAATACTCCTAATCGCTTTTTCTGTCATAACATCGGCTTCTTAAATGCTTAGAAAGCAGAACAGAAACAAGTAAACAGCTGACACAGAACCAAAACAATAACAAGGAATTGAAAATTTCATATCGTGGTTGGCTTCGATCACACGATATTGTATGGCTGTTTTGTTTAGTTTTAATTAAAATTCTTTATTACTTCTACAATTCTGTGTACTTTATGTAAACAACATCAATTGCCTTTTTTTTCCTCTGTTTATACCCTTTGTGTAAAGAATAACAATAACTGGACAATAATCGGCAGATCTTTGTAACGAAGATCTTCAAAACATGATTATTCTCTTCAAACACACCGCGTCTTCCCATAAGAGTCAGATTCAATAGTGATGTTATAATAAATAACAATTAATTTCACAGATATAGATTCAATAAGGTGGCCGTTACCGAATGTAAGAGTTCAGAAGTCCCTGTTGGTTTTTCCTGTCTAGGTTTTTCAAAACCTAAAACAATTTAAAAACTAGGCAGTAGTTATGAGAATGTGTTTCATCAGCTATTATTCAGTTTATTAATTTATCGAGCTATCGGCCTTGAGAGTGTTCGAGAGAAAAGTCCTACGTAAGATCTTCGGTCCAGTGCGAGTTGGATTTGATTTCCGTATCCGATCCTATAGTGAGCTGTATAAGCTCCTCAAAGCCATAGACGTTGTATTAATATCCAGCGGCTGCGCTGGCTCGGCCATGTCGTTCGAATGGAGGAGCATGCTCCGGCGAGACGGGTATTTGATGCGTTAAGGACCAAATCGAGGAAGCCCTGTCATCGATTGGTGTGACCAACTGACGTAGGTGCGCAAGAAGCAGAGGCGCTTGGAAGGATGTGTTGCGGCAGGCCGAAATCCGTTAAACGGGTTGTTATGGCCAATTAAGTAAGTAAGTAAGTAATTAATTTACTTGATATATCAGGTGCTACGTTGACAAATAGATGTAATATAATATAATTGTTTGTTAGATCTTTACAACCGAGATCTTCAACCCACGATTATTCTCTACACACGCAATGCGTCTTCACACAAGACTGACTGAATTCTTTATAATACCGTTGGCTGCTTTGTCTTGCCTTTTATGACGCTGGGTAAACAGTCCGATGAATGCCCACGAAAGAGAATGACTTTGCCTTCGCGAAATCTCTATAAATGTAAACATGTTGTTATTGTTGTTTGTATATTTTGTAGTCACCGTAGTCTATTGGTAGTGTGTTCGCTTATTAGACGTAAAAGCCAGGGTTCTCAACAGATTTCTGGCAAAAGCTCTGAGAGTAAATAAACCTGCCATGAAAAGGCAGTAAATTTTGTAAATAATTAAAAAACTCGTCCATCAATTAGGATTTAACTTCTCCCAACAATTTTGTAAATAATTGCGAACATCGCTTCGAATTTCCCCAGCTGTAGCACTAGCCAATTAAAAGTTTTTGACTTTCTAAAAAGTACATACATACATAAATGGCCATTACAACCCTTCAATCAGGATTACGGCATAGCTTCTCAACACCTCTCATGTTGTGTGCGTTAATTTTATACATGAGTGGCGGGACCTACAATTTAAAGTCGACTCCGAACGCCAATTTTTTTTTTTTTTGAGAAACTTTTCATGGCAATTTTTACTCCCAGAGTTTTTGCCAGAAATCTGCTGAGAGGAAGTAGCCGAAGAAATATTTTCATATTTTCGTTTTGATGTCTGGACCTGGGATTCGAACTCGGGCCTTTCGTCTAATAAGCCAACACACTACCTACTAGACCACGGCGACTTCTTTCTAAAAAGTAGGAATTTTAAAGTGACAGTGCCCTTCAGTGCTAGTTGCTCTTCAGCGATACCATCAGAGCACATATCGCTTATTCGGCCAAAAATTCGAGTAAACGAATCGTTAGTTGTAGCATAATTTTTCAAATGATGTACATCTTAGCCTTCTCTATTTTGTTGAAGTACAATACAGTGATCGAAAAAATACTCTCAAGTACGCAACGCTTATGTACTGTACTGAATGTCGTGGGTAAAGAACACAAACACATTCACTACAACGAGGGCAAAACTCTTCGTTTCTATTTTAATGTTTGTGAACATGTACGCAAACTCTAACATAACGTACTGAACAGAGTTCACCAACACTATATCATAGTGTTTGCGTACAAAGTACGCTAAAAAGGTCAGTACACAATTAGAAAAATTGGGATTTAGTGAACTTTTTTTTAGTGTACGCGAGAGTTTATGTTCTCATTCAGTATTTTTAGAGATCGCATTGTGGTTTTGATGCCATTTATTATTCTTTAGAATAATAGACATATTTTGCTTAAGAATACAAATACATTTTTCTCTCTCTCTTACTGAATGAGAACATAAGTTCTCGCGTACTCTAAAAATTTTAGTGTACTCAAAAAACTTCACTAAAGTCCAAGTTTTTTTCGTTGTGTACTGATGTTTTTAGCGGACTTTGTATACAAACAGTAAAAATAGGGTTTGTGAACTCTGTTCAGTACGTTATGTTAGAGTTACGTTCATCTGTTGTGTTTGCGTACGAGTTCACAAACACTTAAATAAGAGCTAAAACTATTTTATCAGTTACGTACACAAGGTTAGTGTACAGTATTTGTTCGAACACTGGTACAATATAATATTTTTACTAAATGGGCAAGGCTTGCATGGATGGTGGTTCCAAAATATGTATTTAAAATTTTAAAATAAATTCAGAAACCAAGTTCCGTAAAATATTGTAATAAAAACTATTCATAAACTTTGAAAATAGAAAGTTAAAAAACAACAACAGCGAACAAATGTATATACAAATACTTTAAAAAGTAAAAAAAATACTTTAAAAAGTATTTGTGGGACATTTATGGACTATTTATAAAATACCTTATTCTTAAAAACACGAAATTCGCTAGAAAAACAAGTTTTTATTGATTATGACTTCATTCATATGTATGAAAGGATATAAAATAACTGTTTCGTAAAATATTTACAAAAAACTAAATTATTATTACACTGTTGAAAAGCCCAAGCAGCGTAAACATTTTATTTTTTTTTCTATACAAAGCTTGTAAGAAGGAGAACTTCTTCACATATGGGTATAAGGAGTCCGCCAAATAACTTTTTTTTTTTTTGAAAAAAACTACTGAATATTTTCACAAATTTCTTTTTTTATTTGAAAGTACAATCCTTCCGGTTAATAATGGAAAATAATTTCATTCAAATGGCTGCCTCGGCTGGCCATGCAGTAACCTACATGATCTGTCCAATTTTTAAGCAAATTATCGATTGTGTGCAGCTGTATTTCACTAATGGCCTTTAAAGCGGCAATTGTCTCTGGCTTTTCGGCGTAACACTTATCTTTGACGGCACCCCACAAATAATAGTCCAACGGTGTCAAATCGCAGCTCCAAAGTAGCCAAACGACATCAGCTCTGCGGCTGATAATGCGATCTTCAAAAACAGGGCGCAAAACATCGAGTATAGCTTCGGCTGTGTGGCACGTAGCGCCGTTCTGTTGAAACCGAATGTTGCCAATATCCTCCTCTTCAATTTTTGTGAACAAAAATTCGTTCAACATGGCCCGATAACGATCGTCCATTAACGATCGCTCCTTGCCATGACCACATGACCACTCCTTGCTCATTTTCGAAGAAAAATTGCCCAATTATGCCTCTGAACCAAAATCCGCACCAAACAGTGACTTGTTTTGCGTGCGTTGCCTTTTCAATGTATGCGTGCTGGTTTTCTGTGCCCCAAATGCGACAATTTTGGTTGTTTACATACCCGCCAAGATCACAATGATTTGATTGACAAATCAAATGTTTACTTTATTAAATTTAGAGATAAAAAACTCGCATGACAACTTAGTTTATTTAAACAAGAAATGTTTATAAACTCAAAAATTACTTGACATCAGCAGCCTACAGCAAGATGCAACACTATTTAGTTGATTCAGACATAACATTTATAAACAGTGGTACCCTTCACACCAGAGATCAGCAATGAGTATTCAAAAATAGATTCGAATCATACTCATAATTACTGATACTTATACGCATTCATTTTAATATCATACTCATACTACTCATATTCAAAGTTTGAAGTACTCATAATTAACAACACGTATGATGTTGTTGATTTCAACATTTACAAGAATCAGAAAATAAGTATGATTCGCATACGAACACTACTAGAACTCACTAGAAGGTTGTGTGTTTGCTTTGATTACTGTCTTTGTCTTTTTGTTTCTGCTTTTTTTGTAAATGCAACAACAACTAAGACTGTAAATTCTCATGAATCTAAATGAGTAGGCGTATGAATCAAACATATTTTGAATGTTATGAGTTTGATGTCATCGTTGTACTCATACTCATTGCAACCTGTACTTAGTGTTGAGTGTTGACTCACTCATACTTAAGCGAAAAAACGATTCATTGCTGACCTCAGCTTCACACCAATTAGTCTCAAGTCTTTCGTGTTGAAAACACTTGCGAACGTTGCGGAGAAACATACTCGTATGTATATGGTAAGAAAACTATGCAATCGAAAGATGTTTCTAATTCAACTTGGATAGAAGATATAAAAGACAGAATATTGCAACACTAACCATGCCTACATTCGATAATTGGTAACCGATTTTTTGTAGACTAAGAGTATACTTATTGAGATTGTTTCGAACCCAATATGTACATTCTGTGGCTGTGTGAATGAATCATGGGAACAAATACTTGGAAGCTGCGGGACATTAATGCACCCCAGCAACAAATACATGCGTACATCTCAGATGAGAGTCATGTAATTGTTATAGAGCAGCATTCTGAAGCTTGTCTGGGCAGTAGGCTTGGAGAGAACATTACAGGGATATCTTCTTAAGTTGCAAGGGAGTACAATAGATCGTATCGCAGTATTAACACACCTCTTCACGACTATAATAATAATTATAAGACCTTGATATGCAACATTATAAATCTAAGGTTTTAAAATAAAACTGGAAGAAAACAGGTGTAAAACAAGAATGAGAATAATTACGAACATACATGCATACATAATTGGTCTTTACAACCCTTCCGTCAGGATTTCGACCTAGCTTATCAAAAAACTTATGTTGGGTGTATTAATTTTATAAATAAGTGGTAGTCAACTTTAGTCGACTGCGAACGATAGATTTTTTTGAGAACCTTTTCATGGTAATTTTTTATATACTCACAGAGTTTTTGTTTCTGCTGGAAGAAACTCGACGAAGAAATATTTTTTCATATTTAGGTATTTCATACCTGAGTACTACCTGTGTTAGAACCAGTCCTTCCAGTCTAATAAGCCGACTACCAGACTACGACGACTTCTACTGCGAATGATTAACGTTGCATATATACTATTACGTTTTTACCTTTATAAAAAAGTTTAAAATATGTGTTCGTTGATTGCACACAAAATAAAAATAAATTTGTGTTTAGTTTTAGATAAATCTTTTGTTGTTCTCACTATTTTATGTGCCACTGTTCACAACTTGATGATACAACAACGATTTGTTTAGTTCTCTATTTTCTTTGCTTAAAACGCAGAATTTTACAACGGCGATTTTCAAACCACAACTGTTCTCTTCACATGCAACGCGTCTTCACACAAGACTCACCGAATTCTTACTGCGCGTTGCCTGCTTTGTTTTGCCTTTTTATATGCCCACGTAAACAATCTGATAAAGGTCCTTGAAATCGAACATTCGTGGTTTCGCTTTCTCCACAACTCTATCGCGACTTCTTTTTTGTTTGTGTATTTTGTTCACATTGCTTGTTGTTGCGTTTTCGCTTACTTGTCTATCCCTTTTTCTTTCATACTGATGTTGTTGGTTTACTTGAAACAAGTTCGTTGTATTTGTTTGTGTAGCTTTTGTTTATCAATGTTAAACGATGTTACACCGTTTCCATTTTCGTAACTATACAATGCAGTATAACGTAGTGTTGATGCAATAGTTATGAAATGTCTAAAACATAAAGCAACGCAGAAACATAGTTAATCTTTGCACAAAATCCGACTCTTTCTCAAACATCGAATTATTATCCCTGATATGTGGCATGAATTGAAAACGAAGCATTTATTTTAGAAGTTTGGACTAATTAGCACAGTTCACAATCTTGGGCAAATGGTCTGGCATTATGGCATTTCCAAATGTAGGGCATTTTTTTTTACCATACACTAACACACATATAATAATACACAGAAATATCCTTGCCATGGTTTGGAAAATATCCCACACTCAAAACCGTAGTTTATATTTGCCTACTTAAGCAAATGAACAAATGTGTAGGCATTATTTTTGCACATATCCACTTTGAATACTCAAAATGAAAGCGTATTTACAAAATTTATATAATATTGAATATCGATATTCGTATCTCCTAAAAATTTTAACTAGTTATTTCAAACTAACATTCTTTCCGTGGTTTAAATAAAGAAAATTAAAAATGTTGCAAAGAAATCCCTCTCTATACAAAATAAAATTCATTTAAGCGTTTATGTAAAAATAGGAATAAATTTTATCTTTTGGATGAACTTTAAATATTTTCATTTTCTTTAGAAAAAATGCACTTTTATTTTAAGGATTCCATTTACCATTAAGACGCTTTATATTTGTGAAGTGCAAAACTGCTGCAGGTAGAAATAACTTTTGAGTAAATAGGGTTTAAGTGTTGCTTTACTCTTGAACGTTATACATTTTACGCATTTCTATCTTGGAAATTTATTTGTTGCTGTCTACTAGGGGTAGTTTCAAAAGAAAAAGATTTGTTTGACTATATTTAAATAAATAAAGGTTGATTAAATAAATTCGTTACTGAGGACAACTTCCACAAAGATATTCTGAGGAATGTATAAATTGCCACAATAGTCCCTAAATTACTTTCTACTGAAGTATATATATAAATAAGTAAGTTTAAAATATAAGGAATGAATTTTTAAACATTTTGGCTTAGAAAGTGTCAGTCATCCAGTCATTCACATAAAATTTTGTTGGGTTTTTATCTCTTTAAAAACGATTAAAATATGAGTTTGTAGATTGCAAACAAAATAAAAATAAATTTGTGTTTAGTTTCAATTAAATTCTTTATTGCTCGCACAAACTTGTGTGTCTCTGTTCACAACCTGATGTATATGTACAACAATTTTTATAATTGTTTTGTTCGTTATTCTTCTTTGCTTAGATCCTTTGCGTAAACAACAACAATTGTTCGATCGATTTGCATAGCGGCGATCGCCAAACCACCATTATTGTCTTCACACAAGACTGGCTGAATTCTTACTACTCGTTGTCTTCTTTGTCTTGCCTTTTTTATATGCCCATGTAAAAAATAAATTTCATAAATTTCTAAAATATGTTGTTACTAACGTCATGCTAATTTTGTAAAAAGACAGTTATAAAAAATCATATTCTCTGATTTTCACGGACAATAAGATAAATTTTGTTGTTTTAAACAACTATCCTTAAGCACACATCTTTTGCTGTAATACCCTGTTTTGTATACATTGTTGACACTGCCATTTATTATTCTGCTCGTATCTATTACATTTAAAATATCATGCCTAAACAATTTGCTTTTGGCTTGTCACATCTTCACACATGATTAGCATTTCAATAAAACAAATTCATGCAAAAACAAAAACCACACATGGCAACACAACTGAATAAATAGTACAAATTATATTCCTTTTATTTTTTTAGAAATAACTTTAAATGAGTGTGTGCATGAAAAAACTGTTACAAAAAGGAATTTTGTTTTCGTCCTTTAACTCTCGATTTTGTTTAAGGGCTGTGACTTTTCAGATGCTTATACTATATTCAGATATGCATTTTTATTGAGTCAATATTTTGAATTGTTAATTGTTGACTCAAGATAAAAGTGAGCGTTAAGCTAAAGGGAAGATCATACGACCCTCAACTTTTGAAGTTCACTTTATCTTTGAACTTGACATATTATTTATATTATTTTCAATATGGCAACTTCAAATATGAACATGAAAAATAAACGTAGTTTTTCCAATCAAAATTGATATTGGCGTATTCATTATATTTATTTTAAAATAAAAAACACAAAAATAAAAAAGCTAAAACCTTAACACGCAAATTTTATGAACAATTAAGAAGGGCCGTCACTGCCACAGCGTTTTTAAAGCACTTGTGCCAACAACATTACTCCGGCATTGTCATATTTTTGAAAAAGTTAACTTTATTTTATCTGTAGGTTGTAATAACGAAAATAAGTTAAAGAAAACTTTACAGTTCTCTTTAGCTACCTTTAACTAACCCCAAGTTTAACGGCAAGTTGTAATAATGACCCTAAGTGTGTATTGTTTCTTATATCTATCCAAAATAGCGCATGCACTTCAAACATCATGTGTTTTTGCAGTGTAGAACACACACTAGCTTGTGTATGTATGTATACATATAAATGGGCAAAAGTAAAAAAATATATCGTATAATGTTCTATCAAAGAGACCGTTACGAACACTATTAATCTGTAAAATCTTACTTAAAGTTGAAAATGCGTGTGTATCATGTAATTAAGTGAGTGCTATGGTTACGTGTGCTTAAAGCAAATGCACACAGAAAAAAAACCCAATGTAAAATTAACATGGAAAAATGTTGATTTCAAATCATAGTAAATTTTCGAAAAAATTTTTCATAAATGTATTTTTAACATTGTTTCATATTGAATCAAAATTAAAAATGTTAATTTAATCTCAGAAATAACTGATTTGACATTTTATAATGTTAAAATAACATTTTTCAGTGTTGATTTAATATAATGTATTTTTATAGTAAAAACAAATGTTTTTAACGTAAAATCAACATTGCGTTTAGTTGATATAACATGGGCCATTGTTAATTCAACATTATATTTACATGTTTCGATGTTGAGAAACATTTTGAAACAACATGTGACAATTTTAATTGATTAGCGAGTTGCGAATAAAATTGTTTCATGTTAAATCAACAGCACTGTTCATGTTAAATCAATATATGTTCATGTTAAAACAACATTTGCAAATAATAGTTTTTATATAAATTATAAATAACATCGGTTCAAGTTAAACTAACATTTTGTTATGTTAAATCAACATCACTGAATTTAAAATTGACTTAAATTTAAAATAAAAATTCATGTTGAATCTACATTGTATTCTGTTAAATCAAAATTGTTGAATTTTCAATTAACATGAAAAAAGTGGAAATGAAATGAAATCATGTTGAATTCTGCAAAAAGTACCGCTATTTTGGAACATAAAAAACTTTTCATTCATATTTAAGTAAAGCTTGAATAAGTATTGTGGTGTATTATAAAAGCGTCTTTTTGCAGTAAGTTAAATTAAATTTTTATGTTAAAATATATTATTATGTCTTCGCCAAAGAATCATAATGATAATTTATCAAGTGTTGTGCAAGAAATTGTATCAAATGAAGGAAACATGAATTTCTTGAGTGACGAAGTTGGTAATATTATATTAAATATTCCAGTTCAGAATACTACCGAAAATTTACAATTAGATGAGCTACTGCACACTTTTAACTTAATTGAAGTAAAACCACATTTGACAGGTAAGTAATTGCATTTAGGGATTTTTGTAAAATAATTTGACAATTGTAAATAATATTTATTTATTTAGATGCACAAATTACATTTGATAGTTTAAGGTATTTATCAAAGGAAGGTATTAAGGAAGCCATAACCCCTATTGGTATTCGTGCTTGTTTCCGAGAAAAACTTTTTTGTTGGAGAAAAATTAAGGTAGCAAACATATACATCTATAAACAAATTCATATTTGTGTATTATCATTTATATTTTCTTTATAGATTAATATCGATTTCGAACTACTGCACCCAAATAAAAGTCATATTCTTCTCAGTAAATGGAAGGGATTTATGGAAAAAATTTTAAGCTATTACAGCTTATATCTTAAAGACAAAAGGTCTAAGGAAGTTTTTACAAATTCGAAGAATACTACTGAACAAAGTAATTATACTTATTTCTTAAATTCATATTTTAAATGACCACCTTATTTCCAGATTCATTAGATTATATACATACTATTCTGCTAAATTCAGTTATTTTACCAACCGCACGTTTTTCGGATAAAGGAGGAAAGAATACAAAAAAGATTTCTATACCAGACGCCAACGAGAGTTTTATTGTTCATCTTACCACTATTAATGATTATGAAAAGGTAATATCAGAACTTAAAGAGAAATATTATAATAGAAATTTAACTACTCAACCTTTCGTAATACTAGTTGTAGGTCATAGTATTTATAACCTTGAAAAATGTTACTTATATTTTGATAAAACACTCGTAAAATGTGAGTCTTTTTTGAAAAGTTTAGATACTTGTTTTAAAATAATTAAATTAATACATTGTCTTTAGAATATCCAAAAGGTTGCCAAGGTCCCTGGCTTTTTATTCAAGAATACTTTTACGAAATTAAACCTATTAATGAAAGAAAATTATCAATCATTTACTCCTTGTTTAACTTTTTAAAAGCCTAATTATTAATTTCAAAATGTTGATTTGTTTTATTTGTAACAAAGAAATACATATCTCTCCTAAATAACTTAATACAACATTATCAAATTATCCACTTTCTTAATTCAGCTAGTACAATACAGTGCAAGCAAGATAATTGTACTCAAAAATGTTCATGTTTCAAACCATTTAAAGCTCACATTAATCGTAAGCATGTTAACAATTATATTAAAATATTACTTATATACTTAATTATTTGAATACATTTTTATTTTATATATAAATGCATTTTTAAAATGAAAATTAATAAACGTTATACATATTTGATTTAAAGATATATATAAAAACAAAAATAAATTCTTTTTATTGGGCGGGCTTAATATAATCAGAAAGTCAATATGATTTTCATGTTATTTCAAAACTAGAATCCTTTTGAATTAACATGAAAATTTATGTTGAAATAATATGTTTGCATCTTATTTCAATATGAAATTCAGAGTTGAAATAAAATAATTTAATGTTAATTTAAACATAAGATCATATTGATTCAATGTGAGAATCATGTTATTTTAATACTAATTAATGTTGATTTGAGTGGTATCTTAAAGTAAATTTAACGTGATCTCACTTTGATCCAACATAAGTGGCAATGTTGTTTTATAATGTTTTCAAGTTGTTTTTAAATGAAAAATAGTTATTTTTGGTTTACTGTAAAGTCGTGTTGAATTAACATGAAACAGCTATGAAGCAAAATCATAGCTGAAAAATGTTGATTTAACCTTGTTTTCGGCGTTTTTACAATGATTTTTTTCTGTGTGTGTGTGCTTTAGTGAAATTAAATCTCAAATCAAATTTTAAAATAAACTGTATAGAATTTCCTATGTTCTGTAGCCTATATATAATATTTATTTGTGTATTTAGTACGATAATAGATTGTCAATTTCAAGTTGTTTTAGTCCTTTAATCAACAAAAATACAAATGATGTTTTGATAAAATGTGTGCCTTAAGTAGATATATTGCATATGAGAGTATACAGCTTGGTTTGTGGTATCTAAAGAGGTGGAGGTGACCACCGAGTTCGTGCGAGATCACTCGTTAGACTTTTTTGTGAAGCTAATAAGCCACAAATCAGAAAATTTTCTACGTGATCAGTCGAATTCTGCATGATTTATGCGCCAGAGTCATGACTTGTATTATTTAAATATAGGAAAGACCAGATAAATATGTCTTGAACCAACACATTATGAGTTTCGACCGAATCGAATAATTGTTAAGTAACTATTAAACTAAACAAGATTCACAATTAAGAAAAACCGTCGTGTGTTGTGAATTCAATTTTTAATTTTATGATTAAAATGATGACTATAATTTTCAACACACATATACAATTTGCTTTTCAAGCATCATAGAATGTTTAATCATCAACAAAGTGACATTTGTGACATTTGAGTAGAAACTGTTCTTGATTTTTTGAACGCAACCAATTCAATATTTGAACGTTGCTATCTTGGATGCAAAAAATTATAGCGATGATGTCGATAATTTTCAAAACTGGATGTATTACTATGGAAACAACCTAGTCCACTATATTATGACTTAATTCAATGCAAAGAGTGACATGGAATCGATTTTAAATCAGTCCGTCCGTTCGTTAGCTGACAAAAATAGCTTTTTCATGGTATTTATGTTGTTTATTCATGATATTTTTTTAAGTTGGAAAACAAGGAATAGTCAATTTAGACTAAGTCCGGAGAACAGGATGGAAGAGGGGGCGATTCGTAGTCGAATTCATGGATTTACAACATTTTACAAATTTTATACTTGCACCAAGATCACAAAACTTATTGTTTACAAAGGAGGTTTTTTATGGGAAGTGTACAAAAAATATCTGTTTGAATTCAATACTAGATGAGCTATTGCATCCACTTTCAACGTTATCTTAACAAATGTTGCTTTTCCATGATACACGATACACCGATGGCATTGTATTTTCATTTTTGGCTCTTTGTAATCGCTGGAATATTTTAGACAGTAAAAGTCAGTGCCCAAAGTCTTTCTCTATAAATTTTTATTAAAACGGAAGTTGCTATATGCAAATAAGAAAATTCGTGATTACACTCAAAATTAAAAAATAAATTTTTCTTACATTATTTAAATTTGATTACTCCCCCTATCTAAGTATAATACTTTCCTTAAAACAATTTTAAGAAATTGGTGAAAATATCTACATATTAAGCAGCTAAATAATTAAAGAAAATTCTGTTATTGAAACAGGAAATCTGCCACATTATAGTTCAATTCTCTCAGCAGAAATAATAGCAATTTCCAGAGCTATCTATTACATAAGTAACAAAAAAGTTAACTTTGCTATATGCATTGACTCCATTTCATCACTAAAATATATTCTAAATTTTTCCAACAACAATACATAAGTTAACAATGGGTTAACGAGTTGCTTTAATTTACTACATTTCTCTTTATTCATACTTTTATTATTACTTCTTTGTTGCTAAATGGCGTAAAAATTATATTAATATGGAAGTTAACAATGGGTCAATGTTACTACTCTCCTCTCCATTCATGTTTTTTGTATTGCTTTTTACTAATCTCCTCTTCATTCATATTTTTTGTTATTGACTTTCTGTTACTACGTACAGTAAAAATTATATTTGTTTTCAATTAATATTCTTAATTGTTACTACTCTTCATTGATATTTTTTGTTATTGCTTTTTTGTTGCTAAGTACAGTAAAAATTATGTTGAAGCTTTCCGTTAATATTCTTAACTGTTGCTATGCGGAAGAGTTTCATTCATCTTTTTGCATTGATCTTCTTTTTCATTTTATTATCCTTTTGCTATTTTAATATTTTTCATTGAAAGCTGAGTTTCAGTTTCACTTACGCTTCGGTTCAGTGAAGATGTTCGAAAGGATCCACGTAGTGGATAAATAAAATAAAAATGCAAAAATAATCTTATATATAAAAATGAGTGTGTGTTTGATTGTATGTTTGTATGTTTGTATGTTTGAAGTTTATAGACGGTTAAACGGCTGAACCGATTTTCTTGAAATTTTCACAGTATCTTCCTGTATGTCTGGAAGGAGTTATAGGCTACTTTTTATGTTGATATTCCAAATGAGCGAGGGGCCATGCCCACGTATACTACACACTACATACTTAATATTTAATTGCATTTGAAATATATTACTCATACGCATAGTTACCCCTAAAGTATGCTATCTATGATTCCTGATGTATAAAACCAAAGAAAATAAAGTATAAAGAATGTGAATTTTGGTATATTTTGGAATATTTTTTGTTGTTTGACTAATTTTTTATTTATTCTTCTGAAACAGTGTTGCCGCGAAAAAAATTTTGTAACCAACATTTGTGAAAAAATCACCAAATAAGAAAAAATATAACCAAAATTAAACTCATAGACTTTTGTTTTATCCTAAATAAAGCATATTTTCATTGTCTAGAACGCTTTCGATTATAAGTACATTCACACACACTTATAGTAAGTTAGCTTTTTAATAACTGTTTTATGCAGTGTATTACAATAAATACATAATGCGACCTGTTTTGGGCAATAAAAAAAATCAATTTTGGGCGGGACGAAGTTCGCTGGGTCAGCAAGTATTCAATAAAATTGAAATAAACGTAGGTTAAGATCATAGTGGTTAAGATTAAATTAAATAAATATTTGAAAATAATATTAAATAAAATTAAAATAAATATAAATTAAAAGCAATAGTGAAAAAGATTCAAATTATGAATAATGTGAAATTAAATAAAAATTAAAATAAATAGAAATTAAGAATTTAGGGGCTAAGAACAAAAATAATGTAAAATCGAAATTAAAGTAAAATTGAATTTTTAAGAATAAATAGAAATTAAATTAATTTGTGTCATTAAAGTTCCACATAGTGGAAAAGATCAAAATAAAATTAAAATAAAATTAGAACTAGGACTTAATTTAATAACATCGGATAAACTAAAATAAAAACTATATGAAAATAATATAAATTAAAATAAAATAAAATAAAGGTTAAGAATAAAAGGAAATAAAATTAATTTGAGTCACTAAAAGTTCCACATAGTGGAAAAGACTAAAATAAAATTAAAATAAGAATTAAAATTAAAATAACATTAAAATTAACTTAAAAACTAAAATTATAAATAACACAAATAAAATAAAAACTGAACTGAAACGAAGCTTGAGGTAAAATAAATAATTTGAAAATCAAAAACCAATTCAACAAAACTTAATATTTTATTATAAATTAATTTATATATGACCAAGATACGCAACCTAATCATTAAGAGGCAACCTAGTATAAAACTAATTTGGGTTTCCAGTCATTGTAATATAACTGGAAATGAATATGCCGACACTGCTGCCAAGCTTTCACTAAAATCACAGTAAATAACTTTAACCCAATAGATATTAACCTATTCAATTAAGAACATACGGTTGGTACAGGAAATTTAGCAATAAAAACAATTCTAGCATAGCTAACTTCTTTGACAAAATCAAGAACACGAACAGAGAGGATCTTACGAAGGTGATAACACTTCGACTAGGTCACACGAGGATTACCCATGGCTGCATTTTAAATCTTCCTATCAACTCACCATGCAATTGCAATATATCCTATCCGACAACCCTTTACGCCTCACAGAGAGCAAACATATTCAAAAATGAAAATCCAGAGCAACTATTGGCTATCCCAACCGATAAGAATATAACATTAATAATAAAATACCTAAAATCAGTAAATCTCTATTACTCTATTTAATTAATTTCGAAACTTGTATATTAATACTTTGTTCTAATTGTAAATTCATTATTATGTATACACATTTTATATTATATTGATTGCTTTATAAGTATATTTATATTACATCTATTTAGCTGAAGGCCCTAGTTGTTATTGCTTCATTATAATTAGCTTATAATTTTAATTGTAATAGCCCATTTACACTACAGCGAAATCTAGTAGATTAGATTTCAAATCTTGCTCAAAATCTAGATCGTTTACATTGGACTTATTTGACAGTAGCAAGATTTCATTTTAATAACAAAAACAGCTGACTGAAATTTAAAAGAAAATAATAAAGGGTCCACCAAATAACTTTTTTTTTTTGAAAATGCTTTTAAAAAAAAACTACTGAAACTCTTAAATTTTTTTGAACAAAAATTCGTTCAACATGGCCCGATTACGATCGCCATTGACTGTAACGGCCAATGGCCCAATTATGCTTCTGGACCAAAATCCGCACCAAACAGTTACTCGTTTTGGGTGCGTCGGCTTTTCAATGTATGCGTGCGGGTTTTCTGTGTCCCAAATGCGACAATTTTGCTTGTTTACATACCCGCCAAGATCAAAATGAGCTTCATCTGAAAAGATGATTTTTTTGCCAAAATCGGCATTTTCTGTAGGCTACTCGTGTAGGCTACTGCATGGCCAGCCGAGGCAGCCATTTGAATGAAATTATTTTCCATTATTAACCGGAAGGATTCTACTTTCAAATAAAAGAAGAAATTTTAGAAAATATTCAGTAGTTTTTTTACAACATTTTCAAAAAAAAAGTTATTTGTCGGACCCTTTACAACATTTAGAAAATGTATTTTTAAATTAAAATGTAATTTTTTTCCTGTGCAGCGTTGTATTTTTAAGTACTATTTGGCAAAACACATAGTTGCATTTCTATTTTTACTAGATTTTGAGTAGATTTTGCCGAAATCTACTAAATAAGTAGATTTTGTTTTGTATGGGAAATCTAGTTAAAATCAACTAGATTTGGCTCGAAATCTCATAAGTACTAGATTTCGCTGTAGTGTAAATGGGGTATTAGTTAATTCTAAATAAATAAATAAATAAAATAATAAATTAAAGAAATCTATCACAAAATTCTTTAAATTAATACTGTAAACGTTTTCAATCACAAACCCAAAAGCAAAGAAACTTATAGACAAAAAAGGCACAATTTGTTGAGATTTTCATGAGATTTACTTTAATCTACCATTAATAGCCATTGATCAATGAATTTCAGTGGATATTTATGTTAGTCTTAAAAAAAAAAAAAAAAAAAAAAAAAAAAAAAAAAAAATTATAACATTGCGTGCTTTTTTTGAATACATATGTGCGTGTTCAATACATACAACTCACATTACATTGTGTAGAAAAGAAGCCAGTGGATTGGACCTACATCTAAAAAATTTTCTTTGTAATGATGCTAAGGACAATTATGATATTGTAGTTGTGATTGTTGCTACTACTACAATTTCCTAGTTGTAAGATTAAGTCGTTTAATAAGAATTATACACATTATATGGTAAATAACTTGTCATTTCTTTTTATCGAACACGTAGAATAATCCAAAATAGTAGTGGAATCAGTCAAATGGTAATTAAGAAGCAATTATTTATTTATTATTATTAATTATTATAATTTACAGTTAGTTGATGCGATCGGTTTTTAAAAAGGTTGCCGTTCAATTCATATTTAAGTTGTTGCAAAATTTTTATTGTTACGGAAGTGGAAACATCGTTTAATATTAACATAATCAACAAAAGCTATACTAGCAAATACAACGAACTTGTTACAAGTAAACCAACAGCATCGGTATGAAAGAAACGGGGATACACTCCCCGAAATATTTATAAGACCAAACGTATTTCTCGAAAAACTTAAAATCTTTTAGACCTATTCGTACCATTTTTGGGTTAAATATAACTAACTATAATATAAATCTTTTTATGTAAAAAAAATATTTTTTTCTTTGTTTAATAAAAGGATAACGCAAAATGAATTTCATTCTCAAACGAAAAAATTATAAGACCAAAATTAAATAATATTCAATTAAAGCTAAAATAACAATGATAAAAAACAACTACTGAGTAATTTTTGTATTTATTAGTAATTAGTGTGTCCACCGTGATTAATAATGACTACCTGAAGTCGACGGGGCATAGAATTTATTAAATTTTCAATGCAATTTTGATCAATGCTACTACATTCCCTTATGATGGCACTTTTTAAAGATTTTACATCCGTATACTGGGTGTTATTTTTGAAAACTTGGTCCGATAGTATTGCCCACAAATTTTTTATCGGATTTAGATCTGGACTACATGCCGGCCAATTCAAAACTGGCATGTTTCTGGACGACAGAAATGATTTTGTTGCTTTTGATTCATGGATTGCGGCGTTATCCTGCTGAAATATCCAATTGTTGCCTAACGAATCATCCCCAAAATTAATTAAAACGTCATCTAATAATTCAATATACTTCTCGCTATTCATTTTAGTTGATATAAAACAAATAGGAGTCCTTCCCGTAGTCGAAATCCCAGCCCAAACCATTACGGTGCCTACACCAAAATTTTGCGACATTTTTTTGTTGAATGGGCTTCAGTTATTTGTTCTGATGAAAAAAAAAAAATTAATTTAGATGGTCCAGACGCTTCCCAAAAATATTGGATGGATTCACGTAAAAAAAATATGTAGCAAAATTTTGGTGTAGGCACCGTAATGGTTTGGGCTGGGGTTTCGACTACGGGAAGGACTCCTATTTGTTTTACATCAACTAAAATGAATAGCGAGAAGTATATTGAATTATTAGATGACGTTTTAATTAATTTTGGGGATAATTCGTTAGGCGACAAATGGATATTTCAGCAGGATAACGCCGCAATCCATAAATCAAAAGCAACAAAATCATTTCTGTCGTCCAGAAACATACCAGTTTTGAATTGGCCGGCATGTAGTCCAGATCTAAATCCGATAAAAAATTTATGGGCAATACTATCGGACCAAGTTTTCAAAAATATTATTTTTTTTACATAAAAAGATTTATATTATAGTTAGTTATATTTAACCCAAAAATGGTACGAATAGGTCTAAAAGATTTTAAGTTTTTCGCGAAATACGTTTGGTCTTATAAATATTTCGGGGAGTGTATACTAGTAAGCGAAAACGTAACAACAAGCAATGTGAACAAAATACACCAACAGCAATGAATTCGCAATAGAATTCTCGAGAAGGCGAAAACTCGAACATTCTACTTCAAGAACCGTCAGCAGACTGATTACGTGAGCATATAAAAAGGCAAGACAAATCAGGCAACTAGCAGTAAAAATTCAGTCAGTCCTGTGTGAAGACGCGCTGCGTGGGAAGAGAATAGTTGTGATTTGAAGATCGACCTGAAAAGATCTGCTTTGTAAGAAAAGAAGAATGGCGAACAAGCAATTATTGTTGTATTCGTCAAGTTGTAAACAGTGGCACACAAATGTAGTGAGAATAATAAAGAGTTTAATTGAAACTAAATACATATTTATTTTATTTTATCAGCCAAAAGCATACAAAAACATACAGCACAAAATAATTGCTCTTTATTAACAAAAATAAGTTTTTCCCATGAAAATAATTTCTCGAAATGAATTTTGGCAATTAAATCAATGATTTGCTACCATTGTTCGGTTATTTTGTAGTCGCCGTAGTCCTGTAGGTAGTGTGTTCGCTTATTAGACGTAAAGCTCGGGTTCGAGCTCCAGGCCAGACATCAAAAACGAAATATGAAAAAAAATATTTCTTCGTCAGATTTCTGACAAAAACTCTGAGAGTAAATAAAATTGCCACATATCTGGCATATTTGGCTTTAAAAAAAGTAAAAACCCCACACGTTACATTCTCTATAATTGCGATTTTTATGTTATTAATTAATGAAATACCACTCATTCTTCCCTTCTTTACTTTCACAAAAGAATAGCAATTCTACTCCGATTCTTCTTAAAAAGTAACAGAAAGAACGTTAAGGTTTGAAATAAAAATTGTTTGTGTCAGAAAATAGATTTACATCTCGTTTGTATTTTTTAAGTACATATAAAATTAATTGTTCATTCATTTGGAAATGTCCTACATACATATATAGCCTTGAGGGAGGTATGAATTTATACTTGAACATCTGAATCATCTGAATAAATAAAAACAGCGCACTTGGTGTAAAAGCAGATATCAATAGTAGTTTCAATTGTTTAAATATACGTTATAAAAAAATAATTGAAAGCCTGTTCTTTTGCATTTGAAAATTAAAAAATCGAAGAAATTAAAAGAAAATTGTTTTGATATCTTCTAGAAAATAGTAATATCCTTCTACATCATGTACATCTTGGGACATGTCGGAATCTTGTTTTATTTTGAAATCATAAATTTATATCATGTCATGTCCCTAACGATTTTAAAATCAGTGCAAATTCTTAGAAAACATAACAATAACACCATTGTACGAACAAAACATTTTCTTTAACAGTCACACCAGGGATTACTTAAGAAAACTCATATGATACACCAGCATACATATGGTAAGTACGTACTATGTCTACTATGTAAACAATTAAATACATATGAAACAAAAAAGTCGTAAGTTAGATTAAATTAAAGATTTGATGGGTTGTTATGCATCATTTTAAAGTAAATCTTTCTGAAATTTATTTATTTGAAAGTCGCAGTAGTTTAGTAGGAGGTGTATTGCCCAATTAGACGTGAGGCCACAGTTCAAATCCTAAGTTAAACATCTTAAACAAAACGAAATACGAAAAATATTTCTTCGGCGACTTCATCTCAGCAGAATTCTGGCAAAAACTCTGAGAATAAATAAAATTGTATGAATAGCTTCTCAATGAATCTGTCGCTTGGAGTCGACTTTAAACTGTAGGTCTCGCCACTGAGATAAAAAATTAACAGACATAACAACAAGTGGTGTGAGAAGCTAGGGTTATAATTACCAATGAAGTATGTATCAGAGATCAGCAATAAGTATTCAAAAAGATGAGTAGATTCGAATCATACTCAAAATTTTTGATACATATGTATACGCACTCATACTTATTTTAATATCATACAGATACTACTCATATTCAAAGTTTAAAGTACTCATCGTACTTATACTTAACAATACGCATGATGTTGTTGATTCCGACTCTCCTTTACTCAACCTTTACAAGAATCATAAAATAAGTATGATTCGCGTTCGAACACTAAAACATTTAGTAGAAGGTTGTTCGTTTGTTTTACTTGCTGCCGTTGTCTGTTTTCTTTGTTCTTTTTTTGAATATGCAACAACTACTAAGGCTGTAAATTGTAAATTTATGAGTATTATAAATATTTTTCTAAATTTATGAATCTGAATGAGAAGGCGTATGAATCAAACATATTTCGAATGTTATGAGTTTGTTGTCAACGTTGTACTCATACTCATTGCAACCTGTGCTTCTAAAACAATGTTGCAGTGAGTTCGATTGAATCAGAATAGTTGAATTCCAATACTGATGACTTACTCATACTCAAAATTTGATGAGTACTTATGAGTAGGGAAAAACAATTCGTTGCTGATCTCTTGTCAGTACTATCACGTCATCTCCATAGGCAATGGTTATGCGGTTCCATATTTGATTTCCTTGTAGTGTCTCCCGAACCGCCACTTTAAAAACCTTTGAGTACCCAAACTAGATATATTGTAGAAACTTATTATATATTAATTTTTGTTAATTAGTTAATATTACAAGTTGTATATTATAATTATCTCACCATAAGCTGTTGGAAACAGAAATATTTTTTTTAGAATTTAAAGCTTGAATTAAGTTTAATAATTAATGAAAGTCATACTTGCTATACATATATACTTGATTCATTAAGAAAGTTTAATCCCACTTACCGTTAACATTTTATGAACATTCTTGTGTTTTCAAAACCGAACGAGACAAGACAAAACGACAACTTTTAAATACATACTTTAAAAACAATTCACAAATTGCAGTACGTGCATCATAGCCAAACATTTTAATAGAAATGCTGAGAGATATTTTTATTTAATAAAATTACAAAAATTTTATTTTTGGAATATTTTAAAATGAAATCTTTAAAAATCTTTTTTAAAGATTTTAGATAAACTGAGGGAATAGCATTTAATACTATGTTCAGATATGCACTTTTATTGAGTACGATATTTTAACTATTATTCAATATTCATTTTACAGCTGGTAAACAAAACAGTTGGTTGTTTCAACAACATTTTTTTAATTTTTTGGTTTGTGCGCACTGAATACACCTATAACAATACTGCATTTTAAATTTTACTTAATATTATAACAATTTGCGTATTTATTGTGTAATAATTAATTGAAACTTTATATGAAAAATTGAGCGCAATAATGGCGTTTATTGCGATTTGCGCAATAAAGTTGCTTATCAGACCACCGTATAAAGATGCACTTTCAGATCTGTGTTGCACAATATTAATCAACAGAAAAGTTGTTGCGTACCATTATGACAACGCCAGACTACACACATATTTGATGATCCAGCAGATAGATATATATCGGTTCGTGACCGTTGAGATTTTCATTTCCTAGGGTCTATTCAGAAGCCACTTAATAATGTTCTATAAATTCCAAATCAATCATATGAAACAAATAAACAAATCACAAACGATGTAGTTCTGCAAAGCGTTGCCAGCATTTAATACAAACATTTTTTTTTTCTACAGAAGTAACAAAATGTTATAAGAAAACACAGGAATCCGGTCGTTCTATTACTCCTCTGTTCGTGTTTCTTTGCTACCTTTGCACGGCACTAATAAAATATACACTTTTTATTTAAAAATATAAATATTTCATGTTATTATTATTGAATTTATTAAAAAATTTAAATTTTATTAAAAGTTTAATAAAAATTTTTTGGATCCCAAAAAGCTTTGAAAAAAGGGAAAACTTGGCAACGCTGGTTCTGCCTTTTTTCTTATACTTTTTGCTGGTCATATGTTTTTCTTTTTTCTTCTGGCCTCTGCTTACACAATTCAAGTTTTTCTTCAATCTACATTTACATACATACATATTTATACATTAGAAAAACGCTGCAGACGGCGTGGGCTTCACATTTTCTGCACACTCCCATATTTTTTTCCGCATAATAACATTTGCATGCCATGAAGAAAATGTTCTTTTTTACAGCCAAACGTAGTAATTGTTTTTGATTGCAGAGACAAACAGAAACCAAATAAGGAAAATAAATATGTGATCTAAATATGAGCATATATAAAATGCTTGTTCTGAAAAATATCAATCAATAAATATGTTTGTATACCCACATAAATAAAGTCCGTACTATACAGCTGACTGCTGTTAATTCTTCCTGCCAACATAAAAAGTGAAAGAAAATCAAATCAGCGACAATGGAAATGGTGTTTTGTTCTTACATCGTTTAACATTAAAATTATAAACAAAAGCTACAAAAACAATGAACTTGTTTACATGAGAAACAAGTAAGCAAAAATATAACAACAAAACACCAGCATAAAAAGTATAAACAAAAATGCAACTGCAAACACTGCAAAAATAAATGTAAACAAAAATACAGAAACAACAATAATGAAGAAACGATGTTTACATTTATAGAGATCTCTAGAAGGCGAAGCCACGAACATTAGACTTCACTATCATTCATCAGACAGTTTACGTTGCCATATAAAAGGCAAGGCAAAGCAGGCAACGGAATCAGTAAAAATTCAGTCAGTCTGGTGTGAAGACACACGGTGTTTGAAGAGAATAATAGAATGATGTGATATTCCACACATAATGAAACCAGTTTTAAAAACGTTTAAACGTTCGTTGATTGCAAAGAAAATAAAAATAAATTGATCTTTAGCTTCAATTAAAATTTTTATTGTTCGCACTAATTTTGTGTGCCACTGTTTACAACTAGACGTATACAACAATAATTACTTGTTCGCTATTCTTCTTTGTTTACAGCGCAGATCTTTAAAATGGCAATCTTCAAATCATGACTGCACACGCAACGCGTCTTCGCACAAGACTGACAGTGAATTCTTACTACTGGTTGCCTGCTTTGTATTGCCTTTTTATATGCTCAAGTAAACAGCCTGATGAAGGTTCTTGTAGTCGAAAGTTCGTGGTTTCGCCTTTGTGTATTTTGTTCACATTAGTGTTTGTTGCGTTCTCGCTTACTAGTCTATCCCCTTTCTTTCATACTGATGCTGTTGGCTTACTTGTGAACAAGTTCATTGTATTTATTAGTGTAGCTTTTGTTTATCATTTTCATGTTAAACGATGTTACACCGTTTCCATTTTTGCAACAATATTTTATGAACGTTAGAAGTGCTTAATAAAAGGTTCCATGTATTTTTATACAGTGCAGTAGTGGTTTGGTACATTCTTAAATGAATATTGCCACGGTAGTGAGAAATAAGGGTTGAGGAACAACTTCATTATTTATCTGAGCAGGTGTGCAAGTTTCCAGTCATGACGTGAATTTTAAGTGGACACATTTTTGTTTATTCATTTTATTTCTCTGAGGCATTAACCAACTGCAAAGGTGTAACTGTGACAATGACCGCTCAGTAGCACGTCCCATATACATATGTATTAAATACAAAAGGAGTCCGAATAAACCACTTTGGGTTTTATCCAGTGTTGCCATATAAATTTCAACGAAAACCTTCAAATTGAGTAAAAAAATCTTTTTTTCAGAAAAAAAATCTTCACTTTACAAAAACTACAATTTATCAAATTAAATACATGTTTATTATGATTAAAACATAACATAAAAATGTATACAAGACATTAATTTTTAAATAACGTTTAGAAAAGGAACAAAAAATAACGTAAATAATATATTTTTCATAAAATTATAGGTTCATAAAATATATTACAAAAAAGTACAATTTATGTATTTGTTACAGTTACTTTGTACATTTCTTTATTAAACTTTGTATTAGATTTGTACAATTGCGATAATTTTTTTTTTTTTTTTTGGGATAGTCTTTTGTTCTTAAAATGCCACATAATATAGATATTTCTAGTTTATTTCTAATTTTATTTTTATTAATATTAATTTGAGAAAAAATTCGTTCAACATTAGCTGTTGCAATAGGAATAGATAATACGGCATAAATACACTTTTTTAGGTGAGGGAAAACTTCAGATCCATCGCAATGTTTTGTTTTCAAAATGATTTCCCAAAATATTTCAATGTTTTTTTCTTCTGTTAGATTGTGTTCTTTAAAATTAAAGTGACACAATTCTTGCCATTCATCATCTGTTTTTTGAGCATTTTCAGAAGTTATAATATTCGGGAAAAACGAATTAATTGAGAAATAGTTTTGACTTCACCTTTAATAACATTATCAGGAGCTAAAATCTCAACATATTTTGGGAAATCATTCTCAAAATCAATTTTTTTAACACGCTGTTGCATAACTCAATATAAAATTGGTAGTTATTCGTAGTTGTTAGAGCTATGGATACTTGGGTTCCCAAATAAATATCCATAGGATCTTTAATATACAAAGAGTTGTTTAAGTCAATTTTGTTAAAGTTTTCAATAGAAATAAATTCGTTTTTAACGAAGTATGCAAATATTTTACGATATTATCGTAAAATGTCAGTGTACAGTAGATGTATTTGAGGACTTTGGCTCTGAAATAGTCTATTCAATTTATTGATGTCACTTAAATATATAGCTTAAATTCGCTCTTTTGTAAATTACTTAAAATGCTTTCCACTGAATCGAACTTTACCAAGTCTTCATGCAAAAAGTATAATTCTAAGACGTCTATTCGACTCAATAGTTGATTAAAAAATGATAAATCTTCAAATTTATAAAAATCTTATTTTTTATGTAGAAATCTTTTAATCTTCACATCACCTCAAAAAACTTCAAAAAGAAGATAAATCTTCATATATGGCAACACTGCGTGTCAGATAAAACTTTGTTGCTTTGCGTGACGTTTATAACTTTGAGAGAAAAGCGTAAAGCAAAAGGTGCATGACACAACCAAAACTTTGACAACACTCGCGTTGTTTGTTTATCTTTTAAAAGTGGTTGGCGCGTAAGTTTTTTTTACCAAGTAAAATTATGAAAATTATATTAAATACTTCTTCTAAAACATAAAATTCACTTCCCTTTTTTTTTTTAATATAATAAAAATAAAACAAAAACAAAAAACTTTAAATTTAAAGAAAAATATTAAAAAAACAAAATTTGAGCGCAAATTTGCCAAAAATATTTACTGAATAATCAACAGCTGATTGTCAAAGCGAGCAAAAAGATGAGAGATGCCCAACTTTTCGCTTTGCGTTGCGTTAAAAGCAATTTATGTGACAAGTGCCATATAAACATGTACATTTATCTTAAATGTCAAAGCGTATATGCAACGCAACGCGAAGCAAAAGTTGTATCTGACACGGCCTTAAGTGGCATTAGCCGTACTGCCATCGACAAATTTGGCACTGGCAGTTCAATGTATGGCAGTGCAACATCTTTATATATTTATAGTCTTTGCTTAAATTCTTTCGGAACTTATGCAATATACTCAACAAACGCAAAGCAGCGAGCGCAACAATTTTGCAATTGCAACATATGGTAAGGTGTATGAGTAGTAATTATAATAAAGACAGCGGCAGCGAAGCATAAGCAAAACAAAGAAAAAAAATAGCAGTTCTTCCAAAGTTGACACTAAAACTTTTTCGTGTTATAATTTATATATGACGTTTTTAAAACCTCTATTTCATGCATGTTATTGCAATGACAACAGTCATCTGGTTTGAGTTACTGACTAGGCAGAAGTTTATACACATGAAGGTGGAGATCTTTTTAAAAATTCGTGGAGCAATACTTTGTGAACTTTAGAACGATTGCAAATTGAAGTTTTCGAATATTCGTGGCACTCTTTTTTCCAAATTCAATTTTTACTAGATACCGTTTGGTATCGGATATTTCCATAACCGACCCAATTTTTTCAACAGTTTGAATCATTGAATTTCCAAATTAAAAAATTGGACAACACTCTCATTCGCAACGAATTTGTGAACTTTCCGTTCTAACTGAATCAGTCAAAGATTTGTAGATATACTAATACGGTGTTCAGATATGCACCTTTATTGCGTAAATCGCAATAAACGCCATTATTGAGCTCAATATTTCATATAAAGTTTCAATTAATTATTGCGCAATAAATACGCAAATTGTTATAATATTGAGTAAAACTTAAAATGCAGCACTGTCATAAGTATGTTCAGTGCGAATCCGAACAGTCCTGTAGATATTTGACAACTCAAATGTCAACTCAAATGTCATCAATGTCAAAAAAAACAACAAACAAAATAAAAATAAAAACAATGTAATTGAAACAACCACCTGCTGTCAAATGAATATTGAATAACCAGTTGAACTGAGTACATTGTTATATCTGAACACTTAAAATATTGTACTCAACAAACTGAATATGGACTCAATAAACGTGCATATCTGAACATAGTATAAGACGCTGTATCAGGTTTTGCAATTGACTAGCATCTTACAGAAAGGAAATAGTTCTTACGCTTAACCAAATAAATCCAAGCCAGAGAAGGAACCTTACAAATCATGTTAGTGTTGCGTATTATATTCTTCTTACACATTCTGTTCCCTTTGTGACAAAAAACTATGCATTTAAAAGTGCTGGAGAGGACTTCGAAATAAAAGCAAAAATACATAAAGAAGTGATAGGAGGAAATCTAAAACAAAAAAGAAAAAATATTTGATTACCAATAACTTGCTTTTAAATTTAAAATTCGTTCTTCACACAGTCTAAGTTTTACAAACAAATGCAAATGTAGGTTCAAAACAAAGCAACAATATTTGTTGATAGGAAATTATAGTGGGTTTCTGTTCTGTTTCTTTGTACAAAAGAGGATAAATTTGCTTTCTGCTTACAGTCATATGGTAGAAAATAATATTCGGGCTGTCGGACTGTTTCATGAGAGATGTAGTACACAGAACCATTAAAATATCCTAAGTCGTTTTGTTTTATTTATTCATGCTTGTTTTATCCAATACTGAATTTTAGTAAAATACTAATCGATTACTCATAAGTAAATATTCATACCATAAATATAATTTTGTTTATTTCCTCTATCTCTCTCTCTCTCTCTCTTTAAATTTCACAATTTTTCTACTTTCCTAAAATAAAAATTTAATAAAAAATGAATATGAAGCCAATACTAGTTATAAATCGTCAAAACGACATTGACAGTGCAAAAGGATATTCAAAAGTCGAAATACTATATACAATTACCATATAATATGCACAGAATAATGGAGAGAGAAGTGTGAAATATGAAAAAAAAAATATTTCTTCGGCTTCTTCTTCTCAGCATATTTCTGGCAAAAACTCTGAGAGTAAATAAAATTGCCATGAAAAGTTTCTCAAAAATTTGTCGTTCGGAGTCGACGTAAAACTGAATGTCCCGCTACTCATGTATAAAATTAAGGCACATAACATGAGTGGTTTGAGAAGCCAGGCCGTAATCCTGACTGAAGGGTTGTAATTATGTACGTATGTATCCCTTTATGTCAAGCACTTCATCTAGTCCATTAGGAATTGAATACATCAGTATTCCTTAGCGTTCTTTTGAAGTAGTATCAGAAGTTTCTGTGCCCCTACGGCCTAGTTGGTAATGTGCTAAGCTTTAAGTGCCGCGGCCATGTATTCAATTTCCACCACAGACTCTAAGTGTTTGTGATTGTCTAATTGTTTGACTGACATTGTATGCGACTACTCAAAATAGAAAAAAGAAAGTAAAAATTATTGCTGAAAAGCAATTCTCGAAAAAAAAATTACAAGAAATAGTCTCACACTACCCTCTCTTTATTTTATTCTATAAATTAACTTCTCTATATTCCGACATAATGCACCCCATGAATGATGTGATGTTCTAAAAGAGCCTGTGGGGATTTTGATAGGTAAATCACTTCTTTTCACTAGCGGCAGTTTAATTGGGCTGGTTTACTTGTTGGAATTCATAATTCTTATGAACTTTATGTGAATTTGTTCTTTAGAATATTTAAATACTCTCTCCTTTTCATTATTCCGTCAATAAATTTCAAACTACCCGCAGCTAGCCTCAACTCACATCTTGATTATCCCTAGACCAGGGATTACCAAAAATTTTTTGGTTATGTATTAGTGAGTACGAGAGCGAAAATAAGATGAGAGTTTACAGTCATAGAAAAGTGTTAGTAATATACGCTATTTTGATTTTAATTTCATCAACATACATAATGTTATACATCTTTGACTTAATAATTAAAACTTAAAATATCTATAATCTTTTTAGATATTTGTTGGGATCTAATTTTGGTCCATAAATTTGCTCTCCTACCATTAACCAACCATTACCCAAATTTTTCCTAAATATTGCATTATGTCTATAAAAAATATTTCTCTATAAATAACATCTAAATTATTTGCTTGACCATTAAAACAATCAAAGTGTATTTTAAGAACATATAAGACATTGGATTTTATTAAAAGCATTTTTTAACATAAAATATTTTTTGAGTGTAACCCTCAAAAAAATGTTATAGCATCCGCTAACATGTGCACTCGCCGCAGTCTGATCGACGACTAAATAAAAGAGCATAAGCAATGTGTGTGAATTCGTTCTGCACAACTGTGCTATGAAATGGTAATCACTACCCTAGACACTATATTTAATTCTTTTTTGGTTTGTCTCAAATAAAAAAATTATTTTTGTTTGTGCAATATTTTGTTCCAGCCATTTTAATTAGATTGCTTTCAAATTATTTTATGTACTTATGTATCAGCCCTGTACAATATTTAATTATATTTACCACAACTGTTAATAATTTTGTTTAAAACTTAATTAGATTAAAATGCTGATAAAACAAATATTTTTTTTTTAAATAACGATAGTTTTTAATTTTTTTTTTCGTGTTTAAGCAGTTTATTTTGTCGATTCTTTTTTTGCCTCAGTTTATTGCTTTATTCATAGCAATTATTTAATCGAGCTAATTTGTTTACCATTACGTTTAAACAAATATTTTTACATACGAATTTGTAAATATTTTTATTTTAAGAAATAATGTTGAAACAATACATCTAATATGTTCTAAACGATACTTATACATTTTTCATCATTTTTTTTCAATTTTAAAATATTTTACCTAAATAAGCGTGATACTTAAATTTTATTATTTTCAAAGAACTTTATTATTTTAAGCTAATTAAGAATTATATTTTTGCTGTGTTTTATTTGAAGTTTCTCTATTTCAGAGATAATGAGAAAATTAAATACCAAATAAATATACACTAATACCTCGATTTACGTCTTGATTGGTTCCAAAAATAAATGTAATGTAAATTGAATTTAAAATTACTCATACAGACTACACAATAGAGTTTTTAAAGAGCTAAAAAAGTTATAAATATTCGAACTTAAAAAATAAAAAATGAAACTACAATAATGCATTAAAATTTAAGTTTATGAGTTAAAATCAGTGTTAGATGAAGTTTTCATAATATTAGAAATGGTGGTGATGTGGTTTAGTGATCAAAACAGCTTTCCCACAAGTCTAGAAATCCAGAAATTAAGCTACTCTGATTCATTCGTACTCCCTACTACATTGATTTATAAGTACAAGTTGCAATGAGTAGGAGTACAACGTTGACATCAAACTCATGACATTCGAAATATGTTTGATTCATACGCCTACTCATTAAGATTAATAAATTTAGTAAAATACTTATAATACTCATAAATGATTCGAGTGATTCGAATCATTCATCAAATTTTACTGTCTTAGTTGTTGTTGCATTTACAAAAAAAGAAGGAAGAAAAAGACAAGGACATCAAGCAAAGCAAACACACAAACTTCTAGTGAGTATTGTAATGTTCGTAAGCAAATCGTACTTATTTTGTGATTCTTGTAAATGCTGAGTAAAGGAGAGTCGAAATCAACAACATCATGCTTATTGTTAAGTATAAGTACAATGAGTACTTCAAACTTTGAATATGAGTAGTATGAGTATGATATTAAAATAAGTATGAATGCGTAAAAGTATCAGAAATTATGCGTATGATTCGAATCTACCCATCTTTTTGAATACTCACTGCTGATCTCTGACCAGAACATAAAGTTTTTATTGTCGCAAATACCTCCTCTTAACATAATTTTTCCGAATTTGTGTAATAACGTCGTTATTTTTTATTACTTCGATTAGGTTATTCATACTCTGTTGCGGAGAGAGCAATAGCGTCATTATACATGGGTTAAATAGGCTTAATCTTAAAATTGATGCAGCAAATTCTAATTTTCAAAATGTATGGACCAGCTGCTAACCTCTTCTCTTTTGCAATAAACGTCCTTCCTGGCATTGGTTTCCAGAATAATTCAGTCTAGTCAACACTAAAAAATAGCGGAAGGATACCCTCACAAATTATTTGATTTAAGTTTTTCAATTCTGCTTGTCTACACTATCAGATTCTTTCTTAGCTAATATGTTAGGTTATGTTACCGGGTAGGATAGCTTACCGTTGACAGGCAAGTTTACGCGGTGGCATGTATAAGTCCAATGTGTTACCCAGTCTAAGTTAAGTCATGATCTTTTAGTGGTGGATTGGAACCATCCATAGCTTTGGATAAAAGCGGCCAATTCCCTTAAAGACAAGTCCGCAAAGTTCCTAGATATTGCAGGCAGTGGTTTTCCTGATGTCCCTTACTACACCCAGTTTTAAAATTCGGTAACCAGATATGTTGAACTACCAGCGGTTTGTTGAATTTCATGTTTCTTTTTTCAATTTGAAAAAGTGTTATTTTAGAATCGCAGATATCGTCTTTTCCTCCAACCCCTTCGTGACATTTTGTTCGCTTTTTCATTTTCTTCTATGCCGCCGTGGTCCGGAACATAGTAGGCGGGTGTAGGTTCTACGTACGGACATGGAATCCCAGCACTTTGTTTAATTCTTGACTGCCCACTCATACGATCACATTCAAAGGAGGTAGGTACCATGGTTTCAATCATAAGTGCAACTTGTTCAATTGCAAAACTCTCCCCATAAAATACGTTGGCCTGGTCAGGTAATCTGTTCTGACCCGATAAAAATTGGCTAAACATATAAGACGACGTAAATCAAATGTAAATCGAAGTTAGAAGGAACAAAAAGCTTAAGAACGTAAACGTAGCTGTTAACTAAAAGTTAACTTATTTTGGCTAGCTATAAACTTGCTACTTTTAATTAGCTTAAAGCTGTTTTTTTTTTTTAATTGACTATAAGCTAGATAAATGTCAGTGAATGAAATTTCAGTTGTTTACACGTTGGCTTTAAACTCACTATTTGTAACTTGCTACAAAACTTTGCTATTACGAGGGTTGCCTTTTATATTTCGGAATTTGGCAACCCTAGTGTTGCAATCTACCAACTGACAGCTCTATCGTAAATCTTGACATTTTTGAGGTTATACGTACTCAGAACGTTTTGGCGTAAGAGCGCTATTTGTGTTATTTACAGTAACTTAAAATATTCATCTCGCCCAAAAAATGGAATTAAATCGTGAACATTTTCGTGCGATTATTTTTTACAACTTTCGACGTGGATTAACTCAACAACAGTGCATCGATGAACTTAATTTGATTTTTGGCGATGAAGCTCCATCAAGGACCAGTGTTTATTGTATTCAACCGAGGTCGTAGTTCACTCCAAGACGAATTTCGTGAAGGTCGTCCAAAATCAGTTGTTGTTCCGGAAACCATTGATGCTGTGCGCCAACTGATATTGCAAGATCTTCATGTGACCTATCGTGAGATTGAGACAAACATAGGCATTAGTGGGACCAGGATACATTCAATATTGCATGAACATTTGACTGTCAAAAAAATTTGTTCGCGTTGGATCCCACACAATTTGTCAATCGCTCAAAAAAAGGCTTCGACAATTGGTTCTAACGCATGCAAAATTGTATAGATCTTAATGGGGAATATTTTGAAAAACCATAAAGCGATTTTCGATGATTAATATTTGTTTTTGTTCTCTAATCCCGAAATATAGAAGGCAACCCTCGTATTGACTAACTTCATATTGACAGTATACATAATACTTAATTCTATGTAAAAAATGTTCGTCATACGCACCCATACCCATACTACCAGTAGTGCAATTATCAATCTGAAAAGTATGCAAAAAAATATGAGTTTATTTTTGTCGTATAACGAATTAATGGAATCTAATATCACTCATACGTATACTTGGTAATTCAATATGGTATACATGAGGCGTTCAGTAGGCTGTCCCGTCCTTGATTGACAAAAATAGTTTTTTCAGCTACACTTTCGCAAGAGGTATCAAAATTTGCGTAATTTTACACAGATTACGGTAAAGGGAATAAAAATCGAATTACATGCCATCTTCAGGGCTCTACTTTCGAAAACGTTTTTACATTCCTAAACCCTATGTTTAAAATAAAAAATTAAAAAACGAGATACAAATTTATTTTATTAATATATTTTATACTTGCAATTAATGTACAAGAAAATAAAATTTATAATAAATGACCAAAACTTAAAATTTAAAAAAAAAAATTTTTTAACAAAATTTAGCAATTTTTTCCGGAATTTTTTTTTTTTTTATAAAAAATTCGTTATAAATGGTGTACGTTATAAACGAACTCCACTGTGTCTAGCAAATTCGTAGTCGCCAGTAAAGTGTTTTTTTATACATAGTCGTGGCATATTTAGTTTAGGTGTCGAAATGCCATGTGTACTATTTTCGGTTCACGCTAAGCCTCATTTCTACGCCAAGCTGAATTTTTGAACTTAAAATGTTTATATCCAAAATCTAATAATTGGTAAGAATGTTTTATGTGACGTAATGATGTTTAAAGTAATTTTTGAGTCGTGTACTCATAACGGTACATATAGCGTAGTAATTAGTTATCAGAGCACTTTTGAACTTTTACTGAATACAGCAGTTGTAAATGCATCGATTTTGTATAATACAAAAAACCAACAGTTCAATTTCACTTTTGCGATATAGAAAGCTACTTGTTTCATATATAAGTATTTTCTGAAGAAGATAACCATGTACCACCTTCTAGAAAAGGCCATAAATTACAAAAAGGTAATGGAACCACTGCAAATCACGCAATGCAGACTATTATTGTGTTATCGAACTTAAGTAAAATATATGTTCTCTTTTTTTACATCACTCTTATATCAATTATTTTATGTGAACTAAATTTAATTTTTTATTGTTATTTTATGCATTTTGCTGTCTTAGTATTAATAAATTTTAAAATAGACAGTTTCTCAGAAACAAAAGAAAAACATGTATTTAAAGAAATTTATAAAAATAGTTATCGTGTACCGAAAATGGTGCACGTGGCCCAGAAATGGCACCTTCTCATAAACAGCTTGGCAGGGAATGCGTTAAATAGGAAGTTGAAACAAACTTAGCTTGTGTCCGTTCTCCACTGGACGATATGTATAAATTAGACTTCACAACCTAGCCATTTACAACCAAGCTCTTTACACCACTTATGTTGTGTGTGTTAACTTTAAAAATGAGTGGCGGGACCTACAGTTTAAAATCAAATCCGAAAGACAAGATTTTTGAAAAACTTTTATGTTAATATGTTATATTCAACTTAATTCATTTAGGACCATTATTACAAATTTCTGTTAAACTTGGGTTTAGTTAAAGGTACCTTTAGCTAAAGGGAACTGAAAAGTTACCTGTACCTGTGGCAACGACAAGGTTCGATATTTTATTTTATATGCTCATTTTGTTTGAATTTATAGTTGTCATATTGAAAATAATATGACAAGTATGGCAAGTTCAATTATAAACGTAACTTTAAAAGTTACCGGCAGGATGATCCTCCCTTTAGCTTAACGCTCACTTCTATCTTATTGGGTACTCATAATAATGAAAAACAATTTATCTGTCCGTTAAAACCCTCCCTTTAGTTAAAGGCAAGTTGTAATAATGGCCCTTAGTTGCTCTGGTGTATTTAAATTTTTATCGTATAGTTTTATTAGTTAGGGTTACTACTCTCCTTTGTCTTCGGAGAATTATAAGAAAGCGGTTTTTCTTTATACTATTTGTGCACTATTATTTGGTTTTTACCTTCTTATAAAATTTTTAAGCAAACGACATAGAAATTGCTGTTTCCGAAATACTTACAATTACATTTTTATTATTATATATAGCTTTTGTTGATTTGAAAAAAGTCAATACAAAGATAAATGAAATAAAAATTAAAAAATATATGACAGCAACAGAAGAAATAAATTTGTTTTTCTCTTTTTCTTTTTGCTACTTTAACAGTCGTTGTGCAATTGTGTAAAATAAGTAATACGATTTTGAAAAGATTTTTCAGCAATTAATTTATTTATTAAATATTCAATTAAAAATTTGGAATAACAATAAGTTTTCAACTACCATAAAAACTATAACAAACTTGAAATTATTTAAATACGTTCAGCACCAGGAATAAGTTATATTTTCGTTTATGATTGTGTTAGTAATTGTAAAAATATATTTCATATGAAGCTGACAGCTGCATGTAATTCTCCTTTTTCAGCTGATGTGACCGACAATGTTCAAAATGGAGGATTTGGATAAACTACAATACTCACTAAAAGGTTGTGTGTTTGCTTTGCTTGCTGCCTTTGTCTATTTCTTTCTTTTTTTTGTAAATGCAACAACAACTAAGACTGAAAGTTTTGATGAATAATTCGAATCACTCGAATTATTTATGAGTATTATAAGTATTTTTCTAAAGTTATGAATCTGAATGAGTAGGCTTATGAATCAAACATATTTTGAATGGTAATGAGTTTGATGTCAACGTTATACTCATACTCATTGTACTCGTACTTATAAATAAACGTCGTAGTGAGTACGAATGAATCAGAATAGTTAAATTTCAATATTGTTGACTTACTTATATTCAAAACCTCATGAGTGCTTATGAGTAGCGAAAAAACTATTAATTGCTGACCTCTGGTGTAAACTTCCCTATAATGTAATGTACTAATGTACTAACCCAAGCAGTGAAAAGTTGGTTTCACAAGTCATATGATTTAATAATGTTTTGTTTTCTCAGTCTTTATTCTCTCAGTATTTATTTAGTATAAGTTATCATAATTTAAAGCAGTGTTGCGCATAAACACATCTTGCAAATTCGTAAAAAATATCGTAATCATGAGTATACGTATGGAAATTTGTTTGCTTTTATTTGAAAAATATGAATGGAAATAATCGTGTCATAACTTTGCTACAATTTATTTTATTACGAAATCATCAGCAATTTATGAAAATTGTTTTAAACCATTTTTTTCTTTTCAATACAAACAAAAAATAGACGCTTACGTACATAACAATCAATAAAATTACCACACAATGTGTTTGCATACTTATGTTAAAACAGAATTTTCATTTATGTAAAAAAGAAACTGCAATACACCACATAAAAGTTAGGGCTGAACATTTCCAACAACATAAAACTTGACTGCTTTCTATTTTTAATTAAAATAAACAACATTTACAGAAACTTCATGGTTTTTAGTTTTTTTTATTAGACTGATTACGCACTAGGGTGATCGATTATTCGACATATTTCAAAAACCGGTTTTCGAATAGTTCGAATAGTTGAAATTTTAAAAAAACCGGTTGGAAATTTGAAAATTCAAAAAAACCGGTTAACCGGTTTTTTTGTTCAACAATTGTAAAACTTCCAAAAATTTGTTTTCAATTTATTTTATTAAAAACAATAACAATAAATACATTTTTATTGAAATTCATTCAGAAAAGATACTTTAAAAGTAACAGTTTATGTAAAAAAATACTTAAACAATAACAGTTAAAGTAATTTTTTTGTTTTTAATCTGTTTTACTTATTAAAAACTTTAATTTAATTAATTTAATTAATACTATAAAATATTTACATTTTTAACTTAAATTCATTTAATTTATAGCTGTTTTTACTTTTCATTTAATAAAACAAAGTTAACAATTATTAAACAAACAATTAACAATTATTAAACAAAAAAAAAATATATAATATTTTTATAAAATATAACAAATTATTAATAACTAAATATAAAATTTCATTTAATTGGTATTTATTTCAAATTGTTATAAAAAAACACTAAGAAAAGTTAATAAAAATGAGATCCATGTTTTCAAAGAGATATCTACACCATTAGTTTTAGTTTAGAATATAATAATTATGAATTTCCATTTTTAGTTCAGAAATTTTTAAATGAATTTGAGAGCTTTCTAACTGTATTTCAGAAATTTCAATTTGACATTACCATTTTTTTTAAATGTTTCGAAAATTCTAAAATATAATTAGAAATTTATAAAATGCTTTTAAAAATTTCAATTGGAAATTCTTAATAAATATAGATGGAATTTATGTGCTTTGTTTAAAATGATCTCTTAAAAATAAAATACAATTCAGATGCTTGGGAGAGTATCTATTCTTTTCCTTTGTTTTTATAAAATTGCACATCGAAAAAGCTCTCTCACTTAATGTACTAGTTAGACATATGGTTAACAAAGTTTTGTATAATTTTGCAAGTTTGTCAGTCCTTTTCTGACACTTATCTAAATAAATAAAGTCATTTACAATATCTTTGTCTATTACAGTTTTTGTCGTTTTTGGGGTTTTGAATATTTTCTATTGTGTTATTTAATTCTTCTAAATTGTTGGCGGAACTGTAAATAATATACGTCATCATTAACAAAAAAATTTTAGAATTTTTGTATTAAATGTTAGAAAATAGTAAACTCAAAAAACCGGTTTTTATAATCAAAAAAACCGGTCTATTCGATATTCGAAAAATCAACATTTGGAAAAAACCGACAGCTGTAAAGTCAGAAAAACCGGGGTTTCCACCGGTTTTAAAACAGAGTTGATCACCCTATTACCCACAAGAGGAAAGATAATGTACTTTTGCAAACGGCGCTTAATACATTAACATTTCTATTCGAAATTATCTGATAGTTGCAGCTCCTCCAGCAATGATGTTATTTAGCAGTGATGTTCGATTATAATGCCCATTCACTAGAGCCTTACTTAGTTACCCACTACCGAACTTAGTACAATCTCGGCAAACCGACTCCTAGAATAGATAGTGTAGAATTGTTGAGCGATACTAAGGGGAATAAAATAAAGCTACACTAGATTTAGTTGCTTAAGACAGTGTCTAACGTTTTGAAGTTGAACAAGATTAGACTTATTGGTCTGAGACCCTTCGATTATTGGTCTGGGACCCTTCGGATGTATCCTGTAGCCCTGCCGTCAGCACAAATTCAGTGCTATATATGCAGTTATGTATTTCTGAATTAATTATGATGGCTTATTGTATGTAAGCTCACCGTTCACACAGACATCTCTAACAAAATGACTTCTAAAGATTTCTGCAAAAACTTACTTTTAATAGCCATGAAAAGTTTCCAAAAATCTGTTGTTCTTATGTTGGCTTATTGTATGTAAACTCACCGTTCACACAGACATCTCTAACAAAACGACTTCTTCAGATTTCTGGCAAAACTTACTCTTAATAGTCATAAAAAGTTTCAAAAAAATCTATTGTTCGAAATCTAAAGTCGACTGTCCACTGAGGATCCCGTCACATACAACATAAACGGTGCGAGAAGCTAGGTCGTAGTCCCAGATGAAACATTGTAATGACCAATTATGTATTTATGATATGTATGGCTAACTTTTTAAAATCCGTGAGAAGTAAGAGCATCAAGGCTTATACATGCATATGTACTTATATGCATAAATACCATTTACCAACTTGTTTACCGACTCACTATCATGGTCGATTGAGACTCTTGTTTCAATAAATTTAATTAAAATCATTGGTTTTTGTGCCATTTAATATAGATTTGTTTTTTATCTTTTCGTTGATGTTAATTCTGAAATATCTGTAGCGAAAAAGAATTATTTTATATTCTGCCATTCGAAATAATAAATTCATGTTTATATGATTATATAAATACCTGCCAGAGATCAGTAATTAATCGTTTTTCGCTACTCATAAGCACTCAGGAAATTTTGAGTATGAGTGAGTCAACAATATTGAAATTCAATTACTCTGATACATTCGTACTCACTACAACATTGATTTATAAGTACAGATTGCAATGAGTATGAGTACAACTTTGTCATCAAACTCATAACTTTCGAAATATGTTTGATTCATATGCCTTCTCATTCAGATTCATAAATTTAGAAAAATACTTATAATACTCATAAATGTTTCGTGTGATTCGAATCATTCATCCAAATTTGCGGTCTTAGTTGTTGTTGCATTTACAAAAAAGAGAAAAAAGACAAAGACAGCAAGCAAAGCAAACACACAACCTTTTAGTGAGTTATGTAGTGTTCGTACGCGAATCATACTTATTTTGTGATTCTTGTAAATGTTGAGAAAAGGAGAGTCGAAATCAACAACATCATGCGTATTGTTAAGTATGAGTACTTCAAACTTTGAATATGAATAATATGAATATGATATTAAAATAAGTAGGAATGCGTATAAGTATCAGAAATTATGAGTATAATTCGAATCTACTAATCTTTCTGATCTCTGATACCTACATAAGAATATACATTTATGGGTAACACGTTTGTAGTCGCCGTAGTCTAGGTAGTGTGTTTGCTTTTTAGACGTAAAGCCCCAGGCCAGACATCAAAACGAAATAAAAAAAAAATATTTCTTCGGCGACTACCTCTCATATTTCTAGCAAAAACTCTGAGAGTTAATAAACTTGCCATTAAAAAGTTTCTCAAAATCTGTCGTTTGGAGTCGACGTTAAACTGTAGGTACTACCACTCAAGTATAAAATTAAAGCACACAACATGAGTGGTGTGAGAAGCTAGGCCGAAATCCTGAGTAAAGAGTTGTAATGGGCAATTGTGAATGAATGAATGAACGTTTACTCTTTTGGATATATGAATATACGACATATATCAGGTCTTTCAACAGGGATTTCCATACTTTGACAAATGATGAGATCACCTTATTGAAGCTAAATATGTCAAATTACTTACTTAGTTACCATTAACATAACACGTCCACGCGCCTCCGCTTGCCGTTATTTTCCACCAATTGTTTGCAAACATTCGCTGACAGAGGTCCTCGATTTGGTACTTCCAAAGCAAACAAGTCAAGCATTCAAAATAAAAATTTGTGCTTCGTTATAGGACAATGATTGGCTGTATTTTAAGCGAATGGCTTGTGATTGAATTTTTTTTTTTAAATTTGAGTTAAAAACCAGTCATTTTTGTTGAAAATAAATGCTTTACTATAGTAGTACTTTTAAAGTACTGTCCATAGAAAGCTACGACTTTTAATCTTTTATTTGGAAATTATAAATTGCATCCTTAAAAACAGTTCGCCAATGAAGGCCCTGAATAAAATGATGGTTGCAAGCGATAGCGTTCTATATTGATCGAAACTAATGGCAATTAGAAGAAGCATTCACTGTTTTCCTAACATATGTATTTTATAAGGCACCGCAATGTGAGGCCGAGCGATGTCGTGATGGAAAATTACGACCTCTTGTCTGATTGCATATTCAGGGAGCCAATACTCATTTCATACGAAATAATTGAATCCTCCACAGTGATTGTCAGTTCTGTTTTTAGCAGCTTATAGCAAACACTTCCGTTCCCAGCAAATATAGAGCTCTACTTTGATGCAATGGATATTATGCTTGGTAGTAGGTGTTCCTCGTTGTCCGTGTTTCAGATTAGATTTCTTACTCTTGGTGTTGTCGTAGTGCATATATTTTTCATTACCAGTGATAATTCGATGCAAAAATGATTAATTTTTAAAGCCATGAAATTGCATTTCAGACATACAGAACCATCTTTGAACGACTCTCGACATTAAACATTGAAATGGCTGCCTGAGTCCCGCCTAATTATTGTAAGTCGTTATTGCGTCTGACATTCATCTGGATCGTGAATTTTTTCCAATTTCACGTTTATAAAAGATTTTACTGTCACGGACTCTTTGCCTTTTATTAAAAAATTATTATTTTTGAAAAGTGCAAATAACTCGATATGCTGCATCTTATTTGATAGAGCGTGCTGATCGTATAATTACACAGGCAAAATGACTCGTACTTGAAATTTTCTTCCCAAAATGGTGGTTTAACAAAACTTTCCATAAATGCTTTTTTTCCGGTAGTTTAAATGATTTTCCAGCACGGTAGCTCAAGAATTGCATGTGTCTTAGAATGCCATCTCTATTGGGTATTGTGATGAGAAGCTTTTCTGGGTGCTGCCTTTCTGTATTATCATTGTCGATGTTATTTTATCGGTCAGTGGTCGTATATACACAGAAAAGTGATACTATACTTCTCATTTCCTTTTTAACTACTTATAAGTTTCAACCTAGAATGCTAGGACATTTAATCATGTTTGACATTAACCCATCCTAATGCTATGTTTTTAATCAAGATTATAGTCATATTATGCTAAACTATACTGCTTATAAATTTTCAATTATTGCACTAAAATTTATTTAATTAAATGCAAGAGTTTCAACAAGAAAAAATATTTCAAGTTGATTTATTAGCTTTTAATTGTTATTATAAAAAGAATAATACAAGCTGTTCTTATATTAAGTATTCGAATTGGAAAGAGTAATTAAATGTGTTCATAAAGGCAATTGAAAAACAATTGAAAATTTAAAAAGGAAAACTAAAGAAAAAACATGAATTGTGATGACCATTTAGCAAAAACTTAATGAAACATGTGGCCAATTCACACGACTTTGTATCGTGTATGTTGTAATGTGTATAATATATATTCATGAATAATATCTCAAACTGTGCAGACGTGTTTTAATTGCGCTCCGCTGTAATTTTTAATACCTTTAAATTTATCTTCTTAAATACATTACATACATTTACATTATTATATACAAAACATAAACAAAACAAAATAATCCAAAATAACAAAACTAAATACACAATAAAATAAACAACGATAATAAGGAAAAGTGAAAAAATAAAAAATAAAATAAAATAACAACAAATTAAATCTAATGTATAGATACAAATTAAGAAACCAAAACAAAAATATCAACAAAAATATAAGCAAAAATGAAGAAAACAGCAAGCAACAACAAATACAAGAACCGGTGTTCAGTACAATGGATAAATCAAATTCGCCTGTGCAAAAAAGATTAAGAGAAATTAATCAAATTTCTCTTACGGACAATACTCCAAAATTATGTCGTGGTTCTGAGCGCGAATCCCTTTACATCAGTGTTGCCAATTTTTTATAGTCAAAACGCGCAGTCCTACTACTCAAATAGCGCTAAAAAGCGCTAAATAATAATTTTAGTAATTAACTATAACCAAAACGCGTCGTAAAAAAGCATTAGATAATACAAAAAATAGAAAAATATATTGGAATTGTTAAAAAATATTTTTATTATGTATATACATACGAACATCTCAATTTTAAAAATATTTTTTATACAATTTTAAATATTTGTTAAAAAAATAAAATTCAAAACCATTTGAAACAAAACAACGACTTAACACTTTTTCTTTAAATTTTTATGTATTATGTGAAGAAAATATGTATGTACTTTCTTTTGTACATTTATAATAGGAGCCCATTTTTCATCACTTATAAGTTTTATATTTGACTATAATAATTAAAATTTCAAGTTTTTTATAGTTTTCTAATATTTTACTTAAAATAAATATATATTGGAAGTCTTAAAAATGGTCCACTAGATTTGAGATATATACATACGTTACAAAAACAACAAACAATAGTCACCGCAGTCTAGTAGGGAGCGTGCTGGCTTATTAAACCGTAAAACCAGAATCCTGAACAAAACTAAATATGAAAAATATTTCTTCGGCGACATGAAAAGTTTCTCAAAAATTTGTCGTTCGAAGGTCCCACCACTCATGTATAAAATAAACACACATAACATGGGTGATGTGAGAAGCAAGGTCGTAATCCTGACTGAAGGGATGTATTGGCCAATTATGTATGACATAAACATTAAAAAAATATTTTAAAAGCTTCATTTGTAGACTCTTCTGGCCATAAAACAGCTTTTATAAATATTTAGAACTCTCAAAGGTTAAATTTTGATTAATTTTTAATTATTATTAATTAATTTTTTCTGGAATAACATAATTTTCACAGCATGAGTTTTCCAGTTTAAGGCTATATTTTATATGAATTAATGAGTTTATTGAATTTAGTGATATTCTATTTATTATCTTGCCTTTAAAGTAATTCAAAACGATAAAAGATCTTTCTGTTTCCGCGATCGAAAAAGGAAAACTTAATAAATTAATTACAAATGGTGAATATTAATAAATTAAAATAAATAAATTAAATTAATAAATTAAAGAATTTTTAAAACTGTGCAATCTCAATCCAAAACTGATTTGCCTAAATTTTTCCACTGACATAATTTTAAATTACTAAGACAATTTTCGATTTCGTCAATATTGTCTTCCAAAAATTCCAAAAATTTTATTTAAAAAAATATTCTCGTCACTAAATAATGATTTTTTTTTAAATTGTAATATTAGTTGGTAATATTCATCTTGTTTCATGCATTAAAGCTTTAGTAAATTTAATTAAATTTTTCTGTATTAATTCTTTTTCACAACCTTCAATATTGTTATCACGACAAGCCCTCTCAAAATTATATCCCAAATAACTAACTATATTCAATCAATATGAAACTAAAAAAAAGTCAAATAGAAAAGCGCCAACCTAGCGCGTTTTCTTAAAAAAGCGCTAAAGAGAAAAAAGCGACTTTTTGATGGTTGAAACGCGCTAAATATAGCGCGAAAGGCGCTAAATTGGCAACACTGCTTTATATAAATAACACAAATTCTCCCTTAAGGTTTATACAGATAATGGATAAACGTTTTGAGAAATTAACTGAACAACTGCAAACGAATATAAAAACAATGTTTCGTGAATATGAAGAGCGTCTCTTAAATGAGATCGATAAGAGACTGAATATAACAAAGATTGAAATAGATAAATTATCTGAGAGAGTATGTACTCTTGAGTCAGAGGTTCATGATCTAAGGGACACAGCGAGAATTAAAATAATAGCACAAGAACATGAAAACAACAAAATGAAAAAGGAGATTGAAGCCCTAAAAAAATATGTGAAAAACAAGGAAAATTCTCAGGTTTCACATGATTTGAACGGTGTTCCCCAAAGAGAAGGCGAAAATTTTGAGGTGATGTACAAAAGTATTTGTGAAGCAATTAATATTGATCCTCCAATTGTTAAAGATGCTTACCGTGTAAAAATGATCAAGAACAATAGAAACGGTAATAGCAGGCAAGATGGTCCAATAATAATAAAGTTCTCCAGTCCCTATGATAGAAATTATGTGCTGACAAAAATTAAGAGATATATAAAAGATAAAAAAGGTCCGCTTCGATTAAATTTAGTTGGATTCGATAGCGATACTCCTTTTTACATCAATGAAAATCTTACGCCAGACAATCATAAGATTTTTGTTCGGGCTTATCGGTTGAAAAAGGACAGGATCCTATCAGCAGTGAAGAACCATTACGGATCGATGATTGGGATGCCTTAGACCGATTTTTTCTGCAAAACGATGAAGCACATTAACAAACAAACTATTTTTGTAAGGAAAATTATATTAATTTTGGAACATATATTTTATCACAGTACATATTTTCTATATGAATTAATATTCGTCTATTTGTCTACATTCATAATTAGGGATTATTTATTAGCATTTATTTTTATTATTATTCTTTCATTATTTTCTGTAACTTCTATAGTGCATTTTGGGCAACCTTTCTACATTTGCATTGTTGAATTCATTATTCTATATGACTATGATGACTTGTGATAATATGAGGGCTGGTTCCAGAGAAAATCTTGATATCATGTTGAAAATTCTCTCAAAAAATGACTCCGGACTTAAGATTTGTCACATTAACGCGCAAAGTTTAAATAATAAAATGGATGAATTCCGTCTTCTTTTTGAAAATTCTAAAATTGACATTATCTGCGTATCGGAGACATGGTTTTTCGCGAATGTCGATAGTAATGTGTATAATTTGAATGGATATCGTCTCTTTCGATCTGATAGGACGACTAATGGTGGTGGAGTTGCGGTGTACACCAGAACGGACATTACATGTAGGGAGAAGAGTAAAAATGATGGTGGCTGTATTGAGTACATTTTATTGGAAATTTTTAATAATAAGGAAAAGCTACTAGTTGGTACTGTATATAGGCCTAATAGACATATGAATATGGAGCTAATGTTGGAAGAGCTTAGTTCACATACTCTTGGATATGATCATGTTATCTTAACAGGTGATTTCAATGCGAACATTTTAGAGGATAATAGCTTGGTGGGAGATATGCGCACTATAGGTTTGAGTTTAGTCAATGGTAGAAATCCAACTCATTTTACGTCCACTTCGAGTACTCTTCTGGATCTTTGTTTTGTTAATGAAATTTCTCATTTGCTAAATTTTGATCAATTATCTGCATCTATGTTTTCGCGCCATGATATGTTATTCATATCATACGATTACCGGATCAAGGAATCCCAACAATCTCAAACATTTGAATACAGGGACTTTAAAAATATAGATTACAATTCCCTTGCTGTTGACATATCGTCCTTAAATTGGAGTCAAGTGTTTTTGAATTGTTCTGTTGATAAACAATTAAGCTATCTTGACAATAGCTTCAAATATCTTTATGAGAAGCATGTTCGTGTAAGAACAAAACTACTTAGGACTGATAGACCGTGGTTCACTTCTGAGATTAAGGATCTGATTGACATTCGGAATCGTGAATATGCTAGGTGGAAACGCTTTAGGACTTCTGAACTTTACGAAGTTTTTAGAGCTGCGAGGGCTGCCGTTAATGTGAAGATTAGAAGATCCAAATCAGTATTCTAAGGCAATCATTTTAGAAATTGTATATCCTCACAGAAAAAGTGGAGGGAAATTCGTAATTTAGGTTTGGTGAATCGTGTCAGTGATGATCCCGGAGAGATTAATGTAGACCAGGTAAACCACCGGTCTGCAAGTATACCATTGCCACCTATAAACATGAGCTTTTATGAAAACTTTGGATTAAGTCAACGTCAAACGCATGAGTTCAATTTCATACATTTTAGTCAGGAGGAAGTACTGAAGTCATTTATTAGCGTTAAATCTAATGCTATTGGCTATGATGGTGTGCATCCAAAATTTATTAGGCTAACGCTCCCTTATACACTTATTTATTTCACCCATTTCTTCAACACAATTGTCACCACCTCTACGTGCCCATCTTCATGGAAACATGCTAAAATCGTTCCAATTTTAAAGAAGGATAAAAGTTTTCGGCCTATTGCTATATTGCCTTACTTGTCGAAGGTTTTTGAGAAATTAGTTCATATACAAATTAGTAATTATCTATATACTAACGACTTAATGACGAAAAGGCAATCCGGTTTTAGACCACAACACGGGTGTCTTAGTGCGTTGGTTGATGTAACCGAGGAAATTAGGTGTCAAATTGATAAACGACACACTATTTCTTTTCTTGTGCTACTGGATCACTCTAAGGCATTTGATACTGTCCATCATTCTATCTTGGAACTTAAACTAAAATATATGTGCAATTTTTCCTCAACTGCATTAAAACTAATCTCCTCGTATCTAACCGACAGAAGTCAGAGTGTTAGCCATAATTCCGTTGTATCCAAAAGCTGTGCAATGCCAAGAGGTGTGCCACAGGGCTCTATACTTGGGCCATTGTTATGCTCAATTTATGCTAATGACCTACCGTTGCAAGTAAAACATTGCCAAATACACATGCATGCTGATGACGTGCAGTTATACATAAGTTGTAATGCTAGTGATGCCCCCTACTGCATAGGTTTGATAAACCAGGATTTGAATTAGATTTATTTATGGGCATCTGCAAATGGTCTGAGTATAAATCCCGACAAATCAATGGCGTTACTGATAGGAGCACCTGAGAACTTGATCGCATATCTACCACCGATTCAAATTAATGGATCAAATATAGTCTTTGTTGGAACAGCTAAAAATCTCGGTGTGACTCTGAATAGGGAACTAAATTGGTCGGATCACGTCAAAATGAACTGTGGAAAAACTTTTGCGATGCTTCGAAATCTCTGGATGTCACAGTATTTTACACCAACTAATATTCGAATGCTATTGGCGAAGACATATTTACTACCGACTCTTATGTACGGATGTGAGCTGTTTGCTAGCTGCGATGCAGTTAGTAGACGAAGACTTAACGTAACTTACAACGCTATAGCACGATATATCTTTGGCATTAGGAGAAATAGGAGTATATCGCATTTCGCCCGACTAATTTATAATGTCACATTTGACAACTTAATGAATTGCCGAACGCTGCTGTTCCTGAACAAATTAGTATATAGTCGACAGCCACCTTATTTATATGAGAGACTAGTATTTTCTAGGTCAAATAGAGGGAACAAGATAAATTCTATGAAATATAGCATGGCCATCTCTCAACAACACTTTTTCATTCACTCTATCCGTCTTTGGAGCCAACTTCCCCCTCAAATACAAAAAATCAATAATGCAACCCATTTTAAAAATGCCATTTTCAAGCACTTTGCATAGATAATTTTTTCTAACTTTGTAAATGTTTTTTTTCCCTTAGACTTATTATAACTGTGATATTGTGATATTATATGACACAGTCTGTGATACTCTTGTTATTTTTATTTTTAACATTATTATGATATTTTCCCTTTCCTTACTTAAATTTTGTTTTATTTTCTTAGATATTAAGTTTCTTTTTTTTAATTCATTTTTTTAATTAATTTTTTCAATGTAATTTGTTAAATTAGTTAAAAATAGATTATTCCAATTTAAATGTTAATAACAATTGCTAAGCAATACTGTAATATAAGATTTATTCTTGTTGTATTGTTTTGAACAAATAAATAAATAAATAATAATAATAATAATAATTGTATCGGATTTTTATATGCAAATTATCAACAACAAGCATACACTGTTGTATATTCGTCCAACAATACAATGAATACAAGGGCTTGTGTGAATTGCTCAATAATATCTGTCTTCACCAGATATTAATCTATTATATTCTATTATTCCACCAACTAATAAACAGTTGCAGTTAAAACATTTGTAATGATAGCAAATTATTTGTTATATTTTAACATCTATGAAAAGCGAAATATATCACACATTAAAAATACATTGTAAAAATACATGTTTAAGTTCACTTAGAAAACAACACTTTCACAAAATATTGAATTATTTTGTAGGAAAATTGAAAAGAATAGAAAAATAAAAGGGGATATCAAGTGTAAAAGCGGTTAACACTTTCGTTTTTGTGAAAAAATAAATATCTGTAAATATCAAGAAATCATATAAAACCCGAACAAATTAAATTTTATATTTATGTTATAAAAATGTCCACTGCTGTATTTAATATGCGCACGAGTATAATAAAAACAGACTACTTTTTTTTAAACAATATTTACAATATATTTGTTTCGCCTGTAATATTTTTTACAAGCTAAAAGCTATTTTAAAAGCAAACGATTTTTATATATTTGTTCCCAATTGGAACCTCTTTGTTCAAATGCAGATGTAAGACTAAACACATTTATGTTTCAAAATGTAAAGCAAAGTTTCAAAAAAATTTATTTTATTCAATGTAAATGTACATGTACGCGCATACATACTTATTTAATAAATCATAACTTCAGCCATTCTCTGGCTATATTGGTTCCATAGGTTCCTACAGTTCATCAGCTCTTCCATTAGCCGGTTTGGTCCTAAACTCGTTTCTCCGGGCCATCTAAATCTGGGGCAGCATGTTAGAATATGCTCCGCATCTTCCTCCTCATCTACACAGTTTGGGCATATAGGGGAAGAGTCATGACCAAATCTGTGCAGGTACTTCCTGAAGCACCCATGACCAGTTAGTAACTGGGTCACTAGAGAAACGTAGACTAGAGAAACGGAGGCGAAATTTGACTTAACGTGATGAAGCTTTCGAGCTAACCAGCCCTCCGCGAAGTAATACCTTACGGCAGTCCCGCGGGGGGAGAGTGGTTGAAGTGTGTAGGGGATGGGTTTAGTACGTAGGCACCAGTGATGGTGAATCGTGCACTATTTTGTTGGAACAAAAGTGTCTTTAGAAGATTCCCACCTCCGGCTCAAGACAAGAAAAAAAAAAAAAAACTTATTTACTATAAGTCTCCAACTTCGAACATTTACATGTACGAACAAAATTGTAATGATCGTAAGCATGTATGCCTGTAAATATATGTAAACTAGCTAATACCCGATGTGCTTCGCTACCCCCATCGGAATTAAATACATATCTCGTGATGCAACTGGATCGCCCACCATCAAAATTGTTACGCCATTGTTGGAGTTCTGGAGTTCTATCAGCATGAATTGCAGTTATGTGGTCATCTATATCAGATCTGTAGTTAAATCCAATACCTGAGTATCCATGAAAAACATTCCGTCGATTCACCGCCATTCGATTATGATTTTGTTCTTTGCTGCTCTTCTTGTTGATGTTCGAATCCACTGACTTTCTACTCGTGATTCATGTTGGACTTCTGTTTCATTAGCTCGTGCTGTTGTGGTACCTTCATGTTCCAAAGGTGTCTCGGTAGCTCGTGCGGTTGTCGCATATTGTCGAAGGCTTTCCAGACGTCTTTCACGTTCTGAAGGTGTTTCTGTGGCTCGTGATGTTTCAATACGATTTCGCTGGCTTTGTTGTCGACCTTCATGTTCCAACGATGTCTCGGTAGCTCGTGGGCTTGTGGCATGTTGTCGAAGACCTTCAAGACGTCTTTCGCGTTCTGGCGGCGTTTCAGAAGCTTTTAAGGCGCTCTTGGCTTTCTGAAAGTGTTTCAGTAGCTCTTGCTGTTGTGGCGCGTTGTCGTTCTTCACGTTGTGATGGCGTTTCGGCGGCTCTAAAGGTTGAAGCTCGACTCTTTTCAGTCCTGAGGCGGCTTTCACGTCTTCCGAACTTTCATTTGCTCTCTGGGATTGCAAACGCAATGCATTTTAGATGCTTTTATTCGGGGCATTTTTACAAATTGTTGCAAAATAAATGTCACTCAGGTAACGTTTAACTTGTTTAGAATCAATGATTCAACTGAATTTCAAAACCGAATGCGTGTTATATTTATTTCTTTATATTTCACCTGATATGAAATCGGTTCAAGTCAAAAACCTTTTGAAGAAAATTAATGTTATTAAAATTTAACAAATAATTGTGTTTGCTTCCGTCACAGGTAATTTTTTTGATGAGTTTTGCAACTACTTATTTTATTTGGGAAAAATATTGACAGTTTACATTTTATTACTTAGGTAATTAAAAGTAATGAATTCATTGCCCACTAAAATGCTTATTATAAAGTTTACCTAATGTATTTTTCAAATAAATAATAGTTTTATTAGTTACCCATTTTTAGAAGTAAACAATAACATAACTATTACATATGTATGTACGTATATGTTTTCCAAGATAAATATTTAAATAGTATGAACTTTTGTACTTACTATCTATATGAGTTGAAAATTTCAAACTCAATAATTTAAGGGTCATATACCTTACTATTGCATATTTCAAGATATAATAATTTCTACACCCACAAATCAGAGAGGCACCATCTTCCTATAGCTGGAATACAAAATTGGGGACTCTAGCTTTTACAGTTTTTTTTATACAGATTTCAATAATTAGTTCATATGGAGTTTGCCACGCCCCTAATGCTTGATAGCCCCTTTTTAAAAAAAGTATTGATATTGAACCTTTAGATATTCGTAAAAAATTTTAGCAGTCTAACTGTTCTGGTGTTCTAGATATGTAGATTTTAGTATTTACTTCATATGGGAGGTGCCACGCCCGCTTTTGCTGAACTTCCTATTTTTGTCCAAAATATTTATATTTAAACAAAAGTTATTTATACAAAATTGGGGACTCTAACTGTTAAAGTTCTTCAGTTAGGCAGATTTTAGTATTTACTTCATATAGAAGGTGCATTGTCCTCTAATGATAGGTCGCCTATTTTTGTCCAAAATATTTATATTAAAACCGTAGTTACTTGTACAAAATTTGAGGTATCTTGCTGATATAGTTTTTCCAATATATCCATTTTGTTATTTTCTTACAATAGTAGGTTATGTAGTATATGTGGGAGTGGCACCTCTCTCATTTGAAATATCAACAAAAAAAGTAGGAAAATCGGTTCAGCCGTTTAGTCGTCTATAAACTTCAAACATACAAACAAATGCACATTAATTTTTATATAGAGGTGATGTCCGAGATAGAAGAAGTTTTAAATTTAATTCATATGGGAAGTACCACATCCTTTTTCTAGACAGCCCATACAAAATTTGGGGACTCTAACTGTTAAAGTTCTTCAGTTAGGCAGATTTTAGTATTTACTTTATATGGAAGTTGCATTGTCCTCTAATGATAGGTCGCCTATTTTTGTCCGAAATATTTATATTAAAACCGTAGTTACTTGTACAAAATTTGAGGTATCTTGCTGATATAGTTTTTCCAATATATCCATTTTGTTATTATCTTACAATAGTAGGTTATGTAGTATATGTGGGAGTGGCACCTCTCTCATTTGAAATATCAACATAAAAAGTAGGAAAATCGGTTCAGCCGTTTAGTCGTCTATAAACTTCAAACATACAAACAAATGCACATTCATTTTTATATATAGGTGATGTCCGAGATAGAAGAAGTTTTAAATTTAATTCATATGAGAAGTACCACACCCTTTTCCTAGTCAGCCCATTTTTGTCTAAAATATTCATATTGATACTAAAGTGGATTCGAAAAAATTTTAGGGCTCTAACTGTGATATTTTCATAGATATAATAATTTAATATTTTTTATATTGGAGGTGACACACCCACTATAGCCAATCCGCCCATTTTGTTTATATATACGTCAAAGTCGCCCATACAAAATTCGCAGTTTATGGGATATGCGACATTAAATACTTATTGAATATGTGGGCGTAGCACCCCGCCTTCTTGAAATTTTAAAATAAAAAGTAGCCTATAATTCCTTCCAGATATACAGGAATTTACTGTCAGAACTTCAAGAAAATCGGTCCAGCCGTTTAGCCGTCTATAGACTTCAAACAAACAGACCCACAAACAAATAAACACACATTCATTTTTGTTTATATAGATGTAAAATTCATTAAAAAAACTACATATGTGACGTATGAGTAATATCCAATTCCATTAAGTTTTATCAAAGAATATGGACATAAAGAATACGCATTATGTAGAAGTAGCATTACGACCCGCTCTCGCCAAAATCTTTTTAACAAATCATTTCTGGATAAGGGAGGCGGAAGACATAAGGAAAATAAACACAAACAAAGAGCGTAACAATGTGTTGCTCTCATCATGAGAGCGTAAAAATGCATTCAGTTGCTTGTCAGCTTCTAAAGGAAAATGTTCATGTCGCTTTTTTCAGACTTCAATTTTACACCCAAAGAAATATTACAGTATGATTCACTAATATCAATGAGAAATGATTTCGATTTTTGGAAGAATACTTGCCAAGTAAAATACGGTGTTTTTAGGTTTTTAGCGCAGTACAATTGTTCTATACTTTTCGCTCACATATACATATTATTGGGTTAATAAGTAGATTTGAAAATATTACTAAAAATTTTCCTCTGGGTTAAACATGCCTGTCATAATTTTTCTCATGTCCTCTTTGTGCCGACGTCTGAGAATAAGTGATTTGAGAATAGTGTTCCCGTTTTTGGTTATTTCTAACCAAAACTGCTTATTTTTTGATCAATGTGCAGATGTGTAGATTTTTTTGGTTTTTTTCTTTTTCTTTTAAAAAAAACCTATTTTTTGTTTCAGTTTTTATTAATTATAATTTAAACTTGAAAAAAAAATAAAACAAAAGTCTACGAATTTAATTTTGGTTATATTTTTTCTTATTTGGTGATTTTTTCACAAATGCTGGTTACAAAATTTTTTTTCGTGGCAACACTGTTTCAGAAGAATAAATAAAAAATTAGTCAAACAACAAAAACGCACGATAAGAACAACGCAGTGTTACGCTCTTGGCTTCTTTACCCTTCCCTTCTATCTTTCCCCCCGCGTCGTGAAATATTTTTGAAAAATATTTCAAAATATCCCAAATTGCACATTCTTTATACTTTATTTTCTTTGGTTTTATACATCAAGTATTATAGATAGCAGGGGTAACTACTATGCGTATGAGTAATATATTTCAAATGCAATTAAATATTAAGTATGTAGTATGTAGCATACGTGGGCATGGCCCCTCGCTCTTTTGGAATATCAACATAAAAAGTAGCCTATAACTCCTTCCAGACATACAGGAAAATACTGTGAAAATGTCAAGAAAATCGGTTCAGCCGTTTAATCGTCTATAAACTTCAAACATACAAACATACAAACAAACACATATTCATTTTTATATATAAGATTACAAAAAAGTTATAAAATTAGGCGTCAAAAGTAAGCATACACCTACACTTAAACTAAGTAAAACTTCAGCAAATTTTATACCTTTGCTTTTTTTACACAAACTTTTTGGTGTTTTAGGTCGAGTCTCTTTCAGGATTCGAATCCCAAATGTTCTCAACGAAATTCAGATCTGGTGATTGTGGTGGATGAAAAGTTTGTGTGGTGTTTGGGCATTCAACCATTCTTTCGTCAACCGGGATGTGTGCTCGGGATCATTGCATTGTTGAAATATCAAATGTCCAGACAAATTCAATTTGGCGACAATTAGTGGAACGTTTTTATTTAAAATTAGTATGTAGCCTTGCACGTTTATTGTACTTTCAGTGAAGTCATAACGGAGCCAATGTGCTTAACACTGCATAGAGTGTTTTGCTCACAGAATTCCTTATTCTTTTTTCTCCCAATTTTTCTATGTTTTTCTCCACCAAAAACCTCAAGCTAGGTAAAGAGAATAGTTTTCCAAACGTTATAATCCTTCATTTCATACATCTTAACGTAATCCAAACGCTTCTTTTTATTTACTTTGGAAATGAAAGGCTTTGAAATGAAATCCATGTCTGATTAATATGCGTCTAATGGTACTGCTGCTAACTTGCTTCTCAGTCTGAGAACTGATATCTTTGGCAATTTGGACAGCATTAGAACTTGGATTATTCTTCATTAATGCAGCAATCTTCTGCAATCGAGCTGTTTGTTGAAAATTGTCCATTTTTTAAAATTTTTTTAATTTGTCCACAATTTTTTTTACAGAAGTATGATGCCTTCCTACAATCTTTGCAATTTCACGGTAAGATTTGTTTTTTTCTCTTAAGTCTATTATAATTTTTCTAGTTTCTATTGAAATTTCGGTCCTCATCTTTGCTAAATAATTAGTTAAACTGTAGTGACACGATAAATATCTATGATCTTTTCTGATCATTCTCGTTAAATTTATCACACATTTAGCAGTAAATGTTACGGTTTTAGTAAATTCACAAAACTGGGAGTGTATAAGCTGACTTTTGCTGCGTAATTTTAAGAGATTTTTATTTACTATTACAATTAGAAATACTGTTGTTGTAATTTAAAAAAAATTTGTTTAGTGGTCAAGTGGCAATAAAATATTCTCTTAAATATGACTGAAAGAATTATTGAAGAGCAAACTTTTTCCTAGTAATAAAAGAAACTATAAAAATATTTCCAGTGCTGACTCACTTTTGACTCTCATAATATATGCACATACATATTTTATACATATGAAATTTGTATATACATATGCATATTTATTTAAAATTGTTTCCCCACAAAAATGTAGTCGGTTTATGTAGTATAAGCATGTAAGTGTGTGTGTGGCATTTTCTTCCTTACAAAAGCTTTCGGGGATGACGATGTAATATTTTATAGAAAATATTGTCATTGAAGCCATCAACCATCTTATCACTGGCAGTATATAAATTATTTAATTATATGTTGATTTTTATTAAAAAAAAATATTTTTTATTTATTTCCACTTGTTTATTGCTTGAATACTTTTTTACAACTGAAACTTAAAATTAATTCTTAATTCTAATTACGGTTGAAAAATGCAAGATCTGCATAATGACAATTCACGATAAGCGTGTTACAAAGGAATGCTTAGTAAACAGAAAATTTAATAAAAGAGGTTGGTAGCTGTCTGGAAATGTGTCAGCAAAAAATGAAAATAATGTTTTTTACGTTAACACCTCCCCACTTAAATCCGAGCGTCCTCGTTCGGTCAAAAATATGGGATGTCCGATATTTTTGTAATGCTCTTTTGTTCTGGTTTCTTCCTTTCCGATAACTCAGGCATGGATGAGTGTGTTGATGGAGCCGCATTTATGGCTGTAGGAATAATAACCGTCTTATTGCTTCTTTTGAGTATCTTTGATTTTAGGAGAAGGACGATCATGGATGATATGGCCATTAAAGAGAGACCGAGGTTAACTGCTAGGCCTTTTTTATGTTTATCCTCTAGCAGATCAATGGCTTCAGTGTTGTTTGTCCGTATCTCTTTTACCATTTCTAACGATAGGGTTTCCTCTATATTTTGGCCTAAATGTCTGGGTTGGAGGATTGCCGGTTGCGGTTGTAGTTGTATTCCTTCAAAAAAGCTATAGATTTTATCAGCTACTGACACAGATATATTAGAGAATTGTATCACGTAGGTCCCAGTAAGGTTTTGTGGTTCCTTGTCGACAAAAATTGTTCCGTTAAATTGATTCAGCAATATTGTTCCTGGCGAAATCTCCTCGATAGTGGGGGTACTTCGATTGTCTATCAGGCTACAGTTTGCTGGTTTGCTTTTTATTAAGTCTGCCAGACACATATCGGTTTCCAGATTATCTAAATTATTTCTATTACATATTGTGATATTATTATAGTTTTTACATTCTTTCTTTATACCGTAATTTACATTGTCACATATCAGGATGTTTTTAAACATTATTTTATTTACATATTTTCCAAATTTAATAGGTCTTACTAACATTTTATTACATGAATTTACATTCGTTATTGGAATACTTAATATATAGACAATTGAGCTTTGATCCGATGCTATTTTTATCTCGGCAAACTCAAAGGCTTGTTCTAAATTTATAAATGGTATGGAATCTTTACTTATTATTTCTTTAACAAGGTTGATTTCTTCTGATTTTAATAAAAATGAATTGACTACACCTACTTTTGCCCAATGTATGGCATGTTGAATATTAATCAATTCTTCCTTGACAGTATCTAATTTATATTTTAATATTGTTACCAATTGTTCCTTTACAGAATTACTTTTATTGTAGCTATTATTAAATGTTTCCAAAATGCTATTTGTTGCACGGGTGAGTTCATTAATTTTTTCTACCGTAAGTTTGTTAATAATTACTTGTCTGTTGTTATTTCTAAGGACCCTATTAGTCTTTTTGGTTAGTATATCAAAGTCATCATGGTCGGGGCTTCCCGCGATCCATTTCCAAGCGGATCCGATAAAATTCAAGGATCTTTTCGATCTTGGTTTTAGTCGATCTAAGTAGGCTTGAAGTTCTGTCAGTTCGTGATTCAGCAAAGGATGAAGGAAATGGGATGGTCCAACGTCTTTGAGTAAAGTTTCTTGGAGTTTGTCTATGAGGTCCCTGTAACCATTCAGTTCGATGATATGTATTAGTTTAAAGGTCCGCGTTTGTAATTTTGCCAGTCCGGAATTTATGGTCACTATTTGTGAGTTAGAGTAATCCAAAATTTTAATGTCGGCCGAAACCAGTGTGAAGAATAATCTGAAAAATAATTTATGACTTTAGTTCCTGATATTATTTTTGTGTACCGTTCTTCCTGATTCTGTTAAGACTGTTGTATTTCTATTCTCCTTAACTATTTCCTTTTTGTATGTTTTACTAAGTTTCGTCCCTAATCTCCTGTTTTCCTTTACATAGATGATTTGTCCAGGTTCATAAGTCTTAGGTTCGATCTTTCTTTTATTGTGGTAGTTCAAGTCTTCTAACTGTTTTTCCTGAATTCTTCTGATAGTGTCTAATTTAACTTTTTCTATTTCCTGAGGGTTGGTACTTACTCTTCCTAAAAAAAATGCTTCTATTGGTTTCTTTTTTGTAGTAGAATGTATGGAATTATTGTACTCGTAGATTGCTTTATACAATAGCTCTGGGAATGTTGTGTGTGAGTTCTCAGCTTTCAAGCAACGCATAACTTCTGAAAGCGTGGAATGAAACCTCTCAACTTGTCCATTAACGCTGCTACTATATGGTGGAATCTTAAATACTTTTATACCATACTGATTTTCTAACATAAAAATGATAGATGTAGAATTAAAAGATTTTTCGTTGTCCATAACAATCGTTTCTGGCATTCCGAAAGAAAGTAAGAGTTCCCTAAGAGGTTCTTTGACATCTTCAACGGCTCGTGACCTTAATATTCTTGCTTGCGCAAATTTGGAGAATTTATCTATAGCAGTTAAAATAGCCTTTCTCTCAGTCATGAAAATATCTATGTGGACGATTTGTCCGGGGAATTGTGGTATTGGCGTTTCTTGGATTGCGATTTTGTTGGGGTGTCTCTCATATTTATTTTCTTTGCACACCTTACAAGAGCTAATGAGTTTTTTTATTTTCGAATGCATTTGTGGAAAGTAATAATTTGTCAAAAGCTGTGCCTTATTCTCAATACTGTTCCTGTGAGCTCGATTGTGTTCTTTAAGTATTTCGGTTTCCTGCTCTTCGGCGCTTTTCAAATCCGTGACTATTTTCCTACAATATTTTACCCTGTATTGGGCGAAATTATTTCTGTAAATTTCTTGTAACATTCCTAATATTTCATCTGATGTATATATGCAATTAGTTACTGAGGGATTCAAATATTTTTTTAATATCTGAGTCAGGGACTCTGGTGTAATGTCAGGTTCGTTAATTCTATGTCTGTGAAAGGTAGGGAAAACAATTTCAAAGTTATAAGACGGTTGGCTTCCTTCATTTGAAATGAATATTTGATTCTTGAAGGCGTTAATGGGAGCATCAGTATACTGTATTAAATTTTGTGATGAACTCTCATCGCTATGTTGAGTTACAGTTAAGGTATTTACAAGAGTGTTCTCAGGCGAAGGTCTGGATAAAGCGTCGGCAACTACATTAGTGCTGCCTGGTTTGTATTGTAGTTCGTAATTGAAGTCCTCGAGAAATGCTTTCCATCTTTTAAGTTTAAAATTCGAATTTTTGTTATTCAAAGCATAAGTCAGAGGAAGATGGTCTGTAAGTATTTTTAACTTCGCGGAGCCATAAAGGTAGTTCCTTAGCGACTTTAACGCCCATACGATTGCGAGCAATTCTCTTTCATTGGTGGCGTAGTGCTCTTCTGCTTTGCTAAGGGTTCTTGATAAAAATACAATAGGTCTATTTTCCTGGGATAGCACTGCTCCCAGTGCGTAGTTAGAGGCGTCTGTCGTGAGGGTAAATTCCTTATTAAAGTCCGGATACGCTAACATAACATCGTCAGAAGTCAATATGGTCTTAAGTTTTATAAATGCATCCATTGCTTCCTGATCTAAATCAATTGTTATCTTTTTTGACATATATTTGGACGAACGTCCTGCCTCCCCTCTCAAAAGCACTGTCAGGGGCTTTGCAATTTTGGCATAATCCCTGATAAAGCGTCTATAATAGTTGGACAATCCCAAAAATGATCTTAGATCTTTCAGTGTTTTGGGTGTTGGGAAATGTAGGATTGCTTCTACTTTTTTGGGGTTGGTTTTTATTCCCTCATCTGAAATGATGAATCCTAAAAATTCAACCTCTTTTTTCAAGAACTCGCACTTGTCCAACTGAACTTTCATATTTGAAAGTCTAAGAGTTTTAAAAATGGTATCTATGTTTTTGAAGTGTTCTTCTTCATCCTTGGAAAATATAATAATGTCGTCCATATAGACGAAACAAATTTTTCCTATCCATTTTCTGAGTATGTCGTCTAACGTCCGCTGAAATATGGAAGGCGCATTCCTCAATCCGAACGGTAATCTGGTAAACTCATATTTACCATTATTGACCGAGAATGCCGTCTTTTGTCTGTCAGCCTCTCTAAGCGGTATTTGATGGAACCCGCTTTTTAAATCCAGTACTGAGAAAAATTTGTTTTGTCCCAGTTGTGGGAGAACATCATTGATCTCTGGGATTGGATATCTGTCCGGTAAAGTTTGTTCATTTAACTTTCTATAATCAATTACTATTCTGTACTTTTTCTTGCCGGATGCATCGGCTTTTTTAGGAACAACCCAAATGGGTGAGTTGTATGGCGACCGTGAAGGTCGAATGATACCTTGCTTCAAGAGGTCTTGTATTTGGTTTTCGACTTCATCTTTTAATTGTACAGGATAGGGATAATATCTGGAATAAATGGGATCGTCAGTTTTAGTCTGGATGTCTGCAACTACAGCTGTGGTGTAAGTAAGGTTCTCGTCTGGTTCACTAAATAAGGTTTTGTGTCGTTCGATAGTTTCTTTTAACCTGTTTTTTTGTTCTACTGTCATGTGGTCAGTCCTGATACTAATATTATTAACCGATTGTGAGATTTTCTGCTTTATTTTGACTTTGAGTTTTTTATTGATAAGCATATAGTTATCTGCCAGATAAATAATTGCTGATAGTTCTTTTAAACTATCGTTTCCTAAGATGCCATGGAAGGATCTTAGAGATGGTAGTAGAAAAAATTTGATTTTATCGGCATGTTTGCCGAAAAGATTTACGAAAGTATGGTGGGTAATTTCATTTTGTCCACCTACTGAGCTTGCATAGAAATTATTCTGGTTAGGTAAGGGATTTCTCACAAGGCTAGGCTGGATGTAATTCTTGTTTGATCCTGTGTCAATGAGAAAGTTTAGTATCTGTCCGGTATTCGTCCTGCACTCAAAATAGGGTAAGGACGAATTCGTTAGCCTAAAAAATGTATGTCTACGAATTCTTGTGTTTCAAATTGATTATCGTTTTCTTGTCTGTCCGTTTGGTTTTCGAGGTACTCATCAAGTGATGGTAATTTTTCCTCGCCCTCGTAGTTTGACATTTGTTCCTCATAATTACTTTGTTCTGTTTGCAAATGGAAATTCCTTTGCATTTTTGGTGGTCCTCGGAATTGTTCCGATTGGACGGGTGGTCTTTTACCAAAAAATTGATTATTTTGGCTTGGCCTATTCATGTAGTTCACGGCCTTTGTTTTTGCTGAAGAGTCTACGTCCATAGGTTCAGGACGTGGCTGTGGTTTTGGTGCGCTTGGCCTAGGTGGCATGAAGTTTGGGTTTGAATATGCTTGTGCCATTGACATTTGATTAGGGTTATAATATCTTCTTGGAGGTATTGGTTTAAATTGATAAAAATCATGAGAAGTTTGTGGCATGTGAGCCAATTGTGTATAAAAATTATCTCGATGTTTGTTCTGGTATTGCATTCTATTTGGTGGTAGAGATATAGTTTTGTTGGTATTAGTCTTTTGAGAGTTCACAAATTGTGACCTCACGAATTGATTTTCCATTTTAAGGCACAAATGGAGTGCCTGAGGGAGATCTTTTGGTTCTTTCATACCAAGATGCATTGACATATTGCCTCTTAGACCTCTAATAAAGACATCTAAAGCCTTATCTCTATAGGTCTGTGCCAGAAGATCGAGCGCTTCTTTACCAATATCCATGCAAGATAATTTATTAATAATTAGAGAGAGATAGGAGTAAACCTCCTGATAGAAGTCTTGAATTTTGCTGTTACCCTGTGTTAATGTACTCATCTGGTATTCTAAAGTAGTCAAATCCCTTTTGTCTGCATAGTGTAATGCCAGACATTTCACAATGCAGTTCCAGTTTAAAGGAGTATTATATGACTCCAAGGCTGCATCTGCGCGGCCAATAATTTTGTTTCGAATTGTATTAATTATTGCAAAGTATTTAGGAGTCCCTTTCATAGAGTCGTACAGTCCGAGTATTCTGTCTACGCTCTTTTTCCAAGAGCTAAATTCTGATGGATTACCGGAGAATTCCCTCAAGTTCTTTACAACGTCAGGAACCTTATCTAAATCTGCTAATTCGTTCCTATATCTTTCCTCTATTACCTGATCTATACCTCCTATATTTGCGTTGGGATTTAGTATCTGATTAATTGCTATTTGGCATTGCTGCGCGCAAATTCTAGCTATCATTTCTTCCATGTTTCTATTATTCTCATTATTAGGAGCTGGATTTGGAACATTTATATTCAGGACTGGGGGCCTGACCAAGTTGTTAGGATTAGACATAATTTATTATATTAATAAAAAGTATATTTTTGTTCTAATTTTTCTTATTTCTATTGGAGGGTCCCGTAGGAATCGCAATAGTGTTTTTGTGTTAAAAAAAAAATTTCTTATTTCTATTGGAGGGTCCCGTAGGAATCGCAATAGTGGTTCTAAAAGATATTTTTTGAAGAGATATTATTATTTTACAATTGATTCACATTCAAAGCAAAAATTTCTTTAATTGGAATTTGTTTATTAACTTTAATAATTTTCACTTTAAAATTTTAAATCGATTCTTATTCTTTAAATTTTAACTTCTATGTTTTAGTTTTAGTCGTTTTCTCTTTCCAAAAAGATTCACTTTTCCTTGCAATATTTTTCAAAATTTAATTCTCCAAAATTTACTTGTTAAATTTACTGTTGATTTACTTCACTTTTTCAATTTTTCATACTATTTGTAACTTAATTGGATTCTATTATTTTTCCTTTTTTAGAATTTTCATTACGTTTAAAATATTTTTATATTTTATAAATTCATAATTGAAATTTGTATTAAACTTTTTAATTGACTTTTAAACTTATATTTATCCTTATTTGTATTCTTTTAAGTTTTGCACTTTTCTCTTTTTTTTAAATTTTTGATTTTTAGCACTTTTAGTAAAAATATATATTTTTTTTTTAATTAATAAATATTCTTCTTAAAAATTTAGTCTTAAATCTATGCTTACATAAAGATCATCCTCATGGAGCTGATAGGGGGGTATTGTTCCTTTTCTACCTTGTTACTAGGGTACCCGCGTCTACACCGAGTTCTCCACTCAAAATGTCCTTGTTTTGCAGATGATCGCTTATTGCAGCTTATGAGGTGCCTTTTACTTAAGTCCGCAGCCTATGTGGTGCTTGTCTTATGGGTGTCCTTGTATCTGCAGCCTATGGGGTGCTTTTGATAGGAACCTTTTAACGTTGGGCGCCAATTATTTAATTATATGTTGATTTTTATTAAAAAAAAATATTTTTTATTTATTTCCACTTGTTTATTGCTTGAATACTTTTTTACAACTGAAACTTAAAATTAATTCTTAATTCTAATTACGGTTGAAAAATGCAAGATCTGCATAATGACAATTCACGATAAGCGTGTTACAAAGGAATGCTTAGTAAACAGAAAATTTAATAAAAGAGGTTGGTAGCTGTCTGGAAATGTGTCAGCAAAAAATGAAAATAATGTTTTTTACGTTAACATATACACGCAGCCATAAACAGCCACTATAGAAAATTTTTACAATTTATATGTGAATATTTTTCTTCATACATACATAACTAACAACAAATAAAAAGAAAACTATTTTTATGAGCAACAAACTGTCAGGTTCAGTTAAAAATTTAAAAAAAAATATATATATTAGAAATAAACAAAAAGTAATACAAAGAAAAATATGTATTTACTATTTACGACAAACAACAGACATAATATGACCTCAAAGCAAAGTTTCGTTCATTAACCTTCCATGTTTTTAACATATGTCGTGTAAATTTATACAATCTGTTTGCTTGAATTTAAATTATATTAAATTTTACAATATTTACTTCTACATCGAACTCGGGCCTTTCGTCTAATAAGCCAACACACTACCTACTATTCCACGGCGACTTCAATAAATTGTTGAGAAGCTAGGCCGTAATCCAGACTGAAGGGTTGTAATGGCCAATTATGTATGTATTATGTACTTCTACATCGATGACTATTTTTCATAGCAAAACAAGATTGATATCTTTTAATTTAAAGTCCTAATGAGACTACGAAATATATATTATTATACTGTTACGTTTTTACCTTTTTTGCAAAAACGTTTAGAATATGAGTTCGTTGACTGCAAACAAAATAAAAATAAATGTGTGTTTAGTTTCAATTGAACTCTTTATTGTTCGTATAATTTTGTGTGCCAATATTTACAACTTGATTTATCCAACAATAATTTGATGTTCGCTATTCTTCTTTACACTTCTGTTCGGTAGATCTTTACAACGGTGATCGTACTAACAATATTCTTACTATTATGGAATATAATTTTAAGCTTAAAAGAACGTTGAAAATAATAACATCAACGCAGAAATTTTTATTATTTTGTTTGGTCTTATAAAGAATTTAATCAGCCCAAGCAAACGGAAAATTGATACAATAAAATAATAACTGATGTTGAGGGCTGCGTTAAAAAATGGAGAAGAGGCAAACGGACGATAACAACCATTAAACCGTTTTTATTTAAGTTGTTTTGCTTGCATTAAAGAGGACACTATAAAGAGAACAAATTTTTTAATGGATTTTATAATGAAATTTAAAAATGTTTATAGCTGTAGGAAACAATTAAGAATTGTATGGTCAGTCAAAAAATAAAAAAGTGTTAACCGAAATTTTTATGAAATAATGTAAGCATGCCAGTGTTATACTATGAAACTTTTTTGCTTCAAGGAGTCAGTCAAAAAGAAAAACGAAATAAAAACCAATGGCGATGGTGTTACAAATTCTATAAACCTTCTAGCCAAGTAGGCGATACAAAAAGTCGTAATTACTGTGCCTTTAAAAACAGGGAAAAACTTTAATAATTATGAATTTTTCTGAAATAATAATAAATTTCCATGAAGAGGTCAAAGTCGGTATTATGGGCATTAAGAACAGTAAAGCTGAAGGTGCTGATGGGCTACTAACTGAATTGTTTAAGACCGGATGTAATGAGTTGCACGACCCCTCGGTATGCGCCAACTACAGAGCTATAAGCCTTCTCCCTATCGCATATAAGGTCTTTACGGGCCTATTGTATGAACGAATGAAGCCAATCGTCAAAACACTGATTGGGCCTTAGTAGTGCGGCTTCAGAACTTGCAAGTCCACCTTTGACCAGATCTTAAGAACCTTTAGAAGACCCATGAAAAACAAGTCGACACTCTCCATATTTTTCTCGACTAGCTCCATATGAAATCGCGTTTTTGCCGCATATTCGGAGCTCGGTACACCTGCGAAGGTTCCTCCACGATAGGAATTACCTACTTCGAACTTTTTGATGCCATGTGAGGTTTTAGACAAAGCGATCAACTCTTCAACTCGTCATGGAGAGTATATTGTGGAAGGCGGGAGTGCATCGGAATGGCACTATTTTCAAAAAAGTGTCCAGTTGCATCATTGGGTGTGCCAAGCGAGATGTACCTTTAGTCTATTGAACAGAAGTCTATTCAAATGGGTCTGGCAGTAAAAGTAAGCAAAACCATGGCCTCATATCTAATAAGCCAACATCTTACATACTAGACTACGGCGACTTATTTAATCTTTATCACGGATTCAAATTTAAAACAGATATGTTCACTTCTATGTGAACAATTTTGTCTCCTTGCAAAAGTTTCGTGTACATACAATTTTCTTACCGTATCGAGTGTTTTTATTTTATCATTTTAAATAATAAGCAAAGTTTAACAACAACAAAATTAGTTTTATGTAAATTATTCAATATGTATAGGGTCTTTTTTAAGAGCTTTCTATCTTTGGATTGAAATAAAACATTGTGCGTGAGATATCATTCACATTTTTTATTCTTTTGAAAGCTTATTGATGTTATGTGTGGAATGTAGCTTCGTCCGCTACAGCTATTTGGAATGAAAAATCCGGATGCCCCGATGGTCCAGTATACATTTTATATGATGCATAAATAGGGGTCATCTACTGAGTGTTGATCTCAAAAAAAAAAAAAAAACACTTTACTCCTCCATTACTCTGGCGCATATCGGGCTGAATTGGACCGATGACATTAGGTTACGTTGGCTTTGAGCAGCTTTGTGGTATAGGTAACGTTTCTTGCGACTTAAGGTGGCCCCGAAAGAAAGAGTAGTTCTGTTCTCTACAAACCACATTTCGTTGGTGTCAAATTAATACTGGCCTATGACGCCACCGGCCCAAAATCCAAACAGTGACTTAGATCTCCTGCGGATTGTCATCGTCCCAAATGATAATTTTGTATCTTTATGTACCATTTTCATCCAGAAATTGACATTATCGCTTAAGATGATGTATCAATGAAAGTTAGGGTCATTTGCCAACTTCTCCAGATCCTATTCACTCATTTTCAGTGGTCGTTCATTTTAATCTGGCAAAAAAAACTAAATAAATGACAACTAATTTGATAGATGTAGCTTCAACACGATGGCCATTACCAAGTGTCCTAGTTTGCAAGTCTCTGTTGGAAGATCCGATACTTTATTTACAAGTTTAACACTCCAAAATTTTTTCCTTTTGGTATGTAAGTACACCAGACACTATGACATTGTTATTACCATCGTTTTTGCGGTTATTAAATAATTAATGAGATAATAATACAACAGACTGTATGTTGGTGTAGAGAATACAAATTGTAATGTGTTTTGAATATGAATCTAATGCTTCTACGCCAATAAAAGGAACACCTTTCCAGCAATATTTCACATTACCATATTTAAAATTATAAAAAAAGTTAAACAAAAGTAAATGTAGGTGTAAATAATAGTAAGTGCCACGGAATTAATTAGGCGGCTTATTGAGAATCCAAAATACGTGCATAGTGACAAAAAGCTTATGTATGTCTGTAAGTCACATGTATTTAGCAAAATGTTTATTTTACACTTTATGTTTAATACAGTATGTTAATGTGTTAAAAAAAATAATAAGAAAAAAATGTATGAAATATATTTCCAACTTTCATTCAAAGATTTTTTTAGGGATATAAAACAATATTTTACATGCAATATAAAATAATATTTTAATTAGTCTCATTTGAATGAGGTTTACAATATAAAAAAATTTGTTTCGAATTAAAGCCATTCTTTTTTCGTTGGTTTAATTAAATTTCACTGTGTTCTTATTTTTTTCCATTTTCTATGTTAGGTTTTATTTAGTCATAAATACAAATCTTTTGTTTTGAAATTCAAACTGCACACACGAGAACAATTCTTAATCACACAATTTTGGTTCTTTCCAAATTACACGAGATGAATATTCGTTTGGCAGGAAATACATGTATGTTTAGTTTTTTCCCTTCTTTTGATTTTTAAAACCGTGCATTTATTAGTTTTGTGCTGGTAATGCGGGGTTGTAGCTGGTTGAAACTTTACGCCACCGAAAAAACATTATTTTCACCTCTCTTGCCTATAAACTATCTTTTTACGGCAGTATAATTATTCTCGTGTGATTACAGCTAATAAGATTATAAAGCAGGAAACATGTATACACACAATTGTATCAACTTTTGTACTTTTGCCTTCAAAGAATAAAGTTACATTGAAAGAGAAATCAACTATTCTGGTTAGAGCAATGTACGTGTCAGATGTTTTAAGCTTTGCCTTATTTTCTTCGCTTTTCAACTTAAAAAGAGTCTGCGATTATATGTCGCTAGTCCTCCACTACGACTTAAATACACGATTGTTAGGAAGTTCATTGTTGGCTCTATAATACTCTTTTAAATGGATGATGTCAAGTGTTACTCTACAAGTTTTTTAATTGATTATTATAAAGTATGTGTGTTCACGACTTTAACGCTTTAAATTAAATTTAAACTAAAGAAAATATTTTCAATAGATATTCTGATATTAATGTGTGAATACGACTTTGATGAAGCTGGTAGTCGATATATTTTGAGGTGTGTAAAATGTAGTGTGTATGAGAAAGTTTATTTTATTTTTATGTATTAAATAGAATACAATTACAAATTATATTGTCATTCCGAACTGAGTAACCTAGACCTTCTGTTCGGTGTAGTGTATCAGACCAGAGTCTCTGGTGAGAATCGAACCCATGACCCTAACGCTATTATTCCAGTACCTACCCATTAGACTATCAGGGCACCCTCTGAGAAAGTTATTAATGAAATTTCTTTACCTTCTGTATCCGATAATATACACAATTTTTAGACCATATATTGCATTTACGGGCTATGAAATATCGAGTTTTTCGTTAAGCGCTTTCTGTATTTAAGGTTAAATAAAGCAAAGGGTATGTGAGATATTATTAAAATTTTTAATTCATTTAAGGGACCTATTGATGCCATCATGCGTTGTTCAAATGTCCGCCACGACTTCTATGGTTGGAAGGTAATTAAAATGTCGAATTTTCATGTCATGGGTAATGTTGGCTGGGAGGACAGCAGGTGTTTGTGGCTTATACGCATACCCCTGCGACTTATGTAAATTCAACAAGAAGAAGTCTAATGATGTAAAACTGCACGATATCGGTGAGTAGAACACATTCCATGTGAAATGGCATGCGCATAAAAGGCACGTAGCTCCATACTAAGGCACATGTCATTCGGGTCTAGATCATCCAATTCACATCGTCCCGTTAGGACAATTTTGGCGATCGTAATGGACAATCAAGATCCATCCAAAAATATACATATACGAACAATATAACTCGACTGTTAGACTCTTTAAATAATACATACATACATACATAAATAATTGACCACTACAACCCTTCAGTCAGGATTACGGCCTAGCTTTTCACACCATTCATGTTGTGTGCCTTAATTCTATACATGAGTGGTGGGACCTACAGTTTAACGTCGACTCCGAACGACAGATTTTTGAGAAACTTTTTCATGGCAGGTTTACTTACTCTTTAAATAATAACTAATGCACTTTCAGAATGTTATCACTTATTTCAAATTTGTATATTAAAGTTTGCTACTATGTACGGACAAACTTGAAAAAATATGAAAACATTCGCATTTGTCAAGTTTACCTCATCCAACCTCATATATATCGTTTAACGACTTAACCCGCTCCTTTCTAATAAGGTTTTAATTTTGTGACATTGGTTCAGAAATGTTTGTGTAATAATTTTGTGCGTAAAGCCCAAAAAAGATCAGTTTTTGTCAAATAAAACCAGTTTGGAGCGTTCAAGAAAATAAAGAAAAAAATATTTTTGAGATCCACTCAATAAAGCTCACAACTTACATTCTGTCATTAGCTGGTTGTATTTCATTTTTCTTTTGTTTTGTCGCGTATTGTTATTGTAATAAAATCTAAATCTGTAATATATTTTGTGTAATATTATAATATTTCTACCATAAAGAGAAAAGATTTCTCCATAACACAAAGAAAAGTTGAAAAAGGATGACTGGAATCCTTTACAAAAAAGATACACGCTCTACTGTGTTAGTTAAATAAATGCCAAAATAAAATTTTGTGGGTTTTTGTTGCTATGCTCTATGGATATTGTGTATTTCTTAAACATTTTTATTACCAGTATACCTTTTAGAAAGGTATATTCACGGCTTTCGTTATGAATAATACTTGTAATAAACTGTAATCCTTTCCGGCAATCTAGACGTATGGCTGACTTAAATGGTGCATAATTATCTGATTATCCTTTAGATAGACATTTAAGACGTTTTATGACATTTTGTTTTGTGTACTTAATTAAAGGTGGGCTAGATTGTACTTGTTTCCCAAGTCTGTTGGTCTATAATTCGCAAATTGTTAACAGATGACGCTATAATTTTTTCCTTAAGCTTTTAGTTTTATTAACATTTATGTGCTTTTAGCCTCTTAAGATTCTTTTATATAGTCTTCTTACATGGTCTTTTTATCATTCGTTTGAATCGTCTAGATCGATCTAGACCACCATAAATAAAATTTTAATATTTTACTATAATTTTTTGGGCATTCGGCCACTTTTTAAGATTGCAAATCTAACTTGAAATTGTTAATTATTATGAAATCTAAATTGGTTTTAATAAAATTTGAAAATATATTGTGTTCTATTTCGGAAAAAAGTGCCTAAGCCAAAAGACGTCCGAGCTTCCACCACTCACTCACAATCAATCAATGGATATGTATAGCAATGTGACTCAAGGTATACATAATTTATGTAAATGTTATGACGTATGTACATTTTATATTTTTAACAATTTCTTTTTATAAGCTTTATTTGTTCTCATTATTTAAATTTAGTTTTATGCTAATTTATGCAAGACGAGCGAACTCGTGAAGTCTTTGCTTAGTCCTATCCGTAGCTAAGGCCCTACTAAAGTCCACCATATCCCCCGTCTCGATGATACCCATCGCTTCTAAGTCCCTAAGGTCTTCGTATAGCAGACATGTCGTCATCACATGCCGCCAGTCTTCAGGTCGCAACCCACAGTCCTCTGTCACTGCAGCCCCTCTTATGCAAAAATGCATTGAGCGAGCCATGTCCCCTCAATAAGAATCACAGACTTAAGCTAAAGCCAAAGTCGGGGCGTTGTAGTACGAATGTCGCGTTAGTTATTAATTCATACGTCACCCTGCTCTTGTTGCTGTTCGTCCAACGTGATTTCCACTTATCGATGAGATTAAATTAAACTCCTAACCTCCTTATTTGTCAGATCATTAGCAGAAACCCAAAAATAGCAGAAATCAATGCTAGAAGTGATCGTCCCTTTTTGACCTTTAAAACAATAACTAGACGTACTATTTCGAAGTCAAGGGAAACTAAAGGAACAATAGTAAATAAACCAGTGATTTTTATATACATATCTAGAAAAACTCGAATTAAAAGTTTAGAAGTAATTCACTTATTCGTGTTATTCTCAATAGAGTTCTTTTTAAATTAGAATTAATTTAAGTTCGAATTTAATTTTCTCTTCTTTATTACATAAATTTAAAGGAACCGTACTATGCTACACAAAATTTTTAACTAATAGCTGTTTGTGCAGAAATTTTTTATGTCTATTCGTAATATTACTTTAGATTTAAAATTTTGGTAGTTTGCAAATGTGTTAAGTTCCTTTTTTCAAATTTTGCAGGAGACACATAAAACATAACAGCTTTTTCAGTTTTTAAAAATTTTAAACTTTTTAAACGCAATTATTTTCACAAAATAGCTCTCTTTGCATGACATAGATCAAAGATCCATATCCACAAAATCTTGGAAGGGCAATTCGCACATTTGGGACATTTTTGCTTTGTAAGCTTATTCGTTTTATTATGGACTTAGCATATTTTTTTACAATCGGTTTTAATTTTAAAAATAAGTTGGACTTAATTTTCTATATCAATTTTATTAAAAAAAAAAACAGAACCTTAAGGCTAGTTCAGTTCATTTCTTCTAAAAAGATACAAGAATATAACTATGTATGTACATTTTTTGTACAATACGTCAATTCGACCTCCGTGTACTGTACTTGTCTTAATTGGCAAGTGTACGTCCTCTAACCTATGTACATTTTTACTTAAAGTAGAAGAATTGCAAAGGTGAATTAAATCATCGTAAAATTTGTGGTGTTCATTGGGTAAGGTTAGTTTGAGAAATTGTAAGTTTTCATACTTCCTTATAGTAATTTTTCTTCTTTTTTGATAAAGTTGCTGCAAATTTTAAAAGTCTATAGGATCAATTTTCTGCGGTAGTATTTTCCATTCATCAGAAAAACGAATTTTAAAATATATTTCTTTCCTTGGGTGTACTTTAAAGATCTAATGTCTGTAACTCTACTACGCCCAGGTCTGATACTCTTGAGAAATTGAACGTTATCAAATCTTTTGAAAAATTTATGATCTAAATACATAACACCATAGAGTCTACGATTTTTTCGAGCATTTTTATAAACATCAATGTATTCTGAAGGTACGTTAATTACTCTTTGTTTCATAGCTCTTACTATAGTGGAATGAACGCCATACGCCTCCATTTGTTTATAGCCAATTTCAATTTAACAGGTTATTGCTCATACTACAATTTCTATTTGATACGTGCAACCATCGCTATAAAAGATTTTTTGGATTATCGTTTCCGCAAATAACTTTTCTTTCTATAAAAGAAGCCCGAAGACCTGCGAAATCTTCGGAACTCAGACCGTTTTTGAAAAGACGCACGTTGGTGGTTTAAACTTAATAGTGTTTTCGCACCAAAAGTTAGAACTTGATTTTAGCATTAAAACCATAATCAGCTGATTTTGCGTTCACACTGCAAGTTTTCTTAAATCTGGTTTTAACATTCATACATTTATGACTGTGCGACAGCTGTTTTTGTTTAAGAAAAAATAAAAAATATGAAAAATTAAGAAATAATATTATTAATATTAATATTACTATTATAATATTATTATTTATTGTTGTTGCAGCATTCATTACTTAAAATTTTACATTTCTTACTCAACCGGCTTTCTGTATTTTTATGTTTGTTTTGTTTTTATTTTGTTTTTATCAGGTGTTTTCAACATTTCAGAGCTGGTAGCTCTGATTTAATACATAAAAACAAGGTTGTATTTTATAAAACCTACTTAAAACCAATTCAAAAAAGGTTTTATGTTGGTTTTAACACAATCATTTTGTATGGTAAAAGCAGGTTTTATTTTTGGTTTCAACGTTAAAACCAACTTTTGCGTTAAGATTAACTGATTAACCGTAAGGTTAAACTTAAGATTAAGTAAATTCAAAAACTGAAATCGAAGTTTAACTAGAGATTAACTTAATCTTGAGTTCAAACTTGCACTCAAAAAATGACCTTAAGTTGTTTGAAAATTGAGAAATTTATCATTTTGGGAAAAAAGTTGTGAAAAGTTGCAAAAATTTAGTGCTTATAATAATCATTTACCTTCAGCAAGGTGACAATGTATTAAAACTTTTCTTTAATTTACATTTGAAAATGATACTATAACTTAGAAGGCCATATACCATATGTACAGTTAAATGTCTTGTACTTTGAAAATTTGTTTAAGATTAATTTAATTTTGCCTCTGGCCTTTTTCAAATGTTAGTCAATCATCTGAATGTTGTTGTTACCCCTTTTTTTTGAACATACTGTTTTGATTTATTATTTTTGTTCGTGGTAAAGAGGAAGCTTAACACAAATATAACTGAGAATGTTGTTATAGCAATTATACTACTGTCAGTGACAGAAAATTTACAGAAATATTGACGTGAAAAGAAAGTGACCATAGCAATTGACTAATGAACAGGATGTAATTATGCTATTATTCATTCTGGCTTTTACGTGTAACAAAAAAAAATTAAAGAAAGGGAAACGAAATAAATAAAATTTATGGTTAAAAGAACAACTCTTGGAAAAACACAAATAAACCCCAAATCGAAATAAATAAAATTTGAAAGAAAATAACAATTTCCTTAAAAATAAATTAAGTGTTGAAATATTTATGACATAATAAATAAACTTTTTACCTTCAGTGAAGTCGTCGTAATCTATTAGGTAGTGTGTGGGCTTATTAGAAGTGAGGTCTTGAATCAAACGCCCGGTCCGACACTTAGAACAAATCGAAATATGAAGTAATATTTTTACGACAACTTCTCAGCACATTTCTGGCAATAAGCCAATAGACTACCTGCTAGACTACGGCGACTTAAAGAGAACATATTCTCCAATTCTTATGATTTATCAATACATATATAGTGAGCGCCAAAAGTGAGTAAACACCACTGACATAATACATTTTCTCCTGAAGCGAGAAAAGTAAATGAGAATAGTCAAATAAATTTCCAAAAATAAAAACGTTTACTTATTTAAAATTTAAAATTATAGTGGGTGTTGACTCACTTATGGCGCTCACAGTATACATAAATATATTTTTCTTCCATTAATAAAATTGTATGTTTTGCTTTATTAGACTTTTGTTCAAAAGACATATCTTCCTTCATAATCCTACATACATAAGTTAGTTGTTTTTACTTTAAATTATGTAAATTTAAATTAAAGTATTAACTGTTTTTGTAGGGTTCTGCTGCAATTCCCAGAACAAATGCTGTTGTAAATATGTATTGGTTTCTCCTTGTGGCAAAAAGAAAAAGTATAAAATTTTTCTTATACCAAAAAAAAGACGAAACAAACAAATGGAAAGTGAAGAGAGTAGCGCAATAACAATCTTTTGAGTGGTTAGTTGTCCGGTTTGAGTGGTTGGCTGGGTGGTCATGAAAGTTTTGTGTCTGCATTTACTTCGGTTCATAAATAGAATGAAACACTCTAGAACTTTTTACGATGCTTTCTGTCTTCGTTGTACACCAGATACATGTAAATTTATTTCTTTAACTCTCTTATATACTATATTGTAGCAAAAAAATACAATTCTCAAACAATTATTTACACACCAAGCATGCGGAATATTTCAAAAACTATTTACCAGATTTGAGTAAAAGTGAATTCTTTTAAAATTCCAATCGAAAACAAAAACTTTATTTAAAAATCTTCATTGATATTAAAGAAAATCAAACGAATAATTCAAAAAAGTATCCATACCATGGTAGCGATTGCATTGATTTATTCGAAATGTATATTTAATAACGGATTTAATGTCCTTTGGTTAACAAACGACTTCTAGTAAACGATTTTTCATATATAAGGCCAGATTTTGTGTAATTTGCTGACCCAGTGTTACAGATTTTTGCAACTATGGCGTCTTCGGGAATTTACTTGTCGGTTATTGTATGGTGTTAAATATTTGTTTTGATTCGAGGGAGACGTTGTTGCCATTACACCTCACACCACCACTAAATCAGCTGCTTATAAGTTCTTATTTTTTGCCTAGCATTTTCTTTTTTGATTAAGATATCGGTTCAATTTTCCGCCCCAAAGAAACATCTTTCATTTTTACTCGATCTCTTAGGAAATTAAGAGGGAACAAGTACTCTTGTGTTATATTTATATCTGTCACATATTGAAGTAGTGATCTTGAGACAATATTTTCATCAATTTGCAAAAAACTTTTGTCATCATTACGATTATTTACTTTAAACCGTTAATATAGAGATCTATATCAATTTGAACCACGCATTGATTGAGAAACGACCTGATTGGGTCCCAAGACACTGCAAGGTAATTTTGGAACATGCGTACTCACAAAGTACAATCGGTTCTTTAGTGTCGGAGCAGCTATCCAACTCGACATATACACCAGACTTGATTCCTCCCAACTGCTATTTGTTTTCATCGATATGATACGGTTGGGCAGTACTTTAAATTTTTAGAAGAAGCCTAAAATTAGGTGACTAATTGGTTTCCTTCATAAGACAAAAAATTTTTTGCCGTAGAATCCACAAATTGCCTGAAAGAGAGAAAATATGTGTAGTCAGCAATGTACAATAATTTGCACAAATTCTGCTATGCAAATGCTTTTAATCCTCTATTCAAAATTTGTGGTCCATTCATTTTCAGAAAAAAAAATCCCTCTTTTCATATCGGTAAAACTGGCATTATTAAAAGATGTCGAATTTGTGTTCTCCTTAAACGCGGTAAGAAATTTTAAGTCAATTATAATATGAAGTCGCCGTAGTCTAGCAGGTAGTGTGTTGGCTTATTAGACGTAAGGCCCGGGTTCGTATCCCAGGTCAGACATCAAAAACGAAATATAAAAAAAATATTTCTTCGGCGACTTCCTCTCAGAACATTTCTGGTAAAAACAGTGAGAGTAAATAAACCTGCCATGAAAAAGTTTCTCAAAAATCTGTCGTTCGGAGTCGACGTTAAACTATAGGTCCCACCTCTCACGTATAAAATTAACGCACACAACATGAGTGGTGTGAGAAGCTAGGCCGTAATCCTGACTGAAAGGTTGTAATGGCCAATTATGTACGTATTTATGTATGTACTTATAATACTCATAAATGATTGGAGTGAATTGTAGTTTTCGTATGCGAATCATACTTATTTTGTAAGTTAAGGAGAGTCGAAATCAACAACATCATGCTAATTGTTAAGTATGAGTACGATGAGTACTTCAAACTTTGAATATGAATACTACGAGTATGATATTAAAATAAGTGTGATTGCGTATAAGTATCAGAAATTATGAGTATGATTCGAATCTACTCATCATTTTGAATACTCATTGCTGATCTCTGGTGGAGATAATACACTGAATTTTGTAACAGAATAAAATGACATAAGTATTGCCAGAATCGATAACCTATAGTTCAAATTTAAACCAAAAGATAAGCCCTATATTATCTGGATTTCTTTTAGCCATTCAATTATTGATGAGTATTTTTGAAAAGTTAATTATCTTTGCACGCTTATATATTTTATTTTCAACCCGTATTATATCAAAACCGTGTAAAAAAAGACCGTGTAAAAACAGAATTAGGTGTAATTTAATATTTTAAGACAGAAAATAAAAGTGACTTCATAATTATGACACATACTGTAATACATTTTGCACATTGACGTTGACATGATTTCATTAAAATATCACGTCGTTTAGTTTGATCGATATTTGTCAATCTTTTATACACCATAACATACATGCATGTGTCGCTACAGTTATAAATTTTATGAAATTACGCATGCATATATAATATGCATAGATGGGCACTTTGCAGTACCAGTAAAATTTCAGTAAAAATTGATTTTTACTGGTTACTGAAAAAAATTTCAGTATTCAGTAAAATTTTACTGTTAATGCAATCTAAATTTGAATGAAATTTAAATAAAATTTAAATGAAAAAAAGTAAAATTTTACTGTTAATGCAATCTAAATTTAAATGACATTTAAATAAAATTTAAATGAAATTTGGATTGCACTACCAGTAAAATTTTACTGAATACTGAAATTTTTTTCAGTAATCAGTAAAAATCAATTTTTACTGAAATTTTACTGGTACTGCAAAGTGCCCATATATGATAATATGTATCTACACACATATACAATATGTAGGCAGATGACAATATGTTTGCAAATGAAAATATACGGAAGGGAAATACAATATTCAAATGGCTTTAACCTGCAAAAAAGTTTTATTGACAATGCACAAGAACAATACATGAAGGCAAATGATGAAGATTGAATAGAAAATGTATTGACTTAAAGGCCTATTCTCTTCCATTTTTATGACTGACAATATGTTGATTTATGCGAAGAAAGATTGATATTCATTCTACAAACAAACGATTGTTTCATTAATAGAAACTTTGCATATTGACATTTCAGCTGTACACACTGTCGGATAAACAAGTGGGATTCCGGATATTTTTTTCATTTCACTGTACCAAATTAAAATGAATCACATTTCGAATGAACATTTAAAATGTGACATATTCAATACTGTTAGCAGTTATTCCTAAAATGTCAAAGTATTAGTACGTGCATCCGTTATTACTTTGTAGCAAGAAATATTCTACGGATTTTGATACAGCTCCCTGAGTAAGTAAGCACTGGATTACCTTTCAGACTATTTACATAGTGCTGACGAAGCGCATACCCATAACAGCAGATTCTCTCCACAAGTTTTGGCACATGGATCTTTGAGATGGCTCTCACTTAAGTCTTTTTTAAATCATTGAGTAAATTAAAATAACGTCCTACGCTTTAGTAGTACGGTAGACATCATTGGATGAGAAGAAGAACACCAGAACTCTACAAAAGTCTCAAGGGTGTGCTACCTAGGAAGAAGCAGCGATGAGAAAAACGTTAAATAGGAGATTATAATTAAGAATCGGGTGTGTTTTGAAGCTGCTCTTTCGACATGTTTTACCAGGAAGCAAATTAGGAATATAAATGTATTTGAAAAGCTGGATATATGTACATCTGAACAAGGATAAGACACAAGGGAGGCTGCCAAGGATATAACAAATTGCATCACTCTGATACTGGATTGACAATCCTAATCAAACGGAAGATTGTAAAAGCTGCCCAAATAAACTAGTTGCTACACAGACAACTCTATACGAGGCGATAGGACTGGAAGGGGGACATCCGAATTATTACAAACTAGCTTTGTATGTGTTTGAGAAACTCTTCATGGCAGTTTTATTTACTCTCAGAAGTTTTGGTAGCAGACTGCTAAGAAGATGTCTCAGAAGGAATTATATTTTCATCTAATGAGCCAGCAGCCCTCTTACTAAACTACGTAGACTTTTTGTTGAAATTACATCTGTCAAATTAATTGTCAATTATTCAGGCTGTTTTACCAAATAACCATGGACAACGACAGATAACGATATTATAAAACTTAATACTTTGAGTTCAATTATGACAACTAGTAAGTAATTTTTTGGTAAAATATTTGAAAATATAGGTGCCAACATAATTGGAGACTAAAGGAATGAGACAGTACATTTTAACTAACATCATTCTATGTAACAGTGCAAATTTCCTTTTTTTTATTTCAAACAAATTGTGTTTGCATACGCACATCTTCATATTATATTATTATTCATTTTACTTCTCCTTCCTTGAATTTGTTCGAAAGACTATTAGGTCTTTCAGCTAAAAGCACACATTGTAGAAAATCTTTTTGTATGTGTAGGTAATGTGAGAACATTACGATAATTGCTCATTTGGCTTCATATGCGATATATTACTATTTTTATTACTATTTTTTCGTATGTTTGTTGTGCAAGAATTTAAGGAATGAAATCTTAATGATCTATTTTTGATATTAAAAAAACGAAAGAAAAAATAAATGAAAAGTTACCATAAATTATGCCCAATTATTAACTTAAGGTACTAACAAAATAAATTGTTGTATATTTCCATAAAATAAAGTAGAATTTATATAAAAGAAAACAAATCTTTTTAAAATAAAGAGAAATAACTACAAATATGCATTATATATGGTGCATATGCTTCTTTTCATAGGCGATTAAATGCTAACAACTATAAAAACCATCATTACTGCGGTTGGTAAATTTACAATTTAAGAACTTCTTGGGCCGCGTTAACAACGTGACGAGCTGAAATGCCAAAAAGATCGATAAGAACAGTGGGTGGGCCCGAACGAGGTACAGCAGGTACAAACAAGTGTTTGACAACGAAATCACGCTTGTCGGCCAATGCTGAAAGAACAGCTTCACCCAAACCGCCTTGCTGGTAGTGATCTTCGACAACAACAATGCGGCCATTGCAGGCACGGCCATTTTCGACAATCAATTCAACATCCAAAGGCTTGACAGTGAATGGATCGATGACACGAGCATTAATGCCAGCCTTTGCCAATTCAGCAGCAGCATTCAAGCATTCGTACAAAGTAATGCCAGCATCAATTAACAAAACTTGATCTTTGTCTGTTTGCTTGACTACTTTACCTTTGCCAATGACAAAAGTTTCATTGTTGTCGTACAATACGGCCGTGTTGGGACGAGAGGTACGAATGAAACATACGCCCTTCTTGTTGGCGGCCAATTCAACGGCACGTTCACAGCTTACAGCGTCGGAAGGATAGAATACTGTACTACCAGGAATGGTACGGAACATGGCAACATCTTCCAAACCCATTTGAGAAGGACCATCTTCACCGATACTAACACCACAGTGAGAACCAACAAAGTTGACGTTGGTTTGTGAAATAGCACCCTTACGAATCTGATCGAAGGCACGGGTAAAGAATGTGGCTAAAGTTGAAGCGAAAGCAATAGTACGATCACGACAGGCAGCACCAATGGCAACGCCAACCAAATTTTGTTCAGCAATGAAACATTCAATATAACGTTCGGGGAAAGCCTTCTTCAATTTCTCTGAGAAGGTAGAGTTCTTGGTATCACCATCCAAAGCAATAACACGATCATTGTTTTGAGCCAACTTGGCCAAAGCATTGCCATAAGCTAGACGGGTAGCTACTTGTTCACCCAATTTGTAGGCTGGTGGAGTGGACAATGTTACGTTTGTAATATCAACAGCTGGGGCTGGTTTCAAATTGGTGGGAGTTTGGGGAGTCAATGCAGGAGCACGGGGAGAAGAATCGATCATGAGACCTTGCAAATGCTTAATGACTTCGTTAGCCTTATCGCCTAAAGGCTTGCCGTGCCAATTTTCCAAATCTTCAATGTTGGGGAAAAATTTACCCTTATAGGTCTTAGCAATAATGGCAGTGGGTTGATTCTTTGTATTGGCAGCTTCGTGGAAAGCTTTGCACAATTCCTCAACATCATGACCATCAACAACAATAATATAATATGAGTGATATAAACAAACCAGTCTTTTACCTGTTCTATAAGTGTTTTGGAAATATATTTAAAGTTTCACTAAGATACAAAAATTGATCGCGGTAGGTGAAACTATATATGTAAATATAATGGGGTTTTTAAGGCGAGTCTAAACTAAAAGAAAATTTATGTTAAATAAATTTTGTGCAAAAAATTTATTGTGTTTCTGAAATATTTTGGGTGTTAATTTAAAAGTTTCGCTAATTGGACAAAAACATTTTTCCTATTTGTTTACATTTATTTCTTCTTCCAAATTCCGTGCCTTACTTTCTCAGTATAAGTTTTCAAATATTTGCATTCAAAAAGTTTTTGCAAAAAACTGAACTAAGAGAGAAGTAAGAACAATAAGCAAATATAAAAAATAAAATATTTTTATGCTACTAATAGCTAAAGTAATAAAATGTTAATATTTAAAGAACTTTCTTTATATTTGTTTCTTCTGGTTTTTATAACCCTATTGTGAGATTCTATTTGATTTTATGCATTTTTGGAAGCAAGAGAAACAAGTTTTAAATAGTTTAAAAAATATTTAAGTACTTGTACATATGTATAAAGTACGTTTAAAAGTTTTGTTACTGTTTTTCATACAAACTTATACCTAAAAACCACTATCAGTTTGATGAATACAATCACCTTTTTTCAATGGTATTTTAACCTCACTATGTGTTATATTTTTTTTTTATAATTTTTAATGTTATTTTATATTCCATTCACATATATATGTTTTTTATAGTTATTACTATTATATTATTATTAATTTATTTCTATTATAAAAGAAAAATATTTTTTACCACAAATTTTATTTCTCTTTCATTATAAAACAAAAAAATTCTTAATGTTTTTTACAAACCTTAAGGGAAATAAGAAAACTTTCTTCTGACTCCACATTTTTTCACCGCAAAAGGGTTTGACTTCCAAGAAGAACTCAGAGTAAATTTAACATGTAACAGCCCAATACGTAAACTGGTACATTCAGTTTTTTCTTGGGTTTTCTGTTGATATTTGCTGTCATTCAGCCCTCAGCAATTTGAGGTTAAGCGACCAGGTAACCGTTCTGCCAAATGGTCTCCTAATTACTCTTTGGATTCATATTAGGTATTTGCACCAGAGTATTGAGTCTGTGGAGCTTCGGTAGACAAATAACATCTTCACTCTACATATACATACGTAATTGGCCATTACAACTCTTCAGTCAGGATTACGGCCTACTCACACTACTCATGTTGTGTGCGTTAATTTTTATACGTGAGTGGCGGGACCTGCAGTTTAACGTCGATTCCGAACGACAGATTTTTGAGAAACTTTTGATGGCAAATTTTATTCAGTCGCAGAGTTTTTGCCAGAAATCTGCTTAGAGGAAGTAGCCGAAGAAATATTTTTTTCATATTTCGTTTTGATGTCTGACCTGGGGTTTGAACCGTGGCCTTACGTCTAATAATCCAACACTCTACCCACTTGACTACGGCGTCTTCTACACTCATAACTGCTGTGACTTCTACACTTATAAGTTTTAAACTTTTGTTAACCGAAATCTACGCGATAAAAGTACAAAAAAATTATCTGAAGCACACGCTCAATAACACACACCTACTTGACATGGCACCCTTAACTGTATAGGAGTAGAGCATCATGGCGCAGAGCTATATACGTCTGTTTCCTTAAGTATGTACTACTTATATTGCCTATTTGTTGATCGATCTAATAATACCTTACGAAAATTTGTTTAATTATATAATAGTTATGCACTAATATAAGCACATAAGAGTATGATTCAAATCTGCTCATCTTTTTGAATACTCATTGCTGATATTAGAATAGCAGTCAAATTACAAAAAGTTTCAAACCTCACTTAGCCTTTCAACATGTGGCTCCTTCAACTGAAATGGAGAAATACACTCCAAAAATATATACGAATTTCTAATTGCATACGTTTTTTCTAATAGATAATCGTTTAGTATTTGTTTAATTTGAAATATTTTTGTTTATTGAAACTATTTGTTAACAAAAACTAACTATACCATATCAATAAATTTCTTACTGGTATGGTAAAGGACTTATTACGGATTTGCAGTAGTACTGGTAAGAAATATGTTTTAAATTATTGTACATGAACTTTAAACGTAAACATAGAAACCAACAAACTGTTTAAAGCCACGTCGCAAAAAAATTAAAATAAAGTACTTTCGTAAAAGTAGGTTACGCGGAAAATCTTAACACATACCCCTTTGGTGCTAAGCCAGTGATATTTTCAAAGGGTGAAGGAAACACATACATACCTTGCAAAAAATAAAATGGTGTAAAAGGAATTGAAGAATTTAAGAATTTAAGAATTTTATGTATGCTCGTGTAAGAGAATTAGTTCGACTACATTCTTAGTATACATACCAAATACGAATGTTTGAATTTTTTTTTATAATTTTCTTACTTTAAATTAACGGACTCTATTTACATTCTTTTATTCGTTTTTTCATTTTAAAATATCATATAAATTTCAAGAAAATGAAAATAAATGTGCAAGTCAATGAAAATATGTGGGATATGCATTTAAGTTTTTCTGTAAGCGAAACATATTCTTTCGGTAGTTAATTACTATTCGGCATGAAAGCATTTCCGGAAGCAAATGGCAATTCAACTAAACTAAGTTTAGTTTTTGAAAAATGTACAGCTAAATTAAATTATATTTTACCGTAGTTACTATTAAGCACATATTAGAGAGCGTATCAGAATACTTAATCATGCACTATTTGGGTGTGTAGAAAATTAACTCGAGAAAATTTTTACGAAATTAACAAATTTAAAACTATTTATTAATACAATTTATTAGAAAAAAACCAAAAACCTTATGGATCAAATGCAAATACAGATGGGAAATGGACTAATTAAACATAGTGCACGTGAGACATCATTGAATTTTTGTATGAGTTCGAAAGGCCTGTTGATACCATTATGTGTGGAACATAAAATTTTACAAACGTGCACCATGGCTTTCCTGGGTAGAGCGCGTCCGAAATGTAAAATTTTCCGCGACTCTGGCTCATAGATCGGTATGAATTTGACAATAAATATGATTCAACTGACCATACGGCCCAACCGTTGTACTCTCTGATGAATTCTCAACTCTGCGATACATAATAAATATTACAGTGTAGGTATGATTGGGTAACTATTAAATGTGTTAATGTTAAAATTTTATAATTTGTATAATAATTTACAAAATACAACGTTTTAAATTATTCATATAACGCTAATAGTAATCGCAATTTTACTACATAAAAAATTAAATAATGTAACAATTTGCTAACGGGAACTTGTAGCCAAAAAGTGAAATGTCAAAAAGCATAAAGACGCCAGAATCTAATTTTATAACAAAAGAAAAATTAATAAGTTGCTAATTAAGTTATTGCATGGCTGATAAGAATTTTTGCGGTGACAGAAGTTTATTACTTTGTTTTCTCTTTCTGTTTTGAATTTCGTGTTGCAAATTTTTTTTCTCTTAACTTAAAAATTACTCATTATTTTTTATTATAATTTCTAGTTGTGCTTCTTGCACTTGAATTCGTTTTAATTTTGGTACTCATTCAGGTCATAGGCAGAGCAGGCCCTATAATATAGATTTTTTTAAATTTGTTTCTATTAAATTTATCTGTTCTTGTTATATCAATTGTAGTCGCCGCAGTCTAGTAGGTAGTGTGTTCGCTTATTAGACGCAAGGCCAGGGTTTAAATTCCAGGTCAGACATCAAAACGAAATATGGAAAAGAAATATTTCTGTCGTTCGGAGTCGACGTTAAACTATAGGTTCCGCCACGCAAGTATAAAATTAACGCACAAAACATGAGTGGCGTGAGAACCTAGGCCGTAATCCTGGCTGAAGGGTTGTAATGGCCAATTATGTATGTTATGTATGTATGTTTATATTAATGGATAAAGTGAATAGAAAACAATCAAGAATAACCCAAGATTTATAAAAATTGTATCCAATTATTCTAAATCTGATTTAGAATATGTAATGTACATATGTAACGAAGTGTTATCTCTAAAGGCCTGCACGCTTAAGCCGATTTAAAACATCCAAATAGTCCTCTATGCATTCAACTATAGCCGATATAGACATAATTTTTTCTCATAACGATTTAACCGTACGTTCGTCGAGATGAACGTATTGTTACGAAAATGGAAATGGTGTTATTAAAATGATAAACTAAAGCTCCAAAAACAGAACAATGGACTTGTTTGCATGATCAAAGAATAAACAAAAGCAGGCCCTTTGTCTGTTAATGGTAGAATGAAGTCTGGTATGATCGTGCAGCAAATACGAAGAGCCTCCATGAGGGACAACTGGTACAACCCAAAGATGAAGAAAGGATTATCACCCAAGCTATAAACCAGCTGGGAAGGACCTTATAAAAGAATTAAAATGTTAAACGATGTCGTGTACAGGATACAGTAATCTAACAGCCCCCGAGCCAAAACGAAGGTCATACAAATAGAGCGACTGGCGAAATATGGGAGAAGAGATAATGAGCCCATTCGGGACGAACAGGCTTAAGTGGGCGGCAGTGTTACGAAAATGGAAATTGTGTTATTAAAATGATAAACAAAAAGAAAACAAAACAATCAAAAACAATGGACTTGTTTACATGATCAACGTATAAGCAAAAATATAGCAACAAAATCAATGTATAAAAAAGTTGATAAAAAAAGTAAGCAAACAAGTACAAACATGAAGGACAAACATAAACAATATACACAACATACATACATAATTGGCCATTACAACCCTTCAGTCAGGATTACGGCTATAGATTCTCACACCACTTATGTTGTGTGCCTTAATTTTATACTTGAGTGGCGGGACCTACAGTTTAACGTCGACTCCGAACGACAGACTTTGGTTAACTTTTTCATGGCAGGTTTATTTACAGAGTTTTTGCCAGAAAACTGCTGAGAGGCAGTCACCGAAGAAATATTTTTTAATTTTTTTCATATTTCGTTTTGATGTCTGGCCTGGGGCTCGACCTCAGGCTTTACGTCCACTAAGCGAACACACTACTTACTAGACTACGGCGACAATATACACAAACAACAATAATTAAAACAACTTGTTTACATTTACATATATTTCGCGAAGACAGGCAGTCATTCTCCTTTAAGAGTATTCATCAGATTATTTCCCAAGCGAATTCAGTCAGTCATGTATGAAGACTCGTTGCGTGTGAAGAGAATAATCGTAGTTCGAAGATCTCCGTTACTAAGATCTAACGAACGAGTGTAAAACAAGTTGACAAAAGCGGCATACGAAATTGTGCGAACAATAAAGAATTTTAATTAAAACCAAACACAAATTTTTTTTAGTTGTTTTTATGTCCATTTCCGTTTATGCATGTATTTCTATATACATACATAGTTTCATCGCAACCCCTTGAATGTTTAGATTTTAATTTTGCCATGGAATACTTTGTTTGACGAATGCATTTTATATAGAACCACAATAATACACAAGAAGAAAAAAGACTGAAAAAGTACAAACATAACATGTTCAAATACAAATTGTTTTATCAATTTATTATTGTTATTGTTATCAATTTTTGATTGGCTGTATAAAGTTAGCGAAACGTGCAATCATTTGGTAAATTCGTGACCAAAACGTACTTAAATATTATTGCTTGAACGTATTGATTAAGATATACTGAAATCCAAATATAACCATTTCTTTGCCAATAAAATAATAAATTAAATTTCTATTTCTTCTTTTTGTTTATAACTTTTTATGCATGATTTTGTTTTTAAATTTGTAAATAAAATTTTTGGTTTAAAAAGAAATAAAGTAAAGTTCTCTAAATCAGAAAAGAAGGCGAATTTTCATTTATACAATATAGGTAAATAAAACAAAATAAGCTTTCGAACTATCACTTTCATTAAGCGTTTTCTATTTTAATTAAAAAGATCGTATATAAGACATATTATCAAAGTTAGAATACATATATTAAAATTTAAATGTGCACCACGTTTTCTTCTAGAGCAGTGTTGCCAATTTAGCACTTTAGGTGCTAGATTTAGTACTTTTTAAACTCGTTTAGCACCAAAAAAAAGTAATCTAGCACCCAGCACTTTTTTTGGGCATTTTTATATTTTTTTCTAGCATTTTTTTTTTTGCATTTTTTACAATTTTTGGTATTTTAATTAGCAATATGCCAAAAAAATTTACTTTTTCATTTTCAAGCTATGAATGCCGAATTATTTTTAATGCTTCGGGGGTAGAGTCAGCTACCGTAATTGCTAATTAGATTGTCCCTCACTTGCCCTAAAACGGAAATATAGGGTTGCCTTTCAAACTTGGGATTTTTAACTTTTCGCGAATTTAACGCATTATTTATGTTAACAGCTACAAAATCAATGTTTTTTTTATTGGATAGTTAGTTAGTTAAAATTACAACAACAAAACTTGAAAGTAAGAAAATACTATTGCTAACATTTAACGCGGCACAAATTGGGCTGAATATTATGTCTTGCCATTCAAGACAGGTGTTAACGACTTCAAAATTTTAAATTTTGCGAAATTGCTTGACGATCGCACTTTTCGTTTACAAAAAAATGTGGAAAATGTTGAAAAAAATGCGAAAAAATTAAAAAAAATGCCCTTTTTTCACCTTCATTCACATATAACTTTTGAAGTAGGAATGTAATCTTTAAGCAACTTCGCAGAATTTTTCACATTATAGTCGTCAACAACTATGCTGACTTTCAAGCCAAAATATTCAGCTCAATTTGTGCCATTTAAAAAACACTAAAACCTATTTTCGGCAAATTTTATTAATTAATTTTAAAAATAGAGTGCATATTGTAAAACACTGAAATTTATGCTACTGAAATGAATTATACGTCAGTAATTAATACTATAGATACTGTTTTTACATTGGGAAACAAAACTCCTCTTATAATAAGCTTATATTTCATTTACTATCGTGATAAGACGGCTGTTGGAGAATTTAATAAACTTTATATATACATATGTACATTCTCATATGCATATCTTGTTGATCATTAAAATTTCCTACAGGGGCTTAATAATAGCTTATTATCAGCTGTTCAACTACGATGTATAGAAATAAGCTTTTTAACATCATCGGTTAACATTAACATATCTTAATAATCTACTCTCTCTCTCTATTAAACCAAGCTTCATCATAATTATGTTTTAGTATGTATACTGTATTAATATATTAAGAATATTAAAATTTTTTCTATTTATGTATATTATCTTTAACTGTTAATTTTTTACTTCAAATAATTTACATAATACTATATATATTAAAACAACGGTATTAGTATAGCAACTGACTGGTCTTCTTGCTAATAAGATCAAGTAAAAGAATTAATATTGTTCGTACTGCCTTGCTACATTGTTCATTGGTATATACAGCCTTTCTGCTAATAAAAATTAAATAAAGAGTACAATCAAGTTAAAAACTTTGATATTTCTTTTTGGAAAGTTTCTCATACATTATAAAGTGAAAGTGAATTAGCAGTGCTCAAAGAATTGCAATTAAAGGATTGCTTTGTACATGCCTGTAACAATGTTTCCAAAGACAGATATTGCAGTTGAAAGATTTGCTATTTGAGTTTGTACTAAAATATCCTAAAGCGAAAATGATTCATGATTATATTACAGACGACAATTTTCTATATCAACTTGAAGTCTGTGTACTTATCCACGCAGCTTGCATTGAACCACTGAAACGTATTAGCACTTGTATGTCAATTGTTGCTCGTGATCATATTACTTTCAAGGGTGTGCTGCATCAAATATTCGAACGTCTAGAGTTTGGAGATATAAATAAAGCATCGTACTTAAATTTAGTTCCCTACAAATTTCAGTTTGCTTTTAACAAAGACAAGCTTAATTTGCTTACTTCAAATTTGAAAAAAGATTTTAACATTTTCCAGACAGTTTTAGCGGCTGCAAAAGATTCAATGTTAAAAAGATATATCAATAGACCTATAGATAATGTATACTCATTTCACAGTAATGTCAATGTGAGGAGAGTTTTTGCGATGGCGAAGAGGAACGAGGATATGGCACCTCATAAGGAAATATACACCAGATGTCAGCAAGTAAAGGCCCGGCAAAACAAATGTATTCATTTCCTTTTAAATGTTCAGCAGTTCCACCCAACGAAGCAAAATATGGAAAATGGTGTTAAAATAATGAAGAAGGTTTTTCAGGAAAATACAAAATGGAATGCTGAGAAACGAATAAAGAGATTGAAAGAGATAGAGAGCAAACAAGAAACAAAAAAAAGACGTACGGAGAGTAAAGTTCTATTTCAAAATTTGATTGATATGGACGAGCCTATGGACTTATTTAATTTATTACATGAACTATCTTATGTCGATGTACAGATTAATCGGATTAAAATTCTTAAAAAGCAAATAAACATTTTAAGACACTTAAATTATAAATATCACGGTGAAAAAGTTTGACAAACAACAAATTTGGGTTTAGAGTCCCAACTCAAAGAAAAACTAAAGAATTTACACTCTTATGTAGACCTCTAAAAATGCAAATAATAAAAATAACTTGATGTTTCGAAAAGTATAAATAAAAAGTAGTCTGTTCAATAAAATTAAAATAAATGCAATCTTATTCGCGAAACTAAAAATGGAAGCAATTAAAAAACTTTAATGATGAATTTAAGTTACATATGTATGTATATATTTTCTTTATAAATTTGAAACTATTTTATTATTTTATAGCTCTTTTCTCTCTCAATTGGTCATTTTTCAACCGATTTTCAAAATTTGTTTTTTGATCGAAAGGTATTCAAATTATCTGTCTAATTGCTGAATATAAGTAGGTATTACAAATTATTGCCGCTAGATGGTGAAAAATTCGTTTTTATTGACAAATGTATCGAAACACCCTGTATTTGCAAATATTATGAGTTCATATATTCAGCAAATATACTCGTCAAAGGGTTTTGTACAAAGTTGCAAACATCATTTCGAAGATAAAGTTTTGTACACTTGTAGTCTTGGCCATGAATTTGAAATTCAGGTGGAAAAATTTAAAAATACAAATAAAATTCGTAAAAATAAAGTACAAGAAATAAGATAATAATTGCATTAACTTCGTTGTTGGATTAATAAACCAATTAAAGCAAAGGTAAGATAAATATAAATATAAAAAATACATAAACTAATCCCTTCTTTATTTAAGATTACCAAATAATATAAAAGTTTTACAAAACATAGATTTTTTAGGGAACAAAACGTTTTAATTTCCCAAAAAGGTGATATTTTACCAGTTTTAAAATTTAAAAAAAGCGAGGAAGAAATTGGAAAAATAATTGGTCAATATTCCAACATTCAATATATAAAATGGATTAATAAAAACAACACAGTATCATTCTGGTCAGAGGTAAAAGCATATAGAGATGCCGGAGGAAACAAGAGATTCGAGGAGATTGCCAATTTTGTTTTAAAACTTCTCAGTATTCCATGGTCTAATGCAGACGTAGAACGTGTGTTCAGTCAAATGAACATCGTAAAGACAAATATAAGAAACCGATTACATCTACAGACAGAAAATTCTGTTTTAGCAATTAGGTATAACTTTAATGTAAAATGTTTGTTTCTTAATTTTATTATATAATAACATTTTAGATACGGATTAAAACGAAGCGGAAAGTGCTGTTACCAATATGAAGTCCCAACGAGTTATGTGAAATTAATTGGATCTGGTGAAAGTTATGATATTAATGATGAAAATGACAATGATGATGACTGGACTTTTTAAATTCATCAAATTATTTTAGTCATCTTAAAACTTATGTGCAAAAGTTCATGTTTAAACAGTAACTTGAAGACTTTTTGTTTTTCAAGAATTTACTTTCGATTTATTGTTTTTAAAAATGAATTTAACATGTTATTTTTTATTTTTTACCGAATTTCAATTTCTTTATTCATATTTAAGTATAAAAATGAATTTTTAAGAAATACAGATCTCATTATTAACTAAAGGGTGATTTTTTAGCTATTATCTTTTTGGCAACACTGGTTTAAACAGCTCACGCACGTTTCGTGTTTTGTTTCACAGTCAAACATCTTCAGTTTGGTCTATAATTTAACCATGAATCGTCTTACAAACGAACAACGTTTGCAAATCATTGAATTTTATTATCAAAATGCGTTCTCTGTTAAGAAAGTTCATCGCGCGCTCCTTCCATTTTATGGTCAGTTTAATCGACCCACTGAAGCGGTTATTCGGGATACGTAAATAAGCAGAATTGTCGATTTTGGAGTGAAGATCAGCCAGAAGCATTGCAAAAGCTACCAATGCATCCAGAAAAAGTCACAGTTTGGTGCGGTTTATGGGCTGGTGGCATCATTGGACCGTACTTCTTCAAAGATGCTGCGAATCGTAACGTAACTGTGAATGGTGAGCGCTACCGTGAGATGATATACAACTTTTTTTTGCCCAAAATGCAAGAGCTTGACTTGCATGAAATGTGGTTTCAACAAGGCCACCTGACACACAGCACGCGTAACAATGGACTTATTGAGAGGCGAGTTCGGTGAACATTTTATTTCACGTTCGGGACCGGTCAATTGGCCGCCTAGATCGTGCGATTTAACGCCTTTAGACTATTTTTTGTGGGGCTATGTTAAAGCTCATGCCTATACAGACAAGCCCGCTTCAATCGACGCATTGGAAGACGACATTGAAGCATTTATTCGTGAGATACCGGCCGAAATGTTGGAAAGAGTATGCCAAAATTGGACTAAGCGGATGGACAATTTGAGGCGCAGTCGCGGTAAACATTTGCATTAAATAATTTTCAAACATTAAATTATATAGACCGTACAATCCATTCAAATAAAGATTTCATGCATTTTTCTGAATTTAATGTGTTTTTTTTTAATTTTCCTATAGCTCTTAAAAATCACCCCTATTAATCAATTTTTTCTATTAATTTTTGTTAGCACTTTTTTTTTGCATTTTTTTTAAATTTTTAGCACTCTTTAGCATTTTTTTTAGAAAAATCTAGCATTTTTTCTCAATAATGTTTTGGCAACACTGTTCTAGAGGTTTGCAATCGAATAGACCAATTCTCCATGATTGGTGTATAAATGAGGCTGAACTTGCCAGATGGCATGGATTATGTTGACTTTGAGTACCGCTGAGGTACAAGTACTATTTAGGAATACCCCACAAAAAAGTCTAATTCTTAAAATCGCACAGTGGCCAGTTCTCATCACCATACCCTTAAATCGCCCGTGTAGAATATTCAAACTGGCATGAACTGTATGGCATGAAGCCCCGCCTTCTTGAATGCACATGTCGTTAGTGTTCAGTTTATTTAATTCCGCCCAGTCCAAAATCTACACCGAACAGTGACTTTTTCAGGAAGCATTGAATCCCATGTACATTGGTATTGTCCCACAATTTGCTAATTTAATTAGATTACGTACCACTTAATCCAGAAACGAACCCCAAGGGTGAAGATGGATTTCGAAGCAAATTATGGTCAGTCACCGACACCCATTTATTATTTCCACATGTTGTTGAATCCATCCATAGTGATTTGAGAAAATTGACTGAATAAATGACAACTAATTTGGCAAATGTAAGTCTCAACTATGAAAGGTTTCAAGTAATCGGTAGAAGCAGCTTTAGTTAAGAAATGCTAAGTATACTATATTATTACGCATTCACTAATTGCAAGGAACTGCGGAATTAAAAATCTTAGAACGTCCAAATAACTTAATTCTCCACAAATTATTTTTAATAATAATAAATTATTTAGATATGTACATAAACATATGTATGTAGGTATCTTCTGCTGGTGTTCTTAAAAAAAAGAAAAAAAAAAATACAAGAGCAGAGCAAGATATGAAAGTATTATGTAGTATCAGTAAACAATTAAATATCTTTTTGTACAACAACAACATTTATTTAAGCATGAGCATACTTTTCACTCAGTTCATCGTAAATTTTATTCACGATCTTTAAGTTGAGATAATAAAAGCATACTGGAGTAGGGGTTACCGTGATGACGAATGCGATTCACCCGGATTGAGGCTTGGCCATTGCACTTTCTTTTGAGTTGACCTTTGCAGTTATTCCTAATGCGACTTAGTAAATAATTGGTCAATTTACACGATTTTGTACCGTGTATGTGGTATTGAATACACTTGGTTGTTTGTGAACGCTCAATGCTATGCTATATTGTGTATTTCGTATTCCAAATGTATTCTTCTAATTCTTCTTTATAATTTTTGGCATTCAAACAATTTGATAGCACGAAACCAACACAACTTTTAAAAAAATGTGAAAAAATGTGTATAAGTGTATCGGATTTTTATATCAAAATTATCAACAAGCATACACTGTTGTATGTATATTAGTCCAACAACACACTCAATACAACGGCTTGTGAGAATTGATTAAAGGTTATAATAAATAATGTTTTATACCTTTAGTGACCCTTAACAATTGTTTAATATATATATACATATTCTCAATTAATTTATAAAATTCTTTTCATATGCTGGAACTCTATTTTTATGACCATTTCCGTTTATCCAAAGTTTCATTGCAACAACTTGAATGTTCATTTAATTTTTTTTTTTTTTTTCCATAAGGCACTTAGTTTGACCAGTACGTTTTTAAAAGACAAAAAGTAAACACAAAAAAACTGAAAAAGAACAAACATAATATGACTCGATTAGAATTGTATGATAAAGTTCGAGTACGTACATTTTGTTTTGACTTTTGATTGATGCGATTGGCTGCACAAAGTTGGCGAAACGTGCAATCGTTTGGTAAATTCGTGACCATAGAGCACATAAATATTATTGGTTGAACGTATTCATCAAGATATATTGAAATCCAAATGTAGCTAATAAAATAAATTATTTTATTATGATTTTTTAATTTCGTATTATTTTCTCATGCATGGTTTTCTTTTAAATTTGTAAAACAAAATTTTGCATTATTTTTCAATATAAAAATAGTGAATTTCTCCAAATCAGAATAGAATTGTGTGCGGGATATATTATAACTCAATGTTCAGCACGGTTTCTCTGAAATGACGGTAACCGAAGAGTCCAATTTTGCATGATGGATGTATAAATCTGGATTAATTTGACAGACGGCATAGGCTATGTTGGTTTTGTGGACCGCAGTGGTTTGTGGCTTATTTCCATACAAATGCGACGTAAGAGTACCACACAAGACTGGGACAAAGAGTGCGTTTTTTAGCCAGTTTTCGTTATCTGGATGACTATTTGGATTGTTTCAAAATAGGAACAGTTTTATTGGCGTAGAAGGCACAAATTTCTGGAAAAAGGAAAAACTGTGTAACGAGCAATGGTCAATTCTTTAAATAAAATGTTTTTACTTTCCCATTACACCTAATAATAGCTAGCTTACTAGCTTACTGAGCTTGCTATAGTAGTAGCTGTAGTAGTAGCAGCAGTTGTTTTAGTATAGAAGTAGTAGCTATAGTAGTACTAGTGGCAGTAGCAGCAGAAGTCGTGTAGTTCTAGTAATCGTAGCAGAAGCAGTTATTTATACATTTTGTAGATAAGGCTTTAGCTAATGCATGTTCAGTATTATTTTTTTTATTTTCAAACGCAACGTCTGTTCAGGCTTATGTGGCAAAACTATCTGAAACAATGACAGATGTGAAGCCGACGTAGTTTAGTGGGTAGTGTGTTGGTTCAAACCCCATATCAGACATCTCCAACAAAACGAATATGCAAAAATTATTCTTCGGCGACTACTTCCCAGCAGATTTCTGACGAAAACTCTGAGAGTAAATAAAATTGCCATGAAAAATTTTCTCAAAATCCTGTCATTTTGAGTCGACATTAAACTGAAGGTTCCGCCACAGTAAAATAAAATAATCGCAAACGAAATAAGTGGTGTGAGAATCTAGCTCGTAATCCTGTCTGAAAGACACGGTAGGAGTTAAAACTTTAAGAATTCAATTTTTTCTTTTTTTCGAATGATGTGTCGTCGTCTTAAAACATGATAATAATTTTCCAAAATCCTATCAAATGAAAGAAATTTTTAATGAAAATATAAGTTCAATAAAAATAGTTTACATTTATTAGAGTTCTAAAAGATAGAATGAAAAATTCAATACAAGGTTTTTCTTTTTTTGTGTGCGTATATTAATGTATTTATTGTTGTAACGTTTTTATTCTTTACATACCTATTTGTTTATTATAGAAATAAATGATTAGTTTAACAAACGCATTATTTATAGTGTAAGTAGCATTTCAAATTAGTTCTTTCATAATTTATTATGATATGCTTTTACTTTTTACACTCGTTTAGACGGAAGTTACTCTTATTGTTTTCATATCAGCCTTTACGGTTTCTGTTATTCAACTTTTACTTATTTTGATTACTTTTTTCCTTCCTTACTTCTTCTTTTTGGTCCCTATGGAATTTTCAATTTTATTGTGATTAAAATCTTCATTAATTTCATTACTGCCTGCATGCATTATTAAACGGAACTAATTAAAGTCGACATAAAAACAGCAATAATACAGTTAATTTAGAATAAGAACAAAAGTTTTTGAAATTTATTTTTATTTTATGGTTCTCCCTTATCACGTATGGCTATTAATTTTATCAAGTATGGCATCGACAACAATTCATGAGCAAATAAAATACTAATTAAATTTAATTACCGAAACTTTTGTCGTGCAAAAATCCAAAAAAATATATATTAATTAAAATTAAAATTATTAATCGGATCTATTGATATGCCTACGAGCATCAGTCATGGCTTTATTGCATTAATAAAAAAGTTAACATGGTTTTTTAAAAATGTTTGAGTTTTGACAAAAAGATATACATACATTGGTGGTCTTTTAATACCAAAATATAATGGGGCGTATAAGTGATATTCAATTTCATTAATTTCGTATACGACTAAATTAAATTTTTATTTATTTTATTGCATACTTTTCAGAGTAATTATTAAAGTACAGGTAATATGGTGCGCAGAGTAGGAAAATAAACAAAACGAAACGTTTGATTTCGCTTTGTTTTGTTCTTTGCAATGAGTAAAACACAAACAAAACAAAAACAGTGAGAACGATTGTCTCATTTAGTTTTGTATTGTTTTTGTTTGTGAGCACTACAAATACATTAACTTAAACGTACATAGATTGAAGAGAAATGAATGAGAACAAAATTGAAAAGTTTGAAGAAAATACGTTTGCAAACGTTTGATGAATAATTTGCTCATTATAACTCCCTAAAATATTGTATATACTTACCTTAATGTAAGTTTTTGGCAAAGCAGTAAACATTTTAATTATGATTTTAATTTTATTCAAAGGAATAAAAAAATATACATACGTAAATATCCTGCATACATTAAATAAAGATCAATTAACCTGCCGCGTAGCTCTTCACTTATTTCTTTCTTTAAATTAAATGAAAATACAGCAATATTTTCCATAATATTGTGCTTATTTAATTTAAGATTAAGTCCGTTAAGTAAAGTATTAACAATGTACAATGGGTCAATTCGACCTCCGGGTACTGTACTTGTCACAGTTGGCAAATACACGTCCTCTAACCTAAAGGATTAACAATAATTTTGAATGGCCGATCTTCCGCCAAACGGAGGGGTCTGCCGCATTTAGTAAACAGCTCAATGAAAGCTATTTCTATATGTTTTTTGTTTACTGTACAAGACAGTGTTATCATAAACACTGGGATGAAAAGTTTTCAAATGACGCTCCAGGTTTCCCGCATGCTCATTTAATAATTTATTACATTTTTCATTTTTGCAAATAACATTTTTACCATTTTCACTTTCAAAAAAAGCACGCAATAAATCATTCTTTGGACGAGGCATTTTACTTCTGTTTTCAAACCAAATGAAACACTCAAAAAATACGTTTCTTCTTTTGTTTTGTTCGCAATTATACGATTGTAACGGTATATCAAAGAAAACACATGAGCGAAAAGCCAATTGTTTTGTTTGTGGTCTTTCTCATTTAAAAAGTATTTGTTTTGGTTTTGCTCATGTACAAAACGATTTAAAAAATTTGAAAAGTTTATGACTTTGTGGAAAAGTTTGCGAAATGTTTTGTTTATTTTCACACTCTGATGGTGCGTATAAGCAAAGAAAATAAAGTATGTATAAAGAATGTGCATTTCAACATATTTTGGAATATTTTTCAAAAATATTTCATGACGCGGGGGGAAAGATAGAAGGGAAGGGTACAGAAACCAAGAGCGTAACAATGCGTTGTTCTCATCGTGCGTTTTTGTTGTTTGACTACTTTCTTATTTATTCTTCTGAAACAGTGTTGCCACGAAGAAAAATTTTTTAACCAACATTTGTGAAAAAATTCACTAAATAAGAAAAAATATAACCAAAATTAAATTCGTAGACTTTTATTTTATTTTTTTCAAATTTAAATTATAATTAATAAGAAAAGAAACAAAAAATAGCTTGTTTTATAAGAAAAAAATAACCAAAACCAAAAAAATCTACACACCTACATATTGATTAAAAAAATATCCAATTTTGGTTAGAAATAATCAAAAACGGCAACACTGTTCTCAAATCACTTAATCTCAGACGTTGGTACAAAGAGAACATGACAAAAATTATGAGAGGCATGTGTTAACCCAGAGTAAAATTGTTAGTAATATTTTCAAGTCTACTTAACCCAATAATATGTATATGTGAGAGAAAAATATAGAAAAATTGTACTGCGCTAAAAACCTAAAAACACCGTATTTAACTTGGCAAGTATTCTTCCAAAAAACGAAATCATTTCTCATTGATATTAGTGAATCATACTGTAATATTGCTTTGGGTGTAAAATTCTTCTTTAGAAGCTGACAAGCAACTGAATGCATTTTTACGCTCTCATGATGAGAGCAACACATTGTTACGCTCTTTGTTTGTGTTTATTTTGGTTCTGTCTTCCACGCCTTCATCAAGAAATGATTTTTTAAAAAGATTTTGGTGAGAGCGGGTCGTGATGTTACAACCCGCCATAAGAAATTTAACTTCTACATAATGCGCATTCTTTATATCCATATTCTTTATATCCATATTCTTCTTTATATCTATTCTATATGTGTAATTCAATTAAATAGAAAGTATAATGTTAATTTGGAATTAATCAGTTACACGCTACTATGCCAGTTATCGTAGATTTTTTTAATGTTAACTTTATAAGTTACATTTATCAAAATCTACAGTATAAAAGGACAAAAATGTGCCTCGGAACGAAATTTTTGGGCCGTTACTGCTGTTATTCTGTGTTGTTAGATCAATTTCGATTTTGGTCGAGTGCAGATCCAAGTCAAGTCGCAAAATTTTTAAAGTTGTGGTCTGCGAAAGGCCGAGAACGACACGAAATTGTACGCATCGAGTTCTCCAGATCGTCAAACTTTGAAATTAGTGGACGTACGTGTTTTGTTCAATCATTTACTCTACCAGTATAGTCGAATTTATCTACTCACTCTCCTTACGACGAACGTAAAATGCGCGAAGTGCGCTGTCCGTTGCCCGAACAAAACATAACTTTTAACAAAACAATTTCATTATTTCCAGGGTAATTTGTAGAAACAGGTGGAATAAATGATAACTAATTTAGTAAATATACCTTCAACCAATTAATCGTCATCAACAGTTAAATTTGGGAGTCCATATTGGAAGACCCAACAGTATTGTAATGTGTATAATATTGTTACGTTTTTACCATTTTAAAAATTTTTAAAATATGAGTTTGTAGATTGCAAATAAAGTAAAGTAAAGTAAATAAATTTGTGTTTAGTTTTAAATCAATTCTTTATTGTTTGCACAATTCCGTTTGTCACTGTTCGCAACTTGCTTTAAACAACACATTAACAATTGTTCATTACAACTTTACACCGGAGATCTTCAAACCACGATTATTTTCCTCACACGCAATGCGTCTTCGTACAAGACTAACGGAATTCTTTCTGATCCTATTGCTTGTCTTGCCTTTTATATCGCAGGGTAAGCAGTCTGATGAATGCTCCCGATTTTGCCTTCTCGAAATCTCTATAAATGCAAAGATGTTATTTACGTTATTGTTGTTTATGTATTTTGTATACATTTGTCTTTGCAGTGTTGTTGTTGCCTGTTTGTTTACTTATTTATCCCCTTTTTTATACTGATGTTGTTGCTATATTTTTGTTTATTCGTTGATAATGAAAACAAGTCCATTGTTTTGTTTTTGTAGCTTTTGTTTATCACTTTAATGCATGGGTTACCAAAAATTTTTTGGTTGTGTATTAGTGAGTAAGAGAGAGAAAATAAGTTGAGAGCTTACAGTCATAGAAAAATGTTAGTAGTATACCCTATTTTGATTTTCAGTTCATCAAGATAAATAAAGTTATATATCTTTGACTTAATAATTAGGAAAAGTTATTTAAATATTTGTTGGGATCTAATTTTGATACATAAATTTCCTCTCCTACTAATAATCAACCTTTTAATTTTCCCAAAATATTACTTTATGTCTATAAAAAGTATTTCTCTATTCATAACATCTAAATTATTTACTTGACTATTAAAACAATTAAAATGTGTTTTAAGAACATATAAGACATTGGATTTTAATAAACGCATTTTTTTACATAAAATATTTTTTGAGTATAACCCCGAAAAAAATGTTATAGCATCCGCTAACATGTGCACTCACGCCGTCTGCGCGACGACTAAATAAAAGGGCATAAGCAATGTGTGTGAATTCTCTCTGCACAATTGCGCTATGAAATGGTAATCCCTGTTTTAATGTTAAACCAAACACCATTTCCATTTTCGTAACAATATTATAAGTGAGCAATTTTATTTTGCTCACTCATTCGTCATTTACGACTTTTATAAAAAAAAAAAAGATAACCTGAGCAAATTTCGTACTTCACTGTTACAGACATCAACGAAGTGTTGGTTTGTTAAGGTGCGCGAATTAGTACACTATTGCCAGCAGTCTAATAGCGGTTAACGACAGCAATGTGGTATATAACAAGATTTGACGAACATGACAGGCAATACAACACACATTTACAGAAGCCTATACAAATCGAATGTGTTGCATCAAATACAAAACCACTGTGTGAAGTGGGTAAACACACTTTTCATCTGACAACAGTGCCTAACAGTACTAATAGAAACAGTAGCGCCAACACCAAAATTGCCAGAAATGACAACACTTTGTTTTACTCTCTTATCAATTTTTCACTCAAACAGTGGCAATAGCAGTACAAGGGAAGCAAAGTGAAAACAAAAGCCTCCACAACTATACCACATAACAACGAAAGATTGTTTAAACAAGATCACAAATGGATATGGCATGGAGGAGCATTGTACGATTGAGATTTTATTAACAGTCCATACTACGGCTGCTGTTAAGGATGATGACAGAAATGACGACAATATTTTTATTTATGAAAGATTGAAGCCAAAAAAGTAGAATAAAAATTAAAAAAATAAAATTATGTTGTTAGAAGCTAAAATTATTGGTTCAATAAAGCGACTGCCGTAACATTGAAACAACCTACTGATTGGCCAAGTCTTAAAGACTATCCATTTAAGATGTTTCTAAAGCATAGTTATCAATACATATCAGTATCCTTAGTAACCTTCTATATATGATTGATTATTCATAACTGGTTATAATTCCATCAACGCTAGATGGTCGGCACTCTTACATACATACATACATAATTGGCCATTACAATCAGTCAGGATTACGGCCTAGCTTCTCACACCAGATATTTGAGAAACTTTTTCATGGCAGGTTTATTTACTCTCACACTATTAAAAACGAAACCTGGGGTCTAATTCTCGCATTCGTGATCGAAATTGCGTTCGAATAGAAAATAATTTCGAAAGCGAGAAATTTTCTGATGATGTTACTCGATACGAAACGAATCGATTTGTTACTTAGGTGTTGTGAAACGAGTTAATTGTTTCATTTTAGAACACTGACTAAAATTCAAAAATTGTAAACAAAAAGCATATGTTTTCTTACAAAAATAAAATAAATTTAATTAATTCAAGGAAGAAAATTTTATTAAAATTGTAATGTTTCGTATAATGGATAGTATATTTTGGTTTTACTTGTCTTCTTCTGATTCCGAGGAAAAAGAAAGCGTATACTTAAAGACAAACATATTATTATACATTTATTATGTAAACTAAAACAAGAGCTTCTTAAACTACCTTTTACCACAATTTTGCATCTTTGATTGGTGGGCGGGAAGCATTGAGCTTAGCTGTGAGCTGTTCCCATAGCTGCTTAGCTCTCGTATCTTTCCCTGAGGAGTATTTGGTAAAGTACTCTTTGCCAATTCTGAATGCTTAACCATGAAATTAAGTCGCCGAAAATTTGAAAAATATTTCTTCGGTGACTTACTCTCAGCAGATTTCTGGCAAAAACTCTAAGAGTAAAAATTGCCACGAAAAGCTTCTCAAAAATCTGTCGTTCGGAGTCGACTTTAAACTGTAGGTCCCGCCAATCATGTATAAAATAAACGCACAAAAACCGAGTGGTGTGAGAAGCTAGGACGTTGTAGAATGGGTCAATTCGACCTCCGGGTACTGTACTTGTCACAGTTGACAAGTACACATCCTCTAACCTAACCATGAAATTTCCAAGAATTTTCTTCTGGGTGTAATTAATGTTTGAAACTTTTGACCTACAAATACTGGAATTAATTTTTTTTTTCATAAATTATTATAAATTTGTTACTTACATTTTTTTATATTATCCTTTACAACAGAAAAACATTAATTCGAAAGCTTTAGTGCCTACGAGTAAAAACTCGCAAGGTTGCTTTCGAATAATCACACGTTATCGAATGCCGTCATTAGAAATTTCTATACACTTTACTCGATAACGAATAAGAGAATCCAAAAACTAAAAAAACTCGCACGTTCGAGTAAAAATTCGTTCGTATACGAATGCTAGAATTAGCCCCCTGAGCTTAAAAGACTGTATACAATGCGTTTTGATGAATACTTATATGTACACATATGCTCAAAATAATAGATACACCTTATTCTAAAATATTAAAGACACGTTAACTTTAAAAATACCCTCGAAAACATAGCGAGAACTATTTTTTATTATAGTTCCATCTGAATACATCTTTAAAACAAAAAATTTGGCAAGTACATGCATTTATTTAAATATAAAAAGTGAAATTCCGTTGAATCCACAAAAATTGTTGCTCATAATAATAGATACACTTGACTTATTTATAGTTTTTTTCATAGTAAATTACATTTTTGAGTGATTTTTCATTGTGTTTATGTGAAACGGTAAGAATAATTTCATTTTTATATAAAACTAGCTAATACCCGGTGTGCTTCGCTACCCCCATCGAAATTAAATATGTACATAATAATTAAAAAAATTTTTATTTAGTAATTAAACTATGCAATTTTTCTTAAAGGTTTATTCTAATTTCATTTGATGGCAATATATTTCATTTAAATTCTAAAATAATACATTAATGAGCTATTTATTTCTTACTTGCTAAAATTTAATATGTACTTTTTTTCTTAAATAAATAATTCTTATTCTAATGCCTTGGGATACACAATATTTTTTGTTTTCCCCTCTGCGGGTTTTCCTACTCGCGAACATGCGACGTAAAGCTGTCCATGTGAGAAACATGGATTTTTTAGATTAAGTCCACAAACTTGCAAGGACTGACCTTGAGCTTTATTAATTGTCATTGCAAATGCTAGGCGAATAGGAAATTGAAGGCGCTTGAAATCGAATGGCATCTCCGATGTGGTCATACGACGTGGCGGCAATACATCAGTTTTCTTAAACTTTCCAGTTATAATGGTCGTTCATCACTTTTTATTGTTAGTTGAGTGCCATTACAAAGTCGTGGAGGGTCAATATTTCTAAGTAAAATAATGTGAACACCGTTTTTTTATAAGTTCTTAGATTCCCATCGATCTTGTTGAGAATATTGCTGTTGATGGAATTAACGTCAATATTTTTGGATGCCAGTAACGCACGTTCATATAACCATTGCATATTTTTTAAATTTTGCACGATATTGGGAAATATACAATTTATTAATTCTTCTTTGGATTGTGTCATTCTGCAAAAGTCTGAAGGAAATTTTATATACTTTGTTATAGGATCCATTGGAATTCTTCCGTTGCCTAAAACAAGCAATTTTTTGGAAAAAGTTGAAGCTGAAGCATTACGTTCCAACTGAACACGCATATTAGTAGTTAACTTTAGAGTGTGAACATGTCGCCAAAGGTGTTTCATTTGTGTACATGAGTGCATTGCAATATTGGCAAACTCGTCGATTCACCACCATTCGTTTACTATCTTCCGTTTACCCATTAGTAAAAATTTTCCAGCGAGGTTTTCCTGGAAGATGCGCTTGCAAAAGTCAACGACGAATTGTTGTTGGACTATTTTCAATAAAAATCCAAGCCGAAATAGCATCATACGACTTGAAGAGGTCATTTTTTGCCAATACGTTAATCCGTCTTTTTTGCTTCTGACCTGGTTTTCTTAGGTCTGCCACGAGATTCTTCCATGTTATTTTGCTAAATGAATTTTACACAAAGTGTAAAGACCTTCCTAAGTTCTTCGACATCTTTCTCAATGATTTTCCGTAATTCCTCATGGTTTGAACAACTTTTCCGGCTCCATCAGTTCAATGATAATTTCCTTAGATTTTCTTTAAAATATTTTTTGATTTTTATGTAATTTTATATAAAAATGAAATTATTCTTACCGTTTCACATAAACACAATGAAAAATCACTCAAAAATGTAATTCACTATGAAAAAAACTATAAATAAGTCAAGTGTGTCTATTATTATGAGCAACAATTTTTGTGGATTCAACGGAATTTCACTTTTTATATTTAAATAAATGCATGTACTTGTCAAATTTTTTGTTTTAAAGATGTATTCAGATGGAACTATAATAAAAAATAGTTCTCGCTGTGCTTTCGAGGGTATTTTCACAGTTAACGTGTCTTTAATATTTTAGACTAAGGTGTATCTATTATTTTGAGCATATGTGTAGATATGTGAAATGCTCAACAGTGAAATCTCCCCTTACGGACATGATACACATATGAGAAATGCACAACAGTGAAATCTCCCCTTACGAACTCACTCCCCGATAATGAATGAATTTACTGCTCCAAAGCCTTTGATTGCAATTTTGAAACAAAATAACATCCGTCTGATGAACGCCTCTCTTGGCCGGTCGCGGACAATACTTTTTTGTAATATACCTAATAATATTTCTTTAAATAACTTCCGTAGCCTGAAAAAATCTGAAAGAAAAAATTAAAATGTGAACGAAATATGTTTTGAATAACACGCAGATTTTCGTTTTAATTTTGGTTGGAAATACTTCTTTTTTCCATTTTAAATAACTGTTTCAAACGTATTCATCAGAGGTCAGCAATGAGTCGTTTTTTCGCTACTCATAAGTACTCATGAAATTTTTTGAGTGTAAGTGAGCCAACAGTATGGATATTCTACTAATCTGATTTATTCGTACTCATTACAACATTGATTTATAAATACAGGTTGCAATGAGTATGAGTACAACATTGACATCAAACTCATAACATTCGAAATATGTTCGATTCATACGCCTAATCATTCAGATTCATAAATGTGAGTAGTCTTATTATGTGAGTAGTCTTATTATGATATTAAAATAAATGAACGCGTATAAGTATCAGAAATTATGAGTATGATTCGAATCTACTCATCTTTTTGAATACTCTTTGCTGATCTCTGGTGTGCACTTTCAAAATAGAAATCATCGATATTAGCGTCCACAATTAGTTGTGGATTCCCACTTTTCCTGCTACCTTTAACAACGTAGATGGCATTGCAATGTTTAACGGTGTTGCGTATTTTTTAAAGCTCTTGTCACAGTTAACTGTTGAGAAAATACTAAGTTCAGTATAAATTAATTATTTATGTGTTTAATCAAAATGTTATTTATTAATCAAAATACAATTACAAATTATATTAAATTATATACGAGCTGGGTGACATCGACCATGTACTTGGTGTAGTGTAGCAAACCAGAGCCTCTGATGGGAATTGAATCCGCGATCCTCACGTTAGTAGTCTAATAGACTAGGTCCTTAAACTATCAGGGCACCCATTATCGAAATGTATATTATAAAGTTGAATTAAAAAAACATTAAAAATTCATCAGTAGTTTTTATGGCAAACAGTAAAGAGTTTAACAGCACCTGTTGAGATAATTAAAAGCATCATGCCCTTTAGTAGACACCACTCTATAACGGTCAGGCGCTGTCCGCCTATTGGAGATTTTATTATATATATGTACTTATATGCACACAATTTGTTCATACAATACAATTAGTAGCACTGAAACTTATAAAATCATAATTTTTGCTTTAGAATGTACTGAAACAAGTGCTGCTAAACTGAAATTTTGGAATGATAGTGGACTATGACTAAAAGAGTACATTATTGCATCAAATGGTACTTTGGTAAAAAATACATTGTAACCCTTCAATTAGAATTATGACCGAACTTCTCACACCACTTATTTTGTGTTAATTTTATACATGACTGGTGGAACCTAGTGTTTAAAGTCGACTCCGAACAACAGATTTTTGAGAAACTTTATCATGTCAATTTTATTTACTCTCAGTGTGTTTGCCAGAAAGAAGACGCCGGAGAAATATTTGTTCATATTTCGATTTGATGTAGATATCTAACATGGGCTTTGAACCGTGGGCTCACGTCTAATAAGCCAGTACACTACCTACTATACTATTTATATATTTATATTTAATACACATAAGGCACTGAACAGAAAAACTAACGACTTATTCATGTTCCTCACGTACAAGACAAAAACCGTTGATTCGGAACGTAGCAAAACAAAAAGCCCCGTTTAGTCAAACGTCGATTGAACGTAATATGAAAAGCAATTCAAATGCTTACCGAAATAACATTACGGTTCGGGACGCGTTTTCACTGCTTTTCGTATTTTAAAAACGAACGTACATTCTGTGGACGTTTGAATAATCAGGGCTAAAGTCTAATTCTACCTTTAGCGCTATTGAACATGTTGCTAATGCATTATTAGTTGAAAAACTTAAGACGTGAAAAATGGAGTAATGAAAAAAATACTGAAATCGTCGCGAGGGTACTACAGTACAAAGTACAAAAAAAAAGTACAAAAGTACTGAATTCAACACTGGTAAAAATTTTTTTTCAAAATTGGTGCAGCCCGCTAGATAAGGTTAAGTAATTGTGCTATGCTTACAAATTACAACCCTTGAGCCATTGCAGCCAAAATCGCCATTAGCCCCCATACGACATATATATTGGAAGAAGTAGTAAAAATTTAGAGTTTTCTTCTACTAATCTGATCTGATCTCGGTGAGTCAACAGACCGATCTTGTCTCTGTGTATAAAGTCTGTAGCGGATCCATCTCCTTCAGCAGTTTCTTTGCAGTGATCCCGGAGTGATACGAGGTCCCAGCATATTACAACTTTGTTCAACACACCGAGCTGCAAACGATGATCGAAACTCTAACCGACCAAACGGCATTCCATCGAATACAAAAGCATTTTCCGCAATAAGACAAATAGAATTCTATCAGCTTGAATGACACGCGGCTATTTGCTCTCGGGTGCGGGATTTCTATATAAGGATTCACCGTTTATAAGCTCTATCCTGCAATCCTTTTTGTTTATATTCGGGGAATGCTGTATTTAATGTGAATGTTGAGAAAAACATTACATACTTTCATCACATTACTTATTTTTATTATCTGTTTAAAAATAAAACAACAACACCAAAAGATTGTTTACAAAATATCATTGCACTCGAATGAGGCTGACAGCGGCAACAATTTCTGATAGAAATATGTGGTTGACAATTTAATTTCTACGTTTAATTTTAACCAACAGCAAATGTTAAAAACAAGGTTTAAGGAAGAGGAAGTAATAATAATAATGTGTAGAACATAAATATGAAATGGTTAAAAGAACTGTAAAATTAAATTTTGTGATTTAAAAAGTTTTAAAACATGAAAATTATGATTAGTGAATTTCATAAATTATTATACAATTATTTTATAATTTAGAACGCTGTTAAAAGTTAATAAAAAATTCTAACAAAAATTCCGTCGTGTAGATTGAACATTTTCTGGAAATTTTGCCGTTTTTTATATCTGCTTTCTTGCTAGCCATGCATTCATACCAGGCATTCTTACTTACTTAAATACATACAATGAAAAAAGTATTTTCCATTCAACATTCCACATAATTATTAAACGCTGTAAAAAATATATGTTTACTATACAACAAACATGCATAAGCTAATGTGGTTTTTCACTTGTCAGTGTAGGAAGTACTAAATTTATCTCCCTTTTAAATTTTTAAAATATAGAAACATTCAACATGTCTCTACTCTGTAAAAAGCTCTCATATAAACAAATGAATAACAAACTTTTACTTATGAAAAGTTTTATTTTTTTGGAATTTTCTCACTTCTTTTGTAATTTTCTTGCTCTTCGAGAACATTTATAAGTACATAAATATTTGTTTATTTGTGCAAAATAAACAGTTAAAGATAAAAATTATACTTAAGAAAAGTTTGACATTTCATTTGTTTGTAATAACCTCAAGTATTTGTATTGCAACATGAAAAAGGTAAGAAGTAAGCAGCGATAAAAAGTCGGAATCAAACAAACAAGACAATCAGGAGGTAAAGAGCATATATTATGTGTACTCGTTGGAATGAATATTTTTTGTCGTATGCATATGTATAGTATGTATGTATGTACAGTGCGTAACAGTGAAATTCTTCCACTTGCCATTAATTACTTAAAGTTACAAAACAAATAACTGAGAAAGATGTATTAAATTTAAAAGTCATTCAGCCAAATTTGATAAGTAAACAAAAAATCAAAGTTCAATTAGACATTTAAAAAATTTGTGTTACATACTAATATAACAAAGTAATAAACTTCTGTCACAACATATTTAGTATAATTAATAAATCGTAGAGGTAAATAAATACAATTTCAATATTTAGTTGGATACCATTCTTGGTGAACAATATTTTAAAAAAGCCTTTGTACAGGTTCAGCAGTAGTTTCTGTATTCTAGTGTGAAGCCACGGTTCAAACCCAAAATACTAACAAATTTTTAAGTATTTAAAATTTAATATCAATTTCTGAGTTTTTTTGTACATTTAAGGTCTGTCTTGCAAGTGTACAAATTTCTCTTTGACCGACAATATACTGTTACGAAAATGAAAATTGTGTTACATCGTTTAACATTAAAATAATAAATAAAATCTACAAAAACAAAAACGATGGACTTGTTTACATGATCAACAAATAAACAAAAATATAGCAACAACATCAGTATTAAAAAGGGGATAAACAAACAGGCAACAATAACACTGCAAGGTCAAACTTAAACAAAATACACAAACAATAATAACGTCTATAACATGTTTACATTTATAGAGATTTCGCGAAGGCAGTCATTCTGCGATATAAAAGTCAAGACAAAGCAAGCAACGGGATCAGAAAGAATTCAGTCAGTCTTGCGTGAAGACGCGTTGTGTGTGAAGAGAATAATCATGGTTTGAAGATCTCCGTTGTAAAGTTCTAACGAACAATTGTTGGTGTGTATGCGGAAGAGTGTAAAGAAAAATAACTATTAACGCAAATTGTTGTTGTTTAAATCAGGTTGCGGACAGTGGCACACGGAATTGTGCGAACAATAAAGAATTTATTTAAAACTAAACACAAATTTATTTTTGTTTGCCATTCACGAACTCATATCCTAAATGTTTTTAAAAAGGTAAAACCGTAACAATATTATTGGCCAAAAACAAGTAGAATCTGTTTCTATTTATAATTTCGTTCTTTTCTTTTTGTCTCTTTGCACAATAAAAGTAGAAAAATGTTAGAGATATATATATACAGTACGCATATACATACATAAATATAAAAAGCTTGCAATCATGTCTGCATTTGTCAGAAATAACACTTAGTTCTTGGCGATGTGACGTTCATTTTCATTACGACAAAAACAATGATGTTGGTGACAACAATAATTAAGAACTGTTCATAGTTCAACGTTGTGGTTTCAATAAGACAAACAACCATTTAAAAAAGCATCCGGCTAGGCATTGTAAGAGGTAACCATGACATTAATTTTTGCTTTTAAGCATTTACAAGTAACATTGGACAACTTTTTGTCAGATTCACCATTCATTTACATTAAATGTTTCCTTTTAAGCATTTACAAGTAACATTGCTCAACTTTTTCTCAGATTCACCATTCAGAACATGCATCATCATTTTGATAAGCAGTGGATAAAGAACTAGATTTTATTTTGTCGTCGATTCTTTTCTCAGCGCTTAGCTGAGGAGTTCTATTTTAATATGTCTTTATTTCACACTTAAGGAGACACATTAAGAGATGCTTGATTAAAATTCTGTTCTCTTCAGTTGTAATTATATAGAGGACTAGAGAAAAAAATTTAAAAAAAAGTGTTTTTTGGTATCCGAAATGTTTTGAAAAGAATCTGTGTGGTAATTTTTGGATTATTTCCAACTATCATTTCATGATACAAACATATTTTCGTCACATTCTTGTTTTTATAAATATTTATGCTAATGATGGTCATTAAAATGTACAAAATGTAAGCCTTTTAAAAAATAATTCCACCATATTAGAATGGAAACAGAGTCAGAGTGTGCTAATTAACTTTAAAACAGTGTATTTGAAATAATTGGTGTTATTTGTAAAACAAATTCTCTTTCAAAAGATTGGAATGTAGGGATTGAAGCAATTGGGCCAATCTTTCGAAGAGAAGTTGTTATTATAATTACTCGCGTGTAATTATAATTAGGGTTAAAGGAAAGAGAAAGGAGAAAGAAATATTATTATTTATTTCTTTTTAAGGTTGGTTAGAGTAACTTACCTTTAGAGAGATGAGATGAGATGAGTGCACAAAAAACGAAGTTTTATGTTTCAGATTGCGATTATAACAATTTTTATTTATATGAGGACTGTTTGTTACCAAACAGGTGTGCGTTGTGACAGTGAGTGATCTTAATGTACAAATTTGGTTTTACGAAAATTCAGAAATTATCCAAAGGATAAATTATAAAAAAAGATAAAGATAAATTAGAATATTGGAATGTTTAAGTGTTGGCTAATGTTAAAATGCCTTCCAAAATAATAACAGTTTTCCAATAAATTTACTTTAAATAATTCACAATATAATTTAAGTTTAAATAAGTAATTTCAATTCAATCTTCTAGTTAATTCAGTTTCAAAATTCAGTGGTTTAAAAGGAAATATAAGTTAGGTACAAATTCTTATTTGTACAGTATTAAAATGGATTAAAGTGAAAAATACAAAGTGATTATGTTGCAACTAGTATTATTAAAAAATAAAATTATTATTATGTGTTTAATCTGATTTCTGTTGTTTGCATAATTTTGTAAAATAACGTTGATTAAAAAGTTTCTTTCCACAAAACATTTTTTATATACTAATTTTGGAAGCAATGGCAAACTTTTCCAGAAATTTGCACACACTTCTTTCATTCCATACACTTTTTACAGCTTCAGCATGAGAAGAGCTATAATAAATAGTTTTTATAGAAAATTTTGTTTATAAAACTAATAGGAAAGGCAACAAAATTTAATTTTTTAAATGCTTGTTTACTTGTATACTTTAAAACTTTTTAATAGTTTTGTATATGTGGGAGTATCCTCATTTTACACAAGTATCAGAATACCATACATTATGCAATATAATATATACTATTAAGATTTTCATTTTTTTTAACGAAATAATATGAATTGAAACTACAAGTTATGAGTGTAAGGGCGATTATTATAAGTTGCAGTTTAAATAGGATTTAGTTAAAGGTAACTTCAACTAAAGTAAACTTTAAAGTCACCTTTAGCTTATTTTCGTTATTACAACCTACACATAAAATAAAGTTAACTTTTTCAAAACAACGACGCGCCTTTTTATTTGTTTATAAAATTTATGTGTTGCGGTTTTAGCTTTTTTATTTCTGTGTCTTTTGTTTTAAAATACATATAATAAATACGCCAATATCCATTTTGATTTGAAAACCTATTAATATATTAACGATTTATTTTTCAAGTTTATATTTAAAGTTGCCATTTTGAAAATAATATAAATAATATTGCAAAGATAAAGTGAACTTTTGAAACTTAAAGCTTTAGATTAACGTCTACTTTTATCTTATTGTGTACTCATAATAATAACGATTATTATAACAGGTTATCTGCCCTTTAAAATCATCGTATAATCATCAATCGTAATAATGGTCCTAAGGGTTTTTGCCAGAAATCTGCTGAGAGGAAGTCGCTGAAGAAATGATTATTTATATTTCGTTTTGATGTCTGACCTGGGGTTTGAACTGTGGTCTCACGTCTAATAAGGCAACACACTACCTATTAAACTACTGCGACATCTTCATTAAAGATATTTTCGTTTATAAATACATACGATATCAAATACGATATCTGAATTTATTTCTCATTAATAGGGAATAAGTAATTAATTTTTGTATACTGGGTTATTATTGCTGTTCAATATTAAATTGAAAATTTAATAAATTATTGAATTATTAAAATAATTGATAAAAAAAAATGGTGGAAATTGACCCACAAAGGGAAAATCTGAGTTCAAAAAAAAAAATATGTACAATTAACAACAACTTAAATTAAAAAAAAACAAGCGGCGAATGTTGAAAAAGAAACCGTAGAAAATATAATGACATTTAATTTCGATTTAACTTTACACATGAATTACGTTTTTGACAGCAATTTCTTTTATTCTTAAAAATATTTCTGTTTTATTATAAAAGAGGATTTCAAAGAAATGTACTTTAAAGATGAAGAACACAAAGAAAAGCGGTCTGGTAGTAAGGCAGGCAGCGCTTTTGACATTGTTTCTATTCAAAATTCGTTGCTTTGTGTGAAAACATACAATATACCTACTATTAAAAGAAATTTTAATGACAAATGCTTTAAATTAGAATTTTAAATGCTTTTATCTCCACAAAATAACGTTTACTTTGAATTGAAAAATTACAAAATGTTGTTGAAATTCGATTGGAAGCAAAATTATGATTTACAAATAGGTAGGTATGAGTATGTTAGGTAGAGTTCTAGCAACTCTAGAAAATCCAATAATTTCAAATGTGTTCTATTAGAAATGGTATACAAAAATCAAAACGTATTGTTCTATTTTATTTGTAGACTTTGTTAATAAGAATTCACAAAAAATTTCAATCAATTAAAAATTTTTGGAGTTACTTTAACAGTGTTGTAAAACATGTATGCATTCGCAGATATATGAACAGTATAGGAAGTATATTTACATATAATAATAGAATAACTAACAATCGATAAATAAGTTCCACGAATTATCAATGAGAGACAATTTTAAAGAATAAAGTTTAAAGTCCTAAAGTTGTAGTCAATAATTTCTTAAGAAAAAAAGACCTAGTTGATACAATTTTATTGTAGAATATAACACAATTGTATGGGAAGATATGAAAAACTTGTTTCGAAAATCATTAACAACAATTTCGACAAAGTTCGTAGGTGAACTGTGGACAGCCTTGTCTGAGTTAAGTGAAGAAAATAAATAATTTTATATAAAGGGTGTTTTTTATAGAGGTATAGAACTTTAAGTTGGCATTACTTTTCAAGATGGCGACCGATTTAACAGCTGTCAAGTGATTTATTCTCAGTTTGGTTTGGCAATTCATCATGAATAGACTCACGCCTGGACAATGCTTGCAAATAGTGCAATTTTATTTCGATTTATTGAAAGACACGTTTGGTGACCGCCTAATTTCACGTTTTGGACCTGTGAATTGGCCTCCAAGATCTTGTGATTTAACACCGCTAGACTACTTTCTGTGGGGCTATGTAAAGTCATAGGTCTATGCGGTAAAGCCACAAACGCTTGACCATTTGGAAGACAACATTCGCCGTGTTATTGCCGATATACGGCCACAAATGTTGGAAAGTCATCGAAAATTGGACGTCCAGATTGGACTACATCCGCGCCAGCTGTGGCGGTCATATGCCAGAAATCATATTTAAAATATAATGCCACAAGATTATCTTTCGGATAAATAAAATTCATGTCAATCGAATAATCCATCGTTGTTTTATTGCAACTTAAAGTTCTATACCTCTATAAAAAAACACCCTATATAAAGGGTTTCCATTAATTAGAGACCGAAAAAAAATGTGCCGTTAACTACTGATGCTAATCTCAGAGGCACGTATAAAGTAGTTCATATTTATTGAAAGTTTTTGACTGAATAAATCATTATTCATATCTTTGTAAGACATTTACGATAAACATTTCCATCTATCTACCACATACAAAATCTCTCATATGCAAATGATGATTTTTCCGTTCTGCCTAGTAAAAAAAATTAACGTTTGAAAATCCCTTTTTACTTAAATAAGAAATAAAGTGATTCTTATACTTGAAAACAACTGTTAAGAATATTATTTGCAATTAGATTTTATGTGAAGTGAAAATGTTTGTTATAAAAAATATGCTAAAATATTTTTCGCAAGAAAAAGCCGTAGTTTTTATATACTTATGAACCTCAGAGCATCATGTTAGTTAAAATTTGTTACATTTTAATGTCAGAAAGAATTCGTTCAGGAAACTTCATTTGAAATTTCTAGGTCGTCATCCTGCCTATAGGTTGCAATGATCAATTAATTAAGTATTGATGGAATATGGTTTTTCAGTTACGATCCTTATAATTCAAGGGGTTTTAAAATAAAAATCAGTACTGTATTGTATTCGTAGAAGTGGTTTTATTCTCTTTTAAGTTACTATACAACTGAAATTACAAACTTATTTGACATTTTCAATATTATTTTGTTCAATATTGGTACATGAATATTCCAGTAAAATAAAACAATTAATCTTTACTTCTTTATTTTTACTTTTTTATTTATTTCCATTTCATATTTTTAAAAATAAAAAATTATGGATAAAATTAAAGTTTAAATACTTGTTCCTTTATTGTAACTATTTTTTTCACTTTTGTTTACCATTGTTGAATGTGATTTTTGAGTGCTTTCCAGTTGACTGCCGTTGATAAAACCAGTGTTGCCATATATGAAGATTTATCTTCTTTTTGAAGTTTTTTGAGGTGATGTGAAGATTAAAAGATTTCTACATTAAAAATAAGATTTTTATAAATTTGAAGATTTTTCATTTTTTAATCAACTATTGAGTCGAATAGACGTCTTAGAATTATACTTTTTGCATGAAGACTTGGTAAAGTTCGATTCAGTGGAAAGCATTTTAAGTAATTTACAAAAGAGCGAATTTAAGCTATATATTTAAGTGACATCAATAAATTGAATCGACTATTGCAGAGCCAAAGTACTCAAATACACCTACTGTACACTGAAATTTTACGATAATATCGTAAAATATTTGCATACTTCGTTAAAAACGAATTTATTTCTATTGAAAACTTTAACAAGATTGACTTAAACAACTCTTTGTATATTAAAGATCCTATGGATATTTATTTGGGAACCCAAGTATCCATAGCTCTAACAACTACGAATAACTACCAATTTTATATTGAGTTATGCAACAGCGTGTTAAAAAAATTGATTTTGAGAATGATTTCCCAAAATATGTTGAGATTTTAGCTCCTGATAATGTTATTAAAGGTAAAGTCAAAACTATTTCTCAATTAATTCGTTTCTTCCCGAATATTATAACTTCTGAAAATGCTCAAAAAACAGATGATGAATGGCAAGAATTGTGTCACTTTAATTTTAAAGAACACAGTTTAACAGAAGAAAAAAACATTGAAATATTTTGGGAAATCATTTTGAAAACAAAACATTGCGATGGATCTGAAGTTTTCCCTCACCTAAAAAGATGTATTTATGCCGTATTATATATTCCTATTGCAACAGCTAATGTTGAACGAATTTTTTCTCAAATTAATATTAATAAAAATAAAATTAGAAATAAACTAGAAATATCTATATTATGTGGCATTTTAAGAACAAAAGACTATCCAAAAAAAAAAATTTATCGCAATTGTACAAATCTAATACAAAGTTTAATAAAGAAATGTACAAAGTAACTGTAACAAATACATATGAACCTACAATTTTATGAAAAATGTATTATTTACGTTATTTTTTGTTCCTTTTCTAAACGTTATTTAAAAATTAATGTCTTGTATACATTTTTATGTTATGTTTTAATCATAATAAACATGTATTTAATTTTGTAAAGTGAAGATTTTTTTCTGAAAAAAAGATTTTTTTTACTCAATTTAAAGGTTTTCGTTGAAATTTATATGGCAACACTGCATATACATGTAAATGTTACTTTTTGCTCTCTTTTGTTCTCTTTCTCTCAGAGAAAATGAGAGTAAGCACGAAGATTTAACTTTCCCTGTTACCTACCCCCCTCATCATAAAGAAGCACAAAATTTTGTCAATTTTGAATACACTGTGTGCAACATCTTTATATATTTATAGTCTTTGATTTAAGTGTGTTGAAATACAACATTTAAAAGGTATTAATCATTGATAATAATAAAATATATGATACTTTAAGCGTTGTGATTGCCATACATATATGTGGTTTTATAAAAAACAGCTGTGATTGACAGGACTAACTTGTCTATGATTGGCTTCAATATTAAATATAGTATATTATAGCATAATGCACTATAGTTAACAATCTATATACATATTTAAATTAAATTCTATTATACTATTTTTGTCAGTCATTTATTTATTGAATTTACAATTTTAAGATTGAACTGTCAATAAACGATAAACATGATATTTGTTAAAGAAATATCGACGATATACATATACTTACTATATTACTGTAGTTGTATATATACAGTGAGCGTCAAAATAAACTGTACATTAAAAAGAAATAAACCAAAGAATTAGAAATATTGTCAAACTTTTTCGACCACTCTCCTTAATTGGCAAAAGTTCAGTTTGGTGATTGTTGCAATTTTATTCTTTTCACGCTCACTATAGTATCGAGCGGAATTAGGACTCCTCCACGAGTCTTCTTTAGGCTAACGTTACGATCCAAGAAATTTTATTCATTGGAAGCTTTTTCAACTATTTTTTAGAGCATTTCCCAAACTCTATTTTTACTGATGGTTCACTGCGATAGTGGCGTCTTCAAACAGAGGATTATGAGACACTGTGATAGTCAACAATGGCCATTTTATTAAAGCAACATTTGTCAAATTAATTGCCATTTATTCTGTCTATTTTGTCAACTCATCGGGGACGTCTATAGACCACGACGTTTGTTCTCTGAGTAAACATTCGTGCAGTTGGTAACTGACTAAAATTTTCTTTGACGAATCATCTTCAGCGATGAGACCCATTTGTGTCGTTCTTTGAGAACGACGTTTGCCAGACCTTCACTGTCAATGACGCCAACTATACCAACTATTCAGGTGTGAATTAGATGATCTAGATGGCGCTAGGTGTCTAACAGCTCTTGTCACATTGGATATTGCGCACCGATTTTACAGCATCTCCTTAACTCACGTGGAAGTGATGTGAATTAGCCACCTAGATCGTGTGAGTTGACCACGCTAGACTTTTTCTGGTAGAATTTTCTTAAGCTGCAGGCGAAGTTCACAAGCCACAGTGGCTTTAAATCCAAAGCATGTGCTCCACTCAGAGAGGCCGTAGCGGACATTTAAACTACGTTATATTCCACACATATCAGTAGTCCTTTTAAACAAACAGACAATTTGTTATTTGTTATAGATATATAAAATTTATAAATATATAGATTTCGTTTTATTTAAATTTAAAAATACAAAGAGTGAAATGAAAGACCCTTTATAATAGTGTTCACAGTGGACTTAAGTTAAAAATAATTTGAATTACGAGAGAGATTGTGGGTTCTTTTTTTTTAGTAGATTAAATATAGGCTTCGACTAAAATTAACCTCAAAAGATTGTGGCTACTGTGAGTTCATCTTTGTCGAAGAAACAAATTCGCTCATCCACATTTCTAGGACACATCTCTAGATTCGTCGATAATGAAGAAGTATTGTATGTTGATAGTTTTCTTGTAAACATATTGTTACGAAAATCGAGACAGTATAACGTCGTTTAACATTAAAATGATAAGCAAAGGCTACACGAACAAATACAACGAACTTGTTTACAAGTAAACCAACAACATCATTATGAAAGAAAAAAGGATAGACCAATAAGCGAGGCCGTAATCCTGACTAAAGGGTTGTAATGGCCTATTATGTACTTATGTATGGAGATATTGATATGGCTTTTTACGTCGTTCGGAGTCGACGTTAATTTGTAGGTCCCTCTACTCAAGTATAAAATTAGGGCACACAATATAAGTGGTGTGAAAAGCTAGGTCGTAATCCTGACTCAAGGGTCGTAATGGCTAATTATGTATGTATGTATGTATTGGGCCTGCCACATGGAACTCAGTTTAGAATTCTTATGTTTAAAATGGTAGCTAGTAGACTTTATTTTACATCTTTTTAATTAAAACCGTTTCATTTATTTTATATGAAGTAATTAATGAATTTGGCTCTATATTGGGAGCATTGCTATTTATAATTTACATAAATGATATGCCATACGTACTCAAAAGATGTAAAATTATACTCTATGCAGACGACACCCTAATATATGCGGAAGGAGAAACAGATGAGCAATGTAAACAATATCTACTACACGAAATAAATAGTATAAATTACTGGCTAAAGATGAATAAACTGAAGCTAAATGAAAACAAAACCAAGCTACTTCAAATTAACATGAACGATGATTCAGTAATTAGGATTAATAATGAAATAATTGAAAAAGTTAATAAAATAAAATACCTAGGGTTTATAATCGATAAGAACTTAAAATTAAATGAACACATTGAATATATATGTAAAAAAATCGGAAAAAATTGGATTCCTAAAACGGATTAGAAATAAGATATCAATAATGACTGCAATCAATATATATATATAATACAATGATAAAACCTCACCTTGAATTCGGATCTACAATTTTATATACATGTTGCTCGACAACTCAAATAGAAAGACTGCAAAAATTACGAAATAAGGCCATGAGATCGATACTTAAATATAGTAGATACACTCCAATTCAACTTATGCTGGACACACTAAAATGGCTAAATATCCACCAGAGACTGCTTCTTAACACCTTGCAATTTATGCAAAAAATGAAAATGGGAAAAGCGCCTAGTTATCTAACCGACCAACTTGGATATGTAAGGGATGTTCAACCCTACCATCTGCGAAACACTGGAGATTTCCGTTTACCAATAGCGACAACAACATTCATGCAAAGGTCACTTTTTTTTAAAGGACTTAAACTTTATAACATGCTACCAGAATTTATAAAAACAGAAACTAATTTTAATTTGTATAAAAGAAATATTGTTCAATTTGTAAGGAATAATGTAATGAATATTAATTAGTAAAAATATTTTATTTTAAAGATGTTTTAAAGTACTATGAATACTTCTACATAAATAAATAAATAAAAAAAAAAATATGACATTTTCATACATACTTATGAAACTTACTATTAAATAAGTTTAAAAAATCCTTTTCATTATTTAATCCTCACTGAATACATTTGGCTTTATGCCTGCTGTGATCCTGGAATGGAAATTATATTCTTTTAAAAGTCTTTTTCGATTAAATTTTTATTAATATTGTTTGCCTCCGACTGAGCAAAGAATTCCATAAATTTTTCAATTAAAAGTTACCGCGAACAACAAAAGTATTGATGAAGTTGCAAAGTGCCTCTTCGTGGTATTGATAAAGTGTTTCCTTTCATTAAAAATTAATATGTCATTGCATTTAGTTAAAGGTATTGTTTTCATTTCCTTTACGGAAGTTTCGTTTTTAGCCTCGTTCTGAGTTTGTACGTGAGCAAAAGCAACGAGAAAGAAAAAATGTTCTTTCTTTACGTGTTTGTGTGGCGCCTAAAGCAACGAAATAAAAGGAAAACATTTTCTGCGTCAGGAGAAAAATTAAAACTTTAGATATCCGATTTTTTACGTTTTACGTAACCGTTTTTGAGTTAACAATTCAATTTTAAAGAAACATTTATATATGCAAACAAAAAATGTTATTTTTTTCTTGTGAATATTTTAGTACTCAAATAAAAAATATTAAATATCCAACTTATTTAAAAAGGTGTGGGAATGTGGCATATAATTGAAAGAGAAAGGGCAGCTGTCAACGATGAGGGCCTAGAGGAACAAAAAAACATTAATTTTTTGTACTTATTTTATATCTTTTATTTTCTTCTCTATCAAATTACTCTTCCAACACAGTTTCTGATATATAAAAACATCAGTTACTTAGTTCAATGAGTTCACCTTTAGTCAACACAAGCACTTTCGACACTAATCCAAGCGATTACTTGCATGAAATTATCCAAAAGTTTAACAAATAATGTTTCAAAAACGTTTGCCTAGACGTTCATCAAAATTTAGTTATATAGGGCGGGTGATTACATACATAATTGGCCATTACAACCCTTCAGTCAGGATTACGGCCTAGCTTCTCACACCACTCATTTATTTATTTATTTATTTATTTATTTATTTATGGTAAATTCAATACAACAAGAACAAGTCTTATTTTACAGTATTGCTTAGTAAGTTGTTATAATGGTTACAAAACAATATAAGAATGAAAATAGAAACATAATTAATTTCAGACCAAAAAGTTAAACTATATTAATATAACAATTCTCAATAAAATAATATTTAAACAAATATAACATGGAAGGCAAATATAACATGGAATAATTAAAAAAAAGAACTACTACGAAAAGTGCTTAAATATGGCAGTCTTAAAATGGCTTGCATTGGATATTAACTGTAATTGTGGGGGTAGTTGGCTCCAAAGACGAATGGAGTTAATGAAAAAGTGTTGCTCAGAGGCAGCTTTGGTGTATTTTATACAATTTATCTTTTTTCCCCTATTAGACCTAGAAAATTGTATTCTCTGATACAAATAGGATGGTTGCTGATTATAAATGATTCTATGCAAGAGCAGTAGTACTCGGCACTTTAGTAAATTATCAAAGGTGATGTTATAAATTTGTTTGGCGTAATGTGATATGCTACTATTTCTCTTGATGCCAAATACATATCGTGCAATACTATTAAAAGTCACATTTAGCCTTCGTCTACTAGCGGCATCACAACTAGCAAACAACTCACAACCGTAAATTAGAGTCGGCAATAAGTATGTTTTGGCTAAAAGCATCCGGATATGGGTTGGTGTGAAATATTGAGTCATCCAAAGATTGCGAAGCATAGCAAATGTTTTCCCGCAATTAGCTTTAATATGATCCGACCAATTAAGTTGCTTGTTGAGAATTACTCCTAGATTTTTAGCAGTCTCAACAATGTTTATATTTATATTATCAATATGTATTGGTGGAAGATATGTCAGAAAAGTTTTTGGTTGTCCGATAATTAAAACCGCGGATTTCTTGGGGTTTAGGCTCAGTCCATTCGCAGATGCCCATAAGTGAATATTACGTAAGTCCTGGTTTATTGAATGTATACAATTAGGCGCATCATCCACTCCACAACTAATGTATAGCTGTACATCATCAGCATACATATGTACTCGACAATGTTCTACATGCAATGGAAGATCATTAGCATATATGGAGTATAAGAGTGGACCAAGTATGGAGCCCTGTGGTACACCCCTTGGCGTTGAACAACTTCTCGACATGTTCGAGCTATGATAAACACTTTGGCTCCTATTACCTAAGTAAGATGATAATAATTTTAACGCAGTTGGGGAAAAGTTGCACATATGTTTTAACTTATGAAGTAAAATAGAATGATGCACTGTGTCAAATGCTTTAGAATGGTCAAGCAGTATAAGAAACGACATGGTATGACGTTTATCAACCTGAAGTCGGATTTCTTCAGTCACATCAACTAAAGCACTAATGCAGCTATGCTTGGGTCTAAAACCAGATTGCCTTTCATTAAGCAAGGAGTTGGTATGTAAGTGACGGCTTATCTGCGTATATATTAATTTCTCAAAAACCTTTGACAAATACGGCAAGATGGCAATCGGCCGGAAACTCTTGTCTGGTTTTAAAATGGGAACAATTTTGGCATGTTTCCACATAGATGGAAACGTAGAAGTGGTAACTATCGTATTAAACAAATGGGTAAAATAAGCGAGTGTGTAAGGTAATGTAATCCTAACAAACTTTGGATGCATTCCATCATAACCAACAGCATTAGATTTTACATTAAGAAAGGACTCCAGTACCTCCTCTTTTTATAAAATTGAACTCAGGTGTTTGTTGTCGACCCAGAATTACGTTGTCATAATAATTAATGTTTATAGGTGGCATGGGAATATTCGAGAATTGACGATTCACTTCGTCGACATCTATTATCTCCGTGTCTGCATTGCCACTATTGACCAAACCCATCCTATGAATCTCTCTAAATTTTCTTTTCGAGTCAATACATATTCGAAACTTATTTTCATAAAACATAGACTTGGAATTTCTTATCTTCGCATTTACGGCAGATCTTGCAGATTTAAAATTCTCATAAAGCTCCGGTGTTTTAAACCGTTTCCATCTGGAGTACGCATGATTTCTGATGTCAATTAGAGACTTTACCTCAGAAGTAAACCAAGGTTTACTATCCCGTAGGGATTTCGATTTTAGTCGAACATATTTATCATAAAGATATCGTAGATTGCTATTAAAAAAATTCAATTGGTCATCAACATCAGAGTTTAGGAACACATGATTCCAATCCAGAGATAATAATTCAGTACCAAGAGACTGAAAGTCTATATTCTCGAAGTCTCTGTATTGAAAATTTCCTGTTTGAGCACCCCTTAGAGGGTCAAAATCATAAGATATAAACAGTAAATCATGTCGTGAAAACATTGATGCAGATAGTTGGTCAAAGAGCAGCAAGCGAAACACGTTATTGGTGAAGCAAAGGTCAAGTAAAGTGCTTGATGTGGACGTAAAATGGGTAGGAATTCTCTTGTTGGCTAGGTTTAGACCAATGGAGTTCATGTCCTCTACCAAACTATCATCCTCCAAAATATTGGCATTAAAATCACCAGTCAAAATCACATGGTTACATCCAAGAGTGTAAGTACTCAGCATTTCCAACATTTGGTTCGTATTGATGGTTCTATTAGGTCTATAGATTGTACCCAATAAGAGTTTATCACCGTTGTTTTGTGTGCGTTAATTGCATACAGACAGATTTTTGAGAAACCCTTCATGGCAATTTTATTTACTCTCAAAGTTTTTGCCAGAAATGTGCTTAGGGGAAGTCGCCGAAGAAATATTTTTTTTCATATTTCGTTTTGATGTCTGACCTGGGATATGAACCCGGGCTTTACGCCAACACACTACCTACTAGACTTCGGTGACTAGGTGTTTAAAAAGTTTAAATTTTAAAAACGTAATAAAATAAAAACGGCTTGAAATTTAGCCAAATTTATTTTTTTGTAGTGAAGTATATATAATTGCTCCGGTACGAAAAGGAATATTATTTCATTTATTTGGCTGCCACGGCTGGCTTCACTGTACCTCATTCGCTCCTTCCGATTTTCGTGCACTTTTAAGAATGTATGTGGTCTTATCTCGGCAATGGCATCACGAATGTTGGTCTTCAAACGCAAAATTGTCTCACTTTTTTCAACAGCGCCACACAGAAAATAGTCTATCTGTGTCAAATCGCAGCTTCTTGGTGTCGAATTGACATTACCATTTCGGCTAATTAAACGGCCATTAAACTTTTGACGCAATAAATCGATTGTGGCATGAGATGTGTTTCAAGTTCTACCCTCTTGTCGCAACCAAACATCGTTCACATCAATACGGTTAAGAGCGGGTACAAAAAATCGGTTATCATGGGGAGATAGGTATCTTCATTGACCGTAATTGTTGCGCTGTCCTCATTTTCAAAGAAATATGGGCAAATGATGCCTCTTCTCCACAAGCCGCACCAAATAGTTACGCGTAATGGGTTTATTTCCTTCTGTAAGACCACGTTTTGGTTTTCTGAGTCCCAAATACCGCAATTTTGACGTATCCACCAAGATGAAAATTAGCTTCATTAGAAAAGATGATGTTTTTGTTTTGACAAAATCAACTTCATCGTGTGGTCCCAACGTTGATCAAGTGTAAATCAATTCATTACGGTCAGTGGAGATAGTATAATTTTAATTAATTTAATTATAATTTTGTGACATAAGTATTCCCAGATTCGAAATTCGAATTTATACCGATTAAATGCACATCCCATATTTTTTGAGCCTATCTTTAGTCCACAGAAACACATTAGCAGGCTTACTTCCACGATTAATTGCATGAAAGTAAAATAAAATGAGCGCGGTAAATTTTTTTACTTATAAAACGTTAAAACCTAGAAGTCGCCATAGCCTAATAGCATAAATGGGCACTTTGCAGTACCAGTAAAATTTCAGTAAAAATTGATTATTACGGATTACTGAAAAAAATTTCAGTATTTAGTAAAATTTTACTGTTAATGCAATCTAAATTTAAATGAAATTTAAATGAAAAAAAGTAAAATTTTACTGTTAATGCGCTATTGAAGTAGTAGAACTAAAAGTGTTTCAATTTAATTTACATAAATAATGGGTCATTACAACACTTCATCATTACAATCTAGCCACTGACACCACCTATAGCTTATTAGTACATAAGCTATAAAGTCGATGAAGATGAGGATACAATCATATTGATATACATAATCCCAGCACTATGTCTGAGAAGGAAAAAGTATCTTGGTGTCGGCCATGGTCTTCATCAGAAGCTTCGAATGGTTTCGAGAATTTGAGAAAATTGAAAACTGTGGTATCACAATGGGCCTCATGTGGCCGTATTGTGTCTGTCGAACTTTCTGGTTTAATATCATTTATCCATCACTTGCGTTAGCCATCTGTTTGATAGTTGGCCTAAATGTCTTCGAAAACTCTTTAAACTAATAAACTTGCCCTTTGGTAAGCATTAAATTTCCATCCCTCCGACATGGCATTACGATGAAACATTTTTGAAATAATTTCTGCAGTCGTTTATTTTAGGAATTGAACTTTAAAAAGACGTTGCTGACACTGTCACTCAATGTTTCTGAAGAAAACCTTGAGAGAAAGAACACAAAATTTATAACCATGCTGTCCTGTTAATCTTGGCATCCAAATTCACTTTGCTTTTATGTTATTTTTGCATGTTTTAGAATGTTGTGAAATATATGTAAGTGTGTATTTGGTATTTACAGAAGACGCATGTGTATGTTAAATATAAACCACGTTTCAAAAGTAAACGTAAATTAAACACATATAAAATATTTTTTCACGATATTTCTTTTTTATTGTAAAGTTTGAACGTTGACATTATGTGTGAAGCACTACATCATTTAAATGACCTCAACGCGAAGTGTTGCAAGCATTGCTTCTTTTGAGGTAATTTTCGACCACTTTTTGACACATATTGGTCGGTATCTCAGCCAGTAAGGTCCAATCACACCTTCGGACCAAAGAGCGCACCAAACAGTGACTTTTTCTGGATGTAATGGCCTCTCTTTAATTACTTGAGGATTCTCAGAACCCCAATTACGACAATTTTATTGATTAACATACCCACCGAATGTGAAATGTGCTTCATTGCTGAAGAAAATTTTGTTCGAAAAATTGCCGTCCACCGCCAATCACCATTTTTGTAGTGGGTTTTGATAATTTTTATGTGTTGTGTGATAGTTAAGCGATCCATTTTCGTCAATGTCAGACTTTCATCTGAAAAGAAAAAAATTGGTTTCACAACTTAGTTTGACAGATGTCGAATACCAGTCCCATACTTTTGAAACCACGAAATGGATAGCCCTTAGTTTATATTTACAACAAACTCATTATCTTTCAGTACACTGACTATACATAACATTCAGATTTGCATACAGTTCGTTTTTGTAACTTAATTATAATAAAATAATTATTGGGTTATTCGGAAAATAATTTCGTTTTCTTCAGACAAAGACAGAGGATTTAATTGTATTTTATTGCACCCAACTTCACACTTAAGCCGTATAATATTTTTATGTGTTGAGAGTAAGGCTAGTGTGTGAAAAATTCCAATAATTCTACGCAGTAGTTTTTTGTTGGCGCCCTTTTAAATATGGAGAGAGATAAGCAGCATTTTCGACATATCTAACTGTTTTAATACACAGAAAAAACTGAAATTCAAAATCAAACAAAAAATTCACATAGTCAAGTATTTTTTTAACTAAAATAGGACCTATCATGAAATTCGTAAAATCAAGTACTCAAATTCGTAAATTGTTTATTGAAAAAATTTTAAAATTTTTCTTATTAAAATAATATAATATTTACTAAAAATTGTGTTAAAAATTTACAAAAAATTTTAACAACATTTTTATTAAAAACTAAGAACAGAAGTAATTGATTCACCGCCATTCGATTATGATTTTGTTCTTTGCTGCTCTTCTTGTTGATGTTCGAATCCACTGACTTTCTACTCGTGATTCATGTTGGACTTCTGTTTCATTAGCTTGTGCTGTTGTGGTACCTTCATGTTCCAAAGGTGTCTCGGTAGCTCGTGCGGTTGTCGCATATTGTCGAACGCTTTCCAGACGTCTTTCACGTTCTGAAGGTGTTCCTGTGGCTCGTGATGTTTTAATACGATTTCGCTGGCTTTGTAGCCGACTTTCATGTTCCAACGATGTCTCGGTAGCTCGTGGGGTTGTGGCATGTTGTCGAAGACTTTCAAGACGTCTTTCGCGTTCTGACGGCGTTTCAGAAGCTTATAAGGCGCTCTTGGCTTTCTGAAAGTGTTTCAGTAGCTCTTGATGTTGTGGCATGTTGTCGTTGGCGTTCTATACGTTGTGATGGTGTTTCGGCGGCTCTAAAGGTTGAAGCTCGACTCCTTTCAGTCCTGAGGGGACTTTCACGCTCTTCCGAACATTCATTTGCTCTCTGGGATTGCAAACGCAATGCATTTTAGATGCTTTTATTCGGGGCATTTTTACAAATTGTTGCAAAATAAATGTCACTCAGGTAACGTTTAACTTGTTTAGAATCAAAGATTCAACTGAATTTCAAAACCGAATGCATGTTACATTTATTTCTTTATATTAAATTTGACAAATAATTGTGTTTGTGTCGGTCGCAGGTAATTTTTTGTGATGAGTTTTGCAACTACTTATTTTATTTGGGAAAAATATTGACAGTTTACATTTTATTATAGGTAATTAGGTAATTAAAAGTAATGAATTCATTGCCCAATTAAATGCTTATTATAAAGTTTACCTAATGTATTTTTCAAATAAATAATATTTTTATTAGTTACCCGTTTTTAAAAGTAAACAATACCATAACTATTACAGTACATGTATATGTTTTCCAAGATAAATATTTAAATAGTTTGAATTTTAATACTTACTATGTACATGAGTTGAAAATTTCAAACTCAATCATTTAAGGGTCATATACCTTACTATTGCATATTTCAAGATATAATAATTTCCACACTCACAAATCAGAGAGGCACCACCTTCCTATAGCTGGAATACAAAATTGGGGAGTCTAGCTGTTATAGTTTTTTTAAACAGATTTAATCATATGGAGTTTGCCACGCCTCTAATGCTTGATAGCCCATTTTTAACAAAAATATTGATATTGAACCTTTAGATATTCGTACAAAATTTTAGCAGTCTAACTGTTCTGGTGTTCTAGATATGTAGATTTTAGTATTTACTTCATATGGGAGGTGCCACGCCCGCTTTTGCTGAACTTCCTATTTTTGTCCAAAATATTTATATTTAAACATAAGTTATTTATACAAAATTGGGGACTCTAACTGTTAAAGTTCTTCAGTTAGGCAGATTTTAGTATTTACTTCATATGGAAGGTGCATTGTCCTCTAATGATAGGTCGCCTATTTTTGTCCAAAATATTTATATTAAAACCGTAGTTACTTGTACAAAATTTGAGGTATCTTGCTGATATAGTTTTTCCAATATATCCATTTTGTTATTATCTTACAATAGTAGGTTATGTAGTATATGTGGGAGTGGCACCTCTCTCATTTGAAATATCAACATAAAAAGTAGGAAAATCGGTTCAGCCGTTTAGTCGTCTATAAACTTCAAACATACAAACAAATGCACATTAATTTTTATATATAGGTGATGTCCGAGATAGAAGAAGTTTTAAATTTAATTCATATGGGAAGTACCACACCCTTTTCCTAGTCAGCCCATTTTTGTCTAAAATATTCACATTGATACTAAAGTAGATTCGAAAAAATTTTAGGGCTCTAACTGTGATATTTTCATAGATATAATAATTTAATATTTTTTATATTGGAGGTGACACACCCACTATAGCCAATCCGCCCATTTTGTTTATATATACCTCAAAGTGGCCCATACAAAATTCGCAGTTTATGAGATATGCGACATTAAATGCTTATTGAATATGTGGGCGTAGCACCCCGCCTTCTTGAAATTTTTAAATAAAAAGTAGTCTATAATTCCTTCCAGATATACAGGAAGGTACTGTCAAAACATCAAGAAAATCGGTCCAGCCGTATAGCCGTCTATAGACTTCAAACAAACAAACCCACAAACAAATAAACACACATTCATTTTTGTTTATATAGATGTAAAATTCATTAAAAAAAACTACATATGTGACGTATGAGTGATATCCAATTCCATTAAGTTTTATCAAAGAATATGGATATAAAGAATACGCATTATGTAGAAGTAGCATTACGACCCGCTCTCACCAAAATCCTTTTAAAAAATCATTTCTGGATAAGGGGGGGCGGAAGACAGAAGGAAAATAAACACAAACAAAGAGCGTAACAATGTGTTGCTCTCATCATGAGAGCGTAAAAATGCATTCAGTTGCTTGTCAGCTTCTAAAGGAAAATGTTCATGTCGCTTTTTTCAGACTTTTTCAGACAATTTTACACCCAAAGAAATATTACAGTATGATTCACTAATATCAATGAGAAATTATTTCGATTTTTGGAAGAATACTTGCCAAGTTAAATACGGTGTTTTAAGGATTTTAGCGCAGTACAATTTTTCTATATTTTTCGCTCACATATACATATTATTGGGTTAATAAGTAGACTTGAAAATATTACTAACAATTTTCCTCTGGGTTAAATATGCCTCTCATAATTTTTATCATGTTCTCTTTGTGCCGACGTCTGAGAATAAGTGATTTGAGAACAGTGTTGCCTTTTTTGGTTATTTCTAACCAAAATTGCTTATTTTTTGATCAATGTGCAGATGTGTAGATTTTTTTGGTTTTTTTCTTTTTCTTTAAAAAAAAACCTATTTTTTGTTTCATTTTTTATTAATTATAATTTAAACTTGAAAAAAAAAAATAAAACAAAAGTCTATGACTTTAATTTTGGTTATATTTTTTCTTATTTGGTGATTCTTTTCACAAATGTTGGTTACAAAATTTTTTTTCGTGGCAACACTGTTTCAGAAGAATAAATAAAAAATTAGTCAAACAACAAAAACGCACCATGAGAACAATTGAGAACATTGTTACGCTCTTGGTTTCTTTATCCTTCCCTTCTATCTTTCCTCCCGCGTCGTGAAATATTTTTGAAAAATATTCCAAAATATGCCAAAATTCACATTCTTTATACTTTATTTTCTTTGGTTTTATACATCAGGAATCATAGATAGCATACTTGTAGGGGTAACTACTATGCGTATGAGTAATATATTTCAAATGCAATTAAATATTAAGTATGTAGTATGTAGCATACGTGGGCATGGCCCCTCGCTCATTTGGAATATCAACATAAAAAGTAGCCTATAACTCCTTCCAGACATACAGGAAGATACTGTGAAAATTTCAAGAAAATCGGTTCAGCCGTTTAATCGTCTATAAACTTCAAACATACAAACATACAAACAAACACACATTCATTTTTATATATAAGATAAAATCTATTATGTATTTCATTACAAAATTGGCATTTATAAATACATACCACTTTTGAATATTTTTTTGATGTGTTTAAATCATAAAAAAATTTCCTATTTGGCATTTTTCCGATTTGTCATTTGGGAATTTTAATGAAAAATCAATATCGATCTGAAAATATAAGAATATTTATATGTTTAAAAAGTAATATATAATTTAAAATTGAATTTACACTTACCAGCAGAAATCCGGAAGGTTTAATATATTCCGACCAAAGATTAAATATTTCTGATGTGCTCTTAGATTCGATTATTTGTTTAAATCGAAATGATGCACATTTTTAATTTGCTGAATATGAAAAGTATAATCGTCTTCTAAATCAATAAATAAAAGAATGCTATTTATTTATTAATTTGGTTGTGAAATTTCAAACCAACCTGGCGCCATACTTTCAGGAGATGTAGATGCGTCCTTCTTAAACATGTTCTTTTTAAGCCTTTTTAAATAGGCAAACTTGTTATATATTTTTCCCCGGCTCTTTCTCTTTTTCAATAAAAAAAACAACAACAATTACAATTACTTAAATGAAAAATTCAAGGCACTCTTTGTTATTTTATCAATTTTTTTTTCTTTATTCTGCTTTCAGAACAAATTTACAAAAACAAATACATACATATGTTTAGCTAAAAAATGTAGAAATGTCAAAATCAAACAAATATATTTATAAAACCTAATAAAATTGTTTTTAAAAGTAGATTTTAATTTTAAACAAACGATTGTTAAGAAAAAAATTGTTTATATTTTTTTCTGTGTACAGAAAGGGTAAAAATGTTGTTCAAGCCAGAAAGAAATTGAGCGATGTGTATGGAGAAGGTGTGTTGACGGTATGCTAATACCAGAACTGGTTCGCTAAATTTCGAACTGGTTCGGCAATTTTAATGTCGAAGATGCCTCATCAGTGAAATTTTTTGATGAATCATGCATCAAATACGTGTTGTTGTCCATGCTTGTCCATGCCGATTTTGCAAAACAGACTGAATATATGACATGTAATTCGATAGATGTTTTGCGTGCTTGTTAGACTAGTGGGTATTGTGCTAGACCATTAGTATGAGTGTTTTGGGTTCGATTAGCCCCAGAGACTCTGGTCTGTTACACCGAACATTTTCCGAATTTTCCATTTTTCCATTCCATTTTTTATTGCCAGTAACAATTCGATGTAACACTGATTTTGTTTCGTGTCTTTGGATCAATATTTCGCAAGTTTGTTCTCGGTTTTCTGTCTGTCATTCAATTCATCTGGCATCAATTTTCCATACTGTCAGAAATTGTTTGTTGAGCAGCATTTAACATTTCTGCCATTTGTTTATACTCAAAGTGTCATCTTCATCCAATTCTATATGCAATTCGGCGTCTTCATGCTTTTTTGATGGTCGTCCACATTTTACCATATGACTCGCCGTCGCACACTGTCGCGAGCGTGGACAAAAATGGTTAAAGTCAATGTTGGAAATTCAATATTTTTTTACCTTTATCTTATAGAAAACATTTCTATTAGTTGATATGTAAAATTTTTTTATAAACTTTTGCTTAGATTTTTAGTTATTGTATCTCAAAGTTAAGAATTCCCATGCAATATAGAAAATTTGTGCGAAAACTTGAAATTTGACATATTTTTGTCATAGTTAAAATTCAAAAATTCTTTAGGTAATGACTAAATTATTTGAATAGAATTGTAAGCCAGGTATGTAATTGTAATTACAACGCTATAATTGTTTACAAATATTAATCATATGTGAAATATCCTTAGCCAAAGTACAGGTCTTCGAAAAATTAAGATTTTCATACATTTATTAACTTCAGTAGTGAATTAAAAAAAAGCACCCAATATCACTTTTGAAATTTTTTGATATTTTATTGCCACAAGTATATACTTTACCATATATAAATTTCAGCTGCTTCTGACTGCTTTTGTGGGCGTTTTAAATGTTTTTAGTGTCAACATCATTGCAGATTCGTGATATTTTTGAGCAATTTTGTAATACAACAAATGTGTTGAATCATATTGTACAATTTGTGGGAAGTCGTATTCAAAGATTTCTAGCAGATATAGAGAAGGATTAATTAAAATTCATTCTTGTAAAAATTAGTAATAATGTTACAAAATATAGACGTGGAAAAAGTAGATTTGAAACTGAGTTGAGGAAGTGATGTAAATTTTTCTAGATCATCGATTTTTTATATTTAAACATAAATAAATTCAATTAGGAACCAAGTACAAGTGTCTTTTCACTTATACATATGTATAAATTTAAATATTTTAATATATACATATAAACAAATTTTAAATTGTTTAATAAAATATTGTTTAATTAGTATTTCAGCTATGGTAAAAATTTATCCTTAAAATTTTCTAAGGATATACGGAATGTGAGAAAATTAAATTTTAATGTTTTACTAAACATTTAAATCATAATTTGCGATTCGAAAAAAATATATATTCAATTTTTTATGCCTTTTTGATACTGTTTTTGAAAAAGGAAATTTTTAAGGTGAGCGTATCCTTGCTCCAAATTGAACGAAATTTGGAGGAAGTATTAAGCACGTTAAAACTAATAAGTGTACCAAATTTTATTAACGTATCTTTTTCTTTCCTCCAAGTTATAGCAATTTTTAATTTCAGGATATATGGGAAGGACACGAATCCTTTTAAGTATGATTATGTTTTACCAATTAATATAGGTGTGCCAAATTTCATTATTCTACTATTACTCCTTCTATTTTTGGCCACTCGTTATATGAAATCGCGACAGTGTGCGTCGCCTTGACTCGATATGTCTCTCCAGTACTCTTATTCAAATGAAAACAAAAAATAAATACCTTGCGCAAATTATCATTTTCTGGTGCGTCATCTTTAACACGATGAAAAAAATATGATATTGTTTGTTCATTGATTTGATGAATACTGAATATGTTTGATTGATGTCATCGCCAATAAAAAAATTTAGGTTGGTTCACAATAAATGCACACCTGATAGTTAACTCCGTTCTTTTTCGCCTTATTTTGTTTTTCGAATTGTTTTTTCGTTTGTTTTTCTCCGACTTTTTGTTTAAGACTATCTGTTTGTTATAACCTTCCAGCGATTCTATATAATGATTGCAAATATGTGTATTTGTGTATAATTTTCCAAATGTTTGCACACAAGTAACCGGAGATTCATTAAAGTTAAGAATGTTTCCTTTTACGTGTTGCGAAATACATAAGCAAATACATAAGCAGAATCTATGTATATCGCATAAAACATTCCCGGTCAACGGAAGCACGGAAACTACTGAACAAACACACGTAATGCAAATCTAACCGTTCTGGTAAATGTTTGTTTAAATAGGCTTACATATACTCATTTTAAATCCGTCCTTTCAATTGTTAAAGTTTTAATAAAGGATTAAAGAGATAGCAAATTGTGTTAAACATTTTTGATATACATACATATGTATTCTGTTTAAATAATAGATGTTTAAACAATGGAGTTTAAATATCTAGATTTCATATCACTGTAGCAGACACAACAAAAGAGCTTAAAAGCTATTGTAGTATGTTACAATAATTAGTTTACTTGAATTTAAAATCTAAAAATGTGAATCAAATAAAAATATTGTTGCGTAAATGGAAATGGTGTAACATTGTTTAACATTAGAATGATAAATACACAAACAACAATGAAGTCGCGATAGAGTTATCGAGAAGGCGAAACCACGAACGTTCGACTTCAGGAATTCAGTCAGTCTTGTAAGAAGATGCGAACCGTCGTGGTTTGAAGATATCCGTTGTAAAGATCTGCGTTGTAAGCAAAGAAGAATAGCGAACAAGCAATTATTTTTGTATACGTCAAGTTCTAAACAGTGCCACACAAAAGTAGTGTGAACAATAAAGAATTTAATTGAAACTAAACAAATTTACTTTTATTTTGTTTCCAATGAACGAACTCATATATTAAACTTTTTTAAAAAGGTAAAAACGTAACAATGTAATCTAATCAAAATTTACAAAATAAAAACAGGTAAGCGTTTCTAAGTGGCACAGAGCCGAGTTTAATTGCAAATATAACAACAAATGCTGTTAGAATACCATATTAATATCAGATATGCCTTAGTCACCGTTTTGGGTCAAAGTCCTTTGATTTGGCTATATTCGTCAATACTATTATTTAATATGTGATAACTTTGCTTTTAAAGTCGGTGTAGTAGGTAGTGTGTTGGTCATGGTTCAAACTCCAGGTCAGACTTCTTCAACAATCGATGACTCCTTGTCAACAGATTTGTGGCAAAACATCTGAGAGTAAATAAAACTGCCATAAAAAGATTTAGGTCGCTAGGCTTATGGAAAATAATTAAAAAACATAACATAAGTGGTGTGAAAATTGCCTGTGAGTATTATAACTAGTTTATTAACTATTTGTTAAAAGAATGTTACTGAAGAAATAAAACGCATTCTGTCAATCGACTGCGGTAGACATAATTTTACAGGTGATTTCTTATAAAAGTTGTGAAACTAATTTTTTTCTTTTCAGTTGAAAGTCTGACATTGACGAAAATGGATCGCTTAACTATCACCAAAGAAAATAAAGTATAGAGAATGTGCATTTTGGCATATTTTGGAATATTTCTCAAAAATATTTCACGACGCGGGGGGAAAGATAGAAGGGAAGGGTAAAGAAACCAAGAGCGTAACAATGCGTTGTTCTCATCGTGCGTTTTTGTTGTTTGACTAATTTTTTATTTATTTTTCTGAAACAGTGTTGCCACGAAAACAATTTTGTAACCAACATGTGTGAAAAAAATCACCAAATAAAAAAAATATAACCAAAATTAAATTCGTAGACTTTTGTTTTATTTTTTTCAAGTTTAAATTATAATTAATAAAAAAAAGAAACAAAAAATAGCTTTTTTTTATAAGAAAAAAAAACCAAAACCAAAAAATCTACACATTGATCAAAAAAATAACCAATTTTGGTTAGAAATAACCAAAAACGGCAACAATGTTCTAAAATCACTTATTCTCAGACGCGACACAAAGAGAACATGACAAAAATTATGAGAGGCATGTGTTAACCCAGTGGAAAATTGTTAGTAATATTTTCAAGTCTACTTAACCCAATAATATGTATATGTGAGCGAAAAATATAGAAAAATTGTACTGCGCTAAAAACCTAAAAACACCGTATTTAACTTGGCAAGTATTCTTCCAAAAATCGAAATAATTTCTCATTGATATTAGTGAATCATACTGTAATATTTCTTTGGGTGTAAAATTGAAGTCTGAAAAAAGCGGCATGAACATTCTTCTTTAGAAGCTGACGAGCAAAGCAACTGAATGCATTTTTACGCTCTCATGATGAGAGCAACACATTGTTACGCTCTTTGTTTGTGTTTATTTTCCTTCTGTCTTCCCCCCTCCTCATCCAGAAATGATTTTTTAAAAAGATTTTGGTGAGAGCGGGTCGTAATGTTACAACCCGCCATAAGAAATTTTACTTCTACATAATGCGCATTCTTTATATCCATATTCTTTGCTATCACACAACGCATAAAATCATCAAAACCTACTACAAAAATGGTGATTCTGCCACAGCCACATATCGTGCTTTAAGAGGAGATTATGGTTTACATAATCGTCCAACTACGCAAGCAATTGGCAAAATTGTGAAGAAATTTGAAGAGACTGGAGTGGTTATAAATATTGAAAGGCCTGTGCATCATCGTTTCGCTCGTTCCGCTAAAAATATCGCTATTGTAAGTGAAAGTGTTGCCGAATTGCAGGAATTAGGACTGTCTTACGGCACATTATGGCGTATTTTGCATTTAGATCTACACCTACATCCATATAAAGTCCAGCTCACGCAAAAACTAAATCCAGCTGACCATTCACAACGTCGTAGATACGTGGAATAGGTGCTTGAACAACAGGCGGTGAACGGCAATTTTACGAACAAAATTCTCTTCAGCGATGAAGCACATTTCACACTCGGTGTTAGTAAACAAAATTGTCGTATTTGGGGTTCTGATAATCCTCAAGTAATTGAAGAGAGGCCATTACATCCAGAAAAAGTCACTGTTTGGTGCGCTCTTTGGTCCGAAGGTGTGATTGGACCTTACTTCTTCGAAAACGAAGATGTAACGACTGTCACCTTCCATTCGGAGCGTTATGGTCATATGATAACCGACTTTTTTTTGCCTGCTATTGAAGAATACGACTTGGAGAATATGTGACGGTGCCACATGCTACACAACTCGAGCGAATATGGCTTTATTGCGAGAGACATTTCCTGGCCGCGTAATTTCTCGTCGTGGCGATATCAACTGGCCACCAAGATCATGCGGTTTGACACTATTAGACTTTTTTGTGGGGCTACGCGAAAGACCGTGTTTATGCAGATAAACCTTTAACTCTTGAGCACTTAAAAACCAACATTCGTCAAGTTATGGCTGAGATACCGCCCAATATGTGTCAAAAAGTGGTCGAAAATTACCTCGAAAGAATCAATGCTTGCAACATTTCGCGTGGAGGTCATTTAAATGATGTAGTGTTTCACACATAATGTCAACGCTCAAACTTTACAATAAAAAAGAAAATTATTGTACTTAAATCAAGTACGAATTACGGATTAAATCAAGCGCTTTTTGGGTAAATTTGATATTTTAAATGATCAAATCAATCGATTTTAGGATTAAATCAAGTACGAGTTCGAGCTTAAATCAAGTTCAAAATTCTTGAAACAAGCTCGTTTTTGGATAAATTTAGGTCTAAATCAAGTACAATTTAGGGGTTAAATCAAGTTCATTGTGCTCGAATGAAGTACGATTTGCCTCAATTCGATCCCATTTATAAGTTAATTCAAGTACGAATTCGACCTTAAATCAAGAAAAAAATGCTTAAATCAAGTACATGATGGGATCACTTTGATCCCAAAAAGGCTTAAATCGCGCTAAAATCAACACTTTTGTACTTGGCTGATTCGGGCTTGATTGAACTCTTTTGTATTTGATTCAAGCCAAACCGTACTTACCGTACTATTGTGACCGATATGGATTGATTCAAGCCCGGATGGCTTGATTCTTTTTTTGAGTGCACGACCAGAATAAGTGGATCACTGATCTGCTTAACTAAGAAATTGACAATTACGACTTCAACATGCTTCAATAAGTTATAAGGTGGTGATGTGGGTGCCCTGGTAGTCTAGTGGCTAGAATACTCGACAATTAGCGTGAGTGTCGAGAGTTCGATTTTCACCAGAGACACTGGCCTGTTAAATTATACCGAACAAAAGGTCAATGTTGCACAGAGCGTTATAATTATAATAAATTACACGGAAGTGAGGTAAATGTCAAATAAATTTTTTATAGATTTTCCAAATTTAAAATTTAATGTTCGTACAACCCAAAATAGAAGATTTAGTTTTTTTATAACTAAACAATTTTGTTGGACTAGAAAAATTCTCAAAAATAACAATATGAGCATTAGAAGGCACCCTTATAGCTGAGACCACAGTGTAATTAAGGCAAAAATAAAAATTAATTTTTCAAACCTTTAATAAAAATCTAGGCCAGTATTACAATATTAAACTGCTTGGCACTTCAACAATAATTTTTATGTCATATATAAAATGTATATTAAAGAGCTTCGTTTTTCTTTGTCCACAAGTAAATAATAACTGCTCAACCATTTTTTGTTTACTACAAATGGTTGAAACTAAAAAATAAAATATAAAAAATAGTTGTTTCATGTAAAAATGTCTAGAAACTGAAAATAATATTTATAGTGTCGGGCAATACATATTGGACAAATTCGCACAAAAATCTGAACTATTTTTCTTTAAAGAAATAACATAAAAGCAATTATGGTCCAATATTTTTGACCGATACTGTAGAGAAATACATCATTTTGAGTAGTTTTTTAAAATACATTCTACAGCTTTTTTCTATTATAAAGGGTCCGCCAAATAACTTTTTTTTTTGAAAATGCTTTAAAAAACTACTGAATATTTTCTCAAATTTCTTTTTTTATTTGAAAGTACAATCCTTCCGGTTAATAATGGAAAATAATTTCATTTAAATGGCTGCCTCGGCTGGCCATGCAGTAGCCTACACTAGCGGTCCAATTTTTAAGCACATTATCGATTGTGTGCAGTTGTATTTCACCAATGGCTTCACAAATATTGTCCTTTAAAGCGTAACACTCATCTTTGACGCACCCCACAAATAATAGTTCAACGGTGTCAAATCGCAGCTCCGAGGAGGCCAAACGACATTATCTCTGCGGCTGATAATGCGATCTTCAAAAACAGGGCGCAAAATTTCGAGTGTAGCTTCGGCTGTGTGGCACGTAGCGCCGTCCTGTTGAAACCAAATGTTGCCAATATCCTCTTTTTCAATTTTTGTAAACAAAAATTCGTTCAACATGGCCCGATAACGATCGACATTGACTGTAACGGCCACTCCTTGCTCATTTACGAAGAAAAATGGCCCAATTATGCCTCTGGACCAAAATCCGAACCAAACAGTGACTTGTTTTGGGTGCGTCGGCTTTTCAATGTAGGCGTGCGGGTTTTCTGTGCCCAAATGCGACAATTTTGTTTACATACCCGCCAAGATCAAAATGAGCTTCATCTGAAAAGATGATTTTTTTGCCAAAATCGGCATCTTCTTTAAGTCGATCTCAGGCCCATTTCCCAGCGTTGTTCAAGCATATACACAACCATATTCGTTCAGCGGATGGATAAAACTAATTATCTGTCAAATCAGACATGAGCTAAGTGTTACCATTCACGAAATAAGCACTAGTTGAAAAAAAACGTTAGATGGCGGACCCATTATTATTAGTAAATAAGGTAACTGTGTAAGAGTTCTAAAATGGAACAAAAGAATTGATTACAGTAAAAGAAACATCGTTTTTTCCAACTTAAAAACCACAAATTATGTCTACAATTTATGGAATTATTATAGTTCTTCAAAAGTTCCTTTATTTATTTCTTTATTAATGATCAAAATAAGCCACAAGCCTATGTAAAGATCTATATTATGAATTGAAATTATAAATTTAAAACATATTTTCCACAAATCAAAAAAAAACTAAAGATTAGATATCATCAATGATGGCTCATTATCGACGAAGTTGGATTATATGTTTATAATCAATAAAAACGTGCGCGCATTTTGTAATGGAGCCATAAATTATAAAAGCAATTTAATCCAGGGACCAGATGGAAACTTGTATTCGTACATCGGATTTGATGGTTGTGATACGACAAGATAATTATTATAGGGCCACCAAATGTATGACTTTAACCTTTATTTCATAGGTTAAATTATTATTTCTTCTGCTATATAGCTAAAGTGATTTTTAAAGTCACCTTTAACTTCTTTTCGTTATTATAACCTAAAATAAAATAAAGTTCACATTTTCAAAAATATGACAGTGCCGGAGCAATTAAATTAATCAAATTAAATTAAACAAGTTTGTTTTTAAACGCAGTGGCAACCTCTACCTTATTGTCCACTTATAATAATGAAAAACAATTTATCTGCCCTTTAAAATCCTCCCTTTAGTTAACGATAAGTTGTAATAATGGCCATAAAAGATCTTGCGAGAAATCTGCTGAGAGGAAGCTGTTGAAGAAATATTTTTCATATTTTATTTTGTTGTGGTTTGAGCTGAGGCCTCATATGTTTTATACAATTAATTGTAGATGTACGCAGTACGGTACCTTCCCCAATCCTGTTGTTAGGAAAGCTGTTTGAATTCACATATGTACATTAGAGCGACTCAAGTTGTATGGAAGAAAAATTCGTGCTCGATGTACCCCCCTCAAAATGAACCTTGGACTTTTTTAAGATGACATCTAAAATATTTCGGCTCTAGCTTTGACCTCTCGTGAGCTGGACCATTTTGAAAAACGGTCTATTTTTGTATGTTTTGTTAATTTGAGAATTTGTTTCCTAACCAACATATAGAGTATGGGTGTCATAAGAAAGGTTTTTTCAAGACGCGTCCAGCGGTATATACAATTTGTCCCCGGACAATCATCCATGTCCTTTTTTTAAGGATATTCTGTAAAAAAAAACAGTTTTTGAATTTTTTCTTTTCTTCTTTTCTAACCAAATTAACTCTAATATGATGGCGGATTTAGTTTCTAGATGATGTTTGGATGAAAATAGGACTAAAGAAAGAAAAAAAGAAATGATACACTACTTTTTGTGGGCATATTTTTTTCCCAAATTAAAAAAAGTTATTAAATTTTTTTGTTTATATTTACAAAACTGTACTCAAAAAACGCAAACTAGGGCGAATTTCAAAAAAAGCTAAGACCCGTATTTAATTAAATCATCTAAAGATTAAAATATGTTAATTTGGTTATTTTATTACAAACAACCCCGAAGAAAAAATTCAAAATCCGCTCTTTTTTAAAGAATATCCTTAAAAAAAGGACATGGATGACCGTCCTTGGACAAACTATACACACAGTTGGACGCGCATTGAAAAACCTTTCTTATGACAACCATATTGTATATGTTGGTAAAGAAACAGATTCTCAAGTTGACAAAACATGGAAAAATAGACCCTTTTTCGAAATGATCCAGCTCACGAGAGGTGAGCCGAAATATTTTAAATGTCATCTTAAAAAAGTCCAAGGTTCATTTTTAGGAGGGTACATCGAGCACTTTTTTTGGTGAGTCGCTCTAATGTACATGCATTACATAATTGGCCATTACAACCCTTCAGTCAGGATTACGGTCTAGCTTCACACACAGCTAATGTTGTGCGTGTTAATTGTATACGTGAGTGGCGGGAGCTACATTTTAACGTCAACTCCGAACGACAGATTTTTGTGAAACTTTTCATGGCAATTTTATTTATTCTCAGAGTTTTTACCAGAAATCTGCTGAGAGAAAGTCGCCGGAGAAATATTTTTTCACATTTCTTTTTGATGACTAACTTGGGGTTCGAACTCGGGCCGTACGTCGTATATGCCAACACACTACCAACTAGATTACGGCGACTTCGACTCGGTATTTGTTTTAATTTATGTATCCTAGAAATTGGATGAGACCAAATAAATATTTGGGTTTCCATTTGTATATGCAATCTTAAGTAAGAAAATAACGAAAGTTGTCCTAGCATAGTTCCCTGAGAACTTGAACGTACGCTATTAAGAAAAACAGATTGTGTTAGCCACATTAAATAAGTGTTTTAGTTTTTAGCATAGGATATTAGGTTAGGTTAGGTTAGAGGTCGAATTGACCCATTGTACAACGTCCTACCTTCTCACACCACTCGTGTTGTGTGAGTTTTGCCAGAAATCTGCTGAGAGGAAGTCGCCGAAGAAATATTTTCATATTTTTGTTTTGATGTCTGACCTGGGATTTGAACTCGGGCCTTTCGTCTAATAAGCCAACACACTACCTACTAGACCATGGCGACTTAGGGCATTATAATCGAGAACTTTCGATTGATTCAGATTATGAGAAAATTCAGTTTATTGCCAGCGAGTTCTCTTCGCAAGTATTCACTAACATCAATGAGAGAAGTAACAACCAACAAAGCTTTCTGATTTTAATTTTGCCATTCATCCCTCTTCTTCGTATGCGAAGGTATCATTGTATATGTACATTAACTTGAAAAAAAAAATAAGTAATGTAAGCCACAGTTCATTTTACAAGAGGAAACAACACAGTTTAGCTTTTATAGAAAATAAATTTTTTTCTACAACCAATGTTTGTCAAACGAACCATACAACTAGAAATGTGTGTCCTTTTGTTTACGTGTATTGTAGCCATACGCAAGTATATATACATTTCTACAATGTTTACTTATGTGCGTTGCGTTCTATGGGTAAATGATAGCATATAGCACTAACAAATACAGAAGAAGATTTATAGGGCCATGGCCACTGATTAAATTCTCATTTTTTTTAAATCTTAAGTACACACTTCTTCATCGAAAAAGTTAAGTCAGAGAAGCTTCTTGTTACTACTTAAAGAGCTAAAAAAGTATGACATATTGATTTCTTGAAGTAAGGTTACATTTTTATTACTGGAAACGTGAGAAACGAGTGGAACACTTATAAGGTGTTTGTGCTTTCTGTTTAATGAATATAAGTGACATAACGTCATAATCAGACCAAGAATTTTATCATTTTCCCAGCCCATTGCAACTGCCTGAGGAATTGAATTCTCAGAATGTTGCTTTTAAATTCATTATTTGCTAGAGTAGACTAGAATCAATATTAATCGATGTTGTGTACTGGTTGTAGTCTTATAAGGCCACTGTTCACACATCATCACAACTCACATCTCATGAAGTATGAAAAAATGTTTCATCGGCGACTTCCTCTCAGCTGCCTTCCACGAAAGGCTTTTAAAAAATCTGCCATTCAGTGCCGACACTTATGAATAAACTTAACACATACCACATCAGTGATGTGAGAATATAGGTTGTAATTCAACTCCCCAGCAAAAATAAAATCTTCAAATTTAATGGAAGTATAAAAATTTTATTTCAATATACATATTCACTGTCCGCAATGAAGTATAACCAACCTATACATACAGTTTAACGAGGACAAAGTTAATACAAGGCCTTGGTGTTTTACAAGTCTATATAAATATCATCTTGACACATTTGAAAAAAATTATAAAAACATAGGATAACAAAATTTTATTTATTTTTTCATGTCAATACTTTTTATCGACATTGTTCGAGGGACGGTACCAGAGATCAGCAATGAATTGTTTTTTCGCTACTCATAAGTACTGAAGAAATTTCGAGTATGAGTAAGTCAACAGTATTGAAATTTAACTACTCTGCTTCATTCAATGTTGTAGTGAGTACATTGATAGGTTGCAATGACTTGACAACGTTGACATCAAGCCCATACCATCTAAAATATGTTTGATTCATACGCCCACTCATTCAGATTCATAAATTTAGACAAATACTTATAATACTCATAAATGATTCGAGAGATATAGAGGCCGTAGTCTAGTGTAATGCGCAACCGTCAAGACGTCTCAAAGGCGACAAAAAGCAATCATGTTTATGCACTGCATATATCCGAATTTTAGAATTTTTAGTTCATAAAATTCTGTGCCATTTATTTGGAGAATTGGAATACGTACAAATAAGGGTCACCCTAATATTTACAGCAGACAATTTGTCCACAAAGCAATTAAATACAATAAATTGTACATACATACATATGGTATGGTGTGTATGTATATATTGTGTACGTATTTATGTATATATTATGTATAGAAGAGGATGTAGTAATAAAATATTGTATAAAACATTTCTAACAAAGTAACACTGTTCTCTGTAGAACCTAACGCCAACGATAGAAAAAACCATGACAGATAGAAATTCTATGGAAATATGAGAAGAGTTTGTAAAGGTGTGAAGGTTAATGGTTAGAAAAACAAAACAAACAAACTCAACGAAAACAAAAAACTGATTTTAAATATTTTTGAATTTCAATTTAAATTTTAAAACTTTAATAGGAAAAGAGATTCAAGGAACACAATATTTTCAATTTAATTGGAATTTAATTTGACTTTTCATGAGAATAATTTATTGAACCAAGTAATACAAATTTAAATAATTCTTAATTTCGGTACAATTAAAACAGAAATTAATATAAAAATTTCCTGTAGATACACTTTAATTTTAGTATTTAAAACTAAATGGCGTTTATATCATGCAATAACAATTCGATTGGATCTTTCGAATATATGTTTAAAAGATCAAATAACAGTTACTCCTTATTATTTTGCAACTCTTTGCATAACTTCAAAATTCGTTTATTAACAATTATTTATACCTCACCTCAGCTTTCATGTTGTCCATAGCGGTTACAAGAAGTCAATTGTGGATTTTTCTATCGGCCAACCCCCTAATATGTGCCAATAGTAAATCTCGTACTATTTTCAAGGACTGGTAATCCAATTTTTTTTTTATTTTAATATCCCTCTAAGGAGCATATGGCTTCCACAAAGCATTTCATCTGACACGATTCTCCTTCCCATGTCAAGTCATTAAGACTTAGTTGTTGTAGGACCGTGCGTGTCCAGGTGTTTCTTGGTGTGCCACGGGTTCTTGAGCCCTGGGAATTCCACTCTAGCGCCATTCTTGTAACACCCTCGGGCTTCTTTCTTAATGTATGGCCGATCCACCAACATTCATTCTTTTTGATCTGCTTCTGTATGAGTTCCTCCTCTCTGAGAGTCAGAGATATGCGTTGCTGATGGTGTTGGGCCAGAATATTCTACATATAATTCTTAAGCATTTATTGATGAATACCTGAAGTTTTTGCGTGATGGTGTTAGAATTAGTTTCGCTACTATATTCTAACGTTGACTTTACACAAGCGTTGTATATTCCTAGCTTGGTACGCCTAGATATATGTATATGAGCTTCTCCATACGGAGTGCAGTCGTCCGAATGCTCCTCTCGCTCTACTGAGCGAGTGTTATTATTTAGAATTTTCAATTGGCCTCTTTTAGTATTAATTTAAGAAAAGAACTTTATTTACAAAGGTTTTCTTAATCACTCTACGTCACCATAATTTATATACAAGAGTCTACTCCAAACTGAATATATTATTTATTGGACGTTCATCTTTTGTTCGGCAAATGTTTTATAGTGCAAATTAGCACAAGTTATGTATCCAAAACTTGTTTTAATGACATACAAAATGACTGTCAACCTATTGAATTTCAGACGTGACATAAAACTTTTGAGGACTTGTAACTGCTGCTAGGAATTCTTTTGAAGCATGTGTAAATATAAGAGGAACGAAATTGAGCGAAGAGAATGTTAACATTATACATTTTAATGTGAGCGGGTGGGAGTGAAAAAAGAGGGAAGAACGGAAAATATTCTATTGAAATTCTTTGAGGACAATTTATTTCAAAAGAACCACAAATTATTGCCACATGTTCCGTTTGGTATTTACTTATTGTTTGTAATACTTAAAAAAGTTTGGGATTAAGCATTAATCTCTTGTTGTAAACTTCTACTACTGGTAAACTTCGGAAATATTTACGTACTAATATAAATTAGGTATATACCGTTATAATGTAGATTTGAATGAACTTTGGCAAGTTAAAATAAAAATACTTTTTAATAAAAGCGAAAATCAACTCACTTTAAGGAGAGATATGTCAACTTTCAAGATTATTATTTTAATGTCTACAATTTATTTTTGAATTCACAACTTAATGATAACGGATAATTTCAGCAGCCCAATATTGTGATAATTCTAAAAACCAATGATTACCACTTCATAAAGAATTCACATTCATAAAGAGTATTCACAAGTATTGCTTATGCTCTTTTATTTATTTGTCGATAAGATCGCTACAAGTACACCTGCTTAGCGAATGCTTTCAGATTTTTTTTCACACTTACAATTAAAAAATATTTTATGGGAATAGTTGCCAGATACATAAATGAGGCACCAAACCATCAAATATTGGAGAAAAATTGTAAAAATCGTCAAAGACGTTTAGTGAAATCGTAAAAAAATCGCAAGAATAAATAAATACATAGATAAATTAAAAGTTTTTAAAAACAAAAATTAATCCTATTGTAGTAAAACATATAAAGTCAATGTGTGTACATATCTGAGTTCAAAAATAAAACAAAAAAATTTTTTTAGAAATTAAAAGCTAGCGTCCCTCACCTTCATTTATTAATTTTTTTTTTCCAAAAATCTAGAAATTTTATATTATTTTCAGGAAAAAATTGTTTAAGGTTTAAACAATCTATCCCAGTGTTGTTTATTGGCACATAAGTGCAGCAATACTATATTGCATCATCTTAATCTATGAGTGATGTACATATTAAGGAGTCAGAAGCTCTTGACATTTTAGCGTGAAAATTCAGTGTAATGTTGGCTGGAATCAACACATTTGTCAGTTCTTTTTAAGATCTAATCATCTGATCTTACTATTTACACCATTTATAACTGACCGAGAATGGAATACAAATCTCATGTATGGGTTGATGCCTTAACGTCTATTTTGAGGTTTCTCGACCGTGTACAGGAGAGGCCGTAGTAGCTCGTTAATGACGGTAGTGTATCCAACTCCATTGAATCATTTAATCATCGTTGCAATGTGGTTTGTGTTTCACTGTTCTATCGCTACTACAAAAGGATTTAGCTCGAACGAAATAAGGTGACTTATTCCCGAAAATCATATATTTCTAGGTAACGCTCGTCTTCTCAGCCAGCACATCCGTATGTGGTCGATTGGCCAGTGGATCGCGCACTGCATTACACAAAAACAAGGTTTTTAGTCGGAAATAAAATTAATATGAATTTTAGCTTGTAACAAAATAATTTTTTTTTATTTTTCCTTTTACTTTCTTTTTCAATCTGCATAGAAAATGAAATTTTCGTTTTTTCAATCGTCATCCTTAAGAGTAGCCGTAGTATGGGCTGTTAATAAAGCCTTCCTTTAATCTTCCTATTTAGCATACAATAATAAACGGGTGCTTCGTTGCAACCTACGGAGATATGATATTCGCTTGCTGCAATCGTAAATAAAGACATCCAGGTTTTTATTATTTTTTGATAAAAGTCGTAAATGAAAAATGAATGAACAAAATATAACCAAGTAATATTATAAACAACAACAGAGATTTTCCAACGTTAACAGACAATAACGGCCAACTTTTTGAAGGTATATCTGTCAAATTAGTTGTTATTTATTTTGTCTATTGCGTCGTAGTCGCCGTACACTAGTAGATAGTGTGTTCGCTTATTAGACGTAAAGCCCGGGTTCGAGCCCGAGGCCAGACATCAAAACGAAATATGAAAAAAAAAAAATTTGCTGTGAGGAAGTCGCCGAAGAGACATTATTTCATGTTTTCGTTTTGATGTCTGACCTGGGGTTTGAACCATGGCCTTACGTCTAATAAGCCAACATACTACCTACAAGACTATGTTCTTATGTTTTTTATTTTCCATTAAAAATTTGTGTCTAATTTTCAACAACAAAAAAAAAGACGTTTAAGTCATATCAGTACACATGGTAATCGCCAAACATTACAATAAATAATTTATTTTGTTGGAGTTCTTCAATTTTGTATATTAAAATTTCTTTGTAATACAAATCTAACACGTCAATTTGAAAATAATTTAGTTAGACAGAAATGAGTTGAAACAAAGAATTTAAAAGTATTTCATAATAAGTCGCTATACGACCGTATTTTTTTGAAAGGATATCAGTAGCCCAAGAATATCTTGAATAAGTCTTGAAGAATACTTTGATTGTACATATTACTCAAATGTTTTATTTAATTTATAGAATTTAATACCATGTACACCTAATTACATTAAAAATGTTACAAATAAGATTTTAAAAATAAATTTATTTAATTTTAACGTTTCAATTCTTTATTGTAAAATCTTTAATTAAATTCACCAATTGCCCACCTAATATGGTTTCCTCTTCTATTCAACCTTGAGTTCAAAAAATGACAGCATACCGCATATAATCTTCGATATGGTTGTTGACATTTCTCAGATCTTAACAATCTTATGAATTATTAATTAAAAGCTATTAAAAATATGACATAACGTTTAAAAAGTTTGTCATTTTGTACCACCGACCTAAATATGTCAAAATTTAGAAAAAGTTTTGTTTTTGACGGAAAAATTTAATTTGACATTAAAATAGCAAAGAAAATTTTATAAGCAGCGGAATTCCTGAAGCCTTAAAATAGGTTTGTAACCACCCTTCATGAGGCAACGTAAACAACTTTTTAAAATGTTTCTCTTGTACTTTTTTTCTTCAATTCTTGTGTTATTGGAGCAATAATTTCGAGCAGTATTGATATAGCGTAGCTGCTCTTGAATACAATTTGTGAGTGCACATCGTATTTAAACATCTCATTTTTACTGGATTTCGTTGAAAGATGCGCACTTTTCATCACTATACTGGAAATATATTTGGAAACATATTTCCGTTCACAACTGATGATGAAAAATGTTGCAGGACAAACAAAAAAAGGAATTGTGATTAGCCTGCGTAAACGTAGGGTTTTTTCCCGGTAATCCCGTGTCAGCAATTCACCGAAATTTCTATTGTTGAAATTTCGCGCTTTCACTGGATTTTTTTTTCGGGGTCTTGGGAAATCAAAAAAAGGAATGAGTACATATGTTAATCAATTACAAATGATAGTTTTGACCTACCAAAAGTTGAATTGGATGTACAAAATTGGAAAATAAGAAAGTAAATATATGAAAGAAAAGAGTGAATTTGCAAAGACTATGAATATGGTACATGGTACAATGAAGGAGATTTTCAATGACAATGGGCAAACATTTATCAATTTGAATATATACCCGATAAGCGTAGAACGGATAAAATTAAACTTTTAATGAAAATACTTTTGAGAGAATATAATATATTGTTACGTTTTTACCTTTTTAAAAATGTTTAAAGTATGAGTTCGTAGACTGCAAATAATAATAAAGTTGTGTTTAGTTTTAAATAATTCCTTTATTGTTCGCACAATTCTGTGTGCCACTGTTCACAACTTGAGGTAAGCAAAAACAATTGCTTGAAGTCGCCGTGGTCTAGTAGGTAGTGTGGCGGATTATTAGACGAAAGGCCCGTTTCGAATCACAGGTCAGACACCAAAACGAAAATATGAAAATATTTCTTCGGTGACTTCCTCTCAGCAGATTTCTGGCAAAAACTCTGAGAGTAAAAATTGCCATGAAAAAGCTTCTCAAAAATCTGGCGTTCGGAGTCGACTTTAAACTATAGGTCCCGCTACTCATGTATAAAATTAACGCACACAACACGAGTGGTGTGAGAAGCTAGGACGTTATACAATGGGTCAATACGACCTCCGGGTACTGTACTTGTCACAGTTGACAAGAACTCGTCATCTAACCTAAACAACAATTGCTTTATTGATTATTTTTCTTTTCACTATTTTGTGTAAATAATAACAATTGTCCAATAGATCTTTATAACGGAGATCTTCAGATGTTCACACAAGACTGACTGAATTCTTTCTGACTCCGTTGCCTTGCCTTTTATATCACAGGGTAAACAGTCTGATGAATGCTCTTGAAGTAGAATGACTTTGCCTTCGCGAAGTCTCTATAAATGTAAACATGTTGTTTACGTTATTGTAGCTTGTATCTTTTGTTTACGTTTGTCCTTGCATTGTTGTTGTTGCCCGTTTGTTTACTTGTTTATCCTTTTCTTTATACTGATGTTGTTGCTATGTTTTTGTTTATTTGTTGATCATATAAACAAGTCCGTTGATTTTGTTTTTGTAGCTTTTGCTTATCATTTTAATGTTAAACGACTTAAAACCATTTTCATTTTCGGACAATAGTCATTGTCCTATTGTATAAAAAAAATAAAATGTTGGTTTAAAAATTCTTGACTTTTTAACAAATAGATATACAGTGGTGGTCTTATCTTATCATTTAACGGGCAGATAAATTGTTTTGCATTATTATGAGTACCCAATGAGATAAAAGTGAGCGTTAAACTAAAGGGAGGATCATCCTGCTGGTAAGTTTTCAAGTTAAGGTTATGATTGAACTTGCCATATTTTATGTTATTTTCAATATGGCAGCTTCAAAATTAAACAAAATGAGTCTATACAGCAAAACAACGAAGCCCGTCATTGCCACTGTATTAAAAAAACTTGTTTAATTGAGCAGTTTTATCGACATTGCTCCGGCACTGCCATATTTTTGAAAACAGTTAACTTTATTCTATCTGTAAGTTGTAATAACGGAAATAAGTTAAAGGTAACCTTACAGTTCCCTTTAGCTAAAGTTACCTTTAACTAAACTCAAGGTTATCGGCAAGTTGTAATAATGGCCCTTAAATGAATAAAAGAGATTATGTGAAATGTGAATTGTATTAAACGATAATTTTACTGCCTCACAATGTATACTCGTACATCTACGTAGTACTTTTCAAAGCTACTAACTGGTACCTTTCCTTCTATCTGTATTCAATTTATTTTCTGCATGGCAACTTCTAGAATTGTATATTTTATCAAACGAAGTGTAAAGCTCTTCATAAGAGAATATAAAAAAAATAATAATTTTAAGTTTTACTCAACTCAATGTACAACTTACAGTCAGGCATGTTCCGAAACCCACTTTTGTGAAAGTGATTTGAAAACATGAAAAGCTGTTCTGGATACAGAAAATTTCCAATTTATGTGATTTTAAACCGTTCAGCCGATTTTTGCCGATTTGGAATCACTCGCTTATTTTTTTTAGTTATTTTATCAATTATTTGTTCCATTTAAAAAATAGTTGCGCATAAAATAATAACAACTGGCAACAATAAGCAGTTACGAACAGAGGCAGCTTCGGTGTGAAGTATGACCTTTGCTAAATTTTAATTTTTGGGTTCCAAATTCAATAATTCAGTAGCGTTTGATCGACTTCAGATACTGACAGAACGGCACAGAAAATCTGGACAATGCAGGATGGAGGGCGCACAGTGATGAGTTCAGTATTTTTGTTGGAGCTATGAAGGGGCACGCATTGTAAATGATTTCTCTAGAATGAGATAAGGCGGAGGATAAAACACTTCTTCATCTAATGGCAACATGTCCGGCTGTATGTTGAAGGATAATGATTTAGAGGAACTGTCAAGGATTGGCATTGGCAGCCAAAGTCGCTTCATCAGAAGTTCGGAGTACTTCCAGGATTGGGGGACAATGGAGCAACTGTGTTTTTACACAGTTTATGTAACCTAAAAATGTCCACCCAACTTTCTTGGGTGGATAGACACCTCTACCTACCTAAACTCAACAAACCATCCAAATGTCAATTAAATTTATTTCGTTTATTTTTCGCTAATGGTAAATATTATTGTAAATAAAACTGTAATAAACAAATAGATCAAATTTCAGAATGATTGGAACTATAGCTTTGTTGTTGTACTTATATTTGTTCACACTAGCTAAGCACTGAGAAAGTTGGTTACGTGACTGTATAAAGATGAAATTACCAAACGGTATTTGTGCCACTTTGTCAGTTAAACTACAATAGCCCTATTACATCACCATTTAATTGCGATAATCATTTGCATTGTTATCAGAAACCAACGTACGTTACGTTACGTGAACGTTTAGCTAATTCTACCTTAATACTGAAATTAATTTGTAAATATCGGGACGGCGCGAACGCCATTCCCGGCTACCAAAAATTACACGCACGAGTTATTCGCATTAAGCCCTAGTTATGCTGCCGTAACGGAACGTAACCGCAACAGTAAGAAACAGCTGATCGTTTTTGTTATGTATAAAGCAATACGAATGGTTATAGAAATGTAATGTAACGTAACCGGAACGTAAGAATCTGTAAAAAATAGAATTTTCTTACATTTTTACGTGACATCTGCTTATCCAGTGTTAACAACATGTCTATATTAAAAACCACTAAAACTGAAAATTTAAATTATAAACAGAATTTACATTTTGTATGTATGTTATGTTTGTCTGTATGTGGAATTCTCTTTAAATAAGACTTCACATATTTTAAAAACCCAAATTATAATTTATTTCATTACTAACTTTTATAATTTAAAATAAAAATATACACTATTTGACTACTGCATTATGTAGGTAGTGTTTATATTTATTTCAAATTAGAAAAATTTAGTTATCGATTTTTAACTAATTAAAGCGTTGGAAAAGCATTTCAGTTTGCATTTTACTTTTATTAGAGCAGGTAAAAACGTTTTAACATTCGTACAAATTTGGTTTCTGAAATACCTGACCTGTTTCTGCAGAATAAACGATTTCACTTGCTTGTCTATTGATATAGAAAATTCAATCAAAGGCACTTAATTTTGTGTTTTTGTTTTCCTCAATAAACAAACATAAACTAAATTTAGTGTTTTTGTTTGAGTGAAAGTGAAATTGTTTGGCTTACAGAAACAGTACATAAAACTTTTAATAAGTACCTTTAAATAAATCGTTTAAAATGAACCTAAAAACTCTGTGGTGATAACATTGGTTAACAGCTGGACTAAAGAGAAATAAAAGGCGCCATATTGAAAGTGATAAAAGGAGTGAAAACAAAGTTTTCAAAATTTGGAATTAATATTAAATTTATTTAAAAAACAATAATAAAATATAAACGCAATCAAAAAAAACATGTCTTCTATATCCTTATCTGCATCTCTGTCTTTTAGTTTTTGCAATTTTTATTTCCTTATTTGCTTTTGTTTATTTCTGTTTGGTTTTGTCTACATAAAAACATATGACACGTTTTTACGATCTATAATTGCACTTACATTTTTACGTTCCGTACACGTTACATTACGTTACTGTTACATTCCGTTACGGTAGCATAACTAGGGCTTTAGGAATAATCGCGAAGGTCAACTCAACCGAAAGTGCAATGGCCAAGTCTCACTCCGAGGGAACCGCCTTAGTGATCACTGTAACCCCTACGCCAGGTAAGTATGCTTTTATGAGTTCAACCTAAAGATCTTGTACAAAATTTACGATGAACTAAATGAGAAGTATGCGCATGTTAAGTAAATGTTGTCGTTGTTTATGGACAAAAGGACATTTACTTATTTACTGATAAGGTGGTTGAAAACAAATAATAATACATAGACGTACTTCATAATACTTGCACATGAGCTGCTCTTGTTTATTTTTTTTAAGAACACCAGCATAAATGGAGGAAGAAACATAGAGGAAGATGAATATATATGCATATTTACATACGCGCCTAAATAACTTTTTTTTAAAAAATTAATTGTGAGCACAATTTAAGTTTTTGTTAGTACTCTAAGTTTTTTATTTCCACGATTACTGGCGATTTGTGAATTATATGCATTATTATGTACTATATTTAGCTTATCTACATCTTCTACGTTAGTTGTTTTTAGTTCAGTCTACTTTGCTAAAGCATTATAAATAAATATATGATAAAAGATAATTTTTTTTATCAAAATTTACTAAAATTTACATAGAGAATCATCTTCGTTTATGAAATCCACTTTTGGATTAAGTGGTATGTAATTAAGCAACATTGGCAAATTTGGCACGATACTAATCAATATGCGCCAATCGTGGAAAATTGAACTTTTTTGACCTCCTGTGGTGGATGTATACCAGAGATCAGAAATGAATCGTTTTTTCGCTACTCATAAGTACTCATGAAATTTCGAGTATGAATGAGTCAACAGTATCGAAATTCAACTACTCTGATTCATTCGTACTCATTACAAAATTGATTTATAAGCACAGGTTGCAATGAGTATGAGTACAACGTTGACATCAAACTCACAAACATTCGAAATATATTTGATTCATACACCTACTCATTCAGATTCATAAGTTTAGAGAAATACTTATAATACTCATAAATGATTCGAGTGATTCGAATCATTCATCAAAATTTACAGTCTTAGTTGTTGTTGCATGTACAAAAAAGAAGAAAGAAAAAGCCAAAGAAGCAAGCAAAGCAAATACACAACCTTCTAGTGAGTGTTGTAGTGTTAGTACGCGAATCATACTTACATATTTTGTGATTCGTGTAAATGTTGAGTAAAGAAGTGTCAAAATCAACAACATCATGCATATTGTTAAGTATAAGTACGATGAGTACTTCGAACTTTCAATATGAGTAGTATGAGTATGATATTAAAGTAAGTACGAATGCTTATAAGTATCAGAAATTATGAGCATGATTCGAATCAACTCATCTTTTTGAATACTCATTGCTGATCTCTGATGTATACGACACATAATTGAAGCGGTAAGTCTTTCAAAAGGATCAAAAATGTCTTAGTTTTTTTACTTTAAAATGGGAAGCGCCTAATAGTTTAAAAGTATACATACATACGTAATTGGTTATTACAACACTTCATCAGTCAGTATTACGACCTACGTTTAATATGTTGTGTGTGGTAATTTTATACATGAGTTTCGGAACCTACAGTCTACAGATTTTTGAGAAACTTTACATGGCAATTTTGTTTACTCAAAGAGTTTTTGCCAAAAATCTGCTGAAAAGAAGCACTGAAGATATATCCTTTTATATTTCAGTTTGTTGAAGATGTCTGACGTGGAATTTGAAGTGTGACCTCACGTCTAATGAGCCAACATACCTACTAGACTACAATGATTCCGAACTTTACTTTACTTCTTTTTAAACTAAACAGAAGGATAAAATTATATTTTTCAAATTTAAAACAGAACCATTAACAAAATATTAAGAAATAGAAAAATCATAATTTAGTTTATTGTTTTATTAGCTAAGATATACATTTGGTTTTCAGTATATATTGCTCAAAATTTTAAAGCAATAATATTTAAGTACGCTTTGATCACGAATTACCAAATGATTGCACGTTTTGCTAACTTTGGACAGCCAATCAAAAATTGAAAACTCAAAACAAATTGTACTCGTAGTTTATGATACAGTTCATAACGAATCATATATGGGCAATTCACACAAGCCCTTGTATTGTTGTATTGAGTGTATTGTTGGACGAATATACACCAGTGTATGCTTATTGTTGATAATTTTCATATAAAAATCCAATACTCTTATACACACTTTTTTCATATATTTTTGGAAGTTCTATTGGTTTCGTGCTATCAGTTTATGTTAATGCCAGTAATCAAGAAGAAGAATAAAAATACAAAATATTTTCTATGTAACTTGAGTCAACAATTAACATTCAGAATTATTTTTTTAGTACAGAGATGTTGTTCTTCTTCTTTTCACATTTTTTGACGTTTGGAATACGAAATACAAAATACAGTATAACACTGAGCGTTCACAAACATAAAGTGTATTCAATACAACATACACGTTTCAATGTCGTGTGAATTGCCCAATTATGTTAGTTCTTTTCCAGCTTTTTCTTTGTTTTTGTGTGTTATTTTAGTTCTTTATAAAATGTATTGGAGAAACTAAGTATTTCATGGCAAGAATGAAAGACAAACATTTAAGTGGCTGCAATGTAACTTACTAGTAGAAGTACGTGCATAAACGTAAATGATAATAAAAAAAGAATCGAGTGTAAGAAAAAATTTATAAATTAACTAAAAATTTATGGTGTACATAACAGCTTTTGCGATTGCTTGATGTATAAGAACCAAACTTAAAACAATTCTAAGTAGAGATAAGGGATTAAAACATTATTTGTACCTATAAAAGACTATAATAAGTAGAAAACAATTGGAAAACAAAGTGTTAATAATAGAGTCTTCACACTGGCGGGTATAAGTTTATGTTCAGGTTTTAACTTTAAAACCGTCATTTAAAAATTTAAACCGTTTTTAAAATGGTTTTAAGTCGATTTTATAGAACTCAGCACTGTTTCCTGAGCGTTAAATTTAGCGTTGCCAACATAAAAATGTTTAAATAAATAAATAAAACTATTATTTTAATAATAATTTATAATTATTACAACTTCCACTTAACTAAAGCGAGGATTTTAACAGGTAGATACATTTTTTTTTCAATATTATAAGTGGAAAATATGGTAGAAGTTAAGTTTATGTTAGAACTTGTCATAATATATATTATTTTCAATAAGGCAACTTTAAATATTAACAAAATGAGCAATTACAACAGCAAAAAAGAGGTCCTTCGTTGCCACTGCGTTTAAAAAAAAAAAAACTTTAAACAAAAATTTTGTCCCGAAACGATGGGTGAATCCAGCTTTAGTTACTTTTAGCTAAAAAAACTAAGTTTAACGCAAGACGTAATAATGGCAGTAAAAAAATTAAAAAGGAAATAGCTATGCGTTTCTCAAAACTAGTATCCTCCCGAAAATTGGTGTATTTTAGTTTTATAACATTTTAGGTAAGACACATAATTTACACATTAGCCTATGAATGCAATTTAAAAATTTTTAAACGTTTTCGTTACACTTAGTTTCCTAAAAAGTCCAACCATATGATATAAAGCTTGGTATAATTGTTTGATGTTTCATTTAAACATATTTACCAAAATCCACACATCTCGCGATTCCTTTAGCAATCGTTGCCCATTGTTGATTTAGGTTAGGTTAGCGGGTTTCTTGCCGTTTACAGGCTACTTCACTCGGTGGTCCGCAAGAGCCTTTGTGTTACTCAGTGTGAGGTAGGTCTCCTTGACATGATTCGTAAGTTATCGGATGAAACCAGCCATTGGTTTCACGTTAGCAGCCATTTCCAGATCTTCAAACGTTCTGTCAACCAAAAACCGAAGATGGAGGCTGTCGCAATAATCCTGCTGGGGCAGACCGAGCTTGTGAATGAAATTGCCAATGAAGCAGTGTCCCGTTAGAACTCCTGTTAGACCATTTTCTTGTCGCGGACACGTCAATTTACAGAGAACTAAATGTACGGTTATAAGCAGAAAACTCCTTTATTTTAACAGCATTGCGCATTTCATTATGTGTGTCCTATATGAGTTGTGGGTTAATGATAGGAACCAAATGCACTACCTTTTTAGGTAAAAGTAGATGCTAACAGTTTTCTTTTGAAAATATTTTCAGCCAAACTTTTGTCAAGAAAGGATTAAGACTGTTTGTAGAATGTTGCTCTCAACAAAATTCATGTGTTTTCTTTTAGTTCACATGCATTTATTATTCGTTATACCGGCATGCCGACAGTGTGCGACGTGCGGTCATGTCAATAAAACTGTTCGACTGTTGAAGCAAACAAAAAAGTATTCGTTTCGGTGTTTTCAAACTAATTTAATGGCCTTAAACGTACTTCATTTCTCACATCAAAATTATTATCTCTCAACCGTCGAAACCATCTTCTGCATGTTTTCCTGATAGAGCATGATGTCGACAAGCATTTGATACGACTTCCTAGCACTTTTCTTCAAATGAAAATAAAAAAAATAATGCTTTCCGCAAGTCATCATTTTCTGATGACAAAAAATATACTGAGTATATTTCACAGATGTCATCAAAAACACAAAAAATAAAAATAATTAAAAGCAGAAATTTTTATGTTGGACACCGCTTCATACTGGTACACTTGGTAATTCGTAATTGTGTGACAATACGTTCGAAGTTAAATATAAAAATAAATTATGCAAAGTGAAAAAAGTATACCTTTTTTAATCATTATTTTAATTACAAATGTTTTTGTCATTAATTTCACGTTACGTAAAGTTTTTAGAATAATTAGCTAAAACAAGGATAAACACTGATTTGTTTTCACTTTATTCTGCTTAGATTTTCTTGTGGTTAAACTTTATTTCTTTTTTCTTGTTTCTTAATTACATTTTATCATCATTTCCTTTTCTGCTCCAGTTTTTCAAAATGAAATACATTTCAGTTTCTAATTTTTAATGCACGTTAAAGTCTTACTTTCACCACAAAGGAGAATTTAAATAAATCATTTGTTCAATGTTTAGTAGAGTAATTTTGTGCAGTTTTTTAAGAAGTCGCCGGAGTCTAGTAGGTAGTATGTTCGCTTATTGGACGCAAAGCCCAGGTTCGAGCCCCAGGCCAGACATCAAAACGAAATATGAAAAAAAATATTTCTTTGGCGACTTCCTCTTAGCACGTTTCTGGCAAAATCTCTGAGAGTAAATAAACCTGCCATGAAAAAGTTTCTCAAAATCTGTCGTTCGGAGTCGACGTTAAATTGCACATAGGTCCCGCCACTCAATTTATAAAAATAAGGCACACAACATGAGTGGTGCGATGTTGAAGTGTTGTAATGGCCAATTACGCGACTTACAAATATTAAGTCAGCAGAAAGGTTTCCTCATATTTCTTTTGATTTGTGAAAAACATTAAACAAATTATAGCTTTATAATAAAATTGAAATAAATTAATAAAATAAATATAAAACATTATTTATATATTTCATAGAACTTATAAAATTTATTGGAGTACCTAGACTTTTGCTATCCACTGTACAAACCCACACAACTTCTGTTATTTTACGTGTTGGTCGTTCATTTAAATGGAGCTTATTATTTAGATTAGGGATTACCAAAAATTTTTTGGTTATGTATTAGTGAGTAAAAGAGCGAAAATAAGGTGAGAGTTTACAGTCATAGAAAAGTGTTAGTAATATACGCTATTTTGATTTACATTTCATCTACATACATAAAGTTAGTCTTTGACTTAATAATTAAAACTTAAAATGTCTATAATATTTTTTGATATTTGTTGGGATCTAATTTTGGTCCATAAATTTGCTCTCCTACCAATAACCAACCTTTACATTTTTCCAAAATTTTGCATTATGTCTATAAAAAAATATTTCTCTCTTCATAACATCTAAATTATTTACTTGACTATTAAAACAATCAAAATGTGTTTTAAGAACATATAAGACATTGGCTTTTAATAAAGCATTTTTTTAACATAAAATATTTTTTGAGCGTAACCCTCAAAAAAATTGTTAAAGCATCCGCTGACATGTGCACTCGCCGCAGTCTGAGCGACGACTAAATAAAAGAGAATAAGCAATGTGTGTGAATTCGCTCTGCACAACTGTGCTATGAAATGGTAATCTATGATTTAGATCAGAGCCCGGCAGCTCTTGCTATTGGTCAGTTGTGCGAGAGCGAAAAATAAGAAAAGAGAAAAATTTATACTCTTAAATTCACTACAATGCAGGCATGGAAACTTTAAATTTTTAAATGGTGGTATTTTAATTAAAAATATTAGTTTATTAAATTAAAATTTGTAAAATTCGTTTAGACTTCTTTGATTATATTGATTTAAGAAAGCGTTTTAGATTAAAATTTGTTTTTTTTTTTTTGGAAATATACATATTTAATAGAAAACTTTCTGGGATATTCATACTGTACATCCCTGCATTAGAAGAAACATGCGACAACACAACCTCTTTCAATGGATGCTCAAATGAGACTGAGTGTATTTTTGATCGTGAGAGAACATTGTTGTAAATTTAATAATGGCTGACATGCACGCGTGCATAGGATTTGCCGGGCTCTGATTTAGATCAGGGATGCCCAAAGCTAAAACTGTAGTAGTATTGGTGAGCGAGAGAGAACTGCACTGAAAGAAAAGTTGTGTAAACTGAAATAAAATGTACGGAAAAAATCCAAAGCACTTTTAAAGCTATATGGTTGATACATTTTTCAAAATTTAAGTGAAAAAAGTGAGATCTCTCTCTCGTGGAACTTCATTTACGTGTTTACAAAATTTTGTTCAATCAGTGACTATGGAAAAAGACTAGAAAAACAAACAAAAAAAATTATACAGGGTTATTTCTTTCATTTATATTTTAATAAAATCTTCAATATTTTCGATAAGCTTACAATTAAGTTTTTGAAAAAAAGTTATTTAAAATTTTTTTAATGAAGACCCCATCAGAAAATGGTCTAACAATATCCAAGCTTATTAAGCTTGATAACTCCATTTTTAACATTTTATTTTCTGAGGTTTTTTCATTGTTTTATTCTTCAATTTTTCCAAATAAATTTTTTTTTTTTACAAAATAAATCTTTTTTCCCATCATTAAAATCATCCATATCACTATGATAAGAACAATAGTGCCTTCTAAATATTCTCTACATTCCTTCCTTTTATATCATAAAATGCATTCAGCATCACCAAACGCATTTTTTATCATAAAATATGTTTCGTAAGTCATAGTAAATTTTGTTCAGTGCTTTAAGCAAAAAAAATCGTACACCCGCTTCGCATGTGCATTCGTCGCTGTCTGAGTGACGACTAACCAAAGAGAATAAGAATATGTGTGTTTTTAGTTTGCGCAAAAGCACTATGAAATGGGCATCAATGATTTAGATGGACAGTTGTTTTTTCCTCTGTATTAGTGGTTTATTGATGGTTGCTTTTTTATACACATGAACATTCAAATGAACATTTCAGTGGAAAAAAATGTAAAACTTTAGTACATTTTTCCCTGAAAAATAACACAAATGTAATTGTAAATTTTGTCATTGAAGTTTTGTCTAACATCGTGTATATAAAGCTATAACAGCAGCATTACGAACATAACAACATCAAGACCAATGACAAACTGTATTTTAAACGTTTGGATTGATGGTCTGGTGGTCTCCTACATTGGTGGTCATGTATTTGATTAAGCCATTATTCAGTGTGGTTTTAAAAAAGTCGAATGACGAAAGTAAACTAAATGAAAAGTATCTGTTATTTGAAATGAATTTTTTGTCTTTTTGCCAAATTAAATTGTTTACGTTACAAAAAAATTAATGAAATAAAAAAAACATTTAAATAAAAATACAATATTCCAGAAGCAGTGGAATTTAGGCAATTTAGGTTTTTGCTTTAAAATCTACTGAAACTGTTTCGATATACATATGCCCGAAAAATTTTACCGCATATTTTAAATTTACTTTAAAAACGTTTAGAATATATGAGTTCGTTTATTGCAAACAAAATAAAAACAACTATGTGCTTAGTTTCAATTAAACTCATTAATGTTCGCACTACTTTTGTGTGTCACCGTATACAACGTATACAATAATAATTGCTTGTTCGCTATTATTATTTGCTTACAACACAACAAATCTTTACTGTTACAAACCACGACTGTTCTCTTCACACGCAACGCATCTTCACACAAGACTGAATGAATTCTTACTACTCGTTGTCTTTCTATATGCCCACGTAAACAGTCTTATGAAGGTCCTTGAAATAGAACGTTCGGGGTTTCGCCGTCTCGAGAACCCTATTGCGACTTCATTTTTGTTCGTGTATTTTGTTTACATTGTTTGTTGTTGTGTTCTCCCTCACTTGTCTATCGCTTTTTCTTTCATACTGATGTTGCTGTTGGTTTACTTGTAACAATTTCGTTGTGTATGTTTGTGTAGCTTCTGCTCATTTTAATGTTAAACGATAATACACCATTTCCAATTTCGTAACAATATACATGTACCCTCTTTATGATAACTTTCTTTTCAAAATTAATCCTCTAGCTCCTTTGTTCGCACGGTTAAACGTTTCTTGATTGCCATTGGAAGCCAATTTTCATCATTAACTACAATTCATTAATGTTCACCTTTCGTAATTTGTAAAACCTTTCTCCTTCTTCCAAACTGAACTGGTGCAGGTGTCGTGAAGTCATCGGATTGATTCTCCACGAAATTAGTGCTACCCTAGGACTCTTGAGTATATCTATAAAGTTTACTGTAGCCCATTTCCTTCAGCAATTTGTTCGCAGTGCACCCGAACTGTAGAAGATGATCGAAGTCCTCTCCGCCCAGCCTTCATTAAATCGAAAACAAAGCTATTGGAATGGCAGAAATAGAATTCTATCAGCTTGAAAGACTCACGGCTAAGATCCCTCAGGCGTGGAATTTCGATACAAGTACTCCCCGCTTGCAAGCGCTGTCCTACAAACATTTTTTCATGTCCTTAGATCCGCGGAATTCTGTAATTATTTTTAATTCAAAATGTAAAGAACTTCATCTATTTTAAAGCTAAATTTATTAATTTTGTTTACAATTGTATTTAAAAATTAACTACAGTTTATTTTAGTGTCTGTTGCAAAAACCTAATTGCCCCTGTCGTGAATATTTCATCCTTTGAAATTTTACCATTATCCTTATTCTCTCGACATAACAGGTTTTGTTCTCTTGAGTTTTCTTACTTTTCTTTTTAATTCATTTATATTATTTGCACTGCTGAACAGCAACGATACACAACATCTGTTACATACATAATTGGTCATTATAAACCTTCAGTCAGGATTACGGCCTAGCTTCTCACACCACTCATGTTGTGTGCCTTAATTTTATGCTTGAGTAGCGGGACCTACAGTCTAAAGTCGACTCCGAACGACAGATGATGTTATTTACTCTCAGAGTGTTTGCCAGAAATCTGCTGAGAGGAAGTCGCCGAAGAAATATTTTTGTTTTATATTTCTCATATACACTAATTGAAATAAGTTTCTGTAACTAAATCATGCGGAGATAATTTATATAATATTTCAAAAACTATTCACCATATTTGAAAGTTTTAAAAACTCAATTTGTACCTAAAATAATTAGATACAAAAAAATTTGCTTAAAAAATTTAATTTACTTTTTATATAAAAATTAAAAGAAATTTAAGTCAAAAAAGTTTTAGTACAATTAGATTAGGTTATCATTATTATCTAATAGAGGACTTTTGTTGTCAACGAGCCTTAATTTTTTTTTTGTGTTGGCGATGACATATATGGAGCCTAGTCAGCATATAATTTATACTATACTATTATACATCAATCAGTGAACAAAAAACTTCTTATTTATTCATCGTATCAAATATGGCGAATTTTATATTAGAAAATGATGATTCGCGGAGGGCATATTTGTATATTTTGATTTTATTTAAAGAATCGAATGCTTGCGGAGGCATATGGTGATCATGCTCTTTCAGAAGCAATATGCAGAAGATGGTTTCGACACCCAAAAAGTTTGAAGATACCAAATTGCAAACAAAATTCTATGAAGGTGACACTTTCATTTAGAAATAAATGGCCAAAAGTTAAATGTGGCACATGAAACAATTTCTGACCGTTTATAATCTACGGAAATGGTAAAAAAGTCTGGAAAATATGTCCCGCATGAATTAAATGAATTGAAAACCGAAAAACCGTCTGGTCCTACCGGTGTGCCATGAGTTCCTAAAACCTGGTAAAACCAATAATACAGAACGCTACCGATAACAAATAATCTATTTAAAAAATGCATTGATCGAAAAACGACTAGAAAGGACCACAAGGCACGCAAGTTAAAATTGCAATCTGACAATGCACCAACACACAAAGCATAACCAGTTCACGATACAATCAAAGCATTAATGTCGGAACTGCCACTCCACCCAACTTTCCTTTCCGGTTGCATTTTTGTAACAGCACTTTGATACATACGAGGAAGTCGAAAGTTGGGTGAGTAATTAGTTTGATTCAAAAAACAAACAGATTTGTTGTTGTGGAATTGCTGCTACCGACATAGCGCAGTCTAATTTGGTTGTTGTAACAACGTATGCAATTATTAGTTAGTGAGGTGTCATATCTCATCTAAATACTTCACGTTAACAGTGGACATCTACCTGTTGCTGCCCCAAACTTTTTTACCTTTTTAAAAACGTTTAAAATATTAGTTCATTGATTGCAAATATAATATAAATAAATATAAAAAAATAAAAATTAACTTGTGTTTAAACTCTTTATTGTTCGTACTATTTTTGTCTGCCACTGTTTACAACTTGATGTATCCAACAATAATTTGCTTCGTTCGTTATTCTTCTTTCCACTATTGCATAGACACTAACAACGCAGATCTTTACAACGGAGATCTTCAAACCACGGCGACGACGCAACGCGTCTGCACACAAGACTGAGTGAATTCTTACTATTGGTTGCCTACTTTGTCTTGCCGTTTTATATGCCCACGTAAACAGTCTGATGAATTTTCTTAAAGTCGAATGTTCATGGCTTCGCCTTCTCGAGGTCTCTATCGTTGTTTCGTTGTTGTTCGTGTATTTTGTTTATGTTGTTGCCTTCTTGCTTACTTGTCTATCCCCTTTTCTTTCTTACTGCTATTATTGGTGTATGGTTTTTGTTTGTGTAGCTTTTGCTAATAATTTTAATGCTAAACGATGTTACACCACTTCCATTTTCGTTACAATATATAACATTCATAATGTAATGTACACACAAGCACACACGTATGCGTTTTGTTTGTGACATTTCATATTACATATGTATGTTATACACATTTAAAGTAAGAATTTTTTATAAGAATAATTTTTATTATATTTGATAAATGCATTAGGTTAAAGAATTATGATGAGATTGCTAGACTATGTCGTCAAGTCCTGATTAAAAGTACATACTGTCCAATGGTGTTACGTAGTAACTCATTTATGTAGTATTTTTGGAAAGCACGTAGTCGGATGGGGTTTATCGACCTATAAATTCAAATGGCGTTAGCTATGATAGTGATTTTAAAAGTTGTTTTTAGTAATAAGAACAACAACAACGTTTTTAAGAAAACTAACACACACTAAACTCGAAAAAAGCAAAATATGAAACAATCTTTTGTCAGCGACTGAGAGTAAGTAAAATTGCCATGAAAAATGTCTGAAAAAACTGTCGTTGGAGTCGACATTATACTGTAGATTCCGCCGTTTAAGACTAAAATTAACACGCACAGGGCCTTTACCAGCAATACACTGGGTACAGTTTTCTATCCAATTCTATTTATAAGCGGACCTTCTGCTGATATTTCATTTCGGGTAGGTCGTTTGCCTTTGCTGTTATAATCTTCGTCAATATTGGGTCACTTCTTTGCGCTTTGGACCAGTCTTGGTTGATCTGCGTTAGCCGAATATAAATGATGGATTCCTTTTTCTCAGCTTTCACACAATCCAAATTACAAGGTCGGCGTGAGAGAGCATCAGCATTTACATGTTTTGTGCCTCTCCAGTGTTCAATGCTGAAGTCATAAGTCTGGAGGCGCTCAATCCAACGTGCTAAATGTCCTTCAGGGTTCTTGAATTGTAGCAGCCATCTCAGTGCAGAATGATCGGTCCTTAGCAGAAAATGTTACAGGCACTTATGGTAATGTTTTATGCATTTCAGCACTGTTAGTAGCTCAAGTCGGGTCACACAATAGCCTCCTTCAGACTTTGACAGTGTGCGACTATAGTAGCCTACGACTTTCTCTGTACCATTGACCACTTGGCAAAGTACCCCACCAATACCATGCCTGCTAGCAACACCATCTAGAATGACTTTTTCACCTGGGACTGGATACGCCAAAACTGGTGCAGCACACAATAGTTATTTTAGTGTCTAGAACGTCTTTTCTTGTGACTCACCCCATTGACATACAGTAGCGAGCATAAAAAATGCAACGCTAAGCCCATTGATCTTTATGTGCGCCTCTTTCAAAAAAGAGTACGGAAATTAAAAACCTTTTTTTATTTTTATGCTCCACAAACTTAGTTAACAAATGCAGGTTACAATATCAAAACTTTTCTATCCACTTATTTTTATTTTAACATTTAAGAAAAAAAGTGCCAAATTTCAGCGAGCAAAAAAAATGCAACGCTATGTTATTCATAACTTTATTTAAATTAAATGTAAATTCTTACAAAATGTTGGTTAAAAATATACTTAAAACTAATAATTGGTTGCGTAGCCTTTATTTTCTATTACTGCTTGCAGTCTGGAGGGCATAGAATCCACTAAGGGCACGATGGTGTGTAGGGGTATTTTTTCCCATTCTGACCTTAAAATTTTTTCTAATTCCGCCAAATTTGAAGAATTTTTCTTCTTAGCTTCCCGATCTAAAGTCTCCCATAGGTTTTCTAAGGGGAGATTGTGACGGCTTATCCAAAATTTGCACATCATGGTCGCTTAGGTAGTTACGAACCAAGCGACTAGGGTGCCTCAGGTCATCGTCTTGTTGGAATATGCTGTTTGGGGGCATTTTTTCCAGAAGATGTGGGAGCATATTATCTTCTAGGATCTCACAGTATTTAGTGTCATTCAAAATACCATCGATTTTCACCAACCGACCAACTCCGTCATGAGAAAACGAACCTACCAATAAATTCCTTAAAATAAAGAATTTCGGTGAAAAACAAAAGTAACTTACCCCACAACATTAGCAGTGAAAGTAAATTTAATCTTTCTGGATCTGATGGGACAAAATATATTAGAAGACCACCTGAGCAGAGATATTCTCCCAGATATCAGCTACCATCAGTAAAACATGGCTAATGGTGTGGGGTAAGTTACTTTTGTTTTTCACCGAAATTCGTTATTTTAAGGAATTTATTGGTAGGTTCGTTACCGCATTAAATTAGCTGCATTTGCATATATTTGTAGTATTATTATTTACAAATGAAGAAATTTAGTTTTCTATGAACCACTGACTACTAAAGTGTATGTTTTTTGATTAACTATTAAGTTATTAAACCATAATTTCAACTGCAAACTTCGGTCAGATTTCAATTTCAAAGCATTATAAATTGTTACTACACCACAACCCACTATGCTTTACAAGTAACAAGAGATGCGACGTGAAGTAAAGATTTGGTCGATAGTGCACTTGTCAGGTTTGAAGCCGCATTGATAAGGCTCAATAAGTGTTTTGACGCTTGGCTTCAGTAGTTCATACAATATTACCGTTTAAATTGGGTGCAATTAGTAGAGTAATTGAATTGCTATAAACATTTTGCACAGAAATAAATCCAGCGATCAAAATTCATCCGTAATTCTATTGCTTATTTTGTAACATCAAAAAAATTTATATCAAAAGAAACTTGAATGTCTTATGTACACTGTACATGAATGGTTTTTTATGTCAATAAATTTGTATTTAATTGTATGCACAAGCTAAACAGTGAAATCCAGTATAAGTATTTACACACTTTTTTGATATTGTGCACTTCTTGCTTGCACATTTGAAATTATTTTCATATACAAGGATCTTAGTATAAAAAGGGAGCAATTCGTAGGCTCAGTATATTTATATGTATCTTTCAGCACCGCACTTTGTGAATTTTCTTTATTATTTGAGACTTTACTCTGCCCTTTGTGCATACTGTGCGAAACATTGTGTATGTTATTTTTTATGCATCGCACTTTGTGCACAGTGTATAAATAAGGAACAGGGGGACAATGCACTGTAGTTTTATTTACTCAGGTAAAAACTTAAATGCTGTTTTGGTTTGTTGTTACTCATTCTTAGCTGATACATTTTTGTTAATTTTTTTGGTGTAATCCTATTTTTTGATGAACCAGCGACAATTTCTTCATTTTCGTCTAAATCACATAAAACAAAAACTTCATCCTTAGGGGTACTTTATTTCTATTTCCCCTCCTTCAGGGCTTATTATACTACTTAGCTGCAATAAAGGAGAAGCAGCTTATTCCACTGCTGTCAAGTTATACTGCTTATTAGAACCATCCCCGGTAGCACGTACCTCTATTTTGTTGTGGAAATTTTTTTTTTCAAATTACACTTGTAGTCCGCCCAGACTTTCATCCACTCGGGACCGGTTCGAAAAGGTGGTCCTGTGCAGTTGAGTTTATTTAAAATTTTTTCCCATTCTTCCTTTGCGTCCACTTTATGTAACCCGCTGTGGTAGGATTGTTCCAACAGTTCTACCATCATATCGAACTGCTTCGGTGTAGAGATTTTTTTTCTAAAAATTATTTGTTTTGAAAATCTATTGTATGTGTATAATAATTTTAAAAACTTACGATTTTATTGCTTTCATTCTAAAATATTTGTTGTCGTATAAAATAAAATAATCGGCAATTTTTTAACTCTTGACAATTAACTATGGCGGTAAACAAATTATAATAGAAGTTTTGATAGGGTTATATTTTTAAGGTATTCGACAAACATAGTACCATTACATAAAATCGGCTTATTCGCAGCTCGAATACGAGAATCGAAATAAGGCTGAATAAATTAATTAACCATAAATAAACTAAGAAAGGTAAAATATTCATTGGATTTGCATTTAATGTAATGATGTAATAAGTAGGTTCTTTTGTTAACTGGCTTTCTTCTTAAAGAAATGTTGTAGCAATAGCTTGCAATTGCGATAAATACAATTGCCACTATTTTAATAGTAATAATAATTGAAAGAATTAATATTTTCATTAAATTTATCTGCAAGAATATTAAAACTTTACTTACTTAAACTGTGAAAATGATGATATTTTAAAGATTTATTTTCAGCATTCTTTTGTATGCCATTATTTTCTGTTTGCCCTTCTGAATTTTTATACGTTTATTTAATTGAGGAACTCGAAAATGAATTCGACACTTAAAAAACAATTCTTTAATTTTGTCAGCAACATCAATAAATTTGCTTTCAAGACCATTTTGTTTGTAGAAAACTTCTTCTAATGCTTTTATTTTTTCTACTAATGCACTGTCTGGATTCGTTAAGTACCCCTTTGAAACTTGATCTACCCATGTAAACGTACTTTCTTGACATTGATATTCTCTAATGTTCTGTATAACCTGATACACAATATTCTAAAGCGCCCTCTTTGAGAATATCAATGACATGAAAGCATAATTTGTCTAGGTCGATTAGAGTATCATTTTGTTGTTCTTCCTCACTTTCCCCCAATAATTGTGCTATGACCTCATCAGTCTCAATTTGTTGTTGTTTCTCCATGGATGTGGTTGAATTGAGCCACTCAGTGGTATCGCATCCAACGTTGCCATGTCCACTCAATATTTCTGTATTTTTTGCTGAAATTAAAATGTATACATTAACATTTTTATTTTAATTTAGTCCTACAAACCTAAGATGTATTTTCTTATCCTGTATTTAAAAAATCTTTTGGAGACGGATGGTCGTTGCTGCTTGTACACACGTATTAAATTTTAAATCATACTTTTGGAGCATTATCACGGCATTTTTGTAGCAAAATAGGTTTTGACATTAACTCAGTCATTTTTTGAAGAACCTTTTGTTGGTCTTTAAGATTAATGCCTTCATAATAATATGAATTACTACTTACTAATAAGAAAAAAATGAATTATAATTTTCACCTTGCCTGGGTAATTATAAGTGCTTAAACATGAATTCATTACGTCGAACCAGTGGTTCGTTAAGTGAATGAACTCCGCCGTGTGAAGGGCGTTGAATAAGGGCATGCCTAAACTGTAGCAGCGCCGAATAGCATTGGTTGTTGTGTTTTTAAGTTAAATTTTATAATATTCATTAGATGGCTGTATAATTTTTCTTACCAATTCCCTTTACAAACAAAAGTTCGTTCGTCAATTTAAATGCTATTGATACATTGCTATCTGATGTGTATTTTAAAAGTTCTTCCACTGTCCTTGAAGATACTAACCCATTTTGAACAGAAACCCAGTGTCAATAAAATGATTTCGTATTAATTTAAGTAAATGTGGTGCATCGGCAAATGTAAATATCTTGTCCTCCGAATTAGTGGGATTGGGAAACCAGGGTTTATCTGAGATAACAATTCAAACAAAAGAATTATATTAATGTAATTATATGCTACAACAGGTTATGATTTGTTGGTTAATCTAAACGTTAACTTAGAATTAGTTAAGTTAGGTTTAGTTACAATCGAAATTTTTTAATTACCAAAATTTAAGGTGCAAAACAGAACTCCTTCAAAAAAGTTATGTGGCACTTACTGGTGCCAAAAAGCGTCGTCCTCAGGCAATAGAAGTGTAGAAAATACAACAATTTTTAAATTAAAAACAAGTGTTAAATACATAAAAAATTACCGGAAGTAACTGCTAGCTCTTTCCACAACTTACGGTTGGTAGATCCCATGTGGCATACTATTGCAACTACCGGGAACCCAACACCGGCATAGATGACACTTGCACACGTGTCAACGGAATCCGACACAGACCTGACAGAAAATTCACAATGAATACAAATTTTAAAAAATTAATAAGAACAAACAAACTGATTTTCAAACTAAATATTCATGTATGTATGATACATAATTGGCCATTACAACGATTCAGTCATGATTACGGCCTAGTTTATCACACTACGCATGTTGTGTGCCTTAATTTTATACTTGAGAGGGGGGGACCTACAGGTTAGCGTCGACTCCGAACGACAGATTTTGAGAAACTTTTTCATGCCAGCTTTATTTTAATCTCGGAAGAAGTAAATATTTTTTCATAATTTCGTGTTTTTCATGTCTAACGTAGGGTTTGAACCGTGGCCTTACGGTCTAATAAGCTGACATACTACCTACTAGACTACTAGAACTACAAACCAGCAAACACTAGTGTAAAAAAAAGATAAACAAGTAAACAAAAATGCAACAAACAAACAATGCGAAAATAAATGTAAACAACATGTTTAAATTAAATGTAAACAACATGTTTACTTTATAGAGATTTCGCGAAGTCAAAGTCATTCGCCTTCAAGAGCATTAATCAGACTGTTTAACCTGCCATATAAAAGGCAAGGCGAATTAGGCGAGTGAGTCTGTGAAAGTTCAGTCAGTCTTCTCTGAGGACGCGGTGTGTTTGAAGATCTCCGTTATAAAGATCTGTCGAACAAATTGACTAATAATTGTTATTATTTAACGACAAAGAGTGCAAAGAGGTTTAACAAACAAATAATGACCACTCTCAGCCAGAGGTTCAATATTTTCGAATATATGCACTGTGAGACCATACTCACTTCTTGGCGCATCAGCTTCACAAATTTTAGAATTTAGTCGCCGTAGTCTAGTGGCAGTGTGTTCTCTTATTGGACATAAAGCCAGGGTTCGACCCCCAGACAATACATCAAAACGAAATATGAAAAAAAAAAATATTTCTTCGGCGACTTCCTCTCGGCAGATTTCTGGCGAAAACTCTGAGAGTAAATAAAACCTGTCATGAAAAAGTTTCTCGAAAAATCTGTCGGTCGGAGTCGATTTAAACTGTAGGTCCCGCCACTCAGGTATAAAATTAAGGCACACAACATGAGTGGTGTGAGAAGCTAGGTCGTAATCCTGACTGAAGGGTTGTAATGGCCAATTATGTATGTATTTCTTTCAAAATTATTTTAGTTGGTGACGCAGGAACGCGCGCTGGATACAGCTAGTGCACATATACAAAAATTAAACTGAATATAAAATTTTAATATGAGTATATAATGCTACTAGACAAACGCACCTTTTTATACACTAACACGAACTGATTTTCTGAAAAAATAATGAATAAATAGCAAGTGCTTGTTTCATTAATACTTTTTTAATTCCATTTCAACAAGATTTTTTTCGGCTGTGTTTTCACAGTTGTTCGTTGGTTATTCCATATTTTAATATTAGTATCGCTGTTACGGTCCTGGTTTTCTTAACGAAGTCGTTGTTACTGCAGTAATAGTTTCTAAATTCTATGTATATTTGCATATTATATTTTTGCAAAAGCATTATTAAAGCATGTCTTGTACTTTAATACGTTATAAATCTGCTTTTGGAGTTTGTGTTGTTATAAGTTTCCGTAAGATTTTAATGATTGCTTGTACATACAACTAACTTGAATTACGTGTGTTTGACTGGAAGTTATGCATAAGTAGAGATGGGTTTACACCTGGGTATTTACCCAACGCTGGGTATTTACCCATTTATACCCACTTTCATACCCGGGTATTTACCTAATTTCGGGTAAATACTTATTTGAATAACGAATACTCGTTGTTACGTAGCGTAACAGAAATGTGGATATTTTGGAATTTATTTTGAACATGTTTATGTTGTTTATACATTTCAACACCAATACTTCTTAATAAGAACCGCTAATCAGCGTGCTTATGACAATTAAATGTAATGAGTAGGAGCGACGGCAACAACAATGCTGAAGCAACTAGAAACTTCACCGTTCCGAAACCTATGCTTGAGCCTCAGGTGCATAAAAAGAATTTGGTTCATTCATTCATAAATATTTTTTCCAAGCGATTAGTAAGTGAAATAAAGTGCGCGTATTGATAATTATATTTCAAATGATGGGAAGACCAAAAAATGAAAATCTTTGGAAACATTTTCGTAGAAGCGGAAGTAGCACTGAAGTGTCATGCTAACATTGCAAAAAGCGGTACAAATAAAATGGGAAAACATTTAATAACGTGTATCGAGTGTCCACTATTAATAAAGCACCGAGTTCAAGATATGCTTGCAACCAATGTGGCAATAAACAAGATACAGACAGCAAATGATTCTCGGCCTTTATCTGATTTACATATGCATCTTCCTTAAAACTCAGCACAATATAACTTAGCTAAGGCTATATTTGTAACCGGCGCTCCTTTGGCTATGCTGGAGCATCCATTATGGAGGGCTTCTTAAGGACCTTAATCCACATTTCAAGGCTCCAACCAGAAAAGCAATTTCATCCACATATTTGGATAAAATTTATAACGAGATGAGAATGGACATTACTTTGCAACTAAAAGCAGAAAATTTTTTACATATTCAATGTGATGGATAGAGTAACATTCGTAATGAAGGTGTTGTAAACTTTCTCATATCAAAGCTAGAAACTATATTTGTGAAAAGTCTGCCAACACGGGCCAATTTGCCAATTACAAGGCTAAAAATGATTTCTATGCAAAATCTTTTGCCTGAAACTGTTTGGATGAGATTTCTCCAGTAACTTGGTGGAAGTACGCAATTAAGCAAATTAGCTGTTCGAATTTTAACAGCCCCCTGTACTTCAGCTGCTACTGAACGTTCCTTTAGCACCCACAGCTTCATTCACTCAAAAAAAGGGAATCGTTTAACAACACAAAAAGCAGGAAAAATAACATATATATCGTGCAACTGGGACTTAATTTTTAAAAATAGTTTACCACCTTCAGCAGAAAGCATGCACTTCACTCAATTTGAAAATAACATAAATTCTTCACTAGAATGTACTCAAGGCGATATCCCTTCAACTTCAACAGGAATCACGCACTCTGCTCGATGTGAGTTTTTATCAGATACGGACAGCGACAGCGATTATGACTAAATTTATGAATTATTTCGTTTGTTATTAAGAAGTTAATTCATAATAAAAAACTAAATTCTTTTAATTTATTTAAATTCTACTTTAATTTGATTTATACCCACATTTTGGGTAAATACACGGGTGCTTGGGTAAATACCTGGGTATTTACCTTTAAATACCCAATTTACCATTTGGGTATTTACCCTTGTCCCATCTCTATGCATAAGTAATCGAAAACTCATTAAAGTTTAGAACGCTGGCTATATAGTATACGTGTTGCGAAACACATTTGCTTCTAAACAAAATCTATATCGCTTATAGCATTTACTATACACAGGGCCGTTATTACAGCTTGTCGTTTAACTTGGGATTAGTTAAAAGTACCTTAAGCTAAAGGGAACTGGAAAGTTACCTTTAACTTATTTTCTTTATTACAACTTACAACTAAATTTTTCAAAAATATGGCAGTAACCGAGCAATGTCGATGAAACTGCTCAATTATACACGTTTCTTTTTTAACACAGTGGCAACCGCGGGCTTCGTTTTTTTGTTGTATATGCTCATATTGTTTAAATTTGAAGTTGCCATAAAAAAAAATAATATATAATATTGTAAGTTCATATATAAAATGACCTTTAAATGTTGAAGGTAGGATGATCCTCCATTTAGCTTAACGATCACTCATATTTTATTGGGTACTTATAATAACGAAAAACAATTTATCTGCCCGTTAAAATCCTCCCTTTAGTTATCGGCAAGTTGTAATAATGGCCCACAGTGTATTAAAAAGTGTCTGTAAAATTAAAAAAAAAAGACTTTAATCTGTTTTGTTCGTAAACATAAATTTTCAGTAAATTGTAGAAAATGCATACGGTTTCATACATAAATCTTTCTAACGTACAAGGTTACATTTATTTTCAACGTTTATTTATTATATGTTTAGTCCCATAAATCTTAAATAAATGTAATTTGCTGAGTTCAGGCATAACCATCGTCATCATTTTTAATGTTGAGAGTCAATGGACTCTAGTATTAATTTTAAATTATAAAAAAAAATTCTTGTACAGTGAAGTTATAACCCTTATAAATATCTTGCATAAAAAAACATGAAATTTTCACAAGGAAAACCCATTTTAGCAACATAGTGAATTATTCATCAGCAGAAGTAATTATTTTTACACTTTCATCTTTAAAATAATTTCAATTTTAAATTAAAGTCTAATTTACTTAACTTCTGTTACAATGTGCAATTCGGTATCCACAGTGCTTAGCTACATTACATGTACTGTCTCAAACAATAGTCTGTACACCAAGTAAGCGGAGACTATTTTTAACATATTTTAAGAAGTACTTAACGGATTAAAATAAAATGAAATTGTTGTGGCTGGATTGGATGCAGAAGATAAAGTTTCTGACTGTGAACAACGGTGTAAAATCTCGGACGATCCTTGTCGTTTGCAATCTGACACGCAGCCTCGTTGTGGTCTCTCCTGGATGAAATACAAGCACCCGCTAGCCCAGTTGGCTTGGTATCTTTGGACATTTACTTTTGGACATTTAGTTATTGTGTGTTATGAAATTTTTGTATTCCAAAATATTTCATAAATACTTTACTATATTAAGGATTGTGACCTCGGAAGGTAAGGTTGGTAAGATTTTACTTATTTTAACATTGTAGACCAAACATGCTTCCTCGGAAAAATCGAAATTCATAGGGTTCATTTTTAAATTTTATTTTGTTTTTAGATTTTGCGTGTAAATTGCGTTTGGTGAAAGGAAATATGGAATAAAATGAAGTATTTCAAATTTTTTAAAGAAGCCCACGTTTGATTTGTACCAGTATAATGATACAGAGAATACAGTTGCAGTTCTTAAGGGACCTAAAGTACAACATTTCATCACAATATATCATCCACCTAAATACTGAAAACTTTTTCATTCTACTGATTTATTTAACGAATGCAAGTTTAAATGGATAATTTAGGACCAAATGGACCTTGATTTGATTGATTGATTGATTCAATTTACATTTTTTGTTTACTTACCATTTAAAAAAATTCAACTAACTGACTGATCCCTAAATTTTTTAATTTAATACAGCTTTCTTAGTTCTTTTGTACATTTAAGTCTTTTATGCCAAGTGACCCAATTTTACTGTGATTCACTGTATCTACATATTTGTTTGATTATTGACAAATAAAACTAAAATAATGCTAATAATCAGTATATAAATCGTTTTAGAAATTAATGTCACTATTTTAATATTTATACAATTTCAAATAATACTTGAAAAAAGGACGACCACACTCATGCTGTTATTTTCAGTAAATACTTAAATAGACGAGACGGTTTTAAAAACAAAATTTAAACACTTTATGACTTTGGGCATGAAACCAAACCGTACTTGACTGAAGTGAATGATAAAAATTAATGACATGAAAAACCTTAAAATTATTTGAAGTGCTTACGTAAAGAAAAACAAGATAATTGGGTACTATGCCAGGCATCCATATGTTCAGCTGCAAGATAACATATATGTATAAGCAATGTAATGGAAAGGATAAGCAGTCTACTGTTTGAGAAAAAATGCTAAAAGATTGTAGTAATACATGGAACATTTTTAACAAATATTGAATTTTATGAAACACTATCAAAAACTGTGTAGATATCATATGTAATGTACACAACATTAAACCTTTTAGAATTTTCTCCTTTGCAATAATTCATTAATATTTTTATAACTCATAGTGCCCTTTGATGATGCTATTATTGACAAGCAAGCATTGTCAGACAGTTTTATAACGTTATCATTTTCAAAATATCCGCACTTTTTAAATATTTTTTATAAATAGTTACCTTCTACTTCATTCCTAAAAGTTTTGTTAACCATAAATCGAACCTTAACCCTTCTGCATCCCTTGGATATGTGCCCTTCCTATGATCCTTTGGGTCAATATGACCCAACATTAAAATGTAAACAAAATTTCATATTTAATATAAGAAATTCATTTGTTTTCTTGTTTTTTTTTTTTATTTAGTATAATAAAAAATAATGATAACTAAAAAAATAAGCCCTTCCTGAGCAATTATCAATAATATTGCCTAAAACTGCACCGACCTCGAAATGGAACCAAAAGTTCATCTACAGTAACATTTTTTGTAAACATGAGGATTGTAAAAAACTTTGAGCTGATCACTCCACTTATCCCAAACGTTTCTTATCGGTGCTAGTTTGCCACGAAATCTTCCTTCTCCTCTATTTTCAGAGCTGTCAAACCGTAGACACTTTGATATGCTCGCATATCGCTTGAGACTCATTGTTGCTCGAAAAACTGGTCTTCCGTTTTTTCATACGACAAGCTAGTGAGATGTTCTCCATGAGATTTATAAACCCCTGCCATTATTTGTGATCCAATATATGCATCAAGCTCTATCATATCAATGTTTTGCCAATTATTTCCATATAATTAATTCTACACCTCTTTGATTTGTCATTTGAATCACAATATTTTTTATATTTGGTGATATAAACAAATCGAACAAAGGCTTTATATATGTTACCACAGATATCGCTCTTTTGGTAGGACCATTCTTATTCAATAAAATTTGATTTTTCGGTAACCTGCCTGTTTGAAATGGTGGTAGTTCTTTCCAAACTACACTTTTGTCCTTTGATAAATATGTAATATGGTTCGTCTTCTGCATCGCTATCGGGTGAAGAAATTTCATCTTCATCACTATCATCAAAAATATCATCGTCTTCGTCACTCATTATTTGTTGCAACTGAAGATCACTAAGAATCTGGAGCAATTTCATTATGGAACAATCAAGTATTAGAAATTTTATTTTACAATACTTACTTCTCTTCTTTGTGACATTATGTAAAAATATTCAATTATGATGAATTACAAAAAAAAATATATGTATGCACTCTGATCACCAAAAATTAAACTGAATTCTTTGAAAGAAAATATTCTAATGAGACAAAAGTTCGAGCATCATCAAAGCGAAATATTTTTATTTCATATACTAAACGGGGAATCATCGAATTGCAATCTGAATGAACTCTTTCTTTTGTATACACAGTTCAGGTGTCAATGCGTTGGCATATATTTAGTCATAAAACAAATTTCAAGAGATACCTTTGCGAGATTCACCAAATCCTCACTTTGAATATATTAAAATTTTGAATGAAAAAATATTAGTTGAAAGCGATTTTATTGATTATTTGACTGAAAAAATTATTGATTGATGATTCTGAATGGTAAACTCGTTATATCGCATGTTGACCCAAAGGATATTAAATGTGTGTAAATCGTGTTTTGAAATGTGGAGGGGGAAGGAAAAATTTAAATTTTATTGTTTTCTTTTAAAATCATAGTTTTTGTGCCTGTGATGGATAAATTAAAGTTTCACGATCATATCTTATAATTAAAGGGAAAAATTTTGCGTTTGAAAATGAAAATTGGGTCAAATTGACCCAAGGAGTGCAGAAGGGTTAAAAAACTTCTTAATTTTATCTTATGTATCACTTTTGTTACATTCTAGTAGGACATAGAATTGTCACGATTATTGATAGATTTTGTTATAAAATTTAAATATTTTTATTCATTTTAATAACTCTATTTTATGTCATACATATGCATACATAATTGGCATTTACAACCCTTCAGTTAGGATTACGCCCTAGCTAGAAATATCTTTTTTTGGGATTTGAACCCTAGCCTTGCGTCTAATAAGCCAACACACTACCTAGTAGACAACGGCGACTACTTTTATATCTTTACATTTTATTATCACTTTTATGAAATTTACGCAGCATGGTTTTTTACGTAAAAATCAGACACTTTATGTCAGCTTGATTTTATTTTTTTCTAAATGGTAATAAATTTACATCTAGTACCCTTGCTTTGTGGCGATTTATGAAGGGTTCGCCAAATAACTTTTTTTTTGAGAATGCTGTAAAATAAAACTACTGAATATTTTCGCAAATTTCTTTTTTTATTTGAAAATACAATCCTTCCGGTTATAAATGGAAAATAACTTCATTAAAATGGCTGCGTCGGCTGGCCATGCCTACACGAGTAGCCTACAGAAGATGCTGATTTTGGCAAAAAATCATCTTTTCAGATGAAGCTCATTTTGATCTTGGCGGGTACGTAAACAAGCAAAATTGCCACATTTGGGGCACAGAAAACCCGCACGCATACATTGAAAAGCCGACGCACCCAAAACGAGTCAGTGTTTGGTGCGGATTTTGGTCCAGAGGCATAATTGGGCCATTTTTTTCGAAAATGAGCAAGGAGTGGCCGTTACAGTCAATGGCGATCGTTACTGGGCCATGTTGAACGCATTTTTGTTCACAAAAATTGTAGAGGAGGATATAGGCAACATTTGGTTTCAACAGGACGGTGCTACGTGCCACACAGCCGAAGCTACACTTGATGTTGTGCGCCCTGTTTTTGAAGATCGCATTATCAGCCGCAGAGCTGATGTCGTTTGGCCACCTCGGAGCTGCGATTTGACACCGTTGGACTATTATTTGTAGGGTGCAGTCAAAGATAAGTGTTACGCCGACAAGCCAGAAACAATTGACGCTTTAAAGGACAATATTCGTGAAGCCATTGGTGAAATACAGCTGCACACAATCGATAAAGTGCTTAAAAATTGGACCGATCGTGTAGGCTACTGCATGGCCAGCCGAGGCAGCCATTTGAATGAAATTATTTTCCATTATTAACCGGAAGGATTGTACTGTCAAATAAAAAAAGAAATTTGAGAAAATATTCAGTAGATTTTTTTTATAGCATTTTCAAAAAAAAGTTATTTGGCGAACCCTTTAAGTTCCCAATTATTTAGATGGGGCAGTTTATTGTCACTCTAATCAGTAATGCTCTGTATTGAGGGCTGGGTAAAACCTGATCATATGTATATCGGTAGGAATATTTGATGTCAACGTCGTGTGAGGTAAAAAGTTTCCCGTTATAATAGAACACCGATTGTGTCAATAACGCTCTCTCTTTCACTCGCAATCTGCGTGAAAATTAGTAATATTTTCTCTTCCCAAGCTACTAAAGGCAAAGGGTTTTCTGTTCCAAGTAGTACCATTTTGGCGATAAACATCAAATTGTCATGTTTGTTACTGCCAATACTTTTGTCAGTTCATAATACGAGCTTCTGTTTTCTTCTTCAGAGTATTCACCAGCAGGAATATTACATACATACAAACATAATCGGTCATTACAACCTTTCGTTGTAAATTGGAAATGTCTGACCTGTGGTTTGAACATTGGTCTGACGTCTAATAAGCTAACATGCTAAATATAGACTACAACTACCTCAATCAATATCAATAGCAAATAATTCAACCTGTTCACTAACATACAACATACAACATTTAACATTCAATTCCTTCTCAAATACCATAAATAATGTATGTACGATAAAACTTCACAAAACCTCTAAAAACTTCAAAAAATTACATACACAACACCAAAGAATCCTTAGGAAAATCGTGTGTATGTGGGATCGCACTTGAAAGTATCAAGGCGATCCCGCAGGATTAAAAAAAAACTGCACTAAAATAAATATAGTAAGCGGCCTGAAAACCATAAATACTTGATCGAGTTGAAAAAAAAGAATATCTGTAAGAAATTAAATTGAAATACGATCTCTGTAAGCCTGTTTGATGTACATACCTATATAATGAAATGAATGACGGAATGAAAAGCCGATGTAATTAACTAAAGTAAGTATGTATAATTCAAGATGTTTGAATATAGAAGTAAATTTTTTTTTGCGAGAGAACACATGAAATGTAAGGAAATCGAAGAGGGTTTACAAGCAAAATTGACAGAAATAGGGCTACAAACGGACGGAACAAACACAATTTTACAGGCACTTTTAATAGAACAGTATCACAATTTTAAAAATAGGTCCGATGCAGATTCTGAGTATGGCGAAGCGGCTTCAGTTGCAGATTGACGTTACAGAACAGCCTGAAGGGACGTAGAAAACACAATCTCGAAATTTTCAGGCGAGTGTCAGCCAGGGATAGACCAATGGCTTCAAGACTTTGAAGATTGCGCAATACAGTAAAATGGAATTACTTGCAGAAATTTATCTACACCCTACAATTGTTAACAGGAGCTGCAAAAATTTTTATTAGAAATTAGGGCAACGTTTGCGAGTTGAAATCACTTCAGGACTCATTAAAACGGGAGTTTGGAACAAGCTTTCCTCAAGGGAAGTACATCTTTTATTGGGAAGTCGAAGAAAACGGGTTAATGAGATTTTCCGCGAATATTTGCATAATCTTATGTAAATTGGATCTCCAGTTGGTTTGGATTCAGAAAGCATTATCGGATATTTTATTGAGGGCATAGTTTTGTATGTTGCGAAGAGTATCAATGAATTAAGGGATAAAATTTCGGTAAAAACTTGAGAGGACCACGTAGAAATTTATTTAAAAATACAGTAACGAAGACGGAGACTAGGGAAGAAAGATGATGTTTCAAGTGCGGTGACAAAGGACATTTGTCAAAGAGTTGCCCTAGTGTCGGAATTAAATGTTTTAAATGCCAACGGTCTGGACACAAAGTGTTTGAGTGTAGTGTGGAACGAAAAAGGAAAATAATTCAATAAAGGATGTTAATACCGGATATAAGAGAAATGTTTATACAGCATCTAAAAATATCACCACTCCATCTGGTCGAATTTTCAAGGATATCAAGATTATGGGGAAAACTCTTTCAGCTTTTGTGGCAGTGATATAAGCGCTATTCGTTATGATGCACTTTCCTTTTTGAGCAATGTTGATCTCGGTCCTGAGAAGAAAACATCAGTGGGTATAGGTAGCAAGAGAATAATGACGATAGGTGACTTTAGTGTTTGTGTAAGTGTAGATGATGTTGAATTGGATATAACATTTCACGCTGTCATATTATGCTATAATAACAAAGCCATTGTCAGACCTTTTGAGGAAGAATGTAAAATTTGAAATGGGACAGAATGAAATTATAGCATTTAAGAAATTTATTAGTGACGGCGCCCGTACTCAAATTATTTAATCCAAAGGCAGTGACTGAAAACCATGTATGGTTATGGAGCTGTTCTACTACAACAAGATGATAAAGACCTACAGCTGCATCCAATAGAGTACATGGAGGATTTATGTACTGGGATTGGAAATGAAAATAGTGGCCGACTGTAACGCATTTCCATTAACAATGAGGAGACAGGACGTTTCACCGAGGGTTTCAAGATGGGTCTTATCCTTACAGGACCTTGAATACGAAATAAAGCATAGATTAGGATCGAAAATGAGGCATGAGTATGCCTTAAGTCGCGTTTCGTGTCTTATGATGACGGATTTTTTAAGACATCGGGTTAGGGAGGCTCAACTTCAGCAAAAATGGATAAGAGCAACCAAGAAAGTGTTGGAACATAGCTCATTATGACGACTATTATGTAAAATTTTACCTATTATATAAGAACCCTGATAGACAAATAATAGTTATACCGAGTAGCATGGAACAGAAGATTATACAAGTAAAACTCAAGACTTAGTGGAGAAATCTTTTTATATACCTGAATTGAGGGCCAACGTAGAGAAGGTAGTGAAGAGTTGTGTGGAATCTATATACTATACATTAGGTAAGAGAGACCATATAGAAGGACTTTTGAACCCCATAGCTAACAATGAAATTAATAAAAATATTGTGCTGAACAGACCTGTTTTTTTAGCACCGCTATGATAATATTACTGATTGTTAATATTGAAAAATAACATGAACAAAAACATGTACACAAAATACAAAAACCAATATTATAAAGAAAAACAATAAACAAAGCAAAGAACAATAAACAATAAATGACATTTTTAACTAAATGTATAAATATATGTAAACTAAGAAACCAAAACAAAAATATAAACAAAAAGACAGAAAACAGCAAACAACAACAAAAGCAGAAACAGGGATTAAATGTGTATAAATTGAACTCTCCCATACAGAAGCAATTAAGAGAAATCAACCGAACTTCTCTTGTTGATAACACACCAAAAATGCGAGCGGGTACAGAGCACGCATCTCTCTTTCCTTATACTAACTCACCCTTAAAGTACCATAGCCATTGTTCAAATTAACTAATCAATCCGTAATTTTTTGATTGTGTTGGTAAAGGAGTATTAATCATATCAATATCAATATAGTTTTGATTTTCGCTACCTGCTCCGCAGACATTTGAAGATTTCGAATTCTTTGTTTCGAATTTATCTGCAATAGCAGATAAATAATAAAAAAAAAATTGGAAAAGATGAAGGAAAAAAATTTGCTTGCTTTATGGCAGGTAAAATCAAAATTATACAGTAATAGTAATAGAAAAAATGAGCAGTACACCTATCCCCTGATTTACACTGTACTTTTTTTTACACGATTTCGGGTTAACCGCAAAAGTCATCCGCGAAGGACTTGAATTTGGGCGAAAATAGGGAAATAATTTTCTGCAAAATGAGAGGTATTAATAAAAGATGCGAGATATTAATAAATGCTTAGCTCAATATGAGGAGGTCTATGAAGATTTAAACAAACAAATAAAGGGCTAATGTTAATTACGGATTTCATTACGAAGTCTCGCCAATATAAAATCGTAATTATCGAGTGATGAAAGTGTCATCATACCAATCAGGAAGAAAAGATTATACATATCCAACGACAGTGATAACAGTACATAATTAAATTTGGTCAAATTTTTTAAATATTTATATTTCTGGTTTTTGTATGTAAAATGAATAACGTATAGGAGTACACTTTTACATATATATTTGTTTTTTAGCTACTTTTATGTTTTTCAAAATAAATATACATACATATGTGCTTCTGGATACTGCGTATAGTAAAGAATCAAAAAGGGTTGACAGACTACAAAAAAGTGGTGCCGGAGCAGATGAAGAAACGGAACCTAATTTGTACTATTTCTTCGCTATGAATTTCCTGAGGGATAATGAACAGCCATGTGCATCCCAACCAACTCTGGATGAAGGATACGAAATGGTAAATGCATTTCCTTATCGTACTTTTACTGTGAACTGTCATAAAATATAGCAAATTTTTTAAAATAGAAAATGTCTTTTTTTTCGTAAATGCAAAATTTCTTTTCAATATGTATTTCTTTGTGAGAAGATCTTACAAATAAATAATGATTCAATACAATTACAGTTTAAATTCACATTTCTTTTTATTTATATATGTATTGTTTAATTTGTTGTTTAAATTTTTTTTGCCAAGAAACTTGATCTTCCTTAATAAAATAGTTAAAAATTCTCTCTGATCTCTAATTAATTTAGCTGTGCTTGTAGAATTTCTGCAGAGTGTAGCATGTTCATGATGTCATCATTGCCGACACATGTTTAAAGTAATTCTTTTATTATGTTTTTATTACAAACTACCAATAACGTACTTATATACATGCACACACATTGTTGATGTCACTTCTGTTTGGTAAATTAAAGCAACGGTCAATTTGATTGCGTTTGCAATTTAATACTCAATGCTATCAACACTGTTAGTGTTGGACATGTTCATATTTTCATATTCTTAATAATTGTTTGAAATCCTTGCTATACCTTCCTCTGTAGACATAATGCTTGATCAGCATTATTTATGTATAAATTTGGAATAATTTTAGGCATAAGAATTAATTAATAAACTAAAGCCAAACTGTGCGCCTCTTTCGCACTTGGCAAGGAAACAATTAAAACTTGTTTTTGCTTATTTCACAAGAGACTGCTTTGCAATAATGTAGAAGGGCAATCTTCTCTGCATAAACCTTTTGTAATATTTCCATCTATCAAGTTCTCACTATCTTCTGAAATACAGAAATGTATTCATTTGACTTCTTTCTTAAGAAATTGTGTAAATGGCAACAAGTTAATACTATCGTTTTAAAATTTCCGAGAGAAAGCTCAATTGCTCCCTATAAAACTCTAAATTAAGAAACTAATATACCAAAGGCATTTTCAACAATAAGTCGGGCGTGGCTTAAGAGATAATTGAAAATACGTTGTTCCCCGGTGTATATATGGGAGTACGGTTTCGTTAAGTTGCTAGTTAGTTGAAGCGTATCAAAAAAAGGAATTTCCTTATCACTTGATGGCAATGGGTAGGGCTTTGCCAAATTTAATTCATCTTCAGATAATGCCTTCCGAATTTTGCATTGCTTAATACAACACCATTATACACTCTTCTATTTGTGCCAACATCGACCATAAATAATTCATAGTTTGCATTCACTACTGCTATTAGAACAGTGCTAAAGATCTTTTCATAGTTATAAAAGAATGATTCAGAGTTCGGTGATTTTTTATTACGATGTGCTTTCCATCGGTAGCAACTGAACACCTTCAACGACTATGAAATTCTACAGTGTGTTTTCTCCATTCATCTTCATTTGTAGAAAGCTTTAAATATATATACAATATATGTATATGACTTGCATTATTTTTCGTTTAGTTATAATCAACCAAATATAATTTGCTTTTTTCAGAATTACCAAGAGCCCAAGAAACTTAAAATAATCTAATACGGCTGACGAGCTGATAAGTTTGGCAGCATAGCCTTTCCAACAACCGACGGATGCATATGATTAAGTTGCCGGAAGCTGGGCTGGGAGGCACAAATGGAAACTTTGCATAGGAACTGTATGCTACTTAACATATTATGCCAGATTCCAAGCAGTGAATATAGCTCAACGCCAACACCATCGACAATAATCCACCCAAATACATTTAGTCCGCGACAGACCCAAGTACCACTATGAGTAATGACCCCACAACTGATGCAAGTACCACTACCATCAGTGACCCCACAAATAAATCAGATAGAGCCAGAAGGTACATGTTGTTATTTATTTATTTTATTTTTAGGAACTTTTTTATTTAATAAAAATTATTTTAATTATAAGCCGAAAAAATTAAGTCCATTAATAATTTGTTTTAATTACCTTTATAATATATTTTCATATCGAAAATCATTTGGAGAACTTAATTTGGGTTCGTTGAGAAGATTTTCGTGCGTAAATTCATCCCTTTTCTTCAACCATTCTTTCATCCAAAGACGCTTCGCAGTTTCCTTTTTTTGTTTTTTGTTTTTATTTTTAACTCCTGCGCCAGGGTAATGGCTATGAAACAATCATCTGTCATATTTAAAAGAAATAACTGGACACTAAAAACCAAAACAGCGATAATGAGTAAAATATTTATAATATGCCTGTATGTAATATGTATTAAAGTATGTTTATTCATCTATATAATGTCTTTTCACTTATATGTATAAATTTAAATATTTTAATATATATAAACAAATTTTAAATTGTTTAATAAAATATTGTTTAATTAGTATTTCAGCTATGGTAAAAATGTATCCTTAAAATGCGAGAAAATTAAATGTGGATGTGAGAAAATTAAATTTTAATGAGTTAGTAAAACATTTAAATCATAATTTTCTATTCGAAAAAAGTATACATTCAATTTTTTTATGTCTTTTTGATACTTTTTTGAAAAAGGACATTTTTAAGGTAGGCGTATCCTTGCTCCAAATTGAACGAAATTTGGAAGAAGTGTTAAGCATGTTAAAACTAATAAGTGATCAAATTTTATTAACATATATTTTTACCCCCAAGTTATAGCAATTTCTAATTTCAGGATATATGGGAAGGACACGAATCCCTTGAATTTAAATGACTAAATTTTCGGTATGATCATGTTTTTGCCAATTAATATAGGTGTGCCAAATTTCATTACTCTACTATTACTCCTATTGGACAATAAAAAAACAAAAACAGAGCTACCTGCCAATAAAAAGCCATATGTTTTTTCAGAAAAACTGAAAAATATTAAAAAAAAAAACACACATAAAAGAATATTTATGAAATGAAATTTGAAGGCTTAAATTTCATGTGTTGCTGTGCTAAGCAAAACACATATTTCCAACACATATGCAAAATTTGATCGTCGCCATGATCCATTACTCTCACTCTCTCTCCTACTTTGTCTCTCAATGTCCATATATTTCCCACTGATACTCTTTTATTTGTCAATAAAATCGTATGTTGTTATTGTTGACTTGAGCTTGGTATTGAACTTGTTTGAACAATTAATCAACAATGCCCAGAATCAACCGAAGTTTATTTTTTGCGCGGCATTTTTCTGCATTTGGATATTTTTCTTTATATTTATTTAATAAAATCTCACTTTTTTTATAGTATTACTGTATAATATTGATTTTACCTGCCATAAAGCAAGCAAATTGCGGTCAACTTCGATGCATTCTAAAATAACATTTTTTTCCTACATCTTCATCGATATTTTTTATTATTTATCTGCTTTCGAAACACAAGCGAAACAAAGAGTGATGTTACTCCTACGAAATCTTAAAATTTCTACGGAGCAGGTAGCTAAAATCAAAACTATGTATTTTGATATTCTTCAAACTCGTCTATCCCTATGCGTGTGAGTACTCTTTTACCAACACAATCACAAACATGACGGATTGATCAGTGGCTATGCTACTTAAGACAACGGAAAAATGAAGTGCATATTCTCTCACTCCCTCTCCTACTTTATCTCTAAATATCCATGTATGTATTTCCCAGTAATACATGTTTACGTTCAATGTATAAAAACATGAATCGCTTAGTTACAAAAGTGAAATACAGACGAGAAGTCGTAAAATATTTGAGTTGATTGTGTGGTAAAGACTATTGATTAAAACGGGATATAAATATGGTTATCAATTTCGCTGCCGGACCTGCTAAATTACCCGAAGAAGTATGTGTAATAATTGTATTTTAATATCCAAATAATTATAATAAAATATCTTTTTTTTTATTCGCAGGTTCTCAAAGAAGTTCAGCAAAATTTGCTAAATTGCAATGGCAGTGGCATATCTGTAATGGAAATGTCCCATCGTTCGCCAACGTACGATAAAATTCAAAAGGATGCCATGAAAACACTAAGAGAACTTTTGGATCTACCAGACAATTACAAAGTCTTACTTATGCAAGGTGGTGGTACTGGTCAATTTGCTGCAGTTTGTATGAACCTCATTGGGCGCACCGGAACAGCTGATTACGTAGTAACTGGCTCCTGGTCTTCGAAAGCAGCTAAAGAAGCCACCCAGTATGGTAAAGTAAATTTGGTTTTGCCAAAATTTGGTAAATATACTACCGTACCGCGGTTGGAGAGCTGGAGTTTAGATTCAAAAGCTTCATATGTGTACTATTGTGATAATGAAACTGTAGACGGTGTTGAATTTGATTTTGTTCCCGATATTCCTAACGGTGTACCTTTGGTTTGTGACATGTCATCCAATTTCCTCTCCAGAAAAATTGATGTAAAACGATTTGGCGTAATATTTGCTGGAGCACAAAAAAATATTGGACCTTCAGGAACTACAGTAGTTATAATACGTGAGGATTTGCTTGGTCATCAAATTAAGGAAACTCCTTCAATACTAAACTTTTCATTAATGCAGAAAAACGATTCTCTGTTAAATACTCCGCCAACTTTTGGGTTAGTATCTTTAAATGATTTGTTCTTCTATTGAATCATTGAAATTCTAATTGTGTGCATTTATTACATTTACAGCATTTACGTAATGGGCTTAGTTTTTCAGTGGATAAAACAGAATGGCGGCGTAGAAGGCATGTGCAAGAAATCAGAAGTTAAATCGAAACTTATTTATGATGTAATAGACCAGTCCAATGGGTTTTACTATTGTCCGGTGGAAAAAAATGTACGCTCTCGAATGAATGTACCATTTAGAATTGGCAGCCCTCAGGGTGATGAAAAGCTTGAACAGTCATTCTTGCTCAAGGCTGAAAGTGAGGGCATGATTCAACTGAAAGGCCATCGTTCCGTCGGAGGTATAAGAGCATCACTTTATAACGCTGTTACTGTAGAAGAAACACAAAAATTGGGTAATCTCATGAAGGAATTCTACGAAAATAATCAAAAATAAATTATAGAAATATTTTCATTTATTTTTTTCTAAGATATTAAAATATAATATAAAAGTAATTAAGACAAATTATTAATGGACTTAATTTTTTCGGCTTATAATTAAAATAATTTTTATTAAATAAAAAAGTTCCTAAAAATAAAATAAATAAATAACAACATGTAATTCATAAATAACTACAACACTAAATAAAAAAATTAAAATAAACTATTTACATAAAAATGTGGAATTTCTGACTATTGAAAGGACGCGAAAATTCCTGTTATTGTATTTCTGGTTTTATCTGAATAATTTGTGGGGTCATTGATGGTAGTGGTACTTGTCATTACTGATAGTGGTACTTGGGTCTGTTGCGGACTAAATGTATTTGGTTGGGTTATAGTCGTCGGTGTTGGCGTTGAGCTATATTCACTGCTTGGAGTCTGGCATGAAATGTTAAGTAGCATACAGTTGGATTTGCTGCCAAACTTATCAGCTCGTCAGCCGCATGAGACTTTTTAGGTTTCTTGGGCTCTTGGTAATTCTGAAAAAAGCAAATTATGATTGGTTGATTATAACTAAATGAAAAATAATGCTAGTCACATATATTGTATATCTATTTACAGCGTTCTACAAACGAAGATGGATGGAAAAACAGGCTGCAGAATTTCATCGCCGTTGGAACTGTTCAGTTGCTATCGATGGGAAGCGCATTGTAATAAAAAATCACCGAACTCTGAATCATTCTATTATAACTATAAAAAGTTCTTTAACATTATTCTAATGGCAATAGTATAGAATCTCAGCAAACCCCATAGCATATTAAGTCGAATAATATAAATATATATGTATATCGTTTTAGAGGCCCATACCTCTCCGTTCTAATAAGGTTTGCACTTTGGACATCGGTTGAAATATGTTTGTGTAATCAATAAATTTGTGAGTAAAGTCCAAAAATAAAAACATTTTTTTTATCAAATAAAACAAGTTTGGAGGGTTCGAGAAATACAAAAAAAATATTTTTGAGTTTTACTTATCAAAACTCGAAACTTACGCTATGTCATTAATTTTTTTTAATTTGTCGCATAGTGTAATTATTCTCGTTTACAATTCACATATTGGGACTAAAGACTGATCATAAGTCGACTTTCTAACTCTTCAGTATCCATTTGTGTAATTCGTTGCTTTTAAGGGGTGATTTTTTAAGAGCTATAGGAAAATTTAAAAAAAAAACACATAAAATTCAGAAAATGCATGAAGTCTTTATTTGAATCGATAGTACGGTTCATATAATTTAATATTTGAAGATTATTTCATGCAAATGTTGACCGCGACTGCGCCTCAAATGGTCCATCCGCTTAGTCCAATTTTGGCATACTCTTTCCAACATTTCGGCCGGTATCTCACGAATAAAAGCTTCAACGTTGTCTTCCAATGCGTCAATTGAAGCGGCCTTGCCTATATAGACATGAACTTTAACATAGCCCCACAAAAAATGGTCTGAAGGCGTTAAATCGCACGATCTAGTCGGCCAATTGACCGGTCCCGAACGTGAAATAAAATGTTCACCGAACTCGCCTCTCAATAAGTCCATTGTTACTCGTGCTGTGTGGCATGTGGCACCGTCTTCTTGACACCACATGTCATGCAAGTCATGCCTTGCATTTTGGGCAAAAAAAAGTTGGATATCATCTCACGGTAGCGCTCACCATTCACAGTTACGTTACGATTCGCAGCATCTTTGAAGAAGTACGGTCCAATGATGCCACCAGCCCCTAAACCGCTCCAATCTGTAACTTTTTCTGGATGCATTGGTAGCTTTTGCAATGCTTCTGGCTGATCTTCACTCTAAAATCGACAATTCTGCTTATTTACGTATCCATTGAGCCAAAAATGAGCTTCATCGCTAAACACAATTTTTCGATAAAGAAGTAGATCTTCGGAGCACACATTTTGATAATAAAATTCAATGATTTGCAAGCGTTGTTCGTTTGTAAGACGATTCATGGTTAAATTATAGACCAAACTGAAGATGTTTGACAGTGAAACAAAACACGAAACGTGAGTGAGCTGTTTAAATCAGTGTTGCCAAAAAGATAATAGCTAAAAAAATCGCCCTTTATAAACGTTAATTTTATACTCAATACAAACAATCCTTTTTGTTTATCTTGAAATATCTTCAGTCGAATTTAAAACTCACCATTGCTCTACTTTTCGATTTAGATACCATTTTCTTAAACAATTTAAGGAAAAGGACTAACTAAAATTTTTTGAATGCATACATTCACATACTAAAGCTTCCCGAGCGTATACCGTGGACAGCAAAACTCTATATACCACAATATGTGTAAGCAACAAATGTAAGAACAAATTCACCAAAAGTTCGGAAGAATTAAGAATTCGTATTGGTTGTTACTTCCAGCAAATCAAATCAGAGAACCCAATATTACTGCTGCTAATGTGAGGATGTGTTATGCCTGTAAAGTGCCCACAGTCTTAACACCCTTGCACTATGTTCCAATAAAAGTATTTAGGAAACATCTGGAAGAACGAATACGTAGTCGTTAAGCCTAAAACAAAAGTCAACGGGAAAACGTGCTCATAAGTGCACGGCGGCAAATATTAACAGAAAACGCTAAAAATATTTTACATTCAATGCCAAATGGAGCGACTGACTTAAGGGGCATCTTACTAAATATTGGTATAACATTTGAATATACTGGAACCTTTTAAATTTACTCTAAATTCTTCTTGGGGGTACCTAATATGCATATGTATATAGAGTCAACAAAAGTTTCCCTTAATTTTCTTACGGTTTGTTAAAAATATTAAATTTTTTTTATAATAATTTTTCCATATTATTGCATAAACTGTGGCACTCAAAGGTTAAAAATAAATAGCAAATAAATAGCAATAAAATAGGCAAATAAAAAATAAAAAAAATCCAAATATACTGAATTCTACTGAAGGAATGGAATTTTCAAATGCCATTCTTGAAAATTTGCATAATTTAAGATTTGAGTCTTGAGATATTAAGAATTCTGTAAACAATTTAATCCCACGTAACTAAAATAACGGTTATAGAGTGACCTCACATTGCAGTAAAAACGATTTTATTTATTTCAATGTTATTAACTAACGTAATTGGTCGTTACAACCCTTTGTTAGGATTACGACTTAGTTTCTCGCACCACCCATGTTAAAAGTATTAATTGTATCCATAAGTGACAAGAAAGTGGCCGTAGCTTAGTAGGTAGTGTGATGGCTTATTAGACGTAAAGCCCGGGTTCGTATTCCAGGTTAGACATCGAAACGAAATATGAAGAAATATTTCTTCGGCGACTTCCTCCAGCAGATGTCTGGCAAAACTCTGAAAGTAAATAAAATAGCCATAAAAAGTTTCTCAAAAAAAAAAAAAAAAGTTGTCGTTCGGAGTCGACTTTAAAACTGTAGGTTCCGCCACTCATGTATAAAATTAACACGCGCGACATGAGTGGTGTTGAGAAGCTAGGCCGTAGGACTGTATGTACGTATAAGTGGCCTACAGTTTAAAGTCCACTCCGAATGATTGATTTTTGGAGCAACCTTTCACAGCAATTTTATAATTTTATTTAATCTTAGATTTTTTGCCAGAAGAATCCTGAGACTTACACAATACCGTTTAGACTACGGCGATACTCACGCCATTCACTCATTTCAAACGCAACGTGTTGTGGAACTATCACATAAAGGTAAAACTTGTATATATAAAATTAAAAACAACCCTAACTGGCAAAAACTCAACTCTGTTTTTGAGGCGCAAACTTTTCCTATACAGTTCTTTATTAAAACGAATGGTAGAATTATTAACAACGCCGAATTTTTAGCACGTGTTCTGAGGCCGACTGTGATCATTAAAGCGGAGTATGGCTCAATAATGAAGTCGCCGTGGTCTAGTAGGTAGTGTGTTGGCTTATTAAACGAAAGGCCCGAGTTCGAATCCCAGGCCAGACATCAAAAACAAAATACAAAAAGTATTTCTTCGGCGACTTCCTCTAAGCAGATTTCTGGCAAAAACTCTGAGAGTAAAAATTGCCATGAAAAGCTTCTCAAAACATCTGTCGTACGGAGTCGACTTTAAACTGTAGGTCCCGACACTCATGTATAAAATTAACGCACACAACATGAGTGGTGTTGAGAAGCTAGGCCGCAATCCTGACTGAAGGGTTGTAATGGCCAATTATGTATGTATGGCTTAATAAGGTATATTTGGTGCCCACATCAACTAGTCGATTTTCCGGAGTAGAAGGCTGCTTTTTCTCAAACAAAATGAAATATCAAAAAAAATATATATCTTTCGGCGACATCCTTTCAGCAGTCTTCTAGAAAAACATTGAAACTGCAATAAAATTATACTCAAACGTAAGGTTTACACACACACAATATGAGTGGAGTGTGTAGCTAAGTTGTAATCCTGACTAATGGATTGTCATGACCTACTGAGTAAGTAGGTAAGAACTCTTTATTTTTGAAAGCAATCACCAACAGTCACGGCGGACCTGCGTCAATCCTGTCTGATGCTATTATGATATGCAATAAAATGTGTACCAACTATATCGTACTTGCTCTGCATTGTGTAGATCATCAAAATGAAACGATGAATTAGTATTATTAGGGTGAATAAACATGAATTTTAAGAAAATCTGAATTATTGGTTGAAAAAATTATTGGCCTTCGAGATTTAGAAGAAGCATTAGATGTAAGTTTGGTTGATGAGTGTATATTATATGTTTTTGAAACGAATTTAAATCAAATTTGTTGTAAAATAAATGATATTTAGTTATATAAAATTTATAGTGTGTTGTATTTTCTCTTTTAATAAGCTGCCATTATTAATTCACACGAGATATCAACAATAAATCCTTGTAAATGGAAAATATTTATGCTGAATCATTGTTCTAGTATGGCTAATTTGATTACACTGGACCTTTAGTTACCCACACAAAAATCTGCTAATAAACGCACGAATTATGTTAAAAATGTTTGTACAAATCTTTCTAATTGTAATGTTTAAAGGAATATGTCATTAAAATTGAATAATTATCTTACGTATTGTTATTAACTCATAAATATGTAATAAAATCTATTTGTGGTTTTCAGTAACATAAATAACTACCATTTTCACTCACAAATTTGAATAGAACAATGCAATAATTTTTAACCAAAACATGATTTTAATATTTATTATGCAAAAAGCTAGAGCGTGTATTGATGAATATAAAACATGTGTTTATTCAATAAGAAACAATAAAAAATTGCTACATACAACCATTAAAATCACCCACCCAGTACAGTGTACAAAAAACTTAAACATATACCATTTCCAAATAAATTTTTCAACAAAACATTATCTATAATACGGTGTTCAGATATGCACACAATATTTCATATAAAGTTTCAATAAAAAGTTTCAAATAAATACGCAAATTGTTATAATATTGAGTAAAACTTAAACTGCTGTGCTGTCATAAGTATGTTCAGTGAGAACATTACAACTTATGGGAATATATTCTGTTGATATTTGTATTTTCAAATATCACCAACGTCAAATAAAAATGGCGCGTGAGGTAGAAGGTAAGTTTATTTATATTAACACTAAATCTACTGATATCTCTATTCCTATTCCATACTCTTTCTACTATATAACGGGTGATTTTTTAGCTATATATTTTTGGCAACACTGGTTTAAACAGCTCACGCACGTTTGTTTCACTGTCAAACATCTTCAGTTTGGTCTATAATTTAAACATGAATTGTCTTACAAACGAACAACGCTTGCAAATCATTGAATTTTATTATCAAAATGCGTGCTCTGTTAAGAACGTTCATCGCGCGCTTCTTCCATTTTATGGTCAGTTTAATCGACACACCGAATCGGCTATTCGGAATACGTAAATAAGCAGAATTGTCGATTTTGGAGTGAAGATCAGCCAGAAGCATTGCAAAAGCTACCAATGCATTCAGAAAAAGTCACAGTTTGGTGCGGTTTATGGGCTGGTGGCATCATTGGGCCGTACTTCTTCTAAGATGCTGCGAATCGTAACGTAACTGCGAATGGTGAGCGCTACTGTGAGATGATACCCAACTTTTTTTGGCCCAAAATTCAAGAGTTTGACTTACATGACATGTGGTTTCAACAAGACGGTGCCACACAGCACGCGTAACAATTGAGAGCCGAGCTCGGTGAACATTTTATTTCACGTTCGGGACCGGTCAATTGGCCGCCCAGATGGTGCGATTTAATGCCTTTAGACTATTTTTTGTGGGGCTATGTTAAAGCTCATGTCTATGCAGACAAACCCGCTTCAATTGACGCATTGGAGGACAACGTTGGCTTTTGCCAAAATTGGACTAAGCGGATGGATCATTTGAGAAGCAGTCGCGGTCTACATTTGCATGAAATAATCTTCAAACGCTAAATTATATGGACCGTACTATCGACCGTACTATCTGGTCTAGTAGGTAGTGTGTTGGCTTATTAGACGAAAGGCCCGAGTTCGAATCCCAGGCCAGACATCAAAAACAAAAAGTATTTCTTCGGCGACTTCCTCCCAGCAGATTTCTGGCAAAAACTCTGAGAGTAAAAATTGCCATGAAAAGCTTCTCAAAAAATCTGTCGTTCGGAGTCGACTTTAAACTGTAGGTCCCGCCACTCATGTATAAAATTAACGCACACAACATGAGTGGTGTTGAGAAGCTAGGCCGTAATCCTGACGAAGGGTTGTAATGGCCAATTATGTATGTATGTACTATCGATTCAAATAAAGATTTCATGCATTTTTACTGAATTGAATGTGTTTTTTTTTTTAATTTTCCTATAGCTCTAAAAAAAATCACCTTTTATTATTTAAAATTTCTAATGATTTAAAATATTTTGAATGTTTCGAAATTTTGAGGATAAGGACTATAACAAAACAATGAAATAAGAATTTTTATTAACAAAATAGCACTAGAAATTTTTACTGTAATACTAGCTTGGAGTAGTCCATCTGCCAGAAAACAAACAATATACCTCAATATACCGAATACGAGGCAACGCCAAAAATGGCCAAAACAATGGTTTTATATCACAAAATATGCAAATCAAGATGCAGAATACAGGGCAAATAACTTCCCGCAGTACTTAGGGCAGATAATATATTCGATGTATTTTTTAATAGAAGTCATAAAGGCAAATAGCGGTGTTATAATATTATATTCAAAAAATTCTGATAAAAAAACTTAAATGAGTAATTTTTCACGTCACGGTAGGCTTAGTATTAAATTTATGAATTGTTATAAAAAAATAAAAAAAAATTTGTTTTCCAACAAATAATTTTGTCAATTAAGAGAATATTGACTCAATTAAAATTCATGCCTGAACATAGTATATAATGCTATGTTCGCACGGCAGCAATTTTTCGTAATTCGCTCTTTCATTCGTAATTCAACATCCAATTACGTGCTGAATTACGTAATTCGCCATACAAAATTTTGTGAGCGAATTACCCAAATTGTGTGTAATTCAGTTTATATTACTCTGTGAATTATTTAAAAACCAATGTAATCTCTAAATTTTATCATATTTTTGCCATCACCAGCTATCAAATCACAAAAAATATAAACAAAAAAATATTGTAAACAATAAACAATAATGGAATCCAAAAATAACATTTTAATACATTTAATAACATTTTTGAAAGTATTATTTAGAAGAAAGTTATTCGCGAAATTAGCGGAGGAAGCTACTATGTGTGTAGAAAACCTGTTGAATCTACAGGAAAAGTATTTGCAGCTTTTGAAGAAGCTGTATGAACTTTATAATTTAAAAATATTAATAATAATTTAGTAATAAAAAGAAGAAAAGAAGAACTGTCAAAAAGAATTACAAAACTGCCGTGTGAACATGATAATTCAAATAAGTAATTCAAAACAGAGAGAGAAGTAATTCGAAGGCTTGTGCGAACACAGTATTAGTTTATTTTCATTAGTATCAAATTAAAGTTTGAAATCTTAATTTTTATTCTAAATTAAAATATTTTCCTTTAGGGCTTAAAGGGCGTAAAGAAAAAAATCGCGAAAACTAAGGAATACCAAAATTCCAAGGCAATAAATTTTGTACAGAGGAGAAGAGAAATGTTCAGTTAACTACAAAATAACTAGGAAATGTATTATGTAAAAGTATTTTGTATGATAATATTTAACTTTTCTTATAGGTATCCATATACCCACCAGAGCGAAATTATTTGCCTTTCGAGTTGATAATGTTTTATGTATTCTGTTCTATTGTTGTTCTATTGGATTTAATTATTGAATTTTTTGTATTAAAAATTACTATTTTTGAGTACATCGGCCGAGTGCTTTAGAACGATGTCGCAAACAATCACAAATACATCTTCCAAACACATTATTTGGGGAATATAAATCAAATTGATTTTCAAAATATTTCAACAATTTGTATTTTTCATTCTATTTTGAACTCCATGAAGTGTTACGGGAAAAAGGGACAAAGTTTTCCTCATACCGCATGCAGGATCCTTATGAGTGTATATAAGAACGAATGAAGCCGTTCATCAAAACACAGATTGGACTTTATCGGTGTGGATTTAAGCCAGGATAATTCCATCATCGCATATTAGTACATATATTCACATTTTGCCAAATATACCACCTTTTCGCCGACTACGTGGCATTTATCAGGGACCGAAAATAACTGTTATTTTTGAATTTTTGATTAAAAAAAGCAACCGCAAGGAAATGTTGGAGAACAAAACCATTGTCTTGATTGTCTTGGATCAAATTTTTATAAAATTCGATGCCTTTTAAAAACATGATTTTTATTTTTTAGAAAAAAAATAACAGTTATTTTTTGATTTTTATTTTTTCGAGCAAAAATAACACTTATTTTTGACTTTTATTTTTTCGAGCAGAAATAAAAGTTAAAGAATAACAGAAATAAAAGTTATTTTTTGACTTTTATTTTTTCGAGCAAAAATAACAGTTATTTTTGACTTTTATTTTTTAAAGCAGAAATAAAAGTTATTTTTAACTTTTATTTTTTCGAGCAGAAATAAACGTTATTTTTGTTTCAATTCATGATGAATTCATAATATTTATTAAAACATTCTTTAAAAAAATTAAAGTAATTTATGTCAGAAAATTATTAGAATTAAGTTTTGGGTATATTAAACATTCTGCTCGAAAAAATAAAAGTCAAAAAATAACTTTTATTTTCTGAGTTTTACGATAAAAGTTATAACAGTTACGGTCCCTGGCATTTTTCAATAATATATTCCTTTAATCGAAAACAATTGTTTATGCATCTAAAATACTCATTTCAGTGCCAGAGATCGGCAATGAATCGTTTTTTCGCTGCTCATAAGTACTCATGATATTATGAGTAGGAGTGAGTCAACAGTATTGAAATTCAACTACACTGATTCCTTCATACTCAAAACAATATTCATATATAAGTACAGGTTGCAATGAGGATGAGTACAACATTGACCTCAAACTCATAACATTCGGAATATGTATGATTCATACGCCTACTCATTCAGATTTATAAATTTAGAAAAATAGTTATAATACTCATAAATGATACGAGTGATTCGAATCACTTATCAAAATTTACAGTCTTAGTTGTTGTTGCATTTACAAAAATAGAAGAAGGACAAAGAAAAAGACAGCAATCAAAGCAAACTTGCAACCTTCTAGTGAGTATTGTAGTGTAGTGTGATGACTCAACATTTACAAGAAACAAATCAACAACATCGTGCGTATTGTTAAATATGACTACTATGAGTACTTGAAATTTAGAATATGAGTTGTATGAGTATGATATTAAAATAAGCATGAAACGTATAAGATTCAGAAATTATGAGTATGATTCGAATCTACACACCTTTTTGAATACTCATTGCTGTTCTCTGTTCACTACTGCGCTTAACGTATTTCTATAAATTAAATCTTGTATGCTACTGTAATAAGCAAAGATAATGAAATCTGCTGTAAAGGAAAAGACAATCTCCACTTCAACTGTTCATCTTCAACAGTATTTATTACATACTATGACAACATTGATAGACACCAACATTTACAGCAAAATTATTAAAACCATTCAGATTAAGGCTGCTGGTTTTGTTGCTAAACCATTCAACATTCCACAGAAATTAACAAGTTGGGCGTAATTGATTCAAAAGCAAAACAAGTATGATAAATGGCAAACATAAAAAGGATTATTTACATATTACACAATGTCGTTTTCAGTTTTCTGGTGCAGAAATTTGTTGGTCGATTATCATTAAAAAAACTACAACAATTCAGATGAACAAAATACGATTAAGTGATTTTGAAGTATGTATTTATAGAAGATGTAAAAATTCTGCTATGAAAGATGATACCAAAGTGTCAGTAAATTGTTTATTTCAAAATTCGCATTTTTAGCATTAACCAACGCATAAGTGTACATAGGTATCAAAGAAGAATACAGAGTGGATTAGAACTATGGCTATCCTATATAAAGTTCCACAGGTGCTGGGACCTTTGCACAATGGTTTCCTTTATATACACAAACGTTCAAAAATCAATATCTCCAAAACCAACAAAGCTAGCTTAAATTTTAACAACTGTAGCCAAAGTAGGCATTTGTTCTCTGAAGTGTTAATTGGCTTATAGATTTGTTTTAAGAATTTTTGAAATAAAGTATGAAAATTCGTTTGTTTTAAAAAATTTTTGTAAATTTTTATTCCATTATAAAGAGTTAAAAAATTCAGTAAAAGTTATTATTAAATAATGTAAGATAATAAAGTAAAATAAGATATTAATATATATGAAATATTAAGCAAATTTAAAACTGCTTGACTTAAACTACTTGTTTTCTTTGTTGGTAAGTTTCGGGCTCCAGAAATACATGGATCTGAACTTAAAAAGAGCCTATTTAAAAGGTCTGTATTTGTAGCAGTGCGCGATATTTTTCTTGTATGTTTCAATCTAAACTGTTTCATATCCTTATTTCCACATTGTATGTCGTGGGATAATTGTGTTTTTCTTCGGTTAAAGAATTATCACGTTGCGTATTTTTAGATATTTTACGTCTCTTTGTTCTTTCTGAAGACTTGAAAAATTTGCAGAACGACCATGCTTTTGACTAGGTGCAGGTAGTTCTTTTCCAAGAGATTTTGCTTCTAGCTGAATAATTTCAAGACTGTTAAAAGTAAAACACGTGTGGAGTAATTCAATGTGTATTTGATAAAAGTATATAGAAAAGTATTAAGAATAATAACGGATAAATAAAAAAGAAAACGGATTACAGCTTGCCAATATGATTGTGACACTTCACCAACAATGTTAACATTACAGTTCACATTTGCTTCAATATAACAATTATTTAGTGATGTCAAATAAACAATGTTTTTTCTCAACAAAGACATTCAAACCATTTTTTATGCTCCTTCAGAATAATTAATTTGCTTCGATAATTTTTAGTCCACAGTTTACCAATCCGCTCCCAAAGGCTTTTTAAAACTTTTGTCAAATTGCTCAGGTCGAATTTTATTTTTTCAGCCTTCAATTTTTATTCCATAATTTTAAATATATTTCTTTCGAATGATAATTACCAGCTGTTGATCTCCAAATATCAAGCACATACATTCTAGAAAATTGGCACTGACAGAATAAACCTTCTATTTTAATTTCCATATTGACATTTTCCAAACGTATAACACTATCGCGAAATCAATTAATTAAATTGCAATATAAAGTTTAAAACAACAATTTCTTAAACAAATGTTTTGTCGTTATTCATAACTGTATCAAATGCCGCAAAATTTCAATATTTATAAAGTTCAAAATAACAACATTTAAAAAAAATTATTTCTCTTTACTCATGTTCTTAAAAAGATATAGTACAAAACAAAATGAGTGCTTTTATTATTTTTCGTAGGATGACTATGCAAATCACAATATTATTTCATTTAAAGAGGGATAAAAAATCTACAATTTGATGTATAATAAGTTGTGGGCAGATGAGGGCCAATAACTAAAAGTGTGCTTTGAAAAGGTCAAAAAAGTATTCTTCAGGGATTTTTAATGGGCTACAATTTTTACAACTTTTATCAGTTAATTTGGTAGAAAACAAGTTCTTACTCCTATCGTCCACGTTTCGACTGGTCTGGCGACCCACATGAGATGTGAAGGCATCGCAATTTATTCCTAATAAACTAAGCTTTAAGCTTATAATGAAAAGCTAGATTGCATCATTGAAAAAAGTTAGTAATTTTTTTTTTAAATAAATGAATAATACATATAAACATTTTGTACTGTATTCAACAGTCTAGCATGTTCCGAGGTGTGTTCCTTGAAGACGTAAAACGCATTTTTACAGTTGGATTATTGTTTGATGAGGTAAATTACATTTTTCTCTTAATTCAGAGTTATATGGAAAAATGGAGAGATATTACCATTTTCACACATTTAGAAATATGCCTGAATTTAGAAAGTCTTTTACCTTTAAAAAACAGCGGTAAAAGAAAAGTATGATTCGAAAATTTTCATAAACCACCCATGTACACCGTGTACAGTTTAGAATTTCAAGTCGTTGGAATATATAACTTCTTTCGCAGTTTTGTCCATTTCTGCTGTCTATAACATTTTTAAAGAGAGACAGAAATACAGTTTTAAGTGATTATTCGCCATTAGCTTTTGACATTATCAAATATTTTTACCCTGAGTATATGCTATTTAAATTTATATTGTTATGAAAATGGAAACGGTATTACATTATGAAAGAAAAGGGGATAGACAAGAAAGCAAGAAGGCAAGAACAAACAACGTGAACAAAAAACACAAACAACAATAATACAACAACAGAGATCTCTAGAAGGGGAAACCATGAACATTCGACTTCAAGAACATTCATCAGACTGTTTACGTAGTCATATAAATAGGCAAGACAAAGCAAGAATTCAGTCAGTCTTGTGTGAAGACGCGTTGCGAGTAAAGAGAACAGTCGTGGTTTCAAGATCTCCGTTGTAAAGATCTGCGTTGTAAGCACAGAAGAATAGCGAACGAGCAATTATTGTTGTATACTTCAAGTTATAAACAGTAGCACACACAAATAGTGCGAACAATACAGAATTTAATTGAAACTAAACTCAAATTAATTTTTATTTTGTTTGTAATCAACGAACTCATATTTTAAACGTTTTAAAAAGGTAAAACCGTAACAATATTTTATCCAGCATTATCGGAACCTTCATACATCTAAACTAAACAGTAGGTTTATTAACTATCACTTGGTACTAGTGTTCGAAAAAATACTGTACACTAACCATTGCATACGTAACTGATAAAAAAACTTTTAACTTTCATTTAAGTGTTTGTGAACTCGTACGCAAACACATTACGTACACAACATGTACACAACAGATGAACGCAAACTCTAACATAACGTACTGAACAGAGTTCACAAAAACTATGTGTGTATAGAAAGTACGCTAAAAAGACCAGTACACAACGCAAAAATTGCGTGTGAAGTTTTTTGAGTACACTAATATTTTTAGTGTACGCGATAGTTTATGTTCTCATTCAGTAGGAGAGAGAGAGAGAGATAGAAAAATGGCCAGTTTTAATTTGTATTCTTAAGCGAAATATGTCTATTATTCCTAAAGAATAATAAATGGCATCAAAACCACAACGCGATCTCAAAGAAAAATTAAAAAATAAATTTTTATTCCTTTTGTGAACGAATGCCAACAAATAAAATATTGTTTTCTATTGATTCTAACGGATCCTTCATTAAGCACTTCCTCTTTTTAAATTTAAATAAAATAAAGTGTGTGTGAGTGAACATTGAAATATTTTTCGCTTGAAAAAGCCTTTAACATATTTAATAGCGTTCACAAGTCCGCCACGACTTCTCTAGATGGAGCACATCCCCCATGTCCCATTTACCATGACTTCGCCTAAATCGGGTTGCTGCTGTCGTTTGTGACATATTCATATTCGCAACCCCACATGAAAAACTTTAACTCTAGCGGTATGACTGACGTTGCTCTCAAAAAAAAAATATGTTCCAAAAATAAAACAAACGGTGATTTTTGGATCTCATGTGTACTGATATTGTCTCAAATTCGAGAAATTTATTTGTTGACGTATATTGTATCCAGAATTAAGTCTCCTCACTGTAAATAATTTTTCTATGATAACTAGAGCCAGATTTCAACTGATCTATAGCCTGCTCCGCGTTGTGTCTATTTTTACAAGATTGCATTTATCAGCTGTCAATGTTCAAAAGTTCCTGTTGAATGAACCTACATAATGAAAAATTGAATAATATTATTTATTTTGAATAACTAATATAAATTAGTTTTAGAAATTTTACACAAAAAGTTTGGCTTTTATTAATAATAACCAATTTTATTTATTTGCCTGTTTTTAAAAGGACAATTATTTTCTGGCATATTAAAGCATAATTATATTTATAATTTGTATTCATTATTAATAACTCTAATTATTTATTTAAATTTAATGTAAATTGTTTTTATATAATAAAACTGTATGAAAAGTAAATTATATACATATATTGTGTATATAAATAGAAGTGCTACATAACATGCAGCAATAGATAAATCAATTTTTTTTCAATAAATTAAATCATTAATATGAATTCAATAAAAATTATTTTTATAAAAATGATACGTAAAATTATTTTCAGATATCTAAACTTTTCAAACAATTTCAATTAACAGTCTTGTTTAATTGAAAGTTTAATTTTAGCTTCACAATAACTGCTGGATCTTTAAAAATAAATTGTAAACACAAACTTCAGTCAGGATTACCAGCTAGCTTCCCATACTTTTAATTTTATACATGAGTGGGGAGACCTGCAGCGTAAAGTCGACTCCGAACGATAGGTTTTTAAGAAAGAAAAAAGTAATTAGTTATAATTTTGAAATGTTAATTGTTGACTCAAATTGCATATATAATATTTTGTATAATAATTATTGTTCTTGACTTCCTCTCAGCAGATTGCTGGCAAAAACTTTGAGAGTAAAATAAACCTGCCATGAAAAGGTTTCTCAAAAATCTGTCGTTCGGAGTAGACGTTAAACTGTAGGTCCCGCCACGCACGTATAAAATTGACGCACCCAACATGAGTGGTGTGAGAAACTAGGCCGTAATCCTGACTGAAGGGTTGTAATGGCCAATTATGCGTGTATGTATGTATGATAGCATGAAACCAATACAATACAACTTTTTGAAGACATATGAAAAAACGTGTGTATAAGTGTATCGGATTTTTATATGAAAACCATCAACAACAGGCATACACTGTTGTATATTCGTCCAACAATGCACTCAATACAACGATACAATGGCTTGTGTGAATTGACCAATAGTGTTGCTAAGCTAACTGATTTGGAAAATTTTTCATTAAAATATTATTATTAAAATATATTGCTCTGATCATGACAACTTTAACGAATGGTACGATGCAATAGAAAGTAACGCAATATTAACATGTTGAACATTATATTGGTGTATCTTCAGGATCTATACGAAGTTTCTTTAGTATGAATAAAAGTAAAAACAAATAAGTAAGTGTGCTTAAAAACAAAATTAAATTAAAATTAAAAAACCCATACATTTTCAACTTTTGTTAACCGAAATCTACGCGATAAAAAAACAAAAATTATCTGGAGCGCACGCTCAATAACACACACCTACTTCACATGGAACCCCCATGTGGAGTGGAGTGAATCCACGAACGTTCGACTTCAAGAACATTCATCAGACTGCTTACCTGGGATATAAAAAGGCAAGACAAAGCAGGCAACGACGCGTTGCGTATGAAGAGAACAGTCGTTTGGGGATCGCCATTGTAAAGACCTACCAAACAGTTGTTAGTGCTTACGCGAACAGAAGTGTAAAGAAGAATAACGAACTAAGCCAATTGTTGTTGTATCCTGTGACACATAAAAGTATTACGAACAATAAGGGATTTAATTGAAACAAAACACCAAATTTTTTTTGTTTCGTTTGCGATCAACGAACTCATATTTTAAATGTTTTTAAAAAGGTAAAAACGTAAAAATATGTATTTCTGAAACTTCGAAAAAAATTAAGAAACATTCGGCGTTGTCAAAGCATGGAAAAATTTTATGATTCTGCACGGAAAGGGAGGAAGGTAAGATAACTAAATCAGAAATTAATAAAAGTTCGTCGTTTTTATAGTTATTTTATGTTTTTTTCCTTTTTCTAATATTTGCTAGAGACAAATTTTGTGTAAATTCAATGTTTTAAATCAGAGCCCGGCAACACTTGCTATTGGTCAGTTGTTGCGAGAGCGAAAAATAAGAAAAGAGAAAAATGTATACTCTTACATTCACTACAATGCAGGCATGGAAAATTTACATTTTTAAATGGTGGTATTTTAATTAAAAATATTAGTTTATTAAATTAAAATTTGTAAAATTCGTTTAGACTTCTTTGATTATATTGATTTAAGAAAGCATTTTAGATTAAAATTTGTTTTTTTTTTTGGAAATATACATATTTAATAGAAAACTCTCTGGGATATTTTTACTGTACATCCCTGCATTAGCAGATCTTCATGTACAAAAGCAAGAAGCATGCGACAACACAACCTCTTTCAATGAATGCTCAAACGAGACTGAGTGTGTTTTTGATCGTGAGAGTACGTTGTTGTAAATTTAGTAATGGCTGACATGCACGCGTACATAGGAATTGCCGGGCTCTGTTTTAAATAAATACTGAAAATGGTTAAAGTGAAGACTTATAATTTGATTGAGATTTCGTGTCCAATTGAATTTCAATGACAATTTATACTACTTCAGTTCAACAGAAAAATAATTTTTTGGAGACAATAAAATTTTGTATGTTTTGAAGTAAAATCAAGAAGTTTTGGGTAGGAAGAATGATAGTCTAGAATTTCGAATTTCTTTTACTTTTTATAAGAAAATTCTGTTTTATTGTCTATCGGACCGATTGCTTTTTTGTGTTCCTTCATGTGATAAGCAATTTTCTTCGAAAACCTCTTAAAATTGGAAAATAATTATTTCTAATTTTCTGGCTGCATAAAAGAAACTGTCGTTAGAAACCTAAATTATGCAGGAGTGGATTCAAAGTCATATTTAATTGACCTTAAGTATTACAGTAGTTTTCGCTTATAGTCCATCGCACATATAAGAGAATTTCAGATATAGTCCAGAAAATATGCTTTTAATTTCGTCATAAAAAAATTTCATACATTTAGTTCGTTGTATAGTCCATTTCTTATATAGTCGAATTTGGCATATATTCTATTGTTTTGTTGCATTAATAAATATCAATGTATGTAAAGTATTCTTGATATAGTCCACTAAAAAATTAATCGCCAAAACCATAAAAACATTAAATAAAATGGAACGTAATAAGCGCAAAATTTTATGAACGGAAAATATTGAGTACACTTCTTGTGTAAATTTAGTTGGAAGCGTTAGTGTTAAAAACGGAAATCCTCGTGTTATTTGTAATATATACAGTGCTGTTCAAAAAATATATTCACCTGCTCTCTGAAAAGTTTACTGTATTTAAATCTCTTATACAAAGAAGTATATGTAAAAAAGTTCCTGCACTTTGTTTACTGATGTCTTATTAATAGGATCCCATTGCATTTCTAAAATTTGGAGCGCTATTCTTTTTTAATTTATCGCAAGTATAGATTTGGTTGTGAAAACGCGTGTTCAATAAAACACTTAGAAAAAATAATAGAATTTTTTAATTCACAACCCGTTGGCGGGAGTTAGTGAAAGACGCGTGGAAAAATATTCCAACGGTGCTGAGCAGTAATTAAAAATAAGGGTACTTCCACCAAGTACTGAGGTAAATAAACTGTAAATGAAAAGAGTTATTTAGTTTAAATGCTAAAAATAATTTTTTAGAGCACCAAATTTGGTGAATCTATTTTTGTGAACAGGAAAAATTGCTGATTTGAAGAATATTGATGAACATATAGTTTTTATTTACTTTCGATGTTTTGAAGTTATATCTTTTTTATGTTATTTATGTTATAAGTTATCAAAATAAAAAAATAAAAATTATATACGTACGTATTTGTAAGAACAAGTTATTGTGTTATGAGGACCATATTTTGAAAAATTTTCTTAAAAAGAAAGCAGTCAGAAATTACGGAATTTTTTAAGTAGTTATGTCTATAATATTAAAATGAACTTACTTTTTATTGTATCTCATTACATAGTCAATAAACTAGAAGACTTGTTCAAGTCTATAATTAAAGCAAATAGTCCTATTTTTAAATAAAAACGTTTTTAATTATATACTTTTTTCAATTTATAATCATATTACTGAAAATAATTGAAAACAGATATATGCCATAAAGTGGCATATACACAAATTCGTTTAAATGTCGAATTTGGCTTATTGTCCACAAATGTTTTCCAACTATGGGTGTGGACTATAAGCGAAAACTACTGTATTATTTTTGCCTGTTTTTCTTTTGCAGAATTCACTTTCACGAAAAATTAAAGAGAATGGTCAAAACATTAGATAATAAACTGACAAACTCAAAATCTATTGGTAATGAAATTACCTATTTAAATGCCAACAAAAGCATTTTATGTGAAATGTTTCCATGTATGAAATAAGTTTGCAATAGGAATTCTCAAGAAATGGATGTGCATTTTAAACTACATCGTGATATAAAACTTTTTATTAGGGGTTGATGTATTAAAAGAAATGGGACAAAATGTTAAAATGGTACTAAGCACCATAAATAATAATATGGAAAGAATTTAAAAAAAATTTATATTTATTTAAAATCGTATGTGTGACAAAAACTTATGAAGACAAAAAAAAAACAATTCATTAATAAAAGGTTAACAACCCAACCTAAATTACGGCGTAAAGCGCAACGTAATTTAGCGCCCAGCTTTTACGCTGTAATGAGCAACCTAAATAAAAGCGTCAACTTTGTCCCAAGAACAGTAATGTTAACTTACCATGTTAATAAAAATCGCCAAATGAAAATAAAAAATAGAGATAAAATCGCAAAATTGGACTGAAAGCAGCTAACATGTCATTACTTAACAATGACAAATGAAACCATTTAAACAAAAGAAACCACAAAGTAAAATATAAAAAAGTGCAACAGTTTAAAGATAAAAAACAGTTAAAAGTGCAAATTATTAAAATAATATAAATAAAAATAAAAGAAATGGAAATAATAAATGATTTGGAAGATTTGATTTTCCTTAAAATGATGAATGCGAAACGTCGGGAAGGTAATAAGGAGTTATTTAAAACTCGGTCCTCCTTCGGATTTTACTCCACAGGAGTAAATATCATAATAGAGAACAACCCGGAATTGTTTGTGAAGTCCACCAGACTAACCCACGAACAATTCAACGCCTTATTAAATTTTATAAAACCGTGGTTGACAAAGAATTCCCGCAGAAAACCCATTGAACCTGAACAGAGACTCTATATTACCTTAAAGTGAGTACATACATAAGTTTTTCAGATAAATAATTTCTTCTCAATTTCTTTAGTATATCTAGTTTCTTAGCACATGGATCTTCTCTTCATGTTATTTCCATGAAGTTTAGAATAGGTTTGGAAACGGCCCGGTGTATAGTTTTCGAAACTTGTGAGGTGTTATGGCGAACTCTTAAAACCATATATGTAAGCACTACTAATATGGCAGAGTGGAAGAAAATTTCTGAAGCGTTTCTAAGTTTCTGGATTCTAAGTTCCACTGGATTGCCAAATTGCTTAGGGGCTGTAGACGGCAAGCATATACGGATAGCTTGTCCATAGAAATCTGGCTCTCAATATTTCAATTATAAAAAATTTCATAGTATCGTAAGTTTATTAGCATTTGACTACTGTATTTTAGAATTTAGTTTTTAATATTAACTAATATTCAATACATACATATGTATATACATTACTAGGTATTACTTGCAGTATGCGATAGCAACTACACATTCACATTAGTGGATGTTGGTGCTTATGGAAGTCAAAGTGACGGAGGAGTTTTTAAAAATTCGGAATTTGGGAAAAAAATTTTAACAAACACTTTTAACACACCGCCGCCAAAGAAACTACCCGGTTCAGACACATTCTTTCCATATTTTTTCGTTGCAGATGCTGCATTTCCTTTAAAAGAAAATATAATGAAGCCGTATTCCAAAGTATCTGACTGCTAAAGAGAAATTTAATCAAAAATTAAGCGGCACTAGAATTCGCATTGAAATAGCCTTTGGTAAGAAATACTTTCTATATAATAATGCTTTTCATATTTTTGCATATGCACATTATTTTTGTTATTAATTATTAAAGGTATTCTTACTATCCAATGGAGAATTTTAAGAACATGCATGCCGTTTGAGCCGGAAAATGTCAAAAAGGTTTGTTTTTGTAAAAATTTTATTTACACACTTTTCACTGATTTTTTTTTATTTATTTATTTAGATAGTCTTAGCTACAGTAGTGCTGCATAATTACCTAGTGTAAGCAGACAAGATTTGCATACAGCAAATACATCTTCTTAGACAGCTCTGAATTTAAGAAACGAATTATGTAGCTATCTGAATTCAATTTAGTTAGTAAGAAATAACTTATTTAAAAATTTATTATTAAAATTTATTAAAATTTATTTAATCAATCAAAAAAGTATTTATATAAATGAATTATTAAATAAAACATGAATTATGTATATAAATCGTTAAGTCGGTTTTAATTAAATTTTTTGGTTAACCAGCTGTAGAATTTCCAGCTGGACATCATCAACTTCGTGTTCCGACAAGCGGTCAAGTTTTTCCCGCAACATACCAAAAAAGTTTTCATATTTTATTGTGCTTGATGTCTCTTTCGTCTCATATTGTTTTTTTCATAGCCATTAAAACATCAACAAAAAGATCATCGTTTTTTCGTTTTTTGTTGATGCTTTTACGGCAGTCGAATGGCCTTGGTTGTCATCAGTGAGCCATTCTACAGTACTTTCATCCATATCCTCATAGAAATTGCTTGATGTGCTATAAATGAAAATACATACAAATATTAACACATAACAAAGGTAAACCGAAATTTAATCTTACTTGGCGCACTCCATGGAGTCTGCTAAAAAGTCCAGGCTACTTAAATATTTCCACTGAGCGCCAATCTTCTTTGAAGAGCCTGAGGGAAGGTCATCGGCATTTTTTTCCCTCCTGTATCGATCTCTCAAACTCTTCCACTTTATTTTGCATTCTTTAGCTGAAACAAAAGTTATACATAAGATTATATGTCTATCTCTATGTACATATATAAAAATAATGTGTGCGTATGTAATCGCTGATCTCTTCAAGTCTAATGAAAATTGTAAAAGTGATTGTTGTTTATAATTTGAGTAGTGAAGAACGAATGAATTTCCTCAAATGTGCGTTCTGTTTTCTACTTTCAGGAACTATTTAAACACTCTAATTGATCTTCAAAAGATAAAATCTGCATGTTTACGTAAATGTGTTTCAATCAGGTAGTAACACAGTATGTTATTTTGTTTTGAAAAAGCTGCTCTTACCTGTATAATCTGCTGGTTCACTCGTTTCAGATTAACTCATTGGTTTTTGGTATTTTGTTTACCAAACCAAGGGATGTTGTAAGTAGTTTTTGAGTATTTTGTTTTGAAAAAGCTGCTACTACCTGATGGAAACACATGTACGTAAACATGCAGATTTCATCTTTTGAAGATCAATTAGAGTGTTTGCTGGCGCCGGGAGTCCACCGTTGTTCAACAAATATTATAAATATTGTTTAATAAATATACAAGTATATACTTACAAGTCAGATTTAAGTCCATCCCTATGCTCTCCCAAATTTTGTCTTTGTGATGCACATCCTTGTATTTAGCGTCCCTTTTATTATAAATGCAAGAATGTGATCACACCAGCTCAATAAGTTGTTCATTAAAGTTCTAAAAGCAAAAAAATATTAAAAAATATACAATTTTCATTTTTTTAATAATAAAAATCATTTTCTTACCTCCATTTGCAAAATATCTACCGGCATCAACTTTTGTAAGCACAAATATAAAAGTAAACAAATAAAAAAATCACTTGTTTTACAACAAACTTCACTTCTTTACGCTCTGTCAAAATTGGATTTTCCAATTGCAAAGCGTTAACGCCGCGCAATTATGGTTGGTCTCATACATTTTATATGGGCATGAGAAATTTTGACATTGAGATTATGTTTTTCTAATTCAAGTTCAAACATTCGCTTCTTTCGCTATAGCTGTTCCATCTTTCTTTTTGACTTTTCATTTCGATATTTTTTAAAAACTAAAACTTTGTCAAAAATTTCGTTTTTTTCTTTGAACCGGCCTGGCTAGGACACAGTCATCATTGACTACATCTTCAATTAACGAGTCTAACTCTATTTGAATCTTATTTTGATTTCCAGCTTTGATCACATTTAGATCAACATTTTTTGTTGGCACTGAATTGGAAATAGTGGATGGCCGTATTCCAAGCGATGGAGTTCCTGGCATACCTTTAACAGCCTCGTCAGTTGGAAGCAGATCAACCACTTTTAGTTCAAGCGCTGTAAGGGAGCAGAACTTCGATGGGTTTCCGCCTGTACCGGAAATGCTGTTTCGATTGCGGCTGCACTTTGCTTTTATATTATTTTTATAGTCGGCCCGAACCTAGGAACTGATAGTTTGAACATAATTAAGGCATTAAGAGTTTTTATAAAATAAATATGCCTTTTTCCAACCATTAGTGCGGCTGAAGATACAGCATTTATCTTCGGTAAATCTCTCCCATAACTGGATTTTGTTTTTGCATCAAGAACTTTAATGACCCCGTTTGATAAATCTGGGTGCTTTACCATGAGCTCCACCATAACTTCAAACTGTTTTTGCTGAGTAACATTTCATTTTACGGCACTCCTTTATCACATAAAGAACGTAAAATGTATTTTGTATTTGAAACCATTAAATCTTTTGTTTAAAATTAATATTGTACTTACATTAAAATTAATAAATAAACTGTTAAGTTTCTGTAGAATTTCACTGCAAAATTTCGAATAATTTACGACTATTTTCAAGCTTTTTGACATTCGTTTTCGTATTACACAGTTGCATTAACGAAAGGGAAATTTTTATTATAAAATGACTAAAGAATTTCCTAACTTTCGATAATTGCTTATCGAAAATCGTATTACATACACGGTAGAAATTCATCGAATTCGATCAGTTTTTCTTTCGAATCGAATTACACAGTAACCCCCAAGCATAATCCAGTCTACATACATACATAATTGGTCATTACAACCCTTCAGTCAGGATTACGACCTAGTTTCTCACACCACTTATTTTGTGTGTGTTAATTTTACACATGAGTGGCGGGACCTACAGTTTAAAGTCGATTCCGAACGACAGATTTTTGAGAAACTTTTCATGGCAATTTTATTTACTCTCAGAATTTTTGCCAGAAATCTGCTGAGAGGAAGTCGCCGAAGGAATACTTCTTGTATTTTGATTTGATGTCTGGCCTGGGGCTCGAACTCTGGCTTTTCGTCTAATAAGCCAACACACTACCTACTAGACTACGGCGACTTCATATAATAATCCACATTAATCGACATTAATTTCTAGCTAAATGATATATCCACTGCTAAATGACTGTTCACTGTCTTTACTTGCAGATTATCCTACATCGTACATATCCGCGCTTCACAAACTTAAATTTGACAGTGTTGCACCGTACCGTAACTACAATTTAAAATTTTTTTTCCATTATTGAGAATACACTTTCAAAACCACTATCTATGGTAAATGTACTGAAATCGAATGTGTCGTGATGGTTATTGAAATTATTCTAACAAAGTTTTAAAATTTAATATGTGAGGTGGAATAAGTATTTAAAGTTTTAAAAAGTGAAAACAAATAAGTTATTAAGAGACATATTCAAAATATAAAAAATGTATGAAAATATTTGTGTAATGCAATAGAAACACTGGAATAACAAAACTTTTTTAAGGTATAAGATATACGAAACTATTTGTATTCACTAGACTGTGAAAATTTAAAAAGTTTGTCAAGTTGCCCTTTCCTCATTTCATGTTTCTCAGTAATAGCAAAACAAAAAAAGTTACAAAAAGTTATAAAATAATCTCAAGAGAAAAGAAGCACTAAATAGAAATAACACCTCATACCTGTCTTATGTGTCTCTCTTTTTCACTCTGCTTTAACATTTAAATATACATAAATGGATGTGTTCATAGAACTGGAAGTGTAAAGTACTTTTAGTTTCATTAGTAGTTTTTATTAACATTTTATTCTTCTTTCACGTCCTTCGTATGTAAATTAATGCCAGAAAAATAAAAAGGAAAAGTAGAATATCATCAGTGAATGTACTTGTGTCTATATATGTACATTGTACATATGTGTATTAGGCTAGTTCTTATTTTCCAAATACAAAATTTTTTGATTCAGGACCGCCTAAATTATTATTTTAAGTGAAAAAGTAATCTGAAGCTGTTATTACAATAATTATGTACTTTACATAACACATGATTCCTCGATTAATCAACATTTAATCAAACATATTGTTACGAAAATGGAAACGGTGTAACATCGTTTGGCATTAACATAATAAACAAAAGCTACTGAAACAAATACAATGAACTTGTTTGCAAGGAAACCAACAACATCATTATGAAAGAAAAGGGAATAGACAAGTAAGCAAGAAGGCAACAACAAGCAACGTGAACAAAATACACAAAAAAATAAAACGACGATAGAGATCCCGAGAAGGCGAAACCACGAACTTTCGGCATATAAGAAGGCAAGACAAAGCCGGCAACGAGTAGTAAGAAATCAGTCACTCTTGTGCGTGGACTATAAGGCTACAATTTATCTAAAATTAAATGCAAAAATTATATTACCGACCGCAAATACATAACATCAGAAACAAATTGTCCAACTAGTCAAATTTATGAAGAAGGGAAGTTAGGGAACAAAATTCTGTTCATGTAATTACTACGAGGAACACGCTTCTATTCAAATAGATAACCACCTTAATACTAGAACCTAAAATGTCTTCTATACACAAGCAAAATTACCGCAAATTAAATTAAAACTTGGTTAATCCGTATTCTATTATACAATTCTTTCTTAAGACCAATATGATAAACTAAAGAAAAAAGAAGTTCCCATTCATTAATCCAACTATGTATATAGAACACACTTGTCTTTTTGATTCATTACAAGTTCGAATATAATCTAACCTTAAGCTATATAAAACACAGGTTTTAAGATAATATATTGTTACGTTTTTACCTTTTTAAAATATGATTTCGTTGATTGAAAACAAAATAAAAATAAATTTGTGTTTAGTTTCAATTAAATTCTTTATTGTCTACAACTTGATGTATACAACAATCACACGCAACGCGTTTTCACACAAGATTTACTGAGTTTTTACTAAGAGTTGCCTACTTTGTCTTATCTTTTTATATGCTCACATAAACAGTCTGATGAAGGTTCTTGAATACGAGTGTTCGTGGCTTCGCCTTCTCGAGAACTCCATCCTGGTTTCATTGTTTGTGTATTTTGTTTTCAGTGTTTGTTGTTGCCTTATTTTTTTAGTTCTACATCTCCTTTTCTTTCTTACTGAACAAGTTAATTGTTTATGTTTTTGTAGCTTTTGTTTATCATTTTAATGTTAAAAGAAGTTACACCATTTCCATTTCTGTAACAATATGATAATATTTTTCAATATTAGTACCCTGGTAGTCCAGCGGGAAGTTTGCTAGACTATTAGCATGATAATGATGGGTTCGATTCCCAACAGAGACTCTGTTCGGTTTCAATATACCGAGCATAATTTGTATGTTTCTCAGCTCGTAATAATTATTTTATAATTTGTAATCGAATTTTAGGCCGACGAAAATCCTCTACCAAACCCGATAGGGTGTCCATCAGCTAAGGGGGGAGTCCACACTCACTTGATCGCAGGATCGGATGAACTGTGGCTCTCACCATAGGATAGAGGTATGGGCTGGACTAAAGTGTTACACGACCGTGCCGATAGTCAGCCTGGCTGGGGGCCCATCAAAAATATCCCAGTCTCTAACGGAGTATCCTGGATACCGGGCGACCTCCAGGATTAACCAGCCTTACCTGGGCACAGCGGGTCCCTGCTCAGGCGGACCTTCCCCTTATCCGCAAGTCGTGGGACCAAAAATATGAATGAAAATATAAATAAAAAGGAAAATCTGAAAAACGAGAATGGAACTCGTAAAAATCCGCGTACGGGTGTTAAGCCGACGCCCGTCTCTACAAAAGAGGTAAAAGGCTTGGTTGATGCTAAGGCAGACCAAGAACCCAGTACCTCAAAAGACAGCAAACAAGAACAAGGTTGCTCCAAAAGCCGGACCTTCGTCCAGCAAGAGTGGCCTTGGCAATGCAAAGGTTGACACGGCTCCAAGACTAAAAGAATTCAAGCAGCGGTACAGGGAGCGATTGAGCGCAAAGCGGGTTCTGGACAGGATCTCCAAGATCCCAATAGATAACCGCACGCAGCGCGAAGTACAATCACTAGCCTGGGCCAAAGAAAAGCTCGATGAACTTGAAAAAACGTCGGACAAGGAGACGGCTGTCAAAAGACAGCGATCTTCTGAAGTCGACGTACCAGGAGCTAAAAAACCACGCAGCTCGCAACGCACGAACATCTTATACAGTGAGGTGCTAAAAGACAGCATAGAGATGGCGGTTGTAGATCGCTCAGATCCAGACGGCAGTATTACACCGTCGAACTGGAGACTTGTAGCAGACGCCCTTGCGGACGTCTTTCTTGAAGTAATGGAGGAGAATCCGGGACCAGTTCCAGTTTACCAAATGTGTGGCTGGTACCAAGGACACGTGAAACTAGTAACATGCGCCGATAAGAGAGCCCTAGATCTCTTCTCCATCGCCATAAAGAGGGTAGGTGAAATCTGGAAGGGCGCTAAACTAGAAATAGTACCCAAGGATGACATCCCTAATAGACCCACAACACGCTCTTGGATACCCTTAACTCCAAAGGAGCCAGAAAAAGTACTTAGGATGATAAAAATGTGCAATCCGAAGTTACCAACACACAATTGGAAGATTGCAAAACTAGAGGAGCGCCATGGATCTCGCTGTGCGACATTCATAGTCAATCAGGAATCCCTGGAGCACCTAGCAAAATCCAATGGTGTGGTGGCCTTCGGATTTGAACATATTATCCTTAAAGTATATAAAAAGGATAATCGCCCCATGGAGTCGAGTGACAACGCCCCTCTGGGGGATAAGCCACAAGTCGAACACATGGGCGAATCGGATGAAGAAGTAAAGGAGGGTGACAACCTTACGGCATCCTCGACACAGATCCATAGCCGATCCAGAGTTAGCTCTTTCTCTTCCACTGAATCGGATATAGCATCTGTCTTTGATATGCTGCTGAGGGAATCTCAGCTTCTAGACGAGGCTGATCAGGAAGATGATGGCCTGGATACAACGATGGTGGAGAGGAAAGAGGATGAAACAGACCATGGTCCGAGTAATCCAAATAAATCTCCATCACTCACAGGCAGCATCGGCTGCACTGCTTCTCCGACTGGCGAACAGAGGAGAAGACATCGCCCTAATTCAAGAACCATGGTCTGTGGCCAACAAGGTTTGTGGATTAAGGCTCAAAGATTACAGGCTGGTACATGCCAAACTTATAGGTAGGCCCAGATCCTGTATACTAATTAAGAATAACTTAATAGCATATTTTCTCCCTTCTTTCAGTAATGAAGACCTAACTACGGTTGCGACGGAGATAAATGGAAGGCAGTATTGGATCTCCTCCAGTTACATGCCACATCCAGCAGAAGATCCTGCACCAGATCCAGTTAGAAGACTGGTCACCGAAGCCAAACGCGCTAAAGTTGGCCTACTCATTGGATGCGACGCCAACTCTCACCATACCATATGGGGCAGCACGGACGTCAACGAACGGAGTGAGTCACTATTTGATTTTATAATCTCAAATGATTTAATGATATGCAACGTAGGCAGCACGCCCACGTTTGTAACCAAAAGCAGAAAAGAGGTACTGGACATAACCATTGCCTCGAGAAGTAGTTTTGAAGAGGTCAAAGACTGGAGGGTCTCTGAGAAGCACTCCTTCTCTGACCACAGATACATAGAATTCTCTCTAGATAGAGAGATCAGAAGTATGAGGACGGTTAGGAATCCCAGAAACACGAATTTGGATGTCTACGATCGTCTTGTCAATCTGGGCATGGGTCCACTTACGCGCAGTAGAATTGATAGTGTTTCGGAACTGGAAGCTACTGTGGCTGTCTTTACGAAGGTCATATTAGGGGCTTTCAAGAAAGCATGTCCAAAGAGGGTCATCAGAGGGGGGCACAAACCTCCCTGGTGGAACCGAGACCTGGACAGGCTCAGGAAAGAGTCACGTAGACTTTTCAACGCAGCAAGGAAATCCGGTAATGCGGAACATTGGGAGCTTTTATAAGGTGTCCCTAGGCGACTACAAGAGAGCCTTGAGACCTGCCAAGAGAGATTCGTGGAGAAGCTTCTGTAGCAATATGGAAACTATCAACGAAACCTCCAGGCTAAGGAAGATTCTTGCGACAACGGCCTTCGTGCCGAGTGTACTGCAAAAGGCGGATGGTTCATGGACCAACTCGGAAAAGGAGACTTTGGAGCTCCTCGTGAATACGCACTTTCCAACGGGACAAAACCTGGATATGCAGGTTAGGGTCATGGAAAGCGGTTCACAGGAAGACTACTATTCAATCATGTCTGTAAGGGCAATCAAATGGGCAATAGATGGATTTAAACCGTTTAAATCTCCGGGTCCAGACGGAATATATCCGGCTCTACTACAACGTCTGAAACTGGAACACATCGCGATACTTAGAGAGATGTTTTCCGCCAGTATTCGGCTAAATCACATACCATCGGAGTGGTGCAAAGTGGGAGTTGTCTTCATACCGAAGGCGGGGAAAAACTCTCATACCTCACCTAAAGATTTCAGACCTATAAGTCTCTCTTCTTTCCTGCTGGAAACCATGGAGAGACTCATTGATGTTAAACTACGCCAGGCCTTAGACGGGAATCTGCTATCTAGGCAACAACATGCGTACAATAAGGGAAGGTCTGTTGACACTGCCCTACACAACCTGACGTTTTCAACAGAAAAATCGCTGGCACGAAAGGAGTATACCCTGGCTGTTTTTCTGGACATAGAAGGAGCCTTCAATGACGTAGACTGGATGCTATTTCCGGCGCACTAACAAGACTGAATGTACAGGACACTCTGGTGAACTGGATATCCAGACTACTATGTGGAAGAACAATCTACCCGACACTGGGGTGCTCGCTCATCACCAGAGAAGTGGGAAGGGGAACTCCACAGGGTGGAGTACTCTCCCCTCTCTTATGGAACCTTGTGATGAATGAGCTGCTAGTGTTGTTGGAAAACGTGGGATGCGGGGCGATTGCCTATGCGGTTGACGTTGTTCTCACGGTTTCGGGCAGATTTGTCGACACTATCAGAGACAGGATGCAACTTGCCCTAGGAAGGGTTAGAGAGTGGGCATCTAGTCGTGGCTTAGGTGTCAATCCCGGAAAAACGGAGGTCGTACTCTTCACGAGAAAATACAAGCCTCCATCTTTCCGTCCACTGAGGTTGTATGGGGCGGAAATTGAATTCAAGGATGAAGCAAAATTCTTGGGCCTTATCCTGGATAGAAAGCTATCGTGGAAACCAAACATCACTAACAGACTGAAAAAAGCCTCCATTGCCCTCTACGCCTGCAACAAAGTGTTGGGGAAAAAATGGGGCCTGAGACCTAGGATGACTCGCTGGATCTACACAGCGGTGGTCAGACCTATCCTGACCTACGGATGCCTGGTGTGGTGGGAATCCCTGAATAGGACAACGAATTTAAACCTGATACGCAGGTTACAACGATCTGCGTGTATGATTATAAGTGGTGCCCTGCGCACTGCTCCTACGATCGCTCTGGAGATAATCCTATACCTTCTACCGCTAGACCTATACTGCAGGGGTGTGGCGGCTAGGGTAAGTAGGCGTCTTTGGGCGATTGGACAATGGCATGCATCGAGCATTGGTCATACAAGGATACTTGAGGAAACTGATATTGCCGGGAGCATTGACTATATGACACCGCGATATGACTTCTCAATAAATTATAGGACTTCCATCCCAAAAAGGGAGGACTGGAGGAAAGGTTCGGTGCATCCCGCGGGGAATGCCGTACAAATCTACACCGATGGCTCCAAATTGGAAGGATCAGTTGGAATTGGTATCTATTCGAAATCAATTGGAATATCCAAGTCTATAAGGCTACCAGATCACTGCAGCGTATTTCAGGCGGAACTGTCGGCAATTCAGGCTGCGGTGAAAATTATTGTGGACAAAAACGTTAACAGGCGAGAAATCATATACTTCACATACATACTTTCCGATAGCCAAGCGGCCATCAAGGCACTGGATTCTAGTGTAATAAACTCAAAGACGGTGAACGACCGTCGCAGATGTCTCAATGTCTGCTTAAACTCCAAAGAAGCAGGATCAGCGCTGTAATCGGGGTTATTACGGGGCATTGTATTATAGGAACGCATGCAAGGCGTATTGGACTTGGACACCTCGCGAATGATTTCTGCAGAAGCTGTGGAGATGAGGAAGAGGAAGAAACTTTTTCATCTACTGTGCACATGCCCGGCACTTGGTCAAAGGAGAAAAAGACACCTGGGTGCCTACTACATGGAGGACCTAGCTGAACTGTCATGCACGGATATTGGCAGTCTGAATCGCTTCATCGGAAGCTCCAAGTGGTTCCTGGAATAGGGGAAATGTGGCACTGTGGTAGCACAATGGGCCCTGTTTGCGGCCTAAGTGTGTCCGCTCATGATTCCATCGAGGGGACAGCCACTTCTACCTACCTACCTACCTAATCGAATTTTAATTAATTAATAGACAGTTCCGTGTGATTCAATTCACTTTGTTTAACGATCTACTAATTTTCGTATCAATTCAAAAAGTTATATTTTGTATAGTTTTCTTTTTCGATTTCTTATTGAGTGGATTTTAACATTGAATTCAAATCAATTTCAACCGAGATGTTTGTTCAGGGTTTGAAACAATAAATAGCGGCTGGGGGTAGGTCCGAAGAATAAGTCAGTTATATTTATATATATCTAAACTGAATTAATTGTACTGTTTATAAATTTTATATTGCACTTTTTTTATTAACTAAGTCGAACCAGTTAATATTAGTCAATATTAGCTCGTAATAATTACATATAATTTGTATGTAATTGTATTCAAATTAATTAATAAATTAATAACTAAATGCATTTCAGAAGTATTTATAAACGTCAGAGCATTATAGATAACATAGTTAGTTTAATCCTATAAGTTAAAAAATATATAAATAAATAGAATTCCACTTTGTCGATTATGTGTATTTGGTGAACAGTTGTGTCTTAATTCGTATACATAGTGGTCAAGCTGACTTTTGGCTGGTTTGAGGGCTTGTTAAGACCTGTACAACTGAACACATTCGTATACCTGTAGTGTATATTATGAACGGTTAACTGGCAGAAGCGGTTGTATATTATTAGGGCATGTATGACAGGTATCGTTTCTAATCATTTATTTTACTACCTATGGCTGCTTTATTATTATACTATCCCTTATCCACTCTTTAATTTATTTTTAACGTAGTGTTACAAAATATAAAATACTTTGATTTTCAGTAGCTTACTTGAAACAGCGTTATGCCACAAACTAACTACTCTGTTATCTGCAGTCATAGGTTTGTTTCTTTTATAAATAATAAGATATTTGAGCTTTAATAGAATTTTTAACAATCAAGAGCCACTTAAGTGACTCGGTGTAAATTTCTTCACAATGTAATAACGAAAAAGATTTTCCTAAGTAGGGAAAGTCAAATAAAACCCTACTACATTTATTTTTTTATTTTAATAGGCGCAATATGTAGCGGTATAGTGTGAGTGTCAAGTAAGGCATATAATATATTTTGAATCCTTTTCAGGTAAACAATAAGAAATCAAAACACACACGCTTATAAAAACAATAGGATAATATCAGGGACCGTAACTGTTATAACTTTTATCGTAAAAGTCAGAAAATAAAAGTTATTTTTTGACTTTTATTTTTTCGAGCAGAAATAAAAGTTATGTTTTGACTTTTATTTTTTTCGAGCAGAAATTAAAGTTATTTTTGACTTTTATTTTGTCGAGCAAAAATAAAAGTTATTTTTGACTTTTATTTTTTCGAGCAGAAATAAAAGTTATTTTACAAACTTTTATTTTTAAGCGCAGAAATAAAAGTTATTTTTCAACTTTTATTTTTTCGAGCAGAAATAAATGTTATTTTGGTTTTTTCAAACCAAAGATTAGTGTTTAATATACCCAAAACTTAATTCTAATAATTTTCTGACATAAATTACTTTAATTTTTTAAAGAATTTTTTAATAAATATTATGAATTCATCATGAATTGAAACAAAAATAACTTTTATATCTGCTCGAAAAAATAAAAGTCAAAAATAACTGTTATTTTTGCTCGAAAAAATAAAAGTCAAAAAATAACTTTTATTTCTGCGCTTAAAAATAAAAGTTAAAAAATAACTTTTATTTCTGCTCGAAAAAATAAAAGTCAAAAATAAGAGTTATTTTTGCTCGAAAAAATAAAAATCAAAAAATAACTGTTATTTTTTTTCTAAAAAATAAAAATCATGTTTTTAAAAAGCATCGCATTTTATAAAAATTTGGTCCAAGACAATCAAAATGGTATACTTGGTTTTGTTCTCCGATATTTCCTTGCGGTTGCTTTTTTTAATCAAAAATTCAAAAATAACAGTTATTTTCGGTCCCTGGATAATATAAGCTTATTTCCTTAACAGGTACCTAAAAACATCCCCATCAATTCATATTTGATGTTACATGCCGCAGGCAGATGAATGCATATCTGTATAAAAGTGCCAACATATTCGCAATTAACATCAGTTGATCTACAACACTCTGTGTTAACACTTAAACTAATCGCACTTTCGAATAACAGTGAATAATCACCATGGCACCCGTAGCAGCTAGAAATAATACTAAGAAGATCAATTCAAGCATTGATGCCAAGGATAAGTTACATCAAGTGCAGCATGTAAATTCCGACATCTCTTACGTGCTTTATTTACATCGTGAAGAGCTGAGAAAGAGGAAGCCAAGCTTTATGCGCAAGGCCTACATTAAGTTGCAATTGACGCATGAACTTATCACTAAAACTGTACAAAATGCTGATAAGTGTTCTTCAGATGATTTGCTTAACATCAGTCGTGAAACCATTTTTAAGAATAAGTTGAGACGACAAATTGCCCGTGCGCAACACTACTATGCGGAAAAATATCAGACGCAGCTACGGCAACAACTCAAACAACATCTGCCACAGCAGGAGCAACAAGCTCTACAATTGCTACCGCAACAGAAACAGTCGTTACCAATACAGCCGAAACCGAATGAGGGCACTGAGTCCTCTACTAAGGTGGATAAAATAAAGAGGAGATTATTTTAATATTATGTATTTAATTATTTATGTTTGTAAAGAATTGGCATTTATTAGTTTAAGTTTTACAAATAAATATTTATTTTACAATTAAAATTATAATTTTTTAGCATTTTAATGATTATATTCTAAATATATTGCCAGGGGCTAAGCCGTGGTAAATCATTCGGGAGTTTAAATTTTTGAATTGAGACTGACATGTCCCAGTTCGAAAAGTTTTCTGTTTTTTTTACTTTTTTTTATTATCAATAGTGGTGTGTTTTTACAGTTCGGGAAGAAACACAACCCACAGGAAGTAGTACTCCCACATTATATCCTCACCGTCGAAACTGTAGCCCATCCACAGTTGATATTGTCCTAAGTAACGTTTCAGTTCCATTAAGAGTTATAACTATGGACTATGAAATACTTTCGGATCATCGGCCGATAGTCTGCTCCATTTCGGCACGCTTTCAGCAGGAAGACACACCGTCTTTTGTATACAAAAATACTAATTGGAATACCTTTCAAGAAATAATTGACCGAAGTATTTTATTGAATATTGACAGTTATAATTCCAAATTTGCTATTGACCAGGAAATTAAAAATTTTATTAAACTCATTCTGTTGGCCAGGAATTTATCAACACCGCTTAGAAGTGAATTCAACAACTGCTACTTGCCACGCGATATATCAAAAATGATCAGGCAAAGGAAATTTTATAAAAGAAAACAGATTCGAGCACATGATTGTCTAGAATATCGCTTTTACAGTCAGTGCATCAAATTTCTTACCAACCACATTGATAGAAAACTAAGCACTATAAGGAACCAAAAATGGTCTGCTCTTCTAGAGAATATGATACCAGGGGACAAGCGATTTTGGAAAATAAGTCGATCCTTAAGAGGTAAAGACAAAAGGAAAATCCCACAGTTCATAATAGATCGTACCAAAATCATCACCGACACCGATAAAGCGCAAATACTTGCTAATACATTTCTTAAAGCCCACGAACTCACTTTAACGCATTCCCACTCTATCGACCGTACAGTAAATTATGTAGCGAATAATTTAAAATCGGATAATCCTTCCTCTACTGACATTGTTTACACCACAGTCCAAGAATTGTCCTTACTGATTGCGCAATTAAAATATTCCAAATCTCCAGGCTTCGATGCTGTCCCAAACATCCTTTTAAAGAAACTTCCTGTAAAGGCATTAAAGCTTCTGGTTCTGCTTTTCAACAGCTGCATGCGACTTAATTATTTCCCTTCTGATTTCAAAAAAGCAAAAGTCATTGCAATTAAAAAACCAAACAAACCAGCCAACGATCCCTCCAGCTATAGACCAATCAGCCTCTTGAGCAATTTGGGTAAGCTTTACGAGAGATTAGTTAATAATAGAATTTTGAATTATGCTTTAGAATATAATATAATTTCTGAAAATCAATTCGGTTTTAAGAAAGAACATAGTGCTATACATCAAATTGGACGTATTAAAAATAAAATAATTTACAACAAAAATCAAAGGAAATCCACTGGCCTAATTCTTCTTGATATAGAAAAAGCATTCGATACTGTCTGGCATAACGGACTGTTATATAAAATGGTTTTAGCTAATATACCCACATATCTTTGTAGGATTGTTTCACAGTTCCTTGAAAATAGATCGTATGCTGTCTCGGTTAACAAAAGCTTGTCATCTTTTATATCCAGCCTTGCGGGTGTTCCACAAGGCTCATTACTATCTCCTACACTATACTCAATCTACACATCAGATTTCAAACCACCTAAAGAAGTCGATACAGCCTACTAAGCAGATGATCAAACAAACAACAAATCTCCAAAAAGGGTACCAACACGCCAACTGCATTTTGACGGTAATGAGGTTAGTGACGTAAACGATGTAATTTATCTAGGAGTGACATTGGACAGAAAACTAACATTTCAAAAACACATATCATCATCCTGCCAAAAAGCCTTAAAAGCTTTTAAATGTCTCTGGCCCTTCTTAAACAGAAGGTCAACTCTAAGCCGAAAAAACAAAAATCTTATTTATAAAGGTGTTATTCGGCCAATAATGTCCTTTGCATCGCCAATATGGTATTGAGCTTCGAAAACCCATCTAAAAAAGTACCAAATCATCCAGAACAAATGTCTTAAGATGATCCATAATCTTCATTGGAGATTCCCCACTTCACTACTTCATGAGGAAACAGGATATGAGCTATTCCAAGATTTTGTTAAAAGAATAAATGATAATTATTTCCAAAAAATCATAACCTCACGCTATCGTAAAATACGTGAAAGTACAGAATTAGTATAATACATACATACCTTTGTATAATAATAATAATTATCAAATAGAAAGTAATTGTATTATAATTGATTATTCTTGTATAATCAGTTTTTAAACAATTATTTTCTAATTATATTTGAAATCATCACTATTATTTCACATATAGGTTTTTATATCCTTTTTCCTATAACTAGCTTATAATGATACGCTTTTATTTATATAAAATTACATTAAATTTACTTGCTGAAGTATTATTAAGATAGATCTCAAAATTGTAAAATAGTATCTAGATATAAGATAAAAAATTGAAAGAATGGATTAATAAAACTTGAACTTGAACTTGAACCCACAGGAAGTATGAAAAATTTAAGTTTTTTCAATTATTTTTTGCACCTTTCGCACAGTAGAAGCTTTTTAATAATCTATTATACGAATAAATATCTAAGTATTGGCTGTTCACTCTTGTTATTTTCTCGTAAAACTAGTGTCAAATACATTTATCATTCTTAACAAGATAATAACTTTCAATTATTTCTAATTGACAATTTAGATAGTTTGGGAAGCAAGATAAAGTGACAGAAAAGGTGTTACGGTATGTTACGTTACGTGTGGGTAACTACAGCATAACATCAAAACGATCATACATCAAAACGAAATATGAAAAAAATATTTCTTCGACGACTTCCTCTCAGCAGATTTCTGGCAAAAACTCTGAAACTAAATAAAATTGCCATGTAAAGTTTCTCAAAAAATCCGTCGTTCGGAGTCGATTTTATACTCATGTATAAAATTAACACGCAACACAATATGAGTGGTGTTGAGAAGTTAGGCCGTAATCCTGACTGAAGGTTTGTAATGGCCAATTATGTATGTAACTATTTAAAATAAATTATTTCCTTTCTTTCAGTTGATTTTGAAAAGGCTGCAAAGGTAAAATGAGGAACATAAATGCTATCAGATGGTGATGCACCAACACTGCCAAAACGCCATGGCGATTATCACACTCTCGAGTTTATCTTACTTGTTGGCCTGATTTATCGCCCATGGCGTATGAGTGATGTATATAGTGGATGATGATGGTTTTGTATTGATTGTACGACATGTAGTATATGTACGGTGACCATATTTTTTCCAGCAAAATACAGAACAGGAGATAATAAAATACACTAACCACCATTTTCTAAATCAGGTTATTTTTAACCATCAAAATTTCAATTGTCAATAAAATTTTAAACATTATTATATTGATTGTTAGAAAAATAAAAATTTATTAATTCAATTTAATAAAGTACAAAAAGAAAGCAAATAATAAATAAAGGGTCCGCCAAATAACTTTTTTTTTGAAAATGCTTTAAAAAAAACTACTGAATATTTTCTCAAATTTCTTTTTTTATTTGAAAATACAATACTTCCGGATAAGAATGGAAAATAATTTCATTCAAATGGCTGCCTCTGCTGGCCATGCAGTAGCCTACACGATCGGTCCAATTTTTAAGCACATCGATTGTGTGCAGCTGTATTTCACCAATGGCTTCACGAATATTGTCCTTTAAAGCGTCAATTGCCTCTGGCTTGTCGGCGTAACACTTATCTTTGACGGCACCCCATAAATAGTAGTCCAACAGTGTCATATCGCAGCTCCGAGGTGGCCAAACGACACCAGCTCTGCGGCTGATAATGCGATCTTCAAAAACAGGGCGCAAAACATCGAGTGTAGCTTCGGCTGCGTGGCACGTAGCGCCGTCCTGTTGAAACCAAATGTTGCCAATATCCTCCTCTTCAATTTTTGTGAACAAAAATTTGTTCAACATGGCCCGATAACGATCGCTATTGACTGTAACGGCCACTCCTTGCTCATTTTCGAAGAAAAATTGCCCAATTATGCCTCTAGACCAAAATCCGCACCAAACAGTGACTCGTTTTGGGTGCGTCGGCTTTTCAATGTATGCGTGCGGGTTTTCCGTGCCCCAAATGCGACAATTTTGCTTGTTTACATACGGAGCTGACGCTGCTTCTCTTCTTCGAAAATCCATACGCAATTTTCGCACGCATTCTGCAACATTACCATGATTTTCAAAGTAATGTCGCAATATTTCCCAGCGTTGTTGAAGCGTATGCACAACCATATTCGTTCAGCGGAAGGATAAAACTAATTATCTGTCAAATCAGATATGAGCTAAGTGTTACCCTTCACGAAATAAGCTCTAGTTGAAGAAAAAAACGTTAGATGGCCGACCCTTTAGTATTTTTACTTGCGGACCTTTCAGTGGTATAAAAAAACGAACAAGTATTGGATATATTTTTATGTTGTTATGATTTGAACAATCAAAAATATCGACACTACTTATCATTTTGGTAAATGTTTATAGTTGAAAAAATTTATTACCTACGTTTGTGTCAGAATTTTTTAATATTTATATATTTTTCTCTGCGTTTCTTATGTAAAACTGAAAAAATAACTAAATACTGAACAAATACAGAACACTAAATAAACTACAGAACATTTTCACGTTTTTTAGCAAAGAATAATTTATACAGAACAGGGCTTTAAAATACAGTACTGTTCTGTATAATACAGAACGTCTGGTCACCGTAGTAATAATGCATTCAGTTGCTTGTCAGCTTCTAAAGGAGAATGTTCATGTCGCTTTTTTCAGACTTCAATTTTACACCCAAAGAAATATTACAGTATGATTCACTAATATCAATGAGATATGATTTCGATTTTTGGAAGAATACTTGCCAAGTTAAATACGGTGTTTTTAGGTTTTTAGCTCAGTACAATTTTTCTATATTTTTCGCTCACATATACATATTATTGGGTTAATAAGTAGACTTGAAAATATTACTAACAATTTTCCACTGGGTTAATATGCCCCTCATAATTTTTCTCATGTTCTCTTTGTGTCGACGTCTGAGAATAAGTGATTTGAGAACAGTGTTGCCTTTTTTGGTTACTTCTAACCAAAATTGGTTATTTTTTTGATCAATGTGTAGTTTTTTTTGGTTTTGGTCATTTTTTTTCTTATAAAAAAGCTATTTTTTGTTTCTTTTTTTATTAATTATAATTTAAACTTGAAAAAAAATAAAACAAAAGTCTATGAATTTAATTTTGGTTATATTTTTTCTTATTTGGTGATTTTTTTCACAAATGTTGGTTACAAAATTTTTTTTCATGGCAGCACTGTTTCAGAAGAATAAATAAAGAATTAGTCAAACAACAAAAATGCACGATGAGAACAACGCAGTGTTACGCTCTTGGTTTCTTTATCCTTCCCTTATATCTTTCCCCCCGCGTCGTGAAATATTTTTGAAAAATATTCCAAAATATCCCAAATTGCACATTCTTTATACTTTATTTTCTTTGGTTTTATACATCAAGTGTCATAGATAACATACTTGTAGGGGTAACTATGCGTATAGGGGTAACTATGCCTATGAGTAATATATTTCAAATGGAATTAAATATTAAGTATGTAGTATGTAGTATATGTGGGCATGGCACCTCGCTCATTTGGAATATCAACATAAAAAGTAGCCTATAACTCCTTCCAGACATACAGGAAGATACTGTGAAAATTTAAAGAAAATCGGTTCAGCCGTTTAATCGTCTATAAACTTCAAACATACAAACATACAAACAAACACACATTCATTTTTATATATAAGAAGATTATACAAACACTCGTAGTTTTTATGTATGAGCTTTAGAGGCTAATGTCAGCAAGATTTGCTACATTTTGATGTCAGTAAGATTGCGAATTAAATACTTCGTTTTAACCCAAAAAAAAATAAAAACACCAGTAAGAAAATATCATATGACTATTGAGTTAATACTATGACAAAACAGCTTTAATGTTGACATCACTTACCAAAGCATTCAATTTCCAATTAACATGCACTCTGCCTTTGTTCGTTCCATTTCAATATTTTGCTACTGGTAATCATACAGTTTGTGTACTCCAGTGCGTATGAATATTTTTCAAAAATTTTTAATTTATCATGTTACCGCATAATATACCAATAATATTTATACGATTTGTTATAAAATCAATATTTTCTTACTTGTGCGGATCAATAGTCAATATTTTCCTCTATCTTTATCTTATCTCTATTGTATTTAAACAAAAAATATTTGACTCATATGTTAGTAGTAGAAAAACAGACTAAGAAACGAACAACGCTTGCAAATCTATCAAATTTTTTTTCGTTCTTCCTGTGGGTTGTGTTCCTTCCCGAACTGTAAAAACACCCCACTACTGATAGTGAAAAAAGTACTGAGCTACGTTAACTCACTAGGCTATTTTTGTTTGAAAACAGAAAACTTTTCGAACTGGGACATGTCAGTCTCAATTCAAAAATTTAAACTCCCGAATGATCTACCACGGCTTAGCCTCTTGCAATATATTTAGAAAATAATCATTAAAATGCTAAAAGTTATAATTTTAATTGTAAAATTAATATTTATTTGTAAAACTTAAACTAATAAATATAAATAGTTTACAAACTTAAATAATTAAATAAATAATATTAAAATAATCTCCTCTTTATTTTATCCACCTTAGTAGAGGACTGAGTGTCCTCATTCGGTTTCGGCTGTATTGATAACTGTTTCTGTTGCGGTAACAATTGTGGTTTCTGTTGCTCCTGGTGTGACAGATGTTGTTTGAGATGTAGCCGCTTCTGATATTTATCCGCATGGTAGTGTTGTGCTCGGGCAATTTGTCTTTTCAACTTATTCTTAAAAATGGTTTCACGACTGATGTTATGCAAATCATCTGAAGAACACTTATCAGCATTTTGTACTGTTTTAGTGATAAGTTCATGCGTCAATTGTAACTTTATGTAGGGTTTGCGCATAAAGCTTGGCTTCCTCTTTCTCAGCTCTTCACGATGTAAATAAAGCATGTAAGAGATGTCGGAATTTGCATGCTGCACTTGATGTAATTTATCCTTGGCGTCAATGTTTGAATTGCTCTTCTTAGTATTGTTTCTAGCTGCTACTGGTGCCATGATGATTATTCACTGTTATTCGAAAGTGCGATTAGTTTGAGTGTTAATACAGAGTGTTGTATATGAACTGATATTGATTGCGAATATGTTGGCACTTTTATAGAGATATGCATTCATCTACCTGCGGCATGTAACATCAAATATGAATTGATGGGGATGTTTTTAGGTACCTGTTAAGGAAATAAGCGTATACTTTCCTATTGTTTATATAAGCGCAGTGTGCTTTCATTTCTAATTATTTACCTGTGAAAGCATGATCCCCCAAAAAATATATTATTTACTGATCTCTTTTGTATGCCTTACTGGACCGCTACCTGATGTACCGGGTTTTATTTGATTTTCCATACTTTGGTAAAGTCTTTTTCGTTATTAGATTGTGAAGAAGTTTAGACCGAGTCACTTAAGCCACTCTTGATTTTTAAAAATTCCATTGAAAGTTCTTCTGTACGCAACAATGTATGAAACTTTAATGCTCAAATATCTTTTTATTTATTAAAGAAACAAATCTATGACTGCTGACAACTGATTATTTAGTTTGTGGCATAGCGCTTTTATAAGTAAGCTACTGAAGATTAGAGTAGGATTATCTTGTGTGCAACTCGTTGGAGAAATATTTTGTGAAATTATGGGAAAAATAAATTAAAAAGTGGATAAGGGATAATATCGGCGCCTCCATTCTATATTTTTAATGTTTTTGCATTTTGAAATTCTACGTTCTCCAACTTAAATACTGTCAAAATTTGTGTTGCCGAAAATATATTTGGCAACAGAATTCTAATTTTTTATACATACATTTTTTTATATATATGTATATTATCAGTAAACTTAATTTTTAAGTATTACTAATTAAACAACTTCAACTGTACATATTAAAATATTTTAGTACGTTATCTAAGGAATGTAGAAAAACCAGTTTTATTTTTTGTCTATTATCTTAATTCCTTTTCGTGTATTAATTATTTATAATATCTCTCATTAGTACTAGTTTAGTGAGAGATGATCCCGTTAATTTATTTAATACAATTGCTTTAAAGTAATATTACTTAAATTTAGTAAATCACTTGTGCTCTGACTTTGTATAAGAACAGTTTACTTTTCTTAAAAATATAAATCTACTAAAATACTTTACATAAAGTTCTGTGCATAAAGTCATTTTCTCAACATACAACTTACATTACTTCAACATTTTATTGGTGCCGAAACCCGGGAATTCATAAGTATTCTAATAAAATTAATATTTCTACATAAGAATTCCTAATAAATTATATTTCAATAAAAATTATAAAAAAAACTGAACTATTTAAAATTCTATTAAAAAATTTAACATAATAATTCTATGAACAATGAGTGAATTAGACCTAATAATAAAGGAACAACGGAACCTGCTGAAATTATTAATTAAATTGGAAACTCGTTTCGAGCAAAAGGAAAAAGATGAGAGGACTAGCGGTTTCTTAAATTCTTTAGGGCAACGACTAGATAAAATATTTGGTAAGTTTGAATCTCAACATGATAAAATAGTGCGTCGAATTCATGAGGAGTCTATAGAAGATAATGATGTTCCATACATGAAAGAAGATTTTTACTTTGAATTTTCGGAGAAATATTTGTGTTTTAAAGGAAAATTATTAGATACTAAGGCAGACAACACAATGATAAACGGACCATTGTCAAGTACTTGTGTCACAACTAACGGTCGCCCTGATATTACAGTTAACTGTGACGCTAAGCTACCTAAGATTTCATTACCAAAGTTTTCTGGAGAATACATGGAGTGGATTCCTTTTCGCGACATTTATTCTTCTGTCGTTCATAACAATGACTCGCTCACGAAGGTTCAAAAATTTTATTATTTAAAGAGTACGCTCTCTGGCGAAGCATTTAATTTAATTAAGAATATTTCTGCTACTGATGCAAATTATGATTCGGCATGGAACGTTCTAGAATCCAGATATCATAACAAGCGAATGCTTGTTGGCAGTTTAATATCAAAACTTTTTCATATTTCGAAATCTGATGGTGGATTTCAATCTATTAAAACTTTATTGGATTCCACCAAGGAAATTCTGTCTTCACTTCAAAACCTCAACATAAACACCCAAAGCTGGGATCCTATTCTTACACATATGACAGTACAAAAGCTCGACTTCCAGACACGAAAGGATTGGGAACAATCTTTGAAATCCTCTATTGAACTTTCTTCTCGTGATGAACTATTTGCATTCTTGGAGAAAACTTTCCGAACATTGGAATCAATTAATGATGATGCTGCATCATCATCTAAATATAGAAACTCGAAGAGTCATAAACATTTTAATTCCGCTAAAAGGACATCGTGCAATTCTGGCAACTTTTCCGGACATTATACAAAATCTTGCCTATTTTGTGATAAGGGACATTCACTTTCGAAATGTTTTAAATTTTTATCCTTACCTTTTGATTCTAAAAATGCCTTTTTGTTAAAAAGAAAGGTTTGCCGTAATTGTCTTGCTGTTGGTCATAACCATGAAAATTGCAGCTCACCATTTCGCTGCATTATATGCAAACACCCACATCACACTGTTGTTCATTTGGACAAAAATCAGTCGGAGGCCTCTTCTATTCCTGCTATTTCACTGAATTCTAAGACTGAAAGCACACCAGATGCTACTGTCCATAGTGCAGTCGCTTACCAAGCAGTATTGTTATACACTATTCGATTACTTGTTCGAACTGAAAAAGGTTATTTTCCTTTACGAGCTCTTTTGGATCCAGGCTCACAAGGAAGTTTGATTTCTGAAGCTGCAGTTCAACTGATGGGCGTCCGAAAAGAAAGATCATATTGTAAGGTAATTGGTATTGGTAACAATGGTGAAAACGCATCGAAATACTCTGCTAATATTGATTTATATTCTCGTAAACGACAACCTGTATTTTCATGTACGGCATTAGTTTCGGCTAATCTTTCTTCGTATACACCGGATCCTTCGTCCAAACTTATTTCGTTGCCTGATATTCATCCTGAAAATATGGCTGATCCACTTTTCTTCAACTCTGATCGGATAGATCTAATTTTAGGCGCAGACGTCTGCTCCATAATAAAACTTCTCGCCGAATCCTTTGTTCACAACAATTTATTCTTTCAAAATACTCATTTTGGATGGGTGTTTTCTGGAAAAAATGGTAACATTTCTTGCAACAAGCTGCACATACTTAACGTCAAGTTAGAGACATTATTGAAGTCGTTTTTGGAGCAGGAAGAAGTTAGTACCAAAAGAAAGATAAGTAATGAAGAACTGAAATGTGAAAATTATTTTGCGAATACAGTTAATAAATCACAATCTGGTCGCTATATAGTACATTTACCGTTTAGGTCCCTAGTAGAAAATAACACTGCACCGTCTGTTCCGAATAATATCATTAGCGCCTACAGACGGTTGCGACAATTGGAAATCTCTTTTCCGAAACAACCTGCTTTTGCTGAAAGATATAGGAACTTTATGCGAGAGTACGAAATTTTGGGTCACATGACCAAATTTGGAAAATATCCTGAAGATGTCAGACCTAATTCTTATTTCTTGCCTCACCATGGTGTACTAAAGGAGAGCAGTATAACTACCAAACTAAGAGTTGTTTTTGATGGAAGTTGTCATTTGGTTAACTGCAAATCGTTAAATGAAGAACTCTGTCCTGGACCTCCGCTTCAAAACGATTTACCAGGAATTATTACAAAATGGAGGCGGCACAGGATTGCATTCAGCGCGGATATTGAAAAAATGTTCCGGCAGATAGATGTTTGTCCAGAACATAGGAAATTTCAGCAAATACTTTGGCGACATGAATTAAATGATGAAATATCTATTTATGAGCTGAATACTGTAACATACGGTACAACGTCAGCTCCTTACTTGGCCATACGTGTTTTGCAGCAATTGGCATATGATTTTAAAAACAACTTTCCACAAGCAGCAGATGTTCTTATTTCTGATTCTTACGTAGATGATGTTATTTCGGGAGCGGATAATCTTGAAAGTGCAATTAACTTACAAAAGGATTTATGCAATCTTCTGAAGAAAGGATGTTGCAATATACGCAAATGGATCTCTAATTCTTCTCAATTCTTACGAGAAATTCCCGAAGAACATAAGGAAAACTCAAAAACTTTACAATTTGATAAAGACAATGTGGTGAAAACTCTAGGCATCCAATGGGATACATGTGGCGATTTCTTTTCCTTTAAGATAAACCTTGACGATACCAGTTCATTTACTAAGCGAACCATTCTTTCAGAATCTGCTAGACTATACGATCCTTTAGGATGGCTTACACCCTCCACCATTGTATCCAAGTCTATTTTTAAAAAACTATGGGAACATAGTGTAGATTGGGATACTGCGATACCTATTGAAATAGAAAAGGAATGGTTTAAGTACAGATCGACATTGGTAGACCTTGTGAACTTGAAAATTCCCAGATGGATAAATTGGTCTCCAGGAGTGAAAACAGAACTGCACTGCTTTTGCGACGCGTCAACTTTAGCCTATGCAGCAGTAGTTTATCTTAGAGTTATTACTTCGGAAGGTATTTTCGTTAACTGTAACTATACCGAGGTTGGAACTATGTGCCGCTAAACTTTTGATTCAACTTACTGAAGATATCAAGAATTCTTTGGATATTTGTAAAATAGAAAACATTTTTTATTGGAGTGATAGTTCAACTGTTTTAAGCTGGATTCGGAAACCTTCATCAACCTGGACAGTCTATGTTGCAAATAGAGTTGCAGATATACAACGTTTAAGTAACCCTCTGCAGTGGAGATATGTACCTTCCAATTTAAACCCAGCCGATTGTGCATCAAGAGGCATTTTAGGCCAAAATTTAGTAGAAAGCGATATCTGGTGGTATGGTCCAAAGTTCTTATATGAAGCTCCTTCTTCATGGCCTAAGCAATTATTAAATTTACAAACTTCTGAAGAAAAGAGTCCGAAAGTTTCTACTAATATTAGTATTGAAGTAGCCTATCCTGAGTTATTATCCAGATTCTCGAAATTAAGGACACTGCTTCGAATTACCGCGTTATGTCTACGATTTGTAAATAATTGTAAAACCTCTCTTTTAGGAAGGAACACTGGAGCTATATCTGTCTCTGAGATTAATAATGTTTTATTGCGCTTTGTTAAAATTACTCAATTGATTGATTTTCCAATGGAATTGAAATTTCTTTCTAAAAAACAAGAAATTCGTCACAGTCCTTTATTGAAGTTAATGCCATTTTTGTGTGACAACGGCATTATTCGTGTTGGAGGTCGTTTACAAAATTCTGATTTTAACTATAGCCTTAAACACCCTATAATTTTAGCAAAATCTAATCCTCTTGCAAAACTAATCATCTTGGATGCACATGAGAATTCTCTTCATGGTGAAATTACTTTAACGATGTCCATCGTTAATCGAAAATTTTGGATCGTATCTGGGACTCAGCTAGCAAAAACTATTATACGTAAATGTTTGCAGTGTTTTAAATATGCAGCTAAAAGTTCACAACAAACAATGGGCAACTTGCCTTTGGTGAGACTGAACGTTACTAGACCTTTTAAACACAGTGGTGTTGACTATGCTGGACCATTAAATATTAAATCGTCTACTTTAAGGTCCGCTGTTATTACAAAAGGCTATATTTGCTTGTTTGTGTGTATGGTCACGAAAGCTATTCATCTAGAAGCGGTTTCAGATCTTACTACAAATTCTTTCTTGGCAGCTTTTCGGAGATTTGTTTCTCGAAGAGGCGCATGCACTGACATCTATTCAGACTGCGGTACAAACTTTGTAGGCGCATCAAAGGAACTTCAAATTCTTTTTCATAAAAACAAAAAATCATTGCCAGAGGAATTACAACATGCTTTGAGCTTAAATTATACCAATTGGCATTTCATACCTCCGGCCTCGCCAAATTTTGGTGGATTATGGGAAGCAGGCGTAAAATCCGTGAAGTATTATCTAAGACGAGTTACCAATGATCGACTACTTACATTTGAGGAGCTAAATACATTACTTTGTCAAATTGAAAGTTGCCTCAATTCACGGCCTCTAAGTCCTTTATCATCAGATCCATCGGATTGTAACGCACTAACACCAGCACATTTCCTCATTGGCGAACCACTACAGCGTGTTCAAGAAGAAAACTTATTAGCTCAAAGGGGAAACCATCTTTCACGTTGGCAAGCTATCGAGAGAATGAAACAGCATTTTTGGAAAAGATGGTACAGAGAATACCTTAATCGCTTTCAAGCTCGGCCAAAATGGTTAAGAAGCATTCCAAATCCCAATATTGGAGATTTGGTACTAGTATCAGATGACAGATGTGGACCAGGTCAATGGCTTCTTGGAAGAATTGCTGATACACATTCAGGAGGTGACGGAAAGATAAGGGTGGTATCAGTCCAAATTAAAAATAAAATATTTAAAAGACCAATTTCTAAAATTTTTCTTCTTCCAGAAAATTCCAGTGAACCTTTTAAAGAAATGTCAGAGGATAACCCTGAAGCTGCTGTTAACGTAACAGACGGAGCCTAAGGCAGCGCTGTGAGTCGGAGCATAGCGGAGTTTCATAACTCGACTAAAGTACTCCCAACGATAGGCCGTCTTCTACTTACTACATACTGTTTTGAAAACATTCGTTCTCCAGGGGGAGAATGTTGCCGAAAATATATTTGGCAACAGAATTCTAATTTTTTATACATACATTTTTTTTATATATATGTATATTATCAGTAAACTTAATTTTTAAGTATTACTAATTAGACAACTTCCACTGTACATATTAAAATATTTTAGTACGTTATCTAAGGAATGTAGAAAAACCAGTTTTATTTTTTGTCTATTATCTTAATTCCTTTTCGTGTATTAATTATTCATATCTCTCATTAGTACTAGTTTAGTGAGAGATGATCCCGTTACTTTATTTAGTACAATTGCTTTAAAGTAATATTACTTAAATTTAGTAAATCACTTGTGCTCTGACTTTGTATAAGAACAGTTTACTTTTCTTAAAAATATAAATCTACTTAAATACTTTACATGAAGTTCTGTGCATAAAGTCATTTTCTCAACATACAACTTACATTACTTCAACATTTGGTTAAGATGCGCCGATCCGTTCCGAAGTTATAGGGAAAAATCTACTTAGAATACACATAAAGTGATATGTCGCGTGAAAATTTTGAAAGCTCATAACTCAAAACACACTTTTTCGACTTAGAATGTTATAGAACGGTGGCGTCGATATGGTTTAAAAATATTAAAACGTTTTTCTTATTGAACAAGAATACTGAATATAGAATTCTTAATACTGTTTTACAATCTCTCTATTATTTGAGGGCGATGACTATGGCCTGTTACACTTCAGTAGTAAATAAAATAAAAAAATAAAAAATTTTCTATATTCTTACCAATTGCATCTGTATTTGAGGGAAATGTTGGTATCTATCTTTTACGGAGCTGCAAAACGATAATAGAATAGCCCATATTGGGATTAGAAAGCGCTCCCTAAATATACTTAAGTGATGTTAGAACTAATTTGATAGTGCAAAATTCAGTTTCATCATCAGAAAACAAATCCTTTCAATTATAATAATTCAGTAGTCTCTGAACTCTCGCCAATTAATAAATTTAATAAGTCTTGCAGCGAATAGTTCAGAATAATGTTGTATTTTTGAAATTATTAGGAAAGCATTAGATGTTTACACCTGAAAAACTTTATAGATCCTCCTAAAGTTAAAAATAATCAAAATATTCATCGAATTTCGAGTCAAATATTACAATATTTTATTACCCTAATATATGTATATAGGCGCTGCATGTAGGCTTTGACAATATTGGAAAATTTAGATACTCCAGTAATGATTTAGTCTTCTTTAATAGCACAGAAGACAGTTTCTTAATAATAATTGGTTAAAAATAATTATCTCCCTAGTTTATCCACCTTAGCCGAAAGTTCTTCAACCTCTTTTTGATTTTTCTGTGGAGCCAAAGGCTGTATTTGCTGTTGCTGCTGCTGTAGCAAATGTTGTTTAAATTGTTGTGGACAATGTTTCACGCGAGCATATTGTAAATAATGTAGATGTCAGGCTTTGCTGTAGCAAATGTTGTTTAAGTTGTTGCTTTTGATATTTTTTCACATGCTAATGTTTCACGCGTAAGTGTAAGTGATAGGAGATGTCAAAATTTGTATGTTGCACACGACGTAATTTATTTTGTCAAAGTGTTTGTTAATATTTTTATTTATTAATTCGGGTGCCATTACTATTATTCAAAGAAAATATACTTTAATTCGTTTGAATGTTAATAAAGAGTGTTTGTACTGATGAAAATGAATGATGAAAAATTGTCATTTTTTGGCGCATTGTCGCGATTATGTATTGTATATGCATGCAGTACAGTTACCAGTTAAAGAAAGAAATTTTTAAACCTTTTAATTTGTGCCGTCGTCGACTAAGGTTTAGTTTGTGGTGCACTGTTTCATGTCTGTATATGGTTTGAGGGCTTGTCAAGACCTATAAAACTGAACACATTCGTCTACTTGTAGTGTATATTATGAACGGTTAATTCGCAGAAGCGGTTGTATATTACTAGGGTGTGTATGGGAGGTATCGCTTCTAATCCTTTATTTTACTACTTAACGCTGTTTTATTATATTATCTCTTATAAACTTTTTAATTTATTTCTCCCGTAATTTCACAAAGTATTTCTCTAACGAGTGGCACACAAGATAATCCTAGCTTACTTGTAAAACCGTTATGCCACAAACTAACTACTCTGTTGTCTGCAGTCATAGATTTATTTCTTTTATAAATAATAAGATATTTGAGCATTAAAGTTTCATACTTTGTTGCGTACAGAAGAACTTCAAATATAATTTGTAAAAATGAAGAATGACTTAAGTGACTCTGTCTAAATGTAATAATGAAGAAGATTTTCCTAAGTGTGGAAAGTCAAATAAAACCCTACTTGATTTTAATTGGCGCAATAGGTAGCGGTATAGTGTGAGTGTCCAGTAAGGCAGACAAAAGAGCTCAGTAAATAGTGTATTTTTTTTTTTTTGGGAGATCATGCTTCTTCAGGTAAACAATAAGAAATCAAAACACACTGCGTTTATGTAAACAGTAGAAAAGAATACGCTTATTTCCTTAACAGGTACCTGAAAATATCCCCACCAATTCATATTTGATGTTACATACCTCAGGTAGATGAATGCATATCTCCATAAAAGTGCCAACATATTCGCAATCAATATCAGTTCATCTACAACATTCTGTGTTAACACTCAAATTAATCGCACTTTCGAATAACAGTAAATAATCACCATGGCACTCGTAGTAGCCAGAAATAACACTAAGAAAGGAAAAACACACACCAGAGCCAAGGATAAATTGCATCAAGTGCAGCATGCAAATTCCGACATATCTTACATGCTTTATTTACATCGTGAAGAGCTTAGAAAGAGCAAGCCAAGCTTTATGCGCAAAGCCTACACAAAGTTACAATTGACGCATGAACTTATTACTAAAACAATACAAAATGCCGATAAGTGTTCTTCAGATGATTTGCATAACATCAGTCGTGAAACCGTTTTTAAGAATAAGTTGAGACGACAAATTGCCCGAGCGCAACGCTACCATGCGGAAAAAAATCAGAAGCAGCTACGACAACAACTCTTGCAACATCTGCCACAGCAGAAGCAACAAACACTACAGTTGCTACCGCAACGGAAACAGTCTTTACCAATACAGCTGAAGCCAAATGAGTGCACCAAATCCTCTACTAAGATGGATAAAATAAAGAAGAGATTATTTTAATATTACTTATTTAATTATTTAAGTTTGTATACTATTTGCATTTATTAGTCTAAGTTTTACAAATAAATATTAATTTTACAATTAAAATTATAAGTTTTAGCATTTTAATGATTATTTTCTACATACATGTATGTTGCCGTAGTGGTAGATCATTTGGGAGGTTCAACTTTGGAATTGAAACTGACTTGTCTTGTGTTTTCGAACAAATAACAGTCTTGTCAGTTAACATAACTTATTACCTTTCTTTATAGTTAGCAACGGAACATTTTAAAACAAATTTGAAATTTTTGCAACCGTTGTTCGTTTCTTAGTATAATTTTACCCCTTATCCTATATATTTAGTCATAAAAAAATATGTACATATAAATCGATTATTTCGCCAAAATTTCAGAACCAACACGACATAACTTCTCACACCACTTATGTTGTGTGTGTTAATTTTATACATGAATCTAGCGACCTGCAGTTTAAAGTCGACTCCGAACAACAGATTTTTGAGAAACTTTTCATGGGAATTTTATTTACTGTCTGAGATTTTTTTGCCCGAAATCGCCGAAGAAATATTTTTTTCCCATATTTTCGTTTTGATGTGGTCTTAAGCCAACACACTACGGCGACTTATATATACAGAATTATATTAAAAAGGATTTTACCATGAGTTCTATTAACAGAAGTTCAATACACAAAATTGTATGATATATTAATGAGAAAATGTAATACTACCTCCAAGTACTATATAGAAATTTATGATACACATGTTGCTTTCTGATTTATTACAATTTGGGATTACAAATTTACTTTAAACAACATAATGTGACGTTAGCAGAACAATTAAATTATGTTTATGAAATACGTTTTGCGCCATAAAAGCTTTACATGTTGTTTTAATGTTTAAAAATTCATTAAGGAATTCAAATCCCACCTGCTGCTTATAGACAAACATATTTGTATTTATAAATACATACGTATTGTTACATTATTTCAAAACCACAAATAAAATTTATGTTCACGCGCACTCAAAAACTTGGAAACTTTGTTCAACATTCTGAATTATACCAAATTCTGCTTTTTATTTCATTACAGGTATGGAGAGAAAGTTACACTGTGGTAAAATATTTGTTTTAAACCATGACGATTAGAAATTAGCAAAAACATAAAATTTTTTTGATAGGTTCTTATATATAATTACATATAAAAATCCAGTTTAAGGAAATTTTAAGCTATCAATTCTTAAATTCCAGTACCATTTTTATATGTTTTTCAGCGTTGCAGTTCCGTATATCTAGTGGGCAGAACAAGTCTTAGTATTCCAATATATTTTAGCAATTTCATGATTTTTAAGCAATGATATGTAAAAATAATAGATGTCTATATTTATTTCATTAATAAATTTATATTTTAATATAAAACAAACATTTTTAATGTTTTCCACAACACAACTCTATATGTTTGCACCTCATAAGTGTAGGCACTCACTAGAAAAGCTAAGAGTAATTTTAAAAATCACAGGAGGATTGTAATAGAATGTATATTTAATGTCAGTAAAATGTAGCCACCACACGTTATTCATTTATCTGCTGTTATTATTTCGTAGTACACAACATGCCATAAGAATTATCCAAGTGAAAATGAATCATTGCCAAGCTTATTCAAAAGCAAATATTCTTCACGTTCCATTTTTTTCATTGTAAAATCGTAAAATCGATAACACTTCTATCTACAGTTTCCTATTTTTTTATTAAATTTTTTGTCTTCGCGTGTTCCTTTTTTTGTATGTTTTACGACATTAAGCGGTTGAAATGAAATTCAAACAAGATTGAAAAATTTACTCTTAAAAGTTCGTATTCCTTTTTGGTGTTTTCCCAATTTATTCCTCGTCTGTTTGAGTGGAAAATGAAATTTGAAAAGAAAAATTATTCTCTAAAGAAAATCGTTTTTTGCCTGATGTGTGTGTTTTTTAAAGCGAAAGTGATTTCTAATATTTAAATTACCTAAAAATAGTAATAATAAGTTATTTAAACGTATATAAGAATCAGTGGCGTATCTAGGGGCGGTGTGTGCGGTCCGCACCGGGAGACACTTACCTTGGGGCGGCATTTTTTATATTTACTTATAGTTGTAAAAAGCAACTTATTCATTTCATATTTATTTTCTTTCTTGAATAATAAATGATTATTATAAGTTTAATATTTGGTTTATTTAAATTATGATTACCAATATGATTTCGAATATTATTCCTCTGTGTATATAAATGCATTTTAGTGTAAATTTTTAATTCTAATTCAAGAACAAGACAATAATTTTATTTTAGTGTATTCATTAAAATTCGTTAAATTCGTAAAAGGATGTTTACGATTTTGTTCGGCAATTTTTCCTAACGAAAATTTTTTGATATCAGTTTCTAAATGTCATTTCTTTTGAAAAGTTTATATGATTACTTTGAAGTGATATATCAATATTTTTTTAAAGCATCGATTTTTCTTTTGAAAAGCAGGGCCGGCGGAAGGCGGTCTACTAGGTCTGTAAAGCATTAGCGCGCCGGCATAAGAACTATCTTTTTCAAACAACAAAATCTAAACGAGACAAAACAAAAATACTGACGAAATTACAATTTCAGGAATCGCAAATAGATAATTATACTCAGTCCGTTTTAAAGAATTGTATTTGGAATGATAAATTGCTTATAAACTATTTTGTTCATTCGCGATTCAATCTTTTAACAGTGAAGAGTGAAACAAATTATTAGGGTGCCAGTGCATTTGGAGAGTTTATTATAGGTAAGTATATTATATTACGTATTATAGATAATGCTATTCAGAGTACAGTAGTTTTGATTTAGCTGCCTTTTATTTACGTGCGCATTGTCTTTACCTGAACGAAAATTTTGAGAGTGAAATCTATAATTAAAGTAAAAAATTTAATTTATCTGCATTTTTGACTTATCTGCACAAAAATTCTTGCAAAAGTTAGTTGTGCAGGTAAGTCAAAACTACTGTAGTACAATTACTGTTTGAATCTTTGATTAAATTTCCTACAGGGTATGCGTTTGCAAAAAAGTTACAAAGAAAACATACAAAACCACAATAAAATTCTTTATTAAAGTACCGCTAATCAACGCACTCATTTAAAATCTATGTAAAAAAAATGTAAATTTGGTCACCGAAATCTTTATGCTGGTAAATAGCAGACAAATATTATTTTGTAAATTTAAAATAAATTCATTCTTTTTGCGACCGTCATTGGTAAAATAAGTGTTTTTCTTTAAAGTAAAAGTAAGTAAAGGTGTGTTAGAATATTTCATATTGGTTAAATATTAGAGGACAATATTTTATAAGTTTATCGCTTTGTGTCAGGAAAAAGCTCTTGGCTCATACAATGACTTTGCCGTTTTCTATACAAAATATGCTATTTATTTCGAAAAGTTATATTTTTATTATACATCTCTAAGATGAAACGAGTAAAAGAAAGTGGTGCGTCATTTAGAAAGAAAAGGAAGAGAAGGGAGGAAATACAGACTAAAAATACTAGAGCACTACTCAAATATATCTCCCATAAGTCAACTTCTAGTTCTTTTAGTATTGTTGCCTCAACTACGGGCGAAGAAGCAGCCCTCGAAGGCGAAAAAGCATTTTCCAATGTTGTTCAAGAGGAAAGACCTGCTTCACACACTGGCGAAGAAGTAGAAAGTTCATCAAGTTCTGATGAAGAATCTGCTGCACAAACTATTCCGTCTATTTCTATGAAAGATATTGGATTATGGCCTAACAAAATTGACGACAATACAAGAGTATTTCTGGTACGTCAAGGTCCCTTTGCAATTCAAAATTTGGACGCCGACTTTAGCGAAGGAGTAAAACGTCCTAATAATACAATCAAAGCCAAAGGTGAAACAAGAAAACTGAGTCAGGACTGGTTTCTTCAAATTTTGCCTAATGGCGAAAAGCTCTTAAGATCGTGGATGGTATATTCATAATCAAAGAAAAGTATTTATTGTTTCTGCTGCAAACTGTTTGATAATCTTTGTCAAGCAGGTTTTAATACGGAAAACGGTTTTAACAAATGGTGGAAACTTAATCCCAAAATTAGTCAACATGAGGTGATCATGTTCGATCATATTCCAAATGGAAGGAATTAGAAATAAGACTTGGACGTGGCGCAACTATTGACAAACTACAACAACAGAATATTGATAAAGAAATAAAAAAATGGAAGGAAATTCTAACAAGAATACTTGATATAATTAGATTCTTAGCAAAACAAAATTTGGCGTTTCGAGGACATCGTGAAAGTGTTCATCAGGAAAACATCGATTCAACTGTGTTCATCATTTATTATTCTTTGTGTATTATATTGTGAATTATTATTATTTTTTATATAATTTTTTGTTGTACGAAAATATCCCTTATATACTTAGTTTATACCCAAATATCCCTTATGTACTTATTTTTTATTTTTTGATCTGAACTTTCCTCAAACCTTTTTTTATATTTTAAAATCAGTTGATAAGTAGACAATAAACAGCCAAGAAGGCAATTAAAGTTAAAAATAATCCTTATTATTTTCTTGGCGGATATATATATTCAAGAGGAATATATATATATCTCAAGACTTGTCAGCTCAATTATTTTTGCTAGACCCTAGGAGTTTAGTTGACTCCTAGTGCCTACAAAATTGGTCCTTCGACAAGTCCTAGCGGTCTAGGATTGCGATTTGAATCAGTGGCAGGAGGTCCACTAGAGACAGCAGGCGGTTATGCATTACCAGCATCAACCCCAATAAACGCAGAGTGGCATAAGCTCCACTAATCATCACTGGCGATTGTGCATCAATCCCAGCAACCGTAAAGTGGCATAAGATCCATAGGTTACAACGAAGCTTCCCAACATCATCCCCAATAAACGTAGAGTGGCATAAGCTCCACTAACCATCACAGGCGATTGTGCGCTACCAGCATCAATCCCAACAACCGTGAAGTGGCATAAGTTCCACAGGTTAAACTAAGGCTTTCGCAGCATCAACTTCATCAAGAGAAAACTGACGAGAAGTCAAACAACAAATTCATCCCCAGGAGCAAAAAGGCAAGAGATCGATCATCAACAAATTCACCACCAGGAACAAAAAGGCAAGAGATCGATCATCAACAAGTTCATCCCCAGGAATAAAAAGGCAAGAGATCGATCACCAACAAATTCATCCACAGGAAAAAAGAGACAGGATACCGATCTTCAATATATTCATCCCCAGGAAGAACGGTTAACATCAAGGGCATTTGAAGAAGTCTACACGGAAAGATAAGTACAGCACAACAACTGCAGAAAATCAAAGGTTACAAGTGTCAATCAAGGGCATTTAAAGGGTAAGAGAACAAGAAAGGTATGTACAGTACAGTAGTTGTTGCTTTGACTTTTTTCTAAGAGAACAGTGTAGGAAGTGTAAAAAATCAAAAAATAAATCACGCAATTACATACATACATAACATTCAAAAACAGGTTTACATAACGAAAAAACAAAAAAAACACAAAATTAACTATAAACACCAATAAGATCATAGGACAAGTAAGGTCAGTATCACGCGATTGTGATATATGTACATATGAACACACCAACAAAAATAAGAAACGCATAAAGAGCAACGGTAAATAGAAAAGGAACCTGTTGCAAAATTACACACAAAATAAGCTGCTAGCAAATTCCACAAGACAACAAAAAAAAAAAAAAAAAAGAATTAGAGCAAAATTGAAACGAAACACAAAACAATACTTCAACTTTACATAGGTATACACAAAAGAACAAAACTCTACACATTACAACGGGATCAAAAAGGAACATTAAAAAAGAATAAAAAATTAACACAACAAACGTGCGTGTTTCAATTGATCTCCGTTTCGTTTCGCATTCCAAATGATCGCAAGTGAAGTAGGACTAAAGCAGCACAGCCACGATCAAACCAGATTGATCAATCTGCCATTTTTGTGATTGTATTGGTAAAACTGTACTCACACGTACAGAAAACTGTCCTCACACGTACAGGCTGAGAAGAATTTGAAGAATATCAAAATACTTTTGATTTTCGCTACCTGCTCCGCAGAAATTGGAAGCAAATTTGATGTGTGTGCGGGCAATTACTTCAAATTTCATTTTTCTGCTGATTTCGTAGGAGAAACATCACCATCTGGTTCGCGGATGTTTTGAAAATGTGTAGCAGAAAATGATAATAAAAATAATAAGAAGTGGATGTTTTGTTTTTGTATATGTATTTTTGTATTTATTTATGATTCGTTATGATCATTCCTTTATTTGTAATAACTTTGTTTTGTAAAAAAATAATAAAAATTATTTTATTTATAAAATTAAGTCCATTAATAATTTGTTTTAATTGCTTTTATATTATATTTTAAAATCTTGCTTATTTTTCCATAAGTCTCTATAACAATGCGACCAATTGCTCGTTCCGAAATAGCGCTGACAAATTTTAAATCAGAAAAGAAATTGCCTGTAGCAAGAAAACGCAATGTTATAGATAGACGTTGATTCGGAGAGATGGCGTCACACATTTGAGTATCTTCTTTTTAAATTTTGGGGCCAACCAAATTTAGAAGTTCCTCATATGTGCCTTCATCCATCTGTAAAAAGTTTTGAAAATCATTTGGAGGACTCAATTTGAGTTCATTGAGAACATTTTGGTGCGTAAATGCATCCCTTTTCTTCAACCACTCTTTCATCCAAAGACCCTTCGCAGTTTCCTTTTTTTGTTTTTTTAATTGCCTGCGCCAGGGCAATGACTATGAAACAATCATTTGTCATATTAAAAGAAAAAACTAAAAAACAAACAAAAACAAAACAATCTCCCAACCAAAAGCCCATATGTTCTTTCAGAAAACCTAAAAAAAATGTTTGCAAAAAAAAGAAAACCATAAAAGAATTTTTTCCGATGACAACCATGTGATGTTGTCTTCTCCACAACATTTTTAAAATGAAATTTGAAGGCTGAAATTTGATGTGTTGCTGTGCTGAGTCAAACAAATATTACCAACACATATGCAAAATTTGAACACCAGAATTTGAACGTGGCCGAGGCACTTAAGCAAACAATAAGAAAAATTTGGTTCGGTCATTTAAATAAAATCATTCAGCGCGGTAACTTAAAAGTGACAAAAAGACAGTGAAAAAAAAGGGACACAGTGACACACAACAAAAAAAAATATTTTTCAACAAAAAAAATTTTTTTTAAATTATCAAAAAAAAAAAAAACAAAGTGTATATCAGTTCCAAAAAAAAAGACAGTGAAAAACAAAAAAGACACAGTGACACACAAAAAATATTTTTTTAACAAAAATAAAATTTTTTTTTTTCAAAGAAAAAAAAAACCATAAAAAAGAAAACTTACAAAACAAAAATTAAAATATAAAAATTACAGTGGGCACACAGATAAAATTTCAAAAAAAAATTAGTTTCAAAACACCACAAAATCAAAAAATTTATTGTGAACAGAATACAAAAAAAAACCAGAGTTTAAAACAAACAAGAACAAAAACAATAACAGTAAATCAGACAGTAAGTACAACAAAAATACACACACAGGAAAGGAATTTACGATAACAACAGTGACATTGAAAACAAATAGATTTTTTTTCAAAAAAAGGTGAAAAGAAAATAAGAAAAGTGGGAAATAAAATAAAAGAAATTAAAAAGAATTTTTGGAAAAAAAAAATTATTTAATAAAAAAAATATATAGATTTTGGAAAAAAAAATTTTTTAAATAAGAAACAAACGAAATAAAAATAATTAAAATAAACAAAAAGACAGTGGACAAACAACATAAAAAACTTTTTTTCAAGAATAAAAACATAACAAACCATATTACAACAAAAAACAGGCAACCGCTTCTTGCGAAAAAGTAAACATTAAAGAAAGGACCACGGTGAGTTTTTGCACATAATTTTTACATACACTGAACAAAATTTACTCCCATTTTTTCCCTAAATTTATTAGCACAATAAAAAATAAGCTTCTTTTTACATTTAATAGTTTTTATAAAATTCTTTTTTGGATAAATTTCATTTCGTATTTTAAAATCGGTCAAGTCGTTAGTCACCGCGCGGGAATTTAGTACGCAATTTTTATAAATTTAAATCGTTATATCAAAAAATTTTTGAGGGTTTTATACAATGTCGGTAAAGAGGAGGTGCAAATTTGACATACACCAACTAACGGCGTTGTGTACAGAGTTCGGTAATGTTCGTGAGGAGGATCAGACCCCAGCGTTTCTCCAGGTGAAGCAGGAGAGTTGGAGCGAAGATGGAGTAGGCTTATGGAAAGCTATGATGCGTTTCTCATGGACGAGAAAAGTGAGGTTAGTGATGACTTCAAGGATGGAGTCTCACTACAGTACGAAGCAGCAGCAGATTTGTATCAGAAGGTAAAGGCAAAACTCATGGATAGGATAGCGAACAGATCGATAGTGGATCAAAACGGAACGAATACAACAGATGCAACAGTCGTTCGACAATCAAGGTCCGGCTTAAGGTTACCCCCATGTGACATGCCAATTTTCGAAGGTGGTTATACTAAATGGCCGGAATTTAGGGACATGTTTACGTCGTTAGTGTTGGGGAACAAGGACATATCTCAGGTCGAGAAACTCCAATACCTGCGAACTAAAGTAAGAGGAGAGGCCTACCAAATCGTAAAACGGTTCGATTTAGTTGGACAAAATTTTTGAGTTAGCTTGGGACGCGCTGCAGAGTCGGTTTGAGAACCCAAGAATTTTAGTCAATCAACAGATTAAACACATTCTGTCGATACAAACTGCTCAGAACGAATCCTCCAGATCCATACGATTAATTGTAGACACCATCGATGAAAAAATAGCAATTTTAAAAACCTGTGACATCAACGTTTCTTCATGGGACCCTATCTTAACGTATATTTGCTCCTCAAAGTTGCCGGAAAATACCCTACAGGCATGGGAAAACTCTCTCAAAAATCGTAAAGAAATGCCCTCTTGGAAAGACATGAGCAATTTTCTGAAAGGAAGGATCGAGATGTTGGAAACAGTGTTCGATATGAAGAAGACAAATTGGAAGGAAAGCTCAGGGGCAAGGTCAAACTCATTTCACTCACAAGCGGACGGAAATAGGACGAAATTAAAATGTAAAAAATGTAATGAAAATCACCCATTGAAACAATGTAAACAATTTTTAGAATTATCCGTAAAAGACCGAATAAAATTTGTATATGCTAACAAATATTGTACCAATTGTTTTTCTCTTAGTCATTTTAAAACTAAATGTCCCAGTAAAGTTCTTTGTTTTCGCTGCAAAAGGAACCATCACACATTACTCCATGTAGACGAGGACAACACTCGAGCTCTTAAGGAAGTTTCTCCACGGAACGAGGAAACAGTTTCATACAGTACTCATGTAATCAGCAAGGAAAAATCAAAGTTAACTCCCATTGATCTAGGTTCCCTTCCGTATGGACGAACAACAATTTTACCGACAGCTCTTATCTACATACAACAAGCAGGTGAGCTATTTACTGTTCGGGCGCTACTCGATGCGGGATCCGAAAAGAGTTTTGTATCGTCAAAAGTTCAGCAACAATTGTCAATTCCTGTGGAGGCATATCACACCAGGATTTCTGGTCTAGGAGGAACGGTAGTAGGAAGGTCAAAGGGAATATGCAATCTCACGTTACGAACAAAGAGGTCCGATTTTTCCATTACAATTAAAGCAATCATTGCTCCAAGATTAGCTCATTTTCTACCTAGCTCTCCTATACAGAAACCCAATCTTCCGGATATTAAAGCTTTAGATTTAGCAGACCCTTACTTTTACAAACCTGGTCCAATAGATCTTATTATAGGAAGCGATTATTTACCATTCATCAACCTAGGCGGTATAAAATCGAACATCGGGGACACCTTAGAGGCAAGAGAATCCCACTTCGGATGGTATCTATCAGGTCCTGAACCCAGTCACACATATAACTCATTCTCTACTTTGGTCATATCAGAAGAAGAAACTGCCCTACAGGAGCAAATTAAAAGATTTTGGGAAATAGAGGAGGTAGAAAAGGAAAAGGTCGATTCAGATCACGATGTATATTGTGAGAATTTTTATAAAAATACGGTTGAACGTCAACCAGAGGGAAGGTACTTGGTAAGACTCCCTTTTAAAGAAAATTACCCCTCAGAAATTTTTTTGGGTTCATCGAAAAGCACAGCATACGCACAATATCATCAAATGGAGAAGAAACTAGATAAAAATCCTGAGTTAAAAGCGCAGTATCAACAGGTTCTACAAGAATACATCGATTTGGGTCACATGGAAGAAGTAACACATCATGAACCTTCAACAACAAAACATTTTTCTTTTTTTCTACCACATCACGCAGTTGTTCGTCCAGCAAAGCAAATCCACAAAGGTACGTGTTGTGTTCAACGCATCGAAGAAAACGTGTAGTGGATTTTCATTGAACGATGTTTTACATCAAGGACCAGCCCTTCAAGGAGACCTCATGCAAATTATTTTTTCATGGAGATATTATAAATACGTATTTACTGGTGACATTCAGAAAATGTATTGCCAAATTTTTGTTCACGAAGAGGATAGACCATATCAGAAAATTTTATTTCGAGTTAAACCAAATGATTCAGTTAAAGTTTTTCAATTGAAAACGGTCACATTTGGAGTTAATAGTGCACCGTATTTAGCACTAAGAACACTTTTTGAATTAAGCCAAGATTGTAGGTAAACCCACCCATTAGCCTCTTCAATTCTTAAGGAAGAGATCTACGTAGATGACGTTTTATCAGGAGGACATAATTTGGAAGACGCACAAGAAAAACAAATACAACTGTCTAAAGCATTGATTTCTGCCGGTTTCCCCTTGAAGAAGATAACCAGCAACCACCGCGCTCTTTTGGAAAACTTGGCCCGGGAAGATCTTCTGGAAGAAGATTTTTTGAAATTTGAAAACTCTAGCTCATTAAAGACCTTGGGTATACGTTGGAATGCCAAGGAAGATATATTTTACTACGTAACTGAAACAATAGGAGTTTCACCGTCCACTACTAAGCGACAAATTTTGTCAACCATAGCTAAGTTATTCGACCCCCTAGGCTGGTTAGGACCCATTATTATTGTAGCTAAACTTATTATGCAGGAGCTATGGGAATGCAAATCGTATTGGGATGAAGATATACCACCAAAGATATTGGAAAAATTTAACGCGTTTTCAACTAATCTGCCACAAATTTCCACCGTTAAAATAGCTAGATGGGTAAATTTCTCACCTCAATGCCAGGCTCAAATTCATGGGTTCTGTGATGCATCGGAAAGGGCATATTGTGCAGCGGTTTATTTGAGAGTCTCTACTCCTGAGGGAGAAATTTTTTGTAATTTATTAGTTGCGAAAACTAAGGTTGCGCCTTTAAAAAAGATAACCATTCCGAAACTCGAGCTCTGTGGAGCATTACTATTATATAACCTAACGAAGAGCTTAATTAAACGATTAAAATTCCCCTTTGAACTATTTTTGTACACTGATTCTTCGATTGTCTTAGGCTGGCTGCAGAAACCTCCGCATACTCTAAAAACTTTCGTAGCCAATCGTGTCAGTCAGATCACCCAGCTTGATCATTGGAGATATGTAAAGACAAATGAGAATCCCGCCGATCTTGGAACTCGAGGATGCACTCCTCAGGAACTTTCGGAAAATAAATTATGGTGGCATGGTCCTCCATGGCTAAGTCAATCCCCTGACTGTTGGCCCGAACCTCGTATTTTTGACCCAACTGATTTAGAATCCCGAAACATATCAAATTTTCATATGCAAACCCAACAGGAAGATGTTCTGAGCGAATTTTCATCATTTCCCAGAGCCCTGAGAATTCTCAGTTATCGTTTTCGCTTCATCAATCGCCTTCTAAAACGCCCATATGAGACACAGAAACACATTACCTCCGAGGAAATCCAATTGGTGAAAAATTTTGTAATTTTAAATGCTCAACAAATTCATTTTTATTTAGAACATGATAGCCTTAAGAACAATCAAGCCATAAATCGGAAAAGTCGAATATTTTCTCTCAATCCCTTTCTTGACCAGGATGGACTACTACGCGTAGGCGGCAGACTCACTAATTCCGGATTAAGTTTCAACGAGCAGCACCCTATCATAATTCCGGAAAAATCGTCCCTAGCTAAACTTCTTATCGGATATACCCATCAAATCTTACTTCACGCGGAACATCACGTAATGTTAAGAGCAGTTCGACAGGGCTTCTACATTCCGCGGTTGAAAAACCTTATCAGGCAGTGTGTCAGAACTTGCAAAACCTGTACAGTTTACAAGCACAAAGTACAAGAACAAATAATGGGCGCGCTACCCCGTGAGAGAGTCACATTTTCATTACCATTTACTTATACCGGAGTAGATTTTGCCGGTCCGTTCACTTTAAAAGCCTCCAATTTGCGAAATGCAAAACTTTTGAAAGGATACGCAGCAGTTTCGTTTGTTTCTCTACACGAGCAGTTCACCTCGAAGTCTGCTCGGAATTATCAACAGATGCGTTTCTTGCTTGCTTCACTAGATTTACCAGTCGTAGAGGTCTACCAAAAACAATGTTTTCCGATAATGGCCGAAATTTCATAGGCGCTAAACACTCTCTTTTAAAAACTTACAACGACTTCCTGAAAAACGCAGAAAAATCCCTTATCGAGAAATATGGCGCACATAACTTCAGCTGGACATTTATCCCACCCTATGCACCCCACATGGGCGGCCTCTGGGAGGCCGCTGTCAAAAGCATGAAATCTCATTTGAAGAAGGTAACCGGTAACTTATCATTCACTTTTGAGGAATTCTATACCATACTTACACGCATCGAAGCAATATTGAACTCTCGTCCAATTTCCCCTTTATCTGAAAGCCCCAACGAACTTCTTCCTTTGACTCCAGGTCATTTCCTGAGAGGCGCTCCGCTCGTAGCTGTTCCAGAGTTATCCAAAGACCCCTCTGCGGAAAACATATCCTTCATGAAACGCTGGGATAGACTTAAAGTCATACAACAAGTATTTGCTCGTCGCTGGAAAAATGAATATATCACCGAGTTGCAACGTAGAAGCAAATGGAGAACACAAAAGGACAATCTGAAGGAAAACGACTTCGTTCTCATTAAAGAGGATCTGTTACCCGCTACTGAATGGCGACTTGGTAGAGTAAAAAATGTTATTTGCGGTAAAGATCAAAAGGTTCGTGTTGCCGAAATATTGACTAGTAATGGCTTGATTAAACGACCTATAGTAAAACTTGTTAAATTACCCATTGAATCTAATGCTCCTTGTAAACCAAATTGAACACTTAATTTACACTTCTACCTCACGATCTTAGAAATTTAAGTCAGACCATATTCTATTTGTATTGTGCACATTTTCTTTGTTCTCTCTTTACAGATCATCATGCTTAACAAGCCCCGATGCAAGTTGTGCCGACGCAATCACCCCCTCAAGTATTGCGTACAGTTTCAGGCTATGACCCCATCCCAAAGAAGAGCTCATGTAAACGGATACGGCTACTGCAAAAACTGTTTCGCACAGACCCATGATCGGTTCTGGTGCTAATCCGAAAACAGATGCAAAATATGTGGAGCACGACATCACACCATGCTTCATGAGGAAGGTAGAGAGCAAGCTGCATCGAGTTTCGAAGAAGACCCAACGCCACGTAATCAGCCAAATCTTCCCGGTGCACTAACCAAAGGAGCAATACCCGCATTGATTAAAGTCAACCTGGTCCACGATGACTTTGTCAGGCCGGCCACCTTTCTCCTGCAAGCCTCAACTCAGTGTTGCTTCCTCATGAAGTCAAAAGCCGCAGAATTTCCCGGATTGTCCACCTCAGCGTTCAAAGCAGTATTTCAAGTCACCCCAGCATTCGATACAATGAACATAGTTGCAACGTGGGAGCTTGAAATCAAAAGTAAGGCCACCTTTACGTTGCCACCACCCCTCTTGGACAAATCACTTTTGCAGCACTACGAATATTTGAAGCCTAAAGCGCACCCCAATTTTTACGATTGCCGCAAGGTCGACGGAGTCACCGGACTGCCGTTAATGCTTAAATTTCTGACCCGAAAATATGATCGCCCCGAGCCGACGCTGCCCCAAGCACAATATTCGAAATTTGGATGGGTCATTCATGACAGATGGACGGATGTAGTTGCCATTAAAAGAGCCGGGAGGATGTTGAACTGTGTTCATCATTTATTTTTCTTTGTGTATTATATTGTGAATTATTATTATTTTTTATATAATTTTTTGTTGTACGAAAATATCCCTTATATACTTAGTTTATACCCAAATATCCCTTATGTACTTATTTTTTATTTTTTGATCTGAACTTTCCTCAAACCTTTTTTATATTTTAAAATCAGTTGATAAGTAGACAATAAACAGCCAAGAAGGCAATTAAAGTTAAAAATAATCCTTATTATTTTCTTGGCGGATATATATATTCAAGAGGAATATATATATCTCAAGACTTGTCAGCTCAATTATTTTTGCTAGACCCTAGGAGTTTAGTTGACTCCTAGTGCCTACAAATGGAAAATAGAGGAAATTTTCTTGAGCTTGTTGACTTATTGGCTAAGTACGACCCAGTATTACGAGAACACGTAGTAAAAATTAAGATGGGTAATAAATATAGTATCTCTTATTTGTCGCCGAAGATTCAGAACGAATTCATAGAGCTATTGGGAGGCGCAGTCAGAAAAACAATTATGGATCAAATAAAGCAGGCTAAATACTTTTGAATGTTATTTGACAGCACTCTTGACATTTCACACAAAGATCAAACCAATCAAATTATTAGATATGTAGTTATTGATGGTAGCGAAGTTAAAGTTGCAGAATCGTTTATTGACTTTGTAGAACCTAAAGGAAAAACTGCTGGTGAAATCACAGATATGATTTTAACGAAATTAGAAAATGACGGTTTAGATATAAAAAATTGCACAGGACAGGCTTACGATAATGCTGCCGTCATGGCAGGAAAGCACAGCGGTGTTCAAACTCGTATTAAAGATATAAATCCAAATGCAGAATTTGTAGCATGTACAAATCATTCTTTAAACCTGGCAGGTTTACACGCAGCTTCTACAGCTATCAATTCCATCACATTTTTTGGAACTATCGAACAGTTGTTTTCTTCTTCCACTCATAGATGGAATGTTTTACTTTCTGTCACCGGTCAAGGTGTTAAACGCACTGTAGAAACTCGCTGGAGCGCTAGAGCTGCCGCGGTAACTATAGTAAAAAAAACATTTTTTTTACATTTTAAGCGCTTTGGAAAAATTGACATCTGAAGAAGAAAATAGTAAAACGAGATCAGATGCTGGAATATTACTCAATTCTATGCAATCTTTTTCTTTTCTATGTTACCTTCATTTATGGGAACCCGTTCTTTTGGAAATTAATGACGCTCAAAAATACCTGCAAATAAAAGGGTTAAATGTCCACCAATGCCATATAAAACTAAATTCTTTGCAAACACATTTCATGGAACAAAGAAATACGCTAGTACAAAACGCTGTTATAGCAGCCAAAATGGAGATATCGACTGAGCGTCGAGTTAGAAGGAGAAAAAATATGAGTGGGGAAAATTCGCGAGACGTGGGGCTATCCTTAGAAGAAGAAGTACGAAGAGAAATGTTTTCATCTATGGACAGAATTATAAAGGAAATAAAAGAACGCTTCGATCAGTTGCATGGCCTTGTAAGAAAATATTCGTGTATAATACAGTGTAACTTACTAAATGAAGAATTTGAATGTCAAATAAATGACTTGATTGACATTGATAAAGAACAGTTCCATATTGAAAGAAAAAGGATCCAGGTTTTTATGGCTGTACCAACACTAAAAGAAGAGGCAAAACATTGGAAAAACGGGGAGAAGGGCCCTCTTGATCTGCTAAAATTTATTCAGCAGTATAGGTTGGAAAATTCTGTTCCCAACATTGTAATTTTGTTAAGAATTTTTTTAACAATTTCAATCAGTGTCGCTAGTTGCGAAAGAAGCTTCTCAAAATTGAAGTTGATAAAAAATTATCTTCGTTCTACAATGAGTCAATTAAGACTACAAAATCTTGCAATATTGTCAATTGAACAGGAAATTACAAGTAATATAAATTTTGAGAGCATTATACACGATTTTTCTAGTATGAAAGCTAGAAGAGTAGATATTATATAAATATGTTTACGAGTACATACAAATATGTCTAAAAAAATTTACTCTGTGTATTAATTAATATTGATTAAATAACTTAATAATTTATTTATGTGTATTAATTTATAAAAACCACTATTTGATTGACTTATAATAGAAAGGGGAGCAAACTGGAGATCGTCCCGGGCGGCAAAAGTTCTAGGTACGCCACTGATAAGAATTCAATGTGTCACCTTAAAATTTCGAAGAAAGAACTTTAACATCATAATTACTGATAGCAAACTTTATAAGGGTAAAAATCGGTTTATAAATAATCTCAAATCAGTAAACCTTAATTCATTTTTGTTAGATGATGGTAATATTTTATATGTAAAAATTCTCAATTGCTTTTTCATCATCCAATCGGTTCATAATTGAATTTATCACCTTACAAAATAATGTTACGAAAATGGAAACGGTGTAACATCGTTTAACACTAATGCGAACAAAATACACTAGCGAAACCATGAATGTTCAACTTCAAGAAACTTTTTCAGACTGTTTACTGTTTGAAATATTTGTATTCGTCCAATAATGAAATATGATTGCCAGCTATGGTAGTCCATATATGCAAAAACATATGTTAAGAGCCTTAAGTCGTAAAAAGTAAAAATTTTGGGGCAAACACCAATTTCTGTTACAAAACCAGATCGATTTGGCAGAAAGAAAATACTGTGTGTCTGCTGGGGCCAGAAAGTGATGGTATACCACGAGCCCGTTAAACTGTTAACTCGGATAGCTACCGACAACAAATGATCAATTTTAACCTAGTATTGATAGACAAATGACTAGAGCGGAGTCTAGCTAAAGATATTTTGCAACATTACAATGTACTTGCAACCAAAAAATCTCAATACCACGCATCCCAATGACTCCAATTCAGTCTCGTTCGTTTGAATTCCTAAGCCACTAATCTTATTTTACATGTTTGACGCAATAATTTAGAATCTCTTGTATTTTCACAAGATTAGCTATATGCAGCATCTTAACGCTTTCGGAAGCCAACGACTTTTACCTACTTTTTCTGATATTAGGAATACTAAAAATATTATTACATACATGCATACAAGAGGTCAGCAACGAGTATTCAAAAAGATGAGTAGATTCGAATCATTATCATAATTTCTGTTACTTAAACGTATTCATACTTATTTTAATATCGTACTCATACTACTCATATTCAAAGTTTGAAGTACTTATCATACTCATACTTAACAATGCGCATGGTGTTGTTGATTTCGACTCTCCTTTACTCAATATTTTCACGATTCACAAAATTAGTATGATTCGAGTACCAACACTTAAGTACTCACTAGAAGGTTGTGTGTTTGCTGTCTTTGTCTTTTTCTTTCTTCTTTTTTTGTAAATGCACCAACTAAGGCTGTAAATTTTGTTGAATCACTCGAATCATTTATGAGTATTATAAGTATTTTTCTAAATTTATGAATTTTAATGAGTAGGCGTATGAATCAAACATATTTCGAATGTTATGAGTTTGATGTCAACGTTGAACGGTAGATTATTTAGAAAATTTTTCACGGCTATTTTATTTATTTTAAGAGTTTATGCCACAAATCTGCTCAGAGGCAGACGCCGAAGAAATATTTATTTCAATTTTACAAGAAATTGTCAATTCTTTTTAAAAACAAATACTAAATGGTAAAGAATTTGATTTATTTAATCTACACGTTATATTGTATATAAATAAAAACGATGTTAATTTATTATAACCGCATTGCTGATCACATGGGAAAAGATAAAACCGAACAGATATGTGGCAAAGGTAAGAGAAAGTAAAAAACATTATAAATAATGCTTTATGACACTTTACTTCATACCGTAGTGGAAATAATAATACCATGTAAGTTTTTTTATTATTTTTTGCACCTTTCGCACAGTAGAAGCTTTTTAATAATCTACGATACGAATAAATATCGTCTCGAAGTGTTGGCATTACTATTGTCATTTAACTATTTCCCCTCGAGTTTTCACTCTTGTTATTTTCTCGTCAAACTAGTGTCAAGTACATTTATCATTCTTAATAAAATAATAACTGTCAATTATTTGTTATTGACACTTTAGATAGTTTGGGAAACAAAATAAAGTGTCAGAAAAGGGAACGATAATACAACAATTACAAATATATGTAGTACAACAAACGATACTTTCACACTTGTTTTTATAAGCAGTCATCTGTAAAAGTAAATCTTCTACAGTAGATTAGTAGAATACGTTTTATTTGCTTTAGCAACACTTTTTAAACTCTTTAAATAATTTTTCTGTTTGCGCAAGTTGTAACTGCAAGTTGATCCAAATTGGAAGAATAGATGATCATTAATCGTAAGTTTATTATTACGTTAACTAAAGGTATGATTTTAACGGGCAGATAAATTGTCTTTCATTATTATAAGTGGACAATAAGGAAGATGTGAGCGTTAAGCTAAAGGGATAATCATCCTACCTTTAACTTTTAAAGTTAAGTTTATGTTTGAACATACCATATTACATATTATTTTCAATATGGCAGCTTCAAATATAAACAAAATGACCAAGTACAACAACAAAAAAGAGGCTATTCGTTGCCACTGCATTTAAAAACTTGTTTAATTGAGCAGTTTTATCTACATTGCTCCGGCACTGCCATATTTTTTACTTTATTTTATCTGTAAGTTGTAATAACGAAAATAAGTTAAAGGTAACTTTAAAGTTCACTTTAGCTAAATTTCACTCTTGCTCAATCCAACTTTAACGGCAAGTTGTAATAAAGAGCCTAAAATGTTTGCTTGTTTTCTATACAATCATATTTGCTGAAACATTTTTTTATTATTCTTTGCCGCATATCGAATAAGACATAAATATAAAAAACTTATAAGAACATAAATAGTGCATAAAAAAATTAAATTCTACTCAAAACAGGAAGCCTTTTTCATAATAAAAAACTATTTAACGATTCGAGAGCAGCACATTATGTACTGTTTGTAATATGTTTTATTCTGCTTAGAAATGTGTTTCCTTAAGGGTATATTCTTCAAAAGAAAATTTTTATGTAGTCATAAAAGTTTTCAATGGTTAATACCGTTTTCGAAAAGAAATTCGTTAAAATTATTTTTTCTTTTCATAAATTTGATTATTTTCACCATATGCAACATTTTAGGACATTTCCTGCTTGTTTAGCTTTACGAATGGCTCAGTTGTACTCAATTATCGTATTATCCTTTATATAAACACTAGAATTCATTTTAATGTGTTTCGTTTTATTCATTTTTCTTCTCGAATTTTCTGAGGATACCCCTACTTCTGCTGCTAGTGTACATACATATACGGTCTTTTCCCCAATGTATTGTTTGGAATACCCTTTTTTATACCCGTTGATATAAAACCAATTTTTATTTTTTGTTTTTAGAATTTTTCATGTCCTTCTTGCTTGTTCTTGAATGAGGTTTTTTAGGTTTTTTACTGTTGGCATGTAGGCAACTCGTTGAGATAATTCTGGAAAAGTCTTAATATTCTCTATAGAACGATTATGTTGCAATTGAATGGTTAGAATGGGGTTTTCATTAAGCGTTTCATATTTATAGATTTAAATGAAATAAAGTGTATGGAAGACATCATGGAAATTTGTTATTATAAAAAACCTGTTGACACAATTATGTAATAAATCAAACTGATAATGACAGATGGCGTGGGTTGACAAGCATACACTTCCCGAAATATTTATAAGACCAAACGTATTTCCCGAAAAACTTAAAATCTTTTAGAGCAATTTGTACAATTTTTGGGTTAAATATAACTAACTATAATATAAATCTTTTTATGTAAAAAAAATATTTTTTTCTTTGTTTAATAAAAGGATAGCACAAAATGAATTTCATTTTCAAACGAAAAAATTATAAGACCAAAATTAAATAATATTCACCTAAAGCTAAAATAACAATGATAAAAAACAACTACTGAGTAATTTTCGTATTTATTAGTAGTTATCCTGCTGAAATATCCAATTGTTGCCTAACGAATCATCCCCAAAATTAATTAAAACGTCATCTAATAATTCAATATACTTCTCGCTATTCATTTTAGTTGATATAAAACAAATAGGAGTCCTTCCCGCAGTCGAAATCCCAGCCCAAACCATTACGGTGCCTCCACCGAAATTTCGCGACATTCAGTATAAGGATGTAAAATGTTTAAAAAGTGGCATCATAAGAGAATGGAGTAGGATTGGTAAAAATTGCATTGAAAATTTAATAAATTCTATGCCCCGTCGACTTCAGGAAGTCATTATTAATCACGGTGGACACACTAATTACTAATAAATACGAAAATTACTCAGTAGTTGTTTTTTATCATTGTTATTTTAGCTTTAGGTGAATATTATTTAATTTTGGTCTTATAATTTTTTCGTTTGAAAATGAAATTCATTTTGTGCTATCCTTTTATTAAACAAAGAAAAAAATATTTTTTTACATAAAAAGATTTATATTATAGTTAGTTATATTTAACCCAAAAATGGTACGAATTGCTCTAAAAGATTTTAAGTTTTTCGAGAAACACGTTTGGTCTTATAAATATTTCGGGGAGTGTATCTTTTAAGACCTCTGTGATTTGTGGCTTTTTCAGCATACATCTTCATCTTATGAAAACCCCAGAAAAAAATATTAAATTGCACGATATCGGCCTTTAGCTAAAGGTACCTTTAACTATACCTAAGTTTAACGGCTAGTTGTAGTAATGAACCTTAGAGTTTTTGTCAGATATCTGCTGAGAGGCAGTCGCCGAATAAAAATTTGTTCATATTTCGTTGTTTTAAAGATGTCTGACGTGGAGCTTGAACTGTGGCCTCACGTGCAATAAGCGAACACAGTACCTACTAGACTATGGCATTATCAATTTCACGATTTGCATAGACTTACGTATTTTATTTTTCAATTTCTTTAAATTACAAAGTATTCTACTAGTCTACATTTATAGAATATAGAAATTTTAAATTTGATTATTTTAATAACAATTTATTTTATATGACAATTATTATTTTTTCCTCTGTCAATAATTTTAAATTTACTACCATATGTAAAGCCATAATCATATATTATGTTCTTTCAATTCTTTTTCTGTTTTTGACAACAGAAACGGCAATAAATTTATTATTTCCCAATTTATAACAGGTTTGGTAAGCCAAAGGCATTATTGCTCTCCATAAAATATAATTTTATGAGAAAGGTGTCAGTGTCTAATATATAGAATTATATAATATGGTATATGTATGCACATATATATTTTTGGAAAGAAAATATCGACGGGCATTTGAGTGGATATCAACGGAAAGTTGCTTGAATGCGGTCTGCTGACATTTTATTTTAATTTACAATTTAACGAAACAACGAACTTTTTATTCTTGCTCCTAAAAGCATATTAACAGCGAAGCTAAAAGAGTGAGTCCGATTTTTCACTAGTATACTCGAAGTATATATTAAATAGAAATATACTTCGGACTCAGCACAAAAGACCATGGCTGTTATTCACTCAGAAATTAGTTTCAAAAACCTCAAACTTTCGGCCGATAGTATAATTTTTCAATAGACTTCCAATATTATTAGGAAAATAGAGTTTCGGCTTTGAAGTCGCCGTGGTCTAGTACGTAGTGTGTTGGCTTATTAGACGAAAGGCCAGAGTTGGAATCCCAGGTCAGACACCAAAACGAAAATATCAAAATATTTCTTCGGCGACTTCCTCTCAGCAGATTTCTGGCAAAAACTCTGAGAGTAAAAATTGCCATCAAAAGCTTCTCAAAAATCTGTCGTTCGGAGTCGACTTTAAACTGTAGCTCCCACCACTCATATATGAAATTAACGCATACAACACGATTGGTGTGAGAAACTAGGACGTTGTACAATGGGTCAATTCGACCACCGGGTACTGTACTTGTCACAGTTGACAAGTACGCGTCCTCTAACCTAACCTAGAGTTTCGGCTTACAAAATAGAATATTGGAAATTTTTTTCCTCACAGTGACTTTTTTATTGTAAAAAACCTCATACAAAAGTATCAGAATTCAAAACGAAAATTTACGTGAGACTTAAGCTTGTTAGTCAAGAAAACATATCCAAAATTAACTCACTGAGATCTGAGGTAGTCACCATCATTTAAAAAGCTTTTGACCAAAATACATTACGAAGTTGAACAATTCAAATATTACAATTTATTAAAACTATTAAGAATAATCATTGTAAATGAAATAAAAGTAATTGAATATTCTGTTAAACAAAAGAAAACAAAAAATTTTGTGAAAAACTTTTATCGTCAAAAATCAGTGACTGATTAAATTTTTGTCCCCAGAAAAATTGTCAAACGATTAGGAAAAAATTTGTATTCCCGTATCAACAAAAGTTTTTATTCCGATTTGGGTAGAGTGGTCAGTACAGAGTAGCAATACTTCCTCTATTCGTATGCTTTATTCACTTGCTTTTTCTCTCAATGGTTTGTACAAAATTTATGGCAAGTTATTGAACAATCATTAAAAAATCAGTAACGATGAAAGAGTCATCGTTATTATCGTTATTATTATCAGTTGTGTCCAGTTATATAATTTATTTTACTAGAAGTCGCCGTAGTCTATTTATTAAAACTAGTTCTACATACATACATACATATATATCTGTGATCCACTCTTGCTTTGAATCATAATTTTATGGTCTTAAATAGGGCGTTATAGTTCCTATAAGGCAGCGGTCGGGGAACTTTTTTAGTCATTACCCCAAAATATTTTTTTGGAAGAAGCAAAAAAAAAAAACGAAATCGCCTGTTTTTAGCTTCTTTCATATTATAGCCCCCATGATAATTTTCAAAAGAAAATAATAACTAAAAATTTAACTTAAACATCGTTTATCCAATTTATCAATGTAATACCTAGTAATACATAATGGTAATAATAGTAATATAAGTAATATATATAACAAATTGAAACCTATTGGGGTACAATTGAGGATTGACAATTTGGAGTACTGTAACAAATTATAATAATAATAATAACGGTTGTACAAACAAGAATTAGAATTGAAAAAATTAGAAATTAAAAAGAATAATTGAAAACATTCTTCCTTCACGTTTTGGAGAAATGATGTTGCTTCATGTTCGATAAAATTGCTTCAAAATTGGGAAAATGGGGTAAGAGCGATTTCGGCGTTTAATCGATTTATGTTCTTCGTTTTTATGTTCATTAGAGTGGAAAAGCCTTGTTCGCATAAATATGTTGTTCCAAATGGCAGCAATTTTTTAACCGCCTCTTCATGTGCAATTTTGAAAGCCTTTGCAGCTTTTGACATCCAAAAATACGACAGATTTGGTTTACTCTCAAATTGAATACGTGCTTCAGTATTAGATCGAGTTCAAGAATTGCTTCTGCCAAACCTGAAGGTTCTTCTGGTATCATAGCAATTTCACAATTAAAAGGATCTACAATCCAACTGACAGTACGTGTATCAAGATCTGGAAAGTAATCTGAAAACCGCTTTCTGAGTTTGATAATATGTCTTACAATTGTATCCTTGATGTCAGCAAAAGTAATATTATAGCAATCTTTCAAAAACAAAGCTAACCTTGAAAAAGAAGCTATCTTGTTCTGTTCTACTTTCTGTCTCCAATATTGCAGCTTTAATCCAAATGCTGACACTATTTCCCTCGCTGAAATGATATTAATATTCTTTCTTTTCAATTGTTTGTTTAATATATTTATACTCTCAAAAATGTCCGCTAAATATGCCAGATATGCAACCCAGGAAGAGTTTTTAAACTTATCTGCGAGAATATTTTTTTGATCAACCATAAAAGTTTCGACATCAGTTTTGAGAGTCCATACTCGATTTAGTACATTTCCGCGAGAGACCCACCATACTTCTGTATAATAAAGTAGGTCCGCATATTCGGCTTCACCGTCCTGACATAATTCACGAAATAGCCGCGTGTTTAGTGCATGTCCCTACATACATTTTACAGTCTTGATGACATCATGCATGACGGCTTCCAGTGTAGGTTATAAATAATTGACCATAAGGGCCTGGCGATGGATCATACAGTGAGTAGCTTCAATAATTGGGTTATTTTTTTACGAAGGCCGAAAAACTATTAATATGACATAGCATAGCTGGAGCTCCATCCAAAGATACAGAAATACAGTATTCCCATTTTAAACTTTGCGCATTGAAGTATTAATTTACTTTATTGTAGAATCAATTCCACGAGATCTCAACTCGAGATTATTTGCACCTTTGTAGCGAACATATACCATTGGCTGTGAATTGCTATTTAAATATTTTTTAATGCGAAAATAACCTCTTCCTTCACATTTTCTACTAATATAGAAATTCGTTCTTTCACAATTCTCGCAGACCACACATAATCTCTGCTATTTTTTCAGCAGCTGGTTTAACCAAATCTTCACCAATAGTGTATGGTTTCTTATTTCGAGCAATCAACCAGGCTACGTCAAAGCTAGCCCTTGATGCTGAACGCTGATCAAATGTACCAAACAAGTTGCTATTCAATCTTTGTCTTTTAACAGATATTTCTAAATTTGCAAAGTACTCCCGCGGTTTGGAAGACAGGTGTGAATGTAAATTATCTAAATGTTTTTCCAATTGACTTTTTTTGAAAGATTCGTAACAATATTTTTTACCCACAAAAGTTTAATTTTTACCCCATTTGGGGTAATTTACCCCGGTTCCCCGACCCCTGCTATAAGGCATCTCCATAAAACTCGGTTTTTTAATTTGTACGTCAATGAATCTTTCCAGATAAGCAGGTGACTTGCCCATTGCAGCAAGCCGTAGAATGAGCTTTGTTCAAATATAATTGGTGTTTCTAAAGAAGTTGATTGTGAACATTACCATTTCTAGGTTAACAGAGGATAACGAAGGTCAATTACTTAGAAGCGGATTTAATAATCGAAACAATTTTGAAGCAATCCGTGTTTCAAATTGTTTGTATGTATACCATGCGACGGTATCACCTAACCTTAAAATAGGGTTGCTGAATCTAGACATTTTGCCATCTCTTTAATGTTTAATTAAAACTTTAACGATTAAAGTTTTGTTTTAGAGAATTTTAACCATTGTGTGAGTTTATTCAACGAGTTTCCGGTTACTTGTGTGTAAATATTTACATGAACTTTATAAAAATTATACATACACAAATTCATGTGTTCTAACAAAGTGAATAGTGGAGAGAAAATGAGAAACCAGACAATGCCACAAACAAAATAGGACGACAAATAATTGAGCGAACAAACTAAATGAACTGTTTTAATAATTTCTATTTAAAAAAGGTTACTGCACTCTACAACATGTTAAAGCAGCAAAAACCATGTGAGTGAAGAAAGAAAAAGAGTAAAGAAAACTAAGCAAACTGTTATTATTGAAATATGTCATACAATACAGCAATTATAGTGTGGCTCTTATTTGTAAGAGCAATTCTATTGTTCAAATATCTCTTAAAATATAACTTTAATCGATTGTATGCCGTGTATATTATCTTTTCATGTACTTTAAGGAAACACTATATTTGAATATCTTATAATTGTTAAGTTATTTTTCTTACATAATTCATTAGTCAATGTTTTATAATTATTAGGTAATTTTAAAGAAATAAAAAATAAAAATTCTAATTGCCATTATTACAACTTGCCATTAAAGTTGGGTTTAGGTCAATGTAACTTTAACTAAAGTGAACTTTTAAGTCACCTTTAATTTATTTTTGTTCTTACAACCTAATGATAAACTAAAGTAAACTTTTTCAAAAATGTTGCATTACCGGATCAATGTCGATAACATTGCTCAATTAAATAAGTTTTTTTAAACACAGTCGCAAGGACGGGCTTCGTTGTTTTGTTGTGTATGCTAATTTTGTTTAAATTTGAAGTCGCCATATTGAAAATAATATATAATATAGCAAGTTCTAACATAACTTTAAAAGTGAAAGGTAGTTTGATCCTCCCTTTATCCATAAACTTTTAAAATAAAGTAAATAAAATTGCTATGAAAAGTTTCTAAAAAATTTGTCGTTCGGAGTCGACTTTAAACTGTAGGTCCAGCTACTCATGTATAAAATTACAACACACACAACATGAGTGGTATTGAAAATTTAGGCCGTAATCCTGACTGAAGGGCTCTAATGGCCAATTATGTATGTTGTATATTTCTTTCTGAAATCATCGATATTTATTAACATCGATGTTTTTATGACCGATGTTGCATCCCTAGATGAGACACACGTTGTTTGAGCAGCATTTAAATTACTACTAGGAATTCGAAAATTGGGTGACTGATTAGTCCTCTGCAAAAACCAACAGTTTTATTGACGTGGAATACACAATTTGCCTGAAAAATGGAAAAAATTATATGAGATGTGATTGCTGAGACTAAAATTTCAGAAATCTTGATGAAATTTTAGAATCTTGATGAAAATGCCACCAAAAAATAATCAGTAGTGAGCAAATTAACAAATCAAAAGTTGAATGCAACATTTAATTTTAAAAGCTAACATTAATGAATTATGTCACAAAAAATATGCAACAATAATTATAAAGTATATAAATACACCAAAAATATAAAATTATATGAAAAGATAAATAAATTAACACATTCGTTTAACTAAAAAATATAGTGACCTTTTAAATTTGTGACGCAGTATACAATTGCTATAAAAACGACTATAATTATGTATAACAGTGATTTAAAAACAAGGAACGACTGCGACTGGAGACACAGCTGAAATAAAAAGAAGACCAAACAAAAAATTTAATTATGCGAACATGGAATTTAACGACTATATCTGTCACTTAAAAAAACAAAAAGAACAACTTACAACAAATTTTTAAAACACAGCAGGAGTAATAAAAACTTTCTAATAATAAGGTTTGTTATAAAAAACACTTCAGATGTTTATTACTCCATCATCGTAATCCAATCAACACAATACTTGATCAGCATCGAAAGTATATATTCGAAGTTATGCATATAAATACTGACGGAAAATAAGAATATACAAGTGCTTTCGAAAGGCTACCATTAAATTTTTATTATTTCATACATGTGTTCGGAATTATGGAATATTTAATCACAAACTTTATTTCTTTCCATTCCAATGTGCTGTCCTTATGGAAATAATCGTAGAAAAAAATTTTATTTATTTAGAAAAAATTCAAATTTTTATTATGTCGATAAGAAAAATTCATTTCTCTTGATTCCATATCAGCTAAATATTATTTCCATGATACATTACAATTTATGTTAATTTTATTCTCAAGGAATTTTATCGAAATAACTTCGATTTCAAAATAATTTGGAATCATATTTAGAATAAATATAAATAATATTTTATAATTATTTATTATAACCTTTAATTTATATTTGTTTTTGCAATCTTATCAAAGTAATAATAACCAACATAAACATTAAACATAAATTTTAAACATAAATAATTATTTATTTATTTAATTTATTAATAACAATACAATTGCAAATTATATTATAATTATCTGGTGCTGAATAACATAGATCGTATGCTCGGTGTAGTGTAACAGACCAGATTCTCTAGTGAGAATCGAAACCATAGCACACACGCTAATAGTCTAACACACTATTGTTACGTTATTACTTTCAAAAACCCTTATTTCTTGTAAATTCAATTTTTTAATTAAAATAAGTTGTTTCGTTTATTAAAATTAAACCTTTATTTATTTCAACAATACGCTTCTGATGACTACTGCATTATCAATTTTATTATTCGATCTTTTGATTCCTCTCTCTTAGTGTACAATACGCTTGTGTTTTAATGTAGCGCGTTTTATTAAGCTCTGCTGACAGGCAAATGAGCAAATAATAAATAAAAGAGAGTATTTATCCATTTTAATAATAATCTATATTAAATAAAAATAATTGACACTAAATACATTGGAGTCAGTGTAGTGTAGAAGCTTTACATAGCAATTTTGTTTCCTCTCAGAGCTTTGGCCAGAAATCTGCCGAGGAGATGTCGCCGAAGAACTTTTTTTTTTAATATTTCGTTTTGCTGGAGATGTCTGGCCTGGTGTTTGAACAGTGGCCTCACATTTAATAAACCAACATGCTATCTACTAGACTAACTCCAAAGTTAGCTAATACTCTTTTAGTTTCAAGGATAGAAAATAGGCATTTACGAATGACTATCATCAGGGCCCTATTTCACTAAGCTACAAGTTTATTATACATTTTTATAATTACAAGTGTTTTTGCCTGTAAAATTGTGAACTTGTAAATAATTGTGTTTCATAAAAATACAATTACAAGTTTGTGGCTACAAGTGATTTTCACAATTTACAAGCCTACAAGTCATATTTCTACAAGTCGTTATGTTTCACTAAAATAAATTTTCACTTGTACACTTGTAGAATTGTAGAAAAAAAGCTTAGGGTCGACAAAGACTCTCAAAAATATTTTACAAGTTACAAGTGAATGGTAAATTGAATTAAAATTTGATTTTTATCTATTTTTTTATAAAAATTACTTCAAATAAACACAAAATCAAACAATTAAAATATTATTTAGCATTTATTTATTTATTTTGTTTGAAGAAATGAAAAATAATAACAAACAAATGATATTGAGAGAAAAGTTTAACTAGAAAAATAAAGGGGTGTACACCCCTTTACGGCTTATAAATTTCTGATGAGATAATTGAAGCTGCAGATCTTTATTTTTTAATTGAAAATTTTCATTCTGCAGCTTAAAATTTTCAATTTGCCGATCCACCTTTTCTTCATCCTTATATTTTTTATTTTGCGCTTTCTCGTGGGCGAGAAATAAAAAAAGATTAGAAACAATTTAAAATATAATTAAATGGTACTCACTTCTTTTCCGTAAGCTCTCAGGCATCGACACTAGCTCCTCCTCGTTCTAGATAGGAGTCACTTCTGTGTCTGGCAGCAATGACACAATATCATTGCAGTCCTCTGAAGTGATACTCACTAACTTCTGCAATGACACTTGCTCACCATGAGGCTCCTTTGGTCGGATGCCATCACATGTTGGTCACTCCTTTCCAATAACCTCCAAGACCAGGGTGTCTAGCTCGGTGAGCTTTTTGGCCTTTCCACCAGCCGCCCCTGTCTTTCGGGAGTTGTCTCTCTTGGCCTTATATATTGTTATCACTTTATAAAGCCAACTTACTACCAGTGTCGTCCTTTTGATGTTTGCCCAAAAAACATCGCGCACGTACTTGGCGTCTTTCCCACTTGGCACCAGTCCAAGTGCAAGACACCTCATACACACGTTTTCCCACTCTTCCATTTTTATCTCTTTGGTAAGTTTATCGCTAAACTTACCAAAAATAACGTCTTTGACAGCTAAAATCTGCCACACCACTCTAAGTTTATTTTGTTGATTTGCCATTACAAAATAATAATTTAAAATTTTTTAAACACAAACTGTATATGTTTTGATTGATTAGTGATGTGATAACAATCAAAACAAATTATCAATATACATTAGAGTACCCATAATTGCAAAAGTATTTAAAATAATTTTTGAAATTTTCATATACATATTTCATTAGTGCTCTAATATACATACATATATTCACACATATATTTCATTTATCAAAATATCTTTGTAAAAATATTTTATTTTATTGTGATTGTAATTGTAGAAATTGTAATTGTAGGAATTGTAGTTTACAACTTGTAAACTACAAAAAGCTACAAGTATTGTGAAAATTTTCATGAAACACAATTCATTATCACTTGTAAGAATTAGAATTGTGATTGTAACTTGTAAACTTGTAGAATTGTAGTTTAGTGAAACAGGCCCCAGTTTGTTTTATTTGTATGTTCAGTCTTAAATCAAAACTTGTAGTCCGATTATTTGCTAGTCTACAGGTATTCAGAATTCAATCAAAGTTATTAGTCCGATTATTTGCTCGTGTACTGGTGTTTCAAATCAAACACATTATCTGCAAAATAAATTCACTTTAGGTATAACATATATATTCTGTGTTATCCATTTATGGATAAAATTAACGTACACCACATAAGTGATTTGTAATGACCAATTATGCTATGTATCCTTTTTTTTAAATCCCAGCTTCAATCATGCTGCTACTTCTAAATAGTTAATTAAAACAAGCTTTTTAACGTATTGTTACGTTTTTACCTTTTTAAAAACATTAAAAAATATGAATTCGTAGATTGCAAACATATTAAAATAAATTTGTGTTTAGTTTCAATTAAACTCTTTATTGTTCGCACAATTTTTTGTGTCACTATTTACAACTTGTTGCACAAACAACAATAATTTGCTTGTTTGTTACACAATGGTAATCTTCGAACCACGACTGCTTTCTTCACACTCAACGCGTCTTCACACAAGACTGACTGAATTATTACTACTGGTTGCCTGCCATGTCTAACCATTTTATATCGCTGGGTAAACAGTCTGATGAATGCTCTTGGAGTCGAACGTTCGTGGTTTCGCATTCTCGAGAACTCTATCGCGACTTCATTGTTGTTTTTGTATTTTGCTCACATTGCTTGTTGTTGGGTTCTCGCTTACTTATATATCACCTTTTCTTTCATACTGATGATGTTGGTTTACTTGTAATAAGTTCGTTTTATTTGTTTGTGTAGCTTTTGCTCATTTTAATGTTAACGATGTTATGCAGCTATCTTATCAGTGTGTAATTGCTTATTATTTGCGTAAATTAATTAATAAGTCCCATCGGACGCTTTCCTATAATTGACGAAACGCAAACTGCCTAAGGGATGTAGATAGCACGTTGCATTCGCATTCATTGAAGAAAGGTACCACAATGAGCCTCTATCATCTAAGGGCTAGGACGAGGCATTTGACAGAATGATGGATTGTACTCGAGATAAAATTTTTCATAGTGCATACCATTTGCCCAAAAGCACGTTTACCTGGCTAAGAATATATAAATAGTGTGGCGGAAGATATTTATAACATCTAAAGTGGACTCCTGTCATGCAAAAGTTAGAAGACTCCAGAAATAGCACCTGTTCTGAGAAACCTATAGACTTTTCGAAAATAATGTCACAAAGTTCTTCGAGGTCTTTCGTTTGCAATGAAAATATAAGAAATGATTTCTGTTAGGAGACACCAGGAACCTAATGATAGAACCTCGGTCCTCAACATTTCACACGGCTGAAAAATCTCAAAGACTTTTATCTGCAAAATGCTTGGATTATCCGATATCAAAGAAATGGCGCTATGTTGTCTGATTTCAAAAGAGTTCAATTCGCATTCTTCCAGCAATCTATAAAGATTGCAGAATTCGAACCCATCCATACCTCCATTCTATTCTTCCACTCTATTCTTTCTGGGAAGCCTGCTTTGGGGAACCCAGCGAAATCAAGTTTGCGAAGTGGGAAGTCATAAATATGCATTAATTGTTGACATTTTTTAACATAGCTTTTCTTTAATATTGTTATTAAAGAGACTTTTAACTAATCGTCTGGATATTATCCTGCATCATAAACAGTTACTCAAACAACTGTCCCAATATTATGCTTGTGTTAATAATTATATGTACAACAGGCAGACGTATTGATGTCTGTTTGAACTGACAGAGAAACTACAAAAAATATTTATTCCATTGCCAAAATTGAATAGATGCTTTCAATGATGATATTGCTGGGAATGATGATGATTTCCTTGTAAATTATTTATCCCATCATTTCTGGGTATCACAATAAGAGCAGCAACAGAGTTAGCAGATGCAACGGCTTTAAGTCCAATATGAAAAATCAAATCAAATTCTTCAACGAGTTGCCCTCAACAATTCTGTGAGTATCAGAGATCAGCAATGAGTATTGAAAAAGATAAATAGATTAGAATTATACTCATAATTTCTGATACTTATACGCATTTATGAAGTCGCCGTAGTCTAGTAGGTAGTGTGTTGACTTATTAGACGCGAATTCACGGTTCAAATCCCCGTAATAATGGCCCTAAGAATATTTTCATGCAAAAGGAGAGATAGAAATCTATAGGCTTTAGATTTTAAACATAGGATTCACATTGTTTATTAAATGCTCAACTAAGTGGGAGTTTTTTTTGTACACTAAACTCCATGCAGGCATAGCATGATAAATGTATAAGAACAACATCTAGTTTATTGACATACACATTAGTGTTGGTTTATCAGGCTAATTCTATTATTACTATTTTAATTTTTTATAATTCAATTAGTGTGTATACACAACCGGAAAAATTTGTTTCGATGTGCTATGTGCAGGTATAATTTCGTTATACCCCTAATTCTCTTTTAACACGATTTTAAATATTTTATGAATTTTGCTTGAATCTAATAGAGCGCAGATTGGGATTTTGCCATGCATGTACGAAATGTTTGAATGAATTAAAATTTGAAAGCACGAAATAACTTCTTAATTTCTTAAGCGAACTCTAAGAAGAATTTTTAATATTGTAAATGTTTCTATAGCTTAAAAGGAATTATGTGTAACAGAAAATATATAGTTATATTATATTACATGTTGTGCAGTTATTTGAAATTTTCCTCTTTGGATTTAGGAATCGTTTATATCGTTTATGATATTATGAATTATCGCAGTCTCCTGTAAATAGGCCTTCTGCCCTATATTCATTATTTTGCAAAAATATTCCTTTGGTGATCATACATACATACATACATACATACATACATAATTGGTCATTACAATTCTTTAGTCAGGATTACGACCAAGCTTCTTACAACATTTCTGTTATGTGTGTTAATTTTATACATGTGTGGTGGGATCTACAGTTTAAAGTCTATTTATTCTATTTCGTTTTTGTCTGTCGGGGCCTTACGTCTAATAAGTTAATACACTACTCACTAGACTACGGCGACTTCATACTGGCGTGATTCGTCATATCTACGTTTAATATTTGCATATTTAATATTTGCACATTTATATACATATTTCTATGCTGGCCAATCCATTATATCAATAAGTTTTAATATAAAGCGATTCTTTGAGTAAGACTACGGCAATTTCAAGCATGGTGGCGATAGTACAATGCTATGGAGATACGTATATGTGGGCAGATTGTTTAAATAATGATAACAATAAATTCATCTAAAGTTCGCAAGAATTAGGAATTGGAGATGGTTATTACTTACAACAAGTCAATGAACCCAATCATACCACTGCTCCTAATATGAAGATGTGAATTGCCTACATAGTTCCCCACAGCCTTAATACTCTTGTACAAAGTTGTGATATGACTCCAAGATAGTATTTAGGAAGAACGGTTACGTAGTCGCTAAACCTCAAACAAAATACAATAGAAAAACTTATTCATGAGTGTATGGCAGTAAATATCAATAGAAAACCCTAAAAAAAACTGATTCATTTAATGCCAATTAGGTTAGTTAATCCTAAGTGATAACAATTTAATATATTGCGCCTTTGAATTTTAGATTTACTCTAAGTTCTTCTAAGGGGGTAACATATATGATTGATTTTTGAAAATTTTATTGCTTTGTAATAAAACAAAAATAAATGAATATAACCTATATAAAAAACATCAGTTATTTTTGCATATTATTACTTAAAGTTCATGACATGGCTAAAATATATTGGGATACCTGGAATTCACTGTCTACTTCAAATGAGAGTAAAGAAAACATATTGTTACGCTTTTACCTTTTAAAAACGTTTAAAATATGAGCTCGTAGATAGCAAATAAAATAAAAATAAATTTGTGGTTTATTTTAATTAAAATTCTTGATTATTCGCACAATTCTGTGTTCAACTGTTCACAATTTGATGTAAACAACAACAGTTGATTTGTTTGTTATTCCTCTGTTTACGTCCTTTGCATAAACAATAACAATTACTTGGCAATTATTCGACAAATCTTTGTAACGGATATCTTCAAAACACGATTACTCTCTTCAAACACACCGCGTCCTCACACAAGACTTACTGAACTTCACTAACTCAGTCCCCTGATTTGCCTTGCCTTTTATATGGCAAAGTAAACATTCTGATGAATGTTCTTGACGGTAAACGTTATTGACTTCGCCTTAAAGAAAGTTCTATAAATGTAAACATCTTTGTTTACGTTTATTATTGTAGAGCTGTTCCTATATTTTTAATTACTTGTTAAACATTTTTTATGCTGGTGTTTGTTCGATGCATTGTTTTGTTTTTGTAGCTTTTGTTTATTATTTTAATGTTAAGTGATGTAAAGGCAAAACACTAGTACCTAGATTTTTCATTTTTGTAACAATATAATAAAAAGTAGAGGGAAATCGAAAAATAGAATTGAAAAACCAATATTTCAACAATAATGTGGATATATTGAATTTAAAAAATAAAGAAAATAGAAATAAGAAAAATAAAACTATAATAATGCGAAATCGAAATGATAAAGAAATAATAAATAAAAATTTAATTTTAAATTTATGAATCTGAATGAGTAGGTATATTAATCAAACATATTTCGAATGTTATGAGTTTGATGTTAACGTTGTACTCATACTCATTGCAACCTGTACTTATAAATCAATGTTGTAGTGAGTACGAATGAATCAGAGTAGTTGAATTTCAATACTGTTGACTGACTTATATTCGAAATTTCCTGAGTACTTATGAGTAGAGAAAAAACGATTCATTGCTGATATCTTTTTAATACCAATTGGAGCTCTACTTGGAAGATTCTTAAGATTTTCGCCAATCCACTCGAAACCAATTTTATTTGATTTAATTTTATTAGTAAATTTATTTGAGAGATACAAACGCTGTTTCATGTTGATTAAATTTTGAATTTGAGTTGGTAGTTTAGTACTTTGACCATATGATCAATTCTACATACAATGTTTGTTTCAACGAAAAATTTCAGGATGTTTCTCGGGGTCAACAATAAAAATTTACAGCTCAAAACCTGGTGTGTTTCCTTCTGCAATTTATAAATGCTTTACAGGTTTCAAGAATGTGTTCCGACGATTCATTACCTACACGTTGAGGTCGAAGTAACACCTCTTCTGAATAAGCGTATTCTCAGTCTACAGTGAACTGTCAAAATGTCGGTTAACCTCAGTACAATCTTGTATAGTTTGATACAGACTCAGATATTCTTTTATTCTAGTCTGCCGACAAAGTTTGCTTTGCCTCAAACCTCGTTTAAGAAATGCGTTTGCCTTTATTTATCTCACTTTCCAAACATCCGCCCAAACTCCTCATATATGGCATCTAGCTATGTATGTGCCATGAAAGCTCCTCTACTCACAAGCTAGCTTCATGCTAATTGCCGAGAATTTCCACATGACCTGCTGGAAGGTACCCTCATTTATTCTACCTAGCTGATTAAGCTTCTCCAAACAGTTCTGTACAATCTTCAATTTAATCTCATAAGAGTTGTTCGTGGTGTTGGTCTAACTGTCAAATAATAATATCTTTTGTCTTTTGTATCCCTTATCGGTTTTAAAATTTTAAAAAATTCACTATAATTGTCATTATTAATAATATCTCTGAAAAGTATGCAATAAAGAAGGATACATTTTGTCGTGTATGAAACTAATCGAATTGAATATCACTCATACGTATAATTCTTGTCATTATGAATATTTCGTATTAAATGTGAGTGAGTACTTAAATTCTGTTTTTTACTAAAGATCGATCAGATACGTTTAGAAAATTATGATTTATTACTTTTCCTTTACACTTATGTGACTTTTTGGATATTTTTAGTTCTTGGAAGTAATTTAAATTTAGTTATAATGGCCGTTACCTTAATCGTAGATCGAGCATTGTATCAAAAATGATGCATTTCAATTTTTAAGACCATATAACTTTAATTCGCCGTAGTCTAGTAAGTAGTGTGTTAGCTTATTAGACGGGTTCGAGCCCCACGCCAGGCATCAAAACGAAATATGAAAAAAAAATATTTCTTCGGCGACTTCCTCTCAGCAGATTTCTGGAAAAAAACTCTGAGAGTAAATAAACCTGCCATGAAAATGTTTCCCAAAAGTCTGCCGTTCGGAGTTGACGTTAAGCTGTAGGTCCCGCCACTCAAGTATAAAATTAAGGCACACAACATCAGTGGTGTGAGTAGCTAGGCCGTAATCCTGACTGAAGGGTTGTAATGACCAATTATGCATGTATGTATGTAACTTTAATTCAGAAAAAGTTAGATGTCTTCGTGTCATTGTTATCGTTCGATAGTATTGTTATCGCCATTACATAAACCAAATAAAAAAGAAAATTTCAAACAGGCATTAAAAATACAAAAACTTCATAATTCTGGCATATGTATCACCTTTGATACATACGTCCTTACTAGGGATTCTTTAGCGTTTTTTAAATTTTTAAGGATTTTGTGAAGTTTTATCGTAAATAATACATTATTTACGGTATTTGTTAATGAATTGAAAGTTAAATGTTGGATGAAAGTGAAAAGGTTGAATTTTCTGTTCTTGATATTGATTGCATTAGTCATAGTCTAATATTTAGCATGAGAGCTTATTAGATGTCCGACCAAGGTTCAAACCTCAGGGTCAGTTATTTCCAATTTACAACGAAAGGTTGTAATGACCGATTACGATGTATGTAAGTAATATTCATGAGTCTGAATAAGAAGTGTTAAGGGTACTTATGACTGAAGACACCACTGTATTTATTGCATCAACTTATTCTGTTTTATATACATACATAGTTTTTTTAAATATGTAAACCTATTAAAACTGTTCTTTAATAAATACTTTTTCTTATTCTATTTTCTTATCTTAAAGCATAAAGGTCTTCGCGTTTTATTTTAACAAGAAGAAAATAGAAGCTCGTCTTATGAACTGACGAAAGTATTGGCAGCAACAAATATGACAATAGGATGTTTATCGCCAAAGATGGTACTACTTGAAACAGAGAACCGCGTGCCTTTAACAGTTTGGGAATAACAAATATTACCAATTTTCACGCAAATTACTGGCAGCTGTTTCTTGAAATGTTGTAAAGCATTTCTTACTGTTTTTCTCATATTTACCACATGTGCCAAACATTATAAGAAAGTGATTAGTTCTATGTTTTATTTCATAGATGTTACAGATGGTAATGTCTCGGTCGACTAAGTGCGTATGAGATAACAAAACCAATCGCATTGATAATGTGCTACTCAAAAGGGATGAACAATTTACAGCTGTTACGCCTTTTCGAAACATGAGCTGAGAGTCTTTCAGCTTTTAATAATCCCAATAACTTTGTCACTGTGGATTAGTAAGTAATTGAATTTTATGGTAGTTATAAATTTCGTGGTCCACAGAAATCGAATTGGCAGTATTAGATTCTAGTATATGCTACGTGCGCAGCAACTACTGACAGCCTTGTGTGGGGAAATTTGTATCGGGGTACCAGAGAGAAGCACTGTTATCGATGTTCTATTGCAACGTGAATTTTTATACCTCTCATGACGTTGACAACAAATATTTTTAAAGAAAAATCTTCAAATTTTTACAGTCTGTAACGGCAATATCTGCCAAATTAGTTGTCAATTATTTAGTCTGCTCTGCTAAATCACCCTGGACAAGCTTTTCATTCAAAAACAAAACTGTTTTTAAAATTTGAATTCTGTTTCGCGTCCATGATTTCATTTCTTTAATACAGATGCCCGAGTTCATTGAGTAAAGAACACGTTCATACCATTTCATCTCCACCACCATGCTTAATATTTGGCTCACAATTCTTAAAGTTAAAGCTTTATACGGAGATTATCGAGCTCATTTTTTTAATCACACCTTTTAATGTTTAATTTGAATTCATTGGAAAACAATATTTTTATCAATTCTTCAACTCTCTAGTATAAATCTGCCTCAGCGTACTCTATTCCCAATGTAGGATTCTTTCTGCATTGGTGTGCTCTTTTAACTTTACTAGAGCGTAGTCCTGCTGTTAATGTACTGTATTTCAATTTATTTACTCTCAGAGTTTATGCCAGAAATCTGTAGGGAGGAAGTCACCGAAAAAATATTTTTTCATGTTTCGTTTTGAGGTCTGACCTGGGGTTTGAACCGAGGCTTTACGTCTAATAAGCCACCACGCTACCTACTAGACTACGGAGACTTCATAAGAAATGACGTCGAATTAAAAAATCGTCTTAGAGTGAAATGTATCTGCCGTCAAGCAACAAACACTGATATGTGATATCTTACGATCGGACCTAAAATGGCGACGTATTATATAAAAAAGAAAGTGGCCGGTATTTCAAGGTGTGGCAATAAAAATTATATTTTTGGAATTTGGGGGTGACTGACTCAACTTTTTTTTTGTCCATAGAGAGCGACCCGCTCTAATGTGCATCCATTGGCAAAACAGGCTGCAATGACAACTAACTTAATAGATGTAGCTTCTACAAGATGGGAGTTATCAATTTACCATGTTGTCAAACCCCTGTTAGAAGACCTGATAAATTCCTTTCGTTTAAATTTGGTTTCCAACAAGAAGGAAATTATTGTCGATGAATGATTATAATCCTGGCTGAAGGATTGGACCACTGTTTGTTCCGATTTTGAAAATTTAATGAATCGTCAATAATAAACTCTTAATAAAATTAACTTTGACTAAATATTAAAACAATCAAAAATAGAACCTATTACAGTATTTGCCGAATACAACCACCCACTTTATAATAATTCCCCGCTTAGTTGCATTAAAGCTTACGCAGTCTTGACTTCTGCTTCCAAATGTATAGGAATTATTTCAATATATGCATCCTACTTCTAACCACTCTAAAAATTATACTTCATATTTTAAATTTACCTCAAAATAATTCGTTTCTATGCATCTGCAATTGCAAAATGGGTCTGGTCACTAGTTCCCTCCTGTAATAAAACGTTTCTGAATTTTTTATGGATTTAAGCCATTGGGATATTCTGATCAAATAGAAAATCGGTCTTACCCATTGGGACCTAATATTCACCATTAAAGCTATTGGCAAAGTTAGTAAAAAAAAAACGGTACATTCATTCTCTTCGAGGCAAAAGTTGCACTCCGTCCCATTCAGACAATGTAACAAACTAAGGTAACGCAAACTCAGTTAATTGATTCCTGATTCTTTATTTGTATGTAAAGGTAAATTTTCCTCAAAATGCTAAATACATGTATTCATATAATTTTTGAGAAATGAAAATTATTTCCTAATAATGAAGAAGTGGAGAAGAGGTAGGAAAGGGAGGATATAAGAGATGGAGGAAAAAAAACATGGATCAAAAACACACAAGAGAACACGACTACATCCTTGATGCCCTAGCATTTCTCAATTAGCTCTATATATGAGAGCCCCAATGTCTTGATACTGCCCGAAGCCCTTAACCTACTAATATCTGACAGTTGCAGCGGATGTGTTCGATAGTTTCCAACTCCTCCGGCTATTCCAGCTGTAATCTGTTCTCAGGCCAGTAGCGAACTTATTCCAGCACTGTCTATAGCAGGCCAAAGATACATAACATCTTGTTCCATTACCCCTACGCTTCTAGAAGTAGCACATTGGGGGATCAATGCCACTATCAAGTCGTCTTCAGAAGACTAGAAGTAAATAATTTCGTTTATTTTGATTGTGATTATTGAATACACGTTTTGCAATATTTAACAATAGTATGTGATTTAATTTATAAGAATAATTAAATATGTATAAGTGAATGGACATTAAAAACGTTACATATGTACGAATGTGTGTAATCACTTTAATATGTTTATAATTTTGATATAATTCTACTTAATAGTAACGCTCAGTAGCTGTTAGGAAATGTAATAAAGGTAAAACTGGTAAAAGTTTCCATTTCTTATTTTATCTTACAATGAAATTCTCTTGAAGTAAAAAGAATCCTTTATTGAAATACATACTCTAAATAAAGACTGTAAATAATACAAAGACTAAGACTGCAAGTGGCAAAGAAGTAATGTAGTACTTGCATACATAAGTACGTAGTACATGAATATGTAAGTATGTGCAAAACATGTATTATATATCACATACGCACATATTAAATATGTCCGCATTTCTAGTAAAATAGGATGTTTAACTCCTTGACGTTCAAAACAAGTCAAGTTTATCCCTATATTTGTTGTACATTGTTGAGCAATTTAAATACTATACAGGAATATTTAAGTAGAGTTGAGATTTAAAGAAGAATAGAAAAAAACCTAAATTTTTTCTTGTACAGGGAATTTTTTATTGAGGTATAGAACTTTAAGTTGGCAGTACTTTTCAAGATGGCGACCGATTTAACAGCTGTCAAGTGATTTATTCTCAGTTTGGTTTGGCAATTCATCCTGAACAGACTCACGCCCGAACAACGCTTGCAAATAGTGCAATTTTATTTCGAAAATAATGGTTCTGTGTTCCCGATTTTCAGAAGCGAATTTTGTTTGTCAACAAACAAATCTGCCGCATTTGGAGTGAAGGTAATCCTCAAGTGTATATGGAAACACCGTTACATCCAGAAAAACTGACTGTTTGGTGCGCTTTATGGGCTGGTGGAATCATTGGTCCGTACTTTTTCAAAAACGATGGTGGCCAGAACGTTACAGTCAATGGTGATCGGTATAGAGCCATGATTACTAACTTTTTCATTCCTGAATTGAATAACCATGATGTCCAGGAGATGTGGTTTCAACAAGACGGCGCAACATGTCACACAGCTCGTGCCACATATAGATTTATTGAAAGACACGTTTGGTGACCGCCTAATTTCACGTTTTGGACCTGTGAATTGTCCTCCAAGATCTTGTGATTTAACACCGCTAGACTACTTTCTGTGGGGCTATGTAAAGTCATTGGTCTATGCGGTAAAGCCACAAAGGCTTGACCATTTGGAAGACAACATTCGCCGTGTTATTGCCGATATACGGCCACAAATGTTGGAAAAAGTCATCGAAAATTGGACGTCCAGATTGGACGACATCCGCGCCAGCCGTGACGGTCATATGACAGAAATCATATTTAAAATATAATGCCGCAAGATTATCTTTCGGATAAATAAAATTCATGTCAATCGAATAATCCATCGTTGTTTCATTGCAACTTAAAGTTCCATACCTCTATAAAAAACAGCCTATATAAGTTAACAGCCCACATGCCGGCAACTTCTCATAACACTTGTTAGGGTTATTCTCAGAATTGATATTCTGATACTTTGTTTAAACATTGCATTAGAGCAATGATAAACGGAATCGTGGTTTTGGGTGTTATGTTTCAACTGCCCACGCCACTTCCGCAAATGTTGAGGTTGGATTATGGGCAAGTTGCAAAGCGTTAGATTTAAGAAATGCAGCATGTGCAGCATGTTTTGGGGATTTATGTTTCAACTTCCCACACCACTTGCTCAAGAATTGAAATGGAATGATGGGCAAGTTGCAAAGCATTAGAATTAAGTAATTCAGCAAGTGTAGCATAATTCAAGGAATTTATGTTTTACCCTCCCATGCCACTTGCTGAAAGAGTGAAGTAAGATATTCATAAGTAAATTGTATGTAATTAAAATTAAAATTTATAGTAAGTAAGAAATTTTGAAAATAAAGAAAATTTCTTCAGACCAGACACTCAAAGAACAATGTTTTATTACGCCATAAAATATTCATTTATAATAATTGAGTATATCTACCGGTATTATCATTTTAAAGTAGTCGCCCTATTGGCGATATAACAATATTTTCTGTTTGTTAAATTTTGTGCTATTGGTATCTTTTCAGGAGATATTTTTCTGTTTACATTAACTGAATAAACATACATTTATTTATCTTAATTAAAGTTACAGTATTCCCCAGATGTAAGCACTTTCAAAGATGCATACAGGACAGTATTTATAAGCGGTGAATTCACGCAATTGATAGCAAATAGCCGCGTGTCATTGAAGCCGATAGAATTGTATTGAATTTGTCTGAAGGAGATGGATAAGCAGTATTTATAGACATAGTCCTATTGTAGCATTAACTAGGCAGAAAATCATGCCTTTTACTCGCCCGAGACCTACAAACGTTATTGATCATTACGAACTAGCTTCTTACGGCGCGCCCTACAGTTTAAAGTCAATACCGAACCACAGACAAACTTTCCATGGCAATTTTATTTACCCTCAGAGTTCTTGCCGGAAATCTGCTGAGAGAAAGTATCCAAAGAAATATTTTTTCATTTTAATGTCGGACCTGGACTTTGAACCGAGGCCTGACGTCTAATAAGCCAACACACTATCTACTAGACCACGGCGACTTCCCGCACGAGACCTGCACAGGTAAGATTAGTAAAAGAAGAAGAATTACAAATTATGATATGCGAACATTGTTAGATTGTAGGTTTTCTGTTAGAAATCAATTATCTGAGAGTGCGTTGCCTCAGCTGGTATGTCTTCTGGATGGGACAGAGTGCAGCCTCAACCTCCAGAAACAGAAACAACAAAAAATCGACAGGAATTGAAGAATGAATCAATAACAACAGCACATAAAGAACATTTAGAACACGGTGTGACAATAAAAATACACCCAGCTAATGACATAGTATAGATTATAAGTTTTGTTGAGTATAACTCAAAAATATTGTTTATATATTTCTCGAACCCTCCAAAATTCTTTTATTTGAAAATAACGGTATTTTTGATCTTTCCATACAGAATTATTGATTACGCAAATATTTTTTTAGCCTGTGTTATATTTTTTATATATGTCACCTATTCAGTTCAAAAATTTTCAAAAGTTTTTAAGGATCTTGATTGTTTATCGCAAAATGTTTCTATTTCACGCTCGCTCGGCTACCAGAAGTCTGCAAATATTTGTTTATTTCGCAAATATTATTATTATATCCCTTTCCGCAAACATTGGCGAACTTCTGGTAGTTGCTCAGTCGTGAAATTGACACATTCTCCGATAAACAATCAAGATCTATCTGAAAGTTCATTTGATAATATGACATATATAAAAAATATCTTACGACTGTTATACTCTTTAAATAATAACTACGGTAATATTTGTTCGATTTTATCAAACGAAGTGTCAATCTCTTTACAAGATAATGTACTTTCAGAATGTGGACACTTATTTTATATTTTTCAATTAAAGTTTGCTACATTGAATGGACAAACTTGAAAAGATATGAACAGATTCGGATTTGTCAAACAACAACAAAACTCACAAACCTACACTATATCATTATGGGTTTATTTAATTTTTTTGTCGCATAGTGTAATTTTTACACAATTTTTGGCTGAAAATTCATGAAATTCCTAAAAGATGATAATGTACCAAGACTTTTGCCATCCATTGTATGTGAGTCCTCTTAGCTCAATTGTTTTGTGAAGTGAGCGCCCCTACTATAAAGTATGTTTACTTTTACACTTGAACATGATTTTATAATTCTAAATAATATGTACCTTGTAAGGGATTTGTGGTAAATACACAAACAACAACACAAACTTTGCTTATATGTAGAAAACGATAGACAAATCCAAAACGAGAAAACAATACGTATTGAAAAATTTTTCCGCATTTGTTTCATGTACCATATGAATGTTTGTAAGTAATGCCTAAGTGTATGTATTTTTAACAAATGGTATTGAGGAATAAAAAGAGTATAACGATTTATTACTTGTAGATGTGTTAAACTAGTATCTCTTTGTTGAATTGAAATTGTTACATAAATTAACAAATACTTTGAAATTTTTTTTCTCAAAAAGAGAACATAGTGTCTCAGAAGGTACCACAAATTGAAAATATTTTCTTAAAAAAATTAAATTGAAATATTAAAAGATTTATTGTTTAAACCAATCCACATTTCTATCGCACTTGGGGTTTTTTAAAACAAAAATGTTTTTAGAAATCCTATATAATACCGAATTATTGTTAAAAAAAAATAAGGAAAACTTCTCCAACTACGATTTGAAAAGTGCTAAAGTCCTTCTGGTCGTAGTTAAGTTAATTGACAACTCTATATACCCTTAAACACTATGAACTTAAAAATCGGGGAGTAAAAGTAAAAATTGTTTAAAATAACAAAAATCGGCGGTGTAACGGTAGTCAGCAGATACAGTCGGGCCTCGATTATCCGTGATCCGGTTTACCGGTAACTGCGATTAACCGTGATGCCCAGAGATCAGTCTATTGCTTTTTGTTTACAATGTCTTCAAATTATGTGCTTCGATTAACCTTCAAATTCATAAATACAATATAATAAACATGAAAACGGGAAATTCCCTTGTTTGCATACGATGAATCAGGAGCATTTACAAATGATTAGTTTAATTTTGAAATTTATAAAATTATAAAAGAAAATTGTAAGTTGAAAAATATTAGACAAACAACATTACACGACTTTTTTTAAGAAGTTGTATTCTTTTTTCTTTCTTAATGTCCTTTTTTGCCCAATGTTTTCAGTAGAAAATTTAATGTATGTATACATACTTATTTAATTTAAAAATGTACATTCTTGAATTAATTTTTTAAAGTAAATACGTATGTACACCAATGTTCACTTGATAAATAATACAAATATTAAAAAAACTGTATAATCAAAATTGTTATTCGATTAACCGTGAAAATCGATTATCCATAATGCTTCTGTCCCCGACCATCACGGATAATCGAGGCTAGACTGTATTAAATTAAAATCAGGATTGCACGATAACATTTATAATAAATTTTTTATTTTTTTTTTGTATCTCGTCACTTTGTTGGTTGTTGCGTTCTCGCTATCCTCTTTTCTTTCATACTCATGGTTTTTTGTAGCTTTTGTTTATCATTTTAATGTTAAACGATGTTACACCATTGCCATTTTCGTAACAATATGCTTAGCCAGTTATACATGTTATAATCTATTGTTGTTAATAAATAAAAAAAAACATATGAAATTAATTACCCAATTCACAAAACGTTATAGTTGTCGTAGATCCGTAGAAACTATGACAAACTACAACTATTGTACATAATGTTGTTGGTAATTTCCATGTCAAAAACTACTACAACATGTACGACAATTTTTCCTATGTTTCCGAAATGTCGTATCAATTTTTAAATTTTTTATTCAAAAAATTTGATAACACTGGATAACATCTACAACAATATTTACGACAAGGTGTTCACAAAATTAAATGCAATTTAACTATAATCTACAACAATATAACATTTTGTGAATTGGGTAAATATTTATTTATTTATTTATTTATTAAATTACAATACAATTAAAAATTATATTCTAATTATATACGAGCGGAGTAACTTGACCATATGCTCGGTGTAGTGTCACAGACCAGAGTCTCCGGTGGAAATCGAACCCACGACCCTCACACTAATAGTCTAGCACACTACCCACTAGACTACCAGGGCACCCTGAAATTAATATTTTATGGGTTTATCAGTAAAATCTTTTAGGAAAGCAGATAGTTTAGAATCTAATCTTGTTAATTAATATTTGTTACGTTTTAGGTAATTTTTTAAAAAGGTCTTAGTCAAATCGTTCGTAATTGTTATAATATGATTTGTAATCGTAATAATATTTGATTATCTTGAGTAAATGTTGATATTGAGTAAAAATTGTTCATATTTTTGTCATCTGCAAAAGAGTAGAGAGTAAGTATTAGAAGTTGGAGAACGAAGATCGTTCATTAATATAAAAAATGGAGTTGCAAGCTAGTACAGATCCTATTCAGGTACCTCTGAATTTAATTTGAACTCGTCTAATAGGATTCCATTGACAACAACCCGTATAATGGGTAACCTGGAATTTCGTATGAGTTTGTATATAAATTTCTGCCATTTTTTATTCAAACATATGTATCTTCTAACAAGATAATATTGAAACATTGAAAATTAAAAAAAATATTTTAAATGACAACAAATAAAAAAAATAGGAAAAATAAAGAACATTTTATTTAGAGGCACAATGCTTATATTTCTATTAAAACAATTTGCTACATGATAAAATATATAAGTAATGAATATATGTATGCACAACTTATGCTATCTCGATGACCATTTCGTACGTATGTCCTAACATGAAAACAGTAAATTGTCTCTAAGCTGAGTATTTCTTTTCTGGTTCTAAAGTTTACTGATGCTGTTTCTGCTTATGTGATAACGAGGAAAACTTTAAACTTGAAGGATAAAAGATATATAGGAATAGTTGTTGGTATTTAAATAAATATCAAAATAGGATTCATGTTAGCAATTACAAGTAAAATAAACAAAAATTGTGGCAAATGTGCAGTTTTTGTGACATTATCAGTTTTAGGACAATTGGAAAAAAAGAGATAAGAACAAAATCAAATTACATACATATTTCCTTTTAAAATTACAGAAAAAAAAAAATTAAACAGAAATACGATCGAAAAATCTATTTTTGTGTGAGTACTTATGGTAAAATATACAGTCGACAGCAAAAGTATGATTCTAGCACACTTGCCCACAGAATTTTGCTACCACTACCTTACTCAATCGTTTCTTGAGATCGATCTCTTTATTTCTTTTTTGTCCATATTAAAATACATCTGAAGAGAACACATTATTCCATAACTCATTTGACAAACCTTAGTACGGAGGAAAAAAAAAATAAAGTGCTCAATCCAAAGAACTTGTGTGAAATATTTAAGTATGGACTCGATAGTACAATACTGATATGAAAATCTAAGTAGTGTTATCGTTTAGCATTAAAATGATAAACAAAAGCTACAAAAAAAATGGACTTGGCAACAACAGCACTGCAAGGACAAACGTGAACAAAATACACAAACCACAATAACATAAAGCAAAATGTTTACATTCATAGAGATTTCGCGAGGACAAAGTCATTGTCCGTCGAGAGCATTCATCAGACTGTTTACCCTACGATATAAAAGGCAGGACAAAGCAGGCAACGGAATCAGAAAGAATTCAGTCAGTATTGTGTGAAGACGCGTTGTGTGTGAAGAGAATAATTGTGGTTTGAAGATCTCCGTTTTCAGGATCTAACGAACAATTGTTAGTGCGTACACGGAAGAGTGTAAAGAAGAATAACAAATAAAGCAAATTGTTGTCGTTTAAATCATGTTGCGAAGAGTGGCACATGGAATGGTGCGAACAATAAAGAATTGATTTAAAACTAAAAGCAACTTTATTTTTATTTTATTTGTAATCCACAAATTTATATTTTAAAAACATAATAATAATGTGGAGATGTATGTTTGCGTGACGTGTGGGCTATTTGGAATTTATTGAGGATATAATGAATAAGAGAATAATTCACTAAAAGTTCAAAAGAATTAAGAGTTCGTGATGGTTATTACTTCTAATAAGTCAATGAATCCAATCATACTGCTGCTAATATGGAGATGTGATTTGCTACCAAAATCCCCACAGGCTTAACACTCTTGTACAAAGTCACGATATGACTACAAGAGAGTATTTATGAGATTATTTGCAAGAACAGTTACTTAGCCGCTACACCTGAGACAAAAGTAAACTGAAAAACATGCTCATGGGAGTTCTTGGCTGCAAATATTTATTAAAACACATGAAAAAAATAGTAAAATAGGTTAAATGGAGTGCTTGACCTGAAAAGATAGCCTACTGAATACAACGAAAAACATTTTAATGTATTGGGTGCTTGAATTTTAAATTTACTCGGAGTTCTTCTATGAAGAACAAAATATGGAATATGCAAATATATGGAGTCACCAGAAACTTTTCCTTATTTTTCTTTTATCTTATGAAAAAGGTAAAACAATTTTTTTGTTTTACAGTAAAACAGAAATAAATGAATAATATAAATATATAAAACACCAATTATTTGTACAAATTATTGCTTAAAATTTCCGAAATTTTTATAATATTGTTACGAAAACGATAAACAAAAAAGCTACGCACACACACAAATACAACAAAATTGTTACAAGTAAACCAACGACATCGGTGTGGAAGAAACGGGGATAGACAAGTAAGGGAGCACGTAACAACAAGCAATGTGGACAAAATACATGAACAACAATGCAGTAGCAATACAGTTCTCAAGAAGGCAATGACATGAACATTCTACTTCAAGAACCTTCATCAGACTGTTTACGTGAGCATATAAAAAGGCAAGACAAAACAGGCAACAAGGAGTAAGAATTCAGGCAGTCTTGTGTAAAAATAATAGCGAACAAGAAATTATTGTTGTATTCGTAAAGTTGTATACGGTGGCACACACAAGTTGTACGAACAATAAAGAGTTTAATTGAACATTATCCACAATGAGGAATCATTATCCTTTGTCAAATCTCGTAAAGGTTGCATCTTCTACTTGTTTGGCAAGCTCTTCCATAAAGTATAGAGACCCAACAGAAGAATCGAAGCTGAATCGCTAATTATTTCGCTAATAAATGTTCACTCTATTGTTCCTACTGTTAATTAATATTTTAAGTTTATCCTTTTTAAAATGGAATACAAAAAGAGACAGACAACAGAATCTGATTAAGCTTACGTAGATGAAGATGTTAATTTACAAAGCATCATCACAATCTCAAAATTGTGGACTTACCATTCATGATTGTATAAGATAACAAGCGGAAATTCAAACAGATTTATACAATTCTAGGAAAATTTGGAAACTTTTTTCGTATCTTAGGAAATGATAGATTTCTTAATAATAGCAATTCAAAAGCTGTCTATTTGCTGATGTCTAGGAATAAGAAATTATACTATGCGACATAAAATAAAAAATCAAATACACCCGAGTAGTTACATAGTCTTGTTGTATTACAACTTGCCGTTAAACTTAGCCTTAGTTAAAGGTACCTTTAGCTAAAGGGAACTGTAAAGTTACATTTAACTTATTTTCGTTATTACAACTTACAGATAAAATTAAGTTGATTTTTTCAAAAATACGGCAGTGCCGGAGCAATGCCGACAAAACTGCTCAATTAAACAAGTTTTTTTTTCAACGCAGTGGCAACGAAGGGCATATTTTGTTGTTGTTGTGTTTCCTTATTTTGTTTCCTCATTTTTGTTTCATTGGCAGTTACCCTATTGAAAATGAAGTATAATATGGCAAGTTCATACATAAACTTAACTTTAAAATTTAGAGGTAAGATGATCCTCCTTTTAGTTCAACGCTCTTATTGTCCATTTATATTAATGAAAAATAATTTTCCTGCCAGTTAAAATCCGCGCTTTAGTTAACGGCAAGTTCTAATAATGAATCAAGAATCCTTTTCTATATTTCTCGAACCCTTCAAACTTGTTTATTTTGAAAGTGTCCATTGTAGGTTCTGAAACACAGCGTATTTTTCTAGTAAAGTTTCAAAACGTATTACATTATAATTCTAACATGTTAAAGGTCACAAAGCCATAAAAACAACTTAATACCAGTTAACAATGTTTTTTAAACAATTCAAACGCAATCCCTTAAATATCTCAATATAAGAAAAAATGGACTTAACCACATTCAAAATAAACGAGTCATTTATAACTCAAATATTTTTGAACCGATTTTGAAAAATTAATGTGTTGTAGAACTATATACGAAAAATATCTTGATACAGACGTTGTATGTTATTTGCTAAAACAATACTTGATCATCAACGGAAGACATGTAGAATATTTGATTCCAATCGATCTGTGGAACAACTCTTTCGCGCATATTTTAATTCACATTTATTATAAAACTTATTTATTTGTCCATCTATCACTTTATTTATTTCTACTGTTATATTTTTACCTTTTAAAAACATTTAAAATATGAGTTCGTAGATTGCAAATAAATTTTTGTTCAGTTTTAGTTAAGCTTCTTTATTGTTCACACAATTCTGTGTGCCACTGTTCACGACTTGATGTAAACAACAAGAATTGCTTAATTTCTTATTCTTCTTTACACTCGTTTGCCTAAAGGATAACAATTGTTCGACCGATCTGTATAGCGGAGATCTTCAAACCACAATTATTCTTTTCATACGCATCGCGTCTTCACCCAAGACTGACTGAATTTTTACTGACTCCGATGCCTGCTTTGAATGGCCTTTTATGTTGCAGGGTATACAGTCTGATGGAAGCTCTTGAAGTAGAATGACTTCGCGTTCTTGAAATCTCTGTAAATGTAAACATCGCTGTTTCATTGTTGTTTGTGTATTTTATACACATTTATTCTGGTAATGTTTGTTGTTGATTCTTGTTTACTTATATATCTCCTTTTTTATATTGAAGTTAAGGAACTTTAAATTGCGTTACTTAAAAAAATTAATTTTGCCGCTGACAGCTGCGGCAATTAAAATACACTATTTTCAATTTGTAATTTTAGAATTATATTTTATTGATTAATAAAATATTTTACACAAGAATAATTTACATTTATTTAATTATTTTACATAAATAATAATTTATTAATCAAATATTTCACACAAGGATAATTTATACTTCATCAATTATTTCACACAAAAGATATTTCATATTTAATTGATTTATTAATATTTCACACAAAGGATAATTTGTATTTAATTACTTAATTAATCAATTCACTCAAAAGATGTTTAATTTGGAACAAAGATTATTTCGACTGTATTTTTGTGTTAACCACGTAGCCAAAACTAATTGTATTCAAGCAACCCTCATTAGCTGGTCAAGTAGCATGATCATGAGCACCAACATGTACGAGTATGATTGTTTACCAGCTGTCAAATGAATATTGAATAAGCAGCTGAACTGCGTATACTGTTATGTCTGAACACTTAAAATATTGTACTCAATAAGCCGAATATTAACCAGATAAAAGTGCATATAAGACGACAGTCAATCTAAGACGTTTAGATTTAATTATTTTTAAATTTAGAATTTTTTTTAGGTTTTTTGTTTTAAATACTCTATAGCAATACCTCCAAATTTTTACTTCCTTTAAATAAAATTTTGAATTGAACGAATACAAAATATATAAAAATAAACAGGCATAGTAACCATTACTTCTAACTTCGGACATTATTAAACAGCCTCTTTTTAAAGTGTTACTACAGGAGAAATCATAATTAAAACATCAAAAAATGTTGCTTTCATTTAAGACTCTTTACAACTGATATTGTTTGTAATCCAGAAAAAATATACTTTATTTTGTCGGACTCCATCCGGTGATGGTGATGAAGAAAATGGTGGGTGATAATAAAAACAAGGCAGAGAAAATATTTACTGGTTATCCCACAACCATGCAGTGACCCAAAACAACAGACTTTTGGTTTTATATGAAAATAAAAAAGAAATGAAGGGCAATAAAAAATTATTGCTGCCATCACTATTATTTTCTGGCAATTGCCTTTTTACTTCATAAATGCCATCCGTAGCAGATTTCTCTGTAAGCAGCATCAACTACGGCAAGGCTGATACTAAATGAACAATATAAATTTTGACCTCCTAAAATTACATAAAAGTAGTTAAAATGAATGATAAGAGGAATTAAACTCTCATAATAACTGCGGTTAAATGCAGCCACAATACAATTTACAGCCAAAAATGTTATTTACAAAAGAACATCCTCCGCATGGGGTTAAATTAGTTGTTGTTATTAAAGAAGATTGAATGAACTTAAATGGAAGCGACTTTATTAGATACAAAATAAAAAAAATGAAACCAATAAATATAAACAATTTTTTCCACGCATATCAAAACATAAAGTAATTCAATAGAAATACTGTAGTTCCTATTCTTACAGTGCGTAAAAAAATAAATAAATAAAAAATAATTATAATAAAATATCAGCTCCAAATATTACAATTAAATAAAATGCTATCTATATACCTTTTAATTTAAATAAAAAGAAATGCAGGTGAGATGCCAGCGAAACTTTTTTTTTATTAGCATACACACTTGCGACTTGGGCAAACACCGAAGGAAGAAATTTAAATCTCATAATGTCGGTGGCCAGTTCACATTATCTCCACAGGACTACGGTCCTCAAATCGCTTGTCCCGAATATCCAACGAATCGTAGCGCCGACAACATGGCCTTGCATAAAAGAAGTTCATAACGACTGACTAATAGGGCAGGACGTTGACGGTGATGGTGTGGAGGTGTGTGTCGTTCTCAAGGAAATATAGACCCGTGACACCTCCAACCGATAACTTATACTAAACAGTGATACTTGCAGAATGCATTGGACGCTCTTGAATCTCATGTGGATTGGTACTGTCCCAAATTCAATATTTTGGTTTGTTGGCTTATTTTAGTGAAGATCTTTTTTCGATGAAAATATTGAAGAAAATTTTTACGAAAACGGAAAAAGCTAGGTACAGGTTTAACATTAAAATTATGAACAAAAACAATGAACTTGTTTACAAATTATCGTACAGCATAATATAACAACAAACACCAGCATAAAAAAGATAAACAAGTAAACAAAAATGTACCAACAAACACTACAAGAGAAATGTAAACAAAATACACAAACGAATCTAATGAAACTGGCTAACTGGCCACAATTCATTTTAAAACATTTTTTAGTTCTGGAAAAAAAAAAATTTCTACAAAAAATATTGCTTTCTACAAAAGTAGAAAGGAAAGAAAGAAAAGAAACACTTTAGACCGGTGTCTCTGTTACTCAGTATGTTGGTGTTTCTTTGCTACCTTTTGCCGGAAATAGTAAAATACACAAATTTCTATATAAAGATTTATTATATTCTACCTATCGCTATTGAAAACTAATATTTCATGAATATTTTGCATATAGTTTGTTGTACAGAAAACTAAAGGTTTAAACGTGTTTAAAATATTTTTACGAAAATGGAAACGGTGTAACATCGTTAAAAGAGAATTATTCAAACTTTTTATATAAATTTAGTAATTTATATTTCCAATATTTAACTGGCATACGGATTCAGAATCCATGTTGCCTTTTCGGCAATAATGCATTTTCTAATTTGCTTACAAAAATGTTTGCAAAATAAGTATGTATATTGGGTTAAATCATATTACATAGTTATTACATTATATTTTACATCATCTATCCATGTTAACATGTATTTGCATGCACTTGTTAAAATTCGAAATAATTAGGGCGGATTGAACAATTTTATCACGAATTTAAAATTACATCCTTTGTGCGTAATATGACCACTTTTACAATGGACTGTCGACTATTCGTTTTTACTATACTTTAGAGATGGCATTAGCAATTTTAATACGGTACCAATTTGCTTCAGAAATTGTACTCTTTTCAATTAAATTGTACTAATTTTCTTTTATCATTTTTTTTTCTCAAATCTATACCAGATTTATTGAAAACAAAACATATTGTTACGAAAGTGGAAACATCATTTAATATTAACATGATAAACAAAAGTTACACTAACAAATACAACGAACTTGTTACAAGTAAACCAACAACATCAATATGAAAGAAAAGGGAATAGTCAAGTGAGAGGGGATGCAACAACAAGCAATGTGAACGAAATACACAAACAACAATGAAGTCGCTAATAAGAAGGCGAAGAACAAACATTCTAAATACTTCAAGAACCTTAATCAGATATCCGAATCCGAATAAGGGATATAAATAGACAAGACAAAGCAGGCAATGAGTAGTAAGAATTCAGTCATTCTTGTGTGAAGACGCGTGGCGTTGTGAAGAGAACAGTCGTGGTTTAAGATCGCCGTTGTAAAGATCTGCCGAACAGAAATGTAAAGAAGAATAAAGAATAAGCAAATTATTGTTGGATACATCAAGTTGTAAATAGTGGCACACAAAATTGTGCGAACAATGAAGAATTTGATTGAAACTAAATCCAATTTATTTTTATTTTGTTTGCAGTCAACGAACTCATATTTTAAACATTTTTAAAAATGATGAGTAACTCGACACAGTGCGTTTTGAGTTTGAATTGTACCAGAAATGTTACAATTGTACTAAGTTTAAAATCCTTGTCATATACTTCTTTCCTTTGAACATTATTGATAAACAACATTGGTAATGGAAGTAGAAAGATTGACGCCAAATTTGTAAATTTATATTATAATTACAATAACAAATGGTGATTAGAAATAAATATGTTCGAATGTAATTGGAATTAGAATAATTTGGTGTTTTATGGTTACAACCAATTTATTATTTCTGAGTAAAAGAGTGGTTTTAATAGTATAAATTTTGGATATAAATTACATTAAATCCATTCTATAATAATGCAAAATTAATAGTCAAACTCGCAAATAAATTATCAAATTAGTTTAGGTATATTTAAGGCACTAATACATGACAATATACAATTTTTAAATGGAAGCAATGATCCTTCTATAATGTATGTTTTGTTCAATATCATATGTGAACACATACGCATTAAGAAATTAAAGCAATAATCCAAAGAACATGAAATTATTTATACATATTTTTTATTTCTATTTTTTTATACACATACATTAGAGCGACTCACCAAAAAAGTGCTCGATGTACCCTCCTAAAAATGAACCTTGGACTTTTTTAAGATGACATTCATTTTGAAAAAGGGTCTATTTTTCCATGTTTTGTCAATTTGAGAATCTGTTTCCTAACCAACATACACAATATGAGTATCATAAGAAAGGTTTTTTCAAGGCGCGTCCAACTGTATATACAATTTGTATAATGACGATCATCGATGTCCTTTTTTTAAGGATATTCTGTTAAAAAGAACGGTTTTTGAATTTTTTCTTCGGGGTTGTTTGTAATAAAATAACCAAATTAACATATTTTAATCTTTAGTCGATTTAATAAAATACGGGTCTCAGCTTTTTTGGAAATTCATCCTAGTTTGCGTTTTTTGAGTATAGTTTTGTAAATATAAACAAAAAAATTTAATAACTTTTTTTTAATTTGGGAAAAAAATAGGCAGAGAAAAAGTCGTAGATCATTTCTTTTTTTCTTTCTTTAGTCCTATTTTCATCCATACATCATCTAGAAACTAAATCCGGCATCATATTAGAGTTAATTTCACGTAGGTGAAGGCAATGCGCACGTAAATAAAAGGCAGCTAACTCAAAACTACTGTATATGCATGTAAGTGAGTCAACAATATTGAATTTTAAATACTCTGATTCAATCGTACTTCGAGTGACTCGAATCATTCATCAAAATTTACAGTCTAAGTTGTTGTTGCATTTACAAAAAAAAAAAAAAAAAAATAGACACATAAGCAAAAACGACAAAGACAACAAGCAGAGCAAACCCACAACCTTTTAGTGAGTTTTTTAGTGTTGGTACGCGAATCATATTTATTTTGTGATTCTTGTATATGTTGAGTTGTGGAGAGTCGAAATCAATAACATTAAACGTGTTGTCAAGTATGAATATAATGAGTACTTCAAACTTTGAATATGAATAGCGGATCCATTATATTAAAATAAGTATTAGAAATTATGAGTATGATCCATGGCAATATAAATTGAATTTACTGTTAGTGAATGAAGTGAATACAGTAAAGCCTGACTCTAATTATAACTTTCAACAAGTCAATGAATCATATCATCGTGCCGTTAATGAGATCTATCTACCAAGATACCCACAGGCTTAATACTCAATACAAGTTCGTTGTGTATGTTAGTGTTGCTTTTATTTATCGTTTTATTGTTAAACAATGGTACACCGTTTCTATTTTCCTAACAATATCATATCATTTGTTTCAACAGAGCTCTAAGAATTTCTGTAAAATATATTGACATTATAAAAAAGTGCACATCATTCGAATTTATTCTTGCAGCTCCAGCAATTTTTGCTGCACATACAGGCAGGAAGGAATAAGGCGAACAATTTTAGAGTGTATGAGAACATAGAAACGTATTTGTAAAACACAATATTAACGGCACCTCTTTTTGTACTTGAAATCTCTCATCCATACTCTTACCAAATACTTGTATAACTTAAGTGCAAAAAAGGTTAATATTTTATAGTTTCCATTAGGGATATAACTAACGGACGATCGTGTTTTAATTATATTTATAAAATGTAAACAAATTACAACTAAAACAGATATTAGTAGAAACAAAATATGTTTTTTTGGGTTAAAAATTTAAAAGATTAACGATAAAAAATATTCAAATATAATATAAAACGAAAAATTTTTTTACATAACGACCCTAATGTTCATGCTTGAGAGAATGTGAAGTTTTAGATTCTTTTGTAAAGCAACATCATGACATAGTTTTTTTCCATAGTTTTTGGCAAAAATGGTGCAGAAAATAAAAGAAATAAAATAAACTTTTGTCCTTGTTTTTGCAAATATTTTAAGTGTTTCAAGTAATTTTTAGTTTTACATTTTTCTTGTACGTCATGTGTTTTTAGAACTGTGTCAAAGTCCTGGTGATGATACAAACTAAAGACGTGCACAGTTACAACTGAATACACAAGTTTCGTAGTGTCTACTGCTGTGTGTGTGTATTGATGAGTACTTGAGTAGTTCTCGTACAAGTTGGTATTGTTACTTTCTCAAACAGAGTAAGTATGAGTGAGTATTAAGAGAATAAGAGTAACATATTTGTTTTGCTATATTTTATTCAAACAAATAAAATAGATAATGTGTGTGGTACAATAAGTAACTTATTGTATACTGTATGCATATGGACATTAAATTACAAGCAGAATACGAAAACTAATAAAACAACTATAATAATTTGCGTTTTTTTTTTTTTTTTTTTTATAATAAATACAAAAAATTAATATTCAGTATTTAAAGATGTTTTTAAAACAAAACTAACAAAAATTCAGTTGATAAAAATGTACAAAAAAATAATATATAATTCAGTACTTTAAAATGTTTTTTAAACAAAATTAAAAATACAAACTAAAATTCAGTTAAAATAATAAATTTATTCTTTGGAATTTATATTTACAAACAATATTTCGTTAAATGATTTTCCATTAAAGCACTTATGTTTATTTAAATTTAAAAGTGCATATTTATTGTACTTGTAAATATCCGAATCATTTTGATCTTTAACCATACCAAAGCAATCCCATATCTTGCTTCGTCCTCTTATTTCGCAAATTTTATATTCACCAAACACAATTTTTTCTTTTCTTTCCAAATTATTCATTTTATATTAATATGTATATATACTTCAACTTAATGCACTAATCCACATTCGTTTTACTATAAATAACAATAAACACTCAAAAATACTTGTAGTACAACAGATATTTGAGAGCAAGGAACAAATACAATACAATACTCAACGCAAAACCATAAAGAACTGTTATTGTTTTTGTGGGTAGAGTAGATGAGTAAAAGCAAAAGCAGACAATATCAGTTACACTCATTCTCTCATTTATACCAATAGTACATGGTATCTACCATGGTGTATTTGTTTTACAAATACTTTGTGGCGTACTACTGCACGTCTTTAATACAAACATTATTTGGAAACATATGTGAGTGAGTGTACAACATCAAAAAATTGTATAAGAAATTATTAAAAACTTATTTTTATTCGTTTGAAAGACCCATCATAGAAAATATCCAACATGTCGTTAACTAAAGATAGGATTTTAATGGGCAGAAAAATTGTTTTTCTTTATTATAAGTGGACAGTAAGGCAGAAGTGAAAGTTAAACTAAAGGGAGTATCATCCCACCTTAACTTAACTTTTAAAGTTAAGTTTAATTCTGAAGTTGCCATATCATATATTATTTTTAATAGCTAAAGTTACCTTTAACTAAAACCAATTTTAACGTGAAGTTGTAATAAGGGCCCAAAAACAGTCAAATTCATGATCTTATTGATATTACTTAGTAATACCGTGTTTAAATTTAATCGAAAGAGTTCAGCTCACATTGATCTAAAGGTCTAAAGTACAAAAAAAGGAAACTAAAGTCTGAAAAATGAGTGCCACATGAACTGACGGCAAACAGATGCAAAACCGAAAATTCACTTCTGAAATTTTGCTTTAAAGACGCTTTATAAATTTAGTGCTGTATCTAATTGCCGACGAAAAAGAGATTTATTTTCATCAAATTCGATTACCAACCCAAAATACAAAAACAAAACCAAAAATAGCCTGAATGATGCATAGTCAGCAATGGCCAATACTTTGAATATAATGTTTTTCTTTCCTACTATCTTTTCATACAGGTACACCTATCTTCCTATTTTTCTTTCCTATTTCGGATTTTCTACTTGTTACAGCATTATATATCATTTAGAAAATTAAGGAATTAAGAGAAAATATTTATGTTGGTATTTTAGTAATAAACCTCGTGCTGCAAAATACTACAAACTGTTAAACTACCGAAATATTTACACACAAATATAAATACTAAAGACCTGCCATATAGTGAATTTGAATTAACTTTGACGAAAGAAAAAAATATATATTTCAATAAAAGCTAAATTCAATCTACTTTCCAAATTGATACGATATTTGTAATCTCGCCGCCAATTTCCCAGATTATGGATTTAATATCAGACTCTTATTTTTGAATGCACAACTTGATATTAACTGATATTTCAAGTGCCCGCAATGTGATAACTGTAGTTGGGTGTATATCGTGAATGCGACAACACAATATAAACAAATTTCTGCTTAATTACCCACATATAGTGCACAACTGTAATCAATTTATACGTTTAACTCAGCAGCAACAGATCTACTGAGAGATATGGAATTGTAAACTTAGGTGGATAAAATACACACAGTAGATTCAGAGGTTGCCCTTCACACAGTTGAAAAGCAAATGGAATTGGAATCAGCAATATTACATACAATATGACTTGAATCAAATACATGTGGTACAACGGCAGTATATTAAAGTTTTTGTTTCAAATAATTTAAAATTTCAGAGTTTGTCATACAGAAGCGAAAAATTAAAGGTCAACCGATTCGAATATGAATTCTATAAAAAAAGTTATCAGAGATGAATGTGTATATGAACAAACAAAACTCTCGCATGTGGACAATACATATTCACATAATATACAAGATGATCTAATTTAAAACGAAGAAGTTACTGTTTGTTGTGGGCGCCCCGAAGCTAAACGGGCCTATTTCTACGACTTATTTGAATCAAAACGTCAATTCCTATAATTCATTACAATTATTTACTTTGTAAAATTACCTACATGGTGCGTTCTGATGGCGAAATAAATTTGATGGTATAGCGGAACGGTCTATATGTCTGCAAATACTTAATGTAGTGTTTAAAAGGATAAACAGAAACCATTTTCTACGTGTGTACTTAAGGAAAGTGATAAAACATAATTTAACCAAAAATTTTAACAATTCTAACAGTCCAGTAATTTCATTCAAGTTCAAATGTAAATCCACTAATATATGACATTAAATCAAAAAATTTTAATTTAAAAAAAATCTACTAATACATTATATTAGTTTGTAAATGTTTAATTCCAATGTATCGGTACACCTTTTATTTAATTGAATTTAAAATATATTACTTATACGCATCATATTACATGTAGCGGAATAAAATTACTCTGAAAAGTATGCAATAAAATAAAAAAATATTTGATTTAGTCGTATAAGAATTTATTGGAATTGCATATCACTCATACGTTACGTACTTGAAATTATACATTTTACACATTACACCCAAACCTTTTTTTACACGGTAGATACGTTCCAGTGGATACCGTGTAAAAAAAAAACGCGTAAAAAAAGACAAATATTATGTATGTATGTAAGTGTATAAACAAACTGAAAAGATATACATAGGATTGATGCAGCAGCCTACATATGCCTATAAAATTCCATAACTTTATAAAAACGCACAGATTTAGTTCAATAGTATACACAGAGTTTTTTATTTTATTTCATTTTATGATTCTAAAAAAAAAGGAAAAAACTTAAAAATTCTCTTCCATTTATAAAAATAAAATTAGTTATCAAACTCTTAAGACAATTAGGAACGGAATTATTTTCAATAAAAAAAATTTTTTATTTTATTCGGAGTCAGTTTCCGATAGCAAGCGCATTCTCTTTTGCTGGGGTGGCTCAATATCAGTCTCGTCAGTAGAAATACTTATTACTTCTACATCTTCAGAAGCTGCTTCTGGCGCTGGTTTATTTCTTTTAACAGCAAATTCTGTTATAGTGCGTTGTGAGTGTGTGAGTTAAACGGGATTAAACGATTTTATCCGTATGAAAAGGAGCGAACAAAAAAAAAGTAAATTTTGTTAAAAAAAACCGTGTTATTTCAAATTCGCGTAAAAAAAAGACGTGTAAAAACAGGTTTGGGTGTAAATATGAGCATAGATCAGCAATGGTTATTCAGAGAGATGAGCAGAATCGAATCATACTCATAATTTTTGATACTTATAGGCATTCATACTTTCGACTCTACATGACTCAACATTTACAAGAATCACAAAATAAGTGTACGAATACTACAATATGGTACTCACTAGAAGATTGTGTGTTTGCTTTGCTTGCTGTCTTTGTCTTTTTCTTTTTTATAAATGCAACAACAACAAAGAATGTAAATTTTGATGAATGATTCGAGTCACTCGAATCATTTATAAATATTTTTTGTTTTTTTAAATTTATGAATCTGAATGAGTAGGCAAATGAATCAAACATATTTCGAATGGTATGATTTCGATGTCAACATTGCACTCGTACTCATTGTACTCATACTTATGAATCAACGTTGTACTGAGTACGAATGAATCAGAGTAGTTAAATTTCAATACTATTGACTCACTCATATTAAAAATTTTATGAGTGCTTATGAATAGCGAAAAAACGATTTATTGCTGATCACTGATACATAAATTATAATTTCACTAAATCTGGATCAGGTAGATTTTGAAATATATCAGTAGGTACTTTTCCTTTACGTTTATGTTACTCTTTTAAAAGTTTAATATTTTCGAGGATATCTAAATTGTGATATAATGGTAGTTGCTTTAACCAAAAACTATCTAAGTTCTATCAAAGATTCACACTGGTTGCCTTATAAAAACCAGTGAAGCAATTGAGAGAAGGCATAACATAACTTCAGAAATTTGTTCAATTCTCAAGTGGTCAGAATCCCGCAGCCGCATTAAAAGTTAAAGATCTAACTTGCATGGTCTCGAACTGTATCCTATATTTGCCTGCCTTTTTATGCATTTAATAAGGAATTAGCTTTCAAATCTTCCAATAGGTATTTTCTTGAAAATATTTACATGTATGGTTAGGGTAATGCCTCAACCGCGTGGACCGATAATAGTCTACGGGCAATACTTAGCACATAGCGTGCTAGAATCTTGTGCAATGTAGGCGCCCTAAGTTACAACTGAGCAAGCATAAAGTAAGTATGTGAAGCAAGCACGTACCATCAAGCATTGGTGTCAGCGATTTAGTTGTGAGTCGGCATTTTGTATGATTGTATGCCTTGCGTTGTTATTGTCAAACAGAATTTGATATTTTGCTGACGTCTTTAGTTTGGTGTCAAAAAGGTGTATAGCGAACTTAAAAATTATCAAAGGGAATTTCTTAAAAATTCTGAACATTAATGGAACATTATTGGTTGAAACACAAACTGATTCAATACCTTATCATGGCAATTACTTTTTAATTCTTTGAGATGTTTTTAAAGCTTTAAAATCAGTTCAAAAAAAATATAGACATACCCATTTTGATTTTCATTATTTGCCCGTGCTGCTACATGTTGCATCCGTTCAATGCAAAATATACATAATAATTGAAAATTAATTTGGCAGATGTACATAGCTTTAACAGCATGGCCGTTGCTGTTCGGAAGTCGCTGTTTGAAGGTCCGTTACTATATGTGGGATCGCACTTGAAAAGCACATTATTTGGGTCGAATGATTCGTCAGGAGGGCCGAATGAGGGATCGCACTTGAAAGTATTAAGGCGGGGAATAAAATACTCAGGAAACTTTGTTAAATTTCCCGGGAATTTCCGTGACGAGTAGTCCGGAAAAACCCCTGGTTTTCAAGAACTTCTCAATCGTATAGGAGTGACGAAATAAAATATAAATTTAACTGTATTTCATGGCACTAAAAAACAGTAAAAAAAAAATTAAAAGGCAGTATGATTGTGAAGTACATTTTGATTTTACTATTAAATTTAAGGCAGTAATTCCCAATTATATACTGTTTGCTTTGCTCTCTCTTTCTCTCTCTATTTGGTGTTTTATAATTTTTATCGCATTATTATTTCTATTGTTACGTTTTACGTTTTACGTTTTACTTTTTATTGTGATTTTTTCTGTTTCTGTTACTTGTACAGTGAAAGTTTAATCACCAACGGAGTACGTGAAGTCTTTACGATTGCTTTATTGGCGGAAAGTAATGGCAATATTTTACTATTTTACAAAACGATAAAAAACGAAAAATGTCGAGAACGTAACGGAAGAGTTGACCTATTGAATGAAATTGACTATCACAACGATGACAGTAGCACATTCACGCAATCAATTTTATGGCTTAATATGAGACGCAACTGAAAACGTTGGAAACGATAATATTGATGAATAAAAAAAAATGTGTACGAGAATGAAAACAATGAATAGGAACTGAAAGGTCAACCAAGCATTTATTCGCCCAATGGTTTTATTGAATGAAATTAGGGTAAGTCCAAAAACTTTTGAATGACTTTTTGGCCTTGATCTACCATAATTCGTTCTATTATTTTTATATAGGTAGTGGTCTAGTAGGTAGTGTGTTGGCTTATTAGACGAAAGGCCGAGTTCGAATCCCAGGTCAGACATAAAACAAGAATATGAAAATATTTCTTCGGCGACTTCCTCTCAGCAGATTTCTGGCAAAAACTCTGAGAGTAAAAATTGCCATGAAAAAGCTTCTCAAAAAATCTGTCGTTCGGAGTCGACTTTAAACTGTAGGTCCCGCCACTCATGTATGAAATTAACGCACACAACACGAGTAGTGTGAGAAGCTAGGACGTTGTACAATGAGTCAATTCGACCTCCGGGTACTGTACTTGTCACAGTTGACAAGTACACGTTCTCTAACCTAACCTAACCTAACCTATGATGGCGCAATATTACCAGAGGTAATTAAATAAATTATTTATCTTGCTAATTCTTAATAATTATTTACTGAGTAGCATAAATGCGACCAATTTAAAAATGAATATATTGTGCCCTGATAATATCGCCAACAATTAAGAAAGGTCATATTTCATTCCACCAAATTACATCTGAAAAGCTTGACTCGCATATCACCACTTTTGTTTCTTTCTAAAATAGAAGTTTATTTCTAAATGTAGACCTTTTTATAATTAAGAAAATTATAATTTTGCACAACAATTTTCAGTTTTATCGCGTAATTCCATAATTTTTTTTATTTTATACAAAAGGTTAAGATCTTTGTATTGGATAAGTGAAGTAGAAAGCTAAAAATTATTGTAAGATAAAAATTCAATTAACAAAAGATGTAACAGAAATAATTGCGACATTTTTCTATACGTATGAAATATTCTTTTTGACCTTTTGGCTGTAAAATTTACATATTTGCCTCTGTATCCCATAGAATCGTAAAACAATTATTTTTTAAGTCTGTATATCATCAAGAATTGTTTAATCCATTTAACCTAATGCAATTGCCTTTTAAGTTGAAAACAAAAGTAAAAGGAAGGGTTTAATGTTTTTTCTCTAGCTGCTGTATTAAGCATTAAAATAACTTGTTTACTTGTTTATCACATTTTATGCTGGTTTTTTGTTGGTATATTTTTGTTCACTTGTTTATCTTGTAAACAAATTCATTCTTTTTGTACCTTTTGTTTACAATTTTAATGGTAAACGAAACACCATTTCTATTTTCGTGAGCAATCAGTGTCGAACAGGTTGCATCAGCGTATCAAATGTGATGTTGTGAGAACTTATATCAATTAAGGTACTAAAAGGCATGACTATGTTATAATGGTGTTTTCGGGACTCGAAATATAAAAATGTTTAATGATTACAATATGCAAAGAACAAAATATGTCCATATAGAGATCTTACAAGCATAAAACTGATACGCCAAAGTTTTTGAGAATCTGATTACATTTTGTAAAGTATTAATATCTATTTGAAGTATTAAGGAAATTATCAGAAACCTCAGAAATTAGAGCTAGAGGCTATTATACCTGTTAATTTAATATAAAGTATCAAATTTTAATGGATAAATAGATATTCTAGGCATATTGCCAAAGTATACGTACGTACAGTCACACAGATAATTATACGTATCCCCCTAAAAATCATTATTTTAAAAATGATAATATATGGACAAGTCAACTGATTTTTGCGCCAAATATTTTGTTTTCCGTCACAGCCGAACAAATTATATTTGTTCTCATCACTAAATATTACATTCGTCCAAAAATCAGAGGACTTGTCCATATATTATTGGGCAAATTCCAATCGTGGCTTTTTTCTTGGCACTCGGCTGCGGAAACCGTTCTTTCTCAAAACACTTCGAACTGTTTCGGAGTGCACGATAACATTGTGATCACTTTCCGAGGTATTTCGTATTTCTACGGCTGTAGTCCTAGGATTTTTATTCACAATACATTTTATATGCCGGGCTACCCTTGGAGAATTTGTATTAGAAATATACGTCTTACGTATAATTTTCTGTGGTGCCATATTGGTTTTAAGCAAACTGCAGTCACAAATTCATAGATTTTGGGAATCTTTTTTCTTTATTTAAGTAAATGTGTCGTTACAGACGCTAATGTAAAAAAAATTTTAGATTAGAAGTTCATTACTTTTTAAAAAAATGATTTTTAGGGCGGGTACGTATAATTATCTATGTGACTGTACGTAATTGGCCTTTACAACCCCTCAGTCAGGATTATGGCCTAGCTTTCCACACCACTCATGTTGTGTGCCTTAATTTTATACTTGAGTGGCGAGACCTACAGTTTAACGTCGACTCCGAACGACAGATTTTGAGAAACTTTTTCATGGCAGGTTTATTTACTCTCAGAGTTTTTGCCAGAAATCTGCTGAGAGGAAGTCGCCGAAGAAATATTTTGTTTTTCGTAATTCGTTTCGATGTCTGGCCTAGGGCTCGAACGTCTAATAAGCGAACACACTACCTACTAGACTACGGCGACTACATTTGCCAAAGTATACACTGTTTAATATATCGCTGACCCATATGCTTTAAAAGGTTAAATCAATAATTTGGAAAATGAATAGCATAAAAGCATATGTTTTAAGCATTTTCTGAAATCTTTGAGATTTACGGTGCTTACGATATTGTTCTCTAAATATTGAGTATTATTTCCTAAATATTTAAGGTATTCATTCATTTAAAGTGTTTTTATGGTCACGTAAAATATTTTTGTAGGCTTATATATACGCGTATACGTATGTAAATACACTTTACTTTCATTTCCATCTATGAAAAATATGTACATTTATATGTCGGATACTCAAACAAGGACTTCCATACTTTGACAGTTAAAAGCCCTCTGTTAAATTAGTTGTCATTTATTCAGTTTGATTTGCTAAATCACCTTGGAAGGATAAAACATTCAACAGTACGTGCAAGTTATACAATTGTTTTATTAAAATAGGTGTTCTATTCGGGGAAAGCCCTGCGCGTTTCGTACAATTAACGATCGTGCAGTGGATAAATTCTAGTGCAGGATAATCCGAAGCGCTGTATTTCGGGTGGCTCTATTCGCAGACCATAACTCGTGGAATTTTGCGTCGTGACTTAGGTCTGCGCTCATACAAAATTCAACTAATCCAGGAACTGAAGGTAAAAGTACGTGGAATAGGCTCTGTAGTGCACGGAACCAAATCTTCATGGATAAAACATATTCAGAAATGAGGCCCATTTCTGAATAAATTGCTTCACGTAAAAATTTTTGGGATGATACTAATCCATTAATGTTCTAAATAGGTCCAATACATCCCGATTGGATTTTCGCGGTGTCATCGGGGAGCCTGAATTGAATGCTCTAGCCACCAATGACATGTGGCATCAATAAGACGGCACTACGTGTTACACTGCCTATACTACTTTGATATTTCTCGTCTCACTTGAAGATGTTGTAAACTGACTGCCGATATCGTGCAATTTAATATTTTCTTATGGGGTTTTCAGAAGATGAAGATGTATACTGAAAAAGCCACAAATCACAGAGATCTTAAAAGACATGCTTGCCAACCCACGCCATCTGTCATTATCAGTTTGATTTATTGCATAATTGTGTCAACAGGTTTTTTATAATAACAAATTTCCATTATATCTTCCATACACTCTATTTCATTTAAATCTATAAATATGAAACGCTTAAAGAAAACCCCGTTCTATCCATTCAATTACAACATAATCGTTCTATAGAGAATAATAAGACTTTTTCAGAATTATCTCAATGAATTGCCTACATGCCAACAGTAAAAAAACCTAAAAAACCTTATTCGAGAACAAGCAAGAAGGACATGAAAAATTCTAAAAACAAAAAATAAAAATTGGTTTTATATCAACGGGTATAAAAAGGGTATTCCAAATAATACATTGGGGAAAAGACCGTATATGTATGTACACTAGCAGCAGAAGTAGGGGTATCCTCAGAAAATTCGAGAAGAAAAATGAATAAAACGAAACACATTAAAATGAATTCTAGTGTTTATATAAGGCATAATATAATAATTGAGTACAACTGAGCCATTCATAAGACTAAACAAGCAGGAAATGTCCTAAAATGTTGCAAATGGTGAATATAATCAAATTTATGAAAAGAAAAAATAATTTTAAAGAATTTCTTTTCGAAAACGTCATTAATCATTGAAAACTTTTATGACTACATAAAGATTTAAATTTAAAGAATATACCCTTAAGGAGAAATGTTTTTAGAAAGAATAAAATATATTATAAACAGTATAAAATGTGCTGCTCTCGAATCGTTAAATTAATTTTTTATTATGAAAAAGGCTTCCTGTTTTGCGTAGAATTTAATTTTTTTACGCACTATTTATATTCTTTTAAGTTTTTTATTTTTGTGTCTTATTCGTTATGCGGCAAAGAATCATAAAACTGTTTCAGCAAATATGATTGTAAAGAAAACAAGCAAACATTTTGTAGGGTCTTTATTACAACTTCACGTTAAAGTTGGATTTAGCAAGAGTGAAATTTAGCTAAAGTGAACTTTAAAGTCACCTTTAATTTTTTTTCGTTATTACAACTTAATGATAAAAAGCTTTATTAAAACTATAGCACTGCTGGAGCATATCGATAACTTAACATAATAACTTAAACAAGTTTTTTAAAATCGCAATTACGTACTTTCTTTTTATTGTGCCAACACTATGCATATGTGTTGGAAGTCGTATTGCACCTTGAAACCAGAGATCAGCAATGAATCGTTTATCCGCTACTCAAAAGTACTCATGAAATTTTGAGTATTGAAATTCAACTACTCTGATTCATTCGAATTCACTCCAACTCAGGTTGCAATGAGTATGAGTACAACATTGATATCAAACTCATAACATTCGAAATACACATGTTTGATTCATGCACCTACTCATTCAGATTCACAAATTTAGAAAAATACTTACAATACTCACAAATGATTCGAATTATTCATCAAAATGTATGGCCTTAGGTGTTGTTGCATTTACAAAAAAAGGATGAAAGAAAAAGCAAGTAAAGCAAACACACAACCTTCTAGTAAGTATTGCAGTGTTCGTACGCGAATCATACTTATTTTGTGATTCTTGTAAATGTTGAGTAAAGGAGAGTCGAAATCATCAACATCATGAGCATTGTTAAGTATAACTTCAAACTTTGCGTATGAGTAGTAAGAGTATGATATTAAAATAAATGTGAAAGCGTATAAGTATCAGAAGTTATGAGTACGATTCGAATCAACTCATCTTTTTGAATACTCATTGCTGATCTCTGCTATAGTTGTTGAGGAGAATAAGAACATATGATTTATGCAACACCGGTAGTGAAAATCAAAAGTATTTTGATATTCTTCAAACTCACCTCGGTCTATACGTGTGAGTATTTTTTACCAACACTATAACAAAAAAGGCGAGTTTGATTCATATTTTGTTGTGTGGCCGGGTAACTTTATGTTTGTTTATATTTAAAGTTGCCATACAGATAATAATATATATGTATGGCAAGTTCAAACATAAACTTAACATTAAGGGTCATTATTACAACTTTCCGTTAAACTTGTGTTTAGTTAAAGGTACCTTTAGCTAAAGGGCACTGAAAGGTTACCTTTAGCGTATTTTCGTTATAACGACTTACAGATAAAATAAAATGAAAATATGGTAGTGCCGGAGCAATGTCGATAAAACTGCTCAATTAAACAAGTTATTTTTTAACGCGATGGCAACTGCTGGCTCTGTTTTTTGTTGTTTATGCTCATTTTGTGTAAATTTAAAGTTGGTTTAAAGTGACCTTTAAATGTTAAAAGTAGGATGACCCTCCCTTTAGCTTAACGATCACTTCTATCTTATTGGGTACTCATAATAATGAAAAACAATTTCTCTGCCCGTTAAAATCCTCCCTTTAGTTAATGACAAGTTGTAATAATGGCCCTGAAAGTTACAGGTAGAATGATCGCTCAGATTTAGCTTATCTTGTGATTAGGATGCCAGCTGCACATAAAGGCCCTTAGTATTAATAATTTTTTACAAAGCATTAAGCCTATAGACGGCGTATAGCCGACAGTAAATAATGCCAATATTTCTGCCATATTGTCAGATGCTTAAATGCTTTGAAAGCACAGCTGATAAAAGGATACAGCTGACATAGAACCAAAACAATAGCAAAGAATTTAAAATTGTATAATGTGGTTGGCATATGATATTGTACAGCTGCGTACCTCGTTGATTAGAAATTCATTTATATATACTACATATTTACTGAAATATATCAACGTCATTAAATATAATAACAATAGATATATACTTACAAATTTCAATAACTTTCAAACAAAACAATAAATCCAATATTCCCCCGATATAATAAATTCAAGCTCAGTAGCACTGAAACTTATTCAATCTTGATTTTTGTTTCGATATATGGATAACACGAAAACATGAAAAACTGTACTTCTGACTTTAATTCTACATAAAAAGAATTCATTTATATGTACCTGTTTTGTGCCAGTATTCTTTTCAAAATTGGTCCTGCTTACTAGCTATGTAATATGTTAAGTCAGTGCCACAGACCAAAATCTCTGGTGGGAATGGAACCCAATATCCTCACACACATAATCTAGCACTCTATCCACTAGACTATCTGTGCACCCAAGTGTTTCTGGGTTAAACAAGAGAAATAAACAAATTTGTATATGGCAATCCGAAGGAGTTAGAGCAAACAGTTAGCAAACATTCCTTTAACTTCGAGACAGAAAATGGGCATTGCAAGCGGTGCAATTGCACTGTGAAGTACATATATTTTATTCATGTTTGCTCCAGACTTTATTTTGTTGTGTATCCGATAAAGAGAAGTTTATGAAGATTTTCCAAGAACAGTAGACAAAAACGAGTGAAGCCCAATTTTTTTTTATATAATCACAACTAATTTGTGTTTATGAAATTTGTTGACGCTACGATTCTGATTTACATTGAGTGGGGATGAAATAGTAGAAACACAAAAATTTCGAAATTTTCTTAAATTAAAACATACATAACCATGCATTCTTTTTAAAGATGTTCAAATTGTCTGCATATTGTTACGAAAACGATAAACAAAAAGCTACACAAACAAATACAACGAACTTGTTACAAGTAAACCAACAACATCAGTATAAAAGGAAAGGGAGAAGCGAGAACGCAACAACAAGTTATGTAAACAAAATACACCAATAAAAATGAAGTTGCGATAGAGTTCTCGAGAAAGCGAAACCCCGAACGTTCGACTTCAAAAACCTTCATCAGACTGATTACGTGAGCATATAAAAAAGCAAGACAAAGCAGGCAACGAGCAGTAAGAATTCAGTCAGTCTTGTGTGAAGACGCGTTGAATGTGAAGAAAACAGTCGTGGTTTGAAGATCGCCGTTGTAAAGATCTACCGAACAGAAGATAACGAACAAGCAAATTATTGTTGGATACATGAAGTTGTAAATAGTGGCACACAAATTGTGCGAACAATAAAGAGTTTAAATTGAAACTAAACACAATTTTATTTTTATTTTGTTTGCAATCAACGAACTCATATTCTAAATGTTTATAAAAATGTAAAAATATAACAATATTATATAATAAAAGATAGCAAGATAGATTCAGCTTTCTAAATAAAAATAAATTCTTTGAATATAATAACTGATAGAAATGAAAGGGAAATTTTATAATTTCCAAAAATTAATGTGATTTACAAACATGTGTTGCCATTAAACGTTTTTATTCTTTCAATACTTTGTCGCTGGTTATTTATTTTTAGATTGATAAGAAACTATTTAATTCTTAAAAGTTTTTTTCCGATAGATATTTGGTTCGGCGATTGAGAATCTTTCAAGCCCTGTCAAAATGGCAAAAGGATATACATTGTTCTGTGGAATATCCAGACTATCGAAACAACGTCAGACTAGCAGATGCACCACCAAATCATTAAATCCTTTTTGTTTCTGTTTGGTTAAAACGCTTTCTTTGTGTATGAATATTATTTTTCATCTGACCTTAACAATTTGATTTTACTTTTGTTCAACCTTTATTTCCGTCCATTATTTTCAACACAAATCAAAATTTTTTCTTCAAATCTTATTCTTATTGCGGAATTTTAAAGCTTGAGTTTCGAATTAAAGGATCGTTTACTTTTAAGTTTCAAAGCAAATTCTTTTCTGCATTTGTTGTATGAGCACTTCGACCAATGTATAAACTTTTGTAGAAAACACTTTTCGCTAGAAAACTGGTTACCAGAACGAAACTTCTCTTTTGACTATTTTACAAGTTAAACAAAGAAATTAAAGAATTTTACACTGAATTTCTGAACACAAAATTAAAAAAAAATTCCTTATTACTTACTTATTATTCCTACAAAACCATACAAACCAAAAAAAAATTATTTAAAATTTATTATTTTATTCTTAACAAATAGCAGTAAAGAAACAATAATTAATGAGCTGAATGCAATGAGTTTGAAAGAAAATACGAAAATAACCCACATAAACTCAATTTTGCACGTTTCAAGAATATTAATAAAGCTAACCCAATTTAAATATTTGGTCCATAGACCCTTATTAGAAATAACTTGATTTACGCGGTTTGGCATGCTTTCTACCAAATTTTCGGTAACATCTTTTGGAATTCGATTCCATTCCGCATTTATACGATCCCAAAGTTTGTTCATGTTTGTTGGGGCTGCTTCGTACTACCCGAGCCGGCTTTTCACGATTGACCATAGATTTGCAATCGGATTGGGGTCCGAACTTTGTGCTGGTCATTCCATCAATTGAAAATGTTTTTTCAAAATCCATTCCTTTACAATTTTTGCTGTGTGCTTCGGATCACCATCCTGTTGAAAAAAAATTCCTTTTTCGGGATAAGCACATTTATCAATAAAATTGGGAAGATGGGTTTGCAGAATTTGTAGATAGTCTTCTTTTCGCATGTAGCATCTACTAAATGCAGAGAGCCAACATGCCAACATGTAAAACATCCCCAAAGAATTATATTTCCGCCGCCATGTTTAACAGTTTGCTTTACATGGTGTCTTTTAACATTTTCCCCGGGTCTGATCCAGCAGTACTGCTCTACATCTGATTGCAAACGTGTTATCTAGTCTGATGAGTCCAAATTTAACCGCTTTCAGTCAGACAGAAAGCAGTACAGCTGGAGCAGACCCTGGTAAAATGTTCAAAGACACCATGGGAAGCAAACTGTTAAACATGGCGGCGGAAATATAATTCTTTGGGGATGCTTTACATGGTGGCATGGGGAAGATGGGTTCCCAATTTTATTGATCAATGTGCTTACCCCGAAAAAGGAATTGTTTTTCAACAGGACGGTGATCCGAAGCACACAGCAAAATAAATTTAAAATAATTTTTTTTTTGTTTGTATGGTTTTGTTTTTATGGATGACGAAACTCAGTATCGTGAACATGCACTCACTTCTACTCGCCACTGTACATATATAAAAAGCCATTACCATATTTTATCTAGTTATGTTAGGTATGCCTGTATGCTTCCACATTACGAAAACAATTGTTACCAACAACGACACACCTGTGCTCGTGACATACGTACGCATTTATCGGGAATGTACCACAAAATTTTAAAACAGTTAAGCCACAGCATTGCACAGTGGAAGATTTAGAAACAATAAGCAAATAGATTTGGAAAAGTAAGAAATGGTAAACTATTATTTATAATCGGTGTTTGATCTCTGATTACTGATCTTTGACGGGATATTACTATAGTCCCAAACAAGTGGTACTATCGACATTACTACTGATAGCATAGTCGATCAACCTCCATTTTCAATATTGTTACGTTTTTACCCTTTTATAAACGGTTAATATATGAGTTCGTAGATTGCAAATAAAAAAAAGTAAATGTGTGTTTAGTTTTAGATAAATTCTTTATTCACAACTTGATGAAAACAACAACAATTTACGTTGTTTGTTATTCTTTCCTAAACTCTTTTGCGTAAACACTAACAATTGTTCGGCAGGTCTTTATAACGGAGACCTTTAGACCACGATTATTGTCTTCACACGCAAAGCGTATTCAAACAAGACTGACTAAAATTTTACAGACTGCGTTGTCTGCATTGTCTTTTATCTCGCAGGGTAAACAGTGTGATGGATGCTTTTGAAGGAGAATGCCTTCGCCACCTCGAAATCTCTATAAATGTATACATGTTGTATAAGTAATTGTTGTTTGTGTATTTTGATTACATTTATTCTGGTAATGTTTGTTGCTGCCTTTTTGTTTACTTGTTTGTCCCCTTTTTTATACTGATGTTGTTGCTATATTTTTGTTTACTTGTTTCTCGTTTTTATTTTTGTAGATTTTGTTTACCATTTTAATATTAAACGATGTAACATCATTTCCAATTTCGTAACAATGTTTTGTTGTTCCGAGTTGCTTAAAAATTCTACACATTTGTGAATTGATTATACTATAACATACAAACATACTTGGTGATTAAAACCCTTCAGACATGATTATGACCTTGGTAGCTTCTCACACCACTTATGACGTGTGTGTTAATTTTATACATGAGTGGTGGGACCTAAAGTTTAAAGTCGACTCCAAACGACAGGTTTTTGAGAAACTTTTCATGGCAATTTTATTTGCATTCAGAGTGTTTGCAAGAAATCTGATGAGAAGCAGTTGGGAGATGTCTGAGATGTCTGATCGTGGATTTTAACCGAGATCCCACATCTAAGAAGCCACCACCCTACCTCTTTAAGATAAAGGCACATTTATCTCGTTAATGAAAAACTAACAGTACTCAAACAAGATGCAGGTGTAACTCAGATATAAATACTGAGAAAATATTTCGGAGGAATTAGTAGTTCGAATCAATAGGTGCATTTCTCTAAAGGCAATAAAATGAATAGTGGTGGGAGAAAATAGGTCGTAATCCTTACTAAAGGGTTGTACTGACCAGTTATGTATGTATGTACGTATGTATGTATGTATGTACGTATGTACGTATGTATGTATGTGTAATAAAAAAATAATTGCTTATCAAATAATTTGTTTTGTTTTTATGTTTTACATCAGATGTCAATTATAATTATCGTTGGCATATGTATAAAAAAAAGCAAAAACTTGTCAATGTGCGGCTGATTTACTCAAAGCCTTCTTGGTTTGAACATTTTGTGAACAAAGCAAATAATGTATGCCTGGTTGAAGTGAGATAGGACAACATACAGGCATATGTGAACCGTTTTACACGTACACAAATGTACCATTACTTACCATTATTGTGGACAAATTGTGGCAATGTAAGTTGATCGAACATGTATACACATGTATTTCTGCGTGAGATGAATATATAAGTCCAGAGGAATATTGATACAATATGCACTAAAAATTCAACAGGGGTAATATTTGATACTATATTGTGAAAAACCTTTCAAATCAGCCTAGTTTCTGCAGTTAAACAGAAACGAGAAGCTGTTAAATATCACTTAAGCAGGTTTTTATATTTAAAAGGAAATAATTTTACTTAAAGGTGTTTTCTTAATTAAACAATGGTTAAAGTTAATATTTAACATATTTCGACAGTATATATAACATATCCACTACGTAAGTATACGGAATAAATACGGATGCCTGACAAATGTCAGGTCATTGTTTAGAGAAATTTGTTCTCAAAGCATAATTGCCGACAATTTAATGCACGTGCGACAGGATAGCTTTTTATACGGTATTACATTACCATCAGCATAATTTATAAACAGAAAGCATCGATTCTATCATCATCATAAACAAAGGCCATCCTCAGGAAACTATCAAAGTATGAGATAAAGAAAGTAATGATAAGAGAAAATATTAATTCTATAGTAATATTATGAATAATTTGTTTTGTTTTCTCATGTTATTTTTTGTTACTGATACACACATACAACAGAAGTAAATTACAAGTTGTTGTTCCAAATTATTTAAATGAACATTATGTATGTTCTCGTTGTATTTAATGAATTCTTTGTATTATTAGTAATGAATACTTCGCCAACTTCATGTTATTGTGGTTCACACCAGCGATAAGCAATGAGTATTCAAAAAGATGAGTAGATTCGAATCAAACTCTTAATTTCTGATACTTATGCGCATTCATACTTATTTGAATATCATACTCATACTACTCATATTCAAAGTTTGAAGTACTCATCGTACTCATACTTAACAACACGTATGATATTATTGATTTTGACTCTCCTTTACTCAAAATTAGAAGAATCACAAACTAAGTATGATTCACGTAGGAACACTGCAATAATCACTAGAGGGTTGTGTTTTGGCTTTGCTTACTGTTTTTGTCTTATTCTTTCTTCTTTTTTTGGTAAATGCAACAACAAATAAGACTTTAAATTTAGATGAATGATTCGAATCACCCCAATTCATTTATAAGTATTATAAGTATTTTTCTACTTTATGAATATGAATAAGTAGGCGTATGAATCAAACATATTTCGAATGTTGTGAGATTGATGTCAAATTTGTACTCATACTCGTTGCAACCTGTACTTATAAATCAATGTTGTAGTGAGTACGAATGAATCAGAGTAGTTGAATTTCAATACTGTTGACTCACTCATACTTAAAATTTCAGGAGTACTTATGAGTAGCGAAAATACTATTCATTGTTGATCTCTGGTTCACACACATCAAGAGTAGTCTCTCAGTTTTTGTTCGATTCTCTTCTGAACTTGCAATTCATACAAAACCGTCAATTTTCAACTTCGTGAAGAACATTATGAATACAAAAGAGAAAGATGTGATAAACTCAAGGTTGTACCGTTTTCCATATTGTTTTACCTACTCGCACACCCATGTTTGCGTGTTATTGTGTTTTCATTGCAAGTTAATTTAGTCTCAAAGATTTTATTAATAGACTTCCGAAAGAAGGTCGCAAAAACTTAATTATATGTATTTCCTTTTTTTCGAAATGTTACTCAGAAATAGTAAGCAAACACATTAAGGCGACCATAAGACGGGATTATTTACTTTAATTCAATTAAATTTAAAACTTGTCTTAATAATATATTTAATTAAATTTCTATTACCTGAAAATTAACTTAAACATTTTCAAGTAAGAAAACAATTTACTTTATTCATTTGGATGCCAGTAAAATGTTTGTTTAAGGCCTGAAAAACGAAAATATGCCAAATGTATACAACAACACACAAATTAAGAGATAACCGGAGGGAGTTTGATTCGTAGCCGATAACTGCGGAATAAACATGCTTATCATGCTGTAAACAAAATTTCATTTGCGTCAAACACAACGGTCACAGAACAACAGAAAGGCATACCGCAAATACAAGGGTATTCCGAAACAGAAATAAGGGAAGAATGAAACGAATATTCAGCACAATCACTTACAATCACCGGAAGTATAAATGAATTAAATTTAAAAATACAGTAACAATTTACTGTGAGCTCTCATGCTCTCGGAAGAAATAAATTTAAGAAAGACATAAAGTAAAGTAGTCCAGATGAATATGCATTTTCTATGTTGATTTCCAATTGGGCAAAGAAATTTTGGTGACTGACATATTCGCTGTCGCCATGGCAAGTACTTATTTAAGATGTTCACAGAAAGTATTTGGTCAATTTATACGACTTTGTATCGTATATGTTGTATTAAATATGCTATGCTGTATTGTGTGTTTCGTATCCAAACATCAAAAAGTGATAAGAAGAAGACCAGTATTCATAATTTGATTTTCAAGCAACAAAATGAAAAATATTACGGAAGAAAGTAAATTAAATAATTCTCTGTACGAAAAATATAATTTTGATATGTCAATGGTTGACGCAGGTTACATAGAAAATATTTTGTATTTTTATACTTCTTCTTGATTACTGGCATTTGCACAAACTTTTAAAAACATATGAAAAAAAATGTGTACAAGTATACCGGATTTTTATATGAAAATTATCAATAACAAGCATACTCGTACACTGTTTTATTTTCGTCCAACAATACATGCAATACAACGATACAAGGGCTGGTGTGAATTGCCCAGTTGTGTCTAGGTTAAAATCATAATTAATTTATTTGGTTAAATTCGAAAGCATCATAATTTGGGTACAATTACCAACATTGAAGTTCGGTTTAGTTATAAAAGCTGCAGTAAGCTTATTTGCATACTGCAACTTTTTACTGTGGAAGATCAAATGACTTTGTTTCTGAACCATTGGGTACTAGAACTTTAAAAGTGTCAATCCCAAAACTATTCCCATAACTTGTGTACAATTTGATACTTATTAAATGATCTACTCAATTTAGGTTACCGTTACACAAAGAATGACCTCTGACATACATAAAGAAGGATATGAATAAAACCAGAGCAGAGTTTGACTATAGGTTAGGTTAGGTAAGAGGACGTGTACTTGTCAACTGTGACAAGTACAGTACCCGGAGATCGAATTGACCCATTGTACAACGTCCTAGCTTCTCACACCACTCGTGTTGTGTGCGTTAATTTTATACCTGAGTAGTGGGACCTACAGTTTAAAGTCGACTCCGAACGACAGATTTTTGAGAAGCTTTTCATGGCAATTTTTACTCTCAGAGTTTTTGCCAGAAATCTGCTGAAAGGAAGTTGCCGAAGAAATATTTTCATATTTTCGCTTTGATATCTGACCTGGGATTTGAACTCGGGCCTTTTGACATAACCCGACACAACCCGACACACTACCTACTAGACCACGGCGACCTCCAAGAGTTTGACTATAGGTTCGATAATTATTAGTCCACTGTAGGGATAAGGATAACATCACATACTTACCTCGGGTTATTTCTACATAGACTGATGCATGATTCAAATCTTTTGTGTATACTCCCTAAAAAAGTTTGGTTTGCCTCAAACACATTTATTTTCAGAACATGTTTGGCCCCTCTATGTGTAATTTTTACTGCTGAGAGCAAATAGACGATAGAAATATTTTTTCATATTTCAGTTTGTTTGAGAAATCAACGCCAAGGCGGTTGACTCACGGGCTCTTGTCTTAAAAACCCACATGCTAACTACGACGAAATCACTGTAGTATATACTGAGTCCAAAAAGACATAACATTTATTAAAAATTAAATAAACACAACAAACCGTCACAATGGCTAATTACTCATATTATCCTTATTTATCTACAACAACACATAGTACAGTAAATAAGTTTAATTAGCAAACAGGCCAAATATCAGTATGATTGAGACCTTAGTTTTGTGTTGTACTTACATATGTATATGTATGTGTTAACACTTGGCAAACACTGAAATAGTTGTTAAATAATTGTATATACATACATATGTATACGCATGTAGATACATTTGTCAAAACATACAATTATTGTTTACAAATGCAGAATTTAGAAATAAATAAAGTCTACTCACATCACAACAGCCATTTAACTAACAGCTACGAAATAAAGTCATTTTTATAATAAAAGCGCTTGGTAGCGAAATGAGAATTAATGCATAAAAAAATCGAATGATATTTGCTTTTCAGCCTTCATGCTCTTAATTTATAGCATAACGCTAGATGCGGTAACAAATGCTATGAAAGAAACGTATGATTAACAACTACAGAATTATACAGAAATAATAACAATCATACGTCATGTATATAAGGCGGTTGACTCACGGGCTCTTGTCTTAAAAACCCACATGCTAACTACGACGAAATCACTGTAGTATATACTGAGTCCAAAAAGACATAACATTTATTAAAAATTAAATAAACACAACAAACCGTCACAATGGCTAATTACTCATATTATCCTTATTTATCTACAACAACACATAGTACAGTAAATAAGTTTAATTAGCAAACAGGCCAAATATCAGTATGATTGAGACCTTAGTTTTGTGTTGTACTTACATATGTATATGTATGTGTTAACACTTGGCAAACACTGAAATAGTTGTTAAATAATTGTATATACATACATATGTATACGCATGTAGATACATTTGTCAAAACATACAATTATTGTTTACAAATGCAGAATTTAGAAATAAATAAAGTCTACTCACATCACAACAGCCATTTAACTAACAGCTACGAAATAAAGTCATTTTTATAATAAAAGCGCTTGGTAGCGAAATGAGAATTAATGCATAAAAAAATCGAATGATATTTGCTTTTCAGCCTTCATGCTCTTAATTTATAGCATAACGCTAGATGCGGTAACAAATGCTATGAAAGAAACGTATGATTAACAACTACAGAATTATACAGAAATAATAACAATCATACGTCATGTACCCAGCAGAACAAATGTCACTATACCTGTTCCTTAACTAAAACTGAATTATTTTCTTTTTTCTGTGTATTTATTATTTTATATAAAATTTATGATTACTGCTCGCTCTGACAGCAGAATGTTTAATAAAATTTAATAAAAAAGTCTACAAGTTAATACTTTCGTTTGCGTAATAATGATTATTTTCCCAACCCTGACCCGGAAATATAAAGTAGGTTCTAATTAAGCAAATACAGTAGAACGTTTTTACCTTTTTAAAAACTTTTAAAATATGAGTCCGTTGGTTGCAAAGAAAATAAAAATAAATTGGTGTTTAAGTTAAATTAAATTCTTTACTGTTGGCACTATTTTTTTGTGCCACTGTTTATAACTTGACGTATACAACAATAATTGTTTGTTCACAACGGTTTGTTTGTACGACTGAGATCTTCAAACGACGACTGTTCTCTTCACAAGCAACGCATCTTCACACAAGACTGACTGAATTCTTACTACTCGTTGCCTGCTTTATCTTGCTATTTTATATGCCCACGTAAACAGTCTGATGAAGGTTATTGAAGCAGAATGTTTGTGTTTTCACCTTCTTGAGAACTCTATTGTGACTTCATTGGAAATTAATTTTAATTGAAGGGTGGAAAATAAAATATACTTTTTATAATTAAAAGTTTTTCTGAACAAATTGAGAAAAGACGTTAATATAAATTTATTGGTAGTTTAAATTTATACACAAACATTTTATAAGTACAGGTTGGAATGAGTATGAGTACAACGTTGACATCAAACTCATAACATTTGAAATATGTTTGATTCATATTTTAATCAAAATTTACAGTCTTAGTTGTTGTTGCATGTACAAAAAAAAAGAAGAAAGAAAAAGACAAAGATAGCAAGCAAAGCAAACACACAACCCTCTAGTGAGCATTGTAGTGTTCGTCCGCGAATTATTGTTATTTTGTAATTCTTGTAAATGTTGAGTAAAGGAGAGTCGAAATCAACAACATCATGCGTACGGTTAAGCAAGTACGAATGTATCAGGGTAGTTGAATTTCAATACCATTCACTCACTCATACTCAAAATGCCATGAATACTTATGAGTAGCGAAAAAACCATTCATTGCTGATCTCTGTTTCTTTGATATTTTTGCTCGGTACTAATAAAATACATACTTTTTTTTAAAAATACTTCATGTTATTATTATTGAATTTATTGAAAAAATTTAAATTTATTTCAAAACTTGTTTTATTCTTCCAAAAATCGAAATCAATTCTCATTGATATTAGTGAATCATACTATAATATTTCTTTGGGTGTAAATTTGAAGTCTGAAAAAAGCGAAATGAACATTCTTCTTTAGAAGCTGACAAGCAAAGCAAGTGAATGCATTTTTACGCTCTCATGATGAGAGCAACACATTGTTACGCTCTTTGTTTGAGTTTATTTTCCTTCTGTCTTCCACCCTCCTCATCCAGAAATGATTTTAGTGAGAGCGGGTTGTAGTGTTTGGTGAGAGCGGGTAGTGATGTTACAACCCGCCATAAGAAGTTTTATTTCTACATAATGCGCATTCTTTATATCCATATTCTTTTGTTCTACTCAACCTGGTGAAGAACTTATGCCATATTCGCACGGCAGCAATTTTTCGTAATTCGCTCTCTCATTCGCAATTCAACACCCAATTATGTGCTAAATTACGTCATTCGCCATACAAAATTTTGTGAGCGAATTACCCAAATTGTGTGTAATCCAATTTCTATTAGCCTGTGGATTACTTAAAAATCAATGTAATCTCTAATCTGCCATCACCAGCTGTCAAAGCACAAAAAATATAAACAAAAAACAATAATGGAATCCAAAAATAATATTTTAAAAAAGTATTATTTATAAGAAATTTATTCGCGAAATTAGCGGAGGAAGCCACTATGTGTGTAGAAAACCTTTTGAAAAGTATTTGCAGCTTTTGAAGAAGCTGTATGAAAAATATTAATAATAATTTAGTAATAAAAAGAAGAAGAACTTTAAAAAAGAATTACAAACCTACCGTGTGAACATGATAATTCAAATAAGTAATTCAAACAGAGAGCGAAGTAATTCGAAGGCTCGTGCGAACATAGCATTAGACTCGGGTGTATTTTCATTATCGCACCGAGTAATAAATTCTATACATAAGTAATAATGAACTACCCTATTGTTCAATTAATTTTACAAAGTTAAATAGGCAACGGTGTTACTGAATATCCTTAAATGGAGAAATCCAGTAAATATATGTTAGAATTAAGAAAATATTAAATAAATAAAGTTAGTTAAAAAACCGAAGCCGATAAATAAGTTTCGTTTTCATTTTTATGTTTAGCATTTAAAAAATAAATTTTTGACCTCTGTGACCTTGTTTCCTTATGAACCAAATACTTGATATAAATTTAAAAATGCAATAAAACAAAAATGGTTTTAAATAAAAAAAATGTTTTTTTTGTTGTCAAATACAGTTGTTCCGGTTAGAAATCGGATATTATTTATTTCATATGTCTGCCGTGTCTAATTCTATCGAACCACTTTTCGTGTACATTGTTGAATGTATGGAATCGTATCTCGGCAATGGCATCACAAATGTTGGCCTTCTATCTTGTCTTTACCGGTATCCCACAAAAAATAGTTCAATGGTGTCAAATCGCAGCTTCTTGGCGGCCAATTGACATCACCATTTCGGCTAATTAAACGGCTTTCAAATGTTTGACGTAATAAATCGATTGTAGAATGAGGTGTGTGGCAAGTTGCACCATCCTGTTGAAACCACACACCGCTTACATTAAGTGCGGGTCCAAACAAATCGGTTATCATGATGCCATAGGTGTGTCAAATAAACGTAATGGATTCACCGTCCTCATTTTCAAAGCTATATGGGCCAATGATGCCTCCACTCCACAAGCCGCACCAAACGATCACTCGTAATTGTAACTGTAAGACAACGTGTGTATTTCGTGAACGCCGAACATGGAAATTTTTACCGTACTCACCAAATGAAAATGAGCTTCATCCGCAAAGATGATTTTTTTGTGCATGAAATGTTCTACTTTTGAGCACGATGACGAGTCGATGATGCTGGATCCTCACGCACACGCTCAACCACAGCTGCGATATTTTCGGATGTACGCACTGTACGAGCATGCATGCATTTTGCACCATCAACAATGAAATCAGTTTCAAGGACTTTAGCAGTTAACTTGCATATACCGGGCACTGTTGGCCCTTCTTTGAGACCAAATTTTGTACGACATTTTCATTACTTTCAGTGGAGACAATATACTGAATTATGTGACAGGATATAATGGCGAATAACTTTTTTGCTTCATATGTGCAACACGCTGTCGGATAAATAGAGTACTTACTCTCGCTCTCTAACAGCGCAAACAGTGAAGAGAAGAGAATGTGTGCAAGACAAATACGAGTAAAAATTTATCCGAAGCTGCTTATGTTCCGTAAAAAAAGAGTGCTCACTGAAAAATATATCCGCAAAAACAAGTACTCTTAAAATTATGTTCACTTCATGTGGTACTTCAAATACTCGCAGCATAAAACGCCATATAACTGATGTTTTTTTTTACATATAAACGCTTATGTGTTTGAAGTTTACTTATTCCTTTGTCATTTAAATTTGGCATAAGTTTTAAACAATTTTTAACAATTTTTGCTGTAAACTTTATACAAACACTATACAAATACATATCTCGTGATGCAACTGGATCGCCCACCATCAAAATTGCTACGTCATCCATTGTTGGGGCATTGTATCGTCCTTGGTGTTGTCCAGTTGGAGGTCTGTCAGCATGAATTGCGATATGTGGTCATCTGAACTTAATCTTGGGTCATCTTTGGCTTGCTTTAAGATCCTTACCAATTCGTTGATCTCATGAAACATCACTTGTAAATCGGCAACAATCAATTGTTTTGTGTCAGGGTTATAATGCTGGCGGTGGTGCACTTGGTCGTTGTTATTCGCTTCTCCTATGAAATAAATTTGGAAGAACTTAGGATCTTCATTTGGAATTGTCAACAATGATCCCATTTTATGGTAAATTTAACCTTGAACACGACGCGTTGGCATAAAGTTGTCTGTAAATACTTTGGTAGCACCAAAAGATGTCATTTGGAAGCACGAATTATATTTTCTTATATTTTCAAGAAAATGTTGTGAATCCAAATTAGTTCCTAAATGGAAAAAATATTTTTTATTAATATTTTGTTAAATTAAAAAAAGTATATATTTAGAAAAATTTTAACTGAAATCAGCGTTTGTAATGGTTCTGGAGGTGGAAATAATTCAGATAAAACGATTTTACCATTAGAGCAACACTTTCCAGGTGTTTCATTTTTGTACCTGAGTGCATTGCAATATTGGCAAACTTCATTCATGTCACCAATTGACACTAATTCGTCATCGGTATAATCTATATCAGATCTGTAGTTAAATGCAATACTTGAGTAACCATGAAAAACATTACGTCGATTCACAACCATTCGATTATGATTTTGTTCTCGACGCAAATGATATTGCTCTATCCTCTCTGCTGCTCTTCTTGTTGATGTTCGAATCCGCTGACTTTCACCTCGTGATTCATGTTGGACTTCTGTTTCATTAGCTCGTGATGTTGTGGTACGATTTCGTTTGCTTTGTAGCCGACCTTCATGTTCCAACGGTGTCTCGGTAGCTCGTGCGGTTGTCGCATGTTGTCGAAGACCTTCAAGACGTCTTTCACGCTCTGAAGGCGTTTCTATGGCTCGTGATGTTTCGGTATGATTTCACTGGCTTTGTAGCCGACCTTAATGTTCCAACGGTGTCTCGGTAGCCCGTGCTGTTGTGACATGTTGTCGAAGTCCTTGACGACGTCTTTCACGCTCTGAAGGCTTTTCTGTGGCTCGTGATGTTTCGGTACGATTTCGCTGGCTCTGTAGCCGACCTTCATGTTCCAACGATGTCTCGGTACCTCGTGCGGTTGTCGCATGTTGTCGAAGACCTTCAAGACGTCTTTCGTGTTCTGACGGCGTTTTAGAAGCTCGTGCTAAAGAGGTAAGATTTCGTTGACTTTCAAGGCGCTCTTGGCTTTCTGAAAGCGTTTCAGTAGCTCTTGCTGTTGTGGCACGTTGTCGTCGGCCTTCAAGGCGTTCTTCACGTTGTGATGGCGTTTCGGCGGCTCTAGAGGTTGAAGCTAGACTCCTTTCAGTCCTGAGGCGACTTTCACGCTTTTCCGATTGCTCTCTGGGATTGCAAACGCAATGCACTTTTGGTGCTTCTGGAAAGGGATGCTTTTATTCGGGGCATTTTTACAAATTGTTGCAAAATAAATGTCACTCAGGTAACGTTTAACTTGTTTAGAATCAAAGATTCAACTGAATTTCAAAACCGAATGAGTGTTATATTTATTTCTTTATATTTTACCTGATATGAAATCGGTTCAAGTCAAAAACCTTTTGAAGAAAATTAATGTTATTAAAATTTAACAAAGAATTGTGTTAGCGTCGGTCACAGGTAATTTTTTTGATGAGTTTTGCAACTACTTATTTTATTTGGGAAAAATATTGACAGTTTACATTTTATTACTTAGATAATTAAAAGTAATGAATTCATCGCCCAATAAAATGCTTATTATAAAGTTTACCTAATGTATTTTTCAAATAAATAATATTTTTATTAGTTACCCATTTTTAGAAGTAAACAATAACATAACTAATACATATGTATGTACGTATATGTTTTCCAAGATAAATATTTAAATAGTACGAATTTTAGTACTTACTATGTACATGAGTTGAAAATGTCAAACTCAACCATTTAAGGGTCATATACCTTACTATTGCATATTTCCACACTCACTAATCAGAGAATTTTTCTAATATAATTAATTAATAAAAATATACAAATTTTTGTAATTACTTCACGTGAGAGGCAACACCTTCCTATAGCTGATATACAAAATTTGCGACTCTAGCTTTTATAGTTTTCTAGATATACAGATTTTAATAATTAGTTCATATGGAGTTTGCAACGCCCCTAATGCTTGATCGCCAATTTGTAACAAAAATATTGATATTGAACCTTTAGATATTCGTACAAAATTTGAGCAGTCTAACTGTTATTTTTATTCATATGGGAGGTGCCGCTTTTGCTGAACTCCCTTTTTTGTCCAGAATATTTATATTTAAACTAAAGTTACTCGTACAAAAATTGGGGACTCTAGCTGTTACAGTTTTTCAGATATACAGATTTTCGTATTTACTTTATATGGGAGGTGCCACACCCACTATTGCTAGTTCGCCCATTTTTGTCCAAAATATTTATATTAAAACCGTAGTTACTTGTACAAAATGTTAGGAATCTTGCTGATATAGTTTTTCCAATATATCCATTTTGTTATTATCTTACAATAGTAGGTTATGTAGTATATGTTGGAGTGGCACCTCTCTCATTGGAAATATCAACATAAAAAGTAGGTAAAACGGTTCAGCCGTTTAGTCGTCTATAAACTTCAAACATGCTAACGAACGCACATTCATTTTTATATATATAGGTGATTTCCGAGATATAAGAAGTTTTAAATTTAATTCATATGGGAAGTACCACGCCCTTTTCCTAGTCAGCCCATTTTTATCTAAAATATTCATATTGATACTAAAGTGGATTCGAAAAAATTTAAGGCTCTAACTGTGACATTTTCATCGATATAATAATTTAATATTTTTTATATTGGAGGTGACACACCCACTATAGCCAATCCGCCCATTTTGTTTATATATAAGTACGTCAAAGTCGTCCATACAAAATTTGAGGACTCTAGCTGTTGCAGTTTATGAGATATGCGACATTAAATACTTATTGAATATGTGGGAGTAGCACCTCGCCTTCTTGAAATTTTAAAATAAAAAGTAGCCTATAATTCCTTCCAGATATACAGGAAGCTACTGTCAAAACTTCAAGAAGATCGGTCTAGCCGTTTAGTCGTCTATAGACTTCAAACCAACAAACCCACAAACAAATAAACACACATTCATTTTTGTTTATATAGATGTAAAATTGATTAAAAAAAACTACATATGTGACGTATGACTGATATCCAATTCCATTAAGTTTTATCAAAGAATATGGATATAAAGAATACGCATTATGTAGAAGTAAAATTTCTTATGGCGGGTTGTAGCATTACGACCCGCTCTCACCAAAATCTTTTTAAAAAATTATTTCTGGATGAGGGGGAAGACAGAAGGAAAATAAACACAAACAAAGAGCGTAACAATGTGTTGCTCTCATCATGAGAGCGTAAAAATGCATTCAGTTGCTTGTCAGCTTCTAAAGGAGAATGTTCATGTCGCTTTTTTCAGACTTCAATTTTACACCCAAAGAAATATTACAGTATGATTCACTAATATCAATGAGAAATGATTTCGATTTTTGGAAGAATACTTGCCAAGTTAAATACGGTGTTTTTAGGTTTTTAGCGCAGTACAATTTTTCTATACTTTTCGCTCACATATACATATTATTGGGTTAATAAGTAGACTTGGAAATATTACTAACAATTTTCCTCTGGGTTAACACTTGCCTCTCATAATTTTTATCATGTTCTCTTTGTGTCGACGTCTGAGAATAAGTGATTTGAGAACAGTGTTGCCTTTTTTGGTTATTTCTAACCAAATTTGGTTATATTTTTGATCAATGTGTAGTTTTTTTTGGTTTTGGTTTTTTTTTTATAAAAAAAAGCTATTTTTGTTTCATTTTTTATTAATTATAATTTAAACTTGAAAAAAAAATAAATAAAACAAAAGTCTACGAATTTAATTTTGGTTATATTTTTTCTTATTTAGTGATTTTTTTCACAAATGTTGGTTACAAAATTTTTTTTCGTGGCAACACTGTTTCAGAAGAATAAATAAAAAATTAGTCAAACAACAAAAATGCACGATGAGAACAACGCAGTGTTACGCTCTTGGTTTCTTTATCCTTCCCTTATATCTTTCCCCCCGCGTCGTGAAATATTTTTGAAAAATATTCCAAAATATCCCAAATTGCTCATTCTTTATACTTTATTTTCTTTGGTTTTATACATACGGTGACCAGACGTTCTGTTTTATACAGAACAGTACTTTATTTTAGAGCCCTGTTCTGTATAAATTGTTATTTGCTAAAAAACGTGAAAATGTTCTCTATTTTATTTAGTGTTCTGTATTTGTTCAGTATTTAGTTATTTTTTCAGTTTTACATAAGAAACACAGAGGAAAATACATAAATATTAAAAAATTCTGACACAAATGTAGGTAATAAATTTTTTTCAACTATAAACATTTACCAAAAATGATAAGTAGTGTCGATATTTTTGATTGTTCAAATCATAACAACATAAAAATATATCCAATACTTGTTCGTTTTTTATACCACTGAAAGGTGTGCAAGTAAAAATACTAAAGGGTCGGCCATCTAACGTTTTTTTTTCTTCAACTAGAGCTTATTTCGTGAATGGTAACACTTAGCTCATATCTGATTTGACAGATAATTAGTTTTATCCTTCCGCTGAACGAATATGCTTGAACAACGCTGGGAAATATTGCGACATTACTTTGAAAATCATGGTAATGTTGCAGAATGTGTGCGAAAATTGCGTACGGATTTTCGAAGAAGAGAAGCAGCGTCAGCTCCGTATGTAAACAAGCAAAATTGTCGCATTTGGGGCACGGAAAACCAGCACGCATACATTGAAAAGCCGACGCACCCAAAACGAGTCACTGTTTGGTGCGCATTTTGGTCTAGAGGCATAATTGGGCCATTTTTCTTCGAAAATGAGCAAGGAGTGGCCGTTACAGTCAATGGCGATCGTTATCGGGCCATGTTGAACGAATTTTTGTTCACAAAAATTGAAGGGCAACATTTGGTTACAACAGGACGGCGCTACGTGCCACATAGCCGAAGCTACACTCGATGTTTTGCGCCCTGTTTTTGAAGATCGCATTATCAGCCGCAGTGCTGATGTCGTTTGGCCACCTCGGAGCTGCGATTTGACACCGTTGGACTATTATTTGTGGGGTGCCGTCAAAGATAAGTGTTACGCCGACAAGCCAGAGACAATTGACGGTTTAAAGGACAATATTCGTGAAGCCATTGGTAAAATACAGCTGCACACAATCGATAATGTGCTTAAAAATTGGACCGATCGTGTAGGCTACTGCATGGCCAGCCGAGGCAGCCATTTGAATGAAATTATTTTCCATTATTAACCGGAAGTATTGTATTTTCAAATAAAAAAAAGAAATTTGAGAAAATATTAAGTAGTTTTTTTTAAAACATTTTCAAAAAAAAAGTTATTTGGCGGACCCTTTATTTATTATTTGCTTTCTTTTTGTACTTTATTAAATTGAATTAAAAAATTTTTATTTTTCTAACAATCAATATAATAATGTTTAAAATTTTATTGACAATTGAAATTTTGATGGTTAAAAATAACCTGATTTAGAAAATGGTGGTTAGTGTATTTTATTTTCTCCTGTTCTGTATTTTGCTGGAAAAAATATGGTCACCGTATTTATACATCAAGTATCATAGATAGCATACTGGTAGGGGTAACTATGCGTATAGGGGTAACTATGCGTATGAGTAATATGTTTCAAATGGAATTAAATATTAAGTATGTAGTATATGTGGGCATGGCACCTCGCTCATTTGGAATATCAACATAAAAAGTAGCCTATAACTCCTTCCAGACATACAGGAAGATACTGTGAAAACTTCAAGAAAATCGGTTCAGCCGTTTAATCGTCTATAAACTTCAAACATACAAACAAACACACATTCATTTTTATATATAAGATTACCTCGATAGGTTCTTTTTCAACTACTTTATTCGTTTTTATTCCAATCTTAACTCTGCGATTTGCCTACATTTGATATAAATTAATAATTATAAGTTTTAAACTCATAAGTTGTGGTTTCAATTCACATTATTTCCTTAAAAGTAATTAAAAGCTTTTTAGTATATTTAACTACTTATTGCATAATGTATGGTAATCTGATACTTGTGCAAAAAAAGGATACATGTTGCTTTATGATTTGATGATTTATAATACTCATAAATCGAATCATTCATCAAAATTTACAGTCTTAGTTGTTTTTGAATTTACAAACAAAGAAGAAAGAAAAGGACAAAGACAGCAAGCAAAGCAAACACACAACCTTCTAGTGAGTATTGTAGTGTTCTTACCCGAATCATACTTACATATTTTCTGATTCTTGTAAATTTTGAGTAAAGTAGAGTCGAAATCAACAACATCATGCGTATTGTTAAGTATGAGTATGATGAGTACTTCAATCTTTGAATATAAGTAGTATGAGTATGATATTAAAATAAGTATGAATGTGTATAGGTATCAGAAATTATGAATACGATTCGAACCAACTCATCTTTTTGAATACTCATTGCTAATCTCTGCTATGATTTATGCAACACAGGTTGTGAAAATCAAAAGTATTTTGATATTCTTCAAACTCACCCAGCCCTATACGTGTGAGTATTTTTTACCAACAATATAACAAAAAAGACAATTTTGATTCATGTTGGCCGGGTAACTTTATATTTGTTTATATTTACAGTTGCCATACTGATAATAATATATATGTATGGCAAGTTCAAACATAAACTTGAATGAATGCGTATAAGTATCAGAAATTATGAGTATGATTCGAGTATGATCTCTGATTGCTACCAATATTAGAAAATAAAAAAATGTTTTGTGAAAATACACTTTATCCAACGTTACTTTACAAACTTCTGCAATATACCTATACAAACAACAGAAATTAGATTAAATAGCTAGTAATACATAATTTTAAACATTTAAAAAAAGTTTAATGTGATACTAGTTGCAACATAATCACTTTGTATTGTTCATTTTAATTCCTTTAAATACATTGTTTTAAAATTAATTTTCACATGATGACTAAAAATAGGTTTCCATTTTAATTTCCTAGAAACCATTTTTGAAAGGCTTACAATTTGTACATTTTATTGACCATCATTAGCATAAATATTTATAAAAACAAAAACTAGATGCAACGAAAATATGTTTGTATCATAAAATGATAATTGGAAATAATCCAAAAATCAACAAAAGGATTCTATTCAAAGCATTTCTGATACGTACAAAAACTCCTTTGAACATTACTTCTTCTTTGTTTGCAACTAAACAGAACTGAATGAAAATTAAGAATCAAGGGAGATACATCAACCCTAAACGTAAAAGCATTTCAAAATAAATATCGTCAGCTTTTATAGCAAGCGCTGATACAAACACCGACGACAAAATGAAATCTTGTTCTTCATCCACTTCTTTACAAAACGATGATGAATGGTATAGTATCTGACAGAAATATGCTTGTAAATGCTTAAATGCAAAAAGTATTGTAATGGTTATCTCTTCGAATGCCTAGCCAGATACATGTCTGCTTGTTTGACTGGTCGTTTGTCCTGTTAAAACCACAACATTCGTTTGATGGTTTTGTTACAAACTACATGAATGTAGGCTGTTTTAAAAGGTTTCTTTAGCATTAGATATGCACACTTATATTCAGAAATCCCTATAGAAGGATATACATACATGTAAGACAATATGCTACTTAAGCTTTGAAAACAACTGATGTGTCACTGATTCACTGGTAAATAATTTGTCGGATAATATGGCAGTCTGTGCCATTTATTCGAAATACTATAATGTCTGAAAGGTTCTTAAGTTCTTAATTATTGTTGTCACCAACATCATTGTTCTTATCATAACGAAAATTAACGTCACTGTTATCATCGCCCAGTACTATGTGTTATTTGCAGATGGTATTGCCAACTTTTTATATGTATGTATATATGTACGTACTTTTCTACTTCTTCACTCTTTAAACAAGAAATAAAATAGAAGTAGAAACATATCCTATTTATTTTTAGGCAATAATTAACTTCATATTTAATAATAAAATTCACTATGAAAAGTAAGTGATGTTTTTAACATTCTAATTTGGTTTTTCAGTTACTCTTTTAGATATTGGGTTCGCCATCTAACATTTTTTTCCCCCTAGTGCTTATTTCGTGAATGGTAACACTTAGCTCATGTCTGATTTGACAGATAATTAGCTTTATCCCTACGCTGAACGAATATGGTTGTGTTTATACTTGAACAACGCTGGGATATCGACTTACAGACAGTGTTGCCAGAAGCCGGTTTGGAAAAAGTGCAAAAAGTTTGTCAAAAAAGTGGTCATTAAAAAAAAACTAAAAAATAAACAGCGTTTTTTATTTTAAATGTTTCTTTTTTTTAATTTAGGTTAAGTTTTATTAAAATTATTCGAAATTAAAAAAAAAAATTCTTATCTTGGTTTAATAAATATGAATTTAGTTTGATTTAAACAAGTATGTGGAATAAAAAATTATTTATTTTCAAAAAATATTTATTACATATGAAAAGTTGAATTGATTGAAAAAAAATATATAAATTTTAAAATTTTAATTTAAATTAAAAAAAAAGACTATTATGGCATTAATAAAAAATAATTTGAAATATGAATTAGAATGAAATATACAATTAATTGTATGTTAAGTTTTGAAATTTAAGAAATGCATTGAAGTTTTAAATAATGAATGGAAAAACGCTAAAAATTCACTTTAAATGCTAAAAAAAATACAGAAAATGGCAAAAAAGTGCTAAAAAGCATTTAGCATCTTTTTTTTAAAAAAAAGTGCAGCAGACGAAAAAAAGTGCTAGAATTGCACTTTAAATGCCGTTATGGCAACACTGCTTACAGAAGATGCCGATTTTGGCAAAAACAAAAATCATCTTTTCAGATGAAGCTCATTTCGATTTTGGCGAGTATGTAAAGAAGCAAAATTGTCGCATTTGGGGCACAGAAAACCCTCACGCATACATTGAAAATCCGACGCACCCAAAAAGAGTCACTGTTTGATGCGGATTTTGGTCCAGAGGCATAATTCGAAAATGAGCAAGGAGTGGCCGTTACAGTCAATGGCGATCGTTATCGGGCCATGTTGAACGAATTTTTGTTCACAAACATTGAAGAGGAGGATATTGGCAACATTTGGTTTCAACAGGACGGCACTACGTGCCACACAGCCGAAGCTACTGTAGGGGGTGTGAACGAAAACCAATTTGTTAAATTCTAAATTTATTTTATTTTAATTTGGTTTAAGAGGCAAATTATTACAATACAAAGAGGCAAATTATTACAATGGAGTTTAAATAAATTATGTTTATAATTAAAAAGATTTTTAATAGAACTAGGTTTCGGTACGTTTGCTGTTGCGCGAAGAACTCTCTAGAATGCCGACGAAAAAGGGTGTGTCTGTTTCTCGTTAAGTAGTGCAGCAAAAACGAATATGTAGTTGGTAAGAAATGTAACTGGTAGTTGGTACACAGTGTTGCAACGATAGGGTCACCACAATACCCTCCTCCTAGTTAAGGCTTTAACGATACCTAAAAGGAATCACTATATGACGTCCTGATGAGGTTTGTAAAGATTTCTCTACTGTGATGTCCTGCGAAGTCGTAGGTACAACGTTTTCTGCAACTGTGGTACTGCTTTCGTTAGCAACAGGAGGTGATTCGGTTGGCGCTGTTTCCGGACTAAATAAGTAAGCTGCCTTCAATCTATCAATTGAAATTTTTGCTTCTCGTTGATTGACTTTCATGACGAAATATTTATCCTGCTTGGTCACTACCTCGTAAGGACCCTCGTAACTAGGCTCCAACGGTATTCTTAGGTGGTCCACTCTTATAAAAACATATTTACAGTCATTCAATGCCGGCTGAATAAAACTCTGTCTCGTTCCGTGACGTATTGGGTTGGTAGTTGGGAGGTTCGAAATAGCCCTGCGCAGCGCCTGTACGAATTCTGTTTCGTTTGCGTTCAGCATTGATGGGACGAAAAATGCTCCGGGAATTCGTAGTGAAGAACCGAAAACCATGTTGGCTGGGCTCAAACCAATGTCACCCTTAATTGTGGATCGCATTCCCAATATAATTAGTGGGAGTGCTGAACTCCAGTCATTCGATTCAACACATTTAATCGAAGATTTTAACGTGCGGTGCCAACGCTCAATAATACCGTTCGCCTGTGGGTGATACGCAGTAGTCCTCAGGTGTTTAATGCCGAATAGTTTGGTAAGTTCTCTGAAAACGGACGACTCAAACTGTCTCCCCAAATCCGTTGTTATACGTAACGGCACACCATGCACGGATATCCAGCCGCTTATTAGTGCGCTTGCGACACTTGGGGCTGTTATATCAATCAAGGGTACTGCCGCCGGCGATACATGTTAGGCAGTATCGGAAACCATTTGACGGCGGTAACGGACCGACGATATCGATATTTATGTGCTTGAAACGGGTATCGGTGGCGGTGTACTCACCGAGGGGGGACCTTGTGTGGCGCTGGACTTTTGCTTTTTGACACGGGATACACGAACGAACATACGCAGCGACGTCTTTGTACACGGAAGGCCATACGTAATGATCAGCAACCAATTGTCTCGTTGCCTTAATGCCTGGGTGTGACAGCGAATGGAGTTTCTGCATGACTGCTTGCCGACTATCCTTAGGTACGTATGGTCTTACCACATTTTTCGAGATGTTGCAATACAATTCTTTTGTCGAATGCGGAATTGTCAGTTTTGACAATTTTAACGAGGCATCTGTGTTGTTGTTTAACAAGACCTGAAGTTCGGCGTCGTTGGTTTGCTGCCCAGCCATTACTTAAAAGTCAACCTCTCGATTTTCAATGGCGTTGATGCGTGACAACAAGTCAGCTACGTTGTTATCGGCTCCCGGTAAGTGTCGAATGTCTGTGGAGTACTGGCTGGTGACATCTAGTTGATGCTCTCTTCGAGGCGATGCCTTATCACTTTTCTGTCTAAAGGCGTAAGTTATCGGTTTGTGGTCGGTGAATACGATGAACTCTCTTCCTTCCAAAGCGTATTTGAAATGCTGGATGGCCTGATATGGTCACCACACTACAATCGATGTTTTGCGCCCTGTTTTTGAAGATCACATTATCAGCCGCAGAGCTGGTGTCGTTTGGCCACCTCGGAGCTGCGACTTGACACCGTTGGACTATTATTGGTGGGGTGCCGTCAAAGATAAGTGTAGGCTACTGCATGGCCAGCCGAAGCAGTCATTTGAATTTGAAATTATTTTTCTTTATTAACCGGAAGGATTGTACTTTCAAATAAAAAAAGAAATTTGAGAAAATATTCAATAGTTTTTTTTTAAGCATTTTCAAAAAAAAAAAATTATTTGGCGGACCCTGTAGTACATACATAATGGTCATTACAACACTTCAGTCAGGATTACGTCCTAGCTTCTCACTCCACTTGTATTGTGAATGTTAATTTTATAAATTAAAGTCGGTTTCGAATGACAAATTTTTTGCGACACAGTCCTTACTAGATATCTGCGAAGAGGCAGTCGCTGAAGAAATAATTATTCATATTTCGTTTTTGTTGGAAATCTCTGACCTAGGGTTTGAACCGTGGCTTCACGTCTAATAAGCAAACACACTATCTACTGGACTACGGTGACAACTACAAGAATACGGCGACTACTGCTGACCTGTACAAAGGCTTTTTAAAAATATTATTAGTTGGTATCTAACTAAATATGCTGTGACCTAATACTATGGTCAGCATGCACTTTTATTGACTCAATATTCGGTTTATTGTGTACAATATTTTAGGTTTTCATACATAATATACGAAATATTCATTTGACAGCTGGTTATTTCACCAACATTGTTTTTATTTTGGTCGCTAAATTAATTAGTATCGAAAAAATTTGTAAAGAAATCGTGTATTTTATATGTTTAATAGATTATTGAATTAAGATTCTTTTGGTTAAGACTCGAAGACCAGTAAATCGAAATAATTTTACTGTATCCTAATTTACTAGTTTAACCATATTGTAAGCCGCTACCTTGAAGACAGTCTTTTTGATTTACCCTCAAAATTCCGCAATTTCATAGAATTTCTTTAAATAAGTCTAAAATAGCAATTCTTCGGGACTTCGTCAAACATAGAAAGAATAGGACAGAGTGGAAGGTTTGTAAAAATCAAAGCTCACTTGAGCTCATAATGAATTCCGATAGTCAGCATCAGGCCTTTATTTTAAAGAATGACTGCCTTCGAATCGAGCTGAAAAGCAGATCGGAAGCATGTATGGAGTCAAACGAAAGATTGCAAATATTTTACCCTCTTCCTTTACCTTGATATTAACGAATGACTGTCTTCGAATCAAACTGAAAACCTGATCGGAAGCATGTATGGAGCCAAGCGAGAGAAGACAATTAATTTACCCTCTTCCTCTTCAACCGATCAGCAACTAACGATGCTATGGATTGAATGTTTACTATCCAATTTAGGCCTCAGCCAGTACCAATTATAGAAAATGGAATGCTATTCCGTGGATATGTGTCTATTTTCGCAAGTTCATCAGCTTAACAATTAGGTGTTATTAAACTTTATAACAAACTAGCTAATACCCGGTGTGCTTCGCTACCCCCATCGGAATTAAATACATATCTCGTGATGCAACTGGATTGTCCACCATCGAAATTGTTACGTCATCCATTGTTGGGGCATTGTATCGTCCTTGGTGTTGTCCAGCTGGAGTTCTATCAGCATGAATTGCGATTATGTGGTCATCTGAACTTAATCGTGGATCATCTTTGGCTTGCTTAAAGATCCTTACCAATTCGTTGATTTCATGAAACATCACTTGTAAATCGGCAATAATCCATTGTTTTGTGTCAGGATTATAATGCTGGCGGTGGTGCACTTGATCATTGTTATCCGCTTCTCCCATGAAATAAATTTGTAAGAACTTAGGATCTTCATTTGGAATTGGTAACAATGATCCCATTTAATGGTAAATTTGACCTTGAACACGAAACATTGGCACAAAGTTGTCTCGAATTACTATGGTATCACCAAAAGATGTCATTTTGAAGCACGAATTATATTATCTTATATTTTGAAGAAAATGTTGTGTATCCACATCAATTCCTAAATGAAAAAAATATTTTTTATTAATATTTTGTTAAATTAAAAAAGTACATATTTCGAAAAACTTATCAGCGATTGCAATGGTTCTGGAGGTGGAAGTAATTCAGATAGAACGATTTTACCATAAGAGCAACACCTAGGTGTTTCATTTTTGTACCTGAGTGCATTGCAATATTGGCAAACTTCATTCATGTCACCAATTGCCACTAATTCATCTTCGGTATAATCTATATCAGATCTGTAGTTAAATGCAATACCTGAGTATCCATGAAAAACATTACGTCGATTCACCGCCATTCAATTATGAATTTGTTCTCTGCTGCTCTTGTTGATGTTCAAATCTGCTGACTTTCTACTCGTGATTCATGTTGGACTTCTGTTTCATTAGCCCGTGATGTTGTGGTGCCCTCATGTTTCAACGATGTCTAGGTAGCTCGTGCGGTTGTCGCATATTGTCGAAGGCCTCCCAGACGTCTTCCACGTTCTGAACGTGTTTCTGGGGCTCGTGATGTTTCAATAAAATTTCGCTGGCTTTGTAGCCGACCTTCATGTTCCAACGATGTCTCGGTAGCTCGTGCGGTTGTGGCATGTTGTCGAAGACCTTCAAGATGTATTTCGCGTTCTGACGGCGTTTCAGAAGCTGGTGCTAAAGAGGTAAAATTTAGTTGGCTTTTAAGGCGCTCTTGGCTTTCTGAAGGCGTTTCAGTGGCTCTTGATGTTGTGGCACGTTATCGTAGGCCTTCAAGGCGTTCTACACGTTGTAATGGCGTTTCGGCGGCTCTAGAGGTCGAAGATCGACTCCTTTCAGTCCTGAGACGAATTTAACGCTCTTCCGAACTTTCATTTGCTCTCTGGGATTGCAAACGCAATGCATGTTTTGGCGCTTCTGGAAAGGGATGTCACTCAAATAACGTTTAACTTCTTTGGAATCAAAGATTCAACTGAATTCCAAAACCGAATGCATGTTATATTTATTTCTTTATATTAAATTTAACAAATAATTGTATTTGTGTCCGTCGCAGGTAATTTTTTGTGATGAGTTTTGCAACTACTTATTTTATTTGGGAAAAATATTGACAGTTTACATTTTATTACTTAGGTAATTAAAAGTAATGAATTATTCATCGCCCAATAAAATGCTTATTATAAAGTATTAGGTAATAATTTTTCAAATAAATAATAGTTTTATTAGTTACCCGTTTTTAGAAGTAAACAATAACATAACTATTACAGTACATGTATATGTTTTCCAAGATAAATATTTAAATAGTATGAACTTTACTATCTATATGAGTTGAAAATTTCAAACTCAATAATTTAAGGGTCATATACATACAATAGTAAGGTATGTATTTCAAGATATAATAATTTCTTTCCCACAAATCAGAGAGGCACCACCTTCCTATAGCTGGAATACAAAAGTGGGGACTCTAGCTTTTATAGTTTTTTTATACAGGTTTAAATAATTAATTCATATGGAGTTTGCCACGCCCCTAATGCTTGATAGCCCATTTTTAACAAAAATATTGATATTGAACCTTTAGATATTCGTACAAAATTTTAGCAGTCTAACTGTTCTGGTGTTCTAGATATGCAGATTTTAGTATTTACTTCATATGGGAGGTGCCACGCCCGCTTTTGCTGAACTCCCTATTTTTGTCCAAAATATTTATATTAAAACAAAAGTTATTTATACAAAATTGGGGACTCTAAGTGTTAAAGTTCTTCAGTTAGGCAGATTTTAGTATTTACTTCATATGGAAGGTGCATTGTCCTCTAATGATAGGTCGCCTATTTTTGTCCAAAATATTTATATTAAAACCGTAGTTACTTGTAAAAAAATTTAGGTATCTTGCTGATATAGTTTTTCCAATATATCCATTTTGTTATTATCTTATAATAGTAGGTTATGTAGTATATGTGGGAGTGGCACCTCTCTCATTTGAAATATCAACATAAAAAGTAGGAAAATCGGTTCAGCCGTTTAGTCGTCTATAAACTTCAAACATACAAACAAATGCACATTAATTTTTATATATAGGTGATGTCCGAGATAGAAGAAGTTTTAAATTTAATTCATATGGGAAGTACCACACCCTTTTCCTAGTCAGCCCATTTTTGTCTAAAATATTCATATTGATACTAAAGTGGATTCGACAAAATTTTAGGACTCTAACTGTTATATTTTCTTAGATATAATATTTTAATGAAGTCGCCGTGGTCTAGTAGGTAGTGTGTTGGCTTATTAGACGAAAGGCCCGAGTTCGAATTCCAGGTCAGACATCAAAGTGAAATATGAAAAAATATTTCTTCGGCGACTTCCTCTCAGCAGATTTCTGGCAAAAACTCTGAGAGTAAAATTGCCATGAAAAGCTTCTCAAAAAATCTGTCGTTCGGAGTCGACTTTAAACTGTAGGTCCTGCCACTCATGTATAAAATTAACGCACACAACATGAGTGGCGATGAGAAGCTAGGCCGTAATCCTGACTGAAGGGTTGTAATGGCCAATTATGTATGTATAATATTTTAATATTTTTTTATATTGGAGGTGACACGCCCACTATAGCCAATCCGCCCATTTTGTTTATATATACGTCAAAGTCGTCCATGAAAAATTTGAGGACTTTAGCTATTGCAGTTTATGAGATATGCGACATTAAATACTTATTGGATATGTGGGCGTAGCACCTCGCCTTCTTGAAATTTTAAAATAAAAAGTAGCCTATAATTCCTTCCAGATATACAGGAAGGTACTGCCAACATTTCAAGAAAATCGGTCCAGCCGTTTAGCCGTCTATAGACTTCAAACAAACAAACCCACATTCATTTTTGTTTATATAGATGTAAAATTCATTAAAAAAACTACATATGTGACGTATGAGTGATATCCAATTCCATTAAGTTTTATCAAAGAATATGGATATAAAGAATACGCATTATGTAGAAGTAAAATTTCTTATGGCGGGTTGTAGCATTACGACAGAATTAAAATAAACACAAACAAAGAGCGTAAGAATGTGTTGCTCTCATCATGAGAGCGTAAGAATGCATTCAGTTGCTTGTCAGCTTCTAAAGGAGAATGTTCATGTCGCTTTTTTCAGACTTCAATTTTACACCCAAAGAAATATTATAGTATGATTCACTAATATCAATGAGAAATGATTTAGATTTTTGGAAGAATACTTGCCAAGTTAAATACGGTGTTTTTAGGTTTTTAGCGCAGTACAATTTTTCTATATTTTTCGCTCACATATACATATTATTGGGTTAATAAGTAGACTTGAAAATATTACTAACAATTTTCCTCTGGGTTAACACTTGCCTCTCATAATTTTTATCATGTTCTCTTTGTGTCGACGTCTGAGAATAAGTGATTTGAGAACAGTGTTGCCTTTTTTGGTTATTTCTAACCAAAATTGGTTATTTTTTTGATCAATGTGTAGTTTTTTTTTGGTTTTGGTTATTTTATTTTCTTATAAAAAAAAGCTATTTTTTGTTTCATTTTTTATTAATTATAATTTAAACTTGAAAAAAAAAATAAAACAAAAGTCTACGAATTTAATTTTTTTCACAAATGTTGGTTACAAAATTTTTTTCGTGGCAACACTGTTTCAGAAGAATAAATAAAAAATTAGTCAAACAACAAAAACGCACGATGAGAACAACGCAGTGTTACGCTCTTGGTTTCTTTATCCTTCCCTTATATCTTTCCCCCCGCGTCGTGAAATATTTTTGAAAAATATTCCAAAATATCCCAAATTACACATTCTTTATACTTTATTTTCTTTGGTTTTATACATCAGGAATCATAGATAGCATACTTGTAGGGGTAACTACTATGCGTATGAGTAATATATTTCAAATGCAATTAAATATTAAGTATGTGGTATGTAGCATACGTGGGCATGGCACCTCGCTCATTTGGAATATCAACATAAAAAGTAGCCTATAACTCCTTCCAGGCATACAGGAAGATACTGTGAAAATTTCAAGAAAATCGGTTCAGCCGTTTAATCGTCTATAAACTTCAAACATACAAACATACAAACAAACACACATTCATTTTTATATATAAGATTGACCTGAATAAGTATCGTATTGACCGCCAGATTCTTAAGGAGTGGAAAAAGGATGCCACCTTGCGGAACTTACTTCGAGTGTAGGCGTGTTAAAATACACTCATGAGCGTTAGGTTCCTAATGTGAGGTTTTTGTAACACAGGCTATTTCACTTGCTTGCCTGTTTATATGGGTAACAAAAACAAAATTGAGTGGTTTTGTTTGTGTTTTCCATATAAACAGGCAAACAAGTGAAATAGCCTGTGTTACAAAAACATCACATTATGTGTAAATGTTTCTTAAAGTTTTCAATAAGGGAATGAATAAGTGAATATTTAGAAAGTTCTGATAGGACCCTTTATTATTGTTTGTCGTTGTTGACATTTGACAACTCAAATGTCTACAGAAAGTGTTCGGTAAATTGTAATATGCTCACTAAACACACTTATGATAGTGCTACATTTTACTCAATATTATAACAATTTGCGTATTTACTGCGAAATTATGAATTAAAAATGGCCTTTATTGCGATGTACGTAATAAAGGTGCAAATCTGAACACCGTAGAAGTTTATTATTGTAACACAAAATTTTTTTAAATGTTTAATTTAAATTTTAATATTTTTTACTTATCGTTAAAAAAAATTAAGCCAAATGACTTTTAAATTTAATACAGCTTTCTCAATTATTTTTTTTTTTTTTGGTTACTTTAAGTTATTAATGGCAAGGGTTAACAATATCACTGTTACACACTGTACGTGTATGCATACGACAAAAAATATCATTTCAACGAGTACACATAATATATGTTATTTACCTACTGATTGCTTTGTTTATTTGGTTCCGACTTTTTTATCTTTTTACATGTTGCAATACAAACAGTTCAGGTTATTAAAAACAAATGAAACGTCAAACTTTTCTTAAGTATAATTTTTATTTAACTGTTTATTTCGCACAAATAGACAAATATTTATGTACTTATAAATGTTCTCGAAGAGACTCATATCGAAGTGAGAATATTCCAAAAAGAAATAAAACTTTTCATGAGTAAAAGTTTGTTTAAAAAGGAACAACTTCCATTTACGTTATAACCACAATAGACGCAATGCAATGAGCGAATTAAAAGCCTGAAGATTTAATTTGGCAATACAATAACATGCATAAAATAGAGGTTTTAAAAACGGGATGTGTGAGATATAACGTGATAAATTTTTTGTGACAACATATATAAAGAATTCATGAACTGTTTATTTTATATGTTTTCCTTATACTTTGCAGCTACTACCTTTATTATAATATGTAAATGCAGCTTGGCTGAGGCCGCGACTGCAAAATTGTTGTACTTGCAGCTTTGCGTCTATTGTTTTTAAGAAACTATTCTGTCTGACCATGGTAAATTTGACTACTTTAAGTTTTCATATATCCCAGTTCACAATCTTGGGCATTTAGATGGTAAATTTATACCATTGTAAATATTTGCCGTTAATTGTGAACGGTTTTTTTGTTTAACTTTGCAACACTTATTTCAAACTTCTCAATACACAGCTGACTATCATATAATTTATTATTTTATTTATTTATATTTATAATTTTATTTATTTCGTCCTCTTTCCATGTTTTAATCGGCTCTTCTCTTTTAATTCGTTTTTTTATGTTGTACGTTTCCATTTGTAGTGACTTTATTTTCAATGTTTTTATTTTTATGATCAGCTGCTCATTTGCTCAAGTATGGCAAATATAAACTACGGTTTTGAGTGTGGGATATTTGCCAAACCATGGCAAGGGTATTTCTGTGTATTTTGTTACCGTATGGTAAAAGAAATACCCAACATTTGCAAATACCATGATGCCAGACCATTTGCCCAAGATTGTGAACTGCGCTATTAGCATGTTATGCACATGTTATACACTCAAAAAAGTTTAAGTTTTCCAAAAGTTATTATTACTTTTCATTGGTGTGAAAATTATTTTATTAAATTTTGTTACCTAGAAAGTAATTTCTAACTATTATTTCAAATACCATTACAGCTTTAATTTTTGGAGACGAAAAATCAAATAAAGATTAGTCGATGTGTCAAACGCTTAGATAATTCTACAAATAAAACCAGTCTGGAGGGTTCGAGAAATATAAAATAATATTTTTGAGTTCTTCTCAATCTAATGAACTACTTAGACTAGATAGTTAGTGAGGTGTATGTAATTTTTTGTATTTTGTCGCATAGTGTAATTATTTCAAATTTTAATATATAGTTTATTGTGAAATAATAATAATTTAGTAATCTTATGTAAATAATTTAAAGATCAATTTAATTATGTCAGTTCGAATAAATTCTCTCGCTAAACTTTGTATTTCTGTACTCGAAATAAAATAGTATGTCGTGCTGTGCAAATAATAAATAAAAATTAATAAATAATTTTTTATATGGCCAAGATGCTGGAATTTCCAGTAGTAAAAATGCTTTTAACTTAAGTTAAATATGTTCTTAAATCTTTTGCTCTCTGGTTTCGTAGTTGTTATCGAATCAATTTTATTTCATAAGTAGACCTTTTTAAGTTTTAAAAGCTACAACTTATTTTTAAAATATGTATGTGTAATGTATCCATACTCACGTGTATGTGCGCTGATAGGCTTTATTAATAAACCATTTGCAGTCGCCCAAAGAGAAATATTATTAAGGTCAGTGTTAAGATCTCTAACTCCAGTGTTGATGGAAGCTATAGAACTATCAAGGTAGAGTTGAATATCATCAGCATACATTTGAATTCTAGAATGTTTAAGCTGCTCTGTAGTGGAATTCACTAACTTTTTTAACGATTATCGAATCGTTTAAAATACTAAACAACAAAATTGTCGATTTTGGTATTCTGTAAAATTTTTAAACGATATTCGAAATCGTTATTTTAGCTGTTGTCGTAAACTAAACGACAATAATTTTTGTATTGTTTATTCAATCGATTCAATCAATTTAAAGCAACATTTTTAGATAAAATGGCTTTTGAATATTTAGGGTATAATTTATCAGTGGATGAGACAATTTTCAACGCTCGAAGGGTTGACAGACGTGTTCTTCGAGATTTGGAGAACCCATTTAACTTAAATGCATTGGAATTTCGGAAAATCTACCGTTTAACACCACCCTTGGCTGAGGAACTTGTTTTTCAGCTTGACGGACAATTAAAAGGCACCAGAATAACTGCAATATTAACTGAGAAAAAGTTAATTTGGAATGTCTTTAAGCCTTTAAAATTTATAAAAGGATTTTATATTTATAGGTCCTCACTGCCTTGGGTTTCTATGCTACGGGATATTATCAACGATCCGTGGGAGCGCAGTGGGGGATATCCATGAGCCGTGTAACGGATGCAATTAACAATACCATGTTTTACGCTAAAGTAAAGTTTCCGATGACTCAAATGGAACGACAAGCTGCAAAATTAGTTTTCGCATCAGCAGTATCACCCTTTGTAGCAGGTACTATTGGGGCAATCGATTGCACACATGTCTCGATTTTGGTTCCAATAAGTCATGAGGAGGCTTATGCAAACCATCACGGGTACCATTCCATTAATGTTCAAATGGTAAATCCAAGGTTGTTTTGACTAGAGATTCATAATATAATTATTTTTGTTGAAATTGGAAATTTGTGATTCAAATCTAAAAATTTTAAATGTGAATGCCAAATTCCCGGGAGCTCGATACGATTCATACATTTGGAGGTCTTCAGCAGTCAGAAGAGTAATGCAAAGGTGTTTTGAAAATGGGGATCACAACATATTTTTATTTGGTGTTTTTTTTCGTAGTAAGTTATTATATTTTTTTAATTTGCCACAGAAATATCTATAGGTGATTCTGGGTATCCATTGGAGCCCTGGCTGATGACTCCTCTAGCAAACCACCCAGAGGGGACACCAAAATTCCGTTATAATGAGGTACTGTGTAAAGCACGTAACCCCGTTGAACGTCTTTTTGGTGTTCTTAAAGGAACTTGACGATGCTTATCACAGCAAAGAATGCTCCTGTATAGTCCCGAATTTGGTGGAAAAATTGTAAACGCACACGCAGTTTTACATAACCTACATTTGGATGAACGCAGATTGGAGACTAACAATGAGATCACAGAGCCTGATTCAAGTATTAACATGGTACCCAAAGATACACCATCTTCAATAGCAAAACGTGTCAAGATAGGCTAATTGTCATTTTTTTACTTAAATAGAAACTACAAAATTTAAATCACATAATTAGTAACATTAAATAGTTTTATTATTATAATTTTTTATCAAATATTATAACGATGATTTTCCTCCTGCCAATCCCGGGTTATCCAGCATAAAATCTACCATTTAGCTTACTTGCTCTGCTGTGGCACGACTTCTTTTGGAGGCTATATTGGACGTCATCCTGAAAAGAAGAAAATGGTTAATTAAAATAACAAATTCGCAATAAATTACTTACCTCATACAGCAAAATAACGGAAATCGAAAAAAAAATTTTAATATATTGTTTTAAATTTGTTTTTTCGACTTTTCATTACACAGAGTTGCCACTTGATTTTAATTAAAAAAAGACTTTATCGACAGTCGTTAAAGTGTAGTTTGTGAATCACTTAATCGTTACTGCAAACAACAAATAATGTCGACATTTTTAACGATTGTCGAATCGTTAAAAGTTACTGAATCCCACTACTGGTATTTCGTTAGAGTAAATGGAATACAGTAATGGTCCCAATATGGAGCCCTGCAGAACACTTCTTGTCACGCGAAGAGGGTTAGAAAGTAGTCCTTTATTGGAGACGTATTGCCATCTGTCTTTTAGATATGTGGACATCAATCTAACGGCTGTAGAAAAGAAGTTAAACATTCTAGCTAGTTTGAAGCACAGTATTGAGTGGTGAACAGTATCAAAGGTCTTTGAATGGTCAAGCAAAACCAAGAATGTTATCCTCCCATCGTCTAAACTATTTCTTATGTCTTCGATTACATCGGTCGGGCGGTTAAACAGCTATGTTGAGATCGAAAACCTGATTGACGGTCGGTTAATAAATTGTACTGATCTATAAATTCAACCATTTGTTTATAAATAATTCGCTCGAAAACTTTGGAAAGGTATGGTAAAATTGATATTGGGCGATATTCATTGCCAGTTTTTGAAACTGGTATGGTTTTGGCATATTTCCATTCCGTTGGGAAAATACTGGTGGTAATAATTGTATTATACAAATACTTAATAGGGTGTATTATCCATGGCAGTAGTATCTTTATGAACCTTGGATTAATATCATCCAAACCGACTGCATTTGATTTAACTTTGTAGAAACCTTCTGCTACATCATTAAGATCAAGGCACTTAAAGCTAAATTTTGCAACGGATGGTTCATTTGGCGGCATTTGAGAATAAAAACCAAGGTTTACAGTTGGCAAAGGAATATTGACGAATGATTCGTTAAGCACATTGACATCGACATCACGCGATTAGTTGTTTTACCAATTCCAATATCATGTATAATTTTCCATGTCCTTTTCGTGTCAACAGCACTGTTGAATTTATTGGAGTAATAAACAGATTTATTGTGTTTTATTTTAGACACAACAGCTTTCCTAGTTAGATAGTACTGCTCACGATATTCTGGTGTCCTGTATCGTTTCCACAAACGATATACATAATTCCGACGTTGTATTAATGATTTTATTTCATTGTTAAACCACGGCCGTTCACAGCTTCTGACTGTTTTAGTTTTCACAGGAACACGCTTGTTATAAAGTTCCAAAATAATGGAGTTTATCAGAGAAACTTGTTCATCAACTGACGACAGGCGGTACATTTTTTTAAGTTGATTTCAATATCCTTTCTTATTTTAGAAGCGATTACCTTGAAATCTTTTTGAAAGATTTGAATAACATACCTCTGTTCTAGTTAGGTAAGTTTAGAGAGACGACTTTGAGGGAAATTATTTTGCTTTCTTGCAATTGCTTATCAATCATTGTATAGAAGAGTAAGATCTTTCTACTGTTTGTCGATAAACTCTTACGGCCACTATTAAAACTTACCGTTAACTAAAGGCAGATAAATTGTTTTTCATTATTATAAGTGGACAATAATGTAGAAGTGAGCGTTAAGCTGAAGGGAGGATCATCCTACCTTTAACTTTTAAAGTTAAGTTTATGTTAGAACTTGCCATATTATATATTATTTTCAATATGGCAACTTCAAATTTAAACAAAATGAGCATATACATCAAAGAAAGAAGCCCGTCTTTTCCACTGCGTTAAAAAAAACTTATTTCATTGAGCAGTGTTATCGATGTTGCTCCGGCATCCATATTTTTAAAAATGTTAAATTTATTTTATCATCAGGTTTTAATAACGAAAATAATATAAATGTGATTTTAAAATTCATTTTAGTTAAAGTTACCTTCACCTAAACTCAACTTGAACGAGAAGTTGTAATAATAGCTCTTAGACTATTTTCCACAAACTACTAATAATTTTTCGCTCGGCTGGATTTATTTCTCTTGCTTTACGATTCCAAATTAAAAAGTGTAGTTTTAAATCTCTTGTCGTCGCCGTAGTCTAGTAAGTAGTGTGTTCGCTTATTAGACGTAAAGCCCGGATTCGAGCCCCAGGCCAGGCATCAAAGCGAAATATAAAAAAAAAATATTTTTTCGGCGACTTCCTCTCAGTAGATTTCTGGCAAAAACTCTGAGAGCAAATAAACCTGCTATGAAAAAGTTTCTCAAAATCTGTCGTTCGGAGTCGACGTTAAACTGTAGGTCCCGCCACTCAAGTATAAAATTAAGGCACACAACATGAGTGGTGAGAGAAGCTAGGCCGCAATCCTGACTGAAGGGTTGTAATGGCCAATTATGTATGGAGTTTTAAATCTCTCTTTTATTATGTAAAATAATATAAAAACTTGTATTTTAAGCAAAATTGTGTAGACTCGTTACTTTCTTACGTATACACTAGAGATCAGCAATGAATTGTTTTTTCGCTACTCGTAAGCACTCAGAAATTTCGAGTGTGTGTGAGTCAACAGTATTGAAATTCAACTACTCTGATTCATTCGTACTCACTACAACATTAATTTATAAGTACAACCTTGACATCAAACTCATAACATTCGAAATATGTTTGATTCATACGCCTACCCATTCAGATTCATAAATTTAGAGAAATACTTATAATACTCATAATTGATTCGAGTGATTCGAAAAATTAATCAAAATTTACAGTCTTAGTTGTTGTTGCATTTATAAAAAAAGAAGAAAGCAAAAGACAAAGACAGCATGCTAAGCAAACACACAAACTTCTAGTGAGCTTTGTAGTGTTCGTACGCGAATCATACATATTTTGTGATTCTTGTAAATGCTGAGTAAAGGAGAATCGAAACCAACAACATCATGCGTATAGTTAAATATGAGTAAGACGAGTATTTCAAACTTTGAATATGAGTAGTTCGAGTATGATATTAAAATGAGTAATAATGCGTATAATTATCAGAAATTATGAGTATGATTCGAATCTACTCATCGTTGAAAACTGTACTTATAAATCAATTTTGTAGTGAGTACGAATGAATCAGAGCAGTTGAATTCAATACTATTGGCTCACTCATACTCAAAATTTCATGAGTACGTATGAGTAGCGAAAAAACGATTCATTGCTGATCTCTGATATGTAAACAGATCTCTTTAAAGCCTTTTTAAGAAAATAACCTTAGAGTGCATTTCAAAACACAGTATTTTCATCCGTAAATTTAAAATTAAATATGACTTAAATATTAATTTAAAAAATTTGTTTAGTTTTTATACACAAATAAAATACGGTAACCAAATAGTCCTAAAATAAGCCTCATTCAAAACCTTTTTATTGACATCTGAAATAAAACATGTTTAAAAATTGAACATGTGCCAACAATTTGAGGTTATTTTTTACTCAAATTGCACTCAACAGCAAAAAAAGTGTTATGAGAAAGGGAAGACAGTAATATGTTGATATTTATGTATGGGTTTGTATAATGGGATAATACGTACATATGTACCTGCATGTATGAAAAAAGTTTATTTACATTCATACCATTCAAAGGATTTAATGCGTCCTAACGTTCGCACTTATTTACGCACATATTTACAATGTATAGACGCTAGAATAAGCCTTTTCAAAGTCAACCCTTAAAGTTTTCTGTCACGTTTAATACTCAAAGGTTGACTACAATTTTGTTTGTCAGCAGAAAAAATTGTTTGTGACCCTTTGCATATAAATGTAGGAGAAGTATGGAATATAACTTAGAGTCGTAAAACATTTAACTCGCTAACGGAAGATGTAGGTCATTCAAACGTATTAATTTTTAGGAGCTTCCATTTTGTATTAATTACCGCTTGCTATCGAAACTAGTTATCTTTATTTATAATACAAACACTCAGTTGATAGCCCTTAATCATATAGTGAATTGTGTTGGAATTAGGAAAATAGGCTATGGAAAGGAGGACAGAGGAAGTAGGGTTTATAAACATTACAATACTTCGATTGTAAATCGAAAAATCGATTTGTAGGGCAATTTTTATAAAAAATTCTTTTTGTAATTTTGTGTATGGTTGACAAACGAGTTCAAAAGAGCCTATTAGTAAAATGAGGGAAATAAGATACATTATGTCATTTTAACATCAGAAAAATATTAAAAATAGATTTGAAAACACTTCAATTTTTAGGTTTGTAAAATATTTTCTTTTCAATTAGTTTAGGAGCTTTAAAATTTGACTATCTTTTTAGTGCGCCTCATGATGATATATGGAAAAATATATTTAACAAAGATTTTAGGGATCGAAGATGATTGGGGAGGAGACGATATGTGCCCCTATAGAATACTTTTCCAAATTGGAAAAAGCAACATGGAATTCAACAAACTGTGAGTGGTCCAACATATTATTTGAATGTATTTTAAATAATTCCATTCTAGTTAAAGTATTTTTCTATTAGAAATTATTAGAATAACATTGTTTATGCTGAATTTTAAATAATTAATATGCTTAAATTAAAACTCAAAATTTATAACTTATTGTTCGGAAAACAAAACAGGCGGTCATGTTAACTAATGCAAGAAAATTGTATGAGGAACGTAGGAGCATAATAAAATATTTAATACTCATACGCCATGTGGTCTGACAACATCAATACGTTTGACAACATATATGCATTGTTTTATTCTTTGTATTTATACAACAGTAAGTAATATACGTGAGAAATATTAAATGTAAAATACATACATAAATTTACATGCACTTGAACAGAAGCCCATGCGCATAAGTGCATTGAATAATCCAAATGTATTGACAAAGTATTTCATTGGGGTAATATAATGAAAATATGTTTATGTAATACAACAAAGGGCATACATATTGAGTTATTCGATAAATATAACATTATTTCCGTTAGCGTGAATAATCCCTAAAGTTAAGTTCCATAAAATTGTTACGCGAACAAAAACTAGCTTAACAAAAATAAGCAAACAAAACAAACAGAAAAAAACAAAACCCAAAAGTCTTAGGGTAAACAGAAATTATACAAGAAAGAAGCAACTAGGAAATTAAGGAACAAAAGTCAGCAGGCGAATATGGAATGCTAGCGAAAATTCTACATGTTGACGTCGAAGCCCTAGCTGAACTTCTATGGTCCCACTTCACATCAGTCTGGGAATAGGAAAGACTACCTCCAACCTGGAAGAAACGCATCTCTGTTAAATTACCAAAAAGTGAGGTCTTGGGAGACTACAACAACTGGAGAGGAATTACTTGCTTAAGACCATATACAAGATACAGCGGATACTTATCGTATCATGATAACCGATTGTTCGTACCCACACTTCATGGAATTAATGTGAACGATGTTTGGTTTCAACAGGATGATGCACTTTGCTATACATCTCATTCCACAATCGACTTATGCCGTCAAACGTTTAATGGCCGTTTAATTAGCCGAAATGGTGGTCTTATTTGGCTGCCAAGAAGCTGTGATTTGACACCAATGAACTATTGTAGTGGGAACTTAATAAAAAGAAGTTTTATTTAGTTGTAAGTGCGGCTCGATACTCACTATTTGAGTTTTATTTTATGATTGATTTCTTAAGGGAAAATATCCCTTGTTTTATACTAATTTTTGGCTGATTCCGCATTTCCAAATCAGTCCCTTAATTCTAATACATTTCAATATTTACTTAATGCTATTATATTGGTTTGTACTTATGTTCTGCAATATTACATTAGTTTGTGTGTATTTATTACGGCACAAGTGGGAGCAATATGACACGCGCCTATTGTTGCTATACAACAGTCATAATTCCCACGGTAAAGTGTGAAGAGAATCACACATGATCACAAGAACCGTAATACAACAACAACATACATTGTCCACACAATACGAAAACCAATGCGCCAGCGAACCGTCAATGAAATATCAAATGATCGTCGCATGTGCGCCTTACTATTGCGCTGTAGCGACGGTCAGCAACATTGTGTCAAGTGACCACTGCTCATATGGAATTGGATATTCTTTTGCTCGTGTACATTGTGTGAAAATAAAACATGAAATGTTGCGTTAGCATTGACGACTGTATAATCATGCTACACTATTTTCTGTGGGGCGCCGTTAAAGAAAATGTTATGTCCTTCGTTTTTGTTTTATTGTATTTTTAAATTCATGCTTTTGAATGATTCACCCTTTGTAAATGCTTTATAATTAAAACTAAAAAATTGTTTTAAATATGCATTTCCAAAATTAAATCATAATAATACATATAAGATGTTAAAACTTTAATTATTATTTAACACCAATCCAGTGTTAAATTCTTAACAGGGTAACATTGATAAGTATTTTAGCATCTAATGGCAAGCCCCTGCAATACTTCTTCTCACTAGAGCAGCCGTTACGACAAATGTAAGTGTGGTAGTAAAAATTTTGTGTTTCATTTTCTCGAACTGCCCATTCGCATCTGTGTAAACACTAGGCATTATAGTTTTTATGAAGTTGCGGAACTCACAGGTAGATAAACGCCTGAAATCTGTCATGGACAATTTTAAATAAACAGTGTTAGTCTTACCTTGAAAATGTTAAATACATATAGGTATTTATTGAAATAAATAAATCACTCTCTCTCTCTCTCTCTGTCGTCTGATTACGCTTTTCGCCAAAATATTGATAAAAGAAAAAGTTTAGTAAAAAACTGTGTAATTACATACACACACAATTGAATGAGTTAAACTGTTGAAACAGTGACTCATTCTCTCTATTGGCTTCTATCAGTATGTAAAAAGAAAGAAAAAAGAGAGCACTGAAATATGTTAAAAATTCTGCGCCATGTACATGTACATGTACATGTTGAATATGGCTATGCCATTTACTCCATAGAATACAGTAAACTTAAGCTCTTTTCATTTAAAATTCTCTTAAAATTGTTCATTCCATTATGGTCGATTTTTTCTAATATTTAATATATAGTATGTACTTTAAAATTCGAACACTAACATTTCTCAAGGTTGTATGTCTTTAAATGACGCAAAAGTCAGTTGTGTTGCAAACACCGGCTGCTTTGGTTAAATAACTAATGGTGTTTTCTTTTCTACCAAACAATGTGCACTTTATTTTAAAAAATGCAATTTTGTGTTTGTTTCTTAAAAATGTTTCTCGCTCTAAAAGGGTGGTATGTTTTATTCTAAATAATTCGCACTTGAAAATGGTGGAGGGCATTGCATTTTACGCCCTGTATAAATCGAGAGTGCTGATAATGCGCTGTAAAGCAAATGACTCTTGTTTATTTATAGGGCTACCAGATGAAATTTAAAAAAAGTCGCCTAGTATCGTTATCCAATTTTGAAGTTAATTTTTCCATTGTTTTGTGGGGTAACCTTAAGAGAACATTAAAGCTACATGGTCAGTAATATAAAAAATTGCATTCAGTGTTAGAACTGTGTAAAAAAAATTTTATTTGGTTATAAAAAAAAGCTCTAAAAAAATGATATCGAAAAATTAGCGATCTGGCAACACCTTTTTTTATGTTTACATATTTTATTGAAAACAAATCAAAAAATTAAACATATTTTTAAGGACACGGGGCATACCCTTTTTTCATATTTGTGTTATGTTCATCTCAAATAAAAATTACATTATAACAGGGTTGGTCAGCAATTTTTTTAATGCACCTTGTAAGAGGGTGACATTTTCTTTGTAGAAAAGAAAACACCATAAGTAAGCGATTTAGACGATACAATTCGTACAATGATATTGAAAATGCACGTAATACTAATCAATTGATAGGATTCTTCGTAATTATTCAAATATATTGTATAGAGTTCCTGTATACTAATTCAAATTAACGAAAACAAAAAATCTATAAACACAGAATTCTTCTATAAAGGCGACATAAAACCTGGACAAGGGATCTGGTTCAGTATGAGTGAGTCAACAGTATTGAAATTCAACTACTCTGATTCATTCGTACTCAAAACAATATTGATTTATAAGTACAGGTTGGCAATGAGTATGAGTACAACGTTGACAGCAAACTCATAACATTCAAAATATTTTTGATTCATACGCCCACTCATTCAGATTCATATTATGAGTATGATTCGAATCTACTCATATTTTTGAAGACTTATTGCTGATGTATGATCTGGTTCTGAGTGTTTATTCTTAACAATATGAATTAAGTTGATTCAACTAATTTTTGAAAAAACAAATTAAAAACCAAATTTAAATTAATATATTAATTAATTAATAATTTAATTATTAATTTAATTTTGAAAAATTACCTAGCGACAAAACTAATTAAATTTCATTCAAATATCTTTATTATACTTAAGACTACAATCGTGTGCAATGTTATAAAAGACAAGATTCGATGTGTTTTAAAATAATAGAAAATAATTTTTTCTTAAGAATTTATGCTACAAACATACACAAGCCTACTGGCCACTGGTATTAATTATTCTAAAGTCGCCAGTAACCTATACGCATATGAAAATTGTTATTTTCAAGCGAACTAGACTATAAGAAAACACGACTATCTATGTAAGTACTTATAAACAAATTTCTATATTTGTTAGCGACAGTAAACATACGATAAAGTGAATGATATAAAATAAGATATTGTTACGTTTTTACCTTTTTAAAACGTTAAAAATATGAGCTCGTAGATTGCAAATAATATAAAAATAAATTTGTGTTTAGTTTTACTTAAAATTATTTATTATTCGCACAATTCTGTGTGCTACTGCTCACAACTTGATGTAAACAACAATAATTGCTTTTCTTTGTTATTCCTCTATTTATGACCTTTGCATAAACAATAACAATCACTAGACAATTATTCGACAGGTATTTGTAACGGAAATCTTCAAACCACGATTACTCTCTTCACACAAGACTGACTGAACTTCACTAACTCCGTCGCCTGATTGACTTCCTTTTACATGGCGAAGTAAACAGTCTGATGAATATTCTTGAAGGAGAACGTTCTTGACTTCGCCTTCACGAAATCTCTATAAATGTAAACATTGTTGTTTACATTGATTACTGCAGTGTTGTTGGTATAATTTTGTTTACTTGTTTACCATTATTTATGCCGGTGTTTGTTGTTATATTAAGCAGTGCGATAATTTGTAAACAAGTTTGATTATTGCATTGTTTTGTTTTTGTAGCTTTTGTTTATAATTTTAATATTAAGCGATGTAAAAGCAAAACACCAGTATCTAGATTCTTCATTTTCATAACAATATATAAGATTAACATAAACAACATAAGTTGTTACCAATTATGTATGTTTGTATAGTATGCATGTAAAGTAATATAGCGAACAAATGAGCTTAGCCGATTTTGATTTCAATAGGATAATGATGCTGAAAACAAATTTTAAAGAAAATTATATTGAAACTTCTTAGGAGAGCCGATTTAAAATCCGTAGATAATTTTTTTAGTATGGATAAGAATTCGGTCAAGAAATTCTAAATATTATCCTATTTTGTCCGTCAGTTATACACATAGATAAATAAAGTTTGTATTTATGAAACGATGTAGAATGAATATGACTTTTTTGCGCATAAATCAACATATTGTTTGTCAATCATAAAAAGTACAAGAGAAGAGGCCTTTAAGTTAATATCTTTTCAATTTAATTTCCATCATTTTGCCTTCATGTATTGTTCTTGTGCGTTGTTAGCAAAACTTTTTCATAGCTCAATGCCATCTGAATATTGTATGTTCCATCTGTATATTTTCATTTGCACATACTATATTTCCATTTGCCTACATATTGTGTATGTATGCATATACATGCGTAATTTCATAAAAGTATTAACTAAAGCTATGTATGTCTGTTATGGTATAAAAAATATTTGCAAGTATCGAGCATGTTGAAGATAAGATGGCATAGATGGGCACTTTGCAGTACCAGTAAAATTTCAGTAAAAATTGATTTTTACTGATTACTGAAAAAAATTTCAGTATTCAGTAAAATTTTACTGTTAATGCAATCTAAATTTGAATGAAATTTAAATAAAATTTAAATGAAAAAAAGTAAAATTTTACTGTTAATGCAATCTAAATTCAAATGACATTTAAATGAAATTTAAATGAAATTTAGATTGCATTACCAGTAAAATTTTACTGAATACTGAAATTTTTTTCAGTAATCAGTAAAAATCAATTTTTACTGAAATTTTACTGGTACTGCAAAGTGCCCATCTATGTAAGATGGCAACCCTACAATGTGTACGTTGTTACTTTTGACTTATGGCTTTTGACATTTTTCTTTTCATTCTCACTCTCATTTAAAACCTTCAACTGTAAAGACATTTTTTAATTTTTCTCTAATAAATATTTTATACGTTAGGTTAGGTTAGAGGACGTGCACTTGTCAATTAAGACAAGTACAGTACCCGGAGGTCGAATTGACCCATTGTACAACGTCCTTAAAGAGGAATATTATTTTATACGTTACTTTTTAAAACTTGAAAGTGTGTTACAATAAAATTTATGAGGTTATGGGCCCAGATGCCTAAATTGTGTTTGGAATTTGTTGAGTAAGGAATAAGTGTATAAGTGAATCAACAATGAGTGCGCCGATAATACAAATCGAGAAACTGGACGAGAACAACTATGATAGTTGGTCCATACAGATGAAGAGTGTACTCATCCATGGTGGCTTCTGGAAAATAGTTAGTGGTCAGTTGAAGAAGGATGCGACAGGTGTTGTCAAAGAGAAGTGGGAGTCCGATGATGAGAAGGCACTTGCGTCTATTTGTTTGGGAGTAAAGCCAACACAGTTAGGGTACATAAAAAGTTGTACGTCTTCCCATGATGCCTGGACGAAGTTACAACAAGTGTATATGCCTAGAGGACCGTTACAGAAAGTGTCATTGTACAAAAGACTGGTGAATCTGTCAATGAGTAATGGTGGCAATGTGGTTCAACATTTGAACGAATTTGTGGAAGTTTCTGAGAAATTGGCTGAAAGTGGTATACAAATCCAGGAGGAGCTATTGGTGATAATGCTGTTATCTAGTCTTCCTGACGATTTTGATAACTTCGTAATAGCAATGGAAACAAGGGATGATTTGCCTAATTTTCCGTTACTAAAGCAGAAGCTCTTAGAAGAGGGCAAACGCAGAAAAGAGAAAATCGACAACGATCATGCACCATCAGGTTCACAACAACAACAACAGGCATTCATAGCAAAATCAACATTCACACGCAAAGACAAGAAGTATAACAACAACAACAACAAGAAGTTCAAAGGAAAGTGTTTTATATGTGGTGTGATTGGTCACTATGCAAGCAAATGTCAGAGAAAAAACAAAGACAATACACAAGCAATGACAATGTTAGCTGCAGCAGAGGCAGGTTCGTTAAATTTAAAAAATTGGTATGTCGACAGCGGGGCGACTTCACATATGTGTAACGACAGAGAAATGTTTGTACGTTTTAAAGATCATCATGAGGTTATTGCGTTGGCTGGCAACAACCACATAAATGCCAGTGGAAAAGGTGATGTATTAATCTACAATAACAATTTTGAAATTCTGCTTCAAAACGTTTTGTTTTCCTCTGAGTTGCAGGCAAACTTTATTTCTGTCAACAAAGTCGTCGACTGCGGTTTATTCGCAGAATTTAATTCGAAACATGCTGTTATAAAGAGAGCAGATGGTACCGTTGTATTGAAAGCAGAACGCAGAGACAACATGTTTGAAGCAGCAAATAATCGTGCAACAGAGAGGGTGTGTGCTGTTAATAATATGGACAATGTATGGCATAACAGGTATGGCCATCTCAACTTTAAAAGTCTGCAAGAATTGTCGAATAAAAGTATGGTGACGGGTATGAACATTGACCGCATGAATGAACAGTCAAACTGTAAAGGCCGTGTCAGATAAAACTTTGTTGCTTTGCGTGACGTTTATAACTTTGAGAGAAAAGCGTAAAGCAAAAGGCGTATGACACAACCAAAACTTTGACAACACTCGCGTTGTTTGTTTCTCTTTAAAAGTGGTTGGGCGCGTAAGTTTTTTTTACTGAGTAAAATTATGAAAATTATATTAAATACTTCTTCCAAAATATGAAATTCACTTACCTCTCTTTTTTTTTAATATAATAAAAACAAAACAATAACAAAAAAGCTTTAAATTTAAAGAAAAATATTGAAACAATAAAATTTACGCTCAAATTTGCCAAAAATATTTACTGAATAATCAACAGCTGATTGTCAAAGCGAGCAAAAAGATGAGAGATGCCCAACTTTTCGCTTTGCGTTGCGTTAAAAGCAGTTTATGTGACAAGTGCCATATGAACATGTACATTTATCTCAAATGTCAAAGCGTATATGCAACGCAACGCGAAGCAAAAGTTTTATCTGACACGGCCTTAAGACATGTATGTTAAGTAAAATACATGTATTGTCGTTTCCCAAGGAATCTACAACAAAAACAACAAAGTTGTTAGAGATTGTGCATTCTGATGTCTGCGGTCCCTTTAAAGTAAAATCTGTAAGCGGTGCAAAATATTTCGTAACATTTATTGACGACAGATCACGCAGAATTTTTGTTTACTTTATTAAAAGTAAGAGTGAAGTGTTCGAGAAGTTTCAACTGTATAAGGCACATGTTGAAAAGCAAACAGGCTGCAAAATAAAAACAATGCGAACAGACAATGGTGGTGAGTACATAAACTCACAGTTTGACCCATTTTTGTCGGCAGAAGGTATTAGTAGACAACTGACAGTGCCTTATACGCCACAACAAAACGGTGTGGCAGAAAGAGCCAACCGTACACTAGTTGAAATGGCAAGGTCTATGATGGTACATGCTGGCGTTAACGAATATTTATGGGCAGAGGCTGTAAACACTGCAGCGTATATACGTAATAGATGCCCAACAAAACAATTAGAAAATAAAACACCATATGAAGTGTGGTTCGGTAGAAAACCGAATGTTAATCATTTGAAAACTTTTGGTTCGTATGCAGTAAGTCTGGATAAGTCGACGAATAAATCAAAGTTTAAGGCAAAAGGCACACCATATATTATGGTTGGATATTCAGCGACGTCGAAAGCATATCGTCTTTTCGATAAATCAACACGTAATGTCGTCGAGCAGCGCGATGTTTCATTTGATGAGGAATTGTTTGATGTTGATATGAAGAACAATAACAACGGTGAAATACCTCGTAAGCCAGAGGATTATTTGGCAATAAATTTGTGTGATGGTGATAGCAGTGCAGCTGTAGTTGACAACGATTGCCAACCTTCTGTGCAGAAAAGCGAAAACAATGAAAGTTATGATACGGTAGATGATGACAATAAATCTGAAGATGATAATGGTGCAGAACGAAAAACTATTGGTCCTGGAAGGCCTAAGATAATAAGATCTGGAAGAACTGGCAGGCCGAAAAAACAGTATAATGAAATACAACAGGAGGATAATAAATTGAATGTTGCTATTGAGGAAAATGTTCCATTAACAGTTGAGGATGCTTTGTCCAGTAAGCATAGAGATTTTTGGGAAAAAGCTATGGCCGATGAATTCCAGTCATTAAGAAAAAATAACACATGGTCACTATCAGATTTGCCGGTTGGTCACAAGGCAATACCATGCAAATGGGTATTCGCTCTAAAACGAAATGTTAATGGAGAGGTCGAGAGGTACAAGGCACGCCTAGTTGCCAAGGGTTGCAACCAACGATTTGGAATTGATTTCCAAGAAACTTTTTCTCCAGTGGTGCGGTATTCAACAATACGTTTACTTTTGGCATTGGCGGTACGGAATAAGATGCACCTACACCAAATAGATGTGAGTACAGCATATTTAAATAGTAGCCTTCAAGATGAGATATATATGCGGCAACCGACACATTTTGTTGATGCTAGTTCACCAGAAAAGGTTTTACGTTTGAATAAGGCGATTTATGGTTTGAAGCAAAGCGGTAGAGAGTGGAACTGTAAACTGGATAGTGTTTTACGACAAATGAATTTTGTTCCATGCGATAATGAACCATGCTTGTACAAGGCTTTCAAGAATAATAATTTGGTGTTAATAGCGGTATACGTCGATGATTTAATTATTGGGTGCAGTAACATAGCAGTTGTGCATGAAGTGAAGTGACAAATTGCCGATAATTTTGAAGTAAATGACAAAGGTGTACTCAACCATTTCCTAGGAATGGAAATAGAGCGTGAAGGCGACACAGGTACGATTAAATTGAGTCAATCCCAATATATTCGCGACATTTTGAAACAATATGGTATGGATGAATGCAAATCAGTCTCGGTGCCACTGGAATCTGGTTATCAGGTGAATTGTAATGATGACTGTGAGAAGGTTGATCAACACGATTACCAATCGCTTGTTGGTACACTCATGTACCTTGCAATTTCTACAAGACCGGATATTTTGCATTCTGTATCCAAGATGGCTCAACGAAATTCGGACCCACATGTTGAACATATGACCAAATTGAAACACATCCTAAGGTATCTATCTGGAACGATAGATTTGAAACTTATTTATGAAGCGGGTGATCATAACAAAGCTTTGGAGGGGTTCGTAGATGCTGACTGGGGAGGAAACGCATTGGACAGAAAATCTTATACAGGTTTTGTATTTTTCTTCAATGGTTCTACAATCTCATGGGAGTCACGAAAACAATCTTCAGTCGCTCTCAGCAGTACAGAAGCTGAATATATGGCAGCTTCAGATGCGGCAAAGGAAGCAACATATTTGAAACGATTACTTATTGAAGTAAATGCTTGCAGTGATGTTCCTGTAATTTTGAATATTGACAACCAAGGTGCTCAAAAATTAGCTGAGAATCCAGTTTTCCACAAACGCAGCAAGCACATCGACATAAAGTTTCATCAGATCAGAGAGCTGGTGCAAAGTGGACAGGTGAAGCTTGTATATTGTCCGACAGCTGATATGATTGCAGATGTTCTGACGAAAAACCTACCGAGAGTTAAACATTTTAATTGTGTGAATTTAATGAAATTGAATTGAATTTTCTTGTAAAACAACATCCACATTGAGGAGGAGTGTTGAAGATAAGATGGCAACCCTACAATGTGTACGTTGTTACTTTTGACTTATGGCTTTTGACATTTTTCTTTTCATTCTCACTCTCATTTAAAACCTTCAACTGTAAAGACATTTTTTCATTTTTCTCTAATAAATATTTTATACGTTACTTTTTAAAACTTGAAAGTGTGTTACAATAAAATTTATGAGAGCAAACTAAACGACATGATATTTTAATGAAATCATACCAATTTTAAATGCAAAATTCATTATAGTGTATGTCATAATAATAAAGTAAGTTTCTATTTTCTTGATTTATCTTAAAATATTAAATAATTTATGCGCCTGAGAAGCGCATTTAAAGAGAAATAACCTTTCGGAACGTATCTTATTGACTAAAAAAAATCTGAAATATTTATAAGTTATCTTGAAATTATGAGACAGACTATAGTATGCAAATAATTTCTTAAGAATTGTGTGTACTATAATAGGAAAACGTCATAAATATTGAATCAAAACGATATATGCAGAGTTGTTATGATTCCAATTCTTTAGTGCATAAGCAAATAATAATTCATGTTATAGTTGACTTAAAATCGTTAATAACATTTAAAGAGAACTGAAATTCCGGTATGAAATAAGTGTTTTTCTTTTTAATGGGAAAGTAAAATACATTCTTTTCAAATTATAGGCCATTGCTGGTAAAACATTTTTTTGCTCTTTCAGGCAATTTATGAATTCCACGCCAATAAATGTATTCGTCTTTTCAAACAAGGAAATTAGTCACTCTATTTTCGACTTCCCCGTAGAAATCGAAGTGCTGCCCAATTCATCAGTGTTCCATCGATGAAAACAAAAAGTAGTCGGAAGGAGTCAAGTCTGATTAATACGACGAGTCCTGTATCAGCTGCCAGATTATCTTGGACCGGTTTTATTTTATCAGCAGTAGCATTGTCATGTTGCCTTGTTGTCATTACCTTGCCATTTCTAGTCGTTATTCGATTCTATTCAAGTCGTATTTGATCAATACATGGTTCAAATTGATCATTTTTTGCCGGTAGCTGTCTCAACAGGTTTTAGGTACACCACACGCTTATAGTCCGGAACGCACAGCATTCTTCTTCCTGTCGAATCGATCTTGTTTCACGGCCAAAGTTGTTGGTTGTCCCAGATTAATGCATGATTTTTTTCCATTTAGGATTTTGAAAACTAATCCTGTACAGCAGCACATTAATTTCAATGTATATACATATATTTTATTTTATACTATACGGTTGTTAGGAAAGTAATTTTGCTTTTTTTTTTATAAACAAATACTTTGCCGTAGTCTAGTAGCTAGTGTATTGGATTATTAGACGTAAAGCCTGGGTTCATATCCCATGCCAGACATCAAAACGAAATATGAAAAAAAATCTCTCTTCGGCGACATCCTCTCAGCAGATTTCTGACAAAAACCCTGGGAGTAAATAAACCTGCCATGAAAAAGTTTCTCAAAAATCTGTAGTTCGGAATCAACGTTAAACTGTAGGTAACGCCACTCACATATGAAATTAACGTACACAACATTAGTGGTGTAAGAAGCTAGGCTGTAATGACCTGACTGAAGGGTTATAATGGCCAATTATGTATGTATGCATGTAAACGAATACTTTATTAAATTATAGACTGACCGTTCTGGTCCAACGCCTTTTTTCATCCTTCTGGCAGTAGCATAATTCCACGCTTATAAAATGTTTAGTCTTTGATGACAAAAAACTGATCGAGGTAGTTTTTGACCTCCTCATTTGAGGTGAAGGTTTTACCGTCTAAAAATTTTTGGAGTGACCGGAACAAAAAATAATCCGATTGTGCCAGGTCTGGAGAATGTGGTGGGTGTGGGATTGTATGTAATCCTTATTCAACCCAGAGCACCAATTTAAACAGAACAATGCATTGAACTGGTGTTCAAGAAAACAATAATTTGACGGCACAGGATAACTAACAAGTTAGTGGCATGGTAGCAAAAGTCTAGAATATTGGGATATAAATCACTCAAAATCTTGCCTTCCATATGAGAAATCGTTTAGGAGAAAACGTTTAAAATCAAAGGACATCAAATCCATTATTAAATATAAATTTCGAATGAACCAATTCAAATGTACTGTACGGATAATTTTTGAAATTATTGAATGAAACTTTTTAAATAAAATTTTCGAATTTTCTAAAGAATTGAATTTTGTTCTAACCTGTTAAGTGGTTTTTAAAGTATTCTGGAATTAATATTTGCATGCTTGGAGTATCGGCAATTGTGTACAAAATGCATATTATAGCTGAAAAATACATTTATTTGGTGAAAAGGGGAAGCATAGAAACAAGTTATGGTTTGTTTGATTCATTCTGTTTACTAGCCAAAGTAAAGGCAGATACAAAACTTTCATTACCATCAAACCAACCATAAAACCGGACAACCAACCACTCAAATTTATGTTTGCTATTGTGCTACTCTTTTCACTTTCCATTTGTTTATTTGGACTTTTTAAACAAAAGTTTTGATACTTTTTTAACACAGGGGAAACCAATATTTACAACAGCATTTGTGTTGTTAATTGTAGCAGAATCATACGGAAAAGAATGCATAATACCATTCAAGATCAAATTTGCAATACATTTAAAATAATACTTTAGGTTTTTGTCAGACCAAAAATTCAGACAGAAAGTCCTATGAGATTTCCACTTATTTCTCGGCGAAGAAGTCCGACAGCTGAATGCTTTATACTATGTTCAGGCATGAATTTTAATTGAGTCAATATTCGTTTAATTGACAAAATTATTTTAAGTGTTCAGGCGTATGCAAATCAGCTTATTCAATAATCATTTGACAGCTGGACAATAAAATTTTTTTATTTTTTTTATAACAATTCATACATTTAACTCTAAACCTACCGTGGCGGGAAAAATTATTCATTTAAAATATCTTTTTTAGAATTTCTTGAATATAGCATTATAGCACCGCTATTTACCTTTACGACTTCTATTAAAAAAATACATTCAATATTTTTTTTGAAGATTTACTCTTATCTTGTATTTATTACTGCGGAATGCATATAATCTGTCCTAACTACTGCGGCATATTTTGTGATATAAAACGACTGTTTTCGGCATTTTTAGTATGATTCGATATATTGAGGTAAGTATATTGTTTGTTTTCTGGCAGATGGATATTCACTATACTCTAAGCGAGTATTACTGTAAAAAGTGCTATTTTGTTAATAAAAATTGTTATTTCATTGTTTTGTTATAGTCCTTATCCCCAAAGTATAAAGAGAATGGAATAGAAATAGAAATACAAGAAGTATCGGTAGATTTAGTGTTAATATAAATAAAATTACCACGTTGCTGATATATACATTTTTAATTATCAACAACATCTTTTCGCATAAGTTGTAACGTTCTCACTGAAAATACTTTTGACAGTGCTGCATTTTAAGTTTTACTCCATATTATAACAATTTGCGTATTTATTGCGCAATTATTAACTGAAACTTTATATGAAATATTGAGCTCAATAATTACGTTTAATGCGGCTGGCGCAATAAAGGTACATATCTGAACACGGTGTTACGATACCATTGCGATAGTCGCTCTATTGATCAAATGCGACTTAGAATGTATTAAGTTTTATGGTAAAATAGTCAGTCCATTAAAAGCTCATACTTATAATTGCTTATACTTATATACATTCATACTTATTTTAAGATAATACTCATACTACTCATATTCGAAGTTTGAAGTACTCATCGTACTCATACTTAACAATACGCATGATGTGGTTGATTTCGACTCTCCTTTACTCAACACTTACAAGAATCACAAAATAAGTATGATACGCGTACGAACACTACAATACTCACTAGAAGGTTATGTGTTTGCTTTGCTTGCTGCCTTTGTCTTTTTCTTTCTTTTTTTTGTAAATGCAACAACAACTAAGACCGTAAATTTTGATGAATGATTCGAATCGCTCGAATCATTTATAAGTATTTTTCTAAAGTTATGAATCTAAGGGCCATTATTACAACTTGTCGTTAAAGTTGGGGTTAGTTAAAGGTATATTTAGCTAGAGGGAACTGGAAAGTTACCTTTAACTTATTTTCGTTATTACAACTTACAGATAACATTTTTGCAAAAATATGGCAGTGCGGGAACAATGTCGATAAAACTGCTCAATTTTACAAGTTTTTTTTTAACGCAGTGGCGACTGTGGGCTTTGTTTTTTTGTTGTATATGCTCATTTTGTTAAAATTTGAAGTTGCCATAATGAAAATAATATATAATATGGCAACTTCAAACATAAAGTGACCTTTAAATGTTAAAGGTAGGATGATCCTCCCATTAGCTTAACGATCACTTCTATCTTATTGGGTACTCATAATAATGAAAAACAATTATCTGCCCGTTAAAATGCTCCCTTTAGTTAAAGACAAGTTGTAATAATGGCCCTAAATGAGTAGGCATATGAATCAAACATATTTAGAACACTTGGGCTATTATAGAACAAATTAACTGCCACCAAACTTTTTCAAAGATAAATTTATTTTTTCCAGTTCTTTGTTAATATAAAAAAAAATATTTACAAACTTTTAAACACTATCGAATAGACTAATAAAAATGTAATGTCAATTCAGTCGCTAAGAATTTAATGCTGAAGACATAAAAAAATAATTTTAAAGAAAAAGGAAAAAGTTCACAGAAAGTGGTGCTCAAAATGGTTTTCAATTAAACGTTTTTTCACTTTTAACAAAAATAAACGATTAAACGAAAATAGTTAGAAATCTCATGTTATTATGCCAGAAGTATTAAAATATAAATATATTTACCAAATAGGAAAATAATTATAAAATATCCCTAATGGTTTGTAATTTTTTTATTCTGCAGTTTTCGTTGATTTTCATATTACACTGCATTTGAAAAATAAAATAAAATAAAAAAAAATAAATTTCAATTCAAACAACATAAACCACTTTGGTAAACAGGATTATACAATGTAAAATAAAAAGGCTGCCTTAATATCGCTTTAATCCACAGCAACAGAAAAGTATTCTTTTTTTAATTTTATTTCCCTTGGGACCATGTGGCTTCAACAAACCATTTCCCGGTTGGTTGTTATTCTGCCTTATTTCTGTTTTGTTAATCTTTTGTTGGCCCAGCTGAGCAGGCGATTGACACGCTGGAGCAGGGTTGTCCATCTAGAGTTGCCTATGAACAACGCACTCTGAGTATGTGCTTTTTGCTCGCTAGATGATACGCATGTGATATTATCGTTTTTATTTTTGTCATTTCCAGTGGTAGCTAGTTATTTTTTTTAATTCGAAAACCATGTTAAATTCCTTTTACCCAACTCTATTGGGATTCGAACCTTGGCTTTTCGACTCGTAGAGAAGCAGTTGTACCAGTGCACAACGACGTCACACAGAAAACTGTAAAACGTTCAAAATAATTAAAATTAAAAAATAAAAGATCCCTAATATAATAAGAAAAACAATGTGAATACAGATATGCTTTTAAAAAATACGTACTGATCTTGAAATACACTAGCAGTAGAAATAAAATCGTGTCCCTCATAATGATATGAAAAAGTTTATTTCTAGAAGCGGATGCTAGTGTTTACCAAAAGGGTAACAGAGAGATAGAGAATAAAATCTACAAGTGGGAAAAAACTTCTGTCAACAAATTAGATTTTAAGATTGCAGGAAATATAAAAAAATATAGTAGGAAAGGAAACATTACAGAGTGAGAGATGCTCTACAAAAGTGTGAGTCATTCGGATAGTCGAACAAAGAGAAAGTACTCCAAACTTTGCAATTGAAAAAAAAAAAACATTTTGTTGTGTATCTCTTATCGAACGTGTTATTATGCGTACAAACATTTATGAAACAAAATCGTGCATGCAACCATTAACATTACCAAACAAATTTTAAAATAAAAAACGACGCCATTATTGAAAGTTGTTTCGATATGTTTTATTTATAAATAAAGTATGTAAAAATTGCGCATATTGTATTGTTACGAAAATGGAAACATCGTTAACATTAACATAATAAATTACAATAAATACAACGAACTTGTTACAAGTAAACAAACAATATCAGGTAGAAAGAAAAGGGGATAGACCAGTAAGCGAGAACGCAACAACAAGCAATGGTAACAAAATACACAAACAACAATGAAATCGCTTAAGAGTTCTCGAGAAAGCGAAAACACGAACGTTCGACTTCAAGAACCTTCATCGAACTGTTTACGTGGGCATATAAAAAAGCAAGACAAATCAGGCAACGAGTAGTAAAAATTCAGTCAGTCTTATGTGAAGAGACGTTGCGTCTGAAGAGAATAGTCGTGGTTTGAAAATCTCCGTTGTAAGGATCTGCGCTGTAAGCAAAGAAAAATATCGAACAAGCAATTATTGTTGCATTCGTCAAGTTGTAAACGGTGGCACACAAAAGTAGTGCGAACAATAAATAATTTAGTTGAAACTAAACACAAATTTATTTTTATTTTTTTGCAATCAACGAACTCATATTTTAAACGTTTTTAAAAAGGTAAAAACGAAACAGTATGTTGTAGCATTGAAGGCGTGGAGTAATTTTTTTATGACTTTTTTAAAGAGTTTTTTATGTCGACGATTTATTGGGTTGGGCATTAAAAATATTTCAGTATGAAAATTAAATACGAAATAAAAATGATTTCCATATAAAACAAGCAACCTTTTCAGAAATAAAAGTTTCGGCAAATTTACACATTTGACTTTTTACTTTCTTATTTGGTTGTGGTTTTCAAGTCTCCATAGTACTAGTTTATTGGTTTTTGCCGGCTATAAAGATTATTTTTGGTAAAAAAAGGTATAATTTAATAATACAAAATAATAAATAAAAATAAATAAATAAATAGATAATTAAATCCATAATTTTTTTAAAGCAGTTTATTTTCCATACACTGCCCATAACGATATTCAAAAGATTTGATGCCGTATTTATGTAAATGATTTTCTAGCGTCTAAAAATAGCTGTTAATTCTTTAACAGTTTATGTAAAGTATCCTCGTGAGAGCAAAACGAAAATTTTTCGCATGATGTGGAGTTTACTCACCATGGTAAAAAAAATTTCCCAGAGAAAAATCAAATAAAGGTCTTTAAATAATGAACATTTTATAACATTCGTTAGTTTGGCAACCATATTAATTTTAATAAAAATATCAATATTTAATAAATTTTATCAATGAATTAATTTTGTTTTTTAATAACGAATAAAAACCAAGACAACGTTTAATTTCTAGCCATAATTGCCAACTTTTACAGACAGAAACATTTTACTCTGTTTATGTCGTGTATACTCGTCTTTGCTGTGCGCAAATCAGTTAAAGGTTAAGATCCAACTATAATTTGCCAAACCAGAACTGATTAGTGAACATTTCGTTAGCTTTCATCGGCAAAACAACCAAGCTTTTTATTCGATGCACTGGATTTAGAAACTAAATTTAAATACTGATACAAATACAATATCCCACACTCGACCCATAAATATTATAACATCTTTTAAAATCTTGAAAACAACGTAGGTGAGATTGAATTAGATACAGAAGTGGTCTTGCTGTGGAATAACCGTTGAAATATGGACATGGCGAAGTCGCCGCAGTCTAGTAGGTAGTGTGTTGGCTTATTTGACGTAAGGACATGGTTCAAACCCCAGGTCAGACATCAAAACGAAATAGGAAAAATTATTTCTTCGGCGACTTCCTCTCAGTAGATTTCTGGCAAAAACTCTGAGAGCAAATAAACCTGCCAAAAAAGTGTATGGTAATGCAGAAGTAAAATGTCCGCGGTTAGGTAATTTCCAGACAGTATAACACGAGTTTCGCCAGGCGACACTGTGATCTGAAAATTCGAATTGCCGAAAGCGCTCTCCTTAACTGTCTCTAGACAATATAATTTTGGAAGCAATAAAAATGAAAAAAGATGGTTCAACGAGATATAGTGCAACAGAAGTGAGATTGTCCGATTCCAGAGTGAAATATTTTCAGTGCTCATACGGAAACTTGCAGGTGAAAGCTTACGACTTCGAAAGACATACTCATTTCTACTATGCAATCTTGAGCACGCGATATAGCAATTTGTCTGTCAGTCAGACCGCCATTCAGGCACTCAGTTGAAGTAGCTGGGCAGTGCTATATCTGAGGTCATATGAGAACTTGTGACAATGAGCAGACAGCGGGTATCTTTCACTCCCCTGATGAGGGTAGAGCTCATCGGAAGTAATATTGAAAGGTAATAAGGAAAGGTAAAGAGAGGAAGATACACTTCTCAAGATAAGCATGTTTATGGCACTCTGAACTTTTAATTGGTAATTACAAACGAGAAGTGAATAGAAATACATATGTATCCGACCGTCTCGAAATAACCTAAGAAATTAATCGAAATTTTTTTGGACATAGAATGTTGAATCGATTCACGTTTAATATGTAGACTCCATGATGAGGAGTACAAGTCACTAGAATACATACTTGGAATCGATAATTCATTTCAGGAGGGATCATCTAGCTGTTTATGAAATGATAGGCATAGAGTTTTTCTTCTTTGCGAAATATGAACGACAGCCATACAAAATCGAATATCTTACTTACTTACTCAACTGGCCTTTAACATAACGATTAACGGATTTCGACCTGTATGTACACCTGTACACTATTTCAGGCTCCTCTGCCTTCTGTACACCAAAAGGCAGGGCTTCCTCGATTTTGTATTTCCAACGCAGACAAGATCGTTGTCTTCGCAGACGTCCGCAAATTCCAGCATCACCGGAGCATCCTCTTCCATTCGAATGACATGGCCGAGCCAACGCAGCCGCTGGATGTTAATACGCTGCACAACGTCCATGCCATCGAGAAGCTCATTCAGCTCATTGTTGAATCGGATGCGGAAATCATCGCTGGACCAAAGATCTTACGTAAGACTTTTCTCTCGAAGGCTGCTGCTTCACTTCTTAATAGAATCCGTGCTTCTGCGAAATAAAAAAGCAGTGGGAAGTTGGGAGTTTTGTAGAGTATTAGTTTTGACGTATGAGAGAGATCTCTATTACCCAATTGCCTATTGAGACCATAGGCCATGAGCTTCGAAGGAATACCGAGTTTAGATTTTGCGGTAAAAACACGATTCCTTATGGAGCTATCGAAGGCTGCCTTGTAGTCGACAAAAATATGGTGTGTGTCGCTTTTTTTCATGAGTCATCCCCATTTCATTTCATGTGATTATTATGAAGATCTGGTCAATGGTGGATTTGCTACGTCTGTTCGTAAGATCTTGTATGCGATAAGAAGAAGAGTTATACCTCTGTAGTTGGAGCATACGTTCCAATAGTTGGGCATGCTTTCATCTAGTCATATTTTGTACATAAACTGGTGCATGCGCCCTACCAACTCTGGTATTAAACAATTCAGTGGGCAGGCCATCAGAACCTTCAGCTTTATCGTTCTTAATTCCCAAAGTCTTGGCTTGAACCTCTTCTCGGCTAGTTATGTTGCCATCATCAGTCGAGTTCGATACATCATCTCAAAATCGATTATCGATGTTTTGAGGATGATGATGATATTTTGAAAGATGACAAAAAACGAATATGATTTGTCTGTTAAGTATTTAAATCAATTGCTAATTTTTGATCGGCTACTTCGCTAAGGGGTTTATAGCATTCGTAAGAGCAATGATAATGTTTAACCTTATTTTTATTTCATTTTTCTTCTTGACTCTTTGAAGCAAAAAAGTTTTAATTTATATCACTGGCATGTTGCAAATGATTGCATAAAATTCTAGCTTTAAGCATTTTTCTTTTAACTGACCATTTAATTCTTAACTGTTCCCTACAGCTACAAAAACCTGAAAATTTGTTTATTTAATCCATTACATAAGAATTTTCCCTTCATCGTGCTCTGTTTAATGTAAGCAAAACAACTTATATAAGAATGGTTCTTATCGTCCGTCAGTCTCTTCTTCATTTGTTTTTAAAAGAGCCATAGCCATCCGCTGTTATTTTATTTTCCTTTTGTTTGGTCTCATTAAATTTATTTTAAAACCCAAACAAAATATTACAAATATCCCTACAATTTTCGTTGATGTTATTATTTTCAACGCTTACGGAGCTATAATAAGAATACTGTGACTAGAACAGCACAACATGAATTCGAATTTCTTGGATTGTATATTAGAACAACAGTAAAATTATAGACATTTTTTAAAATTGACTGGACTAAACTCCAGTTATCTATTTTGATAACTTATCAAATATCATTAATCATTGCAACTCTTTTGTCAAGTTTGTTTTGTTTTATTGAATGCTATTATTTACTCTTATATTTTTTCCGGAAAACTGCTCAGAAGAAGTCGCGAGGAAACTATTTTCATATTTCGGTTTGTACTAGATGTCTGTACTGGGGTTTGCCTCACCCTTAACAATCAACACACTACATTACGGTGACTTAATGCTATTATGTCTGGAATAATGCTTTTCTTGCTGTGGAGCAGAGATCAGCAATGAATCGTTTTTCGCTACTCATAAGCACTCATGACATTTTGAATATAAGTGAGTCAACAATATTGAAATCTAACTACTCTGGTTAATTTATACTCACTACAACGTTGATTTATAAGTAAAAGTGCAATAAGTATGAGTACAACATTGACATTAAACCCCTACCATTCGAAATATGTATGATTCATTGTCCTACTCATTCAGATTCATAACTTTAGAAAAATACTTATAATACTCATAACTGATTCGAGTAAATTGAATCATTCATAAAAATTTACAGATTTTGTTGTTGTTGCATTTACAAAAAAAAGAAGAAAGAAAAAGACAAAGACAGCAAGCAAAACAAACACAAATTTCTAGTGAGTATTGCAGAGTTTGTACGGGAATCATACTTATTTTGTGATTTTTGTAAATACTGAGTGAAGGAGAGTCGAAATCAACATCATGCGTGTTGTTAAGTATGAGTACGATAGTACTTCAAACTTTGAATATGAATAGTATGAGTATAATATTAAAATAAGTATGAATCCTTATACTTATGAGCATGATTCCATTCTATTCATCTTTTTGAATATTTATTGTTGACCTCTGCTTTGGAGCGCATCCTATGTGTTCAATTTTTTATGACTCTGGCGCATAAATCTATCTGAATTTTACCGGCTTTGAGGTGAGATATGGTTTTTGGCTTATTCGGATACAGATGCGATTTATGAAGACCCAATAATATAAAATCTAACGTTTGTCAAATCGCAATATATCGGTTTCACGCAAAATATCACGTGAGATGACCATGCCGTCAAATCGCTCGTCCTCTTGAAATCACATCATTGTTTTCCAGATCATAAAATTCAAGCTAGAAGAAATTGGTGCTCATCGACCTGTACATATTGTTACGAAAATGGAAACGGTGTAACATCGTTTAACATTAAATGATAAAAAAAAGCTACATAAACAAATACAATGAACTCGCTTAAAAGTAAACCAACAATATCAGTATGAAAGAAAAGGGGATAGAAAAGTAAGCAAGAAGGCAACAACAAGCAACGTGAACAGAATATAGAAACAACAATAAAACAACATTGGACTTTAAGAACATTCATCGGACTCTCACGTGGGTATATAAAAAGGCAAGACAAAGCAGGCAACGCGTAGTAAGAATTCAGTCAGTCTTGTGTGAAGACGCATTGCGTGTGAAGAGAACAGTTGAAGATCGATGTTGTAAAGATCCACCGAACAATTGTTAATGCTTACGCAAGCAGAAATGTAAAGAATAATAACAAATTAAGCAAATTGTTGTTGTAACATCAAGTTGTGAACAGTGGCGCATTAAATTGTGCGAACAATAAAGAATTTAATTGAAACTAAATAACAATTTATTTTTATTTTGTTTGCAATCAACGAACTCATATTTTAAACATTTTAAGGCAAAAACGTAACAATATGCATAATAATTCAATTAGTTCCCATACTTCGATGCAAGAAAAAGAGAGTTTAAGAAATATTATTTTACTTCTCTACTATTAAGATGAGCGAGTAGTTGGTTAAAAACAGTCTAATATATGTAACTCGTAGTCTCATTAGAACTTTTAATTAAAAGCTAACCATCTTGTTTTGTAGAAGTAAATATTTTAAAATTTAATACTTAAATATCAAGTAACCAGATTGTAGAAATTTTTAGCGTTACATGTAAAAAACTGGAGGGTTAATGAACGATACTTTGCTTCGGGGTCATATTATGTCTGTTCTTTTTTATAAATACTTTTCTTTACATTACTTTTTGTTTATTTTAAATATTTTTGTTGTTTATTTTTAATATGTTTGTTGCTCATAAAAATAGTTTAATTTTTTTGTTGGTTGATAGTCCTCTTTAAGGAAAATATTCACATAAAAATTGTGAAAATTTTCTTTCGTAATTGTTTATGACTTCGTGTAGACAGTGATATGATGGTTGATAGGTTCACTGACAATATTTGGAATAAAATATTACATCGTCATACTTATAGCATCTGTGTATGCAACACATACAGAGATGCTTATATTACATAAAGCCACTACATTTTTGTGGTGAAAAAATTTTAATATATACAAAATATGTATGTATGTATTATACACATGTTTTGTTTTTGTTAGTCCTCATGGATTGTTAGTAGTTAGACATTCCGTAGTGACAGCTTTTTATGCTGCAATCTTTTTATTAAAATAATTTAATAAGATGTTGTAAATATTGTTAGAAAAATAGTTTACTTTTACTATTTTACTCGTACGCATAGTACATATAGTGGTGGACATATAGTGTTGGGGAAAGATAATAGGGAGAACATTTAGTTTTCAGTTTATATTAAATTTTTATTTACATAGTCGTAAATAAAAAAATATCTGCATAAAGAAAATGTACTTCAATTAGACTAATAAAGAGAAAAATGAAGTTTATTCTGTTTTATGAATTTACAACAAATTATTTAAATCCTAAAACTGTCTCCAAAAAAAAAAAGTTTTTGTTTTCTTATTTCAAATTTTAATCGATAACATACCTTATGTTTTCGATGTTATAATTATATTTGTTAGAAACTCTCCCCTTTTTAATTAACTCCTCGCATTTGCATTGCATAGATCCAATAATCCGAGATCCGACTATCCGACTTGAGAAAACCTACTTAGAGGAACAAAACTCAATTGTTTAAAAGTGGCTAGGTCAATCCCTTTATCTCAATCCAATTGAGAACTTGTGGATTGTGTGTTTTATTTTTATACATAAGTCGCAGGACCTACAGTTTATAGTCGACTCCGAACAACAAATTTTTCGGAAACTTTTCATGGGTATTTTATTTACTCTCAGAGTTTTTGCCAGAAATCTTCTGAGAGGAAGTCGCCGAATTTATTTCGTGACCTCACTTGTAATAGTCATCACACTGACTACGACTACTTTAATTTAACAACTGTATTAAAAACTGTTTAAGGTTTAGGAACTGAAAAATGAATTTATTTGTTTTTTTATTTTGAAAGTTAAATAACTATCATTACTAATGTTTCAAGTATATTCAATCCACCGCTGTATACTCGTTGCTAGTGCGTATATAGAAATTGAATTATATCTGGTGGATACAACAGACAAAGAATATGTTTTTGTATAGTTTTTGTTTAATGGTCGTAGGAAATTATTTTATAGTTTAAATTTTTAATTGTTTTTAAATTGCTCTTATGAATACATTTAAATGCTCTTTCAACTCGAAAACTTAACATAACAACAGCTGGTATTTTTCTTTTTATAATAACAATTAAAAAATAATAAATCAAATTGAAATATTTTTGTTGTTGCAACTCTTGCATTTAATTAAAACTATTTTAATTAAATAAATGGAAATTCATAAGTAATATACATACATTGGACTTTACAACCCTTCAGTCAGGATTACGGCCTAGGTTCTCACACCACTGATGTTGTGTGCGTTAATTTTATACGTGAGTGGCGGGACCTACAGTTTAACGTCGACTCCTAACGACAGATTTGAGAAACTTTTTCATGTCAGGTTTTATTTACTACTCTCAGATTTTTTGCCAGAAATCTGTTGAGAGGAAGTCGCCGAAGAAATATATATTATTTTTTTTATTTCGTTTTGATGCCTGGGATCCGGGTTCTTTATGTCTAATAAGCCAACACACTACCTACTAGAATACGGCGACTACCATTATCATTATTTCACCATTAAAAAAAAAAAATAATCAAATTACTAATCATTACGATTACTAATGATTACTTAACAGGTATGCTTTTAGGGGTGTTTTTCAGTTTTGACCGTACTGCCATTGTTTAAGTGTTTATATAAATTCAAATTCTATTTTAATATGTATATTTATACTATTATTTTAATTTTGATTGCACATATTGTGTGAATAATTTATTGATTTTTTTACACGAATGGATATTTAAACAAATTTTTTATATCTATTCAAAAGAAATGTTTTAAAAAGATTTTAATAAATTGCTAGTGATTTGTAATAAAATAAATTGCGGTAAAGTTTTATCGTTATTATTATCAATTCATGTTTTTATATTAAAAGCAAAACAAAGTTCCGTGTAAATAATCATGATTTTTATTTATACGTATAGAAACCACAAACTGAATTCAATACATACACATTTATGAGTCTAAATAACAATACGAGTGATCATTTTAATAATTTTTGTGGCATTTACTATTAAGCATTACAATTAGGACGATTGTACACGTATTTTTTATATATTTCGTGTTAGTTAAACACATATTTGTGCAGGTTGCCAAGTTATCTTAGCAAAAAAAAAGAAATGTTAGACCACAACTATGACAAATATAAACATTCCTCAATCACCACAATTGCATGATTTAAGTTGACGTATTATGTTAATTAATTAATGTAGCATGTTAAACGAAATAAAATACGACGCAAAACATATTTGTTCATTTCAATATTCACTTCATGGGAAAGATGTTTTCAATTAATTAATTTTGAACAAACAAAAATAATAATGTGTATTAGTGAGTAAGAGAGAGAAATTAAGTTGAGAGTTTACAGTCATAGAAAAATGTTAGTAGTATACCCTATTTTGATTTTCATTTCATCAACATACATAAAGTTATACATTTTTGACTTAGTAATTAGGTAATGTTTATAAATATTTGCTGGGTACTAATTCTAGTTCATAAATTTCCTCTCCTCTCTCTAATAACCAACCTTTTAATATTCCAAAAATAATGATTATGTCTATAAAAAAGTTGTTCTCTTTCCATATTATCTAAATTTACTTGACTATTAAAACAATCAAAATGTTTTTTAAGAACATACAAGATTTTGAATTTAAAAGAAAGGATATAAAGGGTGTTTTTTATAGAGGTATAGAACTTTAAGTTGGCATTACTTTTCAAGATGGCGACCGATTTAACAGCTGTCAAGTGATTTATTCTCTGAACAACGCTTGCAAATAGCTTTATCGTCGACAAATTCGTCCATCAGAGCAGTTAATTTGATTAACCAATGAACGTTTTCGCACCACGTTTACTCTTATTGATAATCGCATCCCCCAGAGACGCTGTACGGTGCGTACAGAAGAAGCTATTGCTGCTGTGGAGCGTAGCATTGAGGAGCCATGATTACTAACTTTTTCATTCCTGAATTGAATAACCATGATGTCCAGGAGATGTGGTTTCAACAAGACGGCGCAACATGTCACACAGCTCGTCCCACAATAGATTTATTGAAAGACACGTTTGGTGACCGCCTAATTTCACGTTTTGGACCGGTGAATTGGCCTCCAAGATCTTGTGATTTAACACCGCTAGACTACTTTCTGTGGGGCTATGTAAAGTCATTGGTCTATGCGTTAAAGCCACAAACGCTTGCTACATCCGCGCCAGCCGTGGCGGTCATATGCCAGAAATCATATTTAAAATGTAATGCCACAAGATTATCTTTCGGATAAATAAAATTCATGTCAATCGAATAATCCATCGTTGTTTTATTGCAACTTAAAGTTCTATACCTCTATAAAAAACACCCTATATTAACATAAAATATTTTTTGAGTGTAAATCTGAAATGTGTGCTTGTCGCAGTCTGATCGACAACCAGCATTGCCAGTAATTTTTTTCAAAACTTTTTATTTCTGGAAAAAAAACCTTGTTTTTGAACAAGAAAAATTTTTTTTCTACTAAAGTATCAAAATTTTAAAAATAAAGTATTGGAGTCCGTTGACTCTGTTACTTTCCCTACTGGTGTTTCTTTGATATATTGCCCTGAAGTTAATATTTGAGTTGTTATTAAATTTATTGGAAAAAGTGGATATTGACATTTAATGAAAAACTTGTTTTGTTAGAAAACAAATTTAATAAAAACTCTATTCGATCTCAAAAAACTTGGAAAATATGGAAAACTTGGCACTTGGCAACGCTGTCGACAACTAAACAAAAGAGCATAAGCAATATGTGTGAATTCTCTCTGCACAATTTTGCTATGAAATGGTAATTCCTGGTTTAGTTATAGTAACATACATATGTATCTATCCATATCTGTTTGCGCTTGAATTTGTACTAATGCTGGTGTTGTTGTTGCAGAGTATTTTTGTTCAACTGTTCTCTGTTTTGTATCACTATCCGATTCTGTTTTTTTTAACTCATACACGCGGATAATGAGTAACTGCGTCCTGGCCGTGCTGTCAAGTTTAGTTTTTCATTTTCCACTTCCCTGAAAGTGTAGTAACTGTGTTTCACAACGCTCACATTTAACACTGTTGATGTTGTTTTTATTTTGTGTTCGTTTGGTTTTTATTTTGCATTTTTAAATTCAATTTTCGTTTTTATGTTTTTTATTGGAGTATTTAAAACATACTCCCAATAGAAGGAAAAAGTTTATTTATTTCTCCTATTCCTAATGAAAGAAAATTTTGCTCTTTAGAGACACAACCGTTCGCATTGAAAGTTTATTATATTTGGTTTTAAAAAATACGAAATATAAGGTTTATTGCGTTTTGGCAAAATATAAATATTTTTTTTAATACTTTCTTAAGTAATTAAAGCATATTAAAACGACGTGGGTAAATTAATATAATCTGCTGACAGCTGTTTATATTTTAAAAATTACAATTTGCAAATTTTTCATTAAACTTTTATTTTGATTACTCTAGTTGGCCTATTTGTTTACTTATTTTTAAATCTAAAAAAATTAAGTAGAAAGAGAAGCAAGCAACACTTACTGATGCTTTGTAATTAAATCTAAAAATCAACGAATCAAAAAAAAGGTTGAGTTAAATTGGATATCGTTAAAGTTTCAAGTCTCGATTGAATATCATATGACATAGAGTTGCATTTTTTCTCGATACTGTTCATGGTCCATATTTCAGTGTTTTATAATTATAAGATCATTTCATTTATTTTCGGTATAAAAATGCGTAAATAAATATTTAAACAGAATTTCTTAATTAAACTATTTTTCATTCTATTGATTCGGTAAATCTTCTAAAATGTTAGTTTTTAGTGAACGCAAGGCATCAAATTGGATCATTCGGTGAACATCCACTTAAATCGTATTCATCATACTTCTGTTAATAATAATCGGATAATAAAAACGGACAAACATGCTAGCCAATCTATTATATCAATAATTTTTCATTTCAACCGATTCTTTGAGTAAGAGTTCTTAGGAATTGTTACGTTGTTCTACTGAAATACATATATTTTTTCTGTAAAGATTTGTGATAAAAGTGACACTACATAGAGCAATCGGCTTAATTTGTGGTATTAACCATAAAAACTGTATACGTGTAATTGGGTTTGTAGAAAACATAATGATATGTATGGTTTTATCTGGGGATTCCCAAAATTTATAAAGTTAGGGCCATTATTACAACTTTTCGTTAATTAAAGGTAGGATTTTAACGGGCAGATAAATTGTTTTTCATTATTATAAGTGGACAACACAGTAGAAGTGAGCGTTAAGCTAAAGGGAGGTTCATCCTAACGTTAACTTTTAAAGTTAAGTTTATGCTAGAACTTGCCATATTATATATTATTTTCAATATGGCGACTTCAAATATGAACAAAATAAGAAAATACAACAACAAAAAAGGGGTGCTTCGTGGACGCTGCGTTAAAAAAAAAACTTCTTTAATTGAGCAGTTTTATCGACATTGTTCCGGCACTGCCATTTTTTGAAAAAGTTAACTTTGTTTCATCTGTAAGTTGTATTAACGAAAATAAGTTAAAAGTAACTTTACAGTTCCCTTTAGCTAAAGGTACCTTTAACTAAACCTAAGCTTAACGGCAAGTTGGTCTATTTTTAATTATTAAATTCAATAAATTCATTTAAACTCATGAGTAGTCGTTGTAACAACAAAAGTGTTCATGTTTGTGGAACGTTTCTGAATATTCACGAATAATTTTTCTTTGTTATGGTAGTAAGGATTTATATAAAAATGTATAACAAATGCTTAAAACAAACAAAGTGTTTTTTAGAAATAAAATTGACTGTATTATGAGAATTATACATACATACATACATAATTGGCCATTACAACCCTTCGTCAGGATTACGGCCTAGCTTCTCAACACCACTCATGTTGTGTGCGTTAATTTTATACATGAGTTTAAAGTCGACTACAGTTTAAAGTCGACTCCGAACGACAGATTTTTTGAGAAGCTTTTCATGGCAATTTTTACTCTCAGAGTTTTTGCCAGAAATCTGCTGAGAGGAAGTCGCCGAAGAAATACTTTTTGTATTTTGTTTTTGATGTCTGGCCTGGGATTCGAACTCGGGCCTTTCGTCTAATAAGCCAACACACTACCTACTAGACCACGGCGACTCCACGCCGTTTCACGATTGCGAGAAATTAAATGTGCGGTACTTATGACAAGGCAATCTTAAGAGATCGTCGTAAATAAGTTGATGGTAAACCCACTATTAAGGTGAGGAAAATATTGTTCTGTGTATGGCGGACCTGACATTGAATCATCCATCTGCTTCTTATACTATAAATAATTAAATCGTCTGGCGACTCTCGCCAAAAAAGGCTGACTCTAGGTAATATGGAAGGATTTGTGTATCCTGAAACTATGCTAGTAAAGTAAAGAAAACCTTTTTAAGATAAATACTTTTTTATTTTACTTTGCAAGTAAAATCTGCAGGTAAAACAGATTACGAATTTTATTTTGCACCACATGACTCACTCATCTACAGGCGCCTTATTTGGCATGTAAATTTATGCTTTTATGTAAAAAGAAACAGTACTGAAAACCCCTATCGAATGCAATTATTGATTTCCTCTCAGCAAAGATTGTTGTCTTGTTTTATATCTACATTTGCCTTCATTTGTACTACGATTGTTAGTAAACCTTAGATTGTGTGAAGGACGGACTTTGAATTTCAAAGGAATTCATTGGTAATTAAATTTAATTTTTTTTTGTTGGTATCTTCATTTCATTTTTTTTTTATCAATCTTTCATGTTCTAAAGTTTTTGTCATAAAAAGCGACCGAAAAGTGTAAGTAGGATAGAATACGCTACACCAGCATAATTTCAGACGTTTCTTTTTGGGTCAGAGACTTAATTTGCTAAACTTAAGAGATCCATACTGCTAGGCGTGACATTGTCCCCTGAGAGCTTTTTAAAATCTCGGCTGATTCAGTTCAATTTTTGCTTGCAATTTCATTGGGACTGAGTGTGTTAGCTTATATTGGACTAAAATTTTATCCGGCAGTTAATAAATAACACGGTGCGACAGTGAAAATACACCCGAATAACTACATAGTCTATGTTGTTCACTAGGTTGAATAGAACTCAGAAACACTTTTTTTATATTTCTCGAACCTTCCTTGTTGTTTTATTTGACAAAAATTGTTTTTTTTTAACTTTACGCAAAAATTTATTGATTACACAAACAAATCGGAACCGATATCCAAAGTCTAACCCTTATTAGAAAGGGAGGAATGGGACTTTAAAACGATATACACACATGTATTATTTGACTTAACATGCTATGGAGTTTGATGAGGTAAAGTAGATGAGGGATAACTAGAGCACCATTTAGATTTCTGAAATTGAATTCATCTGTTTTTCGAGCTTCTGAATTCTGATTCAAAGTTCAATTTCATTTCCAGATCGTATGATGATGAAGCGAGTCTACTGAACATTATATATGAATGATAACGTTTAACTAACGATATATTAAGGCGTGTTTTTTTTATTAAACGTAAGGTTCCAACTCTATGACAGACATCTCCAACAAAACGAAATAAAGAAAAAATATTTCTTCAGCAACTTCCCCTCAGTAGATTTCTGGCAAAAACTGTGAGGGAAAATAAAATTGCCAGGAAAAGTTTCGCAAAAATCTGTCGTTCGGAGTTGATTTCAAAGTTTATGTATAGCCTCTCAGGTATAAAATTAATACACAGAATATCACAGAACATAAGTGGTTTAAGAGGGTAGGTTGTAATCCTGATCGAAATGATCTGTTATATAGCACAATTTTCAGAACAAATTATCTCAAGAAATTCAAATGTTAACTGGCTACCATGATGAAGCAGGTTAACACTCGTCGGTTAAACACAGATTGACACATTTTATTCTATAATTAATCGGGACATATCTTATCTACAATAATCTTATATATAAAAATGAATGTGTGTTTGTTTGTATGTTTGAAGTTTATAGACGATTAAACGGCTGAACCGATTTTCTTGAAATTTTCACAGTATCTTCCTGTATGTCTGGAAGGAGTTATAGGCTACTTTTTATGTTGATATTCCAAATGAGCGAGGGGCCATGCCCACGTATGCTACATACTACATACTTAATATTTAATTGCATTTGAAATATATTACTCATACGCATAGTAGTTACCCCTACAAGTATGCTATCTATGATTCCTGATGTATAAAACCAAAGAAAATAAAGTATAAAGAATGTGAATTTTGGCATACATATTTTGGAATATTTTTCAAAAATATTTCACGACGCGGGAGAAAATATAGAAGGGAAGGATAAAGAAACCAAGAGCGTAACAATGTTCTCAATTGTTCTCATCGTGCGTTTTTGTTGTTTGACTAATTTTTTATTTATTCTTCTGAAACAGTGTTGCCACGAAAAAAAATTTTGTAACCAACATTTGTGAAAAAAATCACCAAATAAGAAAAAATATAACCAAAATTAAATTCATAGACTTTTATTTTATTTTTTTTTTTCAAGTTTAAATTATAATTAATAAAAAATGAAACAAAAAAGAGGTTTTTTTAAAAGAAAAAGAAAAAAACGAAAAAAATCTACACATCTGCACATTGATCAAAAAATAGGCAATTTTGGTTAGAAATAACCAAAAACGGGAAGGTTGTTCTCAAATCACTTATTCTCAGACGTCGGCATAAAGAGGACATGAGAAAAATTATGACTGGCATGTTTAACCCAGAGGAAAATTGTTAGTAATATTTTCAAATCTACTTATTAACCCAATAATATGTATATGTGAGCGAAAAGTATAGAACAATTGTACTGCGCTAAAAACCTAAAAACACCGTATTTAACTTGAAAAGTATTCTTCCAAAAATCTAAATCATTTCTCATTGATATTAGTGAATCATACTGTAATATTTCTTTGGGTGTAAAATTGAAGTCTGAAAAGAGCGACATGAACATTTTCCTTTAGAAGCTGACAAGCAACTGAATGCATTTTTACGCTCTCATGATGAGAGCAACATTGTTACGCTCTTTGTTTGTGTTCATTTTCCTTCTGTCTTCCGCCCTCCTTATCCAGAAATGATTTTTTAAAAAGATTTTGGTGAGAGCGGGTCGTAATGCTACTTCTACATAATGCGTATTCTTTATATGTATCCATATTCTTTGATAAAACTTAATGGAATTGGATATCACTCATACGTCACATACGTAGTTTTTTTAATGAATTTTACATCTATATAAACAAAAATGAATGCGTGTTTATTTGTTTGTGGGTTTGTTTGTTTGAAGTATATAGACGGCTAAACGGCTGGACCGATTTTCTTGAAGTTTTGACAGTACCTTCCTGTATATCTGGAAGGAATTGTAGGCTACTTTTTATTTTAAAATTTCAAGAAGGGGGGTGCTTCAATAAGTATTTAATGTCGCATATCTCATAAACTGCGAATTTTGTATGGGCGACTTTGACGTATATATAAACAAAATGGGTGGATTGGCTGTAGTGGGAGTGTCACCTCCAATATAAAATATATTAAATTATTATATCTATGAAAATATCACAGTTAGAGCCCTAAAATTTTTTCCAATCCACTTTAGTATCAATATGAATATTTTAGACAAAAATGGGCTGACTAGGAAAAGGGTGTGGTACTTCCCATATGAATTAAATTTAAAACTTCTTCTATCTCGGACATCACCTATATATAGAAATTAATGTGCATTTGTTTGTATGTTTGAAGTTTATAGACGACTAAACGGCTGAACCGATTTTCTTACTTTTTATGTTGATATTTCAAATGAGAGAGGTGCCACTCCCACATATACTACATAACCTACTATTGTAAGATAATAACAAAATGGATATATTGGAAAAACTATATCAGCAAGATACCTCAAATTTTGTACGGTTTTAATATAAATATTTTGGATAAAATAGGCGACCTATCATTAGAGGACAATGCACCTTCCATATAAAGTAAATACTAAAATCTGCCTAACTGAAGAACTTTAACAGTTAGAGTCCCCAATTTTGTATAAATAACTTTTGTTTAAATATAAATATTTTGGACAAAAATAGGAAGTTCAGCAAAAGCGGGCGTGGCACCTCCCATATGAAGTAAATACTAAAATCTGCATATCTAGAACACCAGAAAGGTTCTAAAGGTTCAATATCAATATTTTTGTTAAAAATGGGCGATCAAGCATTAGGGGCGTGGCAAACTCTATATGAACTAATTATTAAAATCTGTATATCTAGAAAACTATAAAAGCTAGAGTCTCCAATTTTGTATTCCAGCTATAGGAAGGTGGTGCCTCTCTGATTTGTGGGTGTAGACATTATTATATCTTGAAATATGCAATAGTAGTAAGGTATATGACCCTCAAATTATTGAGTTTGAAATTTTCAACTCATATAGATAGTAAGTACTAAAGTTCATACTATTTAAATATTTATCTTGGAAAACATATACGTACATTAATATGTAATAGTAATGTTATTGTTTACTCCTAAAAACGGGTAAACAATAAAACTATTATTTATTTGAAAAATACATTAGGTAAACTTTATAATAAGCATTTTAGTGGGCAATGAATTCATTACTTTTAATTACCTAAGTAATAAAATGTAAACTGTCAATATTTTTTCCAAATAAAATAAATAGTTGCAAAACTCATCAAAAAAATTACCTGTGACCGACGCAAACACTATTATTTGTTAAATTTTAATAACATTAATTTTCTTCAAAAGGTTTTTGACTTGAACCGATATCATATTAGGTAAAATATAAAGAAATAAATATAACACGCATTCGGTTTTGAAATTCAGTTGAATCTTTGATTCTAAACAAGTTAAACGTTACCTGAGTGACATTTATTTTGCAACAATTTGTAAAAATGCCCCGAATAAAAGCATCTAAAATGCATTGCGTTTGCAATCCCAGAGAGCAAATGAAAGTTCGGAAGACGTGAAAGTCGCCTCAGGACTGAAAGGAGTCGAGCTTCAACCTCACAACGTGAAGAACGCCTTGAAGGCCTACGACAACGCGCCACAACAGCAAGAACTACTGAAACACTTTCAGAAAGCCAAGAGCGCCTTAAAAGCTTCTGAAACGCCGTCAGAACGCGAAAGACGTCTTGAAGGTCTTCGACAACATGCCACAACCCCACGAGCTACCGAGACATCGTTGGAACATGAAGGTCGACTACAAAGCCAGCGAAATCGTATTGAAACATCACGAGCCACAGAAACACCTTCAGAACGTGAAAGACGTCTGGAAAGCCTTCGACAATATGCGACAACCGCACGAGCTACCGAGACACCTTTGGAACATGAAGGTACCACAACAGCACGAGCTAATGAAACAGAAGTCCAACATGAGTCAGTGGATTCGAACATCAACAAGAAGAGCAGCAAAAAAAAAAAAACCCCTCTAAATCAAAAAGTAAATATTTTTATTTAAAATTGAAAAGTAGCACGGACTATCGTTAACAACTATTGTGCGAAATTATTTTAAAAAATAAATTTATAAAAAAAAATTTGAAAATTCCCTTAACGCGTAGAGTACAATGCAGTCTGTTTCTACACGGTGTAATATGGAGTATATTGCTATCATTTTAAAAAATGTGTTTAATTAATATCGTAGGCTGAGTGACTTGCGGTCTTTATTAGAGTGCACATTCCAATTACGCATATCCATTTTGATTTTTCATTCACGAACACAGTTCAATCGTGCATAAATTGAACTAAAAATTGATTTTTTTGTAAATTGGTCCAAATGAAGGCTATATGTCAAAGCACTTAAAGGAAGGTATAACAGTATTTGTTTTTTTCAATTTTCAAAGTGGAAACGTGTATTGCTTAAGTTAAAGTGTAAGTCACAAAAGAATGAAAATGTTTCGAAATACAATATTTAAAAGGTATTAAACAGTGTATTAATTGTATGGTAAGCAAAATAGTCCTTAGCAATCAATGTGTGTTAGAAAGAAAGCGTAACGTTGTGTTTGTCATAAGTATAACTGAGTAAAGTAACTGTGATTGACAGGACTAACTTATTATGATTGATTTTAATATCAAATATAGTATATTGTTACGCAAATGGAAACGACCTAATATCGTTTCACAAAAAACATCGTTAAACATAAACAATGAGCAAAAGCTACAAATAAAAAGACCCTGAGTATGAGTATGTGTACACAACACACACGATACAGATACACACTAACAAATGCATCGAACACGTTCCAAGTAAACGCAACAACAACAAACATGAGAGAGGATCAACAACGTGGACAAAATACACAAACAACAATATAGTAGCGATAGAACTCTCAAGAAGGCGAAGTCGAGAGCATTCCACTTCCAGCACCTTCTTCAGACTGAAATGTGAGCATATAAAAAGGCCAGACAAATAAGGTTGCATGTAAATAAATAGTCATGGTTCGAAGATATCCGTTGCGAGCAGAATAGCGAATAGTTGTGTGTGTGAATAATAGTGAATAAACAGATTATTGTTGTAGTTATTGTTCTATACGTGGTACAAGTTCGAACAGTAGCATATAAGATAGCGCGGACAATAAAGAGTTTAACTGAAATTAAACACATACATATTTGGTTTAATTTTGGTTTGCAATTAACGAACCCATAATCTAAACGTTTTTAAAAAGGTAAAATCGTAACAATATTAAATTATAAACCATTGTAGTTGACAATGTAATTGGTACATATTTAATATACTAGTTTTGTTGTTTACATACATACATATATATAATTGGCCATTACAACCCTTCAGTCAGGTTAACCGCCTAGCTTCTCACACCACTCATGTTGTGTCTGTTAATTTTATACATGAGTAGCTGGACCTACAGTTTAAAGTTGACTCCGAACGACAGATTTATTAGGAAGTTTTCATAGCAATTTTATTTACTGTCAGAGTTTTTGCCAGATATCTGCTGACAGGAAGTCGCCAAAGAAATATTTTTCCATATTTCGTTTTGATATCTGACCTGGGATTTGAATACAGAGCCTAATTCTGGCAGTCGTGATCGAAATGGCTTCGATATTTGATAGAAATTTCGAAAGTGGGCATATTTCTAATTCTGTCAGTCGATAGTTAACGAATCGGTATTTTTTTCAGTGTTGTGAAAACTAAAATAAACGTTAGCTTCTTAAGTACCTCTTGCACAAGAAACTATATTCATTGTGACCGAAAAATACCCACATTACGATTAATAATAAAATATTTAAAAATCTTTAAAAATTTTCATTGAAGAAATTAAAAAATATTCCAAATTTTCCCTATTCTAACAGAAAATAAATGTTTGTTTACATTTAATTTTTCTACTTTATCCGCCAGTTTTCACTCTGTGTATCTGTTGCTTTTAAAACATTTGCTTCGCAATACATTGTACCATTTTTTCCCCTCTAAACCAGAGCCCGGCAACACTTGCTATTGGTCAGTTGTTGCGAGAGCGAAAAATAAGAAAAGAGGAAAATGTATACTCTTACATTCACTACAATGCACAGTGGTCCCAATGACGAATTTAGCGCGAAAAAAGTCATAACTCTTGTTTAAAAGCACTTAAAGGAATAAAAATTTCTACGAATAAGTGATTTGGTACGGTGCGAGCTCACGCCAAAAATGGGCGGATTCGATTAAGGGGGCGTGGCACTTTTCATACAAAACAAGTTGACATAATGACTGTGTTAATTTGTATTTTCAAATATTTTCACTGAGAGCATAACGATTAATAAAAGTTGTAAAAATATAAAAAAAGATAGGAATATTGTGTTTTAAAGGTTTTATTAAAATAAAATAAGTAAGATTTTGTTTATTAAAAATAATTAACATAATTGTGCATTTTAAATATATATGTATGTACATATATTTACATAAATGTTTATTCATCTGATTGGGGTTTCGCTTCATCCGATTCATATCCTGAAAGGTTTTCTTCATTTAAAATAGAAGTATCTAAAAGTAAACCAATTGACTCCTGACATAATGGTTCTGGATCTCAATTCGGCAGCCTTATAGAAAGAGACGATATGTAAGGATCCGATGAAAATAGAAGATTGTTAAAAAGATATTCGATGTTATTCTCCCGTGACATTTTTCGAACATGATGTTCTCTAACATATCTAAAATCCTTGTTGCGGGATTCAAGCGCCTCCTCGGATAACATTCCAATACGCAGAGCAGCATTTGAATGATGTCAATATACATCGTTAGAGCTTCTTCACTGCTATAAGGTATTGGTTCTTTAGATGGCGTGCTTAAGAACGTTTTTATTTTAAATGGCCCTTTTGGAGAATTACCTATAGTTCTAATAACGTCTGAAGCAGTCCTTTTGCCTGATTTATAAAGGCTACTTGCAGCAGCAAATGTTAGCTCTTCAGGGGAACAAGAGTTTACAAGATGCTTTGTTTTAGATTGTTTAGATCTTTCTCCTACATTCTAAAAACGGTTTAGAAGGTCGTCCGTATTTTGACGTTGACGGTCCGTCAATGGTATTTTCGTCCGAGTTTTCCTTACTGGGAAGAACGAAATATTCAGCCAACCAACTTTTAAATGAAGACTCGAACACACTCTTTGTTCGATGTACCATGGACCATTTTTCCGACAATTGTGTGATGAAATTTCTACCTGCTTGCTTTAATTTTTTTGTATAGTTATCATTTTCATCATTTTTTATACCAATTTTCATAAAAATATAATATATAACAGCATTAAATTTTTTTTCTTGCACCTTTTCAAAGAACCGAACATTAAACAATTCCCTTTTGGTGATAGACATCGCAACTAAATGATTTCATATGAAAGCTTTCAGGCAGAAATCGGCAGGAAAATTTTTTACCATTTAACTACCCACATATCATAGATGATAACAATATAAAATATTTTGCTAAATCGGGTTAAATTCACAGTTAAAACTCTAATACAAGTTATAATGCAATTAAAATTGCACTATTAACGAATACATCCCAGTTTTCACGTATTTTTTTCTGAACGAAATGCAAAATCGCCGGCATATTAGGAATTATAAAAATACACACCCCAATTGTATAAATAAAACCCCCCAAATAATAAGGAATATACTTTCGCTGTATTTAACAAGATCTCCAAACCAAACTAAAATATTGTCTAGTCTGTTATTAAAAAAAAACTAAATCTATTGTTTGTGTTTAAAACAGTGCTGCAGTATTAATACTGCTGATATAATAAAAATTTGTATACCTTTATATAGGCTGAAGACTTGTCATTACAAAACCAAACAAAAAATTCACATATGTACGATCCGACAAAACGACTTTTTTCGGGCTAAACTCGTCATTGGGACCACCGTGCAATGCAGGCATGGAAAATTTAAATTTTTAAATGGTGGTATTTTAATTAAAAATATTAGTTTATTAAATTATAATTTGTAAAATTCGTTTAGACTTCTTTGATTATATTGATTTAAGAAAGCATTTTAGATTAAAATTTGTTTTTTTTTTTTGGAAATATACATATTTAATAGAAAACTTTCTGGGATATTCATACTGTACATCCCTGCATTAGCAGATCTTCATGTACAAAAGCAAGAAGCATGCGACAACACAACCTCTTTCAATGAATGCTCAAACGAGACTGAGTGTATTTTTGATCGTGAGAGTACGTTGTTGTAAATTTAGTAATGGCTGACATGCACGCGTGCATAGGAATTGCCGGGCTCTGCTCTAAACTGGCCTGTGCTTTTATGTTATGAGCGTTTTTCAAGTGTCATAGTTATCGTTACTGGTTATATTGTGGTTTTCGCTATGAACTTCTTCATTATCAAATAGTGTACAGGCAGTACTAAATGAATCATTATAAGATGTATATATTACTTTGTGATGTAGTTGCAAAAATATTATCACTACAATCTTTTACTCCTGACAAATCTTCCCCTTTTTATTTGCATAGCTGATCCAAAAGATCTCCATAAAGTCTCCCATAATCTCTTTTTGGGTACCATTTACATTTGTTAATTTTAACCTAAAATACTAAGATTGTAACTTTTTTCTTTAGTTTTAAAATATTCTTACTTACGTTTTCTTTTTTTAATTTTTGTTAACAAAAAAGTTTTACTCGATAGGTTTGCACGCTATCGACTGCTGTCATTAGAAATGTCGATGCATATTAATCGATATCGACTGACAGAATCCAAAACTAAAAATCGAACGTAGGAGTAAGTACTCGATCGTATACGACTGCCAAAATTAGCCCACAGGCCTTGCGTCTTATAAGCCAACACACTACCTACTAGACTGCGGCAACTACACAGTTTTGTTGATTATTTATTTATTTGTTTATTGAATTTACAATTTTAATTTTGACCTGATGCATTTTGAAGTTAGACTAAGGGCCATTATTACAACTTGAAGTTAGAGTTGGGTTTAATTAAAGATAACTGTTGGGCCACATCTACACTTTTTATCACTAACTAACATAAAATACAATAATAACAAAAATGAAATAAAAATGAATTCATACCATAATAATAATTAATTAATAATACTAACCTTAAAAACATGAACTACCCTAATGTAATCTATTAATAAGTAAATAAATAAATTAGCGTTAAGTTCAATGAATAAATAATATAGAATATGTTACAAGGTCAGACAAAGCAACGGAGTTGCTGAATGCCCTTGAACCGTTAGTATTAAGTTAAATTGTATGTATTAGATGTAAGAATAGAACATTAAGAAAATAAAGAATTTAGTTGCCATAGAGACATACTCGTATTCGGTCTTCTTATTTTATAAACTCAAAATTTTGGTCTTAGTTTCGCGAGTGTTTTATTTAAATTCACAAAGTGCCCAATTTTATTCTAATTATAAATTCTTTAATTAAGATTTGCCCTTAAAAAAGATTAAGGGAAAAATTTTGGCGCCCGAGCAGGGACAAGTGAATTTAAAAAAGTGGATATTATTAATCTCATTAAAAACAAAAGATTAAAGTTAATTTGTTAAGTTACTTCAAATTAACTATAAAAAAAAAAACTAAGTGATTAATTTGATAAATTATTTCAAATTAGTGAAATTAAATATATTTAAATACCAGTGATCTCGTTGAAAATTCGAAAAGACCAAAATTCGCGCGAAATGCTATAAATTACTTAGAATAAAACATATGCGCGAGTGGAACTATTATTCATAAATAAATAGTTAACTTATAAAACCAAAAATAACATACATATTCCTATTGGTTATTAGTGTAAAATATACAAAAGATAAAATAAAAATACAAATACAAAAATTAAGAGACAAAACTAAAAAATAAAACACATACAAAATTAAAAGTGATAAAAATTATATACAAATAACAAGTGTTACAAACAAACAAGATATAAAAAGAAAAAGAAAAAAAATATAAAATACAAAAAAAAAAAAAAAGATAACAACAAAAATACTGTAACTAGTGTAGTGTAGTGCAAATCAACAACAAACACAACATACATCACATCATCATACCATCATATTATATCAACAGGACATCTGTATCACCATACCTACCCTCAGCCTACTATTTTGAAGGAAGTGGCCAATTTTTTGCCCAGATGCCCCGTTGCCGCTGTATCATCTGTAAAAAGGAACGTACTTCTGAGAATAGTTCCGAATCCGAGGTAACAAGTATAAAATATATTTGTGTTGGTTCCTTAAATTTGCAAGTTACTCAAATTTAAGAGGTTTTTGTAATCTAATCAAAAACTGCGTAGCAACTTGAATTTGAACACAAATAATATATTTTATACTTCAAAATATTTGAAATTATTCACTTATTTACCATTAGAATTGAATTTTGTGATATTTACCGCCCTTATTTTGATATAAATTGTGCGTGTTGTTGTTGTCGTACACACAATTGCGTATAAATTACTGATTATCGCGACAGTAATTATTATCGTTTTATTTATTAATTTACCCTACTTTTTTACCGTCGGTATTTTATTTGAAATAATTTATTTTGTGTTGAGATTATTTTGCAATATATTACAATTATTCGGTACAATCTTATTGGATTGTTTAATTGTTGTTTTCTAAATAACAGATTTGTTATTTAACTTGACAAATTTTATATTTATCAAAGGCTGTGAGGTGAATGAACACATATTGCAATTTAATTATTTTGATTGTGGGATCAGTATCGCGAATAACAGAACATAGACCCGAATATTTTTGTAACCGGCGAGAGTTTGATAATTTCGTCAGATTTCCTAGTCCGAAGCAAATCATTCGTCCTTTGGGAATTTTATTTAACCAATAAATTAATTTGGTTACAGTCGATTTGCTTTGATTTCATAAGTTAATTGAAAAATGACTAGTAGAAAAAGGCAGGATTCTCCCTCCAAATCGGAGAGCTTAGAGAAATTAATTACAAAGAAAGCAAAGGTTGCCATAGAGACATACTCGTATTCGGTCTTCTTATTTTATAAACTCAAAATTTTGGTCTTAGTTTCGCGAGTGTTTTATTTAAATTCACAAAGTGCCCAATTTTATTCTAATTATAAATTCTTTAATTAAGATTTGCCCTTAAAAAAGATTAAGGGAAAACATTTTGGCGCCCGAGCAGGCGAGTTGGAAACATAACTCGTATTCGTCAATCCATTTTGGAGAAGACAATTTCTTTTAATCCAATCGAATTGGAATGTCGATTGGACATATTGAAAAATTATATTGACCAAGCTATGAAGCTCCAGTCTGATGTGGATAATTTGGATCCCGACAACGACGATAGCGCTGAGCTTGAGGACGTTTGTGTGACCACCAAATCACTGTTTTTGAGCCTCCTGGGTAAGAATAGGCAATCGAATGTGCCAGAAATGTCCTTTCTTGGGCAACCACACCAGTCGAGGCTCCCAAATATGAAACTCCCTAAGTTTAACGGAAAGTATTCCGATTATAAAAACTTTATGAGTTTGTTTGAGAACTTGGTTCACAACGATCCGACGTTGACAGATATCGAAAAATTCAATCATCTGATATCATGCTTGTCCGACGAAGCTTTGGGTACAGTAAAAGCTTTTCAGATTTCAGAGGAAAACTACCCCAAAGCAATAGCAAGTTTGAAGAAGGTTTATGACAACGAATGTCTTATATTTTTTGATAATATCAGAAAACTTTTTGATTTGCCACAAATCACAAAACCTTCAGCTATTGCTTTGCGAGGCATGATAGATACAGTCTCCGCGATATACGACTCTTTATTGTCAATTGGTGACGATAAGAAAATTACAAATGCCATTCTGATACATTTAGTGATGTCAAAGGTAGATCCAGTCACCAAATCGAAATGTTAAGAACAACTTGATTTCGAGAAACTTCCCCTTTGGTCAGACTGTGAATCCGCCTTGAACAAACGATATCAGCATATTGCAGCTGATGATTCTTCAAGTTCAAGGCTGAGGTTTGACACTCAAAGAACTGAACACTTTCCGAGGAGAAATAATAGAGCCTCACTAAATGTAGCAAAATCCAAACTGTCTGCTGACAAATGTTTATTTTGCAAATCTGTTCAGCATAATATTAATAATTGCCCTTCATTCACTGCTGAGCCAGTAAGTCGAAGATTTGACTTTATTAAATCAGTGCCAGCATGTATCAATTGTCTGAAAAAGGGACATACAGTAGCGAAGTGTACCTCATCGAAATGTAGAATTTGTGGTAGCTCACACAATTCATTGCTACATAGGTACAATACTAGTGCAAGTTCAAATAACAACTACACTGAACAATCATCGGCTTCACATGGATCGGTGAATTATTCTTCGTCCGATGAAAGGGTTATTCTCGCGACAGCAGTAGTCAGTGTAAGAAGTAGCTCTGGTAAATTGATACCAGCGAGAGCACTTTTGGATTCCGGATCTCAACCGAATTTAATAACTGAGGAACTTGCGCAGCTACTTCGATTAAAAAGAGAAGGAGGCAGACTAAATTTAACCGGCATTAGTGAAACGAATTCACTTTCGAAATCTTGCGTTAACTTAACTGTCACGTCGAGGGTTAACTCTACTCAATTCAATGCGAAATTTTGGGTATTGAGTTCAATAACTAACTTCCAACCTGATAGTGTTATAAATACAATAGGCTTACATATTCCTAGCAATATAAAATTAGCTGATCCGTGTTTCCACAAACCACGAAGAATTGATTTGCTGATCGGAGGAGAAATCTTCTTCGAGCTAATGTGTGTTGGTCAGATAAAATCTGGCCCGAGCCTTCCAATCCTTCAAAAAACTTCACTTGGTTGGATTGTTACTGGAAAGTACAATCAATCAAAGGGCTCCACTAACAATAGCGTTTGTCATTTGAGTACTGCGATAGAAAACGAGAGCAACATTGATTCGATAGTCAAGAAGTTCTGGGAACTGGAGGAACTTCCAAATGAATCAGTTAAAATTTATTACGAGGAGCAGCAACAATGTGAGAATAAATTTAGAGATTCATTACGACGTTTAGCGTCAGGACGATTTGTAGTCTCACTGCCTTCCAAGTCTGATACAAAATTGTTGGGTTCTTCGTTCGAAGTCGCAAAGCGGCGATTTCTCTCATTGGAACGAAGACTGTCCAAGGACGACACGATGAGACATATGTATCATGACTTCATGAAAGAGTATTTCAATTTGGGACATATGTCACTTATGGATAATATGCCAGATTCTCCTCACTATTTTATTCCCCATCAATGTGTTCTGCGACCTCAAAGTACAACTACTAAACTTCGAGTAGTTTTCGACGCTTCGTGTAGAACTTCTTCTCATATTCCACTGAATGATCTGCTAATGGTTGGTCCGACCATTCAAGAAGAACTGTATTCTACACTCATCCGTTTTCGGCTTCATCGGTACGTAATCACTGCAGATATCGAGAAAATGTATCGTCAAGTTTTAATCGACGATAATGATAGAAATTTTCAATTAATCCTTTGGAGACAAAATCCGTCTGATAGTTTACAGGTGTTTCGATTGAACACTGTAACTTATGGCACAGCTTCTGCCCCATTTCTAGCCATAAGATGTCTCATTGAATTGAGCGATTTGTATAAAGAGACTTTGCCTATTGGTTCAAAGGTTGTTCGCAGTGATTTTTACGTTGATGATTTGTTAACCGGTGGTGAAAGTTACGAGGATCTGATCACAATTCGTAATCAAGTCACTAAGATCCTTAGTTCGGCTGGTTTTAACCTTGCCAAATGGTTTTCAAATCATCCTAAATTTGTTAGTACTCTGCAAAGTGAAAAACTATTGCATAGCGATTCCGATTCGGCTAAGGCTTTGGGCTTACATTGGAGTCCGAAGAATGATTCATTAAAGTTTCATTTGGAGAATTCTTTCAAGGATTTGAAAGCAACGAAAAGAAACATACTATCAGTTTCTTCTCGATTATTTGATCCTCTCGGACTGTTGTGCCCTATCGGTATAAAATCCAAGATCCTACTACAGGAGCTTTGGATTCAGAAGCTTGACTGGGATGAATCGATTCCCATGAGTCTTGATACTTCATGGGAAAATCTCAAATCTAATTTAATGGAGATCGATTCAATAACAATCCCAAGATTCGTCCAGACAACTTCCACTGCAAATATCCAAATACACGGATTTGCTGATGCCTCAATGCGAGCATATGGGTGTTGCATTTATGTCAGAAGTTTTGAATCTGGCAAAGTTACTGTCAGATTACTTACTGGAAAATCTAAAGTTGCTCCACTCAAGACAAAATCTCTTCCGAGACTTGAGCTGTGTGCTGCACACCTATTGGCTAAGTTGTGGACTCGAATTAAGCTCATGTTCGGATTTAAGATCGACCAAGTTCATTTCTGGACAGATTCAGAAATAACTCTACATTGGATAAGGACACATCCATCCTCACTTGCTACGTTTGTATCGAACAGAGTAGCTGAAATTCAGGAATGGTCAGAAAAAGTTTCGTGGCGACATGTGCCAACTGACCATAATCCCGCTGATATAGTTTCTCGAGGATGTGACGTCCAGGAATTGAAGCAATCGATCTGGTTTGAGGGACCGTCATTCTTATTAAATGACAGTTCTTCCTGGCCTGTTAACAAACATTTCGAGTTAGCAGAGAACCAAATACTATTGGAGAAAAGAAAGACAAATGTATTTCTTGCAGTAGAGGATCCACAAAACTGCTTGTTGGATCTAATAGAAAAGTATTCCTCGTACAAAAAATTGTTACGAGTAACTGCGTTTGTAATAAGATTTATTGACATCTTGAAAAAACGTAAAGTTGAGAAAAACTGTCCACCTACTGCAATCGAATTGAAATTGGCCTTCTTTCGACTTGTAGAAACAGTCCAGAAAACTAATTTTTCTGAGGAGATACTCAAGCTTCAGAAATCTCTTGTATTACCCTCTAATATGCAGAGGTTGACACCATTTATACATACATTTGTTGAAGAAAATAGATCGTTTTCATTAATAAGGGTAGGTGGAAGACTGCTAAACGCAGACTTGAAGTATAATACCAAGTTTCCACTATTGTTACCGAAAAGAAACAGCTTTGTCACGCTTTATTTGCGAAACTTGCATTTGGAAAATTGTCATGCTGGTACAAAAGCACTTATAGCTCTTTCGCGAGAGAATATTTGGTTAATAAATGCGAAAGAAGAATGCAAAAGAATAGTTAGCAAATGCGTACACTGCTTCCGCTATAAACCGAAGCTTATGTCCCAAATAATGGGAAATTTACCCACTAATAGAGTGAGAGCTTCGCGCCCATTTTTAATAGTCGGAGTCGACTACTGTGGTCCTATTGACGTTTCTTTGAGAATACGTGGACGACCACCATTAAAAATGTACATAGCGGTTTTCGTTTGTTTCACATCTAAGGCAGTACATTTAGAATTAGTCTCTGATCTTTCCTCTGATGCTTTTCTTATGTCTTTTAAAAGGTTTGCTGCCAGGAGAGGACTACCCAAAGAAGTCTACTGCGACAACGCGACGAATTTCGTCGGAGCCAGCCGCGTACTGAGAGAGCTGCACCAAGCGTTCGACAAGAGTCGACGCAGCGTCGTCCGGGGTGAAGTTCAGCTTCATACCACCTCGGGCGCCGCACTTCGGAGGACTATGGGAAGCCGCTGTCAAACAAGCGAAGTTCCTACTTCTGCGAGCCGTGGGCAACATGGCGCTCACACAAGAAGAGATGGCAACAATGCTCGCAGACGTAGAGGCGGTGCTCAACAGTCGTCCAATCGCACCGCTGTCTCCAGACCCCAACGACGGAGAAGCCCTGACACCAGCACATCTACTCATAGGCGAGGGTCTGCGTTCGCTGCCGCCAGAATCCGCAGAAGGCGTGAAAGACAACGAGGCGAAGTTATGCAGGCGTTGGCGTCTGCTCTGCAATCTCAAGCAGACATTCTGGCAGGCCTGGTCTCGGGACTACATCCTCGGACTGCAGGGCAGAACCAAGTGGCACCAAGGAATGCCCAACCTCGAAGAAGGTCAAGTGGTAATCATCCACGAAGACAATCGCCCGCCACAGCAATGGTTGACCGGGAGAGTCGTGGCCGTAATCAAAGGCGAAGACGGCAAGGTCAGAGTGGCGGAGGTAAGAACTCGAAACGGCGTCTATAAACGCCCGGTCCATAAATTAGCACCTCTACCATATGCTTGAAGACATCTAGTCCTTCAATGGGGCCGGAATGTTGGGCCACATCTACACTTTTTATCACTAACTAACATAAAATACAATAATAACAAAAATGAAATAAAAATGAATTCATACCATAATAATAATTAATTAATAATACTAACCTTAAAAACATGAACTACCCTAATGTAATCTATTAATAAGTAAATAAATAAATTAGCGTTAAGTTCAATGAATAAATAATATAGAATATGTTACAAGGTCAGACAAAGCAACGGAGTTGCTGAATGCCCTTGAACCGTTAGTATTAAGTTAAATTGTATGTATTAGATGTAAGAATAGAACATTAAGAAAATAAAGAATTTAGTTGCCATAGAGACATACTCGTATTCGGTCTTCTTATTTTATAAACTCAAAATTTTGGTCTTAGTTTCGCGAGTGTTTTATTTAAATTCACAAAGTGCCCAATTTTATTCTAATTATAAATTCTTTAATTAAGATTTGCCCTTAAAAAAGATTAAGGGAAAACAATAACTTTAGCAAATGTGAACTCTAAAGTCACCTTTAACTTCTATTCGTTATTACAATCTACAAATAAAATAACGTTAACTTTTTCAAATATATGGCAGTGCCGCAACAATGTCGATAACACTGTTTAAACAAGTGCTTTAAAAACGCAGTGGCAAACGATGTGCCTTCTAATTTGCTATGTTTATTCATTTTGTTATAAAATTTGTGTGCGGAGGTTTTAGCTTTTTAATTTTTGTGTTTTTTGTTTTAAAACTATTAATATAAAAAGTTAATTTTTTATGGTTATGTTTGAAGTTGCCATATTGAAAATAATATGTATAATATGGCAAGCACAAAGATAAAGTGAACTTTAAAAGTTAAAGGTAGGTCGATCTTCCGTTTAGCTTAACGCTCACTTTTATTTTATTGTGTACTCATAATAAAGAAAATCAAGTTATCTGTCTGTTAAAATCCAGCATATATTTAACGGCAAGTTGTAATAATGGCCCTGAATGTGTTACAATGTTATTTTCCCAGGGGTTTTTACATGATATTTGTTAAAAGAACATCGAAGATTTATAGTATCTTTATTACTGTAGTTGTCTATATACATATGTAAGCAATTGTGTATATAGAGTGCGAATGAGGACTCTACTAAGACTTTTCCTTAGGTTAATATGAGCACGGTACTTCGATGTGTTACAATGCAGGAGATTTTATTCAGTAGAAGCCTTTTCATATATTCCTAAGAATATTTCCCAAACTCCATTTTATCTTATGGATTGCGGAGATGCTTATGTATAGGGTCTACGAAAATAGATTTCCGAGAGACTTTAAGAGTTGATAATGGGCATATTGTTTAAGCTGTATCTGCCCAATTTGTTGTCATTTATTCAGTCAGTTTTGCCAAATCATTAGGTGGGACTATAGACCACGACGTGTGTTTGCCGAGCGAACTTTCAAGAAATTGGTAACTGAACTAAATTTTCGTCGAAATATCATCTTCAGCATTGAGACCCATTTATGAATGAATGGTTAGTGAATAAAATTTGGAACGATACCAATCGACATGAGAGTCACGAGGTTACAATGTATTACGAAAACGGCTCTTTTTAATGTGGATTTCGAGCTGGCGACCTTATCAGTTCATATTTCTTTGGGAATGATGTTAGACTGACCTTGATTGTCAGCGAAGAGAACTATACCGACATTTTTGGCCTCAATTAAATTATTTGGATAGCGTTAGGTGCCACACAACTTATGCCACATTGTATATTCTACACGGCTGATTTTACAGCATCTCCTCACCTCACGTGTGAAATGGCCACGAAGAACGTGGGATTTGACCCCGTTAGACCTTTTCTGGTGGGGTTTTCTTAAATTGCAGGTGAAAGCCACAAACCACAGTAGTTTTAAACCCAACATAACCCGTGCCGTTGGCGATTTAAGAGCCAGGGTCCTAGAAAATTTGACATTTCGGATGTGATCCAGCCAGAGCTATGGTGGATTTCTAAACAATGTTATATTCTACACATAATACCAGTAGTCCTTTCAAATGCATAAATGATTTTGAGAGGCGAGAGACCTCGGTTCAAAAACCAGATCAGTCAACGCCAACGAAACGAAACATGAAAAAGTATTTCTTCGTTAACTTTCTCACAATAGATTTCTGCCAAAAACTCAGAGAGTAAATTAAAATTGCCACGACAAAATCAAAAATCTATCGTTTGGAATCGTTTGGTCCCGCCACTCGTGTATAATGGGCATATTGGGCACACATCATAAGTGGTATGAGAAACTAGGTCGTAATCCTGACTGAAGGGTTGTAATGTCGAATTATATATTTATATATGTATGATTACCTACCATATAACTTTATGTGTAATTCATATACTAGTATGGCTAGTAGACTGTATTTTAAATTCTTTAATTAAAACATATACATACATAAATATAAACTTACTATTAAATAACTTTAAAAAATCTTTGTCATTACTTCTGTTTATATAGGGTTATCCATTTCGTGGTTTCAAAAGTAAACGTAAATAAAACACATATAAAATATTTTTTCATGATACTTCTTTTTTATTGTAAAGTTTGAAGGTTGCCATTATGTGTGAAACACTACATCATTTAAATGACCTCCACGCAAAGTGATGCAAGCAGTGATTCTTTTGAAGTAATTTTCGACCACTTTTTGACACATATTGGGGGGTATCTCAGCCAGTAAGGTCCAACCACATCTTCGGACCAAAGAGCGCACCAAACAGTGACTTTTTCGGGATGTAATGGCCTTTCTTCAATTACTTGAGGATTCCCAGAACCACAAATACGACAATTTTATTGATTAACATACCCACCGAGTGTGAAATGTGCTTCATCCTTAAAGAAAATTTTGTTCGAAAAATTGCCGTCCACCGCCAATCACCATTTTTGTAGTAGGTTTTGATAATTTTTATGCGTTGTGTGATAGTTAAGCGATATAATATCGTTAATGTCAGACTTTCAACTGAAAAGAAAAAAATTGGTTTCACAACTTAGTTTGACAGATGTCGAATTCCAGTCCCATACTTTTGAAACCACGAAATGGATAGCCCTTTATATTTAATACGCATTGAATTGAATCGCCTTTAAGACTTAACCACATGCCTTTTGGGTCTATAGCATAGAAAGTTTTTTATTTGAAAATAATTTTTGCGATTAAATTTTTATTAATATACATAAAGGTATTGTTTTCATTTTCTTTACGTAATTCCTTTTTAGCCTTTTTCTGAGTTTGTTTGTGAGGAAAAGCAACAACATTGAAAACAAATTTTTTTTTCTTTACGAATTTGTGTGGCTCCAAAAGCAACGAAATAAAAGGAAAACATTTTCTGCGCCAAGTGAAAATTAAAATGAATTGAATTTAACACTTAAATATTCGAGAATATTTCGTATATAAAACGTTGTTTTGTCTTTCGATTAGTGGCCAAATAAAAAGTAACACACTATTAAAATTATGTGGGGATGAAGCACATGATTGAAAGAGGAATGGATCGATGAAAACTGTTATGGCAGAGGAATAAGAAAAATAATTTGTTTGTATTCATTGAACTTTTTTTATCTTAACTAACAAATTTCAACATTTGCAACACAATTTAAAATAAATAAAACAGTCTATCTTTAGGTAACACGAACACATTGGAAGTCTTACTTACGTTTTGTTGCATGAAGAACGTTTGTCCAATCAGTATAGACCGATCGACTTTAGATTAATCAGGTGGGCCTTCGATCGGCTTAAATTTGAACCATCGGTTATTTCGAATATGGCAATACTTGTGTCATTTTATTCTATCACATTCTATCACAAAAGAACAAAGAAAATAATGAGTCGATATACGATTGAGCAACGTTAGGATTTATTGGGCCACCGGGCCACCGAGCCACCACTGCCCGATGATGTCGATATTGCAAAGAAAATCATCGTTTCGGATGAAGCTCACTTTCATATTGGTGGGTACCAGAGATCAGCAATGAGTATTCAAGAAGATGAGTAGATTTGAATCGTAATCAGAATTTCTGATAATTATACGCATTCATACTTATTTTAATATCATACTCATAATACTCATTTTCAATGTTTGAAGTACTCGTCATACTCATGCTTAAAAATACGCATGATGTTGTTGATTCCGACTCTCCTTTACTCATTATTTGCAAGAATTAAAAACTAAGCATGATTCGCTTAAGAACACAACAATACTCACTAGAAGGTTGTATGTTTGCACTGCTTGCTGTCTATGTCTTTTTCTTACTTCTTTTTTTGTAAATCCAACAACAATTAAGACTGTAAATTTTGTGTCACTCGAATGATTTATAAAAATTATAAGTATTTTTCTAAATAAGTAGTAGGCTTATAAATCAAATATATTCGAATGGTATGAGATGGATGTCAACGTTGTACTCATACTCATTGCAACCTGTACTTATAATCAATGTTGTAGTGAGTAAGAATGAATCAGAGTAGTTGAATTTCAATACTGTTGACTTCCTCATACTCAAAATTTCATGAGTAGCGAAAAAAGTATTCATTGCTGATCTCTCGTGGTGCCATTAAAGAAATACGATCCTATACACTTGATAAAATGCACGATTGGTCCAACTGGTATTGTGATGGCAGTCACGGCAGTTATTTGAATAAAATAAAATTCTATTTCTAACCGGATCAATTGTACTTCAAAATGGAAAAAGTATTTAACTATATTTCTAACCGTTTTTGTTTTATTGCATTTTTAAATTAAAATTTTTAAATCACCCACCCTATATTATGAAAAAGCCGTACATATGTAGTTAAAACACTATTACCGACAACAGTAAATCACTGGGAGTAATTAGACCTGATCACAAAACCCTCATGGTCTATAAAACGAACATATATAGTTTGGTGATAGTCGTTAGCCGAACTAGTGGACGTAATGGATATACGAGTCAAAGTCGAGCAATAACATAGACGACCTTAAAATAAATCTAGAAGCTTGACATAATCTTCCACTTCTTTTGCATAGACCACAAAACTGACCAATCTGGGTATGAACCTGGAAGAAATGATAGGACTGAGTCACATAAACCGATTTTTCAGTCACGAAAAATTTAAATAGGCCTAAGATCTAAGTAGAGAAATTCTTTGAAAATGCTTATCGCCTGATATTGTCGAAACTATTTCTTGTGGTAAGGGTTACATCCTATTAAGAATGTCATTACATACATAACTCTTCAGCAATTTTTTCCATAAGTGGCGTGACCCACAGTTCAAAGTCGACTATAAACGACATTTGTTTTTTGAGAAACTTTTCATGACGATTTTTATTTACTCTCAGAGTTCCTGCCAGAAAGCTGCTAAGTGGAAGTAGCCGAAAAATTTTCTTGTTTCATATTTTGAACGAGATGATTTTTTGCAATTTGAATCGAAACCTTACGTCTAATGAGTTAACACACTGCCTACTAGAGCTCATCAAATTCATTAACATCCGTGTTGCCCTAGATATTCTAATAAGAGGACAACCAAGTTTTACATCTGAACATACAGTTAAAGAAAAAGTCTACATACACCAGTGTCTATAGACTGATTTTTATGAAATTGGTAAATATGTTATAGAGTTGTTTGAGGGATTAACAATCATTGTTTGAAGAACAAAATGAATATAAAAAAAGATACCATAGAAATAATTGGGAGTAAAATAAAAATTAGCGAGAAAAAGACTGGTATGTAGCAGTCTTTGACTGTACATAGATAGTCATTACGTCAGAATTACGACCATGCTTCTCACGCCACTTATGCTGTGCGTATTTTATACACGAGTCGAGGGATCTACAGTTTATGGTCGAATCCGAACGACAGGTTTTTGAAAAACTTTTCATGCCAATTTTATTTAGTCCCAGAATTTTTGTCAGAAATTGCTGAGCGGAAGTCGCCGAATAAAAATTTGTTCATACTTTGTTAGTTGGAGATGTCTGACATAGAGTTTGAACCGAGCTCAATGTTTAATAAGTCAACACACTACTTACTAGACTACAACGAAATCATTTATCCATCACTATGCATCTGTTTGATATCTGTTCTAAGTGTGTTCGAATACTATTTAAACTAATAATTTTGTCCGTTGCTAAATAATAAATTTCCAACTATTCGACATGGCAAGCATACGTTTATTTTAGGATAAGAAACAAATTAGAGTTTAAACAGACGTTGTTGACACTTTCACGCAGAGTTTCGAAGAAAACCTTGACAGGGAACTAACAACAGAAAGAACGCAAAATTAATAACAACGTTGCTCTATTAATCTTGGCATCAATTAATTTATGTCTAAACTTAATTCATTTTGTTTTTATTTTTTTTTTTTCATTTTTTAGAATGCTGTGAAGTATATGTATGTATATTGTACTATATACATATACAGAAGACGTATGTATATACTAGATATTATGGTGCTCAAGTATAAGGAATGGATGCATGCTTTAAACTCGCGTTTGAGTATAAATTATTAAAAAACAAAATTTTTGGTCATTAAGTTTTTAATTACAACAAATTCATTATCTTTTGATTGATGATTGGTTTTGCATCTTAAATATTATAATCTTATAATGTCGCAAACTTAGCATGCTCTATATATTGTTAACGTAAACTTTTATGGGAATAGATAGACATATGGAGGCAAAGCGTTAGTTGTAAACATATTGTTTTCATTTTGGAAATTTCTTAAAAAAATATGAAATATATCAAAAACATTTACTGCAGAAATGATGTTTATATTCACCAGAGATCAGCAACGAATAGTTTTTTCGCTACTCATAAGTACTCATGAAATTTTGAGTATGAGTGAGTCAACAGTATAGAAATTCAACTACTCTGATTCATTTCTACTTACCATAACATTGATTTATGAGTACATTTTGCAATGAGTATGAGTACAACGTTGACATCAAATTTATTCAGAATCATTAATTTAGGAAAAGTGATTCGAATCATTAATCAAAATTTACAGTCTTGTGTGTTTTTGCATTTACAAAAAAAGAAGAATGAAAAAGACAAAGACAGCAAGCCAAACACACAATCTTCTAGTGAGTATTGTAGTGTTCGTACGCGAGTCATACTTATTTTGTGATTCTTGTGAGTATTGTAGTGTTCTTACCCGAATCATATTTACATATTTTCTGATTCTTGTAAATTTTGAGTAAAGTAGAGTCGAAATCAACAACATCATTTGTATTGTTAAGTATGAGTACGATGAGTACTTCAAACTTTGAATATGAGTAGTATTAGTACGACATTAAAATAAGTATGAATACGTATGAGTATCAGAAATTAGAAGTATGATTCGATTCTACTCATCTTTTTGAACACTCATTGCTGATCTCTGATATTCACTTACATGTAATGATTACCTTTGACCAAAACCTTTCCATTTTAGGTTCCAAATAGTGCCAACGAGAGCTCGCAATGGTCACAAGTTACTCACTATTTATCAGCAATAAATGAATAGTTATTTAAAGCATGGCTTACAGATCACGACACATCACGTTTTTAACAAAGCTAACCTTGCGGTCGGTTTACTAGATATCTTGTTCTCATGTTTTTTTTTGTTTCAGTAGCTGACCGATATGTTCCGATCAGCGTTGCCACAAAGAAAAATTTTTCCCTACCAATATTCTTACCAAAACCTACCAAAATTATTCCAATCCCACCAAAATTTTAATTTAAATAATTATAGATTATTCAGTATGAAATTAAAGTTTTATTGCTAAAATTAACAAAACAATTTCATATATATCACATTTAATGTATTAAAAAAAAGCAATTCATTTAAAAAATATAAAAATAAAGGAACCTAAACATAATGTATAAAATTAAAGCTAAAAACATAACGAAATCATCTTTATTTTTGTTTAAAAATGCTTAATATACTAAATATCGTATATTATATAACAAAAATTATATTTATAATATTCAGGTATCATTGAGATATTTTTTTGCAGACCACACGTAATGCGGTTCAGACTTCCATGTAACTTCTTTACATATCATTATGTTATTTATTGTGCTTTTATCTATCTTTTTTTTGCAGACCATACGTAATGCGGTTCAGACTTCCATGTAACTTCTTTACATATCAGTATGTTATTTATTGTGCTTTTATCTAACTTATTTCTTAGTTTTGTTTTTATTAAACCTAATTGTGAAAATTTTCGTTCTGCAGCTGCAGAACTATGTGGAAGAGAAAGCAAATTAAAAATAAAATTACATAAACCACAATAATAAAATTCATTGATTACATTGTCCCAAAATTAATTCCTTAGATAAAGGGTGATTTTTTAGCTATTATCTTTTTGGCAACACTGGTTTAAACAGCTCACGCACGTTTCGTGTTTTGTTTCACTATCAAACATCTTTAGTTTGGTCTATAATTTAACCATGAATCGTCTTACAAACGAACAACGCTTGCAAATCATTGAATTTTATTATCAAAATGCGTGCTCTGTTAAGAACGTTCATCGCACGCTTCTTCCATTTTATAGTCAGTTTAATCGACCCACTGAAGCGGCTATTCGGGATACGTAAATAAGCAGAATTGTCGATTTTGAAGTGAAGATCAGCCAGAAGCATTGCAAAAGCTAGCAATGCATCCAGAAAAAGTCACAGTTTGGTGCGGTTTATGGGCTGGTGGCATCATTGGACCGTACTTCTTCAAAGATTCTTCACACGTAACAATGGACTTATTAAGAGGCGAGTTTGGTGAACATTTTATTTCACGTTCGGGACCGGTCAATTGGCCGCCTAGATCGTGGAATTTAAAACCTTTAGACTCTTTTTTGTGGGGATATGTTAAGGCTCATGTTGAAAAGAGTATGCCAAAATTGGACTAAGCGGATGGACCATTTGAGGCGCAGTCGTGGTCAACATTTGCATGAAATAATCTTCAAACATTAAATTATATGGACCGTACTATCGATTCAAATAAAGATTTCATGAATTTATCTGAATTTTATGCGTTTTTTTTTTTAATTTTCCTATAGTTCTTAAAAAATCACCCCTTATTACACTTAGTCAAAGTAAGTTCCATTGCAATACGATTTTATCTGGATCACAATCCGCAAAATTTTTAAATTTCAGTATCAAGGGCAATATATTTATTTTTTCTTTGGAAAGAACATTTCTGGGTGTGATTATTATTTAATCTTACAGATATTCATTGTATTTTCCTACCAAAAAATAAATGAAATTTGAACAAACCAACCAAATTACCAATCGTAGCATTTTTAAATAAAAACTACCAATTTTGGTCCAATTGGACCAAAACGGCAACGCTGGTTCCGATATATGTATGTAGCTGCCAGAAATTATTTAGGAGATCATTTGGAAGAACAGTTACCTAGTCGCTAAACTGAAACAAAAGTCAAGTTAAAAACTTGCTCATATCGTATCAATACAAAACGCTAAACGAAACTGATACATTCAATACCAAATAGGTTTAATGGAATGCTTTATAGTGTTTTCACACCAAAAGTTAAAACCTGATTTTAGCATTAAAACCATAATCAGCTGGTTTTTGCGTTCACACTGCAAATTTTCTTAAAACAGGTTTTAACTTTCATACATTCTTGACGCAACAGAAATGTTTTTGTTTAAGAAAAAACAAAAAATATGAAAAATTAAGAAATAATATTAATATTATTAATATTATCGTTAAAATATTGTTATTTATTATTGTTGTAGCATTCATTATTTGAAATTTTACATTTTTATACAACCGACTTTCTATATTTTTACATTTGTTTTGTTTTTATTTTGTTTTTATTTAATTTTTATCAGCTGTTTTTACCATTTCAGAGCTGGTAGCTCTGATTTAGTACATAAAACAAGGTTGTATTTCATAAAATCAACTTAAAACCTTTTTTGAATTGGTTTTAAGTTGATTTTAACACAATAATTTTGTATGGTAAAAGCAGGTTTTATTTTTGATTTTAACGTTAAAACCAACTTTTTCGTTAAAACCACTCGGTGTGAAAACACTATTACCTTAAGGGATATCTTAATAAATATTGGGTGTTACATTTTAATGTATTGGGCCTTTGAGCTTTAAATTTACTGTGGGTTATTTTTGGGGATAATTAAACTTTTACGGTGTAAAAAAATGGAGTCACCATTTTCTTATGCATCGTTAAAAATCTTAGACAATAGAAATGAATTAATAAATTTAATGTAAAACATAGCATATATTTTTACAAATTATTACTTAAAATTCCTAAAATAGCTTACACGTATTGGGGTACCTAGGCTTTTGTTATTCATTTATAATAATAGCCCATTTACACTACAGCGAAATCTAGTAGATTAGATTTTAAATCTTGTTCAAAATCTAGATCGTTTACACTGGATTTATTTGACAGTAGCAAGATTTCATTTTAATAACAAAAACAGCTGACTGAAATTTAAAAGAAAATAATATTTCCAAATTTGGTTTAATACCAAACAAAAATGAAAAATATAGGACATTTAGTATCGTTTTCATCAAGACCAAATAAGATCCAATCAGAAATAATGTTTTAGAATGAGCCACCAAACTTTTCAGTTGTTATGCTTAAAGCTAACATTCATAAACAAAACTGATAAAGGGTCCGCCAAATAACTTTTTTTTTGAAAATGCTTTAAAAAAAACTACTGAAACTCTTCAATTTTTGTGAACAAAAATTTGTTCAACATGGCCCGATAACGATCGCCATTGACTGTAACGGCCAATGGCCCAATTATGCCTCTGGACCAAAATCCGCACCAAACAGTTACTCGTTTTGGGTGCGTCGGCTTTTCAACGTTGCGTGCGGGTTTTCTGTGCCCCAAATGCGACAATTTTGCTTGTTTACATACCCGCCAAGATCAAAATGAGCTTCATCTGAAAAGATGATTTTTTTTGCTAAAATCGGCATCTTCTGTAGGCTACTCGTGTAGGCTACTGCATGGCCAGCCGAGGCAGCCATTTGAATGAAATTATTTTCCATTATTAACCGGAAGGATTGTACTTTCAAATAAAATAAGAAATTTGAGAAAATATTCAGTTCTTTTTTTACAGCATTTTCAAAAAAAAAAGTTATTTGGCGGACCCTTTACAACATTTAGAAAATGTATTTTTAAATTGAAATGTCATTTTTTTTCCTGTGCAGCGTTGTATTTTTAAGTACTATTTGGTAAAACACATAGTTGCATTTCTATTTTCACTAGATTTTGAGTAGATTTTGCCGAAATCTACTAAATAAGTAGATTTTGTTTTGTATGGGAAATCTAGTTAAAATCAACTAGATTTGGCTCGAAATCTCATAAGTACTAGATTTCGCTGTAGTGTAAATGGCCTATAACAGAAAAATATTCGTTTTCTGAATTTGTCTCACACTTCAAAGTTCGAAGAATAATTCCTTTATTTTGTTTAAAGTGCCTTTAGATTCATCATGATTGAAACAATTTAAATGTGTACTAAAATATAGGAAAAAGAAATTAAATACAACATTTAATTTAAAAATTTCAGTGCTGACATTTCAGGCTTAAATACGACAAAAAAATATCATTTCGGTTCTTTCGAATTTCAGAAAGTTAATGGGCTGGACTGATTTTACCTAACTAATCTAACCGGAAAATCCCTGATACTCGAGACAAAACAACGGTGAATGTCATAGAGAGCTTCACATCTTGAAAAAGAGTAGTTCTTAATAAACAAGTTGTTACTCCACTATACCCAATTCAACTATCTAATATATCTTCATGGGGTATTATTTTAGGTATCAATTGACAACAAGCCCACCATCGTTCCAAATTCAACAACTTTGTTTGTTTACGTAGTCACTAAAAATAAATCTGACCGCTAGAACAGAACACTCGTTTTAATGAAATCAATCTTATTATTTGGACTAGCTAAAGAAAAAATTTAAATTGCAAATTTATTACTTACTTACTTACTTACTTAATTGGCCATAACAACCCGTTTAACGGATTTCGGCCTGCCGTAACACATCCATCCAGGCGCCTCTGCTTCTTGCGCGCCTACGCCAGTTGGTCACACCAATCGATGACAGGGCTTCCTCGATTTGGTCCTTCCAACGGATACAAGGTCGTCCTCTTCGCCGACTTCCGCAGATTCCCGCATCTAATACCCGTCTCGCCGGAGCATCCTGCTCAATTCGAACGACATGGCCGAGCCGGCGCAGCCGCTGGATATTAATACGCTGTACAACGTCTACGTCATTGAGGAGCTCATACAGCTCACTGTTGGATCGGATACAGAAATCATCGCAAACTCGCACTGGACCGAAGATCTTGCGTAGGACTTTTCTCTCGAACACTCTCAAGGCTGCTGCATCTGTTCTTAATAGGGTCCATGCCTCTGCGCCATAAAGAAGCACGGAGAGGATGAGCGTCTTGTAGAGTGTTAGTTTTGTCGCACGAGAGAGGTCTCTGCTACTCAATTGCCTACTGAGACCATAATAACACCTGTTGGCAAGAGTGATCCTACGCTTGATCTCCAGACTGACATCATTTCTGGTGGTAACGGAGGAGCCAAGATAGATGAATTCCTTGACCGTATCAAAAGTATAGTTCGGCCGTAATCTGAGAATCAATACGCCGCGCGTCTCTACTTGTCGATAACATATACTTTGTTTTGCCCTCATTTACTGCCAGACCCATCTTACTAGACTCTCGTTCAATAGCACTAAAGGCAGCAGTAACATCTCGCTTGGTACGCCCTATAATGTCAATGTCGTCAGCGTACGCAAGCAACTGGACACTTTTTTGAAAAATAGTGCCATTGCGATGCACTCCCGCCTTTCGCAGAACACTCTCCATGACGAAGTTGAAGAGGTCGCATGATAAGGGGTCGCCTTGTCTGAAACCTCGCACGGTATCAAAAGGTTCGGAGAGGTCCTTTCCTACCTTGACGGAGCTGCAGGAATTGCTCAACGTCATTCTGCATAGCCTTATCAGCTTCGCAGGTATACCGAGCTCAGACATTGCGGCAAAAAGACGATCCCTTATGGGGCTATCAAAGGCTGCCTTATAGTCGACAAAAAGATGGTGTGTGTCGACTTGTTTCTCGTGGGTCTTTTGCAGGATTTGGCGTAGTGTGAAGATCTGGTCGATGGTGGACTTGCCAGGTCTGAAGCCGCACTGATAAGGTCCAATCAGTGTTTTTACGAGTGGCATCAACCGTTCACACAATACGCATGTAAGAACCTTATATGCAATAGGGAGAAGACTTATACCCCTGTAGTTGGAAATTTATAGCTTTGTTAAAAAGGACGCATAACACTACGTGCTTGTAAAAAAGAAAAACACAGAAACAGACATCCTTTTCATTAAATAACGTTTTATGGATAACAACACAACCTGTATTAAATTGATTGTCGCTTCTGTTGCTATTGACAGAATTGAAAGGACATATCGACGCCTCCATTCTATAACGTATAGTTCTAAGTATAGTTAGAACGTTTTTAATGTTCTTGCATTTTTAAATTCTATGTTCTCTAACTTAAATACTGTCAAAATTTGGTTAAGATGCGCCGATCCGTTCCGAAGTTATAGGGAAAAATCTTCTTAGAATACACATATAGTCGTATGTCGCGTGAAAACTTTGAGAGCTCATAACTCAAAACACTCTTTTTCGACTTAGATGTTATAGAACGGAGGCGTCGATATTATGTGCTTATAACTTTACATAATTTTATGAGCAACAATTTGCTTTCGTGCCTGTACAGTAAGGACACGATTGTAAATTTTATTATTGTAAAAGTAAGATAAATAAATTGGGGCATACAATTGTTATTAAAATAATAACGATTTCCAACAATATGACACAAACTTCAAAGTAAAAATTAAAAGATTTAAAATTTCCAAATTTTATTAAAAGCAGACTAATGGAATGTTTTTTAAATTTAAATAAATACAAAAATTCAAAAACAAATCCATACGTGAAATCCATATTTTGTTACGCTCGCTTCAAAAGTCTTTAGTTATTGATGGAAAAATTCTAATTTGGAACCTGGCATGTATGGGGAATGACCCGGCTAGCTCAATCCCGTGGGTGTTCCTGACCCTAATTTTTTTGCGAAGCGTAAGCATAGAAATAGTCATACATGCCAAATAGACGAAGAGTTGCAAAAAGAAAAGTTACTTACTCACATCTTCAATCACACTCCCACTCACACCCGTGGAACCTTCACCCTCGCGCAGAGAAAGAAAAAGAAAAACTACTAGAGATGCATTATATTACAATAAAAGAAGATTTATTAAAACAGTACCAATTATACAATAAGATATGGAAAGGCAAAAAATGTAGGTAATGAAAATTTTATGTTGTTTATAAAAATACTAACTATAAATATATTTATGTATATAAATAATTAATGGTTAATTTTTTTATTATAGGTATGGGTTAGTGAGTATGCAATTTATACAATATTTACCCTAAGTGTACATATATATATAAAAGAATTTATTCAATGAGTTTATAATTATAACATTTTTTTTTTTTAATAAATATTCTTAAAATTACATCTTACGCTGCTGGTGTTGAGAAGGATGATGATGATGATGATGTAGTACAGATGGTGGCGGATGTACTGCTGGTGTTGAGAAGGACGATGATGATGATGATGTAGTACAGATGGTGGCGGATGTACTGCTGGTGTTGAGAAGGACGATGATGATGATGATGTAGTACAGATGGTGGCGGATGTGCTGCTGGATAGTGGTGCTTGTGTTGTTCGTCTTGTAGACATTGATTGAAAGTTCATTTTTTTCTTTTTTTATTTATTTTTTTTTTTTTTATGAATATTTTTATATGCACTTATTATAATTAATTTCAGTTTTTTTTAAATTTTTAATTATTATTTATTGTTTGTTCCAAATTTAAAAAGGTTTTTGCATATTCATTATTTTTTTTTTTATATTTTTAGATTTCTGTTTCGTTTATTTTAGAATAACATTTTCTTATAATTTCTTATGTGGTTTTCACTTTTAAAGTTTAAAATTTTAGGTTTTTCTTAAGTCATTTTTTTTCTGTCTTTTTCTTTTTTTTTGTTAATTTTTATTTTGAGTTTAATTTTTGGTATATTTCGTGAAAAGTTATTCTTTTGTAGTTGTTGTCTTATTAATTATTTTCTTTAAAATTACACATTTTTTTTATTTTTTCACTTAAACTGTTTTTTTCTATGAATATAATACTATAGACGTATATAGACGTAGGTACAGTATTTTATTTTAATTTCATTTATTATTTTAAATTTTTTTTTTCCAAGAAATTATTAAAAAAATATTTGTTTTAATTAAATAAAAATGTCGTGTTTTTCTTCTTCGATTTTTTTTTTTTTGAAAATTTTTTTTTTTTTTTTGTTTTGTTTTTAATGATTTTTTTTCTAATTGAGAGTGATTTAAAAATTTAGCATCAATTATTGCCTAAAATTGTTCAATTTTTTCGTTTGTGTTATGTTTTCTCTTTTAAATTTAAATAATAGCGTTTAAAATTAGTTTTGAGGTTTAAATTTTTTGGTAAGTTTTAATTTATTTATTTTAGTGTTGAAACGTATTATTTTTAAAATGTTTTTTTTTTTGTTTTCTTGTGGGTTGGTGCTTAACGCTCATCAAGGACCTGAGGACCTGGAGGCACGTGTTTAAAATTTATTTTAAATGTATTTTAATTTTTAATTTTTTTTTATTTTTTTAACTAATTAATTTATTCATATTTTTGTTCAAATTTATAACTACACTAAATTGTTGTTGTTCGTCTAATAATTTTTTTAAATTTTAGTTAAAAGTTGTTTGTTTTTTCCATTCGATTTATCTTGAATTGTTCTGTGTTTTTTTGTTTTTGGTGTTTGAAATTTTCTCTTGTGTGTGTCAATTAAAATTTAATTTAATTTTAGTTTTTTTGTTATTTAGTTAAACTTGTTAAATTTGTTTTTTGTAATTAAATTTAGTTACTTAAATTTAGTTTTTTTTTTTTTATAAATTTTTTTTTGAAATTGTATTTAATTTTTCTTAACAGAAAAAATTCACATTAATTTTTTTTCAGTTTTTATAAATAACAAAGAGATTTAATAAGTTTGCACAAAATTGCTGGATTCCATTCCCACTTTTTTTTCCTTCTCATATTTATATATAAACTATGTTAATTAATTTATTTATATTTTCTTTGGATCAGTTTATACTTATTTTAACACCTTTTAATTTTTTTGCACATGCGAACTCGGCAGTCGCTAACACCCAACTGACTTCCTCCCTAACATTCTTCTTTTTCTTTCTTAATTTACTTTACAAAGTTTGAAAATTTTTTTTTTTTTTTTTTTTAATATAAACCAACTTTCTACTAAATTTTTTTTTAATTTTCTCCATTTCTAGTTTTTTCTTAACAAATTTTTAAATTTTTTTCTTTTATAATTTTCTTTCACTCAAAGTATTTTTTTTTATTTACCAACTTGCTTGAACGTTTAACACCAACTGACTTCTTCCTAACAAAACTTTTTCCTCTTTTCCTATGCCCTTTTCTAGAAAAAACCTAAGCGTCACGCATACATAAAAAAATTGTCGTACGACATATACCGTTATGATTGGTTAACCAATCAGAAGAGCGCACGTGTAACGTTTTTGACATTTCGTCTCCATAAGACAGGGTTGCAAATCAACCCACGCGCAGTGTTCGTTCCAACAATCAGAAGAACGCATGTGTACTGTTTTGACAACTCTGTCTTATAAAACAGAGTTGCAATTCAATTCGTGAACAGCGGTGCATTTCCACGGAAGATTGCAATGTACACTGTCAAAAACAATTTCGCTATACGTTGAATGCTCTAAATCCCTAACAAAACTGCTTCGCTATGAAAACGTAAGTTGAATAGGGAACAGGAGAAGGATTTAGAGCGCTGATGAAAACGTGTGGCTCGACCCACGACCCTGGGATTAAGAGTCTCATGCTCTACCGACTGAGCTAGCCGGGCAAGAAGCTAGCGTCTTATATCGGAAGCATGATATCTGCCTATGAGGTTTCCCTGAAGATCCTCTACATCAAAAGTGCATTTCCAACAAATTAAGTAGTTGGCAAGGAAATATCTACAGCAGTAAGACCCAAATTTCCCCGACCAGTTGGATTATGGATAGCCTGAGTGTTCGTTCCAGATGGAGGAGAATGAATCACTCGGGCTCCCGTGGGTTTCGGACTAAGTAAATCTTCTAGGGACTTGGTCGTGTTCCCCCGATCTAAGGGTGGATTAAAATCGAATTGATTAATTTCCCCCGGTGGAGGTGAATGGACCACTTGGGCTCTTGAAGGGTTTGAAATTGGAAAATCTTCTAAAGACCTAGTTGTTTTGGGGGTTAATGAGGTTCTGCCTCTACCTCTACTTGAGTTCAAACTATTCGTCAACCCTTTCGATGTACTTCGCGTGTTCATATTAATAAAAAAAAATTAAGTGTTTTTTTTTTTTTCTTTAAGTCAAAAGAAAGCTAGGAAGAAGTCAGGTGAATTCTTATGATTTTTTTTTTTTCTTCTCTTTCCCGCACGAAGGCTCCAGTTCCGAATCAGCGACGTGAGTAGACCGTGATTTAGATTTAAGATTTTGAGCAGGCCCGTTATTATCAGCTTTAATAGAGCACGATATATAACGCCTCTGCTTAATTCTTTTCTTCTCTACTTGTCATAAAACATAGACTTGTGTGAGAAAAAAAAAATGAAACAACATTCACTTCATAAACCTCTTCTTTTGAAAAAAAAATTTCTTTAAATAAGAGATTCTTTTAAAGCTTTCTTAGGATCCGACGCAAATAAAAATTTCAATTTAAGAACGTGAAATTTTGATGTCTTTCAGATCATAAGCGAGCCTTTGCCCAAAAGAATGAATAAAACAATCCAATGCATAAATGTCAGCTGATGGATTCTACTGACATTCGACTCTTGGACAGTCTTAAGCACTCACTTGAACATGATGGTGTCATGAAGAGGTTTAATAACATTTATGAATGAGAAAAAAAAAATCTTTGATGTACTTTTCTGCAACTCTTCATCTAAGATACACAACATAATTTAAATTACGAAAAAAAAAAAATTCAAAACAGTTCTTTAATATATATGTACGTTGCCACCTTACAGTAGCTTTCCGTTGGGCGCCACTATGTTACGCTCGCTTCAAAAGTCTTTAGTTATTGATGGAAAAATTCTAATTTGGAACCTGGCATGTATGGGGAATGACCCGGCTAGCTCAATCCCGTGGGTGTTCCTGACCCTAATTTTTTTGCGAAGCGTAAGCATAGAAATAGTCATACATGCCAAATAGACGAAGAGTTGCAAAAAGAAAAGTTACTTACTCACATCTTCAATCACACTCCCACTCACACCCGTGGAACCTTCACCCTCGCGCAGAGAAAGAAAAAGAAAAAAAACTATTAGATATGCATTATATTACAATAAAAGAAGATTTATTAAAACAGTACCAATTATACAATAAGATATGGAAAAGCAAAAAATGTAGGTAATGAAAATTTTATGTTGTTTATAAAAATACTAACTATAAATATATTTATGTATATAAATAATTAATGGTTAATTTTTTTATTATAGGTATGGGTTAGTGAGTATGCAATTTATACAATATTTACCCTAAGTGTACATATATATATAAAAGAATTTATTCAATGAGTTTATAATTATAACATTTTTTTTTTTAATAAATATTCTTAAAATTACATCTTACGCTGCTGGTGTTGAGAAGGATGATGATGATGATGATGTAGTACAGATGGTGGCGGATGTACTGCTGGTGTTGAGAAGGACGATGATGATGATGATGTAGTACAGATGGTGGCGGATGTACTGCTGGTGTTGAGAAGGACGATGATGATGATGATGTAGTACAGATGGTGGCGGATGTGCTGCTGGATAGTGGTGCTTGTGTTGTTCGTCTTGTAGACATTGATTGAAAGTTCATTTTTTTCTTTTTTTATTTTTATTTTTTTTTTTTATGAATATTTTTATATGCACTTATTATAATTAATTTCAGTTTTTTTTAAATTTTTAATTATTATTTATTGTTTGTTCCAAATTTAAAAAGGTTTTTGCATATTCATTATTTTTTTTTTTATATTTTTAGATTTCTGTTTCGTTTATTTTAGAATAACATTTTCTTATAATTTCTTATGTGGTTTTCACTTTTAAAGTTTAAAATTTTAGGTTTTTCTTAAGTCATTTTTTTTTCTGTCTTTTTCTTTTTTTTTGTTAATTTTTATTTTGAGTTTAATTTTTGGTATATTTCGTGAAAAGTTATTCTTTTGTAGTTGTTGTCTTATTAATTATTTTCTTTAAAATTACACATTTTTTTTATTTTTTCACTTAAACTGTTTTTTTCTATGAATATAATACTATAGACGTATATAGACGTAGGTACAGTATTTTATTTTAATTTCATTTATTATTTTAAATTAATTTTTTTTTTCCAAGAAATTATTAAAAAAATATTTGTTTTAATTAAATAAAAATGTCGTGTTTTTCTTCTTCGATTTTTTTTTTTTTGAAAATTTTTTTTTTTTTTTTTATTTTGTTTTTAATGATTTTTTTTCTAATTGAGAGTGATTTAAAAATTTAGCATCAATTATTGCCTAAAATTGTTCAATTTTTTCGTTTGTGTTATGTTTTCTCTTTTAAATTTAAATAATAGCGTTTAAAATTAGTTTTGAGGTTTAAATTTTTTGGTAAGTTTTAATTTATTTATTTTAGTGTTGAAACGTATTATTTTTAAAATGTTTTTTTTTTGTTTTCTTGTGGGTTGGTGCTTAACGCTCATCAAGGACCTGAGGACCTGGAGGCACGTGTTTAAAATTTATTTTAAATGTATTTTAATTTTTAATTTTTTTTTATTTTTTTAACTAATTAATTTATTCATATTTTTGTTCAAATTTATAACTACACTAAATTGTTGTTGTTCGTCTAATAATTTTTTTAAATTTTAGTTAAAAGTTGTTTGTTTTTTCCATTCGATTTATCTTGAATTGTTCTGGGTTTTTTTGTTTTTGGTGTTTGAAATTTTCTCTTGTGTGTGTCAATTAAAATTTAATTTAATTTTAGTTTTTTTGTTATTTAGTTAAACTTGTTAAATTTGTTTTTTGTAATTAAATTTAGTTACTTAAATTTAGTTTTTTTTTTTTTATAAATTTTTTTTTGAAATTGTATTTAATTTTTCTTAACAGAAAAAATTCACATTAATTTTTTTTCAGTTTTTATAAATAACAAAGAGATTTAATAAGTTTGCACAAAATTGCTGGATTCCATTCCCACTTTTTTTTCCTTCTCATATTTATATATAAACTATGTTAATTAATTTATTTATATTTTCTTTGGATCAGTTTATACTTATTTTAACACCTTTTAATTTTTTTGCACATGCGAACTCGGCAGTCGCTAACACCCAACTGACTTCCTCCCTAACATTCTTCTTTTTCTTTCTTAATTTACTTTACAAAGTTTGAAAATTTTTTTTTTTTTTTTTTTTAATATAAACCAACTTTCTACTAAATTTTTTTTTAATTTTCTCCATTTCTAGTTTTTTCTTAACAAATTTTTAAATTTTTTTCTTTTATAATTTTCTTTCACTCAAAGTATTTTTTTTTATTTACCAACTTGCTTGAACGTTTAACACCAACTGACTTCTTCCTAACAAAACTTTTTCCTCTTTTCCTATGCCCTTTTCTAGAAAAAACCTAAGCGTCACGCATACATAAAAAAATTGTCGTACGACATATACCGTTATGATTGGTTAACCAATCAGAAGAGCGCACGTGTAACGTTTTTGACATTTCGTCTCCATAAGACAGGGTTGCAAATCAACCCACGCGCAGTGTTCGTTCCAACAATCAGAAGAACGCATGTGTACTGTTTTGACAACTCTGTCTTATAAAACAGAGTTGCAATTCAATTCGTGAACAGCGGTGCATTTCCACGGAAGATTGCAATGTACACTGTCAAAAACAATTTCGCTATACGTTGAATGCTCTAAATCCCTAACAAAACTGCTTCGCTATGAAAACGTAAGTTGAATAGGGAACAGGAGAAGGATTTAGAGCGCTGATGAAAACGTGTGGCTCGACCCACGACCCTGGGATTAAGAGTCTCATGCTCTACCGACTGAGCTAGCCGGGCAAGAAGCTAGCGTCTTATATCGGAAGCATGATATCTGCCTATGAGGTTTCCCTGAAGATCCTCTACATCAAAAGTGCATTTCCAACAAATTAAGTAGTTGGCAAGGAAATATCTACAGCAGTAAGACCCAAATTTCCCCGACCAGTTGGATTATGGATAGCCTGAGTGTTCGTTCCAGATGGAGGAGAATGAATCACTCGGGCTCCCGTGGGTTTCGGACTAAGTAAATCTTCTAGGGACTTGGTCGTGTTCCCCCGATCTAAGGGTGGATTAAAATCGAATTGATTAATTTCCCCCGGTGGAGGTGAATGGACCACTTGGGCTCTTGAAGGGTTTGAAATTGGAAAATCTTCTAAAGACCTAGTTGTTTTGGGGGTTAATGAGGTTCTGCCTCTACCTCTACTTGAGTTCAAACTATTCGTCAACCCTTTCGATGTACTTCGCGTGTTCATATTAATAAAAAAAAATTAAGTGTTTTTTTTTTTCTTTAAGTCAAAAGAAAGCTAGGAAGAAGTCAGGTGAATTCTTATGATTTTTTTTTTTTTCTTCTCTTTCCCGCACGAAGGCTCCAGTTCCGAATCAGCGACGTGAGTAGACCGTGATTTAGATTTAAGATTTTGAGCAGGCCCGTTATTATCAGCTTTAATAGAGCACGATATATAACGCCTCTGCTTAATTCTTTTCTTCTCTACTTGTCATAAAACATAGACTTGTGTGAGAAAAAAAAAATGAAACAACATTCACTTCATAAACCTCTTCTTTTGAAAAAAAAAATTTCTTTAAATAAGAGATTATTTTAAAGCTTTCTTAGGATCCGACGCAAATAAAAATTTCAATTTAAGAACGTGAAATTTTGATGTCTTTCAGATCATAAGCGAGCCTTTGCCCAAAAGAATGAATAAAACAATCCAATGCATAAATGTCAGCTGATGGATTCTACTGACATTCGACTCTTGGACAGTCTTAAGCACTCACTTGAACATGATGGTGTCATGAAGAGGTTTAATAACATTTAGGAATGAGAAAAAAAAAATCTTTGATGTACTTTTCTGCAACTCTTCATCTAAGATACACAACATAATTTAAATTACGAAAAAAAAAAAATTCAAAACAGTTCTTTAATATATATGTACGTTGCCACCTTACAGTAGCTTTTCGTTGGGCGCCACTATGTTACGCTCGCTTCAAAAGTCTTTAGTTATTGATGGAAAAATTCTAATTTGGAACCTGGCATGTATGGGGAATGACCCGGCTAGCTCAATCCCGTGGGTGTTCCTGACCCTAATTTTTTTGCGAAGCGTAAGCATAGAAATAGTCATACATGCCAAATAGACGAAGAGTTGCAAAAAGAAAAGTTACTTACTCACATCTTCAATCACACTCCCACTCACACCCGTGGAACCTTCACCCTCGCGCAGAGAAAGAAAAAGAAAAACTATTAGATATGCATTATATTACAATAAAAGAAGATTTATTAAAACAGTACCAATTATACAATAAGATATGGAAAAGCAAAAAATGTAGGTAATGAAAATTTTATGTTGTTTATAAAAATACTAACTATAAATTATGTATATAAATAATTAATGGTTAATTTTTTTATTATAGGTATGGGTTAGTGAGTATGTAATTTATACAATATTTACCCTAAGTGTACATATATATATAAAAGAATTTATTCAATGAGTTTATAATTATAACATTTTTTTTTTTAATAAATATTCTTAAAATTACATCTTACGCTGCTGGTGTTGAGAAGGACGATGATGATGATGATGTAGTACAGATGGTGGCGGATGTACTGCTGGTGTTGAGAAGGACGATGATGATGATGATGTAGTACAGATGATGGCGGATGTACTGCTGGTGTTGAGAAGGACGATGATGATGATGATGTAGTACAGATGGTGGCGGATGTGCTGCTGGATAGTGGTGCTTGTGTTGTTCGTCTTGTAGGCATTGATTGAAAGTTCATTTTTTTCTTTTTTTTTTTTTTTTTTTTTTTTTTTTGAATATTTTTATATGCACTTATTATAATTAATTTCAGTTTTTTTTAAATTTTTAATTATTATTTATTGTTTGTTCCAAATTTAAAAAGGTTTTTGCATATTCATTATTTTTTTTTTTATATTTTTAGATTTCTGTTTCGTTTATTTTAGAATAACATTTTCTTATAATTTCTTATGTGGTTTTCACTTTTAAAGTTTAAAATTTTAGGTTTTTCTTAAGTCATTTTTTTTTTCTGTCTTTTTCTTTTTTTTTGTTAATTTTTATTTTGAGTTTAATTTTTGGTATATTTCGTGAAAAGTTATTCTTTTGTAGTTGTTGTCTTATTAATTATTTTCTTTAAAATTACACATTTTTTTTATTTTTTCACTTAAACTGTTTTTTTCTATGAATATAATACTATAGACGTATATAGACGTAGGTACAGTATTTTATTTTAATTTCATTTATTATTTTAAATTAATTTTTTTTTTCCAAGAAATTATTAAAAAAATATTTGTTTTAATTAAATAAAAATGTCGTGTTTTTCTTCTTCGATTTTTTTTTTTTTGAAAATTTTTTTTTTTTTTTTATTTTGTTTTTAATGATTTTTTTTCTAATTGAGAGTGATTTAAAAATTTAGCATCAATTATTGCCTAAAATTGTTCAATTTTTTCGTTTGTGTTATGTTTTCTCTTTTAAATTTAAATAATAGCGTTTAAAATTAGTTTTGAGGTTTAAATTTTTTGGTAAGTTTTAATTTATTTATTTTAGTGTTGAAACGTATTATTTTTAAAATGTTTTTTTTTTGTTTTCTTGTGGGTTGGTGCTTAACGCTCATCAAGGACCTGAGGACCTGGAGGCACGTGTTTAAAATTTATTTTAAATGTATTTTAATTTTTAATTTTTTTTTATTTTTTTAACTAATTAATTTATTCATATTTTTGTTCAAATTTATAACTACACTAAATTGTTGTTGTTCGTCTAATAATTTTTTTAAATTTTAGTTAAAAGTTGTTTGTTTTTTCCATTCGATTTATCTTGAATTGTTCTGGGTTTTTTTGTTTTTGGTGTTTGAAATTTTCTCTTGTGTGTGTCAATTAAAATTTAATTTAATTTTAGTTTTTTTGTTATTTAGTTAAACTTGTTAAATTTGTTTTTTGTAATTAAATTTAGTTACTTAAATTTAGTTTTTTTTTTTTTATAAATTTTTTTTTGAAATTGTATTTAATTTTTCTTAACAGAAAAAATTCACATTAATTTTTTTTCAGTTTTTATAAATAACAAAGAGATTTAATAAGTTTGCACAAAATTGCTGGATTCCATTCCCACTTTTTTTTCCTTCTCATATTTATATATAAACTATGTTAATTAATTTATTTATATTTTCTTTGGATCAGTTTATACTTATTTTAACACCTTTTAATTTTTTTGCACATGCGAACTCGGCAGTCGCTAACACCCAACTGACTTCCTCCCTAACATTCTTCTTTTTCTTTCTTAATTTACTTTACAAAGTTTGAAAATTTTTTTTTAATATAAACCAACTTTCTACTAAATTTTTTTTAATTTTCTCCATTTCTAGTTTTTTCTTAACAAATTTTTAAATTTTTTTCTTTTATAATTTTCTTTCACTCAAAGTATTTTTTTTTATTTCCAACTTGCTTGAACGTTTAACACCAACTGACTTCTTCCTAACAAAACTTTTTCCTCTTTTCCTATGCCCTTTTCTAGAAAAAACCTAAGCGTCACGCATACATAAAAAAATTGTCGTACGACATATACCGTTATGATTGGTTAACCAATCAGAAGAGCGCACGTGTAACGTTTTTGACATTTCGTCTCCATAAGACAGGGTTGCAAATCAACCCACGCGCAGTGTTCGTTCCAACAATCAGAAGAACGCATGTGTACTGTTTTGACAACTCTGTCTTATAAAACAGAGTTGCAATTCAATTCGTGAACAGCGGTGCATTTCCACGGAAGATTGCAATGTACACTGTCAAAAACAATTTCGCTATACGTTGAATGCTCTAAATCCCTAACAATTTTTCAATTAAAAGAAACGCCCCATCCAATCATATTGGTAAATACATACATATATAATAATTACACGGTGCGATAGTCAAAATACATCCAGCTACTGACATAGTGTAGGTTGTGAGTTTTGTTGAGTAGAACTCATAAATATTTTTATATATATGTCGAACCCTCCAAACTTGTTTTATTTGACAAAAACGGTATTTTTAATCTCTTCACACAAAATTATTGATTACTCAAATATTTTTTAACCCTTTTTTCAAAATCCAAAGTTTTTTGAAAAGGAGCTAGATGAGCTTTCAAAACGATATACATAAACATAGGATTCAAACTTACATGTTATAATTTTGATCGGCCAAACCTGGAAAATATGAATTTTTTCTCATTTTTTCAAGTTTAGCTATTCTTAATTGCAAAATTTTATTAAAAAATAAAAAATTAGTGATGAATTCTGAAAGTGAATTATCTTGTGATGAGATTGATGCTTCGTTTGATCAAATCGGACAAAAATTTACTGTAGTTATTATTAAAATAGTATAACAGTCGTGTTATATTTTTTATATATGTCGTCTTATCAAATGAACTTTCAGTTCAAAAATTTTCAAAAGTTTGATTGTCTACCGCAAATTTCACGTTTGAACGACTACCAGAGGTCATGTAATATTTGTGTTTTTTGCAAATATAATTATTTCTCTTTGCGCAAACATCGTCCAACTTCTGGTAATCGGGCTCTAGTAAGCCGAAAAAGTTTGGTGCCTCAGTAGTCTAGTGGGTAGTGTGCTAGACTATTAGTGTGAAAGTTGTGGGTTCGCTTCCCACCAGAGACTACACCGTAAGGTCTACCTTACTTAGCTGATAATAACAATAATATTATTTGTAAGTGTATTTTAATAAATAAACTAAAAGAGGTGAGGTAAATTCAAAAATTAAATATTTTTGTAGATTTTATCTTTTTACCATTTATTGTTAGTTCAACACAAAATAGAAGATGTAATAAACAAGTGAAATAGAAAATATATAAGTAAGCAATTTTGTTGGACTGGAAAAATTCTTGAAAGTGACAATATGAGCATCAAAAACGTATTCTCATAAGTGAGACTTAGGGCCATTATTCCAACTTGCCGTTAAAGTGTGTTTTACTTAAAGGTAACCTTAGCTAAAGTGAACTTTGAAGTCAACTTTAACTTATTTTCGTTCTGACAACCTACAGATAAAATAATGTTAATTTTTTCAAAACTATGACAGTGCCGGAGCAATGTCGATAAAACTGCTCAATTAAACAAGTTATTTTTAATCGCAGTGGCAGCGATGGGCGACTTAATATAAGCTTAACTTTAAAAATTAAAAGTAGTTCCTAAAGCTTAACGCTCACTTCTACCTTATTGTCCACTTATAATAATAAAAAAATAATTCATATGCCCGTTAAAATCATCCCTTTAGTTAATGGGAAGTTATAATAATGGCCCTTAGACCCATACAATAAATAAATAAATTTTGAACACCTTTAATATAAATCTAGGCGAGTCGTACAATACTAAGATACGCTCTGCTGCAATCAAGTAGTAGTATGCCATGATTTTATTCTCCTAAAAAACCTTTGTAACAAAAAATTTACATTAAAGAGAGTACATTGTTTTTGTCTTGAAATAAATAATAACTATTCAACCATTGTACTTTTTCAAACCACTCATGTTTCTCTGTACTTTCCATTCATATACATGCAGTAGGGAGAAAAAGAAACAAAAAAAAGCTGTCAAAGAATCAATTTTATTACTTTGTTTACTACTAGTGGTTGAAACTAAAGAATAAAAATGTCTGCTTTGAGGACAATAAAAATAATATTTATAGTGTCGAGCAAAATGTACTAACACATTATCTAACACATCCAAAAATCTGTAACTATTTTTCTTTAAAGAAATAACGTAAAAGCAATATTAGCGCGATATATTTTGACCGTAAGTGTAGAAAAATGAGTCATTTTGAGTAGTTTTTTAATACTATTTCGACAGCTATTTGCTTATTATATTATTAGTGAAAAGAGGTGACAGCGTTGGAGTTTTTAAAAAGGAACAATAGAATCAATTACAGTAAAAGAAAATTCGTTTTCAAATTTAAAATTAAGTCGACAGTGTTTTGTATTATTACAGTTCTTCATAAATTTCATTTTCTTTAATTCTTTATTAATAGTATACATACTTATATGCATATAGCTCAGCTAGAATTGCATATTGTTAATAGTGTTTTCACACCAAAAGTTAAAACCTGATTATAACATTAAAACCATAATCAGCTGATTTTGCGTTCACACTGCAAATTTTCTTAAATCTGGTTTTAACTTTCATACATTTATGACGGAACAGAAATGTTTTTGTTTAAGACAAAACAAAAAATATGAAAAATTAAGAAATAATATTAATATGTATTATTAATATTATTGTTAAAATATTATTATTTATTATTGTTGTAGCATTCATTATTTGAAATTTTACATTTTTATACAACCGGCTTTCTGTATTTTTAAATTTGTTTTGTTTTTATTTTGTTTTTATCAGCTGTTTTCAACATTTCAGAGCTGTTAGCTCTGATTTAGTACACAACATTCGTGTTTCAACATCAACATTAGTGTTTGAGGTGTCTGCCTGAGTCGCCTAAAATTGGTTTTTATGAAATATTTTCTGATAAGGAGAATAAATATTTATCATAGTATCATCAATACGGATTGTTGCAGCTGTGAGAGTAACCTACCTACTAAATAATATATATTACAACACTGCATCTGTTTGGTTTGTGTATTAGATAATTCCTTTTAGTAGCGCCATCTACCCTTAAACCGTTTACCACCACCTAGCGAACATTTTATATCCAATCTCTGTATTATAATTTGCCTTCAATCGTTAATATGGATTGTTTGAGCTCAAATTGCACTGGTACGGGAAATGACCGGATGATTTCATGTTGGTTGTGTTTAGGCAATTATCATTTAAAATGTACTGCACTCAAAGCACGTGATGCTGATGCGCTTATGGATCCGGCAAAGTCCCTTCATTGGACTTGTACAAGTTGTAAAAAAATTAACGTAGAATTTTATGAATTTTTTAAAAGCTACAAGAGTGAGTTTGACCAACTTAATAAGGATTTTTTGTCTCTGCAATCTAAGCTTGCCAAATTTGGTGAATTATTTAATAGCTTTCCAAATTTGGATAAATATATTAATGATACTGATAGCAATTCTACTAGGGTAAAAAGAGGCGCAAATATGCTGCCTTTAGTTTCCACTGGGAATAACTTATCTGTGCCTTCTCCTATAAATTCAGTTACCATTAAGGATATTGGTTCAACGCCGTCTATATCATTGAATGCTGTAAGTTCCCGTCAACAAATTTCTCATACGGTCGATAATGGTTCTTCAAAGGTAATTTTGTCACCAAATAATGTTAATAATAATGAGGCAACAATGGGTAATCAAATGACTTACAAACCGCTGCAGGCTGTTCCACCAAGAAAAACTATTTTTGTGTCCAGGTTAGCATGTGACACTTCATCGGATGATGTTGATCATTATATCAATTCTAAATATGGTCGTAAAATTGATGTTACAGTGCAGAAGTTTGCATTTGCTGAACCCAGGACAATCTCATCATTTAAAATATCTACCTCATCTAGCGATTTCAGTACGATCATTAATCCGAATTTCTGGCCGGAAAATACCCTGGTTCGTGAATATGTATACAGGGAGAAAAATAGAAGTAATAGAGTTGGTGTCCTTCCTCAAAGTGATCCAAAAAACTAAATTTTAATTACGTTAATACATTATCATTACTTTACCAAAATGTTCGTGGTCTAAGGACAAAACTGTCAAGCTTATATATGGAGAGTCTTGATTGTAATTATCACATTCTAGCATTTACTGAAACCTGGCTTAACAATTCGTTTTTAGATTCTGAAATACTATGTAGTAAATACAATATTTTCCGTCGTGATCGTGGCTCTTATGGTGGTGGTGTTCTCATAGCCGTTTCCAGTCTCATTTCATCTGAACAGTTTGTGCTTAATTCATGGCCTGATATTGAACTTATTGCAGTTATTATAAGACTCAAGAATAAAAGAATATTCGTTACGTGTTCATACATTCCTCCATCATCCCCGCAATCATTATATATTCAACATGGTGAGGCAATTCGAACGGTAGCATGCTCTGCCAATGAAAATGATTTGCTTATTATCATGGGTGACTTTAATATTCCATCAGTATCTTGGAATTATGTAGCCGAGGATGGTTATTATGTTCAGGCCGCGAATAATGATATGTTTAATGACTTTTTCAATATTTTGTATGATATTAGTCTTTTTCAAATTAATGGTACACCTAATGATTTTTCTAAAATACTGGATCTAGTGTTTGTGAATGATAAGGAAGACTGTCATATTAACCGATGTGATCCATTAACTATTCCTGAAGATCGTTATCATCCTACACTTGAGTTGATTATATCTACGCCAGCTAACAATATCCTGTCTTCGTCGATCGTTAAAGATAGAGTTTTTTCGTTTGGACAAGCCAATTACTTTGCGCTGAATGAAATGATTCTGAGTATAAACTGGAATAATGTTTTGTCACTTTCAGTAAATTCATCAATAACTTTGGATAATACATTCGATATTTTTTATGATAAAATGTTATTTTTTATGGAGCAGTGCATTCCAAAACATATAAAAAGATCGTTACCGGGGCCGCCTTGGAATAACAATGAATTAAGCCGTGCTAAGAATAGAAAGTCTAGATGTTATAGAAAGTATAAATTGTCTGGATCCAATTTAGATTACCTAAGATATTCAGTAAGCCGTGCATATTATACCAGACTGAATAAACAATTATACACTCTTTATCTGGCAAAGGCTAAAATTAATCTAAGACGTAATCCTAGGTCTTTCTATAAATTTATAAACTCAAAGAGAAAATCTACATGCTTTCCAGCTTCAATGTCATATCGAAATAATGAATCTAGCGATATTTCAACTATAAGTAACATGTTTGCTGAATTTTTTTCCTGCACTTATTCTGACGAAAACTATGATGATAAAATGGAGTATCCTTATCCATTGATGGTTAAACATTCTATATCTATACCACTCTTTGATACACAAACTGTTGCAACTCATTTAAAAAAATTAAAATTTTCACACAGTTGTGGTCCTGATAAAATTCCGGGCAGCATTTTAATTAATTGTGCTGATGCTTTAGCTCACCCCCTAACTGTTCTGTTTAATTTATCAATTAAAAATGGATATGTCCCAAAAATTTGGAAGGATTCTTTTATAGTCCCATTGTTTAAATCTGGTGATAAATCTGATATAGAAAATTATAGGGGTATAGCGAAATTGAGTGTTATTCCCAAATTTTTTGAAAAATTGATTACTGATACATTGTATTACCAAGTTTGTAATCTCATATCTCCATATCAGCATGGATTTCAAAAAGGATGTTCAACAACAACAAATTTACTTCATCTAACAACTGTCATAAATCGTGGATTTTTTAATAGAAGGCAAACAGATGTTATATATACCGACTTTTCAAAGGCCTTTGATAAAGTAAATCATAAGCTCCTATTAAAAAAATTACATTTGATAGGCTTTACGGATCCTGCTATTAAGTGGTTAAAATCATATTTATCGGATAGAACTCAATCGGTTTGTTTCAACAACGTTATATCAAAAAAAATACATGCACGTTCTGGAGTACCACAGGGAAGTCATCTTGGACCTCTCCTTTTTTCTTTAGTTATAAATGATTTGCCTCAAGTTATAAAGTATTCGAACATTTTGATGTATGCGGATGATGTAAAGCTTTTTAAAACTTATGACAATCTTTTGGATCAACAGCATTTACAATTTGATATAAATTCGTTCTATGAATGGTGTAACGCCAATTTAATGCAGCTTAACTTCAGGAAATGTAAATTAATGCGCTTTTCGAGAACCAGTCCAATTATTGTGAATTATTTTATTGGTGGTTATGAGATTGAAGTGGTTGACCGTTTTCTGGATTTGGGTATTTTATTTGATCAGAAATTAAGCTTCATTTCTCATATAACGTGTACTGTAAATAAGGCCAGGGCTGCACTGGGTTATATAAAGCGATGGTCGAAGGAATTTAAGGATCCATACATCACAAAGGCACTTTATGTGTCGCTTGTTCGTCCAATTCTAGAATATGGTTCTATAATTTGGGATCCCATTTACCAAACACATTCCAATACAATTGAATCTGTGCAAAAACAATTTCTCCTATTTTGCCTACGTGGACTACATTTTGACCTCCGTAATTTGCCATCTTACTCTGCCCGATTAGCTCTTATTAAATTGCCAACATTGAAAAGCCGTAGAATTATGTTAAATGTTTCATTTATACTAAATGTTATAAAAGGAGATATATGCGCTGGATTCTTGATAAACGAAATTTCATTTAATATACCTCGACGTTTATCGCGAAATTTTTTACCACTGTCTATTCCAATGTTTAGAGCCAATTATCCTGATGCTGACCCGCTTAGAAGGATGTGTAACGAATTCAACCAATTTTTTGGACTTGTTGATTATTCATTAAATACGAATGCAGTGAAAAATTATTAATTATTTCTTTGAACTCCTGATGTATTAATTCTTATACTACTTTATGTGCACACATTTGTCTACAATTTTTTTTTATTTTCTCTTTTAAATAATTCATAATTAAAAAATATTTTTAAAATTTTTGACCCATAATTTCTAATTAATTGTGTAAATGTAAATTTTTTCTTAAATGTATTATATATTTTTAAATGTCTGCAAGGATATAATCCATAGACTAAAATAAATAAATAAATAAATAAATAAATAAAACAAGGTTGTATTTCATAAAATCTACTTAAAACCAATTCAAAAAAGGTTTTAAGTTGGTTTTAACACAATAATTTTGTATGGTAAAAGCAGGTTTTATTTTTGGTTTTAACGTTAAAACCAACTTTTGCATTAAAACCACTCGGTGTGAAAGCACTATAAGTTTTTACCTTTTAAAAAGTTTAAAATATAAGTTTGCTGATTGCAAACAAAATAAAAATAAATTTATGGTTAGTTTCAATTAAACTCTTTATTGTTCGCACAATTTTGTGTGCCACTGATTACAACTTGATGAATACAACAATAATTTGCTTTGTTCATTATTCTTCTTTTCGATCTTATTACGTAAACACTAACAATTGTTCGGCATTCTCGAGAACTCCATCGTGGTTTCATTGCTGTTTGTGTACTTTTCTTACGTTGTTTGTTGTTGCCAGCTTTCTTACTTGTCTAACCCATTTCTTTCATACTGATGTTGTTAGTTTACTTGTTTATCATGTAAACAAGTTCATTGTTTTTGTTTTTGTAGCTTTTGTTTATCATTTTAATGTTAAACGATGTTACACTATTTCCATTTTCTTAACAATATATTTATATTTCAATTACATTTTTAGCGCAGACTTTCATTAGTAATTAAAAACTAACAGAAAAGTTATTTCCTAAATATGAACTATATATTTTAGAAAAATTAAATTTTCAGAATTCCATTATAATGAAAATAAAAAGATCCAGATCCATTGTTTAACGTACCATTTGGAGCTCCTTGTGAGTAGCGCTCATTGTTGTGGACATCTCCTTCATTTAGTCAACAATTATCGGCGAGTGTATGGGGCGAAGAAGTTTAAAATCCACGTCTATGGAATAGAATGCAATAAAAACGATTATGGGCTTAAAAGATTTGAAGCAATTACATCGGAGCCGAATTTGAACAAAAGAGTTCAACGCAAATGCATATAACCAACTACCGAAAATTCAAAACGGAAAGAGTAGAACCTGTTGAATAGACTGGGTCCCAAATGTCAGCTTAACAGTAGGCTCATTTTGTATAAATGAATGATTTAAAAAAAAAATTATCATGTGGGCTGTTAATAAAATTTCATTTAATCTTCCCTTTATTGTCATTACCATTTGGGTTCTTGTTTTGTGGTATGATTGTGGAAGCATTTGTGTTTCCGTTGTACTTTTACTGCCACTATTTGAAAGAAAAATTGATTAAAGAATAAAACAAGGGGTTGTTATTTCTGGCACTTTTATTGTTGACGTTACTATTTCTATTAGTACTGTTAGGTACAATTGCCAGATGTAAAGTGTGTTTACCCATTTCACACAATGGTTTTGTATTTGATACACACATACGATTTGTACAGGTATTTGTAAATGTGTGTTCCATTACCTGTCATGTTCGTTAAATCCTGTTAAACACCATATTGCTGTCGCTGTCATTGAGGCCGTAAACGATAAATGATTGACCAAAATATAATTACATACATATGTACATAATTGGTCATTACAACCGTTCATTCGAACTACGACTGAGTGGCGGAATCTAGAGTTATGAAGTCGTTTCAGAACAACAAATTTTTTTTGAGAAACTTTTAATGGCAATTATATTTTGCACTCAGAGTTTTTCCAGGAATCTGCTGAGAGGAAGTCGCGGAAGAAATATTTTTTTAAATTCCATTTTGATGTCTGACCTGGGGTTTGGGTCTAATAAGTCAACACCCTACCTACTATACTATGGCGACTTCAAACGAAAAATACAATTGCAAAGCAGAAAAACGAAATGATATTATAAACATTATAATTTTATCGGATCTTCCAGTAAGGACTTGAACTCAAGGCATGTTTACTTGTCAAATTAGTTACTATTTTATCTTCATTTGAGCTGTTATTATTGTGATTGTTATTTATGTCATTATTGCCAATAAAGTTAGGAAAATTGCGAGCATTAACATCAAAATCTGCATCTTGATTATTAGTGTAACAATTGTTATTACGTTTTTTAATTAAACTTCTCTTCTTCAGAAGTTTTGTGTGGCCAAATTGTTGGTATCTATAATATTGAACAATTATTCTTTAAGGGTGCTTCTGTTTTGATGAAAATGTTTTACATTACATATGTGTTTGTTTTTAATACTTGGCTCTAAATCAATAAAGAAGATCCAAAGTGGATTAGATATGTGACCCTGCTTTTCACATTCGCTATGTTTCGTATTTTAGGCCCAATTTCCTAATTTTTCTAATTCCTTTTAATCAGTTCAATTAGCGTTGAGAAGTGTACATTTTTAACAACTACCCTGTATGCTCTTTCTTGTTTTAGCTGGTGAGTATAAAGTTTTATGATTTTCTCATCAAGATGTTAGACTATTTTTCTATAGAAACCAACTGACTTAAACAATAAACGGACTTGGCCATCTTTTAAAGATTTATAAGTAAAATCCTCTTTCAAAAATTATCTACCATAATTTTTATGTCTGCAAGATCGGGTATGGATATTGGTGGAGGTTTAGGTACAATATCGTTGTTGTCGTTTGTTTCGATCATAACTATTTTTGTTATTTTCAAGTAATTAACACATTATTACCACTAGTACATGGATCATTTGTTGTTGTTGTTACACGTTTACGTTCAATCATTGGAGATTCAGCAATATCGTTTTCTAGAATTGACCACTTGCTAATTGTTTTTGTCAGTCGAATCAAATTCTTCGCTATCACTGTCCTTACTGCAACTGACTCTGAAAAGTATGCAAAAAAAATAAACAAACCTTTATTTTTGTCGTATACGAAATTAATGAAATTGAATATCACTCATACGTCACATGAATTTTTGGTATTAAATGTGAATAAAGAAGTACTCATGAAATACAATGAAGTACAATGCCTACTCATTCAGATTCATAAATTTAGAAAAATACTGTTAATACTCATAATGATTCGAGTGACTCGACTTACAAAAAAGCAGAGCAAACACACAACCAATAACAAACGTACGCAAATCATACTTATTTTGTGATTTTTGTAAATGTTGAGTCATGGAGAGTCGAAATCAACTACATCATACGTGATGTTAAGTATGAATATGATGAGTGCTTCAAAGTTTGAATATGAGTAGAGTATGATTCAATCCTACTCATCTTTTTGAATATTCATTGCTGATCTCTGATACGGATTATTAGGTTTATATATTTTAGGAATCCCCACTTGAAAAACATTAGCTCTTTGTTTCGCCTTAGTTTACCAAAAACCAATCAGAAACGTGAATAAAATCGAAAACATTAGCACTCTTTGCAAAAATTAGTTCATATTTCTGCGAGTTCACTGTATTTATTTAGAAAAAAGTGTTTATAGATTTGTAGTCAAAAATATTTGTTTAAGCGTTGTGGTTAACAACATAGCACGATAACATACATAACTGGCCATTACAACCCTGCAGTCAGGATTACGGCCTAGGTTCTCAACACCACTCATGTTGTGTGTGTTAATTTTCTACATGAATGACGGGACCTACAGTTTAAAGTCGACTCCGAACGAAAGATTTTTGAGATTTTCATTTGCTGAGAGGAAGTCGCCGAAGAAATATTTTTTTCATATTTCGTTTTGATGTCTGACCGATGAAATAAATGATACACATAAAGCAATAAACCGATGTAAAAAGGCAATCAGCAAAATAATCTGGTTAAGCATAAAAAATCAAATTAAAAACTACCGTTGTATATTCAATAAAATTTTTGTTTGTTCAACATCTTAATTTCATTTTGAAATTTAGCAAGAATGAGAATATATAAATTAATTTTAATTCAATAAAATTAAAATGACTCAAACGAAATATTGCGCAAGTGGGAAAAGTAATTTAACCCTTTCAGACATTAAATGAAACTGCTGATTAGTAACTAAAGTCGGGTTATTCTTAACTCTAATTTGTCTGCCACATGATGACATATGTAAAATATTGCAAAATGTTCCTCCAGGTGTTATGTTTCTCATAAATAAAAGTGTACTTTAATAATAAAAAATGTATTTAGAAAAAGTCGTCGCAGTATAGAATGCAATGTGTTGGCTTATTAGACGTGAGAAGGGCAACTTCCTCTTAACAGATTTCTGACAAAAACTCTGAGTGAAAATGAAATGGCCATGAAAAGTTTCTCAAAAATGTGTCGTTCGCAATTCACTTTAATCTGTAGGTCTCAACTCTCTTGTATAAAATTAAAGCGCACAACATAAGTGGTGTGGGAAACTAGTTCGTAATCCTACTGATGGGTTGTAATGACCAATTATACATACATATTTATTATACGTATTTATAAGTGTACTTTGGTGATAATCTATAAACCAATTAGTTGCGCAGTTTACTCATTAATAAACCTTACATTTTATGTAAATAATATAATCGTTCATTTTACTCAACTTGCATTTATCTTTTCCAAAATTCTTCCTTTATTCGAAAAGGGCTTATTTTACCAAAAAGTCATGACAAATTAGAGGTTTAAGCTATGCATTTAAATTTTATGCTAAAGTAAAATGTTAGGAGTAATACTCGATCCTAAAATTAAAATTAAAAAAAATGTGAAAATATTTAATAAAAAAAAAAAGATGATTGTCCTCACTTGCATGATCCGCAAATCTGTTTTGATTATTGATAATAAGTGACCACTATTTATAATCTCTAATAGCTCTTTTCAATTCTTAGGCTTCATACAATCTCGAGTGGAGCTACGGACATTAAATTAGCACAAAACTTCGTCATAAAAATAATCATATTTTTTATAGTATTTTAGGTCAACTCATAAAAAAATTTAAACATAGGAACTTAAAATACATATTCTTCTTTAAAAAGAAACAAAAATTTTGACGATATTGCCAGTCGTCTGCTCATTAAGACTTGAAACGTACCAAACGCCAGATTTTAGCTGGACAGTAAAATAGCACAAATTAAAATTTCTGGAATAAAAATGATGTGCTGTAATAAATAGTAAAAATATTAATGTTTTCAGCTTATTTGATTAATATTTAGTAGAGTAGCCCCTATTTTCAAGCGCCGCATGGCATCTACGGGACAATGTTCTTCAGGAAAGTTCTTTGGGAATCGAGTACCAAGCGTTTCGTATTCCAATGCTCAAATCGTCCAAATTTTTGTGCTTTTGTTGAGCAATTGTACATTTCACGTCGTTCTAGGGGGTTTTCAATCGAGTTTGAGTCAAAACTTTGGGATGGCCAGTCTAAAACGGGAATGTGCTCTTCATAAAATCAATCCTTTGCCTGCTTAGATGTGTGTTTGGGGCCACTATCTTGCATAAATATGAATAAAACTGGCATGTATTTAAAAGCTTATGGTTCCATTTTGTTCTTTATATTGTCCAAATACTGATAACAGTCCATTTTTTCATTAATTTTTACAATGGGACTTACACCGTGCCTTGAAAACGCTCCGCGCACCATTGTGTTTCCTCGAACATGCGTTATGGTCCTTTGGGCATAGCGTGGATTAAAAATCTGACATTTTGGCCAATGAACAACCACTCTACCATCCGGTCCCATACGATTTACCTTTGTTTCATCACTCTAAAATATTTTTTCCAGAATGGGAGGTCTTTAGCATTGTGGGTGCGAGCAAACGTTAAACGCTTGAGTATATTTTTCTTTTGGTGGAAGTGGCTTCTTTCGGCAAGAGCTTTTTGTGATTAAGACGTATTTATAGGAGCCTGTCCTATAAATTTAATCTGAATTGGGAGTTAATTTCGTTCAAAATATCGCGTGACGACATGAGAAGCTCCTTCTTTGACTTCCGGACAATAGTACGACCAACGATTTCGGTTTGTTTTCTTGACACGTGGCCTTCAATTTTTGTTTTCTGCGACATTATTCTGTTTGGTTTAAAGGAAATGATGACGTTGATGAAATTGAAAGAATATACCGTAAAAATAAAAATACTCGAACAAAACTTGTACCTAAAACACTTTTAGGCACGTTGTGCTAATTTACTGTCCAGCTCGAATTTAGGTACCGATACAAATTAGCAATCAAAACAAAAAATATATACGATAATCGTAATGTTTTTTGTTAAACAACAGTTAGATGTCATCGTGCAATATTGCAGACCAAAACAATTGGCCTAGTTAAAATACAAATGAGAAAAATATCACAATCAAAGTAAATATGGAGTTTGTGCTAATTTAATGTCCATGGCTGTATATTATACAAGTAAAATGTGTTGCCCTAAACATTATTTTGACTTTTATAATTATTATTTCTTATATTATTTGTATTAAATAAATATTTTTTAGGTTGTTTTTTCAAGTTTTAGTACCTTTTTGACAGAGAGACCTGCTATAATCGTAGGACAAGCACAAACGAAACAGTGATCTGCTTAACTAAGAATTTATCAATAGAAACTTGAACATTGCTTAAAAACGTTATAAGGAGATGAGGTGGGTGACCTGGTTTTCTGGCGGGTAGACAGCTAGACTATTATCATAAGGGTCGTGAGCTCAATTCCCACAAGAGACTCTGACGCGTTACACTAAACCAGACTTTATGGTTATGCTACTCAACTTATTATTATTATTATAATAGTATGATTTGTAATTATATTCTATTATTCTATTAAATGAACTAAAGGGAGGAGAGGCAAATTGTAACAAAAAAAAAAATTTTATAAATTTTTAAATTTTATATTATTGTTAGTACGACGCACAATTGAAGATGTAAGAAATAAGTGAGTTATTAAATTTATAAGTACCGAATTTTGTTGGACTAAGAAAAACCTAAAAAGTAGCAATATGAGTATCAGAAAGTTACTCTTTCAACTGAGAGATTATTTCAAATAAATAATATACCTTTGGACAAAGGTGTGCAGCAAGGCTCTATCCTTTAACCACTTTTTTTCTCCCTGTATGTCAATGATTTACCTGGATATCTTTTAAATTGCAAAATCCACTTGTACGCAGATGACGTGCAATTTTGCTTAAATAGCCCGGTGGACGATATTTCGCGCGCCGTTAATTGTTTGAATGGGGAACTTGCACGAAACTTCTTATGGGAAACTTCTGATGGTCTCTGTTTGAACCCCGGGAAATCTAAGTGTATTTTATTGCATAGAAGGAGTGCTGTACCCACAACTTCTAGGAATGTTGTGATGAATGGTGAGAAAATTGAGATAGTTCAATGCGACGAGGAATTTAGGAAAAATTTATAACTCCAATTTGAGGTGGGATAATCACATAAATTCACTAGTAGGGCAGACGTATACGCGCACTTTGATCCACGCAACTCTATATACCTTTGAATTTTAATTGAGAAAACTTATTTGATTCCTTGCTGGATGCGAGCTGTTTGGTAATATCGATTCTAGCAGCATCGTAAGCTGAACGTTGTATTCAATAATATTGCTAGATATGTATGTTTATAATTTGAGGAGATATGACCATATCTCTGTGGCAGCTAAGAGTCTTTACGGTGTGACCTTTGATAACCTTCTGAATATTCGTGTACTTCAATTTTTGCATCGAATTTTAAACGAGCGGATATTGAGTTATTTATTTGACAGGCTACGTTTTGTCCACTCATCCCGTAGTAGGAATATTATAGTTCCTCGGCATCGCTACTTATTTTCCAAATGGCAGTTTTATTTACATGTTATGCGACTCTGGAACATTCTTCCACAACATCAGCAATGCAACTAAAATGCTAAGGATATTTTGGTTTCAATATTTTCGCTGATTTTTTTTTCTTTATATATATTTGCAAATATGTTTTTTTTTTCTTTATTTTTATTCCCCTTATTGCTACTATCTACATACATATCCATTACTTGTTATTATTAAGTCAGTTATTCATTTACTAAATGAAGTTAATTATTATGTACATATTACGTTCCTGTACTTTAAATATAAGATTTTCATCTTGTTGTACAGGATATGGGCAAAAGAATTTCATTAATGAAATGAAACCATTATATTTTTCTAAAACACTCAAATCTTCTTTGTAATTTCTATTTATATTTGTGAAGCAGAGAGAAATAGAAATAAAAAAGCTGTTATAAAACCAATTTTATTACTTTGTTTACTTCAAGTGTTTAATACTAAAGAGGAAAATAAAAGAAACGTTGTTTTGCCTTAAGGACAAGAAAAATAATATTTATAGTGTAGGGCAAAACATATTCGACACAATCGTCTAAAAATTTATAACAATATTTAGTCCAATATTTCGCCGTAAACTAGTAGGTAGTGTGCTGGCTTATGAGACGTAAGGCCACGGTCCAAACCCCAGGTCAGACATCAAAACTAAATACGAATAAATATTCCTTCGGTGGCTTCCTCTCATCAGATTTCTGGCAAAAACTATGGGACTAAAAGTGTCTCAAATATATAAAATTAATACATAAAATTATTCTTTAATTTATAAAATTAACACACACAACATAAGTGGTGTGAGAAACTACGTCCATAATCCTGACTGAAGCGGTGTAATGACCAATTATGTATGTATGTAATTAAAAATTAACACAAAAGATGTTATCTAAATATAAAATATAAATTAAAATAAAAAGAATTAAAACATGATAAACTTAAGAAAAATAAAATTAAAAATATAAAATTTAAAAACATGCACATACATCACAAACCACAATTAATATATAAAAGCCTACTCCAAACTGAATAAATTATTTATTGGATTTTCATCTGTTTTTTTTTTAGATCCATAATCCTGACTGAAGGGTTGCAATAACCAATTATGTATGTATCATCTTTTGTTCGGTAAATGATTTACGGTTGCAAATTAGCACAAGTTGTGTATTCGTGTTAGTGAAACATATGAAAGACCTCAAACACTTTTTTGATGACATACAGAAAGATTGTCAACCTATTGAATTTCATACGTGACATTAAACTTTTGAGGTTTACATTGTAAGGATTTGTAGCTACTGCTATGAGTTGTTTTGAAGTACTAAGTGTGAACATAAAGGGAGCGAAAGTAATGTTAATATGTGTTATTTAGGAAGGACATAAAATATTCTATTGAAGTTCTTTCAGGGCAATTTATTTTAAGAGAACCACAAATTTTTGCCACATCTTCAGGTTTTTATTATTTTTTGTTTTATCAACGTGGATTATTTGTGGGCGCAGATTTAATACTAAAAAGGGTGTGGTTGTGTATCCATTAATCTCTTGTTGAAAAGTATTACAAACTGATAAACTACGGAAAGATTTACGTATTAATATAAGTCGGTTAAATACCTGTATATTGTGGATTTGAATAAACTTAGACTAATTAAAATATAAATACGTTATAACAAAAGCGAAATATAATATACTTTCCGAATTTGTATGCCTCAGCTTTTAGTTTGATAATAAAAGATAATTTCAGCATACCAGTATTGTGATAATTCTAAACCTATTTCGTGGATGCGCCGACGTACATACTGTTACGAAAATGGTAATGCTGTTATCATTTAACAAAAAAATTATAAACAAAAGCTACAAAAACAAAAACAATATACTTGTTTACATGGTCAACGAATAAACAAAAAATATAGCAACAACATCAGTATAAAAAGGGATAAACAAGTAAACAAACAGGCAACAACAATAATACAATAATAATAATAATAATACAATAAGGACAAACGTAAACAAAATACACAAACAACAATAACGTAAACAACATGTTTACATTTATAGAGATTTAGCGAAGGCAAAGTCATTCTTCTGCAAGAGCATTTATCAAACTGTTTACCCTGCGATGTAAAATCAAGACAAAGCAGGCATCGGGATCATTAAAAATTCAGTCAGTCTTGAGAATAATCGTTGTAAAGATCTAACGAACAATTGTTAGTGAGTACCCGGAAGAGTGTAAAGAAGAATCTTATATATAAAAATGAATGTGTGTTTGTTTGTATGTTTGTATGTTTGAAGTTTATAGACGATTAAACGGCTGAACCGATTTACTTGATATTTTCACAGTATCTTCCTGTATGTCTGGAAGGAGTTATAGGCTACTTTTTATGTTGATATTCCAAATGAGCGAGGGGCCATGCCCACGTATGCTACATACTACATACTTAATATTTAATTGCATTTGAAATATATTACTCATACGCATAGCAGTTACCCCTAAAAGTATGCTATCTATGATTCCTGATGTATAAAACCATAGAAAATAAAGTATAAAGAATGTGAATTTTGGCATATTTTGGAATATTTTTCAAAAATATTTTACGACGCGGGAGGAAAGATAGAAGGGAAGGATAAAGAAACCAAGAGCGTAACAATGTTCTCTATTGTTCTCATCGTGCGTTTTTGTTGTTTGACTAATTTTTTATTTATTCTTCTGAAACAGTGTTGCCACGAAAAAAAGTTTTGTAACCAACATTTGTGAAAAAAATCACCAAATAAGAAAAATATAACCAAAATTAAATTCATAGACTTTTGTTTTTATTTTTTTTCTTAAATTTAAATTATATTTAATTAAAAATGAAACAAGAAACAGCTTTTTTTTTAAAGAAAAAAACCAAAAAAATCTACACATCTGCACATTGATCAAAAAATAAGCAATTTTGGTTAGAAATAACCAAAAACGGGAACACTGTTCTCAAATCACTTATTCTCAGACGTCGGCACAAAGAGGACATGAGAAAAATTATGACAGGCATGTTTAACCCAGAGGAAAATTGTTAGTAATATTTTCAAGTCTACTTATAAACCCAATAATATGTATATGTGAGCGAAAAGTATAGAACAATTGTACTGCGCTAAAAACCTAAAAACACCGTATTTAACTTGGCAAGTATTCTTCCAAAAACCGAAATCATTTCTCATTGATATTAGTGAATCATACTGTAATATTTCTTTGGGTGTAAACTTGAAGTCTGAAAAAAGCGACATGAACATTTTCCTTTAGAAGCTGACAAGCAACTGAATGCATTTTTACGCTCTCATGATGAGAGCAACATTGTTACGCTCTTTGTTTGTGTTTATTTTCCTTCTGTCTTCCGCCCTCCTTATCCAGAAATGATTTTTTAAAAAGATTTTGGTGAGAGCGGGTCGTAATGCTACTTCTACATAATGCGTATTCTTTATATCCATATTCTTTGATAAAACTTAATGGAATTGGATATCACTCATACGTCACATACGTAGTTTTTTTAATGAATTTTACATCTATATAAACAAAAATGAATGCGTGTTTATTTGTTTGTGGGTTTGTTTGTTTGAAGTCTATAGACGGCTAAACGGCTGGACCGATTTTCTTGAAGTTTTGACAGTACCTTCCTGTATATCTGGAAGGAATTGTAGGCTACTTTTTATTTTAAAATTTCAAGAAGGGGGGTGCTTCAATAAGTATTTAATGTCGCATATCTCATAAACTGCGAATTTTGTATGGGCGACTTTGACGTATATATAAACAAAATGGGTGGATTGGCTGTAGTGGGTGTGTCACCTCCAATATAAAATATATTAAATTATTATATCTATGAAAATATCACAGTTAGAGCCCTAAAATTTTTTCCAATCCACTTTAGTATCAATATGAATATTTTAGACAAAAATGGGCTGACTAGGAAAAGGGAGTGGTACTTCCCATATGAATTAAATTTAAAACTTCTTCTATCTCGGACATCACCTATATATAGAAATTAATGTGCATTTGTTTGTATGTTTGAAGTTTATAGACGACTAAACGGCTGAACCGATTTTCATACTTTTTATGTTGATATTTCAAATGAGAGAGGTGCCACTCCCACATATACTACATAACCTACTATTGTAAGATAATAACAAAATGGATATTTTGGAAAAACTATATCAGCAAGATACCTCAAACTTTGTACAAGTAACTACGGTTTTAATATAAATATTTTGGACAAAAATAGGCGACCTATCATTATAGGACATGGTACCTTCCATATAAAGTAAATACTAAAATCTGCCTAACTGAAGAACTTTAACAGTTAGAGTCCCCAATTTTATATAAATAACTTTTGTTTAAATATAAATATTTTGGACAAAAATAGGAAGTTCAGCAAAAGCGGGCGTGGCACCTCCCATATGAAGCAAGTACTAAAATCTGCATATCTAGGACACCAGAACAGTTAGACTGCTAAAATTTTGTACGAATATCTAAAGGTTCAATATCAATATTTTGGTTAAAAATGGGCTATCAAGCATTAGGGGCGTGGCAAACTCCATATGAACTAATTATTAAAATCTGTATAAAAAAACTATAAAAGCTAGAATCCCCAATTTTGTATTCCAGCTATAGGAAGGTGGTGCCTCTCTGATTTGTGGGTGTAGAAATTATTATATCTTGAAATATGCAATAGTAAGGTATATGACCCTTAAATGATTGAGTTTGAAATTTTCAACTCATATAGATAGTAAGTACTAAAGTTCATACTATTTAAATATTTATCTTGGAAAACATATACGTACATTAATATGTAATAGTAATGTTATTGTTTACTTCTAAAAACGGGTAACTAATAAAAATATTATTTATTTGTCGCATATCTTGAAAAATAGATCAGGTAAGATTCATAATCAGCATTTATTGGGCGATGAATGGGCATGTAACAATAGGGAGTAATACTTTCATTCATTATTTTTAATTACCTAAGTAATAAAATGTAAATATTGTTCCCAAATAAAATAAGTAGTTGCAAAACTCATCAAAACAAAATTACCGGTGACCGACGCAAACACAATTATTTGTTAAATTTTAATAACCTTAATTTCTTTTTCAAAAGGTTCATGACCTGAACCGACTTTTTACCTATTCATATTAGGTATTAGGTAATATAAAGGAATACATATAACACCCATTCGGTTTTGGAATTCAGTTGAATCTTTGATTCTAATCAAGTTAAACGTTATTTGAGTGGCATTTATTTTGCAACAATTTATAAAAATGCCCCCAATAAAAGCATCCCTTTCCAGAAGCACTAAAAATGCATTGCGTTTGCAATCCCAGAGAGCAAATGAAAGTTCGGAAGAGCGTGAAAGTCGCCTCAGGACTGAAAAGAGTCGAGCTTCAACCTTTAGAGCCGGAACGCCATCACAACGTGAAGAACGCCTTGAAGGCCTACGACAACGTGCCACACAATCAAGAGCTACTGAAACACCTTCAGAAAGCCAAGAGCGCCTTAGAAGTCAACGAAATCTTACCTCTTTAGCACGTGCTTCTGAAACGCCGTCAGAACGCGAAAGATGTCTTGAAGCTCTTCGACAACATGCCACTACCGCATGAGCTACCGAGACATCGTTGGAACATGAAGGTCGGCTACAAAGCCAGCGAAATCGTACCGAAACATCACGAGCCACAGAAACGCCTTCAGAACGTGAAGGACGTCTTGAAGGTCTTCGACAACATGCGACAACCGCACGAGCTACCGAGACACCTTTGGAACATGAAGGTCGGCTACAAAGCCAGCGAAATCGTACCACAGCATCACGAGCTAATGAAAAAGAAGTCCAACATGAAGCACGAGTAGAAAGTCATAGGATTCGAACATCAACAAGAAGAGCAGCAGAAAGTATATAGCAATATGATTTGCGTCGAGAACAAAATCGTAAACGAATGGTGGTGAATCGACGTAAAGTTTTTCATGGATACTCAGGTATTGCATTTAACTACAGATCTGATATAGATTATACCGAAGACGAATTAGTGGCAATTGGTGGCATGAATGAAGTTTGCCAATATTGCAATGCACTCATGTACAAAAATGAAACACCTTTGGCGACATGTTCACACTCTAAAGTTAACTACTAATATGCGTGTTCAGTTGGAACGTGATGCTTGAGCTTCAACTTTTTCCAAAAAATTGCTTGATTTAGGTAACGGAAGAATTCCAATGGATCCTATAACAAAGTATATAAAATTTCCATCAGACTTTTGCAGAATGACACAATCCAAAGAAGAATTAATAAATTGTGTATTTCCCAATATCGTGCAAAACTTTAAAAATATGCAATGGTTATATGAACGTGCGTTACTAACATCCAAAAATATTGACGTTAATTTTATCAACAGCTATATTCTCAACAAGATCGATGGGAATCTAAGAACTTATAAAAAAACGGTGTTCCCATTATTTTACTTAGAAATATTGACCCTCCACGACTTTGTAATGGCACTCAACTAACAATAAAAAATTATGAACGACCATTATAACTGGAAAGTTTAAGGGAACTGATGTATTGCCGCCACGTCCTAGCATTTGCAATGACAATTAATAAAGCTCAAGGTCAGTCCTTGCAAGTTTGTGGACTTAATCTAAAAAATCCATGTTTCTCACATGGACAGCTTTACGTCGCATGTTCGCTAGTAGGAAAACCCGCAGAGGGGAAAACAAAAAATATTGTGTATCCCAAGGCATTAGAATAAGAATTATTTATTTAAGAAAAAAAGTACATATTAAATTTTAGCAAGTAAGAAATAAATAGCCCATTAATGTATTATTTTAGAATTGAAATGAAATATATTGTCATCAAATGAAATTAGAATAAACCTATAAGAAAAATTGCATAATTTAATTACTAAATAAAAAATTTTTTTAATTATTATGTATTTAATTTCGATGGGGGTAGCGAAGCACACCTTGTATTAGCTAGTAACAAATAAAGCAAATTGTTGTTGTTGAAATCAATTTGCGAACAGTGGCACACGGAATTGAGCGAACAATAAAGAATTTATTTAAAACTAAACACAAATTTATTTTTTGTTTTTATTTGCAATCTTCGAACTCATATTTTAAACGTTTTTAAAAGGGTAAAAACGTAACAATACTTTTATAAAAAAAAATTTTACGATTATCTACATATGTTTTACAACTCCAACCGATTTATTTATTGAAAGTTAGCTGTAATATATCTACTGAAAAATTTTAAATTGTAAACTTAGCTAGATAGGCTACGCACAAATAAAACCATCGCTTGGTATCGAACAACAAGCAAGCCATTGACTGAAACCTAGAGGGTAGTAGACTGAGGACATGATCTTCACACTGTTGGAACAGTCGCAAACGGAATTAAATATTTAAAAGTACAAGAGTAAAAAAAATAAAATTTGGTCGAATGAAATAATTTATTTTCAGTTCTTACTTTTATTTATTGTACAAATATTTATTTCATCTGTAACTATTTATTAACAAATAAAAAAAAATTATGCAAAAATCCACTTGATCTTGTTCTTCAGTCAGTATTACGGCCTAGCTTCTCACACTAATCATGTTGTGTGCCTTAATTTTATACTTGAGTGGCGGGACCTACAGTTTAACGTCGACTCCGAACGACAGATGTTGAGAAACTTTTTCATGGCAGGTTTATTTACTCTCAGAGTTTTTGCCCGAAATCTGCTGAGAGGAAATCGACGAAGAAATATTTTTTTTCATATTTCGTTTTGATGTCTGGCCAGTGGCTCGAGCCCTGGCTACGGCGACTACGCTTGATTTTGTTCTTACAAAATTTTATAAAGAAGAAGGAAAAAAAGCCTAGAATTTAGCACAGACTATAATACAAACATAGCTAAATTTGGATTGTGTATGGTTGTATAAATTTTTTTAAGAAGTTTTCCAATCCCTGGCTATTTCAATATTTTTCTCATATTCCTAGTTACAACGATATCAATGACACTTAATTTACACTCTATAATATAATTACCTTAATCAAAAAGTGACTCACCCTGTTGATTACCGTCTGCACTACTCTATATGTCGTAATGAAAACTAGCATCGCATCCAATTACGAGACCAATTTTATAGGTTAAGGAAAACCAATATTGATTCCATAGATCTTCATTATCTTGGTAGCTAACCTTTCATTTTTTGAGAGAAGTAAATATGTCGATAGTTCTTATAAGTATGCAGGAGATAGTTTACTGGAGCTGGATCTACGCACAAATTTGGCCTGAACGAGCCTTTAATCCTGGTTCCTCAATCCAGGAGCCTTATCGATAGCAGATCATAATTCTTGGATGAGATCGATATCTCATTATCGATATCAGAAATTAACTGTTTCTTTTCATTTTTGGTACCACGCTTTGAGGATAAGGGAATGATTCAGTCCAGTAGATATCCGCAATCCTGTAGGTCGTCAGATTTGCAGAGTACTCTGTTAGAGGATTTCTCTTTCTCTGAAGAGAATTTCTGTCAACCAGAGGTGACGTGATGCTTCTGCAAAATCTAGAATGTGTTTGGACATCATTTCATGTAGTTAACCAACTTTTTCGTGTACTCATATACAGAAGTTTCCAAATCATATTGATATATATCGATAACTGTGCCGAATGACTGAAAAACGCGTAAATAGTAGCGGATAGTTCTTGCGACTTGCTCCATTCTGAAGGTTGTTTCAATAGTATGGTGGTCATTTTATTGAAACAATTGGATGATCCAGAATAAAATTAAATTAATTTAAATTTTTTAGAGATGATATTTCGAATTCAATAGATGATGACGGCGTGGAGATTCCGCCGCCTAGCCATGAAGAGGTTAAAGTGGCGTTTTTGCGGCAGGTCCTGAGAGCCTCCCAGCTGAATTGTTTAAAACCGGATGTAAGCAGTTGGTAGGGCTCATGCACCAGCTTATTTACAAAATATGGCTAGATGAAAGTATGCCCAATCTCAGTGTCCTCTGTCCTGTCCTAAAAAAGGGAGACCCTACGATATGAGTCAACTACAGGGCTATAAGCCTTCTCGCTATCGCATATAAGGTATTTACGGTCGTATTGTGTGAACGACTAAAGCCAGTCGTCAAAACACTGATTGGACCTTATCAGACCTGGCAAGTCCAGATGTTCACACTACATCAAATATTGGAAAAGATCCAGGAAAAGCAAGTCGACACACCACTCTTTGTCGACACTATAAGGCAGCCTTCTATAGCCCCATAAGTGATCGTGTTTTTGCCGCAAAGTCTGAGCTCAGTATACCTGCGAAGCTGATAATGCCATGCGGAATGACGTTGAGCAATTCCTGCAGCTACGCCAAGGTAGGAATGCACCTTTTGATACCGTGCGAGGTTTCAGACAAGTCGACCCTTTATCATGCCACCTCTTCGTCATGGAGAGTGTTCTGCGAAAGGCAGGAGTGCATCGTAATGGAACTATTTTTCAAAAAAGCGTCCGTTTGCATCATGATAACATTGACATCATAGGGCGTACGAAGCGAGATGTTACTGCTGCCTTTAGTGCTATTGAACGGGAGTCTACTGAGATGAGGGCACAAGGAAGTATATGTTATCGACAAGTAGAGACGTGTGGCTTATTATATCTCAGATTACGGCCGATAGCTACACTTTCGATACTCAAAGAATTTATTTGTCTTGGCTCCACCGTTACCATCAAAAACGATGTCAATCTGGAGATCAAGGGTAGGATCACTATTACCAACAGGTGCTACTATGGTCTCAATAGGCAAAGACCTCTCTCGTACTAAAAAAATAATACTCTACAAGATGCTCATCCTACCCGTGCAATGATGCAGCAGCAGAGAAAATATTCGACAGAAAAGTCCTGCGTAAGATCTTCAATCCAGTACGAGTTGGCGATGATTTCCGCATCCGATCCAACAGTGAGCTGTATGAGCTCCTTAACGACATGGACGTTGCGCAGCTTATTAATATCCAGCGGCTGTTCTGGCTCGGCCATGTCGTTCGAATGGAGGAGGATTATCCAACGAGACGGGTATTTGATGCGGGGATCTGCGGAAGTCGGCGAAGAGGACGATCTTGTATCCATTGGAAGGACCAAATCAAGGAAGCCCCATCATCGATTGGTGAAAAAGCAGTGGCACCTGGAGAGATGTGTTGCGGTAAGCTGAAATCCATTAATCGGGTTGTTAAAGGCCAATTAAATAAGTAATTAAGTAGAATAAAATTAACACTGACGTCAACATAGGAATGAGCAGTTTTATGAATTTGGCTTGTAACAAAATAAATACATATTTTTTATTATTTATTTTACTTCTTTTGTTTCAATCTTTTTAAAAATAATTAAATTGCCGTCTTTTTCATCGTCATCCTTAAGAGAAGCAGTAAGGGCTATTAATAAAATCTTCATTTAATCCTCCCTTTTACTGTCATGATCATATGCGTTCTTGTTCAAACATTCTTTCGCAGGTAGGTGGTATAATTGTGGTGGCATTTGCGTTAAATTAGTTTTCGTTGTACTGCTACTGCCACTATTTGAGTGAAAAATTGTGGGAAAAATAAAACAAAGTGTTGTTATTTCTAACACTTCCAGTGTTGACGCTACTATTTCTATTAGTACTGTTAGGCACTATTGCAGGCTGAAAAGTGTGTTTATCCAATTCACACGATGGTTTTGTATTTGATACACATACACGGTTTCTATAAATGTGTGTTTTATTAGCTGTCATGGTCGTTAAATCCTGTTATATACCACATTGTTGTCGCTGTCTTTGAGCTTTGAATTAACCGCGATTATACTGCTGGCAACAGTATACTAATTCGCACACTATAATAAACTTGTGCGTTGTTGCTGTCTGTGCCTGAAAGGTATGAAAATAGCTTGCGTTAATCGAAAATAGAAGCATTCAGTTCTTTTTCGTTTTTGATAAAATCCGTAATTGACAAAAGAATACGTAAATTCAAAGAAAATAAAAAACGAAATAATCAGGGATGTCACAGAATTCAATAATGTCGAAATTGGATTTGAAAACGACACAAAAATCAATTTGGTGTCATACAATCCAAGATTATCGGCTTTGTTTTCGAACTTGAATAAGTATCGGTTTTAGGTGTCACAGAATGTCTTGTTATCGGTTTTGCTTTTGGAAATAAACCAAGCATCTAACAGCTGTCTGTTTGTTATCTTATATATAAAAATTAATGTGTGTTTGTTTGTATGTTTGTATGTTTGAAGTTTATAGACGATTAAACGGCTGAACCGATTTTCTTGAAATTTTCACAGTATCTTCCTGTATGTCTGGAAGGAGTTATAGGCTACTTTTTATGTTGATATTCCAAATGAGCGAGGGGCCATGCCCACGTATTCTACATACTACATACTTAATATTTAATTGCATTTGAAATATATTACTTATACGCATAGTAGTTACCCCTACAAGTATGCTATCTATGATTCCTGATGTATGAATATAAAGTATAAAGAATGTGAATTTTGGCATATTTTGGAATATTTTTCAAAAATATTTCACGACTCGGGAGGATAGATAGAAGGGAAGGATATAGAAACCAAGAGCGTAACAATGTTCTCAATTGTTCTCATCGTGCGTTTTTGTTGTTTGACTAATTTTTTATTTATTCTTCTGAAACAGTGTTGCCACGAAAAAAAATTTTGTAACCAACATTTGTGAAAAAAATCACCAAATAAGAAAAAATATAACCAAAATTAAATTCATAGACTTTTGTTTTATTTTTTTTTTCAAGTTTAAATTATAATTAATAAAAAATGAAACAAAAAATAGGTTTTTTTTTTTTAAAAGTAAAAGAAAAAAACGAAAAAAATCTACACATCTGCACATTGATCAAAAAATAAGCAATTTTGGTTAGAAATAACTAAAAACGGGAACACTGTTCTCAAATCACTTATTCTCAGACGTCGGCATAAAGAGGACATGAGAAAAATTATGACAGGCATGTTTAACCCAGAGGAAAATTGTTAGTAATATTTTCAAATCTACTTATTAACCCAATAATATGTATATGTGAGCGAAAAGTATAGAACAATTGTACTGCGCTAAAAACCTAAAAACACCATATTTTACTTGGCAAGTATTCTTCCAAAAATCTAAATCATTTCTCATTGATATTAGTGAATCATACAGTAATAGTTCTTTGGGTGTAAAATTGAAGTCTGAAAAAAGCTACATGAACATTTTCCCCTAGAAGCTGACAAGCAACTGAATGCATTTTTACGCTCTCATGATGAGAGCAACACATTGTTACGCTCTTTGTTTGTGTTTATTTTCCTTCTGTCTTCCGCCTCCCTTATCCAGAAATGATTTTTTAAAAAGATTTTGGTGAGAGCGGGTCGTAATGCTACTTCTACATAATGCGTATTCTTTATATCCATATTCTTTGATAAAACTTAATGGAATTGGATATCACTCATACGTCACATACGTAGTTTTTTTTAATGAATTTTACATCTACATATATAAACAAAAATGAATGCGTGTTTATTTGTTTGTGGGTTTGTTTGTTTGAAGTCTATAGACGGCTAAACGGCTGGACCGATTTTCTTGAAGTTTTGACAGTACCTTCCTATATATCTGGAAGGAATTATAGGCTACTTTTTATTTTAAAATTTCAAGAAGGCGGGGTGCTACACCCACATATTCAATAAGTATTTAATGTCGCATATCTCATAAACTGCGAATTTTGTATGGGCGACTTTGACGTATATATAAACAAAATGGGCGGATTGGTTATAGTGGGTGTGTCACCTCCAATATAAAAAATATTAAATTATTATATCTATGAAAATATCACAGTTAGAGCTCTAAAATTTTTTCGAATCCACTTTAGTGTCAATATGAATATTTTAGACAAAAATGGGCTGACTAGGAAAAGGGTGTGGTACTTCCCATATGAATTAAATTTAAAACTTCTTCTATCTCGGGCATCACCTATATATAAAAATTAATGTGCATTTGTTTGTATGTTTGAAGTTTATAGACGACTAAACGGCTGAACCGATTTTCCTACTTTTTATGTTGATATTTCAAATGAGAGAGGTGCCACTCCCACATATACTACATAACCTACTATTGTAAGATAATAACAAAATGGATATATTGGAAAAACTATATCAGCAAGATACCTCAAATTTTGTACAAGTAACTACGGTTTTAATATAAATATTTTGGACAAAAATAGGCGACCTATCATTAGAGGACAATGCACCTTCAATATGAAGTAAATACTAAAACCTGCCGAACTGAAGAACTTTAACAGTTAGAGTCCCCAATTTTGTATAAATGACTTTTGTTTAAATATAAATATTTTGGACAAAAATAGAAAGTTCAGCAAAAGCGGGCGTGGCACCTCCCATATGAAGTAAATACTAAAATCTGCATATCTAGAACACCAGAACAGTTAGACTGCTAAAATTTTGTACGAATATCTAAAGGTTCAATATCAATATTTTTGTTAAAAATGGGCTATCAAGCATTAGGGGCGTGGCAAACTCCATGTGAACTAATTATTAAAATCTGTATAAAAAAACTATAAAAGCTTGAGGCCCCAATTTTGTATTCCAGCTGTAGGAAGGTGGTGCCTCTCTGATTTGTGGGTGTAGAAATTATTATATCTTGAAATATGCAATAGTAAGGTATATGACCCTTAAATTATTGAGTTTGAAATTTTCAACTCATATAGATAGTAAGTACTAAAGTTCATACTATTTAAATATTTATCTTGGAAAACATATACGTACATATGTTATGTTATTGTTTACTTCTAAAAGCGTAAGTAAACTGTCAATATTTTTCCCAAATAAAATAAGTAGCTGCAAAACTCATAAAAAAAAATTACCTGTGACCCACGCAAACACAATTATTTGTTAAATTTTAATAACATTAATTTTCTTCAAAAGGTTTTTGACTTGAACCGATTTCATATTAGGTAAAATATAAAGAAATAAATATAACATGCATTCGGTTTTGAAATTCAGTTGAATCTTTGATTCTAAACAAGTTAAACGTTACCTGAGTGACATTTATTTTGCAACAATTTGTAAAAATGCCCCGAATAAAAGCATCTAAAATGCATTGCGTTTGCAATCCCAGAGAGCAAATGAAAGTTCGGAAGACGTGAAAGTCGCCTCAGGACTGAAAGGAGTCGAGCTTCAACCTTTAGAGCCGCCGAAACGCCATCACAACGTGAAGAACGCCTTGAAGGCCTACGACAACGCGCCACAACAGCAAGAGCTACTAAACACTTTCAGAAAGCCAAGAACGCCTTAAAAGCTTCTGAAACGCCGTCAGAACGCGAAAGACGTCTTGAAGGTCTTCGACAACATGCTACAACCCCACGAGCTACCGAGACATCGTTGGAACATGAAGGTCGACCACAAAGCCAGCGAAATCGTATTGAAACATCACGAGCCACAGAAACACCTTCAGAACGTAAAAGACGTCTGGAAAGCCTTCGACGATATGCGACAACCGCACGAGCTACCGAGACACCTTTGGAACATGAAGGTACCACAACAGCACGAGCTAATGAAACAGAAGTCCAACATGAATCACGAGTAGAAAGTCAGTGGATTCGAACATCAACAAGAAGAGCAGCAAAGAACAAAATCATAATCGAATGGCGGTGAATCGACGTAATGTTTTTCATGGATACTCAGGTATTGCATTTAACTACAGATCTGATATAGATGACCACATAATCGCAATTCATGCTGATAGAACTCCAGAACCCCAACAATGGCGTAACAATTTTGATGGTGGGCGATCCAGTTGCATCACGAGATATGTATTTAATTCCGATGGGGGTAGCGAAGCACACCGGGTATTAGCTAGTATGAAATAAAAACAACTTTAATTTTACTTTATAAATAGCTTTTATTTTACCAATCTTTTATAAGGTTGTGGCTATTTCGTCTTTTGGAATATTAAAAAAATACCAATTAGCAGCAGTTCGCTATTGTATTGAAACAACCTTGGAGAACATTAGTGCACATACACAAATTTTTAATAATATTGTTACGTTTTTACCTTTTCAGAAACCTTTGGAATATAAGTTCGTTGGTTGCGAACAAAATAAAGATAAATTGGTGTTTAGTTTCAATTAAATTCTTTATTATTCGAACAATTTTGTGTGCCACTATTCACAACTTGATGTATACAACAACAATATGTTTAGTTTGGTATTCTTTTTTACACTTCTGTTAGCGTAAGCGCTAACAACTGTTCAGTAGACCTTTACCACGGTGATGTTCAAACCACGACTGTTTTCTTCACACGCAAAGCGTCTTCACACAATATTGACTGAATTCTTACTGCACGTTACCTGCTTTGCCTTGTCTCTTTAAATGCTCGCGTAAACAGCCTGATACTCTCGCCTTCTCGAGATCTCTATCGCGACTTCTTTGCTGTTTGTGTATTTTGTTTACATTGCTTCTTGTTGCTTTCTCGCTTACTTCTCTAACCCATTTTCTTTTACTTTTTTACTTGTAACAAGTTCGTTGTATTTGTTAGTGTAGCTTTTGCTCATTTTAATGTTAAACGGCGTTACACCGTTTCCATTTTCGTAACAATACGCTGATACAGTTAAAGCATTAAGTTGCGAGCTGCTACCACACTCGAAGTATTTTTCATACTTGGGTCCTTTCGACTACGATTTGTTTTCACGCCATGGCTGAGCAGAATTTATATTTCTGCGAGGAAGTAGATAATTGGCGAACCGTTTTATTGGCGTGAAGTCCACAAATAGTTTGAAAAATTTGTGAGTAGTGAGTAGCTTGCAATAATAATTAGAAAGTACTCTGTGTGTTCATATTCTAGGTGAAAATTACTAAAAATAAAAAATTTTGTGTTATTGAAAGCCGCTTTGTCATATTTGTTTAAAGAGATGTTAGTAAATGTTTGAAGTCGCCGTGATCTAGTAGGTAGTGTGTTGGCTTATTAGACGTAAGGCCGGGGTTCAAACCCCAGGTCAGACATCAAAACGAAAATATGAAAATATTTCATCGGCGACTTCCTCTCAGCAGATTTCTGGCAAAAACTCTGAGAGTAAATAAAATTGCCATGAAAAGTTTCTCAAAAATCTGTCGTTCGGAGTCGACGTTAAACTGTAGGTCTCGCCACTCATGTATAAAATTAACCCACACAACTTGAGTGGTGTGAGGAGCTAGGTCGTAATCCTCACTGAAGGGTGTAATGGCCAATTACGTACGATATTAGTAAATCAGGAATATTTTGAGTTCCGTTGATTGCACTTATTCCTCAAATGTTGAATAATGAAACTTTTACCTTTGACACAACTAATCTCATTAAAAATGTTGCAAATAAATTTTAACAAATAAATAAATAATAAATTCAACAAATTTATTCAATTTTAACTTTTAAATTCTATCAAGAACTCTTCATTTCAAAATTTTTGTTAAGTATGCAATCCAATTCCCCACCGCCTACGGTTTCCTCTAATATTTAAAACATGACCTTCGATATTACTGTTGACATTTTTCAAAGTTTAAAAACTTCATGAGGTGAAGTAAACATTTTCTTAAAATGACTTTTTCTTAATTTTTAAACAAGAATTTATAATTTATCCGTTAAACAAACGCCCTCATAATATTCCACCGCTTTTAAATCGCCTTCCGCTAATTTTTCTTTTTTATTCAATATCTTTATATTTTGTTCACCAATTTTTAAGATTTCTCTTCACTTTTTTTTTTCTTTTTTTTTTAGCTAAAAAAGGCCCGTCAAATACTTATTACTTTAATCTTTTTGCTGCTATTTTGAACACACTGAATTTCTTTATCTCTTTTCTAAAGAAACAAAAATCTTTTATTATTAAATTTTAACAAACACATGAGATGAATAATAGGAACATGAAATTTTGGAATTTATTGTATAAGAAGCTTTCCTATCGTAGACAATCGTATCGTATTAAAGACAATTTGTGATATACTTATTTTAATATCATACTCATACTACTCATATTCAAAGTTTGAAGTACTCTTCGTACTCATACTTAACAATATGTATGATGTCGTTGACTTCTTCTTTCCATGACTCAACATTTACAATACTCACTAGAAGGTTGTGTGTTTGCTTTGTTTGCTGCTTATAATTTTTTTTTTTTTAATGAAACAACAACTAAAACTGTAAATTTTGATGGATGATTCGAATCATTTATGAGTACTATAAGTATTTTTCTAAATGTATTAATCTGTATGAGTAGGTGTATGAATCAAGCATATTTGGAATGTTACCGTACTTATAAATCAATGTTGTAATGAGTATGAATGAATCAGAGTAGTTGAATTTCAGTACTGTTATTTAACGAGCACTTATGAGTAGCGAAAAAACGATTCATTGCTGGTCTCTGTTTGGAACTCAAATTCCATTCAACACTAGTGATGAAAAATGCTGTAGGACATGTAAAAAAGGATCGTGATGAAATTGTGATTAGCTAGAGTAAGCTGTCTACATTCTGGATTGACGGTAAGGTATATTTGACTGTAATTTTGATGGAAATGAGCTCCTATCCTTGGCTCTATACCTAATATTTTCACAGCCTGAAACATTAAAGCAGCCACCCTCAGTGATTGTGATCACCTTAGAGTACTGGAAACATGAAAGAGGATCCTTATGCATTCTTCCTAAACTCAAGCCAAATGTTTACCACACGGAGTTGTATATAGGAACGACCAGTTTTTGTAGCATAGTGCGTGTTCGATCATAAGGAATGATTTTTTGACGGATTAACATTTAGTGAAATATTGAATAAGGTTGATATTAAATAATGGTCTGCGGATTTCCGTTTCCAGTACAATTTATAGAACGATCTTGCGACACAAGTTTAAAAACTGACTAAGCTAACTAACTAAAAAATATTTAATTCCTGCGGAAATTGATTCGAGCAGCACAGAAAGACATTCAACGTACTAAAGGTGTGATATTTTGAAAGTTTTCTAGAAGTTTATAACTCTGTATTAAATATAAAATACCAAAAAAAAAGTACACGCAAATGTTGGTTTTGTTCAACTTTAATAAAGGGGGCGTGACCCAGGAATTGTTTGTTTCTTTGATTTAATGTGTCATTTGTTCATGAATTATTTTATTTATTCAATACACCGTTTTAGTACACCACTTAAAATACTTAACTGTCCTTAAATAAATTTTTAAAATAAATATTTAAGCTTTGCTTTTTTTACTAAAAAAAGGTCATATAGATGGGCATGTTAATTATAATACACCCATACCTCACATTGCATCATGGTTACGTTCAAAAAAAGGACGACGCAAATTGGAACGACGCAAAGTGTATTATGATCTTCTAAAACAAACCATGTAAAGACCGAAGATAGGGTCCAGCGAAAATACTATTTTGTAAAAAGAAAATTGAACAAAGTAAACATTTTATTTTTTATTTTATTTATTTCATATCACATACAATAAGAAATTAATCTTTTAAATTCCAGTATGTGATTATATGATGATTACAAAAAATAGAAAAGTTATTATACAATAAACTAAAAGTAAAAAAAATTAAAAAACAATATCAATATATTAACAAGTACAAACAAGAATAAAAATATATGCATATATATGTATATGTAATAATTTAACATTAAAATTTTGAAAATAACATTTTTTTAAATTGCAAAGCGTTGCCATTGATTTGTAGTTGGCTTGGTAACGAGTTCCACAGCCGTATTGTATTCGTAAACAACTGCCACTCAGATATTAAAGTCTGATATCTTAACTGAATAATCTGTTTTTCTCTGTTCGATCTTGCAAATTGAATTTGATTAAACAAATAAGATGGTTCTTGAGTGTAAACAACTTTCTGAAGCAAAATTAATGCTTTGATTTTAAGTAAATCCATTAATCCAACACCATATAATGATTTAGAATACTGAGAAGTACCATCATATCTTCTTATGCCATAGACATATCTAAGAATTGCGTTATACGCAACAGTTAATCTAGTTTTACTTATTGAATCACAATAAGCAAAAATTTCGCAGCCATATAACAACTTGGGCATTAAGTACGTTTTCGCAAGAAGCACACGAATATTAAGAGGTGTAACGTATTGTAGGGGATATAGCGTTCGAAGCATAGAAAAAATTGTTTCGGAAACAGCATTTATGTGGGTATTCCATTGAAGGGATTTGATAAAAATTATACCAAGGTTTTTTGCTAATTCTACTATTGAGATATTTTGATTTCCTAAAGTGATCGGAATATCAACGACAACATTCTGATTCCGTTGGGCTATAATTAGGCCCTTTGACTTTATAGGATTCAGATATAAGGCATTTGACGTTGCCCAGTAATGTATTTTGGCAAGCTCCTCATTAAGTTTTGCACAACAGTCATCAATTGAGTCCTTTTTACAATTTATATATATTTGTACATCATCCGCGTAAATGTGGATACCACTATACAAGAGACAATTAGGTAAATCATTTCTGTACAAAGTAAACAGTAGTGGACCAAGAATAGAGACCTGCGGTACTCCTTTAGACAAGGGCATGAGAGTAGATAAAGTTTCGCCAGCAGAGACAGACTGGTATCTATCAGTGAGATAGGTTTTTATTAGCGATGATGCACTCGAAGAAAAATAAAAATTGTCGTATATCTTTTTACAAAGTATATCATGGTTTACAGAGTCGAACGCTTTTGAGTGGTCCAGGAGTACCAAGAGTGTGATACCACCATTATCGATATTGGATCTTATATCCTCAGATACATTCAACAGCAAGGAAACATAGCTATGACCTGTTCTAAATCCGGATTGTTTCCTAAAGAGTAGCTGGTGGTCATTTAAATACGTACTAATTTGGTTGTGTAATAGTCGTTCAAATACTTTAGATAAAAATGGAAGTATCGACATGGGACGACACTCATTTGATTATTTAGACACGGGAATGGCCTTAGCATGTTTCCAGTAGTTAGGAAAGAGGCTGTTAGTGATAACAGTGTTAAATAAATATGTAATATAGCGTGATATCCTAGGTAGTAAAAGTCTAATTAATTTTGGATGGATTTGGTCAAAACCAACTGCATTTGAATTCACTGATTTACAGCATAGAACGACATCATCTTCATATACTCGAGAAAACTCGAAACGGTGTAAGGAGGAAATTCCTGGGGGCTGTTGCAATAGCTCAGAGACAAGAGCTGATTGAACCTCATTTAAAGGCATTGGAGATGGGATATTCAGAAAAGATTTAATAATTTCATTTGGGTCAATGCTGCAAACTGGGATAGCTTTGTTTCCAATGCCAATCTCACGAATTGTTCGCCATTTGTTTGAAAAACAAAAATAATTTAAAATTTTATTACATACATACAAAAAAAAAAAAACAAATTCAATTAAAATTAAATAAAAATATTTTTAGTTAGAAAGTGAATCCCTAAGTTTTGATAGCATGGTGCAGTTAGAAACAAAAGTCGTGCTATCTTTTAGAAAAAAAGGAAATTTCAAAAAAATTAAAAAAGAAAAGAAAACTTGAATCCAAAACAACGCAACTTCGACAATCTAACGACGTACAGTGAAAATTTGTACTAATTCAGCAGCAACGCAACTGCAGCGTGTCTTTGTATTCGAACCATGTTTGCATATTTAGTATGAATAAAGCTTTTGAGGGTTGTGTACAATACAATATTATAAGTGACAATACGATCTGCACACATTATATGTGATTTTCAGGCAAACCTTCCACTGTCCCTGAAAATGCTTGATCAGCATTTACTGTGTATGTAGAACATTCGGAACAATTCTTATGTTATGCACAATTCTTTTAAATAAATCGAACAGTGCGTTCCAATCGCAATAGAATAAAGTATTAATAAAACAAATAAAAGCCTAAATAATATTCATTTATTTACACAACTTCGAAAAAACGCAAAGGAAACGACGAAAAGAGAGGTATGAGTGTATTTGTTAAAAACTCAAATATATTTAAACGAACACTAGTTTTTTTTCTGATTTAATACAATGGAATAATGACTGATGCTCGTGTATATTTCAGAAAATCCGATAAACTATTGTCTTATTTTTTGTAAGATGATAAGCATTCCAGTAATTAAATTTTATTCGGATTTTGTTTGCTCATTAATTGTTTTCGATGCCATGCGTGATAAGATTAATACATATTCATAGTGTTTATGTCTGACGATCTACACTTCCCATTCCTGATGACATAAGCGGGATTGTTTGAACGATGGGAAGTTACCAACAGAGGGCGCTATATACTATATTTAAGCTTTCTGTTATTAACATGCAATGTATTTTAATGTAATATTAAGCCTTTAGCCTCTATCATATTGTTCTTTTTTCCTTTCGTTTTGTTAATTTGCATAAGTGAAGTGTGTTAAATTTATATTAATTATATTATAACAAAAAAGAAGTGAAGTTGTACCAAAGAAAATAAAGTATAAAGAATGTGCATTTGTAAAAATTTTGTAACCAACATTTGTGAAAAAAATCACCAAATAAGAAAAAATATAACCAAAATTAAATTCGTAGACTTTTGTTTTATTTTTTTTCAAGTTTAAATTATAATTAGCAATATGCCAAAAAAATGTACTTTTTCATTTTCAAGCTATGAACGCCGAATTATTTTTAATGCTTCGGGGGTAGAGTCAGCTACCGTAATTGCTAATTAGATTGTCCCTCACTTGCCCTAAAACGGAAATATTGGGTTGCCTTTCAAACTTGGGCTTTTTAACTTTTCGTGAATTTAACGCATTATTTATGTTAACAGCGACAAAATCAATGTTTTTTTTATTGGATAGTTACTTACTTACTTACTTAATTGGCCATAACAACCCGTTTAACGGATTTCGGCCTGCCGCAACACATCCTTCCAGGCGCCTCTGCTTCTTGCGCGCCTACGCCAGTTGGTCACACCAATCGATGACAGGGCTTCCTCGATTTGGTCCTTCCAACGGATACAAGGTCGTCCTCTTCGCCGACTTCCGCAGATACCCGCATCAAATACTCGTCTCGCCGGAGCATCCTCATCCATTCGAACGACATGGCCGAGCCAGCGCAGCCGCTGGATGTTAATACGCTGTACAACGTCAATGTCGTTGAGGAGCTCATACAGCTCACTGTTGAATCGGATACGGAAATCATCGCCAACACGCACTGGACCGAAGATCTTACGTAGGACTTTTCTCTCGAACACTCTCAAGGCCGCTGCATCAGTACTTAATAGGGTCCATGCCTCAGCGCCATAAAGAAGCACGGGTAGGATGAGTGTCTTGTAGAGTGTTAGTTTTGTCGCACGAGAGAGGTCTCTGCTACTCAATTGCCTATTGAGACCATAGTAGCACCTGTTGGCAAGAGTGATCCTACGCTTGATCTCCAGACTGACATCATTTCTGGTGGTAACCGCGGAGCCAAGATAAATAAATTCCTTGACTGTTTCAAAAGTATAGTTATCGGCCGTAATCTGAGAATCAATACGCCGCACGTCTCTACTTGTCGATAACATATACTTTGTTTTGCCCTCATTTACTGCCATACCCATCTTGGTAGACTCCCGTTCAATAGCACTAAAGGCAGCAGTAACATCTCGCTTGGTACGCCCTATGATGTCAATGTCGTCAGCGTACGCAAGCAGCTGGACACTCTTTTGAAAAATAGTGCCATTGCGATGCACTCCCGCCTTTCGCAGAACACTCTCCATGACGAAGTTGAAGAGGTCGCATGCTAAGGGATCGCCTTGTCTGAAACCTCGCACGGTATCAAAAGGTTCGGAGAGGTCCATTCCTACCTTGACGGAGCTGCAGGAATTGCTCAACGTCATTCTGCATAGCCTTATCAGCTTCGCAGGTATACCGAGCTCAGACATTGCGGCAAAAACACGATCCCTTATGGGGCTATCAAAGGCTGCCTTATAGTCGACAAAAAGATGGTGTGTGTCGACTTGTTGTTCATGGGTCTTTTCCAGGATTTGGCGTAGTGTGAAGATCTGGTCGATGGTGGACTTGCCAGGTCTGAAGCCGCACTGATAAGGTCCAATCAGTGTTTTGACGAGTGGCTTCAGTCGTTCACACAATACGCCTGTAAGAACCTTATATGCGATAGGGAGAAGGCTTATACCCCTGTAGTTGGCGCATATCGTAGGGTCTCCCTTTTTCAGGACAGGACAGAGGACACTGAGGTTCCAATCGTTGGGCATACTTTCCTCTAGCCATATTTTGTAAATAAGCTGGTGCATGCGCCCTACCAACTCATTACATCCGGTCTTAAACAATTCAGCAGGGAGGCCATCAGGACCCGCCGCTTTATTGTTTTTAAGACGCATTATCGCGTCTTTGACCTCTTCATGGCTAGGCGGCGGGATCTCCACGCCGTCATCATCGATCGGGTTCGGAACATCATCTCTAAAGGCGGAATTGGTGTCGTCATCGCCTTGTAGCAGAGAAGAGAAGTGCTTCCTCCATAACCTCAGCACCCCTTGCGGATCTGTTACCAAGTTTCCGTTTTCGTCTTTGCAGGAAGACGCTCCGGGCTTATAACCCTCGGTTAGACGCTTAACCTTTTGATAGAATTTTCGAGCGTCATTCCTGCATTTATACACCTCGATTTCCTCACGCTCACGCCTTTCCTGCTCCCTCTTCTTGCGTCTGAAAAGGCGTCTCTCTTCCCTTCTCCTCACTCTATAGTCCTCGACAATGGCTCGCGTAGCGGCAGACTGCAGAGTTTTTCTGTATGCGGCGTTTTTCGCTGCAGCTGCCTCGCGACACTCCTCATCGCACCATTGATTTCGTTGGGGTGGGCGCTCGAAACCAAGGACTGTTTCCGCAGTAGTGCGCAAGGAGTGGGAGATGTTGGCCCACAGTCCTCCAATGTCGTTGAGATTAGAGAGGGAATGACGGAGCTTGTCGGAGAGTTGAGCGGAGAACGCCTCAGCTGTCCTTTGTGATCGCAGCTTCTTGACGTCCAGCTTTCGCAATGTACTAGAGCGCGCAGACCTCGATGCGCTAATGCGCAATCGAAACTTGGCTGCGACAAGGTAGTGGTCAGAGTCGATGTTTGGACCTCTGAACGTACGCACATCTAGTACATTGGATACGTGCCTTCCGTCAATCACAATATGATCGATTTGGTTGGACGTAGATCGATCAGGGGACATCCAAGTGGCCTTGTGGATATCGAGGTGTTGAAACCTGGTGCTACATACTACCATGTTACGTGCCGCGGCGAAATCGATCAGCCTCATACCATTGGGGGTAGTGTTCTCGTGGAGGCTGAACTGTCCGACAGTGGGACCAAAGATACCTTCCCGCCCGACCCTCGCATTAAAATCCCCGAGGACGATTTTGGCGTCATGGGCCGGGCACTTATCGTATACGTCCTCGAGTGTAGCATAGAAGGCATCTTTAGTCACATCGTCCTTTTCTTCCGTCGGGGCATGAGCACAAATAAGGCTGATGTTGTAAAATTTTGCCTTGATGCGGATTGTGGCTATCCTTTCGTTCACAGGCGTGAACCCAGAGACAAGGTGGCGAAGTCTCTTATTAACCACAAATCCGCATCCGAATTCGTGCTTATCAACCTGGCAGCTGTAATACACATCGCAAGATGCTAGCCTTTTGCATCCTTGCCCTATCCATCGCATTTCCTGGATGGCAGTGATGTCCGTCCTACATTTCATGAGGGCATCCGCCAGCTGGGCGGAAGCGCCTGCCCTGTAAAGGGTTCGGACGTTCCATGTGCCTATTCGTAAATCATAGTCCTTTAAACGTTTGCCGTGGTCGTCAACTTTTGAGGGGATCTTTATAGAGGCTGTTGTTTTGGTTTTCATTGGAGATTGTTTTTACGTGGTGGGTTCCAAGCCCTACGCACAACCCAAATTTAACGTCCAGGGGATTGGACTTCGCTGCACGCATTAGTTAACATCTAGCGGGTGCTAGAATGCCATCCAGGAGGGGCCACGAGGAGGCTGCGTGTCAACTTGAATACAGCAAGACAAGGATCGTCCTGGTGGTCGCCACGTTGACCACAGTCAGAAACTTTACCTTCTTTGCATGCATCCCATCCCATTGGATAGTTAGTTTGGCTATTAATCTTCCATTTTCTGGTATTGTTGTAATAATACACTGAGAGAAAAAAAATTACAACAACAAAACTTGAAAGTGATAAGACGGCATATAGTGCATTGGTCGCTTAAAACGAAGGGACAGAAATAGAAGGAATGCAAAATAGGGTTTTGAAATTTGGTGTACTGTCGTGAACGCCCTTAATTAAGAAAAATTTGGATTTTCAAAAGAATCGGCCCAAGGACGCGCCCGCCTCCCATATGTCCTTTAAACTAAAATCTTCATATTTTACACAAAAATGTATGGAAAGTTATGAAAAGTTGCAGTTAAGATACATATAATACTACCAATATGTGTGTAAATTTTTAATAAAATCAAAGCGAGGACTATGGGTCCTACCATATATCCTTTTTCATAAAATTCTTGCAAAAGCTTTAAAAATTGTCCTTTCTAAGGGTCAACGCACTGTACGGCTGTAGATATTCACAGTAATGTCAATGTGGAGAGAGTTTTTGCGATGGCGAAGAGGAACGAGGATATGGCACCTCATAAGTAAATATACACCAGATGTCAGCAAGTAAAGGCCCGGCAAAACAAATGTATTCATATCCTTTTAAATATTCAGCAGTTCCACCCAACGAAGCAAAATAGGGAAAATGGTGTTAAAATAATGAAGAAGGTTTTTCAGGAAAATACAAAATGGAATGCTGATGAACGAATAAAGAGATTGAAAGAGATAGAGAGCAAACAAGAAACAAAAAAAAGACGCACGGAGAGTAAAGTTCTATTTCAAAATTTGATTGATATGGACGAGCCTACGGACTTATTTAAATTATTACATGAACTATCTTATGTCGATATACAGATTAATCGGATTAAAATTCTTAAAAAGCAAATAAACATTTTAAGACGCTTAAATTAGAAATATCACGGTGAAAGAGTTTGGCAAACATCAAATTTGGGTTTCGAGTCCCAACTCAAAGAAAAACTAAAGAATTTGCACTCCTATGTAGACCTCTAAAAATGCAAATAATAAAAATAACTTGATGTTTCGGAAAGTATAAATAAAAAGTAGTCTGTTCAATAAAATTAAAATAAATGCAATCTTATTCGCGAAACTAAAAATGTAAGCAATTAAAAAACTTTAATGATAAATTTAAGTTACATATGTATGTATATCTTTTTTTTTATAAATTTGAAACTATTTTATTATTTTATAGCTCTTTTCTTTCTCAATTGGTCATCTTTCAACCGATTTTCAAAAATTTTTTTTTAATCGAAAGGCATTCAAATTATTTGCCTAATTGCTGAATATAGGTATTACAAATTATTGCCGCTAGATGGCGAAAAATTCGTTTTTATTGACAAATGTATCGAAACACCCTGTATTTGCAAATATTATGAGTTCATATATTCAGCAAATCTACTCGTCAAAGGGTTTTATACAAAGTTGCAAACATCATTTGTTCGAATTTTGGAAATTTATGGGTCAAAATTTTTATTTTCTTCAATAACATAAGAATAACGGTAATTTTGTAAATAACGGAATTATGAAAACAAAAGTTGCTACTGAAGCCCTAAAGAATCATTCTCAACAATAAAAAAGTTCTTTTTCGCAAAAAGCCGTTTTTGGCATATTGCTAATTATAATTAATAAAAAATGAAACAAAAAATAGCTTTTTTTTATAAAAAAAAAATAACTAAAACCAAAAAAAGACCAATTTTGGTTAGAAATAACCAAAAAAGGCAACACTGTTCTCAAATCACTTATTCTCAGACGTCGGCACAAAGAGAACAAAAGAGAAAAATTATGAGAGGCATATTAACCCAGAGGAAAATTGTTAGTAATATTTTCAAGTCTACTTAACCCAATAAGATGTATGTATATGTTAGCGAAAAATATATAAAAATTGTACTGCGCTAAAAACCTAAAAACAACGTATTGTTGGCAAGTATTCTTCCAAAAATGGAAATCATTTCTCATTGATATTAGTGAATCATACTATAATATTTCTTTGGGTATAAAATTGAAGTCTGAAAAAAGCGACATGAACATTCTTCTTTAGAAGCTGACAAGCAAAGCAACTGCATGCATTTTTACGCTCTCATGATGAGAGCAACACATTGTTTCGCTCTTTGTTTGTGTTTATTTTCCTTCTGTCTTCCACCCTCCTCATCCAGAAATGATTTTAGTGAGAGCGGGTCGTAATGGTGAGAGCGGGTCATGATGGTACAACCCGCCATAAGAAATTTAACTCCTACATAATGCGCATTCTTTATATCCATATGCTTTGGTTCTACTCAACAAAACTCACAACTTACACTATATCATTAGCTGGGTGTATTTCAGTTTTTTTTTTGTTTTGTCGCATAGTGTAATTTATCAAAATTGCTTGTGTTCTTTCGAATATGTACCCAATTTAAAAAATGTTTACTATTTTCATTGCGTTTAGATTCCCAAAAACTCCCACCCCGATTCTATACAAATCCATATGGTTTAAACGTCGGTAATAATTGTTTACTGTTTCATTAAATACATTAACCTAAGTCCACGCAGTCTTCGCGGCTCCATTAGCAATCGTTATCCATTGTTGATTAAAACAAATGTTAATTTTTTCCGAGCACTTCTTCAGTTTGTATTAATTGTTTCATAATTTTAAAATATGCGTTCACAAATGAAAAATAGTTTCTATTTTAGAACACATTTCCAAAGTGTTTTATAAAGAAAACTTTTCTACAGTTTATCAAATCAATTTGAAAAACCACATACATACATAATTGGCCATTATAAGCCTTCAGTCAGGATTACGGCCTAGCTGCTCACTCCACTCATGTTGTTTATGTTAATTTTATACATGAGTGACGAGACCTACAGTTTAAAGTCGACTCCGAATGACAGAAAACAACCTGCAATATTTTATTTTGGTTCTGTAATTTGTATAGCCTCCTTTGTCAGTAACTACAGCTTCTATAAGACCCAGCATACTGTCCACTAAATTTTTACAGTTTTTAAGTCGATAAGACACAAAGGTCGACAATTCTTTCAAACTTCCAGGCCTACAGACGGCACCTCATTTGTGAACTCCTCACAGGTGTTGAATGGAATTAAGATCCGATGATTGGTACGGTCAATCGAGAACTTTCTAGCTTGGTTTGCAGTGACTTTAATTTTTTTTTTGTAAATTTTGAGTTCGCTTAGGTTCATTCTGAAAGTCGCTGTAGTCTAGTAGGTAGTGTGTTGGCTTATTAGACTTAAAGCCTTGGTTCAAACCCCAGGTCAGACATCAAAGCGAAATACAAAAAAAAGTATTTCATCGGCGATTTCCGCTCAGAAGATTTCTGGCAAAAACTCTCAGAATAAACAAAAATTGCCATGAAAAGTTTCTCAAAAATCTGTCGTTCCTAGTCGAATTTAAAATGTAGGTCCCGCCACTCGTGTATAAAATTAACACACACAACATAAATGGTGCAAGGAACTACGTCGTAATCCTGACTGAAGGGTTTTAATGACCAATTATGTTATGTTCATTCTCATGTTCGAAAACGATATTTGGCAGGTAAGTTAGTACTTAAAAATTACATTGGACAGCCAACTTAATTTCAGTGAAGACTCCTTATGGTATATCATAAAGGAGGATTTGCGGCTTAAGCAAAATTAAACGTCATATTTTGATCAAACATACTAGTTATCATATCTGATTAGCGATTTAGCCATCGCCTTTGAAAACGACAGGCGAGTAATCTGGATCGTCAGGTGTTACATGGCAATTTTAGAAATTGAGCATTTAAAGTTCTTTCTTTTTCCAAAACTACCTCTTTCATCTAGTATGACCACTAATTCTCTAATATAAGACTTTGTAAAGAATGTGCAGTTCCTTATTGGCTCCAACAAAATTAGTACACATCAATAAAAAGACCACGAAGGGACATGCAACAGCTAAAGGCGGCCAAAAATACACCATACCTTTGTAACATAATAAATAAATATATTGACACGTTTTTAACTTTTAAAAACGTTTGAAATATGAACTAGAAATTGCAAATGACAATAAATTTATGTTGAGTTTTAATTAAAATCGTTATTGTTCGCACAATTCTGTGCGCCGCTGTTAACAACTTAATAAAAACAAGAACAATTTCTTTGTTTGTTATTCCTCTTTGCACTCTTTTGCATAAATAATAACATTTACTAGTCAATTGTCCGACAGAACTTTATAGCGGAGATTTTCAAACCACAATTCTTCTCTTCACACGCAACGTACCTTCACACAAGACCGACTGAATTTTTACTGACTCCCTTTCCTGCTTTGTCTTGTCTTTTATATGCCAACAGAAACAGTTGGATGAATGATCTTGAAGTCGAATGTTCATGGCTTCACCTTTTCGAGATCTCCATAAATGTAAACATCGTTATCTAATTGTTGTTTGTGTATTTTGTTTACATTTATTCTGGTAATGTTTGTTGTTGCTTTTTGTTTATTTGTTTATCCCTTTTTCATGCTCACAACCTCTTGTGAAATTTTGCTTCAAACACACATTAAAACATTTTGCCAATGCAAAATGGAATCGTAAATAGAAAAAAACATCGGTTAATCCGAAACAACCACCATAAACTGCAAACCAGAAAGACAATGTGTTTGATGGGAACAGGAAGATATTGTGTACCACGTATTCCTAAAACCTTGTGAAACTGTTAATACAGGTTGCTACAGACAACATATAATAAATTTAAATTGATCTAAATGGGCCACATAACACGACTTTGTAATTATTCAACATGACCGGCTCAAGATGCAATCAAAGCTGGGATGTGCTACTCATCAGACTTTTTTCGACTACTATTTGTTTTAATCGATGAGACACGCTTTGCTTATGCATCATTTCGATTGCTTCAAAAGTCTGTGGTATTGTTTCGGCCCCGGGTTGGGCGCTATTTTCATTTGTGCTAATTTTTCGGCCCCACGTTGTTTTCGGAGATGCCCCACGATGTTTCGTTGAGGCATCACATTGGGCGCCATTTTTATTTCTGACAAAGCTCACGCTCACTATTGCACTGTTTCAAAAAAAACAAAAGAAAAGCTTTTCGTCAGTTTCCCAAACAGGAAACTGATTTTTCCATTGGACTAACTTTGGAACGTTACGCACGTACTTGATAGCTAGCTAGATCGGGAGATGTGGGAGGGGATCTTGTTCCGCGCGTCCAATTTAGTACAACAAAACCACAAAAATAAAAAATAATTACGTGCGATTCAAATGCCTCTTGTAGGTCAACAATAAAAAAATAAAACAATACACATGACTCGTCCTTTCATGTTTCTCAAGTAGCGTTGTTGTTGTGCTACGTCCCTGAACCCACCCTACCATGGTTTTCGAATTAGGGAAAATTTGTAACGAAAACCCCTAAAAGGACTAAACCTTACCTACGCCTATGAAGCTCTACATTACAAAAAAAAAATTTAAGTTTTCATCATCTTAAGAACATAAGGTTATATTGACAAAAAAAAAAATTCTTATAATAATATAAAAATTATAAAAAAAAATATTACGAATAAATTGAAATAAAAAAAAACTAATTAGCATTACATTAATATCACTGCATGTCATCATAACAAATGATCAGTGATTACTAAATTCGTTATCACAGAAGAGAAATTGAAGTTATAAGAAAAACAAAAAAAAAAAAAGTATAACAGTTCAGAATTCACTGAGAGAATCATCTTCAATTGCTCTTTTGTAAATATAGGAGAGAATACGTAACATATATATCAGTGATGGTACACAAATAATAGTACTTCATTTGGTACTTTTTTTTCTTAATTATTTCTGGGCTTTTAGAAATGCCATCACTGGTATATTTTATGAAACAAATACTTAAATAAACTATCTATGTGTATTAAACAAAAATAATAATGGTTTTTTTTTTAACTTACAGTAGGGTCTCGATTCCAACGATGCGGAAGGCCTTCAGCTTCATTTGATGGAGTCGTTTTACAATCATTATGATTTTTTTTTATAGCTTATAAATATTAAGGGATTTAGGTAATTTATAATAATTAATTTTTTTATAAATAAATGGTTAGATATAGAAATAGGTATATATAAGAAAAATTAGAACTAAGTAGAAAATTTTGACATGATAGATTTAATTATAGTTTAATAGTATTTCATATATAGGATAAGTACATGTTGTAAAAGTTATAAATTATTTAATAGAACATAAGTAGTTAGATAGATCAATTCATTGTATTTAAAAATTTAGACTTTATGGTTTTAAAGGTTAGAATACTTCATATTTTTTTTCTTCGACTTAGAATTTAGTGAATAATATTAATAGTGTTATTTTTAAAAGTATGGTTATTTTAAGATTTTTATGTAGTTTTTAGGTTTTTCTATAATTTTTAGGTTTTTATAAAGTTTTTAGGTTATTATAAAGTTTTTTAGCAAATCGAAACATTGTTGTATGTTAAAAATTCTAGACGGTTCTGATTGAATATAGGTTGATTAGATATACAGCTATGGACATTAAATTAGCACAAAACTTCGTCATAAAAATAATAATATTTTTAATAGTATTTTAGGTCTACTCTTAAAAAAATTTAAACATAGGAACTTAAAATACATATTCTTCTTTAAAAAAAAACAAAAATTTTGACGATATTGCCAGTCGTCTGCTCATTAAGACCTGAAACGTACCAAACGCCAGATTTTAGCTGGACAGTAAAATAGCACAAATTAAAATTTCTGGAATAAAAATGATGTGCTTTAATAAATAGTAAAAATATTAATGTTTTCAGCTTATTTGATTAATATTTAGTAGAGTAGCTCCTATTTTCAAGCGCCGCGTGGCATCTACGGGACAATGTTCTTCGGGAAAGTTCTTTGGGAATCGAGTCCAAGCGTTCCGTATTCCAATGCTAAAATCGTCCAAATTTTTGTACTTTTGTTGAGCAATTGTACATTTCACATCGTTCTAGGGGGTTTTCAATCGAGTTTAAGTCAAAACTTTGCGATGGCCAGTCTAAAACGGGAATGTGCTCTTCATAAAATCAATTCTTTGCCTGCTTAGATGTGTGTTTGGGGTCACTATCTTGCATAAATATGAATAAAACTGGCATGTATTTAAAAGCTTATGGTTTCATTTTGTTCTTTATATTGTCCAAATACTGATAACAATCCATTTTTTCATTAATTTTTACAATGGGACTTACACCGTGCCTTGAAAACGCTTCCCGCACCATTGAGTTTCCTAGAACATGCGTTATGGTCCTTTGAGCATAGCGTGGATTAATTGTCTGACATTTTGGCCAATGACCAACCACTCTACCATCCGGTCCCATACGATTTACCTTTGTTTCATCACTCCAAAATATTTTTTTCCAGAAAGGGAGGTCTTTAGAATTGTAGGTGCGAGCAAACGTTAAACGCTTGAGTATATTTTTCTTTTGGTAGAAGTGGCTTCTTTCGGCAAGAGCGTCCAAAGAGCTTTTTGTGATTAATACGTCTTTATAGGAGCCTGTCCTATAAATTTAATCTGAATTGGGAGGTAATTTCGTTCAAAATATCGCGTGACGACATGAAAAGCTCCTTCTTTGACTTCCGGACAATAGCACGGTCAACGATTTCGGTTTGTTTTCTTGACACGTGGCCTTCAATTTTTGTTTTTAGCGACATTATTTTGTTTGGTTTGAAGGAAATGATGACGTTATAAATCATTTTTCGCTAACAATTCGAAATTTCGGGAATTTCAGCCAGCTTTTTCCCATCATGCCACAAGTTAACGATAATGCGCTTCTCCTCTGCTGAGCAATCTTTTCCACGTACCATTTTTTCAAAAATTACTTTAAATGCCACAAAATTAAAAGAATATACCGTAAAAATAAAAATACTCGAACAAAACTTGTACCTAAAACACTTGTAGGCACGTTGTGCTAATTTACTGTCCAGCTCGAATTTAGGTACCGATACAAATTAGCAGTCAAAACAAAAAATATATACGATAATGGTAATATTTTTTAGTTAAACAACAGCTAGATGTCATCGTGCAACATTGCAGACCAAAACAATTGGCCTAATTACGATACAAATGAGAAAAAATTCACAATCAAGGTATATATGGATTTTGTGCTAATCTAATGTCCATGGCTGTAAGTTGTTTCAGCGGGCCTTTCCAGGGTATTCAAATGAAGAGTTAAGGTTAATCTTGATCTGCGATGGTTTCGTTTATTTTTATTAGCAGAATTCTGCCAAAAATGCCAAATTTCCCTCGAGTGAACTGACGCTGTGTCTGCTCCAAATTGGCAAATTGGTGATTCACTCGAGGTACTGGTAGTATATAAAATAACTATATAAAAATGCAATATTTTATTAAAATCACGTTGAAAAACAATACCTTTCAATGAATTTACCTTTTCCCCAAAGGAACAGATTGATTTAAACGGATTCACTAAGATTGACTTCCGCAAATTATTGCGATTTTATAAAAAAAATAACTTTTTCCACTTACTAAATTAATGACGTTCTTTTCTTTTTATGATAACAAAAAAATATCACTGCTTCACTATTATATTATAATACTTTACTTCTCCTTCAAGATGTTGAAGGTTTTACAGATCAAGTCAAAAAGAACTTTCGAAAGTCTGTAAGCTTTAATCAAACCTCGGTTGTGATAAAAATAAATAATGAGATGTTATTTTGGTTTTTGTATATAATCTATCACAAGATGATATCTGTGATATATGCTCTCTTAACGGAACAATACTGGTTTTTCTTCGTTGAGTTGAGTGTATATTGGTATTCTCTCTTCCAAAGAAAGAAAGAAGTGGGACAATGTAAAAATAGAAAAAAAAATTGTAATACAATACTGTAGAAAATACAGTTGTAAGACCTTGAAATACTAAAGCCTTGAAATATTAAGATCTTGAAATATAAGGGAATGTATGCCTACTACCATTATTTTTAGGTTTTATCATTATTATGCTGATTTTGAGTAAGAGCTGAGTAATTATTAAATTGATGTATTACAAAACAGCTTTTGAAGAATTATATTTATAATGAAGCAAAGGCTGAAGACTTATTTTGTTTTATTTACTTTTACAATCAAAATATTTGAACTATGAAACTTTTCAATGTGGTCTTATGATCGAATATCCTTAGCATGAAATGTTCCCAATGGTTTACCTGACATGTCTTCTAGTTCATAATAACAAGATCCATGTTTAGCTTTAACTTTAGCTTTTACAAACTGATTCGCAAGCTTACTATTGAAATGCTCTGCTGCTTTGGATTGAGCAAAATTTCTTCTGAACACAATTTGACCAACATCAAAATTTACAGGACGAGATCGGAGATTATAATATTTTACATTCCTTTCAAATGATTTACGAATTCGTTCTCTAGCTTTTTCTCGTAACAATTCCATTTTTTCATTATTCTTCAAATCTATATCAGATGTTTCTAAAATCTTCAAATTTCTTAACAGTTTATAAGATTTACCATTGGTTAGCATATTTTGGCCAAACACTAGGAAGTAAGGTGAAAATCCAGTGCTAATATGAACTGAACTTCTAAGAGCACAACTAATTGCTGAAAGTTTTACATCCCAATCCTTCTGATTTGGTTTTACATAAGCTCTAATTGCAGCTAATACTGATCTGTTCACTCGTTCACTAGCATTTGCTTGTGGTGAATAAAGAGCAGTTAAGTTATGAAACACTCCATATGACTCCAAAAAGTCTTTAAACAGTTTAGACTTAAACTGTACACCATTATCAGTAGTAATTGTTTCAGGTACTCCAAATATATGGAATATACGTTTCTCAAGAAATTCAATTATGCTATTGGACGTAAATTTTCTTATTGGTTCAAGAAAATGAAATTTAGACAAATGATCTAAAACTATAATTATTCCTATGTTTCCAGAAGACGATCTAGGATAAGGACCTAATAAATCTAAATATAACTTTTGAAAAATACGAACAGAATTAGAAGGTTGCCCCATGGGAGGTTTTAGACATTTATTAGAAGCTTTCGTCTGTTTGCAAATTTCACAAGATGAAATATAATCAGCTATCTGGTTTGCCATTTTGGGCCAAAAATAAAATGTTTTAAGACGATGTAGTGTCTTACCAACACCACCATGAGCACATAAGGGATGATCATGAGCCCTTTTTATAAGATCCTGTGTCATTGTTGAAGGTACCCAAAGTTTCCAAGATAATTGCTCTTTTAAATTATCACCAGAAGAGTAATTACACTTTTTATAAATATATCCATCAACAATTTTAAAATCAGGAAGATAATTGATTTTAGATTTTAGTTTCTCTATTAATGAAAGATATTCTGTAGATTTAAATTGATCTGAATCTAAATTAATTTCGACTGAATTTTCAATTTCTGATATAAAAATGTTGTCTAAGTTATGACATTCAACTTCCTCATTGTTTTCAGAGTACATTCGAGATAACGAATCTGGAACTATATTTTGGTTTCCCTTTCTATGCCGAATTGTGAAATTAAATCCTTGTAATTTTAAAGCCCATCTTGCTAAACGTCCATGTAAATCTGTCTGATTCATAAGCCATTTTAGAGAAGCATGGTCTGTGATAACTTCAAATTCGTGTCCCTCTATATATGCACGAAACTTTTTAATAGCTTTAACAGCTGCAAGACATTCCTGTTCCGATACCGTATAATTTCTTTGAGCCGCTGTTAACTTAAAACTCATATATGCAATCGGTACTTCTTCCATTTCATCATTTTTCTGTGCAAGTACAGCGCCTATTCCATATTGACTCGCATCGCATTGGATCGAAAACGGACGTGTAAAGTCTGGATTATGAAGCACTGGTGCTGAGCACAAAGAGTTTTTAAGCTCATTAAATGAACATTTTGCTTCGTCAGTCCAACTAAATTTCCGATTCTTCTTTAACATGTCAGTTAGTGGTATCGTTAAAGATGCAAAATTGCGAATAAAACGTCTGTACCATCCACACATACCTAAGAATCTTCTTAGCTGTCGTACGGAAGTCGGTAAAGGAAAATCCTGAATAGATTTTACCTTGTCAGGATCAGTTTTGATCTGTCCATAACCTATGATATGTCCTAAGTATTTCACTTCCTTAAGAAGAAATTTACTCTTCTCAATATTAATGGTTAAATTCGCTTTTCTGATACAAAGTGCTATCTCATGTAATAATAGGATATGTTCATCAAAAGATTCTGTAATAAGAAGTAAGTCATCTAAATAAACGAAAACTTTTGTACGTAAATGAGCTGGTATAACTTTGTCCATAAGACGCGACATTGTCTGTGGAGCATTGCATAACCCAAATGGCATGGTAACGAATTGATATAAAGGTCGTCCAGGTACAGTAAAAGCAGTCTTTTCCTTCGACTTTTCATCTAATGGAATTTGCCAGAAGGCGTCTTTCAAGTCTAGACTTGTAATGAATTTAGCCTTTGGGAGCCTACTGAGAATACCATCGATAAGGGGTAAGGGATATGCATCTTTAACAGTAACGCTGTTAAGTTTTCTGGCATCTAAACAGAGCCTCACCTTTCCAGGTTTTTGTACTAGAGCCACAGGTGATGACCATGGGCTTTGAGATTCTTCAATCACACCTAATCGCAACATGCGATCAATTTCCTCGAACATTAGCTTTTCAACCGCAGGTGAAACAGAAAAATGCCTCTGTTTGATTGGTTGGTTATCTGCCGTATCTATAACATGGGTAATGAGCGATGTTCTACCAAGACCTTCTATTGCGTATGATGGAAATGAATTAATGGCAATATTTAGTCGTCTCCTATCTTCTGCATTTATAACATGAAAATTACTATCTATAGGTAAGTTAACTTCATTCAAAATATTGTTAGGTTTAGTATTTGAACTTTCTAAAAACAAGTCCTTCGCAAGACCAAAGATTTTTACGAAATCTACACCCAAATATAGGTTTTGTGTCAAATGTGGAATTATTAAAAACGTGACAGGTTTCGTCTCTCCGCGAAAGGTTACTAACGTTGTTACACTACCTACTGCTGAATGATCTGTTCCGTCAGCTGTTTTCAGTCTGATCTTAAATTTGTTGTATTCATGTTTTCTCTCCTCCAAAAATGTACGAGCATAATCAGCTGCAAAACAAGAAACTGTTGCACCAGTGTCTATTAGGCCTACTACATCTTCACCAAAAATTTGCACAGTAGCAAATGGTCTGATATCCAACTGGTTAACATTAGATATAATAGCTGAACAGAAGTGTTTGCGGTTTTTAATTAATTTCTTCCAGTATTCTCTCAATCTCTTTGTATTTCTTTTGACTCGCTTAGCAATTCTAACTTCACTTATTTCCTTTTCAAAAATTCTTGACTTGGCTTCTTTATACTCTCTAAGTCTGACATGATATGGTTTTAAATGTTTCGGGCTATTGTCTACAACTAAATGTCTAATGGTATTATTCGTATTCAAATCAGTTTCACATCCAAAGGATCTTAAATTTGTGTCGCTTTGGATAGAAATACTTTCGGTTTGCTTTTCGCTTGATAGTTTTTTGAAAACTTGTTACATGTGGTACAATTGGGTTTGAAAATGTTAGGTGCACCGCATCCGTAACAAAAAACATTTCTTTCTCTTAAACAATCATCATAACGATGACCTTTTTCCAAACAATTCCAGCATGTAATCTCTTTTAATTCTTCCACTTCAACTAAGCTTTCATCTATATTATCGTCTACAATTTCTGATATAGTTTTGCGAGAAGTAAAAGTCTTATTGGTACGACGTAATTCAAGCTCTTCTTCTAATATCTCATGCTTCCGAACAAATTCTCTCAAATGGGCAATGGAATTGATACTAAAATGTAAAAGCTCTTTCCGGATTTCCGGCTTCAAATTACGCTTAATTATTTCTAATAATTCAAATTCACTAATTGGAGTTTGAAAACGATCAGTAATTTGTAATATTGAATCATAATACGAATCAAACTTTTCACCCATTCTTTGTCTCCTACATCTAATTTGTTCTCTTAAATCAAAATCTGTACGACGATCGCGAAACTGGTTTTTCAATTCGTAACAAATGGTTTCCCAATCAAGTCGTGTACATGTTCGATGAAATCTCCAGAACCAATCTAACGCTTTACCAGTAAAAAGTAAATGAATGTGTCTACACAAAATTTCAAAATCACCACGCAAACTTTGGACAGTAAGAGCGTGCACTCTATAAATAAAGTTATCAACGGACAATCCATCCTCTCCTTCTCCATTGAATTTCAAATGCCATCCTGACATTATATTTGTAACTTTATCAGTAGAAAGGTCTATGTTTACTGATCTTCTATCGTTCTGTCGGTTTGAACTATTTCTGTTCATATTATAATTAAAATTTCGATTTTGTCTAATATTGTGAGCAGCAGCTCTATTAGCATCATTACTTCGGGTTTGTAAATTCTGATTTGGATTCCCTTGATTACCAAGACTGGGTCTAAATAGAGTATCCGAATTAAGGTTTAGTGTGGCTAGCTGATTTCTCACAGCCTCATTTATCAATATTTGAAGTGTGTTATCGCTAACATTATGGCTATTTATATGTTGTGGCATGTTTTGTGAGTTAAATGTATTCTGAGATATATTGAGTAAGTTACTCGTATTGTAAGGTTGGTTACTAACTCGATGATAAACAGGTGTCTGTTCTAAGTTCTCGGGCAATATATTTCTTTTAGGATTCCTATTTCCAGCTGGGACTTTAGGTATTGCACCAGTGGATGTCTTTTGGATTACTACAGCCAGGAATTTGAGTATCAGCAGTCTGCTTTTCAGTGTCTGCTAATATATTATGAGATTTTAATTTCGTTTGTCTACAGGCTTTTCCACATATAGGACAACTCTGAGTCTGCCTAAGTATATTCACTATGCAGTTCTTGTGGAATACGTGATTACATGGTGTGGAAACTATAATATCATCAATTTCATAATCTTTCTTACAAATTGAACATTGTCTAGGATTATCTTCTTCTACTAGAGAAACAAGATTTTCATTGCTATGAGCGATAGACATTATTCTAGGCAAAAATAATTTTGTATATATTTTCTGTAAAACTTCAGTTGGCTTATAGGCAAGGTTGAGGAAAAAACAAAAACAAGAATTTCGAGCTTTAGTGGACTTAACTAATAAGTTAAATGAAACATAAAATCAACTAAGAATGATAAGTGGACGATTTGTGCAAATTATTATAGCTTCAAAATCGTATATCCAAGGCTTATCTTTCATAAATTGAATTTTATATCTGCAAGTAACACATCAGAGGATCCTAAGATATATTTTACAAGCTATGTTCACTAACATAAAGGAATGAATATACATTATGTAATAAGGGATTGAACTAAACTAATTATCAGTTTACGTTCAATATTTCCACTCATACACTAACGAAATTACATTCTTGGCTCAAACCAAATACAGGGACAAACACAATGTGAGACATTAGCAAGAAAAATAATACCTATAATGTAATGCTGTATTAATTATGTGTGACAAAAAAAATAAATATAAGTGTAGAGCCTCAAACAAAGAAGTTAATTATGATAGGTGTAATAGAAATCAACATATGTAGTTCTAACTCCTTTTGTTTCGGGGAGGTGTAGAGCCTCAAACAAAGAAGTTAATTATGATAGGCGTAATAGAAATCAACATAGTTCTAACTCCTTTTGTCTCGGGGAGGCCCCACGTTGGGCGCCATTTTTCTTTTGTGGTATTGTTTCGGCCCCGGGTTGGGCGCTATTTTCATTTGTGCTAATGTTTCGGCCCCACGTTGTTTTCGGAGATGCCCCACGATGTTTCGGGGAGGCATCACATTGGGCGCCATTTTTATTTCTGGCAAAGCTCACGCTCACTATTGCACTGTTTCAAAAAAAACAAAAGAAAAGCTTTTCGTCAGTTTCCCAAACAGGAAACTGATTTTTCCATTGGACTAACTTTGGAACGTTACGCACGTACTTGATAGCTAGCTAGATCGGGAGATGTGGGAGGGGATCTTGTTCCGCGCGTCCAATTTAGTACAACAAAACCACAAAAATAAAAAATAATTACGTGCGATTCAAATGCCTCTTGTAGGTCAACAATAAAAAAATAAAACAATACACATGACTCGTCCTTTCATGTTTCTCAAGTAGCGTTGTTGTTGTGCTACGTCCCTGAACCCACCCTACCATGGTTTTCGAATTAGGGAAAATTTGTAACGAAAACCCCTAAAAGGACTAAACCTTACCTACGCCTATGAAGCTCTACATTACAAAAAAAAATTTAAGTTTTCATCATCTTAAGAACATAAGGTTATATTGACAAAAAAAAAAATTCTTATAATAATATAAAAATTATAAAAAAAAATATTACGAATAAATTGAAATAAAAAAAAACTAATTAGCATTACATTAATATCACTGCATGTCATCATAACAAATGATCAGTGATTACTAAATTCGTTATCACAGAAGAGAAATTGAAGTTATAAGAAAAACAAAAAAAAAAAAAGTATAACAGTTCAGAATTCACTGAGAGAATCATCTTCAATTGCTCTTTTGTAAATATAGGAGAGAATACGTAACATATATATCAGTGATGGTACACAAATAATAGTACTTCATTTGGTACTTTTTTTTCTTAATTATTTCTGGGCTTTTAGAAATGCCATCACTGGTATATTTTATGAAACAAATACTTAAATAAACTATCTATGTGTATTAAACAAAAATAATAATGGTTTTTTTTTAACTTACAGTAGGGTCTCGATTCCAACGATGCGGAAGGCCTTCAGCTTCATTTGATGGAGTCGTTTTACAATCATTATGATTTTTTTTTATAGCTTATAAATATTAAGGGATTTAGGTAATTTATAATAATTAATTTTTTTATAAATAAATGGTTAGATATAGAAATAGGTATATATAAGAAAAATTAGAACTAAGTAGAAAATTTTGACATGATAGATTTAATTATAGTTTAATAGTATTTCATATATAGGATAAGTACATGTTGTAAAAGTTATAAATTATTTAATAGAACATAAGTAGTTAGATAGATCAATTCATTGTATTTAAAAATTTAGACTTTATGGTTTTAAAGGTTCATATTTTTTTTCTTCGACTTAGAATTTAGTGAATAATATTAATAGTGTTATTTTTAAAAGTATGGTTATTTTAAGATTTTTATGTAGTTTTTAGGTTTTTCTATAATTTTTAGGTTTTTATAAAGTTTTTAGGTTATTATAAAGTTTTTTAGCAAATCGAAACATTGTTGTATGTTAAAAATTCTAGACGGTTCTGATTGAATATAGGTTGATTAGATATAAGTTGTTTCAGCGGGCCTTTCCAGGGTATTCAAATGAAGAGTTAAGGTTAATCTTGATCTGCGATGGTTTCGTTTATTTTTATTAGCAGAATTCTGCCAAAAATGCCAAATTTCCCTCGAGTGAACTGACGCTGTGTCTGCTCCAAATTGGCAAATTGGTGATTCACTCGAGGTACTGGTAGTATATAAAATAACTATATAAAAATGCAATATTTTATTAAAATCACGTTGAAAAACAATACCTTTCAATGAATTTACCTTTTCCCCAAAGGAACAGATTGATTTAAACGGATTCACTAAGATTGACTTCCGCAAATTATTGCGATTTTATAAAAAAAATAACTTTTTCCACTTACTAAATTAATGACGTTCTTTTCTTTTTATGATAACAAAAAAATATCACTGCTTCACTATTATATTATAATACTTTACTTCTCCTTCAAGATGTTGAAGGTTTTACAGATCAAGTCAAAAAGAACTTTCGAAAGTCTGTAAGCTTTAATCAAACCTCGGTTGTGATAAAAATAAATAATGAGATGTTATTTTGGTTTTTGTATATAATCTATCACAAGATGATATCTGTGATATATGCTCTCTTAACGGAACAATACTGGTTTTTCTTCGTTGAGTTGAGTGTATATTGGTATTCTCTCTTCCAAAGAAAGAAAGAAGTGGGACAATGTAAAAATAGAAAAAAAAATTGTAATACAATACTGTAGAAAATACAGTTGTAAGACCTTGAAATACTAAAGCCTTGAAATATTAAGATCTTGAAATATAAGGGAATGTATGCCTACTACCATTATTTTTAGGTTTTATCATTATTATGCTGATTTTGAGTAAGAGCTGAGTAATTATTAAATTGATGTATTACAAGTCCAACAATTTTATTGGTGTGGAGTCCACAAATTGCCTGAAAGTTGAAAAATGTGCAGCCTGCTATGGCCACTACTTTAAATAAAACTTTCCCATTAAAAAGTAGTGTTTTATTTAAAAAAGCCCCCAAGTTTTCTTGGAAATAAAAATCCAGTATTGTGGATACAATACTTAAATATATTGAACATTTTCTGAAATTATCACTTATCTTTCATATCTATCTTAATTTATTCGTTATCTTAGATATTCCATCAATAATTTCTTCTTACCAAAAATGTCTTGGATAATAAAAAACAAAATTTTATAAATTAAGTTTAATTAATTTAATGTAATACTATGTTCAGGCATGAATTTTAATTGAGTCAATATTCGTTTAATTGAAAAAATTATTTTAAGTGTTCAGGGATACGCAAATCAGCTTATTCAATAATCATTTGACAACAGGAAAACAACAAATTTTTTTTTTAATTTTTTTTATAACAATTCATAAATTTAACACTAAATCTACCGTGACGTGAAAAATTACTTACATAAATTTTTTATCAGCATTTCTTGAATATAACATTATAACACCGCTTTTTGCCTTTACGACTACTATTAGAAAATACATCGAATATAGTTTTGAAGATTTTGTATTTTTTTTCTGAGGAATGCACGTAATCTTCCCTAACTACTGAGGGAAGTTAATTGCCCTGGGCACAGGTTCTGTATCCTGATTTGCACATTTTGTGATATAAAACCACTGTTTTGTAAATTTTTGGCATTACCTTGCATGATTCGGTATATTGTTTGTTTTCTAACAGATGGATATTTACTCTACTCCGAGCGAGTATTACAGTAAAAATTTGTGGTGCTGTTTTGTTAATAAAGATTCTTATTTCATTGTTTTATTACAGTCCTAATCCTCAAAATTTCGAAACATTCAAAATATTTTAAAGCAGTAGAAATTTTAAATAATATATAGTAGACAGAGAATGGAATAGGAATAGAGATGCAAGAAGTATCGGTAGATTTAGTGTTGATATAAATAAACTTACCTTCCACCTCACTCGCCATATTTATTTGACGTTGTTGATATTTGTATTTTCAAACATCAGTATTCAATATCAATATTTGAAAATACAAATATCAACAAAATTTCTTCGCATAAGTTGTAACGTTCTCACTGAACATAATTATGATAGTGCTGCATTTTAAGTTTTACTCAATATTAAAACAATTTGCGTATTTATTACCCAATAATTAATGGAAACTTTATATGGAATATTGAGCTCAGTAATGGCGTTAATGCGATTTACGCAATAAAGGTGCTTATCTGAACACCGTATTAGACTTGAATTTATTTTTACAAGAATTTAATAAATATTTTTGAAAGTAAAAACATATCAAGTATTTTATATTGACAGCTGGCATGGTAATCAATCAGTACTATATACAAGTGGTTGTTTAGATAATTTGTTTTTAATGCATAATTTCCGACAATTTAAAGCATTTGTGGAAGAACATCTCAACGTAACTACATTGCTCTCAGCATAATTCGTAACGAATACATTGATTTCATAATCATCATAAACGACGACCATCTCCATGAAAGTATAAAAGTGAGAAATAAAGAAAATAATGGTAAGAGAGAATCATATTGCAATTCAAGACAATGTGGCTATTGGAAGAAAATATGTATTTTCAATAATTGGTGTTTTCTTTCGTTACTTTTCGTTATTGCTACAAATAAACATAAAAAAGAAAATAAATACAGGCTGCTGTCCATATTTCCGCTCCCAAAGAAAAATTCCTTTCATACTGACCCCAACGTAAGAGATAATTTGAAAATACGAAGGGAAAACATTATAGAAAAATGAAAAAATGCTGAAAATGGTTTCTAATTTTATTTTTTATAAAAAATCTTGAAAAAGTTGTTATTGAGAAATTATAATAGAAGAGAAAAGTAAATGGAATCTAATATCCTGCAGAAAAATTTTGTTAATAAAGTTTTAAAAAAAATATGTGGGCTTAATATTAACACTGAAAATTATATCGCAAGCAATAAATAATCACTTTTTCTTTTAAATTTCCTTCAAATTTACATACAGCGGTAAGAAATATACTATACATACATACATACATAATTGGCCATTACAACCCTTCAGTCAGGATTATTCAATTATTACTGTTACGTTTTTACCTTTTTAAAAACTTTTAAAATATGAGTTCGTTGTTTGCAATCAAAATAAAAATAAATTGGTGTTTAGTTTCAATGAAATTCTTTACTGTTTGCAGTACTCTTGTGTGCCACGGTTTACAACTTGACGCATACATCAATAATTGCTTGTTCTCTACTTTTCTTTGCTTACAGCGCAGATATTTACAGCCGAGATCTTCAAACCACAAATGTTCTCTTTACACGCAACGCGTCTTCACACAGGACTGACTAAATTCTTACTACTCGTTGCCTGCTTTGGCTTGCCTTTTTAAATGCTCGCGTAAACAGTCTGATGAAGGCTCTTGAAGTAGAAAGTTCTTGAGTTCACCTTCTTGAAATCTCTATCCCGACTTCATTGCTGTTTGTGTATTTTGTTCACATCGCTTGTTGTTGCTTTCTCGCTTACTTGTCTATCCCCTTTTCTTTCGCACTGATGTTGGTTTACTTGTAAAAAGTTCGTTGTGTTTGTTAGTATAGCTTTTGTTTATCGTTTTAATGTTAAACGATCGTACACCGTTTACATTTTCGTAACATTATGATTAAAGCCTTGAAATAATTAAACACATACTACATGCATAACAGGACATTATAATTCCATATGGTCACCGAGTGAACTTGCCTGTGAAGTGAACTGAACAGAGGGAGTCGTCGAAGAAAAGTTTTTCATATTTCGTTTTGTTACATATGTCTGACCTGGCGTTTGAACCGTGGCCTTAGGTCTAATAAGTCAACGCACTACCTGCAGTGATTTCAATTAATTAAGTACATGGACGGTGTTCTTCATTGTTTATAAAATTTACACGATTGCGATAAACTTTTCCACGGAAGTTTATTTCAAACAAGTTTCTAAATTTTATTCCACACTACTTGCTTACTATTTTTAAGCTAAAATAAATTCTTTTGTTCTTTACAATCGAGAGAGTCTGGCGATTGGGAAGACAGTTTCTGATAGTCAGCAGCCGAAGTCGCTAACCCAGACAATTGGACCAACGGCATTTATACTGAAATCATCAACAACGTTTCGCACGTTTCTTTGTTGTGAGGATTACATAAAGTGTTCTATTTGACCAAAACAATTAATCTTAGTTTTGTTTGACCATAACAAACTACAATGTACAGCAAATTCATTGGCACTCTTAATTTATTTTCTCTTTCTTAGCTTTCGGTTTGCCAAGAAGAGGTGCTTTTAGATGACATGGACCTTTAAGCATAGCTTCCTCAAAGCTTCTTTCAATTCTGCGGCTACACAGGAGCATTGTGTTAAGTTTTGATAAATTTATTGAGTTGTGATTTTACATTCGTCTAATATAATATAAAATTACAGTTTTAGTTACGTAGCAGGTTAAGATTGTTTGTAAGAGGCATATGTAAGACAAATGTTTTGCATGTTTAACAATTTTCTTCTATCAAAAAAATGAATCAAAGAAGTTACATTAAAATCTGTATAAAAAATGGAATCAGTGCTCAAAAACTTTTGAAATGTTGGCAGTGGCATAGTGGTGAAAGACGCTGAGTCGAGAGAGAGCCTGTTTAGAAGTGGTACAAGCTGTTTGAAAAACGTTATAGGGCATCCTTATAATGTCTCCTCTATGCCTATTGCTCTGAGAGTTCGTCTTGGTATCAACAATGATAATTCCTTGCTATGCCTGGAATCTATTAATAAATAAGAAAGCTAGTAATAAAATGACAAACTCACTGTCACACAGATTTATGGCATGTCGGGTTTTCTCTAAAATGCTTTCTATAAAACTCCTCTTTATTAACTTACTATCCAGTTAGATATTTACATACAAATATAATTGGTACTTAAAACCCTTCAGTCGTAATTACAACTTGGTTTCACGCAGTCCTGTTGTGTCCTTCAGATTAAAATCGATTCCGAACTACAGAATTTTGAAAAACTTTTTATAGCTAACTTTTATTTACTCTCAACTAACAACGGACGAAGTGTAACGGACTTCTTGTAAATGGTACTATTATGGTCCAGTTAAGGTTCTCAGGCCACTTGGACCTGCGGCTTACATTCTCAATACCTCCCTGAATGATGTCACAGAGTCAAATTTTCCGGTAGCTAGGAGTAGTATATCATTTGTATAACCTTGGCAGTCGACCATAAGCAGTTTGAATTGTTGAATAGCAAATGTTGAATTAAATAAAAGTAACAACTCTTTTAGCGGATACCTCCCTATAGCGTACATAATTACCTCGACGGTCGTTATTCGACTATGGGAGATGTCATTGTAAAGGTTTCTTGAGCTGAAAATATTTTGATGAAGGCCATGGACTGTACAAACTGCAAACCGATATTGATACAGATCGAATAAAAATGCGTCGTCTAAAGTGGATTGAACCACTTTGGCAAATAAGACAGTAACACCGACTCTATTTGGCTAACTGAATTGATGAAAAATAATCGAGATATAATCTGCCAGATCTCCAAAAGCGATAACTAAGCAAATATGATAACAATTACATATGTTGGCCCTCAATAACAAATAACTCAAATAACAAGGATAACAAACGTTCCTTGCTATAAAAAATAATTGACAATTCGTCCAAAGAAAAATATCAAAATAAATGATGCAAAGTGTAAAAATTATATATTTTCTTGTAATTATTTCACTTCGTTTTCATTTTAAAATCAGAAATGTTTCAGTCATAAATTTCACGTTACATGAAAATTTTAGAAACATTAACTAAAACTCAGTGAACAAATACTGATTTGATTTTAATTTATTCTGCATAGATTTGCTTGTGGTTAAACTTTTTTCTTTTTTGTTTGTAGTTTTTAATTGCTTTTTAACATCATTTTCTTTTTTGCTCCAGTTTTTCAAAATTAAATACATTTCCGTTTAAAATTGTTTTCTTGCGCATACAAGTTTTATTTTTACCACACAGAAGAGAATCTAAAGCTCAGTCGACCGCGTTCTTAAATTAATCACTTATTCAGAGTTTAGTAGTGTTACTTTTCGAATTTTTAAAAACTCTCGGCGAATCAATGAAGATGGAAAGAAAATTTGTTAGAAAATTGTTTGAAAATTATATAAAAAAATTTTGTAAATTTTATGTAGAAAAACTTTTAATTTAATGATTTGGCTCTAATGATCATTATTTTATAAATATGTGACGTCGCCGTAGTGTAGTAGGTAGTGCTTTGGATAATTAGACGTGACGCAATGGTTCAAACAGTTCAGACATCTTAAATAATACGAAATATGAAAAAATATTTCTTGGGCTACTTCCTCTCAGCAGATTTCTGACACAACACAACACGCACAACATACAACTGATTAAAGGGCTAATTATGTATTGTTACTAAAATGGAAACGGCGTTACATCGTTTGGCATCAAAATGAGCACAAGCTACATAAACATATACAACGAACTTGTTACAGGTAAATCAAGAACGTCAGTATGAAAGAAAAAGGATAGACAAGTAAGCGAACGCAGGAAGCCACGACCATTCGACTTCAAGATCATTCATCATACTGTTTACGTGGGATATAAAGAGGAAATACAAAGCAGGCAACGATTACTAAGAATTAAGTCAGTCTTGTGTGAAGACGCATTGCGTTCGAAGAAAACAGTCGTGGTTTAAAGATTGGTTGAAAATAATGAATTTAATTGAAACTAAATACAAATTTACTTTTATTTTGTTTGCAATCAGCGAACTTATATTTTAAATTTTTTTTAAAAAAAGCTTTACTAAATATGTTTCTAGATCTTATTAAAAAAAAAAACTAAAACACCTATCTGCATAACAGATTGGCACATTATGTAGATCCCGACAATTCTCGGGATTCCCGGGAAAACCATTTAATTTTTCCGCTTTTCCGCGAATCTTAGTCGTTATGTAAACATGGAAATCGATTAAACATTTTTACAACATTCATCTCTGTACACTTTTACTAATATTGTTACTCCAGATTCTTTACAATGACACATTAGTTTTTCACGTTAATTATATAGATTGTCTGAGTGAACATTAAATAATTTCATTCTAAAGTTTAAGACCATAATATTGTTAATAATTTCTTTCATACTTTCTTTGGTTGTGTGCAGTCATTCACATGTGTTGCCAAATAACATTTACATTTTCGCCAGGACTATTGACACAATTTCAAATGTGTAAAAATCATACTAAAAAAGGAAACTGTAAAACATACAAGAAAAAAGTAAAAACAAAACTTACGTGAATAATATATATATAATAATAAAACAAGGGCAAAAGTTTACTTTCGTTGTCTTATTTTTTTTTCGCTCGGTTTTTGCAAAACAAACTATGTCATGATGTCTTTTTACAAAAACTTCACATCCTCTCAAGCATGGACATTAGGGATATAACCTGGGTCCTAAAGGAACTGAATGTAAGAGGAACGATAATTAAGTACCATGATGTTATTTCTGGTACTTCTAATTCACTCATGAGCATTTCACATGCTTGATCACGACATTCTTTGTCACAAGTTGAAAAACACTTTAATTTTTTATCATCAGTAGTAAAACTATTACGTACATATCGGTATAAAAGAGGTCAGACAGTTCATCACGGTAATGTAAAATCATTTAGTTTCCTGGTAAGAACAAGTGTATCAACAGGTTCAAATCTTGGTCTTATTTAGCCAATCAATAAAAAAATTATTGCTATTTATGCAAATTTTTTTTATTATTATTTTTAGACTATCATCATCCATTCGACAACATTTGTAAATATAGTAGAAAAGTAATAAAATGTTATGCCCCTAATGTACATGCATGGTTTTATGTTTTTAGACGCTTAAGTTGGACAAGTGTTTTGTAAGTTTATGGATGGGAGAGGAATGTAGTTTTATTGTTTCAGGTTTAGAAAAACATGCCTTTTGTATTATGTTCTACAAATACATTTTTAAGCTATCATATATTTTAAGATTGTTCGCTTTGTTCTTTCCAGATATATGCCAAAAATTTTAAAAGGTACAACCACAAATTCGAATGATGTAAACTTTTTTATAATGTCAATGAAGTGTAGAAAAAATCCTTCCATCTCCGTTGAAACAATATATAATATAAAAATAATATAAAAATCCAGCAATAAAAAGTATTTATAAAACAATTTAAACTGAAACATTGGTAAAGTTTTTACTCTGCAGATGTAGCTGGTCAACTGAAAGGTATTCAGGTCCATACAATGAATATACATATATTCATTTTATTTAAAACTAACTAATACCCGGTGTGCTTCGCTACCCCATCGAAATTAAATGCATAATAATTAAAAAATTTTTTTATTTAGTAATTAAACTATGCAATTCTTCTTAAAGGTTTATTCTAATTTCATTTGATGACAATATATTTCATTTAAATTCTAAAATAATACATTAATGAGCTATTTATTTTTTACTTGCTAAAATTTAAAATATATTTTTTTTCTTAAATAAATAATTCTTATTCCAATGCCTTGGGATACACAATATTTTTTGTTTTCCCCTCTGCGGGTTTTCCTACTCGCGAACATGCGACGTAAAGCTGTCCATGTGAGAAACATGGATTTTTTAGATTAAGTCCACAAACTTGCAAGGACTCACCTTGAGCTTTATTAATTGTCATTGCAAATGCTAGGCGAATAGGAAATTGAAGGCGCTTGAAATCGAATGGCATCTCCGATGTGGTCATAGGACGTGGCGGCAATACATCAGTTCCCTTAAACTTTTCAGTTATAATGGTCGTTCATCATTTTTTATTGTTAGTTGAGTGCCATTACAAAGTCGTGGAGGGTCAATATTTCTAAGTAAAATAATGTGAACACCGTTTTTTTTATAAGTTCTTAAATTCCCATCGATCTTGTTGAGAATATTGCTGTTGATGGAATTAACGTCAATATTTTTGGATGCCAGTAACGCACGTTCATATAACCATTGCATATTTTTAAAATTTTGCACGATATTGGGAAATATACAATTTATGAATTCTTCTTTGGATTGTGTCATTCTGCAAAAGTCTGAAGGAAATTTTATATACTTTGTTATAGGATCCATTGGAATTCTTCCGTTACCTAAATCAAGCAATTTTTTGGAAAAAGTTCAAGCTGAAGCATCACGTTCCAACTGAACACGCATATTAGTAGTTAACTTTAGAGTGTGAACATGTCGCCAAAGGTGTTTCATTTTTGTACATGAGTGCATTGCAATATTAGCAAACTCGTCGATTCACCACCAGTGTCTCGGTCGCATGTTGTCGAAGACCTTCAAGACGTCCTTCACGTTCTGAAGGCGTTTCTGTGGCTCGTGATGTTTCGGTACGATTTCGTTGGCTTTGTATCCGACCTTCAAGTTCCAACGATGTCTCGGTAGCTCATGCGGTAGTGGCATGTTGTCGAAGACCTTCAAGACATCTTTCGCGTTCTGACGGCGTTTCAGAAGCTCGTGCTAAAGAGGTAAGATTTCGTTGACTTTTAAGGCATTCTTGGCTTTCAGAAGGTGTTTCAGTAGCTCTTGATGGTGTAGCACGTTGTCGTAGGCCTTCAAGGCGTTCTTCGCGTTGTGATGGCGTTCCGGCTCTAAAGGTTGAAACTCTTTTCAGCCCTGAGGCGACTTTCACGCTCTTCAGAACTTTCATTTGCTCTCTGGGATTGCAAACGCAATGCATTTTTAGTGCTTCTGGAAAGGGATGCTTTTGTTGGGGGCATTTTTATAAATTGTTGCAAAATAAATGTCACTCAAATAACGTTTAACTTGATTAGAATCAAAGATTCAACTGAATTCCAAAACTGAATGGCTGTTATATGTATTCCTTTATATTTTACCTAATATGAATGGGTAAAAGATCGGTTCAGGTCATGAACCTTTTGAAAAAGAAATTAAGGTTATTAAAATTTAACAAATAATTGTATTTGCGTCAGTCACAGGTAATTTTTTTGATGAGTTTTGCAACTACTTATTTTATTTGAGAACAATATTGACAGTTTACATTTTATTACTTAGGTAATTAAAAGTAATGAATGAAAATATTACTCCCTATTGTTACATGCCCATTCACCGCCCAATAGACTGCTGATTACAAAATTTACCTAATGTGGTTTTCAAGATGTGCGACAAATAAATACTATTTTTATTAGTTACCCATTTTTAGAAGTAAACAATAATATAACTATTACATATGTATATGTGTATGTATAGGAGATCAATATATAAATAGTATGCATTTTAGTACTTACTATGTATGTACATGAGTTGAAAATTTTAAACACAATCACTTAAGGGTCATATACCTTACTATTGCATATTTCAAGATATAATAATTTCCACACTCACTAATCAGAGAGGCACCACCTTCCTAAAGCTGGAATACAAAATTGGAGACTCTAGCTTTTATAGTTTTCTAGATATACAGATTTTAATAATTAGTTCATATTGAGTTTGCCACGCCCCTAATGCTTGATCGCCCATTTTTAACAAAAATATTGATATTAAACCTTTAGATATTCGTACAAAATTGGAGAGTCTAACTGTTATTTTTCTTCATATGGGAGGTGACACGACCGCTTTCGTTGAACTCCCTATTTTTGTCCAGAATATTTATATTTAAACTAAAGTTACTCGTACAAAAATTGGGGACTCTAGCTGTTAGAGTTTTTCAGATATACAGATTTTCGTATTTACTTTATATGGGAGGTGCCAAGCCCACTATTGTTAGTTCGCCATTTTTGTCCAAAATATTTATATTAAAACCGTAGTTCCTTGTACAAAATTTGAGGTATCTTGCTGATATAGTTTTTCCAATATACACATTTTGTTATTATCTTACAATAGTAGGTAATGTAGTATATGTGGGAGTGGCACCTCGCTCATTTGAAATATCAACATAAAAAGTAGCCTATAACTCTTTCCGGAAGATACTGTGAACATTTTAGGAATATCGGTTTAGCCGTTTAGTCGTGTATAAACTTCAAACATACAAACAAACGCACATTCATTTTTATATATATAGGTGATTTCCGAGATATAAGAAGTTTTACATTTAATTGATATGGGAAGTACCACGCCCACTTTTCCTAGTCAGCCTATTTTTGCCTAAAATATTCATATTGATACTAAAGTGGATTCGACAAAATTTTAGGACTCTAACTGTGATATTTTCATAGATATAATAATTTAATATTTTTTATATTGGAGGTGACACGCCCACTATATCCAATCCGCCCATTTTGTTTATATATACGTCAAAGTCGTCCATGCAAAATTTGAGGTCTCTAGCTATTGCAGTTTATGAAATATGCGACATTAAATACTTATTGGATATGTTGGCGTGGCCCACTCCTTATTGAAAAAGTAGTTCCTTCCAGATATACAGGAAGGTACTGTCAAAATTTCAATATAATCGGTCCAGCCGTTTACCCGTCTATAGACTTCAAACAAACAAACCCGTAAACAAATAAACACACATTCATTTTTGTTTATATAGATGTAAAATTCATTAAAAAAAACTACATATGTGACGTATGAGTGAATCAAAGAATATGGATATAAAGAATACGAATTATAAAGCAGTAAAATTTCTTATGGCGGGTTGTAGCATTACGACCCGCTCTCACCAAAATCTTTTTAAAAAAACATTTCTTGATGAGGGGGGCGGAAGACGGAAGGAAAATAAACACAAACAAAGGGCGTAACAATGTGCTGCTCTCATCATGAGATTGTAAAAATGCATTCAATTGCTTGTCAGCTTCTAAAGGAGAATGTTCATGTCGCTTTTTTCAGACTTCTATTTTACACCCAAAGAAATATTACAGTATGATTCACTAATATCAATGAGAAATGATTTAGATTTTTGGAAGAATACTTGCCAAGTTAAATACGGTGTTTTTAGGGTTTTAACGCAGTACAATTGTTCTATACTTTTCGCTCACATATACAAATTATTGGGTTAATAAGTAGACTTGAAAATATTACTAACAATTTTCCTCTGGGTTAAACATGCCTGTCATAATTTTTCTCATGTTCTCTTTGTGTCGACGTCTGAGAATAAGTGGTTTGAGAACACTGTTGCCTTTTTTGGTTATTTCTAACCAAAATTGGTTATTTTTTTGATCAATGTGTAGTTTTTGGTTTTGTTTATTTTTTTCTTATAAAAAAAACCTATTTTTTGTTTCAGTTTTTATTAATTATAATTTAAACTTGAAAAAAAAATAAAACAAAAGTCTATGAATTTAATTTTGGTTATATTTTTTCTTATTTTGTGATTTTTTCACAAATGTTGGTTACAAAATTTTTTTTCGTGGCAACACTGTTTCAGAAGAATAAATATAAAATTAGTCAAACAACAAAAACGCACGATGAGAACAATTGAGAACATTGTTACGCTCTTGGTTTCTTTATCCTTCCCTTCTATCTTTCCCCCCGCGTCATGAAATATTTTTGAAAAATATTCCAAAATATGCCAAAATGCACATTATTTATACTTTATTTTCTTTGGTTTTATACATCAAGAATCATAGATAGCATACTTGTAGGGCTAACTACTATGCGCATGAGTAATATATTTCAAATGCAATTAAATATTAAGTATGTAGCATGTAGTATACGTGGGCATGGCCCCTCGCTCATTTGGAATATGAACATAAAAAGTAGCCTATAACCCCTTCCTGACATACAGGAAGATACTGTGAAAATTTCAAGAAAATCGGTTCAGCCGTTTAATCGTCTATAAACTTCAAACATACAAACAAACACACATTCATTTTTATATATAAGAAGATGTAAATGCAGCTAGGCTAAGGCCGCGACTGTAAAATTGTTGTACTTGCAGCTTTGCGTCTATTGTTTTTAAGACACTATTCTGTCTGACCATGGTAAATTTGACTACTTTAAGTTTTCATATATCCCAGTTCACAATCTTGGGCATTTAGATGGTAAATGTATACCATTGTAAATATTTGCCGTTAATTGTGAACGGTTTTTTGTTTAACTTTTCGACACTTATTTCAAACTTCTCAACACACAGCTGACTATCATATAATTTATTATTTTATTTATTTATATTTATAATTTTATTTATTTCGTCCCCTGCCCATGTTTTAATCGGCTCTTCTCTTTTAATTCGTTTTTTTATGTTGTACGTTTCCATTTGTTGTGACTTTATTTTCAATGTTTTTGTTTTTATGATCAGCTGTTCATTTGCTCAAGCATGGCAAATATGTATAAACTACGGTTTTGAGTGTGGGATATTTGCCAAACCATGGCAAGGGTATTTCTGTGTATTTTGTTAGTGTATGGTAAAAGAAATACCCAACATTTGCAAATGCCATGATGCCAGACCATTTGCCCAAGATTATGAACTGCGCTATTAGCATGTTATGCACATGTTATACACTCAAAAAAGTTTAAGTTTTCCAAGAGTTATTATTACTTTTCATTGGTATGAAGATTATTTTATTAAATTTTGTTACTTAAAAAGTAATTTCTAACTATTACAGACATTTCAAATACTATTACAGCTATAATTTTTGGAGACGAAAAATCAAATAAAGATTAGTCGATGTGTCAAACGCTTAGATAATTCTACAAATAAAACAAGTTTGGAGGGTTCGAGAAATATAAAATAATATTTTTGAGTTCTTCTCAACCTAATGAAAAACTTAGACTAGATAGTTACTGAGTTGTATGTAATTTTTTGTATTTTGTCGCATAGTGTAATTATTTCAAATTTTAATATATAGTTTATTGTGAAATAATAATAATTTAGTACTCTTATGTAAATAATTTAAAGATCAATTTAATTATGTCAGTTCGAATAAATTCTCTCGCTAAACTTTGTATTTCTGTACTCGAAATAAAATAGTATGTCGTGCTGTGCAAATAATAAATAAAAATTAATAAATAATTTTTTATATGGCCAAGATGCTGGATTTTACAGTAGTAAAAATGCTTTTAACTTAAGTAAAATATGTTCTTAAATCGTTTTGCTCTCTGCTTTTATCGAATCAATTTTATTTCATTAGTAGACCTTTTTAGGTTTTAAAAGCTACAACTTATTTTTAAAATATGTAATGTATCTGTTAAATCCGTGGACTGTATAGGGAGAGTATGTGGGGACACAAAAAAAGGAACCAAAATGTTGAACCAAACTGTTGATACACATGAACACTAAAAAAACCAAAAGTTAGAGAATTCTCAAATCTCTAAAAAAATCGCGCAAAAAAACACCCGAAACTTTCCTTTTTTTTACTGTCGAAATGAATTTAGTGTCACTTTACACATACATAGTTTATTTGGTAGGTTTTATCTCCTTGGAAAAAATAAGACAAATCACTTTTAATTTGCTCGATTTTTCAAATTTTTAATTTTCTTTTCCTTTTTGCTTCTTTTACAAATTTTTTATAATTAGCACAAATTTTTTCACAAATAGTCTATAATTTAAATATGTACACCAAATTATCAAACAAAATATTAAAACAAATTGACAATTTTAAGAAAATTTAGAGAAATTAGTTGCATCCTTGTGGATGTTACAAAAACGAATGAATTCTTAAGCTCAGTTTATACAAAGCAAGAGGCCTAAGTTAAACTCAATTACAGAGTAATGTTAAAAAACACTAAAGCTTAGATAAAGATACATTACATTACAAAAGCTTAAATTAGTATACTAGCGCCCTCTGTTGTTGGCTAGGCCTCTTCAAGTTGATCGCTGGGATGGGATTTTGCCATCTGCGGACATAAACAGTATGCATACCCACGTGTATGTGTGCTGATAGGCTTTATTAAAGAAATTCTCATTTCATAAATTAATTTTATTCAAGTTATCGTTTGTCTAATATGGTGTGAATACAAAAATAGTAAAGCACAATTTAAACAGAAATGACGTCTTTGTGGTTAATGTGTTCTTTATCTTTGTCATCTCTGGTTTAACCTGTTTGCAAATCTTGTGGCGAATTTTTATCCCGAATTTTATAATGTGTGAGAATGTGTAACTCTTTTGCCCAAAGCATGTTTCCCGTTATCATTACTTTTCCCCTCGTTTTATCAAACAGCGGACTGTTTAACCAGTCTAGTCACGTTTTAAAAACATCAAAATATGGTTTCAGATATTCTCTTTTACTTTATTGTATGACACAATTTCTTTGGTTTTTTTTCATATCTTGTCAATAAAAGGGTTTATTTTATCTCAATGAAATGTTACTTCATGTAATAACAAAATCTTTAAAAAGAATAAAACAGAGAAGCAAAGAAACAATAAAGGAAGTTAATCAAAAATTAATTTTTAAAAGGAAATAAATTGATCTAATAATTATGAAACACTGAATAATTAATTTTATAACTAATGCATGTGTTGTGTGTTTGCTTTTACTAAGACTGTAAATTTTGATGAATGATAAAATTCACTCAAATCATTTATGAGTATTATAAGTATTTTTCGAAATTTATGAATCTGAATGAGTAGGCGTATGAATCAAACATATTTCGAATGTTATGAGTTTGGTGTCAACGTTGTACTCATACTCATTGCAACCTGTTTTTATAAATCAATGTTGTAGTGCGTACGAATGAATCAGAGTAGTTGAATTTCAATACTCATACTCATGAGTACTTATGAGTAGCGAAAAAAGGAATTACTTATAAAAATTTAAAAACTTCTTTAAAGCTTTTTTAAGAAAACTTCCTTAGAGTACCATTCAAAATAATGTATTTCCATTCGGTAATTTAAAAATTTTTTTATTTTTTATGCACAAATAAAACACGATTACAAAATAGTCCTAAAAAAAGCCGTATTAAAACCGTTTTATTGACATCTGAAATAGAAAATGTGTAAAAATTGAACATGTGCCAAGGTTTATTTTACCCAAATTGCTCTCAACAAAAAAAAATAAAAGCTATTTTGAGCAAGGAAAGCCAGTAATATGTTGATATTTATGTATGGGTTTGTATAATAGGATACACGTACATATGTACCTGCATGTATGAAAAAGTTTATTTACATTCATACACTCAAAAAAAGAATCAATCCATCCGGGCTTAAATCAATCCATATCGGTCACAATAGTACGGTAAGTACGGTTTGGCTTGAATCAAGTACAAAAGAGTTGAATCAAGCCCGAATCAGCCAAGTACAAAAGTGTTGATTTTAGCACGATTTAAGCCTTTTTGGGATCAAAGTGATCCCATCATGTATTTGGTATACGCATTTTTTTTCTTGATTTAAGGTCGAATTCGTACTTGATTCAAGAGAGTCAGAAGTTAAAGTAATCTTGAAGTGCACTTGTTTCAAGAATTATAAAGTTGATTTAAACTTGATTTCGTACTTGAATTAACTTATAAATGGGATCGAATTGAGGCAAATCGTACTTCATTCGAGCACAATGAACAACTTGATTTAAGCCATAAATTGTACTTGATTTAAACCTAAATTTATCCAAAAAGAGCTTGTTTCAAGAATTTCGAACTTGATTTAAGCTCGAACTCGTACTTGATTTAATCCATAATTCGTATTTGATTTAAGTACAATAATCTTATAATAAGATTAAATAAAAAAGGTTTTTATTTTATATTGTTATTTATAAAAGATATTTATTTAAATATTATACAAAATAATAGTTCATCTTATATATAAAAATGAATGTGTGTTTGTTTGTATGTTTGTATGTTTATATGTTTGTATGTTTGTATGTTTGAAGTTTATAGACGATTAAACGGCTGAACCGATTTTCTTGAAATTTTCACAGTATCTTCCTGTATGTCTGGAACGAGTTATAGGCTACCTTTTATGTTGATATTCCAAATGAGCGAGGGGCCATGCCCACGTATGCTACATACTACATACTTAATATTTAATTGCATTTGAAATATATTACTCATACGCATAGTAGTTACCCCTACAAGTATGCTATCTATGATTCCTGATGTATAAAACCAAAGAAAATAAAGTATAAAGAATGTGAATTTTGGCATATTTTGGGATATTTTTCAAAAATATTTCAGGACGCGGGAGGAAAGATAGAAGGGAAGGATAAAGAAACCAAGAGCGTAACAATGATCTCAATTGTTCTCATCGTGCGTTTTTGTTGTTTGACTAATTTTTTATTTATTCTTCTGAAACAGTGTTGCCACGAAAAAAAATGTTGTAACCAACATTTGTGAAAAAAATCACCAAATGAGAACAAATATATCCAAAATTAAATTCATAGACTTTTGTTTTATTTTTTTTCAAGTTTAAATTATAATTAATAAAAAATGAAACAAAAAATAGGTTTTTTTTTAAAAGAAAAAGAAAAAAAAAACCAAAAAAATCTACACATCTGTACATTGATCAAAAAATAAGCAATTTTGGTTAGAAATAACCAAAAACGGGAACACTGTTCTCAAATCACTTATTCTCAGACGTCAGCACAAAGAGGACATGAGAAAAATTATGACAGGCATGTTTAACCCAGAGGAAAATTGTTAGTAATATTTTCAAATCTACTTATTAACCCAATAATATGTATATGTGAGCGAAAAGTATAGAACAATTGTACTGCACTAAAAACCTAAACACACCGTATTTTACTTGGCAAGTATTCTTCCAAAAATTTAAATAATTTCTCATTTATATTAGTGAATCATACTGTAATATTTCTTTGGGTTTAAAATTGAAGTCTGAAGAAAGCGACATGAACATTTTCCTTTAGAAGCTGATAAGCAACTGAATGCATTTTTACGCTCTCATGATGAGAGCAACACATTGCTACGCTCTTTGTTTGTGCTTATTTTCCTTCTGTCTTCCGCCCCCCTTATTAAGAAATGATTTTTAAAAAAAATTTTGATGAGAGCGGGTCGTAATACCACTTCTACATAATGCGTATTCTTTATATCCATATTCTTTGATAAAACTTAATGGAATTGGATATCACTCATACGTCACATATGTAGTTTTTTATTGAATTTTACATCTATATAACCCAAAATGAATGTGTGTTTATTTGTTTGTGGGTTTGTTTGTTTGAAGTCTATAGACGGCTAAACGACTGGACCGATTTTCTTGAAGTTTTGACAGTACCTTCCTGTATATCTGGAAGGAATTATAGGCTACTTTTTATTTTAAAATTTCAAGAAGGCGGGGTGCTACGCCCACATATTCAATAAGTATTAAATGTCGCATATCTCATAAACTGCGAATTTTGTATGGACGACTTTGACGTATATATAAACAAAATGGGCGGATTGGCTATAGTGGGCGTGTCACCTGCAATATAAAAAATATTAAATTATTATATCTAAGAAAATATAACAGTTAGAGTCCTAAAATTTTGTCCAATCCACTTTAGTATCAATATGAATATTTTCGACAAAAATGGGCTGACTAGGAAAAGTGGGCGTGGTACTTCCCATATGAATTAAATGTAAAACTTCTTATATCTCGGAAATCGCCTGTATATATAAAAATGAATGTGCGTTTGTTTGTATGTTTGAAGTTTATAGACGACTAAACGGCTGCACCGATTTTCCTAAAATTTTCACAGTATCTTCCGGAAGGAGTTATAGGCTACTTCTTATGTTGATATTTCAAATGAGCGAGGTGTCACTCCCACATATACTACATTACCTACTATTGTAAGATAATAACAAAATGTATATATTGGAAAAACTATATCAACAAGATACCTCAAATTTTGTACAAGCAACTACAGTTTTAATATAAATATTTTGGACAAAAATGGGCAAACTAGCAATATTGGTGTGGCACCTCCCATATAAAGTAAATACGAAAATCTGTTTATCTGGAAAATTGTAACAGCTAGAGTACCCAATTTCTGTACGAGTAACTTTAGTTTAAATATAAATATTCTGGACAAAAATAGGGAGTTCAGCAAAAGCGGTCATGTCACCTCCCATTTGAAGAAAAATAACAGTTAGACTCTCCAATTTTGTACGAATATCTAAAGGTTCAATATCAATATTTTTGTTAAAAATGTGCGATCAAGCATTAGGGGCGTGGCAAACTCTATATGAACTAATTATTAAAATCTGTATATCTAGAAAACTATAAAAGCTAGAGTCTCCAATTTTGTATTCCAGCTTCAGGAAGGTGGTGTCTCTCTGATTAGTGAGTGTGGAAATTATTATATCTTGAAATATGCAATAGTAAGGTATATGACCCTTAAATGATTGAGTTTGAAATTTTCAACTCATGTACATAGTAAGTACTAAAATGCATACTATTTATATATTGATCTCATATACATACACATATACATATGTAATAGTTATATTATTGTTTACTTCTAAAAATGGGTAACTAATAAAAATAGTATTTATTTGTCGCATATCTTGAAATCCACATTAGGTAAACTTTGTAATCAGCATTCTATTGGGCGATGAATGGGCATGTAACAATAGGGAGTAATATTTTCATTCATTACTTTTAATTACCTAATTAATAAAATGTAAACTGTCAATATTGTTCCCAAATAAAATAAGTAGTTGCAAAACTCATCAAAAAAATTACCTGTGACTGACGCAAACACAATTTTTTGTTAAATTTTAATAACCATAATTTCTTTTTCAAAAGGTTCATGACCTGAACCGATTTTTTTCCTATTCATATTAGGTAAAATATAAAGGAATACATATGTATAACACACACGGTTTTGGAATTCAGTTGAATCTTTGATTTAATTCTAATTAAACGTTATTTGAGTGACATTTATTTTGCAACAATTTATAAAAATGCCCCCAATAAAAGCATCCCTTTCCAAAAGCACTAAAAACGCATTGCGTTTGCAATCCCAGAGAGCAAATGAAAGTTCGGAAGAGCGTGAAAGTCGCCTCAGGACTGAAAGGAGTTTCAACCTTTAGAGCCGGAACGCCATCACAATGAGAAGAACGCCTTGAAGGCCTACGACAACGTGCCACACCATCAAGAGCTACTGAAACACCTTCAGAAAGCCAAGAGCGCCTTAAAAGTCAACAAAATCTTACCTCTTTAGCACGAGCTTCTGAAACCCCGTCAGAACGCGAAAGATGTCTTGAAGGTCTTCGACAACATGCGACATGCGCACAAGCTACCGAGACACCGTCGGAACATGAAGGTCGGCTACAAAGCCAGCGAAATCGTACCAAAGCATCACGAGCTAATGACACAGAGATGGCATGAATGAAGTTTGGCAATATTGCAATGCACTCATGTACAAAAATGAAACACCTTTGGCGACATGTTCACACTCTAAAATTGAATACTAATATGCGTGTTCAGTTGGAACGTAATGCTTCAGCTTCAACTTTTTCCAAAAAATTGCTTGATTTAGGTAACGGAAGAATTCCAATGGATCCTATAACAAAGTATATAAAATTTCCATCAGACTTTTGCAGAATGACACAATCCAAAGAAGAATTAATAAATCGTGTATTTCCCAATATCGTGCAAAAATTAAAAAATATGCAATGGTTATATGAACGTGCGTTACTGGCATCCAAAAATATTGACGATATTGTTGATTCTCAACAAGATCGATGGGAATCTAAGAACTTATAAAAAACGGTGTTCCCATTATTTTACTTGAAATATTGAAACTCCACGACTTTGTAATGGCACTCAACTGACAATAAAAAAATGATGAACGACCATTATAACTGGAAAGTTTAAGGGAACTGATGTATTGCCGCCACGTATTCCTATGACCACATCGGAGATGTCATTCGATTTCAAGCGCCTTCAATTTCCTATTCGCCTAGCATTTGCAATGACAATTAATAAAGCTCAAGGTCAGTCCTTGCAAGTTTGTGGACTTGTGGACTAAAAAATACATGTTTCTCACATGGACAACTTTACGTCGCATGTTCGCGAGTAGGAAAACCCGCAGAGGGGAAAACAAAAAATATTGTGTATCCCAAGGCATTAGAATAAGAATTATTTATTTAAGAAAAAAAGTACATATTAAATTTTAGCAAGTAAAAAATAAATAGCCCATTAATGTATTATTTGAGAATTGAAATGAAATATATTGTCATCAAATGAAATTAGAATAAACCTATAAGAAAAATTGCATAATTTAATTACTAAATAAAAATTTTTTTTAATTATTATGTATTTAATTTCGATGGGGGTAGCGAAGCACACAGCTAGTTTTTTAATAAACAAAAAAGTTACAGTTTTAATATTCAACGCATTAAATATAACAAAATTAATTAATGTAATTAATAATAATTATAATAAAAAGATATTATTATTATGATTAAATAGAAACAGTTTTACCTTATTTAAAACTCTTTTTCCACTGAAATCTTCCTCAGACATCCAATTATTGACCTTCGATTCGGCTGAAATCGTTTCGCCATCAATATCGAACTGTAAAATTGGATTATAAAACATTATGTGATCAAGTATATAACACATATTTATATGATTTACCTGCTGTTTTTCCATTTAAAGAGCTTCTCCCGAAATTCAATTCGGAGGATAAGAAAAATGAAAAAAAATATTGCTGTATTAATTGACTTTTTTAATGAATTTTAAGAATTTAAAGCATCTTTAAAAATCAATTAAAAAACAGATGAACTCTCTGGCTATTCTCCCCTTTTATCAACTGCCTATGTTACTGCCGTTACTAATATTAACTTATGGAAAAAAACAAAAAACAACAACAATGCCACAACAACATACATGCGTATTTTTGAACAAAATAGAATATGTTGAATGTTCCCAAGCAAAAATTTTATTGTGAGATATGTGTGCAAGGTGTTGTTGTTTTTTTACATAAATTAATATTAATAGTATTTTATTAGTATGTATTTAATATAAAATTACTTACCTATTGATGAACCTCCTCCAGATTAAAGGCTTGAAGAAGCTCTTTTAAAAGGGGATCGTCATCACTTTGATCATCCATCAATTACAACACAAAGCAACACGACAAATTATTAAAATCACAAACAAATTATTAAAAAACAAACGCAATCAACACAACAAAGCCAACACAACACTATAACGCATACTCAACGAACGCACAAAACAGACTGATATTTGCATCCCTTGAAAATAACAAAGAAGTAACATGATTTCAATATAAAACCAGTGTGACCAGGTCTGAAATACACGTTCAACTTCTGCAATACTAAATGGTAAAACTAAAAATTTCATAACAAAATCGGGCAATTCCTTGAAGGGATTTTCATTCACAGCATTCTTGTATTCATAAACTTGTATCCAAAACTCAATAGTTGTCTTCTGACTTTCCCACTCGTATGAAGTTAATTTTTGCCATTGCAATTCTAAAGTTGTAATTTAATCATTTGAAAAATGTATCATTTCTTCTTTGAAATTTTTAAATAATTTACTTTTATTTATTTTTAAACTATTGTTAATAGCAAAAAAGTTTATATACTTTAAACTTAACAAATTTTTGGGTAATCTTTGCCTTAGTTGGCGTATTAACTCTGCTATGAAATTTCAACATATTCTACATTCGTGGTTACCATTAAACTATGTATGTACAATCAATCAAATTTTAATTGTAACAGGAGTAAAAATGAAAAATAAATTGAAGCTAGAAAATGCTAAACAAATTATTAAAAAATGCTAAAAAAAATGCCAACTGCTAAATCGAAAATTTGCAGCTAAATCAAAATAAAAAATGCTAAATCTAGCTGCAAAAATGCTAAAATGGTCACACTGTTTAAAACAGTTTCAAATGATTATGAGAGCAGACGAGAGAGTAAGTTGTACTTCGCTCATTTTCTCTCAGGGTTTGATTTAACCCTTTTTTTGCTTAATTCAATACTTGTTAGTTTTTATTTAATCCTATTTTGCACTCAAAATAACACTTTTTTAAATAGATTTGAGCTTTTTAGTGTTGATTGTAGTAATATAAGGTTTAGTTTTTTAAATTAATCCCGTTTTTTGCTTGTTTTAAGCAAACGATAGCCAAAACGGGCTTAATTTTTCAAGCACGTTTTTTGGCTAAAATTGAGAATAGAAAAGTTAATTTTATCACGCCGTTTTTCTTTCTGTGTACCATTTAAAGGATTTAATGCGTCCTAATATTCGCACTTATTTACGCACATACTTAAAATGTATAGAAGCTAGAAAGAGACCTTTCAAACTCAACCCTTAAAGTTTTATGTCACGTTTAATACTCAAAGGTTGACTACAATTTTGTTTGCCATCAGAAAAAATTGTTTGTGACCCTTTGCATATAAATATGGCAGAAATATGGAATATACGTTAACTTAGAGTCGTAAAACATTTAATTCGCTAGCGGAAGATGTAGGTCATCAAAACGTATACATTTTAGGAGCTTCCATTTTGTATTAATTACCGCTTGCTATCGAAACTAGTTGTCCTCTTTTTTATAATACAAACACTCAGTTGATAACCCTTAATCATATAGTGAATTGTGTTGGAATTAGGAAAAAAGGCTATGGAAACGAGGACAGAGGAAGTAGTGTTTGTGGACATTAGAATACTAGTTAAATAAATATCAATTGGTATGACAATTTTTATGCGAAATTCTTTTTGTAATTTCCTCTATGCTTGGCAAACGAGTTCAAAAGAGCTTATTAGTAATACGACGTAAATAAGATACATTCTGCCATTTTAACCTCAGAAAAATATTGAAAATAGATTTGAAAAGACTTCAATTCTTAGGTTTGTAAAATGTTTTCTTTCCAATTAGTTTAGGAGCTTTAAAATTTGATTATCTTTTTATCGTGATGATATATGGAAAAAAAATAAACTTCCATTAGCAAATGTTTTAGTGACAGGAGATGTTTGAGGAGGAGACGATAGGGAGGACATATGCGCCCCTATAAGAATACTCTTCCAAATTGGAAAAAGGAACATGGAATTTAACATATTATTTGCACATGTTGTGGAATCCTATACCCGTACATGGTGATTTGGCAAGAAAGACCGAATAAATAACAACTAATTCGATAGATGTGGTTACAAGATCACCTTTATTGAAAGCCAAGGTTCGGAAGTACCGATTGTAGGACCCGATACAATGTAAAGTGCAAAATGGCGACAGAATTATCCGCAATAAAGATTTTTAATTGAAACTCATATGTAGAATGATTTTATTGTAACCTTATGTTCCCTGAAAGAGTACATACAAATAAACGTTTGTTTTAAATAATTTCATCCTAGTTAAAGTACTTCTCTATTAGAATTTATTAGAATAACATTGTTTCTGCTGAATTATAAATAAATAATATGCTTAAATTATAACTAAAATCTCATAACTTATTGGTCGGAAAACAAAACAGTCGATCATGTTAACTAATGCAAGAAAATTGTATGAAGAACGTGGGAGCATAATAAAATATTTAATACTCATACGCCATGTGGTCTGACAACTTCAATACGTTTGACAACATATACATATATTGTTTAATTCTCTGTATTTATTCAACAGTAAGTAATATACGTGAGAAATATTAAATGTAAAATACGTACATAAATTCACATGCACTTATAATAAACTAACTTTGTTACGGCCGCTTTTTGGTAACCGTGATAGAGTGCATAAGTGCATTGAATCATCCAAATGTATTGCCGAAGTATTTCATTAGGGTTATATATAGTGAAAATATGTTTGTGTAATACTACAAAGGGCATATATATTGTGTTATTCAATGAATATAATATTCTTGCGATGTCGAAAGTTGTCGCTACATCGCTGACATTTTCCATTCGTGCGAAAAATCCCTAAAGTTAACCTTCATAATATTGTTACGTGGACAGAAACAAATTTAACGAAAATAAGCAAATAAAACAAATAGAAATAAAATCCAAAACTCTTTGGGTAAACCGAAATTACACAAGAAAGGGGCAATTGGGAAGTTGTCAATATGGAATTCAAATGAAAATTATACGTATTGACATCGAAGCCCTAGCTGCACTTCTATGACCCACTTCACATCAGTCTGGAAATAGGAAAGACTACCTCCAACCTGGAAGAAATGCATCTTTGTTAAATGACCAAAAAGTGAGGTATTGAGAAACTACAACAACTGGAGAGGAATTACTTACTTAACACCATATACAAGATACAACGGATACTTATCGCACCATGATAACCGATTTTTTTTTACCCACACTTCATGGAATTAATGTGAACGATGTTTGGTTTCAACAGGATGGTGCACTTTGCTATACATCTCATGCCACAATCGACTTATGCCGTCAAACGTTTAATGGCCGTTTAATTAGCCGAAATGGTGGTCTTATTTGGCTGCCAAGAAGCTGTGATTTGACACCATTGAACTATTTTCTGTGAGGCGCCGTTAAAAAAAATGTTATGTCCTTCGTTTTTGTTTTATTGTATTTTTAAATTCATGCTTTTGAATGATTCACCCTTTGTAAACGCTTTATAATTATTTATTTATTTATTAATTAATTACAATACAATTATAAATTATATTCTAATTATATACGAGCGGAGTAACTTGACCATATGCTCGGTGTAGTGTCACAGACCAGAGTCTCTGGTGGGAATCGAACCCACTACCCTCACGCTAATAGTCTATCACACTACCCACTAGACTACCAGGGCACCCAAACGCTTTATAATTAAAACTAAAAAATTGTTTTAAATAGGCATTTCCAAAATTAAATCATAATAATACATATAAGATGTTAAAACTTTAATTATTATTTAACACCAATCCAGTATTAAATTCTTATCAGGATAACATTGATTACTATTTTAGCATCTAATGGCAAGCCCCTGCAATACTTCTTCTCACTAGAGCTGCTGTTACGACAAATGTAAGTGTAGTAGTAAAAATTTTGTGTTTCATTTTTTCGAACTGCCCATTCGCATCTGTGTAAACACTAGGCATTATAGTTTTTATGAAGTTGTGGAACTCACAGGTAGATAAACGCCTGAACTCTGTCATGGACAATTTTAAATAAACAGTGTTAGTCTTACCTTGAAAATGTTAAATACATATAGGTATTTATTGAAATAAATAAATCACTCTCTTTCTCTCTGTCGTCTGATTACGCTTTTCGCTAAAATATTGATAAAAGAAAAAGTTTAGTAAAAAACTGTGTAATTACATACATACATAATTGAATGTGTTAAACTGTTGAAACAGTGACTCATTCTCTCTATTGGCTTCTATCAGTATGTAAAAAGAAAGAAAAAAGAGAGCACTTAAATATGTTAAATAATTCTGCACCATGTACATGTACATGTTGAATATGGCAATGCCATTTACTCCATAGAATACAGTAAACTTAAGCTCTTTTCATTTAAAATTCTCTTAAAATTGTTCATTCCATTATGGTCGATTTTTTCTAATCTTCTTATATATAAAAATGAATGTGTGTTTGTTTGTATGTTTGTATGTTTGAAGTTTATAGACGATTAAACGGCTGAACCGATTTTCTTGAAATTTTCACAGTATCTTCCTGTATGTCTGGAAGGAGTTATAGGCTACTTTTTATGTTGATATTCCAAATGAGCGAGGTGCCATGCCCACGTATACTACATACTACATACTTAATATTTAATTGCATTTGAAATATATTACTCATACGCACAGTAGTTACCCCTACAAGTATGCTATCTGTGATTCTTGATGTATAAAACCAAAGAAAATAAAGTGTAATGAACGACGCGGGGGGAAAGATAGAAGGGAAAGAAAAAAATTTTGTAACCAACATTTGTGAAAAAAATCACCAAATAAGAAAAAATATAACCAAAATTAAATTCGTAGACTATTATTTTATTTTTTTTTTGAAGTTTAAATTATAATTAATAAAAAAAGAAATAAAAAATAGCTTTTCTTATAAAAAAGAAAAATAACCAAAACCAAAAAAATCTACACATCTGCACATTGATCAAAAAATAACCAATTTTGTTTACAAATAACCAAAAAAAGGCAACACTGTTCTCAAATCACTTATTCTCAGACGTCGGCACAAAGAGAACATGAGAAAAATTATGAGAGGCATATTTAACCCAGAGGAAAATTGTTAGGAATATTTTCAAGTCTACTTATTAACCCAATAATTTGTATATGTGAGCGAAAAGTATAGAACAATTGTACTGCGTTAAAACCCTAAAAACACCGTATTTAACTTGGCAAGTATTCTTCCAAAAATCTAAATCATTTCTCATTGATATTAGTGAATCATACTGTAATATTTCTTTGGGTGTAAAATAGAAGTCTGAAAAAAGCGACATGAACATTCTCCTTTAGAAGCTGACAAGCAATTGAATGCATTTTTACGATCTCATGATGAGAGCAGCACATTGTTACGCCCTTTGTTTGTGTTTATTTTCCTTCCGTCTTCCGCCCCCCTCATCAAGAAATGTTTTTTTAAAAAGATTTTGGTGAGAGCCGGTCGTAATGCTACAACCCGCCATAAGAAATTTTACTGCTTTATAATTCGTATTCTTTATATCCACATTCTTTGATTCACTCATACGTCACATATGTAGTTTTTTTAATGAATTTTACATCTATATAAACCAAAATGAATGTGTGTTTATTTGTTTACGGGTTTGTTTGTTTGAAGTCTATAGACGGCTAAACGGCTGGACCTATTATATTGAAATTTTGACAGTACCTTCCTGTATATCTGGAAGGAACTACTTTTTCAATAAGGAGTGGTGCCACGCCAACATATCCAATAAGTATTTAATGTCGCATATTTCATAAACTGCAATAGCTAGAGACCTCAAATTTTGCATGGACGACTTTGACGTATATATAAACAAAATGGGTGGATTGGATATAGTGGGCGTGTCACCTCCAATATAAAAAATATTAAATTATTATATCTAAGAAAATACAACAGTTAGAGTCCTAAAATTTTGTCGAATCCACTTTAGTATCAATATGAATATTTTAGGCAAAAATGGGCTGACTAGGAAAAGTGGGCGTGGTACTTCCCATATGAATTAAATGTAAAACTTCTTATATCTCGGAAATCACCTATATATATAAAAATGAATGTGCGTTTGTTTGTATGTTTGAAGTTTATAGACGACTAAACGGCTGAACCAATATTCCTAAAATGTTCACAGTATCTTCCGGAAAGAGTTATAGGCTACATTTTATGTTGATATTTCAAATGAGCGACGTGCCACTCCCACATATACTACATTACCTACTATTGTAAGATAATAACAAAGTGTGTATATTGGAAAAACTATATCAGCAAGATACCTCAAATTTTGTACAAGTAACTACAGTTTTAATATAAATATTTTGGACAAAAATGGGCAAACTAGCAATATTGGTGTGGCACCTCCCATATAAAGTAAATACGAAAATCTGTTTATCTGGAAAATTGTAACAGCTAGAGTACCCAATTTCTGTACGAGTAACTTTAGTTTAAATATAAATATTCTGGACAAAAATAGGGAGTTCAGCAAAAGCGGTCATGTCACCTCCCATTTGAAGAAAAATAACAGTTAGACTCTCCAATTTTGTACGAATATCTAAAGGTTCAATATCAATATTTTTGTTAAAAATGTGCGATCAAGCATTAGGGGCGTGGCAAACTCTATATGAACTAATTATTAAAATCTGTATATCTAGAAAACTATAAAAGCTAGAGTCTCCAATTTTGTATTCCAGCTTCAGGAAGGTGGTGTCTCTCTGATTAGTGAGTGTGGAAATTATTATATCTTGAAATATGCAATAGTAAGGTATATGACCCTTAAATGATTGAGTTTGAAATTTTCAACTCATGTACATAGTAAGTACTAAAATGCATACTATTTATATATTGATCTCATATACATACACATATACATATGTAATAGTTATATTATTGTTTACTTCTAAAAATGGGTAACTAATAAAAATAGTATTTATTTGTCGCATATCTTGAAATCCACATTAGGTAAATTTTGTAATCAGCATTCTATTGGGCGATGAATGGGCATGTAACAATAGGGAGTAATATTTTCATTCATTACTTTTAATTACCTAATTAATAAAATGTAAACTGTCAATATTGTTCCCAAATAAAATAAGTAGTTGCAAAACTCATCAAAAAAATTACCTGTGACTGACGCAAACACAATTTTTTGTTAAATTTGAATAACCTTAATTTCTTTTTCAAAAGGTTCATGACCTGAACCGATTTTTTACCTATTCATATTAGGTAAAATATAAAGGAATACATATAACACCCATTCGGTTTTGGAATTCAGTTGAATCTTTGATTCTAATCAAGTTAAACGTTATTCGAGTGACATTTATCTTGCAACAATTTATAAAAATGCCCCCAATAAAAGCATCCCTTTCCAGAAGCACTAAAAATGCATTGCGTTTGCAATCCCAGAGAGCAAATGAAAGTTCGGAAGAGCGTCAAAGTCGCCTCAGGACTGAAAAGAGTTTCAACCTTTAGACAAGGAACGCCATCACAACGCGAAGAACGCCTTGAAGGCCTACGACAAGGTGCCACACCATCAAGAGCTACTGAAACACCTTCAGAAAGCCAAGAGTGCCTTAAAAGTCAACGAAACCTTACCTCTTTAGCACGAGCTTCTGAAACGCCATCACAACGCGACAGATGTCTTGAAGGTCTTCGACAACATGCCACTACCGCATGAGCTACCGAGACATCGTTGGAACTTTTAAGGTCGGATACAAAGCCAACGAAATCGTACCGAAACATCACGAGCCACAGAAACGCCTTCAGAACGTGAAGGACGTCTTGAAGGTCTTCGACAACATGCGACAACCGCACGAGCTACCGAGACATCGTTGGAACATGAAGGTCGGCTACAAAGCCAGCGAAATCATACCACAGCATCACGAGCTAATGAAAAAGAAGTCCAACATGAATCACGAGTAGAAAGTCACAGGATTCGAACATCAACAAGAAGAGCAGCAGAAAGTATAGAGCAATATGATTTGCGTCGAGAACAAAATCGTAAACGAATGGTGGTGAATCGACGAGTTTGCCAATATTGCAATGCACTCATGTACAAAAATGAAACACCTTTGGCGACATGTTCACACTCTAAAGTTAACTACTAATATGCGTGTTCAGTTGGAACGTGATGCTTCAGCTTGAACTTTTTCCAAAAAATTGCTTGATTTAGGTAACGGAAGAATTCCAATGGATCCTATAACAAAGTATATACAATTTCCATCAGACTTTTGCAGAATGACACAATCCAAAGAAGAATTAATAAATTGTATATTTCCCAATATCGTGCAAAATTTAAAAAATATGCAATGGTTATATGAAAGTGCGTTACTGGCATCCAAAAATATTGACGTTAATTCCATCAACAGCAATATTCTCAACAAGATCGATGGGAATTTAAGAACTTATAAAAAAAACGGTGTTCACATTATTTTACTTAGAAATATTGACCCTCCACGACTTTGTAATGGCACTCAACTAACAATAAAAAATGATGAACGACCATTATAACTGGAAAGTTTAAGGGAACTGATGTATTGCCGCCACGTCCTATGACCACATCGGAGATGCCATTCGATTTCAAGCGCCTGCAATTTCCAATTCGCCTAGCATTTGCAATGACAATTAATAAAGCTCAAGGTAAGTCCTTGCAAGTTTGTGGACTTAATCTAAAAAATCCATGTTTCTCACATGGACAGCTTTACGTCGCATGTTCACGAGTTGGAGAACCCGCAGAGGGGAAAACAAAAAATATTGTGTATCCAAAGGCATTAGAATAAGAATTATTTATTTAAAAAAAAAAGTGTATATTAAATTTTAGCAAGTAAGAAATAAATAGCTCATTAATGTATTATTTTAGAATTTAAATGAAATATATTGTCATCAAATGAAATTAGAATAAACCTTTAAGAAAAATTGCATAGTTTAATTACCAAATAAAAAAATTTTTTAATTATTATGTATTTAATTTCGATGGGGGTAGCGAAGCACACCGGGTATTAGCTAGTATTTAATATATAGTATGTGCTTTAAAATTCGAACACTAACATTTCTCAAGGTTGTATGTCTTTAAATGACGCAAAAGTCATTTGTTTTGCAAACACCGGCTGCTTTGGTTAAATAACTAAGTAAGCGATTTAGACGATACAATTCGTACAATGATATTGAAAATGCACGTAATACTAATCAATTGATAGGATTCTTCGTAATTATTCCAATATATTGTATAGAGTTCCTGTATACTAATTCAAATTAACGAAAACAAAAAATCTATAAACACAGAATTCTTCTATAAAGGCGACATTAAACCTGGACAAGGGGTCTGGTTCAGTATGAGTGAGTCAACAGTATTCAAATTCAACTACTCTGATTCATTCGTACTCAAAACAATATTGATTTATAAGTACAGGTTGGCAATGAGTATGAGTACAACGTTGACAGCAAACTCATAACATTCAAAATATGTTTGATTCATACGCCCACTCATTCAGATTCATATTATGAGTATGATTCGAATCTACTCATATTTTTGAAGACTTATTGCTGATGTCTGATCTGGTTCTGAGTGTTTATTCTAAACAATATGAATTAAGTTGATTCAACTAATTTTTGAAACAACAAATTAAAAACCAAATTTAAATTAATATATTAATTTAATTAATAATTTAATTATTAATTTAATTTTGAAAAATTACCTAGCGACAAAACTAATTAAATTTCATTCAAATATCTTTATTATACTTAAGACTACAATCTTGTGCAATGTTATAAGAGACAAGATTTGATGTGTTTTAAAATAATAGAAAACAATTTTTTCTTAAGAATTTATGCTACAAACATACACAAGGCTACTGGCCACTGGTATTAATTATTCTAAAGTTGCCAGTAACCTATACGCATATGAAAATTGTTATATTCAAGCCAACTAGACTATATGAAAACACGACTATCTATGTAAGTACATATAAACATATTTCTATATTTGTTAGCGACAGTAAACATACGATAAGGTGAATGATATAAAATAAGATATTGTTACGTTTTTACCTTTTTAAAACGTTAAAAATATGAGCTCGTAGATTGCAAATAATATAAAAATAAATTTGTGTTTAGTTTTACTTAAAATTATTTATTATTCGCACAATTCTGTGTGCTACTGCTCACAACTTGATGTAAACAACAATAATTGATTTTCTTTGCTTGTTTGCCTATTTATAACCTTTGCATAAACAATAACAAACACTAGACAATTATTCGACAGGTATTTGTAACGGAAGTCTTCAAACCACGATTACTCTCTTCACACAAGACTGACTGAACTTCACTAACTCCGTCGCCTGCTTTGCCTTCCTTTTAAAGGCAAACAGCAAAGTAAAGTTAACAGTCTGATGAATATTCTTGAAGGAGAACGTTCTTGACTTCACCTTCACGAAATCTCTATAAATGTTAATGTAAACATCGTTGTCTATAAATGTAAACATCGTTGTTTCCTTTTATTATTGTAGTGTTGTTGGTATATTTTTGTTTACTTGTTTACCATTATTTATGCCGGTGTTTGTTGTTATATTAAGCAGTGCGATAATTTGTAAACAAGTTTGTTTATTGCATTGTTTTGTTTTTGTAGCTTTTGTTTATAATTTTTACGTTACGCGATGTAAAAGCAAAACACCAGTATCTAGATTTTTCATTTTCATAACAATATATAAAATTAACACACACAACATAAGTGGTTACCAATTATGTATGTTTGTATAGTATGCATGTAAAGTAATATGGCGAGCAAATGAGCTTAGCCGATTTTGATTTCAATGGGATACTGATGCTGAAAACAAATTTTAAAGGAAATTATATTGAAACTTCTTAGGAGAGCCGATTTAAAAACCGTAGATAATTTTTTTAGTATGGATAAGAATTCCGTCAAGAAATTCTAAATATTACCCTATTTTGTCCGTCAGTGTGTATAGTTATACACATAGATAAATAAAGTTTGTATTTATGAAACGATTTAGAATGAATATGACTTTTTTTTCGCATAAATCAACATATTGTTTTTCAATCATAAAAAGTGGAAGAGAATAGGCCCTTAAGTCAATATGTTTTCTATTTAATTTTCATCAGCTTGCCTTCATGTATTGTTTTTGTGCGTTGTCAACAAAACTTTTTCATAGCTCAGTACCATTTGAATATTGTATTTTCCATCTGTATATTTTATGCATATGCATATTTCCATCTGCCTACATATTGTATATACATGCGTAATTTCATAAAAGTAATAACTATAGCTACACATATATGATGTGGTATAAAAAATATTGACAAGTATCAAGCAAACTAACCGACATGATATTTTAATGAAATCATGTCAATGTTAAATGTAAAATGTATTATAGTGTATGTCATAATAATAAATTCAATTCTTTTTTCTAGAGTTATCTTAAAATATTAAATTATTTATTCCCTTCAATAGTGCCTGAAAAGCGCATGAAAAGAGAAATAATTGGCTAAAAAAAATTTCCGAAATGTATGTAACCTTGTAATTATGAGACAAACTATACATAATACGCAAATAAGTTCTATAATAGCAAAACTTCTTAAATATTGAATCTAAACGATATATGCAGATTTGTTATGATTACAATTCTTTAGTGCATGTTGCTATATCATTAGTGTCTGCCTTCTATAAGCAAATAATAATTGATTTTACAGTTGACTCAAAATCTTTAATAACATTTATGGTTCCATAATGGTTCAGTCTTTTAGGCAAGTTATGGATTCCATGCCAATAACTGCGTTCGTCTTTTGAAGTAAGAAAATTAGTCACTCAGTTTTCGACTTCCTCATAGCAATCGAAGTGCTGCTCAATTCATCAGTGTCAAAAAGTAGTCGCAAGGAGTCAAGTCTGGTTATACGGCCAGTGGTGTATCTGCTGCCCGACTAATAAAGGGTGATTTTTTAGCTATCATCTTTTTGGCAACACTGGTTTAAACAGCTCACGCACGTTTCGTGTTTTGTTTCACTGTCAAACACCTTCAGTTTGGTCTATAATTTAACCATGAATCGTCTTACAAACGAACAACGCTTGCAAATCATTGAATTTTATTATCAAAGTGCTCTGTTAAGAGCATTTCCATTTTATGGTCAGTTTAATCGACCCACTGAAACGGCTATTCGGGATACGTAAATAAGCTGAATTGTCGATTTTGGAGTGAGGATTAGCTAGAAGCATTGCAAAAGCTACCAAAGCATCCAGAAAAAGTAACTGTTTGGTGCGGTTTATGGGCTGGTGGCATCATTGGACCGTACTTCTTCAAAGATGCTGCGAATCGTAACGTAATTGTGAATGGTGAGCGCTACCGTGAGATGATATCCAACTTTTTTTCCCAAAATGCAAGAGCTTGACTTGCATGACATGTGGTTTCAACAAGATGGTGCCACATGCACCACAGCACGTGTAACAATGGACCTATTGAGAGGCGAGTTCGGTGAACATTTTATTTCACGTTCGGGACCGGTCAATTGGCCGCCTAGATCGTGCGATTTAACGCCTTTAGACTATTTTTTGTGTGGCTATGTTAAAGCTCATGTCTATGCTGACAAGACCTCTTCAATTGACGCATTAGAAGACAACATTGAAGCATTTATTCGTGAGATACCGGCCGAAATGTTTGAAAGAGTATGCCAAAATTGGACTATGCGGATGGACCATTTGAGGCGCAGTCGCGGTCAACATTTGCATGAAATAATCTTCAAACATTGAATTATATGGACCGTACTATCGATTCAAATAAAGATTTCATGCATTTTTCTGAATTTTATGTGTTTTTTTTAATTTTCCTATAGCTCTTAAAAAATCACCCCTTATAATTTTTGTTTAATAATTCATTACTTAGTATTTATTTTCGTTTCAAAAATAAATTAATTTATCAACTTGCTAACTAAATAAACGAAATATTCTATTTCTATACTACTGTATACACTAATTTTTGCCTGTATTTTCATCAATTTCATACTGGAGAAAAATGCTTGCGTAAAATTTTATGTTTTTTTTTTTTTAATTTTCCTATAGCTCTTAAAAAATCACCTCTTACTTTGATTGTATCCTCAATTTTTCATTTGCAGTAGCATTGGCATGTTGCCTTGTTGTTTACTGATTATATTTTAGTTGTTTTTTATCAATACATGGTTTAAATTGATCATTTATTGTCGGTAGCGGTCCCAACAGGTTTTAGGTAAACCAAACGCTAGACACACATCATTGTCTTCCTGTCCAATTGATCTTGTTTTGCAGTCGAAGTTGAGGGTTGTCCCAGATTAACCCATGCTTTTTTCCATTTAGGATTTTCAGAATTAACCCTGTAGAGCAGCACATTAATTTCCATGTATATATATTTTATTTTATTTAGAACTCGTCGTAGTCTAGTAGGTAGTGTGTTGGGTTATTAGACGTAAGGCCCGGTTTTAAACCCCAAGTCAGACATCAAAACGAAAATATGAAAAATATATTTTTTCGGCGACTTCCTCTCAGCAGATTTCTGGCAAAAACTCTGAGAGTAAATGAAACTGCCATGAAAAGTTTCTCAAAAATCTGTCATTCGGAATCGACTTTAAACTGTAAGTGGTGTGAGAAGCTAGGTCGTAATCCTGACCGAATTGAAAATGCTTGCTTTACTAATTATGAAGCCCATATTGAAAACTGTATAAAATATATGAACTTTTATTGAGTCAATATTGAGTTGTCAAATATCAACAAAGGGTGTTCGCATAACTGGTAACATTCTCAGTGAACACACTTATAACAATGCTGCATTTTAAGTGTTACTCAATATTGCAATTTGCGTATTTATTGCGCAATTATTAATTCAAACTTTATATGAAATATTGAGCTCAATAATGGCGTTTACTGCGATTTACGCAAAAATGTGCATATCTGAAGACCGTATTACAGCGTTGGTAAACGCAATTGGTTGGCAAATCCTATGTAAATGTTGCTCACTCTTTTCTTTTTTTTTGTAGATATTTTTTTAAAGTAAAGCCAAATAAGAATCGTGGTAATCCGGTAGTAACAATTCGAAGAACATTAATTTTCTATAGTGTTTTTGAAGCGTACATTTAAAAGTGAAAATATTACACCAAGATCAGTAATTCAAAATTTGTCAGAAAGATGAAACAAGAGTACTCGTTCCCTTTTAATTTCTCCAGGTAGGAGATCGAGCAAAAATGAAAGCTATTTCTTTGGGACGGAAAATTAAGCGGATAGCTTCGTGATATAAATGAAACAATGATTTGCCAAAGAGAAAAGGATTTGAAAGCAAGGTCTAGTGGTGGTATGAAGTGCAATGGCCGCAATGTCTGCCTCAAATCTTGTGTGTGTGGAAATAATTATGGACAAATTTCATTGCTTTAACATTCTAAAAGTAATTTTAAGATGAACACTATAAATTTTGCCGTAGAATACTTAGTCGATCCCTTCACAATAATGATTCAAATCACTTATCCCAGGTTGTAGAAAAATTATTTGCATATCACATTGTTACGTTTTAACCTTTTTAAAAACGTATACAATATGAGTTCGTTGATTGCAAACAAAATAAATTGATGTTTAGTTTCAATTAAATTCTTTATTGTTTGCAGATCTTTACAATGGAAATCTACAAACCATAAATGTTCTCTTCACACAAGACTGACTGAATTCTTACTACTCATTGCCTGCTTTGTCTTGCCTTTTTATATGCACACGTAAACAGTCTGATGAAGGTTCTTAAAGTCGAACGTTCGTGGTTTCGCCTTCTAGAGAACTATATCGCGACTTCATTGCTTGTTGCGTTCTCGCTAACTTGTCTATCCTCTTTTCTTTTGTACTCATGGGTTTTGTAGCTTTTGTTTATCATTTTAATGTTAAACGATGTTACACCAATTCCATTATCGTAGCAATATGCATACAATATTAAGGAAGTAAACCTTAACTAACCAGAGCACCGATTTTAACAGAACAATGCATTTAAAGGCTTTTTAAGAAAACAAAAATTGCTCGGCGCACAATAACTAACAAGCTAGTGTCCAAATATAACATGGTAGCAAAATTATGGAATGTTAGGGTAGAAATCACTCAAAAACTGGCCTTTTATATGAAAAATCGTTTAAGAGAAAACGTTTAAAATCAAAGCACATGAAAATATTGGTGTATGACTGAAAAATACATTTATTTGGTGTACAACGAAAAGGAGAAGCATAGAAACAAGTTTTTGTTTGTTTTTGTTTCAGTCATAAACCAAAGTAAAAGCAGACACAAAACTTTCATGACCACCAAAACAACCATAAAACCGGACAACCAATCACTGAAATTATGTTTGTTATTGTATTACTCTCTTCACTTTCCATTTGGTTTGTTTATACTTTTTTATACAAAAGTTTTGATACTTTTTTACCACAGGGGGAAACCAATATTTACAGCAGCATTTGTGTTGTTAATTGCAGCAGAATCCTACGAAAATGAATGCATAATACCATTCAAGGTCAAATTTACATTACATTTAAAACTTGGTATAAAGTAATCTCCTTTTTATGTTTTCGCCAAACCAAAAATTCAGTCAGAAGATTATGTGAGATTTCCAATTATTTCTCGGCAAGGTGGTCCAATAGCTTAATGCCTTACTATACCATTGCTATAGTCGCTCTATTGATCAAATATGGCTTGGAATGTATTAATTTTTTTGGTAAAATAGTCAGTCCATTAAAAGCTATTTAAAAATATATATCAATAATTATTATTATTAAGGTTGAATGGGATATCAGATCTGCCTACAAAAGGACATCAGTCGGTGAGGATTTATTTCCTTCTTACCGTTCTCTGTTATTATTGTCGCTCTAATGACCATCTATTAGCGTTGTTCCCCAAAAGGTTATAGATAGGTTTTGACTCGAATCATTCATCAAAATCTACAGTCTTAGCTATTGTATTTACAAAGAAAGAAGAAACAAAAGGACGAAGACAGCAAGCTAAGCAAACACACAACCTTATAGTGCGTATTGTAGTGTTCGTACGCGAATCATACTTATTTTGTGATTCTTGTAAATGTTGAGTAAAGGAGAGTCGAAATCAACAACATCAAGACGCGTTGCGTTCGAAGTAAAGGATCGTGGTTTGAAGATCTCCGCTATAAATCTGTACACTAGTATAAGTGATGTTGCTTACAAAAAGGTTGTAAGCAGAGAATAATAACGAACAAGTAAGTTGTTGTTGTATCGTGAAGTTGTATACCGTGGCACACAAAAGTAGTGTGATTAATAAAGAGTTTAATTGAAACGAAGCACATATTTGCTTTTATTTGGTTTGCAATCAATGAACTCATAATCTAAACGTGTTTAAGAAGGTAAAAACGTATCAATATTATAAAAAGAATAAATTACTATTAAATCCTAACATAAACCACTTTGGTAAAGAGGATTAAAATAAAGAAGGCTGCCTTAATATCGATTTAATTCACAGCAACAGAAAAGTATTATTTTTCTTTATTTTATTACCCTTGGCAACAACAAAGCATTCAAATACTATCCAGTTGGCTGCAGTTATTGCCATAAGTTCCGGTTGGTTTTTGTTCTGCTTTATTTCTGTTTTATTAATCTTTTGTTGTTCCAGCTAAGCAGGTCATTGATCTGCTGTAGTAGGTCCTACGATAATTGGATTGTCCATCTGTAGTTGCCTACGAAGAACGCAATGGCCGTAAGTACTGTACTGGTGGGGAATCTAACTAATCGTAGATTTCTACCTTTTTTCTTGCAAGTAGCGGTACTGCCTGATGCGCCTGTGATATTATCGTTTTATATTATTTCCAGGAGATGAGGGAGCCTCTACGATAAATTATGGAGGCTGCTTTTCGACTAGTAGAGAATATGTTAAACTACTGCACGATGACTCCACACAGAAAACTGTAAAACGTCCAAAATAATTAAAATTAAAAAATAAAAGATCTCAATATAATAAGAAATATTAATAATGTGAATACAGACATAAAAAATACGTATTTTAGAGCACTGAGCTTGAAATACACTAGCATTAGAAATAAAATCGTATTCCTCCTAATTGAAATCGGAAAAAACAAATGATATGAAAAAGTTTAATTCTAGAAGTGGATGCTAGTGTTTACAAAAAGAGTAATGAGATAATTTAATACAATTTGAGTCGATGAAACAGTCAAACAAAGAGAAAATACTTCAAAATTTCGCAAATGAAAAAAAAAACATTTTGTTGAGCATCTTTTATCGAACTTGTTGTTATGCGTACAAACATTTATGAAACCAAATCGAGCATATAATCGTCAAAATTATAAAAAAAAAATATTTAAAATAAAAAACGACACCTTTAATGATATTGAAAGTTTTTTCGATATGTTCTATTTATAAATAAAGTATGTGCAAATGACTTATTTTGTATGTTATAGCATTTAAGGTGTCGAGTAATTTTTTTGCCTTTTTATTACAGAGTTTTTTAAGTTTTCATAAGTTTTTTATGTTGATGATTTATTGATTGTCTATCCTCTAAAAATAGCGTCTAATGGCTTAATTCTTTAACTACTTATGTATAGTATACTCGTGAGAGCAAAACGGCGGCTTTAATCTCTTCACGGCTAGGCATGCCGCTATCATCAGTCGAGTTCGGTACATCAACTCTAAATCGAATATCAATGTTTTGATGATGAGGTTTATGCAGTAAAATAAAAAAACGAAATCGAATATGATTTGTCCATTAAGTATTTAAATCAATTGTCAAATTTTTTATCGACTACTTCACTAGGAAGTTTATAGAATTTGTAACACCAATGCTGATGTTTAACTTTATTTTTAATTCATTTTTCTTTTTGACTCTTTGAAGCAAAAACGTTAAAACACACGTAAACATTATAGCATTATATATTATGTTTAACTGATTGCATACAAATTTTGCTTTACTCATTTTTCTTTTGACTGACCATTTCATTTTTAACTGTTCACTACAGCTATAAAAACTTATAAATTTCATTATTAAATCAATTAAATAAAAATTTTCTCTTCTTCGTGATCTTTTTATTGTAAGCTAAATTACTTAAATAAATACGGTTTTTATCATCCGTGTGCCTCTTCTTTATTTGGTTATTTTATTGTAACAATTTTCCTTTTGCTTGGTCTCATTCAATTGTTTTAAAACCCAAAAACTCAAAATATTAAAAATTTTTCTACAATTTTCGTTGATGTTATTATTTTCAATGTTTATTTAGTAATAATGAGAATACCGTGACTATAATAACACAATATGAATTCGAATTCTCTTTGAAAGGATTATATTATTAGAACAACAGTAAAAATTTAGAAATTTTTTTAAAATCGAGTGGACTAAGTTCCAGTTGTCTATTTTGATAACCTATCAATCAGAGGTCAGCAATGAGTATTCAAAAAGATGACTAGAATCGAATCGTACTCATAGTTTCTGATACTTATACGCATTCATACTTATTTTAATATCATGTAACCTCTACTCATATTCAAAATTTGAAGTACTCATCATACTCATACTTAACAATATATGATGTTGATTTCGGCACTTCATGACTTAACATTTACAAAAATCACAAAATAAGTATGATTCGCTTGCGAACACTACAATACTCACTAGAAGGTTGTGTGTTTCCCTAGCTTGCTGTCTTTGTCTTTTTATTTCTTCTTTTTTTGTAAATGCAACAACAACTAAGACTGTAAATTTTGTTGAATGATTCGAATCACTCGAACCATTTCATCAATCATGCATATTATAAGTATTTTTCTAAATTTATGAATCTGAATAGGTAGGCGTATGAACCAAACATATATCGAATATTATAAGTTTGTTGTCAACGTTGTGCTCGTACTCATTGCAATCTGTACTTATAAATCAATATTGTAGATTGAAAGAAGAAATCAGAGTAGTAGAATTACAAGACTGTTAAATCACTCATACTCAAAAATTAATGATCTCTGCTATCAAATAGGCAGGTATAGTTCAAATGAGGTCTGTTTAAGCTCATCCTATATTACTCGCTAACTTAGTTAATCAATCATTAATCATTACAAACCTTTTGTCAAGATTACAACCCACACACACAAATCATGTTGAGTGTGTTAAATGGCAATTTTATTTACTCTCATATTTTTTCCGGAAAACTGGTGGCGGAACTTTCACATTTCGGTTTGGCGAAATGTCTCTGTTGGGGTTTGAACTAAAGCCCCACCTTTAACTACTAACACACTACCTACTACACGGGCCTTAATGCTATTATGCCTGGAATATAACATTGTTCCAATTTCTATGTGTCAAATTTTCTATCAGCCTGGCGCATAAATCTATCTGAATTTGACCGATGGTGTAAGTTATGTTGGCTTTGAGATAGGATGTGGTTTTTGACTTATTCGTATACAGATGCGACTGAAGAAAACCCAAAAATATTGTTACGAGAATGGAAAGATCGTTTAAAATTAACATGATAAACAAAAACTACACTAAGAAATAAAACCAACCTGTTACAATTGAACTAATAACTTCAGTATGAAAGGAAAGGGGATAGGCAAGTAAGCGAGAAGGCAACAGCAAGCAAAGTGAACAAAATAAACAAATAAATAAGTCGCTATAGACTTCTCGAGAAAGCGAAACCACAAACGTTCGACTTCAAGAGCTTTCATCAGACTGTGTACGTGGGCATATAAAAAGGCAAGACAAATCAGGCTAGTGTGAAGACGCGTTGCGTGTGAAGGGAACAGTTGTGGTTTGGAGATCTCCGTTGTAAAGATCTGCCGAACAATTGTTAGTGTTTACGCAAGCAGAAGTGTAAGCAAAAATAACGAACAAAGCAAATTGTTGTTGTAACATCAAGTTGTAAACAGTGACACACAAAATTGTGCGAACAATATAGAATTTATCTAAAACTAAACACAAATTTATTTTTATTTTGTTTCCAATCAACGGACTCATATTTTAAACGTTTTTAAAAAGGTAAAAGGTAACAATATGCATAATAATTCAATTAGTTTCCACACTTCGATACAAGAAAAGAAGACGTTACATATTGTTTTACTTCTTTACTATTATGAGGAGCACTAGCTCCTAAGTCAATTTGATTAAAAACAAACAATTATATATCACTCGTAATCTTATTAGAACTTTAAATTAAAAGTTATCCATCTTGTTTTGTTTCTTGATGTAGAAGTAAATATTTTAAAATTTAATATTTAAATATCAAGCATTCAGATTGTAGAAATTTTTATCGTTACATGCAAAAAACTCGAGGGTTAATGAACGATACTTTGCTTCGGGGTCATATTATGTCTGTTATTTTTTATAAACACTTTTCTTTATATTACTTTTTGTTTATTTTTAACATTTTTTTTTAGTTTTTAACTGAACATTTCAGTTTGTTGCTCATAAAAATAGTTTAATTTTTTTGGTGGTTGATAGTCCTCTTTTAAGGAAAATATTCGGAATAAAATATTACATCGTCATCCCTACAGCATCTGTAGCGACATACAGAGATGATTATACTACATAAAGCCATTACACTTTTGTGGTGAAAAATTGTAATATATACAAAATATGTATGTATTATACACGTGTTTTGTTTTTCTTAGTCCCCGTGGATTGTTAATCGTTAGCCATTCTGTAGTGACAGCTTGTTTTTAACTTTTCATGTTGTAATCTTTTTGTTAAATTAATTTAATAAGATGTTGTAAATATTGTTGGAAGAATAGTTTACTTTTACTATTTTACACGTAAGTACAGTACATATAGTTAGGTTAGGTTAGGTCGGAGTGGTAGCTCTGATGCTCACTTGAGCACGCATTGCGGCCCGTTGTGATGCCACGGGTGAACGCAGTCCCTGTACTAACCAAGTTCCACCAAAATCAGGGAAAAGGAGGAAGTTGGTCAGCGCAAGGTCTGCACAGGGGATACTGACCACAGTACATATAGTGGTGGACATACAGTGTGGGGGAAAGATAAGAGGGACAACATTTAGATTTCAGTTTTTCTTAAATTTTTATTCACAGACTCATAAATAAAAAAAGGTTCTTGCATAAACAAAATGTATTTCAATTAGCCTAATAAAGATGATTGTTACATCATGTTGTGAACAGTGGCACACAGAATTGTGTGCATAATAAAGAATTTTAATTACAACTAAGCACCAATTTATTTTTATTTTATTTGCAATCTACGAGCTCATATTTTAAAAGTTTTTAAAATGGTAAAAAGTAACACTATTTTATTAATTTACAAGAATTTATATAAATTCTAACACTGTCTCCAAAAAAATAGGGAAGACTTTGTTTTTTATTTCTAATTTTAATCCATAACATTCCTTATGTTTTCAAAGCTATCTTAATATTTGTTAGAAAGTCTCCTCTTTTTTAATTGCATTTGCGTTACATAGCTTCAACAAGATTAGAACATGTTTTCAAGGTTATGAAACACCACGCTTCGTGTACGACCTGTAATTGACATACATACATTTTTTTTGATTTCACTCGACATATTTTTCTTTTAAATTGGTTCAAACGTTCTGAGGTTCTCCCCTTCTTTCCTCAGATTTATGTCTTTGTTTAGAGTGAACTGTATCAAAAAGTTTGTTTTTCTAACAAATATGAAAATTTCTGCTATTTCCCGAATAGATGTAGATATTCCGTCTTTTTTTTTAGATCAGAACAAATGAGCTTGAGTAATGTAAACACTTCTGCCCATTTTTAAACAATAATTTATTTAATTTGATTTCAAAAATAAAATTAAATTACAAGAATTCCTTTTTTATACATTTTCATTTCTTTTCGATTAGAGTACAAATTTAATAGGTCAGATAAAATAAAGAATTAGTATTAGTATACTACTACTTAGTAGGCAGTGTGTTCGCTTATTAGACGAAAAGCCCGGGCGCCCGCCGGCGATCAACAACAACACTTTACAATGGAAACTCATTCGTTTGGCAATTTGTGCCGGTAACAATTAAACTGTTATGGCGTTATTTTCACTCTGATTACGAAACGATTATGGTGTTATTGCACTTGGACGTAAGCAATAAAGCCATATACTTAATTGATTAAAACAAAAAAAATTTGTTTTTTAAATTACATGATTCTGTCAAGCAGACATTTTTATTTTTGAACTTACGAAATAGAAGAACTGGTTATTTATTGTTTTAAAAAAAAAAATATTTTATTGAAATTCAGTTTCCTTTTTTAATATATATAAAAGTGCGTTTAAAATATGCGTATTCTTTGGTGTCTTATTTGTCTTCTTGTCGCGTCTATTCTTCTTGGCGGTTGCGTTCGAATAGCAAAGAATTTTCTCGATCGTACGGTATGAGCAACTGTGTTTTCAGGGTTGCATTTTAATGTACGACTATTTCAGTGTTGACAGCTCGGCCAGACCTGACTGGAAGTCGTCCTCGGCTTCTTCGTTGTCCTCAAAACCCAGCACCGGCGACCCATCACACCAACGTTTCATCTTGTCCGCGCTGTACACGGAACAGAACCTTCGAGAAGTCAACTGCATTCCAGGGATATCCTCCACGAGATAACGATCATTGCCAAGGACACGAGTAATCATGTACGGACCGCGGTATCTTGGTTCTAACTTTCGGGATTCTCCTGTAGCCTGTGGTTCATTTTCCAGGACTACCAGTTCCTTTTCGCAATACTCAGTCGGTTTTCGATGCTTACTGTCAAACCTCTTCTTCCATTTTTCTCGCTCTTGCTTAATATTGACGGCTGCAAGCTTTCGTTTTTCCTCAATCGAAATTTTCGGGTTGTCTTCGGAGTCATCTTGAATAGCAGCGAGGATTCGGTTTTGGATTATATCAATCGGCTGGTAATCGAAAATTAGTTCATTCGGGCTGAACCCAGAAGTCGTATTCTTTTGTGAGTTCACTGACCATTGTATTTTATGCATAATGAGATCCCAGTCTTTCGTGTCCCCTGTAGTTGTACGCAAATGAGACAATATTACTTGGTTCGCCCTTTCCACTTGGCCGTTTGCCCTAGGGGTTCTCACTGCTGTCTTAATGTGCTGTATGTTATTTCGATCACAATATTCCTCGAACAGTTTCGCCGTGAACGCAGTTCTACGGTCAGTTATAATACGTTTCGGCAGTCCAAAATAACTGGTCAGCTCATTCAGAATACTAATCACGGGGATTGTCTTGGTACTTTTGACTGCCTTTACTACCACGAATTTCTTAAAAGCGTCCGATATTACCAGTATATGGGTGTTTCCTCTTTTGCTTCGTATAAACGGTCCTAGATAGGGTTCCCAACATATTTGGAAAAAAATATAGTATTTTGTGGAAAACACAACAAAAAAATATAGTACACTTGTAAAATCTATAGTACTTTAAAAAGAATTAAATAAAAACCAGTTTTGTTATTTATTTTTTATAAAAGCTATATTTTTTTGCACTTTTTGCATCTTTTAGCAATTTACGGTCTACAATAAAAGTTTCAAATGCCTTATTACAATCAATTTTTAAATTTATGTAAACCAAAATCTCATTTTTTATTAAACTTATACTTGCTCTGTTTCTTTCCTCACGCCATTTTAAATTCATAACTGAAAATATTCTTTCTGTAAACGCAGAAGTTGCAGGAATAGAGAGCAAGTATGAAACTATGTTAATCAAATTTGGTAAGTTATTTCCGGTATTTTTTAAAATATGTTGCCATTTTTGGTCTATAGCTTTCTTGTTAAACTCAGTGCAGTCTTTTATTTTCTCAAAGATATGGTTTAATATTATAATTTCAGAATAAAGTTCATCCATATTAATGCATAATTTGCCTTTCAGTTTAAGAACTTCTAATATTGTCTCAAAATCGCTAAATGAAATCTCTTCTTTTAAGCTTAATTTTTGGACTTTGCACAACTAACTGTTTTCACTGAAATCAAACCATTTGTTGAGATAACTCAAACACTTATTAACAAATAATAGAAAATTTTTTTTTATATCATCACTTTCTATATTAGATTTGGCTTCAATATTAATCAAATTTTTTTAGTTTCATAACCAAAAAAACAGTCTTTTTTACGTTGCTCTAGGGCTGATTTTAAAGATGACATAATATTATACACTTCTAAGATGGTGGTGTTATTACCCTCAAGTTGTTTGATAGTTTTATGAAAGAATTGTAAAACATGGCTTGTAAAATTCAAAAAAACTTTAACTTGGTCGCTTCCATTAATTTCATTTATCTTTAATATAATTTGGATATGAGCGGGACAATCCTTACCCAAACCTGTAAAATAATGTCGTAAAGATTCCCAATTTATAATAATGTTATCAACACAAGGTAGCAATGAAAGCCATCTTGTACCAACATGTCTATTCAGTTCGTGCCATTCACCATCAACATCAGAAACAAATTTTTTAAGTTCTTCTCTTCGGATTGCAGACACTGAGAAATGACTATAAATTTTTAAAATTATGTTTTCGATATCAACTTTCAAAAAGTTCATGGCGTATTTGACAGTGTTGTGCACTATGTGCGCATGACAGTTGCCCTTTATAACATTAGGAACTAAATGCTCTACATTTTTATAGAGTGAGTGATGAACTCCAAAATTTGCATTAGTGTTATCTGCGCTCAAACCAGACACTCTAGTAAAAGAAAGATCATATTGGGATAGTGATTTTTTTATAGCGTTGAACATCCCATTTGCCGACTCATCGCAGTTTTCATAAAAGTCTAATAACATGTTTTGTATTCGACTTTCAATATCAAAATATTGTACAACTAATGGAAATAACTTAATATTTTTTCTATTACTAACGTCTGTTTGCAAGCAAAAATATAAATCAGGCGCTTTTAATTTACTCAACAATGTTCTTAATGCATAAGGACCTAAAGCCTCGTGAACAAGTGCTTCCATTTTAGTACGTCCTAATTGTATATTCGAAGCAGATTTAGAATCAACGTACATATATAATTTTGTTAAGTTTCACAGTGCAATCCATGCTGTTATAGGATAGATTATGCTTTACAGCATGGTATGTTAGAGCAAGTTCACTAGCTGTTATTTTGTCATCAAACGAGATCTGTATTAGACGAAGAGCCCGAAGAACTAAAAAATAGGTCTAACGTAGAAGTTTTCTTGCAAAAGTCACGTTTAAGCTTATGTTGCTTTGTCTGATCATGTTGTTTAATCTCAAATTAGTTATAAAATATTACATTATGCATCATTCTTATGATAACAAGACAAAAACTTACTTGACCAATGCCACTTTTGGCTATGGAAAATTTTATATTACATATTGTGCATTTCACATTATAGGGATTTTCTGGATCTTTGGTAATCCAATCAAATATTTTTTCCCATTCAAGTTTATATTTTTGAAGCCTCTTTGGTATCTTTTTTTTCTTTGTGGGCGTTTGTGGCACACCTACACTTGACTCACTATTACTTTCCATAGATTTTTAATCAATTTTTTAACTTATTGTTTTTAATTCAATATAAAAAAGCTGTAATTTCGGTCAATTCAATAAAATTTTATTGCATGATTGTTTAAATATGATCAACGGCGTTAGATTGAAAACATTGAATTTAAATTTATGTATGTACATTAGAGCGACTCACCAAAAAAAGTGCTCGATGTACCCTCCTAAAAATGAACCTTGGACTTTTTTAAGATGACATTTAAAATATTTCGGCTCCAGCTTTGACCTCTCGTGAGCTGGACCATTTCGAAAAAGGGTATATTTTTCCATGTTTTGTCAATTTGAGAATTTGTTTCCTAACCAACATATACAGTATGGATATCATAAGAAAGGTTTTTTCAAGGCGCGTCCAACTGTATATACAATTTGTCCAAGGACAATCATCCATGTCCTGTTTTTAAGGATATTCTGTTAAAAAGAACAGTTTTTGAATTTTTTCTTCAGGGTCGTTGTTGCCAGAATTATTTATTTAATGAGAAATCTACAAAAAAAAACTCACGCGATTTTGAAAGAACGACATTATTAGTAACTGTTATTTGGCAATTTCAATCACTGTAGTTACCAGTGATTTATCAATCACCGTGATTAAATCACAGTTTTGAAAATATCGCTCATCTCTAGTGGCCACACTGTCGATCAAGAGAAATTTGAGCATGACTGTCAGTCAGGTTCAATAATGTGTACCTCACTTAAAGTTTAATGTATTTGTTTTTATAGGTTCCAAAATATAGTATTTTTGCATACTATATATTTTTTTAACAGTATATAGTACATACACATGAAATATAGTACATTACTATAATTTATAGTACGGTTGGTAACCCTAGTCCTAGATGATCTATATGTATCTGTCGAAAAGGAAGAGGTTCTAGATCGTCATAGTGAAGTGTGCCTTCGGTTTTGCCACCCTTTGCCTTATTGTAGCAACACTCCGTACAAGCAGCTATATATTCCTTTACGTATTTTCGCATTCGGCTAAACCAGAAAGTCCTTCTAATTCTTTCTAGCGTTTTCTCGGGTCCATAATGCCCGACATCATCGTGACAAAGTTTTGCGATTCTCCACTGAATTGTATTAGGAACTACAAACCTTAAGCCGTCTTCTGTTTTTCTGTAAAGTCGTTGGTTTTGTAAAACGAAATCATTCTTTATTTGCTTCGCTTGGTCTGCTTTAACGGCACCATTTAGAACTCCTATGATGGAACGTAACTTTTCATCCCGTAGCTGCATAGTTAAAAGCCAATCTTCACTGTGGGCTTCAATTTTTAAGATGAACCCTGCAGGTTCCATCTCTTGTGGTGGTTGATCGGGGGACCTACTAAGGGCATCCACATGGGCCATGCGTGATCCCTCCCGGTGAATAAATTCACAGTCGAACTCCAGAATTTTCATGAACCTACGAGCGATTCTTGGTACGAGCTCCTTACTGGTCTTCGCCTTGGTTATAGCGGCACAATCTGTAAAAACACGAAATGGTTTGTCAGCAAATAAATTCTAAATCGCTCTAATGTTTCGACCATTGCCAAAACTTCCAACTCATGGCTGTGGTATTTGCTTTCGGCCTCAGTGCAATGACGACTGAAATAAAATACAGGGTGCAATTTTCCGTCGGCGTCTGATTGCAATAGAACTCCTGCCAAGCCCACACTACTTGCATCAGTATGTACCTCATGTTTTGCGTTAAAGTCGTAAATCGCCAAAACTGGTTTACTACATAAGACCGCTACAAGTGCGTTAAATGCGTTCTGTTATGGTTTACCCCAATTAAAATTCTTCTCTTCGGTCTTGCGCAACAGAGTAGTCAAAGGTTTCGAAATAATTGAATAGTTCTCCACAAATTTCCTGAAGAAACCTGTGAGACCAAAGAATCCGCGAACTTCGGTGACGTTGGTCGGGGTTTTAAAATTCTTTATAGTGCTCACCTTGCTACATCCAGGAGTGATGGCGTTTCTACTCACCTTGTGACCCAAGTACATAATCTCTGTAGCCAGGAAATTACACTTATCCCTTCGTAACGTTAAACCGCTTTGCCGCAACAGGTTTAAGAATCGGTCCAATCGATCGAGGCCTTCTTCTATCGTCTTACTGGGAATGATTACATCATCGAGATGAACCAGTACCTCTTCAAGGCCCATACGTTTTGCGATCTGTTTCATAACTGCCTGAAATACCCCAGGGGCATTTACAAGGCCAAAGGGCATTCGATTAAATTCGTAGTGGCCCTCGTTGGTTATAAAGGCGGTGTATTGTTTGGAGTTTTCGTCAATCTCTATTTGATGATAACCCATACGCAGGTCTAGAGTGGTGAAATAATTATTTCCTGCAAGCTGTGCAAAGTGTTCCTCCATAATGGGTATCGGGTATGGCGTCTTTTTCGTAATGCGATTTAGTTGACGGTAGTCTACACATAGACGATGTTCTCCGTTCTGTTTTTCGACCAGCACAATATCAGAGGCATACGAGGAATTCGAGTGGCGAATTATGTTGTTCTTCAGGAGGTCATTAACTATATTGGCGACAATGTTACGTTTGGAAAAGGCGAGGCGATACGGTCGGGTGTAGACGGGTTTGTTAGTCGTTAACTGAATCTCCATTTTGGCCAAATTACATTTACCCAACTCTGAAGTGTTTTCCGCAAAACAGTCAGAATGGTTCTGAAGTATCATTTGTAATTTAGTTTCTTCAGTTTTGGAGTCTTCCGCGGCCCGTACTACATTCACATTCTGCATCCAGCAGTCATTACCTTCAATTACTATGCGGCTACCCTTTCGACAAATTACGTCACGACCCAGCAGTAGGTTCTCGGAAAGAAGATCATCCTCAACCAGAAACATTTCGGTTTCAAACGTGTTACCATCAATTTCCAACAATATTTTAATTTTTTTGTACTATTATATTCCCCACCTGCAAAACCCTTTAAAATGAATTTACACTCCAGGCACTCACCAATACTTTCAGCAAACGATTTTCTGATCAAACTATAGTTGCTACCTGAATCGATGTACGCCGAGGTTTCGACGCCGTTTACTTTCACGTTCTTAACGAGATCAACCGTCAGCTCTGGAGTCTTGTTGTTTATTTTGTTTACATTGGGTTTTTGTTTTTCATTGCAATCAGCTGTTCGATGTGTAGTACGGTGACATTTTAAACAACGTTCCTTTCTTTGTGGTTGGGGGCATTTGATGGAATAATGGCCATAGGCAAAACAATTGTAACACTTTACCTTACCCAGTGCAGTATTGGGGGTTTCTTCTTTTACTGCGGTGTTGTTCAAAGCAGGTTTTCCACTTGATGATATCGGTCTTGTCTTATTCTGCACATTCACGCCTGGGGTGATGACGTCATTATACTTACAATAGCTATCGATGTCACGAAACAGTTGGTTACAGGTTGCGTACTCGTTAGATATTTTACGCTTCAAATTCGGCTCATTAATATCGTTTACGATGTGCCTAGCTATTGCTGATTCAGGTAGGTTACCCCTAGCACCCAAAGCGTACATTCTAAAGTAAAACTCCTGTGGGGTCTCATTTAAACGGCGCCTCATTTGTGACATTTTTATATGAATGTCTGCAGCGTTGTCCTCATGCGGAAAATCAAATAAAAACTTTTGAACAAATTGCTGCCATGAAGAGAAAACAACTTGCAATGAATCCACCCAGTATTTCGCGGGACCTTTCATCTTCTGTTGGACAGCGAATATTAAAGACTGATCGTCCCAGCCGTAAGCTGCTTTAAGAGTCTCTACGCGCCTGACAAATTGGGTTGAATTAACCGACTCATTCAGTGTTGGGTCGAAATCGGGCAGAATGGCGATAATTTCTCTCATGTTGTTATATGGGTTCGATGAATATAGATTTTGGTTAAGCATTGGTAACGGAAACGATGGTAGCATATAAGCATTGGGTGAGGACGAGAGCGGAGGTAAACCAGTCGGTTGCGTTGTATGGTAATTAGACGATATTACATGTGGATGTGTTTGTGTGACACAGCAGAAGGCTGTCGTTGCATTATTTTGACTTACCCCAGACGGAAAAACCGGTTGGCCATAGCCATGACGAGGTTGGTGAATATGATCGGTTACCGGTATATGTTGTGTAGTGGGCTGTACGGTAGTGACGGGTATAATAATTTCAGGACGTGATACTGCTGGTAAATATTGCGCTATATACGGCTGCGAACATGTAGGCTGGAGCTGCTGGACGTTGTTGTTTACTGCTACACTGGTATTGTCGGGAGTTACACATGTCGCAGTGGCCAATCTGCTCCCATTTGAAGCATGATCGGGACTTTCGTGCGATACAGTTGAATAATGGGACGGCTGGAAACGGGCAGACATCGCGCACAAGTCTGCGATGGTCTTTTCCAATTGAACAATACGTTCCCTCACGCCGGGAGTATTAAAATTTTCGGCTTTCTCCATCAGAAGTTCAACCAAAATCGCTTTGTTACCCGTAGAGGGTAATCCGGCTTCTCGGCATTTCGATTGTAGTTGTTTTACCGTTAACGTTCTAAAATTTTCCATGGCTTCGTATCCCACTTCGGAGAAAATGTCAAGCAGACATTTTTATTTTTGAACTTACGAAATAGAAGAACTGGTTATTTATTGTTAAAAAAAATATTTTATTGAAATTCAGTTTCCTTTTTTAATATATATAAAAGTGCGTTTTAAATATGCGTATTCTTTGGTGTCTTATTTGTCTTCTTGTCGTGTCTATTCTTCTTGGCGGTTGCGTTCGAATAGCAAAGAATTTTCTCGGTCGTACGGTATGAGCAACTGTGTTTTCAGGGTTGCATTTTAATGTACGACTATTTCAGTGTTGACAATTCTTTTTATTATTTTCAAAATTATAAATTTTTTAATATTTTTTTAAATTTTTTTTGATGTTAACAATTCAAACGACACTTATATTCTAGCCTTCTTGTTACAATATTCGGCTCTTTTATATAGTTTAAAAATAACAGTAGCAATTAGAATTAAAGCAAAATAAGAATTATAGTAAGTCATAATAAATTAAGTAATAAGAAGAATTAAAGTTAAATTAAGGAATGTAAATATAAAGAGATAAAGAAAGTATTAGGGTTGTTCGTAAACATGTAACTATATGGTTTCATTTCTCATTCTATTGAGAAATAAGACCGTATGGTTTCATTTCTCATTCTATTGAGAAATAAGGCTTTATGGTTTTATTGCCTATGGCTTTATAACACTGCATTACTAAATAAAATATCCCCGTTACTTAGAAGGTGCTATAGTCATAAGAGCGTCTAAAGCGTACATATTTAAAAACTCTAACAGCTAAATTAATGTAATTATATTGTATTAATATATCACCTCGCAGTGAAGTCGCCGTAGTCTAGTAGGCTTATTAGACTTGAGGCCTCGCTTCAAACCCCAGGTCAGACATCAAAACGAAATATGAAAAAAAATATTTCTTCTGCGACTTCCTCTCAGCAGATTTCTGGCAAAAACCCTGAGTGTAAATGAAATTGTCATGGAAGTTTCTCAAAAAAAGTCTGTCGTTCGAAATCGATTTTAAAACTGTAGGTTCCGCCAGGTCATAATCCCGACTAAAGGGTTATAATGACCAATTGTATTGTGTGTATATATCACCTCGAACTATTCAACGGCGGCTTACAGTAAAAACCTTTCGTATAAAACAAAAAAAAAATTAAATCCAGATTGAATTTTTTCCAAACAAAACATTAAAAACATTTTGAGAAATATTTTATAGGTTGACAAAACTAAATATTACCGAAGAGACGAGATAGAAAATGACATGTATGGCGTCGGGCTAACCAACATCTTAATTCCAGATATACCATCAAACAATTAATTATGATGGGAACATTATTATGTGGGATGTTTCTTCATGGCATTGGATGGTATTGAAACCATTTTTTGGACAGTTCAAAAACGGTAGCTAAAATACAATGCTACCAAACGCTGAGAAAAATTTTTAATTAATATGTTAAGTTCGTTTACGGCCATAATGCTTAGAGTTATCTCTACGTCTTGAGAAAAGCTACTTAGAGAAACAAAACTGAAATATTTTAAAGTGGCTAGCTCAATCCCTTCATCTCTATCCAATTGAGAGTTTGTAAACTGAAGTTGAAAGGAGAATGGAAGGCAAAATCCAAAAAATGCTGATGAATTGTGGCAAATTATAGAAATGTTTTGGAGGACAATTTCTAGATCAGAATTTGTCAAACCGATGTGGAGATATTATTAAAAATAAAGAAGAAAATATGTCTATTTAACATATGAACATACATAATTGGTCAGTACAACGCTTCAGTCAGGATTACGACCAAGCTTCTCACACTACTTATGTTGTGTGTTTTATTTTTATACATGAGCCACAGGACGTTCAGTTAAACGTCGACTTCGAACGACACATTTTTGAGAAACTATTCATGGCAATTTTATTAACTTTAAGAATTTTTGCAGAAAAAACGGTCCGTGACCTCACCTCTAATAGCCATCATGCTACGTACTAAACTACGGCTATTTTAATTTAACAGAAAACTTTTTAAGGTTTAGGTACTGAAAAATTAATTCAATTGTTTGCTTATTTTGAAAGTTAAACGAATAAATTACTATCATTATTAAGGCGTTTAGTATATAGTGTTACCAAAGATCGAAGTCGCCGTGGTCTAGTAGGTAGTGTGTTGGCTTATTAGACGAAAGGCCCGAGTTCGAATCCCAGGCCAGACATCAAAAACAAAATACAAAAAGTATTTCTTCGGCGACTTCCTCTCAGCAGATTTCTGGCAAAAACTCTGAGAGTAAAAATTGCCATGAAAAGCTTCTCAAAAAATATGTCGTTCGGAGTCGACTTTAAACTGTAGGTCCCGCCACTCATGTATAAAATTAACGCACACAACATGAATGGTGTTAAGAAGCTAGGCCGTAATCCTGACTGAAGGATTGTAATGGCCATCAGCAGGGAATCGTTTTTTCATAAGTACTCATGAAATTTTGAATTTGAGTGAGTCATCAGTATTGAAACTCAACTACTCTGATTCATTCGTACTCACTATAATATTGATTTTTAAGTACAGGTTGCAATGAGTATGAGTACAACATTGACATCAAACTCATAACATTCGAAATATGTTTGACTCAAATGCCTACTCATTCAGATTCATAAACTTAGAAAAATACTTATAATGCTCATAAATGATTGCAGTTATTCGAATCATTCATCAAAATTTACAGTCTTAGTTGTTGTTGCATTTACAAAAAAAGTAGAAAGCAAATGACAAAGACAGCAAGAAAAGTAAACACACAACTTTCTAGTGAGTATTGTAGTGTTCTTACGCGATTCATACTTATTTTGTGATTTTTGTAAATGTTGAGTAAAGGAGAGTCGAAATCGACAACATCATGCGTATTGTTAAGTATGAGTACGATGAGTACTTCAAACTTTGAGTATGAGTAGTATGAGTATGATATTAAAATAAGTCTGAATGAGTATAACTATCAGAAATTATGAGTATGATTCGAATTTACTCGTCTTTTAGAATACTCATTGCTGATCTGTGGTGTGTACATAGAAGTAGAATTATATCTGGTGGTTACAACAGACAAAGAATATGTTTTTGCTTAGTTTTTATTTAATGGTCGTAGAAAATTATTTTGTAGTTTAAATCTTTAATTGTTTTTCAATTGCTCATTTGATTCAATTCAATTCAATTGAATACATTTGAATGCTCTTTTCAATTCGAGTACATAGCATAACAACGGCTTGTATTCTTGTTTTTATAATACCAATTAAAAAATAATAAATTAAATTGAAATAATTTTGTTGTTGCAGCTCTTGCATTTAATTAAAACTATTTTAATTAAATAAATGGGAATTCATAAGCAATATAGTTTAGCATGATATATAGTACATAAATACACTCATGACCAAAAATATATTATTAATGTGGGTTAATGTTGAACAAAGGATTTATTAAATATCAAGTGCTACAGGTTAAAACTCAAAAGAACTTAAAAACTGTTCATAAATAACTTGAAATTTTTACAATTAAGAGAATTCAGTCCTATCCAGATAATAATAGATTCTTGGAGCGTACGCCCAAAAAATTAAACTGAAAACCATAGAATTATGTTAGAGCCGGTCGAATTTTATTGCTTTCAAAAATAGTAATTTTGAAGTCACAGAAGTCAAATCTGAGCAGCCAACAAATTTTGAGGGCCTAAAATTGGAAAAAATTTTCGATCCATGTTTATATCACATGCAATAACGACCTGCTTAATCATTAAACGTGACTCAGGCAAAGCGTTTAAAAGAATGAAATTTATTCAAAAGGTAGGAAATTGGATGCCATATGAACTGAACCCGAGGGACGATAAAACATAGTTTTGTAAGTCTGATATGCTATTCCATGACTTTAAAAAGGAATCATTTTTATATCATATTGTTGCGTTTTACCCTTTTAAAAACGTTTAAAATATGAGCTTGTAGATCGTAAATAGAAATAAATTTGTGTTTAGTTTTAATTAAGTTCTTTATTGTTCGCACAATTCCGTGTGCCACTGTTCACAACTTGATGGCAACAACAACGATTTGGTTTGTTTGTTATTCCCCTTTACAATCTTCTGCGTAAACACTAACAATTGTTCGATACAACTCTATAACGGAGATCTTCAAACCACGATTATTCTCTTCACACGCAACGCGTCTTCACACAAAACTGACTGAATTTGTATATGGCAACGTAAACAGTCTGATGAATTATCTTGAAGCCGAATGTACATGGCTTCGCCTTCTCGAGATCTCCATAAATGTAAACATGGTTGCTTTATTGTTGTTCGTGTATTTTGCTTATATTTATTCTGGTAATGTTTGTTGTTGCTTTTTGTTTACTTGTTTATCCCTTTTTTATAGTGATGTTGTTGCTATATTTTTGTTTATTTGTTGATCAAGTCCATTTTTTTTTTGGTTTTTGTAGCTTTTCTTTATCATTTTAATGTTAAATGATATAACACCATTTCCATTTTCCTAACAATATTATCACCGGTAATGAAAACTATATTCATTACGACAACCTCAAACGCAGGAAATTTAATCTGAAACACGAGTAACGAGCATATCCTATGGCTAAGCAGAATATCCATTGCATATGCTAAAACTAGGCACGACAAAGGCTGTGAATATTTAACCAGATAAGATATCATAATTTTCCATCATAGCATCGCGCTGCCACTCACTACTTATAATACTTATAAATCATTCATCAAAATGTACAGTCTTAGTTGTTGTTGCATTTACAAAAAAAGAAGAAAGACAAAGACAGCAAGCAAAGTAAACACACAACCTCCTAGTGAGTATTACAGCGTTCGTACGCGAATCATACTTATTTTGTGATTCATGTAAATGTTGAGTCATGTAGAGTATGACTATGATATTAAAATAAGTATGAATGCGTATAGGTATCAGCAATTATGAGTATGATTCGAATCTATTCATCTTTTTATATACTCATGTCTAATATGTATAGACTGCCCGTATAGTCTTTTATTTATTTGATTTTAAGTAAGAATAAATCTGTTTTCTTAAAGCTATTGGAACAATAGTCGCAATTGTTGTAACCATGACATGAATCACTGAAGAAGTTACACGCAATCAAATGGTATTTATATAAGTGTGCTACTCACACTGAGCAGTTGTTTTGCTGAGATTGTATTAAGTTTTTTATTGAGGAACATTAAATAGGTGCTAGTAAATAGGTATTACAATCGAACATCCTTCCGGAGGAGCTGCATCGATCAGATAATTTCAAATGGGAATGGCTGATATTGAAAGATTATTAAGCGCTCTTTTCAAAACTAATTTTTCTTTTCCTTTGTGGATAACCAGTCAAATAAATAAGTCTAAAAACCATGGATCTTCTTTAAATACTTTTTATTTTCATATCTTTTACACAGTCAAGAATACTAAGTTTTATGTTGTTCAACATGTTCAACCTTAACTTTTGGGGGTGTTTCCCAGTTTTCACCGTACTGTCATTGTTTAATTTTTTATATGAATTAAAATTCTATTTTAATATTTAGAACATAATATTATTTTCATTTTGATTGCACATATTGAGTGAATAATTTATTAATTTTTATGTACGAATGGATATTTTAAACAAAATTTTTATATCTATTCAAAAAAATGTTTTAAAACGATTTTCATAAATTGCAAGTGATTTCGTAATAAAATAAATTGCGGCAAAGTTATGTCATTATTATCAATTCGTATTTAAAAAAGAGAAAGCAAAACAAGTTTCCGTATGAATAATCGTGATTATGATTTTATTTTACGAATTTTTACGATAGAAACCACGAACTGAAGTCAATACACATTTGAGTCCAAATAACAATGCGAGTGATCATTTTAATAATTTTTGTGGCATTTATTGGGTAGTTCGAAATGTAATTTCGTTTTTTTTTTGTGAAATGAAATAAATATATTGGCCGTTCAGGTCCAACACCTCTTGCCATCTTTCTGGTCGTAGCATAAACTCATTTGAAGTCTAAAAATTTTGGAGTGACCGGAACAAATAATAATCCGGTGGTGGCAGGTATGGAGAATATTGTATCCCATTCAAGCTGTAAAAGCTTTTGACGAGCGAACAAACTCGTGTTAGGTCTCGCGTTGTCTTGGTGAAACGCTACATCTTTCCTGTTGATTAGTTCTGGTCTTTTCTGTTAAAGTGCATCACTCAGTTTGTTCAGCTGATGACAATAGACTTCCGAATTGATCGTTATGTTATCAGGTAAAAGCTCAGAAAAATTGATTCCTTTAAAATCTCACCAAACTGCCAGCATCACCCTTTTTTTTGGTGAATATCGGCTTTGAAAATGGTTTGAGACGGTTCATCTTTTTTGCTCCATGACCTCTTGCGTTTGACGTTTTTGTATACAACTAATTTTTCGTCCTCAGTAATGATTAGAGATTTTTGAAGCGAATCGCAGAAAACGTGGTGCATCTTCGACATTAAAATTGCCGGATGAAAATTTAACGAACCAGTTCTGGCACTGGCATACTGTCAACACACCTTCTCCATACATATCTGTCAATTACTTTCTGGCTTGAACAGCATTTTTACACTTTCTGTAGTAAAACAGAAACATATTTAAAAGGACACCAACCAGAAACTACTGCAAGGGCTTGAGCTCTCAAAGCATATACAAATTATACGGCCTAAGTGTAAAGTTGAGTGCAAAAAATTACAATTCAATCCTCTGTCGGGAAAAAATGAAATTACTTTTTGAACACTCCAATACTATTAAGCATTACAATAAGGACGAGGTACACCTGTTTTTTTATATTCATATTTCGTGTTAGTCAAACACATATTTGTGTGCTTTGCCAAGTTACCTTAGCAAAGAGAAAAAAATAATCTTAGACCACAACAATGACAAATATAAGCATTACTTATTCAACCCAATTGCATGATTTAAGTTGACGTATTGTGTTAATTAATTAATGCATCATGCTAAACGAAATAAAATACGACATAAACATATTTGTTCATTTCACTCCACGGGGAAGATGTTTTTAATTCAGTTATTTTGAACAAACAAATATAATGATTACAAAACAAAACAAACATTTCTTTGACAGGTCTTTTCTCCCAAAATTAAGATGAGATACCTCTTAATATATTCTTTTTAGTAAAAAAATTAATCTGTGAAAATTTTAATCCAATATCTTAAATTAACACTAGGTTAAACTTTCAATGTATGTATGTTGTGTGTATCAAAGATCAGCTACTCATAAGTATAGCTACTCATAAGTACTAATGAAATTTTGAGTATAAGTGAGTCAACAGTATTGAAATTCAACTACCCTGATTCATTCGTACTCACTACAACATTGATTTATAAGTACAGGTTGCAATGAGTATGAGTACAACGTTGTCATCAAACTCATAATATTCGAAATATGTTTGATTCATATGCCTACTCATTAAGATTCATAAACTTATAAAAACACTTATAATACTCATAAATGATTCGAGTGATTAGAATCAAATTTACAGTCTTAGTGGTTGTTGCATTTACTAAAAAGAAAGAAAAAGACAAAGGCAGAAGCAAAGCAAACACACAACCTTCTGGTGAGCATTGTAGTGTTCGTACGCGAATCATACTTATTTTCTGATTCTTGTAAATGTTGAGTAAAGGAGAGCCGAAAGCAACATCATGAGTATTGTTAAGTATGAGTACGATGAGTTCTTCAAACTTTGAATATGAATAGTATGAGTAGGTTAAAAAGTATCAATTTCTGCCATTCCAGGTTGATAATAATTTTGTTGTTAATCTGTTGAAGTATACTTTGTTCATAGTTTTATTGATAAATCCGCTACAATGAAAACGGAAGTGACAATTGCCACAGTGTATTGTTATCTAGAAAAATAAAGAAACAATTTTAATAATAACAATAACATATTGCATCTATAATGCTTCTGGGTAGGTAGATAGGTTACAGGGCAAAAAAATAGCCAAAGGTTTTATGCCTATCGACTTACACCTTAGTTCATTCATCCTTTTTCAATGGTGCCACTGAAACATTTTTGTACGTTATATCTCATATATCGCGTTTTTAAAACTTTTATTTGATAGTGCTTACTAATCGATTCATTGCCATTGAAATTAACCTAAAATCAAAGTAGCAGAACCTTTGCTTGTTCCTTTAAAATAGTATACACCTTAGACACCAATATATTCTCTTTCAGAGAAAATAATGTGTTTGCTGCGGTGCGTCTATTGTGTTTTTTTTATCGAACGTCCCCGGCCACACACTAACCCACCCTCACCCGACCGCGGAGGGCTCGTCCCCATTACGTAGGGACACGTACACACTACAGTCCGGACTGTAGCGGGTATGGGAAAAGTAATGGCAACAAGAACATATATCAGCTACAGAACTTAATCACAAGCTGAATAAACTATTAATAAACATGAACTACCTATAACTATAATGAAAATACATTTTTATATAATAATTTACAAATTAATGCTAGCATATAAGCTACGTTTTAAATTACAAACACTACAATTAAAATCAATCAAATCGTAATATACGTTAAAATCATTACATAATCTACGAAAAGGAAAATTACATCCGTAGTTAGTTCTATAGAAATCTAAGGAAAGAGGACGATAGTGCCGTGAAAATCTTGCAGGAATACTGAAATTCAGGTTACGAAGCAAAAACTCAGAATCGATATTACCTCTAACCAGATTAAAAACAAAACAAACACCTAAAACAGTTCTTCTACGTTCCAAAGTTGGAAGTTTTATCAAACCTAATCTATCCTCATATGGCGGAAATCCATTGGCATAATCCCATCCTAAGCCACGTAAACAGAATAATAAAAACTGCCTCTGCACAGACTCTATTGAATCACTATGACAACGATAGTATGGATTCCAAACAATAGACGCATACTCCAAAATAGGTCTAACAAGTGAAATGTATAGCAGTCTAGTTATATAAGGATCAATGAATTCCCTAGCCCATCTTTTCACAAAACCAAGAACAGCCCGAGCCTTGCCAATCATCATACTAATATGATCAACAAAAGAGAGTTTCATATCCAATAATACTCCCAAATCAAGAAATGTAGCCACAGTCTCCAAAGGGCAAGAATTTATCACATAAGTGGGCGAAATCACACCACCGCGAGAGAAAACCATGCATTTGCATTTTTTTAAGTTAAGATCCATTAAATTAACTCTGCACCAAACAAATTAATATTCCGCTGAAGAACAACCTGACCATGATCATCATCAAAAGTATAAAATAATTTAACGTCATCAGCATACATTAGAATATTACAATCAGAAATAGCACAAGGAAGACCATTAAGAAACAATAAAAACAGTAAAGGACCCAAACGGCTACCCTGCGGAACACCAGAAGTAACATATACAGTCTTAGACAATACATTCCTAAACAATACATTCTGAGTCCTAAGGGAGAGGTAGGAGCCTAGCCAACGATGAATAATATCGGGAATACCGATTAATGACAGTTTAAGAAGCAAAATACTATGGTCAACCCTATCAAAAGCCTTACTGAAATCAGTATAAATCACATCAGTCCGAGCGCCTGCAAGAAAACCCCTGAAAACACGTGTAGTAAATTCAAGAAGATTAGTGACAGTCGACCTACCTTTTAAAAAACCATGCTGGAAAGGGGATATTAAAGATTTCGTATTAAAAAAGAGATAATCCGTCACGAGTTTCTCCATCAACTTGGGAATAGCACTGAGTTTGGCAATACCCCTGTAATTGGAAATATTGGACTTATTACCCGACTTATACAAAGGAATTATAAACGAACTCTTCCAAACAGATGGAAAATGACCAGCCCTCAGAAGCCCATTGAATATAAAGGTCAAAGGACCACTCAAGACAATAGCGCACTTTCCCAAAATACAGGCCGGTACCCCGTCAGGGCCAGGCAAGTATGTAAGTTTCAGTCCAGACAAAGACTCAAGAACAGACTCCTCATCAAATGAATATATATTAGAAATAGAGACACTTCCCACTGAATAAGGATACGAAAAGCTGCTGCCCTGATCATGGCCCAAGTCCAACTGCCTATAAGTAGACTGAAAAAAGTCAGCAAACATATTCGAAATATCAAGGTAACTAGAGGATGATACGCCACCGTAAAACATCTCAGAGGGAAACAAAAATGATTTACGTTTAGCTCGAACGAAGTCGTAAAACGACTTAGGACCACTATTGAAGTTCGACCTGACTCTAGTCAAATATTCCTCATAACAATAATGATTCATTCTACGATAATCCGCACGCGCCCTAGAGTAAAGAGCATAATCAATATCAGTACCCGATCTAACAAACTTTTTAAATAACCTCGATTTTCTGTTCCTCAACTTGGACAATCTAGCCGAATTCCACGGAGGACCAGAACGCTCCAAACGACTATTTACAAACGGAACACACTCCCTAAAACATTTAAATAATACCTCATAAAAACCATCTAAGATCCTATCAAGTGAAAAAGAGTCATATCGTGGTGAAATAAGTACAGACGACCAATCTACAGAGGATAGTAGTGTATTCAAACGACTAAAATCCGTACGATGGAAATTAAAACGCCCCTTTACACCAAATGAGCGATCAATTACAGGAGGTAAACAAAGATCAACTTCGATAGAAAGTAACAACGTAGGATGATAACCATCCTCAGGAATAGATATAGGATCAATGCGAAATAAAGAAGAAATACTTGGATCCTCTAAAAATACAAGATCCAAAATTCTACCCATTGAATTCAATACACCGTTAACCTGGAAAAGACCTAGATCACACATAGCGGACAGAATTTCATCATAGAATGGAACTGAAGAACATGGCACCAATGAGCCAGTCTCAGGTGAAAAATTTCAAGTTGTATGCGGAAGATTAAAATCACCAAGAACCACTAAAATTCTCTCTTGCCCCATTAATTCAATTACTCCAGAAATCAAATCGAAGTGAGCCCTATAGATATGAATGTCAGAACAGGGAGGAATATACGAGCAGGTAATGTATATAGACTTTCCACGGTCATAGACCTTAACGCAAATGAACTCAATATCCTCAGAAGGACACAAGTCAATCAATTCAGAGGTATATTTAGAGCAAATGGAAATAAGAACACCACCACCATTTCTAGACTTCCTATCCCGTCTATAAATGTTAAAATTACTAGACATAATCTCAGAATCAAAAATATTGCAATTTAGCCAAGTCTCAGTAAGAGCAATTCCATCAAATTCAAAATCAAAGCTACTATTATAAAGTGAAGAAAGTTTAGACCTAAGTCCGCGAACATTCTGATAGGCAATTTGGAAATATAATAGACGATTTCGAAGTTAGTTTTTTTGAGAAATAGGACCAGGCAAATTAGCACCATTCCTACGATGGCCCAGCCTGAGTACGAATTCCCGTACCAATACACCCTGTGGCCAAAACGCAGGATTAACAATTTCATCAAATCTTTCATCGGCAACATATAATTTAAACGAAGAAATACTGCTATCCAAAGATGGCCTCATCTTATAGCAACCAAACTCAAAAGGTTCCCCAATCTTCGATTTAACGAAACATTTTATATCCTCGACTGAAGTATTACAAGAAAGCCGGGACACAAAAATAGTTTTCTTAGGTTTAACTACAACCAAGTCCCTTGGAGCAGAAGTAGACAAACTAGCGGACACTACACCTGAATGCGAAATAGAAGACGCTTTGGAAGATGCATGAGAAGTGACATCATCCAGAGGCAAAGGTGAAGGAGACGGAGTAAACTTAGGACTCAATTCAACCAAATTTGCAGACTTCGATATGGCACTGCTAGCTGACTTATCAGCAGTAGGTGGACAAATGTCCACAATAGGAGTAGCATTTGTCAATTCATTTATTGTCGCAGTCTCCCCTGGTACAGAAACCTGCGTCACATGCCCAGGAGCCCCCTATGAAAGAGGGACAGGAACCTTTTCCGATTCAAGCAATTTATCCAACAGGCCATACCCTGAAAACAATTGCTCAAATCGCCGAAATTTAGCAGAAAGAGATGCAAACTCAGCGTGCATCTCAGCAAACTCACGACGAGTTCCTACAAAAAACTTATAAAACTGGATGTCTACCACCTTACACTTAGGGCAGCACCAACGCAGACCCAATGAACCATCCATCAATTGGTCCGTGGTGCGAGGCTGCAACCCAATACATTTGATATGAAACAAACCGTCACACAACCAGCAAGAAATCTGGCGTTCACCCCCTTTCTTTACAATACACTTCGAAGCACTACAAATATTCATTTTAATAAATTAAATAAATAAATAGACTAAGGCCCGTTTTCTCAATGTGTCGACAAACTGCCAGTTACTAAATGTCGACATAAATTTATTAGACTGATAAACTGTCCGTTAACAATTTTGGTTTTCTCAATATACCAACAAAAACATTATTTTCATTTGGCAATACCTCTCAAAATTGTTGTGAAAGTTGGGAATCCTGTCTTCAAATGACAACTTATTAACATAAATCAGCTGTTTTCCAATAGTGAAAAAATAACACAAAATAAAATCAAGAAAACAAATATTTTAAAAATGCATTATCATCCATGTCATGATAAACTCTTTCAACATTTACTTGGAACTCATGTTCTTCGAGTTCATCCTCCATCAAATTAATGTTTACTTCTCTATTAAAAATTTTTTCTAAAATCTATTTTATTTTTTCAAAAACTCAAGGTATTGCCACATAAAAAATATGAACAGCAGTCAGCTGATTGAATTTATCTGTACGACAAATAAATAACCGGCAGATGAGGGCTGGTTTGTTTTGCGATAAAATAGAAGCAAATGAGACATTGAGAAAACCAAATTTCTTTAATCTGCAGTTTTTCGTTGGGAAAAAAGATAATCGCCTAATGAGAAAACAGCCCTAACTGAGTAAATTATTTATATATAAAAAAGAAAATAAAAGATATGTAATAACAAAAAACAAAAATAATAATAAATAAACAAGAATTGCAAGCAAAGCAGTATACACAAAACAGTAGCAAAAATAAAAAGAAAAAAGTAAAAAAGGAATACAGATAGAAAGAAAATAATAAAAAACTGTAACAAGCTTACAAAAACAAAAAATAATAAGAACAAGAAGCAATTTTTGTTTTTGTTTTGTTAAAATGAAACAATTATTATCAAAATTAACAAATAAAACTTACAATTTTAAGATAAAATTTCAAGCAAAATAAAAGAAAATAATAAAAACAACTTTTAAAACACTTATGAAAAATTTAAAACTTATTAAAACACTTAAAATCAAAAAACAAAATTTTAAGAGGAGCACTTCCAAAAATACACAACTATCACAACAGAGTTGGCAATAAGCTTCTACAACCTGAATTCGAGAGTGGTTGGTGAATAAAATATGAAGAAAACGCAAGAAAGACTTGTAAAATTAATCTTGAAGCTTTTCACGATTGATCGCAACAGACAATACTCTTCAACAACAGTTGGAGTGAAACGGATTGCGATCAACCCTTCATTTGTCAGAGTAATCTTTCCAGACTCCTTGGCTTTATGAAAAGACGATATGTGCGAGTATATCAATACAAATGAGACTTATGTGTAGGCGATAAAACAGACCATTCTTATAGCTTTCTAATCTGACACTATTAGAATTTGGTTCACCAGCGGGTTTACAACTAGCAAAATTCTTCGTCAATTGAACATTAACCGATATCGTTTTTCCACTAAGCCAATATTCTTTATGGTTGGCATTTTGTAATACATACAGTGCTTCAAACACTTGTATCTCCAAAAGCCTGAGAAGAAAGAAATGGGCAATCCAATTAAGAATCCGAATATATTGCAAAAGCAAAGCGAAAAGTTTGGCTTCTAGCTTCATTGATTGATTTTTACCTTCAAATAATAGAAGTTTTCTTACAACGTAATTTGTTCAATGGCCTATGAAAATTCTTTTATGAAACAGTAAGAATATAAAACATTACTTCTATGGATTAAATTCCTCAACATACATTCTTTACATACATATTTACGTCTTAATACAAACACTTTACTTCGAAAAACATGTAAATTATTTTATTATGACATTAACATTTTGTTTAATTAATTTCGAATTTTATATACAGTAAAACCCGCTTAACATTGTTTCAATATTACGCGGTAGTATTGGAATAGGAGCTCAAAGGCAAGACGAAGTGTCGTTGATGCGATATCTTGTTATCGACAACTGCTTGCTGAACGAATCAGGAAAAGACAGACGACTTTAGATACTTTCGTCACAAAAAAAAGAATATCAATTGAAGAAGAACCTTTCTCGTCATAAACATGAAATCCTTATTCGAACTTCTTTTATCTTCATGAATGTTTCATGAATGAAAATCGATGTTAGCAATAAATAAGTCTATACTCAATGTACTAAAAAGTATTCAACAAAAAATGTTACAAAATATATAAAACAGGAAAAAAACTGATAAAGTTTGTTACTCTCTGCTCTTTCTCACTGATCCCCATTATGTATGTACATGCATATGTATCAGAGATTAGCAATGAGTATTCAAAAAGATGAGTAGATTCGAATCATATTTATAATACTCATATTCAAAGTTTGAATTACATACTTAACAATACGCATGATGTTGTTGATTTCGACTATCCTTTACTCAACATTTACAAGAATTACAAAATAAGTATGATTCGAATAAGAACACTACAATACTCAATAAATGTTCGTGTGTTTGCTCTGCTTGGTGTTCTGTATTTTTGCTTATGTGTCTTTTTTCTTTTTTTGTAAATGCAATAACTAAGACTGTAAATTTTGATGAATGATTCGAGTCACTCGAATCATTTATGAGTATCGTAAGTATTTTGCTAAATTTATGAATCTGAATGAGTAGGCATATGAATCGAACATATTTCGAATGTTACTTATTTATTCATACTCATCACAATCTGTACTTATAAATCAATGTTGTAGTGAGTACGATTGAATCAGAGTAGTTGAATTTCAATACTATTGACGCACTCATACTCAAAATTTCATGAGTACTTATATGTAGTGAAAAACGATTCATTGCTTATCTCTTATTCGAACCGTCTCACGCCTCTCAATATACGGCGATTAAGAAGTACTTTGCCACCCATTATAAAGGGCTATCCATTTCGTGGTTTGAAAAGTATGGGACTGGAATTCGACATCTGTCAAACTAAGTTGTGAAACCAATTTTTTTCTTTTCAGTTGAAAGTCTGCATTGACGAAAATGGGTCGCTTACCTATTACACAACGCATAAAAATTATCAAAACCTGCTACAAAAATGGTGATTCTGCCACAGCCACGTATCGTGCTTTAAGAGGAGATTATTGTTTACATAATCGTCCAACTACGCAAGCAATTGGCAAAATTCTGAAGAATGTTGGGGTTCTGAGAATCCTCAAGTAATTGAAGAGAGGCCATTACATCCAGAAAAACTCACTGTTTGGTGCGCTCTTTGGTCCGAAGGTGTGATTGGACCTTACTTCTTCGAAAACGACGATGGAACGACTGTCACTGTCAATTCGGAGCGTTATGGTCATATGATAACCGACTTTTTTTGCCTGATATTGAAGAATATGACTTGGAGAATATGTGGTTTCAACAAGACGGTGCCACATGCCACACAACTCGAGCGAATATGGCTTTATTGCAAGAGACATTTCCTGGCCGCGATTTGACACCATTAGACTTTTTTGTGGGGCTACGTGAAAGACCGTGGTTATGCAGATAAGCCTTCAACTCTCGAGCACTTAAAAACCAACATTCGTCAAGTTATGGCTGAGATAGAATCAATACTTGCAACACTTCGCGTGGAGGTCATTTAAATGATGTTGTCTTTCACACATAATGTCAACGTTCAAACTTTACAATAAAAAAGAAATATTATGAAAAAATATTTTATATGTGTTTTATTTACGTTTACTTTTGGAACCACGAAATGGATAACCCGATATTAATGTTGAATGCCTTATATCTTTTACAATTGTATTATTGCGATCAATTTAACATCCCTGTTGACAACACAAATTCGGCTACAGAATAAAGAAAGAATTAACACTTACACTCATGTCTATACATATCTGCTTCAAAATACAAGTGTAAAGCAAACACTTATCTCTGCATTATCATATGTATAGTATATGATAACTGGAAAAAGTTAAAAAATTGTGGTCGATATTTTGAATTTTGAATATTCTTTGGTCCTATGAGTGCTGTCGTTCTGATGATTTATAACTAGTATTTGTTTCATATTATTGAGTGTTTAATTATTTATTATTTAAGCTAAACTCGGTATGGGGCGGTAAAATTGATCTTTTTCAGTACAATTATTGGGGAACTCGCGGGTCAAATATAAATGGAAAAGGAACAATCAGCAATAAAGAAGCTGTACCTCCAGAATAATGAAACTAAAAACGCACTAGCAAAGGTAATTCTTTGCATGAGACGAGAGCAATATATAATCGAGTCGCAGAAGAAACACTGGGTATAGTACAACCGCCAAGAAAGTTGATCACTTAATACTTAGAACCTCATTTGTCAAAGATGTGAACTCAAGCAGCTGCTAAATTTTACACAGCAGTACCAATTTCTGGCTAAGCTAGTAAAGAAGGCTGCAAGAAGAGGCAAATGAAAGTGGCTCCAATACAAGAAGAGCATGCAGCTAACCAGAACAACATGACAAAATTACACTGGAAGCAAAGGTAAAGATAACATTTCGAAGTAAACAGTAATGCATCCACATGTTACTAATATTATTTAATGCTCTCAGTATAAGTGAAAAGTTAAGAAAGAATAAATTAGCACACGTAGATAAGCCGAACTTCCACAACTCCACTTTACATCACCCAAAAAAAGAGATAAAGGCAATGCCTGTAGAAAAATTATTCTGCTTAAAACCATACGCAAAATAAAATAGAGAAAAATATTGGAGATGAGCTTGTCAGCCAAAGCGTATCTGCGTTGAACAGATCAATTCTCTGTTTACTTTAATAAAATATTCTATTGAATGGTAAGCTAAACTATAATTACTGTTCGTAGGTTTCAAGACAACTTTCGATATCATTAGACAAACTGGTATATGGGAAGAAAATGCTGAGAAACGCAGTACTCCAAAAAAAATTTCAGTTGTCAAGGATGTAGAACTATCAATTCGCCATAAGAAAAGTCTGCTTAGAGAAAAAATAAGGTACACTGCGGCTCTCATACCAACTCGAGGTGTATTATTATGCAGATTATTTATTACTTGTATGTTAAAAACATATAGGTAGTATATAGTTTAAATTTATGTATTAGAATTAAACAGTTTAATCAAATAAGGTACAATATGAAAGTCCAAGCAATTGCAATTGCCATGTTTTAAATAATATTTTTATACAATATTGATTCTCAGGTTTTTAGGTTAATTTAGGTTGGCTGAATACTCTCTAAATTAGCTGAAGTTAATATTTCTTAATAAGTTTAGTCAAGGCTGGAAATTAAAAGGTACCATCTTTTACTTTAATTTCTTGATATTTTTTTCCAAAAATCGACAAGTTTTACATTATTTTCAGGAAAAAATTGTTTAATGTTTAAACAATCTATACAGCGTTGTTTATTGACACATAAGCCCGGCAATAATATTGCATCATCTATATCTGTGTTGTAAATATTAGAAGATCAGAAGCTCTTGATGTTCGATATCGATTCAGTGCCTTGTCTTCTTAAAACCCTGCAAGAAATATTTCACTTCATCTTCTTCCTATTTACACCACTTATATCGTGACGAGAATCGAATACAACTGTCATGAATGGGTCAGTACCTCAACGTCTAGTTTGACACTTCTCGACCGCGTGCGGGGGTTGGCGAAGGGACTTCTTCCCTTTATATTTCTACGTAACAGCCGTCTTTCTCGGAAAGCACCTCCGTTTATGGTAGATTGGCCAGTGGATCGCACATCGCATTACAGACACAATTCGTTCTTTAGTCGAAGTATTCGTATGTGCAACTCCCTCCCTGCAGAGGTGTTTCCTGCCACTTATGCTATAAAAGGTTTCAAATCTAGTATCCACAAACACTACTCCCATCTTTCCTTCTTCTCATAAAATATTTTCCTAGTTCCAACATAATGCACTGCAATAGTAGTGGCCATCCCCTGTGTGTTGTTCGTACAAGAAAAAAATATTGGCACTTGCCTTTGGTCTTCCTAGGATAATATTAGAAGCTATATTCGAATTTGTAAAAATGGTCTTCAACATGTTATGACCAACTACGAAAAGTGCCAATCCTATTAAAATTCTTGGTATTGCTATTATTTGTAGAACTTAAAATTTTTCTTTAAATATTTGATTATTTTATTTTTAACTTTCCTTACTATTTGTCGCTTTTATTTAAATTACTAGCTAATACCCGGTGTGCTTCGCTACCCCTATCGAAATTAAATACATAATAATTAAAATTTTTTTTTATTTAGTAATTAAATTATGCAATTTTTCTTAAAGGTTTATTCTAATTTCATTTGATGACAATATATTTCATTTAAATTCTAAAATAATACATTAATGAGCTATTTATTTCTTACTTGCTAAAATTTAAAATATACTTTTTTTCTTAAATAAATAATTCTTATTCCAATGCCTTGGGATACAAAATATTTTTTTTCCCCCCTCTGCGGGTTTTCCTACTCGCGAACATGCGACGTAAAGCTGTCCATGTGAGAAACATGGATTTTTTAGATTCAGTCCACAAACTTGCAAGGACTGACCTTGAGCTTTATTAATTGTCATTGCAAATGCTAGGCGAATAGGAAATTGAAGGCGCTTGAAATCGAATGGCATCTCCAATGTGGTCATAGGACATGGCGGCAATACATCAGTTCCCTTAAACTTTCCAGTTATAATGGTCGTTCATAATTTTTTATTGTTAGTTGAGTGCCATTACAAAGTCGTGGAGGGTCAATATTTCTAAGTAAAATAATGTGAACACCGTTTTTTTATAAGTTATTAGATTCCCACCGATCTTGTTGAGAATATTGCTGTTGATGGAATTAACGTCAATATTTTTGGATGCCAGTAACACACGTTCATATAACCATTGCATATTTTTTAAATTTTGCACGATATTGGGAAATACACAATTTATTAATTCTTCTTTGGATTGTGTCATTCTGCAAAAGTCTGATGGAAATTTTATATACTTTGTTATAGGACCCATTGGAATTCTTCCGTTACCTAAATCAAGCAATTTTTTGGAAAAAGTTGAAGCTGAAGCATCACGTTCCAACTGAACACGCATATTAGTAGTTAACTTTAGAGTGTGAACATGTCGCCAGAGGTGTTTCATTTTTGTACATGAGTGCATTGCAATATTGGCAAACTCGTCGATTCACCACCATTCGTTTACGATTTTGTTCTCGACGCAAATCATATTGCTCTATACTTTCTGCTGCTCTTCTTGTTGATGTTCGAATCCTGTGACTTTCTACTCGTGATTCATGTTGAACTTCTTTTTCATTAGCTCGTGATGCTGTGGTACGATTTCGCTGGCTTTGTAGCCGAACTTCATATTCCAAAGGTAGCTCGTGCGGTTGTCGCATGTTGTCGAAGACCTTCAAGACGTCCTTCACGTTCTGAAGGCGTTTCTGTGGCTCGTGATGTTTCGGTACGATTTCGTTGGCTTTGTATCCGACCTTAAAAGTTCCAACGATGTCTCGGTAGCTCATGCGGTAGTGGCATGTTGTCGAAGACCTTCAAGACATCTGTCGCGTTCTGATGGCGTTTCAGAAGCTCGTGCTAAAGAGGTAAGATTTCGTTGACTTTTAAGGCACTCTTGGCTTTCTGAAGGTGTTTCAGTAGCTCTTGATGGTGTGGCACGTTGTCGTAGGCCTTCAAGGCGTTCTTCACGTTGTGATGGCGTTCCGGCTCTAAAGGTTGAAACTCTTTTCAGTCCTGAGACGACTTTCGCGCTCTTCCGAACTTTCATTTCCTCTCTGGGATTGCAAACGCAATTCATTTTTAATGCTTCTGGAAAGGGATGCTTTTATTGGGGGCATTTTTATAAATTGTTGCAAAATAAATGCCACTCAAATAACGTTTAACTTGATTAGAATCAAAGATTCAACTGAATTCCAAAACCGAATGGGTGTTATATGTATTCCTTTATATTTTACCTAATATGAATAGGTAAAAAATCGGTTCAGGTCATGAACCTTTTGAAAAAGAAATTAAGGTTATTCAAATTTAACAAAAAATTGTGTTTGCGTCAGTCAAAGGTAATTTTTTTTGATGAGTTTTGCAACTACTTATTTTATTTGGGAACAATATTGACAGTTTACATTTTATTACTTAGGTAATTAAAAGTAATGAATGAAAATATTACTCCCTATTGTTACATGCCCAATAAAATGCTGATTATGAATCTTACCTGATCTATTTTTCAAGATATGCGACAAATAAAAAATATTTTTATTAGTTACCCATTTTTAGAAGTAAACAATAATATAACTATTACATATGTATATGTGTATGTATATGAGATCAATATATAAATAGTATGCATTTTAGTACCTACTATGTACATGAGTTGAAAATTTCAAACTCAATCATTTTAGGTTCATATACCTTACTATTGCATATTTCAAGATGTAATAATTTCCACACTCACTAATCAGAGAGGCACCACCTTCCTATAGCTGGAATACAAAATTGGAGACTCTAGCTGTTATAGTTTTCTTGATATACAGATTTTAATAATTAGTTCATATAGAGTTTGCCACGCCCCTAATGCTTGATCGCCCATTTTTAACCATAATATTGATATTGAACCTTTAGATATTCGTACAAAATTGGAGAGTCTAACTGTTATTTTTCTTCATATGGGAGGTGCCACGACCGCTTTTGCTGAACTCCCTATTTTTGTCCAGAATATTTATATCTAAACTAAAGTTACTCGTACAAAAATTGCGTACTCTAGCTGTGACAGTTTTTCAGATAAACAGATTTTCGTATTTACTTTATATGGGAGGTACCACACCCCATATTGCTAGTTCGTCTATTTTTGTCCAAAATATTTATATTAAAACTGAAGTTACTTGTACAAAATTTGAGGTATCTTGCTGATATAGTTTTTCCAATATACACATTTTGTTATTATCTTACAATAGTAGGTAATGTAGTATATGTAGGAGTGGCACCTCGCTCTTTTGAAATATCAACATAAAAAGTAGCCTATAACTCCTTCCGGAAGATACTGTGAACATTTGAGGAAAATCGGTTCAGCCGCTTAGTCGTCTATAAACTTCAAACATACAAACAACCGCACATTCATTTTTATATATATAGGTGATTTCCGAGATATAAGAAGTTTTACATTTAATTCATATGAGAAGTACCACGCCCACTTTTCCTAGTCAACCCATTTTTGTCTTAAATATTCATATTGATACTAAAGTGGATTCGACAAAATTTTAGGACTCTAACTGTTATATTTTCTTAGATATAATAATTTAATATTTTTTATATTGGATGTGACACACCCACTATAGCCAATCCGCCCATTTTGTTTATGTATACGTCAAAGAAATATGAGACATTAAATACATATTGGATATGTAGGCGTGGCACCTCGCCTTCTTGAAATTTTAAAATAAAAAGGAGCCTACAGTTCCTTCCAGATATACAGGAAGGTACTGTCAAAATTTCAAGGTAATCGGTCCAGCCGTTTAGCCGTCTCTAGACTTCAAACAAACAAACACACTAACAAATAAACACACATTCATTTTTGTTTATATAGATGTAAAATTCATTAAAAAAAACTACATATGTGACGTATGAGTGATATCCAATTCCATTAAGTTTTATCAAAGAATATGGATATAAAGAATACGCATTATGTAGAAGTAGCATTACGACCCGCTCTCACCAAAATCTTTTTAAAAAATCATTTCTGGATAAGGGGGGCGGAAGACAGAAGGAAAATAAACACAAACAAAGAGCGTAACAATGTGTTGCTCTCATCATGAGAGCGTAAAAGTGCATTCAGTTGCTTGTCAGCTTCTAAAGGAGAATGTTCATGTCGCTTTTTTCAGACTTCAATTTTACACCCAAAGAAATATTACAGTATGATTCACTAATATCAATGAGAAATGATTTAGATTTTTGGAAGAATACTTGCTAAGTTAAATACGGTGTTTTTAGGTTTTTAGCGCAGTACAATTTTTCTATACTTTTCGCTCACACATATTATTGGGTTAATAAGTAGACTTGAAAATATTACTAACAATTTTCCTCTGGGTTAATATGCCTCTCATAATTCTTATCATGTTCTCTTTGTGCCGACGTCTGAGAATAAGTGATTTGAGAACAGTGTTGCCTTTTTTTGGTTATTTCTAACCAAAATTGGTTATTTTTTTGATCAAAGTGTAGTTTTTTTTGGTTTTGGTTATTTTTTTCTTATAAAAAAAGCTATTTTTTATTTCTATTTTTATTAATTATAATTTAAACTTGAAAAAAAAAATAAATAAAACAAAAGTCTACGAATTTAATTTTGGTTATATTTTTTTCTTATTTGGTGATTTTTTTCACAAATGTTGATTACAAATTTTTTTCTCTCCCTTCTATCTTTCCCCCCGCGTCGTGAAATATTTTTGAAAAATATTCCAAAATATGCCAAAATGCACATTCTTAATTCTTTATTTTCTTTGGTTTTATACATCAAGAATCACAGATAGCATACTTGTAGGGTTAACTATGCGTATGAGTAATATATTTCAAATGCAATTAAATATTAAGTATGTAGTATGTAGTATACGTGGGCATGACACCTCGTTCATTTGGAATATCAACATAAAAAGTAGCCTATAACTCCTTCCAGACATACAGGAAGATACCGTGAAAATTTCAAGAAAATCAGTTCAGCCGTTTAATCGTCTATAAACTTCAAACATACAAGCATACAAACATACAAACAAACACACATTCATTTTTATGTATAAGAAGATTTAGCATTTTATGTAGTATCAGCACAGGTGTTCGCCAATAATTTAAAAATTTAATACTTTACTGTTTGTTATTACTAACCTAAATTTGCAAAAGTAACAATTGCAAAACAAATACAAAGCTTAAAATGGCTTTTAATGTACAAAAGTAAAGAATATGATGTAAATTTGTAATTTCTAAAAATCGTCAAAATAAGGGTATAAATTGTCATATCGTCAATATTATTTTTTGATGCATCAAATGCTTATGACAAAGCAAGCTTAAGTGATCGTAGTAAATAAAAGTAAATCGACGTAGTTGATGGTAGAACCACTGTGAAGGTGAGGAAAGCTACTTCATATACTACAAACAATTAAATTGTCTGACGACTTTTGCCAAAAAAGGCTGACTCTAGGCAATATGGGAGGATTTTTGTATCATGTGAACAATGCCAGTAAAGTAAAGAAAACATTTTTAAGGTAAATACTGTTTTATTTTGTTTGACGCACTTTGTTTTCTTACTTTGCAAGTAACATTTGCAGGTAAATGAGATTACGAATGTTATCTTGCAACACATGACTGTACTCATCTACATGCGCACTGTTTGGAATGTAAATTTATGCTTTTATGTACAAAGAAATAGTACTGAAAACCCGTATCAAATGCCAATTGATAGATCCTGACCACACTTCACGATTTGTGAAAAGCTGTTGGAGAAACCAGGTATTAATATATTCAACTGCCAAGACAACTGCATTAAAAACTGCTGAAGTTTTAAAAAAAATAATTGTTCCAAACTTTTTTTAATTTTCCCGCCACTCAAGTATAAAATTAAGGTGTGAGAAGCTGTTCCGTAATCCTGGCTGAAGGGTTATAATGGCCAATTATGTTTGTATGAAATTAAGGAGGAGAATCTTGAGAGAAAAGTTGCTTGAGCGCAAAAAGTGACAATGACAATACTATAAATGCATTTATTATAAAAACGTTTAAAATATGAGATCGTTGATTGCAAACAAAATAAAAATAAATTTGTGTTTAGTTACAATTAAATTCTTTATTGTTCACACAATTTTTGTGTGCCACTGTTTACAACTTGCTGTATCGAACAATAATTTGCTTTTTTCGTTATTCCTCTTTCCACTATTGCGGGGACACTATCAACGCAGATCTCCGTTGGGAGGTCTTCAAACCATGCAAAGCGTCTTCACACAAGACTGACTGAATTCTTGCCACTCGTTTGTTGCCTGCTTTGTCTTGCCTTTTTATATGCCGACGTAAACAGCCTGATGAATGTTCTTCTCAAGATCTCTATTGTTGTTTCATTGTTGTTTGTGCATTTTTTTCATTACTTGTTGTTGCCTCCTTTCTTACTTGTCTATCCCCTTTTCTTTCATACTGCTGTTGTTGGTATATGTTTTTTTTTTGGTTTTGTAGGTTTTGTTTATCATTTTAATGTTAAACGATGTTACACCATTTTCATACCAATTTGTTAGACGTACGTATGTAGTTAATGCAAATGATGGAACTATTCTTATTAGAAATAATAACAGCACTAAGGTCCCAACAATACCGCACAAAATCACTGGTTTGATAACTCAAAATAGTGAACATTTTCATTCAGTGGAATTTGCATATTATGTACTTTGTAAGTGACTAATTCCGAATTAAAGGTGTACTTTAAAATTAATTGAATTAAACATATATTTCTTATACGCACCATATTACCACAACAGAAATAATTACTCTGAAGAGTATTTTAGTTTAGTCGTATACGAAATTAATAACATTGAATATCACTCATACGTCACAGGCATTTTTGGTATTAAATGTGAATGTAAAGTGAGCGAATAATTAAAACTTTAACTTTAAACTTCTTTCGGTATTACAACCTAAAGAAAAAATAAAGTTAATTTTTTTTTTAAATATTGCAGTGCCGAAGCAATGTCGATAAATATTTCGGACTTCTTTTGGTGGCATAACACTGCTCAATTTTTTTCTTTTTTTTTTTTTTTTAATGTATTTATTTGCGATCTCTTTAAACAAAATATTAAGCAAATCTTATGATAACTTACAATTACTTAGTTATTAGGTTTCAGTAAACCTAATAAAGCCGATACAACTTAGATTTTACTTCAAGATTATCTCCTAAATGGTAAGTCAAGTATATGAAATCTTTTAAGTCGGCGTATTTCTTCACTGTCGTCTAAAAGTGTTATAGCTAACAAGTTAGAATGATCACTCAGCCTTTGAAGGTATTTTAAACTGAAATTGTTTATCTCTTCCTTTATTGTTGATATGTTGAGATCGTTATGTATACATCGGTTGCTAACGTACCAAGGGGCATTTATAATCGAGCGTAGAGTTTTAGACTGATATCTCTGAAGTATTTCAATGTTATACCACGTTCACATATAAGCAGGTTAGCTAGGTTATCGTGGTTATCGAGGTTATCTCGTAACCAAGCCATAAATGTATGAGGTTAGCCATACAATTTGTATGAAAAGATAACCAAGTTCAGCTGTAGGTTACCTCATAACCAAGTAAAATACGCATTGTTGCATTGAAAAGTATTCAATAAAATACTTAAAAATTCAACGCTTTATATCTATTGTGAATATATTTACTAAAATTTAACAGCAATAGAAAAAAAAACATTTGCTATGGAGAAGACACAGAGGTAAATTTATATTTTTATTTTTTATATATACTTAAATATATCAATTTTTTATATTGTAGAAAAAGAAAAATTCGTGTTCGGTGGACTCCAGATGCTGAGAATATGCTGGTGCATTACTGGGCAGACAACATTGATGAATGTAGATAGATAAACATACACAATAAAAAAAACATACAAAAGCATACAGCTGTCAATTTCTGTCATTCTCGCATATGTTTAGGTTATATTTGTCATATGTGAACGCCACAAGGTTATCTCCAAGGTTAATTTTAGATAACCATAACCTTCTTATATGTGAACGTGCTATTAGAGTTACTCGCTGTTCCCCAGAGTTGAAGCCCATAGGTCCAAATTGGCTTTAGAATAGCTTTATAAAGGATGATTTTGTTTTGAATGCTTAATTCAGACTTCGGTCCCAGAAGCCAATACATTTTTTTACTTTTTAAATTTAAATGTTTTCTTTTCGAAACAATATGGTCCTTCTATGTAAGTCTTCTATCCAAATGAAGTCCTAAATATTTAACTTTGTTTGCTTTTGGCATACTGCTCCCATTTAAATAAACACTGCTCAATTAAACAAGTTTTTTTAAACGCAGTGGCAACGACGGGCTTCGTTGTTTGTTGTACATGCTCATTTTGTTTATATTTGAAGTTGCCAATTTGGAAATAATATGTAATATAGCAAGTTCAAGCATAAACTTAAATTTAAAAGTTAAAGGTAGGATGATCCTCCCTTTAGTTTAACGCTCACTTTTACCATATTGTTCACTTATAACAATGAAAAACAATTTATCTGCCCGTTATAATCCTCCCTATAGTTAACGACAAGTTGTAATAATTAATGATTAAATCCGGCAAAACATTTTCAAGTGATGATAATAAAATAATCTGCAATGCTTAAACACAAATGTTTAGCTGATGGTAATGGCATTATGCCAGTCAATTACGCGTTTCATTTCGCAATAACAACGTAGAAAATTTGTTAATTACTGTATTTGCTGCAGTTTTGCAAACTATTAGTGACAGTGGCAGACTCCCATTAAGCAGATTTTGGTTGTTCCAGTGTTATGCATTTGTGTTAATTTTCTCAGTCGAATTCAACACAACAACTGCTGCAACACAACGATTGCAATTTTTAATAATTTTGGAATTTTAAAAAACATTTCCAATTAGAAGCAGTTCGATATTGTATTGAAACAACCTTTGAGAACGTTTGTGCTGATTGTAGTTACGCAAACTTTATAATAATATATACTCTGATATAATTAAAGCATTAAGTTCATAATTCATTCGTTAAACAAACGCCTTCATAATATTCCATCGCTTCTAAGTCACCGCCCCTTATTTTATCTGCTTCATTCAATCTTTATATTGTTACGCTTTCGCCTTTTTAAAAACATTTAAAATATGAGTTCGTTGATTTTAAAACAAAATAAAAATAAATATGTTTTTAGTTTCAATTAAACTTTTTATTGTTCGCACTACTTCTGTGAGCCAACGTTTACAACTTGACGAATACAACAATAATTGATTGTTCGCTATTCTTCTTTGCTTACAACGCAGATCTTTTCACCGACGAGTTTCAAGCTGCGACTGTTCCCTTCACACGCAACGCATCTTCACACAAGACTGACTGAATTCTTACTACTCATTGCCTGCTTTGTCTTGGCTTTTTACATGCTCACGTAAATAGTCTGATATATGTTCTTGAAGTCGAACGTTCGTGGTTTCTCCTTCTGCTATTGCAATTTCATTTGTTTGTGTATTTTGTTCACTTTGCTTGTTGTTGCATTCTCGCTTACTTGTCTATCCGTTTTGCTTTCATACTGATGTTGTTGGTTTACTTGTAAACAAGTTGGTTGTATTTCTTTATGTAGCTTTAGCTTATCGCTTTAATGTTAAATGCTGTTACACCATTTCCATTTTCGTAATAATATGTATATGACTTGCTTTGCTTATGTATGTGCTATACGACCAAGAGGATACAAGAATTAAAACGCCTTCAATTTAAGAACAACTAAAATTTATTAATAAAAAATTAATGAATAATTCTAACAGCGGACGTAGGTTAGAATGAAAATTTGCAACAGGAAATTCAAAAAAGCAAGCGAAGAAAATGTTACCACAAAAATGTATATCAGTCGTGCATAAACTTAATTAGCTTTTTTACTGTTTTTTTTTCTTGTTTGTTTCACTATTATTACATTCTGTCGTGTTTATACTTAAACGACACAAGTCCCCGTTAGAAAATTCTTTCATTTTTTTTGCAAAAAAATTGTAATTACCATTAGCATTATTTAAATAATTTTAAATATTTGTAAATTGACATAAAAAATTAAAAGAAATTGTAAAATTTTGAGTTTAACAAATGTTGTTGCCCAATCATACATACCTGCACTGTAATATTAATTATGTATTGTAAGAAATTGCAAAAAATATTAAGCTTTAACAATTAATCAAATTTTATAGCAACATCAAGAGATAAAATAACACGGTCAAACAAAAGTCTTAAATATAATTAAGTGACAAATGTTTATATAGCGGAGGATTCTTACGTGTTGATTATAACAAAAATTAAAAGCCTTTGTTTATTGATTATCATGTCATCATATTCTGCTTAAATGATTATGTACCATCCAACCTTTAGCAAAGTCATGCACAACAAGACACAAATAAAACCGTTTAATAGCATATACAGGGACTTCCTCATCAATGACCCTTACCACAAGGCCAGAGTAACAATAAAGTGGCTTGTTAAAAATAATATGCAATGTCTTTATTTCTTCAGTAATTTGTATAGCCTCCTTTGGCAATAACTACAGTTTCTATACGACCAAGAGGTATACTGTCCACTACGTACTGTCCACTTAATTTTTATAATTTTTAATCTATACCAGAGTTCAGCAATGAATCGTTTTTTCGCTACTCATAAGTACTAATGAAAATTTGAGCATAAGTGAGTCAACAATATTTTAATTCAACTACGCTGATTTATTCGTGCTCACTACAACATTTGATTTATAAGTACAGGTTGCAATGAGTATGAGTATGAGTGGGTTGAGTGGCGGGACCTACAGTTTGTCCGAACGACAAATTTTGACAACCTTTTTCATGGCAATTTTATTTACTCTGAGCGTTTTTGCCAGAAATCTGCTGAGAGGAAGTCGCCGAAGAAATTTTTTTTTTCATATTTCGCTTTGATGTCTGGTCTGGGGCTTTACGTCTAGTCAAACTCATAACATTCGAAATATGTTTGATTCACTCGCGTACTCATTCAGATTCATAAATTTAGTAAGATTGTTATAATACTCATAAATGATTCGAGTCATTCATCAAAATTTAAAGTCTTAGTTGTTGTTGTATTTACAAAAAAAGAAGAAAGAAAAAGACAAAGACAGCAAGCAAAGCAAACACATAACCTTCTACTGAGTATTATAGTATTCGTACGCGACTCATACCTATTTTGTGATTCTTGTAAATGTTGAGTCATGGAGAGTATGAGTATGATATTAAAATAAGTATGAATGCGTATATGTATCAGAAATTATGAGTATCATTCAAATCTACTCACCTTTTTGAATGCTCATGCTGACCTCTGGTCTGAATACACATTAATAAAAGGACCACGAAGGGACGGCCAAAAATACATCATACCTTTGTAAAATAAATAAATAAATGTATCCTTTGTAGTTACTGAGTTTCTCGCAACTGATAGTTTTATAATAATATAATCAAGCTTAATTGACAAAAATATGGAAGACCGCCAAAAAAAGTTTGAAGACGCCAAATTGCAAGCAATATTTGATGAAGATGATCCTCAGGGTCGGAAGTAAATGCCAGAAATGTTAAATGTTGCACAGCAAACAATTTCTAGCAGTTTAAAGCTATGGAAAAGATGCAAAAGTCTGAAACATTGGTTTCACATGAATTGAATGACAAATACACGGAAAAACAACAACCTCTTGTTAAATTTGCTCTCATCTCCTTCCGCTACGCCTGGTATGTGCATACTTTGTTCCTTTAATATTTAAATTATGAGCTGTTGCAGTCGTTTCAAGTTTTCTGGAAATAAAAATTCAGTATTGTGGCTACAATACTTAGGGCCATTATTAAAACTTGCCGTTAACTAAAGCGAGGATTTAACGAGCAGAGAAATTGTTTTTCATTATTATAAGTGAACGAGAAGGTAGAAGTGAGCGTTAAACTAAAGGGAGGATCATCCTACCTCTAAATTTATAGTTAACTTTATGTTTGAACTTGCCGTATTATATATTATTTTCAGTACGGCAACTTTAAATATAAACAAAGTGTATAAATACAACAAAAAAACAACCTGTTTAATTGAGCAGTGCTATCGACATTGCTACGGCACTGCCATATTTTTGAAAAAGTTAACTTTATTTTATCGTAAGTTATAATAACGAAAATACATTAAAGGTAACTATACAGTTCCCTTTAGCTAAAGGTACCTTTAACTAAACTTAAGTTTAACGGTAAATTTTAATAATGGCCCTTAATGTAAGACAAGAATTAGCTATTACTCGAATTTAATAAATATTTTGGGAAAAAAATTTCAAGTATTTTATATTGACAGCTGGCATGGTAATCAATCAGTACTATATACAAGTGTTTGTTTAAAGAATTTGTTTTTAATGCACAATTTAAGACAATTTAAAGCTTTTGTGGGAGAACATCTCAGCTACCTTACGATACATTGCTCTCAGCATAATTCGTAACAAAAACATTGATTTTATAATCATCATAAGCGACCACCATCTCCAGGAAAGTATAAAAGTGAGAAATAAAGAAAATAATGGTAAGACAGAATGTGAATCATATTGCAATTCGAGGCAATGTGGCAATTGGAAGAAAATGTTTTCAATAATTGGTGTTTTCTTTCGTTTTTCGTTACATTAAAAAAATTACAGGATGCTGTTATGAAAAAAGCACAGATTTCCAGTCCCAAAGGAATGCTTCTTTAACCCAATGTAAGAGATAATTTTAAAATATGAAAGCAAACATTTTAGAAAAATGGCGAAAATCAAAAATCGTTTATATGTAGTATAATTTAATTTTTTATAAAAAAAATCTTAAAAACGTTGTCATTGAGAAATTATAATAGAACACGAAAGGAAGAGATAATGGACGCTAATGTCATACAGACAAAAATTTTGCTACTAAACTTAAGTTTCAAAGACTATTGAGCAAAAATATTTAAAACAAAAATTATATGGTAAGCAACAAAAAAAATCACTTTTTGATATTTATTTCTTCTAAATTTCGGATGTCGCCGAAAAATTTTTTTTTCATATTTCGTTTAGATGTCTGACCAGGGTCTCGCGACATCAAGCATTCCAAGAACTACGCGATGACGTAAACGTAAACCCTTACGGACTTGGATACACAATTGTAATGGACAAACTGAACAGGAGGAAACCAATGGAAATTGTGGACGAGCGAGTAATGAAAAATATAGTGGATACACTATTCCCTACTCATGAACCGGTGAACGAAGGACGACAGAATATGCTCAATACGGAATTTTTACCATTCTCCGCAGAGAAGCTTAAAGTAGCCGCAGCCGGACTAAACCCCGGTAAGGCACCAGGGCCCGATGGCATCCCGCCTGAGGTAATGCGGGAAATTGCCAATCAAAGACCGGAACTCCAACTGGGAATGTACAACGCATGCCTGAGAGAGTGTATTTTCCCCGAAATATGGAAGAAACAACGGCTGGTCTTAATAAACAAAGGACAGGGCGATCCGGAGGACCCATCCGCGTACAGGCTACTGTGCATGCTGGATACTTCAGGGAAGCTGCTCGAGAGGCTTTTGAAGCCACGGCTTACTGCTGCTATAGAGAATAGTGGAGGACTGTCTGCTCGGTAATATGGTTTTCGAGCCGGTCGGTCGACAATTGGCGCTTTGAGAGAGGTGACTGAAGCGGCTATGGTCACACAACGTGGGAATCACATTACGAGGCCTGTGGTACTGCTCGCGACTTTAGACGTTAAAAACGCGTTTAAGAGCCTTAGATGGAGCGACGTACTGGATGCTTTGGAGAACAATTTCTCTGCGCCACATACAAGCTGGCCATGATAAGCAGTTATTTGAGTAACAGGCAGCTCGGGATCAAAGGTGAAACAAATAACATCAGGAGCGGCACAAGGATCTATCCTCGGCCCCGACCTGTGGAACGTTAGTTATGATGGAATTCTGAGAGAAGATATGCCGGATGGAACTTTTTTGGTTGGATACGCACCCGATATCGCAGCTGTTATCACGGCCAGGAACACGGAAGAGGCACAACGAAAATTGAGACGCGTTATGCTAAGGGCGAAAATATGGTTAGACTCCCACGGCCTAGACCTGGCCATGCATAAAACGGAGTTATTGCTAATCACTGGTCGTCGTATCCCATTGCACGTGGAGATGAGTATTGGAAACGAGGTAATTAGGACTAAGAGTTCGGTGAGATACCTTGGAATAAGATTGGATCCCAGACTAAAATATGCGGAACAGATTAAATACTCGGCTAACAGAGCCCAAAAGATCGTAGAACAGCTCAGCAAACTAATGGCGAATATTGGAGGCCCGCTACCGGCGAGAAGTAGACTCCTGATGGAGGTTAGTAACAGCATTATGCTTTATGGAAGTGAAATTGGGGCCGAAGCGCTCAATGTTAGAAAGCGAGCGTACTCACTTATATCGGTACAGAGAACGGCTGCATTGCGTATCACTTCGGCGTATCACACGCTATCCGCGCCAGCCGTACTTGTGATTGCAGGAACAATTCCCGTGGACCTGCAAGCCGCGGAGCGAATGGAGATTTATAGGGCCATCTCAAAATGGCAACGCCAATGGGATGAAGAGGACAGAGGAAGGTGGACGGCGAGACTTATCCCGGATATTGAGCTATGGATTGGACGGAAAACCGGAGAGGTAAACTACTACACTACACAGATGCTATCGGGGCATGGGTATTTTAGGAAATACCTGCATAGAATGGGCAAGAGCGCCTCCCCTTATTGCCTTTACGAAGAAGAGGAAGTAATTGATGAGAACACTATATTCGAGTGGGCACGCTGGCAGAGCTACCGCTCTGAGCTGACATCAATAGTTGGAACAATCACGGCCGCTAACATTGTCGAGGTTATGATTGCGAGTGGAGAGAATTGGACTTCAGTGGCGAATTACGTGGAGCGTGTCCTAAGACTGAAGAAGAGAGATCTCGAGGCTGCGGAACATGCAGGCACGCCGGCGTAGATGACACTTGCACACATGTCAAACGGAATCCGACACAGTGACCTGGACGATAGGAATAGTAGAGACATGTAAATGTCTCCTCAACTTTCGACACGCAATCCGGACGCGGATATGAACACGCAGGGGCCGAATGGCCAAAAGGTCTCCACTCCGAAGTAATACCACCTTAGTTCCGGAGTGGGCACAACGAGTCCACGAGACGAGGGGGGAATTTAGTGGGTGAGGGTCCCACACACGGAGGATGTGACGACTTCCTCTATGGTGCGGTTAGGTACATTTATCCCTCCTCGGCGAAAGAAAAAAAAATGGTCTCGCGACTAATAAACCAACACACTACCTACAAGACAACGGCGACTTCAACGAAGTGAACGAACGAAATTCAACGAACTTCTTGCAAATGGTACTATTGTGGTCTAGCTAAGACTTATTCTCAGCTCACTTGCGCCTACGGCTTACATTCTCAATACTTCCCGGAATGATGTCACAGAGTCCCTTCAAATTTTCCGGTAGCTGTGAGGACTATATCATTTGTAAAACCTTGGCACTCGACGCTCGCCTCGGAGGGTGCTCACGTCAGGCTACAATTAATAGTGAAAGGAGACCACCCTGTGACTATCCCCTAGTTGTGTGCACTCTTATTATCTCACTTCCTGCGTGTGTTTTTGCAGCGAAGTATAATACTTTACATTAATTATTATTATTATTTAATTGCAGATTCACCAATTTTTTTTATGACATCATGACAACTCTTATTAACTCCAATGGGAATGTGATACTTTTAACAAAGTCGACAGTATTTATTTTTCTCTCCTAAAAACACCTTCCTGCAAATTTGAGAATATCCACACAGCCGAATCAACTTTTTCCGATGCATATTTTACAGATAAAAATTCGAATTAAATATCCATGAAATAATAATGTATTACGTACGTATCCTATTTGGGATACGCATATTAGAAGTCATTAGTAACCAACGCGGTCTGTGTTCACAAAACAACTGACTTTTGTTATAGAAACCACAAAAAGGCATGAAATCTGATTAAATTTTTCTGCTTAACAACAACATTAAAAGAGTATAATCATATACAGTTATGTTACTGCGTATTGTATACAAAGAGAAACAGTTTCTTTACATACAGTAAATAGCAATGTCGTATTTAGTTTATTGAATTACTCAACATAGGCGACGCTCTCTTTTACTTCTTATTTAACGCATATGAATTATTTTCCAAACTGTTTTATTTCAACAGCGTCTGACAATTCATTATGTGCGTTACAAAAAGTTGTACGAATTGTCGGTTAATGTTAGGTACCAAATGTGTTACATTTGTAGGTAAAACTATTTGTGAATACATAGTTTTCTTTTAAAAATATTTTTAGGCAAGTTTTTGTCAGAAGAGGTGGAAATCTGTAGGCTTTAGATTTTCAAGGTATGATTAGCATTGTTTCTAAAATGTTACCCACAACTAAATTCATGGGTTTTTCTTTTGCTAGACATAAATTTATTATTCGTTATAACAGAATGGATGAAGAGAATAAATCGGTTTACGTCAATTAAAGGTAAAGGTACAACATCTTGTTATCTTATATATAAAAATGAATGTGTGTTTGTTTGTATGTTTGTATGTTTGAAGTTTATAGACGATTAAACGGCTGAACCGATTTTCTTGAAATTTTCACAGTATCTTCCTGTATGTCTGGAAGGAGTTATAGGCTACTATATATATATAAACAGAAGTCCAACATGAATCACGAGTAGAAAGTCAGTGGATTCGAACATCAACAAGAAGAGCAGCAAAGAACAAAATCATAATCGAATGGCGGTGAATCGACGTAATGTTTTTCATGGATACTCAGGTATTGCATTTAACTACAGATCTGATATAGATGACCACATAATCGCAATTCATGCTGATAGAACTCCAGAACTCCAACAATGGCGTAACAATTTTGATGGTGGGCGATCGAGTTGCATCACGAGATATGTATTTAATTCCGATGGGGGTAGCGAAGCACACCGGGTATTAGCTAGTATTTCATATAAAGTTTGAATTAGTAATTGCGCAATAAATACGCAAATTGCAATATTGAGTAACACTTAAAATGCAGCATTGTTATAAGTGTGTTCACTGAGAATGTTACCAGTTATGCGAACACCCTTTGTTGATATTTGACAACTCAATATTGACTCAATAAAAGTTCATATATTTTATACAGTTTTCAATATGGGCTTCATAATTAGTAAAGCAAGCGTTTTCAATTCGGTCAGGATTACGACCTAGCTTCTCACACCACTTACAGTTTTTGGTTATTTCTAACCAAAATTGTTTATTTTTTGATCAATGTGCAGATGTGTAGATTTTTTTGGTTTTTTCTTTTTCTTTTAAAAAAAACCTATTTTTTGTTTCATTTTTTATTAATTATAATTTAAACTTGAAAAAAAAAAATAAAACAAAAGTCTATGAATTTAATTTTGGTTATATTTTTCTTATTTGGTGATTTTTTTCACAAATGTTGGTTACAAAATTTTTTTTCGTGGCAACACTGTTTCAGAAGAATAAATAAAAAATTAGTCAAACAACAAAAACGCACGATGAGAACAATTGAGAACATTGTTACGCTCTTGGTTTCTTTATCCTTCCCTTCTACCTTTCCTCCCGCGTCGTGAAAAATTTTTGAAAAATATTCCAAAATATGCCAAAATTCACATTCTTTATACTTTATTTTCTTTGGTTTTATACATCAGGAATCATAGATAGCATACTTGTAGGGGTAACTACTATGCGTATGAGTAATATATTTCATATGCAATTAAATATTATGTATGTAGTATGTAGCATACGTGGGCATGGCCCCTCGCTCTTTTGGAATATCAACATAAAAAGTAGGAAAATCGGTTCTGCCGTTTAGTCGTCTATAAACTTCAAACATACAAACAAATGCACATTAATTTTTATATATAGGTGATGTCCAAGATAGAAGAAGTTTTAAATTTAATTCATATGGGAAGTACCACACCCTTTTCCTAGTCAGCCCATTTTTGTCTAAAATATTCATATTGATACTAAAGTGGATTCGAAAAAATTTTAGGGCTCTAACTGTGATATTTTCATAGATATAATAATTTAATATTTTTTATATTGGAGGTGACACACCCACTATAGCCAATCCGCCCATTTTGTTTATATATACGTCAAAGTCGCCCATACAAAATTCGCAGTTTATGAGATATGCGACATTAAATACTTATTGAATATGTGGGCGTAGCACCCCGCCTTCTTGAAATTTTAAAATAAAAAGTAGCCTATAACTCCTTCCAGACATACAGGAAGATACTGTGAAAATTTCAAGAAAATCGGCTTGGCAGAATCTCGTGGATCGTTACGAGAATAAAAGAGTATTGGTCAATTCTCAATTGAAAACTCTTTTCAACCTCCCTTCCATATCCAAGGAATCTGGTCCTTCCATTAAAAGTCTGCAACGGACAATTAATGACTGCATAACGAACTTGTCGTTGTTGGGCATAGAAACGAAAAATTGGGATATAATTTTTGTGTACATTTGCTCCACTAAGCTTCCCGAACACACCCTAGGTCTTTGGGAGCAGTCTCAGGGGCCTTGCTCAGACCTACCCAAGTGGAGCAAGATGGATGAATTCCTGACCGCCAGATACCGAACTCTGGAATTAGTTTCGGACATCATCGGAAGCCACAATTTTTCGCAAGGTACTGCACGGGTTAATAACCAAGGCAGTTTCGGTAACCCTCGGAAATTGAGAACCTTTGAGAACAATGTGACCCCTAACTTACCCTACAGAAAATATCCAGTTTGCAGTGGGAATCATCCCATTCGTTTATGTTCGGACTTTTTGAGAATGACGGTTAGTGCTCGTTGGGCAACCGTTAAAGAGCAAAAATGCTGCACGAATTGTTTGGCAGCCTCGCATGAGTCCAAAAGATGCCAGAGCTCAAATGTTTGCTATATTTGCAAACTAAAACATCATTCGCTACTTCACCGTAGCGAATCTTCTACCCGGGAGGGACCGAGAGCTGAAACCATCCCCGTTAACCCATTTTCCCCAGATCGCTCTTTAGAAATCCCCCGGCCTCCTGAACAAAAACGAAATGATGTGGACAATTGTCCATCGACATCCGCTACTACCCGTTCTTTCCACAATTTTGCTACCCGTCTACAGTCCACCCCGTCTTCAACAGTTCTATTAGGATCTGCCGAAGTTAATATAAAATTGAATAATGCGATGTTTTCTGCGAGAGCTCTGATAGACCCAGCGTCTCAAGCTACTTTCATCTCTCGAAAATTGCAACGGAAGCTAGATCTCCCAACTTATTCGGCACCTGCTGCCACTGTTGTGGGCCTTAATGGCGCAGTGGTAGCAAACTCAACAAAAGTTTGTACTATTTCGCTAGGATCTCCTATTGATCCCTCGTTTAAATTGACCACGGAAGCATATGTTGTTGAAAGGCTCACTGGTCAGTTGCCCACATGCTCATTAGCGGAGCATGCTGATGCACCCGAACTTTTGTTGACAGATTTTAAATACGCCCATATGGATTTTCTATTGGGTGGAGATGTATACTCCCGAATAATGCTTTCTGGAGTTCGAAAAGGCACCAGAAACCCTTTGATTGCCCAACAAACCGTTTTCGGTTGGGTTGTGACTGGCAAAATACGTCAGTCAAATTATTTTCCCTCTATGTCCAAATCCCCTACGAACTTGAGTCTTGTAAAGGTGAATTTGCTCAAAATTTGAGATCCGATTGCTACCGAGCCCCGAAATTAAAACCTAAATCGAGGAAGTTATTTTGGAATACCCTTCCCTAGACCACTCTATTTTATTATACTCTATTTTATTATACTCCCAACATCATTCAACTTTTCTTTTGAGCTATCCGAATATCCACTAGATTCCGAATTTTTGAAATTGTCAGACGCCAGCACCACTAAAACTCTGGGTTCTCGTTGGAATGCGAGCATTGAAACATTTTCTTCAAGCCCGCTCCAACGCCCTATTTCTCTATAGTCACAAACCGTTCCGTCTTCTCTCAAATAGCCGAAGCTATTTGACCCCGTTGGGTGAGTGGCACCTAAAATCGTAGTTGCTAGGATTATTTTATGCGACATATTTGCTAAGGCAGAACAGATTGGGACGAATGTTTGGAACCCATGACGTTTAACAGATGGCTTGAGTTTGTCGGTGATTACTCGTACATCGACAGGATTAACATCCCCCGTTGGGTTAATTTTAACCTTCAGCGTAAACTACTACATGCAAGTTGTGATGCTTCTGAGAAAGCATATGATGCCATTCTGTATAGTAGAGTCCTAACCCCGTCTGGTGAATTTGTCACCCACTTGCTCGTTGCCAAAACAAAGTTGCACCTGTATAAGTGTAAACTTTACCCCGTTTAGAGCTCTGCTGTGCAACTCTGTTGGCAAAAAAATGGTGTTTTCACTTTGTAAGAAGCTGAATCTTACCGGATCGAAAGCCATTGTGGGACAGATTCGACTATCGTTCTGTCCTGGTTTCAAAAACCCCCGTGCCATTGGGCAACTTTTGCGGCAAATCGAGTATCGTTTATCGTGGACCAGGTAGGCACTGACATTTGGAATCACGTGGATTGTTGTTGTCGATTTTTTTGTCATTCCTCATGACAAATTACCCCTAACGATCGACAATTTGGTCGAATCCAATGGATTTATTTCGTCCCTGATTCAAAGAGCGAGTGGCTGCAAATGGCGTTCTAATACGGCCAATTGTGAAGCTCGTGTCGCTTTCTAATCTAAAGCATTACTAATTCGTTCTCTCGTTCCCTGTTGTGTGTTTGTCGTTTTATTTACAGATAATCTAATACACCCAGGCTAATTTTCGAACGCCTAATAGATAAACACCTCGGAACAAGCTGACAACAAGAAGGAACCCACTTACACCGGATGCAAGAGAGGAGCGCAACCCACAACCAGGCTCTTGTTAGAACACGTTCATTGCCCGCAATTTTATAAATTTAACGTTATACACAAAAATTGTATTATAGATTTTACCCTGAATTGTTAACTTTGATCTCTGGCCAGGTGACTTCTCGGTCCTCTTATTGCAATGTTGCAAGGGGGCGGGATGTTCACGCTGGCCACCCTACCTTTTGGTTTAGCTATACGTTTTAGTTTAAGTGTATAAACCACCCCTGTGTTCTTATGAATTTATTGTGAATTATTATAAGGTAAACGAAAAGAGATCACTACCCGATCCACCCCCGAAGCTAAAGGTACGTTTTGTGTACATAAAATAAATAATAATTGATTATTTACACTAATACTTTTGTATTTTTATATCCCCGCAATCTCGTTAAATATTTTATTTTATTGCTTCCCCAATTCTCCCCGAAACACTAAGAACGGTAAGTAGCGAAAAATTTAAGAAATTAAAATCTTCAAAATTTAATATTAGAAAATAGTTTTTGGTTTAGAATTTCCTGCTAAGAATCTATTATTAACAAAAAAATTTTTTGGGAGCAAAATGTAACAGAACTAAACAATGAAAAATATCCTGACTTGATGTGCGTAACAAATTAGATGCATATATCAGCCGAAGTATCCTTAAGCCGCATGTGTATGCGAATACAATTACCACAGCTGCCCCCAAAATCAAATCAGCCTGATTTATGCGCTGGAGTTATTTAAAATTTATCATTTTGGATTGATCATTTTCGATAGGGTAGACGTTTTGTTTGCTAGGAATATTTCGTTATGAGCCCAAAAGCACCTACTCTCAAGATCATTTCTTGACCAATATGTATTTAGCAATAAAATAAAAAGATTTATCTTACGTTTTTGCTAATTAGTTTATTATACAAATTTAATAAAGGATTTCAAAAGATTTAAAAGATTTTAATTTTACGAGAGAAGACGTCTGGAGTCGATGGAGGTTTTGATCAAAAAGAACGGATATTATGGCGGCACGTAACAAGTGATGTCGAAATCAAAAACTTCGTGTTTACACAACTGCGTGTTTACACTACAAGTAATCGGTAACTGTGTTGGCAACGCTATACATAGGGTGCCACATTACTCCCCTGCCTAGTGGAGGCTCACCTGTACCTGAAAGGGATTACCACTCGTCTGCCACTGAAGGTAATTTTCGGCTTTACCTGTTTGGGATTACATTTTCGAGTTGGAATGTGATGAGAAACGTTAGCACCGTGGTCTTCTGGGTCGCTTTTGTTGGCTAGGTGAGTGCAAGGCTTATCATCGGCAATTCCTTGAGTCACATCCAAAAAAATGTTCTGAGGTACGTCAGGTAAGGTTTTCTGAGGCTCGTTAGGCGAAGTTCTTTGAGACATGTGAGGAGATTTTTTGGTTGCGGTTTGTGATGTAGGAAAGCTAAAGTTGTCACCGAAATCACTCTCGGGGATGAAGGCAGGTTTAAGGCGATCGATGCTAATATTATTTCGGCGACCTTTCCTCAAAATGGTGAAGTATTTGTCAAATCGCTTTACAACCGGAAAAGGGCCGTCATAAGGTTGAGTAAGAGAAGGTCGGATCGCATCGTTGCGGACGAAAACATGCGTGGTGCTATGTAGGTCCTTAGAAATAAATACTCGCGGCGTGCTATGATGAGCTGTATTCGTTGAAGTTAATTTATTCATCGCAGCACGGAACTTCGATATGTAATCTGTGCGAGGGTCAGGAGTTGACGTTGAGTGAAGAAATTCTCCGGGTATAGCAAGCGTAGAGCCATAAACCATTTCTGCCAGTGACGCGTTAATGTCGGGTTTAAAGGCTACTCGTAGACCAAGAAGGATGACTGGAAGGTGGTCTACCCATCTTGTCGGGTTATGACACAATATTGCTGTTTTCAATGATCGATGCCACCGCTCGATGATACCGTTGCACTGGGGATGATACGGTGTGGTGCGCAAGTGTGTCGTGCCAATTGTTCTCATTAATTCAGCAAAAATTTCGGACTCGAATTGGCGACCTCGGTCTGACGTTATTCGTGACGGCACGCCAAATCTGGATATCCACTGGGCTATAATCGCTTTAACGACCACTTCGGCCGACATATCTGGAATCGGTATAGCCTCGGACCAGCGCGTAAATCGGTCTATTATAGTGAGGCAGTAACGTTGTCCTTCGCACAATGGAAACGGACCAACGATATCTATGTTGATATGAGAGAATCGTTCTTTCGGGGGCTCGTATTTAGCAATAGCTGATCGACTATGCGTTTGTATTTTCGCTTTTTGACATTGTATACAACTACGTACGAACTCTGCGCAATCTTTTCGGACACCAGGCCAACAAAATCTCTGAGTCACCAATTTTGTAGTAGCTCGTACACCAGGGTGTGACAGGTTATGAACCGTAGACAAAATTTGACGTCGAAAGTTCCTAGGGATAATAGGTCGTATACGAGATGTAGTAGTGTCACATGCCAATTGATGACTACAACCTGGAATAGGAAATAATTTTATTTTTAACGAATTTTTGCCATTTTCTGCATCTACACTAAGTTGTTGAAACTCGATGTCTGTCTGTTGAGCCGTTACTAGGCTTGTGTAGTCAATACTTCGCCCAATCGAATTTATTCGTGAAAGGGCGTCTGCCGCTGCGTTAGCTGAGCCCGGTGTATGGCGTATGTCCGTAGTGAATTGGCTTATAAAATCAAGTTGTCGTATTCGCCGAGGTGAAGCTTTTTGGATTTTTGATGGAAGGCGAAAGTTAAAGGACGATGGTCAGTTACTATGTAGCATCTACGGCCCTCAATCATATAGCGAAAGTGGTTGACGGCCTGGTACATAGCTGCGAGTTCTCGATCGTATGCTGAATATTTGGACTGCGATTGTGTAAGCTTTTTGGAGTAAAACGCCAAAGGTTGCAGGTTGTCATCGATTTGCTGTTGCAATGCTGCACCGACTGCAGTATCCGACGCATCCACATATAGAGCTAATTGAGCTTCGGCGGCGGGATGAGCTAAAAGCGTGGCGTTTGCCAGTTCGGATTTGCAGCGTTCGAAAGCTTCTTCTGCGGGCTGAGTCCAGGTTAAGGGCGAGCGATCATTCTTCCTGTTGCCGGTTATTAGATTTTGTAGCTGAGTCTGATAGGTGATGGCGTGTGGCAGGAATTTCCGATAAAAGTTTACCATAGCTATAAACCTTTTAAGTTCCTGTGCCACTTTTGGTTTCGGAAACTGCTTAATAACTTCGACTTTTTCAGGCAACGGGCGGATGCCCTCTGCATTTACTAAGTGTCCCAAAAATTTGATTTCCGTTTTGCCAAACTCGCACTTTTTACGATTTATTGCCAGGTGGTTATCGCGCAAACGACGGAAGACTTCCGAAAGGTCGGAATAATGCTGCTCAATTGAATTAGAGGCAACGCAAATGTCGTCGATATATGGGAAAACGAAGTCCAATCCCCGAAGTACCTCGTTTATGAGCCTTTGGAACGTTTGGGCCGCATTACAAAGACCGAAAGTCATGTACTTAAATTCGAAGAGGCCGAAGGGGGTACTTATCGCGGTTTAAGGGATGTCGTCCGGGTGGATGGGGACTTGATGAAAAGCTTTCTGTATCTTCGTGAATATCGTCTTACCTCGCATGCTGGTCGTAAAATCCGTTAAAAAAGGTAGAGGATATCGGTCGGGAAGCGTTTGCGCATTTAGTGCACGATAATCCCCGCATGGTCGCCAGGTTCCATCGCTCTTCTTGACCATATGTAAGGGGCTGGACCAGTTGCTTTTCGAAGGCTGACAAATACCGGTTTTGATTAAAAAGTCAAACTCCTTTTTGGCAGCTGCCAGCTTCTCGGGGCAAAGGCGTCGGGGTCGGCAAAAAACTGGCTGTCCTGTTGTCTCGATCCTGTGGACTATAGAAGACTTGGTTGTAGAACCATAAGGCGCTAGTTTCGTGATGTCGTGGAACTGCCTTAGCAAAACGGTGAACGGCTGGTCGCGTCGAAGGTTCTAATTGAGGCTGCTTCGTTGCAGGTCGCGGACTTGAGCTCTGATGTGGTCCCGGTGGTATTATCGACGAGTCGATTACGCCGAAGGTCTATTAAAAGGTCATGATGTTTTATGAAATCAGACCCGATGATTGGTGACGTAACATCGGCAATCACGAACGACCAATAAAAATCGCGGCGTAAACCGAGATTCAATTTAATGCGCTTTTCACCAATAACTTTTATAGGGGACCCGTTGGCAGCGAAGAGAGTAACGGCAGTTGGGCGAATGTCAAATGACTTGGAGGTTAACGGTAATACTGACACATCAGCACCACTATCAATTAAAAAAAATTTTTGGGAATACTTATCTTTAATTTGTAGGCGAAATATTTGGCATCTGTCACGGGGGATGTCGCCAAGCTCCTCCGTTGCACTGTCGAGTCATTTTGAAGGCGGCGACGAATTTGTAGACAGCACATTCAGCTGGCGTTTCCTGTGTTTGCAGGGGCTGCGACACTTTCTTGCGTTCCGGCCGTATTTCTGATGGTACCAGCATTCATACCCGGTGGCTCTTTCACAATACGCTGGTCGTTGTTCGGAGTGGCCGCGTGAAGCGGTAGGCTTGCGAGCGCGGGAGCGTGATCTTGTTGAAAGTTTATCGAACTGCTTTCCCAGTTCGACGACAGCTGTTCGTAGCTCATTGATCTCACCTGATTGTCTCTGACGTATGCTGCTAATTTGGCTAGAAGCCATTGCGTCGATAATGGAGTCGGCGATCCTGGTGAATTCCGGCGGAGCACCTGTAGAAGCGGCTACGACTGGTTGGGCGAATTCTGGCAGGCGTTTGATCCACAAACCTTTGAGAGCTGCGTCTCCTACTGTGTTACCAGCCACGCGTTTCATCTCGTAATAGAGATCTGATGGCTTCTTGTCTCCCAGGGGCATTTCGGACAGAAGTCGGTTGAGTCGGCGTTGCTCGCTATCGGCGAAATGAGCGATAATCTTTGCCTTCGTATATTCGTATCTGTCTGTCGGCGGCAGAGAAGCGATTACGTCTGCTAGTTGGGAAATGACGTTGGGATCAAGCGCTGCCAATATGGTGGCCGTTTTCTGCTTGTCAGCGACAATTCCTGATGCCGTAAACCAAAAATCCATCGTCGTGAACCAGGCTTCTATATTGGTACTGCTCATTTGCGGTACGGGAAGCCTAGCGTAAACCACGGAGACCTCATGTGGTGGTGGTTGTTGTTTGCTATTTTCCGTAGCAGTCGCCGTTGATGTGCCGCTTTCATCCACAGTACTCATGTCAGGTATCAGGATCACGTCGGGGTCACCAGTTTAGCAATAAAATAAAAAGATTTATCTTACGTTTTTGCTAATTAGTTTATTATACAAATTTAATAAAGGATTTCAAAAGATTTAAAAGATTTTAATTTTACGAGAGAAGACGTCTGGAGTCGATGGAGGTTTTGATCAAAAAGAACGGATATTATGGCGGCACGTAACAAGTGATGTCGAAATCAAAAACTTCGTGTTTACACAACTGCGTGTTTACACTACAAGTAATCGGCAACTGTGTTGGCAACGCTATACATAGGGTGCCACATGTACTTACTTACTTACTTTTACTTACCACATTACTCTATCCAATTTTGTTACTAAGTCCCTTTGCGAAGCAATTCTAAAAATCATAGTCTCCTTTTAGAAGCGAGTTGTAGACAGTGACGACCTAGGCAACGCAAATCCACACCACGAGCAACCCAAAATCCACACCAAACACTGAATTTTTCGGAATTCATTAGACGCTCTTGGATCTCGTACTGAAATTTTGTTTGTTTACGTACTCACTGAAGATGATTTTTATTAAAAAATAATGTTGGAGAGATGAACAATTTTCATATCGTAATTCAATAATATTATTTGCAAGTGTTGTTGAATGCTTTGTCCGCCGCTGATTTTTGCACCGTACTATTAATTTGATGACTGTCTAGTCTAGTAGGTAATGTGTTGCCTTATTAAACGTAAGGCCATGCTTCAAACTTCAGGGGAGACATTTCCAACAAAACTAAATAAGAAATACATATAAATATTCGGTGACTTGGTCTTAGCTGATTTCTGGAAAAAACTCAGTGAAAAAAATAAAATTGCCAGCAAAAGTTTCTCAAAAATCTGTCCTTCAGAGTCGATTTTAAACTGTAAGTCCCTCCACTCATGTATAAAATTAACACACACAACATAAGTGGTTTGAGAAGCAAGGTCGTAATCCTGACTGAAGGGTTGTATTATTATGAAAATTATACAATTATGTGTGTATGTAAGCTATCAAAGATCGATAGTCCGTATTAGTAGGCTTTCTAGTTTCTTCACCTTCAAATAAACTTTTAAGTGCCATTATTACAACTTTTCGTTAAAGTTGGGTTTAATTAAAGTTAACTTTAGCCAAAGTCAGCTTTAAAGTGACCTTTAATTTCTTTTCGTACTTACAGATAAAATAAAGTTTACATTTTTCAAAAATATGGCAGTGCATTAGCAATGTCGATAACACTGCTCAAATAAACAAGTGCTTTAAAAACACAGTGGCAACTACGGGCCTTTTTATTTGTTATGTTTATTCATTTTGTTTATAAAATTTATATGTGGAGGTTTTACCTTTTAAATTTTTGTGTTTTTTGTTTTAAAACAAATATAATGAATACGCCACTATGGTGGGATGACCTTCCATTTAGCTTAGCGCTTACTTTTATCTTACTGGGTACTCATAATAATGAAATTCCAGTTATCAGGCCATTCAAATATTAAAATCCTACCTTTAATTAACGGCAAGTGGTAACAATATCCCTAAGTTTAAAAAAAAGGCCGTTATCAGCGGACAAGATTATGTTGAGATGGCAGTTTAATTAGGACAATAATCCTAATCATTTGCCTAAAAATGTGAAATGAAATAAAAATGTAAAATTAAGAAAATATCAACAACATTCTAAAATACATGTACCATACATACCTCACAAGGTTTTGGACAAATGAATGTTTTTACTTAATATTAATGAAATATGATATTTTTTTTAAAGAAATTAATAAATAATAGAAGAAAATATGACAGACTGTACTGTAAGTAGTACATTCTTACAAACTATCATAACTAATGTATGTATATGAAGCAAAATAATAGCTGTAAACCAAACCGCAGGATATCGGTTAAATTTTTAATCAAAACACGTAATCTTCCGGAACATGAACAATTCATTAAAATTGAATGAGTTTTACGTCTGTATAATTTTGATATTGAACTCCATATTTCGTTTTTTATTTTGCCACATATGAAAACAACACAATGCACAATATGTGGTTTTACTATTTGAACATCTTCTCTTTGTACAACTCTGACAGCAATTAACTTTAAAGCAGTGGTGCTCAAACACATACTATCATAGGTTTGGTTGTGTTGGTAAAGCAGCGGAGAACAAAATTCAACTGAATTTTTGAGAATCGTACACTGGGAAAATAATAAAAAAAGAAAAAAATTCGTTTATTGTGTTGTGTGTATGTTATTACAAAAAAAAAAACACATTTTTCGCCAAAACAACTCAATACGTTTGTCGTCAAATTCAAGAAGAAATTTCCATCATCGAATGGACGGCCCTGCTTTGCTAAAGCCAAAGCAACTGTATATGATGCCTTTTTAAGAGGCAACGACAATTTCTCGTTACTACATGGTAAGTTATTGTAAATTCTGCTTTTAATTGCAATAATTTTAAAGTCCTATCATTCCCTTTAATGTTGTCGAAAAATCCATGGCTAGCCTCGTAATGTCTTTTTATAAAAAAAATTACGACATAAAGCGCGATAACACACAATACATTGTACATTAAAAAATATCATATTCCCAATTTTCATCAAACATTTTGCTGCGTGTAAAACGTCAGCTGAATTGATTTTGTTCTCTGAGAACAACACAAAACAACAAACAAAGCAACAAACACACGATCATTATAAGAAACCACACAAGTAAGCTTATAGTGTACGTGTGCCAACGGAGCGTCAGCAGATTTTTCTTTGCCTATCACATGTGATAGGAAATTTCGATTTTGAGCATCACTGCTTTAAAGGAGTGAAAATCAAAATATTAGGGAACCATACGAAACAAAATAAATGATTGAAGGAAGGAGGCTTCAGACTTTAGACACAGACATTCTACAGTTCAAAAGGAAATGATATGACTACATACAAATTGATGAAGAATTCTAGAAGCCAAAAAACACTACTTCATCATACAAAATATTAATCTATACGCAAAAATTCCATGCGCAGTAACTAGGGCTATAGATCGACTATGAATTTACATCTCGGTTGTTGATGCTATGGTGGAATACATAAAGTACAGACGCCACAAGTGACAGTAGAAGCATGCCTCAGGCTGCTCAGGTTGTCATTCTTCATTTGCTGCCGCATGAAGAGCCTATGAAGAAGATAGTAGCCTTTTAGACTGAATAATCGAGGTCTAGTGAGATCCTGCAGTGCGAATCACTCGGAATTGGTGAATGAATTAACGTAACAGGACCAGGTTATTATCGGAATAACGGACTACACTTTTGCTTTACAACGAATGTGAATAGGGAAGTCTGGATACATTTGGAGAAACACTTCAATGGCTGGGATGTTTTCACTGAGGGTCTAGGATAGAGACGGGCATGACATAAATGTCAGGAATTCACACAGACTTTCAGCGGAATATAAATATTTTCAAAAGAAGGTTCTGGAGATTGTTAAGACCACCGAACTAATTAGGGAGCACATAATAAAAATAAGCGAACATTCTTTGAGGGGAAATGTTTTTAAGGTACATCTAGGCTGGGAATGTAAAAGGCACACAAGCGGTCTTATGTCAGATTATCCAATTAAATTATGCGGTGTTTTTAGCAACAATTTTACCGACAAATTAGCAAAGTCAGGATGAAGGAATATTAAAGAAAAATTTGACGTACTAGTAATACGGTCCCACCAGACTAATACCAGCCTTCTAGCTGAATCAATCTGGTTTTGCAGCCGAAGTTGACAGTTTTTCCAAATTAATCCATAATTTTTCCGGTTAAGTATTCTGAAAATAAATCTATTCGTTATCGTCAGTAACGATTCGTTTGATTTTATATTGAGTCTTTGAAGCAAACTTTCATATGCCATTTTTCGGTTTTCCATATGACAGTCATTTAATTTATGAAATTATTTCCATCATTTGTTTCTGACTCAATAGGTCATCTTCGTCCTATATTATTTGCAATTCGGTCTTCAACGTTCTCTTCCAGGTATAAAATGCGTGAACTAATTAATCGATTTAGCATTTTCAAACTATTTTGGCGATCTTCCACATTTTCCATTTCTAACATCAAAAACGTTATCTCTGAACAGTCGAAATCATATTCTGCATGTTGCTTCTGATACAAAAAATTAATGTCTTCAAATCATCATTTTGTGGAACAATTATGTTTGACAGGTGTCATCGCCAACACAAAAATAATAACAAAGTCTAGTTCACAATAAATAAATGATCCCTATGGAGAAATTTATGTTTTGCGTCTCACTTCACTCCGGTACATCAGCTAATTTATAAGTCTTATAGTAACCAAAAAAATATTCGAGTGTAAAAAACACAATAAGCTGACCGACCGCGGACGAATTTTCTAATCCCGTGCCTTTGAGGAAATTTCGGAACGAAATAACCTCCTTCAGACGAACTATATGTAGATTTGTGGCCACATGTGGACAGTTCGTTTTTGTAAACCTTCCTATAATTTTTTCTAAAATACCTCCGGGCAAAAATCTAAAAAATTAAATATGAACTCAATATGTATGGAGTACATATATTTCATTTTTAATTTACTTGGCAATTTTCTTTTTAATAACTGCCTTAAATGTATTCCTGTTTTTTACTGTGTGTAAATATGCAAACTAGAAATCGTCGGCGAGCATAAGTAGCGGATTCCTCTTTTTACTTGTCATCATTGACAACGAAGATGGCATCGCAATGCTTAACGGGGAGAGATCAGCAATGAGTATTCAAAAAGATGACTAGATTCGAATCATACTCATAATTTCTGATACTTATACGCATTCATACTTATTTTAATATCATACTCATACTACTCATATTCAAAGTTTGAAGTACTCATCGTATTCATACTAAATAATACGCATGATGTTGTTGATTTCGACCCTGCAGCACTCAACATATTAAAGAATCACAAAAGAAGTATGATTCGCTTACGAACACTACAATACTCACCAGAAGGTTGTTTGTTTGCTTTTTTTACTGTTTTAGTCATATTTTTTTTTTTTTTTGTAAATTTAACAACAGCTAATACTGTAAATTTTGGTGAATGATTCGAGTCACTCGAACGCAGAACTCATACTTATAAATCAACGTTATAGTGAGTACGAATGAATCAGAGTAGTTAAATTTCAATATTGTTGATCACTTATATTCAAATTTCATGAGTGTTTATGAGTAGCGAAAAAACGATTCATTGCTGATCTCAGGTATGCATATTTTTTAAAGCTCTTTGCGCACTCAGGGCTTGAGAAAGTTCGAAGTTCAGCATGACTTTATTATTTAAGTGAATAATAAGAAAGTGGACTTAAAAAATATTAAAACTTCATTAGTAGTTTTATTTGCTTAATAGCAAATGTTGAATTAATTAAAAATAACACCTCCTTTAGCGGACACTTCCCTACATACATAGCATAACATTATTGGCCATCAGAACCCTTCATTCAGGATTACGGCCTAGCTCCTCACACCGCTCATGTTGTGTGCTTTAATTTTATACGTGAGTGACGAGACCTACAGTTTAAAGTCGACTCCGAACGACAAATTTGTGAGAAACTATTCATGGCAATTTTGTTTACTCTCAGAGTTTTTGCCAGAAATCTGCTGAGAGGAAGTCGCCGAAGAAATATTTTTTTCATATTTCGTTTGGATGTCTGACCTGGGGTTTGAACTCGGGCCTTACGTCTAATAAGCCAACAAGCCACCTACTAGACTACGGCGACTTCAATCTCCCTTTAGTGTACAAAACTAGCTCGACGGTTGCTGTTCGCCGGTGCGAGATTTCATGAGCTGAAAATATTTTGATGAAGGTCTTGGGCTGTTCAAGTTGCAAACCGATATTGATACCGAACGTATAAAAATGCGTCATATAAACTACATTGGATAACTTCAGCAAATAAGAGAGTAACAACAACTCTGTTTGGCTAACTGGATTGATGAGAATAAATGACAATTCGTCCAGAAAAAAATATAAAAATGCAAAGTGAAAAACTTATATCTTTTCTTATAATTATTTCACTTAGTATTAATTTTAAGCTCACAAAGGTTTCTTTCAAGAATTTCGAATTACATGAAATTTTAGAATTTTAACTAAAACTCAGTGAACAAACACGGATTTGATTTCAATTTATTCTGCATAGATTTGCTTGTGGTTAAACTTTATTTCCTTTTGTTGTAGTTTTTTAATTGCTTTTTATCATCATTTTCTTTTCTGCTCCAGTTTTTCAAAATGAAATACATTTCCGTTTAAAACTTTTTTTTGCGCATTCAAGTTTAATTTTTACCACACAGAAGAAAATTTAAAGCTCAGTCGAACGCGTTTTTAAATGAATCACTTCTTCAGCGTTTAGTAGTGTCACTTTTAGAATTTTTAAAAACTCTCGGTGAATCAATGAAGGTGGAAAGAAAACTTGATAGAAAATTGTATAAAAAAATTTATAAATTTTATGTAGAAAAACTTTTAATTTAATGATTTGGCTCTAATGATCATTATTTTATAAATATGTGAAGTAGCCATAGTATGTAATGCTTTAGCTAATTAGACGTGACGCAACGGTTCAAACAGGTTAGATATCTCAAAAATACGAAATATTAAAAAATGTTTCTTGGGCTACTTCCTCTCGGCAGATTTTTAACACAACACGTACAACGTAAGTGGTGTGAGAAGCTAGATCGTAATCCTGACTAAAGGGCTAATTATGTATTGTTACTAAAATGGAAACGGCGTAACATCGTTTGGCATTAAAATGAGCACAAGTTACATAAACATATACAAAGAACTTGTTACAAGTAAACCAACAACGTCAGTATGGAAGAAAAAGGATAGACAAGTAAGCGAACGCAACAACAAGCAATGTGGACAAAATACACAAACAACAATGAAGTCGTGATAGAGTTCTCGAGAAAGGGAAGCCACGAACATTCGACTTCAAGATCATTCATCATACTGTTTACGTGGAATATAACAATGAAATACAAAGCAGGCAACGAGCCCAAATTTTAGTACTCTTGATAGATATTTGCATTTAATAGATCCAAGACCGATAGACATTAAGTCAAGACTGCATAAGTGCAATTTTGTGTCTCATATAAGTTTCAAAAATATTAGCCTGGAATGTCTGTGACATAGAAGGTGTGACCTAGAAACGTTTTACAGAAAAACTTATTCAGTATCTACTCATAATGCTCTGAACTGTAACTACATGTCAAAATAAAAAAAAAATTACCCTCGAGATAACATAATAGCCCACATCTTGTCTTCAGGCCAATGTTTCTGTTTAGTTCCACTTCGAAAGCAATACTTTTGTTGAATAACTAGACATTAAACCACCACATAGTGTCTTTCGAACTTGGGCAGTTGATAACTATCATTTTGTTAAAGCTTCATCTGTCAAATTAGTTGCTACTTTTTCAGTCTGTTGTGCAAATCACTAAATCATCTTTTCTGAATGGACCGTTGAGTGATTGACATATGATCATAATTTTCATCGAATCGAAAGTTACTGATCCACATGAGATTCAAGAGCCTCCAATGCACTCGGACAAAGTTACTGTTTGGTGTGGATCTTGAAGTGGAAGTGTTATTAATCCGTATTTATTTGAGACAGAAGTTAACGGCGAGCAATTTCCTTTCGTCTGCGGCGCGTGCCACACAGCCCTTGTTATATTCTGTAATCTGCACGACCAATTTGATGGCAAGGTCACCTCGGGTGGATGCGATTTAACCCTGCCACCGCAATCGTGTGATACAACCCCCTTTTAGTTTCTCTTGTAGGAGTTTCTTAGGTCGCAGGTGTAAGCGACTAACCCATAAACAACACCGGCTCTCAAAGCCAATATAACCGATATCATAGCTGAAATTCAGATTTCATAACTTTTTAATTTTTCGTATTTCTGAAAACGTACGAAAGCTTGCCGTTTTATGCAAAAACCATCTCTACAGCGTTATGGTACCACCGCCATGCTTAACCATTTTTTGAAATAGAGCTCAAAATTTCTTTTTCCTCAATACAAAAGTACATCCGTCCAAATAAAAAGCATATATTATAACTTACCTGAAATGATCACACTATACAAAAACTTATTTAATATTGTTACGAAAATGGAAACATCGTTTAACATTAACATGATTAACAAAAGCTACACTAACAAATGCAACGAACTGGTTATAAGTAAACCAACAAAATCGGTATGAAAGAAAAGGGGATAGACAGGGAAGCGAGAAAGCAACAACAAGCAATGTGAACAAAATACACTAGCAACAATGAAGTCGCGATAGAGATCCCGAGAAGGAGAAAGCACGAACATTCTACTCACGTTACATGAAGATTTTAGAAACATTAACTAAATTAAATTAACACGGATTTGATGTCAATTTATTCTGCATAGATTTGCTTGTGGTTACACTTTATTTCTTTTTCTTTGTTTTTTTTTTTTGTTTTAATTTTTTAATTGCTTTTTATCATCATTTTCTTTTCTGCTCCAGTTTTTCAAAATGAAATACGTTTCCGTTTAAAATTTTTTTCTTGCACATTCAAGTTTTATTTTTACCACACAGAAGAGAATTTAAAACTCAGTCGAACGCGTTATTAATGAATCACTTTTTCAGCGTTTAGTAGTGTTAATTTTCGAATTTTTATAAACTTTCGGTTGTATAAGTCAAGTTGGAAACGGTGACATACAAAAATAATTTAATTGAAACTAAACACAAATTTAATTTTATTTTGTTTGCAATCAACGAACTCATATTCTAAACATTTTTAAAAAGATAAAAATGTAACAATATGCTTTAGTATGGAGGAAGAAAAATAAAGCGCCCAATCTAACTATTTGACTGAAATAGTTAAGCAAGTCTTCGGTAGTACAATTCTGTGGGAATATGTCTAGGCATGCTACTGGTGTTGGCACGCTCCTGTGGGCTTGGAATGTATGGAGAAAATAATGAATAAGCGAGAGTATTTAAACCTTCTAAAGGTCAAATCTACTAAAAGTTCGGAAGAATTAAGAATTCGTAATGGTTATTATACTTCCAACAAGCCAATGAACGTAATTATACTGCAGCCAAGTTGAAGACGTCATTTGCTCCCCACAGGCGTTATACTCTTGTACAATGTTCTGATGTTACTCCAAGAGAGTATGTAGTTAGAGTAGAGTTGGAAGTTCATTCAGAAGAATGGTTACGTACTCACTAAACCTCAAACTCATGAGTAAATGGCAGCAAATATTAACCGAAAAAACAAAAAAACAGGTATATACCAAATGCCAACTAGGTTAAATGGAGTTCTTGACCATAATGAATATCGTCCTAAATATTGAATATAACATTTTAATAATATTGGGCCTTTGAATTTTCTATTTTTTCTGCATTTTTCTTATCGGTACCTACCAGAGATCAGCAATGAATCCTTTTTTCGCTACTCATAAGTACTCATGAAATTTTGAATGTGAGTGAGTCAACAGTATTGAAATTCAACTACTCTGATTCATTCGTACTCACAACAACATTGATTTCTAAGTAAAGGTTGCAATGAGTATGAGTACAACGTTGACATCAAACACATAATATTCGAAATATATTTGATTCATATGCCTACTCATACAGATACATAAATTAAGAGAAATACTTATAATACTCAAGATTCAAGTGATTCGAATCATTCATCAAAATTTAGTCTTAGTTGTTGTTTCATCTTATATATAAAAATGAATGTGTGTTTGTTTGTATGTTTGAAGTTTATAGACGATTAAACGGCTGAACCGATTTTCTTGAAATTTTCACAGTATCTTCCTGTATGTCTGGAAGGAGTTATAGGCTACTTTTTATGTTGATATTCCAAATGAGCGAGGGGCCATGCCCACGTATGCTACATACTACATACTTAATATTTAATTGCATTTGAAATATATTACTCATACGCATAGTAGTTACCCCTACAAGTATGCTATCTGTGATTCTTGATGTATAAAACCAAAGAAAATAAAGTGTAAAGGACTACGCGGGGGGAAAGATAGAAGGGAAAGAGAACAATTTTGTAACCAACATTTGTGAAAAAATTCACCAAATAAGAAAAAATATAACCAAAATTAAATTCGTAGACTTTTGTTTTATTTATTTTTTTTCAAGTTTAAATTATAATTAATAAAAAAAGAAACAAAAAATAGCTTTTCTTATAAGAAAGAAAAATAACCAAAACCAAAAAAATCTACACATCTACACATTGATCAAAAAAATAACCAATTTTGGTTAGAAATAACCAAAAAAGGCAACACTGTTCTCAAATCACTTATTCTCAGACGTCGGCACAAAGAGAACATGAGAAAAATTATGAGAGGCATATTTAACCCAGAGGAAAATTGTTAGTAATATTTTCAAGTCTACTTATTAACCCAATAATATGTACATATATGTGAGCGCAAAGTATAGAACAATTGTACTGCGTTAAAAACCTAAAAACACCGTATTTAACTTGGCAAGTATTCTTCCAAAAATCTAAATCATTTCTCATTGATATTAGTGAATCATACTGTAATATTTCTTTGGGTGTAAAATTGAAGTCTGAAAAAAGCGACATGAACATTCTCCTTTAGAAGCTGACAAGCAATTGAATGCATTTTTACGATCTCATGATGAGAGCAACACATTGTTACGCTCTTTGTTTGTGTTTATTTTCCTTCCGTCTTCCGCCCCCCTCATCAAGAAATGTTTTTTTAAAAAGATTTTGGTGAGAGCGGGTCGTAATGCCACAACCCGCCATAAGAAATTTTATGTTTCGTATTCTTTATATCCATATTCTTTGATATCACTCGTACGTCACATATGTAGTTTTTTTAATGAATTTTACATCTATATAAACAAAAATGAATGTGTGTTTATTTGTTTGTGGGATTGTTTGTTTGAAGTCTATAGACGGTTAAACGGCTGGACCGATTATCTTCAAATTTTGACAGTACCTTCCTGTATATCTGGAAGGAACTACTTTTTCAAGAAGGAGTGGTGCCACGCCATCATATCCAATAAGTATTTAATGTCGCATATTTCATAAACTGCAATAGACCTCAAATTTTGCATGGACGACTTTGACGTATATATAAACAAAATGGGCGGATTGGATATAGTGGGCGTGTCACCTCCAATATAACAAATATTAAATTATTATATCTAAGAAAATATAACAGTTAGAGTCCTAAAATTTTGTCGAATCCACTTTAGTATCAATATGAATATTTTAGGCAAAAATGAGCTGACTAGGAAAAGTGGGCGTGGTACTTCCCATATGAATTAAATGTAAAACTTCTTATATCTCGGAAATCACCTATATATATGAAAATGAATGTGCGTTTGTTTGTATGTTTGAAGTTTATAGGCGACTAAACGGCTGAACCGATATTCCTAAAATGTTCACAGTATCTTCCGGAAAGAGTTATAGGCTACTTTTTATGTTGATATTTCAAATGAGCGAGGTGCCACTCCCACATATACTACATTACCTATTATTGTAAGATAATAACAAAATGTATACATATATTGGAAAAACTATATCAGCAAGATACCTCAAATTTTTTACAAGCAACTACAGTTTTAATATAAATATTTTGGACAAAAATGGCGAACTAACAATAGTGGGCTTGGCACCTCCCATATAAAGTAAATACGAAAATCTGTATATCTGAAAAACTCTAACAGCTAGAGTCCCCAATTTTTGTACGAGTAACTTTAGTTTAAATATAAATATTCTGGACAAAAATAGGGAGTTCAACAAAAGCGGTCGTGTCACCTCCCATATGAAGAAAAATAACAGTTAGACTCTCCAATTTTGTACGAATATCTAAAGGTTCAATATCAATATTTTTGTTAAAAATGGGCGATCAAGCATTAGAGGCGTGGCAAACTCAATATGAACTAATTATTAAAATCTGTATATCTAGAAAACTATAAAAGCTAGAGTCTCCAATTTGTATTCCAGCTTCAGGAAGGTGGTGCCTCTCTGATTAGTGAGTGTGGAAATTATTATATCTTGAAATATGCAATAGTAAGGTATATGACCCTTAAATGATTGAGTTTGAAATTTTCAACTCATGTACATAGTAAGTACTAAAATTCATACTATTTAAATATTGATCTCATATACATACATACATATATACATATGTAATAGTTATATTATTGTTTACTTCTAAAAATGGGTAACTAATAAAAATAGTATTTATTTGTCGCATATCTTGAAAACCACATTAGGTAAATTTTGTAATCAGCATTATATTGGGCGATGAATGGGCATGTAACAATAGAGAGTAATATTTTCATTCATTACTTTTAATTACCTAAGTAATAAAATGTAAACTGTCAATATTGTTCCCAAATAAAATAAGTAGTTGCAAAACTCATCAAAAAAATTACCTGTGACTGACGCAAACACAATTATTTGTTAAATTTTAATAACCTTAATTTCTTTTTCTAAAGGTTCATGACCTGAACCGATTTTTTACCTATTCATATTAGGTAAAATATAAAGGAATACATATAACACCCATTCGGTTTTGGAATTCAGTTGAATCTTTGATTCTAATCAAGTTAAACGTTATTTGAGTGGCATTTATTTTGCAACAATTTATAAAAATGCCCCCAATAAAAGCATCCCTTTCCAGAAGCACTAAAAATGCATTGCGTTTGCAATCCCAGAGAGCAAATGAAAGTTCGGAAGAGCGTGAAAGTCGCCTCAGGACTGAAAAGAGTTTCAACCTTTAGAGCCGGAACGCCATCACAACGCGAAGAACGCCTTGAAGGCCTACGACAACGTGCCACACCATCAAGAGCTACTGAAACGCCTTCAGAAAGCCAAGAGCGCCTTAAAAGTCAACGAAATCTTACCTCTTTAGCACGAGCTTCTGAAACGCCGTCAGAACGCGAAATATGTCTTGAAGGTCTTCGGCAACATGCCACTACCGCATGAGCTACCGAGACATCGTTGGAACTTGAAAGTCGGATACAAAGCCAACGAAATCGTACCGAAACATCACGAGCCACAGAAACGCCTTCAGAACGTGAAGGACGTCTTGAAGGTCTTCGACGACATGCGACAACCGCACAAGCTACCGAGACACATTTGGAACATGAAGGTCGGCTACAAAGCCAGCGAAATCGTACCACAGCATCACGAGCTAATGAAAAAGAAGTCCAACGTGAATCACGAGTAGAAAGCCACAGGATTCGAACATCAACAAGAAGAGCAGCAGAAAGTATAGAGCAATATGATTTGCGTCGTGCAAAATTTTAAAAATATGCAATGGTTATATGAACGTGCGTTACTGGCATCCAAAAATATTGACGTTAATTCCATCAACAGCAATATTCTCAACAAGATCGATGGGAATCTAAAAAAACGGTGTTCACATTATTTTACTCAGAAATATTGACCCTCCACGACTTTGTAATGGCACTCAACTAACAATAAAAAGTGATGAACGACCATTATAACTGGAAAGTTTAAGGAAACTGATGTATTGCCGCCACGTCGTATGACCACATCGGAGATGCTATTCGATTTCAAGCGCCTTCAATTTCCTATTCGCCTAGCATTTGCAATGACAATTAATAAAGCTCAAGATCAGTCCTTGCAAGTTTGTGGACTTAATCTAAAAAATCCATGTTTCTCACATGGACAGCTTTACGTCGCATGTTCGCGAGTAGGAAAACCCGCAGAGGGGAAAACAAAAAATATTGTGTATCCCAAGGCATTGGAATAAGAATTATATATTTAAGAAAAAAAGTACATATTAAATTTTAGCAAGTAAGAAATAAATAGCTCATTAATGTATTATTTTAGAATTTAAATGAAATATATTGTCATCAAATGAAATTAGAATAAACCTTTAAGAAAAATTGCATAATTTAATTACTAAATAAAAAATTTTTTAATTATTATGTACATATTTAATTTCGATGGGGGTAGCGAAGCACACCGGGTATTAGCTATTTACAAATAAAAGAAGAAAGAAAAAGACAAAGATAGCAAGCAAAGCAAATACACAACCTTCTAGTGAGTATTGTAATGTTCGTATGCAAATCATACTTATTTTGCGATTTTTGTAAATCTTGAGTCATGGAGAGTCGAAATCAACAATATTATGCGTATTGTTAAGTATGAATACGCAGTATGTTGGTTTATTGCGGGTAGTTTTGTTTTATACACATGGACACTCAAATGACCATTTCAATAGAAAAAAAGGAAACATTTTGGAACATCATTCACGAACAAAAAACACTAATGTAATTGTAAATGTTGTTATTGAAGTTTTGCCTAACATTGTGTACATAAAGCAATAACAGCCAGCATAACGAACATAACAACACCAAGACCAATAAAAAATTGTATTTGAAACGTTTGGATTGATGGCCTGGTGGTGTCCTATATGGATAATCATGATGTTGATTAAGCAATTATTCATTTTGGTATTAAAAAAGATGAATAGCGTAAGTAAAATAAATAAAAAACATCACTTATTTAAGATGAGTGCTTTGTCCTTTTGTGAAATTATTTGTTTATTGTATGTGTCATTACAACCCTTCAGTCAGGATTACGGCCTAGCTTCTCACACCACGCAGGTTGTGTGCCCTAATTTTATACTTGAGTGGCGAGACCTACAGTTTAAAGTCGACTTCGAACGACAGATATTGAAAAACTTTTTCATTGCAGGTTTATTTATTCTCAGAGCTTTTGCCATAAATCTGCTGAGAGTAAGTCGCCGAAGAAATATTTTGTTTTTCGTAATTCGTTTTGATGTCTGGCCTGGGGCTGGAACCTGGGCTTTACGTCTTATAAGCGGTTACACTACCTACTAGACTACGCCGATAACATAATAAAAATAAAAAACATTAAAAAAATTACAATAATTCTCGGATATACCCCGCTTAGTACCACTTAACTTTAGTCAATCTTGATTTTTGCTTTAAAATGTGCTGAATGTCGATATAAGCATCCCACTTGAAGACATTCCCTGCTAATAAACGGGAAAAATTTTACCTCATATCTCAAATTTACTTCAAAAGAAAAATTCGTTTATATTTACCGGCTTTGTGTCTAGTATTTCTTGAGCCATTGTAAGCCAATATTCACGATTTCATAGAATGTTTATATGATTGAAAGGATCCTCAGGTCAGAGCACTCAGCCGTTCAGTCATTCTGATTAAGGCAAAACTGAAACATCATTTGCTGGCCATCAAAGATGTGTGAAAATTACTTACGCACAACTATTAACCGCATTGAACACTTTCATTACAATTTGGTTGTATCCGCGGTATAATCACGTTCTAGATTTCTGAGGATCAATATAGAAATTTCTATAAATCTCTAGGACTAAGAGTTCTGGCAGCTGGTTACTACAATGCTAAATATAAAATCTATGGTTCTCGACCCCTAGGTAGTGTCGTCTATAGACGACTCAGTACAATATCTTCAATAAAATCGGACGTTATAGCGAATGGGCAACTAACTTACTGTCCTATCCTGCAAACGTGAGATTCTAGATGTGATTAATTTTGAAGCGACCAAAAATATTTCGAGGGATTGGGTCCAAGTAGAGTCTTTCTTGGATTAGTCTTCGGACCACTCCCATATCATAAACCAGGCTGCTTATTTTGCAACTCTGAATAGGGTCGGCGGCAGAGTCGATTTAACAGAATATGGTTGTTGAAAGGTTGGTTTCCGAAAAATGAACAGCTCGACAAGAATGGTAGCAACACAAATCCTCTAATATCAGGCATGAGGAATGTCCTAAACATCTTAAAAAAATGCTGGAACCTAAAGGACAGCGTCTCTTAGAAGTTATTTGAACGATCTACAACAGATTCCGATTATTCAATAAAAACCTTAAAATCTCTCTGCATTTAGTTGGATAGACGCCTAACCCAAAAAATTCCCTATAAAAGCAAAATTGGCACAAATTAAGTTGAAAATCTCGGAGATATATTGGTTAATTGGTGAAAACTGACGTTCATTGGATTACAAACTTTTATTATACAATTATTTCTTAAAAACAATCTGGAGTTATGTAATTAGAAACTGACTATGCTTCCCATGCCAAAATAAAATTCTTAGTATTATAATATATGCGCTGTTCTACTTTAAAAACTCGAACATACACATGGACCTCAATGTAGCATCAGTCAAAGCAAATGGTTTTTAGTCAAAAAACGTCTTTTCGTTGGCAGGAATCAAAGCGGCTTTGTTACGATTGCGAGTTACTCGAATCATTCATGAATATTATAAGTATTTTTCTAAAGTTATGAATCTGAATGAGTAGGCATATGAATCAAACATATTTCGAATGGTATGATTTCGATGTCAACGTTTTATTCATTGTACTTATACTTATAAATCAATGTTGTAGTGAGTACAAATGAATGAATCAGAGTAGTTAAATTTCAATATTGTTGACTCGCTTATATTAAAAATTTCATGAGTGCTTACTCTGACAACATAAGTGATGCGAGAATACATACATAATTTTTGTTATTAAATTGTCCATAAAAATTTGTAAAACTAGAGGGCCATTATTTGATAGTAGTTACAAAATTATGTGATTATATCTTGACAGTATATTGTCATATATTTTGTATTATATTTTGCAGGACCATTCTTTGTAACTAATAATAGTAAATATTATGTATATATATATACCTGGGATTCTCACCCGTGGGTCACATCTAACAAATGTCTAATATAAAATATATGTTATATTCGTCATGGAGTTTACCAAGTTTTAGAGGGTTTGAATTTCAATATCCAAACAAATTTCCTTGAGTTTGGCTTCAATGAAATTTAACACTAAACCTGCCATGACGGGTCAAATGACCCATTTTGAACTTTTTGTCAGAATTTCTTGAAAATAACATTATCAAATCTCCATTTGCCTTTACGACTTTTATTACAAAATACATCGAATGTATTTTCCAAGATTTACTCCTCTCTTGTAAATTTTTTTGCCGAGAAATATATGTAATATACCTTAAATACCGCAAGGGGTCATTTGACCCATGCAAAGATTCTGTTTCCTGATTTGCAATTTCTTGTGATTTTGAACATTTTTGCTATACAGTTGACATAATATCCGAAGTATGGTATAAATTCATCGACAATAGTCAAAATTGTTACAAGCCTGGGAAGCATGTAACTATCGATGAACAGCTTTTCCCAATCAATTAGCTGAAGAACTTGTCGAAGATTTTCAAAATGAGCAACAGGAAAAACAAGAAGAGAAACAAAAACGTCCACAAATTCAAGCTCAGATTCCCGTGTTCAAATGCGAAAAGGTGCCAAATAGGTTTTTGCAAAGAAAACAAAACTACGAAAATCTGTTTCAAATGCAATAAATATGTGTGTGGAAAATGCACCTTCGAGAACCCAATAATTTGCAAAATATGCTGTGAACATGAGTAATGTTAGCATATCGACGCCTCCGTTCTATAACATTCTAAGTCGAAAAAGTGTGTTTTGAGTTATGAGCTCTCAAAGTTTTCACGCGACATACGACTATATGTGTATTCTAAGTAGATTTTTCCCTATAACTTCGGAACGGATCGGCGCATCTTAACCAAATTTTGACAGTATTTAAATTAGAGAACGTAGATGCAACTGGAGGCGTCGATATTATTTAATTATTTTCTAATTTGAGATTTAATTGAAGAATATTTAATTTTTTTCTTGTATTATATTTGTTTTAAAAATTAATATATAAACTATTTTGAGTCGTTATTTAAAAAAAATTGTTTTATTCATGTACCAAATTGGCCTAATTGATATATTTCACACAAGACATAGTAATAAATATAACATTTTGCAGACGGGTCATTTGAACCCCTTTGATAAGAATAGGAATACATGAAGTATCAGTATGTAAAGTTAATAACTAGGGCATTTTCTCGGGCTTCCCGTCCGGAATTCCCAGGAAATTTAATTAATTTATTTTCCGCTTTTCTGCGATTTTTATGCCGGAATCCCGGAATTTTTTCATAATAAAAAATATATCGTAAAAGTGAAGCTGCTGAATTATAATTTCTAATGGAAACTCGCTTATAATTATAGGTATAATTTGGTACGTTCGAAAGACATCGTCGACCCAATTACAGATGGTCCCAATGATATGAAGAAAGATAACTTGGTTAAAGTTTTTCCTGTCTAAATCATGTCATACACTTGGCCGTAGTTGAGGTATTTAATAAAAAACATTTAACAATTCAATCGCTGATAGATATAATGATTGAAATCAATGCTATGTTTAAAAAGTTTCTTCTTTTCAATAAGTCAATATAAGTTCCTTATTCACCTAGAAATGGGTAATATTTAGATCGTGGAAATTATTCATTTTTCAGAAGATATGCTACAAGTATTAAAACCAACTCAATTGGCGGTGGAGACCATAAGTAAGCGAAGTTCAAATTTATTAACTGCTGATGCTACTGTGATTGATTTGTTTGATTTGAACTTTAACAAATACTTCTTTTTGGGACAGGAAATGTTTAACACATTATAACAGAAAGTAGTTGAAAGAAAAGATAATAATTAATTATTTCAAAGATCTAAATTTTTTTAAACAGATAATAAGATTATTCATAACGCATCAAAATACACTTCTATAACACATGCAGAGAATCCTTATGAACGTCTCTTTACCAAATATGTGTTTATGTGGAAAATGAAATTTATGTTCCAGCTTCAAGTAAATATGATGTAGCCAACTCTAATAGTAGTTGTAATTTGTAAGACAATTTCAAAGAACTCATATATTAAAATGTAAAATTAATTAAATTATTTAAAATGGAATCATACGAAGCTAATGGAAAAATTACCTCAAGTATTGAAAATGTGTGCAATGCCGTCTAAACAATTCGCGCTACTTCTGTCGCAATCAACATAAGAAACCTATTATCGGATGAACTAATAAATGCCTTAATTGTTTACAAAAGCTTAAAAAATATATATACATACATATATACATATATATATTGTTATGAAATGGAAATGTTGTAACATCGTTTAACATTAAAATGATAAACAAATCTATAACAGAAAAACCATATACCAATAACAGCAGTATGAAAGAAAAGAGGATAGACAAGTAAGCGAAAACGCAACAACAAGAATACACAGACAACTATGAAACCACAACAGAGTTCTCGAGGCACGAACATTCGAATTCAAGAACATTCATCAGAATGCTTACGTCGGCATATAAAATGACAAGACAAAGCAAGCAATCAGTAGTAAGAACTCAGTTAGTCTTGTGTGAAAACGCTTTGCGTGTGAAGAACACAGTCGTGGTTTGAAGATTTCCGTTTTAAGGATATGCGTTGTTTGTGTCTACGTATAGTGAAAAGAAGAATAAGGAACAAAGCAAATTATTGTTGGATACATCAAGTTGTAAACAGTGTCAACAAACAAATTGTGCGAAAATAAAGAATTTAATTGAAACTATTGCAATCAGCGAACTCATATTTTAAACTTTTTTAAAAAAGCTTTACTAAATATGTATCAAGATTTTATTAAAAAAAAAAAAAAAAAAACCTACATATGTGCATATTATGTAGATCCAGACAATTCTCGGGATTCCCGGGAAAAGAATTTAATTTTTCCGCTTTCCCGCGAATCTTAGTCGTTATATAAATATGGAAATCGATTAAACATTTTTACAACATTCATCTCTGTACACTTTTACTAATATTGTTACCCTAAATTGTTTACAAAGACATTAGTTTTTCACGTTAATTATATAGATTGTCTGAGTGAACATTAAATAATTTCAGTCTAAAGTTTAAGACCTTAGTATTGTTAATAATTTCTTTCATACTTTCTTTGGTTGTGTGCAGTCATTCACATGTGTTGCCAAATAACATTTACACTATCGCCAGGACTATTGACACAATTTCAAATGTGTAAAAATCATACTAAAAAAGAAAACTGTAAAACATGCAAGAAAAAAGTAAAAACAAAACTTACATGAATAAGTTAAAAAGTTTGCAAAAACAAGGGCAAAAGTTTACTTTCGTTGTCTTATTTTTTTGAGCTCGGTCTTTGCAAAACAAACTATGTCATGATGTCACTTTACAGAAACTTCACATCCTCTCAAGCATGGACATTAGGGATATAACCTGGTTCCTAAAGGAACCAAAGAAGAAGATGACTGAATGTAAGAGGAACGATAATAAAGTACCATGATGTCACTTCTGGTACTTCTAATTCACTCATGAGCATTTTACATGCTTGATCACGACATTCTATGTCACAAGTTGAAAAACACTTTAATTTTTTATCATCAGTAGTAAAACTATTACGTACATACCGGTATAAAAGACGTCAGAGAGTTCATCACGGTAATGCAAAATCATTTAGTTTCTTGGTAAGAACAAGTGTATCAACAGGTTCGACTCTTGGTCTTATTTAGCCAATTAATAGAAAATTATTGGTATTTATGCACATTTTTTTATTATTATTTTTAGACTATCATCAATCATTCGACAACATTTGTAAATAGAAAAGTAATAAAATGTTATGTCCCTAATGTACATGAATGGCTTCATGTTTTTAGACGCTTAAGTTGGACAAGTGTTTTGTAAGTTTATGGATGTGAGAGGAATGTAGTTTTATTGTTTCAAGTTTAGAAAGACATGCCTTTTATATTATGTTCTACAAATACATTTTTAAGCTATCATACATTCTAAGATTGTTCGCTTTTTTTCTTTCCAGCCCACATGTATGCCATAAATTTTAAAAGGTACAATCACAAATTCGAACGATGTAACCCTTTTTATAATGTCAATGGAACGTAGAAAATATCCTTCCATCTCCGTTGAAACAATATATAATAATATAAAAATAATAATAAAAAAATCCAGCAATAAAAAGTATTTAGAAACAATTTGAACTGAAACATTGGTTAACTTTTTACTCTACAGATGTAGCTTGCCAACTGAAATGTATTCAGGCCCATACATTGAATATATATTCATTTTATTTAAAATTAATTAACAAACATTAGTTCATATTTGGATTAATAGAACTTAAAATTTTTTAATTTAAAATATTTTTAGACTTTAAATTCGAAATACGTACACACATACATATGTACATAGGTTCGTAATATTAAAAAAAAGAAATGAGATCAATTACTTAAAAAATATTGTCACTTTAATTTTATTTCTAAGGATCTCATTATAAATTTCCCATTTTCTTATTTCTTCAAGTTTTTAATTTTTTAATGTTTTAACGGCTTTCTATAGGTCAGAAAGCACAATATCGACATCACTGCACTTTTTTACTAGAGGTGGGCCCTAATGTTAAGATATAGCTGCTTGGAACGCGCATGGCTCGTAGCTACATACACAAATAAATAATTGATCATTACGACCTAGTTTTTCACATCACTTATATTGTGTGTGTTAATTTTATACACGAGTGGCGGGAACAAAAGTCGATTCCGAACGACAGACTGTTGTGAAACTTTTTCATGGCAATTTTATTTACTTTCAGAGTTTTTGGTAGAAATCTACTGAGATTCAGTCGCCGAATATTTTCATGGTTTTAATTTTTTGTTTTGTTGGAAACATCTGATTTGGGGCTTGAACCGTGGCCTCACGTCTAATAAGTCAACAGACTACCTACTGTATTACGGCTCGATACTATTACCGATCAAATTTGCATATAAAGAGAATTGGGTAGATTCCAGATTGCATATGTCACTTCAGATTCTATACACTTCTTTTCGTCTGCAAGAAAAGGCCAAGGAAGTTGTTGCTTTGCCCAACGTCTGGTTGTATTTTGTAATACGATTATTTATTTCCTGAAATATAAAAATTATCTATGTATCTATATGTATCTCGGGAAAATGGAAATGTGTCATCAACTTCTTTGCTTACAATGTACATAGATCTTTTCAACGGAGATCGTCAAATCGCGACTGTTTTCTTCATACGCAACGCGTCTTCACACATGACTGACTGAATTATTACTGACTCGTTTCCTGCATTGTTTTGCCTTTTTATATGCTAGCGTAATCAGTCTGATGAATGTTCTTGAAGTAGAACGTTCAGGGTTTCGCCTTGTCGAGAACTCTATCGCGACCTCATTGTTGTCTGTGTGTTTTGTTCACATTGCTTGTTGTTGCGTTTTCGCTTACTTTTCTATCCCCTTTTCTTTCATACCGATGTTGTTGGCTTACTTGTATTTGTTAGTGTAGCTTTTGTTAATCATGTTAATGTTAATTATTTATCACATTCCTTATAGGTAATAGAAACAGTTTCCTTTAAAATTGCGTACTAAGGAAAATAAACAGAAGCTTCGAAAGTGGAAACATTACCATTCTTTTAACATTTAGATGATTTAAAAAAATACATTTTGGGAGCATACATATTTAAATTAAATGTGGTTTCAGAGTGTTATGTGTGAATGTTTGCGAAGTAGAACAAAACATAGCAGTAAAAGTTGAATATTGAAAACCAATACTTAATTTTTTAACACTTTTTAACACAATGTTTAATCAGACGTATGAACATTCGAAACACAATTTAGTGCATGCCAAATTTGTTCGTCTACGCAAAAAGAGAGATTAAAAATGTAGTCCCAATATTTACCCAATTAAGAGAACGTCAGACGGATAATTTTCAATCTAGTGAAATCTGATTACACTGCCTACACGAACAGTGTTCATGATGTTATGAGTACACCACCTAAACGAATCGAGTTTAGGATTCGTCACCGTAAATTATAGACAAATTGTCAAACGCTCTAAGGTTCAGAAGACCGGCAAGGCTCATATTAGAGATCAGCAGTGAGTATTCAAAAATATGAGTAGACTCGAATCATACTCATAACTTCTGATACTTATACGCATTCATACATATTTCAATATCATACTCATACTACTCATATTCAAAGTTTAAAGTACTCATCGTACTCATACTTAACTACATGTATGATTTTGTTGATTTCGACTCTCCTTTACTCAGCATTTACAAGAATAACAAAATAAGTATAGTTCGCGTACAAACACTACAATACTCACTAGAAGGTTGCGTGTTTACTTTGCTTGCTGTCTTAGTCTTTTTCTTTGTTTTGCGCTACTCATAAGTACTCATGAAATATTGAGTATGAGTGAATCAACAGTATTGAAATTCAACTACTCTGATTCATTCGTACTCACTACAACATTGATTTATAAGTACAGGTTGCAATGAGTATGAGTACAACGTTGACATCAAATTCATAACATTCAAAATATGTTTGATTCGTACGCCTACCCCATCAGATTTATAAATTTAGAAAAATACTGATTATACTCATAAATGATTCGAGTGATTTCAATCATTCATCAAAATTTACTGTCTTCGTACGCGAATTATACTTATTTTGTGATTCTTATAAATGTTGAGTAAAGGCGAGTCGAAATCAACAACATCTTGCGTATTGTTAAGTTGTGATTCGAATCATTCATCAAAATTTACAGCCTTCATTGTTGTTGCATTTACGAAAAAAGAAGAAAGAAAAAGACAGCAAGCGAAGCAAACACACAATCTTGTAGTGAGAATTGTAGTGTTCGTATGCGAATCATAATTATTTTTCGATTCTTTTAAATGTTGTGTAAAAGAGAGTCGAATTCAACAACATCATGCGTATTGTTAAGTATGAATACGATGTGTACTTCCAACTTTGAATATAAGTAGTATGAGTATGATATTTGAATAAGTATGAATGCGTATAAGTATGAGAAATTATGAGTATGATTCGAATCTACTCATTTTTTTGAATACTCTTTGCTGATCTCTGCTATGTACACTTAATTTGATTCAGCGTTCAACAACTGAACAAAAAAACAGCGAATGTGATCGTAGCAACAATATCAATAGAAATTTACGTTTGATGAATGCATGGCAAAAGCAATGAAAATAGAATAGCAAACACGAATACTTTTATTCAGTTCACTGATGTGTACATTGAATATGTTAAACAGTGCAATCAATTACATATTTTGTATACTAAAATTGATTAGATTTTATCATCTCAAGCATTGATTCTCAATCGAAAATTTAACTGACAGAGTATTTCAAAAGGTAAACAAAATCATGATTGAATATTGCAAAACGAATATACGCGAAAATAATAACATTAAATTTGATTGTGTCTTTATTTTTAAATTCGAATCCACCCTTATATGACAAGTATCTTCGATGGCAATTTGTTTTATGGAGCTAAAGAAAAATAAATTTTATTTCTTTTACAACAGGTTTTTACAGAAGACTTAAAACGTAAAGAAATTTAAAGTGGCGCACACATAAGTTTAGTCGGTTTGGTAGGCAAGCACATATAATAGGACAAAAAAAAGTTCAAAATAATTCTTTGAATTTAATTAAACTTAGATTCAAACATTTCTATCCGATTATATAAAATTTTAATGAGAAATTGTTTCAAAGAAATATGTTAAATACTCTTTTCTTTACAAAACAATTATTTTCTTGTAAAGGGTTATCCATTTCGTGGTTTCAAAAGTAAACATAAATAAAAAACATATAAAATATTTTTTTCGTGAAATTTCTTTTTTATTATAAAGTTTGAAAGTTGACATTATGTGTGAAATACTACATCATTTAAATGACCTCCACGCGAAGTGTTGCAAGCATTGATTCTTTTGAGGTAATTTTCGACCAATTCTTGACACATATTGGCCGGTATCTCAGCCATAACTTGACGAATGTTGGTTTTTAAGTGCTCAAGAGTTGAAGGTTTATCTGCATAAACACGGTCTTTCGCGTAGCCCCACAAAAAAGTCTAATGGTGTCAAATCGCATGATCTTGGTGGCCAGTTGATATCGCCACGACGAGAAATTACGCGGCCAGGAAATGTCTCTTGCAATAAAGCCAGTCGTTCCACCGTCGTTTTCGAAGAAGTAAGGTCCAATCACACCTTCGGACCAAACAGTGACTTTTTCTGGATGTAATGGCCTCTCTTCAATTACTTAAGGATTCTCAGAACCCCAAATGCGACAATTTTGTTTACTAACATACCCACCGAGTGTGAAATGTGCTTCATCACTGAAGAAAATTTTGTTCGATATTTGGCTGTGGTAGAATCACCATTTTTGTAGTAGGTTTTTCATAATTTTTTGGCGTTGTGTGATAGTTAAGCGATCCATTTTCGCCAATGTCAGACTTTCAACTGAAAAGAAAAAAATTGGTTTCACAACTTAGTGTGACAGATGTCGAATTCCAGTCCCATACTTTTGAAACTACGAAATGGATAGCCCTTTAAAAGAAAATTACAAAATATTCTTGCAATCCGATTTGGCTTAAATTGTAATGAATTTTAAATTTAACATTCTATGTATATGAATTATTAGTATTGGTGTAAAAAAATTAAAACGTATTGCTCTACTTCATTTATAGGTAGAATTTACCCTTCTGAGAGAGACCCGACCATAAGAAGACCAAACAGCATATTTTAACTTAAACTTACCGAAACCAATAATTGGTTGTCCCTGTGGTCGCTAAGGGATACAGTTTATATAAATTTTTATAGTTAAAATGGAGAGAAAAGCAATTTCTTCAATTACTTTAGGTACTAAAATGCATTTTTTTAATGAACTGAGCTATTTGCTACAATAAACTAATGAAATATCAACATTTTAGCAGCGTTCGATGGTATGTTAACCTGTCCGAAGACCCATTTAACAGTCTTATTATTTCAGTATTGCTTTATTACATTGTGTTCTCTTAAATTTTGTCATGTACTCTGTGTAGTATGTTTAATATTTAAAATGCCCTCATATCTATTCCTGTACACCAGTACTCTCCAAATTATGGCAAAATGTGATAACCCATAGAATATTCTTTATGAGTTTTATGAGGTTATGCAATTAATTTTTCTAATATCTACTGTTCCAATCTACCAAATTTTCCAGTTGAAAAGGATTCTTAATAGTAATAGCCTCATTTATAAACAGGTGAAATGTTACTAATTGACGCAGAGACGCATTTAAATGCAAAATTTAAAGACTGACAATTTAAGCTCTTAGAATATCATATCTTTCATTTCATCATCAAATACGCCTTGTCAAAAGCTTTTGTTTTATGTGTCTTCGTTCTCACTATTATCTCAAATCAATACACGCTTAATTTTATTTTCGGTAAGTTTGGCAATAATACGTTCTCTGCGAGGCTAACACATAGGGTGTTTTTATAGAGGTATAGAACTTTAAGTTGCAATAAAACGACGATGGATTATTCGATTGACATGAATTTTATTTATCCGAAAGATAATCTTGTGGCAATACATTTTAAATATGATTTCTGGCATATGACCGCCACGGCTGGCGCGGATGTAGCCCAATCTGGACGTCCAATTTTCGATGACTTTTTCCAACATTTGTGGTCGTATATCGGCAATAACACGGCGAATGTTGTCTTCCAAATGGTCAAGCGTTTGTGGCTTTACCGCATAGACCAATGACTTTACATAGCCCCACAGAAAGTAGTCTAGCGGTGTTAAATCACAAGATCTCGGAGGCCAATTCACAGGTCCAAAACGTCAAATTAGGCGGTCACCAAAAGTGTCTTTCAATAAATCTATTGTGGCACGAGCTGTGTGACATGTCGTGCCGTCTTGTTGAAACCACATCTCCTGGACATCATGGTTATTCAATTCAGGAATGAAAAAGTTAGTAATCATGGCTCTATACCGATCACCATCGACTGTAACGTTCCTCCTCAATGCTACGCTCTACAGCAGCAATAGCTTCTTCTGTACGCACCGTACAGCGTCTCTGGGGACGCGAGTTATCAATAAGACTAAACATGGTGCGAAAACGTTCCATGGTTAATCGAATTAACTGCTCTGATGGACGATTTTGTCGACGATAAAATGCACGTAGTGCGCGATACGTTTTCCGCACAGAACCATTATTTTCGAAATAAAATTGCAGCGTTGTTCAGGCGTGAGTCTATTCATGATGAATTGCCAAACCAAACTGAGAATAAATCACTTGACAGCTGTTAAATCGGTCGCCATCTTGAAAAGTAATGCCAACTTAACTTTCTATACCTCTATAAAAAACACCCTTTGCAATACCAAAAGTAAATAAATGATAGTAATAGAAAGGATTCATATCCACTGTATGTATGTAGAAAATCCCTAGAAAAGGCACATACCTTGCAATAAATAACAATATGCGAAAAAATAAAAAAAAGTTAAATATACCCCAGCTAATGACAGAGTGTAAGTTGTAAATTTTGTTGAGTAGAATTCAAAAATATTTATTTTTATATTGCTTGAACCCTCCAAACTTGTTTTATTTGACAAAAACTGTTTTTTGGATTTTACGTACAAATTTATTGATTACACAAAGATTTCTCTACCGATGTCAAAAGTTTAAACCTCATTAGAAAAGAGAGGGATGGGACTTTAAAACGATATACACATATGTTATTTGAGTTAATATGGTATGGGGTTTTATGAGATAAAATTGACAAAAGCGAATTTATTTCATATTTTTCAAGTTTGTCCGTTCATACTAGCAAACTTTAATTAATAAATATGTAATAAGTGATGACATTTTGAAAGTGCATTATCTTGTAAAGAAATTAACACTTCGTTTCATCAAATCGAAAAAAATGACAGTATATTTTATATACTTATAGTTTTATATATAGTAAGTCTAACAGGCGAGGTATATTTTTCATATATATATTTTTTCAAATGAACTTTTTAGTGTTTTCACACCAAAAGTTAAAACCTGATTTTAGCATTAAAACCATAATCAGCTGATTTTGTGTTCACACTGCAAATTTTCTTAAATCAGGTTTTAACTTTCATACATTCATGACGGAACAGAAATGTTTTTGTTTAAGAAAAAGCAAAAAATATGAAAAATTAAGAAATAATATGAATATTATTGTTAAAATATTGTTATTTATTATTGTTGTAGCATTCATTATTTGAAATTTTACATTTTTATACAACCGGCTTCTATATTTTTACATTTGTTTTGTTTTTATTTTGTTTTTATTTAATTTTTATCAGCTGTTTTTACCATTTCAGAGCTGGTAGCTCTGATTTAGTACATAAAACAAGGTTGTATTTCATAAAATCAACTTAAAACCAATTCAAAAAAGGTTTTAAGTTGATTTTAACACAATAATTTTGTATGGTAAAAGCAGGTTTTATTTTTGATTTTAACGTTAAAACCAACTTTTGCGTTAAAACCACTCGGTGTGAAAACACTATTTAGTTCATAAATTTTCTGAATATTTGATGGATCTGGATTGTTTATTGGAAAATATGTCAATTTCACGTTTGAGCGACCAAGATATTTGCGCAAAGAGAAACAATAATATTTGCAAAAAACACAGATATTAGCAAACTTCTGGTAGTCGTGCAAACGTGAAATTGACAGACGCAACTTGCGATAAGCCAAAAAAAAAGTTCATTCGATGAGTTGACATATATATATGAAATATAACACGACTGTTGTACTATTTAAGTAAAACATACATACATAATTGGCCATTACAACCCTTCAGTCAGGATTACGGCCTAGCTTCTCACACCACTCAAGTATTGTGCCTTAATTTTATACTTGAGTGGCGGGACCTACAGTTTAACGTCGACTCCGAACGACAGTTTTTGAGAAACTTTTTCATGGCAGGTTTATTTACTCTCAGAGTTTTTGTCAGAAATCTCCTGAGAGGTAGTCGCCGAAGAAATATTTTTTTCATATTTCTTTTTGATGTCTGACCTGGGATACGAACCCTGGCTTTTACGTCTAATAAGCGAACACACTACCTACTAGACTACGGCGACTATAATAAATAATAATAACCATCCGTAAGTTTTGTACGATTTGATCAAACGAAGTGTCAATCTTTTCACAAGATAATGCACTTTCAGAATGTCATCACTTATTTAATTTTTTTAAGTAAATTTTGCAATTCAGAATAGCTAAACTGGAAAAAATGAGAAAAAATATCGTGTTTTCCAAGTTTACCCGATCAAAACTCCTAACAGGTAAGTTTGAGCTTTATGTTTATGTATACCATTTTAAATGCCCATCTGTCCCCTTTCCAAAAAACTTTCGATTTTGACAGAAGATTAAAAAAATATTTGGGTAATCAATAACTTTGTGTGAAAAGAAAAAAAAAAAAAAATACAGTTTCTGTCAAATAAAACAAGTTTGGATGGTTCAAGAAGCTCAACAAAATTCACAACCCACACTATATCATAAGCTAGGTGTATTTTGACTGTAGCACCGTGTAATTAACAATATATAAATTGTCAAATTAAATTACATATGAAAACACATTTGCAAAATATTATAACCTCACCTGCAAAAACTTGTCAACGTCTAGTGGCCGCATATAAGGAATAACTGTTCGAATACACATACATATATACATAATAGGACATTATAACTTTTTAGTCCGGATTACCATTTAGCTTTTCACACCACTTATATAGTGTGTGTTAATTTTACACAAAACGACAGATTTTAGAGACTCATGGCTAATAAGCTAACACACTACCTACTAGACTACAGTGACTTCTAATAGTTCTATCCAAGTGCATATACATAGGAAACTTAAATACTCATCTCTAGAAATAGATTTTTGAAATTTTCGGTTTGGCATATATGTGGTCCTCAAGAGGTTAACAATTATTGAGCAAGATAATATCTATCAATAACAGCTTGCAGTTTTAAACTGCGGAAAGAACTATATAGAACCTAATTCTAGACGTTTTTATTTAATCGGAAGGAACGAATTACTTCAAAACTATTGAAGAGATTAGTTCATGGTATACAGTGAAAACATTAAGGACACCCAGTCACACTTAGAGATTTTTTTAAAAACTAAGTACAATGTGAAAATTCTTGACAAGTAACTGCAATTATTCTCAGCTTATGAGTATATCACAAAAACTAATTCCATAGCCGTTTTAATTTTTATTTTAAAATTCTGATTAAATTGCCTTTAAAATGTAAATTCAGCCTGTAATAAATATAAGGGCACCTCATTTTATTTTTAAAATAGTTCTATAAATATAACAATAAATTTCTACTAATTTAAGTTTTATTGTTGTTATAGAGTAGGTAATATTTTGTAACACCCCTGTCTTGTTTAATACTGGAAGACATCGTCTGGGGATATGGTCAACAAAATAATTTATTTATTTATTTAATTATTAACAATTAATTACAAATTAGAGGTTAATATTTAAAGAGCAACGACTTAGACGTACAGCTCAGAATAGTAGAAAAATAAAACAATTTTACAATATAATAATATATATATGTACATACATATGTATAACAATTGTACTATTAAAATATTAATATACTAAAAAGACTAATTAAATGAAATTGAATAGTTTGGCTGTTTTTAGATAATGAGAGATTAAATTGATATTTTTATGAGAATAAGTACATAGATAAACACAGTTTGGGATCAGTATCTCCAAATATTTGACATCGAATACTATCAAATTTAGAACAATCAACCAGAAAATGCATTATGCAATGCAATAATAGAGATTAGCAATACAGTCGCAATAAATTATGCAATAAATAATCAATAAGTGTTCTTGAGTTAATTTGGTATGCCCTAGTCTAAAACGCGTAAACTTAACAACATCCAATCTATTAACGCCTTTCAATGTAAGGTCATTGAAAATTTATATTAACTGTCTCATACCAAGCAGAAGTGTTCCGGAAAAATTGATTTCTGCCTACGGTTGCATAGTGGGAACAGATGTGATTATTGAGGTCATTTTTATCGTAATTCGTATAATTAAATATAGGATATTTCTGAGCACACCCAGCAACCCTATCAGCAAACTCATTGCCTGTGATACCACAATGACTTGGTGTCCAAAGAAAAGAAATATTCGGTTGTTCAATAATCAACATATCTCTAATTCGGGAGGCATAAATATTGCTGACAGGGAATCAGTGGAGATAACAAATTTACCCTCTATGGATTTAGCATATAAGAGAGATTCGTATAAAGCGACTAGTTCAGCAGTAAATATAGAGCTGTAGTGTGGTAACAAAAATCTTCGTATAATTCTATCTTCCGTTGTAACACCAAATGACACGAACTCGTTATTTCTAGAACGGTCAGTAAAAACAAATTTGTATTCTAGAAATCGAGCGCTAATTTTGCTAAAAAAAAATACGAAATTGAAATGGGCTGGTATACGATTTTGCAAATTTCAAAAATATTATGACCTAAAGTCCATGGAGGGTTAGTATTAATTAATTATTAATTAAAGAGCTTGGATTGAAAGGAATGTCTAACGCACGTCATTTGTGTACAACCCTGTACATGATTGACGGAACTCTATGTTCCTTCTTCTTTTTTCTTAATTTATTGGCGATCGCACTAAGTGGTGCGGATTTATCGTATATAATTGTATTAAAAAGTTTCGAAGTTCCAATATCGCTTTGGGTAGTAAGCGATAAAATTTCCGATTCAAATAAAAGATTTTTCGTGGGAGTTGTACGAAAACCTCCTAAAGCACATCTAATTGCAGAGTGCTATATTGATTCAATTTTCTTAAAAATAGATCTGGGGGCAAAGCCATAAATAGGTAATAACTACTTTATTTTTGATAGATTTAGTGCTTTAACTCTATATATTTGGGATCATAGGTTGGAGTTAAATTTGAAGCTCGACAGACATTTGACTACATTAAGCCTCTGAGCTAAAGAGGAATATAAAAAAGATGGTCAACAAAATTTCGGCAGCAGCATTCTTAAAATTAACATACACAACATAAGTGGTGTGAGAAGCTTGGTCGTAATCCTGACTGAAGGACTGTAATGACCAATTTTGTATGGATTAGTGTTTATAGACAGTGGCCGAAGACATATTTTTTTCATATTTAATTTGTCTGGGTTGAACCGCCAACTCTAGTCTAATAAGCCGGCACCTTACCTATTAGACTACGGCGACTTCAAACTTTCTGCATGCGGTAAAAGTCTCAATAAACTTGTAAACATAAGACATCAGAAATTGAATAAAAATTAACCAGTATTGCATCAATTGTTGTATACGAAAAAATTTCCTTGAATTCCCGTATGATTACCATAGACCTTGAATTCACATGGCAAACTCTAACGCTATCAGTATATAAATCTTATTTATATTTATTTCTCTTTCATTGAATTTTAGCGAGTTCCTTTAAAAAATAATTAAGATGTTTGGCTTTAAACCACAACATTTTCTGCATGGCATGCAAAAGTTATTATGCGGAAAATCTACGAGTGTGCAGAACATGGTGACACGCCTTGTAATACACTTTCTTTTTGTGGGTATACAGTAAGTGATATTCATTCATATACATAAACTTGAATGGAAGAAAAAAACACTCAAATATGTTTGCAGACTTGTAATTTGAATGAAAGAAAAACAAACACATGAAAATATAAAAAGCGATAACAGAAGATGAAAACAAAATTATAAAATTTTTTTTATGTGATTATGAAATTTACATCGGAATGTGCTTGGGGGTACGTATGAGTTTTTTTTTTGTTTAACTTGTCTACTCACATTCCATTTGTGAAAAACATTTGATAATTAATGAAAAGTTGTAAAACGAATCACATAAGTATACTTAGTATGTTAAAAAGATTTAAATTTACGTCGAGTAAATTTTGCTTACACAAATACAACTTTGTAGCATTTCTTAAACATACTTATTTTAAAATAATTAAAATATTAAAGTTTTGGCGCACATAATTTTGAGTATAGACATTTTTGAATTACAATAAATACAGCTATACAACGTTATGTTGAAATAGAAAATTTGTTTCGATATTTTTTTTTATAAAAAGATGTTATTTTTGCCAGTAATACGCCCAAATACCATATGCTTACTTGGAAAATTCTTTGAATTTGAATAAAAAATTATAAAAATTAGAATTGTATTCTTCTTATATGAAGTAAGCTCATGCATGGCTAATCACAGACTATTATCTTAAAGATAAGAAAAAATACATTTAATAGAGGGCATTCATACATACTTTTTTGGTTATAACAATCCTTCAGTCAGGATTACGACCAAGTTTCTGAGAAACTTTTTCTTGGCAATTTTATTTACTCTCAGAGTTTTTCCAGAAATGTACTGCGAGGTAGTCGCAGAAGAAATATTTTTTCATATTTCGTTTGATTGGGTTGTCTGATCTAAGCGTTTAGAATTTCTGCAGTTGATATATTGGGTTCTTCGAAAAGTAATTTCGTTTGTTTTTTGTGGAAATGAAAGACGATTTCGCATATTGTTATTAGCCGATTCGCATCAACTAATGCCTTTATCGCGTCTTTATCAGCTTCAAGCGGCCTTTCCGACGTGGTGCAGCTTCGACATCAAAATTGCCGGATCGAAATTATGCGAACCAGTTTTGGCACTAGCGTACTGTCAACACATCTTCTCCATACACATCGGTAAATTTCTTTCTGGGTTGAACGGCATTTTTACCCTTTCTGTAGTAAAACAGTAAGATATGTCGAAAATCCTGCTTATCGCTCTCCATATTTAAAAGGCCACCAACCAAAAACTACTGCGTAGAATTAATTGCAATTTTTCACACAAAAGCCTATATGAGCTCTCAAAGCAATAAAAATTATCCTGCTTAAGTGTGAATTTAGTTGCAAAAGAATACAATTTTATACTCTGTCGGAAAGAAACGAAATTATGAATTACTTTCCGAACAACCCAATATATATACATACTGCCATGTTTGATGTCTTTCTATTTAGTATTGTTGTAATTTAATCGTACTTTTTTATTTTTTAATCTCTGTACTATACTGTACGATTTATATGTTTAGTTTATTTCGTATTGTTTCATATTTATTCTGACCAATAACTGTGTTGGTTGAAAAAATCTTCAATGTCAGGTATTTTAATCTGGAATTTATTTCGTTGCCACTTCTTAAAGCAATAATTTTGTTTATTTGTTTCGCTTTTGAATTTTATTATTTATTTATTTATTTATTAATTAATTACAATACAATTACAAATTATATTCTAATTATATACGAGCGGAGTAACTTGACCATATGCTCGGTGTAGTGTCACAGACCAGAGTCTCTGGTGGGAATCGAACCCACGACCCTCACGCTAATAGTCTAGCACACTACCCACTAGAATACCAGGGCACCCACTTTTGAATTTTATGACACAAAATTCTCAGCAAACTTAACTAATCTTATATATAAAAATGAATGTGTGTTTGTTTGTATGTTTGTATGTTTGAAGTTTATAGACGATTAAACGGCTGAACCGATTTTCTTGAAATGTTCACAGTATCTTCCTGTATGTCTGGAAGGAGTTAGAGGCTACTTTTTATGTCGATATTCCAAATGAGCGAGGGGGCATGCCCATGTATACTACATACTTAATATTTAATTGCATTTGAAATATATTACTCATACGCATAGTAGTTACCCCTACGAGTATGCTATCTATGATTCTTGATGTATAAAACCAAAGAAAATAAAGTATAAAGAATGTGCATTTTGGCATATTTTGGAATATATTTCAAAAATATTTCATGACGCGGGGGGAAAGATAGAAGGGAAGGATAAAGAAACCAAGAGCGTAACAATGTTCTCAATTGTTCTCATCGTGCGTTTTTGTTGTTTGACTAATTTTTCATTTATTCTTCTGAAACAGTGTTGCCACGAAAAAAAAATTTTTTAACCAACATTTGTGAAAAAAATCACCAAATAAGAAAAAATATAACCAAAATTTAATTCAGACTTTTGTTTTATTTTTTTTTTCAAGTTTAAATTATAATTAATAAAAACTGAAACAAAAAATAGCTTTTTTTATAAGAAAAAAGTAAACAAAACCAAAAACTACACATTGATCAAAAAAATAACCAATTTTGGTTAGAAATAACCAAAAAAGGCAACACTGTTCTCAAACCACTTATTCTCAGACGTCGACACAAAGAGAACATGAGAAAAATTATGACAGGCATGTTTAATCCAGAGGAAAATTGTTAGCAATATTTTCAAATCTACTTATTAACCCAATAATATGTATATGTGAGCTAAAAATATAGAAAAATTGTACTGCGCTAAAAACCTAAAAACACCGTATTTAACTTGGCAAGTATTCTTCCAAAAATCTAAATCATTTCTCATTGATATTAGTGAATCATACTGTAATATTTCTTTGGGTGTAAAATTGAAGTCTGAAAAAAGCGACATGAACATTCTCCTTTAGAAGCTGACAAGCAACTGAATGCACTTTTACGCTCTCATGATGAGAGCAACACATTGTTACGCTCTTTGTTTGTGTTTATTTTCCTTCTGTCTTCCGCCCCCCTTATCCAGAAATGATTTTTTAAAAAGATTTTGGTGAGAGCGGGTCGTAATGCTACTTCTACATAATGCGTATTCTTTATATCCATATTCTTTGATAAAACTTAATGGAATTGGATATCACTCATACGTCACATATGTAGTTTTTTTAATGAATTTTACATCTATATAAACAAAAATTAATGTGTGTTTATTTGTTTGTGGGTTTGTTTGTTTGAAGTCTATAGACGGCTAAACGGCTGCACCGATTTTCTTGAAGTTTTGACAGTACCTTCCTGTATAACTGGAAGGAATTATAGGCTACTTTTTATTTTAAAATTTCAAGAAGGCGGGGTGCTACGCCCACATATTCAATAAGTATTTAATGTCGCATATCTCATACACTCAGGTATTGCATTTAACTACAGATCTGATATAGATTATACCGAAGATGAATTAGTGGCAATTGGTGACGTGAATAAAGTTTGCCAATAGTGCAATGAACGCAGGTACAAAAATGAATCACCTAGAATGTGTTGCTCTTATGGTAAAATCGTTCTATCTGAATTACTTCCACCTCCAGAGCCATTGCAATCGCTGATTTCAGGTAAGTTTTTCGAAATATATACTTTTTTTAATTTAACAAAATATTAATAAAAAATATTTTTTTCATTTAGGGACTAATGTGGACTCACAACATTTTCTTAAAAATATAAGATAATATAATTCGTGCTTCAAAATGACATCTTTTGGTGCTACCAAAGTAATTCGAGACAACTTTATGCCAACGTTTTGTGTTCAAGGTCAAATTTATCATAAAATGGGATTATTGTTGCCAATTCCAAATAAAGATCCTAAGTTCTTACAAATTTATTTCATAGGAGAAGCGGATAACAATGACCAAGTGCACCACCGCGTGCATTATAACCCTGACACAAAACAATGGATTGTTGCCGATTTACAAGTGATGTTTCATGAAATCAACGAATTGGTAAGGATCTTTAAGCAAGCCAAAGATGACCCACGATTAAGTTCAGATGACCACATAATTGCAATTCATGCTGATAGAACTCCAGAACTCCAACAATGGCGTAACAATTTTGATGGTGGGCGATCCAGTTGCATCACGAGATATGTATTTAATTCCGATGGGGGTAGCGAAGCACACCGGGTATTAGCTAGTTTATAATAAAATTTGACGATTACTACGATGGTCTAATAGGAAATGATCTATTAGTACCATTGGAGGCAAATATTAACTATAAAAATAAAACCATCCAATTTGGTGATATTGCTATACCCCTCTTTGACGCTGCTTACAACAAAAGACAAAAGGATATCTATAAGGACGAGAAGGATGAAACTCGGGACGTAGAGGAAATCTATTTTCAAGATTTATTACAATATTTATTACAATTGAGAATATTGAGATATATTCTACCAAGAGCATTCCAAGTTTACTTTTACCTCGGCAATAAAACATGATATACGCACGGTTAATAATGTCCCAATATTCACTAAATCTTATCGCTACCCATATATACACAAAGCAGAAGTAAGAGCACAAATCCAGAAGATGCTTAACTTACTTACTTAATTGGCCATAACAACTCGTTTAACGGATTTCGGCCTGCCGCAACACATCCTTCCAGGCGCCTCTGCTTCTTGCGCGCCTACGCCAGTTGGTCACACCAATCGATGACAGGGCTTCCTCGATTTGGTCCTTCCAACGGATACAAGGTCGTCCTCTTCGCCGACTTCCGCAGATTCCCGCATCAAATACCCGTCTCGCTGGAGCATCCTCCTCCATTCGAACGACATGGCCGAGCCAGCGCAGCCGCTGGATATTAATACGCTGTACAACGTCTACATCGTTGAGGAGCTCATACAGCTTAATGTTGGATCGGATACGGAAAGCATCGCCAACTAGCGCTGGACCGAAGATCTTGCGTAGGACTTTTCTCTCGAACACTCTCAAGGCTGCTGCATCTGTTCTTAATAGGGTCCATGCCTCTGCGCCATAAAGAAGCACGGGGAGGATGAGCGTCTTGTAGAGTGTTAGTTTTGTCGCACGAGAGAGGTCTCTGCTACTCAATTGCCTACTGAGACCATAATAACACCTATTGGCAAGAGTGATCCTACGCTTGATCTCCAGCCTGACATCATTTCTGGTGGTAACGGCGGAGCCAAGATAGATGAATTCCTTGACCGTATCAAAAGTATAGTTATCGGCCGTAATTTTAAAATCATTTACTGCCAGACCCATCTTACTAGACTCCCGTTCAATAGCACTAAAGGCAGCAGTAACATCTCGCTTGGTACGCCCTATAATGTCAATGTCGTCAGCGTACGTAAGCAACTGGACACTTTTTTGAAAAATAGTGCCATTGCGATGCACTCCCGCCTTTCGCAGAACACTCTCCATGACGAAGTTGAAGAGGTCACATGATAAGGGGTCGCCTTGTCTGAAACCTCGCACGGTACCAAAAGGTTCGGAGAGGTCCTTTCCTACCTTGACGGAGCTGCAGGAATTGCTCAACGTCATTCTGCATAGCCTTATTAGCTTCGCAGGTATACCGAGCTCAGAGATTGCGGCAAAAACACGATCCCTTATGGGGCTATCGAAGGCTGCCTTATAGTCGACAAAAAGATGGTGTGTGTCGACTTGTTTCTCGTGGGTCTTTTCCAGGATTTGGCGTAGTGTGAAGATCTGGTCGATGGTGGACGTGCCAGGTCTGACGCCGCACTGATAAGGTCCAATCAGTATTTTTACGAGTGGCTTCAATCGTTCACATATTGTATTGGCCTGTAAGAACCTTATATGCGATAGGGAGAAGACTTATGTATACCCCTATGGTTGGCGTATATCGTAGGGTCTCCCTTTTTCAGGACAGGACAGAGGACACTCAGGTTCCAATCGTTGGACATACTTTCCTTTAGCCATATTTTGTAAATAAGCTGGTGCATGCGCCCTACCAACTCTGTGTTGGGCTAAATATCTGATCTGGTTTTAAATTTTTCTAAAAATTCTTTAAATTTCCCCATCACTTGATGGAGTGAAATGATCTTTTTGATTTAACCCGCCAATGGTGACGTGTTGGTCTGTGAGACCGGTTGTGTTAAAAAATTCGTGTAACTTTATTCTCCGTTATTGTTTTTTGTTGCGATTTCGAGTAGCTGCAACATTCCACATCCCCCACCATCAGTTCATGACGAAACTTCTTCGTGAGTACAACTTCTGTATTTTTTCTTCTAAACTGGTGTATGCGACCGTGAGTCACCGTGTATGTAAGTGAAATAATCAAGAATGAATTTTTTATTATTCGCTTATTTTATTTGTTTTTTTGTTCTTTTATTAAAGTTCCTATTGTCGAAAGACTAATTAACATTATTTTCCTTAATGAATATGTGATTTTTTTATTTTTTCTTAATTTTAAAAAATGTATTGTTAAAACATTGTTATTTTTAATGCTCTATTTAAAAACATTTGTGAATTTTAGTATTAAAATAAAAGAGCTTAAAATGATTAAATATCTTTGTTTTATTGTCAAAGTGCATAAATAAAAAAAACATTAACTATTAGTAACACGTTTCGAAATATCTTCAGTTGAAAACCCCGGTGCATGAGACCGGCGTCACCATTAATCAAAGTCAAATTTGCGTCACCATTGGCGGGTTAAAAATTATGTTTCATGTAAAAAGCTAAGTTTACGATTTAATTGTGAAATTTAAAAAAAAAAATGTTTTTAACCAAAATTGTATTTTTGATAACATTGAGACATTCAAATAGATGACGTATGAATACTTATGGGACTTAAACTGATAATAAAAATTTTCAGCTCAAAATGATCACTAAAGAGCGCAACAGATTTTGAATACAACAGAATAAAAAAGTATAAATAACACTAGCCTAACACACACATACATACATATATACAATATTCTTAATTTATAATGTATTAAATGCCGAAATGTATTTCCATTCTTATCACACTTATTATGTGGAAGAAGAAATTATTTGTCAGCGTTAGGAGGGGGCATCATTCACATTAGAATTCTTTTGTTTTGTTGGTGTTGCTATTGACAAAATTTTAAATTCTTTAAAATAAGTTTGTCTTTGTGAGGTAGCGATTCAGTTAACCTTTGTGGTATTTTTCAAAGACGTCATTGATATTTAAATAAGTGTTTATAAAATTGTTTGTTTCTTGCATTTTATATGCATACAGTTGACTGATAAAGTAATGCTCAGACTTTTCTGGTACATGCAGCATTATTTTGTGATGGAAACTTAGTTTAATTAAACTATAATAAGTAGGATAAGTATTGTAAGTATTGAACTGAATGTATTAAAGTTACTCCTACAAAACTTAAAAACTACGCATGAAATAATTTATATTTTTTCAATACCTCAATAAACAATCAATAAACACAATTTGAACAATTTTATTTTTAACTTTAGAATGGAAATTTTTGATTCGTATATTTTCTGAAAAAATAAATTTAATACTTGGAGTGTGATGGTCAAGAATCATTGTCAGTTTTAATTTTTTAGGAATAGCGTTGTCACCATTTTAGTCACTTCATGTGGTATACAATCAGCAAATTATTTTTGTCAGTAGGTTTTATTGTTTAATACTCCTGCATAAATCGCTGTTAGAGCAAATATCCAATGCTTGATAGGAAATTATAATATATTTGGGGTGTTGGATTATCACGTAATCATTTATTCAAAGACGTGTGCTTCGGAACCCCGTATTAAGAAAAAATAAAATAATCAGTTGTTCAGATAGTTCCTAAGAATATTATAACAATTATCAAACTCTATTGTCTTATTCTCTAAAGCTTGCAATGAAAAATAAAAGATTGGTACAAGAACTAAATCAATATTGAAATAAAATATAGAGCGTTGAAATCTAAATATTTTATTTCAGACCTGTAAGCTATAAAAGTAGCAATTCATATGTAAGTATTGTAAGTGCATTTAATTGCAAAGATTAACAATGGATGCAGACTTTATGCGCCAATTGTATACAATAACTCCGACTCTTAAGTTGAAATGTAATTGTTGATTTATGTAGTTGTAGTTTCAGGATGATGTCTATAAGAATAAATTTCTGGTGCATGGTATGAGAAGGTAGGCCATTGCTCTGACTAGAGAGGATTTTAATGGTTATGTATGGATGTATATATTTTATTTATTACAAATACTTCCATATTACATTATAATTTTTACGAACTTACTGTATGGGTAGCACACTATTTGCATGACTTGTTTTCAAAATATCTCTTCCCAAAACCGATGACCAACTTTTTTCTTTGAGTTATGGATAACATTGTTTACATGATCAAGACTGTGGATTATGTGGTTTGTAGATCTAGTTGCTATGTAGTGTATGTGTCTGAGAAAAAACAATAAATTCCCAACAAATATCAAAATACTATCGGAAACAGATATAGCTTGTATGAACAAGTGTATTATTTAACTTTTTATTAGACCAACACACAGGGATGACCCCTACTCATGTAGTGCATTATGTTAGATTTAGGAAAATATATTATGGAAAGGAGGATAGAGGGAATATTGTTTGTGGACATTGGATTTGAATCTTTTTGTATTATACGTGACAGGTAAGACCTCTGCGTCTGTCTGTAAATCCGTTCCACTGGCCAATCGACAACAAACAAACTGATGCATCCTGCGAAAAAGACGGGAACGATTTTCGGGAGATTGTTTCTTTATCTCTCTACAGAAAAATCCGTTATTGTAGCGGTAGAACCATGAAACATAAGCCACATTACGATGCTCCAATGAATCAATAGAGTCGGATACCCTACCGTTATTAGTAAACGCCTTCGCCCTCGTCTGTATGGCGTTGAAAAGTGTCAAAATGACTTTGAGGCACCGCCCAGAAAAACAAGTTGTATTCCATTCTCGCGATGGAAATAGTAAGGAGATTAGATGAAGTGAAGTATTTCTTCTACCGTCTTAAGAAACCGATGCACTTGAATGCTTCTCTCGACACTTACAAAATGTGCTGTCGCCAGCGAACATATCCCTGAATTTTTATGGGCAGAACATCAAGAGCGTCTGACTTATGATTGTTTTCACCACCATCGTTTCCATATTATTGCTGCGCTTGTGTGTTAATAAACAGTATTGCGTTTGTCGCGCGTTAAAATTGACTGTAGGGCGGATGTGAGTGTGATAATTGTATTATCCCATTTCGGCTCAATCTACAAAGGGCCAGGCCTACCATCAAAAGAATATGAATGGCAAATTGTACTGTCTGTGATCACAGTAAGAAAGGCTTAAAGTTAAAGTTTAATGAAAATAAAATATAGAGTTGGAGATATAAGTCGCCGTAGTCTAGTAGGTAGTTTGTTGGTTTATTAGAAGTAAGGCCTCGGTTCAAATCCCAGGTCAAACATCAAAACGAAATATGGAAAAATATTTCTTTAGCGACTTCCTCTCAGCAGATTTCTGACAAAAACTCTGAGAATAAATAAAATTGCCATGAAAAGTTTCTCAAAATATCTGTCGTTCGGAGTCGACTTTAAACTCTAGGTACTGTCACTCATGCATAAAGTTGGCGCACGCAACGTAAGTGGTATGAGAAGCTTGGTCGTAATCCTAACTGAAGGGTTGTATGTATGAAGGATCTTTCGTTAGGATTTTTGAAAGCTATTAAGGAAATTTGATTTAGTCTCAGAGCTTTTACCAAAAATCTGCTGATAGGAAGTCGCCGAAGAAATATTTTCATATTTTCGTGTTGATGTCTGACCTGAATTTTGAACTCGGGCCTTACGTCTAATAAGCCAACACACTACCTACTAGACTACAGCGACTCCAAAAACATACTCAATGCTAATATTTTAAGTGGCTGAACATGTGATGAAGTTTCCTTCTAATTTCAATTCTTATAGAACACCAGCTCTGTTCACATAGATTTGAATTCATTTTTTAAATACTGTTTACGTGGCTTAGGATGGGATTATGCCAATGGGTTTCCGTCATATGAGGCTAGATTAGGTTTGATAAAACTTCCAACTTTGGAACGTAGAAGGACTGTTTTAGGTGTTTGTTTTGTTTTTAATCTGGTTAGAGGTGATATCGATTCTGAGTTTTTGCTTTGTAACCTGAATTTCTGTATTCCAGCAATATTTTCTTTAGATTTCTATAGAACGAACTATGGATGTAATTTTCCTTTCCGTAGATTATGTAATGATTTTAACTTATATTATGATTTTATTGATTTTAATTATAGTGTTTGTAATATAAAACGTAGCTTATATGCTGGCATTAATTTGTAAATTATTATATAAAAATGTATTTGCATTCTTGTCATAGGTAGTTCCTGTTAATTGTTATTTTATTCAGCTTGTGATTAAGTTCTGTAGCGGATTTATGTTCTTGTTGCCATCACTTTTCCCTTACCCGCTACAGTCCGGACTGTAGTGTGTACGTGTCCCTGCGTAACGGGGACGAGCCCGCCGGGGACGTTCGAAAAAAAAAACGGTTATTGAAGTCAGCGACAAGATTAAACGTGATACGAAAAAATGTTAACATGAGATAGACTTCCACAATGTTTTCGTATATTCTAGACTTGTGTTGGAGTTTCAAGTTCACGATTTTACTTTTTGGTTTCGTGTAACATCTGTCAGATGGATTCAGTAAAATACTAATGATTATCATCTAATTTGATGTAAAAGTATTTGTTGTTTTTATTGTAAATTTTTATACTTTAACATTATCGTTTTAATGTTGAACACTTTTTTTAAATTTTAAATTCGTTCATAGCTTTCTGGGTCTTATTAGCATTTGAACAGACTTCAGCGAATATTTGAAACCATGGAATGATTTCCAAGCAATGCCACGACGTTTGGCGAAGAAATCATCATTAAATTTTGATGGATCTTGATGATATAGGGCATTTAAATTGCTAAAAATACCAAAAAAAAAAACAGACAAAAATAATAATAAAGACAGAAGTTTAATAATTTATTAACTGACCTATAATAACAATCTGAATACCACCAGGCACCAGTTACACGTACAGCACAATTTTCATCATGAGTATCATTATCACGATCTTTTGTGGTAAAATTATAACCCACATGCTGACTAAAGGAATCTCCAGCATTGCCCACATATGATCCGACTTTAATAAGTTTATAATTTTCAGTTCCATTTCCCACTTGGAAATCATCATACTTGGCATATTTCGTCACGTTTTCGAAATCCTCCAAAAGTATGACCAACTCCACCGGTTTAAGAGTTGAGGTTAAGGCGTACAATTTGTCTAATCCTATAAAGAATTCACCATCTAAATTGCCAAAACCAGATTTATACTCTGACCATTCACGGTAAAAGTTCACCGTGCCGTCAATACGTCGTTGAATAACTGTCCAAACACCACCGTCTTCGCGACAAGGTACCAAAAATGGTTCAGGTCCACACAGATGATTTTTGATGAGACGCTTATTGTCTGAACAATAAGTGGGATATGATTGAGAGTTGCTAAATAGAATTGAAGGAAACGGTTTTTATGCACATATTTCACTGAGTTTTAAAAGTAAATGAATTTCTCAAGGACAGTTGTTTTTTGTTATTAGTTGAAATAATATATAATTAATGTTAAAATAAGTATACATGTTTTTCTTTTACTTACAAATTCCGATCACCTCTCTTATGATATATTTCCGCGACATCTAAAACAAGATTCGTAAATTAAATATAAACTAAGTGTGCCAATAAGTGTGCCATAGAAATTCTTACTTAACTGTTGCTGAATATCCTGATTAAATTTCAATTGATCGTTTTTAGGTATTGAATTATTGCCAATAATCGTTAGCTTCTCGTCTATTTTCTGCATCAAATTGAATTTATCGGATATTGTTGTCTTCAATATCTGGGTATGACCTTCTAAATTCATTTCTTTCAAAAGATTTTGAATAATATTCTGATTCTTAATTATCTCTCTTGAGATATTCTTGGGCATTAAATTGCTTTCTATGTCAGTTATCTTTGCATCAATTTTCTGCAATGCAATCATTTTGTCGGAAATAGTATTCTTCAAGGTCTGAATATGATCTTCCAAATCAATTTCTTTGCAAAGTTCTCGGTTGTCATTTTGATTATTTAAAATTGTCGCCAACATATTATCATGCTCTTTTAGTTTTTCTCTAATGTCAGTCATAACTAAGATTTTATCATTGACTGGCGGTGTGACTAATGGAACTTGGCGTTCAGTTTCGTGTTTTTCTAAAAATTTTTCTTCAATTCCTTTTATTTGTAAAAACAATTCATTCATTTTGTTAAAGAGTTCTTTTTGTTGCCGTAGTTGTGTCTCATGATTGACTTTCGCTTGTAGATTCAGTCGTTCCAATTGATTTTCAAAGCGTGTATAATCACACGAATGAATCTCTTCATAGATATCATCATTAATTGACTGTAGGAATGCAGAAACATATGAAATAAATTTTATTTAATTTGCGTTTTTAAAATCAATGACAGAAAATACTTACTTTTGTTTCGCCCACTGCACTCCAAATGCAGAGTAAATATAGAAGCTCTACCCAGTATTTCATGATTGCAATGAAAATCTTGTATTGATGAGCTGCGTTCACAAGCATTGGCTTTTATATGATTCTGCAGGCACTCCGATAAGTAGAAAATACTGAAATGTTATGCTAAGAATAAACCTTTGAATGTATTTGAACATTGCCCAACTGTGTTCTTTAATTACTGATAACAAATGTAAGTATACAGTTTGCACATAAAGTATGCGCCCATTGTTAATTTTGTAAATTTAACTTAAATACACTTACAAAATCGTTAATAACTTTAAAAGCTTCTCATTATAATTGCTTTTGTTATAGCTTACAGGTCAAAAAGAAAATATTTAGATTTGAACACTGAAGTTTTCATTTCAATATTTATTTATTTCTTGTACCAATCCTAATCGTTTTATTAATTAATTGCAAGCTCTAAAAAGTTGCCGTAGTCTAGTAGGTAGTGTGTTGGCTTATTAGACGTAAAGCGGGTTCGTATCCCAGGTCAGACACCAAAACGAAATATGACAAAAAAAAATATTTCTTCTACGACTTCCTCTCAGCATATTTCTGGCAAAAACTCTGACAGCAAATAAACCTGCCTGTCGTTCGGAGTCGATGTTAAACTGCCACTCAAGTATAAAATTAAGGCACAAAACATGAGTGATTTATGTAGAAAAAATAAACAATAAAACTTACAGACAAAAATAATTTGCTAATTCTACCACATGAAGTGACTAAAATGTTGACAACACTATTCCCAGAAAAATGAAAACTGACAAAGATGGTCACAAGTTAAATTTATTTTTTCTGAAAATATACGAATCAAAAATTTATATTCTAAAGTTAAAAATAAAATTGTTCAACCATTTATTCATAGTTTATTGAAGTATTGAAAAAATTTCAATTATTTCATGCGTAGTTTTAAAGTTCTAAGTAAGAGTAACTGCAATACTTCCAATTTAATACTTACAATACTTATCCCACTTATCCAAGTTTAATTGAACTAAGTTTCCATCACAAACTAATGCTGTATATACCAGATAAGAATATGCATTTACTTTATCAGCCAACTGTATGCATATAAAATGCAAGAAGCAAATAATTTTAAAAACATATACATATTTAAATATCGATGATATCTTTGCAAAATACCACAAATGGTAAACTGATTCGCTACCTCACAAAGGCAAACATATTTTAAAGAATTTTAAATTTTGTCCACAGCAGCACTTACAAAACAAAACAATTTTAATATGAATGATGTTCCCTCCCATCGCTAACAAATAATTTCTTCTTCCACATAATAAGTGTCATAAGAATGGAAATACATTTCAGCATTTATTAGATTATAAATTAAGAATATTGTATGTATGTATGTATGTATGTGTGTCTGCGTAGTCTAGTGATATTTATACTCTTTTATTCTGTTTCATTCAAAATCTGTTGCGTTCTTTAGTGATCATTTTGAGCTGAGAATTTTTATTATCAGTTTAAGTCACATATTCATACGAACACAGCTTCACTGTAATCATCTATGTGAGTGTCTTTATGTTATCAAAAATACGTTTTTCGTTTTAATAGACAACTTTGAATTTCATATTTCAATTGTAAACTTAAAAAGAAAACGATTTGCTTGAACACAGCCATTAAAAGTTTTTCCAGTGATTCATTAGAGCAAAAGCGTTTATGTGAAACATAATTTTTGAATCAAAAAGATCATTTTACTCCATCAAGTGATAGAGAGATTTAAAGAATTTTTAGAAAAATTTAAAAACAGATCAGTTATTTAGCCTAACACGGAATATTAAAACGTTGATTACATACATGCAGCAGTCATTGAAACGTATTCGTAAGAAACACAGAATTTTTTAGTTCCGGTATGTATTTCGGCAGGTAAACAGTATCATTCCATAACATCATACGTATTTGCCACGAATTAAAATAAAAATTTATTCTTAAACAATTTTTGGTCGTCTGCTTTCCTTTAGCGGAGAAGCAGTATGCATACGATGTTCCACTTGACCCAAACGAAATGAATTCATATCGGATAGCCAATAGCACGTCGATTCAGGTATTTCGATGCAGGTATTGCTTGGGAAGACTTATATAGTCTAATGACTATCATGATTAAATCCAGGACCGAGATGGCAGCATTCCCAAACAGACAGTCATCTTATATGTATAAAAATAAGTGTAGGAGACTATTTGCAGTCAATTGATACTACCATTACAAAAATTCAGGAATATGCCATACAAAATGGATAATACAATATGGTATAGGCACTAGGACACTATCAAACAGTATCATAATAAACTAAAATGTTTCAGTTTGTGGATCATCAGATATGAACATTGACTTCTTCACTTTGCACATTCAATCAATCATGGTCCATTTAATTGGAAAAGGAGAAACAGCCAACAACAATATCAATCACTGATAAAACCTATTGGCATCTTTATGGACACAAACATGAGGTACGGCGACAGAAGCAGGCAACATTAGATAAGGGAATTAACAGACACAGCTATTCCTTATTTTTCATTACTCGTAAAGTGCCTCGGCCACGTTCAAATTTTGGTGATCAAATTTTGCATATGTGTTGGTAATATTTGTTTGACTCAGCACAGCAACACATCAAATTTCAGCCTTCAAATTTCATTTTAAAAATGTCGTGGAGAAGACAACATCACATGGTTTTCATCGGAAAAAATCTTTTATGGTTTTCTTTTTTTTTTTGGAAAATTTTTTTTTAGGTTTTCTGAAAGAACATAAGGGCTTTTGGTTGGGAGATTGTTTTGTTTTTGTTTGTTTTTTTAGTTTTTTCTTTTAATATGACAAATGATTGTTTCATAGTCATTGCTCTGGCGCAGGCAATTAAAAAAACAAAAAAAGGAAACTGCGAAGGGTCTTTGGATGAAAGAGTGGTTGAAGAAAAGGGATGCATTTACGCACCAAAATGTTCTCAATGAACTCAAATTGAGTTCTCCAAATGATTTTCAAAGTTTTTTACGGATGGATGAAGGCACATATGAGGAACTTCCAAATTTGGTTGGCCTGAAAATTCAAAAACAAGATACTCAAATGTGTGACGCCATCTCTCCGAATCAACGTCTATCTATAACATTGCGTTTTCTTGCTACAGGCAATTTCTTTTCTGATTTAAAATTTGTCAGCGCTATTTCGGAACGAGCAATTGGTCGCATTGTTATAGAAACTTATGGAAAAATAAACAAGATTTTAAAATATAATATAAAAGCAATTAAAACAAATTATTAATGGACTTAATTTTATAAATAAAATCATTTTTATTACTTTTTTACAAAACAAAGTTAGTAAAAATAAAGGAACGATCATAACGAATCATAAATAAATACAAATATACATATAAAAAAACAAAACATCCACTTCTTATTATTTTTATTATCATTTTCTGCTACACATTTTCGAAACATCCGCGAACCAAAGAGTGATGTTTCTCCTACGGAATCTGCAGAAAAATGAAATTTGAAGTAATTGCCCGCACACACATCAAATTTGTTTCCAATTTCTGCGGAGCAGGTAGCGAAAATCAAAAGTATTTTGATATTCTTCAATCTCTTCTCAGTGTGTACGTGTGAGGAGAGTTTTCTGTACGTGTGAGTACAGTTTTACCAATACAATCACAAAAATGGCAGATTGATCAATCTAGTTTGATCGTGGCTGTGCTACTTAAAAATAGTTAACATTTGTTGGTGCCGCCTAAAAGTTCACCAAAATAAAATATTTCCTTCCCAACATACAATATATGCCAGAAATATGGAAATCAGGCAGTTTGATGTTAAATTTTAATAGAAAATCATTCTAATCCAATAAATTCAGGGAACCAGGCGATAGATTCGAAAACTTCAGATAATTATTTAAATAATAAAATTAAATATAGCGATATTTGTACATCGAAAAAGGTATGTATGGCAGTAAAGTATTGTGTTTTCAATGTAGTATTTTCAGGGCCAATTTTTAAAATATTTCTTATGCCGGCAATATTAGCATCTTAAAAATAAAATCCATACTTCGTTGTATTGCGTTGTATTCAAGGCAAATAAAAATTGAAGAAAATTTTTGTAATTTTTTTCTACCTCCCTATTATTTCTCCCACAATTGTATATAATATTTGAGTATATTTTTTATTTATTTTTAAATAAAATTGTTTTTGGTTTTTTCTTCAGAAATATTTTCAAATCTTTACTCAAACACTCACGAAATACAGAAATATTAAAATTTTTGGATAATTTTTAATAATCCGAGAAAGGAGCTGACTAATATGAGAGAATTAACGCATTAATCATCACAGAAAATTTAATTTTAATAAACTTTTTATTAAATCTGAAATGTTTTTATATTTAAAAGTGGTATTCATGACATGTACTCATGGTCAGATATATGATGGAACAGCAGATCCAAATTATGAAACTGAAATATTAGTCCGGCATAAGAGATTTTGGAGAATTTTAAATCCTTTAGTTATCATGATGAATTCTAATTGAATTAAGAAATTCTATTTTGTTTTAAAGAAAAGTTTATCAACTACTTGGTATTATCAAAGGAAAACCTTAAATAATTGTGCCATAAAAGGTACAGCGTATTCATAAGGGTTTTTATTTAAAACATAAATTATGAAATTGATTATCAAAATTAAAAGAAAAATATACAAAAAAATTGTATGTTGTTAAAAACACTGGAACACACAATCACACACACATATATGTATGTATATGACTGTAGTGCTTCTGCGTTCAAATTTTCTGTATTCGCCTTGCGCTGATAATATTCATAAAATTGCAAAACGATCACATACGAATACTAAAGACTGAGTATTCTGCCGAAGTAAAAATTCAAAATAACACAATATTACGTACAAACACTGGCATACAACAGATTTAAAATTTATAATCTGTATGTGAGGTCGAAGCGCATGTCTTATCTCAAGTAGTATAAGAAGATATTATTTGTCAGCTTTAGGAGCATGATTCATATTAAAATGGTTTTGTTTACGATATTAGTGGCTGAAATTCAAATTCTTCTAAATATATTCGCTTTTATAAATAAGAGAATGCGTCAAACTTATTTGTGTTGGGAAAGGTTGTGGTTGAAATTAATTTGTTGTTTAAACAAATGTTTCCAGTATTTTCTATATATACAGTTGGTTTATAAAGTAAATGCTCCTTTCCGCCTTGCATAAATTTAATACAAGTAATTTAATACAAGTATTTATACAAGTATTTATACGCCAGAGGCAAGTAGGTAGTGTGTTCGTTTATTATACGTAAAGCCCGAGTACGTATCCCAGGTCGGACATCAAAACGAAATATGAAAAAAAAATTATTTCTTCGGCGGCTTTCTCTCAGCAGATTTCTCGCAAAAACTCTGAGAGTAAATAAATCTACCATGTAAAACCTTTTCAAAAAAAATCAGTCGTTCGGAGTCGACGTAGGTCCGGCCACTCACGTATAAAATTAACGCACAGGCCGTAATCCTGACTGAAGGATTGTAATGGCCAATTATGTATGTATGTATGTATTTATGCACAACTACTACAGACAAATGTATTCTTCTACTCAATTGAAATGTAGAAATGATTCATGGTTTCTTTACAAATATACAAATTCTTTCAATCTCGTTTATCTGGTTACACGCTACACTTCGACAGTCTTTCTTATATGTTATTAGGAAGAAAAGGCTAGATCCGGATAGACAAATGCTTCCTACTACATAAGAAAACTGATTTTCATTTTTAAAATGCTTTTAGTACATTTTGGCTTTTGTTTTTCAAGCACAAAGTCAATTTTTATTGAAAACTTCAATCATTCCCTTACGGGATTCTTTTTCGGCAACCATCTTCACAAAAAAAGTGAATAGAATAAAAATGTTGTTATCGAAATTAAACTTGTCACATAATTACGAAAACATACTATCGTAAGATAAAATCATGTTTATTCCTTATATGTATTCGAACCAGAATACATGCGGATGTTACATTTGAAATGAAAAATTTTAAGTTGGATTTCAATGGCTTTCGTAATACAGTTTATATGCATGAGTAGCCAACGTTGAATAAATGGTCTACTGATAGCAAAACTCAACATCTTTTTTGAGTTTCACATTCTTGACAATGAAGCTAGAAGGCTATCGCTAGTATTTATAATCATACGGTCCTACTAATGGCTGATTTTTTAAGAGCTATAGAAAATTAAAAAAAACACATAAGATTCATAAAAATGCATGAAATCTTTATTTGAATCGATAGTACGATCCATATAATTTAATGTTTGAAGATTATTTCATGCAAATGTTGACCGCGACTGCGCCTCAAATGGTCCATCCGTTTAGTCCAATTATGTCATACTCTTTCCAACATTTCGGCCGGTATCTCACGAATAAATGCTTCAATGTTGTCTTCCAATGCGTCAATTGAAACGGGCTTGTCTGTATAGCCACACAAAAAATTGTCTAAAGGCGTTAAATCGCACGATCTAGGCGGCCAATTGACCGGTCCCGAACGTGAAATAAAATGTTCACCGAACTCGCCTCTCATTGTTACGCGTGCTGTGTGGCATGTGGCACCATCTTGTTGAAACCACATGTCATGCAAGTCAAGCTCTTGCATTTTGGGCAAAAAAAGTTGGATATCATCTCACGGTAGCGCTCACCATTCACAGTTACGTTACGATTCGTAGCAGCTTTGAAGAAGTACGGTGCAATGATGCCACCAGCCCATAAATCGCACCAAACTGTGCCTTTTTCTGAATGCATTGGTAGCTTTTGCAATGCTTCTGGCTGATCTTCACTCCAAAATCGACAATTCAGCTTATTTACGTATCCATTGAGCCAAAAATGAGCTTCATCGCTGAACACAATTTTTCGATAAAGAAGTGGATCTTCGGCCAACTTTCCAAGAGACCATTTACTAAAAATTCTGCGTTGCTGTAGGTCGTTCGGCTTCAATTCCTGCACCTGCTGTATTTTGAGTAACAGAGGCCCAATTGCTGCGAATTGATGGTCATCATTAACACTGGCCGATACAGCTGCGATATTTTCTTCAGTTCGCACTCTACGTAAGCGTGTTGGTGGTTTAATGTCCAACAATGTAAATTTGGTGCGAAATTTAGTCACAATAGCCCGAATAGTCGCTTCAGTAGGTCAATTAAATTGACCATAAGATAGAAGAAGCGCGCGATGAACTTTCTTAACAGAGCACGTATTTTGATAATAAAATTCAATGATTTAAAAGCGTTGTTCGTTAGTAAGACGATTCATGGTTAAATTATAGACCAAACTGAAGATGTTTGACAGTGAAACAAAACACGAAACGTGCGTGAGCTGTTTAAACCAGTGTTGCCAAAAAGATAAAAGCTAAAAAATCACCCGTTATATAATATTTTCAATCACATTGATTAGAATTTCTTGCGTTGGTTTTCCGAAAATTTTTTAAGAATAAATTTCTTTAATAAGTCAAAAACAAAAGCTTTATTGGAACAGCTAAGCGACTACAAGAAATCATACAACAAGCAAAGTAAAATAACTGCAGTTGGTGATCATACCGATTAGTAAAACGTAGGCATAATTCTCCAACAAAAATCTGTATTGTATTACGAGTAGTACTAATTTTGTTTACATTTGTCAGCAGACATAACTTTTTGCACAAATAACAAATGACGGTAGTATTATGATTATCACAAGATTCTATTTGACATCATTTACGTCCACGGATGTTAAAAACTCAATTTGTTACATTAGATTATTGTGCTATTTCACTGGGAATATTGTGTACACAGAAATAAGTTATGAAACTAGATGTGTATAGCTGCCAGATTTAACGATCTATCGTCATTTTGAGGATTTTGAGCAACAAAAATATCATTTTGACAATAGGACGATTTATGCCATTATTTTGATGATTTTTGGAAATGAAAACTTTTACATCATATTTTTTACTCTTCTACATTAAAAGCAACTTTAAGCTTTGTATTTACTTTGCAATTGTTACTTTTGCAAATTTAGGTTAGTAATAACAAGAAGTAAAGTATTATGGCTTTCTAATTAATAAATGCGAAAATTTTTAATGGTTGTGTTCAAGCAAATCTACTTCTTTTTAAGTTTACGATTGAATTGTGAAATTCAAATTCAAAAAGCATTTTTGATAACATAGAGACACTCAAATATATGACTACAGTGATGTTCTGTATGTATGAATATGTGCCTTAAGCTGATAATAAAAATTTTCAGCTCAAAATGATCACTAAAGAACGCAACAGATTTTGAATGAAACAGAATAAAAAAGCATAAATATCACTAGACTACACACACACATACATACATACATACAATATTTTTTAATTTATAATCTATTAAATGCCGAAATGTATTTCCATTCTTATGACACTTATTATGTGGAAGAAGAAATTATTTGTCAGCGATAGGAGCGAGTATCATTCACATTAAAATTCTTTTGTTTTGTTAGTGTTGCGGTAGACTAAATTTGAAATTCTTCAAAATATTTATGTTTGCCTTTGTATGGTAGTCATCCGTTAACTTTTGTGATATTTTGCAAAGATGTCAGCGATATTTAAATATGTATGTACATATAGGTTTATAAAATTGTTTGTTTCGTGCATTTCGTATGCATACAGTTGGCTGATAAAGTAAATGCTCATGTTTATCTGGTATATGCAGCATTATTTTGTAATGGAAGCGGAAATTAGAATAAGTAGGATAAGTGTTGTAAGTATTAAATTGGAAGTATTGCATTTATTCTTACTTAAAACTTTAAAACTACACATGAAATAATTTAAATTTTTTCAATACTTCAATAAACAATCAATAAATAGTTGAACAGTTTTATTTTTAACTTTAGAATATACATTTTTGATTCGTATATTTTCAGAAAAAAGAAATTTAATACTTGAAGTGTGTATTCTTGACCACAATTGGCAGTTTTCTTTTTCTAGATAGACTTAGCAAATTATTTCTGCCTGTAAGTTTTCTTGTTTAATACTTCTGCATAAATCACTGTAAGAGCAAGTGTCCAATGATTGATAACAATTTAAAATCTATTATCACGTATGTAATCATTTATTCAAAGACGTGTGCTTCGGAAACTCGTTCAGATAGTTATCTTATATATAAAAATGAATGTGTGTTTGATTGTATGTTTGTATGTTTGTATGTTTGAAGTTTATAGACGATTAAACGGCTGAACCGATTTTCTTGAAATTTTCACAGTATCTTCCTGTATGTCTGGAAGGAGTTATAGGCTACTTTTTATGTTGATATTCCAAGTGAGCGAGATGCCATGCCCACGTATACTACATACTACATACTTAATATTTAATTGCATTTGAAATATATTACTCATACGCATAGTAGTTACCCCTACAAGTATGCTCTCTGTGATTCTTGATGTATAAAACCAAAGAAAATAAAGTGTAAAGAATGACGCGGGGGGAAAGATAGAAGGGAAAGAAAAAAATTTTGTAAACAACATTTGTGAAAAAATCACCAAATAAGAAAAAATATAACCAAAATTAAATTCATAGACTTTTGTTTTATTTTTTTTTTCAAGTTTAAATTATAGTTAATAAAAAAAGAAACAAAAAATAGCTTTTCTTATAAGAAAGAAAAATAACCAAAACCGAAAAAACCTACACATCTACACATTGATCAAAAAAATAACCAATTTTGGTTAGAAATAACCAAAAAAAATCAACACTGTTCTCAAATCACTTATTCTCAGACGTCGGCACAAAGAGAACATGAGAAAAATTATGAGAGGCATATTTAACCCAGAGGAAATTTGTTAGTAATATTTTCAAGTCTACTTATTAACCCAATAATCACCCTTATCGTGAAAAAAATGTGAAAATTTTTTTCGCCCGGATTTCTTTTATCACCCCAACAAGAATTTTCTATCGTGAATGTCACGTGAATTATTTTTCCCTTCGAATCATATGTGTTTGTTCGAAATAAAACTGACTTAAAAAAAAAAAATAAATAAATTTATCAAAACTACAATTAAATTTTTAAAACTAACAAAAATGTTTAGAACTGGTGCGGTTTTGTTATTAGAACTGGAAGAAGAAAATGAAAGAAAATTAAAAGAAAGAAGTATAAGTATAAGTAGTAAATAAACCTGCTATGAAAAAACTTCTCAAAAATCTGTCGTTCGGAGCCGACGTTAAACTGTAGGTCCCGCCACTCACGTATAAAATTAACACACACAACATGAGTGGTGTGAGAAGCTAGGCCGTAATCCTGACTGAAGGGTTGTAATGGCCAATTATGTATGTATGTATAAGTAGAACATTAGGGGATGCTTCAAATTTTTTGGAATTGCCGCGTGTACAGTTTGCGGTATTGTAATTCTCGGGTCCAGATTTTTTAAGCATTATAGAGTCAACAAAGCTGCGTTCAGTTATCTTTTGAAAACTCTAACAAATGCTCTACCGGTTCCACAGAAAAGTACAGCTGTACCTCCAGTTATTAAACTTTGTTCGTCTTTGCGGTTTTTCGCTGAAGGTGGACACCAAAAAGTTGTAGGGAGCGACTATCATGCCGCGATAGCACAATCAACATTCATCGAGGTGCTTGCAGAATTTCTGGATGTCACGGAAATGCAAATATTTGCTATCCATCTCAAGCACGACCACTCAACATATTTTTTAGAAATTTTGGTATACCGGGAGTTTTTGGATGTATAGATGGCAGACATGTTAACACAATAGCTCCAAAGCAAGCAAAACATCTCTACTATAATAGAAAGGGACAATTTAGTCTAAACGCTACACCTTCTTTTGATTCTTTGCTGTAACCACCAGCTATGGAAGGATTTTCCCGCATTCTTTGCAACAAAATCTCAATTTGTTTTTTATTAGTTGAATTGTTCCTGAAAATTTAACTTTGTACTTAATTATTATTAAAACCAAAGATTTCCAATACAACTTACATTTTCCTTTTTACTATTCGCCTCTAAAAATCAAAGTGAACAAATATTGAGAAAATGTCGAACAAATTCACGTGAAAAATTATTCACGATAGGAGGAATTTTTTTCGAAGTTACTATATGTTCGGGTGAAGTAAATTCATGATAAAAATTTTGTAAACAGTGAAAAAAATTCGGGCGAAATTTTTTTCACGATAAGGGTGAATATGTACATATATGTGAGCGAAAAGTATAGAACAATTGTACTGCGTTAAAAACCTAAAAATACCGTATTTAACTTGGCAAGTATTCTTCCAAAAATCTAAATCATTTCTCATTGATATTAGTGAATCATACTGTAATATTTCTTTGGGTGTAAAATTGAAGTCTGAAAAAAACGACATGAACATTCTCCTTTAGAAGCTGACAAGCAGTTGAATGCATTTTTACGATCTCATGACGAGAGCAACACATTGTTACGCTCTTTGTTTGTGTTTATTTTCCTTCCGTCTTCCGCCCCCCTCATCAAGAAATGTTTTTTTAAAAAGATTTTGGTGAGAGTGGGTCGTAATGCTACAACCCGCCATAAGAAATTTTACTGCTTTATAATTCGTATTCTTTATATCCATATTCTTTGATATCACTCATACGTCACATATGTAGTTTTTTTAATGAATTTTACATCTATATAAACAAAAATGAATGTGTGTATTTGTTTGTGGGTTTGTTTGTTTGAAGTCTATAGACGGCTAAACGGCTGGACCGATTATCTTGAAATTTTGACAGTACCTTCCTGTATATCTGGAAGGAACTACTTTTTCAAGAAGGAGTGGTGTCACGCCAACATATCCAATAAGTATTTAATGTCGCATATTTCATAAACTGCAATAGCTAGAGACCTCAAATTTTGCATAGACGACTTTGACGTATATATAAACAAAATGGGCGGATTGGATATAGTGGGCGTGTCACCTCCAATATAAAAAATATTAAATTATTATATCTAAGAAAATATAACAGTTAGAGTCCTAAAATTTTGTCGAATCCACTTTAGTATCAATATTAATATTTTAGGCAAAAATGGGCGGACTAGGAAAAGTGGGCGTGGTACTTCCCATATGAATTAAATGTAAAACTTCTTATATCTCGGAAATCACCTATATATATAAAAATGAATGTGCGTTTGTTTGTATGTTTGAAGTTTATAGACGACTAAACGTCTGAACCGATATTCCTAAAATGTTCACAGTATCTTCCGGAAAGAGTTATAGGCTACTTTTTATGTTGATATTTCAAATGAGCGAGGTGCCACTCCCACATATACTACATTACCTACTATTGTAAGATAATAACAAAATGTATATATTGGAAAAACTATATCAGCAAGATACCTCAAATTTTGTACAAGTAACTACAGTTTTAATATAAATATTTTGGACAAAAATGGCGAACTAACAATAGTGGGCTTGGCACCTCCCATATAAAGTAAATACGAAAATCTGTATATCTGAAAAACTCTAACAGCTAGAGTCCCCAATTTTTGTACGAGTAACTTTAGTTTACATATAAATATTCTGGACAAAAATAGGGAGTTCAGCAAAAGTGGTCGTGTCACCTCCCATATGAAGAAAAATAACAGTTAGACTCTCCAATTTTGTAAGAATATCTAAAGGTTCAATATCAATATTTTTGTTAAAAATGGGCGATCAGGCATTAGAGGCGTGGCAAACTCTATATGAACTAATTATTAAAATCTGTATATCTAGAAAATTATAAAAGCTAGAGTCTCCAATTTTGTATTCCAGCTTTAGCAAGGTGGTGCCTCTCTGATTAGTGAGTGTGGAAATTATTATATCTTGAAATATGCAATAGTAAGGTATATGACCCTTAAATGATTGAGTTTGAAATTTTCAACTCATGTACATAGTAAGTACTAAAATGCATACTATTTATATATTGATCTCATATACATCCACATATACATATGTAATAGTTATATTATTGTTTACTTCTAAAAATGGGTAACTAATAAAAATAGTATTTATTTGAAAAATACATTAGGTAAACTTTATAATAAGCACTAGCTAATACCCGGTGTGCTTCGCTACCCCCATCGAAATTAAATACATAATAATTAAAAAAAATTTTTATTTAGTAATTAAACTATGCAATTTTTCTTAAAGGTTTATTCCAATTTCATTTGATGACAATGTATTTCATTTAAATTCTAAAATAATACATTAATGGACTATTTATTTCTTACTTGCTAAAATTTAAAATATACTTTTTTTCTTAAATAAATAATTATTATTCCAATGCCTTGGATACACAATATTTTTTGTTTTCCCCTCTGCGGGGTTTCCTACTCGCGAACATGCGACGTAAAGCTCTCCATGTGAGAAACATGGATTTTTTAGATTAAGTCCACAAACTTGCAAGGACTGACCTTAATTCTGCCTTAATTGTCATTGCAAATGCTAGGCGAATATGAAATTGAAGGCGCTTGAAATCGAATGGCATCTCCGATGTGGTCATAGGACGTGGCGGCAATACATCAGTTCCCTTAAACTTTCCAGTTATAATGGTCGTTCATCATTTTTTATTGTTAGTTGAGTGCCATTACAAAGTCGTGGAGGGTCTATATTTCTAAGTGAAATAATGTGAACACCGTATTTTTATAAGTTCTTAGATTCCCATCGATCTTGTTGAGAATATTGCTGTTGATGGAATTAACGTCAATATTTTTGGATGCCAGTAACGCACGATCATATAACCATTGCATATTTTTTAAATTTTGCACGATATTGGGAAATATACAATTTATTAATTCTTCTTTGGATTGTGTCATTCTGCAAAACTCTGAAGGAAATTTTATATACTTTGTAATAGGATCCATTGGAATTCTTCTGTTACCTAAATCAAGCAATTTTTTGGAAAAAGTTGAAGCTGAAGCATCACGTTCCAACTGTACACGCATATTAGTAGTTAACTTTAGAGTGTGAACATGTCGCCAAAGGTGTTTCATTTTTGTACATGAGTGCATTGCAATATTGGCAAACTTCATTCATGCCACCAATTGCCACTAATTCGTCTTCGGTATAATCTATATCAGATCTGTAGTTAAATGCAATACCTGAGTATCCATGAAAAACTTTACGTCGATTCACCACCATTCGTTCACGATTTTGTTCTCGACGCAAATTATATTGCTCTATCCTCTCTGCTTCTCTTCTTGTTGATGTTCGAATCCTGTGACTTTCTACTCGTGATTCATGTTGGACTTCTTTTTCATTAGCTCGTGATGCTGTGGTACGATTTTGCTGGCTTTGTAGCCGACCTTCATGCTCCAAAGGTGTCTCGGTAGCTCGTGCGGTTGTCGCATGTTGTCGAAGACCTTCAAGACGTCCTTCACGTTCTGAAGGCGTTTCTGTAGCTCGTGATGTTTCGGTACGATTTCGTTGGCTTTGTATCCGACCTTAAAGTTCCAACGATGTCTCGGTAGCTCATGCGGTAGTGGCATGTTGTCGAAGACCTTCAAGACATCTTTCGCGTTCTCACGGCGTTTCAGAAGCTCGTGCTAAAGAGGTAAGATTTCGTTGACTTTTAAGGCACTCTTGGCTTTCTGAAGGTGTTTCAGTAGCTCTTGATGGTGTGGCACGTTGTCGTAGGCCTTCAAGGCGTTCTTCGCGTTGTGATGGCGTTCCGGCTCTAAAGGTTGAAACTCTTTTCAGTCCTGAGGCGACTTTCACGCTCTTCCGAACTTTCATTTGCTCTCTGGGATTGCAAACGAAATGCATTTTTAGTGGTTCTGGAAAGGGATGCTTTTATTGGGGGCATTTTTATAAATTGTTGCAAAATAAATGTCACTCAAATAACGTTTAACTTGATTAAAATCAAAGATTCAACTGAATTCCAAAACCAAATGCTTGTTATACATATGTATTCCTTTATATTTTACCTAATATGAATAGGTAAAAAATCGGTTCAGGTCATGAACCTTTTGAAAAAGAAATTAATGTTATTAAAATTTAACAAATAATTGTGTTTGCGTCAGTCACAGGTAATTTTTTTGATGAGTTTTGCAACTACTTATTTTATTTGGGAACAATATTGACAGTTTACATTTTATTACTTAGGTAATTAAAAGTAATGAATGAAAATATTACTCCCTATTGTTACATGCCCATTCATCGCCCAATAGAATGCTGATTACAAAATTTACCTAATGTGGTTTTCAAGATATGCGACAAATAAATACTATTTTTATTAGTTACCCATTTTTAGAAGTAAACAATAATATAACTATTACATATGTATATGTGTATGTATATGAGATCAATATATAAATAGTATGCATTTTAGTACTTACTATGTACATGAGTTGAAAATTTCAAACTCAATCATTTAAGGGTCATATACCTTACTATTGCATATTTCAAGATATAATAATTTCCACACTCACTAATCAGAGAGGCACCACCTTCCTAAAGCTGGAATACAAAATTGGAGACTCTAGCTTTTATAGTTTTCTAGATATACAGATTTTAATAATTAGTTCATATAGAGTTTGCCACGCCCCTAATGCCTTTAACCTTTAGATATTCGTACAAAATTGGAGAGTCTAACTGTTGTTTTTCTTCATATGGGAGGTGACACGACCGCTTTTGCTGAACTCCCTATTTTTGTCCAGAATATTTATATTTAAACTAAAGTTACTCGTACAAAAATTGGGGACTCTAGCTGTTAGAGTTTTTCAGATATACAGATTTTCGTATTTACTTTATATGGGAGGTGCCAAGCCCACTATTGTTAGTTCGCCGTTTTTGTCCAAAATATTTATATTAAAACTGTAGTTACTTGTACAAAATTTGGAAGACAGAAGGAAAATAAACACAACCAAAGAGCGTAACAATGTGTTGCTTTCATCATGAGAGCGTAATAATGCATTCAGTTGCTTGTCAGCTTCTAAAGGAGAATGCCCATGTCGCTTTATTCAGACTTCAATTTTACACCCAAAGAAATATTACAGTATGATTCACTAATATCAATGAGAAATGATTTCGTTTTTTGGAAGAATACTTGCCAAGTTAAATACGGTGTTTATAGGTTTTTAGCGCAGTACAATTTTTCTATATTTTTAGCTCACATATACGTATTATTGGGTTAATAAGTAGACTTGAAAATGTTCCTAACAATTTTCCTCTGGGTTAACACTTGCCTCTCATAATTTTTATCATGTTCTCTTTGTGTCGACGTCTGAGAATAAGTGATTTGAGAACATTGTTGCCTTTTTTGGTTATTTCTAACCAAAATTGGTTATTTTTTTGATCAATGTGTAGTTTTTTTTTGGTTTTGGTTATTTTATTTTCTTATAAAAAAAAGCTATTGCTTGTTTCATTTTTTATTAATTATAATTTAAACTTGAAAAAAAAATAAAACAAAAGTCTACGAATTTAATTTTGGTTATATTTTTTCTTATTTGGTGATTTTTTCACAAATGTTGGTTACAAAATTTTTTTCGTGGCAACACTGTTTCAGAAGAATAAATAAAAAATTAGTCAAACAACAAAAACGAACGATGAGAACAATTGAGAACATTGTTACGCTCTTGGTTTCTTTATCTTTCCCTTCTATCTTTCCTCCCGCGTCGTGAAATATTTTTGAAAAATATTCCAAAATATGCCAAAATGCACATTCTTTATACATACTTTATTTTCTTTGGTTTTATACATCAGGAATCATAGATAGCATACTTTAGGGGTAACTATGCGTATGAGTAATATATTTCAAATGCAATTAAATATTAAGTATGTAGTATACATGGGCATGGCCCCTCGCTCATTTGGAATATCAACAAAAAAAGTAGCCTATAACTCCTTCCAGACATACAGGAAGATACTGTGAAAATTTCAAGAAAATCGGTTCAGCCTTTTAATCGTCTATAAACTTCAAACATACAAACATACAATCAAACACACATTCATTTTTATATATAAGATAAAATTAAACTTAAAAAACTACTCATATATTTCATCAATATTTAATAGAAATTAAAAGCATTGCCATGATATTTAATTTAAAATTTACACAAATTGATTACAAATAATTTTTCTAAATTACAAATTCTTTTTTTCTATAGAATATACTCTTCGTGAACTTCGTCCATTATTTTTGTTTTAAAAATTGGTCTTCTTTGCCGAGTATATTGTAGACGTCTTCCTCATCGCTGCTGATAAAAAGATCAGCCTCAAGGGTGCTCAATTCGCTATTGTGGTACTTCTTTACAGAATTTTCCTTAGAAGGTTGTTCTGAATTGGGTTCTTCTTCGTCGCTACTAATACTGCCAAAAAGCTCCAATTCAAGATTCTTTATCTCGTTGTTAGATTTCTTGTTGTCCTGCTTTTCAATTAGTTTAGCTTCTGGCTTCCTCGAGGAGGCTTTGTCTGAATTGCGTTTTGATGAGGATTTATTTGTCTTTGCCTGTTTCTCCTTAGCTGGCTGCTGTTCATTCTTATCGGGGGAATTATTTTTCGACTTTTTGTTCTCATTCATCATTGTCGAGTGTGTACGCTTACGTGACTGTAGTTCTCGGGCAGCTTTTATCTCGTTATCAAAGTCAATATTGCGTGTTTGCTGTTTATGATCTGATTGTATAACCGATGATGGCGGTGTCGACAAAGTGGCGTTTATTTGTTTTTCAATATTTTGTTCACCAGGATATATGAACTTTTTTGAGAATAGAATTGTTTCCTTTTCGGGAGTTTTATTCCAATGTGTCAAAAATTCGTCCATTTCTGCACAATATTGAGATAAAAATTCCTGTGACTTAGCACTTGCATCTTTCTTTTTGGGGGAATGCATGCAAACGTTAGCGAAACCGCCTACGCCGCATCTCAGCACAGCTGAGCTATCATTGTTCTGACTGCTCTGACTTTCCGGGTGTTGTTGTTCTGGTTTTGTGTCAATTACCGTACCACTATTTTGGACATTATTTAACCGAGAAAGCGATGCAGATCCATCATGCTTAATATCCTTTTCAATTCTTAAATTTTTATCATTCTTCTGCTTTTTCAATTCAGCTGGTATGCCGCTTTCACTCTCTTGAGCTGATAACAAAAGTGGCCATAATTCAGACACAAATTTCTGTGCTTTGCCACCTCTTAGGAATCCAGCAATTCTGATCTCTAATTTCTGTCGACAAAGCATTTTATCCTGTTTTAATTTATTGTGCACGAACTCCACTGCCGCATTATCTTCTCTCTGCAAAATATCCGTGATTTTCTTGCTTATCCACGGTTTCAACATGTCCAATTTTACTTTGGATATGTCGATACGTCCCTGTGCTTTAAGTTTGGAACTCAACGTTTTATAAGCTGCAAGTGATTGTTTTCCGCCATTCAACAGGTTAATGCGTCGTTGTGGTTTAAGGGTGGAACTACAAGTGTTGGGTGGTACTAGTGGTTGCTTTTGTTCTGCTTGTGTGCTACAGATTGATATTGACTTGTCCAGTTTATGTACACGATTTTCAATGTTGACGGAATTTTTATTGTTTTCCTTATCTGACTGTTGTTTCTTTGTGATTAAAGTGCTGGCGGTTAAATCTTGCTTTTGTTCAACTTTTCTGTTACCTTCCGTACCACTATTTCGGCTATAGGTTAACCGAGAAAGCGATGCAGATTCATCGTGTTTTTCGCCGTGCTTAGTGTCCAACCGCCCCTGTGGTTTAAGGGTGGAACTGAAAGTGGTAGGAGGTACCAATGGTTCTTTGCCGCAATTCACCATGTTGTCTTGTTTTCGGGATCGAGATTGAGACACTTCGGCGTCTTTTCGAAATTTACTTTGGAATACTTGTTTCAAAATTTTAGTTTTTGTAGGTTCAACATCTTTAGTTTGGATTACTTTCTTTATAATTTCATCTTTTTTCGGTTCCACTGTATTATTTGATATGGCTGCCGAACTCTCCTCAGCTGCTAACAAAATATGCCATAATTCACATATGAATTGTTTTACCAGAGGACCATTTAGAAATTCAGTCATATGGATATGCGTCTTCATCGGGCAGATAAATTGTTCCAATTTTAATTTGTTGTAAACAAATTTTTCAATTTGAAAAACGTCGTAGATTTTCGAATTAATTTGTGCCTTTAACGCATCCAATTTCACTTTCGACATGTCTATGCATTTGTCGAGTAATTCGTCAAATTTCAATTGCTTTGATGCTTCCATTTTTTCTTAAGGTTTTCCGCTGATAAATGTTGTGTGTTGTCTACCGAGACTAAATTGTGATTGAACTTATTGTGGAAGGTTCACGCCTTTTATAGGTGGAAACCATTTTGGAAATTTGTGATTTCGAGACAAACAGGTACCGCATTCAACGTATTGAGTGAACAAATAGGTTAACAGCTACCTGATCTTTTAACAACTCTTTTATGTATTCAGGTAAAGACCTGCCCTTTCATTTCAACCAATGGCTCTTGTTTTCCTTCTTAGTATTCGAAAAACATTTTCATTTACAACTTGCGATTTCTATAATAATCCCTAATGGGCTGTTGTTGTAATCCTTTCATTACCCTTATTAGATCAGATCTTTTGATTCGGTTATTTCTTCGTAATGTAGTTTTAAGTGTTAACCTTTTCGGTTAAAAAAACTCGCTACGTATGGTAAAGTCATAAATGCTTTGTAAGTTTTATGTGTAAACCATTAGATTAATATTTATTGAGCAAAGTTCTATAGTCCTATGAACTATTGTACTGCTGCAAAGTTGGAGAAACCGAATAAAAATTATTTTTTAATGCGAATTTAACCGTAACTCTTTTCCTGTTACATCGCGTGTTTATTATTAAGCTTAATGACAAGATATTTATCAGATCAATATACATACGTCATGTTTCGATACACAAATGCAAAAAATAATGAAGAATTCTGGCTATCTGCACTCTGCAGGCACCTTTACTGGCACAGCGAACTGAGTGTTTTCTGCAGCATGATTTGTGCATTTCTAAAAATTATTCCACAAAATTAAGACTACCAGATGAGACTTTTGTAGTCGCCGTAGTCTAGCAGGTAGTGTGTTCGCTTATTAGACGTAAAAGCCAGGGTTCGTATCCCAGGTCAGACATCAAAAAAGAAATATGAAAAAAAAATATTTCTTCGGCGACTACCTCTCAGCAGATTTCTGACAAAAACTCTGAGAGTAAATAAACCTGCCATGAAAAAGTTTCTCACAAATCTGTCGTTCGGAGTCGACGTTAAACTGTAGGTCCCGCCACTCAAGTATAAAATTAAGGCACACAACTTGAGTGGTGTGAGAAGCTAGGCCGTAATCCTGACTGAAGGGTTGTAATGGCCAATTATGTATGTATGTATGTATGTAGATGAGACTTTTAAAGGAAATTTAAATTTTGCATGATTTATCTATGTGGACAAATCAATTCACCTTTTTTATATAAAATATAACCTACTGACTGCTCTGTTCAAGTTTTTCCGGACAAAATATAAAATTAAACCAAAACGAGCTAAAAGATGTTCATACTAAATATTTTCTCTCTCTCTCAAGAAGAGGGCTGTCAAACTACATATACAAAAAGGAGTGACTTTAAAGAAAAATAAATAAAAATTAAAAAATCTATTTTATGACCAATTTAGACCGATGAAATGTTATTAACTCTCGTCGTATCAAATGCCCAGTTTTGTTCGAGAAGTCAGTTTTTCTTGTTATTTTAAAATAGCACATAGGACCTGGTTTTAAATGAAAATATTACGTGGCTTCATTATGCAGACTTAGAGATCCCTAAAATAAAATTTAAATCAGCATTAACTGAGGACATGTCTGGTTTTTTTTAGCCAGCTCCACAATTAATATCACTGTAATACATTAATGGTCGAGAATCTATGGGCTTTATTCTACGAAATGGCTACAAATTTACTTGAATTTCTGCTAGTCAATCCACTTTTTAATTTGAAGATCATGTGTATGTATAATTAATCAGGATTACGATCCAACTTCACACACCACTTATGTTGTGAGTGTTAATTTTATACATGAGTGGCGCGACCAATTCTTTAAAGTCGACTCCGTACAACAAATTTTTGTGAAATTTTTCACGGCAATTTTATTCACTCTCAGAGTTTTTGCCAGAAAGCGACTAAGAGAAATATTTATTTATTAATTATAATACAATTAAAAATTATATATAATTATTATTACGAGCAAAGTAACTTAGACCATTTGCTCGGTGTAGTGTAACAGACCAGAGCCGCTGGTGGGAAACGAACCCACGACCCTCACGATAATAGTCTAGAACACTACCCACTAGACTACCAGGGCGCCCTAAGAGAAATATATTTCTACCGCAGGCATATTGATTGCTAAAGACAGAATTGATTAATTGATTCACTAAGATATCGATCGTTTTGATTATGATACGAAGTGTAAAACCGCATTTGTCAATAATCTACCAGTTTATGTGGACAGCGGGATATCCCGGGACAACTACTTGAGTTCGACAAGGAAACGCTTTGCATGCTAGCGAGACACTGCGCTATTGGTCGTCTCACCGACAATCTCGATCTGTCCCACCAGGATTACTGTAGAAGCTGTGGTGATGTGGCGGGAACGGAATATGTACAACGGCTTTTGGATGATAGAATGTGTGAAGACAAGTATAAACTCTTGAGCTCTGCCGTTATATCAGATTATATTTTACATAACACAAGTAAGAATTTTTCTGAAACAAAATTCTTTTTAACAAAAACGGTTTTTTTTTTACCTTTTCACACAAAATAATTAGGTTAGGTTAGGTTAGAGGACGTGTACTTGTCAACTGTGACAAGTACAGTACCCGGAGGTCGAATTGACCCATTGTACAAACGTCCTACCTCTCACACCACTCGTGTTGTGTGCGTGGCAATTTTTACTTTCAGAGTTTTTGCCAGAAATCTGCTGAGAGGAAGTCGCCGAAGAAATATTTTCGTTTTGATGTCTGACCTGGGATTCGAACTCGGGCCTTTCGTCTAATAAGCCGACACACTAGCTACTAGACCACGGCGACTTTACAAAATAATTAATTACCCAAAAAAAAAGTTGAATCTATTCTCACAAACCAAAGTTTTTTTGAATGGTATACATAAACATACATGTGCATGCTTCAACCTTATATGCTATGAGATTTGAGCGGGTAAACTGATTTTTTTCTTATCTTTTTAAGCTTAGCTATAATTAATTGCAAAATGTAATTAAATTTCGATACTATGAATGGACAAATTTGAAAAAATATGAGAAAAATAAGCATTTTCCAAGTTTACCTCATGAAACCTCATAGAATATTAAGCCGAATAATATATCTGTAGCCAAATGATAATGGCTTATGTTGACATAAGTGTTTTTCATTTTATTACATATTCTTATTCTCATATCCAAGATCAATCACCCAGCTAAATTTTATGTATAAAATGTCGTTATTAATAAAACTATGCGCATTTATATTTTACAAACACAATTACCAAACACAATTTATTTCAGACAAATCCGTTAAAATCTCTAAACACGAAATTTCGACTTAAGCTATTATTATTTAATGCCACAGATGTATATGCAGACCGTTTTAAAGTTTTGAAGGTCCATTCCTTCCTTTTCTAAGAATGTTTAAATTTCGGGCATCGCACAATGGGGTTTTTGATGCCTAAAATGGGAATTAAATCGTGGGAGCTTTCCTGGTTGCTTTTTTTTTAATTTTTGGTTTATTTCGCTTAAAGACACGTTTTTTTAAGATAGTGGTGCAGAATTTTGTGCACTTTCAGCTCATGTAAAAAAATATTTGGTACTCAAGAATTTCATTTCCCAATTAATTTCCATTTTAGGCATCAAAAACCCCAATGTGCATCGGTTCAGAAATGTTTGTATAATTAATAAATTTTTGTGATAAGATCAAAAAAACAATTTTTGTCAAATAAAACGAGTTTGGTGGGTTCGAGAAATATAAGAAAAATATTTCAGAGCTTTACATGACTTACACTATGTCATTGGTTGGGTGGATTTAATTTTTTTTTCTGTCGGTACTAGACCCAGTGAAGTCCATTGAAACAAACAATTTTTAGTTGTGGGTGCAAGAATTACCCCTTTAATTGAAATGAAAGCATTGAATACATTTTTAATTTACTTACTTACTTAATTGGCCATAACAACCCGTTTAACGGATTTCGGTCTGCCGCAACACATCCTTCCAGGCGCCTCTGCTTCTTGCGCACCTACGCCAGTTGGTCACACCAATCGATGACAGGGCTTCCTCGATTTGGTGCTTCCAACGGATACAAGGTCGTCCTCTTCGCCGACTTCCGCAGATTCCCGCATCAAATACTCGTCTCGCCGGAGTATCCTAATCCATTCGAACGACATGGCCGAGCCAGCGCAGCCGCTGGATGTTAATACGCTGTACAACGTCAATGTCGTTGCGGAGCTCATGCAGCTCACTGTTGAATCGGATACGGAAATCATCGCCAACACGCACTGGAACGAAGATCTTACGTAGGACTTTTCTCACGAACACTCTAAAGGCCGCTGCATCAGTTCTTAACAGGGTCCATGCCTCTGCGCCATAAAGAAGCACGGGTAGGACGAGTGTCTTATAGAGTGTTAGTTTTGTCGCACGAGAGAGGTCTCTGCTACGCAATTGCCTATTGAGACCATAGTAGCACCTGTTGGCCAGAGTGATCCTACGCTTGATCTCCAGACTGTCATCATTTTTGGTGGTAACGGCGGAGCCAAGATAAATAAATTCCTTGACTGTTTCAAAAGTATAGTTATCGGCCGTAATCTGAGAATCAATACGGCGCACGTCTCTACATGTCGATAACATACACTTTGTTTTGCCCTAATTTACTGCCATACCCATCTTGGTAGACTCCCGTTCAATTGCACTAAATGCAGCAGTAACATCTCGCTTGGTACGCCCTTTGATGTCGATGTCGTCAGCGTACGCAAACAACTGGACACTTTTTTGAAAAATAGTGCCATTGCGATGCACTCCCGCCTTTCGCAGAACACTACCCACGATAAAGTTGAAGAGGTCACATGATAACGGGTCGCCTTGTCTGAAACCTCGCACGGTACCAAAAGGTTCGGAGAGGTCCTTTCCTACCTTGACGGAGCTGCAGGAATTGCTCAACGTCATTCTGCATACCCTTATTAGCTTCGCAGGTATAACGAGCTTAGACATTGCTGCAAAAACACGATCCTTTATGGGGCTATCGAAGGCTGCCTTATAGTCGACAAAAAGATGGCGTGTGTGGACTTTTTTTTTGGGTCTTTTCCAGCATTTGGAGTAGTGTGAACATCTGGTCGATGGTGGACTTGCCAGGTCTGAAGCCGCACTGATAAGGTCCAATCAGTACTTTGACGAGTGGCTTCAGTCGTTCACACAATACGTCTGTAAGAACCTTATATGCGATATGGAGAAGAATTATACCCCTGTAGTTGGCGCATATCGTAGGGTCTACCTTTTTCAGGACAGGGCAGCGGACACTGAGGTTCCAATCGTTGGGCATACTTTCCTCTAGGCATATTTTGTAGAAAAGCTGGTGCATGCGCACTACCAACTCCGGTCTTAAACAACTCAGCGGAGAGGCTATCAGAACATGCCGCTTTATTGTTTTTAAGACGTATAATCGCAACTTTGACCTCTTCATTGCTAGGCGGCGGAATCTCCACACCGTCACCGCCGAAGAATATTTGAAATAAACCTTCCCTTCCCCTTATCCCGGTAATTAAATTAAAGCATTGAATACATTTTATTCAATTCAATTTATTTATTTATCCATAATATTTACAAATCAGTTATAATTAAATTACATATTTAAGAGTTCAAGATTATTTTTCTTTTTCAGCTTAATAACTATGTTAACAAAATTACTATATACATATACATACATTATAATTTTGGAGGAGAAAATTTGGCAAAAAACCTTTATGATTTACTTAAAACTACTTATGCTACTTAACTATGACTAGAAAAAAAACCTAAGATGGTACTAGATCATTAATATGGAAGAAATCAGAATTCCTACATCTGTTATTAAAATTTTGTGTAAGCCTTCCGATCTTATCTGAAACAGATTCGAAACCTGTAATATCATGGAGGCGTGTAGTTGAAAAGTACCAGGGTAGATTATATATAAGTTTTAGCAACTTATTTTGAGCTATTTGCAGTTTCTTGATATGGCAACAGGCGCTCGTAGACCAAACTGGAGCTGCATAAAATAATACGGCATGAAAAATGGACTTTATAATTTGTTTCTTATTATAAAGATTAAGGCTAGATTTCCGGTTAATAAAAGGATACAGTATACGGGTTAATATATTAACTTTATTTACCACATAAGGTATGTGGTCCTTAAATTTCATTTTAGGATCAAGCATAACTCCAAGATATTTCACTTTTTGTTCCCACTGTATAGCGTTATTATTCATCCTAATATTGGTCTGTGGTATATAACACTCCTTCCGTCTCCTCGTAAAATATATCGCCTGAGTTTTTTCACAGTTTAGCATAATTCTCCATTTATTGAAATAGGATGAAATATCAGATAATGCCCTATTCAGATTACCTATTATATCAACAGACAGAATTCCTGAGCTAAGTATAGCTGTGTCATCAGCGAATATTGACACCGTGCAATAATCTAATTGAGGAAAATCTGATGTATATAGATTATAAAGAACGGGAGACAAACATGACCCCTGGGGGCAACCAGCCGTAATAGTGTGGCGTTCAGAATAATGTGAGCCAATGTGGACTCTAAAAGTACGAGAAGTGAGAAAACTGTGGACCATTTTGGTCAATGCCCTCGGGAAATTTAAATTAATCATTTTGTAAACGAGACCTTCGTGCCAGACTGAATCAAAGGCAGCTTTAATATCCAATAAAATCATACCCGTTGATCTTTGTTGGTTAAAATTTGCTCTCACTAAGTTTCGAATTCTCACTAAGGGATGAATTGTATTGTGCTGTCTGCGGAAACCAAATTGATGAGCCGCAGTAATACCATTGGCTTCCATGAAATCAGTCAGTCTAATTTTAATAACTTTTTCCAAAACTTTACCCACACTCGACAATAAACTAATGGGTCGGTATGAAGATGGGCAGTCGGCTTGTTTACCAGGTTTTCTTATTGATATAACTTTAGCCTCCTTGAACCTTTGAGGAAAATAACAGAACTTTAAGCAGGAATTAATAATGATGGTCAAAAATTTAATGCCCTTATTAGGGAGCGCCCTAAGGCATATGTTATTAATACCGTCGATGCCAGAACTCTTTCCATTCCTCAAGGTTCTTAATATGTCAGAAATCTGAGAGATATTTACTATGTTAACATCCAATGGATCAACTCTCAAAGATCCATAAGATTCCAGAGTATCATTTATTAAAGAAGTCGTAGTTGGGTCGCCCAAATTGGCTGAAATGGAATAGGTAGAAGCATATGTTCGTGCTAAGATTTCACACTTTTCCCGATTGGTGATGAACCGAGAACCATTTTGTCTTAAAATAGGGATATTATTAGTCCTTTTCCTCAAAATTTTCGTCAAATTCCAGAAAGGCGCCGAGCCCCTATCAAGCGTTGACAACAGAGAATCCCAAGACTTATTTCTGAATAAATTAATTTCCTCACGAATTCTCTGATTAAATATTTTCACTTAATAGAAGTCGGCGAGATCCCTATATCTTTGCCAATCTCTTCGGTATCTATTCCTCAGTCGTATCATAATCTTAATGTAGTACGGCAAAGGCTTTCCCCCCGGTGAGTGGTATATCTTTGGCACACTACAAGTGACAGCATCATTCAAAACGTTTTCGAAATGTATAATACTCTCGTCTATATTTTCACAATTTATAATGTTGTCAATATTAGGTAAGTTTAAATTTCTATTTAAATATCTGGAAAATTGGTTCAAATTGGCATTGTGAAAATTGTATCTGAAAAAATTTGAGTTATTGTAAGTACTATTTAATGAAATTTTTACTGGTAAGTGATCCGAACTTAAATCGTTTATGACCTCTGCCTGGGACATTATAAGGGGATCATTAGTCAGAAAGAAGTCCAGAGTGGAACCCTGTCTATTAGCGTTCGAAGGAATGTAGGTATTATCACTGGGATATATAATATTAATATTGTATGATTCCAATTTTTCATATAAAATATTTCCCCAGCAATTCGCTCTTAAACAACCCCAAGACCGGTGTCTACTATTGAAATCACCACCCAAAAGATACCTTTCATTGCCACTGAGATTATGGATGTCGGATGCAAACTGCCGTTTCCTCACGCCATCCGGACCAGCCGAACCACCAGGGTAGTAACATGAATATATATCAATTGAACCCAAATTGGTAAATAGTCTGATACCAATGTTCTCAATAACAGACGTGTTAACAATAGGTAATAAATGATGTGAAATATTTTTCCTGATAATTATAGCTACACCACCTCCTCGAGTATTTATTCTATCGTTTCTATAAATTTTAAATTCCCTGTTGCTAATAGATAAGTTTGAATTAAGGCCTGTTTCAGATATTAAGCAAATGTGTATACTATGGTCAGCTAAAAATTGAAATAATTCTAGATATTTATTGCGAATGCCTCTTGCATTCCAAGTTATAATATTAATTCTATCGTCCTCCATTATGATAAAAATTTACATGCAAGGTTCGTGATGACCTCGAATTGATCCGCCTTATTTTTACAGTTCCTAAGATTTGTAATTAATTCGAAAGTTAAATTCTTTATTTCCTCAATAGAAAAGAAATCATTGGAACAGTTGTCATTAGCGTTATTACTGCTTCTGTTGTTTATAATATCCCTTTGGGCCTGCCAGTTAGTAGCTGTAGTTGAAACACTTTGGCGCAGTGTATTAGGAATGCTGTTACTATAGTTTTTGGTAAGCAGAACTTCTGTACGGACCGGTCTTCTCTGTGGTGGTTGGGCACGTTGACGAATTTTTAGGTAATGTATTTTACTTGGACATTGGTCGTATGTAGATTTGTGCGGGCCATTACAATTTGCACATTTAGGTGTAGATTCTTGACAATCAGATGTTTTATGCTGTCCAGCGCAGTTTGAACAAAACGTTTTAACCTTGCAGCGGCTGGAACCATGGCCAAACATTTGGCAATTATAACATTGCGTTATCTGGTTTTTTTTGCTTGTTGAAATTCCCATTTCACTCTTAAATAGTCAATTACGGAATATTTTTGCCTTAGTTCTTTAATTGTTACAGTTAATCTTTTGAAATATACAACATAAATAACAAACTCTACGGTATATGTATTTCTCTTTATAACGATTTTAACGTCCAAGCAATGAAGGCCCATATCTGTTAATTTTTTTTTAACGATCAGTGGATCTTGTTTATCAAGACCGAACAGAAGAGCTTTATACGGCTTTTCATCTTTGGTGGCATAACAGAAGTACTCGTACTTGCCTGTGAGATCACTACAGATGGTTTCGTAATCTGCTTTAGATTTAAGAAATAATTTCAATCCAATTGAAATTTTCCGTATGGAATATTCTTTTATTTTGCTTAATTTACAAATTTCGTGAACTTCTGCAATTTTGCACTTTAATATAGTTATTGGCGGTATATGAACCTTTACTTCTTTATTAACGATAACTTCGTCATCATCATCCATTTTATCATCTTCAATGGTCTGAAGAGGAGAAAAGTAATTATAATTTTTTGATGCACTAGTTGCATTGATTGTTTTTGGGTTTTTGTTCATATTATTAATGCTTAATGCGTTAACATTGTCGCAAACAAGTGTACGTTTGATTTTGTTTTTGTAAATTCTTAAATTTTGTAAAGGGGTTTTTTTTAATGTTTGTTTTGTTTTCTACTTTTAAATAAATTTTAGTATACTAATTACACACAATAACGTATAAAGCGAGACTGTCAGCGAGAGCAATAGAAAACACGTCTATACACAACCAGTGATCGAGTCTAACTGAATACATTTTTTATTTTCATTTTATTTTAATTATTTATATGATTTCCTTAAAATACATTCAAAATATATTACAAATAAGGAATTAAGAATTAAATTGAAAGAGACAGTATTTTTTATAAATTTAAATTTATTATAATATAAATTTATTATAATATAAAACTTTATTGTAATATAAATTTAAACTTAGAAAACTACTCATATATTTCATCAATATTTAATAGAAATTAAAAACATTGTCATGATATTTAATTTAAAATTTACGCAAATTGATTACAAATAATTTTTCTAAATCTCAAATTCTTTTTTTCCAGAGAATATATATACTCTTCGTGAACTTCGTCCATTATTTTTGTTTTAAAAATTGGTCTTCTTTGCCGAGTATATTGTAGACGTCTTCCTCATTGCTGCTGATAAAAAGATCAGCCTCAAGGGTGCTCAATTCGCTATTGTGGTACTTCTTTACAGAATTCTCCTTAGAAGGTTGTTCTGAATTGGGTTCTTCTTCGTCGCTACTAATACTGCCAAAAAGCTCCAATTCAAGATTCTTTATCTCGTTGTTAGATTTCTTGTTGTCCTGCTTTTCAATTAGTTTAGCTTCTGGCTTCCTCGAGGAGGCTTTGTGTGAATTGCGTTTTGATGAGGATTTATTTGTCTTTGCCTGTTTCTCCTTAGCTGGCTGCTGTTCATTCTTATCGGGGGAATTATTTTTCGACTTTTTGCTCTCATTCATCATTGTCAAGTGTGTACGCTTGCGTGATTGTAGTTCTCGGGCAGCTTTTATCTCGTTATCAAAGTCAATATTGCGTGTTTGCTGTTTATGATCTGATTGTATAACCGATGATGGCAGTGTCGACAAAGTGGCGTTTATTTGTTTTTCAATATTTTGTTCACCAGGATATATGAACTTTTTTGAGAATAGAATTGTTTCCTTTTCGGGAGTTTTATTCCAATGTGTCAAAAATTCGTCCATTTCTGCACAATATTGAGATAAAAATTCCTGTGACTTAGCACTTGCATCTTTCTTTTGGGGGGAATGCATGCAAACGTTAGCGAAACCGCCTACGCCGCATCTCAGCACAGCTGAGCTATCATTGTTCTGACTGCTCTGACTTTCTGGGTATTGTTGTTCTGGTTTTGTGTCAATTACCGTACCACTATTTTGGACATTATTTAACCGAGAAAACGATGCAGATCCGTCATGCTTAATATCCTTTTCAATTCTTAAATTTTTATCATTCTGCTGCTTTTTCAATTCAGCTGGTATGCCGCTTTCACTCTCTTGAGCTGATAACAAAAGTGGCCATAATTCAGACACAAATTTCTGTGCTTTGCCACCTCTTAGGAATCCAGCAATTCTGATCTGTAATTTCTGTCGACAAACCATTTTATCCTGTTTTAATTTATTGTGCACGAACTCCACTGCCGCACTATCTTCTCTCTGCAAAATATCCGTGATTTTCTTGCTTATCCACGGTTTCAACATGTCCAATTTTACTTTGGATATGTCGATACGTCCCTGTGCTTTAAGTTTGGAACTCAACGTTTTATAAGCTGCAAGTGATTGTTTTCCGCCATTCAACAGGTTAATGCGTCGTTGTGGTTTAAGGGTGGAACCACAAGTGTTGGGTGGTACTAGTGGTTGCTTTTGTTCTGCTTGTGTGCTACAGATTGATATTGACTTGTCCAGTTTATGTACACGATTTTCAATGTTGACGGAATTTTTATTGTTTTCCTTATCTGACTGTTGTTTCTTTGTGATTAAAGTGCTGGCGGTTAAATCTTGCTTTTGTTCAACTTTTCTGTTACCTTCCGTACCACTATTTCGGCTATAGGTTAACCGAGAAAGCGATGCAGATTCATCGTGTTTTTCGCCGTGCTTAGTGTCCAACCGCCCCTGTGGTTTAAGGGTGGAACTGAAAGTGGTAGGAGGTACCAATGGTTCTTTGCCGCAATTCACCATGTTGTCTTGTTTTCGGGATCGAGATTGAGACCCTTCGGCGTCTTTTCGAAATTTACTTTGGAATACTTGTTTCAAAATTTTAGTTTTTGTAGGTTCAACATCTTTAGTTTGGATTACTTTCTTTATAATTTCATCTTTTTTCGGTTCCACTGTATTATTTGATATGGCTGCCGAACTCTCCTCAGCTGCTAACAAAATATGCCATAATTCACATATGAATTGTTTTACCAGAGGACCATTTAGAAATTCAGTCATATGGATATGCGTCTTCATCGGGCAGATAAATTGTTCCAATTTTAATTCGTTGTAAACAAATTTTTCAATTTGAAAAACGTCGTAGATTTTCGAATTAATTTGTGCCTTTAACGCATCCAATTTCACTTTCGACATGTCTATGCATTTGTCGAGTAATTCGTCAAATTTCAATTGCTTTGATGCTTCCATTTTTTCTTAAGGTTTTCCGCTGATAAATGTTGTGTGTTGTCTACCGAGACTAAATTGTGATTGAACTTATTGTGGAAGGTTCACGCCTTTTATAGGTGGAGACCATTTTGGAAATTTGTGATTTCGAGACAAACAGGTACCGCATTCAACGTATTGAGTGAACAAATAGGTTAACAGCTACCTGATCTTTTAACAACCCTTTTATGTATTCAGGTAAAGACCTGCCCTTTCATTTCAACCAATGGCTCTTGTTTTCCTTCTTAGTATTCGAAAAACATTTTCATTTACAACTTGCGATTTCTATAATAATCCCTAATGGGCTGTTGTTGTAATCCTTTCATTACCCTTATTAGATCAGATCTTTTGATTCGGTTATTTCTTCGTAATGTAGTTTTAAGTGTTAACCTTTTCGGTTAAAAAAACTCGCTACGTATGGTAAAGTCATAAATGCTTTGTAAGTTTTATGTGTAAACCATTAGATTAATATTTATTGAGCAAAGTTCTATAGTCCTATGAACTATTGTACTGCTGCAAAGTTGGAGAAACCGAATAAAAATTATTTTTTAATGCGAACTTAATGACAAGATTTTTGTACAATGGGTCAATTCGACCTCCGGGTACTGTACTTGTCTTAATTGACAAGTACACGTCCTCTAACCTAATGACAAGATATTTATCAGAACAATATACATACGTCATGTTTCGATACACAAATGCAAAAAATAATGAAGAATTCTGGCTATCTGCACTCTGCAGGCACCTTTACTGGCACAGCGAACTGAGTGTTTTCTGCAGCATGATTTGTGCATTTCTAAAAATTTTTCCACAAAATTAAGACTACCAGATGAGACTTTTGTAGTCGCCGTGGTCTAGCAGGTAGTGTGTTCGCTTATTAGACGTAAAAGCCAGGGTTCGTATCCCAGGTCAGACATCAAAAAAGAAATATGAAAAAAAAATATTTCTTCGGCGACTACCTCTCAGCAGATTTCTGGCAAAAACTCTGAGAGTAAATAAACCTGCCATGAAAAAGTTTCTCACAAATCTGTCGTTCGGATTCGACGTTAAACTGTAGGTCCCGCCACTCAAGTATAAAATTAAGGCACACAACTTGAGTGGTGTGAGAAGCTAGGCCGTAATCCTGACTGAAGGGTTGTAATGGCCAATTATGTATGTATGTATGTATGTAGATGAGACTTTTAAAGGAAATTTAAATTTTGCATGATTTATCTATGTGGACAAATCAATTCACCTTTTTTATATAAAATATAACCTACTGACTGCTCTGTTCAAGTTTTTCCGGACAAAATATAAAATTAAACCAAAACGAGCTAAAAGATGTTCATACTAAATATTTTCTCTCTCTCTCAAGAAGAGGGCTGTCAAACTACATATACAAAAAGGAGTGACTTTAAAGAAAAATAAATAAAAATTAAAAAATCTATTTTATGACCAACTTAGACTGATGAAATGTTATTAACTCTCGTCGTATCAAATGCCCAGTTATGTTCGAGAAGTCAGTTTTTCTTGTTATTTTAAAATAGCACCTAGGACCTGGTTTTAAATGAAAATATTACGTGACTTCATTATGCAGACTTAGAGATCCCTAAAATAAAATTTAAATCAGCATTAACTGAGGACATGTCTGTTTTTTTTTAGCCAGCTCCACAATTAATATCACTGTAATACATTAATGGTCGAGAATCTATGGGCTTTAAAAGATTTATTCTACGAAATGGCTACAAATTTACTTGAATTTCTGCTAGTCAATCCACTTTTTAATTTGAAGATCATGTGTATGTATAATTAATCAGGATTACGATCCAACTTCACACACCACTTATGTTGTGAGTGTTAATTTTATACATGAGTGGCGCGACCAATTCTTTAAAGTCGACTCCGTACAACAAATTTTTGTGAAATTTTTCACGGCAATTTTATTCACTCTCAGAGTTTTTGCCAGAAAGCGACTAAGAGAAATATTTATTTATTAATTATAATACAATTAAAAATTATATATAATTATTATTACGAGCAAAGTAACTTAGACCATTTGCTCGGTGTAGTGTAACAGACCAGAGCCGCTGGTGGGAAACGAACCCACGACCCTCACGATAATAGTCTAGAACACTACCCACTAGACTACCAGGGTGCACTAAGAGAAATATATTTCTACCGCAGGCATATTGATTGCTAAAGACAGAATTGATTAATTGATTCACTAAGATATCGATCGTTTTGATTATGATACGAAGTGTAAAACCGCATTTGTCAATAATCTACCAGTTTATGTGGACAGCGGGATATCCCGGGACAACTACTTGAGTTCGACAAGGAACCGCTTTGCATGCTAGCGAGACACTGCGCTATTGGTCGTCTCACCGACAATCTCGATCTGTCCCACCAGGATTACTGTAGAAGCTGTGGTGATGTGGCGGGAACGGAATATGTACAACGGCTTTTGGATGATAGAATGTGTGAAGACAAGTATAAACTCTTGAGCTCTGCCGTTATATCAGATTATATTTTACATAACACAAGTAAGAATTTTTCTGAAACAAAATTCTTTTTAACAAAAACGGTTTTTTTTTACCTTTTCACACAAAATAATTAGGTTAGGTTAGGTTAGAGGACGTGTACTTGTCAACTGTGACAAGTACAGTACCCGGAGGTCGAATTGACCCATTGTACAAACGTCCTACCTCTCACACCACTCGTGTTGTGTGCGTGGCAATTTTTACTTTCAGAGTTTTTGCCAGAAATCTGCTGAGAGGAAGTCGCCGAAGAAATATTTTCGTTTTGATGTCTGACCTGGGATTCGAACTCGGGCCTTTCGTCTAATAAGCCGACACACTAGCTACTAGACCACGGCGACTTTACAAAATAATTAATTACCCAAAAAAAAAGTTGAATCTATTCTCACAAACCAAAGTTTTTTTGAATGGTATACATAAACATACATGTGCATGCTTCAACCTTATATGCTATGAGATTTGAGCGGGTAAACTGATTTTTTTCTTATCTTTTTAAGCTTAGCTATAATTAATTGCAAAATGTAATTAAATTTCGATACTATGAATGGACAAATTTGAAAAAATATGAGAAAAATAAGCATTTTCCAAGTTTACCTCATGAAACCTCATAGAATATTAAGCCGAATAATATATCTGTAGCCAAATGATAATGGCTTATGTTGACATAAGTGTTTTTCATTTTATTACATATTCTTATTCTCATATCCAAGATCAATCACCCAGCTAAATTTTATGTATAAAATGTCGTTATTAATAAAACTATGCGCATTTATATTTTACAAACACAATTACCAAACACAATTTATTTCAGACAAATCCGTTAAAATCTCTAAACACGAAATTTCGACTTAAGCTATTATTATTTAATGCCACAGATGTATATGCAGACCGTTTTAAAGTTTTGAAGGTCCATTCCTTCCTTTTCTAAGAATGTTTAAATTTCGGGCATCGCACAATGGGGTTTTTGATGCCTAAAATGGGAATTAAATCGTGGGAGCTTTCCTGGTTGCTTTTTTTTTAATTTTTGGTTTATTTCGCTTAAAGACACGTTTTTTTAAGATAGTGGTGCAGAATTTTGTGCACTTTCAGCTCATGTAAAAAAATATTTGGTACTCAAGAATTTCATTTCCCAATTAATTTCCATTTTAGGCATCAAAAACCCCAATGTGCATCGGTTCAGAAATGTTTGTATAATTAATAAATTTTTGTGATAAGATCAAAAAAACAATTTTTGTCAAATAAAACGAGTTTGGTGGGTTCGAGAAATATAAGAAAAATATTTCAGAGCTTTACATGACTTACACTATGTCATTGGTTGGGTGGATTTAATTTTTTTTTCTGTCGGTACTAGACCCAGTGAAGTCCATTGAAACAAACAATTTTTAGTTGTGGGTGCAAGAATTACCCCTTTAATTGAAATGAAAGCATTGAATACATTTTTAATTTACTTACTTACTTAATTGGCCATAACAACCCGTTTAACGGATTTCGGTCTGCCGCAACACATCCTTCCAGGCGCCTCTGCTTCTTGCGCACCTACGCCAGTTGGTCACACCAATCGATGACAGGGCTTCCTCGATTTGGTGCTTCCAACGGATACAAGGTCGTCCTCTTCGCCGACTTCCGCAGATTCCCGCATCAAATACTCGTCTCGCCGGAGTATCCTAATCCATTCGAACGACATGGCCGAGCCAGCGCAGCCGCTGGATGTTAATACGCTGTACAACGTCAATGTCGTTGCGGAGCTCATGCAGCTCACTGTTGAATCGGATACGGAAATCATCGCCAACACGCACTGGAACGAAGATCTTACGTAGGACTTTTCTCACGAACACTCTAAAGGCCGCTGCATCAGTTCTTAACAGGGTCCATGCCTCTGCGCCATAAAGAAGCACGGGTAGGACGAGTGTCTTATAGAGTGTTAGTTTTGTCGCACGAGAGAGGTCTCTGCTACGCAATTGCCTATTGAGACCATAGTAGCACCTGTTGGCCAGAGTGATCCTACGCTTGATCTCCAGACTGTCATCATTTTTGGTGGTAACGGCGGAGCCAAGATAAATAAATTCCTTGACTGTTTCAAAAGTATAGTTATCGGCCGTAATCTGAGAATCAATACGGCGCACGTCTCTACATGTCGATAACATACACTTTGTTTTGCCCTAATTTACTGCCATACCCATCTTGGTAGACTCCCGTTCAATTGCAATAAATGCAGCAGTAACATCTCGCTTGGTACGCCCTTTGATGTCGATGTCGTCAGCGTACGCAAACAACTGGACACTTTTTTGAAAAATAGTGCCATTGCGATGCACTCCCGCCTTTCGCAGAACACTACCCACGATAAAGTTGAAGAGGTCGCATGATAACGGGTCGCCTTGTCTGAAACCTCGCACGGTACCAAAAGGTTCGGAGAGGTCCTTTCCTACCTTGACGGAGCTGCAGGAATTGCTCAACGTCATTCTGCATACCCTTATTAGCTTCGCAGGTATAACGAGCTTAGACATTGCGGCAAAAACACGATCCTTTATGGGGCTATCGAAGGCTGCCTTATAGTCGACAAAAAGATGGCGTGTGTGGACTTTTTTTTTGGGTCTTTTCCAGCATTTGGAGTAGTGTGAACATCTGGTCGATGGTGGACTTGCCAGGTCTGAAGCCGCACTGATAAGGTCCAATCAGTACTTTGACGAGTGGCTTCAGTCGTTCACACAATACGTCTGTAAGAACCTTATATGCGATATGGAGAAGAATTATACCCCTGTAGTTGGCGCATATCGTAGGGTCTACCTTTTTCAGGACAGGGCAGCGGACACTGAGGTTCCAATCGTTGGGCATACTTTCCTCTAGGCATATTTTGTAGATAAGCTGGTGCATGCGCACTACCAACTCCGGTCTTAAACAACTCAGCGGAGAGGCTATCAGAACATGCCGCTTTATTGTTTTTAAGACGTATAATCGCAACTTTGACCTCTTCATTGCTAGGCGGCGGAATCTCCACACCGTCACCGCCGAAGAATATTTGAAATAAACCTTCCCTTCCCCTTATCCCGGTAATTAAATTAAAGCATTGAATACATTTTATTCAATTCAATTTATTTATTTATCCATAATATTTACAAATCAGTTATAATTAAATTACATATTTAAGAGTTCAAGATTATTTTTCTTTTTCAGCTTAATAATAGATCTATGTTAACAAAATTACTATATACATATACATACATTATAATTTTGGAGGAGAAAATTTGGCAAAAAACCTTTATGATTTACTTAAAACTACTTATGCTACTTAACTATGACTAGAAAAAAACCTAAGATGGTACTAGATCATTAATATGGAAGAAATCAGAATTCCTACATCTGTTATTAAAATTTTGTGTAAGCCTTCCGATCTTATCTGAAACAGATTCGAAACCTGTAATATCATGGAGGCGTGTAGTTGAAAAGTACCAGGGTAGATTATATATAAGTTTTAGCAACTTATTTTGAGCTATTTGCAGTTTCTTGATATGGCAACAGGCGCTCGTAGACCAAACTGGAGCTGCATAAAATAATACGGCATGAAAAATGGACTTTATAATTTGTTTCTTATTATAAAGATTAAGGCTAGATTTCCGGTTAATAAAAGGATACAGTATACGGGTTAATATATTAACTTTATTTACCACATAAGGTATGTGGTCCTTAAATTTCATTTTAGGATCAAGCATAACTCCAAGATATTTCACTTTTTGTTCCCACTGTATAGCGTTATTATTCATCCTAATATTGGTCTGTGGTATATAACACTCCTTCCGTCTCCTCGTAAAATATATCGCCTGAGTTTTTTCACAGTTTAGCATAATTCTCCATTTATTGAAATAGGATGAAATATCAGATAATGCCCTATTCAGATTACCTATTATATCAACAGACAGAATTCCTGAGCTAAGTATAGCTGTGTCATCAGCGAATATTGACACCGTGCAATAATCTAATTGAGGAAAATCTGATGTATATAGATTATAAAGAACGGGAGACAAACATGACCCCTGGGGGCAACCAGCCGTAATAGTGTGGCGTTCAGAATAATGTGAGCCAATGTGGACTCTAAAAGTACGAGAAGTGAGAAAACTGTGGACCATTTTGGTCAATGCCCTCGGGAAATTTAAATTAATCATTTTGTAAACGAGACCTTCGTGCCAGACTGAATCAAAGGCAGCTTTAATATCCAATAAAATCATACCCGTTGATCTTTGTTGGTTAAAATTTGCTCTCACTAAGTTTCGAATTCTCACTAAGGGATGAATTGTATTGTGCTGTCTGCGGAAACCAAATTGATGAGCCGCAGTAATACCATTGGCTTCCATGAAATCAGTCAGTCTAATTTTAATAACTTTTTCCAAAACTTTACCCACACTCGACAATAAACTAATGGGTCGGTATGAAGATGGGCAGTCGGCTTGTTTACCAGGTTTTCTTATTGATATAACTTTAGCCTCCTTGAACCTTTGAGGAAAATAACAGAACTTTAAGCAGGAATTAATAATGATGGTCAAAAATTTAATGCCCTTATTAGGGAGCGCCCTAAGGCATATGTTATTAATACCGTCGATGCCAGAACTCTTTCCATTCCTCAAGGTTCTTAATATGTCAGAAATCTGAGAGATATTTACTATGTTAACATCCAATGGATCAACTCTCAAAGATCCATAAGATTCCAGAGTATCATTTATTAAAGAAGTCGTAGTTGGGTCGCCCAAATTGGCTGAAATGGAATAGGTAGAAGCATATGTTCGTGCTAAGATTTCACACTTTTCCCGATTGGTGATGAACCGAGAACCATTTTGTCTTAAAATAGGGATATTATTAGTCCTTTTCCTCAAAATTTTCGTCAAATTCCAGAAAGGCGCCGAGCCCCTATCAAGCGTTGACAACAGAGAATCCCAAGACTTATTTCTGAATAAATTAATTTCCTCACGAATTCTCTGATTAAATATTTTCACTTAATAGAAGTCGGCGAGATCCCTATATCTTTGCCAATCTCTTCGGTATCTATTCCTCAGTCGTATCATAATCTTAATGTAGTACGGCAAAGGCTTTCTCCCCGGTGAGTGGTATATCTTTGGCACACTACAAGTGACAGCATCATTCAAAACGTTTTCGAAATGTATAATACTCTCGTCTATATTTTCACAATTTATAATGTTGTCAATATTAGGTAAGTTTAAATTTCTATTTAAATATCTGGAAAATTGGTTCAAATTGGCATTGTGAAAATTGTATCTGAAAAAATTTGAGTTATTGTAAGTACTATTTAATGAAATTTTTACTGGTAAGTGATCCGAACTTAAATCGTTTATGACCTCTGCCTGGGACATTATAAGGGGATCATTAGTCAGAAAGAAGTCCAGAGTGGAACCCTGTCTATTAGCGTTCGAAGGAATGTAGGTATTATCACTGGGATATATAATATTAATATTGTATGATTCCAATTTTTCATATAAAATATTTCCCCAGCAATTCGCTCTTAAACAACCCCAAGACCGGTGTCTACTATTGAAATCACCACCCAAAAGATACCTTTCATTGCCACTGAGATTATGGATGTCGGATGCAAACTGCCGTTTCCTCACGCCATCCGGACCAGCCGAACCACCAGGGTAGTAACATGAATATATATCAATTGAACCCAAATTGGTAAATAGTCTGATACCAATGTTCTCAATAACAGACGTGTTAACAATAGGTAATAAATGATGTGAAATATTTTTCCTGATAATTATAGCTACACCACCTCCTCGAGTATTTATTCTATCGTTTCTATAAATTTTAAATTCCCTGTTGCTAATAGATAAGTTTGAATTAAGGCCTGTTTCAGATATTAAGCAAATGTGTATACTATGGTCAGCTAAAAATTGAAATAATTCTAGATATTTATTGCGAATGCCTCTTGCATTCCAAGTTATAATATTAATTCTATCGTCCTCCATTATGATAAAAATTTACATGCAAGGTTCGTGATGACCTCGAATTGATCCGCCTTATTTTTACAGTTCCTAAGATTTGTAATTAATTCGAAAGTTAAATTCTTTATTTCCTCAATAGAAAAGAAATCATTGGAACAGTTGTCATTAGCGTTATTACTGCTTCTGTTGTTTATAATATCCCTTTGGGCCTGCCAGTTAGTAGCTGTAGTTGAAACACTTTGGCGCAGTGTATTAGGAATGCTGTTACTATAGTTTTTGGTAAGCAGAACTTCTGTACGGACCGGTCTTCTCTGTGGTGGTTGGGCACGTTGACGAATTTTTAGGTAATGTATTTTACTTGGACATTGGTCGTATGTAGATTTGTGCGGGCCATTACAATTTGCACATTTAGGTGTAGATTCTTGACAATCAGATGTTTTATGCTGTCCAGCGCAGTTTGAACAAAACGTTTTAACCTTGCAGCGGCTGGAACCATGGCCAAACATTTGGCAATTATAACATTGCGTTATCTGGTTTTTTTTGCTTGTTGAAATTCCCATTTCACTCTTAAATAGTCAATTACGGAATATTTTTGCCTTAGTTCTTTAATTGTTACAGTTAATCTTTTGAAATATACAACATAAATAACAAACTCTACGGTATATGTATTTCTCTTTATAACGATTTTAACGTCCAAGCAATGAAGGCCCATATCTGTTAATTTTTTTTTAACGATCAGTGGATCTTGTTTATCAAGACCGAACAGAAGAGCTTTATACGGCTTTTCATCTTTGGTGGCATAACAGAAGTACTCGTACTTGCCTGTGAGATCACTACAGATGGTTTCGTAATCTGCTTTAGATTTAAGAAATAATTTCAATCCAATTGAAATTTTCCGTATGGAATATTCTTTTATTTTGCTTAATTTACAAATTTCGTGAACTTCTGCAATTTTGCACTTTAATATAGTTATTGGCGGTATATGAACCTTTACTTCTTTATTAACGATAACTTCGTCATCATCATCCATTTTATCATCTTCAATGGTCTGAAGAGGAGAAAAGTAATTATAATTTTTTGATGCACTAGTTGCATTGATTGTTTTTGGGTTTTTGTTCATATTATTAATGCTTAATGCGTTAACATTGTCGCAAACAAGTGTACGTTTGATTTTGTTTTTGTAAATTCTTAAATTTTGTAAAGGGGTTTTTTTTAATGTTTGTTTTGTTTTCTACTTTTAAATAAATTTTAGTATACTAATTACACACAATAACGTATAAAGCGAGACTGTCAGCGAGAGCAATAGAAAACACGTCTATACACAACCAGTGATCGAGTCTAACTGAATACATTTTTTATTTTCATTTTATTTTAATTATTTATATGATTTCCTTAAAATACATTCAAAATATATTACAAATAAGGAATTAAGAATTAAATTGAAAGAGACAGTATTTTTTATAAATTTAAATTTATTATAATATAAATTTATTATAATATAAAACTTTATTGTAATATAAATTTAAACTTAGAAAACTACTCATATATTTCATCAATATTTAATAGAAATTAAAAACATTGTCATGATATTTAATTTAAAATTTACGCAAATTGATTACAAATAATTTTTCTAAATCTCAAATTCTTTTTTTCCAGAGAATATATATACTCTTCGTGAACTTCGTCCATTATTTTTGTTTTAAAAATTGGTCTTCTTTGCCGAGTATATTGTAGACGTCTTCCTCATTGCTGCTGATAAAAAGATCAGCCTCAAGGGTGCTCAATTCGCTATTGTGGTACTTCTTTACAGAATTCTCCTTAGAAGGTTGTTCTGAATTGGGTTCTTCTTCGTCGCTACTAATACTGCCAAAAAGCTCCAATTCAAGATTCTTTATCTCGTTGTTAGATTTCTTGTTGTCCTGCTTTTCAATTAGTTTAGCTTCTGGCTTCCTCGAGGAGGCTTTGTGTGAATTGCGTTTTGATGAGGATTTATTTGTCTTTGCCTGTTTCTCCTTAGCTGGCTGCTGTTCATTCTTATCGGGGGAATTATTTTTCGACTTTTTGCTCTCATTCATCATTGTCAAGTGTGTACGCTTGCGTGATTGTAGTTCTCGGGCAGCTTTTATCTCGTTATCAAAGTCAATATTGCGTGTTTGCTGTTTATGATCTGATTGTATAACCGATGATGGCAGTGTCGACAAAGTGGCGTTTATTTGTTTTTCAATATTTTGTTCACCAGGATATATGAACTTTTTTGAGAATAGAATTGTTTCCTTTTCGGGAGTTTTATTCCAATGTGTCAAAAATTCGTCCATTTCTGCACAATATTGAGATAAAAATTCCTGTGACTTAGCACTTGCATCTTTCTTTTGGGGGGAATGCATGCAAACGTTAGCGAAACCGCCTACGCCGCATCTCAGCACAGCTGAGCTATCATTGTTCTGACTGCTCTGACTTTCCGGGTGTTGTTGTTCTGGTTTTGTGTCAATTACCGTACCACTATTTTGGACATTATTTAACCGAGAAAGCGATGCAGATCCGTCATGCTTAATATCCTTTTCAATTCTTAAATTTTGATAATTCTTCTGCTTTTTCAATTCAGCTGGTATGCCGCTTTCACTCTCTTGAGCTGATAACAAAAGTGGCCATAATTCAGACACAAACTTCTGTGCTTTGCCACCTCTTAGGAATCCAGCAATTCTGATCTCTAATTTCTGTCGACAAAGCATTTTATCCTGTTTTAATTTATTGTGCACGAACTCCACTGCCGCATTATCTTCTCTCTGCAAAATATCCGTGATTTTCTTGCTTATCCACGGTTTCAACATGTCCAATTTTACTTTGGATATGTCGATACGTCCCTGTGCTTTAAGTTTGGAACTCAACGTTTTATAAGCTGCAAGTGATTTTTTTCCGCCATTCAACAGGTTAATGCGTCGTTGTGGTTTAAGGGTGGAACCACAAGTGTTGGGTGGTACTAGTGGTTGCTTTTGTTCTGCTTGTGTGCTACAGATTGATATTGACTTGTCCAGTTTATGTACACGATTTTCAATGTTGACGGAATTTTTATTGTTTTCCTTATCTGACTGTTGTTTCTTTGTGATTAAAGTGCTGGCGGTTAAATCTTGCTTTTGTTCAACTTTTCTGTTACCTTCCGTACCACTATTTCGGCTATAGGTTAACCGAGAAAGCGATGTAGATTCATCGTGTTTTTCGCCGTGCTTAGTGTCCAACCGCCCCTGTGGTTTAAGGGTGGAACTGAAAGTGGTAGGAGGTACCAATGGTTCTTTGCCGCAATTCACCATGTTGTCTTGTTTTCGGGATCGAGATTGAGACCCTTCGGCGTCTTTTCGAAATTTACTTTGGAATACTTGTTTCAAAATTTTAGTTTTTGTAGGTTCAACATCTTTAGTTTGGATTACTTTCTTTATAATTTCATCTTTTTTCGGCTCCACTGTATTATTTGATATGGCTGCCGAACTCTCCTCAGCTGCTAACAAAATATGCCATAATTCACATATGAATTGTTTTACCAGAGGACCATTTAGAAATTCAGTCATATGGATATGCGTCTTCATCGGGCAGATAAATTGTTCCAATTTTAATTCGTTGTAAACAAATTTTTCAATTTGAAAAACGTCGTAGATTTTCGAATTAATTTGTGCCTTTAACGCATCCAATTTCACTTTCGACATGTCTATGCATTTGTCGAGTAATTCGTCAAATTTCAATTGCTTTGATGCTTCCATTTTTTCTTAAGGTTTTCCGCTGATAAATGTTGTGTGTTGTCTACCGAGACTAAATTGTGATTGAACTTATTGTGGAAGGTTCACGCCTTTTATAGGTGGAAACCATTTTGGAAATTTGTGATTTCGAGACAAACAGGTACCGCATTCAACGTATTGAGTGAACAAATAGGTTAACAGCTACCTGATCTTTTAACAACCCTTTTATGTATTCAGGTAAAGACCTGCCCTTTCATTTCAACCAATGGCTCTTGTTTTCCTTCTTAGTATTCGAAAAACATTTTCATTTACAACTTGCGATTTCTATAATAATCCCTAATGGGCTGTTGTTGTAATCCTTTCATTACCCTTATTAGATCAGATCTTTTGATTCGGTTATTTCTTCGTAATGTAGTTTTAAGTGTTAACCTTTTCGGTTAAAAAAACTCGCTACGTATGGTAAAGTCATAAATGCTTTGTAAGTTTTATGTGTAAACCATTAGATTAATATTTATTGAGCAAAGTTCTATAGTCCTATGAACTATTGTACTGCTGCAAAGTTGGAGAAACCGAATAAAAATTATTTTTTAATGCGAACTTAATGACAAGATTTTTGTACAATGGGTCAATTCGACCTCCGGGTACTGTACTTGTCTTAATTGACAAGTACACGTCCTCTAACCTAATGACAAGATATTTATCAGAACAATATACATACGTCATGTTTCGATACACAAATGCAAAAAATAATGAAGAATTCTGGCTATCTGCACTCTGCAGGCACCTTTACTGGCACAGCGAACTGAGTGTTTTCTGCAGCATGATTTGTGCATTTCTAAAAATTTTTCCACAAAATTAAGACTACCAGATGAGACTTTTGTAGTCGCCGTGGTCTAGCAGGTAGTGTGTTCGCTTATTAGACGTAAAAGCCAGGGTTCGTATCCCAGGTCAGACATCAAAAAAGAAATATGAAAAAAAAAATATTTCTTCGGCGACTACCTCTCAGCAGATTTCTGGCAAAAACTCTGAGAGTAAATAAACCTGCCATGAAAAAGTTTCTCACAAATCTGTCGTTCGGATTCGACGTTAAACTGTAGGTCCCGCCACTCAAGTATAAAATTAAGGCACACAACTTGAGTGGTGTGAGAAGCTAGGCCGTAATCCTGACTGAAGGGTTGTAATGGCCAATTATGTATGTATGTATGTATGTAGATGAGACTTTTAAAGGAAATTTAAATTTTGCATGATTTATCTATGTGGACAAATCAATTCACCTTTTTTATATAAAATATAACCTACTGACTGCTCTGTTCAAGTTTTTCCGGACAAAATATAAAATTAAACAAAAACGAGCTAAAAGATGTTCATACTAAATATTTTCTCTCTCTCTCAAGAAGAGGGCTGTCAAACTACATAAAAAAAGGAGTAAATCGAACTTTAAAGAAAAATAAATAAAAATTAAAAAATCTATTTTATGACCAACTTAGACTGATGAAATGTTATTAACTCTCGTCGTATCAAATGCCCAGTTATGTTCGAGAAGTCAGTTTTTCTTGTTATTTTAAAATAGCACCTAGGACCTGGTTTTAAATGAAAATATTACGTGGCTTCATTATGCAGACTTAGAGATCCCTAAAATAAAATTTAAATCAGCATTAACTGAGGACATGTCTGGTTTTTTTAGCCAGCTCCACAATTAATATCACTGTAATACATTAATGGTCGAGAATCTATGGGCTTTAAAAGATTTATTCTACGAAATGGCTACAAATTTACTTGAATTTCTGCTAGTCAATCCACTTTTTAATTTGAAGATCATGTGTATGTATAATTAATCAGGATTACGATCCAACTTCACACACCACTTATGTTGTGAGTGTTAATTTTATACATGAGTGGCGAGACCAATTCTTTAAAGTCGATTCCGTACAACAAATTTTTGTGAAATTTTTCACGGCAATTTTATTCACTCTCAGAGTTTTTGCCAGAAAGCGACTAAGAGAAATATTTATTTATTAATTATAATACAATTAAAAATTATATATAATTATTATTACGAGCAAAGTAACTTAGACCATTTGCTCGGTGTAGTGTAACAGACCAGAGCCGCTGGTGGGAAACGAACCCACGACCCTCACGATAATAGTCTAGAACACTACCCACTAGACTACCAGGGTGCACTAAGAGAAATATATTTCTACCGCAGGCATATTGATTGCTAAAGACAGAATTGATTAATTGATTCACTAAGATATCGATCGTTTTGATTATGATACGAAGTGTAAAACCGCATTTGTCAATAATCTACCAGTTTATGTGGACAGCGGGATATCCCGGGACAACTACTTGAGTTCGACAAGGAACCGCTTTGCATGCTAGCGAGACACTGCGCTATTGGTCGTCTCACCGACAATCTCGATCTGTCCCACCAGGATTACTGTAGAAGCTGTGGTGATGTGGCGGGAACGGAATATGTACAACGGCTTTTGGATGATAGAATGTGTGAAGACAAGTATAAACTCTTGAGCTCTGCCGTTATATCAGATTATATTTTACATAACACAAGTAAGAATTTTTCTGAAACAAAATTCTTTTTAACAAAAACGGTTTTTTTTTACCTTTTCACACAAAATAATTAGGTTAGGTTAGGTTAGAGGACGTGTACTTGTCAACTGTGACAAGTACAGTACCCGGAGGTCGAATTGACCCATTGTACAAACGTCCTACCTCTCACACCACTCGTGTTGTGTGCGTGGCAATTTTTACTTTCAGAGTTTTTGCCAGAAATCTGCTGAGAGGAAGTCGCCGAAGAAATATTTTCGTTTTGATGTCTGACCTGGGATTCGAACTCGGGCCTTTCGTCTAATAAGCCGACACACTAGCTACTAGACCACGGCGACTTTACAAAATAATTAATTACCCAAAAAAAAAGTTGAATCTATTCTCACAAACCAAAGTTTTTTTGAATGGTATACATAAACATACATGTGCATGCTTCAACCTTATATGCTATGAGATTTGAACGGGTAAACTGATTTTTTTCTTATCTTTTTAAGCTTAGCTATAATTAATTGCAAAATGTAATTAAATTTCGATACTATGAATGGACAAATTTGAAAAAATATGAGAAAAATAAGCATTTTCCAAGTTTACCTCATGAAACCTCATAGAATATTAAGCCGAATAATATATCTGTAGCCAAATGATAATGGCTTATGTTGACATAAGTGTTTTTCATTTTATTACATATTCTTATTCTCATATCCAAGATCAATCACCCAGCTAAATTTTATGTATAAAATGTCGTTATTAATAAAACTATGCGCATTTATATTTTACAAACACAATTACCAAACACAATTTATTTCAGACAAATCCGTTAAAATCTCTAAACACGAAATTTCGACTTAAGCTATTATTATTTAATGCCACAGATGTATATGCAGACCGTTTTAAAAGTCCATTCCTTCCTTTTCTAAGAATGTTTAAATTTTTGAATTAAATCGTGGGAGCTTTCCTGGTTGCTTTTTTAACTTTTTTTTTGGTTTATTTCGCTTAAAGACACGTTTTTTTAAGTAAGTGGTGCAGAATTTTGTGCACTTTCAGCTCATGTAAAAAAATATTTGGTACTCAAGAATTTCATTTCCCAATTAATTTCCATTTTAGGCATCAAAAACCCCAATGTGCATCGGTTCAGAAATGTTTGTATAATTGATAAATTTTTGTGATAAGATCAAAAAAACAATTTTTGTCAAATAGAACAAGTTTGGAGGGTTCGAGAAATATAAGAAAAATATTTCAGAGCTTTACATGACTTACACTATGTCGTTGGTTGGGTAGATTTATTTTTTTTTATTTAATTGTTTTCTATCGATACTAGACCCAGCGAAGTCCATTTAAACAAACAAGTTTTAGTTGTGGGTGCAAGAATTACCTCTTTAATTGAAATGAACGCATTGAATACATTTTTAATTTACTTACTTACTGAATTGGCCATAACAACCCGTTTAACGGATTTCGGTCTGCCGCAACACATCCTTCCAGGCGCCTCTGCTTCTTGCGCACCTACGCCAGTTGGTCACACCAATCGATGACAGGGCTTCCTCGATTTGGTGCTTCCAATGGATACAAGGTTCCCACATCAAATACTCGTCTCGCCGGAGTATCCTAATCCATTCGAACGACATGGCCGAGCCAGCGCAGCCGCTGGGTTTTAATACGCTGTACAACGTCAATGTCGTTGAAGAGCTCATACAGTCACTGTTGAATCGGATACGGAAATCATCGCCAACACGCACTGGAACGAAGATCTTACGTAGGACTTTTCTCACGAACACTCTAAAGGCCGCTGCATCAGTTCTTAACAGGGTCCATGCCTCTGCGCCATAAAGAAGCACGGGTAGGACGAGTGTCTTATAGAGTGTTAGTTTTGTCGCACGAGAGAGGTCTCTGCTACTCAATTGCCTATTGAGACCATAGTAGCACCTGTTGGCCAGAGTGATCCTATGCTTGATCTCCAGACTGACATCATTTTTGGTGGTAACGGCGGAGCCAAGATAAATAAATTCCTTGACTGTTTCAAAAGTATAGTTATCGGCCGTAATCTGAGAATCATTACGCCGCACGTCTCTACATGTCGATAACATATACTTTGTTTTGTCCTCATTTACTGCCATACCCATCTTGGTAGACTCCCGTTCAATTGCACCAAATACAGCAGTAACATCTCGCTTGGTACGCCCTATGTTGTCGATGTCGTCAGCATACGCAAACAACTGGACACTTTTTTGAAAAATAGTGCCATTGCGATGCACTCCCGACTTTCGCAGAACACTACCCACGACAAAGTTGAAGAGGTCGCATGATAACGGGTCGCCTTGCCTGAAACCTCGCACGGTACCAAAAGGTTCGGAGAGGTCCTTTCCCACCTTGACGGAGCTCAACGTCATTATGCATACCCTTATTAGCTGCGCAGGTATAACGAGCTCAGACATTGCGGCAAAAACACGATCCTTAATGTAGCTATCGAAGGCTGCCTTATAGTCGACAAAAAGATGGTGTGTGTCGACTTTTTTTTGTGGGTCTTTTCCAGCATTTGTTGTAGTGTGAACATCTGGTCGATGGTGGACTTGCCAGGTCTGAAGCCGCACTGATAAGATCCAATCAGTACTTTGACGAGTGGCTACAGTCGTTCACACAATACGTCTGTAAGAACCTTTTATGCGATATGGAGAAGAATTATACCCCTGTAATTGGCGCATATCGTAGGGTCTCCCTTTTTCAGGACAGGACAGCGGACACTGAGGTTCCAATCGTTGGGCATACTTTCCTCTAGCCATATTTTGTAGAAAAGCTGGTGCATGCGCACTACCAACTCCGGTCTTAAACAATTCAGCGAGGAGGCTATCAGAACATGCCGCTTTATTGTTTTTAAGACGTATAATCGCAACTTTGACCTCTTCATTGCTAGGCGGCGGAATCTCCACACCGTCACCGCCGAAGAATATTTCAAATAAACCTTCACTTCCCCTTATCCCGGTAATTAAATTAAAGCATTGAATACATTTTTTATTTTCATTTTATTTTAATTATTTATGTGATTTCCTTAAAATACATTCAAAAAATATTACAAATAAGGAATTAAGAATTAAATTGAAAAAGACAGTAATAAAACTTTATTATAATATTGTTACGAAAATGGAAATGGTGTTATTAAAATAATAAACAAAAGCTCCAAAAAAAAAACAACCGACTTGATCATGTATAAAGTGATAAACAAAAGCTCCAAAAACAACATAAGGCAGTTGTTTACATGATCAACGAAGAAGTAAACATATAGCAACAAAAACAATGGGCTTGATCGCGTGATCAAAGAACAAACAAGAATATAACAACAACATCAGTAAACAAGGGGACAAAGTAAACAAGCAACAATAACATCAGGTATAAAAGGAAAAGGGACAAAGTAAACAAACAACAACAACGCTACAAGGGTAAGTGTAAACGGGATCCACTAACAACAATAAGGGAAGCGAGTTGTTTACGTTTTTAGATTTTTCCCGAAGGCAGTCATTCTCTGCCAAGGTCATTCATTAGAGTCTAATAAAATTCAATAGAGTCTAATGATTAGACTGATGATCCAGCGATATAAAAGGCAACACAAAGCGAGCAACGTTGAGTGAGTTATAGTTCAGTCAGTCTTGTGTGAAGACACGGTTGCGTTCGAAGTAAGCAGTTGTTAGTGTTTACGCGAGCAGAAAGTTTGTTGCTTACAAAAAAGGGTTGTAAACAGAAGAGTGATAATTCAATCAGACACGTTGCGTTGCGTGTGAAGAGAATCGTAGTTCGAAGTTCTGACGAACGAGTGTACCAAAGAGAACAACCAAGGGAATTGTTGTTGTGTACGAGAAGAATAACAATTTAAAGGAAATTGTTATTGTGTGAATAAATTTCAACACAGGGTGCACACAGATTTGCGCAGCCAATAAAGAATTGATTTTGAAATTAAACACTAATTTACTTTTATTTCATTTGCAATCTACGAACTCATATTTTTAACATTTTTAAAGGGTAAAAACGTAACAATATAAATTTAAACTTAGAAAACTACTCATACATTTCATCAATATTTAATAGAAATTAAAAACATTGTCATGATATTTAATTTAAAATTTACGCAAATTGATTACAAATAATTTTTCTAAATTACAAATTCTTTTTTTTCAGAGAATATACTCTTCGTGAACATCGTCCATTATTTTTGTTTTAAAAATTGGTCTTCTTTGCCGAGTATATTGTAGACGTCTTCCTCATCGCTGCTGATAAAAAGATCAGCCTCAAGGGTGCTCAATTCGCTATTGTGGTACTTCTTTACAGAATTCTCCTTAGAAGGTTGTTCTGAATTGGGTTCTTCTTCGTCGCTACTAATACTGCCAAAAAGCTCCAATTCAAGATTCTTTATCTCGTTGTTAGATTTCTTGTTGTCCTGCTTTTCAATTAGTTTAGCTTCTGGCTTCCTCGAGGAGGCTTTGTGTGAATTGCGTTTTGATGAGGATTTATTTGTCTTTGCCTGTTTCTCCTTAGCTGGCTGCTGTTCATTCTTATCGGGGGAATTATTTTTCGACTTTTTGTTCTCATTCATCATTGTCGAGTGTGTACGCTTACGTGATTGTAGTTCTCGGGCAGCTTTTATCTCGTTATCAAAGTCAATATTGCGTGTTTGCTGTTTATGATCTGATTGTATAACCGATGATGGCAGTGTCGACAAAGTGGCGTTTATTTGTTTTTCAATATTTTGTTCACCAGGATATATGAACTTTTTTGAGAATAGAATTGTTTCCTTTTCGGGAGTTTTATTCCAATGTGTCAAAAATTCGTCCATTTCTGCACAATATTGAGATAAAAATTCCTGTGACTTAGCACTTGCATCTTTCTTTTGGGGGGAATGCATGCAAACGTTAGCGAAACCGCCTACGCCGCATCTCAGCACAGCTGAGCTATCATTGTTCTGACTGCTCTGACTTTCCGGGTGTTGTTGTTCTGGTTTTGTGTCAATTACCGTACCACTATTTTGGACATTATTTAACCGAGAAAGCGATGCAGATCCGTCATGCTTAATATCCTTTTCAATTCTTAAATTTTGATAATTCTTCTGCTTTTTAAATTCAGCTGGTATGCCGCTTTCACTCTCTTGAGCTGATAACAAAAGTGGCCATAATTCAGACACAAATTTCTGTGCTTTGCCACCTCTTAGGAATCCAGCAATTCTGATCTCTAATTTCTGTCGACAAAGCATTTTATCCTGTTTTAATTTATTGTGCACGAACTCCACTGCCGCATTATCTTCTCTCTGCAAAATATCCGTGATTTTCTTGCTTATCCACGGTTTCAACATGTCCAATTTTACTTTGGATATGTCGATACGTCCCTGTGCTTTAAGTTTGGAACTCAACGTTTTATAAGCTGCAAGTGACAGGTTAATGCGTCGTTGTGGTTTAAGGGTGGAACCACAAGTGTTGGGTGGTACTAGTGGTTGCTTTTGTTCTGCTTGTGTGCTACAGATTGATATTGACTTGTCCAGTTTATGTACACGATTTTCAATGTTGACGGAATTTTTATTGTTTTCCTTATCTGACTGTTGTTTCTTTGTGATTAAAGTGCTGGCGGTTAAATCTTGCTTTTGTTCAACTTTTCTGTTACCTTCCGTACCACTATTTCGGCTATAGGTTAACCGAGAAAGCGATGCAGATTCATCGTGTTTTTCGCCGTGCTTAGTGTCCAACCGCCCCTGTGGTTTAAGGGTGGAACTGAAAGTGGTAGGAGGTACCAATGGTTCTTTGCCGCAATTCACCATGTTGTCTTGTTTTCGGGATCGAGATTGAGACCCTTCGGCGTCTTTTCGAAATTTACTTTGGAATACTTGTTTCAAAATTTTAGTTTTTGTAGGTTCAACATCTTTAGTTTGGATTACTTTCTTTATAATTTCATCTTTTTTCGGTTCCACTGTATTATTTGATATGGCTGCCGAACTCTCCTCAGCTGCTAACAAAATATGCCATAATTCACATATGAATTGTTTTACCAGAGGACCATTTAGAAATTCAGTCATATGGATATGCGTCTTCATCGGGCAGATAAATTGTTCCAATTTTAATTCGTTGTAAACAAATTTTTCAATTTGAAAAACGTCGTAGATTTTCGAATTAATTTGTGCCTTTAACGCATCCAATTTCACTTTCGACATGTCTATGCATTTGTCGAGTAATTCGTCAAATTTCAATTGCTTTGATGCTTCCATTTTTTCTTAAGGTTTTCCGCTGATAAATGTTGTGTGTTGTCTACCGAGACTAAATTGTGATTGAACTTATTGTGGAAGGTTCACGCCTTTTATAGGTGGAAACCATTTTGGAAATTTGTGATTTCGAGACAAACAGGTACCGCATTCAACGTATTGAGTGAACAAATAGGTTAACTGCTACCTGATCTTTTAACAACCCTTTTATGTATTCAGGTAAAGACCTGCCCTTTCATTTCAACCAATGGCTCTTGTTTTCCTTCTTAGTATTCGAAAAACATTTTCATTTACAACTTGCGATTTCTATAATAATCCCTAATGGGCTGTTGTTGTAATCCTTTCATTACCCTTATTAGATCAGATCTTTTGATTCGGTTATTTCTTCGTAATGTAGTTTTAAGTGTTAACCTTTTCGGTTAAAAAAACTCGCTACGTATGGTAAAGTCATAAATGCTTTGTAAGTTTTATGTGTAAACCATTAGATTAATATTTATTGAGCAAAGTTCTATAGTCCTATGAACTATTGTACTGCTGCAAAGTTGGAGAAACCGAATAAAAATTATTTTTTAATGCGAACTTAATGACAAGATTTTTGTACAATGGGTCAATTCGACCTCCGGGTACTGTACTTGTCTTAATTGACAAGTACACGTCCTCTAACCTAATGACAAGATATTTATCAGAACAATATACATACGTCATGTTTCGATACACAAATGCAAAAAATAATGAAGAATTCTGGCTATCTGCACTCTGCAGGCACCTTTACTGGCACAGCGAACTGAGTGTTTTCTGCAGCATGATTTGTGCATTTCTAAAAATTTTTCCACAAAATTGAGACTACCAGATGAGACTTTTGTAGTCGCCGTAGTCTAGCAGGTAGTGTGTTCGCTTATTAGACGTAAAAGCCAGGGTTCGTATCCCAGGTCAGACATCAAAAAAGAAATATGGAAAAAAAAATATTTATTCGGCGACTACCTCGCAGCAGATTTCTGGCAAAAACTCTGAGAGTAAATAAACCTGCCATGAAAAAGTTTCTCACAAATCTGTCGTTCGGAGTCGACGTTAAACTGTAGGTCCCGCCACTCAAGTATAAAATTAAGGCACACAACTTGAGTGGTGTGAGAAGCTAGGCCGTAATCCTGACTGAAGGGTTGTAATGGCCAATTATGTATGTATGTATGTATGTAGATGAGACTTTTAAAGGAAATTTAAATTTTGCATGATTTATCTATGTGGACAAATCAATTCACCTTTTTTATATAAAATATAACCTACTGACTGCTCTGTTCAAGTTTTTCCGGACAAAATATAAAATTAAACCAAAACGAGCTAAAAGATGTTCATACTAAATATTTTCTCTCTCTCTCAAGAAGAGGGCTGTCAAACTACATATACAAAAAGGAGTGAATCGAACTTTAAAGAAAAATAAATAAAAATTAAAAAATCTATTTTATGACCAACTTAGACTGATGAAATGTTATTAACTCTCGTCGTATCAAATGCTCAGTTTTGTTCGAGGAGTCAGTTTTTCTTGTTATTTTAAAATAGCACCGAGGACCTGGATTTAAATGAAAATATTACGTGGCTTCATTATGCAGACTTAGAGATCCCTAAAATAAAATTTAAATCAGCATTAACTGAGGACATGTCTGGTTTTTTTTAGCCAGCTCCACAATTAATATCACTGTAATACATTAATGGTCGAGAATCTATGGGCTTTAAAAGATTTATTCTACGAAATGGCTACAAATTTACTTGAATTTCTGCTAGTCAATCCACTTTTTAATTTGAAGATCATGTGTATGTATAATTAATCAGGATTACGATCCAACTTCACACACCACTTATGTTGTGAGTGTTAATTTTATACATGAGTGGCGCGACCAATTCTTTAAAGTCGACTCCGTACAACAAATTTTTGTGAAATTTTTCACGGCAATTTTATTCACTCTCAGAGTTTTTGCCAGAAAGCGACTAAGAGAAATATTTATTTATTAATTATAATACAATTAAAAATTATATATAATTATTATTACGAGCAAAGTAACTTAGACCATTTGCTCGGTGTAGTGTAACAGACCAGAGCCGCTGGTGGGAAACGAACCCACGACCCTCACGATAATAGTCTAGAACACTACCCACTAGACTACCAGGGCGCCCTAAGAGAAATATATTTCTACCGCAGGCATATTGATTGCTAAAAACAGAATTGATTAATTGATTCACTAAGATATCGATCGCTTTGATTATGATACGAAGTGTAAAACCGCATTTGTCAATAATCTACCAGTTTATGTGGACAGCAGGATATCCCGGGACAACTACTTGAGTTCGACAAGGAAACGCTTTGCATGCTAGCGAGACACTGCGCTATTGGTCGTCTCACCGACAATCTCGGTCTGTCCCACCAGGATTACTGTAGAAGCTGTGGTGATGTGGCGGGAACGGAATATGTACAACGGCTTTTGGATGATAGAATGTGTGAAGACAAGTATAAACTCTTGAGCTCTGCCGTTATATCCGATTATATTTTACATAACACAAGTAAGAATTTTTCTGAAACAAAATTCTTTTTAACAAAAACGGTTTTTTTACCTTTTCACACAAAATAATTAGGTTAGGTTAGGTTAGAGGACGTGTACTTGTCAACTGTGACAAGTACAGTACCTAACAGTACAGTACCTAACAGTGCAGTACCTAACAGTGCCGTAACCTCAACTTGTTAGAGAATAAAATCTACAAGTGGGAAAAAAACTTCTGTCAACAATTAGGTTATCAAATTCTAGGAAATATGAAAATTTATAGTAGGAGTGCAAACATATTACAGAGTGAGAGATACTCTCCAAAAGTGCACGTCCTCTAACCTAACTGTGACAAGTACAGTACCCGGAGGTCGAATTGACCCATTGTACAAACGTCCTAGCTTCTCACACCACTCGTGGTGTGTGCGTGGCAATTTTTACTTTCAGAGTTTTTGCCAGAAATCTGCTGAGAGGAAGTCGCCGAAGAAATATTTTCATATTTTCGTTTTGATGTCTGACCTGGGATTCGAACTCGGGCCTTTCGTCTAATAAGCCGACACACTAGCTACTAGACCACGGCGACTTTACAAAATAATTAATTACCCAAAAAAAAAGTTGAATCTATTCTCACAAACCAAAGTTTTTTTGAAAAGGGAAGAGGCTTTAGAATGGTATACATAAACATACATGTGCATGCTTCAACCTTATATGCTATGAGATTTGAACGGGTAAACTGATTTTTTTTATATTTTCAAGCTTAGCTATACTTAATTGCAAAATGTAATTAAATTTTGATACTATGAATGGACAAACTTGAAAAAAATATGAGAAAAATAAATATTTTCCAAGTTTACCTCATGAAACCTCATAGAATATTAAGCCGAATAATATATCTGTGGCCAAATGATAATGGCTTATGTTGACATAAGTGTTTTTCATTTTATTACATCTTCCTATTCTCATATCCAAGATCAATCACCCAGCTAAATTTTATGTATAAAATGTCGTTATTAATAAAACTATTTTACAAAGACAATTACCAAACACAATTTATTTCAGACAAATCCGTTAAAATCTCTAAACACGAAATTTCGACTTAAGCTATTATTATTTAATGCCACAGATGTATATGCAGACCGTTTTAAAAGTCCATTCCTTCCTTTTCTAAGAATGTTTAAATTTTGGAATTAAATCGTGGGAGCTTTCCTGGTTGCTTTTTTAACTTTTTTTTGGTTTATGTCGCTTAAAGACACGTTTTTTTAAGAAAGTGGTGCAAAATTTTGTGCACTTTCAGCTTATGTACAAAAATATTTGGTACTCAAGAATTTCATTTTCCACTTAATTCCCATTTTAGGCATAAAAACCCCAATGTGCATCGGTTCAGAAATGTTTGTATAATTGATAAATTATTGTGTACCCCAAGGCATTAGAATAAGAATTATTTATTTAAGAAAAAAAGTATATATTAAATTTTAGCAAGTAAGAAATAAATAGTCCATTAATGCATTATTTTATAATTTAAATGAAATACATTGTCATCAAATGAAAGGTTCATTCTTTAAGAAAAATTGCATAATTTAATTACTAAATAAATACACTTTTTAATTATTATGTATTTAATTTCGATGAAGGGTAGCGAAGCACACCGGGTATTACCTAGTATATATTAAGAGAATTATATACATTAAAACAAGTGAAATTAAAAAATACTTTTTATATTGAAATTAATTTTTGTTTTTTAATTACTTAATCATGTACTAAATTATTAAATACTAGTTAAAACACTTATGTTACACTTATATAACATAAAAAAAATTATTCTCTAATTACTATATATAACTAGTCTATGAGATCGCTATTCAAATAAAAATAGTACAATCGTCTCATATAAGTTCGGCTCTTTACCGTTTTCGGTACGATTGTATGGTGCGGCCTTAATAACATTCGAATAAATTCGATGCCTCTCTCGTTTATATCCCAATAAAAACATGTCCGACAGCGGTACTCCCAAATCATGTCATGTGCAAGTAGTGTTTTCATTGCCTGAATGACTTCTACAATTGGAATGTCCTCAATTTCATGATGAGGACCTTCAAAATTTGCCATTGCTGTTAAAGTTCCCTCAATAAAGAAGTGATTGTACACTGCCAAGCGATTCACTCGTTCTTTTATTTTTTTTTTTTTTTCATTATATATATATTTTTTATTTCTTTTACTTATTTTAAATTTACAAAACGTTATTACGCATTTTTTTATATGAAAAGTAATCATTTAATATCTTTTTTATGTTCTCAAAAAAAAAAGAAAAATAAAATAAAAAATCATTTTATTACGAAATATGTATGATATTTCTAGACTAAATAACAAAACATAAATTGTGATCGGTTTTAACATTGTTATTGTTAAATTCCTGTGTGTGCTTAATAACATTTCTTTTTGTATTCATTTTCTTTCTTTTTACATCATTTTATAAAAAAATATATGATCAGGTTGAACTTCATTTGTTGTTGTTCTACAATAAACATCATTAACAAACAAAAATGTCTATGATATAAAAATGTATGTAGTTATAATAGAATAAGAGCTAAACTAAAAATAAAAAAAAATTATTTACTGAAGGGGGAAAACGGTAAGGAAATAATACAAGGATGTTGTATGACTTGAAGTAGGTTTGACTATTTACATGAAATCATCGTAATCATCATAAGTAATGTAATCATTACCATACTTTTTATAACCATCGATATCATTGCTCTCTTTTTTCAAGGTTACTTTTCCTTTGCCTTTGCCTTTGCTAGCGGGTTTCTTGACATTTTGTTTTTCCATTTTCACTTTTTCCCTATGTAAGTTTTCTACACTAATTTTTAATTTCTTCAAATCGGGAATAGCCAAATGTACACCTATGCTACGTACTAAATCCTCAATAAATTGCGGGAAATGAGGTGATTCTTTATATTGTGCCAATTTACAACTAAGCGTCGCACCAAATTCTTTGAATTCTTCTTCAGTTTGAGGATTAAATGCATCTAAATCACCTCTAATATCACTAACACCAAAGGTTTCTAAAGCACTCTTTAAGTCCGATTCTTCTTGAATTTTTTGTAAACGTAATTTTTCGGCTGAGAAGCTAGGCCGTAATCCTGACTGAAGGGTTGTAATGAGCCAATTATGTAATTTTTCGGCTAATTTTTCTTCGGCTGTCATATTAGCTAAGCGTTCAGCTTCGGCTTCCTCTGCCAGTCTCTCTTGTTCGGCTAGTTTAGCTTTCAAAGCCTTGTTAGGTTTCGTCTTCACCGGCGCTTTGACTTCAACTTTTTCTTCGTCCTTTTTTTCCTCTTCCTCGAGATCCCAACTGTCCTTAACATCCTCATCATCATCCTCGCCAGCCCATTTGTTGACTTTGTCAGGAATAACCACTATGGGTTTGTCCGCAGCACTTTCCCAATCGTCTTTCATATTTTTTGGTTCTCTATTATTTTATTTATTTAGCAAATTTTTGATTATATGACTTTGTGTTTTGCTTGTATGTGCTTGGTGTGCTTGGATGTGCGTAAGTGTTTTCGCCAAGGATTTGAAACCAGAACTAATAAATTTTCGCAATCTTTCTGTTGCTTTTATACTGTTTCCTGAGACCCGAAAATAACTGCGTTAATCGATTTCCTTAATATGATATTGCATTACAGGTAGAAAAATTATGATTTTATAATTGACCCTCACACATCATTTGATAACTTGTTTATAATGTTCGAATAACACGAATATTAATTTCCAGGTAAAAGGGAAAATAATAAAAGCCTTCTTGCGCTCGAAAATTTTCCCTTTTTCACTTTAAGCCCGGATTAGTATGCAGTTGTTATCCACTTTACATAATTTTCTTTAAATTCGTACTTCAATAGACAGCGTTTTTTATATTAAGTACATACGCGTTATTTGCTGACAGGTAGGGGCATTTAAATTGAATTTTCTCCCCTTTGCCAACAAATGTCATTTAAGCGGTTTATGCCATATTTTTTAAGTATACGCTTTATTTTACTCGCAAAGGTGCTTTGTTCATAGCTTACAGACGGCTGTATACACAACAACAAAATATTAAGAGTTTGTCAGTCATATTTGAACGCAAGCAAAAATAAACAAACACATGCTACAGTAGTAGATCCTAACATTTCAACGACGAATTTATATGAATTCGTTCATTTGGACACTGTCCCAGTGTGTAAAATGTTACTACAAAGTTAATATAATGCAAGTGAGTGAAAATTTTCATAGAAAATCCAGTCACTTGACATTTTCCCTTCAAAAAATATTTCAAGAAAAGTTTTTAGTAGACATCTGCAAATAAGTAAATGCTACAAGTGGTTGAAACACAATCATAAATTTACTATGTACCTGCTAATGCACAGCTAACATTCACAAAAAGTAAAGGAAACAAATCTGTATGTATTTACTTTATTATCTTATATATAAAAATGAATGTGTGTTTGTTTGTATGTTTGTATGTTTGAAGTTTATAGACGATTAAACGGCTGAACCGATTTTCTTAAAATTTTCACAGTATCTTCCTGTATGTCTGGAAGGAGTTATAGGCTACTTTTTATGTTGATATTCCAAATGAGCGAGGGGCCATGCCCACGTATACTACACACTACATACTTAATATTTAATTGCATTTGAAATATATTACTCATACGCATAGTAGTTACCCCTACAAGTATGCTATCTATGATTCTTGATATTAAAACCAAAGAAAATAAAGTATGTATAAAGAATGTGCATTTTGGCATATTTTGGAATATTTTTCAAAAATATTTCACGACGCGGGGGGAAAGATAGAAGGGAAGGATAAAGAAACCAAGAGCGTAACAATGTTCTCAATTGTTCTCATCGTGCGTTTTTGTTGTTTGACTAATTTTTTATTTATTCATCTGAAACAATGTTGCCACGAAAAACATTTTGTAACCAACATTTGTGAAAAAAATCACCAAATAAGAAAAAATATAACCAAAATTAAATTCATAGACTTTTGTTTTATTTTTTTTTTTCAAGTTTAAATTATAATTAACAAAAACTGAAACAAAAATAGCTTTTTTTATAAGAAAAAAATAAACAAAACCAAAAACTACACATTGATAAAAAAATAACCAATTTTGGTTAGAAATAACAAAAAAAAAGGCAACACTTATTCTCAGACAAAGAGAACATGAGAAAAATTATGAGAGGCATATTAACCCAGAGGAAAATTGTTAGTAATATTTTCAAGTCTACTTTACTCTACATAATACGTCAGATATGTAGTTTTTTTAATGAATTTTACATCTATATAAACAAAATGAATGAAAAACAATAGAAGAGAAAAATGAAAATATGTGCAAAGAAATAAAGAAAGTAATAAATGAAACATGTAAACAAAGTGCAAAAACAACATACGCGGATGCAGTTAAAAATAAAGGGTTGCCAAGTATAAATAAACAACTACCCCTGATTGTTAAACCTAAGGAAAAACAATCGGCTGAAAAAACTAAAGAAGAGTTAAACAAAATAAATCCAGACAACTTGAAGATAACAAATGTGGAAAGTAGAAGCAGTGGAACAATTGTTATTCAAAGTGAGAGCTGTGAAGATAGAGAGAAAAGTAAAAGTGCAATCCAAGAAAAAATATCTAAACAATATGAAGTAAAAATTCCAAATTCGATGGGACTAAATATCAAAATTTTGGCATGTCTTTTGAATATAGTGAAAATGATTTAATTGAGAAATTAAGAAAACAAAATCCTAAATTAGCTGATGCAAATATTAAATTTATGGGAAAATATGAAACGAAAAGAGGAAATAAATCTTTGTTCAATGTGAGACTGAGAGTTGATAATGAAGCTTACGGAAAAATTATGGAAGAAAGACAAGTAAATGTCGGTTGGGAAAGATGTAGAGCAGAGCCAGGCAATGATTGCTATTGGTCAGTTGTTGCGTGAGCGAAAAATACGAAAAGAGAAAAATTTTTACTCTTACATTCACTACAATGCAGGCATGGAAAATTTAAATTTTTAAATGGTGGTATTTTAATTAAAAATATTAGTTTATTAAATTAAAATTTGTAAAATTCGTTTAGACTTCTTTGATTATATTGATTTAAGAAAGCATTTTAGATTAAAATTTGTTTTTTTTTTTGGAAATATACATATTTAATAGAAAACTTTCTGGGATATTCATACTGTACTTCCCTGCATTAGCAGATCTTCATGTACAAAAGCAAGAAGTATGCGACAACACAACCTCTTTCAATGAATTCTCAAACGAGACTGAGAGTGTTTTTGATCGTGAGAGTAAATTAAAAATGGCTGACATGCACGCGTGCATAGGAATTGCCGGGCTCTGATGTAGAGTGTATGATGGAACTGAATTAGTTCAATGTATGAAATGCAGAGGATACAATCATATAGCCAAAGAATGTAAAAATCAGGAAATATGTCTAAAATGCCATGGTCAACATAAAACAGTTAATTGCGAAAGCCAAGAGAAGATAATGAAATGTATTAATTGTTCAAAAGTAAACAGCAGGCTCAATATGGGATTAGATGAAAATCACTTTACAAACGATAGAGAATGTCCAGTTTATCAAAATAAATTGAAAAACAAAATGAGAATATAGGCTTGACGATTTAACAACTAAAGGAAATGAGTGCCCTCTATACAAATGTGCAAGGTCTTGTTAACAACTATAATCAAATTGAAATTATCGCAGCAACAGAAAAACCTGACTTTTTAATATTGTCTGAAACACATTTGACGAAAGATATAGATGAACAAGAAATTGTGTTACAAGGATATGATAACATCGGGTCAGTGTCAGCATCCTCAAGAACAGGTGGAGTTGTCGTATACTATAAAAATAATTGGAACGTGAAAAATTTTATAGAGAGAACTGATGATTTGAAGTATTGGATATTATTTTGCAAAGCTGTACATAATGATAATAATAATAATATCTTAATTGGTGCAATATATAGATCGCCTAGCTACAGCGAAGCTGAGTTCTGTGATATATTTGACGAAATTATTGAAGAAATCTGTGATAATAATAACTGTGATATTTTAATTGCAGGAGATTTTAATATAGATTGGAAAAAAAACTCTTTATACAAGAATAGCATTAGGAATACTCTCAATGACAATGGCCTTAAACAAATATTTAACGAAAGCACCCGTGTAACAAGAAATTCGAGCACAATAATTGACTACGTAATAACTAATAATCTTATATATAAAAATGAATGTGTGTTTGATTGTATGTTTGTATGTTTGAAGTTTATAGACGATTAAACGGCTGAACCGATTTTCTTGAAATTTTCACAGTATCTTCCTGTATGTCTGGAAGGAGTTATAGGCTATTTTTATGTTGATATTCCAAATGAGCGAGGGGCCATGCCCACGTATGCTACATACTACATACTTAATATTTAATTGCATTTGAAATATATTACTCATACGCATAGTAGTTACCCCTACAAGTATGCTATCTGTGATTCTTGATGTATAAAACCAAAGAAAATAAAGTGTAAAGAACGACGCGGGGGGAAAGATAGAAGGGAAAGAAAAAATTTTTGTAACCAACATTTGTGGAAAAATTCACCAAATAAGAAAAAATATAACCAAAATTAAATTCGTAGACTTTAGTTTTATTTATTTTTTTCAAGTTTAAATTATCTATATATATAAAAATGAATGTACTTTATGGAATCGTAAACTATGCATTTAATCTTTAGCAAAGTTGTTGCGCATGAGCCGACGAAGGTTTCTAAGTTGGTATAACCAATTTCCGACAGGTGCCGCCACTGAAAATTCTTCGAAATTAATTAAATCGTGAACTGTGCATTTGATCCTGTGTTGAAAAGAAAAGAAAAGAGCATTACTAGCCTCAGAATCAGCATTGAGACTGAAAAATCTTCGAGTACATGCCGCACAGATCCGTTCGCATGAATCACTTGAACAATGAATCACTTGATCGAATGCGTACTACTCAGGCCCGTTCGTCTGAATCATCTGGACAACGGGAAACAAAATCAATAAAATGATTCAAACTTAATTGGATATTTGTCTAATGTCTTTCCTTCAAATTTATTTTAGTTTGTAGTGCAGCAAAGCGCGCAGGGTACAGCTAGTTATAAGATAAAATGTACAAACAGTAAAGATAATAAAATTTCTGACCATGAAGTTATTAATATTAATATAGACTTTGAGAGATCGAATGAAAACATTCTAAATACAGCAAAAACCATCAAGATATTTAAATACGATAAGAATATATTCAATAATGTGTTAACTGAGAATATGATATACGAGGATAATAAGGATCTTAATGAAAACGTTAAACTGTTTGATGCCTGTCTAGGAAATACAATACAAAGATTTACGTTTGAAAAGCAAGTGCACATAAATAACAAAGTGAATAACTGGTTTAACGAAGAACTGCGAACAATAAAAAGAGAAAAAATAATAAAATATTTACGAGCCAAATTTGAAAACACAAATCAAGCTTGGAGAAAATATAAACTAATAAGAAATCGATACAAAGTACAAATCGAAAATAATAAGAATAATTACATAAAAAATAAAATTAACAACGCAACTAGTCAAAAGCAAATGTGGACACACATAAAAAACCTAGTACTTAATAAGAGGCAAAACTCAACTAAATCTGTGATATTCGACCAGATAGAGTACAACGATATATGTGATATAGTTAATAAGTTCAATGCATTCTTCATTGATAGCATTAGTAGTATAAGACAATCGATAGGGAGCGTGCAACATATTAACCGAATAGAACATAAAGTGAATGATGTTTTTAAATTCCGTAAGGTAAATATTAGTGAACTGGAGAGCATCGTGAAGTGTATGAATAACAAATCTGACCATAAACGCGTATCAAATAAAATTATACTTGACAACTGGAATGTAACAGGAAATACAATGGTAAAAGTAATAAACACATCTTTAGAGACAGGTGTTTTTCCTGATAATTGGAAAAAATCAACCGTAACCCCAATTGAGAAAGTGCCCAGAACAAAAAAATGCGAGGAGTTTAGACCAATAAACTCTCTTAAAACTTGCGAGAAAATAATTGAAAAAGTAGTTAAAGATCAGCTTGAACAATATATAGAAAATCGAGACATATTATCTAAATACCAGTCAGGATTCCGTAAAAAACATTCGTGTGAAACCACGGTAAACTATGTCATAAGTGAATGGAGAGCAATAGGAAAGGATAAGAGGATAATAGCAATATTTCTTGACTTCAAAAGAGCCTTTGAGACGATCGATAGAGAAATAATACTGAATAAACTATATATGTATGGAATAAGAGGAATCGAGCTAGATTGGTTCAAATCGTACCTGAAAAGAAGAAGGCAAACGACAAAATTAAATGACATAGAATCTGATGAAATAATAAATAATTTCGGAGTGCCACAAGGTTCCATTTTGGGAGCGTTGTTGTTCATAATTTATATAAATGACATGCGAAGTATTTTAGAAAAATGTAAAGTTGTATTATACGCTGATGACACTCTGATATATACTATAGCAAATAGCGATGAAGAATGTCGCGAAAATATCAAGTATGATATGAAGAAAATAGATGAATGGCTTAAAATGAATAAACTCAAACTAAATGAAAATAAAACAAAAATAATGGAATTAACTTAAATTCAGAAGAAATATTTACAATAAATGACACAGTAATTGAAAAAGTCGAATATATAAAATACCTTGGTTTTATAATCGATAAAAAATTAAATTTCAATAAACAAATAGATTACTTATGCAAAAAAGTTGGTAAAAAAATTAGTTTTTTAAAAAGAATAAGAAGCAAAATATCCAAGTCTACAGCGATAAATATATACAGCACGATAATAAAACCACACTTTGAATATGGTTCCACTATTTTATTCACATGCAGCAGCAGAAATCAATTAGCAAGGATGCAGAAACTGCAAAATAGAGCGATGAGAGTAATACTAAAATGCGATCGTTACACACATATAAACACAATGTTAACTGATCTAAAATGGATGAACATAGCACAACGACTTCAATTTAACACATTAAGATTTATTAGAAAATTAAAACAAGGAGACGCCCCGAAATATCTATGTGATCAAATACATTATGTGGGAGACAGTCAACCATATCAACTAAGAAATGCAAGTGACTTTAGGATCCAAAGAGTGAGGTCAACACAAATGCAGAAAACGCTATTCTACAAAGGTCTACAGCTGTTTAACTCATTGCCAAACTACATTAAGAATGAAACGGATGAAAATGTCTTTAGACGAAAGTGTACTAATTTTGTATTATTTAATAATAATTTGTAATATATAATTTTGTTGAACATTTAAAGTATTTTTAATACTAAAAAAAAAAAAAAAAAAAAAAAAAAAAAAAAAAAAAAAAAAAAAAACTATCTCGGGAAATGACGGCTACCCAAATACAAATACATCTCCAAATATGTTACTAAAGGGTCTTATATGGCTGTATTTTCATTACAAAATCCAAATGATGAAAGTCCGCAGTATCAAATGGCCAGGTACATTAGTAGCAATGAAGCAGTATGGCGAATTTTGGGATTTCCCATTCATGAGCGCCATCCAACTGTTGTTCATTTATCAGTGCATCTGGGAAATGAACAACGGGTTTACTTTACAGAAAGAAATGCTCGAGAGAGAGCAGCAGCACCACCGGCTACAACATTAACATCATTTTTTGATCTTTGTAGAAATTATATGTTTGCTAAAACTTTGTTTTATTCAGAAATTCCAACGTATTATACGTGGAATGCATCAACAAAGAAATTCCAACGTCGAAAGCAGGGGAAACCTGTTGATGGTTGGCCAAATTTATATTCAACAGATGCATTAGGTAGGGTTTATACCGTCCATCCTCAAAATGCTGAATGTTTTTATTTGAGAATGCTTCTGATTAATGTTCGAGGACCAACATCTTTTGAGACATTACATAGTGTTGATGGCGTAGTATGTGCAACATATCGAGAGGCCTGTCAGAAACTACAATTATTGGAGAACGATTGTCATTGGGAAACAACGCTTGAAGATGCAGCAGTAATCAACCATCCATGGAAAATAAGGGCATTATTTGCGATAATATTGGTATCGTGCTCACCATCTAATCCAAAAGATCTTTGGAATAAATTTAAAACATATTTGTCTGAGGACATATTACACCCGGAAAGAGTTACCACCAACAATGCAACGCTTGAACTAAGTGAAAGTATGAATAATGAGACATTGATTCTACTTGAAGACAAATGCTTGGCGATAAGGAATGTGACACTAATTGAAGTTGGAATGATTGCTCCTATTCGGTCAGGAACTGATGCACACGATCAAGATCTACGACGAGAAATGGAATATAATCATCAAAATTTGGAAATTTTATTGGAAGAAAATTTACCAAATTTACAACAAGAGCAGAGAATGGTATACAACAGTATACTAGCAGCAATAACAAACAAACAAATAACCGGAAAAAGGTTTTTAATTTCATTGATATTGGCAAAAGTTCGATCTCAAAAAAATATTGCATTAGCTATTGCGTCATCCGGCATTGCTGCCACACTCTTAGATGATGGTAGAACAGCGTATTCTGCACTAAAATTATCCTAGAAGCCTCAATTTTCCGAAGAGATTTCAAGTGTAACATAAAGAAAAATTCTTCTATGGGCAAAGTATTGCAACAATGTGAAATCATAGTGTGGGTTGAATGCACCATGGCGCATAAGAAATCTTTGGAAGTCTCGCAGTTTACGGGATTTTAGAAGCAATAATAACATATTTGGAGGTGCATTAGTTTTATTAGCTGGTGATTTTCGTCAAACACTTCCTGTTATGCCTGCATCAACGCCAGCTGATGAGCTAAATGCATCGTCATACCTTTGGCGATATGTTCATACTCTAAAATTAACTACTAATATGCGTGTTCAGTTGCAACGTGATGCTTCGCTTCAACTTTTTCCAAACAATTGCTTGATTTAGGTAATGCAAGAATTCCAATGGATCCTATAACAAAGTATATAAAATTTCCATCAGAGTTTTGCATAATGACACAATCCAAAGAACAATTAATAAATTGTGTATTTCCCAATATTGTGCAAAATTTTAAAAATATGCAATGGTTATGTGAACGTGCGTTACTGGCATCCAAAAATATTGACGTTAATTCCATCAACAGCAATATTCTCAACAAGGTCGATGGGAATCTAAGAACTTATAAATCGATCGACACAGTTTCAAATATTGAGGATGTCGTCAATTATCCAGTCGAATTTTTAAATTCGTCAGATTTACCAGGCTTTCCGCCACATGACTTACAGCTAAAAAACGGTGTTCCCATTATTTTACTTAGAAATATTGATCCTCCACGAATTTGTAATGGCACTCGACTAACAGTAAAAAAAATGATGAACAATCTTATCGAGGCGACCATTATAACTGGAAAGTTTAAGGGAACTGATGTGTTGCTGCCACGTATTCCTATGACCACATCGGAGATGCCATTCGATTTCAAGCGCCTGCAATTTCCTATTCGCCTAGCATTTGCAATGACGATTAATAAAGCTCAAGGTCAGTCCTTGCAAGTTTGTGGACTTAAACTAGAAAATCCATGTTTCTCACATGGACAGCTTTACGTCGCGTGTTCGCGAGTAGGAAAACCCGCAGCGAAGCACACCGGGTATTACCTAGTATACATATATAGTGATATATATTAAGAGAATTATATACATTAAAACAAGTGAAATTAAAAAATACTTTTTATATTGAAATTAATTTTTGTTTTTTAATTACTTAATCATGTACTAAATTATTAAATACTAGTTAAAACACTTATGTTACACTTATATAACATAAAAAAAATTATTCTCTAATTACTATATATAACTAGTCTATGAGATCGTTATTCAAATAAAAATAGTACAATCGTCTCATATAAGTTCGGCTCTTTACCGTTTTCGGTACGATTGTATGGTGCGGCCTTAATAACATTCGAAGAAATTCGATGCCTCTCTCGTTTATATCCCAATAAAAACATGTCCGACAGCGGTACTCCCAAATCATGTCATGTGCAAGTAGTGGTTTCATTGCCTGAATGACTTCTACATTTGGAATGTCCTCAATTTCATGATGAGGACCTTCAAAATTTGCCATTGCTGTTAAAGTTCCCTCAATAAAGAAGTGATTGTACACTGCCAAGCGATTCACTCGTTCTTTTATTTTTTTATTTTTTTTCATTATATATATATTTTTTTATTTCTTTTACTTATTTTAAATTTACAAAACGTTATTACGCATTTTTTTATATGAAAAGTAATCTTTTAATATCTTTTTTATGTTCTCAAAAAAAAAGAAAAATAAAATAAAAAATCATTTTATTACGAAATATGTATGATATTTCTAGACTAAATAACAAAACATAAATTGTGATCGGTTTTTAACATTGTTATTGTTAAATTCCTGTGTGTGCTTAATAACATTTCTTTTTGTATTCATTTTCTTTCTTTTTACATCATTTTATAAAAAATATATGATCAGGTTGAGCTTCATTTGTTGTTGTTCTAGAATAAACATCATTAACAAACAAAAATGTCTATGATATAAAAATGTATGTAGTTATAATAGAATAAGAGCTAAACTAAAAATAAAAAAAAATTATTTACTGAAGGGGGAAAACGGTAAGGAAATAATACAAGGATGTTGTATGACTTGAAGTAGGTTTGACTATTTACATGAAATCATCGTAATCATCATAAGTAATGTAATCATTACCATACTTTTTATAACCATCGATATCATTGCTCTCTTTTTTCAAGGTTACTTTTCCTTTGCCTTTGCCTTTGCTAGCGGGTTTCTTGACATTTTGTTTTTCCATTTTCACTTTTTCCCTATGTAAGTTTTCTACACTAATTTTTAATTTCTTCAAATCGGGAATAGCCAAATGTACACCTATGCTACGTACTAAATCCTCAATAAAGTGCGGGAAATGAGGTGATTCTTTATATTGTGCCAATTTACAACTAAGCGTCGCACCAAATTCTTTGAATTCTTCTTCAGTTTGAGGATTAAATGCATCTAAATCACCTCTAATATCACTAACACCAAAGGTTTCTAAAGCACTCTTTAAGTCCGATTCTTCTTGAATTTTTTGTAAACGTAATTTTTCGGCTAATTTTTCTTCGGCTGTCATATTAGCTAAGCGTTCAGCTTCGGCTTCCTCTGCCAGTCTCTCTTGTTCGGCTAGTTTAGCTTTCAAAGCCTTGTTAGGTTTCGTCTTCACCGGCGCTTTGACTTCAACTTTTTCTTCGTCCTTTTTTTCCTCTTCCTCGAGATCCCAGCTGTCCTTAACATGCTCATCATCATCCTCGCCAGCCCATTTGTTGACTTTGTCAGGAATAACCACTATGGGTTTGTCCGCAGCACTTTCCCAATCGTCTTTCATATTTTATGGTTCTCTATTATTTTATTTATTTAGCAAATTTTTGATTATATGACTTTGTGTTTTGCTTGTATGTGCTTGGTGTGCTTGGATGTGCGTAAGTGTTTTCGCCAAGGATTTGAAACCAGAACTAATAATTTTTCGCAATCTTTCTGTTGCTTTTATACTGTTTCCTGAGACCCGAAAATAACTGCGTTAATCGATTTCCTTAATATGATATTGCATTACAGGTAGAAAAATTATGATTTTATAATTGACCCTCACGCATCATTTAATAACTTGTTTATAATGTTCGAATAACACGAATATTAATTTCCAGGTAAAAGGGAAAATAATAAATGCCTTCTGCGCTCGAAAATTTTCCCTTTTTCACTTTAAGTCCGGATTAGTATGCAGTTGTTATCCACTTTACATAATTTTCTTTAAATTCGTACTTCAATAGACAGCGTTTTTTATATTAAGTACATACGCGTTATTTGCTGACAGGTAGGGGCATTTAAATTGAATTTTCTCCCCTTTGCCAACAAATGTCATTTAAGCGGGTTATGCCATATTTTTTAAGTATACGCTTTATTTTACTCGCAAAGGTGCTTTGTTCATAGCTTACAGACGGCTGTATACACAACAACAAAATATTAAGAGTTTGTCAGTCATATTTGAACGCAAGCAAAAATAAACAAACACATGCTACAGTAGTAGATCCTAACATTTTAACGACGAATTTATATGAATTCGTTCATTTGGACACTGTGCCAGTGTGTAAAATGTTACTACAAAGTTAATATAATGCAAGTGAGTGAAAATTTTTATAGAAAATCCAGTCACTTGACATTTTCCCTGAAAAAAATATTTCAAGAAAAGTTTTTAGTAGACATCTGCAAATGAGTAAATGCTACAAGTGGTTGAAACACAATCATAAATTTACTATGTACCTGCTAATGCACAGCTAACATTCACAAAAAGTAAAGGAAACAAATCTGTATGTATTTACTTTATTATCTTATATATAAAAATGAATGTGTGTTTGTTTGTATGTTTGTATGTTTGAAGTTTATAGACGATTAAACGGCTGAACCGATTTTCTTAAAATTTTCACAGTATCTTCCTGTATGTCTGGAAGGAGTTATAGGCTACTTTTTATGTTGATATTCCAAATGAGCGAGGGGCCATGCCCACGTATACTACAAACTACATACTTAATATTTAATTGCATTTGAAATATATTACTCATACGCATAGTAGTTACCCCTACAAGTATGCTATCTATGATTCTTGATATTAAAACCAAAGAAAATAAAGTATGTATAAAGAATGTGCATTTTGGCATATTTTGGAATATTTTTCAAAAATATTTCACGACGCGGGGGGAAAGATAGAAGGGAAGGATAAAGAAACCAAGAGCGTAACAATATTCTCAATTGTTCTCATCGTGCGTTTTTGTTGTTTGACTAATTTTTTATTTATTCATCTGAAATTAAAAGGCTACATGTACTTGATCTACCCTTCAGAAAATAGAAAATTTTATTTAATTTTTAACATTTATTGATTGATTGATTTTATATTGTATTAAAATTAAAAAAGTAAAATCTCTTTTTGTATTTACTCTTTTCTTTTGAGTTTAATAGAAACTCAATACATGTTACATTTAAAAGTTATTAAATTTGCTCATTATTTTAAAATGTAAAATAGATTGCAAATAAAAGAAATAATAAAAAAAAAAAATTCATCTGAAACAATGTTGCCACGAAAAACATTTTGTAACCAACATTTGTGAAAAAAAGTCACCAAATAAGAAAAAATATAACCAAAATTAAATTCATAGACTTTTGTTTTATTTTTTTTCAAGTTTAAATTATAATTAACAAAAACTGAAACAAAAATAGCTTTTTTTATAAGAAAAAAATAAACAAAACCAAAAACTACACATTGATCAAAAAAATAACCAATTTTGGTTAGAAATAACAAAAAAAAAAAGTCAACACTTATTCTCAGACGTCGGCACAAAGAGAACATGAGAAAAATTATGAGAGGCATATTAACCCAGAAGAAAATTGTTAGTAATATTTTCAAGTCTACTTTACTCTACATAATACGTCACATATGTATGTAGGACGACAGACCGCCTCTATGATCTGTCTCTACTCTTTACCTGGGTTTTGGGCACCATAGATAAGTAAAACACAACACTTTCACTAGTAGAATATTTATTCATAACAAAGAAAAGGAGCTTATAACTACTAATTTAAATGGATAAATGGATAAAATTAAACTGTCCGTTCAATGTGATTTCAGTCCGGACTCTCTTCAAAAACTAAACTAAAAACTAAAACTCATTACAACGCCTGCCTGCATTCGGTTAAGACACTCAGCCGAACCTCTCACTCAACTCTCTTACTCAATCTGGCTGACTGCCTTAACCCCTTACGCACCGATCCTACATTCGGCCCTCCTGATACAGCATTCGACCCGAATGCGGCGTTCCATGGCTTCATATACTCCGCGACAGTGGTACATCTCCTGGAACCTTCGAATTCTCCAACCTTCTCAACTTCGTACCGTCCATGATCAATTTTCTTTACGACTCTATAGGGTCCTAAAAACTTGGGTTTCAACTTCAAACCGGATCCGTACTGTGTACGCTTTATCGCAACTAGGTCATCCAGTTTGTACTCTCTCTCAGGCACTCGTTTGCTGTCAAAACCATTCTTATTCTCCTGCTGAATTCTGAGAATATTCTCCCGCTCTTCATTTCGTAGGGCATCTCGTTCTTGATGGAGCTCGTTGACCGCTACTTCTTCCAACAGTTCACGGATATCGGCAACACATTTGGTTCTCATTTTCAAACCCGTCATTAATTCAAATGGTGTGCATCCGGTACTTCTGGTGGGTGTATTGTTTATCATCTTCTGTACCGTTTCCACATGTCGATACCAATTCTGTGGGCTTTCAAGGCATAATTTGGTTAACATGGGGATGACTATTCGGTGTATTCTCTCCACCTGTCCATTTCCCCTAGGCACCCCTGTTGCTATTAGCAAATGTTGTATGCCTTCTTCTGCACAATAACCACTAAATTCGTTGGATGTGAAAGCAGTACCTCTATCAGTAATCACTCGCACCGGATTTCCGAATAATGCCGCTTGCTTACGCATACGATCCACCACTTCACTTGAGCCGGTACTCTTTGTAGGATAAAGCCATACAAATTTCGAGAACGCATCCACGACAACCAAGATGTGGTTATACTGCTTCTTGGTATTCTCCATGGGACCAACGTGGTCCAAATGATAAGTCATCAATGGTTTGTCTGCCTTATCTATCGGATTCAGTAATCCCTCTTTCTTGCCAGTCTTCGCTTCAGTCATAATGCATTCGATACAACTCCTAACCACACTTTCAACCTTTGGGTTCAATCTGGGAATATAAAACGTCTTCTCGACCAGATCTGCTGTCTTCTTTGAAGCAAAATGTCCTTGTCGATGAGCCATTTCTATTACTTCACGTTCCATACTCATTGGAACGACAACGAGTTCCTTGGTTGGATCCTTGTGTACTATACCAAATCTCAAATAGTAATCTTCATAACTCTGGCTCTCCAAAATTTTGCTAATCGCCCTGATCCAATCGTCTTCTAATTGAGCTTTTCTTATTCTATGACGTAACGAGTCTTCCATCATCAAACATGAGACTCTACTTAAGGCATCCACATGACGCATCCTCGACCCTGATCGATGCTCAGTTACATAGTCAAAATCTTGCAGAAAGAGAGCCCACCTCGATACTCTTAATGGCACATCGTCCTTCTTCATTGTCATTGCAAACGCATTGCAATCCGTTACAATCTTCACTTTCATGCCTATCACATATACACGCCACTTCCTTAAAGCCTCTATAATGGCAAGTACCTCCAACTCATACGAGTGGTATTTTTCTTCGGCTGGTGTAGTTTTGCGACTCATGTATTGGATAGGATGTAGTTGGTTATCTTCCGAATCTCTTTGTAAGAGCACAGCTCCATAGCCATGTTTACTGGCATCGGTGTGTATTTCCGTTTCAGCACTTGGGTTAAATAGTCTTAATACGGTAGCTCCAACTAATGCTGCTTTTAACTGTTGAAACGCCAAAACTTCTTCATCCTTCATCTTGAAACTTGCATTCTTCCTCAATAAATCTGATAACGGTTTCGCCACCAACGCATAATCGGGTATGAAACGCCGGAAATAAGAAGTTAAGCCTAAAAATCGTTGCACTGCCTTTCGATCCTTCGGAACCGGAAATTTCCGAACTGCTACAGTTTTCTCCTCGGATGGTAAAATAGTGGAGTTCTCCAACAAATAGCCCAAGAATGTTATTCTCTTCTTTAAAAATTGGCACTTACTCCATTTGATTTGAAGTCCGTTTGATGCCGCGACATTCAAAACTCTTCTCAATTTCTCCAAACCTTCTTGTTCGTCCTTAGATGGTATCACCATGTCATCCATATATACCACTATTGTGCCGTCCATTATCAACTCATGAAACACTGCGGAAATATATCGACAAAACACTGCAGGCGAATTCGATATACCAAAAGGTACATATAAAAACTCAAACTGACCACTATGGGTCACGAACGACGTATATCTTTGGCTATTATCGTCGATCGGTACATGAAAGAAACCGTTCTTCAGGTCAAGAGTCGTATAAACTTTTGCCTCTTGTAGTCGCTGCATCACATCATCAATAACTGCCATCGGAAAATGGTCACGCACAATTTTCTCGTTTAGACGTCGATAATCACAGCACAATCTTTTAGTACCATCCTTCTTTGATACTAGAACTACGGGCGATGAGTATTCCGAACAACTGCTTTTTACAATGCCTTCTTTCAGCCAGTCTGCAACTTGTTGGTCGACAATCTGCTGATCAGTGTATGACATTCTTCGGGGGTTGTGAGACACTGGAATTTCATCCTTAAGCAAAATTTTCATCTTTACTGGGAACGTCTTGGGTCTTATCGGGTTGTAATTCTCTATCATATTCAAAATCTCCTCCTTCACTTCATTTTCCAAATGGTATACATCAAATTCACCGATTTGTGAAGCAATACAAATTTCGCCAAATTCACGAACGACTTCCCCATATTCTGATTTGTCAGCACTCTTCGCCTTTACAACTTTCGATTGTACTTCCGGTTTTGAAGACTTTAATGAGAACTTCGCTCCTTCAGCATTAATCGAAATGTCCACGTAATCAAGAATATCGTTCCCCAACACAGCCGAATACAAAATATCCCTTTCCCGAGCTACGTGGAATTTCACTGGAACTAAAACATCAGTCTCGAAAGCGCCAATCGTTTCGATCTCTTTTCCACCTATTCCCAACATCTTACATCTTTCCGCACTTATATTCATATCTTTCATCATCATTAGGGAATCATACCTCACACAACTGATGTCGCTGCCAGTATCCACTATAGCTGATATCTCAAATCCGAGTATAGTAACGACCTTAAATATTCTGTTAGAATGCGATAACACATGTTTGCATGCTCTAGGGCTATCGGGGGATGACAACGTATGCATACTGCTACCCGCCTTCTTATCTTTCGTCTCACTTCCTGTATTATCACCTTTCTTACAGTTGAAGGATTTGTGGCCGATTTCATTGCACTTAAAACACTTCGGCTGTTTCACAGTGCACTCCTTTAAAAGATGACCTTTTCCACCGCAATTGTAACATCTTAGGGTTCTCTCTTCCTGCTTTTTAACATCTACCGGATATTCCTGTTTTTGGCGCGATCTGTTGAAACTTGTTGCCTGAGCTGGTTTGGTTACCTTTTCATACACCTTCAGCTTCGTTTTCAGATCTTCAATATTCGTCGCCTGGTAAAGAACTGTCTTGTTGACTTTACTATCGGGTATCCCCTCGATAAAGTACTCTATCCTTCAGTGTGAATGTAGAAGGTCCATGATGTTCTGCATCCACTGGTCGTTGAACAACCGATGCCGCCCCGCCGCGCTCTGAATCTTGACCATCAGCCCGCCGACCAAAACGATAAAACGTAATAACTCTCTCCTGCAAAAGAGTCTTTGATCCGTCCACGTCCAAACCCAATTCGTCACACTTATTCTTCAACTCCTCAACAGTCAGTCCTAAAATCTCCAACAATTCCATGTCGTCACCAAAGTCAAATATTACAATATTATTCCAATAAAATAAAATTAATCAAAGTAAATAAAGATTATTAAATACAATATAAATATTCCAAAATGATACTCTCATACATCAATACAATAAAAATTAATCCACAAAAAAAATACACTCTAATATTACGAAAATAATTCTAGGTGTGCCCTAATACATTAAACAATAACTGTACATAAACATGCTTGCACCAACGTGCAGCCTTCCATAATTCACATTAAAAAGCAAATACTCAAACACAATAGTAAACAAAGACACTCTTCACTCAAAATTTACGTTAAATTCAAAATTCAATCTCTACACTTAAATTCATAAAAATCTAACTCAAAATCATCAATCATCAAGATATAAGGGTTGTTTTCTGCAACCATACCTCTCAACATGTAGCAATACACAAAATCTGATCTTCTTATTGTTGTTGTTTTAGGGTTTTCCCGTTCACTTCTTACTTGTAACACATGTACACATAAACCATACCACTCAACATGTAGCAATACACAAAATCTGATCTTCTTATTGTTGTTGTTTTAGTTTTTTCCCGTTCACTTCTTACTTGTAACACATGTACACATAAAGACGTCGCTCTGAAACGTAGAAATTGTTTTTTTTTTGTTTCTCTTCGTTGACTCGTTCTTTTTTTTTCTCTTAAATAGTTTTTAGGCAACACACATCTTATTGTTTCTTTCGTTGGCTCGTTCTTTTTTTTTCTTCTTAAATAGTTTTTACATCTTATTGTTTTTTGTTTCAAATTAAATTGTTCAATTTTTCCTCCACACTTCTTTAACACATCTTTTGGCTCATTATGGTCCATCCCGGACGAGTCCCCATTTGTAGGACGACAGACCGCCTCTATTATCTGTCTCTACTCTTTACCTGGGTTTTGGGCACCATAGATAAGTAAAACACAACACTTTCACTAGCAGAATATTTATTCATAACAAAGAAAAGGAGCTTATAACTACTAATTTAAATGGATAAATGGATAAAATTAAACTGTCCGCTCAATGTGATTTCAGTCCGGACTCTCTTCAAAAACTAAACTAAAAACTAAAACTCATTACAACGCATGCCTGCATTCGGTTAAGACACTCAGCCGAACCTCTCACTCAACTCTCTTACTCAATCTGGCTGACTGCCTTAACCCCTTACGCACCGATCCTACATGTAGTTTTTTTAATGAATTTTACATGTAGATAAACAAAATGAATGAAAAACAATAGAAGAGAAAAATGAAAATATGTGCAAAGAAATAAAGAAAGTAATAAATGAAACATGTAAACAAAGTGCAAAAACAACATACGCGGATGCAGTTAAAAATAAAGGGTTGCCAAGTATAACTAAACAACTACCCCTGATTGTTAAACCTAAGGAAAAACAATCGGCTCAAAAACCTAAAGCAGAGTTAAACAAAATAAATCCAGACAACTTGAAGATAACAAATGTGGAAAGTAGAAGCAGTGGAACAATTGTTATTCAAAGTGAGAGCTGTGAAGATAGAGAGAAAAGTAAAAGTGCAATCCAAGAAAAAATATCTAAACAATATGAAGTAAAAATTCCAAATTCGACGGTACTAAATATCAAAACTATTGGCATGTCTTTTGAATATAGTGAAAATGATTTAATTGAGAAATTAAGAAAACAAAATCCTAAATTAGCTGATACAAATATTAAATTTATGGGAAAATATGAAACGAAAAGAGGAAATAAATCTTTGTTCAATGTGAGACTGAGAGTTGATAATGAAGCTTACGGAAAAATTATGGAAGAAAGAAAAGTAAATGTCGGTTGGGAAAGATGTAGAGTGTATGATGGAACTGAATTAGTTCAATGTATGAAATGCAGAGGATACAATCATATAGCCAAAGAATGTAAAAATCAGGAAATATGTCTAAAATGCCATGGTCAACATAAAACAGTTAATTGCGAAAGCCAAGAGAAGATAATGAAATGTATTAATTGTTCAAAAGTAAACAGCAGGCTCAATATGGGATTAGATGAAAATCACTTTACAAACGATAGAGAATGTCCAGTTTATCACAATAAATTGAAAAACAAAATGAGAAATATAGGCTTGACGATTTAACAACTAAAGGAAATGAGTGCCCTCTATACAAATGTACAAGGTCTTGTTAACAACTATAATCAAATTGAAATTATCGCAGCAACAGAAAAACCTGACTTTTTAATATTGCCTGAAACACATTTGACGAAAGATATAGATGAACAAGAAATTGCGTTACAAGGATATGATAACATCGGGTCAGTGTCAGCATCCTCAAGAACAGGTGGAGTTGTCGTATACTATAAAAATAATTGGAACGTGAAAAAGTTTATAGAGAGAACTGATGATTTGAAGTATTGGATATTGGATTATTTTGCAAAGCTTTACATAATGATAATAATAATAATATCTTAATTGGTGCAATATATAGATCGCCTAGCTACAGCGAAGCTGAGTTCTGTGATATATTTGACGAAATTATTGTAGAAATCTGTGATAATAATAACTGTGATATTTTAATTGCAGGAGATTTTAATATAGATTGGAAAAAAAACTCTTTATACAAGAATAGAATTAGGAATACTCTCAATGACAACGGCCTTAAGCAAATAGTGTAACACCCGTGTAACAAGAAATTCGAGCACAATAATTGACTACGTAATAACTAATGATTATAAGATAAAATGTACAAACAGTAAAGATAATAAAATTTCTGACCATGAAGTTATTAATATTAATATAGACTTTGAGAGATCGAATGAAAACATTCTAAATACAGCGAAAACCATCAAGATATTTAAATACGATAAGAATATATTCAATAATGTGTTAACTGAGAATATGATATACGAGGATAATAAGGATCTTAATGAAAACGTTAAACTGTTTGATGCCTGTCTAGGAAATACAATACAAAGATTTACGTTTGAAAAGCAAGTGCACATAAATAACAAAGTGAATAACTGGTTTAACGAAGAACTGCGAACAATAAAAAGAGAAAAAATAATAAAATATTTACGAGCCAAATTTGAAAACACAAATCAAGCTTGGGGAGAATATAAACTAATAAGAAATCGATACAAAGTACAAATCGAAAATAATAAGAATAATTACATAAAATATAAAATTAACAACGCAACTAGTCAAAAGCAAATGTGGACACACATAAAAAACCTAGTACTTAATAAGAGGCAAAACTCAACTAAATCTGTGATATTCGACCAGATAGAGTACAACGATATATGTGATATAGTTAATAAGTTCAATGCATTCTTCATTGATAGCATTAGTAGTATAAGACAATCGATAGGGAGCGTGTAACATATTAACCGAATAGAATATAGAGTGAATGATGTTTTTAAATTCCGTAAGGTAAATATTAGTGAACTGGAGAGCATCGTGAAGTGTATGAATAACAAATCTGACCATGAACGCGTATCAAATAAAATTATACTTGACAACTGGAATGTAACAGGAAATATAATGGTAAAAGTAATAAACACATCTTTAGAGACAGGTATTTTTCCTGATAATTGGAAAAAATCAACCGTAACCCCAATTGAGAAAGTGCCCAGAACAAAAAAATGCGAGGAGTTTAGACCAATAAACTCTCTTAAAACTTACTAGAAAATAATTGAAAAAGTAGTTAACCGTTTGACTGCTACGCGGCGCAAAATCGCTGCGTTCATTTGTTACGAAAAATGCGACGCAGCGATTTTGCGCTGCTAGTTTCAGTGTACCTAAATTCTAATTTTCAAAGAAAAAACAATTTAATGTTTATCATAACATAATTGGCCATTAATAGCCTTCAGTCAGGATTACGGCCTAGCTTCTCGCACCACTCATGTTGTGTGCCTTAATTTTATACTTGAGTGGCGGAACCTACAATTTAACGTCGACTCCGAACGACAGATTTTTGAGAAACTTTCCATTGCAATTTTTATTTACTCTCAGAGTTTTTGCCAGAAATCTGCTGAGAGGAAGTCGCCGAAGAAATACATTCTTTTTATATTTCGTCTGACCTGGGGTACGAACCCCAGATAATAATATAATAAGAATAAGCTAACACAATACCTACTAGACTACGGTGACTACACAATTTAATGGTTATTTTTTCTTATTCACATTCACAATTAATATTGTTTCTTTATAATACGGAAAGAATTATTAAAATTGATTGACATCTGTCTAAATGAGAGCAATTTTTTGACAACATCAAGTCAAAATATGTCCCGCAGTTTTCGAACATTGTCATCAGAATCGCTTAGCAGTCAAACGGTTAAAGATCAGCTTGAAAAATATATAGAAAATCGAGACATATTATCTAAATACCAGTCAGGATTCCGTAAAAAACATTCGTGTGAAACCACGGTAAACTATGTCATAAGTGAATGGAGAGCAATAGGAAAGGATAAGAGGATAATAGCAATATTTCTTGACTTCAAAAGAGCCTTTGAGACGATCGATAGAGAAATAATACTGAATAAACTATATATGTATGGAATAAGAGGAATCGAGCTAGATTGGTTCAAATCGTACCTGAAAAGAAGAAGGCAAACGACAAAATTAAATGACATAGAATCTGATGAAATAATAAATAATTTCGGAGTGCCACAAGGTTCCATTTTGGGAGCGTTGTTGTTCATAATTTATATAAATGACATGCCAAGTATTTTAGAAAAATGTAAAGTTGTATTATACGCTGATGACACTCTGATATATACTATAGCAAATAGTGATGAAGAATGTCGCGAAAATATCAAGTATGATATGAAGAAAATAGATGAATGGCTTAAAATGAATAAACTCAAACTAAATGAAAATAAAACAAAAATAATGGAATTAACTTAAATTCAGAAGAAATATTTACAATAAATGACACAGTAATTGAAAAAGTCGAATATATAAAATACCTTGGTTTTATAATCGATAAAAAATTAAATTTCAATGAACAACAACAGATAGATTACTTATGCAAAAAAGTTGGTAAAAAAATTAGTTTTTTAAAAAGAATAAGAAGCAAAATATCCAAGTCTACAGCGATAAATATATACAGCACGATAATAAAACCACACTTTGAATATGGTTCCATTATTTTATTCACATGCAGCAGCACAAATCAATTAGCAAGGATGCAGAAACTGCAAAATAGAGCGATGAGAGTAATACTAAAATGCGATCGTTACACACATATAAACACAATGTTAACTGATCTAAAATGGATGAACATAGCACAACGACTTCAATTTAACACATTAAGATTTATTAGAAAATTAAAACAAGGAGACGCCCCGAAATATCTATGTGATCAAATACATTATGTGGGAGACAGTCAACCATATCAACTAAGAAATGCAAGTGACTTTAGGATCCAAAGAGTGAGGTCAACACAAATTCAGAAAACGCTATTCTACAAAGGTCTACAGCTGTTTAACTCATTGCCAAACTACATTAAGAATGAAACGGATGAAAATGTCTTTAGACGAAAGGGTACTAATTTTGTATTATTTAATAATAATTTGTAATATATAATTTTGTTGAACATTTAAAGTATTTTTAATACTAAAAAAAAAAAAAAAAAAAAAAAAAAAAAAAAAAAAAAAACTATCTCGGTAAATGACGGCTACCCAAATACAAATACATCTCCAAATATGTTACTAAAGGGTCTTATATGGCTGTATTTTCATTACAAAATCCAAATGATGAAAGTCCGCAGTATCAAATGGCCAGGTACATTAGTAGCAATGAAGCAGTATGGCGAATTTTGGGATTTCCCATTCATGAGCGCCATCCAACTGTTGTTCATTTATCAGTGCATCTGGGAAATGGACAACGGGTTTACTTTACAGAAAGAAATGCTCGAGAGAGAGCAGCAGCACCACCGGCTACAACATTAACATCATTTTTTGATCTTTGTAGAAATGATATGTTTGCTAAAACTTTGTTTTATTCAGAAATTCCAACGTATTATACGTGGAATGCATCAACAAAGAAATTCCAACGTCGAAAGCAGGGGAAACCTGTTGATGGTTGGCCAAATTTATATTCAACAGATGCATTAGGTAGGGTTTATACCGTCCATCCTCAAAATGCTGAATGTTTTTATTTGAGAATGCTTCTGATTAATGTTCGAGGACCAACATCTTTTGAGACATTACATAGTGTTGATGGCGTAGTATGTGCAACATATCGAGAGGCCTGTCAGAAACTACAATTATTGGAGAACGATTGTCATTGGGAAACAACGCTTGAAGATGCAGCAGTAATCAACCATCCATGGAAAATAAGGGCATTATTTGCGATAATATTGGTATCGTGCTCACCATCTAATCCAAAAGATCTTTGGAATAAATTTAAAACATATTTGGCTGAGGACATATTACACCCGGAAAGAGTTACCACCAACAATGCAACGCTTGAACTAAGTGAAAGTATGAATAATGAGACATTGATTCTACTTGAAGACAAATGCTTGGCGATAAGGAATGTGACACTAATTGAAGTTGGAATGATTGCTCCTATTCGGTCAGGAACTGATGCACACGATCAAGATCTACGACGAGAAATGGAATATAATCATCAAAATTTGGAAATTTTATTGGAAGAAAATTTACCAAATTTACAACAAGAGCAAAGAATGGTATACAACAGTATACTAGCAGCAATAACAAACAAACAAATAACCGGAAAATGGTTTTTAATTTCATTGATATTGGCAAAAGTTCGATCTCAAAAAAATATTGCATTAGCTATTGCGTCATCCGGCATTGCTGCCACACTCTTAGATGGTGGTAGAACAGCGTATTCTGCACAAAAATTATCCTAGAAGCCTCAATTTTCCGAAGAGATTACAAGTGTAACATAAAGAAAAATTCTTCTATGGGCAAAGTATTGCAACAATGTGATATCATAGTGTGGGTTGAATGCACCATGGCGCATAAGAAATCTTTGGAAGTCTCGCAGTTTACGGGATTTTAGAAGCAATAATAACATATTTGGAGGTGCATTACTTTTTTTACCTGGTGATTTTTGTCAAACACTTCCTGTTATGCCTGCATTAACGCCAGCTGACGAGCTAAATGCATCGTCATACCTTTGGCGATATGTTCATACTCTAAAATTAACTACTAATATGCGTGTTCAGTTGCAACGTGACGCTTCGCTTCAACTTTTTCCAAACAATTGCTTGATTTAGGTAATGCAAGAATTCCAATGGATCCTATAACAAAGTATATAAAATTTAGATCAGAGTTTTGCATAATGACACAATCCAAAGAACAATTAATAAATTGTGTATTTCCCAATATTGTGCAAAATTTTAAAAATATGCAATGGTTATGTGAACGTGCGTTACTGGCATCCAAAAATATTGACGTTAATTCCATCAACAGCAATATTCTCAACAAGGTCGATGGGAATCTAAGAACTTATAAATCGATCGACACAGTTTCAAATATTGAGGATGTCGTCAATTATCCAGTCGAATTTTTAAATTCGTCAGATTTACCAGGCTTTCCACCACATGACTTACAGCTAAAAAACGGTGTTCCCATTATTTTACTTAGAAATATTGATCCTCCACGACACTCGACTAACAGTAAAAAAAATGATGAACAATCTTATCGAGGCGACCATTATAACTGGAAAGTTTAAGGGAACTGATGTGTTGCTGCCACGTATTCCTATGACCACATCGGAGATGCCATTCGATTTCAAGCGCCTGCAATTTCCTATTCGCCTAGCATTTGCAATGACGATTAATAAAGCTCAAGGTCAGTCCTTGCAAGTTTGTGGACTTAATCTAGAAAATCCATGTTTCTCACATGGACAGCTTTACGTCGCGTGTTCGCGAGTAGGAAAACCCGCAGATTTATATGTATACGCACCAGAGGGAAAAACAAAAACTATTGTGTACCCCAAGGCATTAGAATAAGAATTATTTATTTAAGAAAAAAAGTATATATTAAATTTTAGCAAGTAAGAAATAAATAACCCATTAATGCATTATTTTATAATTTAAATGAAATACATTGTCATCAAATGAAAGGTTCATTCTTTAAGAAAAATTGCATAATTTAATTACTAAATAAATACACTTTTTAATTATTATGTATTTAATTTCGATGGGGGGTAGCGAAGCACACCGGGTATTACCTAGTATACATATATAGTGATATATATTAAGAGAATTATATACATTAAAACAAGTGAAATTAAAACATACTTTTTATATTGAAATTAATTTTTGTTTTTTAATTACTTAATCATGTACTAAATTATTAAATACTAGTTAAAACACTTATGTTACACTTATATAACATAAAAAAAATTATTCTCTAATTACTATATATAACTAGTCTATGAGATCGTTATTCAAATAAAAATAGTACAATCGTGTCATATAAGTTCGGCTTTTTACCGTTTTCGGTACGATTGTATGGTGCGGCCTTAAAACATTCGAAGAAATTCGATGCCTCTCTCGTTTATATCCCAATAAAAACATGTCCGACACCGGTACTCCCAAATCATGTCATGTGCAAGTAGTGTTTTCATTGCCTGAATGACTTCTACATTTGGAATGTCCTCAATTTCATAATGAGGACCTTCAAAATTTGCCATTGCTGTTAAAGTTCCCTCAATAAAGAAGTGATTGTACACTGCCAAGCGATTCACTCGTTCTTTTTTTTTTTTTTTTTTTTTTTTTCATTATATATATATATTTTTTTATTTCTTTTACTTATTTTAAATTTACAAAACGTTAATACGCATTTTTTTATATGAAAAGTAATCATTTAATATCTTTTTTATGTTCTCAAAAAAAAAGAAAAATAAAATAAAAAATCATTTTATTACGAAATATGTATGATATTTCTAGACTAAATAACAAAACATAAATTGTGATCGGTTTTAACATTGTTATTGTTAAATTCCTGTGTGTGCTTAATAACATTTCTTTTTGTATTCATTTTCTTTCTTTTTACATCATTTTATAAAAAAATATATGATCAGGTTGAGCTTCATTTGTTGTTGTTCTACAATAAACATCATTAACAAACAAAAATGTCTATGATATAAAAATGTATGTAGTTATAATAGAATAAGAGCTAAACTAAAAATAAAAAAAAATTATTTACTGAAGGGGGAAAACGGTAAGGAAATAATACAAGGATGTTGTATGACTTGAAGTAGGTTTGACTATTTACATGAAATCATCGTAATCATCATAAGTAATGTAATCATTACCATACTTTTTATAACCATCGATATCATTGCTCTCTTTTTTCAAGGTTACTTTTCCTTTGCCTTTGCCTTTGCTAGCGGGTTTCTTGACATTTTGTTTTTCCATTTTCACTTTTTCTCTATGTAAGTTTTCTACACTAATTTTTAATTTCTTCAAATCGGGAATAGCCAAATGTACACCTATGCTACGTACTAAATCCTCAATAAAATGCGGGAAATGAGGTGATTCTTTATATTGTGCCAATTTACAACTAAGCGTCGCACCAAATTCTTTGAATTCTTCTTCAGTTTGAGGATTAAATGCATCTAAATCACCTCTAATATCACTAACACCAAAGGTTTCTAAAGCACTCTTTAAGTCCGATTCTTCTTGAATTTTTTGTAAACGTAATTTTTCGGCTAATTTTTCTTCGGCTGTCATATTAGCTAAGCGTTCAGCTTCGGCTTCCTCTGCCAGTCTCTCTTGTTCGGCTAGTTTAGCTTTCAAAGCCTTGTTAGGTTTCGTCTTCACCGGCGCTTTGACTTCAACTTTTTCTTCGTCCTTTTTTTCCTCTTCCTCGAGATCCCAACTGTCCTTAACATCCTCATCATCATCCTCGCCAGCCCATTTGTTGACTTTGTCAGGAATAACCACTATGGGTTTGTCCGCAGCACTTTCCCAATCGTCTTTCATATTTTTTGGTTCTCGATTATTTTATTTATTTAGCAAATTTTTGATTATATGACTTTGTGTTTTGCTTGTATGTGCTTGGTGTGCTTGGATGTGCGTAAGTGTTTTCGCCAAGGATTTGAAACCAGAACTAATAATTTTTCGCAATCTTTCTGTTGCTTTTATACTGTTTCCTGAGACCCGAAAATAACTGCGTTAATCGATTTCCTTAATATGATATTGCATTACAGGTAGAAAAATTATGATTTTATAATTGACCCTCACACATCATTTAATAACTTGTTTATAATGTTCGAATAACACGAATATTAATTTCCAGGTAAAAGGGAAAATAATAAAAGCCTTCTTGCGCTCGAAAATTTTCCCTTTTTCACTTTAAGCCCGGATTAGTATGCAGTTGTTATCCACTTTACATAATTTTCTTTAAATTCGTACTTCAATAGACAGCGTTTTTTATATTAAGTACATACGCGTTATTTGATGACAGGTAGGGGCATTTAAATTGAATTTTCTCCCCTTTGCCAACAACTGTCATTTAAGCGGTTTATGCCATATTTTTTAAGTATACGCTTTATTTTACTCGCAAAGGTGCTTTGTTCATAGCTTACAGACGGCTGTATACACAACAACAAAATATTAAGAGTTTGTCAGTCATATTTGAACGCAAGCAAAAATAAACAAACACATGCTACAGTAGTAGATCCTAACATTTCAAGGACGAATTTATATGAATTCGTTCATTTGGACACTGTGCCAGTGTGTAAAATGTTACTACAAAGTTAATATAATGCAAGTGAGTGAAAATTTTCATAGAAAATCCAGTCACTTGACATTTTCCCTTCAAAAAATATTTCAAGAAAAGTTTTTAATAGACATCTGCAAATGAGTAAATGCTACAAGTGGTTGAAACACAATCATAAATTTACTATGTACCTGTATAGCACAGCTAACATTCACAAAAAGTAAAGGAAACAAATCTGTATGTATTTACTTTATTATGGGACTATAAAGTAGTTCTCCTACAGAATATTCCAAGAACACATATTATTTTCTATGCTCTGAAATCAGTGTAAGAATTTTACTCCTATTGTGGACATTTGTCCACCTACTGTTGATAAGTCAGCTAGCAGTGCCATACCGAAGTCTGCAAATTTGGTTGAATTGAGTCCTAAGTTTATTCCGTCTCCTTCACCTTTGCCTCTGGATGATGTCACTTCTCATGCATCTTCCAAATCGTCTTCTATTTCGCATTCAGGTGTAGTGTCCGCTAGTTTATCTACTTCTGCTCCAAGGGACTTGGTTGTAGTTAAACCTAAGAAGACTATTTTTGTGTCCCGGCTTTCTTGTAACACTTCAGTCGAGGATATAAAATGTTTCGTTAAATCGAAGATTGGGGAACCTTTTGAGTTTGGTTGCTATAAGATGAGGCCATCTTTGGATAGCAATATTTCTTCGTTTAAATTATATGTTGCCGATGAAAGATTTGATGAAATTGTTAATCCTGCGTTTTGGCCACAGGGTGTATTGGTACGGGAATTCGTACTCAGGCTGGGCCATCGTAGGAATGGTGCTAATTTGCCTGGTCCTATTTCTCAAAAAAACTATCTTCGAAATCGTCTATTAATTTCCAAATTGCTTATCAGAATGTTCGCGGACTTAGGTCTAAACTTTCTTTACTTTATAATAGTAGCTTTGATTTTGAATTTGATGGAATTGCTCTTACTGAGACTTGGCTAAATTGCAATATTCTTGATTCTGAGATTATGTCTAGTAATTTTAACATTTATAGACGGGATAGGAAATCTAGAAATGGTGGTGGTGTTCTTATTTCCATTTGCTCTAAATATACCACTGAATTGATTGACTTGGGTCCTTCTGAGGATATTGAGTTCATTTGCGTTAAGGTCTATGACCGTGGAAAGTCTATATACATTACTTGCTCGTATATTTCTCCCTGTTCTGACATTTATATCTATAGGGCTCACTTCGATTTGATTTCTGTAGTAATTGATTCAATGGGGCAAGAGGGGATTATAGTGGTTCTTGGTGATTTTAATCTTCCGCATATATCTTGGAATTTTTCACTTGAGACTGGCTCATTGGTGCCATGTTCTTCAGTTCCATTCTATGATGAAATTCTGTCCGCCATGTGTGATATAGGTCTTTTCCAGGTTAACGGTGTGTTGAATTCAAGGGGTAGAATTTTGGATCTTGTATTTTTAGAGGATCCAAGTATTTCTTCTTTATTTCGCATTGATCCTATATCTATTCCTGAGGATGGTTATCATCCTACGTTGTTACTTTCTATCGAAGTTGATCTTTGTTTACCTCCTGTAATTGAGCGCTCATTAGGTGAAAAGGGGCATTTTAATTTCCATCGTACGGATTTTAGTCGTTTAAATACACTACTATCCTCTGTAGATTGGTCTTCTGTACTTATTTTACCACCATATGACTCGTTTTCACTTGATAGAATCTTAGATGGTTTTTGTGATGTACTAGCTAATACCCGGTGTGCTTCGCTACCCCCATCGGAATTAAATACATAGTAATTAAAAAAAATTTTTATTTAGTAATTAAATTATGCAATTTTTCTTAAAGGTTTATTCTAATTTCATTTGATGACAATATATGTCATTTCAATTCGAAAATAATACATTAATGGGCTATTTATTTCTTACATGCTAAAATTTAATATGTACTTTTTTTCTTAAATAAATAATTCTTATTCTAATGCCTTGGGATACACAATATTTTTTGTTTCCCCCTCTGCGGGTTTTCCTAGTCGCGAACATGCGACGTAAAGCTGTCCATGTGAGAAACATGGATTTTTTAGATTAAGTCCACAAACTTGCAAGGACTGACCTTGAGCTTTATTAATTGTCACTGCAAATGCTAGGCGAATAGGAAATTGAAGGCGCTTGAAATCGAATGGCATCTCCGATGTGGTCATAGGACGTGGCGGCAATACATCAGTTCCCTTAAACTTTCCAGTTATAATGGTCGTTCATCATTTTTTTATTGTTAGTTGAGTGCCATTACAAAGTCGTGGAGGGTCAATATTTCTAAGTAAAATAATGGCAACACCGTTTTTTATAAGTTCTTAGATTCCCATCGATCTTGTAGAGAATATTGCTGTTGATAGAATTAACGTCAATATTTTTGGACCATTGCATATTTTTTAAATTTTGCACGATATTGGGAAATACACAATTTATTAATTCTTCTTTGGATTGTGTCATTCTGCAAAAGTCTGATGGAAATTTTATATACTTTGTTATAGGATACATTGGAATTCTTCCGTTACCTAAATCAAGCAATTTTTTGGAAAAAGTTGAAGCTGAAGCATCACGTTCTAACTGAACATGCATATTAGTAGTTAACTTTAAAGTGTGAACGTGTCGCCAAAGGTGTTTCATTTTTGTACATGAGTGCATTGCAATATTGGCAAACTTCATTCATGCCACCAATTGCCACTAATTCATATATATACTTTATACTTTATATATATATACTTTAAATATTCATGAAATCATAGTTTAAATTAAATTATAATCATTGTAAATAAGCGACAATATATTCTACGCATAAATGACGGAGTCTGCGAATTTTGTCTGTATGTTTACGGAATATAATATAAACTAGAAAACTTTATTAAGATAAAGAAGCAAAAACTTAAACAGAGATACACAGCTATATATTTTATAGCTTTCCAAATAACACTTTTGGGAATAGCCCTTCATCGCACCGTAATGTGTAATTTTGTTCTATTTGAAGCGAATAAACAATATCCAATGAAACCAGAATCTTATATATAAAAATGAATGTGTGTTTGATTGTATGTTTGTATGTTTGAAGTTTATAGGCGATTAAACGGCTGAACCGATTTTCTTGAAATTTTCACAGTATCTTCCTGTATGTCTGGAAGGAGTTATAGGCTACTTTTTATGTTGATATTCTAAATGAGCGAGGAGCCATGCCCACATATACTATATACTACATACTTAATATTTAATTGCATTTGAAATATATTACTCATACGCATAGTTACCCCTAAAGTATGCTATCTATGATTCTTGATGTATAAAAGCAACGAAAATAAAGTATGTATAAAGAATGTGCATTTTGGCATAGTTTGGAAGATTTTTAAAAAATATTTCACGACGCGGGGGATAGATATAAGGGAAGGAAAAAAATTTTGTAACCAACGTTTGTGAAAAAATCACCAAATAAGAAAAAATATAACCAAAATTAAATTCGTAGACTTTTGTTTTATTTATTTTTTTTTTCAGAAATAACCAAAAAAGGCAACATCATTACTAGATTCAATCTTTGCGGATTCTTTGCAAATTACAATACATTTTGACTTTTTAGAGTTAATCCTTAAACCATTTGCAGTCGCCCAAAGAGAAATATTATTAAGGTCAGTGTTAAGATCTTTAACTCCAGTGTTGATGGAAGCTATAGAGCTATCAATGTAGAGTTGAATATCATCAACATACATTTGAATTCTAGAATGTTTGAGCTGCTCAAACATATGACCCTTAAATGGTTGAGTTTGAAATTTTCAACTCATATACATAGTAAGTACTGAAATTCATACTATTTAAATATTTATTTGAAAAACATATACATATGTAATAGTTATGTTATTGTTTACTTCTAACAATGGGTAATTACTAAAAATATTATTTATTTGTTGCATATCTTGAAAAATAGATCAGGTAAGTTTATGATCAGCATTTTATTGGGCGATGAATGGGCATGTAACAATAGGCAGTAAAATTTTCATTCATTACTTTTAATTACCTAAGTAATAAAATGTAAACTGTCAATATTTTTGCCAAATAAAATAAGTAGTTGCAAAACTCATCAAAAAAATTACCTGTGACCGACGCAAACACAATTATTTGTTAAATTTTAATAACATTAATTTTCTTCAAAAGGTTTTTGACTTGAACTCATTTCATATTAGGCAAAATATAAAGAAATAAATATAACACGCATTCGGTTTTGAAATTCAGTTGAATCTTTGATTCTAAACAAGTTAAACGTTACCTGAGTGACATTTATTTTGCAACAATTTTTAAAAATGCCCCGAATAAAAGCATCTAAAATGCATAGCCGTCAGAACGCGAAAGACGTATTGAAGGTCTTCGACAACATGCCACAACCCCACGTGCTACCGAGACATCGTTGGAACATGAAGGTCGACTACAAAGCCAGCGAAATCGTATTGAAACATCACGAGCCACAGAAACACCTTCAGAACGTGAAAGACGTCTGGAAAGCCGTCGACAATATGCGACAACCGCACGAGCTACCGAGACACCTTTGGAACATGAAGGTACCACAACAGCACGAGCTAATGAAACAGAAGTCCAACATGAATCACGAGTAGAAAGTCAGAGGATTCGAACATCAACAAGAAGAGCAGCAAAGAACAAAATCATAATCGAATCGCGGTGAATCGACGTAATGTTTTTCATGGATACTCAGGTATTGCATTTAACTACAGATCTGATATAGATGACCACATAATCGCAACTCATGCTGATAGAACTCCAGAACTCCAACAATGGCGTAACAATTTTGATGGAGGGCGATCCAGTTGCATCACGAGATATGTATTTAATTCCGATGGGGGTAGTGAAGCACACCGGGTATTAGCTAGTACCTCTATAAAAAACACATTATATATACATATGTACTTATTTGTAAGCACAAGTTATATAGCTATTGAGCCAATTCAGACGAGCACATTTTTTGGTCGCACAATTTTTGTTCTTTTCAATTTACACGGGATGAATATTCGTTTGGCAACGAATGTACACGTATACAGAGCTTTGTATGTATTAGTGTTTTTTCATTCATTTGATGTTTGGCTGATTTTTAAAAATGTGCATGTATTAGTTTTGTGCTGGTGATTTGGGGTTGTAGTTGGTGGAAACTTTACGCCACCGAAAAACCATTCTCTTCACCCCTCTTGCCTATAAACTATCATTTTGCGCCAGCACAATTGTGCTTGTGTGAATTGGCTCATTGATATTTTAAGGAAATACTGCTCTGAGAATGAAATTGAGAGCACTTTTGTCCTTGACAAAATTGAGGACCCTATTTTGAACAATTTTCTTAAAAAAAAGTCAAAATTTATGGAACTTTTTAAGTAGTTATGTCTATAATAATATTAAAACGAACTTACTTTTTATTGTACCTCACTCGTTACATAGTCAATAAACTCGAAGAATTTTTTAAGTCTATAATTAAAGTAAATACTCTTATTAAAAAAAAACCTTTTTGATTTATATATTTTTTTTTCAATTTATAATCATATTACTGAAAATAATTGAAAACAGATATATGCCATAAAGTTCGTTTAAATGTCGAATTAGGCTTATTGTCCACAAATGTTTTGCAACTATGGGTGTGGACTATAAGCGAAAACTACTGTAATTGTATTATAAGTAATAAATAAATAAATATTTCTCTTAGTAGCTTTCTGGCAAAAACTCTGAGAGTAAATAAAATTGGCATGAAAAACGGAGTCGACTTTAAATAATTGGTCGCGCCACTCATGTATAAAATTAACACTCACAACATAAGTGGTGTGTGAAGTTGGATCGTAATCCTGATTAATTATACATACACATGATCTTCAAATTAAAAAGTGGATTGACTAGCAGAAATTCAAGTAAATTTGTTGCCATTTCGTAGAATAAATCTTTTAAAGCCCATATATTCTCCGCCATTAATGTATTACAGTGATATTAATTGTGGAGCTGGCTAAAAAAAAACCAGACATGTCCTCAGTTAACGCTGTTTTAAATTTTATTTTAGGGATCTCTAAGTCTGCATAATGAAGCCACGTAATATTTTCATTTAAAACCAGGTCCTAGGTGCTATTTTAAAATAACAAGAAAAACTGACTTCTCGAACAAAACTGGACATTTGATACGACGAGAGTTAATAACATTTCATCAGTCTAAGTTGGTCATAAAATAGATTTTTTAATTTTTATTTATCTTTCTGTAAAGCTCGATTCACTCCTTTTTTATATGAAGTTTGACAGCCCTCTTCTTGAGAGAAAGAGAAAATATGTAGTATGAACATCTTTTAGCTCGTTTTGGTTTAATTTTATATTTTGTCCGGAAAAACTTGAAGAGAGCAGTAGTAGGTTATATTTTATATAAAAAGGTGAATTGATTTGTCCACATAGATAAATCATGCAAAATTTAAATTTCCTTTAAAAGTCTCATCTGGTAGTCTTAATTTTGTGGAAAAATTTTTAGAAATGCACAAATCATGCTGCAGAAAACACTCAGTTCGCTGTGCCAGTAAAGGTGCCTGTAAAGCGCAGATAGCCAGAATTTTTCATTCTTTTTTGCATTTGTGTATCAAAACATGACGTATGTATATTGTTCTGAGAAATATCTTGTCATTAAGCTTAATAATAAACACGCGACGTAACAGCAAAAGTGTGACGATTAAATTCGCAATAAAAAATAATTTTTATTCGGTTTCTCCAGCTTTGCAGCAGCACAATAGGTCATAGGACTATAGAACTTTGCTCAATAAATATTAATCTGATGGTTTACACATAAAACTTACAAAGCATTTATGACTTTACCATACGTAGCGAGTTTTTTTAACCGAAAAGGTTAACACTTAAAACTACATTACGAAGAAATAACCGAATCAAAAGATCTGATCTAATAAGGGTAATGAAAGGATTACAACAACAGCCCATTAGGGATTATTATAGAAATCGCAAGTTGTAAATGAATATGTTTTTCGAATACTAAGAAGGAAAACAAGAGCCACTGGTTGAAATTAAAGGGCAGGGTCTTTACCTGCATACATAAAAGGGTTGTTGAAAGATCAGGTAGCAGTTAACCTATTTGTTCACTCATTACGTTGAATCCGGTACCTGTTTGTATCGAAATCACAAATTTCCAAAATGGTTTCCACCTATAAAAGGCGTGAACCTTACACAATAAGTTCAATCACAATTTAGTCTCGGTTGACAACACACAACATTTATCAGCGGAAAACCTTAAGAAAAAATGGAAGCATCAAAGCAAGTGAAATTTGACGAATTACTCGACAAATGCATAGACATGTCGAAAGTGAAATTGGATGCGTTAAAGGCACAAATTAATTCGAAAATCTACGACGTTTTTCAAATTGAAAAATTTGTTTACAACGAATTAAAATTGGAACAATTTATCTGCCCGATGAAGACGCATATCCATATGACTGAATTTCTAAATGGTCCTCTGGTAAAACAATTCATATGTGAATTATGGCATATTTTGTTAGCGGCTGAAGAGAGTTCGGCAGCCATATCAAATAATACAGTGGAACCGAAAAAAAGATGAAATTATAAAGGAAGTAATCCAAACAAATGTTGAACCTACGAAAACTAAAATTTTTAAAAAAGTATTCCAAAGTAAATTTCGAAAAGACGCCGAAGGATCTCAATCTCGATCCCGAAAACAAGACCTCATGGTGAATGGCGGAAAAGAACCATTGGTACCTCCTACCACTTTCAGTTCCACCCTTGAACCACAGGGGCGGTTGGACACTAAGCACGGCGAAAAACACGATGAATCTGCATCGCTTTCTCGGTTAACCTATAGCCGAAATAGTGGTACGAAAGGTAACAGAAAAGTAGAACAAACGCAAGATTTAACCGCCAGCACTTTAATCACAAAGAAACAACAGTCAGATAAGGAAAACAATAAAAATTCCATCAACATTGAAAATCGCGTACATAAACTGGACAAGTCAGTATCAATCTGTAGCACACAAGCAGAACAAAAGCAACCACAAGTACCACCCAACACTTGTGGTTCTACCCTTAAACCACAACGACGCATTAACATGTTGAATGGCGGAAAACAATCACTTGCAGCTTATAAAACGTTGAGTTCCAAACTTAAAGCACAGGGACGTATCGACATATCCAAAGTTAAATTGGACATGTTGAAACCGTGGATAAGCAAGAAAATCACGGATATTTTGCAGAGAGAAGATAATGCGGCAGTGGAGTTCGTGCACAATAAATTAAAACAGGATAAAATGCTTTGTCGACAGAAATTACAGATCAGAATTGCTGGATTCCTAAGAGGTGGCAAAGCACAGAAATTTGTGTCTGAATTATGGCCACTTTTGTTATCAGCTCAAGAGAGTGAAAGCGGCATACCAGCTGAATTGAAAAAGCAGCAGAATGATAAAAATTTAAGAATTGAAAAGGATATTAAGCATGACGGATCTGCATCGCTTTCTCGGTTAAATAATGTCCTAAATAGTGGTACGGTAATTGACACAAAACCAGAACAACAACATCCAGGAAGTCAGAGCAGTCAGAACAATGATAGCTCGGCTGTGCTGAGATGCGGCGTAGGCGGTTTCGCTAACGTTTGCATGCATTCCCCCCAAAAGAAAGATGCAAGTGCTAAGTCACAGGAATTTTTATCTCAATATTGTGCAGAAATGGACGAATTTTTGACACATTGGAATAAAACTCCCGAAAAGGAAACAATTCTATTCTCAAAAAAGTTCATATATCCTGGTGAAAAAAATATTGAAAAACAAATAAACGCCACTTTGTCGACAACGCCATCATCGGTTATACAATCAGATCATAAACAGCAAACAGGCAATATTGACTTTGATAACGAGATAAAAGCTGCCCGAGAACTACAATCACGCAAGCGTACACACTTGACAATGATGAATGAGAGCAAAAAGTCGAAAAATAATTCCCACGATAAAGATGAACAGCAGTCAGCTAAGAAGAAACAGACTAGGACAAATAAATCCTCATCAAAACGCAATTCAGACAAAGATTCCTCTAGGAAGGCAGAAGCTAAATTAATAGAAAAGCAGGACAACAAGAAATCTAACAGCGAGATGAAGAATCTTGAATTGGAGCTTTTTGGCAGTATTAGTAGCGACGAAGAAGAACCCAATTCAGAACAACCTTCTAAGGAAAATTCTGTAAAGAAGTACCACAATAGCGAATTGAGCACCCTTGAGGCTGATCTTTTCATCAGCAGCGATGAGGAAGACGTCTACAATATACTCGGCAAAGAAGACCAATTTTAAAACAAAAATAATGGACGAAGTTCACGAAGAGTATATTCTCTGAAAAAAAAAGAATTTGTAATTTAGAAAAATTATTTGTAATCAATTTGCGTAAATTTTAAATTAAATATCATGACAATGTTTTTAATTTCTATTAAATATTGATGAAATATATGAGTAGTTTTCTAAGTTTAAATTTATATTACAATAAAGTTTTATATTATAATAAATTTATATTATAATAAATTTAAATTTATAAAAAATACTGTCTCTTTCAATTTAATTCTTAATTCCTTATTTGTAATATATTTTGAATGTATTTTAAGGAAATCATATAAATAATTAAAATAAAATGAAAATAAAAAATGTATTCCGTTAGACTCGATCACTGGTTGTGTATAGACGTGTTTTCTATTGCTCTCGCTGACAGTCTCGCTTTATACCTTATTGTGTGTAATTAGTATACTAAAATTTATTTAAAAGTAGAAAACAAAACAAACATTAAAAAAAAAACCCCGTTACAAAATTTAAGAATTTACAAAAACAAAATCAAACGTACACTTGTTTGCGACAATGTTAACGCATTAAGCATTAATAATATGAACAAAAAACCAAAAACAATCAATGCAACTAGTGCATTAAAAAATTATAATTACTTTTCTCCTCTTCAGACCATTGAAGATGATAAAATGGATGATGATGACGAAGTTATCGTTAATAAAGAAGTAAAGGTTCATATACCGCCAATAACTATATTAAAGTGCAAAATTGCAGAAGTTCACGAAATTTGTAAATTAAGCAAAATAAAAGAATATTCCATACGGAAAATTTCAATTGGATTGAAATTATTTCTTAAATCTAAAGCAGATTACGAAACCATCTGTAGTGATCTCACAGGCAAGTACGAGTACTTCTGTTATGCCACCAAAGATGAAAAGCCGTATAAAGCTCTTCTGTTCGGTCTTGATAAACAAGATCCTCTGATCGTTAAAAAAAAATTAATAGTTATGGGCCTTCATTGCTTGGACGTTAAAATCGTTATAAAGAGAAATACATATAACGTAGAGTTTGTTATTTATGTTGTATATTTCAAAAGATTAACTGTAACAATTAAAGAACTAAGGCAAAAATATTCCGTAATTGACTATTTAAGAGTGAAATGGGAATTTCAACAAGCAAAAAAAAACCAGATAACGCAATGTTATAATTGCCAAATGTTTGGCCATGGTTCCAGCCGCTGCAAGGTTAAAACGTTTTGTTCAAACTGCGCTGGACAGCATAAAACATCTGATTGTCAAGAATCTACACCTAAATATGCAAATTGTAATGGCCCGCACAAATTTACATACGACCAATGTCCAAGTAAAATACATTACCTAAAAATTCGTCAACGTGCCCAACCACCACAGAGAAGACCGGTCCGTACAGAAGTTCTGCTTACCAAAAACTATAGTAACAGCTTTCCTAATACACTGCGCCAAAGTGTTTCAACTACAGCTACTAACTGGCAGGCCCAAAGGGATATTATAAACAACAGAAGCAGTAATAACGCTAATGACAACTGTTCCAATGATTTATTTTCTATTGAGGAAATAAAGAATTTAACTTTCGAATTAATTACAAATCTTAGGAACTGTAAAAATAAGGCGGATCAATTCGAGGTCATCACGAACCTTGCATGTAAATTTTTATCATAATGGAAGACGATAGAATTAATATTATAACTTGGAATGCAAGAGGCATTCGCAATAAATATCTAGAATTATTTCAATTTTTAGCTGACCATAGTATACACATTTGTTTAATATCTGAAACAGGCCTTAATTCAAACGTATCTATTAGCAACAGGGAATTTAAAATTTATAGAAACGATAGAATAAATACTCGAGGAGGTGGTGTAGCTATAATTATCAGGAAAAATGATTCACATCATTTATTACCTATTGTTAACACGTCTGTTATTGAGAACATTGGTATCAGACTATTTACCAATTTGGGTTCAATTGATATAAATTCATGTTACTACCCTGGTGGTTCGGCTGGTCCGGATGGCGTGAGGAAACGGCAATTTGCATCCGACATCCATAATCTCAGTGGCAATGAAAGGTATCTTTTGGGTGGTGATTTCAATAATAGACACCGGCCTTGGGGTTGTTTAAGAGCGAATTGCTGGGGAAATATTTTATATGAAAAATTGGAATCATACAATATTTATATTATATATCCCAGTGATAATACCTACATTCCTTCGAACGCTAATAGACAGGGTTCCACTCTAGACTTCTTTCTGACTAATGATCCCCTTATAATGTCCCAGGCAGAGGTCATAAACGATTTAAGTTCGGATCACTTACCAGTAAAAATTTCATTAAATAGTACTTACAATAACTCAAATTTTTTCAGATACAATTTTCACAATGCTAATTGGAACCAATTTTCCAGATATTTAAATAGAAATTTAAACTTACCTAATATTGACAACATTATAAATAGTGAAAATATAGACGAGAGTATTATACATTTCGCAAACGTATTGAATGATGCTGTCACTTGTAGTGTGCCAAAGATATACCACTCACCGGGGGGAAAGCCTTTGCCGTACTACATTAAGATTATGATACGACTGAGGAATAGATACCGAAGAGATTAGCAAAGATATAGGGATCTCGCCGACTTCTATCAAGTGAAAATATTTAATCAGAGAATTCGTGAGGAAATTAATTTATTCAGAAATAAGTCTTGGGATTCTCTGTTGTCAACGCTTGATAGGGGCTCGGCGCCTTTCTGGAATTTGACGAAAATTTTGAGGAAAAGGGCTAATAATATCCCTATTTTAAGACAAAATGGTTCTCGGTTCATCACCAATCGGGAAAAGTGTGAAATCTTAGCACGAACATATGCTTCTACCTATTCCATTTCAGCCAATTTGGGCGACCCAACTACGACTTCTTTAATAAATGATACTCTGGAATCTTATGGATCTTTGAGAGTTGATCCATTGGATGTTAACTTAGTAAATATCTCTCAGATTTCTGACATATTAAGAACCTTGAGGAATGGAAAGAGTTCTGGCATCGACGGTATTAATAACATATGCCTTAGGGCGCTCCCTAATAAGGGCATTAAATTTTTGACCATCATTATTAATTCCTGCTTAAAGTTCTGTTATTTTCCTCAAAGGTTCAAGGAGGCTAAAGTTATATCAATAAGAAAACCTGGTAAACAAGCCGACTGCCCATCTTCATACCGACCCATTAGTTTATTGTCGAGTGTGGGTAAAGTTTTGGAAAAAGTTATTAAAATTAGACTGACTGATTTCATGGAAGCCAATGGTATTACTGCGGCTCATCAATTTGGTTTCCGCAGACAGCACAATACAATTCATCCCTTAGTGAGAATTCGAAACTTAGTGAGAGCAAATTTTAACCAACAAAGATCAACGGGTATGATTTTATTGGATATTAAAGCTGCCTTTGATTCAGTCTGGCACGAAGGTCTCGTTTACAAAATGATTAATTTAAATTTCCCGAGGGCATTGACCAAAATGGTCCACAGTTTTCTCACTTCTCGTACTTTTAGAGTCCACATTGGCTCACATTATTCTGAACGCCACACTATAACGGCTGGTTGCCCCCAGGGGTCATGTTTGTCTCCCGTTCTTTATAATCTATATACATCAGATTTTCCTCAATTAGATTATTGCACGGTGTCAATATTCGCTGATGACACAGCTATACTTAGCTCAGGAATTCTGTCTGTTGATATAATAGCTAATCTGAATAGGGCATTATCTGATATTTCATCCTATTTCAATAAATGGAGAATTATGCTAAACTGTGAAAAAACTCAGGCGATATATTTTACGAGGAGACGGAAGGAGTGTTATATACCACAGACCAATATTAGGATCATAGATGGGCACTTTGCAGTACCAGTAAAATTTCAGTAAAAATTGATTTTTACTGATTACTGAAAAAAATTTCAGTATTCAGTAAAATTTTACAGTTAATGCAATCTAAATTTCATTTAAATTTCATTTAAATGTCATTTAAATTTAGATTGCATTAACAGTAAAATTTTACTTTTTTTCATTTAAATTTTATTTAAATTTCATTCAAATTTAGATTGCATTAACGGTAAAATTTTACTGAATACTGAAATTTTTTTCAGTAATCAGTAAAAATCAATTTTTACTGAAATTTTACTGGTACTGCAAAGTGCCCATCTATGATTAGGATGAATAATAACGCTATACAGTGGGAACAAAAAGTGAAATATCTTGGAGTTATGCTTGATCCTAAAATGAAATTTAAGGACCACATACCTTATGTGGTAAATAAAGTTAATATATTAACCCGTATACTGTATCCTTTTATTAACCGGAAATCTAGCCTTAATCTTTATAATAAGAAACAAATTATAAAGTCCATTTTTCATGCCGTATTATTTTATGCAGCTCCAGTTTGGTCTACGAGCGCCTGTTGCCATATCAAGAAACTGCAAATAGCTCAAAATAAGTTGCTAAAACTTATATATAATCTACCCTGGTACTTTTCAACTACACGCCTCCATGATATTACAGGTTTCGAATCTGTTTCAGATAAGATCGGAAGGCTTACACAAAATTTTAATAACAGATGTAGGAATTCTGATTTCTTCCATATTAATGATCTAGTACCATCTTAGGTTTTTTTTCTAGTCATAGTTAAGTAGCATAAGTAGTTTTAAGTAAATCATATAGGTTTTTTGCCAAATTTTCTCCTCCAAAATTCTAATGTATGTATATGTATATAGTAATTTTGTTAACGTAGATCTATTATTAAGCTAAAAAAGAAAAATAATCTTGAACTCTTAAATATGTAATTTAATTATAACTGATTTGTAAATATTATGGATAAATAAATAAATTGAATTGAATTGAAAAAAATGTATTCAATGCTTTAATTTAATTACCGGGATAAGGGGAAGGGAAGGTTTATTTGAAATATTCTTCGGCGGTGACGGTGTGGAGATTCCGCCGCCTAGCAATGAAGAGGTCAAAGTTGCGATTATACGTCTTAAAAACAATAAAGCGGCATGTTCTGATAGCCTCCCCGCTGAGTTGTTTAAGACCGGAGTTGGTAGTGCGCATGCACCAGCTTATCTACAAAATATGCCTAGAGGAAAGTATGCCCAACGATTGGAACCTCAGTGTCCGCTGCCCTGTCCTGAAAAAGGTAGACCCTACGATATGCGCCAACTACAGGGGTATAATTCTTCTCCATATCGCATATAAGGTTCTTACAGACGTATTGTGTGAACGACTGAAGCCACTCGTCAAAGTACTGATTGGACCTTATCAGTGCGGCTTCAGACCTGGCAAGTCCACCATCGACCACATGTTCACACTACTCCAAATGCTGGAAAAGACCCAAAAAAAAGAGTCCACACACGCCATCTTTTTGTCGACTATAAGGCAGCCTTCGATAGCCCCATAAATGATCGTGTTTTTGCCGCAATGTCTGAGCTCGTTATACCTGCGAAGCTAATAAGGGTATGCAGAATGACGTTGAGCAATTCCTGCAGGTCCGTCAAGGTGGGAAAGGACCTCTCCGAACCTTTTGCTACCGTGCGAGGTTTCAGACAAGGCGACCCGTTATCATGCGACCTCTTCAACTTTGTCGTGGGTAGTGTTCTGCGAAAGTCGGGAGTGCATCCCAATGGCACTATTTTTCAAAAAAGTGTCCAGTTGTTTGCGTACGCTGACGACATCGACATCAAAGGGCGTACCAAGCGAGATGTTACTGCTGCATTTAGTGCAATTGAACGGGAGTCTACCAAGATGGGTATGGCAGTAAATGAGGGCAAAACAAAGTATATGTTATCGACATGTAGAGACGTGCGGCGTATTGATTCTCAGATTACGGCCGATAACTATACTTTTGAAACAGTCAAGGAATTTATTTATCTTGGCTCCGCCGTTACCACCAAAAATGATGTCAGCCAACAGGTGCTACTATGGTCTCAATAGGCAATTGAGTAGCAGAGACCTCTCTCGTGCGACAAAACTAACACTCTATAAGACACTCGTCCTACCCGTGCTTCTTTATGGCGCAGAGGCATGGACCCTGTTAAGAACTGATGCAGCGGCCTTTAGAGTGTTCGTGAGAAAAGTCCTACGTAAGATCTTCGTTCCAGTGCGTGTTGGCGATGATTTCCGTATCCGATTCAACAGTGACTGTATGAGCTCCTCAACGACATTGACGTTGTACAGCGTATTAACATCCAGCGGCTGCGCTGGCTCGGCCATGTCGTTCGAATGGATTAGGATACTCCGGCGACACGAGTATTTGATGCGGGTATCTGTAGAAGTCGGCGAAGAGGACGACCTTGTATCCGTTGGAAGCACCAAATCGAGGAAGCCCTGTCATCGATTGGTGTGACCAACTGGCGTAGGCGCGCAAGAAGCAGAGGCGCCTGGAAGGATGTGTTGCGGCAGACCGAAATCCGTTAAACGGGTTGTTATGGCCAATTAAGTAAGTAAGTAAATTAAAAATGTATTCAATGCTTTCATTTCAATTAAAGAGGTAATTCTTGCACCCACAACTAAAAACTGTTTGTTTCAATGGACTTCACTGGGTCTAGTATTGACAGAAAAAAAAATTAAATCCACCCAACCAATGACATAGTGTAAGTCATGTAAAGCTCTGAAATATTTTTCTTATATTTCTCGAACAATCCAAACTCGTTTTATTTGACAAAAATTGTTTTTTTGATCTTATCACAAAAATTTATTAATTATACAAACATTTCTGAACCGATGCACATTGGGGTTTTTGATGCCTAAAATGGAAATTAATTGGAAAATGAAATTCTTGAGTACCAAATATTTTTTTACATGAGCTGAAAGTGCACAAAATTCTGCACCACTTTCTTAAAAAAACGTGTCTTTAAGCGAAATAAACCAAAAATTAAAAAAAAAGCAACCAGGAAAGCTCCCACGATTTAATTCCCATTTTAGGCATCAAAAACCCCATTGTGCGATGTCCGAAATTTAAACATTCTTAGAAAAGGAAGGAATGGACCTTCAAAACTTTAAAACGGTCTGCATATACATCTGTGGCATTAAATAATAATAGCTTAAGTCGAAATTTCGTGTTTAGAGATTTTAACGGATTTGTCTGAAATAAATTGTGTTTGGCAATTGTGTTTGTAAAATATAAATGCGCATAGTTTTATTAATAACGACATTTTATACATAAAATTTAGCTGGGTGATTGATCTTGGATATGAGAATAGGAATATGTAATAAAATGAAAAACACTTATGTCAACATAAGCCATTATCATTTGGCCACAGATGACAAGTACACGTCCTCTAACCTAACCTAATTATTTTGTGTGAAAAGGTAAAAAACCGTTTTTGTTAAAAAGAATTTTGTTTCAGAAAAATTCTTACTTGTGTTATGTAAAATATAATCTGATATAACGGCAGAGCTCAAGAGTTTATACTTGTCTTCACACATTCTATCATCCAAAAGCCGTTGTACATATTCCGTTCCCGCCACATCACCATAGCTTCTACAGTAATCCTGGTGGTACAGATCGAGATTGTCGGCGAGACGACCAATAGCGCAGTGTCTCGTTAGCATGCAAAGCGTTTCCTTGTCGAACTCAAGTAGTTGTCCCGAGATATCCCGCTGTCTACATAAACTGGTAGATTATTGACAAATGCGGTTTTACACTTCGTATCATAATTAAAACGATCGATATCTTAGTGAATCAATTCTGTCTTTAGCAATCAATATGTCTGCGGTAGAAATATATTTCTTTTAGGGCGCCCTGGTAGTCTAGTGGGTAGTGTTCTAGACTATTATCGTGAGGGTCGTGGGTTCGTTTCCCACCAGGGGCTCTGGTCTGTTACACTACACCGAGCAAATGGTCTAAGTTACTTTGCACGTAATAATAATTATATATAATTTTTAATTGTATTATAATTAATAAATAAATATTTCTCTTAGTCGCTTTCTGGCAAAAACTATGAGAGTGAATAAAATTGCCGTGAAAAATTTCACAAAAATTTGTTGTACGGAGTCGACTATAAAGAATTGGTCGCGCCACTCATGTATAAAATTAACACTCACAACATAAGTGGTGTGTGAAGTTGGATCGTAATCCTGATTAATTATACATACACATGATCTTCAAATTAAAAAGTGGATTGACTAGCAGAAATTCAAGTAAATTTGTAGCCATTTCGTAGAATAAATCTTTTAAAGCCCATATATTCTCCGCCATTAATGTATTACAGTGATATTAATTGTGGAGCTGGCTAAAAAAAAAACCAGACATGTCCTCAGTTAATGCTGTTTTAAATTTTATTTTAGGGATCTCTAAGTCTGCACAATGAAGCCACGTAATATTTTCATTTAAAACCAGGTCCTCGGTGCTATTTTAAAATAACAAGAAAAACTGACTTCTCGAATAAAACTGGGCATTTGATACGACGAGAGTTAATAACATTCATCAGTCTAAGTTGGTCATAAAAAGATTTTTTAATTTTTATTTATCTTTCTGTAAAGCTCGATTCACTCCCTTTTTATATGTAGTTTGACAGCCCTCTTCTTGAGAGAGAGAGAAAATATTTAGTATGAACATCTTTTAGCTCGTTTTGGTTTAATTTTATATTTTTTCCGGAAAAACTTGAACAGAGCAGTAGTAGGTTATATTTTATATAAAAAGGTGAATTGATTTGTCCACATAGATAAATCATGCAAAATTTAAATTTCCTTTAAAAGTCTCATCTGGTAGTCTTAATTTTGTGGAAAAATTTTTAGAAATGCACAAATCATGCTGCAGAAAACACTCAGTTCGCTGTGCCAGAAAAGGTGCCTGTAAAGTGCAGATAACCAGAATTTTTCGTTCTTTTTTGCATTTGTGTACCAAAACATGACGTATGTATATTGTTCTGAGAAATATCTTGTCATTAAGCTTAATAATAAACACGCGACGTAACAGGAAAAGTGTGACGATTAAATTCGCAATAAAAAATAATTTTTATTCGGTTTCTCCAGCTTTGCAGCAGCACAATAGGTCATAGGACTATAGAACTTTGCTCAATAAATATTAATCTGATGGTTTACACATAAAACTTACAAAGCATTTATGACTTTACCATACGTAGCGAGTTTTTTTAACCGAAAAGGTTAACACTTAAAACTACATTACGAAGAAATAACCGAATCAAAAGATCTGATCTAATAAGGGTAATGAAAGGATTACAACAACAGCCCATTAGGGATTATTATAGAAATCGCAAGTTGTAAATGAATATGTTTTTCGAATACTAAGAAGGAAAACAAGAGCCATTGGTTGAAATTAAAGGGCAGGGTCTTTACCTGCATACATAAAAGGGTTGTTGAAAGATCAGGTAGCAGTTAACCTATTGGTTCACTCATTACGTTGAATCCGGTACCTGTTTGTATCGAAATCACAAATTTCCAAAATGGTTTCCACCTATAAAAGGCGTGAACCTTACACAATAATTTCAATCACAATTTAGTCTCGGTAGACAACACACAACTTTTATCAGCGGAAAACCTTAAGAAAAAATGGAAGCATCAAAGCAAGTGAAATTTGACGAATTACTCGACAAATGCATAGACATGTCGAAAGTGAAATTGGATGCGTTAAAGGCACAAATTAATTCGAAAATCTACGACGTTTTTCAAATTGAAAAATTTGTTTACAACGAATTAAAATTGGAACAATTTATCTGCCCGATGAAGACGCATATCCATATGACTGAATTTCTAAATGGTCCTCTGGTAAAACAATTCATATGTGAATTATGGCATATTTTGTTAGCGGCTGAAGAGAGTTCGGCAGCCATATCAAATAATACAGTGGAACCGAAAAAAGATGAAATTATAAAGGAAGTAATCCAAACAAATGTTGAACCTACAAAAACTAAAATTTTTAAAAAAGTATTCCAAAGTAAATTTCGAAAAGACGCCGAAGGATCTCAATCTCGATCCCGAAAACAAGACCTCATGGTGAATGGCGGAAAAGAACCATTGGTACCTCCTACCACTTTCAGTTCCACCCTTAAACCACAGCGGCGGTTGGACACTAAGCACGGCGAAAAACACGATGAATCTGCATCGCTTTCTCGGTTAACCTATAGCCGAAATAGTGGTACGAAAGGTAACAGAAAAGTAGAACAAAAGCAAGATTTAACCGCCAGCACTTTAATCACAAAGAAACAACAGTCAGATAAGGAAAACAATAAAAATTTCATCAACATTGAAAATCGCGTACATAAACTGGACAAGTCAGTATCAATCTGTAGCACACAAGCAGAACAAAAGCAACCACAAGTACCACCCAACACTTGTGGTTCTACCCTTAAACCACAACGGCGCATTAACATGTTGAATGGCGGAAAACAATGACTTGCAGCTTATAAAACGTTGAGTTCCAAACTTAAAGCACAGGGACGTATCGACATATCCAAAGTAAAATTGGACATGTTGAAACCGTGGATAAGCAAGAAAATCACGGATATTTTGCAGAGAGAAGATAATGCGGCAGTGGAGTTCGTGCACAATAAATTAAAACAGGATAAAATGCTTTGTCGACAGAAATTACAGATCAGAATTGCTGGATTCCTAAGAGGTGGCAAAGCACAGAAATTTGTGTCTGAATTATGGCCACTTTTGTTATCAGCTCAAGAGAGTGAAAGCGGCATACCAGCTGAATTGAAAAAGCAGAAGAATGATCAAAATTTAAGAATTGAAAAGGATATTAAGCATGACGGATCTGCATCGCTTTCTCGGTTAAATAATGTCCAAAATAGTGGTACGGTAATTGACACAAAACCAGAACAACAACATCCGGAAAGTCAGAGCAGTCAGAACAATGATAGCTCAGCTGTGCTGAGATGCGGCGTAGGCGGTTTCGCTAACGTTTGCATGCATTCCCCCCAAAAGAAAGATGCAAGTGCTAAGTCACAGGAATTTTTATCTCAATATTGTGCAGAAATGGACGAATTTTTGACACATTGGAATAAAACTCCCGAAAAGGAAACAATTCTATCCTCAAAAAAGTTCATATATCCTGGTGAACAAAATATTGAAAAACAAATAAACGCCACTTTGTCGACACCGCCATCATCGGTTATACAATCAGATCATAAACAGCAAACAGGCAATATTGACTTTGATAACGAGATAAAAGCTGCCCGAGAACTACAATCACGCAAGCGTACACACTTGACAATGATGAATGAGAGCAAAAAGTCGAAAAATAATTCCCACGATAAAGATGAACAGCAGTCAGCTAAGAAGAAACAGATTAGGACAAATAAATCCTCATCAAAACGCAATTCAGACAAAGATTCCTCTAGGAAGCCAAAAGCTAAATTAATAGAAAAGCAGGACAACAAGAAATCTAACAGCGAGATGAAGAATCTTGAATTGGAGCTTTTTGGCAGTATTAGTAGCGACGAAGAAGAACCCAATTCAGAACAACCTTCTAAGGAAAATTCTGTAAAGAAGTACCACAATAGCGAATTGAGCACCCTTGAGGCTGATCTTTTTATCAGCAGCGATGAGGAAGACGTCTACAATATACTCGGCAAAGAAGACCAATTTTTAAAACAAAAATAATGGACGAAGTTCACGAAGAGTATATTCTCTGGAAAAAAAGAATTTGTAATTTAGAAAAATTATTTGTAATCAATTTGCGTAAATTTTAAATTAAATATCATGACAATGTTTTTAATTTCTATTAAATATTGATGAAATATATGAGTAGTTTTCTAAGTTTAAATTTATATTACAATAAAGTTTTATATTATAATAAATTTATATTATAATAAATTTAAATTTATAAAAAATACTGTCTCTTTCAATTTAATTCTTAATTCCTTATTTGTAATATATTTTGAATGTATTTTAAGGAAATCATATAAATAATTAAAATAAAATGAAAATAAAAAATGTATTCAATGCTTTAATTTAATTACCGGGATAAGGGGAAGGTTTATTTGAAATATTTTTCGGCGGTAACGGTGTGGAGATTCCGCCGCCTAGCAATGAAGAGGTCAAAGTTGCGATTATAAATCTTAAAAACAATAAAGCGGCATGTTCTGATAGCCTCCCCGCTGAGTTGTTTAAGACCGGAGTTGGTAGTGCGCATGTACCAGCTTATCTACAAAATATGCCTAGAGGAAAGTATGCCCAACGATTGGAACCTCAGTGTCCGCTGCCCTGTCCTGAAAAAGGTAGACCCTACGATATGCGCCAACTACAGGGGTATAATTCTACTTTTTATATTGATTTTCCAAATGAGCGAGGGGCCATGCCCACGTATACTACACACTACATACTTAATATTTAATTGCATTTGAAATATATTACTCATACGCATAGTAGTTACCCCTACAAGTATGCTATCTATGATTCTTGATATTAAAACCAAAGCAAATAAAGTATGTATAAAGAATGTGCATTTTGGCATATTTTGTAATATTTTTCAAAAATATTTCACGACGCGGGGGGAAAGATAGAAGGGAAGGATAAAGAAACCAAGAGCGTAACAATGTTCTCAATTGTTCTCATCGTGCGTTTTTGTTGTTTGACTAATTTTTTATTTATTCATCTGAAACAATGTTGCCACGAAAAACATTTTGTAACCAACATTTGTGAAAAAAATCACCAAATAAGAAAAAATATAACCAAAATTAAATTCATAGACTTTTGTTTTATTTTTTTTTTTCAAGTTTAAATTATAATTAACAAAAACTGAAACAAAAATAGCTTTTTTTATAAGAAAAAAATAAACAAAACCAAAAACTACACATTGATCAAAAAAATAACCAATTTTGGTTAGAAATAACAAAAAAAAAAGGCAACACTTATTCTCAGACGTCGGCACAAAGAGAACATGAGAAAAATTATGAGAGGCATATTAACCCAGAGGAAAATTGTTAGTAATATTTTCAAGTCTACTTTACTCTACATAATACGTCACATATGTAGTTTTTTAATGAATTTTACATCTATATAAACAAAATGAATGAAAAACAATAGAAGAGAAAAATGAAAATATGTGCAAAGAAATAAAGAAAGTAATAAATGAAACATGTAAACAAAGTGCAAAAACAACATACGCGGATGCAGTTAAAAATAAAGGGTTGCCAAGTATAACTAAACAACTACCCCTGATTGTTAAACCTAATAGCCCATTTACACTACAGCGAAATCTAGTACTTATGAGATTTCGAGCCAAATCTAGTTGATTTTAACAAGTTTTCCCATACAAAACAAAATCTACTTATTTAGTAGATTTCGGCAAAATCTACTCAAAATCTAGTAAAAATAGAAATGCAACTATGTGTTTTGCCAAATAGTACTTAAATATATAACGCTGCACAGGAATAAAATGACATTTCAATTTAAAAATACATTTTCTAAATGTTGTAAAGGGTCCGCTAAATAACTTTTTTTTTTTAAATGCTGTAAAAAAAACTACTGAATATTTTCTCAAATTTCTTTTTCTCTTTGAAAGTACAATCCTTCCGATTAATAATGGAAAATAACTTCATTAAAATGGCTGCCTCGGCTGGCCATGCAGTAGCCTACACGAGTAGCCTACAGAAGATGCCGATTTTGGCATCATCAATCATCTTTTCGGCAAAATCTACTCAAAATCTAGTAAAAATAGAAATGCAACTATGTGTTTTGCCAAATAGTACTTAAATATATAACGCTGCACAGGAATAAAATGACATTTCAATTTAAAAATACATTTTCTAAATGTTGTAAAGGGTCCGCTAAATAACTTTTTTTTTTAAATGCTGTAAAAAAAACTACTGAATATTTTCTCAAATTTCTTTTTCTCTTTGAAAGTACAATCCTTCCGATTAATAATGGAAAATAACTTCATTAAAATGGCTGCCTCGGCTGGCCATGCAGTAGCCTACACGAGTAGCCTACAGAAGATGCCGATTTTGGCATCATCAATCATCTTTTCAGATGAAGCTCATTTTGATCTTGGCGGGTATGTAAACAAGCAAAATTGTCGCATTTGGGGCACAGTCAATGGCGATCGTTATCGGGCCATGTTGAATGAATTTTTGTTCACAAAAATTGAAGAGGAGGATATTGGCAATATTTGGTTTCAACAGGACGGCGCTACGTGCCACATAGCCGAAGCTACACTCGATGTTTTGTGCCCTGCTTTTGAAGATCGCATTATCAGCCGCAGGGCCAAACGACATCAGGCCACCTCGGAGCGGCGATTTGACACCGTTGGACTATTATTTGTGAGGTGCCGTCAAAGATAAGTGTTACGCCGACAAGCCAGAGACAATTTACGCTTTAAAGGACAATATTCGTGAAGCCATTGGTGAAATACAGCTGCACACAATCGAGAATGTGCTTAAAAATTGGACCGATCGTGTTGGCTACTGCATGGCCAGCCGAGGCAGCCATTTGAATGAAATTATTTTATTTACTTTCAAGTAAAAATGAGAAATATTCAGTAGTTTTTTAAAGCAATTTCAAAAAAAAAAGTTTTTTGGCGGACCCTTTATCAGTTTTGTTTATGGATGTTAGCTTTATAATGTTTTCACACCAGCATAACAACTGAAAAGTTTGGTGGGTCATTCTAAAACATTATTTCCGATTGGATCTTATTTGGTCTTGATGAAAACGATACTAAATGTGCTATATTTTTCATTTTTGTTTGGTATTAAAATAAATTTGAAAATATTATTTTCTTTTAAATTTCAGTCAGCTGTTTTTGTTATTAAAATGAAATCTTGCTACTGTCAAATAAATCCAGTGTAAACGATCTAGATTTTGAGCTAGATTTGAAATCTAATCTACTAGCTTTCGCTGTAGTGTAAATGGGCTATAAGGAAAAACAATCGGCTGAAAAAAAACTAAAGAAGAGTTAAACAAAATAAATCCAGACAACTTGAAGATAACAAATGTGGAAAGTAGAAGCAGTGGAACAATTGTTATTCAAAGTGAGAGCTGTGAAGATAGAGAGAAAACTAAAAGTGCAATCCAAGAAAAAATATCTAAACAATATGAAGTAAAAATTCCAAATTTGACGGGACTAAATATCAAAATTTTTGGCATGTCTTTTGAATATAGTGAAAATGATTTAATTGAGAAATTAAGAAAACAAAATCCTAAATTAGCTGATGCAAATATTAAATTTATGGGAAAATATGAAACGAAAAGAGGAAATAAATCTTTGTTCAATGTGAGACTGAGAGTTGATAATGAAGCTTACGGAAAAATTATGGAAGAAGAAAAGTAAATGTCGGTTGGGAAAGATGTAGAGTGTATGATGGAACTGAATTAGTTCAATGTATGAAATGCAGAGGATACAATCATATAGCCAAAGAATGTAAAAATCAGGAAATATGTCTAAAATGCCATGGTCAACATAACAGTTAATTGCGAAAGCCAAGAGAAGATAATGAAATGTATTAATTGTTCAAAAGTAAACAGCAGGCTCAATATGGGATTAGATGAAAATCACTTTACAAACGATAGAGAATGTCCAGTTTATCAAAATAAATTGAAAAACAAAATGAGAAATATAGGCTTGACGATTTAACAACTAAAGGAAATGAGTGCCCTCTATACAAATGTACAAGGTCTTGTTAACAACTATAATCAAATTTAAATTATCGCAGCAACAGAAAAACCTGACTTTTTAATATTGTCTGAAACACATTTGACGAAAGATATAGATGAACAAGAAATTGCGTTACAAGGATATGATAACATCGGGTCAGTGTCAGCATCCTCAAGAACAGGTGGAGTTGTCGTATACTATAAAAATAATTGGAACGTGAAAAAGTTTATAGAGAGAACTGATGATTTGAAGTATTGGATATTATTTTGCAAAGCTGTACATAATGATAATAATAATAATATCTTAATTGGTGCAATATATAGATCGCCTAGCTACAGCGAAGCTGAGTTCTGTGATATATTTGACGAAATTATTGAAGAAATCTGTGATAATAATAACTGTGATATTTTAATTGCAGGAGATTTTAATATAGATTGGAAAAAAAACTCTTTATACAAGAATAGAATTAGGAATACTCTCAATGACAACGGCCTTAAACAAATAGTTAACGAAAGCACACGTGTAACAAGAAATTCGAGCACAATAATTGACTACGTAATAACTAATAATTATAAGATAAAATGTACAAACAGTAAAGATAATAAAATTTCTGACCATGAAGTTATTAATATTAATATAGACTTTGAGAGATCGAATGAAAACATTCTAAATACAGCAAAACCCATCAAGATATTTAAATACGATAAGAATATATTCAATAATGTGTTAACTGAGAATATGATATACGAGGATAATAAGGATCTTAATGAAAACGTTAAACTGTTTGATGCCTGTCTAGGAAATACAATACAAAGATTTACGTTTGGAAAGCAAGTGCACATAAATAACAAAGTAAATAACTGGTTTAACGAAGAACTGCGAACAATAAAAAGAGAAAAAATAATAAAATATTTACGAGCCAAATTTGAAAACACAAATCAAGCTTGGGGAGAATATAAACTAATAAGAAATCGATACAAAGTACAAATCGAAAATAATAAGAATAATTACATAAAAAATAAAATTAACAACGCAACTAGTCAAAAGCAAGTGTGGACACACATAAAAAACCTAGTACTAAGTAAGAGGCAAAACTCAACTAAATCTGTGATATTCGACCAGATAGAGTACAACGATATATGTGATATAGTTAATAAGTTCAATGCATTCTTCATTGATAGCATTAGTAGTATAAGACAATCGATAGGGAGCGTGCAACATATTAACCGAATAGAATATAGAGTGAATGATGTTTTTAAATTCCGTAAGGTAAATATTAGTGAACTGGAGAGCATCGTGAAGTGTATGAATAACAAATCTGACCATGAACGCGTATCAAATAAAATTATACTTGACAACTGGAATGTAACAGGAAATATAATGGTAAAAGTAATAAACACATCTTTAGAGACAGGTATTTTTCCTGATAATTGGAAAAAATCAACCGTAACCCCAATTGAGAAAGTGCCCAGAACAAAAAAATGCGAGGAGTTTAGACCAATAAACTCTCTTAAAACTTGCGAGAAAATAATTGAAAAAGTAGTTAAAGATCAGCTTGAAAAATATATGGAAAATCGAGACATATTATCTAAATACCAGTCAGGATTCCGTAAAAAACATTCGTGTGAAACCACGGTAAACTATGTCATAAGTGAATGGAGAGCAATAGGAAAGGATAAGAGGATAATAGCAATATTTCTTGACTTCAAAAGAGCCTTTGAGACGATCGATAGAGAAATAATACTGAATAAACTATATATGTATGGAATAAGAGGAATCGAGCTAGATTGGTTCAAATCGTACCTGAAAAGAAGAAGGCAAACGACAAAATTAAATGACATAGAATCTGATGAAATAATAAATAATTTCGGAGTGCCACAAGGTTCCATTTTGGGAGCGTTGTTGTTCATAATTTATATAAATGACATGCCAAGTATTTTAGAAAAATGTAAAGTTGTATTATACGCTGATGACACTCTGATATATACTATAGCAAATAGTGATGAAGAATGTCGCGAAAATACCAAGTATGATATGAAGAAAATAGATGAATGGCTTAAAATGAATAAACTCAAACTAAATGAAAATAAAACAAAAATAATGGAATTAACTTAAATTCAGAAGAAATATTTACAATAAATGACACAGTAATTGAAAAAGTCGAATATATAAAATACCTTGGTTTTATAATCGATAAAAAATTAAATTTCAATGAACAAATAGATTACTTATGCAAAAAAGTTGGTAAAAAAATTAGTTTTTTAAAAAGAATAAGAAGCAAAATATCCAAGTCTACAGCGATAAATATATACAGCACGATAATAAAACCACACTTTGAATATGGTTCCACTATTTTATTCACATGCAGCAGCACAAATCAATTAGCAAGGATGCAGAAACTGCAAAATAGAGCGATGAGAGTAATACTAAAATGCGATCGTTACACACATATAAACACAATGTTAACTGATCTAAAATGGATGAACATAGCACAACGACTTCAATTTAACACATTAAGATTTATTAGAAAATTAAAACAAGGAGACGCCCCGAAATATCTATGTGATCAAATACATTATGTGGGAGACAGCCAACCATATCAACTAAGAAATGCAAGTGACTTTAGGATCCAAAGAGTGAGGTCAACACAAATGCAGAAAACGCTATTCTACACAGGTCTACAGCTGTTTAACTCATTGCCAAACTACATTAAGAATGAAACGGATGAAAATGCCTTTAGACGAAAGTGTACTAATTTTGTATTATTTAATAATAATTTGTAATATATAATTTTGTTGAACATTTAAAGTATTTTTAATACTTAAAAAAAAAAAAAAAAAAAAAAAAACAATCTCGGGAAATGACGGCTACCCACTTTACCGCCGACGTTCTGTGGATAGTGGTGGACGATCAATTTCAGTAAAGGTGCATGGAAATGATTTTGATGTTGATAACCGCTGGATACTACCTTACTCTCCATTGCTTTCAAAAACATTTAAAGCGCATATTAATGTTGAGTATTGTCAGCCAGTTAAGTCGATCAAATACATCTGCAAATATGTTACTAAAGGGTCTTATATGGCTGTATTTTCATTACAAAATCCAAATGATGAAATTCCGCCGTATCAAATGACCAGGTACATTAGTAGCAATGAAGCAGTATGGCGAATTTTGGGATTTCCCATTCACGAGCGCCATCCAACTGTTGTTCATTTATCAGTGCATCTGGAAAATGGACAACGGGTTTACTTTACAGAAAGAAATGCTCGAGAGAGAGCAGCAGCACCACCGGCTACAACATTAACATCATTTTTTGATCTTTGTAGAAATGATATGTTTGCTAAAACTTTGTTTTATTCAGAAATTCCAACGTATTATACGTGGAATGCATCAACAAAGAAATTCCAACGTCGAAAGCAGGGGAAACCTGTTGATGGTTGGCCAAATTTATATTCAACAGATGCATTAGGTAGGGTTTATACCGTCCATCCTCAAAATGCTGAATGTTTTTATTTGAGAATGCTTCTGATTAATGTTCGAGGACCAACATCTTTTGAGACATTACATAGTGTTGATGGCGTAGTATGTGCAACATATCGAGAGGCCTGTCAGAAACTACAATTATTGGAGAACGATTGTCATTGGGAAACAACGCTTGAAGATGCAGCAGTAATCAACCATCCATGGAAAATAAGGGCATTATTTGCGATAATATTGGTATCGTGCTCACCATCTAATCCAAAAGATCTTTGGAATAAATTTAAAACATATTTGGCTGGGGACATATTACACCCGGAAAGAGTTACCACCAACAATGCAACGCTTGAACTAAGTGAAAGTATGAATAATGAGACATTGATTCTACTTGAAGACAAATGCTTGGCGATAAGGAATGTGACACTAATTGAAGTTGGAATGATTGCTCCTATTCGGTCAGGAACTGATGCACACGATCAAGATCTACGACGAGAAATGGAATATAATCATCAATATTTGGAAATTTTATTGGAAGAAAATTTAACAAATTTACAACAAGAGCAGAGAATGATATACAACAGTATACTAGCAGCAATAACAAACAAACAAATAGCCGGAAAAACGTTTTTAATTTCATTGATATTGGCAAAAGTTCGATCTCAAAAAAATATTGCATTAGCTATTGCGTCATCCGGCATTGCTGCCACACTCTTAGATGGTGGTAGAACAGCGTATTCTGCACTAAAATTATCCTAGAAGCCACAATTTTCCGAAGAGATTACAAGTGTAACATAAAGAAAAATTCTTCTATGGGCAAAGTATTGCAACAATGTGAAATCATAGTGTGGGTTGAATGCACCATGGCGCATAAGAAATCTTTGGAAGTCTCGCAGTTTACGGGATTTTAGAAGCAATAATAACATATTTGGAGGTGCATTAGTTTTATTAGCTGGTGATTTTCGTCAAAAACTTCCTGTTATGCCTGCATCAACGCCAGCTGATGAGCTAAATGCATCGTCATACCTTTGGCGATATGTTCATACTCTAAAATTAACTACTAATATGCGTGTTCAGTTGCAACGTGATGCTTCGCTTCAACTTTTTCCAAACAATTGCTTGATTTAGGTAATGCAAGAATTCCAATGGATCCTATAACAAAGTATATAAAATTTCCATCAGAGTTTTGCATAATGACACAATCCAAAGAACAATTAATAAATTGTGTATTTCCCAATATTGTGCAAAATTTTAAAAATATGCAATGGTTATGTGAACGTGCGTTACTGGCATCCAAAAATATTGACGTTAATTCCATCAACAGCAATATTCTCAACAAGGTCGATGGGAATCTAAGAACTTATAAATCGATCGACACAGTTTCAAATATTGAGGATGTCGTCAATTATCCAGTCGAATTTTTAAATTCGTCAGATTTACCAGGCTTTCCACCACATGACTTACAGCTAAAAAACGGTGTTCCCATTATTTTACTTAGAAATATTGATCCTCCACGAATTTGTAATGGCACTCGACTAACAGTAAAAAAAATGATGAACAATCTTATCGAGGCGACCATTATAACTGGAAAGTTTAAGGGAACTGATGTTTTGCTGCCACGTATTCCTATGACCACATCGGAGATGCCATTCGATTTCAAGCGCCTGCAATTTCCTATTCGCCTAGCATTTGCAATGTCGATTAATAAAGCTCAAGGTCAGTCCTTGCAAGTTTGTGGACTTAATCTAGAAAATCCATGTTTCTCACATGGACAGCTTTACGTCGAGTGTTCGCGAGTAGGAAAACCCGCAGATTTATATGTATACGCACCAGATTGAAAAACAAAAACTATTGTGTACCCCAAGGCATTAGAATAAGAATTATTTATTTAAGTAAAAAAGTATATATTAAATTTTAGCAAGTAAGAAATAAATAGCCCATTAATGCATTATTTTATAATTTAAATGAAATACATTGTCATCAAATGAAAGGTTCATTCTTTAAGAAAAATTGCATAATTTAATTACTAAATAAATACACTTTTTAATTATTATGTATTTAATTTCGATGGGGGGTAGCGAAGCACACCGGGTATTACCTAGTATACATATATAGTGATATATATTAAGAGAATTATATACATTAAAACAAGTGAAATTAAAAAATACTTTTTATATTGAAATTAATTTTTGTTTTTTAATTACTTAATCATGTACTAAATTATTAAATACTAGTTAAAACACTTATGTTACACTTATATAACATAAAAAAAATTATTCTCTAATTACTATATATAACTAGTCTATGAGATCGTTATTCAAATAAAAATAGTACAATCGTCTCATATAAGTTCGGCTCTTTACCGTTTTCGGTATGATTGTATGGTGCGGCCTTAATAACATTCGAAGAAATTCGATGCCTCTCTCGTTTATATCCCAATAAAAACATGTCCGACAGCGGTACTCCCCAAATCATGTCATGTGCAAGTAGTGTTTTCATTGAACTGAATGACTTCTACATTTGGAATGTCCTCAATTTCATGATGAGGACCTTCAAAATTCGCCATTGCTGTTAAAGTTCCCCCAATAAAGAAGTGATTGTACACTGCCAAGCGATTCACTCGTTCTTTTATTTTTTTTTTATTTTTTTTTTCATTATATATATATTTGTTTATTTCTTTTACTTATTTTAAATTTACAAAACGTTATTACGCATTTATTTATATGAAAAGTAATCATTTAATATCTTTTTTATGTTCTCAAAAAAAAAGAAAAATAAAATAAAAAATCATTTTATTACGAAATATGTATGATATTTCTAGACTAAATAACAAAACATAAATTGTGATCGGTTTTAACATTGTTATTGTTAAATTCCTGTGTGTGCTTAATACATTTCTTTTTGTATTCATTTTCTTTCTTTTTACATCATTTTATAAAAAAATATATGATCAGGTTGAGCTTCATTTGTTGTTGTTCTACAATAAACATCATTAACAAACAAAAATGTCTATGATATAAAAATGTATGTAGTTATAATAGAATAAGAGCTCAACTAAAAATAAAAAAAAAATTATTTACTGAAGGGGGAAAACGGTAAGGAAATAATACAGTATGTTTAAGTATACTGCCACTATTTCACCAAATACCATAAAATCTGGCGATAAAATACGGGTCAAGGGTATTCTAATGGATGGTGCTAAAGAATTTTCCGTAAATTTCGTCAACGAAATATGTCGGAACCCCTCATTTATAACTTACCATTTTAAATGGATTATCGATGAAAATGTTATTGTGGAAAATTATAAGGATAATGGTAAATGGATTGCACATAAAGAGAAACAAAACGATCAACTTGACGGTGTGTTTTATAGTACAATGTTCGATGTAGAATTTACATTCCAAGATGGATATATAGATGTTTACAAATTCTATCAGGATTTACCAAATCTTCTTTCCACATATGAAACTCAATTAAATATTTCCGATATACAAGGCATACAAGTGTGGGGCGATGTAATGAAAATTACAGAAGTTAGCTTTAAATATCCATAGAAAATTTAAATATCGAAAAGGCTAAGAAAAAAAGTTAGTATACTTTTTAGATACATTTTCATAAAGCAATTTTCTTTTCGTTATTTAAACATTACTAAAAAAAAGGTTCAGTATTAAACCAAGCCTTAGTTTTAATTTTGATTCAATTTATATTTACTTTTATAACAACAAATATTTGCCACTTCTTTCGCTCTTCAGCCCCCAACATTAGAAATTATAATTATGACGTTTCATTATAAACAAATGAAGAAAAACATCTTTATAAATCCGTTTAGCATTGTTTCAAAATGCTACCTGTTGGGGCTACTGAAGACCTTTATAACGTGACAACGTTATTTTATATTATTTAAATATTTTCAATTTAAATTCATTCATTTCATTTCATTCATTCATTCAATTCATTTTTTTTTTATTTTATTTCGACTTAATTTTTTTTTGTTTTAATAACCAAAAGCGGCTTTTTTTTTGCACAATATAAATATTAATATTTATAATCTTATAATATAGTTTGTTAAAGAAATATTTTCCCTGGTTTCCCGCCAACACAATAAAACATAATTATGATATTTTATTATAAATAAATATATATAGTAATATGCTAATATTACTTTATATTATTTAAATAATTTCATATATTTCAGATATTAATTTGAATATATGCCAAAGATGATTTAAATAATTTTTTAAGTAAAATTAAAAGTAATCATAACACAAATTATATTGTGAGAATTGCATTTCAGATATGCTTAAAATTTTGAAATTATTAGTAGTCAATCCAGTCATATCTCATGCCTTTTACTCGCAGCATTCAAACACGACCCAAATGGCTTTGAGCCACACTTCACTATTTTTCAAATGCATTAGAAATTAGTTCCAAAATGAGATTTTCATAATTCAATTTTCAGAACACACACGTTTAAATGTAATTTAAAGCATAACAAACACAACAACACTTCACTATTTTTTTTTTTAAATCATTAGAATTTAGGTAAAAAATTAGATTTTAAGTATAAAATTTTCATTATTTCACACGAATCCTCTAACGTTCTTACGCCTTTCAACGATATTTAATTTAAACGCACACATGCATTCATATTTCAAAATTTATAATTTAATTTTTAATATTACCTATCAACATATGTATGTATGTATTTGTTTATGTTATGCTCAAATGTATTGCTTAAATGTATTTTCATATTTTTATATTTTTTATATATATTTCTTTTATTTAAACTCAATTACATACTTAATTAATTTTCTTATATTTCGTTTCGTTTACGTTCTTTTTAAATGTATTACTGTTGTATTGTATTTATGTTTCAATTTTTATCTGCACTTTTTTTATATATTTTTTTTATTTAAACTCAATGCTGGAATAATTTTTTATATTTACTGTTTGTCGATATATGTCTTCCTGGTTTAAATGCTGCCTATGTATGTTCATATTTTTATTTGTATTTTTTTCGTATTTTTTTAATAAAACTAAATTACTATGATCATCCTCGCCAGCCCATTTGTTGACTTAGCTTTCCGCCACATGACTTACAGCTAAAAAACGGTGTTCCCATTATTTTACTTAGAAATATTGATCCTCCACGAATTTGTAATGGCACTCGACTAACAGTAAAAAAAATGATGAACAATCTTATCGAGGCGACCATTATAACTGGAAAGTTTAAGGGAACTGATGTGTTGCTGCCACGTATTCCTATGACCACATCGGAGATGCCATTCGATTTCAAGCGCCTGCAATTTCCTATTCGTCTAGCATTTGCAATGACGATTAATAAAGCTCAAGGTCAGTCCTTGCAAGTTTGTGGACTTAATCTAGAAAATCCATGTTTCTCACATGGACAGCTTTACGTCGCGTGTTCGCGAGTAGGAAAACCCGCAGATTTATATGTATACGCACCAGAGGGAAAAACAAAAACTATTGTGTACCCCAAGGCATTAGAATAAGAATTATTTATTTAAGAAAAAAGTATATATTAAATTTTAGCAAGTAAGAAATAAATAGCCCATTAATGCATTATTTTATAATTTAAATGAAATACATTGTCATCAAATGAAAGGTTCATTCTTTAAGAAAAATTGCATAATTTAATTACTAAATAAATACACTTTTTAATTATTATGTATTTAATTTCGATGGGGGGTAGCGAAGCACACCGGGTATTACCTAGTATACATATATAGTGGTATATATTAAGAGAATTATATACATTAAAACAAGTGAAATTAAAAAATACTTTTTATATTGAAATTAATTTTTGTTTTTTAATTACTTAATCATGTACTAAATTATTAAATACTAGTTAAAACACTTATGTTACACTTATATAACATAAAAAAAATTATTCTCTAATTACTATACATAACTAGTCTATGAGATCGTTATTCAAATAAAAATAGTACAATCGTCTCATATAAGTTCGGCTCTTTACCGTTTTCGGTATGATTGTATGGTGCGGCCTTAATAACATTCGAAGAAATTCGATGCCTCTCTCGTTTATATCCCAATAAAAACATGTCCGACAGCGGTACTCCCAAATCATGTCATGTGCAAGTAGTGTTTTCATTGCCTGAATGACTTCTACATTTGGAATGTCCTCAATTTCATGATGAGGACCTTCAAAATTCGCCATTGCTGTTAAAGTTCCCCCAATAAAGAAGTGATTGTACACTGCCAAGCGATTCACTCGTTCTTTTATTTTTTTTTTCATTATATATATATTTTTTTATTTCTTTTACTTATTTTAAATATACAAAACGTTATTACGCATTTTTTTATATGAAAAGTAATCATTTAATATCTTTTTTATGTTCTCAAAAAAAAAGAAAAATAAAATAAAAAATCATTTTATTACGAAATATGTATGATATTTCTAGACTAAATAACAAAACATAAATTGTGATCGGTTTTAACATTGTTATTGTTAAATTCCTGTGTGTGCTTAATAACATTTCTTTTTGTATTCATTTTCTTTCTTTTTACATCATTTTATAAAAAAATATATGATCAGGTTGAGCTTCATTTGTTGTTGTTCTACAATAAACATCATTAACAAACAAAAATGTCTATGATATAAAAATGTATGTGGTTTTTTTTTTTTTTTTTCTCTGTGGACTGAAACCGGTTGGTTGTTTCTTTTTAGACAAAATTTTCAAGTTATAAATAGAAAAAAATATAGACAATGATAATGAAAGTACCCTCAAGTGGCTGGTCGGATCAATTCGAACAATATGTAATCGAAGAAGAATCCGATAATGAATTGGATGAACTGGATCAGGATTTCTCCGAGTATTTGTGGATGGAAAACGAAGAAGAATTCGATAAAGTTGAATTGCAACGCCTTGAAGATGAGGAATTGATGAAGGAATGCATTGATGCCATGCTTGAGGACGAATTAGAGGAACAAATAAATGAATGGGACAAAGCTAAAAATGAAGAATTGAGAGCAGCTCTTTCCACTTTGACAGTAAGTGAATGTAATGTAAGCGATTCATTGCTTAATCCCTTGGCAGCTGAGTTTGTTCCACAAAGTCGTTAACTATCGACTTGGGTACGTCATAAAAATCACAGCCCAAAACAAAACAGCATTAAGAATACATTTACAATAGACGATGAACAAATATCTTGAATATTCTCTTATTAAGGTAGTGAAAACGATCTCCTAGTTTTCTATACTGAAAAAGCATCACACTACACCCAAATAATTAAAAACAGAAAAAAACAAAAAAAATTTAAAAAATAAGAAAAAAAAAGAACAAAAACATTTAAAAAATATTGTAAGAAATTTAATACTTGTTGCCAGGCAACTGTTCATGTTTAATGATGATTGTTTTTGTTTAATTTTTAAAATATTATTATAAATTAAATGAAATTGATAAAACTGAAATGACAACAAGTTAAGACTTACAAAACAAAAAAATTAAAACAGCTCATCGAAAACAATATATATTAAAATAAATATATTAAATACCGTTAGAATAAAATATTAAAAAAGAAAAATATCAGAAAAAAACTTTAAAATTTATATAAAAAGAAAATATTACAATTATTTTTACGCTTTCAAATTAATAATATCTCTGAAGAAGGACATTAATTTCATATCCTCTATCCATTTAACTTTTTCCTTTTGAAATTAAATAATAAATAATACGCTTAACTTTGCTGTCATCATTATCGATTACATACCATTTGAAATTGTCGTAACAACCGGCTGTATATCGAAGTAAAGAAGGTGGCGTGTGTTTTGCTTGTAAGCTTTTAAAATCATTTTGTATTTTATTTTTAAATATATTTTTAATACATTTTTGTTTAATTCATATGTGTATGTATGTAATGTTTACATTAACTTAACGAAATTCTTTTGTACAAATGTTTTATTTCATTTTTTATTATATTATTATTATTTTCATTTAACTTGTAATGTGATATTCAATTTAAGCTATTTGTTCAAACCTGCCCTCATAACTCCTGTATATTGTTTTAAGATCGAAGAAGTAGAAACCAAACTGAAATAATTATTTTTATTTGTATTTTAAATGACTTGAAAAGGTTTGACTGCTGCCAAAACACACACACCCAAAAAAAAAAAAAAAAACAAAAACATTTTTTTCCTTGTTATTTAATCTTTAAGGCAGTTATTTAAGCAATTTTTTATTTTAATGAGAAAGTACCGAAAGCCAACCTCAATACTCTCATCATCAGTCACTATCTCACTTTTAATCCATATTCATGTCTACCATATTCATTTTAATGTTCCTCATTGAATATATGTAAATTGTTTCTTTAATGCTTGTTTTGCAAAAATTTAATTAAAGTAAACCACAAATAAATAAATGAAAATATTTTGTGTGTCAAATTCATAATAAAGAGCTCAACTAAAAATAAAAAAAAAATTATTTACTGAAGGGGGAAAACGGTAAGGAAATAATACAAGGATGTTGTATGACTTGAAGTAGGTTTGACTATTTACATGAAATCATCGTAATCATCATAAGTAATGTAATCATTACCATACTTTTTATAACCATCGATATCATTGCTCTCTTTTTTCAAGGTTACTTTTCCTTTGCCTTTGCCTTTGCTAGCGGGTTTCTTGACATTTTGTTTTTCCATTTTCACTTTTTCTCTATGTAAGTTTTCCACACTAATTTTTAATTTCTTCAAATCGGGAATAGCCAAATGTACACCTATGCTACGTACTAAATCCTCAATAAATTGCGGGAAATGAGGTGATTCTTTATATTGTGCCAATTTACAACTAAGCGTCACACCAAATTCTTTGAATTCTTCTTCAGTTTGAGGATTAAATGCATCTAAATCACCTCTAATATCACTAACACCAAAGGTTTCTAAAGCACTCTTTAAGTCCGATTCTTCTTGAATTTTTTGTAAACGTAATTTTTCGGCTAATTTTTCTTCGGCTGTCATATTAGCTAAGCGTTCGGCTTCGGCTTCCTCTGCCAGTCTCTCTTGTTCGGCTAGTTTAGCTTTCAAAGCCTTGTTAGGTTTCGTCTTCACCGGCGCTTTGACTTCAACTTTTTCTTCGTCCTTTTTTTCCTCTTCCTCGAGATCCCAACTGTCCTTAACATCCTCATCATCATCCTCGCCAGCCCATTTGTTGACTTTGTCAGGAATAACCACTATGGGTTTGTCCGCAGCACTTTCCCAATCGTCTTTCATTTTTTTTGGTTCTCTATTATTTTATTTATTTAGCAAATTTTTGATTATATGACTTTGTGCTTTGCTTGTATGTGCTTGGTGTGCTTGGATGTGCGTAAGTGTTTTCGCCAAGGATTTGAAACCAGAACTAATAATTTTTCGCAATCTTTCTGTTGCTTTTATACTGTTTCCTGAGACCCGAAAATAACTGCGTTAATCGATTTACTTAATATGATATTGCATTACAGGTAGAAAAATTATGATTTTATAATTGACCCTCACACATCATTTAATAACTTGTTTATAATGTTCGAATAACACGAATATTAATTTCCAGGTAAAAGGGAAAATAATAAAAGAATTCTTGCGCTCGAAAAGTTTCCCTTTTTCACTTTAAGTCCGGATTAGTATGCAGTTGTTATCCACTTTACATAATTTTCTTTAAATTCGTACTTCAATAGACAGCGTTTTTTATATTAAGTACATACGCGTTATTTGCTGACAGGTAGGGGCATTTAAATTGAATTTTCTCCCCTTTGCCAACAAATGTCATTTAAGCGGTTTATGCCATATTTTTTAAGTATACGCTTTATTTTACTCGCAAAGGTGCTTTGTTCATAGCTTACAGACGGCTGTATACACAACAACAAAATATTAAGAGTTTGTCAGTCATATTTGAACGCAAGCAAAAATAAACAAACACATGCTACAGTAGTAGATCCTAACATTTCAACGACGAATTTATATGAATTCGTTCATTTGGACACTGTGCCAGTGTGTAATATGTTACTACAAAGTTAATATAATGCAAGTGAGTGAAAATTTTCATAGAAAATCCAGTCACTTGACATTTTCCCTGAAAAAAATATTTCAAGAAAAGTTTTTAGTAGACATCTGCAAATGAGTAAATGCTACAAGTGGTTGAAACACAATCATAAATTTACTATGTACCTGCTAATGCACAGCTAACATTCACAAAAAGTAAAGGAAACAAATCTGTATGTATTTACTTTATTATCTTATATATAAAAATGAATGTGTGTTTGTTTGTATGTTTGTATGTTTGAAGTTTATAGACGATTAAACGGCTGAACCGATTTTCTTAAAATTTTCACAGTATCTTCCTGTATGTCTGGAAGGAGTTATAGGCTACTTTTTATGTTGATATTCCAAATGAGCGAGGGGCCATGCCCACGTATACTACACACTACATACTTAATATTTAATTGCATTTGAAATATATTACTCATACGCATAGTAGTTACCCCTACAAGTATGCTATCTATGATTCTTGATATTAAAACCAAAGAAAATAAAGTATGTATAAAGAATGTGCATTTTGGCATATTTTGGAATATTTTTCAAAAATATTTCACGACGCGGGGGGAAAGATAGAAGGGAAGGATAAAGAAACCAAGAGTGTAACAATGTTCTCATCGTGCGTTTTTGTTGTTTGACTAATTTTTTATTTATTCATCTGAAACAATGTTGCCACGAAAAACATTTTGTAACCAACATTTGTGAAAAAAATCACCAAATAAGAAAAAATATAACCAAAATTAAATTCATAGACTTTTGTTTTATTTTTTTTTTTCAAGTTTAAATTATAATTAACAAAAACTGAAACAAAAATAGCTTTTTTTATAAGAAAAAAATAAACAAAACCAAAAACTACACATTGATCAAAAAAATAACCAATTTTGGTTAGAAATAACAAAAAAAAAAGGCAACACTTATTCTCAGACGTCGGCACAAAGAGAACATGAGAAAAATTATGAGAGGCATATTAACCCAGAGGAAAATTGTTAGTAATATTTTCAAGTCTACTTTACTCTACATAATACGTCACATATGTAGTTTTTTTAATGAATTTTACATCTATATAAACAAAATGAATGAAAAACAATAGAAGAGAAAAATGAAAATATGTGCAAAGAAATAAAGAAAGTAATAAATGAAACATGTAAACAAAGTGCAAAAACAACATACGCGGATGCAGTTAAAAATAAAGGGTTGCCAAGTATAACTAAACAACTACCCCTGATTGTTAAACCTAATAGCCCATTTACACTACAGCGAAATCTAGTACTTATGAGATTTCGAGCCAAATCTAGTTGATTTTAACAAGTTTTCCCATACAAAACAAAATCTACTTATTTAGTAGATTTCGGCAAAATCTACTCAAAATCTAGTAAAAATAGAAATGCAACTATGTGTTTTGCCAAATAGTACTTAAATATATAACGCTGCACAGGAATAAAATGACATTTCAATTTAAAAATGCATTTTCTAAATGTTGTAAAGGGTCCGCTAAATAACTTTTTTTTTTTAAATGCTGTAAAAAAAAACTACTGAATATTTTCTCAAATTTCTTTTTCTCTTTGAAAGTACAATCCTTCCGATTAATAATGGAAAATAACTTCATTAAAATGGCTGCCTCGGCTGGCCATGCAGTAGCCTACACGAGTAGCCTACAGAAGATGCCGATTTTGGCATCATCAATCATCTTTTCAGATGAAGCTCATTTTGATCTTGGCGGGTATGTAAACAAGCAAAATTGTCGCATTTGGGGCACAGTCAATGGCGATCGTTATCGGGTCATGTTGAACGAATTTTTGTTCACAAAAATTGAAGAGGAGGATATTGGCAATATTTGGTTTCAACAGGACGGCGCTACGTGCCACATAGCCGAAGCTACACTCGATGTTTTGTGCCCTGCTTTTGAAGATCGCATTATCAGCCGCAGGGCCAAACGACATCAGGCCACCTCGGAGCGGCGATTTGACACCGTTGGACTATTATTTGTGAGGTGCCGTCAAAGATAAGTGTTACGCCGACAAGCCAGAGACAATTTACGTTTTAAAGGACAATATTCGTGAAGCCATTGGTGAAATACAGCTGCACACAATCGATAATGTGCTTAAAAATTGGACCGATCGTGTTGGCTACTGCATGGCCAGCCGAGGCAGCCATTTGAATGAAATTATTTTATTTACTTTCAAGTAAAAATGAGAAATATTCAGTAGTTTTTTAAAGCAATTTCAAAAAAAAAAGTTTTTTGGCGGACCCTTTATCAGTTTTGTTTATGGATGTTAGCTTTATAATGTTTTCACACCAGCATAACAACTGAAAAGTTTGGTGGGTCATTCTAAAACATTATTTCCGATTGGATCTTATTTGGTCTTGATGAAAACGATACTAAATGTGCTATATTTTTCAGTTTTGTTTGGTATTAAAATAAATTTGAAAATATTATTTTCTTTTAAATTTCAGTCAGCTGTTTTTGTTATTAAAATGAAATCTTGCTACTGTCAAATAAATCCAGTGTAAACGATCTAGATTTTGAGCTAGATTTGAAATCTAATCTACTAGCTTTCGCTGTAGTGTAAATGGGCTATAAGGAAAAACAATCGGCTGAAAAAAACTAAAGAAGAGTTAAACAAAATAAATCCAGACAACTTGAAGATAACAAATGTGGAAAGTAGAAGCAGTGGAACAATTGTTATTCAAAGTGAGAGCTGTGAAGATAGAGAGAAAAGTAAAAGTGCAATCCAAGAAAAAATATCTAAACAATATGAAGTAAAAATTCCAAATTTGACGGGACTAAATATCAAAATTTTTGGCATGTCTTTTGAATATAGTGAAAATGATTTAATTGAGAAATTAAGAAAACAAAATCCTAAATTAGCTGATGCAAATATTAAATTTATGGGAAAATATGAAACGAAAAGAGGAAATAAATCTTTGTTCAATGTGAGACTGAGAGTTGATAATGAAGCTTACGGAAAAATTATGGAAGAAAGAAAAGTAAATGTCGGTTGGGAAAGATGTAGAGTGTATGATGGAACTGAATTAGTTCAATGTATGAAATGCAGAGGATACAATCATATAGCCAAAGAATGTAAAAATCAGGAAATATGTCTAAAATGCCATGGTCAACATAACAGTTAATTGCGAAAGCCAAGAGAAGATAATGAAATGTATTAATTGTTCAAAAGTAAACAGCAGGCTCAATATGGGATTAGATGAAAATCACTTTACAAACGATAGAGAATGTCCAGTTTATCAAAATAAATTGAAAAACAAAATGAGAAATATAGGCTTGACGATTTAACAACTAAAGGAAATGAGTGCCCTCTATACAAATGTACAAGGTCTTGTTAACAACTATAATCAAATTTAAATTATCGCAGCAACAGAAAAACCTGACTTTTTAATATTGTCTGAAACACATTTGACGAAAGATATAGATGAACAAGAAATTGCGTTACAAGGATATGATAACATCGGGTCAGTGTCAGCATCCTCAAGAACAGGTGGAGTTGTCGTATACTATAAAAATAATTGGAACGTGAAAAAGTTTATAGAGAGAACTGATGATTTGAAGTATTGGATATTATTTTGCAAAGCTGTACATAATGATAATAATAATAATATCTTAATTGGTGCAATATATAGATCGCCTAGCTACAGCGAAGCTGAGTTCTGTGATATATTTGACGAAATTATTGAAGAAATCTGTGATAATAATAACTGTGATATTTTAATTGCAGGAGATTTTAATATAGATTGGAAAAAAAACTCTTTATACAAGAATAGAATTAGGAATACTCTCAATGACAACGGCCTTAAACAAATAGTTAACGAAAGCACACGTGTAACAAGAAATTCGAGCACAATAATTGACTACGTAATAACTAATAATTATAAGATAAAATGTACAAACAGTAAAGATAATAAAATTTCTGACCATGAAGTTATTAATATTAATATAGACTTTGAGAGATCGAATGAAAACATTCTAAATACAGCAAAACCCATCAAGATATTTAAATACGATAAGAATATATTCAATAATGTGTTAACTGAGAATATGATATACGAGGATAATAAGGATCTTAATGAAAACGTTAAACTGTTTGATGCCTGTCTAGGAAATACAATACAAAGATTTACGTTTGGAAAGCAAGTGCACATAAATAACAAAGTAAATAACTGGTTTAACGAAGAACTGCGAACAATAAAAAGAGAAAAAATAATAAAATATTTACGAGCCAAATTTGAAAACACAAATCAAGCTTGGGGAGAATATAAACTAATAAGAAATCGATACAAAGTACAAATCGAAAATAATAAGAATAATTACATAAAAAATAAAATTAACAACGCAACTAGTCAAAAGCAAGTGTGGACACACATAAAAAACCTAGTACTAAGTAAGAGGCAAAACTCAACTAAATCTGTGATATTCGACCAGATAGAGTACAACGATATATGTGATATAGTTAATAAGTTCAATGCATTCTTCATTGATAGCATTAGTAGTATAAGACAATCGATAGGGAGCGTGCAACATATTAACCGAATAGAATATAGAGTGAATGATGTTTTTAAATTCCGTAAGGTAAATATTAGTGAACTGGAGAGCATCGTGAAGTGTATGAATAACAAATCTGACCATGAACGCGTATCAAATAAAATTATACTTGACAACTGGAATGTAACAGGAAATATAATGGTAAAAGTAATAAACACATCTTTAGAGACAGGTATTTTTCCTGATAATTGGAAAAAATCAACCGTAACCCCAATTAAGAAAGTGCCCAGAACAAAAAAATGCGAGGAGTTTAGACCAATAAACTCTCTTAAAACTTGCGAGAAAATAATTGAAAAAGTAGTTAAAGATCAGCTTGAAAAATATATAGAAAATCGAGACATATTATCTAAATACCAGTCAGGATTCCGTAAAAAACATTCGTGTGAAACCACGGTAAACTATGTCATAAGTGAATGGAGAGCAATAGGAAAGGATAAGAGGATAATAGCAATATTTCTTGACTTCAAAAGAGCCTTTGAGACGATCGATAGAGAAATAATACTGAATAAACTATATATGTATGGAATAAGAGGAATCGAGCTAGATTGGTTCAAATCGTACCTGAAAAGAAGAAGGCAAACGACAAAATTAAATGACATAGAATCTGATGAAATAATAAATAATTTCGGAGTGCCACAAGGTTCCATTTTGGGAGCGTTGTTGTTCATAATTTATATAAATGACATGCCAAGTATTTTAGAAAAATGTAAAGTTGTATTATACGCTGATGACACTCTGATATATACTATAGCAAATAGTGATGAAGAATGTCGCGAAAATACCAAGTATGATATGAAGAAAATAGATGAATGGCTTAAAATGAATAAACTCAAACTAAATGAAAATAAAACAAAAATAATGGAATTAACTTAAATTCAGAAGAAATATTTACAATAAATGACACAGTAATTGAAAAAGTCGAATATATAAAATACCTTGGTTTTATAATCGATAAAAAATTAAATTTCAATGAACAAATAGATTACTTATGCAAAAAAGTTGGTAAAAAAATTAGTTTTTTAAAAAGAATAAGAAGCAAAATATCCAAGTCTACAGCGATAAATATATACAGCACGATAATAAAACCACACTTTGAATATGGTTCCACTATTTTATTCACATGCAGCAGCACAAATCAATTAGCAAGGATGCAGAAACTGCAAAATAGAGCGATGAGAGTAATACTAAAATGCGATCGTTACACACATATAAACACAATGTTAACTGATCTAAAATGGATGAACATAGCACAACGACTTCAATTTAACACATTAAGATTTATTAGAAAATTAAAACAAGGAGACGCCCCGAAATATCTATGTGATCAAATACATTATGTGGGAGACAGCCAACCATATCAACTAAGAAATGCAAGTGACTTTAGGATCCAAAGAGTGAGGTCAACACAAATGCAGAAAACGCTATTCTACACAGGTCTACAGCTGTTTAACTCATTGCCAAACTACATTAAGAATGAAACGGATGAAAATGCCTTTAGACGAAAGTGTACTAATTTTGTATTATTTAATAATAATTTGTAATATATAATTTTGTTGAACATTTAAAGTATTTTTAATACTAAAAAAAAAGAAAAAAAAAAAAAAAAAACAATCTCGGGAAATGACGGCTACCCACTTTACCGCCGACGTTCTGTGGATAGTGGTGGACGATCAATTTCAGTAAAGGTGCATGGAAATGATTTTGATGTTGATAACCGCTGGATACTACCTTACTCTCCATTGCTTTCAAAAACATTTAAAGCGCATATTAATGTTGAGTATTGTCAGCCAGTTAAGTCGATCAAATACATCTGCAAATATGTTACTAAAGGGTCTTATATGGCTGTATTTTCATTACAAAATCCAAATGATGAAATTCCGCCGTATCAAATGACCAGGTACATTAGTAGCAATGAAGCAGTATGGCGAATTTTGGGATTTCCCATTCACGAGCGCCATCCAACTGTTGTTCATTTATCAGTGCATCTGGAAAATGGACAACGGGTTTACTTTACAGAAAGAAATGCTCGAGAGAGAGCAGCAGCACCACCGGCTACAACATTAACATCATTTTTTGATCTTTGTAGAAATGATATGTTTGCTAAAACTTTGTTTTATTCAGAAATTCCAACGTATTATACGTGGAATGCATCAACAAAGAAATTCCAACGTCGAAAGCAGGGGAAACCTGTTGATGGTTGGCCAAATTTATATTCAACAGATGCATTAGGTAGGGTTTATACCGTCCATCCTCAAAATGCTGAATGTTTTTATTTGAGAATGCTTCTGATTAATGTTCGAGGACCAACATCTTTTGAGACATTACATAGTGTTGATGGCGTAGTATGTGCAACATATCGAGAGGCCTGTCAGAAACTACAATTATTGGAGAACGATTGTCATTGGGAAACAACGCTTGAAGATGCAGCAGTAATCAACCATCCATGGAAAATAAGGGCATTATTTGCGATAATATTGGTATCGTGCTCACCATCTAATCCAAAAGATCTTTGGAATAAATTTAAAACATATTTGGCTGGGGACATATTACACCCGGAAAGAGTTACCACCAACAATGCAACGCTTGAACTAAGTGAAAGTATGAATAATGAGACATTGATTCTACTTGAAGACAAATGCTTGGCGATAAGGAATGTGACACTAATTGAAGTTGGAATGATTGCTCCTATTCGGTCAGGAACTGATGCACACGATCAAGATCTACGACGAGAAATGGAATATAATCATCAATATTTGGAAATTTTATTGGAAGAAAATTTAACAAATTTACAACAAGAGCAGAGAATGATATACAACAGTATACTAGCAGCAATAACAAACAAACAAATAGCCGGAAAAACGTTTTTAATTTCATTGATATTGGCAAAAGTTCGATCTCAAAAAAATATTGCATTAGCTATTGCGTCATCCGGCATTGCTGCCACACTCTTAGATGGTGGTAGAACAGCGTATTCTGCACTAAAATTATCCTAGAAGCCTCAATTTTCCGAAGAGATTACAAGTGTAACATAAAGAAAAATTCTTCTATGGGCAAAGTATTGCAACAATGTGAAATCATAGTGTGGGTTGAATGCACCATGGCGCATAAGAAATCTTTGGAAGTCTCGCAGTTTACGGGATTTTAGAAGCAATAATAACATATTTGGAGGTGCATTAGTTTTATTAGCTGGTGATTTTCGTCAAAAACTTCCTGTTATGCCTGCATCAACGCCAGCTGATGAGCTAAATGCATCGTCATACCTTTGGCGATATGTTCATACTCTAAAATTAACTACTAATATGCGTGTTCAGTTGCAACGTGATGCTTCGCTTCAACTTTTTCCAAACAATTGCTTGATTTAGGTAATGCAAGAATTCCAATGGATCCTATAACAAAGTATATAAAATTTCCATCAGAGTTTTGCATAATGACACAATCCAAAGAACAATTAATAAATTGTGTATTTCCCAATATTGTGCAAAATTTTAAAAATATGCAATGGTTATGTGAACGTGCGTTACTGGCATCCAAAAATATTGACGTTAATTCCATCAACAGCAATATTCTCAACAAGGTCGATGGGAATCTAAGAACTTATAAATCGATCGACACAGTTTCAAATATTGAGGATGTCGTCAATTATCCAGTCGAATTTTTAAATTCGTCAGATTTACCAGGCTTTCCACCACATGACTTACAGCTAAAAAACGGTGTTCCCATTATTTTACTTAGAAATATTGATCCTCCACGAATTTGTAATGGCACTCGACTAACAGTAAAAAAAATGATGAACAATCTTATCGAGGCGACCATTATAACTGGAAAGTTTAAGGGAACTGATGTGTTGCTGCCACGTATTCCTATGACCACATCGGAGATGCCATTCGATTTCAAGCGCCTGCAATTTCCTATTCGCCTAGCATTTGCAATGTCGATTAATAAAGCTCAAGGTCAGTCCTTGCAAGTTTGTGGACTTAATCTAGAAAATCCATGTTTCTCACATGGACAGCTTTACGTCGAGTGTTCGCGAGTAGGAAAACCCGCAGATTTATATGTATACGCACCAGATTGAAAAACAAAAACTATTGTGTACCCCAAGGCATTAGAATAAGAATTATTTATTTAAGAAAAAAAGTATATATTAAATTTTAGCAAGTAAGAAATAAATAGCCCATTAATGCATTATTTTATAATTTAAATGAAATACATTGTCATCAAATGAAAGGTTCATTCTTTAAGAAAAATTGCATAATTTAATTACTAAATAAATACACTTTTTAATTATTATGTATTTAATTTCGATGGGGGGTAGCGAAGCACACCGGGTATTACCTAGTATACATATATAGTGATATATATTAAGAGAATTATATACATTAAAACAAGTGAAACTAAAAAATACTTTTTATATTGAAATTAATTTTTGTTTTTTAATTACTTAATCATGTACTAAATTATTAAATACTAGTTAAAACACTTATGTTACACTTATATAACATAAAAAAAATTATTCTCTAATTACTATATATAACTAGTCTATGAGATCGTTATTCAAATAAAAATAGTACAATCGTCTCATATAAGTTCGGCTCTTTACCGTTTTCGGTATGATTGTATGGTGCGGCCTTAATAACATTCGAAGAAATTCGATGCCTCTCTCGTTTATATCCCAATAAAAACATGTCCGACAGCGGTACTCCCAAATCATGTCATGTGCAAGTAGTGTTTTCATTGAACTGAATGACTTCTACATTTGGAATGTCCTCAATTTCATGATGAGGACCTTCAAAATTCGCCATTGCTGTTAAAGTTCCCCCAATAAAGAAGTGATTGTACACTGCCAAGCGATTCACTCGTTCTTTTATTTTTTTTTTATTTTTTTTTTCATTATATATATATTTGTTTATTTCTTTTACTTATTTTAAATTTACAAAACGTTATTACGCATTTATTTATATGAAAAGTAATCATTTAATATCTTTTTTATGTTCTCAAAAAAAAAGAAAAATAAAATAAAAAATCATTTTATTACGAAATATGTATGATATTTCTAGACTAAATAACAAAACATAAATTGTGATCGGTTTTAACATTGTTATTGTTAAATTCCTGTGTGTGCTTAATACATTTCTTTTTGTATTCATTTTCTTTCTTTTTACATCATTTTATAAAAAAATATATGATCAGGTTGAGCTTCATTTGTTGTTGTTCTACAATAAACATCATTAACAAACAAAAATGTCTATGATATAAAAATGTATGTAGTTATAATAGAATAAGAGCTCAACTAAAAATAAAAAAAAAATTATTTACTGAAGGGGGAAAACGGTAAGGAAATAATACAGTATGTTTAAGTATACTGCCACTATTTCACCAAATACCATAAAATCTGGCGATAAAATACGGGTCAAGGGTATTCTAATGGATGGTGCTAAAGAATTTTCCGTAAATTTCGTCAACGAAATATGTCGGAACCCCTCATTTATAACTTACCATTTTAAATGGATTATCGATGAAAATGTTATTGTGGAAAATTATAAGGATAATGGTAAATGGATTGCACATAAAGAGAAACAAAACGATCAACTTGACGGTGTGTTTTATAGTACAATGTTCGATGTAGAATTTACATTCCAAGATGGATATATAGATGTTTACAAATTCTATCAGGATTTACCAAATCTTCTTTCCACATATGAAACTCAATTAAATATTTCCGATATACAAGGCATACAAGTGTGGGGCGATGTAATGAAAATTACAGAAGTTAGCTTTAAATATCCATAGAAAATTTAAATATCGAAAAGGCTAAGAAAAAAAGTTAGTATACTTTTTAGATACATTTTCATAAAGCAATTTTCTTTTCGTTATTTAAACATTACTAAAAAAAAGGTTCAGTATTAAACCAAGCCTTAGTTTTAATTTTGATTCAATTTATATTTACTTTTATAACAACAAATATTTGCCACTTCTTTCGCTCTTCAGCCCCCAACATTAGAAATTATAATTATGACGTTTCATTATAAACAAATGAAGAAAAACATCTTTATAAATCCGTTTAGCATTGTTTCAAAATGCTACCTGTTGGGGCTACTGAAGACCTTTATAACGTGACAACGTTATTTTATATTATTTAAATATTTTCAATTTAAATTCATTCATTTCATTTCATTCATTCATTCAATTCATTTTTTTTTTATTTTATTTCGACTTAATTTTTTTTTGTTTTAATAACCAAAAGCGGCTTTTTTTTTGCACAATATAAATATTAATATTTATAATCTTATAATATAGTTTGTTAAAGAAATATTTTCCCTGGTTTCCCGCCAACACAATAAAACATAATTATGATATTTTATTATAAATAAATATATATAGTAATATGCTAATATTACTTTATATTATTTAAATAATTTCATATATTTCAGATATTAATTTGAATATATGCCAAAGATGATTTAAATAATTTTTTAAGTAAAATTAAAAGTAATCATAACACAAATTATATTGTGAGAATTGCATTTCAGATATGCTTAAAATTTTGAAATTATTAGTAGTCAATCCAGTCATATCTCATGCCTTTTACTCGCAGCATTCAAACACGACCCAAATGGCTTTGAGCCACACTTCACTATTTTTCAAATGCATTAGAAATTAGTTCCAAAATGAGATTTTCATAATTCAATTTTCAGAACACACACGTTTAAATGTAATTTAAAGCATAACAAGCACAACAACACTTCACTATTTTTTTTTTAAATCATTAGAATTTAGGTAAAAAATTAGATTTTAAGTATAAAATTTTCATTATTTCACACGAATCCTCTAACGTTCTTACGCCTTTCAACGATATTTAATTTAAACGCACACATGCATTCATATTTCAAAATTTATAATTTAATTTTTAATATTACCTATCAACATATGTATGTATGTATTTGTTTATGTTATGCTCAAATGTATTGCTTAAATGTATTTTCATATTTTTATATTTTTTATATATATTTCTTTTATTTAAACTCAATTACATACTTAATTAATTTTCTTATATTTCGTTTCGTTTACGTTCTTTTTAAATGTATTACTGTTGTATTGTATTTATGTTTCAATTTTTATCTGCACTTTTTTTATATATTTTTTTTATTTAAACTCAATGCTGGAATAATTTTTTATATTTACTATTTGTCGATATATGTCTTCCTGGTTTAAATGCTGCCTATGTATGTTCATATTTTTATTTGTATTTTTTTTCGTATTTTTTTAATAAAACTAAATTACTATGATCATCCTCGCCAGCCCATTTGTTGACTTTGTCAGGAATAACCACTATGGGTTTGTCCGCAGCACTTTCCCAATCGTCTTTCATATTTTTTGGTTCTCTATTATTTTATTTATTTAGCAAATTTTTGATTATATGACTTTGTGTTTTGCTTGGATGTGCGTAAGTGTTTTCGCCAAGGATTTGAAACCAGAACTAATAATTTTTCGCAATCTTTCTGTTGCTTTTATACTGTTTCCTGAGACCCGAAAATAACTGCGTTAATCGATTTCCTTAATATGATATTGCATTACAGGTAGAAAAATTATGATTTTATAATTGACCCTCACACATCATTTGATAACTTGTTTATAATGTTCGAATAACACGAATATTAATTTCCAGGTAAAAGGGAAAATAATAAAAGCCTTCTTGAGCTCGAAAATTTTCCCTTTTTCACTTTAAGTCCGGATTAGTATGCAGTTGTTATCCACTTTACATAATTTTCTTTAAATTCGTACTTCAATAGACAGCGTTTTTTATATTAAGTACATACGCGTTATTTGCTGACAGGTAGGGGCATTTAAATTGAATTTTCTCCCCTTTGCCAACAAATGTCATTTAAGCGGTTTATGCCATATTTTTTAAGTATACGCTTTATTTTACTCGCAAAGGTGCTTTGTTCATAGCTTACAGACGGCTGTATACACAACAACAAAATATTAAGAGTTTGTCAGTCATATTTGAACGCAAGCAAAAATAAACAAACACATGCTACAGTAGTAGATCCTAACATTTCAACGACGAATTTATATGAATTCGTTCATTTGGACACTGTCCCAGTGTGTAAAATGTTACTACAAAGTTAATATAATGCAAGTGAGTGAAAATTTTCATAGAAAATCCAGTCACTTGAAATTTTCCCTTCAAAAAATATTTCAAGAAAAGTTTTTAGTAGACATCTGCAAATAAGTAAATGCTACAAGTGGTTGAAACACAATCATAAATTTACTATGTACCTGCTAATGCACAGCTAACATTCACAAAAAGTAAAGGAAACAAATCTGTATATATTTACTTTATTATCTTATATATAAAAATGAATGTGTGTTTGTTTGTATGTTTGCATGTTTGAAGTTTATAGACGATTAAACGGCTGAACCGATTTTCTTAAAATTTTCACAGTATCTTCCTGTATGTCTGGAAGGAGTTATAGGCTACTTTTTATGTTGATATTCCAAATGAGCATGGCATGGCCCCTCCCACGTATACTACATACTTAATATTTAATTGCATTTGAAATATATTACTCATACGCATAGTAGTTACCCCTACAAGTATGCTATCTATGATTCTTGATATTAAAACCAAAGAAAATAAAGTATGTATAAAGAATGTGCATTTTGGCATATTTTGGAATATTTTTCAAAAATATTTCACGACGCGGGGGGAAAGATAGAAGGGAAGGATAAAGAAACCAAGAGCGTAACAATGTTCTCAATTGTTCTCATCGTGCGTTTTTGTTGTTTGACTAATTTTTTATTTATTCATCTGAAACAATGTTGCCACGAAAAACATTTTGTAACCAACATTTGTGAAAAAAATCACCAAATAAGAAAAAATATAACCAAAATTAAATTCATAGACTTTTGTTTTATTTTTTTTTTTCAAGTTTAAATTATAATTAACAAAAACTGAAACAAAAATAGCTTTTTTTATAAGAAAAAAATAAACAAAACCAAAAACTACACATTGATCAAAAAAATAACCAATTTTGGTTAGAAATAACAAAAAAAAAGGCAACACTTATTCTCAGACGTCGGCACAAAGAGAACATGAGAAAAATTATGAGAGGCATATTAACCCAGAGGAAAATTGTTAGTAATATTTTCAAGTCTACTTTACTCTACATAATACGTCACATATGTAGTTTTTTTAATGAATTTTACATCTATATAAACAAAATGAATGAAAAACAATAGAAGAGAAAAATGAAAATATGTGCAAAGAAATAAAGAAAGTAATAAATGAAACATGTAAACAAAGTGCAAAAACAACATACGCGGATGCAGTTAAAAATAAAGGGTTGCCAAGTATAAATAAACAACTACCCCTAATTGTTAAACCTAAGGAAAAACAATCGGCTGAAAAAACTAAAGAAGAGTTAAACAAAATAAATCCAGACAACTTGAAGATAACAAATGTGGAAAGTAGAAGCAGTGGAACAATTGTTATTCAAAGTGAGAGCTGTGAAGATAGAGAGAAAAGTAAAAGTGCAATCCAAGAAAAAATATCTAAACAATATGAAGTAAAAATTCCAAATTCGACGGGACTAAATATCAAAATTATTGGCATGTCTTTTGAATATAGTGAAAACGATTTAACCCTTCGTCACAGTCATGGGTCTGGCCAGACCTTTTCCAATTTATTTTGCATTTTAACCATATTTTTAATATGGCAAAAGATTTGAATTTTCAGGTACCCTTCTGAAATTTTCTTGGCTTTCTGGTGGTGAAAAAACGGAACGAATAAAGTAAATAAAAAAGGAGTTAGAAGGATATTTTGAAACCTATGTCATATTAGTACCACAGTGGGTCTGGCCAGACCACCTGTTTAACCATTATATTTCTTCACCGAAGTAGGCTTTGAATGTTTTGGTTTAGTTTGACGCGAACTTTCAAAATGTTTTTAACCGTTATATTTTTTCATCGAAGCAGGCTTTGAATGGATTGTTTTAGTTTGACGCGAACTTTCAAAGTGATTGTGAGATTTTTTTCTAAAAAAGTGGTAAAATTGAAAATTTTTGCAAAATGAATGACGAATTAGAATTTATTTTCAATACGCGACATTCTAATAACTTCGATACGGATTTGGTCACCAGAATTGCCGAGGCTTTGGCAAATGACTTGGAGCGTGAAAGAGCTAATGAGGAAGCCGGACAGCATGAAGAAGATGACCCACTTTTGGATGAAAATGATGAAGATTATTTGCCATACGAATATGACGCATTGGACGCTGAAAATGATTTGGTAATCGAACCAAATGGAGAAGACGACAGCGATGAAGAGGAAGAAGACTGTGGTTCTGAAACAGGTGAAGAGAATAATGATTGTTTCATTGGAAGAGATGGTACCATATGGAATAAAAACCCGCCCACCAGTAGTGTACGTATTCGTCAACATAATGTGATGCGTTTTCGAGCTGGGCCTAAAGAGCAAATTTCTACTCCACTGGAAGTTTTCAAAAAATTTTTACACCAAATATTACAGACATCATAATATTTCAGACAAATCGGTATGGAAGAGACGCAGTCAATAAATGGAATGCTGCAAATGTAAATAAAAAACCAAGAGTTTGGAAGGATCTAACAGAAGATGAATTATATGCTTTCATCGGCATTCTTCTAGCAATGGGAGTTTCACATAATAACATGCAAAATCCACGGGTTTTGTGGCGTACTGATAATTTACCCATATTCAGGGCCGCAATGTCTCTTCATAGATTTTTGTCCCTGACCAGATACATTATGTTTGACGACGGAAGAACACGTTCATTTCGATTACTCGAAGACAAAGCTGCACCTATTCGAGATATATGGAATTTTCTCAACGAAAATCTTGCGAAGAATTATAGTCCGCATGAGAGTATAACCATTGACGAACAATTGTTTCCATACCGGGGAAAAACAAAATTTACGCAATATATACCAACAAAACCTGCAAAATATGGGATAAAAATTTGGTGGGCCTGTGATTCGAAAACAAAGTATCCGTGGCAAAGAAAATTATACACAGGCCGAAATACAGGTGAACAGCGTGAAATAAATCAAGGCGAAAACGTTATGCTGCAACTTGCAAAGCCGTACGCTAAAAGTGGTCGAACAATTGTCGCTGACAATTTTTTTACATCTTTAGAAGGAGCAAAACGTCTGGCTAATCTTGGTCTAGCATTCGTTGGCACCATTCGGTCTAACAAGAAATGCATTCCTATAGAAATGAGAAAAAGTCCTTCACGACCTATTCATTCATCTGTTTTTGGCTTTCACGACAATTTGGTTTCACTTTGCAGTTATGTTCCCAAAAAGAATAGATGCGTCAATCTTCTGTCCACTGTACATTACACAGATAAATGTGAAGGTGAAGCCAATAAACCAGAAGCAATTTTATTTTATAATAAAAATAAAGCTGGTGTCGATTGCATGGACCAAATGGTTTCGCATTTTACAACAAAGAGAACAACGAAGAGGTGGACTTTTGCATTTTTCTGTAATATGTTAGATATTATGGCACTGGCAGCATATTGTGTTTGTGTGGAAGTCGATGGCAATAGATGAAATGACGCAAGACGGAATTTTTTGAATACGTTGTCTAATTCTTTAGTTTTCCCAAACATCGAAAACCGAATGAATAACACTTATGTTATTGGTCAATTTAGTACTCGTTCGGCTATAGGATCTGTTCTTGGAAAGCCCATAAAAGTAGGTTGAATAATATAAACGAATTTATTCCATTTTAGTTCTACAATATCCACCCTGTTAATTTCTGTATTCATTTCAGATAAACAAAATAATAACTGCCAAAAGCGGTGCTGATACCTTAGAGGCAAAGAAATCTTGCGTAGAATGCGCAACGGGAAGTGAAAAAATTCGCAGAAGGACTCGATTCTTTTGTTCAAAATGTTCTAATGCAGTATGTCAGCAACATTCCAAAGTAGAAAATATATGTTTTAGTTGCTTAGAGTGATAACATGACAAATTTTTACTCAGTGCACACTGATCCTATTTCTTTATGAATTAAAAACTTAATAAAAATAAAATAAGTAATGAAATTAGTAAACCACCTGAATTTTTAATTATAATATGATGCAATTTAAACCGTTTTTAAAACTATTTACATAAAAAAATAATGTTATGTTATGCAAATATACTACTATATGGGGTCTGGCCAGACCCAGTGTGGTACTAATGTGACAAAGTAAAAGTGTGTGTCACGGAGGGTTAATTGAGAAATTAAGAAAACAAAATCCTAAATTAGCTGATGCAAATATTAAATTTATGGGAAAATATGAAACGAAAAGAGGAAATAAATCTTTGTTCAATGTGAGACTGAGAGTTGATAATGAAGCTTACGGAAAAATTATGGAAGAAAGAAAAGTAAATGTCGGTTGGGAAAGATGTAGAGTGTATGATGGAACTGAATTAGTTCAATGTATGAAATGCAGAGGATACAATCATATAGCCAAAGAATGTAAAAATCAGGAAATATGTCTAAAATGCCATGGTCAACATAAAACAGTTAATTGCGAAAGCCAAGAGAAGATAATGAAATGTATTCATTGTTCAAAAGTAAACAGCAGGCTCAATATGGGATTAGATGAAAATCACTTTACAAACGATAGAGAATGTCCAGTTTATCAAAATAAATTGAAAAACAAAATGAGAAATATTGGCTTGACGATTTAACAACTAAAGGAAATGAGTGCCCTCCATACAAATGTACAAATTCTTGTTAACAACTATAATCAAATTGAAATTATCGCAGCAACAGAAAAACCTGACTTTTTAATATTGTCTGAAACACATTTGACGAAAGATATAGATGAACAAGAAATTACGTTACAAGGATATGATAACATCGGGTCAGTGTCAGCTTCCTCAAGAACAGGTCGAGTTGTCGTATACTATAAAAATAATTGGAACGTGAAAAAGTTTATAGAGAGAACTGATGATTTGAAGTATTGGATATTATTTTGCAAAGCTTTACATAATGATAATAATAATAATATCTTAGTTGGTGCAATATATAGATCGCCTAGCTACAGCGAAGCTGAGTTCTGTGATATATTTGACGAAATTATTGAAGAAATCTGTGATAATAATAACTGTGATATTTTAATTGCAGGAGATTTTAATATAGATTGGAAAAAAACTCTTTATACAAGAATAGAATTAGGAATACTCTCAATGACAACGGCCTTAAACAAATAGTTAACCAAAGCACCCGTGTAACAAGAAATTCGAGCACAATAATTGACTACGTAATAACTAATAATTATAAGATAAAATGTACAAACAGTAAAGATAATAAAATTTCTGACCATGAAGTTATTAATATTAATATAGACTTTGAGAGATCGAATGAAAACATTCTAAATACAGCAAAAACCATCAAGATATTTAAATACGATAAGAATATATTCAATAATGTGTTAACTGAGAATATGATATACGAGGATAATAAGGATCTTAATGAAAACGTTAAACTGTTTGATGCCTGTCTAGGAAATACAATACAAAGATTTACGTTTGAAAAGCAAGTGCACATAAATAACAAAGTGAATAACTGGTTTAACGAAGAACTGCGAACAATAAAAAGAGAAAAAATAATAAAATATTTACGAGCCAAATTTGAAAACACAAATCAAGCTTGGGGAGAATATAAACTAATAAGAAATCGATACAAAGTACAAATCGAAAATAATAAGAATAATTACATAAAAAATAAAATTAACAACACAACTGGTCAAAAGCAAATGTGGACACACATAAAAACCTAGTACTTAATAAGAGGCAAAACTCAACTAAATCTGTGATATTCGACCAGATAGAGTACAAGGATATATGTGATATAGTTAATAAGTTCAATGCATTCTTCATTGATAGCATTAGTAGTATAAGACAATCGATAGGGAGCGTGCAACATATTAATAGAATAGAATATAGAGTGAATGATGTTTTTAAAATCCGTAAGGTAAATATTAGTGAACTGGAGAGCATCGTGAAGTGTATGAATAACAAATCTGACCATGAACGCGTATCAAATAAAATTATACTTGACAACTGGAATGTAACAGGAAATATAATGGTAAAAGTAATAAACACATCTTTAGAGACAGGTATTTTTCCTGATAATTGGAAAAAATCAACCGTAACCCCAATTGAGAAAGTGTCCAGAACAAAAAAATGCGAGGAGTTTAGACCAATAAACTCTCTTAAAACTTGCGAGAAAATAATTGAAAAAGTAGTTAAAGATCAGCTTGAAAAATATATAGAAAATCGAGACATATTATCTAAATACCAGTCAGGATTCCGTAAAAAACATTCGTGTGAAACCACGGTAAACTATGTCATAAGTGAATGGAGAGCAATAGGAAAGGATAAGAGGATAATAGCAATATTTCTTGACTTCAAAAGAGCCTTTGAGACGATCGATAGAGAAATAATACTGAATAAACTATATATGTATGGAATAAGAGGAATCGAGCTAGATTGGTTCAAATCGTACCTGAAAAGAAGAAGGCAAACGACAAAATTAAATGACATAGAATCTGATGAAATAATAAATAATTTCGGAGTGCCACAAGGTTCCATTTTGGGAGCGTTGTTGTTCATAATTTATATAAATGACATGCCAAGTATTTTAGAAAAATGTAAAGTTGTATTATACGCTGATGACACTCTGATATATTATACTATAGCAAATAGTGATGAAGAATGTCGCGAAAATATCAAGTATGATATGAAGAAAATAGATGAATGGCTTAAAATGAATAAACTCAAACTAAATGAAAATAAAACAAAAATAATGGAATTAGCTTAAATTCAGAAGAAATATTTACAATAAATGACACAGTAATTGAAAAAGTCGAATATATAAAATACCTTGGTTTTATAATCGATAAAAAATTAAATTTCAATGAACAAATAGATTACTTATGCAAAAAAGTTGGTAAAAAAATTAGTTTTTTAAAAAGAATAAGAAGCAAAATATCCAAGTCTACAGCGATAAATATATACAGCACGATAATAAAACCACACTTTGAATATGGTTCCACTATTTTATTCACATGCAGCAGCACAAATCAATTAGCAAGGATGCAGAAACTGCAAAATAGAGCGATGAGAGTAATACTAAAATGCGATCGTTACACACATATAAACACAATGTTAACTGATCTAAAATGGATGAACATAGCACAACGACTTCAATTTAACACATTAAGATTTATTAGAAAATTAAAACAAGGAGACGCCCCGAAATATCTATGTGATCAAATACATTATGTGGGAGACAGTCAACCATATCAACTAAGAAATGCAAGTGACTTTTGGATCCAAAGAGTGAGGTCAACACAAATGCAGAAAACGCTATTCTACAAAGATCTACAGCTGTTTAACTCATTGCCAAACTACATTAAGAATGAAACGGATAAAAATGGCTTTAGACGAAAGTGTACTAATTTTGTATTATTTAATAATAATTTGTAATATATAATTTTGTTGAACATTTAAAGTATTTTTAATACTAAAAAAAAAAAAAAAAAAAAAAAAAAAAAAAAAAAAAAAAACAATCTCGGGAAATGACGGCTACCCACTTTATCGCCGACGTTCTGTGGATAATGGTGGACGATCAATTTCAGTAAAGGTGCATGGAAATGATTTTGATGTTGATAATCGCTGGATAGTACCTTACTCTCCATTGCTTTCAAAAACATTTAAAGCGCATATTAATGTTGAGTATTGTCATTCAGTTAAGTCGATCAAATACATCTGCAAATATGTTACTAAAGGGTCTTATATGGCTGTATTTTCATTACAAAATCCAAATGATGAAATTCCGCAGTATCAAATGGCCAGGTACATTAGTAGCAATGAAGCAGTATGGCGAATTTTGGGATTTCCCATTCATGAGCGCCATCCAACTGTTGTTCATTTATCAGTGCATCTGGAAAATGGACAACGGGTTTACTTTACAGAAAGAAATGCTCGAGAGAGAGCAGCAGCACCACCGGCTACAACATTAACATCATTTTTTGATCTTTGTAGAAATGATATGTTTGCTAAAACTTTGTTTTATTCAGAAATTCCAACGTATTATACGTGGAATGCATCAACAAAGAAATTCCAACGTCGAAAGCAGGGGAAACCTGTTGATGGTTGGCCAAATTTATATTCAACAGATGCATTAGGTAGGGTTTATACCGTCCATCCTCAAAATGCTGAATGTTTTTATTTGAGAATGCTTCTGATTAATGTTCGAGGACCAACATCTTTTGAGACATTACATAGTGTTGATGGCGTAGTATGTGCAACATATCTAGAGGCCTGTCAGAAACTACAATTATTGGAGAACGATTGTCATTGGGAAACAACGCTTGAAGATGCAGCAGTAATCAACCATCCATGGAAAATAAGGGCATTATTTGCGATAATATTGGTATCGTGCTCACCATCTAATCCAAAAGATCTTTGGAATAAATTTAAAACATATTTGGCTGGGGACATATTACACCCGGAAAGAGTTACCACCAACAATGCAACGCTTGAACTAAGTGAAAGTATGAATAATGAGACATTGATTCTACTTGAAGACAAATGCTTGGCGATAAGGAATGTGACACTAATTGAAGTTGGAATGATTGCTCCTATTCGGTCAGGAACTGATGCACACGATCAAGATCTACGACGAGAAATTGAATATAATCATCAAAATTTGGAAATTTTATTGGAAGAAAATTTACCAAATTTACAACAAGAGCAGAGAATGGTATACAACAGTATACTAGCAGCAATAACAAACAAACAAATAACCGGAAAAACGTTTTTAATTTCATTGATATTGGCAAAAGTTCGATCTCAAAAAAATATTGCATTAGCTATTGCGTCATCCGGCATTGCTGCCACACTCTTAGATGGTGGTAGAACAGCGTATTCTGCACTAAAATTATCCTAGAAGCCTCAATTTTCCGAAGAGATTACAAGTGTAACATAAAGAAAAATTCTTCTATGGGCAAAGTATTGCAACAATGTGAAATCATAGTGTGGGTTGAATGCACCATGGCGCATAAGAAATCTTTGGAAGTCTCGCAGTTTACGGGATTTTAGAAGCAATAATAACATATTTGGAGGTGCATTAGTTTTATTAGCTGGTGATTTTCGTCAAACACTTCCTGTTATGCCTGGATCAACGCCAGCTGATGAGCTCTACTCATACTCTAAAATTAACTACTAATATGCGTGTTCAGTTGCAACGTGATGCTTCGCTTCAACTTTTTCCAAACAATTGCTTGATTTAGGTTAGGATCCTATAACAAAGTATATAAAATTTCCATCAGAGTTTTGCATAATGACACAATCCAAAGAACAATTAATAAATTGAGTATTTCCCAATATTGTGCAAAATTTTAAAAATATGCAATGGTTATGTGAACGTGCGTTACTGGCATCCAAAAATATTGACGTTAATTCCATCAACAGCAATATTCTCAACAAGGTCGATGGGAATCTAAGAACTTATAAATCGATCGACACAGTTTCAAATATTGAGGATGTCGTCAATTATCCAGTCGAATTTTTAAATTCGTCAGATTTACCAGGCTTTCCACCACATGACTTACAGCTAAAAAACGGTTTTCCCATTATTTTACTTAGAAATATTGACCCTCCACGAATTTGTAATGGCACTCGACTAACAGTAAAAAAAATGATGAACAATCTTATCAAGGCGACCATTATAACTGGAAAGTTTAAGGGAACTGATGTGTTGCTGCCACGTATTCCTATGACCACATCGGAGATGCCATTCGATTTCAAGCGCCTGCAATTTCCTATTCGCCTAGCATTTGCAATGACGATTAATAAAGCTCAAGGTCAGTCCTTGCAAGTTTGTGGACTTAATCTAGAAAATCCATGTTTCTCACATGGACAGCTTTACGTCGAGTGTTCGCGAGTAGGAAAACCCGCAGATTTATATGTATACGCACCAGATTGAAAAACAAAAACTATTGTGTACCCCAAGGCATTAGAATAAGAATTATTTATTTAAGAAAAAAAGTATATATTAAATTTTAGCAAGTAAGAAATAAATAGCCCATTAATGCATTATTTTATAATTTAAATGAAATACATTGTCATCAAATGAAAGGTTCATTCTTTAAGAAAAATTGCATAATTTAATTACTAAATAAATACACTTTTTAATTATTATGTATTTAATTTCGATGGGGGGTAGCGAAGCACACCGGGTATTACCTAGTATACATATATAGTGATATATATTAAGAGAATTATATACATTAAAACAAGTGAAATTAAAAAATACTTTTTATATTGAAATTAATTTTTGTTTTTTAATTACTTAATCATGTACTAAATTATTAAATACTAGTTAAAACACTTATGTTACACTTATATAACATAAAAAAAATTATTCTCTAATTACTATATATAACTAGTCTATGAGATCGCTATTCAAATAAAAATAGTACAATCGTCTCATATAAGTTCGGCTCTTTACCGTTTTCGGTACGATTGTATGGTGCGGCCTTAATAACATTCGAATAAATTCGATGCCTCTCTCGTTTATATCCCAATAAAAACATGTCCGACAGCGGTACTCCCAAATCATGTCATGTGCAAGTAGTGTTTTCATTGCCTGAATGACTTCTACAATTGGAATGTCCTCAATTTCATGATGAGGACCTTCAAAATTTGCCATTGCTGTTAAAGTTCCCTCAATAAAGAAGTGATTGTACACTGCCAAGCGATTCACTCGTTCTTTTATTTTTTTTTTATTTTTTTTTTCATTATATATATATTTGTTTATTTCTTTTACTTATTTTAAATTTACAAAACGTTATTACGCATTTATTTATATGAAAAGTAATCATTTAATATCTTTTTTATGTTCTCAAAAAAAAAGAAAAATAAAATAAAAAATCATTTTATTACGAAATATGTATGATATTTCTAGACTAAATAACAAAACATAAATTGTGATCGGTTTTAACATTGTTATTGTTAAATTCCTGTGTGTGCTTAATAACATTTCTTTTTGTATTCATTTTCTTTCTTTTTACATCATTTTATAAAAAAATATATGATCAGGTTGAGCTTCATTTGTTGTTGTTCTACAATAAACATCATTAACAAACAAAAATGTCTATGATATAAAAATGTAGGTAGTTATAATAGAATAAGAGCTCAACTAAAAATAAAAAAAAAAATTATTTACTGAAGGGGGAAAACGGTAAGGAAATAATACAAGGATGTTGTATGACTTGAAGTAGGTTTGACTATTTACATGAAATCATCGTAATCATCATAAGTAATGTAATCATTACCATACTTTTTATAACCATCGATATCATTGCTCTCTTTTTTCAAGGTTACTTTTCCTTTGCCTTTGCCTTTGCTAGCGGGTTTCTTGACATTTTGTTTTTCCATTTTCACTTTTTCTCTATGTAAGTTTTCTACACTAATTTTTAATTTCTTCAAATCGGGAATAGCCAAATGTACACCTATGCTACGTACTAAATCCTCAATAAATTGCGGGAAATGAGGTGATTCTTTATATTGTGCCAATTTACAACTAAGCGTCACACCAAATTCTTTGAATTCTTCTTCAGTTTGAGGATTAAATGCATCTAAATCACCTCTAATATCACTAACACCAAAGGTTTCTAAAGCACTCTTTAAGTCCGATTCTTCTTGAATTTTTTGTAAACGTAATTTTTCGGCTAATTTTTCTTCGGCTGTCATATTAGCTAAGCGTTCAGCTTCGGCTTCCTCTGCCAGTCTCTCTTGTTCGGCTAGTTTAGCTTTCAAAGCCTTGATAGGTTTCGTCTTCACCGGCGCTTTGACTTCAACTTTTTCTTCGTCCTTTTTTTCCTCTTCCTCGAGATCCCAACTGTCCTTAACATCCTCATCATCATCCTCTCCAGCCCATTTGTTGACTTTGTCAGGAATAACCACTATGGGTTTGTCCGCAGCACTTTCCCAATCGTCTTTCATATTTTTTGGTTCTCTATTATTTTATTTATTTAGCAAATTTTTGATTATATGACTTTGTGTTTTGCTTGTATGTGCTTGGATGTGCGTAAGGGTTTTCGCCAAGGATTTGAAACCAGAACTAATAATTTTTCGCAATCTTTCTGTTGCTTTTATACTGTTTCCTGAGACCCGAAAATAACTGCGTTAATCGATTTCCTTAATATGATATTGCATTACAGGTAGAAAAATTATGATTTTATACACATCATTTGATAACTTGTTTATAATGTTCGAATAACACGAATATTAATTTCCAGGTAAAAGGAAAAATAATAAAAGCCTTCTTGCTCTCGAAAATTTTCCCTTTTTCACTTTAAGTCCGGATTAGTATGCAGTTGTTATCCACTTTACATAATTTTCTTTAAATTCGTACTTCAATAGACAGCGTTTTTTATATTAAGTACATACGCGTTATTTGCTGACAGGTAGGATAATTTAAATTCTCCCCTTTGCCAACAAATGTCATTTAAGCGGTTTATGCCATATTTTTTAAGTATATGTTAACGTAAAAAACATTAATTTCATTTTTGCTGACACATTTCCAGACAGTTACCAACCTCTTTTATTAAATATTGCACAAGACATACTTTTTATAGTTTCTGTTTACTAAGCATTCTTTTGTAACACGCTTATCGTAAATTGTTATTATTCAGATCTTGCAGTTTCAACCGTAATTAGAATTAAGAAATAATTTTAAGTTCAGTTGTAAAAAAACATTCAAGTGGTCAACAAGTGAAAATAATAAAATAAATAAAAAAAATATTTTTTTTAATGAAAAACAACTTATAATTAAATAATTGGCGCCCAACGTTAAAAGGTTCCTATCAAAAGCACCCCATAGGCTGCAGATACAAGGACACCCATAAGACAAAGCACCCCATAGGCTGCGGACTTAAGTAAAAGGCACCTCATAAGCTGCAATAAGCGATCATCTGCAAAACAAGGACGTTTTGAGTGGAGAACTCAGTGTAGACGCGGGTACCCTAGTAACAAGGTGGAAAAGGAACAATACCCCCCTACCAGCTCCATGAGAATGATCTTTATGTAAGCATAGGTTTAAGACTAAATTTTTAAGAAGAATATTTATTAATTAAAAAAAAAATATATTTTTACTAAAAGTGCTAAAAATCAAAAGTTTAAAAAAAGAGAAAAGTGCAAAACTTAAAAGAATACAAATAAGGATAAATATAAGTTTAAAAGTCAATTAAAAAGTTTAATACAAATTTCAATTATGAATTTATAAAATATAAAAATATTTTAAACGTAATGAAAATTCCAAAAAAAGGAAAAATAATAGAATCCAATTAAGTTACAAATCTTATGAAAAAGTGAAAAAGTGAAGTAAATCAACAGTAAATTTAACAAGTAAATTTTGGAGAATTAAATTTTGAAAAATATTGCAAGGAAAAGTGAATCTTTTTGGAAAGAGAAAACGACTAAAACTAAAACATAGAAGTTAAAATTTAAAGAATAAGAATCGATTTAAAATTTTAAAGTGAAAATTATTAAAGTTAATAAACAAATTCCAATTAAAGAAATTTTTGCTTTGAATGTGAATCAATTTTAAAATAATAATATCTCTTCAAAAAAAAATATCTTTTAGAACCACTATTGCGATTCCTACGGGACCCTCCAATAGAAATAAGAAATTTTTTTTTTAACACAAATACAATTTTTTTTAAAAAAAAAACACTATTGCGATTCCTACGGGACCCTCCAATAGAAATAAGAAAAATTAGAACAAAAATATACTTTTTATTAACATAATTAATTAAATTATGTCTAATCCTAACAACTTGGTCAGGCCCCAGTCCTGAATATAAATGTTCCAAATCCAGCTCCTAATAATGAGAATAATAGAAACATGGAAGAAATGATAGCTAGAATTACTACTAGAATACTAAATCCCAACGTAAATAATAGAGGAAAGATATAGGAACGATTTAGCAGATTTAGATAAGGTTCCCGACGTTATAAAGAACTTGAGGGAATTCTCCGGTAATCCATCAGAATTTAGCTCTTGGAAAAAGAGCGTAGACAGAATACTCGGACTGTACGACTCTATGAAAGGGACTCCTAAATACTTTGCAATAATTAATACAATTCGAAACAAAATTATTGGCCGCGCAGATGCAGCCTTGGAGTCATATAATACTCCTTTAAACTGGAACTGCATTGTGAAATGTCTGGCATTACACTATGCAGACAAAAGGGATTTGACTACTTTAGAATACCAGATGAGTACATTAACACAGGGTAACAGCAAAATTCAAGACTTCTATCAGGAGGTTTACTCCTATCTCTCTCTAATTATTAATAAATTATCTTGCATGGATATTGGTAAAGAAGCGCTCGATCTTCTGGCACAGACCTATAGAGATAAGGCTTTAGATGTCTTCATTAGAGGTCTAAGAGGCAATATGTCAATGCATCTTGGTATGAAAGAACCAAAAGATCTCCCTCAGGCACTCCATTTGTGCCTTAAAATGGAAAATCAATTCCTGAGGTCACAATTTGTGAACTCTCAAAAGACTAATACCAACAAAACTATATCTCTACCACCAAATAGAATGCAATACCAGAACAAACATCGGGATAATTTTTATACACAATTGGCTCACATGCCACAAACTTCTCATGATTTTTATCAATTTAAACCAATACCTCCAAGAAGATATTATAACCCTAATCAAATGTCAATGGCACAAGCATATTCAAACCCAAACTTCATGCCACCTAGGTCAAGCGCACCAAAACCACAGCCACGTCCTGAACCTATGGACGTAGACTCTTCAGCAAAAACAAAGGCTGTGAACTACATGAATAGGCCAAGCCAAAATAATCAATTTTTTGGTAAAAGACCACCCGTCCAATCGGAACAATTCCGAGGACCACCAAAAATGCAAAGGAATTTCCATTTGCAAACAGAACAAAGTAGTTATGAGGAACAAATGTCAAACTACGAGGGCGAGGAAAAATTACCATCACTTGATGAGTACCTCGAAAACCAAACGGACAGACAAGAAAACGATAATCAATTTGAAACACAAGAATTCGTAGACATACATTTTTTAGGCTAACGAATTCGTCCTTACCCTATTTTGAGTGCAGGACGAATACCGGACAGATACTAAACTTTCACATTGACACAGGATCAAACAAGAATTACATCCAGCCTAGCCTTGTGAGAAATCCCTTACCTAACCAGAATAATTTCTATGCAAGCTCAGTAGGTGGACAAAATGAAATTACCCACCATACTTTCGTAAATCTTTTCGGCAAACATGCCGATAAAATCAAATTTTTTCTACTACCATCTCTAAGATCCTTCCATGGCATCTTAGGAAACGATAGTTTAAAAGAACTATCAGCAATTATTTATCTGGCAGATAACTATATGCTTATCAATAAAAAACTTAAAGTCAAAATAAAGCAGAAAATCTCACAATCGGTTAATAATATTAGTATCAGGACTGACCACATGACAGTAGGACAAAAAAACAGGTTAAAAGAAACTATCGAACGACACAAAACCTTATTTAGTGAACCAGACGAGAACCTTACTTACACCACAGCTGTAGTTGCAGACATCCAGACTAAAACTGACGATCCCATTTATTCCAGATATTATCCCTATCCTGTACAATTAAAAGATGAAGTCGAAAACCAAATACAAGACCTTTTGAAGCAAGGTATCATTCGACCTTCACGGTCGCCATACAACTCACCCATTTGGGTTGTTCCTAAAAAAGCCGATGCATCCGGCAAGAAAAAGTAAAGAATAGTAATTGATTATAGAAAGTTAAATGAACAAACTTTACCGGACAGATATCCAATCCCAGAGATCAATGATGTTCTCCCACAACTGGGACAAAACAAATTTTTCTCAGTACTGGATTTAAAAAGCGGGTTCCATCAAATACCGCTTAGAGAGGCTGACAGACAAAAGACGGCATTCTCGGTCAATAATGGTAAATATGAGTTTACCAGATTACCGTTCAGATTGAGGAATGCGCCTTCCATATTTCAGCGGACGTTAGACGACATACTCAGAAAATGGATAGGAAAAATTTGTTTCGTCTATATGGACGACATTATTATATTTTCCAAAGATGAAGAAGAACACTTCAAAAACATAGATACCATTTTTAAAACTCTTAGACTTTCAAATATGAAAGTTCAGTTGGACAAGTGCGAGTTCTTGAAAAAAGAGGTTGAATTTTTAGGATTCATCATTTCAGATGAGGGAATAAAAACCAACCCCAAAAAAGTAGAAGCAATCCTAAATTTCCCAACACCCAAAACACTGAAAGATCTAAGATCATTTTTGGGATTGTCCAACTATTATAGACGCTTTATCAGGGATTATGCCAAAATTGCAAAGCCCCTGACAATGCTTTTGAGAGGGGAGGCAGGACGTTCGTCCAAATATATGTCAAAAAAGATAACAATTGATTTAGATCAGGAAGCAATGGATGCATTTATAAAACTTAAGACCATATTGACTTCTGACGATGTTATGTTAGCGTATCCGCACTTTAATAAAGAATTTACCCTCACGACAGACGCCTCTAACTACGCACTAGGAGCAGTGCTATCCCAAGAAAATAGACCTATTGTATTTTTATCAAGAACCCTTAGCAAAGCAGAAGAGCACTACGCCACCAATGAAAGAGAATTGCTCGCAATCGTATGGGCGTTAAAGTCGCTAAGGAACTACCTTTATGGCTCCGCGAAGTTAAAAATACTTACAGACCATCTTCCTCTGACTTATGCTTTGAATAACAAAAATTCGAATTTTAAACTTAAAAGATGGAAAGCATTTCTCGAGGACTTCAATTACGAACTACAATACAAACCAGGCAGCACTAATGTAGTTGCCGACGCTTTATCCAGACCTTCGCCTGAGAACACTCTTGTAAATACCTTAACTGTAACTCAACATAGCGATGAGAGTTCATCACAAAATTTAATACAATATACTGATGCTCCCATTAACGGCTCAAGAATCAAATATTCATTTCAAATGAAGGAAGCCAACCGTCTTATAACTTTGAAATTGTTTTCCCTACCTTTCACAGACATAGAATTAACGAACCTGACATTACACCAGAGTCCCTGACTCAGATATTAAAAAAATATTTGAATCCCTCAGTAACTAATTGCATATATACATCGGATGAAATATTAGGAATGTAACAAGAAATTTACAGAAATAATTTCGCTCAATACAGGGTAAAATATTGTAGGAAAGTAGTCACGGATTTGAAAAGCGACGAAGAGCAGGAAACCGAAATACTTAAAGAACACCATCGAGCTCACAGGAACAGTATTGAGAATAAGGCACAGCTTTTAACAAATTATTACTTTCCACAAATGCATTCGAAAATAAAAAAACTCATTAGCTCTTGTAAGGTGTGCAAAGAAAATAAATATGAGAGACACCCCAACAAAATCGCAATCCAAGAAACGCCAATACCACAATTCCCCGGACAAATCGTCCACATAGATATTTTCATGACTGAGAGAAAGGCTATTTTAACTGCTATAGATAAATTCTCCAAATTTGCGCAAGCAAGAATATTAAGGGCAGGAGCCGTTGAAGATGTCAAAGAACCTCTTAGGGAACTCTTACTTTCTTTCGGAATGCCAGAAACGATTGTCATGGACAACGAAAAATCTTTTAATTCTACATCTATCATTTTTATGTTAGAAAATCAGTATGGTATAAAAGTATTTAAGATTCCACCACATAGTAGCAGCGTTAATGGACAAGTTGAGAGGTTTCCTTCCACGCTTTCGGAAGTTATGCGTTGCTTGAAAGCCGAGAACTCACACACAACATTCCCAGAGCTATTGTATAAAGCAATCTACGAGTACAATAATTCCATACATTCTACTACAAAAAAGAAACCAATAGAAGCATTTTTTTTAGGAAGAGTAAGTACCAACCCTCAGGAAATAGAAAAAGTTAAATTAGACACTATCAGAAGAATTCAGGAAAAACAGTTAGAAGACATGAACTACCACAATAAAAGAAAGATCGAACCTAAGACTTATGAACCTGGACAAATCATCTATGTAAAGGAAAACAGGAGATTAGGGACGAAACTTAGTAAAACATACAAAAAGGAAATAGTTAAGGAGAATAGAAATACAACAGTCTTAACAGAATCAGGAAGAACGGTACACAAAAATAATATCAGGAACTAAAGTCATTATTAACAAACTTACGGTAGAAAAAATTAATGAACTCACCCGTGCAACAAATAGCATTTTGGAAACTTTTAATAATAGCTACAATAAAAGCAATTCGGTAAAGGAACAATTGGTAACAATATTAAAATATAAATTAGATACTGTCAAGGAAGAATTGATTAATATCCAACGTGCCATACATTGGGCAAAAGTGGGTGTAGTCAATTCATTTTTATTAAAATCAGAAGAAATCAACCTTGTTAAAGAAATAATAAGTAAAGATTCCATACCATTTATAAATTTAGAACAAGCCTTTGAGTTTGCCGAGATAAAAATAGCATCGGATCAAAGCTCAATCATCTATATATTAAGTATTCCAATAACAAATGTAAATTCATGTAATAAAATGTTAGTAAGACCGATCAAATTTGGAAAGTATGTAAATAAAATAACATTTAAAAATATTCTTATATGTGACAATGTAAATTACGGTATAAAGAAAGAATGTAAAAACTATAATAATATCACAATATGCAATAGAAATAATTTAGATAATCTGGAAACCGATATGTGTCTGGCAGACTTAATAAAAAGCAAACCAGCAAACTGTAGCCTGATAGACAATCGAAGTACCCCCACTATCGAGGAGATTTCGCCAGGAACAATATTGCTGAATCAATTTAACGGAACAATTTTTGTCGACAAGGAACCACAAAACCTTACTGGGACCTACGTGATACAATTCTCTAATATATCTGTGTCAGTAGCTGATAAAATCTATAGCTTTTTTGAAGGAATACAACTACAACCGCAACCGGCAATCCTCCAACCCAGATATTTAGGCCAAAATATAGAGAAAACCCTATCGTTAGAAATGGTAAAAGAGATACGGACAAACAACACTGAAGCCATTGATCTGCTAGAGGATAAACATAAAAAAGGCCTAGCAGTTAACCTCGGTCTCTCTTTAATGGCCATATCATCCATGATCGTCCTTCTCCTAAAATCAAAGATACTCAAAAGAAACAATAAGACGGTTATTATTATTACAGTCATAAATGCGGCTCCATCAACACACACATCCATGCCTGAGTTATCAGAAAGGAAGAAACCAGAACAAAAGAGCATTACAAAAATATCGGACATCCCATATTTTTGACCGAACGAGGACGCTCGGATTTAAGTGGGGAGGTGTTAACGTAAAAAACATTAATTTCATTTTTGCTGACACATTTCCAGACAGTTACCAACCTCTTTTATTAAATATTGCACAAGGCCTACTTTTTATAGTTTCTGTTTACTAAGCATTCTTTTGTAACACGCTTATCGTAAATTGTTATTATGCAGATCTTGCAGTTTCAACCGTAATTAGGATTAAGAATTAATTTTAAGTTCAGTTGTAAAAAAACATTCAAGTGGTCAACAAGTGAAAATAATAATATAAATAAAAAAAAATATTTTTTTTAATGAAAAACAACTTATAATTAAATAATTTGTATTTACTTTATTATCTTATATATAAAAATGAATGTGTGTTTGTTTGTATGTTTGTATGTTTGAAGTTTATAGACGATTAAACGGCTGAACCGATTTTCTTAAAATTTTCACAGTATCTTCCTGTATGTCCGGAAGGAGTTATAGGCTACTTTTTATGTTGATATTCCAAATGAGAGAGGGGCCATGCCCACGTATACTACACACTACATACTTAATATTTAATTGCATTTGAAATATATTACTCATACGCATAGTAGTTACCCCTACAAGTATGCTATCTATGATTCTTGATATTAAAACCAAAGAAAATAAAGTATGTATAAAGAATGTGCATTTTGGCATATTTTGGAATATTTTTCAAAACTATTTCACGACGCGGGGGGAAAGATAGAAGGGAAGGATAAAGAAACCAAGAGCGTAACAATGTTCTCAATTGTTCTCATCGTGCGTTTTTGTTGTTTGACTAATTTTTTATTTATTCATCTGAAACAATGTTGCCACGAAAAACATTTCGTAACCAACATTTGTGAAAAAAATCACCAAATAAGAAAAAATATAACCAAAATTAAATTCATAGACTTTTGTTTTATTTTTTTTCAAGTTTAAATTATAATTAACAAAAACTGAAACAAAAATATCTTTTTTTATAAGAAAAAAAATAAACAAAACCAAAAACTACACATTGATCAAAAAATAACCAATTTTGGTTAGAAATAACAAAAAAAAAGGCAACACTTATTCTCAGACGTCGGCACAAAGAGAACATGAGAAAAATTATGAGAGGCATATTAACCCAGAGGAAAATTGTTAGTAATATTTTCAAGTCTACTTTACTCTACATAATACGTCACATATGTAGTTTTTTTAATGAATTTTACGTCTATATAAACAAAATGAATGAAAAACAACAGAAGAGAAAAATGAAAATATGTGCAAAGAAATAAAGAAAGTAATAAATGAAACATGTAAACAAAGTGCAAAAACAACATACGCGGATGCAGTTAAAAATAAAGGGTTGCCAAGTATAAATAAACAACTACCCCTGATTGTTAAACCTAAGAAAAAACAATCGACTGAAAAAACTAAAGAAGAGTTAAACAAAATAAATCCAGACAACTTGAAGATAACAAATGTGGAAAGTAGAAGCAGTGGAACAATTGTTATTCAAAGTGAGAGCTGTGAAGATAGAGAGAAAAGTAAAAGTGCAATCCAAGAAAAAATATCTAAACAATATGAAGTAAAAATTCCAAATTCGACGGGACTAAATATCAAAATTATTGGCATGTCTTTTGAATATAGTGAAAATGATTTAATTGAGAAATTAAGAAAACAAAATCCTAAATTAGCTGATGCAAATATTAAATTTATGGGAAAATATGAAACGAAAAGAGGAAATAAATCTTTGTTCAATGTGAGACTGAGAGTTGATAATGAAGCTTACGGAAAAATTATGGAAGAAAGAAAAGTAAATGTCGGTTGGGAAAGATGTAGAGTGTATGATGGAACTGAATTAGTTCAATGTATGAAATGCAGAGGATACAATCATATAGCCAAAGAATGTAAAAATAAAACACTTAATTGCGAAAGCCAAGAGAAGATAATGAAATGTATTAATTGTTCAAAAGTAAACAGCAGGCTCAATATGGGATTAGATGAAAATCACTTTACAAACGATAGAGAATGTCCAGTTTATCAAAATAAATTGAAAAACAAAATGAGAAATATAGGCTTGACGATTTAACAACTAAAGGAAATGAGTGCCCTCTATACAAATGTACAAGGTCTTGTTAACAACTATAATCAAATTGAAATTATCGCAGCAACAGAAAAACCTGACTTTTTAATATTGTCTGAAACACATTTGACGAAAGATATAGATGAACAAGAAATTGCGTTACAAGGATATGATAACATCGGGTCAGTGTCAGCATCCTCAAGAACAGGTGGAGTTGTCGTATACTATAAAAATAATTGGAACATGAAAAAGTTTATAGAGAGAACTGATGATTTGAAGTATTGGATATTATTTTGCAAAGCTGTACATAATGATAATAATAATAATATCTTAATTGGTGCAATATATAGATCGCCTAGCTACAGCGAAGCTGAGTTCTGTGATATATTTGACGAAATTATTGAAGAAATCTGTGATAATAATAACTGTGATATTTTAATTGCAGGAGATTTTAATATAGATTGGAAAAAAACTCTTTGTAGGCACTAGGAGTCAACTAAACTCCTAGGGTCTAGCAAAAATAATTGAGCTGACAAGTCTTGAGATATATATTCCTCTTGAATATATATATCCGCCAAGAAAATAATAAGGATTATTTTTAACTTTAATTGCCTTCTTGGCTGTTTATTGTCTACTTATCAACTTATTTTAAAATATAAAAAAAGGTTTGAGGAAAGTTCAGATCAAAAAATAAAAAATAAGTACATAAGGGATATTTGGGTATAAACTAAGTATATAAGGGGTATTTTCGTACAACAAAAAAATATACAAAAAAATAATAATAATTCACAATATAATACACAAAGAAAAATAAATGTTGAACACAGTTCAACATCCTCCCGGCTCTTTTAATGGCAACTACATCCCGTCCATCTGTCATGAATGACCCATCCAAATTTCGAATATTGTGCTTGAACAGCGTCGGCTCGGGGCGATCATATTTTCGGGTCAGAAATTTAAGCATTAACGGCAGTCCGGCGACTCCGTCGACCTTGCGGCAATCGTAAAAATTGGGGTGCGCTTTAGGCTTCAAATATTCGTAGTGCTGCAAAAGTGATTTGTCCAAGAGGGGTGGTGGCAACGTAAAGGTGGCCTTACTTTTGATTTCAAGCTCCCACGTTGCAACTATGTTTATTGTATCGAATGCTGGGGTGACTTGAAATACTGCTTTGGACGCTGAGGTGGACAATCCGGGAAATTCTGCGGCTTTTGACTTCATGAGGAAGCAAGACTGAGTTGACGCTTGCAGGAGAAAGGTGGCCGGCCTGACAAAGTCATCGTGGACCAGGTTGACTTTAATCAATGCGGGTATTGCTCCTTTAGTTAGTGCACCGGGAAGATTTGGCTGATTACGTGACGTTGGGTCTTCTTCGAAACTCGATGCAGCTTGCTCTCTACCTTCCTCATGAAGCATGGTGTGATGTCGTGCTCCACATATTTTGCATCTGTTTTCGGATTCGCACCAGAACCGATCATGGGTCTGTGCGAAACAGTTTTTGCCGTATCGGTTTACATGAGCCCTTCTTTGGGATGGGGTCATAGCCTGAAACTGTACGCAATATTTGAGGGGGTGATTCCGCCGGCACAACTTGCATCGGGGCTTGTTAAGCATGATGATCTGTAAAGAGAGAACAAAGAAAATGTGCACAATACAAATAGAATATGGTCTGACTTAAATTTCTAAGATCGTGAGGTAAAAGTGTAAATTAAGTGTTCAATTTGGTTTACAAGGAGTATTAGATTCAATGGGTAATTTAACAAGTTTTACTATAGGTCGTTTAATCAAGCCATTACTAGTCAATATTTCGGCAACACGAACTTTTTGATCGTTACCGCAAATAACATTTTTTACTCTACCAAGTCGCCATTCAGTAGCGGGTAGCAGATCCTCTTTAATGAGAACGAAGTCGTTTTCCTTCAGATTGTCCTTTTCTGTTCTCCATTTGCTTCTACGTTGCAACTCGGTGATATATTCATTTTTCCAGCGACGAGCAAATACTTGTTGTATGACTTTAAGTCTATCCCAGCGTTTCATGAAGGATATGTTTTCCGCAGAGGGGTCTTTGGATAACTCTGGAACAGCTACGAGCGGAGCGCCTCTCAGGAAATGACCTGGAGTCAAAGGAAGGAGTTCGTTGGCGTTTTCAGACAAAGGGGAAAGTGGACGAGAGTTCAATATCGCTTCGATGCGTGTAAGTATGGTATAGAATTCCTCAAACGTGAATGATAGGTTACCGGTTACCTTCTTCAAATGAGATTTCATGCTTTTCACAGCGGCCTCCCAGAGGCCGCCCATGTGGGGTGCATAGGGTGGGATAAATGTCCAGCTGAAGTTATGTGCGCCATATTTCTCGATAAGGGATTTTTCTGCGTTTTTCATGAAGTCGTTGTAAGTTTTTAAAAGAGAGTGTTTAGCGCCTATGAAATTTTGGCCATTATCGGAAAACATTGTTTTTGGTAGAGTAAATGGTATAAGTATATGGTAATGAAAATGTGACTCTCTCACGGGGTAGCGCGCCCATTATTTGTTCTTGTACTTTGTGCTTGTAAACTGTACAGGTTTTGCAAGTTCTGACACACTGCCTGATAAGGTTTTTCAACCGCGGAATATAGAAGCCCTGTCGAACTGCTCTTAACATTACGTGATGTTCCGCGTGAAGTAAGATTTGATGGGTATATCCGATAAGAAGTTTAGCTAGGGACGATTTTTCCGGAATTATGATAGGGTGCTGCTCGTTGAAACTTAATCCGGAATTAGTGAGTCTGCCGCCTACGCGTAGTAGTCCATCCTGGTCAAGAAAGGGATTGAGAGAAAGTATTCGACTTTTCCGATTTATGGGTTGATTGTTCTTAAGGCTATCATGTTCTAAATAAAAATGAATTTGTTGAGCATTTAAAATTACAAAATTTTTCACCAATTGGATTTCCTCGGAGGTAATGTGTTTCTGTGTCTCATATGGGCGTTTTAGAAGGCGATTGATGAAGCGAAAACGATAACTGAGAATTCTCAGGGCTCTGGGAAATGATGAAAATTCGCTCAGAACATCTTCCTGTTGGGTTTGCATATGAAAATTTGATATGTTTCGGGATTCTAAATCAGTTGGGTCAAAAATACGAGGTTCGGGCCAACAGTCAGGGGATTGACTTAGCCATGGAGGACCATGCCACCATAATTTATTTTCCGAAAGTTCCTGAGGAGTGCATCCTCGAGTTCCAAGATCGGCGGGATTCTCATTTGTCTTTACATATCTCCAATGATCAAGCTGGGTGATCTGACTGACACGATTGGCTACGAAAGTTTTTAGAGTATGCGGAGGTTTCTGCAGCCAGCCTAAGACAATCGAAGAATCAGTGTACAAAAATAGTTCAAAGGGGAATTTTAATCGTTTAATTAAGCTCTTCGTTAGGTTATATAATAGTAATGCTCCACAGAGCTCGAGTTTCGGAATGGTTATCTTTTTTAAAGGCGCAACCTTAGTTTTCGCAACTAATAAATTACAAAAAATTTCTCCCTCAGGAGTAGAGACTCTCAAATAAACCGCTGCACAATATGCCCTTTCCGATGCATCACAGAACGCATGAATTTGAGCCTGGCATTGAGGTGAGAAATTTACCCATCTAGCTATTTTAACGGTGGAAATTTGTGGCAGATTAGTTGAAAACGCGTTAAATTTTTCCAATATCTTTGGTGGTATATCTTCATCCCAATCCGATTTGCATTCCCATAGCTCCTGCATAATAAGTTTAGCTACAATAATAATGGGTCCTAACCAGCCTAGGGGGTCGAATAACTTAGCTATGGTTGACAAAATTTGTCGCTTAGTAGTGGACGGTGAAACTCCTATTGTTTCAGTTACGTAGTAAAATATATCTTCCTTGGCATTCCAACGTATACCCAAGGTCTTTAATGAGCTAGAGTTTTCAAATTTCAAAAAATCTTCTTCCAGAAGATCTTCCCGGGCCAAGTTTTCCAAAAGAGCGCGGTGGTTGTTGGTTATCTTCTTCAAAGGGAAACCGGCAGAACTCAATGCTTTAGACAGTTGTACTTGTTTTTCTTGTGCGTCTTCCAAATTATGTCCTCCTGATAAAATGTCATCTACGTAGATATCTTCCTTAAGAATTGAAGAGGCTAATGGGTGGGTTTCCCTACAATCTTCGCTTAATTCAAAAAGTGTTCTTAGTGCTAAATACGGTGCACTATTAACTCCAAATGCGACCGTTTTCAATTGAAAAACTTTAACTGATTCGTTTGGTTTAACTCGAAATAAAATTTTCTGATATGGTCTATCCTCTTCGTGAACAATAATTTGGCGATACATTTTCTGAATGTCACCAGTAAATACGTATTTATAATATCTCCATGACAAAATAATTTGCATGAGGTCTCCTTGAAGGGCTGGTCCTTGATGTAAAACATCGTTCAATGAAAATCCACTACACGTTTTCTTCGATGCGTTGAACACAACACGTACCTTTGTGGATTTGCTTTCTGGACGAATAACTGCGTGATGTGGTAGAAAAAAAGAAAAATGTTTTGTTGTTGAAGGTTCATGATGTGTTACTTCTTCCATGTGACCCAAATCGATGTATTCTTGTAGAACCTGTTGATAATGCGCTTTTAACTCAGGATTTTTATCTAGTTTCTTCTCCATCTGAAGATATTGTGCGTATGCTGTGCTTTTCGATGAACCCAAAAAAATTTCTGAGGGGTAATTTTCTTTAAAAGGGAGTCTTACCATATACCTTCCCTCTGGTTGACGTTTAACAGTATTTTTATAAAAATTTTCACAATATACATCGTGATCTGAATCGACCTTTTCCTTTTCTACCTCCTCTATTTCCCAAAATCTTTTCATTTGCTCTTGTAGGGCAGTTTCTTCTTCTGATATGACCAAAGTAGAGAATGAGTTATATGTGTGACTGGGTTCAGGACCTGATAGATACCATCCGAAGTGGGATTCCCTTGCCTCTAACGTGTTCTCGATATTTGATTTTATGCCACTTAGGTTGATGAAAGGTAAATAATCGCTTCCTATAATGAGATCTATTGGACCAGGTCTATAAAAGTTAGGGTCTGCTAAATCTAAAGCTTTAATATCCGGAAGATTGCTTTTCTGTATAGGAGCGCTAGGTAGAAAATGAGCTAATCTTGGAGCAATGATTGCTTTGATTGTAATGGAAAAATCGGACCTCTTTGTTCGTAACGTGAGATTGCATATTCCCTTTGACCTCCCTACTACCGTTCCTCCTAGACCAGAAATCCTGGTGTGATATGCCTCCACAGGAATTGACAATTGTTGCTGAACTTTTGACGATACAAAACTCTTTTCGGATCCCGCATCGAGTAGCGCCCGAACAGTAAATGGCTCACCTGCTTGTTGTATGTAGATCAGAGCTGTCGGTAAAATTGTTGTTCGTCCATACGGAAGGGAACCTAGATCAATGGGAGTTGATTTTGATTTTTCCTTGCTGATTACATGAGTACTGTATGAAACTGTTTCCTCATTCCGTGGAGAAACTTCCTTAAGGGCTCGAGTGTTGTCCTCGTCTACATGGAGTAATGTGTGATGTTTCCTTTTGCAGCGAAAACAAAGAACTTTACTGGGACATTTAGTTTTAAAATGATTAAGAGAAAAACAATTGGAACAATATTTATTAGCATATACAAATTTTATTCTGTCCTTTACAGATAGTTCTAAAAATTGTTTACATTGTTTTAATGGGTGATTTTCATTACATTTTTTACATTTTAATTTCGTCCTATTTCCGTCCGCTTGTGAGTGAAATGAGTTTGACCTTGCCCCTGAGCTTTCCTTCCAATTTGGCTTCTTCATATCGAACACTGTTTCCAACATCTCGATTCTTCCTTTCAGAAAATTGCTCATGTCTTTCCAAGAGGGCATTTCTTTATGATTTTTGAGAGAGTTTTCCCATGCCTGTAGGGTATTTTCCGGCAACTTTGAGGAGCAAATATACGTTAAGATAGGGTCCCATGAAGAAACGTTGATGTCACAGGTTTTCAAAATGGCTATCTTTTCATCGATGGTGTCTACAATTGATCGTATGGATCTGGAGGATTCGTTCTGAGCAGTTTGTATCGACAGAATGTGTTTTATCTGTTGATTGACTAAAATTCTTGGGTTCTCAAACCGACTCTGCAGCGCGTCCCAAGCTAACTCAAAATTTTGTCCAACTAAATCGAACCGTTTTACGATTTGGTAGGCCTCTCCTCTTACTTTAGTTCGTAGATATTGAAGTTTTTCGACCTGAGATATGTCCTTGTTCCCCAACACTAACGACGTAAACATGTCCTTAAATTCCGGCCATTTAGTATAACCACCTTCGAAGATTGGCATGTCACATGGGGGTAACCTTAAACCGGACCTTGATGGCCGAACGACTGTTGCCTCTGTTGTATTCGTTCCGTTTTGATCCACTATCGATCTGTTCGCTATCCTATCCATGAGTTTTGCCTTTACCTTTTGATACAAGTCTGCTGCTGCTTCGTACTGTAGTGAGACTCCATCCTTGAAGTCATCACTAACCTCACTTTTCTCGTCCATGAGAAACGCATCATAGCTTTCCATAAGCCTACCCCATCTTCGCTCCAATTCTTCCTGCTTCACCTGGAGAAACGCTGGAGTCTGATCCTCCTCACGAACATTACCGAACTCTGTACACAACGCCGTTAGTTGGTGTATATCAAATTTGCACCTTCTCTTTACCGACATTGTATAAAACCCTCAAAAATTTTTTGATATAACGATTTAAATTTATAAAAATTGCGTACTAAATTCCCGCGCGGTGACTAAAGACTTGACCGATTTTAAAATTACGAAGTGAAATTTGTAGAAAAATGAATTTTGTAAAAACTATTAGGTTAAAAAAGGAGTTTATTTTTTATTGTGATAATAAATTTAGAGAAAAAATGGGGGTAAATTTTGTTCAGTGTATGTAAAAATTATGTGTAACAACTCACCGTGGTCCTTTCTTTCCTGTTTATTTTCTTTTTTTTCCAAGAAGCGGTTGCCTGTTTTTTGTTGTAATATTGTTTGTTTTGTTTTTATTCTTGAGAAAAGAGTTTTTTTTTTTTGTTTGTTCACTGTCTTTTTGTTTATATTAATTATTTCTATTGCGTTTGTTTCTTATTAAACTGTATTATTAAAAAAAATTTTTTCCCGAATCGATATATTTTTTTATTAAATTTTTCCTTTTTTTTCTAAAAATCCTTTTTAATTTCTCTCTTTTTTTGGTGTTTCACTGTGTCCCTTTTTTCCACTGTCTGTTTGTTGGCGCTGTTTTTTTTTTTTTAAATAATTTTATTTTTTTTGTTAAAAAAAAAAATTTTTTTTGTGTGTTACTGTGTCCCTTTTTTTCACTGTCTTTTTGTCACTTTTAAGTTACCGCGCTGAATGATTTTATTTAAATGACCGAACCAAATTTTTCTTATTGTTTGCTGGTGATAGATCTCTTGCCTTTTTATTCCTGGGGATGAATTTGTTGATGATCGATCTCTTGCCTTTTTGTTCCTGGGGATGAATTTGTTGTTTGACTTCTCGTCGGTTTTCTCTTGATGAAGTTGATGCTGCGAAAGCCTTAGTTTAACCTGTGGAACTTTCGCCACTTCACGGTTGTTGGGATTGATGCTGGTAGCGCACAATCGCCTGTGATGGTTAGTGGAGCTTATGCCACTCTACGTTTATTGGGGATGATGTTGGGAAGCTTCGTTGTAACCTGTGGAACTTATGCCACTTTACGGTTGCTGGGATTGATGCACAATCGCCAGTGATGATTAGTGGAGCTTATGCCACTCTGCGTTTATTGGGGTTGATGCTGGTAATGCATAACCGCCTGTTGTGTCTAGTGGACCTCCTGCCACTGATTCAAATCGCAATCCTAGACCGCTAGGACTTATCGAAGGACCAATTTTGTAGGCACTAGGAGTCAACTAAACTCCTAGGGTCTAGCAAAAATAATTGAGCTGACAAGTCTTGAGATATATATATTCCTCTTGAATATATATATCCGCCAAGAAAATAATAAGGATTATTTTTAACTTTAATTGCCTTCTTGGCTGTTTATTGTCTACTTATCAACTAATTTTACAATATAAAAAAAGGTTTGAGGAAAGTTCAGATCAAAAAATAAAAAATAAGTACATAAGGGATATTTGGGTATAAACTAAGTATATAAGGGATATTTTCGTACAACAAAAAAATATATAAAAAATAATAATTCACAATATAATACACAAAGAAAAATAAATGTTGAACACAGTTCAACACTCTTTATACAAGAATAGAATTAGGAATACTCTCAATGGCAACGGCCTTAAACAAATAGTTAACGAAAGCACCCGTGTAACAAGAAATTCGAGCACAATAATTGACTACGTAATAACTAATAATTATAAGATAAAATGTACAAACAGTAAAGATAATAAAATTTCTGACCATGAAGTTATTAATATTAATATAGATTTTGAGAGATCGAATGAAAACATTCTAAATACAGCAAAAACCATCAAGATATTTAAATACGATAAGAATATATTCAATAATGTGTTAACTGTGAATATGATATACGAGGATAATAAGGATCTTAATGAAAACGTTAAACTGTTTGATGCCTGTCTAGGAAATACAATACAAAGATTTACATTTGGAAAGCAAGTGCACATAAATAGCAAAGTAAATAACTGGTTTAACGAAGAACTGCGAACAATAAAAAGAGAAAAAATAATAAAATATTTACGAGCCAAATTTGAAAACACAAATCAAGCTTGGGGAGAATATAAACTAATAAGAAATCGATACAAAGTACAAATCGAAAATAATAAGAATAATTACATAAAAAATAAAATTAACAACGCAACTAGTCAAAAGCAAATGTGGACACACATAAAAAACCTAGTACTTAATAAGAGGCAAAACTCAACTAAATCTGTGATATTCGACCAGATAGAGTACAACGATATATGTGATATAGTTAATAAGTTCAATGCATTCTTCATTGATAGCATTAGTAGTATAAGACAATCGATAGGGAGCGTGCAACATATTAACCGAATAGAATATAGAGTGAATGATGTTTTTAAATTCCGTAAGGTAAATATTAGTGAACTGGAGAGCATCGTGAAGTGTATGAATAACAAATCTGACCATGAACGCGTATCAAATAAAATTATACTTGACAATTGGAATGTAACAGGAAATATAATGGTAAAAGTAATAAACACATCTTTAGAGACAGGTATTTTTCCTGATAATTGGAAAAAATCAACCGTAACCCCAATTGAGAAAGTGCCCAGAACAAAAAAATGCGAGGAGTTTAGACCAATAAACTCTCTTAAAACTTGCGAGAAAATAATTGAAAAAGTAGTTAAAGATCAGTTTGAAAAATATATAGAAAATCGAGACATATTATCTAAATACCAGTTAGGATTCCGTAAAAAACATTCGTGTGAAACCACGGTAAACTATGTCATAAGTGAATGGAGAGCAATAGGAAAGGATAAGAGGATAATAGCAATATTTCTTGACTTCAAAAGAGCCTTTGAGACGATCGATAGAGAAATAATACTGAGTAAACTATATATGTATGGAATAAGAGGAATCGAGCTAGATTGGTTCAAATCGTACCTGAAAAGAAGAAGGCAAACGACAAAATTAAATGACATAGAATCTGATGAAATAATAAATAATTTCGGAGTGCCACAAGGTTCCATTTTGGGAGCGTTGTTGTTCATAATTTATATAAATGACATGCCAAGTATTTTAGAAAAATGTAAAGTTGTATTATACGCTGATGACACTCTGATATATACTATGGCAAATAGTGATGAAGAATGTCGCGAAAATATCAAGTATGATATGAAGAAAATAGATGAATGGCTTAAAATGAATAAACTCAAACTAAATGAAAATAAAACAAAAATAATGGAATTAACTTAAATTCAGAAGAAATATTTACAATAAATGACACAGTAATTGAAAAAGTCGAATATATAAAATACCTTGGTTTTATAATCGATAAAAAATTAAATTTCAATGAACAAATAGATTACTTATGCAAAAAAGTTGGTAAAAAAATTAGTTTTTTAAAAAGAATAAGAAGCAAAATATCCAAGTCTACAGCGATAAATATATACAGCACGATAATAAAACCACACTTTGAATATGGTTCCACTATTTTATTCACATGCAGCAGCAGAAATCAATTAGCAAGGATGCAGAAACTGCAAAATAGAGCGATGAGAGTAATACTAAAATGCGATCGTTACACACATATAAACACAATGTTAACTGATCTAAAATGGATGAACATAGCACAACGACTTCAATTTAACACATTAAGGGCTGTTTTCTCATTAGGCGATTATCTTTTTTCCCAACGAAAAACTGCAGATTAAAGAAATTTGGTTTTCTCAATGTCTCATTTGCTTCTATTTTATCGCAAAACTAACCAGCCCTCATCTGCCGGTTATTTATTTGTCGTACAGATAAATTCAAACAGCTGACTGCTGTTCATATTTTTTATGTGGCAATACCTTGAGTTTTTGAAAATATAAAATAGATTTTAGAAAAAATGTTTAATAGAGAAATAAACATTAATTTGATGGAGGATGAACTCGAAGAACATGAGTTCCAAGTAAATGTTGAAAGAGTTTATCATGACATGGATGATAATGCATTTTTAAAATATTTGTTTTCTTGATTTTATTTTGTGTTATTTTTTCACTATTGGAAAACAGCTGATTTATGTTAATAAGTTGTCATTTGAAGACAGGGTTCCCAATTTTCACAACAATTTTGAGAGGTATTGCCAAATGAAAATAATGTTTTTGTCGGTATATTGAGAAAACCAAAATTGTTAACGGACAGTTTATCAGTCTAATAAATTTATGTCGACATTTAGTAACTGGCAGTTTGTCGACACATTGAGAAAACGGGCCTAAGATTTATTAGAAAATTAAAACAAGGAGACGCCCCGAAATATCTATGTGATCAAATACATTATGTGGGAGACAGTCAACCATATCAACTAAGAAATGCAAGTGACTTTAGGATCCAAAGAGTGAGGTCAACACAAATGCAGAAAACGCTATTCTACAAAGGTCTACAGCTGTTTAACTTATTGCCAAACTACATTAAGAATGAAACAGATGAAAATGTCTTTAGACGAAAGTGTACTAATTTTGTATTATTTAATAATAATTTGTAATATATAATTTTGTTGAACATTTAAAGTATTTTTAATACTAAAAAAAAAAAAAAAAAAAAAAAAAAAAAAAAAAAAAAACTCGGGAAATGACGGCTACCCACTTTATCGCCGACGTTCTGTGGATAATGGTGGACGATCAATTTCAGTGAAGGTGCATGGAAATGATTTTGATGTTGATAATCGTTGGATAGTACCTTACTCTCCATTGCTTTCAAAAACATTTAAAGCGCATATTAATGTTGAGTATTGTCATTCAGTTAAGTCGATCAAATACATCTGCAAATATGTTACTAAAGGGTCTTATATGGCTGTATTTACATTACAAAATCCAAATGATGAAATTCCGCAGTATCAAATGGCCAGGTACATTAGTAGCAATGAAGCAGTATGGCGAATTTTGGGATTTCCCATTCATGAGCGCCATCCAACTGTTGTTCATTTATCAGTGCATCTGGAAAATGGACAACGGGTTTACTTTACAGAAAGAAATGCTCGAGAGAGAGCAGCAGCACCACCGGCTACAACATTAACATCATTTTTTGATCTTTGTAGAAATGATATGTTTGCTAAAACTTTGTTTTATTCAGAAATTCCAACGTATTATACGTGGAATGCATCAACAAAGAAATTCCAACGTCGAAAGCAGGGGAAACCTGTTGATGGTTGGCCAAATTTATATTCAACAGATGCATTAGGTAGGGTTTATACCGTCCATCCTCAAAATGCTGAATGTTTTTATTTGAGAATGCTTCTGATTAATGTTCGAGGACCAACATCTTTTGAGACATTACATAGTGTTGATGGCGTAGTATGTGCAACATATCGAGAGGCCTGTCAGAAACTACAATTATTGGAGAACGATTGTCATTGGGAAACAACGCTTGAAGATGCAGCAGTAATCAACCATCCATGGAAAATAAGGGCATTATTTGCGATAAGATTGGTATCGTGCTCACCATCTAATCCAAAAGATCTTTGGAATAAATTTAAAACATATTTGGCTGAGGACATATTACACCCGGAAAGAGTTACCACCAACAATGCAACGCTTGAACTAAGTGAAAGTATGAATAATGAGACATTGATTCTACTTGAAGACAAATGCTTGGCGATAAGGAATGTGACACTAATTGAAGTTGGAATGATTGCTCCTATTCGGTCAGGAACTGATGCACACGATCAAGATCTACGACGAGATAATGTAATCATCAAAATTTGGAAATTTTATTGGAAGAAAATTTACCAAATTTACAACAAGAGCAGAGAATGGTATACAACAGTATACTAGCAGCAATAACAAACAAACAAATAACCGGAAAAACGTTTTTAATTTCATTGATATTGGCAAAAGTTCGATCTCAAAAAAATATTGCATTAGCTATTGCGTCATCCGGCATTGCTGCCACACTCTTAGATGGTGGTAGAACAGCGTATTCTGCACTAAAATTATCCTAGAAGCCTCAATTTTCCGAAGAGATTACAAGTGTAACATAAAGAAAAATTCTTCTATGGGCAAAGTATTGCAACAATGTGAAATCATAGTGTGGGTTGAATGCACCATGGCGCATAAGAAATCTTTGGAAGTCTCGCAGTTTACGGGATTTTAGAAGCAATAATAACATATTTGGAGGTGCATTAGTTTTATTAGCTGGTGATTTTCGTCAAACACTTCCTGTTATGCCTGCATCAACGCCAGCTGATGAGCTAAAAGCATCGTCATACCTTTGGCGATATGTTCATACTCTAAAATTAACTACTAATATGCGTGTTCAGTTGCAACGTGATGCTTCGCTTCAACTTTTTCCAAACAATTGCTTGATTTAGGTAATGCAAGAATTCCAATGGATCCTATAACAAAGTATATAAAATTTCCATCAGAGTTTTGCATAATGACACAATCCAAAGAACAATTAATAAATTGTGTATTTCCCAATATTGTGCAAAATTTTAAAAATATGCAATGGTTATGTGAACGTGCGTTACTGGCATCCAAAAATATTGACGTTAATTGTATTGCTGCTAGTATACTGTTGTATACCATTCTCTGCTCATGTTGTAAATTTGGTAAATTTTCTTCCAAAAAAATTTCCAAATTTTGATGATTATATTCCATTTCTCGTCGTAGATCTTGATCGTGTGCATCAGTTCCTGACCGAATAGGAGCAATCATTCCAACTTCAATTAGTGTCACATTCCTTATCGCCAAGCATTTGTCTTCAAGTAGAATCAATGTCTCATTATTCATACTTTCACTTAGTTCAAGCGTTGCATTGTTGGTGGTAACTCTTTCCGGGTGTAATATGTCCTCAGCCAAATATGTTTTAAATTTATTCCAAAGATCTTTTGGATTAGATGGTGAGCACGATACCAATCTTATCGCAACTAATGCCCTTATTTTCCATGGATGGTTGATTACTGCTGCATCTTCAAGCGTTGTTTCCCAACGCAGGCATATTGATTGCTAAAGACAGAATTGATTAATTGATTCACTAAGATATCGATCGTTTTGATTATGATACGAAGTGTAAAACCGCATTTGTCAATAATCTACCAGTTTATGTGGACAGCGGGATATCCCGGGACAACTACTTGAGTTCGACAAGGAAACGCTTTGCATGCTAACGAGACACTGCGCTATTGGTCGTCTCACCGACAATCTCGATCTGTCCCACCAGGATTACTGTAGAAGCTGTGGTGATGTGGCGGGAACGGAATATGTACAACGGCTTTTGGATGATAGAATGTGTGAAGACAAGTATAAACTCTTGAGCTCTGCCGTTATATCAGATTATATTTTACATAACACAAGTAAGAATTTTTCTGAAACAAAATTCTTTTTAACAAAAACGGTTTTTTTTACCTTTTCACACAAAATAATTAGGTTAGGTTAGGTTAGAGGACGTGTACTTGTCAACTGTGACAAGTACAGTACCCGGAGGTCGAATTGACCCATTGTACAAACGTCCTAGCTTCTCACACCACTCGTGGTGTGTGCGTGGCAATTTTTACTTTCAGAGTTTTTGCCAGAAATCTGCTGAGAGGAAGTCGCCGAAGAAATATTTTCATATTTTCGTTTTGATGTCTGACCTGGGATTCGAACTCGGGCCTTTCGTCTAATAAGCCGACACACTAGCTACTAGACCACGGCGACTTTACAAAATAATTAATTACCCAAAAAAAAAAGTTGAATCTATTCTCACAAACCAAAGTTTTTTTGAAAAGGGAAGAGGCTTTAGAATGGTATACATAAACATACATGTGCATGCTTCAACCTTATATGCTATGAGATTTGAACGGGTAAACTGATTTTTTCTTATATTTTCAAGCTTAGCTGTATACTTAATTGCAAAATGTAATTAAATTTTGATACTATGAATGGACAAACTTGAAAAAAATATGAGAAAAATAAATATTTTCCAAGTTTACCTCATGAAACCTCATAGAATATTAAGCCGAATAATATATCTGTGGCCAAATGATAATGGCTTATGTTGACATAAGTGTTTTTCATTTTATTACATATTCCTATTCTCATATCCAAGATCAATCACCCAGCTAAATTTTATGTATGTCGTTGTTAATAAAACTATGCGCATTTATATTTTACAAACACAATTACCAAACACAATTTATTTCAGACAAATCCGTTAAAATCTCTAAACACGAAATTTCGACTTAAGCTATTATTATTTAATGCCACAGATGTATATGCAGACCGTTTTAAAAGTCCATTCCTTCCTTTTCTAAGAATGTTTAAATTTTGGAATTAAATCGTGGGAGCTTTCCTGGTTGCTTTTTTAACTTTTTTTTTTGGTTTATTTCGCTTAAAGACACGTTTTTTTTAAGAAAGTGGTGCAGAATTTTGTGCACTTTCAGCACATGTAAAAAAATATTTGGTACTCAAGAATTTCATTTTCCAATTAATTCCCATTTTAGGCATACAAAACCCCAATGTGCATCGGCTCAGAAATGTTTGTATAATTGATAAATTTTTGTGATAAGATCAAAAAAACAATTTTTGTCAAATAGAACAAGTTTGGAGGGTTCGAGAAATATAAGAAAAATATTTCAGAGCTTTACATGACCTACACTATGTCGTTGGTTGGGTAGATTTATTTTTTTTATTTAATTGTTTTCTATCGATACTAGACCCAGCGAAGTCCATTTAAACAAACAATTTTTAGTTGTGGGTGCAAGAATTACCTCTTTAATTGAAATGAAAGCATTGAATACATTTTTAATTTACTTACTTACTGAATTGGCCATAACAACCCGTTTAACGGATTTCGGTCTGCCGCAACACATCCTTCCAGGCGCCTCTGCTTCTTGCGCACCTACGCCAGTTGGTCACACCAATCGATGACAGGGCTTCCTCGATTTGGTGCTTCCAATGGATACAAGGTTCCCGCATCAAATACTCGTCTCGCCGGAGTATCCTAATCCATTCGAACGACATGGCCGAGCCAGTGCAGCCGCTGGATTTTAATACGCTGTACAACGTCAATGTCGTTGAAGAGCTCATACAGTCACTGTTGAATCGGATACGGAAATCATCGCCAACACGCACTGGAACGAAGATCTTACGTAGGACCTTTCTCTCGAACACTCTAAAGGCCGCTGCATCAGTTCATAACAGGGTCCATGCCTCTGCGCCATAAAGAAGCACGGGTAGGACGAGTGTCTTATAGAGTGTTAGTTTTGTCGCACGAGAGAGGTCTCTGCTACTCAATTGCCTATTGAGACCATAGTAGCACCTGTTGGCCAGAGTGATAGTATGCTTGATCTCCCGACTGACATCATTTTTGGTGGTAACGGGGGAGCCAAGATAAATAAATTCCTTGACTGTTTCAAAAGTATAGTTATCGGCCGTAATCTGAGAATCATTACGCCGCACGTCTCTACATGTCGATAACATATACTTTGTTTTGTCCTCATTTACTGCCATACCCATCTTGGTAGACTCCCGTTCAATTGCACTAAATGCAGCAGTAACATCTCGCTTGGTACGCCCTATGTTGTCGATGTCGTCAGCGTACGCAAACAACTGGACACTTTTTTGAAAAATAGTGCCATTGCGATGCACTCCCGACTTTCGCAGAACACTACCCACGACAAAGTTGAAGAAGTCGCATGATAACGGGTCGCCTTGTCTGAAACCTCGCACGGTACCAAAAGGTTCGGAGAGGTTCTTTCCCACCTTGACGGAGCTCAACGTCATTATGCATACCCTTATTAGCTTCGCAGGTATAACGAGCTCAGACATTGCGGCAAAAACACGATCCTTTATGTGGCTATCGAAGGCTGCCTTATAGTCGACAAAAAGATGGTGTGTGTCGACTTTTTTTTGTGGGTCTTTTCCAGCATTTGGAGTAGTGTGAACATCTGGTCGATGGTGGACTTGCCAGGTCTGAAGCCGCACTGATAAGATCCAATCAGTACTTTGACGAGTGGCTACAGTCGTTCACACAATACGTCTGTAAGAACCTTTTATGCGATATGGAGAAGAATTATACCCCTGTAGTTGGCGCATATCGTAGGGTCTCCCATTTTCAGGACAGGACAGCGGACACTGAGGTTCCAATCGTTGGGCATACTTTCCTCTAGCCATATTTTGTAGATAAGCTGGTGCATGCGCACTACCAACTCCGGTCTTAAACAATTCAGCGAGGAGGCTATCAGAACATGCTGCTTTATTGTTTTTAAGACGTATAATCGCAACTTTGACCTCTTCATTGCTAGGCGGCGGAATCTCCACACCGTCACCGCCGAAGAATATTTCAAATAAACCTTCCCTTCCCCTTATCCCGGTAATTAAATTAAAGCATTGAATACATTTTTTATTTTCATTTTATTTTAATTATTTATGTGATTTCCTTAAAATACATTCAAAAAATATTACAAATAAGGAATTAAGAATTAAATTGAAAAAGACAGTAATAAAACTTTATTATAATATTGTTACGAAAATGGAAATGGTGTTATTAAAATAATAAACAAAAGCTCCAAAAACAAAACAACCGACTTGATCATGTATAAAGTGATAAACAAAAGCTCCAAAAACAACATAAGGCAGTTGTTTACATGATCAACGAAGAAGTAAACATATAGCAACAAAAACAATGGGCTTGATCGCGTGATCAAAGAACAAACAAGAATATAACAACAACATCAGTAAACAAGGGGACAAAGTAAACAAGCAACAATAACATCAGGTATAAAAAGAAAAGGGACAAAGTAAACAAACAACAACAACGCTACAAGGGTAAGTGTAAACGGGATCCACTAACAACAATAAGGGAAGCGAGTTGTTTACGTTTTTAGATTTTTCCCGAAGGCAGTCATTCTCTGCCAAGGGCATTCATTAGAGTCTAATAAAATTCAATAGAGTCTAATGATTAGACTGATGATTCAGCGATATAAAAGGCAACACAAAGCGAGCAACGTTGAGTGAGTTATAGTTCAGTCAGTCTTGTGTGAAGACACGGTTGCGTTCGAAGTAAGCAGTTGTTAGTGTTTACGCGAGCAGAAAGTTTGTTGCTTACAAAAAAGGGTTGTAAACAGAAGAGTGATAATTCAATCAGACACGTTGCGTTGCGTGTGAAGAGAATCGTAGTTCGAAGTTCTAACGAACGAGTGTACCAAAGAGAACAACTAAGGGAATTGTTGTTGTGTACGAGAAGAATAACAATTTAAAGGAAATTGTTATTGTGTGAATAAATTTCAACACAGGGTGCACACAGATTTGCGCAGCCAATAAAGAATTGATTTTGAAATTAAACACTAATTTACTTTTATTTCATTTGCAATCTACGAACTCATATTTTTAACATTTTTAAAGGGTAAAAACGTAACAATATAAATTTAAACTTAGAAAACTACTGACATATTTCACCAATATTTAATAGAAATTAAAAACATTGTCATGATATTTAATTTAAAATTTACGCAAATTGATTACAAATAATTTTTCTAAATTACAAATTCTTTTTTTTTCAGAGAATATACTCTTCGTGAACTTCGTCCATTATTTTTGTTTTAAAAATTGGTCTTCTTTGCCGAGTATATTGTAGACGTCTTCCTCATCGCTGCTGATATAAAGATCAGCCTCAAGGGTGCTCATTTCGCTATTGTGATACTTCTTTACAGAATTTTCCTTAGAAGGTTGTTCTGAATTGGGTTCTTCTTCGTCGCTACTAATACTGCCAAAAAGCTCCAATTCAAGATTCTTTATCTCGTTGTTAGATTTCTTGTTGTCCTGCTTTTCTATTAATTTAGCTTCTGGCTTCCTAGCGGAATCTTTGTCTGAATTGCGTTTTGATGAGGATTTATTTGTCCTAGTCTGTTTCTTCTTAGCTGACTGCTGTTCATCTTTATCGGGGGAATTATTTTTCGACTTTTTGCTCTCATTCATCATTGTCGAGTGTGTACGCTTGCGTGATTGTAGTTCTCGGGCAGCTTTTATCTCGTTATCAAAGTCAATATTGCGTGTTTGCTGTTTATGATCTGATTGTATAACCGATGATGGCGGTGTCGACAAAGTGGCGTTTATTTGTTTTTCAATATTTTGTTCACCAGGATATATGAACTTTTTTGAGGATAGAATTGTTTCCTTTTCGGGAGTTTTATTCCAATGTGTCAAAAATTCGTCCATTTCTGCACAATATTGAGATAAAAATTCCTGTGACTTAGCACTTGCATCTTTCTTTTGGGGGGAATGCATGCAAACGTTAGCGAAACCGCCTACGCCGCATCTCAGCACAGCTGAGCTATCATTGTTCTGACTGCTCTGACTTTCCGGATGTTGTTGTTCTGGTTTTGTGTCAATTACCGTACCACTATTTTGGACATTATTTAACCGAGAAAGCAATGCAGATCCGTCATGCTTAATATCCTTTTCAATTCTTAAATTTTGATCATTCTTCTGCTTTTTCAATTCAGCTGGTATGCCGCTTTCACTCTCTTGAGCTGATAACAAAAGTGGCCATAATTCAGACACAAATTTCTGTGCTTTGCCACCTCTTAGGAATCCAGCAATTCTGATCTCTAATTTCTGTCGACAAAGCATTTTATCCTGTTTTAATTTATTGTGCACGAACTCCACTGCCGCATTATCTTCTCTCTGCAAAATATCCGTGATTTTCTTGCTTATCCACGGTTTCAACATGTCCAATTTTACTTTGGATATGTCGATACGTCCCTGTGCTTTAAGTTTGGAACTCAACGTTTTATAAGCTGCAAGTGATTGTTTTCCGCCATTCAACAGGTTAATGCGTCGTTGTGGTTTAAGGGTGGAACCACAAGTGTTGGGTGGTACTAGTGGTTGCTTTTGTTCTGCTTGTGTGCTACAGATTGATATTGACTTGTCCAGTTTATGTACACGATTTTCAATGTTGACGGAATTTTTATTGTTTTCCTTATCTGACTGTTGTTTCTTTGTGATTAAAGTGCTGGCGATTAAATCTTGCTTTTGTTCAACTTTTCTGTTACCTTCCGTACCACTATTTCGGCTATAGGTTAACCGAGAAAGCGATGCAGATTCATCGTGTTTTTCGCCGTGCTTAGTGTCCAACCGCCCCTGTGGTTTAAGGGTGGAACTGAAAGTGGTAGGAGGTACCAATGGTTCTTTGCCGCAATTCACCATGTTGTCTTGTTTTCGGGATCGAGATTGAGATCCTTCGGCGTCTTTTCGAAATTTACTTTGGAATACTTGTTTCAAAATTTTAGTTTTTGTAGGTTCAACATCTTTAGTTTGGATTACTTTCTTTATAATTTCATCTTTTTTCGGTTCCACTGTATTATTTGATATGGCTGCCGAACTCTCCTCAGCTGCTAACAAAATATGCCATAATTCACATATGAATTGTTTTACCAGAGGACCATTTAGAAATTCAGTCATATGGATATGCGTCTTCATCGGGCAGATAAATTGTTCCAATTTTAATTCGTTGTAAACAAATTTTTCAATTTGAAAAACGTCGTATATTTTCGAATTAATTTGTGCCTTTAACGCATCCAATTTCACTTTCGACATGTCTATGCATTTGTCGAGTAATTCGTCAAATTTCAATTGCTTTGATGCTTCCATTTTTTCTTAAAGTTTTCTGCTGATAAATGTTGTGTGTTGTCTACCGAGACTAAATTGTGATTGAACTTATTGTGGAAGGTTCACGCCTTTTATAGGTGGAAACCATTTTGGAAATTTGTGATTTCGATACAAACAGGTACCGCATTCAACGTATTGAGTGAACAAATAGGTTAACTGCTACCTGATCTTTTAACAACCCTTTTATGTATGCAGGTAAAGACCTGCCCTTTAATTTCAACCAATGGCTCTTGTTTTCCTTCTTAGTATTCGAAAAACATTTTCATTTACAACTTGCGATTTCTATAATAATCCCTAATGGGCTGTTGTTGTAATCTTTTCATTACCCTTATTAGATCAGATCTTTTGATTCGGTTATTTCTTCGTAATGTAGTTTTAAGTGTTAACCTTTTCGGTTAAAAAAACTCGCTACGTATGGTAAAGTCATAAATGCTTTGTAAGTTTTATGTGTAAACCATTAGATTAATATTTATTGAGCAAAGTTCTATAGTCCTATGAACTATTGTACTGCTGCAAAGCTGGAGAAACCGAATAAAAATTATTTTTTAATGCGAATTTAATCGTAACTCTTTTCCTGTTACATCGCGTGTTTATTATTAAGCTTAATGACAAGATATTTATCAGAACAATATACATACGTCATGTTTTGGTACACAAATGCAAAAAATAATGAAGAATTCTGGCTATCTGCACTCTGCAGGCACCTTTACTGGCACAGCGAACTGAGTGTTTTCTGCAGCATGATTTGTGCATTTCTAAAAATTTTTCCACAAAATTAAGACTACCAGATGAGACTTTTGTAGTCGCCGTAGTCTAGCAGGTAGTGTGTTCGCTTATTAGACGTAAAAGCCAGGGTTCGTATCCCAGGTCAGACATCAAAAAAGAAATATGAAAAAAAAAAATATTTCTTCGGCGACTACCTCTCAGCAGATTTCTGGCAAAAACTCTGAGAGTAAATAAACCTGCCATGAAAAAGTTTCTCACAAATCTGTCGTTCGGAGTCGACGTTAAACTGTAGGTCCCGCCACTCAAGTATAAAATTAAGGCACACAACTTGAGTGGTGTGAGAAGCTAGGCCGTAATCCTGACTGAAGGGTTGTAATGGCCAATTATGTATGTATGTATGTATGTAGATGAGACTTTTAAAGGAAATTTAAATTTTGCATGATTTATCTATGTGGACAAATCAATTCACCTTTTTTATATAAAATATAACCTACTGACTGCTCTGTTCAAGTTTTTCCGGACAAAATATAAAATTAAACCAAAACGAGCTAAAAGATGTTCATACTAAATATTTTCTCTCTCTCTCAAGAAGAGGGCTGTCAAACTACATATAAAAAAAGGAGTGAATCGAACTTTAAAGCAAAATAAATAAATTAAAAAAAAAATCTATTTTATGACCAACTTAGACTGATGAAATGTTATTAACTCTCGTCGTATCAAATGCCCAGTTTTGTTCGGGAAGTCAGTTTTTCTTGTTATTTTAAAATAGCACCTAGGACCTGGTTTTAAATGAAAATATTACGTGGCTTCATTATGCAGACTTAGAGATCCCTAAAATAAAATTTAAATCAGCATTAACTGAGGACATGTCTGGTTTTTTTTTAGCCAGCTCCACAATTAATATCACTGTAATACATTAATGGTCGAGAATCTATGGGCTTTATTCTACGAAATGGCTACAAATTTACTTGAATTTCTGCTAGTCAATCCACTTTTTAATTTGAAAATCATGTGTATGTATAATTAATCAGGATTACGATCCAACTTCACACACCACTTATGTTGTGAGTGTTAATTTTATACATGAGTGGCGCGACCAATTCTTTATAGTCGACTCCGTACAACAAATTTTTGTGAAATTTTTCACGGCAATTTTATTCACTCTCAGAGTTTTTGCCAGAAAGCGACTACGAGAAATATTTATTTATTAATTATAATACAATTAAAAATTATATATAATTATTATTACGAGCAAAGTAACTTAGACCATTTGCTCGGTGTAGTGTAACAGACCAGAGCCGCTGGTGGGAAACGAACCCACGACCCTCACGATAATAGTCTAGAACACTACCCACTAGACTACCAGGGCGCCCTAAGAGAAATATATTTCTACCGCAGGCATATTGATTGCTAAAGACAGAATTGATTAATTGATTCACTAAGATATCGATCGTTTTGATTATGATACGAAGTGTAAAACCGCATTTGTCAATAATCTACCAGTTTATGTGGACAGCGGGATATCCCGGGACAACTACTTGAGTTCGACAAGGAAACGCTTTGCATGCTAACGAGACACTGCGCTATTGGTCGTCTCACCGACAATCTCGATCTGTCCCACCAGGATTACTGTAGAAGCTGTGGTGATGTGGCGGGAACGGAATATGTACAACGGCTTTTGGATGATAGAATGTGTGAAGACAAGTATAAACTCTTGAGCTCTGCCGTTATATCAGATTATATTTTACATAACACAAGTAAGAATTTTTCTGAAACAAAATTCTTTTTAACAAAAACGGTTTTTTTACCTTTTCACACAAAATAATTAGGTTAGGTTAGGTTAGAGGACGTGTACTTGTCAACTGTGACAAGTACAGTACCCGGAGGTCGAATTGACCCATTGTACAAACGTCCTAGCTTCTCACACCACTCGTGGTGTGTGCGTGGCAATTTTTACTTTCAGAGTTTTTGCCAGAAATCTGCTGAGAGGAAGTCGCCGAAGAAATATTTTCATATTTTCGTTTTGATGTCTGACCTGGGATTCGAACTCGGGCCTTTCGTCTAATAAGCCGACACACTAGCTACTAGATCACGGCGACTTTACAAAATAATTAATTACCCAAAAAAAAAAGTTGAATCTATTCTCACAAACCAAAGTTTTTTTTGAAAAGGGAAGAGGCCTTAGAATGGTATACATAAACATACATGTGCATGCTTCAACCTTATATGCTATGAGATTTGAACGGGTAAACTGATTTTTTCTTATATTTTCAAGCTTAGCTATACTTAATTGCAAAATGTAATTAAATTTTGATACTATGAATGGACAAACTTGAAAAAAATATGAGAAAAATAAATATTTTCCAAGTTTACCTCATGAAACCTCATAGAATATTAAGCCGAATAATATATCTGTGGCCAAATGATAATGGCTTATGTTGACATAAGTGTTTTTCATTTTATTACATATTCCTATTCTCATATCCAAGATCAATCACCCAGCTAAATTTTATGTATGTCGTTGTTAATAAAACTATGCGCATTTATATTTTACAAACACAATTACCAAACACAATTTATTTCAGACAAATCCGTTAAAATCTCTAAACACGAAATTTCGACTTAAGCTATTATTATTTAATGCCACAGATGTATATGCAGACCGTTTTAAAAGTCCATTCCTTCCTTTTCTAAGAATGTTTAAATTTTGGAATTAAATCGTGGGAGCTTTCCTGGTTGCTTTTTTAACTTTTTTTTTTGGTTTATTTCGCTTAAAGACACGTTTTTTTTAAGAAAGTGGTGCAGAATTTTGTGCACTTTCAGCACATGTAAAAAAATATTTGGTACTCAAGAATTTCATTTTCCAATTAATTCCCATTTTAGGCATACAAAACCCCAATGTGCATCGGCTCAGAAATGTTTGTATAATTGATAAATTTTTGTGATAAGATCAAAAAAACAATTTTTGTCAAATAGAACAAGTTTGGAGGGTTCGAGAAATATAAGAAAAATATTTCAGAGCTTTACATGACCTACACTATGTCGTTGGTTGGGTAGATTTATTTTTTTTATTTAATTGTTTTCTATCGATACTAGACCCAGCGAAGTCCATTTAAACAAACAATTTTTAGTTGTGGGTGCAAGAATTACCTCTTTAATTGAAATGAAAGCATTGAATACATTTTTAATTTACTTACTTACTGAATTGGCCATAACAACCCGTTTAACGGATTTCGGTCTGCCGCAACACATCCTTCCAGGCGCCTCTGCTTCTTGCGCACCTACGCCAGTTGGTCACACCAATCGATGACAGGGCTTCCTCGATTTGGTGCTTCCAATGGATACAAGGTTCCCGCATCAAATACTCGTCTCGCCGGAGTATCCTAATCCATTCGAACGACATGGCCGAGCCAGTGCAGCCGCTGGATTTTAATACGCTGTACAACGTCAATGTCGTTGAAGAGCTCATACAGTCACTGTTGAATCGGATACGGAAATCATCGCCAACACGCACTGGAACGAAGATCTTACGTAGGACCTTTCTCTCGAACACTCTAAAGGCCGCTGCATCAGTTCATAACAGGGTCCATGCCTCTGCGCCATAAAGAAGCACGGGTAGGACGAGTGTCTTATAGAGTGTTAGTTTTGTCGCACGAGAGAGGTCTCTGCTACTCAATTGCCTATTGAGACCATAGTAGCACCTGTTGGCCAGAGTGATAGTATGCTTGATCTCCCGACTGACATCATTTTTGGTGGTAACGGGGGAGCCAAGATAAATAAATTCCTTGACTGTTTCAAAAGTATAGTTATCGGCCGTAATCTGAGAATCATTACGCCGCACGTCTCTACATGTCGATAACATATACTTTGTTTTGTCCTCATTTACTGCCATACCCATCTTGGTAGACTCCCGTTCAATTGCACTAAATGCAGCAGTAACATCTCGCTTGGTACGCCCTATGTTGTCGATGTCGTCAGCGTACGCAAACAACTGGACACTTTTTTGAAAAATAGTGCCATTGCGATGCACTCCCGACTTTCGCAGAACACTACCCACGACAAAGTTGAAGAGGTCGCATGATAACGGGTCGCCTTGTCTGAAACCTCGCACGGTACCAAAAGGTTCGGAGAGGTCCTTTCCCACCTTGACGGAGCTCAACGTCATTATGCATACCCTTATTAGCTTCGCAGGTATAACGAGCTCAGACATTGCGGCAAAAACACGATCCTTTATGTGGCTATCGAAGGCTGCCTTATAGTCGACAAAAAGATGGTGTGTGTCGACTTTTTTTGTGGGTCTTTTCCAGCATTTGGAGTAGTGTGAACATCTGGTCGATGGTGGACTTGCCAGGTCTGAAGCCGCACTGATAAGATCCAATCAGTACTTTGACGAGTGGCTACAGTCGTTCACACAATACGTCTGTAAGAACCTTTTATGCGATATGGAGAAGAATTATACCCCTGTAGTTGGCGCATATCGTAAGGTCTCCCATTTTCAGGACAGGACAGCGGACACTGAGGTTCCAATCGTTGGGCATACTTTCCTCTAGCCATATTTTGTAGATAAGCTGGTGCATGCGCACTACCAACTTCGGTCTTAAACAATTCAGCGAGGAGGCTATCAGAACATGCTGCTTTATTGTTTTTAAGATTTATAATCGCAACTTTGACCTCTTCATTGCTAGGCGGCGGAATCTCCACACCGTCACCGCCGAAGAATATTTCAAATAAACCTTCCCTTCCCCTTATCCCGGTAATTAAATTAAAGCATTGAATACATTTTTTATTTTCATTTTATTTTAATTATTTATGTGATTTCCTTAAAATACATTCAAAAAATATTACAAATAAGGAATTAAGAATTAAATTGAAAAAGACAGTAATAAAACTTTATTATAATATTGTTACGAAAATGGAAATGGTGTTATTAAAATAATAAACAAAAGCTCCAAAAACAAAACAACCGACTTGATCATGTATAAAGTGATAAACAAAAGCTCCAAAAACAACATAAGGCAGTTGTTTACATGATCAACGAAGAAGTAAACATATAGCAACAAAAACAATGGGCTTGATCGCGTGATCAAAGAACAAACAAGAATATAACAACAACATCAGTAAACAAGGGGACAAAGTAAACAAGCAACAATAACATCAGGTATAAAAAGAAAAGGGACAAAGTAAACAAACAACAACAACGCTACAAGGGTAAGTGTAAACGGGATCCACTAACAACAATAAGGGAAGCGAGTTGTTTACGTTTTTAGATTTTTCCCGAAGGCAGTCATTCTCTGCCAAGGGCATTCATTAGAGTCTAATAAAATTCAATAGAGTCTAATGATTAGACTGATGATTCAGCGATATAAAAGGCAACACAAAGCGAGCAACGTTGAGTGAGTTATAGTTCAGTCAGTCTTGTGTGAAGACACGGTTGCGTTCGAAGTAAGCAGTTGTTAGTGTTTACGCGAGCAGAAAGTTTGTTGCTTACAAAAAAGGGTTGTAAACAGAAGAGTGATAATTCAATCAGACACGTTGCGTTGCGTGTGAAGAGAATCGTAGTTCGAAGTTCTAACGAACGAGTGTACCAAAGAGAACAACTAAGGGAATTGTTGTTGTGTACGAGAAGAATAACAATTTAAAGGAAATTGTTATTGTGTGAATAAATTTCAACACAGGGTGCACACAGATTTGCGCAGCCAATAAAGAATTGATTTTGAAATTAAACACTAATTTACTTTTATTTCATTTGCAATCTACGAACTCATATTTTTAACATTTTTAAAGGGTAAAAACGTAACAATATAAATTTAAACTTAGAAAACTACTGACATATTTCACCAATATTTAATAGAAATTAAAAACATTGTCATGATATTTAATTTAAAATTTACGCAAATTGATTACAAATAATTTTTCTAAATTACAAATTCTTTTTTTTTTCAGAGAATATACTCTTCGTGAACTTCGTCCATTATTTTTGTTTTAAAAATTGGTCTTCTTTGCCGAGTATATTGTAGACGTCTTCCTCATCGCTGCTGATATAAAGATCAGCCTCAAGGGTGCTCATTTCGCTATTGTGATACTTCTTTACAGAATTTTCCTTAGAAGGTTGTTCTGAATTGGGTTCTTCTTCGTCGCTACTAATACTGCCAAAAAGCTCCAATTCAAGATTCTTTATCTCGTTGTTAGATTTCTTGTTGTCCTGCTTTTCTATTAATTTAGCTTCTGGCTTCCTAGAGGAATCTTTGTCTGAATTGCGTTTTGATGAGGATTTATTTGTCCTAGTCTGTTTCTTCTTAGCTGGCTGCTGTTCATCTTTATCGGGGGAATTATTTTTCGACTTTTTGCTCTCATTCATCATTGTCGAGTGTGTACGCTTGCGTGATTGTAGTTCTCGGGCAGCTTTTATCTCGTTATCAAAGTCAATATTGCGTGTTTGCTGTTTATGATCTGATTGTATAACCGATGATGGCGGTGTCGACAAAGTGGCGTTTATTTGTTTTTCAATATTTTGTTCACCAGGATATATGAACTTTTTTGAGGATAGAATTGTTTCCTTTTCGGGAGTTTTATTCCAATGTGTCAAAAATTCGTCCATTTCTGCACAATATTGAGATAAAAATTCCTGTGACTTAGCACTTGCATCTTTCTTTTGGGGGGAATGCATGCAAACGTTAGCGAAACCGCCTACGCCGCATCTCAGCACAGCTGAGCTATCATTGTTCTGACTGCTCTGACTTTCCGGATGTTGTTGTTCTGGTTTTGTGTCAATTACCGTACCACTATTTTGGACATTATTTAACCGAGAAAGCAATGCAGATCCGTCATGCTTAATATCCTTTTCAATTCTTAAATTTTGATCATTCTTCTGCTTTTTCAATTCAGCTGGTATGCCGCTTTCACTCTCTTGAGCTGATAACAAAAGTGGCCATAATTCAGACACAAATTTCTGTGCTTTGCCACCTCTTAGGAATCCAGCAATTCTGATCTCTAATTTCTGTCGACAAAGCATTTTATCCTGTTTTAATTTATTGTGCACGAACTCCACTGCCGCATTATCTTCTCTCTGCAAAATATCCGTGATTTTCTTGCTTATCCACGGTTTCAACATGTCCAATTTTACTTTGGATATGTCGATACGTCCCTGTGCTTTAAGTTTGGAACTCAACGTTTTATAAGCTGCAAGTGATTGTTTTCCGCCATTCAACAGGTTAATGCGTCGTTGTGGTTTAAGGGTGGAACCACAAGTGTTGGGTGGTACTAGTGGTTGCTTTTGTTCTGCTTGTGTGCTACAGATTGATATTGACTTGTCCAGTTTATATACACGATTTTCAATGTTGACGGAATTTTTATTGTTTTCCTTATCTGACTGTTGTTTCTTTGTGATTAAAGTGCTGGCGATTAAATCTTGCTTTTGTTCAACTTTTCTGTTACCTTTCGTACCACTATTTCGGCTATAGGTTAACCGAGAAAGCGATGCAGATTCATCGTGTTTTTCGCCGTGCTTAGTGTCCAACCGCCCCTGTGGTTTAAGGGTGGAACTGAAAGTGGTAGGAGGTACCAATGGTTCTTTGCCGCAATTCACCATGTTGTCTTGTTTTCGGGATCGAGATTGAGATCCTTCGGCGTCTTTTCGAAATTTACTTTGGAATACTTGTTTCAAAATTTTAGTTTTTGTAGGTTCAACATCTTTAGTTTGGATTACTTTCTTTATAATTTCATCTTTTTTCGGTTCCACTGTATTATTTGATATGGCTGCCGAACTCTCCTCAGCTGTTAACAAAATATGCCATAATTCACATATGAATTGTTTTACCAGAGGACCATTTAGAAATTCAGTCATATGGATATGCGTCTTCATCGGGCAGATAAATTGTTCCAATTTTAATTCGTTGTAAACAAATTTTTCAATTTGAAAAACGTCGTATATTTTCGAATTAATTTGTGCCTTTAACGCATCCAATTTCACTTTCGACATGTCTATGCATTTGTCGAGTAATTCGTCAAATTTCAATTGCTTTGATGCTTCCATTTTTTCTTAAAGTTTTCTGCTGATAAATGTTGTGTGTTGTCTACCGAGACTAAATTGTGATTGAACTTATTGTGGAAGGTTCACGCCTTTTATAGGTGGAAACCATTTTGGAAATTTGTGATTTCGATACAAACAGGTACCGCATTCAACGTATTGAGTGAACAAATAGGTTAACTGCTACCTGATCTTTTAACAACCCTTTTATGTATGCAGGTAAAGACCTGCCCTTTAATTTCAACCAATGGCTCTTGTTTTCCTTCTTAGTATTCGAAAAACATTTTCATTTACAACTTGCGATTTCTATAATAATCCCTAATGGGCTGTTGTTGTAATCTTTTCATTACCCTTATTAGATCAGATCTTTTGATTCGGTTATTTCTTCGTAATGTAGTTTTAAGTGTTAACCTTTTCGGTTAAAAAAACTCGCTACGTATGGTAAAGTCATAAATGCTTTGTAAGTTTTATGTGTAAACCATTAGATTAATATTTATTGAGCAAAGTTCTATAGTCCTATGAACTATTGTACTGCTGCAAAGCTGGAGAAACCGAAAAAAAATTATTTTTTAATGCGAATTTAATCGTAACTCTTTTCCTGTTACATCGCGTGTTTATTATTAAGCTTAATGACAAGATATTTATCAGAACAATATACATACGTCATGTTTCGATACACAAATGCAAAAAATAATGAAGAATTCTGGCTATCTGCACTCTGCAGGCACCTTTACTGGCACAGCGAACTGAGTGTTTTCTGCAGCATGATTTGTGCATTTCTAAAAATTTTTCCACAAAATTAAGACTACCAGATGAGACTTTTGTAGTCGCCGTAGTCTAGCAGGTAGTGTGTTCGCTTATTAGACTTAAAAGCCAGGGTTCGTATCCCAGGTCAGACATCAAAAAAGAAATATGAAAAAAAAAAATATTTCTTCGGCGACTACCTCTCAGCAGATTTCTGGCAAAAACTCTGAGAGTAAATAAACCTGCCATGAAAAAGTTTCTCACAAATCTGTCGTTCGGAGTCGACGTTAAACTGTAGGTCCCGCCACTCAAGTATAAAATTAAGGCACACAACTTGAGTGGTGTGAGAAGCTAGGCCGTAATCCTGACTGAAGGGTTGTAATGGCCAATTATGTATGTATGTATGTATGTAGATGAGACTTTTAAAGGAAATTTAAATTTTGCATGATTTATCTATGTGGACAAATCAATTCACCTTTTTTATATAAAATATAACCTACTGACTGCTCTGTTCAAGTTTTTCCGGACAAAATATAAAATTAAACCAAAACGAGCTAAAAGATGTCCATACTAAATATTTTCTCTCTCTCTCAAGAAGAGGGCTGTCAAACTACATATAAAAAAAGGAGTGAATCGAACTTGAAAGAAAAATAAATAAATTAAAAAAAAAAATCTATTTTATGACCAACTTAGACTGATGAAATGTTATTAACTCTCGTCGTATCAAATGCCCAGTTTTGTTCGGGAAGTCAGTTTTTCTTGTTATTTTAAAATAGCACCTAGGACCTGGTTTTAAATGAAAATATTACGTGGCTTCATTATGCAGACTTAGAGATCCCTAAAATAAAATTTAAATCAGCATTAACTGAGGACATGTCTGGTTTTATTTTAGCCAGCTCCACAATTAATATCACTGTAATACATTAATGGTCGAGAATCTATGGGCTTTATTCTACGAAATGGCTACAAATTTACTTGAATTTCTGCTAGTCAATCCACTTTTTAATTTGAAAATCATGTGTATGTATAATTAATCAGGATTACGATCCAACTTCACACACCACTTATGTTGTGAGTGTTAATTTTATACATGAGTGGCGCGACCAATTCTTTATAGTCGACTCCGTACAACAAATTTTTGTGAAATTTTTCACGGCAATTTTATTCACTCTCAGAGTTTTTGCCAGAAAGCGACTACGAGAAATATTTATTTATTAATTATAATACAATTAAAAATTATATATAATTATTATTACGAGCAAAGTAACTTAGACCATTTGCTCGGTGTAGTGTAACAGACCAGAGCCGCTGGTGGGAAACGAACCCACGACCCTCACGATAATAGTCTAGAACACTACCCACTAGACTACCAGGGCGCCCTAAGAGAAATATATTTCTACCGCAGGCATATTGATTGCTAAAGACAGAATTGATTAATTGATTCACTAAGATATCGATCGTTTTGATTATGATACGAAGTGTAAAACCGCATTTGTCAATAATCTACCAGTTTATGTGGACAGCGGGATATCCCGGGACAACTACTTGAGTTCGACAAGGAAACGCTTTGCATGCTAACGAGACACTGCGCTATTGGTCGTCTCACCGACAATCTCGATCTGTCCCACCAGGATTACTGTAGAAGCTGTGGTGATGTGGCGGGAACGGAATATGTACAACGGCTTTTGGATGATAGAATGTGTGAAGACAAGTATAAACTCTTGAGCTCTGCCGTTATATCAGATTATATTTTACATAACACAAGTAAGAATTTTTCTGAAACAAAATTCTTTTTAACAAAAACGTTTTTTTTACCTTTTCACACAAAATAATTAGGTTAGGTTAGGTTAGAGGACGTGTACTTGTCAACTGTGACAAGTACAGTACCCGGAGGTCGAATTGACCCATTGTACAAACGTCCTAGCTTCTCACACCACTCGTGGTGTGTGCGTGGCAATTTTTACTTTCAGAGTTTTTGCCAGAAATCTGCTGAGAGGAAGTCGCCGAAGAAATATTTTCATATTTTCGTTTTGATGTCTGACCTGGGATTCGAACTCGGGCCTTTCGTCTAATAAGCCGACACACTAGCTACTAGACCACGGCGACTTTACAAAATAATTAATTACCCAAAAAAAAAAGTTGAATCTATTCTCACAAACCAAAGTTTTTTTTGAAAAGGGAAGAGGCCTTAGAATGGTATACATAAACATACATGTGCATGCTTCAACCTTATATGCTATGAGATTTGAACGGGTAAACTGATTTTTTCTTATATTTTCAAGCTTAGCTATACTTAATTGCAAAATGTAATTAAATTTTGATACTATGAATGGACAAACTTGAAAAAAATATGAGAAAAATAAATATTTTCCAAGTTTACCTCATGAAACCTCATAGAATATTAAGCCGAATAATATATCTGTGGCCAAATGATAATGGCTTATGTTGACATAAGTGTTTTTCATTTTATTACATATTCCTATTCTCATATCCAAGATCAATCACCCAGCTAAATTTTATGTATGTCGTTGTTAATAAAACTATGCGCATTTATATTTTACAAACACAATTACCAAACACAATTTATTTCAGACAAATCCGTTAAAATCTCTAAACACGAAATTTCGACTTAAGCTATTATTATTTAATGCCACAGATGTATATGCAGACCGTTTTAAAAGTCCATTCCTTCCTTTTCTAAGAATGTTTAAATTTTGGAATTAAATCGTGGGAGCTTTCCTGGTTGCTTTTTTAACTTTTTTTTTGTTTATTTCGCTTAAAGACACGTTTTTTTAAGAAAGTGGTGCAGAATTTTGTGCACTTTCAGCACATGTAAAAAAATATTTGGTACTCAAGAATTTCATTTTCCAATTAATTCCCATTTTAGGCATAAAAAACCCCAATGTGCATCGGTTCAGAAATGTTTGTATAATTAATAAATTTTTGTGATAAGATCAAAAAAACAATTTTTGTCAAATAGAACAAGTTTGGAGGGTTCGAGAAATATAAGAAAAATATTTCAGAGCTTTACATGACCTACACTATGTCGTTGGTTGGGTAGATTTATTTTTTTTATTTAATTGTTTTCTATCGATACTAGACCCAGCGAAGTCCATTTAAACAAACAATTTTTAGTTGTGGGTGCAAGAATTACCTCTTTAATTGAAATGAAAGCATTGAATACATTTTTAATTTACTTACTTACTGAATTGGCCATAACAACCCGTTTAACGGATTTCGGTCTGCCGCAACACATCCTTCCAGGCGCCTCTGCTTCTTGCGCACCTACGCCAGTTGGTCACACCAATCGATGACAGGGCTTCCTCGATTTGGTGCTTCCAATGGATACAAGGTTCCCGCATCAAATACTCGTCTCGCCGGAGTATCCTAATCCATTCGAACGACATGGCCGAGCCAGTGCAGCCGCTGGATTTTAATACGCTGTACAACGTCAATGTCGTTGAAGAGCTCATACAGTCACTGTTGAATCGGATACGGAAATCATCGCCAACACGCACTGGAACGAAGATCTTACGTAGGACCTTTCTCTCGAACACTCTAAAGGCCGCTGCATCAGTTCATAACAGGGTCCATGCCTCTGCGCCATAAAGAAGCACGGGTAGGACGAGTGTCTTATAGAGTGTTAGTTTTGTCGCACGAGAGAGGTCTCTGCTACTCAATTGCCTATTGAGACCATAGTAGCACCTGTTGGCCAGAGTGATAGTATGCTTGATCTCCCGACTGACATCATTTTTGGTGGTAACGGCGGAGCCAAGATAAATAAATTCCTTGACTATTTCAAAAGCATAGTCATCGGCCGTAATCTGAGAATCATTACGCCGCACGTCTCTACATGTCGATAACATATACTTTGTTTTGTCCTCATTTACTGCCATACCCATCTTGGTAGACTCCCGTTCAATTGCACTAAATGCAGCAGTAACATCTCGCTTGGTACGCCCTATGTTGTCGATGTCGTCAGCGTACGCAAACAACTGGACACTTTTTTGAAAAATAGTGCCATTGCGATGCACTCCCGACTTTCGCAGAACACTACCCACGACAAAGTTGAAGAGGTCGCATGATAACGGGTCGCCTTGTCTGAAACCTCGCACGGTACCAAAAGGTTCGGAGAGGTCCTTTCCCACCTTGACGGAGCTCAACGTCATTATGCATACCCTTATTAGCTTCGCAGGTATAACGAGCTCAGACATTGCGCCAAAAACACGATCCTTTATGTGGCTATCGAAGGCTGCCTTATAGTCGACAAAAAGATGGTGTGTGTCGACTTTTTTTTGTGGGTCTTTTCCAGCATTTGGAGTAGTGTGAACATCTGGTCGATGGTGGACTTGCCAGGTCTGAAGCCGCACTGATAAGATCCAATCAGTACTTTGACGAGTGGCTACAGTCGTTCACACAATACGTCTGTAAGAACCTTTTATGCGATATGGAGAAGAATTATACCCCTGTAGTTGGCGCATATCGTAGGGTCTCCCATTTTAAGGACAGGACAGCGGACACTGAGGTTCCAATCGTTGGGCATACTTTCCTCTAGCCATATTTTGTAGATAAGCTGGTGCATGCGCACTACCAACTCCGGTCTTAAACAATTCAGCGAGGAGGCTATCAGAACATGCTGCTTTATTGTTTTTAAGACGTATAATCGCAACTTTGACCTCTTCATTGCTAGGCGGCGGAATCTCCACACCGTCACCGCCGAAGAATATTTCAAATAAACCTTCCCTTCCCCTTATCCCGGTAATTAAATTAAAGCATTGAATACATTTTTTATTTTCATTTTATTTTAATTATTTATGTGATTTCCTTAAAATACATTCAAAAAATATTACAAATAAGGAATTAAGAATTAAATTGAAAAAGACAGTAATAAAACTTTATTATAATATTGTTACGAAAATGGAAATGGTGTTATTAAAATAATAAACAAAAGCTCCAAAAACAAAACAACCGACTTGATCATGTATAAAGTGATAAACAAAAGCTCCAAAAACAACATAAGGCAGTTGTTTACATGATCAACGAAGAAGTAAACATATAGCAACAAAAACAATGGGCTTGATCGCGTGATCAAAGAACAAACAAGAATATAACAACAACACGTCAGTCATCGACTAACGTCTGTATTGAACGGTTGACTTTCTTTCATCTCGCTGTGATTCAGTTTTGCGTTATTGTTAAATCTTCTCCTAATATACAGTGATCAACATTAATTTTCGGCAAGTGATTTTAAATTATTTACACGTTATCGTGAAGTTGATATGTCCGGTCCGCCCAATTTGGGGGACAACCGCTTTTCCTTATTAGCGGATTCCCCCCGCGCAAAAAAGAAACGTACACATCAGAACATTTTTGAAGCGTTCCCTGAATTGCCAAACACTCAAAAACCCGATCCGAAATACGTAGTTATATCGGCAACATCTGGTAACAAAACATTACAGCAATTTTCTTGCTTCTCGGTCTACCGATCTTTAAAATTAATTTGCTCGGATATTCTAACAGTATCAGAACTAAGGGATGGCAATCTGTTGCTCCTAATAGGCAATAAAACGAATGCTGAAAAATTAATTAAATACAAAATATTACCTGGCATCTGCAATATCTCCTGCAAATATCACGCGAACCTGAATTCCTCAAAAGGCACAATTTATGCACCCTATTTAAACGACGTTCCAGAGTCAGAGATTGTATCAGAACTAAGCTCCCAAGGTGTAACTGACGTTTATAAATACCAAAAGAAAAATGAAGAAGGCGCCCTTAAACCAAGTGGTGTTCTTCTACTAACTTTCGACCGTTACTCAACTCCAGAAAAACTTGATATCTCCTGGCATAAAGTCAAAGTTCGCCAATATTTTCCCAATCCCATGCGCTGTAAAACCTGTCAATTACTCGGACACACAAAAAAATGGTGCAAAAACAACCCATTGTGTGAAAACTGTGGCCTTCCCCCACATACCCCTGACAATTGTACGCGGACTTTTTGCATAAACTGTGCTGACGAACACCCGTCTTCTTCCAAGGAATGCAAAGTTTACATACAACAAAAAGAAATTTTAAAAATAAAAACAAAAGAAAAATGTACTTTGAAAGTCGCTAAGGAAAAATATCAATCGCTAAAATTAAGTGAACCACAAATTGAAACATATTCTGATGTCTTAAACAACAAAATCAACAAAAAGCCTAACAAAAATAACAATACTCCTAGCAACAGCTCCACAATAGTCAATATTGAAGAAAACAATTCAACAAAACAAACAATTCCCCAAAAACATAACAGTACTGAAACAACAAATAATAAAATTGACAACTCATTTACTTCTGCTAAACAACAAACAAACCTACTAAACACACCAACAAATAAAAATAACAATCTAAAAACTTTGCCTACAATAACAACTCGCTCTATGACCAAATCTTTAGCTAGCACATCAACAACCACTACTCTAAAAAATAAAGAAACACACAGCTCAAAACAAAGCAAAAACCTCGCTTTGCCTAAGACTACAATAACAACAGCAATTAACAATTCTTATGTTGAACAAAAGGAACTAAAAGAAATAATGTCCGTAGACGACGAATAATTAATCCTCTACTATTAAATGAATTTTAAAATTATTCAATGGAATATTAATGGCCTAATCAATAATTATCACGAACTACAACTAATAATCAAAGACCATCATCCAGACATTATATCTATCCAAGAAACACATATACCATCCACCAATACCAATAATATATTATACCCTAAGCAATACAATGCTTTTTTTCATAATTTAGCCAGTAACAATACTTCTAAACAAGGTATTGCAACTTTAATAAAAAAATCAATACCCCATAAATTATTATACACAGATCCAAACATAGCTTCCATTGCAATCGAAATAGATATTGGTTTAAAATTTAATTTTGTTAACACCTATATTCCACCACATCAACCCATTTCTGCATATTATTTGAAGCATGCATTAAACAAAATTAATCCCCCCCTATTATTTACTGGTGATCTTAACTCTTGGAGTACACTCTGGGGTTCAAGAGTTACTAACCCACGTGGTAAGATTTTGGAAAATTTAATTTTAAGTGAAGATCTCATAATTCTCAATAATGGCAAACCTACGCATCTATCCACCCACAACACTTTTACACATGTCGACATTTCTTTATGTTCGCCGCAGATTGCCACCTTCTGTTCTTGGGATACTCTTGACGATTTACATGGAAGTGATCACTATCCTATCATAATTAATATTGCAAGAAGCTTTAGCATTCCTTCCTATGCTAAGAAGCCAAAATATAAAATTGAATCTGCGAACTGGTTTTTATATCAAAGTTATTGTAAAGAACACCTACCAAATATAAATAACTTTATGAATGTTAATCATCAAGCAGCTTTAATCACCAAAGCTATCAAAGCAGCAACAAACATCAGCATTCCCCAAACTTATAACAAAGGTCCAACACATCGTGTTGCGTGGTGGAATCGCGAGTTAGAATCACTAAGAAGTCTCAAACAAGATCAATTCCGTATTTTTAAAAGGAACAGAAATGATTCTAACCTAATACTTTATAAAAAGTACAATGCTATGTTTAAAAGAGCCGTAAAACTTAGTAAAGCTGCATGTATGCAAAAGTTTACATCTAACATAAACCCTTCCTCTTCGCCGAAACGTATTTGGAATGATATAAAGCTTCTTACCGGTGGTTTAAGTACACAGTCTATCAAATATCTTAAATCTGGATCAACTATGCTTTCCTCTCCAGCTGATATCGCCAATTGTTTTGCTAAACACTGGTCTATACTGTCAGAAGACTCCAATTTTTCACCTAATTTTCAGAAGCGCAAATCAGATGTTTGCAGTATTGCCTACAATCCAAACTCTTCCAACACAAATGCTAACAAAATCGAACTCCCTATTAATATGATCGAACTTGAAGATGCATTACATCTAGCCAAAGGCAAAACTCCTGGTGATGATCGCATATCGTATCCGATGTTAAAAAACCTACCGAAATGCTCAAAAGTTCAGCTCCTCACTATCTACAACAACATCTTCTCATCCAACGTTTATCCCCAAGCTTGGAAAGTAGCAACTGTTATTCCGATTCCCAAGCCAAAAAACGATCATACGGCTCTCACCGGCTATCGACCCATATCCCTATTACCTTGTATCAGTAAAACATTGGAAAAAATAATATCTAGAAGACTAATGTGGTTTTTAAAAGCTAACAATCTCATATCCGCTAATCAAGTAGCTTTCATGAAAAAGCAAGGTACGGACGACGTTCTTATATACCTCCAGCACTTCATTTCAAGATCTTTATCAAGCAAAAACCATGTTAACATTCTATCCACCGATTTTGAGAAGGCTTTTGACCGTGTTGGCATCCATGTAATCCTTGAACAACTAGCAGAATGGAACATTGGCAAAAAAATGTACTCAATAATCAAGAATTTTCTTACTAATCGGAAATTCAGAGTTAGAGTGGGTGGTCAACAATCAAAAACGTTTGCCCTATTTAATGGAATACCACAAGGTTCTCCCTTATCTGTGGTGCTTTTTATAATTGCCTTTAATCAGCTCAGCAAAATTATTTCAGCTCATAAACAGATAGAACATGCTATCTATGCAGATGACGCAGTTATCTTCACTAAAATAAAAGATAATAATAAAGTTAAACACGCATTCACAAATATTCTGAGGGATATTGATAACTGGAGTCTCATATCAGGTGCCAAACTTTCTATTGAAAAATGCAGTCTTTTACATATCTGTAATAAAAGGAACTGCAACTTATTTGACGTCGAATACAAAAATATAAAAATTAAACGTGTAAACCACCTACGCATCCTCGGCATCATCTTCGACAAGAGCTTCACCTTTAAAGAACATTGTTTAGAACTCAGGAAAAGCCTCAACACCAGATTGAACATAATAAAGTTCCTCACCTCCAAAAATTGTAACATTCATATCTCCACAATGGTTAACATAACTCGTTCCATCCTTCTAGCTAAAATAGATTATGGTCTCCCAATTTATGGTTGGTGTTCTCCATCACATATAAAATTAATTAAGACACCATATCATGCTGCCGTTCGTCGGAGCATTGGAGCTTTCCCTACCAGCCCAATTACCAATATATTAACTGAAGCCGGTTTACAGTCCATTGAGAACCGTACTGTTTCCTTAACCTACAGACTTATTCCAAAGCTTCTTATCAGTAGAAATAAAGTTTTATATCGAGAGGTACTAAAAGCTTTCAAATATAAAAGAAGTAACAGAATAGAGTCAATTATTGGTAGATGTTGTAAATTATCACAAAACCTCGATTTACAAATTTACCCTATATACTCTAAACAACAGTCGGAACCACCTTGGCTGTTGGAAGAATCTTCTTGTATAAGATCAATGATTAATCTCACGAAAGCTAACACCCCTCCCACGGTTTATAAACAAACATTTAGTAGCCTAGTCGACCATTTCTCAAAAAATAAATGGAACTTCTTATTCACGGATGGTTCTAAATCATCTGTCTCTACTACTTTCGCAGCTATTCATCAAAACGGCTATCTTATTGAAACCGGACATATAAACAACTACTGTTCTAACTTTACTGCTGAAGCTTTAGCTATATTGAAGGCTGTTAAATATGCTGTACACCAAAAATCAAAATTTATTATATGCACCGATAGTCTTTCTACTATACAAGCTATTTGGAATACTAATTATGAGTCACAGTTAATTAACGAAATCAGGAACTATGTAATAAAAAATTCAAATAGAATCATTCTTTTATGGGTCCCATCACATGTAGGTATCCTCGGAAATGAACTTGCAGATGCTGCTGCTGCCGATGCTAAAAACCGACCTCTTCTTAAATATTCCACATGGGAAAATAAGGATATACGCAATGTTATCTCATCATTTTTAGATAATCTTCACGACAGTAATTGGTCGAACTACCTCCACTCCTACAAAAATGTCAACCCCCTTGGGAGGAAACCAAATTACCCGAAAACTTGCAAGAGAAATGTTAATACAACTATTGTTCGTCTGAGATAAGGCCACTGCAAATACACTCACAAGCATCTTCTAAACAAAACATCTCCTCCCTTCTGCTCAACATGTAATAGAAATATTACCGTAACCCACATTTTAGACGAGTGTCCAGCCTTCAACTCCTCCCGGATTAATATTTTTGGAACCAAAACACCTTCAAGCTTTTTAACTCATGTCTGTGATAACAACATTAAATTAATTTTTAAATTCATTTTAGAAAATAGTCTACTAAGCCTTATATAATTTTATTTTATTTTTTCGGAATCGATGGCCTATGTTGCTAGTATTCCCACCTTTAAATTAGTTACAACAATTGTATTTTGTAATTAATAAATGAATAATAATAATAATAACAACAACATCAGTAAACAAGGGGACAAAGTAAACAAGCAACAATAACATCAGGTATAAAAAGAAAAGGGACAAAGTAAACAAACAACAACAACGCTACAAGGGTAAGTGTAAACGGGATCCACTAACAACAATAAGGGAAGCGAGTTGTTTACGTTTTTAGATTTTTCCCGAAGGCAGTCATTCTCTGCCAAGGGCATTCATTAGAGTCTAATAAAATTCAATAGAGTCTAATGATTAGACTGATGATCCAGCGATATAAAAGGCAACACAAAGCGAGCAACGTTGAGTGAGTTATAGTTCAGTCAGTCTTGTGTGAAGACACGGTTGCGTTCGAAGTAAGCAGTTGTTAGTGTTTACGCGAGCAGAAAGTTTGTTGCTTACAAAAAAGGGTTGTAAACAGAAGAGTGATAATTCAATCAGACACGTTGCGTTGCGTGTGAAGAGAATCGTAGTTCGAAGTTCTAACGAACGAGTGTACCAAAGAGAACAACTAAGGGAATTGTTGTTATGTACGAGAAGAATAACAATTTAAAGGAAATTGTTATTGTGTGAATAAATTTCAACACAGGGTGCACACAGATTTGCGCAGCCAATAAAGAATTGATTTTGAAATTAAACACTAATTTACTTTTATTTCATTTGCAATCTACGAACTCATATTTTTAACATTTTTAAAGGGTAAAAACGTAACAATATAAATTTAAACTTAGAAAACTACTGACATATTTCACCAATATTTAATAGAAATTAAAAACATTGTCATGATATTTAATTTAAAATTTACGCAAACTGATTACAAATAATTTTTCTAAATTACAAATTCTTTTTTTTCAGAGAATATACTCTTCGTGAACTTCGTCCATTATTTTTGTTTTAAAAATTGGTCTTCTTTGCCGAGTATATTGTAGACGTCTTCCTCATCGCTGCTGATATAAAGATCAGCCTCAAGGGTGCTCATTTCGCTATTGTGATACTTCTTTACAGAATTTTCCTTAGAAGGTTGTTCTGAATTGGGTTCTTCTTCGTCGCTACTAATACTGCCAAAAAGCTCCAATTCAAGATTCTTTATCTCGTTGTTAGATTTCTTGTTGTCCTGCTTTTCTATTAATTTAGCTTCTGGCTTCCTAGAGGAATCTTTGTCTGAATTGCGTTTTGATGAGGATTTATTTGTCCTAGTCTGTTTCTTCTTAGCTGACTGCTGTTCATCTTTATCGGGGGAATTATTTTTCGACTTTTTGCTCTCATTCATCATTGTCGAGTGTGTACGCTTGCGTGATTGTAGTTCTCGGGCAGCTTTTATCTCGTTATCAAAGTCAATATTGCGTGTTTGCTGTTTATGATCTGATTGTATAACCGATGATGGCGGTGTCGACAAAGTGGCGTTTATTTGTTTTTCAATATTTTGTTCACCAGGATATATGAACTTTTTTGAGGATAGAATTGTTTCCTTTTCGGGAGTTTTATTCCAATGTGTCAAAAATTCGGCCATTTCTGCACAATATTGAGATAAAAATTCCTGTGACTTAGCACTTGCATCTTTCTTTTGGGGGGAATGCATGCAAACGTTAGCGAAACCGCCTACGCCGCATCTCAGCACAGCTGAGCTATCATTGTTCTGACTGCTCTGACTTTCTGGATATTGTTGTTCTGGTTTTGTGTCAATTACCGTACCACTATTTTGGACATTATTTAACCGAGAAAGCGATGCAGATCCGTCATGCTTAATATCCTTTTCAATTCTTAAATTTTTATCATTCTGCTGCTTTTTCAATTCAGCTGGTATGCCGCTTTCACTCTCTTGAGCTGATAACAAAAGTGGCCATAATTCAGACACAAATTTCTGTGCTTTGCCACCTCTTAGGAATCCAGCAATTCTGATCTGTAATTTCTGTCGACAAACCATTTTATCCTGTTTTAATTTATTGTGCACGAACTCCACTGCCGCACTATCTTCTCTCTGCAAAATATCCGTGATTTTCTTGCTTATCCACGGTTTCAACATGTCCAATTTTACTTTGGATATGTCGATACGTCCCTGTGCTTTAAGTTTGGAACTCAACGTTTTATAATCTGCAAGTGATTGTTTTCCGCCATTCAACAGGTTAATGCGTCGTTGTGGTTTAAGGGTGGAACCACAAGTGTTGGGTGGTACTAGTGGTTGCTTTTGTTCTGCTTGTGTGCTACAGATTGATATTGACTTGTCCAGTTTATGTACACGATTTTCAATGTTGACGGAATTTTTATTGTTTTCCTTATCTGACTGTTGTTTCTTTGTGATTAAAGTGCTGGCGGTTAAATCTTGCTTTTGTTCAACTTTTCTGTTACCTTCCGTACCACTATTTCGGCTATAGGTTAACCGAGAAAGCGATGCAGATTCATCGTGTTTTTCGCCGTGCTTAGTGTCCAACCGCCCCTGTGCTTTAAGGGTGGAACTGAAAGTGGTAGGAGGTACCAATGGTTCTTTGCCGCAATTCACCATGTTGTCTTGTTTTCGGGATCGAGATTGAGACCCTTCGGCATCTTTTCGAAATTTACTTTGGAATACTTGTTTCAAAATTTTAGTTTTTGTAGGTTCAACATCTTTAGTTTGGATTACTTTCTTTATAATTTCATCTTTTTTCGGTTCCACTGTATTATTTGATATGGCTGCCGAACTCTCCTCAGCTGTTAACAAAATATGCCATAATTCACATATGAATTGTTTTACCAGAGGACCATTTAGAAATTCAGTCATATGGATATGCGTCTTCATCGGGCAGATAAATTGTTCCAATTTTAATTCGTTGTAAACAAATTTTTCAATTTGAAAAACGTCGTATATTTTCGAATTAATTTGTGCCTTTAACGCATCCAATTTCACTTTCGACATGTCTATGCATTTGTCGAGTAATTCGTCAAATTTCAATTGCTTTGATGCTTCCATTTTTTCTTAAAGTTTTCTGCTGATAAATGTTGTGTGTTGTCTACCGAGACTAAATTGTGATTGAACTTATTGTGGAAGGTTCACGCCTTTTATAGGTGGAAACCATTTTGGAAATTTGTGATTTCGATACAAACAGGTACCGCATTCAACGTATTGAGTGAACAAATAGGTTAACTGCTACCTGATCTTTTAACAACCCTTTTATGTATGCAGGTAAAGACCTGCCCTTTAATTTCAACCAATGGCTCTTGTTTTCCTTCTTAGTATTCGAAAAACATTTTCATTTACAACTTGCGATTTCTATAATAATCCCTAATGGGCTGTTGTTGTAATCTTTTCATTACCCTTATTAGATCAGATCTTTTGATTCGGTTATTTCTTCGTAATGTAGTTTTAAGTGTTAACCTTTTCGGTTAAAAAAACTCGCTACGTATGGTAAAGTCATAAATGCTTTGTAAGTTTTATGTGTAAACCATTAGATTAATATTTATTGAGCAAAGTTCTATAGTCCTATGAACTATTGTACTGCTGCAAAGCTGGAGAAACCGAATAAAAATTATTTTTTAATGCGAATTTAATCGTAACTCTTTTCCTGTTACATCGCGTGTTTATTATTAAGCTTAATGACAAGATATTTATCAGAACAATATACATACGTCATGTTTCGATACACAAATGCAAAAAATAATGAAGAATTCTGGCTATCTGCACTCTGCAGGCACCTTTACTGGCACAGCGAACTGAGTGTTTTCTGCAGCATGATTTGTGCATTTCTAAAAATTTTTCCACAAAATTAAGACTACCAGATGAGACTTTTGTAGTCGCCGTAGTCTAGCAGGTAGTGTGTTCGCTTATTAGACGTAAAAGCCAGGGTTCGTATCCCAGGTCAGACATCAAAAAAGAAATATGAAAAAAAAAAAATATTTCTTCGGCGACTACCTCTCAGCAGATTTCTGGCAAAAACTCTGAGAGTAAATAAACCTGCCATGAAAAAGTTTCTCACAAATCTGTCGTATAAAATTAAGGCACACAACTTGAGTGGTGTGAGAAGCTAGGCCGTAATCCTGACTGAAGGGTTGTAATGGCCAATTATGTATGTATGTATGTATGTAGATGAGACTTTTAAAGGAAATTTAAATTTTGCATGATTTATCTATGTGGACAAATCAATTCACCTTTTTTATATAAAATATAACCTACTGACTGCTCTGTTCAAGTTTTTCTGGACAAAATATAAAATTAAACCAAAACGAGCTAAAAGATGTTCATACAAAATTTTTTGTCTCTCTCTTTTAAGAAGAGGCATGTCAAACTACATATAAAAAAGGAGTGAATCGAACTTTAAAGAAAAATAAATAAATTAAAAAAAAAAATCTATTTTATGACCAACTTAGACTGATGAAATGTTATTAACTCTCGTCGTATCAAATGCCCAGTTTTGTTCGAGAAGTCAGTTTTTCTTGTTATTTTAAAATAGCACCTAGGACCTGGTTTTAAATGAAAATATTACGTGGCTTCATTATGCAGACTTAGAGATCCCTAAAATAAAATTTAAATCAGCATTAACTGAGGACATGTCTGGTTTTTTTTTAGCCAGCTCCACAATTAATATCACTGTAATACATTAATGGTCGAAAATCTATGGGCTTTATTCTACGAAATGGCTACAAATTTACTTGAATTTCTGCTAGTCAATCCACTTTTTAATTTGAAAATCATGTGTATGTATAATTAATCAGGATTACGATCCAACTTCACACACCACTTATGTTGTGAGTGTTAATTTTATACATGAGTGGCGCGACCAATTCTTTATAGTCGACTCCGTATAACAAATTTTTGTGAAATTTTTCACGGCAATTTTATTCACTCTCAGAGTTTTTGCCAGAAAGCGACTACGAGAAATATTTATTTATTAATTATAATACAATTAAAAATTATATATAATTATTATTACGAGCAAAGTAACTTAGACCATTTGCTCGGTGTAGTGTAACAGACCAGAGCCGCTGGTGGGAAACGAACCCACGACCCTCACGATAATAGTCTAGAACACTACCCACTAGACTACCAGGGCGCCCTAAGAGAAATATATTTCTACCGCAGGCATATTGATTGCTAAAGACAGAATTGATTAATTGATTCACTAAGATATCGATCGTTTTGATTATGATACGAAGTGTAAAACCGCATTTGTCAATAATCTACCAGTTTATGTGGACAGCGGGATATCCCGGGACAACTACTTGAGTTCGACAAGGAACCGCTTTGCATGCTAACGAGACACTGCGCTATTGGTCGTCTCACCGACAATCTCGATCTGTCCCACCAGGATTACTGTAGAAGCTGTGGTGATGTGGCGGGAACGGAATATGTACAACGGCTTTTGGATGATAGAATGTGTGAAGACAAGTATAAAGTCTTGAGCTCTGCCGTTATATCAGATTATATTTTACATAACACAAGTAAGAATTTTTCTGAAACAAAATTCTTTTTAACAAAAACGGTTTTATTACCTTTTCACACAAAATAATTAGGTTAGGTTAGGTTAGAGGACGTGTACTTGTCAACTGTGACAAGTACAGTACCCGGAGGTCGAATTGACCCATTGTACAAACGTCCTAGCTTCTCACACCACTCGTGGTGTGTGCGTGGCAATTTTTACTTTCAGAGTTTTTGCAAGAAATCTGCTGAGAGGAAGTCGCCGAAGAAATATTTTCATATTTTCGTTTTGATGTCTGACCTGGGATTCGAACTCGGGCCTTTCGTCTAATAAGCCGACACACTAGCTACTAGACCACGGCGACTTTACAAAATAATTAATTACCCAAAAAAAAAAAAGTTGAATCTATTCTCACAAACCAACGTTTTTTTGAAAAGGGAAGAGGCTTTAGAATGGTATACATAAACATACATGTGCATGCTTCAACCTTATATGCTATGAGATTTGAACGGGTAAACTGATTTTTTCTTATATTTTCAAGCTTAGCTATACTTAATTGCAAAATGTACATAGATGGGCACTTTGCAGTACCAGTAAAATTTCAGTAAAAATTGATTTTTACTGATTACTGAAAAAAATTTCAGTATTCAGTAAAATTTTACTGGTAATGCAATCTAAATTTCATTTAAATTTCATTTAAATGTCATTTAAATTTAGATTGCATTAACAGTAAAATTTTACTTTTTTCATTTAAATTTCATTTAAATGTCATTTAAATTTAGATTGCATTAACAGTAAAATTTTACTGAATACTGAAATTTTTTTCAGTAATCAGTAAAAATCAATTTTTACTGAAATTTTACTGGTACTGCAAAGTGCCCATCTATGAAAATGTAATTAAATTTTGATACTATGAATGGACAAACTTGAAAAAAATATGAGAAAAATAAATATTTTCCAAGTTTACCTCATGAAACCTCATAGAATATTAAGCCGAATAATATATCTGTGGCCAAACGATAATGGCTTATGTTGACATAAGTGTTTTTCATTTTATTACATATTCCTATTCTCATATCCAAGATCAATCACCCAGCTAAATTTTATGTATAAAATGTCGTTATTAATAAAACTATGCGCATTTATATTTTACAAACACAATTACCAAACACAATTTATTTCAGACAAATCCGTTAAAATCTCTAAACACGAAATTTCGACTTAAGCTATTATTATTTAATGCCACAGATGTATATGCAGACCGTTTTAAAAGTCCATTCCTTCCTTTTCTAAGAATGTTTAAATTTTGGAATTAAATCGTGGGAGCTTTCCTGGTTGCTTTTTTAACTTTTTTTTTGGTTTATTTCGCTTAAAGACACGTTTTTTTAAGAAAGTGGTGCAGAATTTTGTGCACTTTCAGCTCATGTAAAAAAATATTTGGTACTCAAGAATTTCATTTTCCAATTAATTCCCATTTTAGGCATAAAAAACCCCAATGTGCATCGGTTCAGAAATGTTTGTATAATTGATAAATTATTGTGTACCCCAAGGCATTAGAATAAGAATTATTTATTTAAGAAAAAAAGTATATATTAAATTTTAGCAAGTAAGAAATAAATTGCCCATTAATGCATTATTTTATAATTTAAATGAAATACATTGTCATCAAATGAAAGGTTCATTCTTTAAGAAAAATTGCATAATTTAATTACTAAATAAATACACTTTTTAATTATTATGTATTTAATTTCGATGGGGGGTAGCGAAGCACACCGGGTATTACCTAGTATACATATATAGTGATATATATTAAGAGAATTATATACATTAAAACAAGTGAAACTAAAAAATACTTTTTATATTGAAATTAATTTTTGTTTTTTAATTACTTAATCATGTACTAAATTATTAAATACTAGTTAAAACACTTATGTTACACTTATATAACATAAAAAAAATTGTTCTCTAATTACTATATATAACTAGTCTATGAGATCGTTATTCAAATAAAAATAGTACAATCGTCTCATATAAGTTCGGCTCTTTACCGTTTTCGGTACGATTGTATGGTGCGGCCTTAATAACATTCGAAGAAATTCGATGCCTCTCTCGTTTATATCCCAATAAAAACATGTCCGACAACGGTACTCCCAAATCATGTCATGTGCAAGTAGTGTTTTCATTGCCTGAATGACTTCTACATTTGGAATGTCCTCAATTTCATGATGATGACCTTCAAAATTTGCCATTGCTGTTAAAGTTCCCTCAATAAAGAAGTGATTGTACACTGCCAAGCGATTCACTCGTTCTTTTATTTTTTTTCATTATATATATATTTTTTTATTTCTTTTACTTATTTTAAATTTACAAAACGTTATTACGCATTTTTTTATATGAAAAGTAATCATTTAATATCTTTTTTATGTTCTCAAAAAAAAAGAAAAATAAAATAAAAAATCATTTTATTACGAAATATGTATGATATTTCTAGACTAAATAACAAAACATAAATTGTGATCGGTTTTAACATTGTTATTGTTAAATTCCTGTGTGTGCTTAATAACATTTCTTTTTGTATTAATTTTCTTTCTTTTTACATCATTTTATAAAAAAAATATATGATCAGGTTGAGCTTCATTTGTTGTTGTTCTACAATAAACATCATTAACAAACAAAAATGTCTATGATATAAAAATGTATGTAGTTATAATAGAATAAGAGCTCAACTAAAAATAAAAAAAAAATTATTTACTGAAGGGGGAAAACGGTAAGGAAATAATACAAGGATGTTGTATGACTTGAAGTAGGTTTGACTATTTACATGAAATCATCGTAATCATCATAAGTAATGTAATCATTACCATACTTTTTATAACCATCGATATCATTGCTCTCTTTTTTTAAGGTTACTTTTCCTTTGCCTTTGCTAGCGGGTTTCTTGACATTTTGTTTTTCCATTTTCACTTTTTCTCTATGTAAGTTTTCTACACTAATTTTTAATTTCTTCAAATCGGGAATAGCCAAATGTACACCTATGCTACGTACTAAATCCTCAATAAATTGCGGGAAATGAGGTGATTCTTTATATTGTGCCAATTTACAACTAAGCGTCGCACCAAATTCTTTGAATTCTTCTTCAGTTTGAGGATTAAATGCATCTAAATCACCTCTAATATCACTAACACCAAAGGTTTCTAAAGCACTCTTTAAGTCCGATTCTTCTTGAATTTTTTGTAAACGTAATTTTTCGGCTAATTTTTCTTCGGCTGTCATATTAGCTAAGCGTTCAGCTTCGGCTTCCTCTGCCAGTCTCTCTTGTTCGGCTAGTTTAGCTTTCAAAGCCTTGTTAGGTTTCGTCTTCACCGGCGCTTTGACTTCAACTTTTTCTTCGTCCTTTTTTTCCTCTTCCTCGAGATCCCAACTGTCCTTAACATCCTCATCATCATCCTCGCCAGCCCATTTGTTGACTTTGTCAGGAATAACCACTATGGGTTTGTCCGCAGCACTTTCCCAATCGTCTTTCATATTTTTTGGTTCTCTATTATTTTATTTATTTAGCAAATTTTTGATTATATGACTTTGTGTTTTGCTTGTATGTGCTTGGTGTGCTTGGATGTGCTTTTATACTGTTTCCTGAGACCCGAAAATAACTGCGTTAATCGATTTCCTTAATATGATATTGCATTACAGGTAGAAAAATTATGATTTTATAATTGACCCTCACACATCATTTGATAACTTGTTTATAATGTTCGAATAACACGAATATTAATTTCCAGGTAAAAGGGAAAATAATAAAAGCCTTCTTGCGCTCGAAAATTTTCCCTTTTTCACTTTAAGTCCGGATTAGTATGCAGTTGTTATCCACTTTACATAATTTTCTTTAAATTCGTACTTCAATAGACAGCGTTTTTTATATTAAGTACATACGCGTTATTTGCTGACAGGTAGGGGCATTTAAATTGAATTTTCTCCCCTTTGCCAACAAATGTCATTTAAGCGGTTTATGCCATATTTTTTAAGTATACGCTTTATTTTACTCGCAAAGGTGCTTTGTTCATAGCTTACAGACGGCTGTATACACAACAACAAAATATTAAGAGTTTGTCAGTCATATTTGAACGCAAGCAAAAATAAACAAACACATGCTACAGTAGTAGATCCTAACATTTCAACGACGAATTTATATGAATTCGTTCATTTGGACACTGTGCCAGTGTGTAAAATGTTACTACAAAGTTAATATAATGCAAGTGAGTGAAAATTTTCATAGAAAATCCAGTCACTTGACATTTTCCCTTCAAAAAATATTTCAAGAAAAGTTTTTAGTAGACATCTGCAAATGAGTATATGCTACAAGTGGTTGAAACACAATCATAAATTTACTATGTACCTGCTAATGCACAGCTAACATTCACAAAAAGTAAAGGAAACAAATCTGTATATATTTACTTTATTATCTTATATATAAAAATGAATGTTTGTATGTTTGTATGTTTGAAGTTTATAGACGATTAAACGGCTGAACCGATTTTCTTAAAATTTTCACAGTATCTTCCTGTATGTCCGGAAGGAGTTATAGGCTACTTTTTATGTTGATATTCCAAATGAGCGAGGGGCCATGCCCACGTATACTACACACTACATACTTAATATTTAATTGCATTTGAAATATATTACTCATACGCATAGTAGTTACCCCTACAAGTATGCTATCTATGATTCTTGATATTAAAACCAAAGAAAATAAAGTATGTATAAAGAATGTGCATTTTGGCATATTTTGGAATATTTTTCAAAACTATTTCACGACGCGGGGGGAAAGATAGAAGGGAAGGATAAAGAAACCAAGAGCGTAACAATGTTCTCAATTGTTCTCATCGTGCGTTTTTGTTGTTTGACTAATTTTTTATTTATTCATCTGAAACAATGTCGAATTCCTGTCTCCCAGACAAGAAATGTGATCTATTTTCTTTTTTTTTTGTTATTTTCATAAAGTAAAAACATAATTTTCATTTACGTTTGCATTTCCTGTCTCCCAGACAAGAAATGCGATCTATTTTTTTCAAAATGCTTTATTAACAGAATTCATTGGAATAAACTAAAAAACAAGTAACATTAAGAAATAATTTGTATTTTTCATATTGTCGTATTCTTCGATTCAAGAAATAAAGTAATAATATTAAACAAAACAAAAACAATTTGTTTTTTTTAATAACTTTATTTAGAAAAACTATTTTTGGCGACGAGGATGGGATCAGTGAATAATCGCTGACATCCCTAAAAAGTGAAAGATCAAGCGAACAATCCTTGAAAAGAAAAAAAAAAATATAAACAAAATAAGAATAAGGAATAATCCTTAAGTGTAAAAAAATTGGAATCAAGCGAATAATCCTTGATAACCCTTGTGAAAAATATAAACAAAATAAGAATAAGGAATAATCCTTAAGTCTATAAAAATTGGAATCAAGCGAATAATCCTTGATATCTTAAAGAAAAAATAAACTGGATAATGAATAATCCTTAATATTATAAAAAAAATGTTTAAATAATAAATCAGTGAACGGAAATAATAAACAAAACACAAGTGCATAAAAATAATTTAAATTGTTGATCAGAATAATAAAATAAATAATATTTAGTGAAAAAAAATATATATAATAAATAAAATTGTGAAAAAATAAATACAGTGACTTCCACAATTGTTCAAAAAAATAAACGAAACACAAGTGCATAAAAATAATTTAAATTGTTGATCAGAATAATAAAATAAATAATATTTAGTGAAAAAAAATATATATAATAAATAAAATTGTGAAAAAATAAATACAGTGACTTCCACAATTGTTCAAAAAATAAACGAAACACAAGTGCATGAAAATAATTTAAATTGTTGATCAGAATAATAAAATAAATAATATTTAGTGAAAACAAAAATATATAATAAATAAAATTGTGAAAAAATAAATACAGTGACTTCCACAATTGTTCATAAAAATACAAAACTATTCTTTTTTAAAAATAAAGAAAAAGAAAGTTTTATTCATTGTGTTTTAAACTTTTTACATGTTAAATAATAAAATAAATAAAAAAAATTTTAATAACATTTGCTTCAAAATATATGAAAGTGAAAAAAACTAAATAAATAAAAAGGTCCACATGTTATTTAATGTTGTCCTTATTGTCGTTATGGAACATTAACTTTTGTGTATAAAAGAGGACACAAACCAAATTCAATGTATTTATAACAAAGTGAAAATATTTGCTGAAATAACTTGTATTAAATATTGTGAGTGCCTGAAAAGAAGACTGAACAAGAAATTCAAAGAAAATCAAACAACAAAGTGAAAATATTTGCTGAAATAAGTTGAATTAAATATTGTGAGTGCCTGAAAAAAAGAGGAAGAAGCGAATATCCTTCGATTTGAAACCTATCAAGTCCAGACCCATCATTAGCAACTAGCTCAACACCAGCCCCTGTTCACATCCACTAATACTGAAGCCACTGCAACAAGCAACAAAGGAAGAAGCGAATATCTTTCGATTTGAAACCTATCAAGTCCAGACCCATCATTAACAACTAGCTCAACACCAGCCCCTATTCACATCCACTAATACTGAAGCCACTACAACAAGCAACAAACAACAACAGCAACGAACCATCGTAAGTGGTATAATTTAATTTAGTTGGTAATTTAAATATATATATGTATTAAATAAAACGAAAAAAAAAAACAAAATTATATTAATGTTTTGTTTAGACAATTAATACAAAAATATAAGAATACAAAATAAAAAAAAAGAATAAATATAATAACTTAACAAATTTCAACATAAATAAATTTTACCCTTGTCCTTTTTCCTCATAAACAAGAATATTATATAAAAATGGTAGACGCACCACAAATACAGTTAGACCCTATTAAATATCTTAACAATGTCCCTTTGTTCGACGGGAACATAAATGACTTAATTACATTTACTAGACTAATAGATAGGGTTCACCCTATCCTTGCTTCCTATAATGAACTGTCTCAATTGTTATTCTCCGATATAATTAGAAGTAGAATAGTAGGCAAAGCAAAAGAGGTACTAGACATAAACAGTCAAGCAAGATCATGGGCAGAGATAAAAAATATTTTACAAAATAATTTCGGTGAAAGGAAAAGTAGTGACCAACTATATGACGAACTGAGAGCTGTAACTTTTCAGACCAATGTTATTGACTTTTTTAACGACATCAAACATGCACTAAGGCGTCTGAATAATAAAACAATGACTATGTTGGGAGAAGGCGAAGCATCAAATCAAGTCTCTCTTAACAATCAAAGAACTGCACTTCACATTTTTAAAAATAAGATGCCCGAGCCAATGAAAACAATACTGGCTTGTCGGAATCCAGTATCATTGGAAGGGGCAATGGATATATTGTTTGAGAACGAATACGATAAAATGGGTAAAGACGGTCGATTTCATCCAGGACGAACAAAACAAAGTTTAGTTGGAAATAAGAAAAATACGTATACAAATGGTCCGATGAATAAAGATAGGAACTTTCGACAAAACTCTTTTAACACACAAGAGAATAGACGGCTGAACAACCAACAACATCGCCAAGTACAACATCATAATTTCCGCGGACATAATGGACAAGAATCAAGATGGCGTAATGACCAAGAACCAAGGTATAATCAACCACAGCCACAAAGATTTTATAACAATAACATACAAGAACAAGGATGGCGTAACAATAATCAAAATAATCAACAACGGCCAGAACCAATGGAAATTAATACAGTAGAAAATTTTCAACAAGTAGCCTCCACGGAGAATTACCATATATAACCGTTAAACAAAATTAGGCTCTCTTAATTTTATTATAGATACTGGAGCGACACATTCTATAATAAATCCTGGAATATGTCACCCGAAATGGAAAATAAATTGTAAACCCATTAATTTGAAAACACTTCAACATATAATAACCATAAAAGAAATGGTATCCATCCCACTCTTTGAAGAACTGGGCGATATCCAAAACAAAATAGACTTTTTAGTTTGTAAATTTCACACAAAATACGACGGTTTGATAGGAAATAATATTCTGAAGAAACTTAAAGCAATCATTAATTTTAAAGATGATGTATTAGAAATTGAAAATAAGAAAATACCAATTAAATATACTATGAGGAACTTAGAATACCTGTTTCAGACGGGAGGTGTGTATAAGGTAGAACTTAACGTTGATCAGAAAGAAGTGAAAGTATATGGAAAAACTCCAAGTATAATAGAATTTGACACTCAACAAATAAATAGGGTAACAAGCGAAAATTTCTGTGTATATGATATTGATGATAAAAGTCAAAAAGCTCCTGTCTTGGAACAAATAAGAATAGGTCATTTAAATGTCGAAGAAAAAGAAAAACTTTTTCAAATTATAAAAAGATTTAAGAAAATTTTTTATACAGAAAATAGCGACCTTACGTTTACTAACGCAATTAAACACGAAATTAGAACAGAAAACAATATTCCAATTGTTGCTAAAACATACAGGTACCCTTATATCCATAAGGAGGAGGTACGCAAACAAATTAAGGAAATGTTGGATAAAAAAATAATAAGACCCAGCCACTCACCATATTCAGCACCGGTTTGGATAGTACCAAAAAAATTAGATGCTAGTGGAAAGAAGAAGTGGAGATTGGTGGTGGATTACCGTAAGCTGAATGAAATTACTATCGACGATAAATACCCAATCCCTAACATCGACGAGATACTGGAGAAATTAGGAAGATGTCAATACTTTACAACTCTTGACCTCGCAAAGGGTTTTCATCAGATAGAAATACACGAAAAAGACATACCCAAAACTGCATTTAGTGTGGAAGGCGGTCATTACGAATTCCTTCGTATGCCGTTTGGGTTAAAAACAGCACCAGCCACTTTTCAAAGGCTGATGAATAATGTCTTAGGGGATTTAATAAATAAAATTTGCCTCGTTTATCTCGATGATATTATAATATTTTCGACTTCCTTGCAGGAACATTTAGAATCCCTTACAAAAGTGTTCAATCGGCGAAAAGAAGTAAATTTGAAAATACAACTTGATAAAAGTGAATTTTTGAAACGGGAAACAAATTTTTTGGGGCACATAGTGACCGAGTCAGGTATTAAACCAAATCCGGATAAAATTGCGAGCGTCCAGAAGTTCCCGTTACCAACCACACCAAAACAAATTAAACAATTTCTAGGACTAGCGGGCTATTATAGGAAGTTTGTCAAAGACTATTCGAAAATAGCCAGACCAATGACAAGATACTTAAAAAAGGACGTATCTATGAACTTAAAAGATGTAGAGTACATAAATAGTTTCGAGACGCTTAAGAAGCTTCTAACCAATTCTCCTGTTTTGGCATATCCTGATTTCAACAAAAAATTCACCTTGCAAACAGACGCAAGCAAATTTGCCATAGGAGCTGTTCTTTCACAGGACGGTCATCCTGTAAGCTACGCAAGCCGGACACTAAACGGGTCCGAACAAAACTATAGCACAATAGAGAAGGAACTTCTCGCTATAGTATGGGCAACTCAGCATTTTAGACCATATTTATTTGGGAGGAAATTCTTGATAGAGACTGACCACAGACCATTAGCATGGCTGTTTTCTGTCAAGGAACCCAACTCCAAGTTAGTACGATGGCGACTGCGATTGCAGGAATACGATTTTGAAATTAGGTACAAAAAGGGAGTTCTAAACGGGAATGCAGACGCACTATCCCGAATCGAGACCGAAATCAGTGAGATAAATTTGGTTGAGGAAAACGAGGTCCTGAAGGAGGTGGATACACCTCTAAATTTCTTCAAGTGTCAATATATCATCAAACAAACACCATCAGGTTCGCTAAAAATAAAGAACGAACTGGTGTTTCAAAACAAAAGGAAAACTGTATGTGCCAAAAATTTCGACGAATCAACGTTAATGACACTTTTAAAAAATCACTTCGATCCCGGAAAAATTAATGCAGTGGTAATCGAAAATGAAACGCTATATGAAAAGTTTAAAGAAGTCGTGATCAAATACTTCAATAATAATAATAGTAAATTCAAAATCTATAGAAGCAAGACAATTCTTCGTGACATCGTCGACGAAAACGAGCTTGCCGAAAAAATAGAAAGTGAACACAAAAGTAATAACCATAGGGGCATAAATGAAAACTTCGCCGAGCTAAAATCGGAGATTTACCACCCAAAATTAAAATTGCGTATAACACAGTTTATAAATAATTGTGATATATGTAATAAAGAAAAATACGAGCGAAGGCCAATTAAAGAAAAATTTAAATTAACAGAAACCCCGGAAAACCCAGGCGAAATAGTACACGCTGATGTGTACTACACGCTGGAAAAGAAACTGTTTTTAACCTTTATCGATAAGTTTTCAAAATATGCGCAAGCAATTAAAATAAATAACAGGTCTTGGGTTGAATTTAAGATCGCCTTAGCACAATATTTATCATCCGTTGGAAACATCAAAAAACTCGTTATAGACAACGAACTGGGTTTCAAAGCATTGCCGCTTCTGGAATACTTACGCGAGCAAGAAATAGAAATACATTTCACTTCGAATAACAATCACACCTCCAACGCAGATATAGAGAGGTTCCACAACACTCTGAATGAACACATAAGAATCTTGAAGCATGACTCCCGAATAGATATAGATACCGTGGAGGAAAAGATATTCAGATGTGTCAAATATTATAATAACACAATACATTCCACTACTGGAAGAAAACCTATAGATTTCCGGAATGGTACGATAGGTAGAGAAGAATATCCCAATATTAGAGAGAAAATAGTTGGTGTAAAAGAAAAAACCTTAGAAAAACTGAATAGGAATAGGGAAGAAGTAGAGATTCAAACAGGGCCGGTATATTTGAAAGATGAAAGAGGTGGAAAGAACCACTCTAAGTTTCGGAGAGTGACCGTTTCTCAATTAGATAACGACCACGTAAAGACTAGCCGAGGTCATAAATATTATAAATCCCACATAAAAAGAAAGAAAAAATTTCAAAACATACAGGAAACAACTTAATCTTTGGTGTCCTTTCTGTTTTCAGATGATTTCAACTTTATTACTATTAACTACCATACTTACTACCATAACGGCACAGACATTAGAAATGAAAGACTTATCGGACAATCATGGATACCTCCCTATCAAACTCAAAGACGTAGAGATTGTTGACAGTTACTCAACAATCATACATATCATTAACACGACTCAATATTTAGAAACAGCAGACCTTTTAGAAGAAAACATTCATAGGTTAGCGGACACTTATACGAACATTACGCCATTACTAGACAGCATAAGGAAAAGTATGGAGCTATGCAAAACAAAAATCAGAAATTTAATACCAAAATTTAGGCAAAAAAGAGGACTAATAAATGTAATAGGTAAAGGATTAAAATATGTAGCTGGGACTATGGACAGTGACGATGAGACGAAAATACTAGATAAAATTCAGACATTAGAGAAAAATAATGGCGAGGCCATGACAGCAATAGACGAACTAACCTATTTGGGCAATTCTATATCAACAAAAATATCTAACATCACAGCTCACATAAATATACAGCAAAAAACAGTTCAGAAATACATAAATAAATTCAAGACAGAAATAGGAAATAAGATTCTTAACTTAGAGGACGAAACTATATTTCTTGAAAATATCTTCCAGATTAACAATGACGTAAACCTATTAACAGACCACGCAAACGAAATTGGACATGTGATTTTTAATACCAAATTAGGCGTAATTCCATCAGATGTATTGACGACAGAAGAATTCAGACATATTGACAAATTAGAATCATACCTCCATACTAAGGTATAGTTATCATACAGGGACAACCTAGTAATCTTAACATTAAAGATTCCAAAGTTTCTAAACGAAACGTTCGCGAAGATTGTTTTTGAACCGCTACCTGACAGGCAGAACAGATCTCTAACTCTAAAAGACAATACGGTCCTAATTCACGGAAACGAGGTATACCAAACTGACACTGTAGAAACAAAAGACTTACAAAAATAAACGACGAATGCCTCACAAATATAGTAAAAAACTCAGAACCGAATTGTGACATGGACATAAGAACAGACCAAGAAGAAAGAGAAATTTACCCTGGACTGCTTATTTTTAAAAATTATAAGGACAAATTTACTACCAATTGTAACCATTCCTACAATTTTAAAAACATGAAAACATATTTACTTAAATTTGAAAATTGCATTGTTAAGACAAAAATAAAAACATATGAAAACTACAAAATAAACATAAACGAAATGTATGTCCTGGAAAAATTTATTTTGAAGATTAAAGAAAACAATGTGTCATACCCTAATTTAAATTTTAAGAATTTAGAATTTAATGAAACACTCAACTTTGTTAATCGTAAGCTTACAAAAAATACCTTAATTAATACCACTAGTAACTTAAGCCTTACCATTATATTGTTTTCTATTTTGATTGTAATTTATTTTAAAACAAGAAGCAAAACATATATAATTTCCTCGTCGGAGCCTCGCTCTAACGGTGGGGGAGTTATGGTCACCCCTAATATGGTCACCCCTAATAGAATTATTATATAAATATATAAAAACAATTAACCATAAGTCATATATTTTGTAAATTCCACTGAATTCTTTTATCATAAAATAAAAACATAATTGTCACCTACGTTTGCATTTCCTGTCTCCCAGACAAGAAATGTGATCTATTTTCTTTTTTTTGTTATTTTCATAAAGTAAAAACATAATTTTCATTTACGTTTGCATTTCCTGTCTCCAGACAAGAAATGCGATCTATTTTTTTCAAAATGCAAAACAAGTAACATTAAGAAATAATTTGTATTTTTCATATTGTCGTATTCTTCGATTCAAGAAATAAAGTAATAATATTAAACAAAACAAAAACAATTTGTTTTTTTTAATAACTTTATTTAGAAAAACTATTTTTATTAACATCATTTTTTGATCTTTGTAGAAATGATATGTTTGCTAAAACTTTGTTTTATTCAGAAATTCCAACGTATTATACGTGGAATGCATCAACAAAGAAATTCCAACGTCGAAAGCAGGGGAAACCTGTTGATGGTTGGCCAAATTTATATTCAACAGATGCATTAGGTAGGGTTTATACCGTCCATCCTCAAAATGCTGAATGTTTTTATTTGAGAATGCTTCTGATTAATGTTCGAGGACCAACATCTTTTGAGACATTACATAGTGTTGATGGCGTAGTATGTGCAACATATCGAGAGGCCTGTCAGAAACTACAATTATTGGAGAACGATTGTCATTGGGAAACAACGCTTGAAGATGCAGCAGTAATCAACCATCCATGGAAAATGAGGGCATTATTTGCGATAATATTGGTATCGTGCTCACCATCTAATCCAAAAGATCTTTGGAATAAATTTAAAACATTTGGCTGAGGACATATTACACCCGGAAAGAGTTACCACCAACAATGCAACGCTTGAACTAAGTGAAAGTATGAATAATGAGACATTGATTCTACTTGAAGACAAATGCTTGGCGATAAGGAATGTGACACTAATTGAAGTTGGAATGATTGCTCCTATTCGGTCAGGAACTGATGCACACGATCAAGATCTACGACGAGAAATGGAATATAATCATCAAAATTTGGAAATTTTATTGGAAGAAAATTTACCAAATTTACAACAAGAGCAGAGAATGGTATACAACAGTATACTAGCAGCAATAACAAACAAACAAATAACCGGAAAAACGTTTTTAATTTCATTGATATTGGCAAAAGTTCGATCTCAAAAAAATATTGCATTAGCTATTGCGTCATCCGGCATTGCTGCCACACTCTTAGATGGTGGTAGAACAGCGTATTCTGCACTAAAATTATCCTAGAAGCCTCAATTTTCCGAAGAGCTTACAAGTGTAACATAAAGAAAAATTTTTCTATGGGCAAAGTATTGCAACAATGTGAAATCATAGTGTGGGTTGAATGCACCATGGCGCATAAGAAATCTTTGGAAGTCTCGCAGTTTACGGGATTTTAGAAGCAATAATAACATATTTGGAGGTGCATTAGTTTTATTAGCTGGTGGTTTTCGTCAAACACTTCCTGTTATGCCTGCATCAACGCCAGCTGATGAGCTAAATGCATCGTCATACCTTTGGCGATATGTTCATACTCTAAAATTAACTACTAATATGCGTGTTCAGTTGCAACGTGATGCTTCGCTTCAACTTTTTCCAAACAATTGCTTGATTTAGGTAATGCAAGAATTCCAATGGATCCTATAACAAAGTATATAAAATTTCCATCAGAGTTTTGCATAATGACACAATCCAAAGAACAATTAATAAATTGTGTATTTCCCAATATTGTGCAAAATTTTAAAAATATGCAATGGTTATGTGAACGTGCGTTACTGGCATCCAAAAATATTGACGTTAATTCCATCAACAGCAATATTCTCAACAAGGTCGATGGGAATCTAAGAACTTATAAATCGATCGACACAGTTTCAAATATTGAGGATGTCGTCAATTATCCAATCGAATTTTTAAATTCGTCAGATTTACCAGGCTTTCCACCACATGACTTACAGCTAAAAAACGGTGTTCCCATTATTTTACTTAGAAATATTGATCCTCCACGAATTTGTAATGGCACTCGACTAACAGTAAAAAAATGATGAACAATCTTATCGAGGCGACCATTATAACTGGAAAGTTTAAGGGAACTGATGTGTTGCTGCCACGTATTCCTATGACCACATCGGAGATGCCATTCGATTTCAAGCGCCTGCAATTTCCTATTCGCCTAGCATTTGCAATGACGATTAATAAAGCTCAAGGTCAGTCCTTGCAAGTTTGTGGACTTAATCTAGAAAATCCATGTTTCTCACATGGACAGCTTTACGTCGCGTGTTCGCGAGTAGGAAAACCCGCAGATTTATATGTATACGCACCAGAGGGAAAAACAAAAACTATTGTGTACCCCAAGGCATTAGAATAAGAATTATTTATTTAAGAAAAAAAGTATAAATTAAATTTTAGCAAGTAAGAAATAAATAGCCCATTAATGCATTATTTTATAATTTAAATGAAATACATTGTCATCAAATGAAAGGTTCATTCTTTAAGAAAAATTGCATAATTTAATTACTAAATAAATACACTTTTTAATTATTATGTATTTAATTTCGATGGGGGGGTAGCGAAGCACACCGGGTATTACCTATATACATTAAAACAAGTGAAATTAAAAAATACTTTTTATATTGAAATTAATTTTTGTTTTTTAATTACTTAATCATGTACTAAATTATTAAATACTAGTTAAAACACTTATGTTACACTTATATAACATAAAAAAAATTGTTCTCTAATTACTATATATAACTAGTCTATGAGATCGTTATTCAAATAAAAATAGTACAATCGTCTCATATAAGTTCGGCTCTTTACCGTTTTCGGTACGATTGTATGGTGCGGCCTTAATAACATTCGAAGAAATTCGATGCCTCTCTCGTTTATATCCCAATAAAAACATGTCCGACAACGGTACTCCCAAATCATGTCATGTGCAAGTAGTGTTTTCATTGCCTGAATGACTTCTACATTTGGAATGTCCTCAATTTCATGATGATGACCTTCAAAATTTGCCATTGCTGTTAAAGTTCCCTCAATAAAGAAGTGATTGTACACTGCCAAGCGATTCACTCGTTCTTTTATTTTTTTTCATTATATATATATTTTTTTATTTCTTTTACTTATTTTAAATTTACAAAACGTTATTACGCATTTTTTTATATGAAAAGTAATCATTTAATATCTTTTTTATGTTCTCAAAAAAAAAGAAAAATAAAATAAAAAATCATTTTATTACGAAATATGTATGATATTTCTAGACTAAATAACAAAACATAAATTGTGATCGGTTTTAACATTGTTATTGTTAAATTCCTGTGTGTGCTTAATAACATTTCTTTTTGTATTAATTTTCTTTCTTTTTACATCATTTTATAAAAAAAATATATGATCAGGTTGAGCTTCATTTGTTGTTGTTCTACAATAAACATCATTAACAAACAAAAATGTCTATGATATAAAAATGTATGTAGTTATAATAGAATAAGAGCTCAACTAAAAATAAAAAAAAAATTATTTACTGAAGGGGGAAAACGGTAAGGAAATAATACAAGGATGTTGTATGACTTGAAGTAGGTTTGACTATTTACATGAAATCATCGTAATCATCATAAGTAATGTAATCATTACCATACTTTTTATAACCATCGATATCATTGCTCTCTTTTTTTAAGGTTACTTTTCCTTTGCCTTTGCTAGCGTGTTTCTTGACATTTTGTTTTTCCATTTTCACTTTTTCTCTATGTAAGTTTTCTACACTAATTTTTAATTTCTTCAAATCGGGAATAGCCAAATGTACACCTATGCTACGTACTAAATCCTCAATAAATTGCGGGAAATGAGGTGATTCTTTATATTGTGCCAATTTACAACTAAGCGTCGCACCAAATTCTTTGAATTCTTCTTCAGTTTGAGGATTAAATGCATCTAAATCACCTCTAATATCACTAACACCAAAGGTTTCTAAAGCACTCTTTAAGTCCGATTCTTCTTGAATTTTTTGTAAACGTAATTTTTCGGCTAATTTTTCTTCGGCTGTCATATTAGCTAAGCGTTCAGCTTCGGCTTCCTCTGCCAGTCTCTCTTGTTCGGCTAGTTTAGCTTTCAAAGCCTTGTTAGGTTTCGTCTTCACCGGCGCTTTGACTTCAACTTTTTCTTCGTCCTTTTTTTCCTCTTCCTCGAGATCCCAACTGTCCTTAACCATAGATGGGCACTTTGCAGTACCAGTAAAATTTCAGTAAAAATTGATTTTTACTGATTACTGAAAAAAATTTCAGTATTCAGTAAAATTTTACTGGTAATGCAATCTAAATTTCATTTAAATTTCATTTAAATGTCATTTACATTTAGATTACTTTTTTACTTTTACTTTTACTTTTTTTCATTTAAATTTTATTTAAATTTCATTCAAATTTAGATTGCATTAACAGTAAAATTTTACTGAATACTGAAATTTTTTTCAGTAATCAGTAAAAATCAATTTTTACTGAAATTTTACTGGTACTGCAAAGTGCCCATCTATGTCCTTAACATCCTCATCATCATCCTCGCCAGCCCATTTGTTGACTTTGTCAGGAATAACCACTATGGGTTTGTCCGCAGCAATTTCCCAATCGTCTTTCATATTTTTTGGTTCTCTATTATTTTATTTATTTAGCAAATTTTTGATTATATGACTTTGTGTTTTGCTTGTATGTGCTTGGTGTGCGTAAGTGTTTTCGCCAAGGATTTGAAACCAAAACTAATAATTTTTCGCAATCTTTCTGTTGCTTTTATACTGTTTCCTGAGACCCGAAAATAACTGCGTTAATCGATTTCCTTAATATGATATTGCATTACAGGTAGAAAAATTATGATTTTATAATTGAGCCTCACACATCATTTGATAACTTGTTTATAATGTTCGAATAACACGAATATTAATTTCCAGGTAAAAGGGAAAATAATAAAAGCCTTCTTGCGCTCGAAAATTTTCCCTTTTTCACTTTAAGTCCGGATTAGTATGCAGTTGTTATCCACTTTACATAATTTTCTTTAAATTCGTACTTCAATAGACAGCGTTTTTTATAGACAGTACATACGCGTTATTTGCTGACAGGTAGGGGCATTTAAATTGAATTTTCTCCCCTTTGCCAACAAATGTCATTTAAGCGGTTTATGCCATATTTTTTAAGTATACGCTTTATTTTACTCGCAAAGGTGCTTTGTTCATAGCTTACAGACGACTGTATACACAACAACAAAATATTAAGAGTTTGTCAGTCATATTTGAACGCAAGCAAAAATAAACAAACACATGCTACAGTAGTAGATCCTAACATTTCAACGACGAATTTATATGAATTCGTTCATTTGGACACTGTGCCAGTGTGTAAAATGTTACTACAAAGTTAATATAATGCAAGTGAGTGAAAATTTTCATAGAAAATCCAGTCACTTGACATTTTCCCTTCAAAAAATATTTCAAGAAAAGTTTTTAGTAGACATCTGCAAATGAGTAAATGCTACAAGTGGTTGAAACACAATCATAAATTTACTATGTACCTGTATAGCACAGCTAACATTCACAAAAAGTAAAGGAAACAAATCTGTTTGTATTTACTTTATTATGGGACTATAAAGTAGTTCTCCTAAAGAATATTCCAAGAACACATATTATTTTCTATGCTCTGAAATCAGTATAAGAATTTTACTCCTATTGTGGACATTTGTCCACCTACTGTTGATAAGTCAGCTAGCAGTGCCATACCGAAGTCTGCAAATTTGGTTGAATTGAGTCCTAAGTTTATTCCGTCTCCTTCACCTTTGCCTCTGGATGATGTCACTTCTCATGCATCTTCCAAACCGTCTTCTATTTCGCATTCAGGTGTAGTGTCCGCTAGTTTATCTACTTCTGCTCCAAGGGACTTGGTTGTAGTTAAACCTAAGAAAACTATTTTTGTGTCTCGGCTTTCTTGTAATACTTCAGTCGACGATATAAAATGTTTCGTTAAATCGAAGATTGGGGAACCTTTTGAGTTTGGTTGCTATAAGATGAGGCCATCTTTGGATAGCAACATTTCTTCGTTTAAATTAAATGTTGCCGATGAAAGATTTGATGAAATTGTTAATCCTGCGTTTTGGCCACAGGGTGTATTGGTACGGGAATTCGTACTCAGGCTGGGCCATCGTAGGAATGGTGCTAATTTGCCTGGTCCTATTTCTCAAAAAAACTAACTTCGAAATCGTCTATTAATTTCCAAATTGCTTATCAGAATGTTCGCGGACCTAGGTCTAAACTTTCTTTACTTTATAATAGTAGCTTTGATTTTGAATTTGATGGAATTGCTCTTACTGAGACTTGGCTAAATTGCAATATTCTTGATTCTGAGATTATGTCTAGTAATTTTAACATTTATAGACGGGATAGGAAATCTAGAAATGGTGGTGGTGTTCTTATTTCCATTTGCTCTAAATATACCACTGAATTGATTGACTTGGGTCCTTCTGAGGATATTGAGTTCATTTGCGTTAAGGTCTATGACCGTGGAAAGTCTATATACATTACTTGCTCGTATATTCCTCCCTGTTCTGACATTTATATCTATAGGGCTCACTTCGATTTGATTTCTGTAGTAATTGATTCAATGGGGCAAGAGGGGATTATAGTGGTTCTTGGTGATTTTAATCTTCCGCATATATCTTGGAATTGTTCACTTGAGACTGGCTCATTGGTGCCATGTTCTTCAGTTCCATTCTATGATGAAATTCTGTCCGCCATGTGTGATCTAGGTCTTTTCCAGGTTAACGGTGTGTTGAATTCAAGGGGTAGAATTTTGGATCTTGTATTTTTAGAGGATCCAAGTATTTCTTCTTTATTTCGCATTGATCCTATATCTATTCCTGAGGATGGTTATCATCCTACGTTGTTACTCTCTATCGAAGTTGATCTTTGTTTACCTCCTGTAATTGAGCGCTCATTAGGTGAAAAGGGGCGTTTTAATTTCCATCGTACGGATTTTAGTCGTTTAAATACACTACTATCCTCTGTAGATTGGTCTTCTGTACTTATTTTACCACCATATGACTCTTTTTCACTTGATAGGATCTTAGATGGTTTTTGTGATGCACTAGCTAATACCCGGTGTGCTTCGCTACCCCCATCGAAATTAAATACATAGTAATTAAAAAAATTTTTTATTTAGTAATTAAATTATGCAATTTTTCTTAAAGGTTTATTCTAATTTCATTTGATGACAATATATTTCATTTCAATTCGAAAATAATAGATTAATGGGCTATTTATTTCTTACATGCTAAAATTTAATATGTACTTTGTTTCTTAAATAAATAATTCTTATTCTAATGCCTTGGGATACACAATATTTTTTGTTTTCCCCTCTGCGGGTTTTCCTAGTCGCGAACATGCGACGTAAAGCTGTCCATGTGAGAAACATGGATTTTTTAGATTAAGTCCACAAACTTGCAAGGACTGACCTTGAGCTTTATTAATTGTCATTGCAAATGCTAGGCGAATAGGAAATTGAAGGCGCTTGAAATCGAATGGCATCTCCGATGTGGTCATAGGACGTGGCGGCAATACATCAGTTCCCTTAAACTTTCCAGTTATAATGGTCGTTCATTATTTTTTTTATTGTTAGTTGAGTGCCATTACAAAGTCGTGGAGGGTCAATATTTCTAAGTAAAATAATGGCAACACCGTTTTTTATAAGTTCTTAGATTCCCATCGATCTTCTAGAGAATATTGCTGTTGATAGAATTAACGTCAATATTTTTGGACCATTGCATATTTTTTAAATTTTGCACGATATTGGGAAATACACAATTTATTAATTCTTCTTTGGATTGTGTCATTCGGCAAAAGTCTGATGGAAATTTTATATACTTTGTTATAGGATACATTGGAATTCTTCCGTTACCTAAATCAAGCAATTTTTTGGAAAAAGTTGAAGCTGAAGCATCACGTTCCAACTGAACATGCATATTAGTAGTTAACTTTAAAGTGTGAACATGTCGCCAAAGGTGTTTCATTTTTGTACATGAGTGCATTGCAATATTGGCAAACTTCATTCATGCCACCAATTGCCACTAATTCATATATATACTTTATACTTTATATATATATATACTTTAAATATTCATGAAATCATAGTTTAAATTAAATTATAATCATTGTAAATAAGCGACAACATATTCTACGCATAAATGACGGAGTCTGCGAATTTTGTCTGTATGTTTACGGAATATAATATAAACTAGAAAACTTTATTAAGATAAAGAAGCAAAAACTTAAACAGAGATACACAGCTATATATTTTATAGCTTTCCAAATAACACTTTTGGGAATAGCCCTTCATCGCACCGTAATGTGTAATTTTGTTCTATTTGAAGCGAATAAACAATATCCAATGAAACCAGAATCTTATATATAAAAATGAATGTGTGTTTGATTGTATGTTTGTATGTTTGAAGTTTATAGACGATTAAACGGCTGAACCGATTTTCTTGAAATTTTCACAGTATCTTCCTGTATGTCTGGAAGGAGATATAGGCTACTTTTTATGTTGATATTCTAAATGAGCGAGGAGCCATGCCCACATATACTATATACTACATACTTAATATTTAATTGCATTTGAAATATATTACTCATACGCATAGTTACCCCTAAAGTATGCTATCTATGATTCTTGATGTATAAAAGCAACGAAAATAAAGTATGTATAAAGAATGTGCATTTTGGCATAGTTTGGAAGATTTTTAAAAAATATTTCACGACGCGGGGGATAGATATAAGGGAAGGAAAAAAATTTTGTAACCAACGGTTGTGAAAAAAATCACCAAATAAGAAAAAATATAACCAAAATTAAATTCGTAGACTTTTGTTTTATTTATTTTTTTTCCAGAAATAACCAAAAAAGGCAACATCATTACTAGATTCAATCTTTGCGGATTCTTTGCAAATTGCAATACATTTTGACTTTTTAGAGTTAATCCTTAAACCATTTGCAGTCGCCCAAAGAGAAATATTATTAAGGTCAGTGTTAAGATCTTTAACTCCAGTGTTGATGGAAGCTATAGAGCTATCAATGTAGAGTTGAATATCATCAACATACATTTGAATTCTAGAATGTTTGAGCTGCTCAAACATATGACCCTTAAATGGTTGAGTTTGAAATTTTCAACTCATATACATAGTAAGTACTGAAATTCATACTATTTAAATATTTATTTGAAAAACATATACATATGTAATAGTTATGTTATTGTTTACTTCTAACAATGGGTAATTAATAAAAATATTATTTATTTGTTGCATATCTTGAAAAATAGATCAGGTAAGTTTATAATCAGCATTTTATTGGGCGATGAATGGGCATGTAACAATAGGCAGTAAAATTTTCATTCATTACTTTCGATTAACTAAGTAATAAAATGTAAACTGTCAATATTTTTTCCAAATAAAATAAGTAGTTGCAAAACTCATCAAAAAAATTACCTGTGACCGACGCAAACACAATTATTTGTTAAATTTTAATAACATTAATTTTCTTCGAAAGGTTTTTGACTTGAACCGATTTCATATTAGGCAAAATATAAAGAAATAAATATAACACGCATTCGGTTTTGAAATTCAGTTGAATCTTTGATTCTAAACAAGTTAAACGTTACCTGAGTGACATTTATTTTGCAACAATTTGTAAAAATGCCCCGAATAAAAGCATCTAAAATGCATAGCCGTCAGAACGCGAAAGACGTCTTGAAGGTCTTCGACAACATGCCACAACCCCACGAGCTACCGAGACATCGTTGGAACATGAAGGTCGACTACAAAGCCAGCGAAATCGTATTGAAACATCACGAGCCACAGAAACACCTTCAGAACGTGAAAGACGTCTGGAAAGCCTTCGACAATATGCGACAACCGCACGAGCTACCGAGACACCTTTGGAACATGAAGGTACCACAACAGCACGAGCTAATGAAACAGAAGTCCAACATGAATCACGAGTAGAAAGTCAGAGGATTCGAACATCAACAAGAAGAGCAGCAAAGAACAAAATTATAATCGAATCGCGGTGAATCGACGTAATGTTTTTCATGGATACTCAGGTATTGCATTTAACTACAGATCTGATATAGATGACCACATAATCGCAACTCATGCTGATAGAACTCCAGAACTCCAACAATGGCGTAACAATTTTGATGGAGGGCGATCCAGTTGCATCACGAGATATGTATTTAATTCCGATGGGGGTAGTGAAGCACACCGGGTATTAGCTAGTACCTCTATAAAAAACACATTATATATACATATGTACTTATTTGTAAGCACAAGTTATATAGCTATTGAGCCAATTCAGACGAGCACATTTTTTAGTCGCACAATTTTTGTTCTTTTCAATTTACACGGGATGAATATTCGTTTGGCAACGAATGTACACGTATACAGAGCTTTGTATGTATTAGTGTTTTTTCATTCATTTGATGTTTGGCTGATTTTTAAAAATGTGCATGTATTAGTTTTGTGCTGGTGATGCGGGGTTGTAGCTGGTGGAAACTTTACGCCACCGAAAAACCATTCTCTTCACCCCTCTTGCCTATAAACTATCATTTTGCGCCAGCACAATTGTGCTTATGTGAATTGGCTCATTGATATTTTAAGGAAATACTGCTCTGAGAATGAAATTGAGAGCACTTTTGTCCTTGACAAAATTGAGGACCCTATTTTGAACAATTTTCTTAAAAAAAAAGTCAAAATTTATGGAACTTTTTAAGTAGTTATGTCTATAATAATATTAAAACGAACTTACTTTTTATTGTATCTCACTCATTACATAGTCAATAAACTAGAAGACTTTTTAAGTCTATAATTAAAGTAAATACTCTTATTAAAAAAACCTTTTTGATTTATATATTTTTTTTCAATTTATAATGATATTACTGAAAATAATTGAAAACAGATATATGCCATAAAGTTCGTTTAAATGTCGAATTTGGCTTATTGTCCACAAATGTTTTGCAACTATGGGTGTGGACTATAAGCGAAAACTACTGTAATTGTATTATCTTATATATAAAAATGAATGTGTGTTTGTTTGTATGTTTGTATGTTTGAAGTTTATAGACGATTAAACGGCTGAACTGATTTTCTTGAAATTTTCACAGTATCTTCCTGTATGTCTAGAAGGAGTTATAGGCTACTTTTTATGTTGATATTCCAAATGAGCGAGGGGCCATGCTCATGTATACTACATACTTAATTGGATTTGAAATATATTACTCATACGCATAGTTACCCCTAAAGTATGCTATCTATGATTCTTGATGTATAAAAGCAACGAAAATAAAGTATGTATAAAGAATGTGCATTTTGGCATAGTTTGGAAGATTTTTAAAAAAGCGGGGGAAAGATAGAAGGGAAGGAAAAAAATTTTGTAACCAGCATTTGTGAAAAAAATCACCAAATAAGAAAAAATATAACCAAAATTAAATTCGTAGACTTTTGTTTTATTTATTTTTTTTCAGAAATAACCAAAAAAGGCAACATTATTACCAGATTCAATCTTTGCGGATTCTTTGCAAATTACAATACATTTTGACTTTTTAGAGTTAATCCTTAAACCATTTGCAGTCGCCCAAAGAGCAATATTATTAAGGTCAGTGTTAAGATCTTTAACTCCAGTGTGATGGAGAGTTGAATATCATCAACATACATTTGAATTCTAGAATGTTTGAGCTGCTCAAACATATGACCCTTAAATGGTTGAGTTTGAAATTTTCAACTCATACACATAGTAAGGACTGAAATTCATACTATTTAAATATTTATTTGAAAAACATATACATATGTAATAGTTATGTTATTGTTTACTTCTAACAATGGGTAATTACTAAAAATATTATTTATTTGTTGCATATCTTAAAAAATAGATCAGGTAAGTTTATAATCAGCATTTTATTGGGCGATGAATGGGCATGTAACAATAGGCAGTAAAATTTTCATTCATTACTTTTAATTACCTAAGTAATAAAATGTAAACTGTCAATATTTTTGCCAAATAAAATAAGTAGTTGCAAAACTCATCAAAAAAATTACCTGTGACCGACGCAAACACAATTATTTGTTAAATTTTAATAACATTAATTTTCTTCAAAAGGTTTTTGACTTGAACTCATTTCATATTAGGTACAATTTGAAGTAATAAAATGCAACTGTCAATATTTTTTCAAATAAAATAAGAAGTTGCAAAACTCATCAAGAAAATTGCCTGCGACCGAAACAAACCTAATTATTTGTCAAATTTAAATAGCCTTAATTTTTTTTAAAAAGTTTTTGACCTGAACCGATTTCATATTAGGTACAATTTGAAGTAATAAAATGCAACTGTCAATATTTTTTCAAATAAAATAAGAAGTTGCAAAACTCATCAAGAAAATTGCCTGCGACCGAAACAAACATAATTATTTGTCAAATTTAAATAGCCTTAATTTTTTTTAAAAAGTTTTTTGACCTGAACCTATTTCATATTAGGTAAAAAATAAAGGAATAAATATAACACGCATTCGGATTTGGAATTCAGTTGAATCTTTGATTCTAAACGAGTTAAACGTTGAGTGACATTTATTTTGCAACAATTTATAAAAATGCCCCCAAAATAGCATCGCTTTCCAGAAGCACTAAAAATGCATTGCATTTGCAATCCCAGAGAGCAAATGAGAGTTCGGAAGAGCGTGAAAGTCGAATAAGGACTGAAAGGAATCGAGCTTCAACCTCTAGAGCCGCCGAAACGTCATCACAACCTGAAGAATGCCTTGAAAGCCTACGACAACGCGCCACAACAGCAAGAGCTACTGAAACGCTTTCAGAAAACCAAGAGCGCCTTGAAAGTCAACGAAATCTTACCTCTTTAGCACGAGCTTCTGAAACGCTGTCAGAACACGTCTTGAAGGACTTCGACAACATGCGACAACCGCACGAGGTACCGAGACACCGTTGGAACATGAAGGTCGGCTACAAAGCCAGCGAAATCGTATCGAAACATCACGAGTCACAGAAACGCCTTCAGAGCGTGAAAGACGTCTTGAAGGTCTTCGACAACATGCGACAACCGCACGAGCAACTGAGACACCGTTGGGGCATGAAGGTCGGCTACAAAGCCAGCGAAATCGTACCGAAACATCACGAGGCACAGAAACGCCTTTAGAGCGTGAAAGACGTCTTGAAGGTCTTCGACAACATGCGACAATCGCACGAGCTACCGAGACACCGTTGGAACATGAAGGTCGGCTACAAAGTCAGCGAAATCGTACCATAACATCACGAACTAATGAAACAGAAGTCCAACATGAATCACGAGTAGAAAGTCAGCGGATTCAAACATCAACAAGAAGAGCAGAAGAGAGGATAGAGCAATATGATTTGCGTCGAGAACAAAATCGTAATCGAATGGTGGTGAATCGACGTAATGTTTTTAATGGATACTCAGGTATTACATTTAACTACAGATCTGATATAGATTATACCGAAGATGAATTAGTGGCAATTGGTGACATGAATGAAGTTTGCCAATATTGCAATGCACTCAGGTACAAAAATGAAACACCTGGCATGTGTTGCTCTAATGGTAAAATCGTTTTGTCTGATTTACTTCCACCTCCAGAACCATTACAATCGCTGATTTCAGGTAAGTTTTTCGAAATATATACTATAATTTAACAAAATATTAATAAAAAATATTTTTTTCATTTAGGAACTAATGTGGATCCACAGCATTTTCTTAAAAATATAAGAAAATATAATTTGTGCTTCCAACTGACCTCTTTTGGTGATACCAAAGTATTTCGAGACAACTTTATGCCAACGTTTCGTGTTCAAGGTCAAATTTATCATAAAATGGGATCATTGTTGCCAATTCCAAATGAAGATCCTAAGTTCTTACAAATTTATTTCATAGGAGAAGTGGATAACAATGACCAAGTGCACCACCGCCAGCATTATAACCCTGACAGAAAACAATGGATTGTTGCCGATTTACAAGTGATGTTCCATGAAATCAACGAATTGGTAAGGATCTTTAAGTTCACGATTAATTTCAGATGACCACATAATCGCAATTCATGCTGATAGAACTCCAGCTGGACAACACCAAGGACGATACAATGCCCTAACAATGGCGTAACAATTTTGATGGTGGGCGATCCAGTTGCATCACGAAATATGTATTTAATTCCGATGGGGGTAGCGAAGCACACCGGGTATTAGCTAGTAAGTAATAAATAAATAAATTTTTCTCTTAGTAGCTTTCTGGCAAAAACTCTGAGAGTAAATAAAATTGGCATGAAAAACGGAGTCGACTTTAAATAATTGGTCGCGCCACTCATGTATAAAATTAACACTCACAACATAAGTGGTGTGTGAAGTTGGATCGTAATCCTGATTAATTATACATACACATGATCTTCAAATTAAAAAGTGGATTGACTAGCAGAAATTCAAGTAAATTTGTTGCCATTTCGTAGAATAAATCTTTTAAAGCCCATATATTCTCGGCCATAGATTCTCGACCATTAATGTATTACTGTGATATTAATTGTGGAGCTGGCTAAAAAAAAAACCAGACATGTCCTCAGTTAATGCTGTTTTAAATTTTATTTTAGGGATCTCTAAGTCTGCATAATGAAGCCACGTAATATTTTCATTTAAAACCAGGTCCTAGGTGCTATTTTAAAATAACAAGAAAAACTGACTTCTCGAACAAAACTGGGCATTTGATACGACGAGAGTTAATAACATTTCATCAGTCTAAGTTGGTCATAAAATAGATTTTTTAATTTTTATTTATCTTTCTGTAAAGCTCGATTCACTCCTTTTTTTATATGTAGTTTGACAGCCCTCTTCTTGAGAGAAAGAGAAAATATGTAGTATGAACATCTTTTAGCTCGTTTTGGTTTAATTTTATATTTTGTCCGGAAAAACTTGAACAGAGCAGTAGTAGGTTATATTTTATATAAAGAGGTGAATTGATTTGTCCACATAGATAAATCATGCAAAATTTAAATTTCCTTTAAAAGTCTCATCTACATACATACATACATACATAATTGGCCATTACAACCCTTCAGTCAGGATTACGGCCTAGCTTCTCACACCACTCAAGTTGTGTGCCTTAATTTTATACTTGAGTGGCGGGACCTACAGTTTAACGTCGACTCCGAACGACAGATTTGTGAGAAACTTTTTCATGGCAGGTTTATTTACTCTCAGAGTTTTTGCCAGAAATCTGCTGAGAGGTAGTCGCCGAAGAAATATTTTTTTTTCATATTTCTTTTTTGATGTCTGACCTGGGATACGAACCCTGGCTTTGAAGACAAGAGCCATTGGTTGAAATTAAAGGGCAGGGTCTTTACCTGCATACATAAAAGGGTTGTTGAAAGATCAGGTAGCAGTTAACCTATTTGTTCACTCATTACGTTGAATCCGGTACCTGTTTGTATCGAAATCACAAATTTCCAAAATGGTTTCCACCTATAAAAGGCGTGAACCTTACACAATAAGTTCAATCACAATTTAGTCTCGGTAGACAACACACAACATTTATCAGCGGAAAACTTTAAGAAAAAATGGAAGCGTCAAAGCAATTGAAATTTGACGAATTACTCGACAAATGCATAGACATGTCGAAAGTGAAATTGGATGCGTTAAAGGCACAAATTAATTCGAAAATCTACGACGTTTTTCAAATTGAAAAATTTGTTTACAACGAATTAAAATTGGAACAATTTATCTGCCCGATGAAGACGCATATCCATATGACTGAATTTCTAAATGGTCCTCTGGTAAAACAATTCATATGCGAATTATGGCATATTTTGTTAGCGGCTGAAGAGAGTTCGGCAGCCATATCAAATAATACAGTGGAACCGAAAAAAGATGAAAGTATAAAGGAAGTAATCCAAACTAAAGATGTTGAACCTACAAAAACTAAAATTTTGAAACAAGTATTCCAAAGTAAATTTCGAAAAGACGCCGAAGGATCTCAATCTCGATCCCGAAAACAAGACAACATGGTGAATTGCGGCAAAGAACCATTGGTACCTCCTACCACTTTAAGTTCCACCCTTGAACCACAGGGGCGGTTGGACACTAAGCACGGCGAAAAACACGATGAATCTGCATCGCTTTCTCGGTTAACCTATAGCCGAAATAGTGGTACGGAAGGTAACAGAAAAGTTGAACAAAAGCAAGATTTAACCGCCAGCACTTTAATCACAAAGAAACAACAGTCAGATAAGGAAAACAATAAAAATTCCGTCAACATTGAAAATCGTGTACATAAACTGGACAAGTCAATATCAATCTGTAGCACAGAAGCAGAACAAAAGCAACCACTAGTACCACCCAACACTTGTGGTTCCACCCTTAAACCACAACGACGCATTAACCTGTTGAATGGCGGAAAACAATCACTTGCAGCTTATAAAACGTTGAGTTCCAAACTTAAAGCACGGGGACGTATCGACATATCCAAAGTAAAATTGGACATGTTGAAACCGTGGATAAGCAAGAAAATCACGGATATTTTGCAGAGAGAAGATAATGCGGCAGTGGAGTTCGTGCACAATAAATTAAAACAGGATAAAATGCTTTGTCGACAGAAATTAGAGATCAGAATTGCTGGATTCCTAAGAGGTGGCAAAGCACAGAAATTTGTGTCTGAATTATGGCCACTTTTGTTATCAGGTCAAGAGAGTGAAAGCGGCATACCAGCTGAATTGAAAAAGCAGAAGAATGATCAAAATTTAAGAATTGAAAAGGATATTAAGCATGACGGATCTGCATCGCTTTCTCGGTTAAATAATGTCCAAAATAGTGGTACGGTAATTGACACAAAACCAGAACAACAACATCCGGAAAGTCAGAGCAGTCAGAACAATGATAGCTCAGCTGTGCTGAGATGCGGCGTAGGCGGTTTCGCTAACGTTTGCATGCATTCCCCCCAAAAGAAAGATGCAAGTGCTAAGTCACAGGAATTTTTATCTCAATATTGTGCAGAAATGGACGAATTTTTGACACATTGGAATAAAACTCCCGAAAAGGAAACAATTCTATCCTCAAAAAAGTTCATATATCCTGGTGAACAAAATATTGAAAAACAAATAAACGCCACTTTGTCGACACCGCCATCATCGGTTATACAATCAGATCATAAACAGCAAACACGCAATATTGACTTTGATAACGAGATAAAAGCTGCCCGAGAACTACAATCACGCAAGCGTACACACTCGACAATGATGAATGAGAGCAAAAAGTCGAAAAATAATTCCCCCGATAAAGATGAACAGCAGTCAGCTAAGAAGAAACAGACTAGGACAAATAAATCCTCATCAAAACGCAATTCAGACAAAGATTTCTCTAGGAAGCCAGAAGCTAAATTAATAGAAAAGCAGGACAACAAGAAATCTAACAGCGAGATGAAGAATCTTGAATTGGAGCTTTTTGGCAGTATTAGTAGCGACGAAGAAGAACCCAATTCAGAACAACCTTCTAAGGAAAATTCTGTAAAGAAGTACCACAATAGCGAATTGAGCACCCTTGAGGCTGATCTTTTTATCAGCAGCGATGAGGAAGACGTCTACAATATACTCGGCAAAGAAGACCAATTTTTAAAACAAAAATAATGGACGAAGTTCACGAAGAGTATATTCTCTGAAAAAAAAGAATTTGTAATTTAGAAAAATTATTTGTAATCAATTTGCGTAAATTTTAAATTAAATATCATGACAATGTTTTTAATTTCTATTAAATATTGATGAAATATATGAGTAGTTTCCTAAGTTTAAATTTATATTGTTACGTTTTTACCCTTTAAAAATGTTAAAAATATGAGTTCGCAGATTGCAAATGAAATAAAAGTAAATTAGTGTTTAATTTCAAAATCAATTCTTTATTGGCTGCGCAAATCTGTGTGCACCCTGTGTTGAAATTTATTCACACAATAACAATTTCCTTTAAATTGTTATTCTTCTCATACACAACAACATTTCCCTTAGTTGTTCTCTTTAGTACACTCGTTCGTTAGAACTTCGAACTACGATTCTCTTCACACGCAACGCAACGTGTCTGATTGAATTATCACTCTTCTGTTTACAACTCTTTTTTGTAAGCAACAAACTTTCTGCTCGCCTAAACACTAAAGGCCGTGTCAGATAAAACTTTTGCTTCGCGTTGCGTTGCATATACGCTTTGACATTTGAGATAAATGTACATGTTCATATGGCACTTGTCACATAAACTGCTTTTAACGCAACGCAAAGCGAAAAGTTGGGCATCTCTCATCTTTTTGCTCGCTTTGACAATCAGCTGTTGATTATGCAGTAAATATTTTTGGCAAATTTGAGCGCAAATTTTATTGTTTCAATATTTTTCTTTAAATTTAAAGCTTTTTTGTTATTGTTTTGTTTTTATTATATTAAAAAAAAAGAGAGGTAAGTGAATTTTATATTTTGGAAGAAGTATTTAATATAATTTTCATAATTTTACTCAGTAAAAAAAACTTACGCGCCCAACCACTTTTAAAGAGAGACAAACAACGCGAGTGTTGTCAAAGTTTTGGTTGTGTCATACCCCTTTTGCTTTACGCTTTTCTCTCAAAGTTATAAACGTCACGCAAAGCAACAAAGTTTTATCTGACACGGCCTTAACAACTGCTTACTTCGAACGCAACCGTGTCTTCACACAAGACTGACTGAACTATAACTCACTCAACGTTGCTCGCTTTGTGTTGCCTTTTATATCGCTGGATCATCAGCCTAATCATTAGACTCTATTGAATTTTATTAGACTCTAATGAATGCCCTTGGCAGAGAATGACTGCCTTCGGGAAAAATCTAAAAACGTAAACAACTCGCTTCCCTTATTGTTGTTAGTGGATCCCGTTTACACTTACCCTTGTAGCGTTGTTGTTGTTTGTTTACTTTGTCCCTTTTCTTTTTATACCTGATGTTATTGTTGCTTGTTTACTTTGTCCCCTTGTTTACTGATGTTGTTGTTATATTCTTGTTTGTTCTTTGATCACGCGATCAAGCCCATTGTTTTTGTTGCTATATGTTTACTTCTTCGTTGATCATGTAAACAACTGCCTTATGTTGTTTTTGGAGCTTTTGTTTATCACTTTATACATGATCAAGTCGGTTGTTTTGTTTTTGGAGCTTTTGTTTATTATTTTAATAACACCATTTCCATTTTCGTAACAATATTACAATAAAGTTTTATTACTGTCTTTTTCAATTTAATTCTTAATTCCTTATTTGTAATATTTTTGAATGTATTTTAAGGAAATCACATAAATAATTAAAATAAAATGAAAATAAAAAATGTATTCAATGCTTTAATTTAATTACCGGGATAAGGGGAAGGGAAGGTTTATTTGAAATATTCTTCGGCGGTGACGGTGTGGAGATTCCGCCGCCTAGCAATGAAGAGGTCAAAGTTGCGATTATACGTCTTAAAAACAATAAAGCAGCATGTTCTGATAGCCTCCTCGCTGAATTGTTTAAGACCGGAGTTGGTAGTGCGCATGCACCAGCTTATCTACAAAATATGGCTAGAGGAAAGTATGCCCAACGATTGGAACCTCAGTGTCCGCTGTCCTGTCCTGAAAATGGGAGACCCTACGATATGCGCCAACTACAGGGGTATAATTCTTCTCCATATCGCATAAAAGGTTCTTACAGACGTATTGTGTGAACGACTGTAGCCACTCGTCAAAGTACTGATTGGATCTTATCAGTGCGGCTTCAGACCTGGCAAGTCCACCATCGACCAGATGTTCACACTACTCCAAATGCTGGAAAAGACCCACAAAAAAAAGTCGACACACACCATCTTTTTGTCGACTATAAGGCAGCCTTCGATAGCCACATAAAGGATCGTGTTTTTGCCGCAATGTCTGAGCTCGTTATACCTGCGAAGCTAATAAGGGTATGCATAATGACGTTGAGCTCCGTCAAGGTGGGAAAGGACCTCTCCGAACCTTTTGGTACCGTGCGAGGTTTCAGACAAGGCGACCCGTTATCATGCGACCTCTTCAACTTTGTCGTGGGTAGTGTTCTGCGAAAGTCGGGAGTGCATCGCAATGGCACTATTTTTCAAAAAAGTGTCCAGTTGTTTGCGTACGCTGACGACATCGACAACATAGGGCGTACCAAGCGAGATGTTACTGCTGCATTTGGTGCAATTGAACGGGAGTCTACCAAGATGGGTATGGCAGTAAATGAGGACAAAACAAAGTATATGTTATCGACATGTAGAGACGTGCGGCGTAATGATTCTCAGATTACGGCCGATAACTATACTTTTGAAACAGTCAAGGAATTTATTTATCTTGGCTCCGCCGTTACCACCAAAAATGATGTCAGTCTGGAGATCAAGCATAGGATCACTCTGGCCAACAGGTGCTACTATGGTCTCAATAGGCAATTGAGTAGCAGAGACCTCTCTCGTGCGACAAAACTAACACTCTATAAGACACTCGTCCTACCCGTGCTTCTTTATGGCGCAGAGGCATGGAACTGCCTAAGAACTGATGCAGCGGCCTTTAGAGTGTTCGTGAGAAAAGTCCTACGTAAGATCTTCGTTCCAGTGCGTGTTGGCGATGATTTCCGTATCCGATTCAACAGTGACTGTATGAGCTCTTCAACGACATTGACGTTGTACAGCGTATTAAAATCCAGCGGCTGCGCTGGCTCGGCCATGTCGTTCGAATGGATTAGGATACTCCGGCGAGACGAGTATTTGATGCGGGAACCTTGTATCCATTGGAAGCACCAAATCGAGGAAGCCCTGTCATCGATTGGTGTGACCAACTGGCGTAGGTGCGCAAGAAGCAGAGGCGCCTGGAAGGATGTGTTGCGGCAGACCGAAATCCGTTAAACGGGTTGTTATGGCCAATTAAGTAAGTAAGTAAATTAAAAATGTATTCAATGCTTTCATTTCAATTAAAGAGGTAATTCTTGCACCCACAACTACAAATTGTTTGTTTAAATGGACTTCGCTGGGTCTAGTATCGATAGAAAAAAATTAAATAAAAAAAATTAAATCTACCCAACCAACGACATAGTGTAGGTCATGTAAAGCTCTGAAATATTTTTCTTATATTTCTCGAACCCTCCAAACTTGTTCTATTTGACAAAAATTGTTTTTTTGATCTTATCACAAAAATTTATTAATTATACAAACATTTCTGAACCGATGCACATTGGGGTTTTTTATGCCTGAAATGGGAATTAATTGGAAAATGAAATTCTTGAGTACCAAATATTTTTTTACATGAGCTGAAAGTGCACAAAATTCTGCACCACTTTCTTAAAAAAACGTGTCTTTAAGCGAAATAAACCATAAAAAAGTTCAAAAAAGCAACCAGGAAAGCTCCCACGATTTAATTCCAAAATTTAAACATTCTTAGAAAAGGAAGGAATGGACTTTTAAAACGGTCTGCATATACATCTGTGGCATTAAATAATAATAGCTTAAGTCGAAATTTCGTGTTTAGAGATTTTAACGGATTTGTCTGAAATAAATTGTGTTTGGTAATTGTGTTTGTAAAATATAAATGCGCATAGTTTTATTAATAACGACATTTTATACATAAAATTTATCTGGGTGATTGATCTTGGATATGAGAATAGGAATATGTAATAAAATGAAAAACACTTATGTCAACATAAGCCATTATCATTTGGCCACAGATATATTATTCGGCTTAATATTCTATGAGGTTTCATGAGGTAAACTTGGAAAATATTTATTTTTCTCATATTTTTTCAAGTTTGTCCATTCATAGTATCAAAATTTAATTACATTTTGCAATTAAGTATAGCTAAGCTTGAAAATATAAGAAAAAATCAGTTTACCCGTTCAAATCTCATAGCATATAAGGTTGAAGCATGCACATGTATGTTTATTATTATTTTTATTATTATTTATTTATTTTTATAAATCAGTTGTATAAAATAACTTAAAGTAGTATATAAAGAGATATGGCAATTTTTACCTTACATCTATAACTTACATCTATATACTTAATTTAAGACGCAATTATTAAAATAATGTAAGACGCATGGGAAAGGAAAATATGTTATAAAAAACCTTCATAAGAGTATACAAAAAGGTATAAAGTAATATTTATACTTTAAAGAAAAGACGGATATATTACATTTCGGACCTATGTATATAGGTTCGAGATGTAATTATTACCAGAATTATTACAACGAGCTTGAAATTTGTTTGTTATAAAATGAATACGATTTAAAATATATTCTACATTGCATAAATTATGCAATCTTCTTGTAGAATAATGCCAAGGTAATCTCATCACCATTTTTAGTAATTTGTTCTGACATATTTGAATTCTATTTATGTGTGTTTTAGCACAGAATCCCCAGACGGGGCAAGCATATAAGGCAATTGCCTGAAATACTGTTTTAACGATAGTAATTTTGTTGCATGTATTTAGTTCTGATCTTCTGTTGGTTAAAGGATATAACATTTTAATAGCCAAGTTAAACTTGGTAATTATGTGAGCAGTGTGATTATTAAAAGTTAAGGTTCGGTCCAGAACAACTCCTAAATATCTAACATTATTAGACCATGGAATTTCTGTACCGTTCATAATAATATTTGAATTAGGAAGATTACGAAGACTTCTTTTTCTAGTGAAAAAGATTGCCTGTGATTTTTCCGCATTTATTTTAATTTTCCATTTAACAAAATAGTCAAATAGCACATTTAGAGCAATCTGCATGTTATCCGTTATATCCTGTGGCGAAACTCCAGAAGAATATATTGCGGTATCATCCGCATAAAAGGCATAATTACAAACATTAATTTTGGGAACATCAGCACAGTAAAGAATATATAACAGTGGCCCTAACACAGAACCCTGTGGTACTCCTGCATCAATATTATAAACTTCAGAAGAAGTAGAGTTTAAATAAATAACGAATCGCCTATTTGTCAGAAAACTTTTTACAATATTAATAAGATATCCTGGAAACCCAAATGTTATTAGTTTATAAAGAAGACCTTGATGCCACACTGTGTCAAAAGCTTTTTCGACATCTAATAAAACCATAGCTATTGACTTTCGGTTTCTAAATTCCTGTTTTACAAAAGTTGTAATGCGTTTGATTTGCTGGGTTGTGTTGTGAGAGGGGCGAAAGCCAAATTGTTCTTGAGGTATAATATTTCTATCCTCCATGACAATGCTTAATTTTTCCTTAATAATTTTTTCAAATAACTTTCCAATTCCGCTTAGAAGGCTTATCGGACGATAGCTTCGAGTCTCATTATTAGGTTTACCTGGCTTTAATATTGGCACAAACCTTGCGGCGCGCCAGGCCCTAGGGAAATATTGAAACTTAAGGCAGGAATTAAATATAAAAGTTAAGTGCTTAAGTCCAGAATCAGGGAGATTTTTAAGAAATTCATTTCTAATGTTATCCATACCACAAGATTTTCTGGGTTTAAGAGTTTTTAAAATACCTTTAACAACATTTTCAGAAATCATTTCTGATTCTGGAGTCAAGTGAGAAACTGAATTATTATAGTTTAAGGTATCACGTACAACCTGAACAAGATTTTGACAACCTAAACTATCAGATATGTGATGATTTTGGCAAAAGGTCTCCCCAAAAGCATTCGCTTTTTCAAGGTCTGTGGTTAAATTATGGTTTCCATTCTTTAAGGCAGGGATATTAGATACTTTCTTTCTTAAAATTTTTGCTATATTCCAGAAAGGCTTGGAGCGATTGTCTAACCTGCTTAATGTGTCGTTCCATTTTTTTGTTTCTATATCTCCAGATTGAGGATTTGACAACCTTATCGTAATACCTGTATTCTTGGAGATCTGACATATATCTATACCTTTGCCATTGTCGTCTAAAGTAATTTCTCACCCTTATAAGGTCAATAATTTCATGAGGTAGTTTAATAAAGTTGAAATCAGTTTGACGATGAATGGGCGTACAAGTCTCTACAGATCTAACAATAGCATCAGAAAATGTTTGCACATTACGATCAATTTCCGACACATTATTTATTTCATTCACTTCAGTACTAGTGTTAGCTAGTACTGAATCAATAATTTCTGAATATCTTCTCCAGTTTGTTTTGTTATAATTATATTTTATATTTTCTTGTTCCCGGTAAGAAGCGTTTAATGAGAACAGTACAGGGAAATGATCTGAGGAAAGTGCATCTAGCACATTTGGATGGGATATATAATTTGGAATATTAGTGAGAATAATATCAATAGTAGACGGTCTCGCTCTAGAAGAAGTTGGAATATGAGTAGGATCATTTGGATACATGATGGTAAACGGAATATGCACAGTTAAATCGTTAAGTAGATTACCGTACACGTTCGCTCTTGAACATCCCCAGTTTCGGTGCTTACTGTTAAGATCACCACAAAAAATATACTTTCCTCTAATACTGAGCAATTTTCGAATATCTCTTCTGTAAAGCGGCAGTAAGTCAGAAGTTCTTCCACTAACAGGAAAGTATACACAAAATAGTTTGAGAGAAATTTGGTCGAAGTCAATACTGATTCCTATATTTTCTATAACTTTAGTCTTCATAGGCTCTAACTGTTGGTATTTAATTTTCTTTTTTATCACAATTGCTACTCCCCCACCTTGCCTATTTGGTCGGTCTACACGCAGAACATTAAACATTGGATGAGAAACCCTTATTCTTTCATTCAACCAGGTTTCGTTTACTAAACAAATATCAATATTTTTGTGAATTAAAAAATTAAAAAACTCAATTATTTTACCGCAGATACTTCTTGCGTTCCAATACATTATTTTAACTTGCGTATTCATTATTTAAAATTAGAATATAAATACTTAATGGTTAATTCTGACATTACATTAAATTGTTGCTCTTTATTTGTACAATCTCTTAATTTTGTAATCATTTCCATCGAGAGTTGAGTTAATTCTGACATTGTAAACAAATCATTGTCATTGTTTTTATTGTTATGCAAATTTTGAGATGCGTGAAATGAGTAAGTCCTATTTATAGGAGAGTTATTAGCCACATTAGTTGAGTTATTCCTATTGTTTGGAGAAAATTGTGTCGTACTAGGTGAGTGGTTTGCTAGTTGAACATGTCTATTCTGGTTAGGCAAAAGAGGAAATTGAGCTTCATTATATGCAAACTGTTTATTGTTATAAGAGCGAGAAATATTTCGATTACTCAACTTTTTACTCGTAAACTTGCTCCTAATGTTTAAGTATAGCTCTCTATTTGGACAAGACCGATCATAAGAGTAATGATTTCCATTGCAGTTAGCACATTTTGTAACGTTTACGTTGCAATCATCTGTTTTGTGCTTTCCAGCGCAGCGAGCACATCTTACGCCAACAAAACAACCTTTTTCACCATGTCCCAACATTTGACATTTATGACATTGAACAACTCTGTTTTTGCCTTTTCTTTTGTACTCCCATCTTACGATTGTACGAAAAATGCATTTATGATCTCTCTTGAGATCATTTAATTTAATAGAGCCATTCTCGAATGAAACAATGTAAATTGTTTCTGTAAAATTATCATACGATTTGTCTACTCTCTTGACACAAGTAACCTTCAAATTTCTCAAGGTCAACTCAACTTTTAATTCGTGTTCAGTTTTATTTTCTAAACCAAACAAAACCACCTTAAATACACGTTCACTTTTTTGATCGTGGGTAAAATATTGACAGTTGTTTACACTCAAAATAGTTTTTACCATACCGTATGATGCCAGTGTTTCACAAAATATTTTAGTTCCAATAGACATTCGTTTAAGACGGTAGTTGACAATACCTTTAGCTGATAGCAGCTTATGAATAAAGTCTCCAGTTTGTGCTAAGACTTTTATTGGAGGTATATGAACCTTAACAACTTTTTCAACCGCTTTCTCCCCATCATCTGAGTCCATATCATCGCCATCATTATCAACGGCTTGTAAAGGGGTCCAATAATTACCCCTCTTGCGCTTAGACATTAAGTTTATATTAATAATCAAACTGAGAGAGATAATATACGTGTGCTTTGTTCAAAAGTTACTAAAGAACTGACATGTATGTTTATGTATACCATTCTAAAGCCTCTTCCCTTTTCAAAAAAACTTTGGTTTGTGAGAATAGATTCAACTTTTTTTTTTGGTTAATTAATTATTTTGTAAAGTCGCCGTGGTCTAGTAGCTAGTGTGTCGGCTTATTAGACGAAAGGCCCGAGTTCGAATCGCAGGTCAGACATCAAAACGAAAATATGAAAATATTTCTTCGGCGACTTCCTCTCAGCATTTTTCTGGCAAAAACTCTGAAAGTAAAAATTGCCACGCACACACCACGAGTGGTGTGAGAAGCTAGGACGTTTGTACAATGGGTCAATTCGACCTCCGGGTACTGTACTTGTCACAGTTGACAAGTACACGTCCTCTAACCTAACCTAACCTAATTATTTTGTGTGAAAAGGTAAAAAACCGTTTTTGTTAAAAAGAATTTTGTTTCAGAAAAATTCTTACTTGTGTTATGTAAAATATAATCTGATATAACGGCAGAGCTCAAGAGTTTATACTTGTCTTCACACATTCTATCATCCAAAAGCCGTTGTACATATTCCGTTCCCGCCACATCACCACAGCTTCTACAGTAATCCTGGTGGGACAGATCGAGATTGTCGGTGAGATGACCAATAGCGCAGTGTCTCGTTAGCATGCAAAGCGTTTCCTTGTCGAACTCAAGTAGTTGTCCCGGGATATCCCGCTGTCCACATAAACTGGTAGATTATTGACAAATGCGGTTTTACACTTCGTATCATAATCAAAACGATCGATATCTTAGTGAATCAATTAATCAATTCTGTCTTTAGCAATCAATATGCCTGCGGTAGAAATATATTTCTCTTAGGGCGCCCTGGTAGTCTAGTGGGTAGTGTTCTAGACTATTATCGTGAGGGTCGTTTCCCACCAGCGGCTCTGGTCTGTTACACTACACCGAGCAAATGGTCTAAGTTACTTTGCTCGTAATAATAATTACATATAATTTTTAATTGTATTATAATTAATAAATAAATATTTCTCTTAGTCGCTTTCTGGCAAAAACTCTGAGAGTGAATAAAATTGCCGTGAAAAATTTCACAAAAATTTGTTGTACGGAGTCGACTTTAAAGAATTGGTCGCGCCACTCATGTATAAAATTAACACTCACAACATAAGTGGTGTGTGAAGTTGGATCGTAATCCTGATTAATTATACATACACATGATCTTCAAATTAAAAAGTGGATTGACTAGCAGAAATTCAAGTAAATTTGTAGCCATTTCGTAGAATAAAGCCCATAGATTCTCGACCATTAATGTATTACAGTGATATTAATTGTGGAGCTGGCTAAAAAAAACCAGACATGTCCTCAGTTAATGCTGATTTAAATTTTATTTTAGGGATCTCTAAGTCTGCATAATGAAGCCACGTAATATTTTCATTTAAAACCAGGTCCTATGTGCTATTTTAAAATAACAAGAAAAACTGACTTCTCGAACAAAACTGGGCATTTGATACGACGAGAGTTAATAACATTTCATCGGTCTAAATTGGTCATAAAATAGATTTTTTAATTTTTATTTATTTTTCTTTAAAGTTCGATTCACTCCTTTTTTTATATGTAGTTTGACAGCCCTCTTCTTGAGAGAGAGAGAAAATATTTAGTATGAACATCTTTTAGCTCGTTTTGGTTTAATTTTATATTTTGTCCGGAAAAACTTGAACAGAGCAGTCAGTAGGTTATATTTTATATAAAAAAGGTGAATTGATTTGTCCACATAGATAAATCATGCAAAATTTAAATTTCCTTTAAAAGTCTCATCTACATACATACATACATACATAATTGGCCATTACAACCCTTCAGTCAGGATTACGGCCTAGCTTCTCACACCACTCAAGTTGTGTGCCTTAATTTTATACTTGAGTGGCGGGACCTACAGTTTAACGTCGACTCCGAACGACAGATTTGTGAGAAACTTTTTCATGGCAGGTTTATTTACTCTCAGAGTTTTTGCCAGAAATCTGCTGAGAGGTAGTCGCCGAAGAAATATTTTTTTTTTTTCATATTTCTTTTTTGATGTCTGACCTGGGATACGAACCCTGGCTTTTACGTCTAATAAGCGAACACACTACCTGCTAGACTACGGCGACTACAAAAGTCTCATCTGGTAGTCTTAATTTTGTGGAAAAATTTTTAGAAATGCACAAATCATGCTGCAGAAAACACTCAGTTCGCTGTGCCAGTAAATGTGCCTGCAGAGTGCAGATAGCCAGAATTCTTCATTATTTTTTGCATTTGTGTATCGAAACATGACGTATGTATATTGTTCTGATAAATATCTTGTCATTAAGCTTAATAATAAACACACGATGTAACAGGAAAAGAGTTACGATTAAATTCGCATTAAAAAATAATTTTTATTCGGTTTCTCCAGCTTTGCAGCAGTACAATAGTTCATAGGACTATAGAACTTTGCTCAACAAATATTAATCTAATGGTTTACACATAAAACTTACAAAGCATTTATGACTTTACCATACGTAGCGAGTTTTTTTAACCGAAAAGGTTAACACTTAAAACTACATTACGAAGAAATAACCGAATCAAAAGATCTGATCTAATAAGGGTAATGAAAGGATTACAACAACAGCCCATTAGGGATTATTATAGAAATCGCAAGTTGTAAATGAATATGTTTTTCGAATACTAAGAAGGAAAACAAAAGCCATTGGTTGAAATTAAAGGGTAGGGTCTTTACCTGCATACATAAAAGGGTTGTTGAAAGATCAGGTAGCAGTTAACCTATTTGTTCACTCATTACGTTGAATCCGGTACCTGTTTGTATCGAAATCACAAATTTCCAAAATGGTTTCCACCTATAAAAGGCGTGAACCTTACACAATAAGTTCAATCACAATTTAGTCTCGGTAGACAACACACAACATTTATCAGCGGAAAACTTTAAGAAAAAATGGAAGCGTCAAAGCAATTGAAATTTGACGAATTACTCGACAAATGCATAGACATGTCGAAAGTGAAATTGGATGCGTTAAAGGCACAAATTAATTCGAAAATCTACGACGTTTTTCAAATTGAAAAATTTGTTTACAACGAATTAAAATTGGAACAATTTATCTGCCCGATGAAGACGCATATCCATATGACTGAATTTCTAAATGGTCCTCTGGTAAAACAATTCATATGTGAATTATGGCATATTTTGTTAGCAGCTGAGGAGAGTTCGGCAGCCATATCAAATAATACAGTGGAACCGAAAAAAGATGAAATTATAAAGAAAGTAATCCAAACTAAAGATGTTGAACCTACAAAAACTAAAATTTTGAAACAAGTATTCCAAAGTAAATTTCGAAAAGACGCCGAAGGATCTCAATCTCGATCCCGAAAACAAGACAACATGGTGAATTGCGGCAAAGAACCATTGGTACCTCCTACCACTTTCAGTTCCACCCTTAAACCACAGGGGCGGTTGGACACTAAGCACGGCGAAAAACACGATGAATCTGCATCGCTTTCTCGGTTAACCTATAGCCGAAATAGTGGTACGAAAGGTAACAGAAAAGTTGAACAAAAGCAAGATTTAATCGCCAGCACTTTAATCACAAAGAAACAACAGTCAGATAAGGAAAACAATAAAAATTCCGTCAACATTGAAAATCGTGTATATAAACTGGACAAGTCAATATCAATCTGTAGCACACAAGCAGAACAAAAGCAACCACTAGTACCACCCAACACTTGTGGTTCCACCCTTAAACCACAACGACGCATTAACCTGTTGAATGGCGGAAAACAATCACTTGCAGCTTATAAAACGTTGAGTTCCAAACTTAAAGCACAGGGACGTATCGACATATCCAAAGTAAAATTGGACATGTTGAAACCGTGGATAAGCAAGAAAATCACGGATATTTTGCAGAGAGAAGATAATGCGGCAGTGGAGTTCGTGCACAATAAATTAAAACAGGATAAAATGCTTTGTCGACAGAAATTACAGATCAGAATTGCTGGATTCCTAAGAGGTGGCAAAGCACAGAAATTTGTGTCTGAATTATGGCCACTTTTGTTATCAGCTCAAGAGAGTGAAAGCGGCATACCAGCTGAATTGAAAAAGCAGCAGAATGATCAAAATTTAAGAATTGAAAAGGATATTAAGCATGACGGATCTGCATCGCTTTCTCGGTTAAATAATGCCCAAAATAGTGGTACGGTAATTGACACAAAACCAGAACAACAATATCCAGAAAGTCAGAGCAGTCAGAACAATGATAGCTCAGCTGTGCTGAGATGCGGCGTAGGCGGTTTCGCTAACGTTTGCATGCATTCCCCCCAAAAGAAAGATGCAAGTGCTAAGTCACAGGAATTTTTATCTCAATATTGTGCAGAAGTGGACGAATTTTTGACACATTGGAATAAAACTCCCGAAAAGGAAACAATTCTATTCTCAAAAAAGTTCATATATCCTGGTGAACAAAATATTGAAAAACAAATAAACGCCACTTTGTCGACACTGCCATCATCGGTTATACAATCAGATCATAAACAGCAAACACGCAATATTGACTTTGATAACGAGATAAAAGCTGCCCGAGAACTACAATCCCGTAAGCGTACACACTCGACAATGATGAATGAGAACAAAAAGTCGAAAAATAATTCCCCCGATAAGAATGAACAGCAGCCAGCTAAGGAGAAACAGGCAAAGACAAATAAATCCTCATCAAAACGCAATTCAGACAAAGCCTCCTCGAGGAAGCCAGAAGCTAAACTAATTGAAAAGCAGGACAACAAGAAATCTAACAACGAGATAAAGAATCTTGAATTGGAGCTTTTTGGCAGTATTAGTAGCGACGAAGAAGAACCCAATTCAGAACAACCTTCTAAGGAAAATTCTGTAAAGAAGTATCACAATAGCGAAATGAGCACCCTTGAGGCTGACCTTTATATCAGCAGCGATGAGGAAGACGTCTACAATATACTCGGCAAAGAAGACCAATTTTTAAAACAAAAATAATGGACGAAGTTCACGAAGAGTATATTCTATAGAAAAAAAGAATTTGTAATTTAGAAAAATTATTTGTAATCAATTTGTGTAAATTTTAAATTAAATATCATGGCAATGTTTTTAATTTCTATTAAATATTGGTGAAATATATGAGTAGTTTTTTAAGTTTAATTTTATATTATAATAAATTTACTATAAAAAATACTAGCGGTTTTCACTCTTTGTTGTATACTTAATACTCTATTTGTTTAAGATTAAAGGATGTATTCACATTTAATCATTTTTAAGTATTTAAACTAGAGAACAGACGTTACAAACGATTGTGAATGAGATCAAACATATATCATATGATTTGCCATAAAGTATTATTAGCAATTCTTTATTTTACATTCAGGTTTCGATTTCGAATATATGCTCCTTTTATGACTTGCAAATAAAGAAAGTAAAGTATTCTTCTTCTTAGTTTTAGTCTTAATAGTGCTCTTGAGTCATTCAGTTGTACCTTTTTGAATTTTGTAAATAAGAATTAAAAGAAAGTAAAAATTATAATGAATTAAAAGTGAAGTAATTAATTGTGTTGTCTTTTATTTCGCTGTTGGATTGAAACATTTTGGTTGGCGTCTCACTTTTCGCAGATCATCTCAACCTAACCTAACATTTTGGCATCCCTTGCGGGGACAAGTGACGATTGCATCATCTAAGTAACCATCATTAAGAAGGTTCCTTGCAATTTTCTATGTCATCTGACATATAGAGGTTAAGCTCAAAGCTTTCTTGTCATAAACCATCTACGACATCTACTGTTCGTCCAACATATGATTAACACCAAGCTTAATCATTACGTCGTGCGTTGAACGCCATCTGTTGGTTAAATCAACATACGAATAAATCGTTTAATTACTTGCACTGCCTTACCATCAACTTATTATTATTGAATTCTTAATCATTACGTCAGACGTTGTGCACCGTTGATCTGGTAACTCGATCTGTCATTCACTCTAACAGCTGTTTTGATTTATTTACTTATAATATGGGGTTTGAAGAAAAATTAACCACATATCGCACCGCAATCCAAAACTTTCGTGCCAACACAAAGAAGACAGCAAAAGCTAAACAAACGGCGGGATTTATTCAAGTGCGTATAAAGCTTCTTGAAGATTATTGGCAAAAATATTGCGATGCTAGGGACCGCCTTGTGGAAGATGTAAGCGAACAGCAGTCAGAGAAAAAGGTGAACGAAACCGTACAACTACTGATTAGCGACAATGATTTTGTCGACATCGAGACTACATACTGTGAAACTCTGGGCGAGCTAAATGACTACTTGCATCAAGTAAATCAGAAGAGTACTGACATTCCCAACGCTAGTGTTAGCACACCACAGCTCACTCCTTGTAACATGGCGACATCAACTCAGTTGCCGGCTATCAAGATACCTTCGTTCGATGGGAACTTTCTTAATTGGTTTCCATTTAAGGACCTCTTTGTATCAGTTGTAAAAAATAATTTGCATATTTCAAATACGCAGAAACTACAATATTTGAAGGATGCTCTCGCTGGCGACGCAGCTCATGTTTTAGATAATATCGCAACTATTGATGCAAATTTTACTATTGCTTGGGATATACTAGTCCAGAAATATGAAAATAAGCGAATAATCGTTAACTCATTTCTTACGCAGATTATTAATTTACCCGATGCACAAACGGAATTGGCATCAAGTTTACGCATACTGAATGATGGGGTTACTTCTGCCTTACGAGCACTTCAACAACTCCAACGCCCCGTAGACCATTGGGATGATTGGCTCGTGTACTTGGTAGTCAACAAGTTAGATAGCACAACAAAAAAGGCATGGGAACTTTCGATCAAATCAGATGATGATGTACCGAAATATTCAGTACTTAAAGAGTTTTTAGACAATCGCATTCGATCGTTAGAAATGCTTCAATTAATGGTGGATAACAAAACCTGCACAAAACCATGTAAAGACGCATCCAGTAAACCAAAATCGGTTGTTAAAAATATGCATACAACCACACAATATTGCCATCATTGCTCCGGTAAGCATTTATTATCATATTGTAATACCTTTAAGCGTTTACCATTGACAAAAAAACGAGATTTAGTTGTTCAACACGAATTATGCTTCAATTGTTTACGGCAAGGGCATTCAAGTCGATCATGTCCTTCCAAAGGACGTTGTCAAAAATGTCAATCCAGGCATCACACATCGCTTCATGAAGAAAAGACCCATACGCAGAACAAAAGCAATTTTGTTGAAGCTCCCGATTTAGTTTCAACGCATAATGTGCCTATACCTTCAACAAGTTCAGTACCAAAAGTTTTGTTGGGCACAGCAGTTATAGAAGCTCACAGTGAAACAGGTCAACGACTACGTCTTCGAGCATTGGTCGATAGTGGTGCAGAAGCAACATTCATGAGCGAATTTGCGGCAAGTCAGCTGAGGTTACGACGTATCCCAAATAAAATTTCCATACACGGAGCGAATGGCGACCAGTTGGCAACGGCTAAAGGCACTGTATTCTTCAAAATTCAGTCAGTAACGTCAAAGTTTTGTATGAATTGCGAAGCTTTAGTTTTACCTCGAGTAGGTAGTATAACGCCAACATTGCCTATACCTGACGATGACTTACGCGAATTTTTAGATTTAAAATTAGCCGATCCTAAGTTCAACAAACCAGGGACCATCGATATTATTCTCAGTGAATCAGATTATGCTGCCATAATTAAACAGGATATGAAACGCAGTCGAGCAAAGAATTTCATTGCACAAAATACTCATTTAGGTTGGATCATATTTGGTGGCATAGTAACAACATTGAAAGCAAGAGATTGCTGTTTTACACAAGTTGATTTGGCCGACAGTATGCGGAAATTTTGGCAGGTCGAGGAGATTGATTTTAAACACCAATTAAAACCGAATGAAGACCTGTGCGAAGAACCTTTTTCCTTTACGTATGTTAGAAGTACCAGTGGACGTTACATTGTCAATCTTCCTATTAAACCAGGTGCAGATTTAACAAAACTCGCAGACAGTTAACAAAAGGCACTTCTATCATTAAAGCACGTACAACGGCGATTATTACAAGATCCGGTCATGGATAAATTATATAAGGATTTTATAGATGAATATCATAAATTGGGCCACATGGAGTTAGTGTCCGAGGATGATACTAAGAACCCAGTTTGTTATCTTCCACATCACGGAGTTTATAAGGAGTCTAGTTCAACCACGAAATTACGTGTTGTGTTTAACGCGTCCAGTCGTGGTTCTGATGGGGTGTCATTGAATGACTGCGTCCATGTCGGACCAAAATTACAAAATGATGTTACAGATGTTATGGTAAATTGGAGGCGTTATCGAGTAGCGATCACTGGGGACATCGAAAAGATGTACCGTCAGATTTTGGTAAACCGCAAAGATGCAGATTTACAGCGTATTGTTTGGCGTACCTCGCCATCTGACGAACCAATTACTTTCCGCTTATTAACTGTTACGTATGGCATGAATTGTGCGCCATACCTGGCCATAAAAGTACTGCACACTTTGGCCAATGAAGAACAGCAACGGTTTCCAGTTGCTTCAAAAATTCTAAAAACCGAATTTTATGTTGATGATGCTTTATCTGGTGGCGAAAGTTCAACAGATGCTTTAAATAAACTTAAGGAGTTAAGTGCATTGCTGAAAACTGCAGGCTTTCATTTACGGAAATTTAGTTCTAATTCAAAGGAATTATTGGCAGCGCTGCCAGCGGCGGATCTGACGCAACAGGACGCACTAGATCTTTCTTTAAATAATGAGACCACCGCATTGGGGCTAGTGTGGCATACACGATCCGATCATATACGTTTCAAAATTAATTTAGATTTCAGCAAGTCAGTTTTCACAAAACGTCAGATGTTATCTGAATTGTGCAAAATATTTGACCCTCTTGGTTTCTTAGCACCATTTGTAATAAGAGGTAAAATATGTTTGCAGCAACTATGGTTATCGGGACTCGAATGGAACGATCGCTTGCCTCCAGAACTTGCTCAAACTTGGCAATGTTTTCGGCAGGAAATACAACAGTTATCCAACCTGCGCATTCAACGATGGCTCGAACTCAGGGATACTAGCACGGTTGAGTTTCACACCTTTGCGGATGCTTCTCAGTTCGCATACGCCGCATGCGTCTATATACGGTCAGTGAAAGATAACGTCACTTCAGTGAATTTGGTCATGGCAAAAACAAAAGTGGCTCCAATTAAGAAATTAACAATACCCCGTTTAGAGCTTTGTGCAGCCGTTCACGCAGTAAAACTTTTAGAAAGGGTCAAAAAAGCACTTTCGCTGCACGACTCACCATCAGTATTTTGGGCCGATTCAACAACGGTTCTATGCTGGATTCGAACCCATCCGCTTAAGTTAAAAGAGTTTGTTGCCAACCGCGTGGCATTAATACAAGAATTTTCAACCACAGACGATTGGAAGTATGTGCCTACAAAACAAAACCCGGCCGATTGTGCTTCCAGGGGAATCTCTGTACAACAACTTATAGATCATCCATACTGGTGGCATGGGCCGGAATGGTTGGGTTTAGCAAAAAATGAGTGGCCTGCATTTACAATTGACACTTTAACAGCAGTTCCAGAGTCTAAAGGCATACAGGTGTTAACCACTCAAACTACACCTAATTTGTACACTCTTCTTGAACGGTTTTCGGATCTCAACAAATTGCTAGTCGTTGTGGCATGGTGTTTTCGGTTTTTTAACCACTGTAAAAAGATCTCATCGAAATCGAGTACATTTTGTGACTGGCAGGAAAGATACACCGCACTTAGAAGGCTAGTTAGCCTGGTACAGCGTATTGAATTTCACGAAGAGCTCCTAGCACTTCAACAGCAGAAGCTCATCAGTAGACGGAGTAAACTTTTTAAACTAAATCCGACACTGGATGCCGATAATATTTTGCGGATCGGCAGTCGATTAACAAATGCAAATATACCGTTTAATGAAAGATGTCCAATGATTTTACCTAAAAACAATCCGCTAACGACTTTGTTAATAATTAATGCTCATCGACGTGTTATGCATGGAGGAACACAAGCTACCCTCGCAATCATTCGACGCCAATTTTGGGTACTTGATGGACGTACCAGCGTAAAAAGAGTCATCAAAAATTGCATACCGTGCTTTCGACAAAACTGTAACCCTGTCCAGCAAATTATGGGTGAGCTGCCGCGTGAAAGATGTAATATTACCTTGCCGTTTCTACATGTAGGTGTAGACTACGCGGGTCCCTTTTTAATTCGTACCACAAGAGGTCGGGGACATAAAAGTTACAAGGGTTACGTAGCACTTTTTATTTGTCTAGCGACACGCGCTATTAATTTGGAGTTGGTCAGCGACATGACTACTGAATCGTTCATAGCAGCCCTGAAACGGTTTACAGCAGTAAGAGGACATTGCTCCGATTTGTATAGTGACCAAGGTACTACGTTTGTTGGTGCAGACGTGTTGTTACAAACAGAACATAAACTCTTTCTTGAGCAGCTTAAGGCTGGTGCCGCATATTCGTCGCATAATGGAATCCAATGTCATTTCATTCCACCTGGTGCTCCCAACTTTGGTGGCCTATGGGAGGCAGGTGTTAAAAGTATGAAGGTTTTATTAAAGCGCTCTGTCAACACTGCCACACTTACCTTTGAGGAATTTTATACTCTATTGAAACAAGTGGAAGGGTGTTTAAATTCACGGCCCATAGCCCCACTTTCTGATGATGCGACTGATCTGTCAGCGCTAACGCCGGGGCATTTTTTAACTGGTAGAGTAATAGCAGCCATTGCTGAACCGAATCTATTAGATATTCAAATTAGCGTAACACACCGATGGAAACAAATTTCGCAAATGTACCAAGATTTTTGGAAAAGATGGTCAAGTGAATATTTACATAACCTTCATGTTCGCACGAAGTGGCAAAGGCAATACAACAATGTCAAAATCGGTCAATTGGTCCTGATAAGAGATGAACGACTCCCTCCCAGACAATGGCTATTAGGACGCATTATGAATACTCATCCAGGTCCCGACGGAGCTGTTCGAGTCGTTACCCTAAAAACGCAGACTTCGACTTTGCGACGACCAATTTCGAAAATATCATTGTTGCCATTCGAAAATGTTGAACCAGCCAGTGATGGTGGGCGGCATAAGTGAAAGTATTTGAAGTTATTGTCTTTAATTTAATATGGTAGAAAGTATATGAGTTGTTGCATTCTGTATTTCCATAAAAATTATTTTAATTATTTTAGAGTTAAGGAACAGCTCAGAGCATTTTTCCGTTCATGCTTACTTCCGTCGCTTCTCGACGGGGTGGGCGGTAATGTTTAAGATTAAAGGATGTATTCACATTTAATCATTTTTAAGTATTTAAACTAGAGAACAGACGTTACAAACGATTGTGAATGAGATCAAACATATATCATATGATTTGCCATAAAGTATTATTAGCAATTCTTTATTTGACATTCAGGTTTCGATTTCGAATATATGCTCCTTTTATGACTTGCAAAAAAAGAAAGTAAAGTATTCTTCTTCTTAGTTTTAGTCTTAATAGTGCTCTTGAGTCATTCAGTTGTACCTTTTTGAATTTTGTAAATAAGAATTAAAAGAAAGTAAAAATTATAATGAATTAAAAGTGAAGTAATTAATTGTGTTGTCTTTTATTTCGCTGTTGGATTGAAACATTTTGGTTGGCGTCTCACTTTTCGCAGATCATCTCAACCTAACCTAACACTATTATATTTACTCATTCTTTTTGACACAAAGCGCGAGCACCTTTTTTTCATCTCTTGTAAATTTCTTTTACCACGTATTTCTTATACCATGGTAAACTTATTAAAACAGCTGATTATTGTTATGATGATGTAATTAAAATCTCAATAAAAGCACATATTTTTAAACTTACTTTAAAATCTTGTCGTTCTTGTAGATATTCTAATCATTTTTTTTTATTTCGGCATCAGTCCATCTTTTGTTATGTAGCCTTTCTTGTTTTCTTTTTATTTTTAAATTAGTATTTCCACTCATTTCTGTTTTTTAATATTTTGCGTTCAATTTATAAAAAAATCTAAGCTAAATTATTTTGGCGGATAGACGATCAGCTGTTTAGTTTTATATTTACCAAGCTTATGTACTAGACCTTTTATCATGAGCCCAGTTCACAATCTTGGGCATTTAGATGGTAAATTTATGGCATTGTAAATATTTGCCGTAAATTGTGAACGGTTTTTGTTTAACTTTGCAACACTTATTGCAAACTTCTCAAAACACAGCTGACTATTTATTTATATTTATAATTTATATTTATAATTTTATTTATTTCGTCCTCTGTCCATTTTTAATCGGCTCTTCTCTTTTAATTCGTTTTTTCATGTTGTATTTTTTCATTTTTTGTGACTTTATTTTCAATGTTTTTATTTTTATGATCAGCTGTTCATTTGCTCAAGTATGGCAAATATAAACTACGGGGTTGAGTGTGGGATATTTGCCAAACCATGGCAAGGGTATTTCTGTGTATTTTGTTAGTGAATAGTAAAAGAAATACCCAACATTTGCAAATGCCATGATGCCAGACCATTTGCCCAAGATTGTGAACTCCGCTATCTTATATATAAAAATGAATGTGTGTTTGCTTGTATGTTTGTATGTTTGAAGTTTATAGACGATTAAACGGCTGAACCGATTTTCTTGAAATTTTCAGTAGCAATGAAGAGGTCAAAGTTGCGATTATACGTCTTAAAAACAATAAAGCGGCATGTCTTATCAGTGCGGCTTCAGACCTGGCAAGTCCACCATCGACCAGATGTTCACACTACTCCAAATGCTGGAAAAGACCCACAAAAAAAAGTCGACACACACCATCTTCTTGTCGACTATAAGGCAGCCTTCGATAGCCACATAAAGGATCGTGTTTTTGCCGCAATGTCTGAGCTCGTTATACCTGCGAAGCTAATAAGGGTATGCATAATGACGTTGAGCAATTCCTGCAGCTCCGTCAAGGTGGGAAAGGACCTCTCCGAACCTTTTGGTACCGTGCGAGGTTTCAGACAAGGCGACCCGTTATCATGCGACCTCTTCAACTTTGTCGTGGGTAGTGTTCTGCGAAAGTCGGGAGTGCATCGCAATGGCACTATTTTTCAAAAAAGTGTCCAGTTGTTTGCGTACGCTGACGACATCGACAACATAGGGCGTACCAAGCGAGATGTTACTGCTGCATTTAGTGCAATTGAACGGGAGTCTACCAAGATGGGTATGGCAGTAAATGAGGACAAAACAAAGTATATGTTATCGACATGTAGAGACGTGCGGCGTAATGATTCTCAGATTACGGCCGATAACTATACTTTTGAAACAGTCAAGGAATTTATTTATCTTGGCTCCGCCGTTACCACCAAAAATGATGTCAGTCTGGAGATCAAGCATAGGATCACTCTGGCCAACAGGTGCTACTATGGTCTCAATAGGCAATTGAGTAGCAGAGACCTCTCTCGTGCGACAAAACTAACACTCTATAAGACACTCGTCCTACCCGTGCTTCTTTATGGCGCAGAGGCATGGAACTGCCTAAGAACTGATGCAGCGGCCTTTAGAGTGTTCGTGAGAAAAGTCCTACGTAAGATCTTCGTTCCAGTTTGTGTTGGCGATGATTTCCGTATCCGATTCAACAGTGACTGTATGAGCTCTTCAACGACATTGACGTTGTACAGCGTATTAAAATCCAGCGGCTGCGCTGGCTCGGCCATGTCGTTCGAATGGATTAGGATACTCCGGCGAGACGAGTATTTGATGCGGGAACCTTGTATCCATTGGAAGCACCAAATCGAGGAAGCCCTGTCATCGATTGGTGTGACCAACTGGCGTAGGTGCGCAAGAAGCAGAGGCGCCTGGAAGGATGTGTTGCGGCAGACCGAAATCCGTTAAACGGGTTGTTATGGCCAATTAAGTAAGTAAGTAAATTAAAAATGTATTCAATGCTTTCATTTCAATTAAAGAGGTAATTCTTCCACCCACAACTAAAAATTGTTTGTTTAAATGGACTTCGCTGGGTCTAGTATCGATAGAAAAAAATTAAATAAAAAAAATTAAATCTACCCAACCAACGACATAGTGTAGGTCATGTAAAGCTCTGAAATATTTTTCTTATATTTCTCGAACCCTCCAAACTTGTTCTATTTGACAAAAATTGTTTTTTTGATCTTATCACAAAAATTTATTAATTATACAAACATTTCTGAACCGATGCACATTGGGGTTTTTTATGCCTAAAATGGGAATTAATTGGAAAATGAAATTCTTGAGTACCAAATATTTTTTTACATGAGCTGAAAGTGCACAAAATTCTGCACCACTTTCTTAAAAAAACGTGTCTTTAAGCGAAATAAACCAAAAAAAGTTCAAAAAAGCAACCAGGAAAGCTCCCACGATTTAATTCCAAAATTTAAACATTCTTAGAAAAGGAAGGAATGGACTTTTAAAACGGTCTGCATATACATCTGTGGCATTAAATAATAATAGCTTAAGTCGAAATTTCGTGTTTAGAGATTTTAACGGATTTGTCTGAAATAAATTGTGTTTGGTAGTTGTGTTTGTAAAATATAAATGCGCATAGTTTTATTAATAACGACATTTTATACATAAAATTTAGCTGGGTGATTGATCTTGGATATGAGAATAGGAATATGTAATAACATGAAAAACACTTATGTCAACTTAAGCCATTATCATTTGGCCACAGATATATTATTCGGCTTAATATTCTATGAGGTTTCATGAGGTAAACTTGGAAAATATTTATTTTTCTCATATTTTTTTCAAGTTTGTCCATTCATAGTATCAAAATTTAATTACATTTTGCAATTAAGTATAGCTAAGCTTGAAAATATAAGAAAAAATCAGTTTACCCGTTCAAATCTCATAGCATATAAGGTTGAAGCATGCACATGTATGTTTATGTATACCATTCTAAAGCCTCTTCCCTTTTCAAAAAAACTTTGGTTTGTGAGAATAGATTCAACTTTTTTTTTTGGTTAATTAATTATTTTGTAAAGTCGCCATGGTCTAGTAGCTAGTGTGTCGGCTTATTAGACGAAAGGCCCGAGTTCGAATCCCAGGTCAGACATCAAAACGAAAATATGAAAATATTTCTTCGGCGACTTCCTCTCAGCATTTTTCTGGCAAAAACTCTGAAAGTAAAAATTGCCACGCACACACCACGAGTGGTGTGAGAAGCTAGGACGTTTGTACAATGGGTCAATTCGACCTCCGGGTACTGTACTTGTCACAGTTGACAAGTACACGTCCTCTAACCTAACCTAACCTAATTATTTTGTGTGAAAAGGTAAAAAAACCGTTTTTGTTAAAAAGAATTTTGTTTCAGAAAAATTCTTGCTTGTGTTATGTAAAATATAATCTGATATAACGGCAGAACCGATTTCATATTAGGTAAAATATAAAGAAATAAATATAACACGCATTCGGTTTTGAAATTCAGTTGAATCTTTGATTCTAAACACGTTAAACGTTACCTGAGTGACATTTATTTTGCAACAATTTGTAAAAATGCCCCGAATAAAAGCATTTAAAATGCATTGCGTTTGCAATCCCAGAGAGCAAATGAAAGTTCGAAAGACGTAAAAGTCGCCTCAGGACTGAAAGGAGTCGAGCTTCAACCTTTAGAGCCGCCGAAACGCCATCACAACGTGAAGAACGACAACGCGCCACAACAGCAAGAGCTACTGAAACACTTTCAGAAAGCCAAGAGCGCCTTAAAAGCTTCTGAAACGCCGCCAGAACGCGAAAGACGTCTTGAAGGTCTTCGACAACATGCCACAACCCCACGAGCTACCGAGACATCGTTGGAACATGAAGGTCGACAACAAAGCCAGCGAAATCGTATTGAAACATCACGAGCCACAGAAACACATTCAGAACGTGAAAGACGTCTGGAAAGCCTTCGACAATATGCGACAACCGCACGAGCTACCGAGACACCTTTGGAACATGAAGGTACCACAACAGCACGAGCTAATGAAACAGAAGTCCAACATGAATCACGAGTAGAAAGTCAGTGGATTCGAACATCAACAAGAAGAGCAGCAAAGAACAAAATCATAATCGAATGGCGGTGAATCGACGGAATGTTTTTCATGGATACTCAGGTATTGGATTTAACTACAGATCTGATATAGATGACCACATAATTGCAATTCATGCTGATAGAACTCCAGAACTCCAACAATGGCGTAACAATTTTGATGGTGGGCGATCCAGTTGCATCACGAGATATGTATTTAATTCCGAAGGGGGTAGCGAAGCACACCGGGTATTAGCTAGTGGTAAATATCAGGGACGTAACGGTTATAAGAAAAATGGCGAAAAACTCTCATTTAACTGTTAAAATTGACAAATAAAAATATTGGTTGTATTTAACCATAATAATAAGATATATTTAATTTTGCTCAAAGTAACCAATTTAAGTGAGATTTATTTTTTTTTTGGTCATTTTAGATCATCTATCAATACTTTATTCAATATTTTAGACATGAAGAATGGAATTCCAAAAACAAAATTCATATGTATATGCTCAGTAATAAGTAACGGTAACTTGCGTAAAATTGTTTTTAAAAAGTCTGTCCAAATTGACAGCAATACACTAACCAAAAAGTTAAACTATTTTTGATAATGGTTATTGGCAACCAATTTTTTTTCTCGATTGTTATAACTGCTATTCATAACCAAAAAAAATATTTCTCATTTATATTGGTTGCGGCGACCAAAATAATATACATCTCATGATAACGGTTAAAAATTCCCTAAAAAAATAAAGGGAAATTTTGCATAACCTTTTTTTCTAAATGAAAAAAATAACAATTATTTTTAGTCCCTGGTAAATATAATAGAGTGTTGAATATTTGAAATAAATGCATTCAGTTGTTGCGTTGATGTAAATGTATTATTTATACTATACCTACCATACTTACCAAGCCTACATGGGTACTTTACTCCCAAGACTGAAAACTGCTACTGTCTTTTTCAATTTAATTCTTAATTCCTTATTTGTAATCTATTTTGAATGTATTTTAAGGAAACCACATAAATAATTATAGTAAAATTAAAATAAAAAATATATTCAATGCTTTAATTGAATTACCGGGATAAGGGGAAGGGAAGGTTTATTTGAAATATTCTTCCACTCTCAACTGTTTGTTTCAATGGACATCACTGAGTCTAGTATCGACAGAAGAAGTCATTGTTTTCATAGCCGTAGTCTAGCAGGTAGTGTGTTAGCTTATTAGACGTAAAAGCCAGGGTTCGTATCCCAGGCCAGACAACAAAAACGAAATATGAAAAAAAATATTTCTTCGGCGACTTCCTCTCAGCAGATTTCTGGGAAAAACTCTGAGAGTAAATAAACCTGCCATGAAAAAGTTTCTCAAAATCTGTCGTTCGGAGTCGACTTTAAACTGTAGGTCCCGCTACTCCTGACTGAAGGGTTATAATGACCAATTATGTAATATTATGTAGTAGCTGTTTAAGTCACATATGCACTTTTGATTTCCATGAAATCTCAGATGAGTTTCATAATTGTTACAATTAGTTGTTTTGAAAATCAATTTCGTTTTTTTTTATTGTGTCAGAAGTTTGTATATTTTTCTTCTTTTTCTTTTAAAATCATTTACGTGTTTTCTGTTTCATTTCTTGCTTGACGCGCAGTTATCCGACAAGTTGCCCAACATATCAACATCAACCATTACATATAAACATCTAATGCTGGATCGTCTTTCTTGATCAAAGAAATCCATGCCACAGTTGACCATGGGGACGAGTTGCTACAGAGATGGCTCTGAACACTGAGATAGAACGGGACTGGGTCTCTATATAGAAGAACCAGAAACGGAGTTCTGCCGCCGGCTATCAGACCATAATTCAGTTTTTAAACAGAGATAAGTGCGATCAGGGAATGCATGATTTGATCTATTAATCATTTCTATGCAGTTTTGTTATCACTATGAATATCGAAAACTATTTGCAAAAGTTTAGAATTACGGTAGTACTATTGTGTCAGCTGAAACAAGCTTAAAAGGCCAACAATATTAAAAAACATAAAGGTCATCAACTAAAAATCATATTCTATTTAATAACAAAAAACGTAAGTAGCAGCAAAAAATTATTTTGAGTATAAGTTTCAGACTAAGAACTTATGTATATAGATAAATTTCTCCCCATCTATATATGTTTTATGCGTATATGTTTCCTGACAGGTTAAAATATCGTATTGTATATAGCATTTAGAAAGAAACGGATTGTCCTTCGAAATATTATGCTGTATTGTGACGAATAAAAATACGACACATTGATGCGTGTTCCAGCATGATAATGTCCCTAAATATGGTAAAGAAAAGTTTCAGAAAAACAAATCAATGTTTATACTGGTTCGTATTGTCTTCAAATCCAAATCCGATCGACTTCTTGCAGAATATAAAAGAAACAACAATCAGAAGAAGGTATCCAAAAAATTATGTTGGGCGGTATGATATAACTGATTCGGTATATCTTGTTATTAGATGATTTCTAGCAGATTTAAAGCCCATCAAAGTCTCTACAAAATGAACTCTAGAAATAAAATTAAAACTTAAATTAATGCAAATCAATTATTATATTATTATTTTCTTAATTACCACATATTTTAAAAAGTGAATAGTGTCCTGTTTCATTTCATAGTGTGAATTTGTATTTTAATATAAAAAATTCTAAAACCAGAAAAACAAGTTAATAAAACAATATTAAACTTATGTTTTGTGATATATAAGCTGAGAATAAATGAAATTACTTATTAACAATTTTCTCATTTCACTTATTTTTTCATCAAATCTCTAATTGCCAGATTGGTGTCCTCTTTAGTTTTCACATTACTGTACACTCACATGTAATTTGTTTTAATCACAAAAAGCTCTTTAGACGCTCTTGCCGAAAGAAGCCACTTCTACGAAAAGAAAAATATACTCAAGCGTTTAACGTGAGCTCGCATCCACAATGCTAAAGACCTCCCATTCTGGAAAAAAATATTTTGGAGTGATGAAACAAAGGTAAATCGTATGGGACCAGATGGTAGAGTGGTTGTTCATTGTCCAAAATGTCGGACATTCAATCCACGCAATGCTCAAAGGACCATAACACATGTTAGAGAAAACACAATGGTGCGGGGAGCGTTTTCAAGGCACGGTGTAAGTCCCATTGTAAAAATTAATGAAAAAATGGACTGTTATCAGTATTTGGACAATATAAAGAACAAAATGGAACCATAAGCTTTTAAATACATGCCAGTTATATTCATGTTTATGCAAGATAGTGACCCCAAACACACATCTAAGCAGGCAAAGGATTGGTTTTATGAAGAGCAAATTCCCCTTTTAGACTGGCCGGCGCAAAGTTCTGATTTAAACTCGATTGAAAACCCTCTAGAACGGTGTGAAATGTACAATTGCTCAACAAAAGTTCAAAAATTTGGACGATTTGTGCATTGGAATACGGGACACTTGGTACTCGATTCCCAAAGAACTTTCCAGAAGAACATTGTGCCGTAGATGCAACGCGGCGCTTGAAAATAGGGGCTACTCTACTAAATATTAATCAAATAAGCTGAAAACATTAATATTTTTACTATTTATTAAAGCACCTCATTTTTATTCCAGAAATTTTAATTTGTGCTATTTTACTGTCCAGCTAAAATCTGGCGTTTAATATGTTGCAGGTCTTAATGAGCAGACGACTGGCAATATCGTCAAAATGTTTGTTTCTTTTTAAAGAAGAATATGTATTTTAAGTTCCTATGTTTAAATTTTTTATGAGTAGACCTGAAATACAATAAAAAATATGATTGTTTGTATGACGAAGTTTATAGTTATTTAAAAATGGATATTGATATGAACTTTGATGTATTGCAGTGGTGACAAAACCACACTTCGGAATACCCTAGTTAACATAAACTTGCTCAAACAATTTTGAGTATTCCCGCAAATAGTGCGGCTTCCGCAGTTAATATATATAATCACCGAAAAGCGTAAGCGTATTAGTCCAGAAACTGTAAATAACTTATATAGGGTGTTTTTATAGAGGTACAGAACTTTAAGTTGCAATAAAACAACGATGGATTATTTGATTGACATGAATTTCATTTATCCGAAAGATAATCTTGTGGCATTACATTTTAAATAGGATTTCGGGCATATGACCGCCACGGCTGGCGCGGATATAGTCCAATCTGGACGTCCAATTTTCGATGACTTTTTCCAACATTTGTGGCCGTATTTCGGCAATAACACGGCGAATATTGTCTTCCAAATGGTAAAGCGTTTGTGGCTTTACCGCATAGACCAATGACTTTACATAGCCCCACAGAAAGTAGTCTAGTGGTGTTAAATCACAAGATCTCGGAGGGCAATTCACAGGTCCAAAACGTGAAATTATGCGGTCACCAAACGTGTCTTTCAATAAATCGAAATAAAATTGCACTATTTGCAAGCGTTATACAGGCATGAGTCTATTCATGATGAATTGCCAAACCAAACTGAGAATAAATCACTTGACAGCTGTTAAATCGGTCGCTATCTTGAAAAGTAATGCCAACTTAAAGTTCTATACCTCTATAAAAAACACCCTTTACATATGTATATGTATGTAACTTCTTTTTTTTCCGAAACATAAGTAACAAAAAAGAAATTCGAATATATTTTGTATCTCACCCGCAGTGTTACATAAAATAACATTTGTTAGAAGAAGTTTTTAAAAAGTATTCAAAACATCATACTGATTCGGTGCTTTGTGAATCATATAAATAAACTGAAGTAGCAAGCAGTGACAAGCAATTCTTGACAATTGACGTTAATATGAATCATATATTAGAATATTTATTTTTTATACTTTCAAGTGCTACTGTAGCTAAGTATTCATTTTATAAGAAGCAAAACTATGCCATTTGATTCACAATCATGCAGATCTCTGATACATACATTGCAAGTAATAACATAAGTAAACTTACTAAATAATGAAAAAAATACGAAAAATAATTTTTTGTTTCTTCTTTAAATTTCTCTCATGAAAATTTCATTTGCTCTTTACATCATATCTTTATTTATTTTTTTTTTTCTAATTGGTCTCTCTGTAAGCAATGCTTTTAACATTCACTTTTGGTTGAGATGGCAACAAGAAATTAAATTGTGAATGCCATAAAATTTATAGACGTTATTGTTTCCTTCGTCGTCGTTGCTGCTGTTACCTTCATTCAAATTAAATTTATTCCTACAGATAAAGACATAACTATCAATTATTTATTGTTCTTAGGAGACATAAAAATTAAACTCAACATTAAGAGTGCTATAAACACATTAGAGGCATCTTATTAAAATATAAGTAAAATAAAATAACAGTTCATCAATTCTTTCTCAATGGTGCCACTAAAATGCTTTAAATGCGTTTTTAATTTGTTATATTGTATGTATCGTGTTTTTAAAACCTCTATTTCATGCATCTTATTGGATATACAATACTAAGCGGTTCATTGCTGCGATCAAAAATATAAATTAGCTTCAATGCGAAGAGACAGCATTCCCAAATGACCCAGAGTCGAAAAATATTCAGGTAGATTTCTTTCTTTGGCGATCTGAATATTTCACAAAGGAAAATCAATAAGCGGAGAATTTTTTGCAAAGCAATTTATTTCCTATGTTCCAAGGATGCCTTTATATCGGGAAACTCAATCAAATGGCAAGCTGTAATGAAAGAAGAAATGTATTCAGTGACAACGAATAAAAAAATCAGTATTGGCGAATTTACCATCAAGTGAAAAAGTAATCACCTACAAGTGGGGTTTTAAAACTTAAACAGATGAATATGGTATGCTGTACGATGGAAAGATAGATGGATAGATTTGTTTTAAATATTTTTCTCATAAAAAGAGAATATACTTGATTGTATTCGCCCCTGTAGCAGGATACAAAAGAATATGATGCTTATTGCCGTTGGCTATTAAAATGAAATATTTACTAATAGATGGATTTAGTTCATATCTAAATTGTTCGTTGTAGGAATACTATGTATGTATATTATTAGAGTGGACATATCTACATCGTTGTCGAAGTTCAACCTCAACAAAGAGCAACAACAAACATTACCAGAATAAATGTAAACAAAATACACAAACAACCATAAAACATCGATGTTTACATTTACAGAGATTTCGAGAATGCGGAGTCATTCTCCTTCAAGAATGTTTAAATATAAATATAATATATAATAAATATAAATGTTTAAATATAAAAGGCAAACCAAGCAGGCAACGGAGTCAGTAAAAATTCAGTCAGTCTTGTGTTAAGACGCTTTGCGTGTGATGAGAATAATCGTGGTTTGAAGATCTCCGTTATAAAGATCTGTCGATCGATTGTTAGTGTTTACGCAAAAGAGAGTAACAAAGCAAATTGTTGTTTTGTGCATCAAGGAATTTATCTAAAACTAATATTTTATTTGTAATCTACGAACTCATATTTTAAGCGTTTTTAAAAGAGTAAAAACGTAAAAATATATTATTACAATTATGCAAAACGCATCAAAAAATGTAGTAAATATCAAAAGAATTATAGCTTGTTGTAGAGCGTTATATTGATATTTTATTGATCTACTTATTTATTTTTGTTTGTTCTTTTTGTTTTTATTTCTACTATTGGTTATATTTGGGGTGAATAAATTTTGTTTACATTTCTCCTGTTAATAAAGGGCTATCCATTTCGTGGTTTTAAAGGTATTGGACTGGAATTCGACATCTGTCCAACTAAGTTGTGAAACCAATTGTTTTCTTTTCAGTTGAAAGTTTGACATTAATGAAAATGGATAGCTTAACTATCACACAACGCATAAAAATGATCAAAACCTACTCCAAAAATGGTGATTGGCGGTGGACGGCAATTTTTCGAACAAAATTTTCTTCAGCGATGAAGCACATTTCACACTCGGTGGGTATGTTAATAAACAAAATTGTCGTATTTGGGGTTCTGAGAATCCTCAAGTAATTGAAGAGAGCCCATTACATCCAGAAGGTCACTGTTAGAGGCGCTCTTTGGTCCGAAGGTGTGATTGGACCTTATTGGCTGAGATACCTCCCAATATGTGTCAAAAAGTGGTCGAAAATTACCTCCAAACTCAACACTTCGCGTGGAGGTTATTTAAATGATGTAGTGTTTCACGCATAATGTCAACGTTCAAACTTTACAATAAAAAAGAAATATCATGAACAAAAAAAAATTTTTTATATGTTATTTATTTACGTTTACTTTTGAAAGCACGAAATGGATAACCCTATATTACAAAAACGCTCATGTGGACAGAATGGATATGTTTATGCTGTGGATTACAGAATACGCCTCATATTTACGTATGACTATTATTTGTGTATAATAATGCTGGAATTGCACATACGCCACCGCTCCTGCTTAAATACAATACTTGCAATTTAAACAGATGTATTCGTTTAAGTGTTGAGAAAAAGCATGAAAGTTTAAAACTAAATACTATTTGGTTTCCTGTGGGTTTTTTTATCGATTCGTTGTTATTATTACAACCATTTTCATGTATTGCACTTTTCAACAGCTTATATACATATCTGGCTTAATAGCCTTTGACTCCATTGCACTTTCATATGAATTTGTTTTTGTTTGCATTTTTGTAGTATTAATATATCGAGCCATAACCGCAAAAATATCTCAAGCGACATATTTTTCAAATATCGTTTTTTGTAATAAATAAATTCATTGGCATCATTTGCATCATCTATAAAAATTTCAGGGTCCCACTCTGTACCGTTATGAATTTATAACAGGAAAAAGTTTCATTTTCTAACCTAATTTGCTTAAGAAATAAATAATAAAAACCTTCCACTGTAAAATTTTGTTTTTGTCGGTTGAGATATTTTTGCGGTTATGGCTCGATATGTTAGTTTACTCCTCTTTTTTACAATTGAATGAGTGAATAGTATGTATTGTATGTCGAAATGATAAAAGTATGTTTAAATGATACCTACGTATTGTGTATTTACAAATTTTTTTATAAATATGTAGATATTTTTTTATTATATTGGGTTTAGGATAAAATTCGGCAATAAATTTATTTATTAAACATATTGTTACGTTTTTACCCTTTCAAAAATATGAGTTCATAGAATGCATATAAAATAAAAATAAATTTGTGTTTAGTTTTAGAGAAATTCTTTATTATTCGCACAATTCCGTCAGTCACTGTTCCTTGATTTAAACAACAACAATTTGCTTTAATTGTTATTCTTCTTTTCACTCTTCTGCGTAAACACTAAAAATTGTTTGTTAGATTTTTACAACGGAGTTCTTCTATAACTGGTTTAATTTAATTTGAAAAATGTTTAATTGAATTTGAATAAAGTTTTATTTATTCTGAAAAGAGTTTCATTTATTTTGAAAAAGGTTTCGTTTAATTTAAAAAAAGTTTCGTTTAATCTAAAAAAGGTTTCGTTCATTTTGAAAAAGGTTTCATTTATTTTGAAAAAAGTTTAATTTAAACTGAAAATGCTATATATAGTTTAATAAATTAGCCTGTTTGTGTTTAAAACTTTTGTAACAGAAAAATAATAATAACACAAAACACCAGCTCAGAAATACTGGTTGTTGAATTTAAATACATAGTTTGTTTCCAAAGTTATTAACACTTTACTAATGATTCGATTTAATAACTGAATATTTAGCTTTTGCTGTACTATTACTGAAGTAATTACTTTTAAGTACAGCTCAGGTAATTTATAAATAAATTTTTAGCAAAGAAATAAACAATTTAAAGATACTAAACGACATACATACTGTCGGCTAATTCCTCTCGGCAGTCTTTTAGTCACACCTCTGTTGTACGACAAAACTACAAGTCGATCATCCGCCCCGTTCTTCTTTATGACACGAAATACAAGGTTTAGGGAAACATCACTTCTATCTGTAAGTCTGAAGGAGAATACGAAGCAGTCGATTTTGCGTTGCTTGAACGTACAAATACACCCACGTGTGTTCGAAAAATTGTCTTCAGCGTTGTCATTCATTGCTGAATAAATGGGTATGTGAACAAAAAAAGTGTCGAATTTGGGGCGAGATCGTCCAATACAACCTGAAAGTTACTATTTATTGTAGATTTTGAGAAAGCGGCACCTTCGTCTCCATATGCCTTTAAGAATGTCGTCGAATACTACTACCAACTGTTTTTAACAGGACCGCAATACAGGTCAAGCTACATTGAATATTGTGGCAGAGCGTTTTGAGGGCATGGTCATCTTATGTAAACTGGCGCCCTAAATCATGCAATTTGAGTCCGTCAGGGTTTGTCTTGTGGGGGTTTCTTAGGCAGATGTATACGAATATGTCACAAACCGCAGCGGTTATATTCCAGACATAATGGCATCAAGAATCCTTCCAGCGAATAAAAATTATCGATGATATGTTTAAATTTTTGTTCTGTTCAAATTTTAAGATAAGATTCGCTTAATGAAAGACCCAATTCAAACGAATATCATGTTGTAGGAACGATATAATATGTATTGTTAACGGAAGTACGTAAAACGCAAAATTGTGCACTATTTTTTTTTTTTTTGATATTTAACAACTGTGAAACTTTTTGCGGCTTTACACCTAATTCACTGTTACTTCAACTTTGAGTAAAAGTATGAGATTTATTGCGCAAACAACTTATAATATGAGGCAGGCTGATTATGCCATCTTGGCTGACAATCATGTCGTAGTGTAGTCTTCAACAATTTTAATTTAATTGTTTAGGTCGACATTAAATTCTTTTTTGTTTTTCGATTATTTGTCTTTCGAATATATACATCCAACTCCAAGCTCCCAACAGTTATTGCACACTGTCTTGAGTTTGTTCTGTCTTTGGTTTGTAAGTGTGATTTTCGGTCTTACATCCAAGTGTTTAATTTTTGTGAAATATTCTGAAGTTTCACAACACAACCAAGAAAATTATGTAAGTACTGATGGGGATGAAAATAACATTGTTGTGAATTTTATTGTTGTACTCTTTGACAATGACATTATATTGTAGCATTGTAGTTGAAGTACATGTCGTTCAGTTGCTATTAATTAATGTTTTGGGGTCTTGTATCCTGGTGTTTCTTAACTTTATCGCTTTCATTTTTCGTGTCGTTTATGAGGATGTTGCTGGTAAGACTTTGTTAAATGTCAGCATTTGATTATAAACAAGCGACTGGTAATTAGCATATAATTATTTATGTAATATTCAACACAAAGAGAAAATGAAATGAAAAAGGTTAATATTTAATGATTAATAATAATACACAAATGTAAGTGAAGAAAAATTTATATCCCAGGAAGAGTAAGGATTTAATTATTTTTTCAATTTCAAACTGAGCATTTTCATGCAAAGTCATAAAATGTATGTACAAATCTGTTACAACAAACTAGAAACGATAATTGCAATTGTTTCTAATGGCTGTCCAAGTTGATTAATGTATTTTTAAGTATGTCTTTAATCTAGGCAATTTTTTATAACAATAAAAACCATTTTCCATTCGTTCCTTATACTAAGCGTATATACTCTATTTAATGTAGATGTTCTTTTTTCGGGTGAAAAATTTTTTTATCAATAGAAAAACGGTTATCAACCTAATGATATTTCTTGATAATTCGGTGCATTACTCATTTATTTATTGTGATTTCTAAACAAAACTTTTGATTGCTTTAAACCCAATTGGTTTCAGAAGAGTTTTATCCTCTCTTTATCTTCCCTTTCGTTGAGCAAGCCATTCTAAACATCCACCCCCACTCCACTAAACATCCGCCCCCACTTCCTCCTGCTACAAGACATGTGACCGAGCTTCTCCAGAAAGTTCCTTATTAAGTTTGTATTCAGTAATGAAGGATATTAAAAGAAAAAAAAACATAATGTATACATTATTATGCAGATTATCTTATTATTATCTGCCTGTTATTATTGGATAAAGTTTGGCCGTTGGCAACTAACCTATGGTGAGGTCTTCTTAACAAATGACGATAATATGTGGTAACAAACGAAATGCAAAATATTTCCGTACAAATAAAGGCCTTGACTGACTATCCCACAAAGCTGTGCAATTATGTAAAAAAAAAATTCTGACGGATTTCTGTCCTCGATAGAATAAACATTTTTTTTTTTTTGCAAATCTTTTATTTGCAATCTATTCTAGAACATTAAGCAAATGAGATAATTATTTAGGAAATTCACATGTTATTGGTTTCCAGTGAAATCAATAACATTATCTATACTTAAGTGTATATTATTTATATGTACTTATATACATACATATTTACAATTATAATAATAAATTACAGAGATATATATATATACTAGCTAATACCCGGTGTGCTTCGCTACCCCCCATCGAAATTAAATACATAATAATTAAAAAGTTTATTTATTTAGTAATTAAATTATGCAATTTTTCTTAAAGAATGAACCTTTCATTTGATGACAATATCGAGCCATAACCGCAAAATTATCTCAAGCGACATATTTTTCAAATATCGGTTTTTGTAATAAATAAATTCATTGGCATCATTTGCATCATCTATAAAAATTTCAGGGTCAGACTCTGTACCGTTATGAATTTATAACAGAAAAAAATTTAATTTTCTAACTTAATTTGCCTAAGAAATAAATAATAAAAACCTTCCCCTGTAAAATTTTGTTTTTGTCGCTTGAGATATTTTTGCGGTTATGGCTCGATATATTTCATTTAAATTATAAAATAATACATTAATGGGCTATTTATTTCTTACTTGCTAAAATTTAATATATACTTTTTTTCTTAAATAAATAATTCTTATTCTAATGCCTTGGGGTACACAATAGTTTTTGTTTTTCCCTCTGGTGCGTATACATATAAATCTGCGGGGTTTCCTACTCGCGAACATGCGACGTAAAGCTGCCATGTGAGAAACATGGATTTTCTAGATTAATTCCACAAACTTGCAAGGACTGACCTTGAGCTTTATTAATCGTCATTGCAAATGCTAGGCGAATAGGAAATTGCAGGCGCTTGAAATCGAATGGCATCTCCGATGTGGTCATAGGAATACGTGGCAGCAACACATCAGTTCCCTTAAACTTTCCAGTTATAATGGTCGCCTCGATAAGATTGTTCATCATTTTTTTTACTGTTAGTCGAGTGCCATTACAAATTCGTGGAGGATCAATATTTCTAAGTAAAATAATGGGAACACCGTTTTTTAGCTGTAAGTCATGTGGTGGAAAGCCTGGTAAATCTAACGAATTTAAAAATTCGACTGGATAATTGACGACATCCTCAATATTTGAAACTGTGTCGATCGATTTATAAGTTCTTAGATTCCCATCGACCTTGTTGAGAATATTGCTGTTGATGGAATTAACGTCAATATTTTTGGATGCCAGTAACGCACGTTCACATAATCATTGCATATTTTTAAAATTTTGCACGATATTGGGAAATACACAATTTATTAATTCTTCTTTGGATTGTGTCATTCTGGAAAAGTCTGATGGAAATTTTATATACTTTGTTATAGGATCCATTGGAATTCTTCCATTACCTAAATAGCAATTGTTTGCAACTGAAAACGCATATTAGTAGTTAATTTTAGAGTGTGAACATGTCGCCAAAGATATGACGATTTTAGATATGAATTTAGCTCATCAGCTGGCGTTGATCCAGGTATAACAGGAAGTGTTTGACGAAAATCATCAGCTAATAAAACTAATGCACCTCCAAGTATGTTATTATTTTCCTAAAATCCCGTAAAGTACAATCAAGGGCTTCCAAAGATTTCTTATGCGCCATGGTGCACTCATCCCACACTATGATTTCACATTGTCGCAATACTTTTCCCATTGAAGAATTTTTCTTTATGTTGCACGTGTAATTTTCGGAAAATTGAGGCTTCAAGGGTAATTTCAGTGCAGAATGCGCTGTTCTACCACCATCTAAGAGTGTGGCAGCAATGTCGGATGACGTAATAGCTAATGCAATATTTTTTTGCGACCGAACTTTTGCCAATATCAATGTAGAGTTGTTTATTCAAAGATTTAAATTTATTTTAATGTAAAAAAAAAGTTAATAAGAGTACAATAAATGAGAGTTAAAATATAGAGTTCTTGCGTAAGCGACCGACTTCGTTGAGAGGTTGAAGATGACTGACTCGTTTTCGAATATGCACATGCGCACATCATTTTTTACATTCCTACAGATCGGCCTTCCTGCAATGGATTCGCCTCGAATCCGTCTTCTTGATCATCTGGCCAGGGCTTGATGAACTCGGCACAAGTTGACGTTTGCTTAGGACCTTCACCATCGCTCACTTTTATGACATCATAGGTGTTATGCGGCTTGACTTTCGTGATACGATAGGGACCAAAATACTTCGACTTCAACTTTAGGCCACCTCCTAGCTGTGTCCTTTTAATAGCAACCAGGTCGTTGATACGATATTGTGTAGCGGTCTTGCGTCTTAAGTTGTAGGTGTGTTTGTTCTCGTTCTGCAGTCTAATGATGATTTCCTTAGCTTCACGTCTAGCTTCGGATCTTTGATGGTCGAAATTGGTAACAACTTCTTGCTCTAAGAGCTCCTTAATACGGATGTCATCTTTACAATGCATTTTTACTCCAACTAATACTTCAAACTGTGTGGAATCGATGCTTCTGTTGTAGGTTGAGTTGAGAATCTGTTGTACTCGTCCGACAAATTTGTACCATTTAGTCGGGTCTTCTATACTTAACTTGGCTAATACTGGAACAATGATGCTGTTTATCCTCTCTATTTGACCATTGGCGCGTGGTAAAGCTGTTGTAATCTTGGCGTGTTGAATACCTTCGCCTTCGCAATACTGTTGAAATTCTGCAGACGTAAATGCTGAACCACGATCTGATACAATCTGGGCGGGATTTCCGAACGTAACACTTTGCAGTTCTAATTTGGATATGGCATCTCTAGCTGTAGTGGACTTCGTCGGGTAAAGCCAGCAAAACTTAGTAAACGAATCAATGACGGCAAAAATGTGGTTATAGTTTTTGTTGGTAGACTCCAACGGACCCAGGAAATCAACATGGTAAGTCTTCAACGGCACTTCTTCTTCTGGTATCGGATTAAGTTGACCTTCTTGTTTACCTTTCTTTCTATTCGTCACGATACATGGAACACAATTGGCAATATGGTGTTTTATCTTCTCTTCGAGCTTTGGGATGAAGTAGTCACGACATATCAAATCTTTGGTCTTCTTTACGGCAAAATGACCTTTCGCGTGTGCCTGCCTGATAACTTCGCGTTCAATGCCCTTCGGCACGACTAGCAACTCACGATCATCGACAACTTTATAGAGTATTTCACCTTTGAGGAAGTAGTCTTTATAATCTGTAGTAGTCCTTAGAATATCCCTTATCGTTGCGAGGTCTTCATCTTGTATTTGGGAACGTTTTATCTTTTCGATAATACTGTCCTCACTGGAGATTATCATAACTGGATGACGAGAAAAAGCGTTGACGTGTTTCATCTGCTTTCCAGGCCTATGTTCGACTGTGTAATTATAATCCTGCAGAAATAGTATCCAACGTGCTACGCGAGTGCATAAATCCTTCTTGTCGAGCGTCTTCGTAAATGCGTTGCAATCGGTAACTAATTTAAACGGAATTCCAAGCAAGTATACTCTGAACTTCTTCAATGCCTCGATCACGGCTAGAATCTCCAACTCGTAGCTTGAATATTTTCTTTCTTGGTCTGTAGTTTTTCTGCTCATGTAATAAACTGGGTGTAGTTGATTATCGTCAGGTGATTTTTGCATTAATACTGCTCCGTATCCTTCCATAGACGCATCAGTATGGACTTCGGTCTCATAATTTTGATTATAGATCTGTAGAACAGGATTTTTACTCATTATAGATTTCAGTATGTTGACTGCTGAAAGCTGCTCATCGTCCATCTCAAATTTTCGATCTTTCTTCTTCAGGTCGGTTAATGGTTTTGCAATGATTGAAAAATTGGGAATAAACTTACGGAAATAACTTGCTAATCCGAGGAAGCTTTCAAGTTGTTTCAAGTTCTTGGGGATAGGAAATTTCATAAGCGCGTCGATCTTCTTGGGTGATGGCGAAATCCATTTATTCTCGATTACGTACCCAAGGAACTGAATTTTCCTCTTCAAAAAATCACATTTTCTCAGATTAATCTCCAAACCATATTCCTCACACCGCCTTAAAACAGTTTTCAAATTTTTCATCGCCTCATCTTCGTCTTTAGCTGTTATTATCACGTCATCTATGTACGGTAAAGCTATACCCTGTCTAGTCAAATCACGGAACACTGCATTCACATGGCGCTGGAAAACTCCTGGAGAATTTGATAAACCAAACGGCACTTTTCGAAATTGGTATTGTCCACTGTGAGTGACAAAAGACGTATACTTTCGACTGCACTCTTCGACGGGCACATGGAAGAAACCGTTTTTTAAATCTATGGTTGAAAATAAATTCGCATCCTGCAACCGATCAAGTTGGTCTTCAATTAATGGTAATGGGAATCTATCCTTTACTATGACTTTGTTAATCTTCCGGAAATCGACACATAGTCTTGGTTCTCCATTTCGTTTTTTCACTAGTACCACTGGACTACTATACTCCGACTCGGACGGTTCTATTATTCCTTCTTGGAGCCATTTTTCAACTTGACTGTCGACAATATTTCTTTCCGTAATCGGTAAACGTCTGGGACTGCTGTGGATTGGTGTATCATCCTTAACAATAATTTTCATTTCGACATTTGTCGTCTTAGTTTTCATTGGTCGATAATTTTCTATCAAATTCTTTACCTCGAGCTTGGCGTTTTCACTTACAATGTCATCAATATTATCTGTACTTACGTCATTATCTGGATCTTCATATGCATTTATAACCATCATCTTGTGGATTTCATCTGATGTCTCGTCCTTAAGCTTTCGTATTCTCAAACCATCTGAAGTAATGTTGATTTCACAAAAATTACAGAATTCGCTACCCAATATTACATCCACATCAATAGAATTGGTAGGTACCACATGAAAATTTAAATTATAGTCATCGCCGTCAATATTCACACTCTGATAAAAATTTCCAATCGGTTTAATTTTATTACGACTATCCTGGTTCCCAAAACCAACGAGATAGAAATCCGATTTCATGAGCTTGGGTGAATTCAGCTTTTTATAAACACTATTCGTAACCACATTGAATTTACTACCTGTATCGAACAAGGTTTTTGCCTGAAATGGTTGGTCACACAAAAATTGTACCTCGAACTCCATTGCATTCTTTTTCACTGTTACCAGCTGGCGTACATTTGGCTTTTCCAGTTTTGTAGGACACTGTTTAGAAATATGACCATATTTGTTACAACTAAAACATTTAACGCCTTTGTCTTTGTCCTTACAGGTCTTGGATTCATGACCTTTGCCACCACAATTAAAACAATTTTTCTCCTTTCTGTCGTTCTTGGGTTTGATTGTTGTTGGTCTTTCGGATTTCGATTTAGCTGCTTTATCCACCATAGTCTCATAACATTTTAATTTCAATTTAAAATCTTTCAAATTTGTCGCACCATACAAAATAGATTTATTCACCGTCAAATCATTAATACCATCAATCACATATTCCATGAGAGTGCTGTCATCGATATTTCCGCGAGAAGCCAACTCCTTCATACTAAAAAAGTATTGATGAACTGTTTCGTCTTTATTAATTTTGCGTTCAATCATCATTCTATGCAATTGCGCACTGTTAATCGTTGTGCCAAATTCACTTTTTAATGCATCCTTCAATACTTCGTATGATGTAATACCGCGTTCACTGGATACGTACAATTTAGCTAAACCTTTTAAAGATTTTTTAGCAAAAATAAACTTCTGGAAATCGTCAAATCCCATAATAGAAGATGTTTCCTCAAACTCATTGATCCATACTTCAATTGGCATATTACCATCACCGTCAAACGAGGGAATAGAGTCTTCAATGTCACGATAATTCATTGCAAACCGTTGCATGTTCAAACAAGTTGCTCTTTCGACACTAACAATGTCCCGTTTTTCGTATTGCGTCTTTTGTTTATTATCAACACCATTTCTATTCTTTGCAAATGTCTTATTTACCACCACATTGTGAACCTTGCCGCTGCTGCTGCCGTCGTTTTCGCCTTTCATTGCTCTAACATCATTTTTCCCAATAAATTTGTTTACTGCTTCGTTGTTGTTGTTGTTCCCGTTGTTGTATACAGTTGTATCATCATCATCGTCGTTAACATCATTATCGTCGTTAATGTTGTCATCTGCGTCGTTTTTCACAATTGTATCGTCGCTATCGTCGTAAACATCATCATCGTCGTAACCGTCGTTACTTTCAACATCATCGCCCTCTTGACAACACATCAATTGTCCCTTCTTCAAATTAGAAAATATGTGTTTAAACAAGTCGTTGTTGTTGTAACTTAAACACAACACACTGCATATAGCTACCAAATCAGCGTCACTGAGGTTCTCTTTAACGTATTCTTTCTTTGCTTCATAAAGATCATCGTTTTCGTCGAAATCAAAGCCAGTAAACATACGTATGCGCTTTCTGTTGCCTCGGTCACCTTCTTCCCCGAAAACAAATTTGTGTACAGCAACAATCGTCATTCTCTTCGCAGTCGCAATATTGTTTTTTATATCAATGAAGTCTCCTAACGCATTCATGTTCGTGCCTGTTCGCTTTTGTCCGTTTACAAAAAACACTTGCGTCGCTTGCGTATATAAAAACAATTCTTGTCTCTCTCGTCCACACACTTGCCACAAATTATCTGCAGTCAGCGTTAGCTTTGTCTACGTTCACTGTGTTAGTGAGTATTTTACTCTCACTGCTTTTGTTCTGTTTTATCTTTATACACCCCCACACACACACACCGATTCACGTACTCTATACTCTCTGATTTTCAACAAAAAAGGGGTTGTTTTCATAAAACTTAAAGTTTTCTCTCTTTTCACTAATTATTTACACTAAAATTCTAATCACTTTGATCCGGGTTGAGCCCCCAAAATTGTAGAGTTGTTTATTCAAAGATTTAAATTTATTTTAATGTAAAAAAAAAGTTAATAAGAGTACAATAAATGAGAGTTAAAATATAGAGTTCTTGCGTAAGCGACCGACTTCGTTGAGAGGTTGAAGATGACTGACTCGTTTTCGAATATGCACATGCGCACATCATTTTTTACATTCCTACATCAATGAAATTAAAAACATTTTTCCGGTTCCTCCAGGTGCGTCAATGAAATACAGACCTCCATGTTTATTTGTTATTGCTGCTAGTATACTGTTGTATACTATTCTCTGCACTTGTTGTAAATTTGGTAAATTTTCTTCCAGTAAAATTTCCAAATTTTGATGATTATATTCCATCTCTCGTCGTAGATCTTGATCTTGTGCATCAGTTCCTGACTGAATAGGAGCAATCATTCCAACTTCAATGAGTGTCACATTCCTTATCACCAAGCATTTGTCTTCAAGTAGAATTAATGCCTCATTATACATACTTTCACTTAGTTTAAGCGTTACATTGTTGGTGGTAACTCTTTCCCGGTGTAAAATGCCCTCAGCCATATATGTTTTAAATTTATTCCAAAGATCTTTTGGATTAGATGGTGAGCACGATACCAATATTATCGCAAATAATGCCCTGATTTTCCATGGATGGTTGATTACTGCTGCATCTTCAAGCGTTGTTTCCCAATGACAATCGTTCTCCAATAATTGTAGTTTCTGACAGGCCTCTCGATATGTTGCACATACTACGCCATCAACACTACGTAATGTCTCAAAAGATGTCGGTCCTCGAATATTAATCAGAAGCATTCTCAAATAAAAACATTCAGCATTTTGAGAATGGATGGTATAAACACTACCTAATGCATCTGTTGAATTGAATTTGAATTCGACGTTGGAATTTCTTTGTTGATGCATTATACGTATAATACGTTGGAATTTCTGAATAAAATAAAGTTTTAGCAAACATATCATTTCTACAAAGATCAAAAAATGATGTTAATGTTGTAGCCGGTGGTGCTGCTGCTCTCTCTCGAGCATTTCTTTCTGTAAAGTAAACCCGTTGTCCATTTTCCAGATGCACTGATAAATGAACAACAGTTGGATGGCGCTCATGAATTGGAAATCCCAAAATTCGCCATACTGCTTCTTTGCTACTAATGTACCTGGCCATTTGATACTGCGGAATTTCATCATTTGCATTTTGTAATGAATGACAATACTCAACATTAATATGCGCTTTAAATGTTTTTGAAAGCAATGGAGAGTAAGGTACTATCCAGCGATTATCAACATCAACATCATTTCCATGCACCTTTGTTGAAATTGATCGTCCACCATTATCCACAGAACGTCGGCGATAAAGTGGGTAGCCGTCATTTCCCGAGATTGTTTCCTGAATCAATTGCCTTGGATATTTTTTTATGCATTTTCCGTCAACCATGCATGGAGAATTTGCATTGATGGTCCCACATGGACCATGGACCATATTTTTGGTAACAATTTCATGCAGATTTGGATCAACATTTGGATCGGGTATTTCTGCAGAAATTGTATCATCAATAAGATCTGGGGTAATTTTTTCAACCAACCAAATAAGAATATGGGCGTGTGGCAATCCACGTTTCTGCCACTCAACGGAATACATCCAGCACCGTGTTTCACCAAAAACATGATATGTTGCAATAAAATCCATAAAAGATTTTAATTTCTGTTTAAACACGTGTGCTGTTATATCATGCCGATGTATTGGGGTTTGACCAGGGGACAATTCAGACAGAATTTCAACCCACTTTGGATTGCATATGAATGTAAATAACTGTAAATCTGGGCGTCAGTATGATCGAACATATGTCATTGCATCTTGGCAGTATTCCTGCATATGACGTGGACTACCTGTGAATGTTGCCGGAAGAAATATAGATTGACCAAGTTCATTGGGATTGATATCATTATGAGTGTTTAATGCATCCCGAAGATGAATATAATTATCCACTCTTAATTTAGCTTGATTACGCCGTAAGTATAATAGGCGCTCTGTTTCAATTTTCGCGTACATATCCACAATGTACTGATGAAATAATTCTCTGCAATTAAGAATGTGATTAACCGAATTCTGTCGTATCATTATACGATACGCGTAGAAATCCATTGCACTCACTTTTTTCTTGTTGGTTCATCTGAAAGTAAAAAAGATAAAAATAGATTAGTTTACGTTTAGCAAACGTACAATATATAAAGATTTTAAAAATGTTGCACTTACTTAAATAATTGGATACTGAAGTGCATCATATGAACGATGAGTTTCAGCTATCCTATTTAATCCATTGTCACGGCGACGAACGATTATATCTCGTGATGCAACTGGATCGCCCACCATCAAAATTGCTACGTCATCCATTGTTGGGGCATTGTATCGTCCTTGGTGTTGTCCAGCTGGAGTTCTATCAGCATGAATTGCGATTATGTGGTCATCTGAACTTAATCGTAGGTTATCTTTGGCTTGCTTAAAGATCCTTACCAATTCGTTGATTCCATGAAACATCACTTGTAAATCGGCAACAATCCATTGTTTTGTGTCAGGGTTATAATGCAGGCGGTGGTGCACTTGGTTATTGTTATCCGCTTCTCCTATGAAATTAATTTGTAAGAACTTAGGATCTTCATTTGGAATTGGTAACAATGATCCCATTTAATGGTAAATTTGGCCTTTTGTCACGAAACATTGGCATAAAGTTGTCTCGAAATACTTTGGTATCATCAAAAGATATCATTTGGAAGCACGAATTATATTTTCTTATATTATTAAGAAAATGTTGTGAATCCACATTAGTTCCTAAATGAAAAAAATATTTTTTATTAATATTTTGTTAAATTAAAAAAAAATAAACGTTTCGAAAAACTTACCTGAAATCAGCGATTGTAATGGTTCTGGAGGTGGAAGTAAATCAGACAAAACGATTTTACCATTAGAGCAACACATGCCAGGTGTTCCATTTTTGTACCTGAGTGCATTGCAATATTGGCAAACTTCATTAATGTCACCAATTGCCACTAATTCGTCTTCGGTATAATCTATATCAGATCTGTAGTTAAATGCAATACCTGAGAATCCATTAAAAACATTACGTCGATTCTCCACCATTCGATTACGATTTTGTTCTCGACGCAAATCATATTGCTCTATCCTCTCTTCTGCTCTTCTTGTTGATGTTCGAATCCTGTGACTTTCTACTCGTGATTCATGTTGGACTTCTTTTGCATTAGCTCGTGATGCTGTGGTACGATTTCGCTGGCTTTGTAGCCGACCTTCATGTTCCAACGGTGTCTCGGTACCTCGTGCGGTTGTCGCATGTTGTCGAAGATCTTCAAGACGTCGTTCGTGTTCTGACAGCGTTTCAGAAGCTCGTGCTAAAGAGGTAAGATTTCGTTGACTTTCAAGGCGCTCTTGGCTTTCTGAAAGCGTTTCAGTAGCTCGTAGGCCTTCAAGGCGTTCTTCACGTTGTCATGGCGTTTCGGCGGCTCGAGAGGTTGAAGCTCGACTCCTTTCAGTCCTTAGGCGACTTTCACGCTCTTCCGAACTTTCATTTGCTCTCTGGGATTGCAAATGCAATGCATTTTTAGTGCTTCTGGAAAGCGATGCTTTTTTGGGGGCATTTTTATAAATTATTGCAAAATAAATGTCACTCAACGTTTAACTCGTTTAGAATCAAAGATTCAACTGAATTCCAAAACCGAATGCGTGTTCTATTTATTCCTTTATATTTTACCTAATATGAAATCGGTTCAGGCCAACAAACTTTTTAAAAAAAATTAAGGCTATTTAAATTTGACAAATAATTAGGTTTGTTTCGGTCGCAGGCAATTTTCTTGATGAAAAAATATTGACAGTTGCATTTTATTACTTCAAATTGTTAGGTTAGGTTAGGTCGGAGTGGTAGCTCTGATATCACAAAGCTCACTTGAGCACGCATAGCGGCCCGTTGTGATGCCACGGGTGAACGCAGTCCCTGTACTAACCAAGTTCCACCAAAATCAGGGGAAAGGAGGAAGTTGGTCAGCGCAAGGTCTGCACAACAGAAGCACGACTACCCCGCACTGGAAAACCAGCCAGAAAGTTTGATGAACGAAGCTATATCCTTGATGTCAATAGATGATAGCTCCGTTAAGCTAACAAGGAATGGGGAGCCAAATAACCTATATCTACACCTAGCAAGAGACGGGCACTGGCAGAGAAAGTGAACAACAGTCTCCTCTTCCTCAGTGGACCTGCATCCACGGCAAAAGTCGTTGAAAGGAAGCCTCATTCTTTCCGCGTGTCTACCCATGACGCAATGGCCTGTAAGCACGGCTACTGTAGTCGAGATGACATCACGACCAAGACCAAGTAATCGGTTGGTACGCCTTCTATCCATCTTGGGCCAGGTGAGTCTAGCGGTGGAGCAGGACTCCTCATTGACCCAGGATAGGTTGGCGTCCCGAAAGAACCTCCGCGCAATGGTCAACTTGACCGAGGCAAGTGGCATACCCAATTCAACAGAAGAGGATTCCGGAAGGAGCGCACCAGCTCTGGCGAGCTCATCTGCCCTACAATTTCCCGGAATTCCACTGTGGCCGGGGACCCACACCAGAGAGATACTGCTGAAGCGCCCCGAGAGAAGGTCGAGACAGCGGCGACATTCCCTAACGATCCTGGAGTTAATCACGGAACCCGATAGAGATCCTATCGCGGCCTGACTATCAGAGAAGATCGAGACGCGAGTGAAAGGAGCATCGTTGACGAGGATCCATTGCGCGGCTCGGTAAATCGCCATCACCTCCGCCTGAAACACACTGCAGTAGTCCGGCAGACGGAGAGAAATATTCAGGTCCAGTTTCCCAGAGTAGATACCGCTCCCAACCCCATTATCGAGTTTAGAGCCGTCGGTATATATATCCAGAACTTCCGGGGGGACGACCGTATTAGGATCCCAGTCATCCCTATTTGGAATCAGAGAGTGGAAACATCTGTCAAGACAATACTCAGCAGGGAAATAGTCTATGTTCTCAGGGACCACTGGATCAGCCTCCAGAATAGTGGAGTGACCAGAGGGTACGATGTGCCAACGAGAGAGAGCATTAAGTCTAGTCGCAGCAAACTTGGCTACCTGCTTAGCGAGAAGCACAGTAGGAAGCCAGTTTAGCATTGCGAACAAGGCTTTTGTGGGGGTGGTGCGAAGAGCGCCAGTTATATAGATGGCAGCAGACCTTCTGACCTTGTCAAGAAGTCTGACGTTGTATTTCTTGTCCAGGGCAGTCCACCAGAAAGCAACACCGTATAAGAGGTTGGGTTCGATGACCGTGGAATATATCCAACGCATGATCCTTGGGCGAAGACCCCATCTGGTTCCGACCGCTCTACTGCAGCAGTAAGCAGCACATGCCGCCTTGCGTGCCCTAGCAGCCAGATTCGCCCTCCAGTTGAGTTTGGGATCTAGGATCAGGCCCAGATATTTAACCTCGCGACTCAACGTGAGTCTGGTCCCACCTATGCTGGGAAGGGAGAAGGTCGGAATTTTATATTTCCTCGTAAAAAGAATCGTATCGGTCTTAGAGGGGTTAATAGACAGTCCAAAATCCCTACACGAGTCCAGCACGATTGACAGCGCCAAGTTCAACTTATCCGACAGTGTCTGCGGACAAATTCCAGACGCAGCAATGGCAATGTCGTCAGCGTAAGCTATGGCCCCATTGCCCGAGTGTTCCAGCCCCCTCAAGAGTGAGTTGACCGCAAGATTCCAGAGAAGTGGAGATAGAACACCGCCTTGCGGTGTGCCTCTACGAACCATTCTCTGAAAATTCGTGGCCCCCACTGTGGAGGTTACTATCCTCGATTTGAGGAGAAGCTCAATGAACCTGACCAGATTCTGTCCCAGGTTCAGAGAACCAAGAGCCCTAACTATGGCGTCCGGGTCGACGTTGTTAAATGCACCTTCAATGTCCAGAAAAATGGCCAAAGTGTATTCCTTAACGTGCAAGGACTTTTCTACCCGAGAGATAAGAGAGTGAAGAGCAGTCTCCACTGATTTACCTCTCGTATACGCGTGTTGGGAAGCGGATAGAAGCGCTGGATCAATCGAGGTCCTGATGTGAACATCAAGAACTCTTTCCAGCGCCTTCAGAAGATAGGAACACAGACTTATGGGTCTATAATCGTTCGCCCCAGTGTGAGACGGTTTCCCAGCCTTGGGAATGAAGATAACCAGCTCCAAGGGATGTAAAGGAGCCTGAGACTAGCGTTATAGATGGCAAGCAACCAAGGGAGGATTATCTCCTCCCCATGTTGAATGTCACCCGGGATAATACCATCCGGTCCTGGTGACTTGAATGGTTTGAAAGACCTAACAGCCCACTGCACTTGGCCAGGGGTAAGGGTCAGGAGGGAATAGTTCCCAGATGGTGGTTCGTTAACCTGATAAAAGGCCTGTCCACCAAGTGTGTCACTTCCTGGAAAATGAGTGTCAAGGAGAAGCTAAAGCGTCTCCAAACTGGAAGTAGTCCAGCGTCCGTCAGGTCGTCGGATACAGTCAAGGGATTTGTGAGTGGAACTTAGAATTTTACGGAGACGGCCCGTTTCGGCGGAGGATTCTACGCTCGCGCAGTAGTTCCTCCACGATGCCCTCTTCGCTCGCCTTACAGCGTATTTAAGTTCCCTCTTTTTGTCCTTGTAGGCTGACCATTCGCCTGTCGTCTTCGCCCTGTTAAAGAGCCTGCCACAAGATCGGCGTAGATCATCGATCTCTTGGCTCCACCAGGGCGGTTTTCGCTTACCCCTATGGTCAGCGGGTTTGACGGAGGAAGTGGCTGCCGCCCTAAGCGCAGTCGACAGTGTGTCCGCAGCCCTATCCACGTCGAAACGGGTCGTTATAGTCGGGGGGGTAGAGGGAAGGCTGCTACGCAGTCTCTCTCTAAAAATGGTCCAATTTGTGTTCCTCCTATTGACCGGAGGGGTCGTGAAAGGAGTAGGCTCGTTCATGTCAATGGTAAAGGTAATGTATCTATGGTCCGAAAAGGAGCATTCATGAGATATAAACCAGTCCTTAAGGTTAGTAGAGAAACCTGAGCTGACCAGAGTGATGTCCAGCACCTCCCTTCTGTTCGAAGTGAGGAAGGTTGGTTCATCGCCCCGATTAGCTATAGCTAGGTTATTACTAATAATAAAATCAAAGAGGCACTCACCCCGCTCGTTGGTACCTGAACTGCCCCACATCGTGTGGTGGGAGTTGGCATCTGCTCCGATTATGACCGGAACTCCGCGTTGTTTCGCATCCGCTACCAGTCGACCGATGGGCTCCTGAGGGGGAGAGAGCCCATAGTCATGCGCCAGATACGATGATGAGATCCAGAGGGTCATCAAGTTCATTTCGACGACCATGGTGACGGTATCCTTGTCGCTGAACCTGTGGAGGAGAAGAGCGTTAATACTATTCTTAACCATGACACAAGCCCGAGGCTTATCTGAGCTCTGGATATACGCTAAGCGATATCCTTTGGTGTTGAGTCCGCAAACCCTGCCGTCTACAACCCAGGGTTCTTGGACCAGAATGAGCTCTGCATCCTCGGCTGCTAGTCGGAGGAGCAGAGCGGCAGAGGCAGTTTTAGAGTGTTGCAAGTTAATTTGGATGACTCTCAGCATTGGCCAAGGAATCAACCATTGTCACATCAGCGTCCTCTTCGTCCGACAAATTGTACCTAATATGAAATCGGTTCAGGTCAAAAACTTTTTAAAAGAAAGTAAGGTTATTAAAATTTAACAAATAATTATGTTTGTGTCGGTCGCAGGTAATTTTTTTTTTGATGAGTTTTGCAACAACTTATTTTATTTGGAAAAAATATTGACAGTTTACATTTTATTACTTAGTTAATCGAAAGTAATGAATGTAAATTTTACTGCCTATTGTTGCATGCCCATTCATCGCCCAATAAAATGCTGATTATAAACTTACCTGATCTATTTTTCAAGATATGCAACAAATAAATAATATTTTTATTAACTACCCATTGTTAGAAGTAAACAATAACATAACTATTACATATGTATGTACATATATGTTTTTCAAATAAATATTTAAATAGTATGATTTTCAGTACTTACTATGTATATGAGTTGAAAATTTCAAACTCAACAATTTAAGGGTCATATGTTTGAGCAGCTCAAACATTCTAGAATTCAAATGTATGTTGATGATATTCAACTCTACCTTAATAGCTCTATAGCTTCCATCAACACTGGAGTTAAAGATCTTAACACTGGCCTTAATAATATTTCTCTTTGGGCGACTGCAAATGGTTTAAGGATTAACTCTAAAAAGTCAAAATGTATTGTAATTTGCAAAAAATCCGCAAAGATTGAATCCAGTAATGATGTCGCCTTTTTTGGTTATTTTTGAAAAAAAAATAAATAAAACAAAAGTCTACGAATTTAATTTTAATTATATTTTTTCTTATTTGGTGATTTTTTTCACAAATGTTGATTACAAAATTTGTTTTCCTTCCCTTCTATCTTTCCTTTCGCGTCGTAAAATATTTTTGAAAAATCTTCCAAAATATGCCAAAATGCACATTCTTTATACATACTTTATTTTCGTTGCTTTTATACATCAAGAATCATAGATAGCATACTTTAGGGGTAACTATGCGTATGAGTAATATATTTCAAATGCAATTAAATATTAAGTATGTAGTATATAGTATATGTGGGCAAGGCTCCTCGCTCATTTAGAATATCAACATAAAAAGTAGCCTATAACTCCTTCCAGACATACAGGAAGATACTGTGAAAATTTCAAGAAAATCGATTCAGCCTTTTAATCGTCTATAAACTTCAAACATACAAACATACAAACATACAAACATACAAACACACAAACAAACACACATTCATTTTTATATATAAGATATATTATATAGGGGAAATTATATTAAATGAGAATATTTTATCTAAATGGGAGATCTAAAACGTGAAATCTTTTCAATCGTCTGATTGTTAAACTATTATCTAATAAGGAGATGGCCAACGGCTTAACATGATCGCTTAATCTTTGAAGATATCTGTTACTGAATTTATTTATTTCTTCTTTAATAAAACGAATATCCAAATCTCTATGTATTGCGTTGTTTGTAATGTACCATGGTGCTTTAACAATCATTGGCAGAGTTTTAGATTGAAATCTTTGTAGGATTTCAATATTTGAGTTACTTGTGGTACCCCAAAGTTGAATACCATAAGTCCATATGGGTTTCAAAATACATTTGTAGAGAAGTAATTTATTTTCTAGACTTAAATCAGATTTTGGACCTAGCAACCAAAACATTTTCTTAACTTTCATGTTTAAAAGAGATCTTTTAGATTTTATGTGGATTTTCCATGTTAATCGCCTGTCTAAAAGCATGCCTAAATATTTTACGTGATTACTTTTCGGAATAAACAGTTAAGAAACAAATATCTCTAACAGAAGTTGCACGGACAAGACATAAAAATGTGAAAATATTGTGGCACGGGCCAACCAGAATTTCGTTGTGAACCTCCTATGGTTCTCATTACTTACTTACTTAATTGGCCATTACAACGCGTTTAACGGATTTCGGCCTGCCGCATCAAATACTCGTCTCCCCGGAGCATCCTCATCCATTCGAACGACATGGCCGAGCCAGCGCTGTCGCTGGATGTTAATACGCTGTACAACGTCAATGTCGTTGATGAGCTCATACATGAATCCGATACGGGAATCATCGCCAACACACACTGGACCGAAGATCTTACGTAGGACTTTTCTCTCGAATACTCTCAAGGCCGCTGCATCAGTACTTAATAGGATCCATGCCTCTGCGCCATAAAGAAACACGGGTAGGATTAGTGTCTTGTAGAGTGTCTACTACTCAATTGCCTGAGACCATAGTAGCACCTGTTGGCAAGAGTGATCCTACGCTTGATCTCCAGACTGACATCATTTTTGGTGGTAACGACGGAGCCAAGATAAATAAATTCCTTGACTGTTTCAAAAGTATAGTTATCGGCCGTAATCTGTGAATCAATTCGCTGCACGTCTCTACATGTCGATAACATATACTTTGTTTTGCCCTCATTTACTGCCATACCCATCTTGGTAGACTCCCGTTCAATAGCACTAAATGCAGCAGTAACATCTCGCTTGGTACGCCCTATGATGTCGATGTCGTCAGCGTACGCAAACAACTGGACACTTTTTTGGAAAATAGCGCCATTGCGATGCACTCCCGCCTTTCGCAGAACACTACCCACGACAAAGTTGAAGAGGTCGCATGATAACGGGTCGCCTTGTCTGAAACCTCGCACGGTATCAAAAGGTTCAGAGAGGTCCATTCCTACCTTGACGGAGCTGCAGGAATTGCTCAACGACATTCTGATGGCCTCATCAGGTTCGCAGGTACACCGAGCTCAGACATTGCGGCAAAAACACAATCCCTTATAGGGCTATCAAATTCTGCCTTATAGTCGACAAAAATATGGTGTATGTCGACTTGTTGTTCGTGGGTCTTTTCCAGGATTTGGCATAGTGTGAAGATCTGGTCGATGGTGGACTTGCCAAGTCTGAAGCCGCACTGACAAGATCAAATCAGTGTTTTGACGACTGGCTTCAGTCGTTCATACAATACGCCTGTAGGAACCTTATACCCCAGTAGTTTGCGCATATCGTAGGGTCTCCCTATTTCAGGACAGGACAGAGAACACTGAGGTTCCAATCATTGGGCATACTTTCCTCTAGCCATATTTTGTAAATAAGCTGGTGTATGCGCCCTGCCAACTCATTACATCCGGTCTTAAACATTTCAACAGGGGCCATCAAGCCCCGCCGCTTTATTGTTTTTATGACGCATTATCGCGTCTTTGACCTCTTCATGGCTATCAGGCGGAATCTCCACGCCGTCATCATCGATCGGGTTCGGAACATCATCTCTAAAGGCGGAATTGGTGTCGTCATCGCCTTGTACCAGAGTAGAGAAGTGCTTCCTCCATAACCTCAGCACCCCCTGCGGATCAGTTACCAAGTTTCCGTTTTCGTCTTTGCAGGAAGATGGATGGTTCTCATTAACTTTTGTTAAATTGGAACGTTTAGATTAATGCTAGTCACAACAGCAGATAGTGTTGGTATTAACGAGACAAGAATACCAACAAACAAAATAAAAATTTAAAAAAAAATTTTCTTTTAAATTTATCAAGTAATGCGTGGGTATCCATAGAACAAATTGCATTACTTTGTATTGTTCCGATCATACTAGTCGTATACGTAGTAATTCGTTTGTGAATAATCATCGCATATTAAGTACACGCACTGAGGTGCACTTATGAAATTCATGCACTAAACGTACTAAAAGTTCGTTACGTATACTTAACGTAAAAATGTTGCATACATACCTATAAGGGGAAATCGTATTTTACAAATTGTCTTTAAAGTCTTCGAAATAAAATAAAAACAGTATAGAAAAACTTTCTCTAGGTTAAATTTCCATTCAGATATAAACATTATATTCCTCCAGTCAAGCCATCCTATTAATTTTACTTTACAACTAGGTTTTGTGTATTCATAAGTGGCTACTACAAGGAAAATACATTTTTCCACGAAACAAGTACATTGAGAAGCCGTTGAGGCGCTAAGCAAAAAATTTACCAGAAGGTTTTCACAGAATTTTTACGAAAAGAAAAAGTTTGTTGTGTTTCTTTAACTAAGATTCTTGAGCGACAAATTTTGAGTCTATACTCGTTTATAAATAAAAATTATTTGTCCAATTCGAACGACAGGTATCGTATATGTTGTATTGAATACACTTTTTGTTTGTGAACATTCAGTGTTATGTTGTTGTGTATTTTTGTAATCCAAAAGTCAAAAAACGATAAGAAGAAGAAGCTAGTATTCATAATTTTCATAATTTAATTTTCAAGCAACAAAATGAAAAATATTACGGAAAGAAGTAAATTAATTAATTATCTGTGTGCACAATATAGTTTTGAAATGTTAATTGTTGATTCAAGTTACATAGAAAATATTTTGTATTTTTATTCTTCTTTTTAAATTACTGGCATTTACATTACATACGAAACCAATACAACTTTTTAAAACATGAATAAAATTTGTATAAGTGCATCAGATTTTTATATGAAAATTATCAACAACATGCATACACTGTTGAATATTCGTCCAACAATACAAGGAATACAACCATACAAGGGCTTGTGTGAATTGAACAATTATGTTTATGTATTAATGAGTGGACTACATCAGACATCAAAACGAAGTATGAAAAAAAAATATTTCTTCGGCGACTTCCTCTCAACAGTTTACTGGCAAAAACTCTGAGAGTAAATAAACCTGCCATGAAAAAATTCTGTAGGTCCGGCCACTCAAGTATAAAAAATTAAGGCACACAACGTGAATGGAGTGAGAAGCTAGGCCGTAATCCTGACTGAAGGGTTGTAATGGCCAATTATGTATGTATGTATGTATTCATGGGAACTTTTTATTGTTTTTTCACTATTACTTTTCTTTGGTCTTTTTTTTTTTTTGTAGACACATTATTCCATTGATGGGTTCCGAAAATTATCTTTGAAATTAAGATTTTCCAAACAGCAAACATACAATACTATTTTTTCTTGAACAGCCGAGATTTTTAAGGATCAGTAATCACTCTATTTAAAGACTTTTCCATGTTCGTGTTGTAAATAATCCACAATATCAATACATAATCCATTGCATTCTGTTTAATAATTATTTAAGTTGAATTGACCCGTAGCGAAATTGATTCCCTTTCCCTTCATTCATTCAACAAAGTCAACTGTGCTGTAATCATTGGGTGATTAAATGCTTGGTTGCCCTTTCAGCTTTTAATCATTGTTTTTATTTTCTTACAAATATTTTGCAATTCATCAACGTCATCATTGTTTCCAACATCTATAGTTGGACTTCATATCACCCATAAAATTGGTTGGATGAATATGTTCTGTAGTCATCGTTGTGACTGTAAATGTTGTTCAATAGGTCAAGTTTTTATAACCGTTTAAGTTTTCTGTTATGTCTTCGACACTTTTGTTCTTTTCGTTTTGTAAAATAGCCAATATTGCTGTATGATTGTAAGTAAATCACTAAAAAATTGTAGGACAAAAACTGAATAATAAAATAAAAGAAAACAAAAACAGTACGATGTTTCGTTTAATGTTGTATGTAACAAAAGAACAACTTGATTTATTTGTACAATTGCTTTTATATATAGATCAGAAGAACATTAAAACTGGTTCTATGTAATAAACAATAGAAATATTTTTGGAAGTAAACCGTTTAATATTACTTAACGAATGTTTTTTAAGTAGAAACAAAGGCGTAGGAAATTAGTTATTGATGTTAAATGGGGGCGTAAATTTAAATGAAATATGAATACAAATTTGTTTATCTGAATTTAACAATTGATTATTATAATCAATAATATAATATATTAATATCAATATAAGCAATCTTATCAGATATCTACTTCATGTATATAAATAATTGATATTTTATATTTAAAGTAATAAAATTTAATCGTTTGAATTAGAATAGGCTCCAACATTCCGGGGGCATTGAAAGAATCGTCTTTCAAGGATTTAATAATAACGCAAGTTTATGAACAGGCCGTCGAAATAGTCCATTCGTAGTTTTTACATCCGCTACCCTTATTTTCCCATCATTGCCGGGATATGTAGATACAACTCGGCCTAGTGCCCATTTTAATGGTGCTACGTTGTCTTCATGGATAAGCACTAAAGAGTTGATATGCAAATTGGGCTGTTCTGTGACCAACGATTTTTTGTATTAAATCATTTAAATATTCGGTGGACCATTTCTTCCAAAATTGTTGTTTCGCTGCCGTGATGCGCTTCCACCGTTCTAGACAACTAATGTCTTTACATTCAATGCTTTTTTCAGGTAGGGAATTAAGAGGACCACCAATCAGTAAGTGCCCAGGTGTTAAGGCTTCGAAATCATTGGGATCGCTGGACATAGCGGTAATCGGCCGTGAATTCATAATAGCCTCGATTTCAATTAAACTGGTTGCTAGTTCTTCATACGTCATCTTTGCGTTTGCCAATGTTCGATAGAGGTGACCTTTTGCCGACTTTACTGCCGCTTCCCAAAGACCTCCAAAGTGGGGCGCTCTAGGTGGAATAAAGTTGAATTTAATAAAATTTTTATTACAAAAGTCAAATATGTTATTTTGGAAAGTTTTAGCAGTGAATAGTTTTTTGAGATCATTTAGCTGTGCGGAATACCACGTCGACCAATTAACCTTTTTAAAGCTGCGATAAAGGCTTCAGACGAGAGATCAGATACAGCCTCAATGTGGACTGCTTTAGTCGAAAAGCACACAAAAATAGCGACGTAACACTTGTAAGGCTGCTTTCCACGTATCTTCAAGTATGTATGTACTGGGCCACAGAAGTCCACTCCGCACTTTTCAAACGGCTTCGAAATTGTAACACGGCTTTTAGGTAAAGGACCCATGACTTGCTGTATTAACCTAGGCTTGTAACGAACACATCTGGGACACGAACGAACAAATTTTCTTGCTATTGATCTAGCGCCAATTATCCAAAAATTTTGTCGAATGAAAGCCATAAGGGCCTTTGGACCAGCATGGTAATTGATGATGTGAAGATGACGAACTAATATATTTACGAAATTAAAATTTTTCGGCAGTAAAAATGGATGTTTACGGCTTTCGGGAATGTCTGCGTTCTCTAACCGACCTCCAACGCGAATTAACGAAAAATTGTTAATTGTTTGAATGAATAAACTCAATGATTTTAAGGCGCTCTTAATAGGTAAATTTTTCCCCAATAACGTATACTCTTGACTAAAATGATGCTTCTGAATATTCCAAATAATACAATATAACGATCGACGAAGCTCTGCTGGTGTCATCTCAATATTATTTTTAATTTTGTCTTTAAATCTAAACATGGTGCATACGATTCTTAACAGAGCATTATAGTTACTTGTGCGATTTATCAACTTGATTATAGGATTTTCAGTAATTTGACAATTTAAAACAGTTTTTCTTACCGCTGATTCTACGATAGTATTATTTGCTGCTGGAGTGATTTGTGGCCAATTTTCTATTGATTTTCGAAGGAAAGGAGGTCCTTGCAACCAAATCGATTCAGCTAACGCGTGTACTGTGCATCCTCTAGAAATAATGTCCGCTGGATTAATTGACGTTGGAACATGTCGCCAAGTGCAGTCTCTTGTTTCCTCTTGAATTTCTGAAATACGATTTCCAACAAAAGTTATAAGTGTAGATGAATGTTTTTGTAGCCATTGTAGCACCACCGTCGAATCCGTCCATAAGAAGGTTTCTGGATTTAAGTTTTCAAATATAGGACGAATTTTGCTGTACAGTTTCGCGAGCAGATGAATTCCACACAATTCTAATTGCGGCATAGTTTTCTTTTTTGTTGGTGCGATTCTACATTTAGCGGTAAGGAGTTGAACGTAAACATTGCCACTTTTATCTGTTGTTCTAGCGTAAAAGCAGCAACCGTATGCACGAATTGAGGCATCGCTGAATCCATGCAACTGTACCGTCGCAAAATTCGTCTGAAAAACAAAACGAGATATTTTAATTAAATGTAAGTTATTAAGATCTGTTATAAACGATAAAAACAAATCCTTTGCTTGCTGTGACACTTCTGAATCCCAATCAATCTTTGATATCCACAGATCTTGCAATATTCTTGGCTGAATTATAATTGGGCAAACTAAACCCATTGGATCGAAAATTGATGATATTAACGATAAAATTGATCTCTTTGTGATTGTAGAAAATATCTTTTTTGGCTGAAACGAAAATAGAAATTGATCTGTACCTGAGTCCCAGGTGATTCCAAGTGCACTCGTAATTTTCGGTTCATTAATGTTGATAATTTTAGCTTCGGTCTTCTCGGATCTAAAAAGTGGGTTATTAGAATTAAATTTTGTCAGTTGGAATCCACCTTTGCTTAATAAATTTGTAGTTTCTTCTTTAATACGTGTTAAACTTGTCAAGTCATTTGCTCCGCTGAGTAAATCATCAACATAGAATTGAGTTTTGATGACACTAGAACCAATTTTATATTGATCTTTATAATGGTCAGCGAGATAATGCAAACTTCGAATTGCTAAATATGGAGAAGAAGACATACCATATGGCACTGTATTTAATTGGTATGTAGTAATTGGATGGCCGTCATCCTCGCGCCAAAGTATTTGTTGAAATTTTCTATGACTAGGATGAAGTAATATCATACGGTACATTTTTGAAATGTCAGCAGTTAAAGCGTATTTCCATAAACGAAATTTCAATAACAATAAAAATAGGTCATCTTGTATGGTCGGGCCGACACACAATATATCGTTAAGTGATTTTGTTGATGAGGTTTTTGCTGAGGCATCGAAGACTGCACGTAATTTGGTACTAACACTGTTTGGCTTTAAAACATACTGGTGAGGTAAATAAAAATGTGGTTCTTCTAAATTCGGTTCTACTGCGGTCATATGACCTAATTGGATATATTCTCTCATAAAATCGACGTATTGCTGCTTTATGGTGTTATCACGAGCTAATCGTTTCTCTAACAACAAAAATCTTTTCAAAGCAAGATTATATGATGAACCTAACACTGTAGGGTTCTCTTTGAATGGTAACATAACCTGTATTCGACCATTATTAACTATTTCAACATGATTTTGAAAATGAGATTCACACATTTGATGTTCCAAACTGAGCTTTTCTGATTGTGAGGAAATTTTTTCCATTGACCATAAATGAGTGAGTTGATGATTTAAATCCTCATCGTACGTATTAATTGTTGTTGTAGTATATGCATGAGTATGTGAGAAATTGGAAAATGTTTTGTAACTGCCTGAAACTATATATCCAAAGCAGGTCTCTTGTAAATATGGAAGGTTCGAACCAAGTTTTATTTTGTCTTTTCCAATGCTTTCGAAAAAGGTATCCGCACCGAGTAACATATCAATTGGTTGTGACTTATTAAAGCTTTCATCTGCCATATTAATGTGTACAGGTATGTTCCAATTTTTAGTGTCGAAGTTCATATTTGGTTGATATCCGGAAATACGATTAGTTATGCAAAATTTTACAAGAAATTCAGAAGTATTGTACCGTGAACGAACTGTTGCAGTTGTTTCATGTTTCGTTTTCATTGCTGTATTACCAACACCAAGTATATTAAGCGATGTTTTATGTTTTGGTAAATTTAATAATCTAGCAAATTCCTCTAAATTAAGTTTACCTGTGAACAAGAATCCAATAGTGCGCGACAAAGTTTCCACGCTCCTTCGTTATTTTTAATTAGAATTACAGCTGTTGCTAAAATAATTACATCTGATGATTTTTCGCAGTGGACGTTTACGATAGCTGAAGTGGTTGATGCCTGTACCGGCGACAATAATGGCATGTTTTGCGACGACGTGTCTGATGATGAACGATGAAGTAGCGTGTGGTGTGACTTTTTACAAATTTTGCACTTATTTTTAGATTTACATTTGTTGACTGTGTGGCCTTCACTCAAACAATTTATACAAAGTCCTAACTTTTTTACTGCGCTGAAACGATTTTCAAATGTGAGAGCCTGAAGATTGGTGCAGTCATTTATCCAATGCTCGACTGACTTACAATAACCACAAGACTTCTGTTGCTGAGTATGGAATGATGAACGATTGCTTGCACGCTGTGGGTGCCGATTAATACGATTTTGGTAACTAGTATTGTTGCTTGAACTAAACGACAAATGTGATTCTGACGATTCTAAAAATTGACATCTTCGTTCTAGATGCTTGCAATAATCAACCCATGATGGTAATTTTGAGAAATCTAAAGTTTCTTTCCACTTAATTTGTGATGTGACATCTGTTTTTTGAGTAATTATGTGTATAATTAATGAACTGCAAATTTCTTCCTCACTTCCCAATGATTTAAGGGAACTATAAATGGCAGACGCACTATCTACTAAACTACGCAATTGAATTCCATTTGCTTTTTGTACACTTGGAAGATCACAAAGATTTTGGATATGTTCCATAAAAATTAATGTTTTATTATTATACCTCTCCTCCAGTCTTTTTAAGGCTTTCTCATAGTTTTCAACCGAAACTTCAAATGCGCGGACAGTGTCTAAAGCTGGTCCAGACAGACAATGCAATAGGTGATTAAACTTTTCAATCTTGGATAATGAGGTTTCTCTGTCAACAAATTGCGTAAACGATGATATGAAATTTTTATAATTGGAATATTTTCCATCGAATTTGGGCAAATCTATATTCGGCAATTTACTTGTTGTTACAAATGGTACGGAGATTGATTGATCTAATGATGATCGTTTATAGTTATCACCCAATAACCCTATAATTTTTGCCTTTGTTGTAATGCACATATCTTCAATCTCTGCTCTTGCACTGTCTGCAGGATTCTTTTGTTCAATGTCACATTGGATTTTCAACAATTGTTTGAAATATGCCTCTACCAATGCAAGACTGCACTCCAATTCTGCTATTGACATTGTCGAAAAGACTAGGTTTTTGATCCTTGTTATGTTGCCTTTTGCTGCCTGCCGTTGCTTCTGGAGGGATTCCAATTCAGTCATAATTAATAAATTCGATGCCACTCGTTATACACCTTATTAATTATCAATTAAGTTTTAAATAATTAAGCGACAAATGACAAAAGTTTAATATTATGTGCAAATGTAATAAAATTAAAGACGAATTTTTAATATTTGAATTTTACACTAGCACTTTTAATTTGTTATTTTGTTGAAAGGTAGTATTTTATTTATTTTATTATCGAAAGATTTCAATTGAATATTTGCCCCACGTTGGGCGCCAAAAAATGTATGATTGTAATTAAATCACTAAAAAATTGTAGGGCAAAAACTGAATAATAAAATAAAAGAAAACAAAAACAGTACGATGTTTCGTTTAATGTTGTATGTAACAAAAGAACAACTTGATTTATTTGTACAATTGCTTTTATATATAGATCAGAAGAACATTAAAACTGGTTCTATGTAATAAACAATAGAAATATTTTTGGAAGTAAACCGTTTAATATTACTTAACGAATGTTTTTTAAGTAGAAACAAAGGCGTAGGAAATTAGTTATTGATGTTAAATGGGGGCGTAAATTTAAATGAAATATGAATACAAATTTGTTTATCTGAATTTAACAATTGATTATTATAATCAATAATATAATATATTAATATCAATATAAGCAATCTTATCAGATATCTACTTCATGTATATAAATAATTGATATTTTATATTTAAAGTAATAAAATTTAATCGTTTGAAATAGAATAGGCTCCAACAATTGCCATTATTTTCAGCCAATAAAGTGTTGTAATCGTAATGAGTTAATGTACTCTGCTGATCATTAACACCCAGTGAACAAGTAATAGATGCAAAATTCAGCAGAAAGAAAAAACAGTTAAAGTAACAATGGGATGGAATAACGCTATAAGAAGTGTAAAGTACCAAAAAGATATATAAAAACTATTTAATTGGAAAATATTGTCTTCGTATTAGAAGCAAAATTGAAACTTATGTGATGTCACACGTTTTTTCTAATTTTTATTCTGATTGCCTTTTAGTACTTCAAATGAAATCGAATATATAGGGTTATCCATTTCGTGGTTCCAAAAGTAAACGTAAATAAAACACATATAAAATATTTTTTTCATGATATTTCTTATTTATTGTAAAGTTTGAACGTTGACATTATGTGTGAAACACTACATTATTTAAAAGACCTCCACGCGAAGTGTTGCAAGCATTGATTCTTTTGAGGTAATTTTCGACCACTTTTTGACACATATTGGGCGGTATTACAGCCATAACGTGACAAATGTTGGTTTTTAAGTGCTCAAGAAATGAAGGTTTATCTGCATAAACACAGTCTTACGCGTAGCCCCACAAAAAAGTCTAATGGTGTCAAATCGCATGATCTTGGTGGCCAGTTGATATCGCCAGGATAAGAAATTACTCGGCCAGGAAATGTCTCTTGCAATAAAGAAATATTCGCTCGAATTGTGTGGCATGTGGCACCGTCTTGTTGAAACCACATATTCTCCAAGTCGTATTCTTCAATAGCAGGCCAAAAAAGTCGGTTATCATGTGACCATAACGCTCCGAATTGACGATGACAGTCGTTCAATCGTCGATTTCGAAGAAGTAAGGTCCAATCACACTTTCGGACCGAAGAGCGCACCAAACAGTGACTTTTTCTGGATGTAATGGCCTCTCTTCAATTACACCGAGTGTGAAATGTGCTTCATCGCTGAAGAAAATTTTGTCCGAAAAATTGCCGTCCACAGCCAATCACCATTTTTGTAGTAGGTTTTGGTAATTTTTATGCGTTGTGTGATAGCTAAGCGATCCATTTTCGTCAATGTCAGTCTTTCAACTGAAAAGAAATAAATTGGTTTCACAACTTAGTTTGACAGATGTAGAATTCCAGTCCCATACTTTTGAAACCACGAAATGGATAGCCCTTTATTTATTAGCCCATGGCATTATATTATAGATTTCCAGGTTCCGAGCAGTAATCATTTTTCCCTCACATTAATACGATTGTGAAATTTTTACTATCTCTGACAGTATTGACCAATAAGCTTGTATTGTATTGAGTATAGAGCTTATGTTATAACATGTGGTAAAATTGCAGGGTGAATTTTCTTTTACAGCCTCGTAACGATTTACTGAAGTGTAACTTATCTTAAAAAAAACTCTTTTTTGCAATAAAAAGCCTATACATACAAACATTTACAAACTGTGTAAATAAACTCTCATACAACTTTCATTAACATTTCAAAATCAAAGTACTTTAAATGTGTTTCTTTTTGTTCAACTCATAATGAGATTATCATTGAAAAAGTTTTTTTTAGCAAGACCATCTACAGTAATGTGACAAATAAAAAGGACACTTAAAACACTTGATGCAAATATATATTTGTTTGGAAGTAGAAGTAAATCATTAAAGGACACGGTCATCTCACGTGATGTTAGGTGATGTTAATTGTCCAAAATGAGCGTGGGATTTGATCGCGAATAAGTCAGAAATCACAGTAGTTTTCAAAGCCAACTAGAGAATTAGCGGCGGACATTTGAACGATGATATAAAGGCATCATAAAACGTTGTTTTATAAAAATGTATATATAGGATGCGCTTAATAAAAAAAACCGATAAACATTTTTATGTGACAACCCAATGAGTTAGAATTCTAACTACAACGCAGAGAAAAATGCAGAATGCTTTTGTTTTGTCTTTTTCTAATGCCCCTACAAGTTGCAATTAGTTGTACAATAAGTTGAAACAATGGTTGCTCATCTTCTTCACTAAATAGTTACTGTTACAACGTATTTTTCGTGGGTTGAATGAACAAACAACCAGCAATTCAACATAAGAATTGTATGTACACAATTATAAAGTTGTACAACTAGTCTCAACGTATAGGGACCGCATAAGGGCCTAATCAGTTTCTTAAATTTGAAAAGCGCTAAATCTATTTTGAAAGACACTAAGTTGGCAACGCTATATATGTATGCTGACAAACTCTTACTTCATTGCCAGACTAATATCCTAAAATTGATGGAAGGTATACCAATCAGGGAGAATGTCTCTGTATCTATTTGGGTGCCTGCTAAAGAGTTCTGGAATGTCACTTGAATTATTTTTTAAGTTATGAAATATTTTCTAAATCACACTTTGATTTGTAAAATTGTGCATTTGCCGAAAATATGTTCAAAAGGGAAGAAATTTTATGTACATTTTTTTTCTCATAACCTTTAATTTGAAAAAAAGAAGATGCAACTCAACAAACATATAAAAAATTAAAAGGAAAATAGAAAACTGAAGTGTATTTCTTTTGGTGGGAAAAAACAATTTGAGATTTATTTGTGCGAGTACCATTTCCTTTTCCGTAGTAGCGGATATGTCCAAAAAATCATGTGCATAATAAAGCACATAGGAAAGCAAACAAAGCAACAAAATTGAGGTTACGGAACGCTTAAATGCGGTTATAGAACGATAGACAAAGAGAAGAGAGTTGGCAAATATTGTATACTGTTTAAAAATACAAGTACAAATCATTGAATAGGTTAGAAAATCCTTTCATAGATTTATATTAACATGTAACTCGATTTTCGATGTTCTATAATACGACATCGAAAAGTTTAGAAAGAAAATTTTTTCAACTGGCTCAAAATTGTTATAAATAGACGTACAAATCAGTATTAAGAAATAAAAAAATATTTTACAGCCAATTTATGGGATTAAAGTCTTTCAGTTGTCATAATTTAAAAGTTCTAATGAATATACAACAGAATAATCGAAACAACATACACACATGACGACTGTACGCGAGTCCAAAATTGACTCGGATAACCACAGCTTTTACAATTTTAATTCGATGGACATCAAAGTATGCCAAGTGAGAAAAATCGATAATAATTCTGGTGGTGGTATCACAATTTAAGCTTGGTTTCCAACATTTATTTATTTGATAACTCTTGAAAATCTTGCTTTAAGACCACTATTAGGCATATAGTTTTTGCATGTGAGAGTATATAGTGTATACACTTATTAGACGTAAGACCACGGTCCAAACCTTAGGACAGACATATCCAGAAAAAAAGAAATAAGACAAAATATTTCTTCGGCGACTGCCTCTCAGCAGATTTCTGAAAAACATTGGTAAACAAAATTCCAATTCAAAGTTTTTCAAAAATCTATCATACGGAGTCGATTTAAAACTGAAGGTCCCTCCACTTATGGGTAAAATTAATTTTTTTTTAATTTCTGCGTTTCACAGTGTAAAAATGAAGAAGCAAATATTTGTAGTAGTATTATCTGATATGTGGCAGCTGATGTAAAGTTTCATGTGAAAAGGGGTTGAGAAAAAAAATCAGTGGGTAAATTTATTGAAAGAAAACTATTTTTAAAGATATTCTTTTAAATTTATTTTGTAAAGTGTTTGTCATCTCTAAAAATAATACAGAAGACTACAAAATTTTTATTTGAAATTTATTTGAAAATGATGGAAAACGCAATTAAAACTTCATACACAAGAATTTTAAAGCATAAGAAATAAACTCAAGTATTTTTTAGGTATGGCAAATGTTTGGATATTTAATGTTGTATTGATGTTAGAAAATTATCAAATTATTCTTACAAAGTTTGAATTTTTTAATAAAGAATCTATTAAAGAGGTTAAAGAGGAATTTAGTGCAAAGGTGGGAAATCTGACTGATTATTGATTCCTATCTCTTTTTCCTGTTAGATGGCCTGGCCTTCCTGTGATGTTATCCTTTTTCTATTTCCAAGTCGTGAGGGTGCTTCTTAAATGGATCCTGGTATGTTCCAACCATATCAAGGTTTTTCTGTATGCTTTTTGCGCCATAATAAGCCCTTTAGTTTTCTAAATGAGCGCGCCACATCAATTTACTTTCAGTACTGATCTAAGATATTTTGCTTGAATGACACGCGGCTATTTGCTCTCAGGTGCAAGATTTCGCTATAAGAATTCCCCAATTATAATCATAGCTTCACAAGCATTTTTTAAAATACTTATATCCGGAGAATACTCTACTTCAATTCATATAAATTGATACCATTTTAATCTATATTTTAAATTTCCTTACAATAACATCGATTTATTACAGCACCATCATAATCTCTCTGTTGTTTCATGGTTTCATCTTTTCCATAACAAAGTGTGCTCTGAGGAAATGAAGTAAAATGCTTTTAAAAATCGTTCAACAGAGTACTCGTTTCACTCATCCATTCGTAGTCGATGTACCTCCTTTTTATTTAATACTAGCTAATACCCGGTATGCTTCGCTACCCCCATCGGAATTAAATACATATCTCGTGATGCAACTGGATCGCCCACCATCAAAATTGTTACGCCATTGTTGGAGTTCTGGAGTTCTATCAGCATTAATTGCGATTATGTGGTCATCTATATCAGATCTGTAGTTAAATGCAATACCTGAGTATCCATGAAAAACATTACGTCGATTCACCGCCATTCGATTATGATTTTGTTCTCTGCTGCTCTTCTTGTTGATGTTCGAATCCACTGACTTTCTACTCGTGATTCATGTTGGACTTCTGTTTCATTAGCTCGTGCTGTTGTGGTACCTTCATGTTCCAAAGGTGTCTCGGTAGCTCGTGCGGTTGTCGCATATTGTCGAAGGCGTTCCAGACATCTTTCACATTCAGAAGGTGTTTCTGTGGCTCGTGATGTTTCAATACGATTTCGCTGGCTTTGTAGTCGACCTTCATGTTCCAACGATGTCTCGGCAGCTCGTGGGGTTGTGGCATGTTGTCGAAGACCTTCAAGACGTCTTTCGCGTTCTGGCGGCGTTTCAGAAGCTTTTAAGGCGCTCTTGGCTTTCTGAAAGTGTTTCAGTAGCTCTTGCTGTTGTGGCGCATTGTCGTAGGCCTTCAAGGCGTTCTTCATGTTGTGATGGCGTTTCGGCGGCTCTAAAGGTTGAAGCTCGACTCCTTTCAGTCCTGAGGCGACTTTCACGTCTTCCGAACTTTCATTTGCTCTCTGGGATTGCAAACGCAATGCATTTTAGATGCTTTTATTGGGGCATTTTTACAAATTGTTGCAAAATAAATGTCACTCAGGTAACGTTTAACTTGTTTAGAATCAAAGATTCAACTGAATTTCAAAACCGAATGCGTGTTATATTTATTTCTTTATATTTTACCTAATATGAAATCGGTTCAAGTCAAAAACCTTTTGAAGAAAATTGATGTTATTAAAATTTAACAAATAATTGTGTTTGCGTCGGTCACAGGTAATTTTTTTGATGAGTTTTGCAACTACTTATTTTATTTGGGAAAAATATTGACAGTTTAAATTTTATTACTTAGGTAATTAAAAGTAATGAATTCATTGCCGACTAAAATGCTTATTATAAAGTTTACCTAATGTATTTTTCAAATAAATAATAGTTTTATTAGCTACCCGTTTTTAGAAGTAAACAATAACATAACTATTACATATGTATGTACGTATATGTTTTCCAAGATAAATATTTAAATAGTATGTACTTTAGTACTTACTATCTATATAAGTTGAAAATTTCAAACCCAATAATTTAAGGGTCATATACCTTACTATTGCATATTTCAAGATATAATAATTTCTACACCCACAAATCAGAGAGGCACCACCTTCCTATAGCTGGAATACAAAATTGGGGACTCTAGCTTTTATAGTTTTTTTATACAGATTTTAATAATTAGTTCATATGGAGTTTGCCACGCCCTAATGCTTGATAGCCCATTTTTAACAAAAATATTGATATTGAACCTTTAGATATTCGTACAAAATTTTAGCAGTCTAACTGTTCTGGTGTTCTAGATATGCAGATTTTAGTATTTACTTCATATGGGAGGTGCCACGCCCGCTTTTGCTGAACTTCCTATATTTGTCCAAAATATTTATATTTAAACAAAAGTTATTTATACAAAATTGGGGACTCTAACTGTTAAAGTTCTTCAGTTAGGCCGATTTTAGTATTTACTTTATATGGAAGGTGCCATGTCCTCTAATGATAGGTCGCCTATTTTTGTCCAAAATATTTATATTAAAACCGTAGTTACTTGTACAAAATTTGAGGTATCTTGCTGATATAGTTTTTCCAATATATCCATTTTGTTATTATCTTACAATAATAGGTTATGTAGTATATGTGGGAGTGGTACCTCTCTCATTTGAAATATCAACATAAAAAGTAGGAAAATCGGTTCAGCCGTTTAGTCGTCTATAAACTCCAAGCATACAAACAAATGCACATTTATTTTTATATATAGGTGATGTCCGAGATAGAAGAAATTTTAAATTTAATTCATATGGGAAGTACCACACCCTTTTCCTAGTCAGCCCATTTTTGTCTAAAATATTCATATTGATACTAAAGTGAATTCGAAAAAATGTTAGGGCTCTATCTGTGATATTTTCTTAGATATAATAATTTAATATTTCTTATATTAGAGGTGACACACCCACTATAGCCAATCCGCCCATACAAAATTTGAGAACTCTAACTTTTGCAGTTTATGAGGTATGCGATATTAAATACTTATTGAATATGTGGGCGTAGCACCCCGCCTTCTTGAAATTTTAAAATAAAAAGTAGCCTATAATTCCTTCCAGATATACAGGAAGGTACTGTCAAAACTTCAAGAAAATCGGCCCAGCTGTTTAGCCGTCTATAGACTTCAAACAAACAAACCCACAAACAAATAAACACACATTCATTTTTGTTTATATAGATGTAAAATTCATTAAAAAAACTACATATGTGACGTATTATGTAGAGTAAAGTAGACTTGAAAATATTACTGACAATTTTCCTCTGGGTTAATATGCCTCTCATAATTTTTCTCATGTTCTCTTTGTGCCGACGTCTGAGAATAAGTGTTGCCTTTTTTTTTTGTTATTTCTAACCAAAATTGGTTATTTTTTTGATCAATGTGTAGTTTTTGGTTTTGTTTATTTTTTTCTTATAAAAAAAGCTATTTTTGTTTCAGTTTTTGTTAATTATAATTTAAACTTGAAAAAAAATAAAACAAAAGTCTATGAATTTAATTTTGGTTATATTTTTTCTTATTTGGTGATTTTTTTTCACAAATGTTGGTTACAAAATGTTTTTCGTGGCAACATTGTTTCAGATGAATAAATAAAAAATTAGTCAAACAACAAAAACGCACGATGAGAACAATTGAGAACATTGTTACGCTCTTGGTTTCTTTATCCTTCCCTTCTATTTTTCCCCCGCGTCGTGAAATATTTTTGAAAAATCTTCCAAAATATGCCAAAATGCACATTCTTTATACTTTATTTTCTTTGGTTTTATACATCCAGAATCATAGATAGCATACTTTAGGGGTAACTATGCGTATGAGTAATATATTTCAAATGCAATTAAATATTAAGTATGTAGTATGTAGCATATGTAGCTTTTTTATAAGAAAAAATAATAACCAAAACCAAAAAAAAACTACACATTGATCAAAAAAATTACCAATTTTGGTTAGAAATAACCAAAAAAAGGCAACACTCTTCTCAAATCACTTATTCTCAGACGTCGGCACAAAGAGGACATGAGAAAAATTATGACAGGCATGTTTAACCCAGAGGAAAATTGTTAGTAATATTTTGAAGTCTACTTATTAACCCAATAATATGTATATGTGAGCGAAAAGTATAGAAAAATTGTACTGCGCTAAAAACCTAAAAACACCGTATTTAACTTGGCAAGTATTCTTCCAAAAATCGAAATCATTTCTCATTGATATTAGTGAATCATACTGTAATATTTCTTTGGGTGTAAAATTGAAGTCTGAAAAAAGCCACATGAACATTCTCCTTTAGAAGCTGGCAAACAACTGAATGCATTTTTACGCTCTCATTATGAGAGAGCAACACATTGTTACGCTCTTTGTTTGTGTTTATTTTCCTTCTGTCTTCCACCCCCCTCATCAAGAAATGTTTTTTAAAAAAAATGTTGGTGAGAGCGGGTCGTAATGTTACAACCCGCCATATGAAATTTTACTTCTACATAATGCGTATTCTTTATATCCATATTCTTTGATAAAACTTAATGGAATTGGATATAACTCATACGTCACATACATATGTAGTTTTTTTTTAATGAATTTTACATCTATATAAACAAAAATGAATGTTTGTTTATTTGTTTGTGGGTTTGTTTGTTTGAAGTCTATAGACGGCTAAACAGCTGGACCGATTTTCTTGGAATTTTAAAAGTACCTTCCTGTATGTCTGGAAGGAAATATAGCCTTCTCTTTATTTTAAAATTTCAAGTAGGCGAGGTGCCACGCCCACATATCCAATAAGTATTTAATGTCGCATATCTCATAAACCGCAACAGCTAGAGTACTCCAATTTTGTATAGACGACTTTGGCGTATATATAAACAAAATGGATGGATTGGTTATAGTGGGCGTGTCACCTCCAATATAAAAAATATCAAATTATTATATCTAAGAAAATATAACAGTTAGGGTCCTAAAATTTTGTCGAATCCACTTTAGTATCAATATGAATATTTTAGACAAAAATGGGCTGACTAAGAAAGGAGGGCGTGGTACTTCCCATATGAATTAAATTTAAAGCTTCTTATATCTTGGAAATCATCTATATATATAAAAATGAATGTGTGTTTGTTTGTATGTTTGAGGATTATAGACGACTAAACGGCTGCACCAATTTTGTTCAAATTTTCACAGAACCTTCCTGTATTTCTGGAAGGAGTTATAGGCAACTTTTTATGTTGATATTTCAAATGAGCGAGGTGCCACGTCCTCATATACTACATCACCTACTGTTGTAAGATAATAGCAAAATGGGTATATTGGAAAAACTATATCAGCAAGATATGTATCTCAAATTTTGTACAAATAACTACAGTTTTAATATAAATATTTTGGACAGAAATGGGCGAACTACCAATAGTGGGTGTGGCACCTCCCATATAAAGTAAATACGAAAATCTGTATATCTGAAAAACTAGACTAGAGTCACCAATTTTTGTACAAGTAATATTAGTTTAAATATAAATATTCTGGACAAAAATAGGCGATCTAGCAAAAATGGGCGTGACCACTCCCATATAAAGTAAATTATAAAATCTGCATATCTAGAACACCAGAACAGTTAAACTACTCAAACTTTGTACGAATATTTTTAGGTTCAACATGATTTTTTGAGAAAAATGGGCGACCTATCATTAAAGGGCATGGCACCTTCCACATAAAATAAATACTAAAATCTGCATAGTTGGAATACTTTAACAGTTGGAGTGCCCAAATTTTGTACAAGTAACTTTTGTTTAAATATAAATATTTTAGACAAAAATATGGAGTTCAGCAAAAGCGGGCGTGGCACCTCCCATATGAAGTAAATCCTAAAATCTGCATATTTAGAACACCAGATCAGTTAGACTGCCCAAATTTTGCTCGAATATCTAAAGGTTCAATGTCAATATTTTACTTAAAAATGGGCGATCAAGCATTAGGGGCGTGGCAAACTCCATATGAACTGATTATTAAAATCTGTATATCGGGAAAACTAAATTTGCCAGAGTCCCCAATTTTGTAGGCCAGCTATAGGAAAGTGGTGCCTCTCACATGAAATAATTACAAAAATTTATATATTCTTTTTAATTAATTATTAGAAAAATTCTCTGATTGGTGAGTGTGGAAATTATTATATCTTGGAATATGCAATAGTAAGGTATATGACCCTTAAATGGTTGAGTTTGAAATTCTCAATTCATATACATAGTAAGTACTACAATTCGTACTATTTAAATATTTATCTTGAAAAACATCTACGTACATACATATGCAATAGTTATGTTATTGTTTACTTCTAAAAATGGGTAACGAATAAAACTATTATTTATTTGAAAAATACATTTTATTGGGCGATGAATTCATTACTTTTAATTATCTAAGTAATAAAATGTAAACTGTCAACATTTTTCCCAAATAAAATAAGTAGTTGCAAAACACATCAAAAAAAATTACATGCGACCGATGCAAACATAATTATTTGTTAAATTTTAATAACATTAATTTTTTCAAAAGGTTTTTGACTTGAACCAATTTTTTACCTATTCATATTAGGTAAAATATAAAGGAATAAATATAACACGCATTCGGTTTTGGAATTCAGTGGAACCTCTGATTCTAAACAAGTTAAACGTTATTTGAGTGACATTTATTTTGCAACAATTTATAAAAATGCCCCCAATAAAAGCATCCCTTTCCTAAGCACCAGAAATGCATTGCATTTGCAATCCCAGAGAACAAATTAAAGTTCGGAAGAGCGTGAAATTCGCCTCAGGACTCAAAGGAGTCGAGCTTCGACCTCTAGAGGCGCCGAAACGTCATCACAACGTGTAGAACGCATTCAGAAAGCCAAAAGCACGAGCTTCTGAAACGCCGTCAGAACGCCAAAGACGTCTTGAAGGTCTTCGACAACATGCCACAACCGCACGAGCTACCAAGACACCGTTGGAATATGAAGGTCGGCTACAAAGCCAGCGAAGTCGTACCACAACATCACGAGCTAATGAAACAGAAGTCCAACATGAATCACGAGTAGAAAGTCAGCGGATGCGAACATCAACAAGAAGAGCAGCAAAGAGGATAGAGCAATATAATTTTCTTCGAGAACAAAATAATAATCGAAGGGCGGTGAATCGACGTAATGTTTTTCATGGATACTCAGGTATTGCATTTAACTACAGATCTGATATAGATTATACCGAAGATGAATTAGTGGCAATTGGTGACATGAATGAAGTTTTCCAATATTGCAATGCACTCAGGTACAAAAATGAAACACCTGGAATGTGTTGCTCTAATGGTAAAATCGTTGTATCTGAATTACTTCCACCTCCAGAACCAATACAATCGCTGATTTCAGGTAAGTTTTTCGAAATATATGCATACATACATACATAATTGGCCATTACAACCCTTCAGTCAGGATTACGGCCTAGCTTCTCAACACCACTCATGTTGTGTGCGTTAATTTTATACATGAGTGGCGGGACCTACAGTTTAAAGTCGACTTCGAACGACAGATTTTTTGAGAAGCTTTTTATGGCAATTTTTACTCTCAGAGTTTTTGCCAGAAATCTGCTGAAAGGAAGTCGCCGAAGAAATTTTTTCATATTTCCGTTTTTATGTCTGACCTGGGATTCGGACTCGGGCCTTTCGTCTAATAAGCAAACACACTACCTACTCGACCACGGCGACTTCGAAATATATAGTTTTTTTAATTTAACAAAATATTAATAAAAAACATTTTTTTCATTTAGGAACTTAAGTGGATTCACAACATTTTCTTAATAATATAAGAAAATATAATTCGTGCTTCCAAATATCTTTTGGTGCTACCAAAGTAATTCGAGACAACTTTATGCCAACGTTTCGTGTTCAATGTCAAATTTACCATTAAATGGGATCATTGTTACCAATTCCAAATGAAGATCCTAAGTTCTTACAAATTTATTTCATAGGAGAAACGGATAACAATAATCAAGTGCACCGCCGTCAGCATTATAACCCTGACACAAAACAATGAATTGTTATGTATTTAATTTCGATGGGGGGTAGCGAAGCACACCGGGTATTAGCTAGTTGTCTATAAACTTCAAACATTCAAACATACAAACATACAAACAAACACACATTCATTTTTATATATAAGAAAAAGATATGGCATGGCAAAATCGCTATAAAAACTCTATGACATAAAAAAATAAGAATGTCACATTACAGCAACAGCAGGAAAACAATGAAATCAATAACAATCGTTGTTATTCTCTGCATGGTCTCCTAGTAAGAAAATAAAACAAAGGATAAAACTTCAAGTTTCCGTAGTTTTTTGTTTTGTAATTGGCGTTTTTACAGCAAATACCGTAATAACACAACCAACTTACAAAATTTAAAAGAATATCAAAATTTTATAATAATATTAGTTAAGTTTGCTGAGAATTTTGTGTCATAAAATTCAAAAGCGAAACAAATAAACAAAATTATTGCTTTAAGAAGTGGCAACGAAATAAATTCCAGATTAAAATACCTGACATTGAAGATTTTTTCAACCAACACAGTTATTGGTCAGAATAAATATGAAACAATACGAAATAAACTAAACATATAAATCGTACAGTATAGAGAGATTAAAAAATAAATAAAAAAGTACGATTAAATTACAACAATACTAAATAGAAAGACATCAAACATGGCAGTATATACTTATATTGGGTTGTTCGGAAAGTAATTCGTAATTTCGTTTCTTTCCGACAGAGTATTAAATTGTATTTTTTTGCACCCAAATTCACACTTAAGCCGGATAATTTTTATTGCTTTGAGAGCTTATATAGGCTTTTGTGTGAAAAATTGCAATTAATTCTACGCAGTAGTTTTTGGTTGGTGGCCTTTTAAATATAGAGAGCGATAAGCAGGATTTTCGACATATCTTACTGTTTTACTACAGAAAGGGTAAAAATGCCGTTCAACCCAGAAAGATTTTTACCGATGTGTATGGAGAAGATATGCTGACAGTACGCTAGTGCCAGAACTGGTTCGCTTAATTTCGATCCGGCAATTTTGATGTCGAAGCTGCACCACGTCGGGAGGGCCGCTTGAAGCTGATAAAGACGCGATAAAGGCATTAGTTGATGCGAATCGGCTAATAACAATATGCGAAATCGTCTTTCATTTACACAAAAAACAAACGAAATTACTTTTCGAAGAACCCAATATATCAACTGCAGAAATTCTAAAGGCTATGAACCTTGGTCTAGTAGATAGAATGCTAGCTTAGATCAGACAACTCCAATAAAACGAAATATGAAAAAATATTTCTTCCGCGACTACCTCTCAGCACATTTCTGGCAAAAACTCTAAGAGTAAATAAAATTGCAAAGAGAAAGTTTCTCAGAAACTTGGTCGTAATCCTGACTAAAGGATTGTTGTAACCAAATAAGTATGTATGAATGCCCCCTATTAAAGGTATTTTTTCTTACTACATATGTATTTAATGTTTAGTTGCATTTGAAATACACCTATCCCCCGTTTTACACGGAAGATACGTTCCATAAAAAACCGTGTAACTCGAAAAATTCACCTTTATATGGAAAAACCGTGCTAAACGAAAATCGCTATAAAAAAGCTCTTTTTGTCAGTTTTTAATATGATGAATAACAAACACATTGAACGAAAAATAAATATTAATATATTTAATATTAAACACACTTAATAAATTATAAGAATATTAATTTATTTCAATAATAAAACAAATATAAAAAAAAGCTATTTTAAATAATTAATTTTCTTCTTATATATAAAAATGAATGTGTGTTTGTTTGTATGTTTGTATGTTTGAAGTTTATAGACGATTAAACGGCTGAACCGATTTTCTTGAAATTTTCACAGTATCTTCCTGTATGTCTGGAAGGAGTTATAGGCTACTTTTTATGTTGATATTCTAAATGAGCGAGGAGCCATGCCCACCTATACTATATACTACATACTTAATATTTAATTGCATTTGAAATATATTACTCATACGCATAGTTACCCCTAAGGTATGCTATCTATGATTCTTGATGTATAAAACCAAAGAAAATAAAGTATAAAGAATGTGAATTTTGGCATATTTTGGAAGATTTTTCAAAAATATTTTACGACGCGAAAGGAAAGATAGAAGGGAAGGAAAATAAATTTTGTAACCAACATTTGTGAAAAAAATCACCAAATAAGAAAAAATATAACTAAAATTAAATTCGTAGACTTTTGTTTTATTTATTTTTTTTTTCTGAAATAACCAAAAAAGGCAACATCATTACTAGATTCAATCTTTGCGGATTTTTTGCAAATTACAATACATTTTGACTTTTTAGAGTTAATCCTTAAACCATTTGCAGTCGCCCAAAGAGAAATATTATTAAGGTCAGTGTTAAGATCTTTAACTCCAGTGTTGATGGAAGCTATAGAGCTATCAAGGTAGAGTTGAATATCATCAACATATATTTGAATTCTAGGATGTTTGAGCTGCTCAAACATATGACCCTTAAATTGTTGAGCTTGAAATTTTGCACTCATGTACATAGTAAGTACTGAAATTGATACTATTTAAATATTTATTTGACATATATGTACATTAGGGTGGCCCCGTTTGTATGGAGAAAAAATAAGGTATAGATGTTCCCGACTAAAATGAAAGTTTGATTCATTCTAAGACCACGTTTCTCAAAATTTTTGTCCTGGGCTCAATATTTGGTGAGCTGGATCAAAGGATGTAAAGGTCTTTTTTAGAGGTTTTTTGGATTATTTTCATATTTCTTCCAAGGGAACTATATATAAATTTGGTATCATATGAAAGGTCTTTAAGAGGCGCTTTCAATGCGCTTTTTGAAAAACGGAAAAAACCATTTTGGTTAAATTACATGGTCTTTATAATCAAGAAAGTTCAACAATTTAGTTAAGTAAATTCTATGAAAAAATTAAAAAAACAAAAATTTTGTCCGAAATTTTCAAAATTTTTGAATTTTCAAATTTTTTTTTAAATTTCTGATAACCTATTGAAAGCGCCTCTTAAAGACCTTTCATATGACACCAAATTTATATATAGTTCTTTTGGAAGAAATATGAAAAAAATCCAAAAATCCTCAAAAAAGGACCTTTTTATCCTTTGACCCAGCTCACCAAATATTGACCCCAGGACAAAAATTTTGTGAAACGTGGTCTTAGAATGAATCAAACTTTCATTTTAGTTGGGAACATTCGCAACTTTTATTTTGGGGCCACCCTAATGTACATATGTAATAGTTATGTTATTGTTTACTTCTAACAATGGGTAGTTAATAAAAATATTATTTATTTGTTGCATATCTTGAAAAATAGATCAGGTAAGTTTATAATCAGCATTTTATTGGGCGATGAATGGGCATGTAACAATAGGCAGTAAAATTTTCATTTATTACTTTCGATTAACTAAGTAATAAAATGTAAACTGTCAATATTTTTTCCAAATAAAATAAGTAGTTGCAAAACTCATCAAAAAAAAAAAATTACCTGCGACCGACACAAACATAATTATTTGTCAAATTTTAATAACCTTACTTTCTTTTAAAAAGTTTTTGACCTGAACCGATTTCATATTAGGTACAATTTGAAGTAATAAAATGCAACTGTCAATATTTTTTCAAATAAAATAAGAAGTTGCAAAACTCATCAAGAAAATTGCCTGCGACCGAAACAAACCTAATTATTTGTCAAATTTAAATAGCCTTAATTTTTTTTAAAAAGTTTTTTGCCCTGAACCGATTTCATATTAGGTAAAATATAAAGGAATAAATATAACACGCATTCGGTTTTGGAATTCAGTTGAATCTTTGATTCTAAACGAGTTAAACGTTGAGTGACATTTATTTTGCAATAATTTATAAAAATGCCCCCAAAAAAGCATCGCTTTCCAGAAGCACTAAAAATGCATTGCATTTGCAATCCCAGAGAGCAAATGAAAGTTCGGAAGAGCGTGAAAGTCGCCTAAGGACTGAAAGGAGTCGAGCTTCAACCTCTCGAGCCGCCGAAACGCCATGACAACGTGAAGAACGCCTTGAAGGCCTACGAGCTACTGAAACGCTTTCAGAAAGCCAAGAGCGCCTTGAAAGTCAACGAAATCTTACCTCTTTAGCAGGAGCTTCTGAAACGCTGTCAGAACACGAACGACGTCTTGAAGATCTTCGACAACATGCGACAACCGCACGAGGTACCGAGACACCGTTGGAACATGAAGGTCGGCTACAAAGCCAGCGAAATCGTACCACAGCATCACGAGCTAATGCAAAAGAAGTCCAACATGAATCACGAGTAGAAAGTCACAGGATTCGAACATCAACAAGAAGAGCAGCAGAAAGTATAGAGCAATATGATTTGCGTCGAGAACAAAATCGTAATCGAATGGTGGTGAATCGACGTAATGTTTTTCATGGATTCTCAGGTATTGCATTTAACTACAGATCTGATATAGATTATACCGAAGACGAATTAGTGGCAATTGGTGACATTAATGAAGTTTGCCAATATTGCAATGCACTCAGGTACAAAAATGGAACACCTGGCATGTGTTGCTCTAATGGTAAAATCGTTTTGTCTGATTTACTTCCACCTCCAGAACCATTACAATCGCTGATTTCAGGTAAGTTTTTCGAAATATATACTTTTTTTAATTTAACAAAATATTAATAAAAAATATTTTTTTCATTTAGGAACTAATGTGGATTCACAACATTTTCTTAATAATATAAGAAAATATAATTCGTGCTTCCAAATGATATCTTTTGATGATACCAAAGTATTTCGAGATAACTTTATGCCAATGTTTCGTGACAAAAGGCCAAATTTACCATTAAATGGGATCATTGTTACCAATTCCAAATGAAGATCCTAAGTTCTTACAAATTAATTTCATAGGAGAAGCGGATAACAATGACCAAGTGCACCACCGCCTGCATTATAACCCTGACACAAAACAATGGATTGTTGCCGATTTACAAGCGATGTTTCATGAAATCAACGAATTGGTAAGGATCTTTAAGCAAGCCAAAGATGACCCACGATTAAGTTCAGATGACCACATAATCGCAATTCATGCTGATAGAACTCCAGCTGGACAACACCAAGGACGATACAATGCCCCAACAATGGATGACGTAGTAATTTTGATGGTGGGCGATCCAGTTGCATCACGAGATATAATTGTTCGTCGCCGTGACAATGGATTAAATAGGATAGCTGAAACTAATCGTTCATATGATGCACTTCAGTATCCAATTATTTTTCCATATGGCGAAGATGGATATCACTTTGCATTACGGCAAATTAATCCAGCAACAAGTAAGTGCAACATTTTTAAAATCTTTATATATTATACGTTTGCTAAACATAAACTAATCTATTTTTATCTTTTTTACTTTCAGATGAACCAACAAGAAAAAAAGTGAGTGCAATGGATTTCTACGCGTATCGTATAATGATACGACAGAATTCGGTTAATCACATTCTTAATTGCAGAGAATTATTTCATCAGTACATTGTGGATATGTACGCGAAAATTGAAACAGAGCGCCTATTATACTTACGGCGTAATCAAGCTAAATTAAGAGTGGATAATTATATTCATCTTCGGGATGCATTAAACACTCATAATGATATCAATCCCAATGAACTTGGTCAATCTATAATTCTTCCGGCAACATTCACAGGTAGTCCACGTCATATGCAGGAATACTGCCAAGATGCAATGACATATGTTCGATCATACGGACGCCCAGATTTGTTTATTAAATTCACATGCAATCCAAAGTGGATTGAAATTCTGTCTGAATTGTCCCCTGGTCAAACTCCAATACATCGGCATGATATAACAGCACACGTGTTTAAACAGAAATTAAAATCTTTTATGGATTTTATTGCAAAATATCATGTTTTTGATGAAACCCGGTGCTGGATGTATTCCGTTGAGTGGCAGAAACGTGGATTGCCACATGCCCATATTCTTATTTGGTTGGTTGAAAAAATTACCCCAGATCTTATTGATGATATAATTTCTGCAGAAATACCCGATCCAAATGTTGATCCAAATCTGCATGAAATTGTTATCAAAAATATGGTCCATGGTCCATGTGGGACCATCAATGCAAATTCTCCCTGCATGGTTGACGGAAAATGCATAAAAAAATATCCAAGGCAATTGATTCAGGAAACAATCTCGGGAAATGACGGCTACCCACTTTATCGCCGACGTTCTGTGGATAATGGTGGACGATCAATTTCAATAAAGGTGCATGGAAATGATGTTGATGTTGATAATCGCTGGATAGTACCTTACTCTCCATTGCTTTCAAAAACATTTAAAGCGCATATTAATGTTGAGTATTGTCATTCAGTTAAGTCGATCAAACACATCTGCAAATATGTTACTAAAGGGTCTGATATGGCTGTATTTTCATTACAAAATCCAAATGATGAAATTCCGCAGTATCAAATGGCCAGGTACATTAGTAGCAATGAAGCAGTATGGCGAATTTTGGGATTTCCAATTCATGAGCGCCATCCAACTGTTGTTCATTTATCAGTGCATCTGGAAAATGGACAGCGGGAATTTACAGAAAGAAATGCTCGAGAGAGAGCAGCAGCACCACCGGCTACAACATTAACATCATTTTTTGATCTTTGTAGAAATGATATGTTTGCTAAAACTTTATTTTATTTAACGGAAGAATTCCAATGGATCCCATAACAAAGTATATAAAATTTCCATCAGACTTTTGCAGAATGACACAATCCAAAAAAGAATTAATAAATTGTGTATTTCCCAATATCGTGCAAAATTTAAAAAATATGCAATGGTTATATGAACGTGCGTTACTGGCATTCAAAAATATAGACGTTAATTCCATCAATAGCAATATTCTCAACAAGATCGGTGGGAATCTAAGAACTTATAAAAAAACGGTGTTCACATTATTTTACTTAGAAATATTGACCCTCCACGACTTTGTAATGGCACTCAACTAACAATAAAAAGTGATGAACGACCATTATAACTGGAAAGTTTAAGGGAACTGATGTATTGCCGCCACGTCCTATGACCACATCGGAGATGCCATTCGATTTCAAGCGCCTTCAATTTCCTATTCGCCTAGCATTTGCAATGACAATTAATAAAGCTCAAGGTCAGTCCTTGCAAGTTTGTGGACTTAATCCAAAAAATCCATGTTTCTCACATGGACAGCTTTAGGTCGCATGTTCGCGAGTAGGAAAACCCGCAGAGGGGAAAACAAAAAATATTGTGTATCCCAAGGCATTAGAATAATAATTATTAAATATTTAAGAAAAAAAGTATATTTTAAATTTTAGCAAGTAAGAAATAAATAGCTCATTAATGTATTATTTTAGAATTTAAATGAAATTTATTGTCATCAAATGAAATTAGAATAAACCTTTAAGAAAAATTGCATAATTTTATTACTAAATAAAAAAAATTTTTAATTATTATGTATTTAATTTCGATGGGGGTAGCGAAGCACACCGGGTATTAGCTAGTTATAAAATAACCTAAAGTGTTTCGTGAAGTGTAGTGTGCAAAATTTCAATTATTGGCCATAGGGCCCGGTCTTTCTTGGTATTTATTGCGGTGATTATTTCTTGGATTTTGCTGGTGTCTATTGGGTTTTACTCGGGACATCCTAACGAGGAGGTAATTATCCAGAAAAATTACCAGAGTTTCTATAGGCATTTACACAACATTTTTTTTAACAGGTCCCGAGAGTTCAAATTTTATTTAATTTTATTTAATTTTATTAAATTTTATTTAATTTTATACTATTTTATTTAATTTTATTTTACTTTATTCTATAATGTTTTTCGTCAATTAAATTAAAACCTAACACGCCAGAAAAAAACTGTAATTCGGTGCTGTAAAACCGTTAGTGACAGTTATGTAACGGTTTTACCTCTCTACAAAGTGCTTACTTTATTATTTAAACTTTTCATAATGAATGATATTTTTCTAAAATAAAAGATGTTTCTAAAATAATTTTATTAATAATATTGCATATCAGTTCTCATTGTTTCTAGAATTCTATTTGTTTGAAATTTATAATGAGTATTTCTATTTTCCAATTTAAAATGTTAAAATTGTATTAAATCTAAAATATTAGGAGTTCGCTCGCGATCGTGATGAGAATAAGACGTATTATTCCCTTCAATTGTTTGCTAATTAAATCGAATACTACTTTTGATAAAAAAAAACAATCCAAACGTTTAATCTCTACACAAAATATTGTGGACAGACTAAAGAGTCAAAAATACACTTTTGTTTCTAAATATTAATAATTATTATAATAATAAAATTTAATTAAACATTTTTGTTTTTTTTGTAATGATAGAGCCTAGTGCTCTCAGCACTGAAATTAACAATGCTAAAAATAAACCAAAATTAATACCAAAACGAAAAAGAAAAAATAGCAACAACATGCTTGATATCACCGAATCGAAGCAAACCAGGGGTAATTACTACGCCCCCCTCTCTGACGACGGTGATGACTGTGACGAGGTAATAATAGAAAATTTTAAAAAGCACGTGCAGAATTACAAAAATAAAACCAGTCAGGCCAGTACATCTACTGCAAATCAAAACAAAGAACATGTAAACAAAACAGTAGAAAAAGAAAACATCAAAGAAACAATTAACCCTATTGTAACAAATAATATTAATAAAAAAATACCTCCAATTAATGTATGCGAAATAGAATCAAAGGAATTAATCTCATTTTTAAAGGATGGATTAAAAATTAAGGAGTTCAAAATTAAAGAGTACAAATATAAAAAGTCCCTTTTTTTAAATTCACTTAACGATTATGTCAAAGTTAAAAACAATCTCGAAAAAATTAAGGCAAAGTTCTTTACTTTTACCCCAAAGGTCCTTAAAAATAAAACACACCTACTAAAAGGATTAGATGCCGACACCAACATGCAAGAAATCTTCGATGAGCTCTGCAAACATGAAAGTGATGAACTCAAGTTTATAAAAATTAATCAGTTTAGCACAAAAGATTCTCTAGAAAAAGGTTACAAATTACCTATATTCATGGTACAAATAAGTCCTGAAAGTGACACAAACAAACTAAAGCAAATTAAAACCGTTTTATATCGTGTGGTCGTATGGGATATCTTACGTCGACCAGAGATAACCCAATGTAGAAACTGCCAGGGGTTCTTCCACAGCGCCTCGAACTGTTTTCTGCCGACAAAATGCGTCAAATGCAACATCAACCATGAAAGAGGTAAATGTGATTTAAAGGAAGCCCGTAGAGAAGAATTATATTGCGTTTTGTGCAAAAAATTTGGGCATCCAGCATCGTATAAAGGCTGCGAGGTATATAGAAAATTACAAGAGAAACTAAAACAAAAGAAACAAACAATAGCAGTTAATAAAAATAACAAAGCAATGTTTAATTCACATACTAATCAAGGACTAAGTTTTTCTAGCATTGTAAGAAATGAAACAAAACCTCATGATAATGGAAATAATATATTATTAAATGAAATAAAAAATATAATGACAAACTTAACAACACAATTAGTTAATCTACAACATCAATTACAAATACAAACGTCTCGCATCGACACCCTGTTTAACCTACTAGAAGTATAATAATGTCTACCAACTCTACAGAGGGGAGCGGGTATGTAACTACAAGGCAACGCTACTGATTGGTTCCAACCTGGCGGGGCCCGGGGCTATCCTTGTAGGTGCATGCCAAGCAGCTCACAGCCTCCGGATCAGGCGCTCCCCGGGTACTGGTACTCAGCATCCGCTGAGTACTTGCTAATGTGAGAAGGCGAGATTGGCGACTCGGCACGACCTTGACTATGAATGAAAAATCGATTATGAAGATGACACATGTGGGCTGACGTTTGTTGCATTCTGTTACCTGAGTACACCGGATGAAAACCGGTCGAAATGGCTTTCAGGCTAATGTTGCAGACGCCTCCGTTCCGTTAAATCCGTGGCAGGGCTTCAAGTACGTTCGAATATCGTCGCCATTTAGTTGGTGGTGCAGGTTTAGTTGAGATGACTCCTAATTAGTGTCCGACCTGGCTCTGAACGCAAACTCCCATGAAGATTTGCGTCAACCCTCGCGAGGACCTCACTGATTACCATAGGCACCCTCGGGGTCTTTAAGGGACAACTGCATACCCGATATGAGATAGCGGCTTGAAGATGGAACCCAAATAGACAAAATGAATAAAAGAATAACAGAAGTAGAAGAAATGATTCAGGGCGAGGTTGCCTTTATGAGCAGCCCAAAAATCAGGCGATCACCGGTGAAGAAATCCCAAACGGTGGCGAACTCTCAGGGCACATCTACGAGGAGTACCGGGATTGAGAAAGGTGTCACGACACCTAAACCTGCGCGGGAAGGTGCACAATCGCATGCACTGCAACCAGTACGTGGAGGAACAGGAGAACCGCTTTTGGGGCACAGTTCCCCGAGACAGGAGTTTATATCCAAGATGAGAAACTCAGAGGAGGAGACCTTTGCTAAGTGCGAAAGTGCTATCCGCAGGATTAGAGCGGCAATGACGAAGGCAAGGAACATCAGTATGGAAGTTCAGAGCGGAGTATCAGAATTAGAGGAGCTCATTGAAGTAATGAGGAGCTATAGAGAAAACTGGAAGACCGCAGAAAAGGAAAAGGAAGCGAGTAAGGCCCTTGAGGGCGCGAGGAAAACCGGGAACGAGTGTGATGTCTCCACACCTGTAAGTTCCCTCAACAAGCGAGGCGCCTCAAGCCCGGCGGAGATCCGCCCGGAAAAGAGGCCGAGAGCAAAACCGGCAGACACGGCACAGCTCAAGGAAACATTAGCTGACGAAGAATGGAAAACAGTTAAGAGCAAGAAATCGACGAGGAAAGAGAAAAAGGAGCGACGAAAAACTCTGAAAGAACGTCCAGAAGCTGTGATCATTCACCCAACCGAGGGGCGCAGCTACGCTGATGTTCTGCGGAACATACGGAGCAAAGTAAAACCAGAGGAATCGGAGATAGCGATACGCGCCGTCCGGAAGACAAAAACAGGGGCCATTCTGATTGAAATGGGTAAAGGAGGCAAAAGAGACGAGTTCAGGGAGAACCTAAAGAGCGTCCTAAATCAAGAGGCAACCGTGAAGGAGCTTGTACCTACGGTCACTTTGGAGATTCGCGACCTGGATGCCCTCACAACCACCGAGGAAGTTTTGGCAGCGGTACAAAGAGAAGCGGGCGAAATGAATCCAGATATATCCATTCGTCTAACCGAGGCAAACAGTCGAGAACAGAAAAGAGCCTTCGTGACAGCCTCTGCAAGTTGTGCGAATGCGCTTCTGAAACTACAGAGGATCAAAATAGGCTGGACACGCTGCAGAGTAACTATCAGAGACGAACCGACACGCTGTTACCGATGCTTTAAAATAGGGCACAGACAGTGGGAATGTGATGGACCGGACAGGTCAAACCTGTGCATGAAATGTGGCGTCACAGAATATGGCAGCGAATTGTGGATATGGCAGCTCGAACCGGTCTGGTCTTCGCGAATGAGGGGAGCGTAGCTACCTTCAGACGACCAGGCTGCGAGGGGACCATCCCTGATATAACTATGGTCTCAGAGAGCATGTATCACAGAGTGAGGGACTGGAAGGTCTTGGAAATATATACGGGCAGTGATCACCAGTACATATCGTACACCTTTACTTCAAGGAATAGAGTAGAGGAGGACAATTCCACCACGAATAGTCGAAGATGGGATGCACGGAAATTGAATGCGAATCGGCTAATTTTAGAAGTGGACAGATTGTGTAGCAGAGTTGAATTCTCGGACGATGCGAGGACGAGAGTAGAACAAACCATGGAGGTAATAAGACGCGGATGTAAAAAGGCAATGCCCTTATTCAGACCCCCGAATATCAGGAAGAAGGCAGTGTATTGGTGGGACGACAACATCGCAGCACTCAGGCGGGAGTGCCTACGACTACGGCGGAGGTACACTAGAGCTAGACCCGACGGACCAGCTGAAGAGGAAATGCGGGCATACAAAGAGGCAAAAAAGTCGCTGAAGAAGGCCATAACGCTCAAGAAAAACCAGGCATTCCAAGAACTACGAGATGACGTGAACGTAAACCCTTACGGACTTGGATACAAAATTGTAATGGACAAACTGAACAGGAGGAAACCAATGGAGATTATGGACGAGCGAATAATGAGAAATATAGTGGATACACTATTCCCTACTCATGAACCAGTGAACGAAGGACGACAGAATATGCTCAATACGGAATTTTTACCATTCACCGCAGAGGAGCTAAAAGTAGCCGCAGCAGGCCTAAAACCCGGTAAGGCACCAGGGCCCGACGGCATCCCGCCTGAGGTAATGCGGGAAATTGCCAATCAAAGACCGGAACTCCTACTAGGAATGTACAACGCGTGCCTTAAAGAGTGTATTTTCCCCGAAATATGGAAGAAACAACGACTAGTCTTAATAAGCAAGGGAAAGGGCGACCCAGAGGACCCATCCGCCTACAGGCCACTGTGCATGCTGGATACTTCAGGGAAGCTGCTCGAGAGGCTTTTGAAGCCAAGGCTTACAGCTGCTATAGAGAATAGTGGCGGACTATCGGATAGACAATATGGTTTTCGACCTGGTCGGTCTACAATTGGCGCCCTGAGAGAGGTGACTGAAGCGGCCATGGTCACACAGCGAGGAAATAACTTTTCGAGGCCTGTGCTACTGCTTGCGACTTTGGACGTTAAAAACGCGTTCAATAGTCTTAGATGGAGCGATGTATTAAATACTCTGGAGTACAAATTCTCGGTGCCACACTACATCTTGGCCATGATAAGTAGTTATCTGAGTAACAGACAGCTGGTGTATAACACAAGCTCGGGACCAAAGGTGAAGCTCATAACATCAGGTGCGGCACAAGGATCTATCCTAGGCCCCGACCTATGGAACGTTAACTACGATGGAATTCTGAGAGAGGATATGCCAGAGGGAACTTTTTTGGTTGGATACGCGGATGATATTGCAGCTGTTATTACGGCCAGGAATACGGAAGAGGCACAGCGAAAACTTAGACGTGTCATATTAAGAACAAAAACATGGTTGGATTCCCACGGCCTAGACCTGGCCATGCATAAAACGGAATTACTACTGATCACTGGTCGTCGTATCCCTTTGCACGTGGACATGAGTATTGGAAACGAGGTAATCAGGACCAAGAGCTCGGTAAAATACCTGGGAATAAGGCTGGATCCCAGACTGACATTTTCGTACCAGATTCAGTACTCTGCTAACAAAGCCCAGAAGATCGTTGGACAGCTCAGCAGATTAATGGCGAATATTGGAGGACCGCTACCGACGAGAAGGAGACTCCTGATGGAGATCGGAAACAGTATTATGCTCTATGGGAGCGAGATTTGGGCCGAAACGCTAGATGTCAAAAAGCGGGCAAGCTCACTTGTATCGGTACAGAGAACGGCTGCATTGCGTATCACGTCGGCATATCGCACAGTGTCCGCCCCAGCCGTACTTGTGATAGCAGGTACAATCCCTGTGGATCTGCTGGCGGCAGAGCGGAAGGAGATATATAGAGCGAAATCGGCTGGAGATCACATAACCGGCCACTTCAGGGAAAACACCGTCTCAAGATGGCAACGACGTTGGAACGATGAAGAAAGAGGAAGGTGGACGGCGAGACTTATCCCGGACATAAGGCCATGGATTGGTCGGAAATTTGGAGAGGTAAATTATTACGTTACGCAGATGCTATCGGGTCACGGATATTTTAGAAAATATCTGCACAGGATAGGCAAGACCGCTTCCCCTTACTGTCTTTACGAAGAAGGGGAAGTTATTGATGATGCAGAGCACACGGTTTTCGAATGTGCACGCTGGCAGAGCTATCGCTCTGTACTGACGGCGGAAATCGGAATGATCACTGCCGCTAACATTGTCGGTGTTATGACTTCGAGCAGAGAAAATTGGGCCTCAGTGGCGAATTACGTGGAGCGCATTCTAAGGCTGAAGAAGAGAGACCTTGAGGCTGCTGAACAGGCAGGCACGCCGGCATAATTTATACGGACACATGTGTCAGAGGAAAACGACACGGGATCCTGATCTAAAGGAATAGTGGAGACACGTGAATGTCTCCTCAACTTACGACACGCAATCCGGACGCGGATATGAACACGCAGGGGCCAAATGGCCAAAAGGACTCCACTCCGAAGTAATACCACCGTAGTTCCGGAGTGGGCACAAGTCCACGAGACGAGGGGGGGAGTTTAGTGGGTGAGGGCCCCACACACGGAGGATGTGACGACTTCCTCTATGGTGCGGTTAGGAACATTCACCCCTCCTCGGCGTGAAAAAAAAAAAAAAAAAAAAAAAAAAAAAAAAAAAACCAACTCACAGACACCATATCTAAAAAGTTAAAAATTATTCACATCAACGTCAATTCTTTAATTCTTTTAAGCCGAAGATACACCCTTAATGAATTTATTAAAACAAATAAGCCTGATATTGTTCTTCTCAATGAAACAAAGTTAAACAAAAAACACAAACTCTATTTCGAACAATATAATATTGTCAGAAGGGACAGACCAAATTCAAAAAGAAGCGGAGGAACTGCAATCCTAATAAAAAACAATATAAAATACAAACCATACACTAATAATAGTATTAAGTCCTTTCAAATTTTAGAAACGACTATTATAAAAATACCAATGAGAAATAATAAATCACTGTACATTATATCTGCATACTATCCTTCCGGAAACAACGACCGTTATTTCAAAGTGGAATTACATGAACTTTTTCAATCCCTTGACATCCAAAACGTGAATAATTACTACATTCTAGCAGGTGATTTAAATAGCAAAAGAACCGAATGGGGAAATAACGACAATAACTCAAAAGGTTCTATGTTACTTGATTGGCTTTCAGAAAATGAAATATCATTTAGAACTAAATTATATGCTTCTTCCACACCATCCTATCCAAGATCGAGATCATTTATTGATTTATGTATTTCCGATGCCAGGATAGACTTAAAATCTGTGAACCATACTACAAACTGTATTAAAACCTTAGACTATGATAGCGATCATAACGCATTGGAAATAATTGCTTCAATGCATGACGAAAATTTATTTACAAAAAGACAGAAAATTTTAAATACAACTTTAAACGTACAAATTTGAATAATTTCAAATCAAATATTTTAACCAAAATGAACAACGACAACATTGTCCCTAATAATTACAACCTACAAATTAACGAAATAGAATCATTTTTAACCACAATTAACAACTTAATTACAACTGTAATGGATGAAGTTGTTCATAAATTCAAAAAGAATAACCAGAATGTGCCAACGAACCCCATTATAAACAAACTACACTCAGAGAAAAGTCGATTGGTTACTATAATTAAACGACATTACAGATTACAAATCGCAATTTCGCCAAACAAACTATCTCAGATAAAATCAACACTGAAAATAATTAAAAAACTAATCAATGAAAATATTACACTGGTCTTGAATAACAACCTAGAGAAGAGAATAACAAGTATTAAAACAACGCAATCTTTAGAAATGTATGATAAAATAAGAAAAAACTTTAAAAAATTCGAAACAATCAACTTAGAAACAATTATAATTCCTTCACAGTCATCTCATATCTTATATATAAAAATGAATGTGTGTTTGTTTGTATGTTTGAAGTTTATAGACGATTAAACGGCTGAACCGATTTTCTTGAAATTTTCACAGTATCTTCCTGTATGTCTGGAAGGAGTTATAGGCTACTTTTTATGTTGATATTCTAAATGAGCGAGGAGCCTTGCCCACATATACTATATACTACATACTTAATATTTAATTGCATTTGAAATATATTACTCATACGCATAGTTACCCCTAAAGTATGCTATCTATGATTCTTGATGTATAAAACCAAAGAAAATAAAGTATAAAGAATGTGCATTTTGGTATATTTTGGAAGATTTTTCAAAAATATTTTACGACGCGAAAGGAAAGATAGAAGGGAAGGAAAAAAATTTTGTAACCAACATTTGTGAAAAAAATTACCAAATAAGAAAAATATAACTAAAATTAAATTCGTAGACTTTTGTTTTATTTATTTTTTTTTCAGAAATAACCAAAAAAGGCAACATCATTACTAGATTCAATCTTTGCGGATTTTTTGCAAATTACAATACATTTTGACCTTTAAGGGTTAATCCTTAAACCATTTGCAGTCGCCCAAAGAGAAATATTATTAAGGTCAGTGTTAAGATCTTTAACTCCAGTGTTGATGGAAGCTATAGAGCTATCAAGGTAGAGTTGAATATCATCAACATATATTTGAATTCTAGGATGTTTGAGCTGCTCAAACATATGACCCTTAAATTGTTGAGCTTGAAATTTTGCACTCATGTACATAGTAAGTACTGAAATTGATACTATTTAAATATTTATTTGAAAAACATATATGTACATATGTAATAGTTATGTTATTGTTTACTTCTAACAATGGGTAATTAATAAAAATATTATTTATTTGTTGCATATCTTGAAAAATAGATCATGCAAGTTTATAATCAGCATTTTATTGGGCGATGAATGGGCATGTAACAATAGGCAGTAACATTTTCATTCATTACTTTCGATTAACTAAGTAATAAAATGTAAACTGTCAATATTTTTCCAAATAAAATAAGTAGTTGCAAAACTCATCAAAAAAAAAATTACCTGCGACCCACACAAACATAATTATTTGTCAAATTTTAATAACCTTATTTTCTTTTAAAACGTTTTTGACCTGAACCGATTTCATATTAGGTACAATTTGAAGTAATAAAATGCAACTGTCAATATTTTTTCAAATAAAATAAGAAGTTGCAAAACTCATCAAGAAAATTGCCTGCGACCGAAACAAACCTAATTATTTGTCAAATTTAAATAGCCTTAATTTTTTTTAAAAAGTTTTTTGACCTGAACCGATTGCATATTAGGTAAAATATAAAGGAATAAATATAACACGCATTCGGTTTTGGAATTCAGTTGAATCTTTGATTCTAAACGAGTTAAACGTTGAGTGACATTTATTTTGCAACAATTTATAAAAATGCCCCCAAAAAAGCATCGCTTTCCAGAAGCACTAAAAATGCATTGCATTTGCAATCCCAGAGAGCAAATGAAAGTTCGGAAGAGCGTGAAAGTCGCCTAAGGACTGAAAGGAGTCGAGCTTCAACCTCTCGAGCCGCCGAAACGCCATGACAACGTGAAGAACGCCTTGAAGGCCTACGAGCTACTGAAACGCTTTCAGAAAGCCAAGAGCGCCTTGAAAGTCAACGAAATCTTACCTCTTTAGCACGAGCTTCTGAAACGCTGTCAGAACACGAACGACGTCTTGAAGATCTTCGACAACATGCGACAACCGCACGAGGTACCGAGACACCGTTGGAACATGAAGGTCGGCTACAAAGCCAGCGAAATCGTACCACAGCATCACGAGCTAATGCAAAAGAAGTCCAACATGAATCACGAGTAGAAAGTCACAGGATTCGAACATCAACAAGAAGAGCAGCAGAAAGTATAGAGCAATATGATTTGCGTCGAGAACAAAATCGTAATCGAATGGTGGTGAATCGACGTAATGTTTTTCATGGATTCTCAGGTATTGCATTTAACTACAGATCTGATATAGATTATACCGAAGACGAATTAGTGGCAATTGGTGACATTAATGAAGTTTGCCAATATTGCAATGCACTCAGGTACAAAAATGGAACACCTGGCATGTGTTGCTCTAATGGTAAAATCGTTTTGTCTGATTTACTTCCACCTCCAGAACCATTACAATCGCTGATTTCAGGTAAGTTTTTCGAAATATATACTTTTTTTAATTTAACAAAATATTAATAAAAAATATTTTTTTCATTTAGGAACTAATGTGGATTCACAACATTTTCTTAATAATATAAGAAAATATAATTCGTGCTTCCAAATGATATCTTTTGATGATACCAAAGTATTTCGAGACAACTTTATGCCAATGTTTCGTGACAAAAGGCCAAATTTACCATTAAATGGGATCATTGTTACCAATTCCAAATGAAGATCCTAAGTTCTTACAAATTAATTTCATAGGAGAAGCGGATAACAATGACCAAGTGCACCACCGCCTGCATTATAACCCTGACACAAAACAATGGATTGTTGCCGATTTACAAGTGATGTTTCATGAAATCAACGAATTGGTAAGGATCTTTAAGCAAGCCAAAGATGACCCACGATTAAGTTCAGATGACCACATAATCGCAATTCATGCTGATAGAACTCCAGCTGGACAACACCAAGGACGATACAATGCCCCAACAATGGATGACGTAGCCATTTTGATGGTGGGCAGTTGCATCACGAGATATAATCGTTCGTCGCCGTGACAATGGATTAAATAGGATAGCTGAAACTAATCGTTCATATGATGCACTTCAGTATCCAATTATTTTTCCATATGGCGAAGATGGATATCACTTTGCATTACGGCAAATTAATCCAGCAACAAGTAAGTGCAACATTTTTAAAATCTTTATATATTATACGTTTGCTAAACATAAACTAATCTATTTTTATCTTTTTTACTTTCAGATGAACCAACAAGAAAAAAAGTGAGTGCAATGGATTTCTACGCGTATCGTATAATGATACGACAGAATTCGGTTAATCACATTCTTAATTGCAGAGAATTATTTCATCAGTACATTGTGGATATGTACGCGAAAATTGAAACAGAGCGCCTATTATACTTACGGCGTAATCAAGCTAAGAATGGAAATAATGGAATATAAATTCATCTTCGGGATGCATTAAACACTCCTAATGATATCAATCCCAATGAACTTGGTCAATCTATATTTCTTCCGGCAACATTCACAGGTAGTCCACGTCATATGCAGGAATACTGCCAAGATGCAATGACATATGTTCGATCATACGGACGCCCAGATTTGTTTATTAAATTCACATGCAATCCAAAGTGGATTGAAATTCTGTCTGAATTGTCCCCTGGTCAAACCCCAATACATCGGCATGATATATGATATAACAGCACACGTGTTTAAACAGAAATTAAAATCTTTTATGGATTTTATTGCAAAATATCATGTTTTTGGTGAAACACGGTGCTGGATGTATTCCGTTGAGTGGCAGAAACGTGGATTGCCACATGCCCATATTCTTATTTGGTTGGTTGAAAAAATTACCCCAGATCTTATTGATGATATAATTTCTGCAGAAATACCCGATCCAAATGTTGATATAAATCTGCATGAAATTGTTATCAAAAATATAGTCCATGGTCCATGTGGGACCATCAATGCAAATTCTCCCTGCATGGTTGACGGAAAATGCATAAAAAAATATCCAAGGCAATTGATTCAGGAAACAAGCTTCACTTAAAGAAAATGAAAATTAAATTAAACAATTACTTGAGGCTATTGAAAATAGGTACGAGGAAAGAATAAATAAAATGATCAAATATCAGAAATCGTGTCAAAAAAATGTCGAAGAAATTAAAAAATTATTTAGTAATTTAAAAGAATTTGAATGCAATAACAAACAGCTGTGCCAAACAATAGAAGAGAAAAATGAAAATATGTTCAAAGAAATAAAGAAAGTAATAAATGAAACATGTAAACAAAGTGCAAAAACAACATACGCGGATGCAGTTAAAAATAAAGGGTTGCCAAGTATAAATAAACAACTACCCCTGATTGTTAAATAAGGAAAAACAATCGGCTGAAAAAACTAAAGAAGAGTAAAACAAAATAAATCCAGACAACTTGAAGATAACAAATGTGGAAAGTAGAAGCAGTGGAACAATTGTTATTCAAACTGAGAGCTCTGAAGATAGAGAGAAAAGTAAAAGTGCAATCCAAGAAAAAATATCTAAACAATATGAAGTAAAAATTCCAAATTCGACGGGACTAAATATCAAAATTATTGGCATGTCTTTTGAATATAGTGAAAATGATTTAATTGAGAAATTAAGAAAACAAAATCCTAAATTAGCTGATGCAAATATTAAATTTATGGGAAAATATGAAACGAAAAGAGGAAATAAATCTTTGTTCAATGTGAGACTGAGAGTTGATAATGAAGCTTACGGAAAAATTATGGAAGAAAGAAAAGTAAATGTCGGTTGGGAAAGATGTAGAGTGTATGATGGAATTGAATTAGTTCAATGTATGAAATGCAGAGGATACAATCATATAGCCAAAGAATGTAAAAATCAGGAAATATGTCTAAAATGCCATGGTCAACATAAAACAGTTAATTGCGAAAGCCAAGAGAAGATAATGAAATGTATTAATTGTTCAAAAGTAAACAGCAGGCTCAATATGGGATTAGATGAAAATCACTTTACAAACGATAGAGAATGTCCAGTTTATCAAAATAAATTGGAAAACAAAATGAGAAATATAGGCTTGACGATTTAACAACTAAAGGAAATGAGTGCCCTCTATACAAATGTACAAGGTCTTGCTAACAACTATAATCAAATTGAAATTATCGCAGCAACAGAAAAACCTGACTTTTTAATATTGTCTGAAACACATTTGACGAAAGATATAGATGAACAAGAAATTGCGTTACAAGGATATGATAACATCGGGTCAGTGTCAGCATCCTCAAGAACAGGTGGAGTTGTCGTATACTATAAAAATAATTGGAACGTGAAAAAGTTTATAGAGAGAACTGATGATTTGAAGTATTGGATATTATTTTGCAAAGCTTTACATAATGATAATAATAATAATATCTTAATTGGTGCAATATATAGATCGCCTAGCTACAGCGAAGCTGAGTTCTGTGATATATTTGACGAAATTATTGAAGAAATCTGTGATAATAATAACTGTGATATTTTAATGGCAGGAGATTTTAATATAGATTGGAAAAAAAACTCTTTATACAAGAATAGAATTAGGAATACTCTCAATGACAACGGCCTTAAACAAATAGTTAACGAAAGCACCCGTGTAACAAGAAATTCGAGCACAATAATTGACTACGTAATAACTAATAATTATAAGATAAAATGTACAAACAGTAAAGATAATAAAATTTCTGACCATGAAGTTATTAATATTAATATAGACTTTGAGAGATCGAATGAAAACATTCTAAATACAGGAAAAACCATCAAGATATTTAAATACGATAAGAATATATTCAATAATGTGTTAACTGAGAATATAATATACGAGGATAATAAGGATCTTAATGAAAACGTTAAACTGTTTGATGCCTGTCTAGGAAATACAATACAAAGATTTACGTTTGAAAAGCAAGTGCACATAAATAACAAAGTGAATAACTGGTTTAACGAAGAACTGCGAACAATAAAAAGAGAAAAAATAATAAAATATTTACGAGCCAAATTTGAAAACACAAATCAAGCTTGGGGAGAATATAAACTAATAAGAAATCGATACAAAGTACAAATCGAAAATAATAAGAATAATTACATAAAAAATAAAATTAACAACGCAACTAGTCAAAAGCAAATGTGGACACACATAAAAAACCTAGTACTTAATAAGAGGCAAAACTCAACTAAATCTGTGATATTCGACCAGATAGAGTACAACGATATATGTGATATAGTTAATAAGTTCAATGCATTCTTCATTGATAGCATTAGTAGTATAAGACAATCGATAGGGAGCGTGCAACATATTAACCGAATAGAATATAGAGTGAATGATGTTTTTAAATTCCGTAAGGTAAATATTAGTGAACTGGAGAGCATCGTGAAGTGTATGAATAACAAATCTGACCATGAACGCGTATCAAATAAAATTATACTTGACAACTGGAATGTAACAGGAAATATAATGGTAAAAGTAATAAACACATCTTTAGAGACAGGTATTTTTCCTGATAATTGGAAAAAATCAACCGTAACCCCAATTGAGAAAGTGCCCAGAACAAAAAAATGCGAGGAGTTTAGACCAATAAACTCTCTTAAAACTTGCGAGAAAATAATTGAAAAAGTAGTTAAAGATCAGCTTGAAAAATATATAGAAAATCGAGACATATTATCTAAATACCAGTCAGGATTCCGTAAAAAACATTCGTGTGAAACCACGGTAAACTATGTCATAAGTGAATGGAGAGCAATAGGAAAGGATAAGAGGATAATAGCAATATTTCTTGACTTCAAAAGAGCCTTTGAGACGATCGATAGAGAAATAATACTGAATAAACTATATATGTATGGAATAAGAGGAATCGAGCTAGATTGGTTCAAATCGTACCTGAAAAGAAGAAGGCAAACGACAAAATTAAATGACATAGAATCTGATGAAATAATAAATAATTTCGGAGTGCCACAAGGTTCCATTTTGGGAGCGTTGTTGTTCATAATTTATATAAATGACATGCCAAGTATTTTAGAAAAATGTAAAGTTGTATTATACGCTGATGACACTCTGATATATACTATAGCAAATAGTGATGAAGAATGTCGCGAAAATATCAAGTATGATATGAAGAAAATAGATGAATGGCTTAAAATGAATAAACTCAAACTAAATGAAAATAAAACAAAAATAATGGAATTAACTTAAATTCAGAAGAAATATTTACAATAAATGACACAGTAATTGAAAAAGTCGAATATATAAAATACCTTGGTTTTATAATCGATAAAAAATTAAATTTCAATGAACAAATAGATTACTTATGCAAAAAAGTTGGTAAAAAAAATTACTTTTTTAAAAAGAATAAGAAGCAAAATATCCAAGTCTACAGCGATAAATATATACAGCACGATAATAAAACCACACTTTGAATATGGTTCCATTATTTTATTCACATGCAGCAGCACAAATCAATTAGCAAGGATGCAGAAACTGCAAAATAGAGCGATGAGAGTAATACTAAAATGCGATCGTTACACACATATAAACACAATGTTAACTGATCTAAAATGGATGAACATAGCACAACGACTTCAATTTAACACATTAAGATTTATTAGAAAATTAAAACAAGGAGACGCCCCGAAATATCTATGTGATCAAATACATTATGTTGGAGACAGTCAACCATATCAACTAAGAAATGCAAGTGACTTTAGGATCCAAGGAGTGAGGTCAACACAAATGCAGAAAACGCTATTCTACAAAGGTCTACAGCTGTTTAACTCATTGCCAAACTACATTAAGAATGAAACGGATGAAAATGTCTTTAGACGAAAGTGTACTAATTTTGTATTATTTAATAATAATTTGTAATATATAATTTTGTTGAACATTTACAGTCTTATGCAAAAAAACTTACAACATGCTTACTAACCGTTGTTAAGCTAAATTCGATAAAAGTATATCCAAAAACGATAATTAGCTTAAAACACCTGTAGTAAACCATTGTTAAATCTGAGAAATTTAACAATGGTTCGACCCTACTTTAAACCAATTTTAAGAACTTTTATTGAAAAATATTTTTAATTTATAAATAACGTCATTGTAGAGTGTGAGAAGCTAGGCCGTAATCCTGACTGAAGGGTTGTAATGGCCAATTATATATGTATGTGTATGTCATTGTAGAGCTAAGTATTTTCTGGAAATACTAGAAACATTTTTTTTTTCAGTTCATAAAACATTTATTAAAAAAACAAAAAAAAAAAATCCAAATTATTCTTTTTCCAAAAATATAAATTTTGTTTACAAAATAGTTTAGTGATGTCTAAATTATCAAAACAAATTTAAAGAAACCGGTACTCGAATACTTTCTTTAATCAAAATATAATATTTTAATTACATTGGTCGCCGTGGTCTGGTAAGTAGTGTGTTGGCTTATTAGACGAAAGGCCCGAGTTCAAATCCCAGGTCAGACATCAATATTTCTTCGGCGACTTCCTCTCAGCAGATTTCTGGCAAAAACTCTGAGAGTAAAAATTGCCATGAAAAGCTTCTCAAAAAATCTGCCGTTCGGAGTCGACTTTAATCTGTAGGTCCCGCCACTCATGTATAAAAATAACGCACACAACATGAGTGGTGTTGAGGAGTTAGGCCGTAATCCTGACTGAAGGGTTGTAATGGCCAATTATGTATGTATGTATGTAATTACATTGGTTGTTTTATTTTATTTGTACATTGTTTTTATTAAATAAACAAATACAATCCCATTTTTATGTTAATAAAAACAATTATTTTGCATAAAAACATAAGAAAAATAATATTAGACACGAATACCAAATGAACTAATAATCGTTCATACACAACATTAAGGAAAAATTGAGCGAATAAAATAATGGCATTGCCAGCATCAAATAAAAAAAAACATTAAAATGTATATTAGTTAAAATACTGTTTTTGCATATACTTTTTTAATAATGGATTATTAAGCTAAAAGTCGTTGTTAACTAATGTTCATTTTAAGAGCATAATAAGGTTTTTTTTGCATAAGACTGTTAAAGTATTTTTAATACTAAAAAAAAAAAAAACAATCTGGGGAAATGACGGCTACCCACTTTATCGCCGACGTTCTGTGGATAATGGTGGACGATCAATTTCAGTAAAGGTGCATGGAAATGATTTTGATGTTGATAACCGCTGGATAGTACCTTACTCTCCATTGCTTTCAAAAACATTTAAAGCGCATATTAATGTTGAGTATTGTCATTCAGTTAAGTCGATCAAATGCATCTGCAAATATGTTACTAAAGGGTCTTATATGGCTGTATTTTCATTACAAAATCCAAATGATGAAATTCCGCAGTATCAAATGGCCAGGTACATTAGTAGCAATGAAGCAGTATGGCGAATTTTGGGATTTCCCATTCATGAGCGCCATCCAACTGTTGTTCATTTATCAGTGCATCTGGAAAATGGACAACGGGTTTACTTTACAGAAAGAAATGCTCGAGAGAGAGCAGCAGCACCACCGGCTACAACATTAACATCATTTTTTGATCTTTGTAGAAATGATATGTTTGCTAAAACTTTGTTTTATTCAGAAATTCCAACGTATTATACGTGGAATGCATCAACAAAAAAATTCCAACGTCGAAAGTAGGGGAACCCTGTTGATGGTTGGCCAAATTTATATTCAACAGATGCATTAGGTAGGGTTTATACCGTCCATCCTCAAAATGCTGAATGTTTTTATTTGAGAATGCTTCTGATTAATGTTCGAGGACCAACATCTTTTGAGACATTACATAGTGTTGATGGCGTAGTATGTGCAACATATCGAGAGGCCTGTCAGAAACTACAATTATTGGAGAACGATTGTCATTGGGAAACAACGCTTGAAGATGCAGCAGTAATCAACCATCCATGGAAAATAAGGGCATTATTTGCGATAATATTGGTATCGTGCTCACCATCTAATCCAAAAGATCTTTGGAATAAATTTAAAACATATTTGGCTGAGGACATATTACACCCGGAAAGAGTTACCACCAACAATGCAACGCTTGAACTAAGTGAAAGTATGAATAATGAGACATTGATTCTACTTGAAGACAAATGCTTGGCGATAAGGAATGTGACACTAATTGAAGTTGGAATGATTGCTCCTATTCGGTCAGGAACTGATGCACACGATCAAGATCTACGACGAGAAATGGAATATAATCATCAAAATTTGGAAATTTTATTGGAAGAAAATTTACCAAATTTACAACAAGAGCAGAGAATGGTATGCAACAGTATATTAGCAGCAATAACAAACAAACAAACAACCGGAAAAACGTTTTTAATTTCATTGATATTGGCAAAAGTTCGATCTCAAAAAAATATTGCATTAGCTATTGCGTCATCCGGCATTGCTGCCACACTCTTAGATGGTGGTAGAACAGCGTATTCTGCACTAAAATTATCCTAGAAGCCTCAATTTTCCGAAGAGATTACACGTGTAACATAAAGAAAAATTCTTCTATGGGCAAAGTATTGCAACAATGTGAAATCATAGTGTGGGTTGAATGCACCATTGCGCATAAGAAATCTTTGGAAGTCTCGCAGTTTACGGGATTTTAGAAGCAATAATAACATATTTGGAGGTGCATTAGTTTTATTAGCTGGTGATTTTCGTCAAACACTTCCTGTTATGCCTGCATCAACGCCAGCTGATGAGCTAAATGCATCGTCATACCTTTGGCGATATGTTCATACTCTAAAATTAACGTGTTCAGTTGCAACGTGATGCTTCGCTTCAACTTTTTCCAAACAATTGCTTGATTTAGGTAATGCAAGAACTCCAATGGATCCTATAACAAAGTATATAAAATTTCCATCAGAGTTTTGCATAATGACACAATCCAAAGAACAATTAATAAATTGTGTATTTCCCAATATTGTGCAAAATTTTAAAAATATGCAATGGTTATGTGAACGTGCGTTACTGGCATCCAAAAATATTGACGTTAATTCCATCAACAGCAATATTCTCAACAAGGGCGATGGGAATCTAAGAACTTATAAATCGATCGACACAGTTTCAAATATTGAGGATGTCCTCAATTATCCAGTCGAATTTCTAAATTCGTTAGATTTACCAGGCTTTCCACCACATGACTTACAGCTAAAAAACGGTGTTCCCATTATTTTACTTAGAAATATTGATCCTCCACGATCATGATGAACAATCTTATCGAGGCGACCATTATAACTGGAAAGTTTAAGGGAACTGATGTGTTACTGCCAAGTATTCCTATGACCACATCGGAGATGCCATTCGATTTCAAGCGCCTGCAATTTCCTATTCGCCTAGCATTTGCAATGACGATTAATAAAGCTCAAGGTCAGTCCTTGCAAGTTTGTGGACTTAATCTAGAAAATCCATGTTTCTCACATGGACAGCTTTACGTCGCGTGTTCGCGAGTAGGAAAACCCGCAGATTTATATGTATACGCACCGGAGGGAAAAACAAAAACTATTGTGTACCCCAAGGCATTAGAATAAGAATTATTTATTTAAGAAAAAAAGTATATATTAAATTTTAGCAAGTAAGAAATAAATAGCCCATTAATGCATTATTTTATAATTTAAATGAAATACATTGTCATCAAATGAAAGGTTCATTCTTTAAGAAAAATTGCATAATTTAATTACTAAATAAATACACTTTTTAATTATTATGTATTTAATTTCGATGGGGGGTAGCGAAGCACACCGGGTATTACCTAGTATACATATATAGTGATATATATTAAGAGAATTATATACATTAAAACAAGTGAAATTAAAAAATACTTTTTATATTGAAATTAATTTTTGTTTTTTAATTACTTAATCATGTACTAAATTATAACAGTCTTATGCAAAAAAAAACCTTATTATGACCTTAAAATGAACATTAGTTAACAACGACTTTTAGCTTAATAATCCATTATTAAAAAAGTATATGCAAAAACAGTATTTTAACTGATATACATTTTAATGTTTTTTTTATTTGATGCTGGCAATACCATTATTTTATTCTCTCAATTTTTCCTTAATGTTGTGTATGAACGATTATTAGTTCATTTGGTATTCGTGTCTAATATTATTTTTCTTATGTTTTTATGCAAAATAATTGTTTTTATTAACATAAAAATGGGATTGTATTTGTTTATTTAATAAAAACAATGTACAAATAAAATAAAACAACCAATGTAATTACATACATACATACATAATTGGCCATTACAACCCTTCAGTCAGGATTACGGCCTAACTCCTCAACACCACTCATGTTGTGTGCGTTATTTTTATACATGAGTGGCGGGACCTACAGATTAAAGTCGACTCCGAACGGCAGATTTTTTGAGAAGCTTTTCATGGCAATTTTTACTCTCAGAGTTTTTGCCAGAAATCTGCTGAGAGGAAGTCGCCGAAGAAATATTGATGTCTGACCTGGGATTTGAACTCGGGCCTTTCGTCTAATAAGCCAACACACTACTTACTAGACCACGGCGACCAAAGTAATTAAAATATTATATTTTGATTAAAGAAAGTATTCGAGTACCGGTTTCTTTAAATTTGTTTTGATAATTTAGACATCACTAAACTATTTTGTAAACAAAATTTATATTTTTGGAAAGATAATAATTTTGATTTTTTGTTTGTTTTTTTAATAAATGTTTTATGAACTGAAAAAAAAATGTTTCTATTATTTCCTGAAAATACTCAGATCTACAATGACATACACATACATATATAATTGGCCATTACAACCCTTCAGTCAGGATTACGGCCTAGCTTCTCACACTCTACAATGACGTTATTTATAAATTAAAAATATTTTTCAATAAAAGTTCTTAAAATTGGTTTAAAATAGGGTCGAACCATTGTTAAATTTCTCAGATTTAACAATGGTTTACTACAGGTGTTTAAAGCTAATTATCGTTTTTGGATATACTTTTATCGAATTTAGCTTAACAACGGTTAGTAAGCATGTTGTAAGTTTTTTTGCATAAGACTGTTAAATACTAGTTAAAACACTTATGTTACACTTATATAACATAAAAAAAATTATTCTCTAATTACTATATATAACTAGTCTATGAGATCGTTATTCAAATATAAATAGTACAATCGTCTCATATAAGTTCGGCTCTTTACCGTTTTCGGTACGATTGTATGGTGCGGCCTTAATAACATTCGAAGAAATTCGATGCCTCTCTCGTTTATATCCCAATAAAAACATGTCCGACAGCGGTACTCCCAAATCATGTCATGTGCAAGTAGTGTTTTCATTGCCTGAATGACTTCTACATTTGGAATGTCCTCAATTTCATGATAAGGACCTTCAAAATTTGCCATTGCTGTTAAAGTTCCCTCAATAAAGAAGTGATTGTACACTGCCAAGCGATTCACTCGTTCTTTTTTTTTTATTTTTTTTTTTTTTCATTATATATATATTTTTTTATTTCTTTTACTTATTTTAAATTTACAAAACGTTATTACGCATTTTTTTATATGAAAAGTAATCATTTAATATCTTTTTTATGTTCTCAAAAAAAAAAAGAAAAATAAAATAAAAAATCATTTTATTACGAAATATGTATGATATTTCTAGACTAAATAACAAAACATAAATTGTGATCGGTTTTAACATTGTTATTGTTAAATTCCTGTGTGTGCTTAATAACATTTCTTTTTGTATTCATTTTCTTTCTTTTTACATCATTTTATAAAAAAAATATATGATCAGGTTGAGCTTCATTTGTTGTTGTTCTACAATAAACATCATTAACAAACAAAAATGTCTATGATATAAAAATGTATGTAGTTATAATAGAATAAGAGCTAAACTAAAAATAAAAAAAAATTATTTACTGAAGGGGGAAAACGGTAAGGAAATAATACAAGGATGTTGTATGACTTGAAGTAGGTTTGACTATTTACATGAAATCATCGTAATCATCATAAGTAATGTAATCATTACCATACTTTTTATAACCATCGATATCATTGCTCTCTTTTTTCAAGGTTACTTTTCCTTTGCCTTTGCCTTTGCTAGCGGGTTTCTTGACATTTTGTTTTTCCATTTTCACTTTTTCTCTATGTAAGTTTTCTACACTAATTTTTAATTTCTTCAAATCGGGAATAGCCAAATGTACACCTATGCTACGTACTAAATCCTCAATAAATTGCGGGAAATGAGGTGATTCTTTATATTGTGCCAATTTACAACTAAGCGTCGCACCAAATGCTTTGAATTCTTCTTCAGTTTGAGGATTAAATGCATCTAAATCACCTCTAATATCACTAACACCAAAGGTTTCTAAAGCACTCTTTAAGTCCGATTCTTCTTGAATTTTTTGTAAACGTAATTTTTCGGCTAATTTTTCTTCGGCTGTCATATTAGCTAAGCGTTCAGCTTCGGCTTCCTCTGCCAGTCTCTCTTGTTCGGCTAGTTTAGCTTTCAAAGCCTTGTTAGGTTTCGTCTTCACCGGCGCTTTGACTTCAACTTTTTCTTCGTCCTTTTTTTCCTCTTCCTCGAGATCCCAACTGTCCTTAACATCCTCATCCTCGCCAGCCCATTTGTTGACTTTGTCAGGAATAACCACTATGGGTTTGTCCGCAGCACTTTCCCAATCGTCTTTCATATTTTTTGGTTCTCTATTATTTTATTTATTTAGCAAATTTTTGATTATATGACTTTGTGTTTTGCTTGTATGTGCTTGGATGTGCGTAAGTGTTTTCGCCAAGGATTTGAAACCAGAACTAATAATTTTTCGCAATCTTTCTGTTGCTTTTATACTGTTTCCTGAGACCCGAAAATAACTGCGTTAATCGATTTCCTTAATATGATATTGCATTACAGGTAGAAAAATTATGATTTTATAATTGACCCTCACACATCATTTGATAACTTGTTTATAATGTTCGAATAACACGAATATTAATTTCCAGGTAAAAGGGAAAATAATAAAAGCCTTCTTGCGCTCGAAAATTTTCCCTTTTTCACTTTAAGTCCGGATGAGTATGCAGTTGTTATCCACTTTACATAATTTTCTTTAAATTCGTACTTCAATAGACAGCGTTTTTTATATTAAGTACATACGCGTTATTTGCTGACAGGTAGGGGCATTTAAATTGAATTTTCTCCCCTTTGCCAACAAATGTCATTTAAGCGGTTTATGCCAAATTTTTTAAGTATACGCTTTATTTTACTCGCAAAGGTGCTTTGTTCATAGCTTACAGACGGCTGTATACACAACAACAAAATATTAAGAGTTTGTCAGTCATATTTGAACGCAAGCAAAAATAAACAAACACATGCTACAGTAGTAGATCCTAACATTTCAACGACGAATTTATATGAATTCGTTCATTTGGACACTGTGCCAGTGTGTAAAATGTTACTACAAAGTTAATATAATGCAAGTGAGTGAAAATTTTCATAGAAAATCCAGTCACTTGACATTTTCCCTTCAAAAAATATTTCAAGAAAAGTTTTTAGTAGACATCTGCAAATGAGTAAATGCTACAAGTGGTTGAAACACAATCATAAATTTACTATGTACCTGCTAATGCACAGCTAACATTCACAAAAAGTAAAGGAAACAAATCTGTATGTATTTACTTTATTATCTTATATATAAAAATGAAAGTGTGTTTGTTTGTATGTTTGTATGTTTGAAGTTTATAGACGATTAAACGGCTGAACCGATTTTCTTAAAATTTTCACAGTATCTTCCTGTATGTCTGGAAGGAGTTATAGGCTACTTTTTGTATTGATATTCCAAATGAGCGAGGGGCCATGCCCACGTACACTACACACTACATACTTAATATTTAATTGCATTTGAAATATATTACTCATACGCATAGTAGTTACCCCTACAAATATGCTATCTATGATTCTTGATATTAAAACCAAAGAAAATAAAGTATGTATAAAGAATGTGCATTTTGGCATATTTTGGAATATTTTTCAAAAATATTTCACGACGCGGGGGGAAAGATAGAAGGGAAGGATAAAGAAACCAAGAGCGTAACAATGTTCTCAATTGTTCTCATCGTGCGTTTTTGTTGTTTGACTAATTTTTTATTTATTCATCTGAAACAATGTTGCCACGAAAAACATTTTGTAACCAACATTTGTGAAAAAAATCACCAAATAAAAAAAAATATAACCAAAATTAAATTCATAGACGTTTGTTTTATTTTTTTATTCAAGTTTAAATTATAATTAACAAAAACTGAAACAAAAATAGCTTTTTTTATAAGAAAAAAATAAACAAAACCAAAAACTACACATTGATCAAAAAATAACCAATTTTGGTTAGAAATAACAAAAAAAGGCAACACTTATTCTCAGACGTCGGCACAAAGAGAACATGAGAAAAATTATGAGAGGCATATTAACCCAGAGGAAAATTGTTAGTAATATTTTCAAGTCTACTTTACTCTACATAATACGTCACATATGTAGTTTTTTTAATGAATTTTACATCTATATAAACAAAATGAATGAAAAACAATAGAAGAGAAAAATGAAAATATGTGCAAAGAAATAAAGAAAGTAATAAATGAAACATGTAAACAAAGTGCAAAAACAACATACGCGGATGCAGTTAAAAATAAAGGGGCCAAGTATAAATAAACAACTACCCCTGATTGTTAAACCTAAGGAAAAACAATCGGCTGAAAAAACTAAAGAAGAGTTAAACAAAATAAATCCAGACAACTTGAAGATAACAAATGTGGAAAGTAGAAGCAGTGGAACAATTGTTATTCAAAGTGAGCGCTGTGAAGATAGAGAGAAAAGTAAAAGTGCAATCCAAGAAAAAATATCTAAACAATATGAAGTAAAAATTCCAAATTCGACGGGACTAAATATCAAAATTATTGGCATGTCTTTAGAATATAGTGAAAATGATTTAATTGAGAAATTAAGAAAACAAAATCCTAAATTAGCTGATGCAAATATTAAATTTATGGGAAAATATGAAACGAAAAGAGGAAATAAATCTTTGTTCAATGTGAGACTGAGAGTTGATAATGAAGCTTACGGAAAAATTATGGAAGAAAGAAAAGTAAATGTCGGTTGGGAAAGATGTAGAGTGTATGATGGAACTGAATTAGTTCAATGTATGAAATGCAGAGGATACAATCATATAGCCAAAGAATGTAAAAATCAGGAAATATGTCTAAAATGCCATGGTCAACATAAAACAGTTAATTGCGAAAGCCAAGAGAAGATAATGAAATGTATTAATTGTTCAAAAGTAAACAGCAGGCTCAATATGGGATTAGATGAAAATCACTTTACAAACGATAGAGAATGTCCAGTTTATCAAAATAAATTGAAAAACAAAATGAGAAATATAGCCTTGACGATTTAACAACTAAAGGAAATGAGTGCCCTCTATACAAATGTACAAGGTCTTGTTAACAACTATAATCAAATTGAAATTATCGCAGCAACAGAAAAACCTGACTTTTCAATATTGTCTGAAACACATTTGACGAAAGATATAGATGAACAAGAAATTGCGTTACAAGGATATGATAACATCGGGTCAGTGTCAGCATCCTCAAGAACAGGTGGAGTTGTCGTATACTATAAAAATAATTGGAACGTGAAAAAGTTTATAGAGAGAACTGATGATTTGAAGTATTGGATATTATTTTGCAAAGCTGTACATAATGATAATAATAATATCTTAATTGGTGCAATATATAGATCGCCTAGCTACAGCGAAGCTGAGTTCTGTGATATATTTGACGAAATTATTGAAGAAATCTGTGATAATAATAACTGTGATATTTTAATGGCAGGAGATTTTAATATAGATTGGAAAAAAAACTCTTTATACAAGAATAGAATTAGGAATACTCTCAATGACAACGGCCTTAAACAAATAGTTAACGAAAGCACCCGTGTAACAAGAAATTCGAGCACAATAATTGACTACGTAATAACTAATAATTATAAGATAAAATGTACAAACAGTAAAGATAATAAAATTTCTGACCATTAAGTTATTAATATTAATATAGACTTTAAGAGATCGAATGAAAACATTCTAAGCACAGCAAAAACCATCAAAATATTTAAATACGATAAGAATATATTCAATAATGTGTTAACTGAGAATATGATATACGAGGATAATAAGGATCTTAATGAAAACGTTAAACTGTTTGATGCCTGTCTAGGAAATACAATATGTAATAACTCGCTATTAAACAAAACTCAGTAATATTTATTTATTTTTAAGAATAACTCCAATGTTACTTTTTATTAATTCAATTTCAATTTTTAATTCAATTCAACATACTCTCAACAACAGCTTTCTTTCTAGAAGAACTCTCACACAATTCCCTGCTGAAATAACCGCGTTGCCAGATGTGTAATGTTGCATGACTAGCAATCAACATTGCCAGGTCTCCACATCCCTCCAATGTTTTTAAGCTTCAGCGTCAACCTCGGTTTAGAAATCTCAGATTCAGATTGTGTCTCAAATATCTGTGGACTAGGATTATTGTTAGGCTCCGATGTCGCTGGCAGTTTCTTTAAATGACTGATGTTGCGCCTAAAGAGTTTGTCACCATTGCGTACCGTAACATCATTGCCTTTCCGCTCAACTACTTCATATTCTTCTGAACCAAAATTCGGTGTTAACTTATTTGGAAAAACCACATTCTGAAGTAACACCTTGTCTCCAGCTTCTATGTCGCTATCTCTTGCTTTGCGATCTTTGTCTGCTCTCTTTCTCCCTTTTTCTTTGTTAAGCATATCTAAGTCTCTTGCCTCAGCATCTAAAATATTTTCCCCAATGTCGTGTACTGATGGCAACTTGTCACGAATTACCCGATTGAAAAGCATCTCTGTTGGGGCCTTCCCAGTTGTTCCATGGGGCGTAACATTGTACATCAAGAGAAATTTTTGGATTTCCTTCTATTCATATTTTCTACCTCACCATTAGCCTGCGGCCAGTATGGCGGGGACGTCAAAATCTCGATATTTTTGTCTGAACAGAAGTTTCTAAATTCGTCACTGACAAACTGCCGACCATTATCAGTGGTAATGGATTTCGGGAAGTCTAGTCTTGAAAAAAATTTCATCCAAGAAATCAATAATGGCGCTCGAAGTTATTTTCCTTAAGAACTTAACCTCTTGGTATCTTGAGTAATAATCGATTACCACAAATATAAAATCATGATTTGGTAAGGGTCCCAGCAGATCCATTGCCAGACATTGCCATGGCTCTGTTGGCAAACTTCGTCGGTTCATTGGAGCCGGATGTGTAGGTCTTGACACCAACAAACAGTCGCGACAGTTTTTTACATATTTCTCGACATCTCGATCAATCAACGGCCACCATATTTTAGATCGAACACGACGTTTCATTACAGTCTCACCCGGGTGACCTTCATGTGCTATAGCCAAAACTCTAGTCCTTAAACGAAACGGTATAACAATTTTCGTTCCCCGAAGTAGAATGTTACCCATTGTACATAACTCCAACCGAAAGGGGAAAAACCTGTTCGAAGTATTTGATTGCCATGAGTCGTTTTTCAAGCAATCTACTGCTTCCATCAGCTCTGAATCCAGCTTATTGTTCTCGACAATTTCCAGAATTGAGAGTGCTCGTGGTACAGTTTCCTTCACTATCGCACATACGTTGATTTCAGCTTGTTGATCGAAAGACGAACAACTTTCAATTTTACATAGCCTAGACAGAGAATCTGCGATGTTATATTTGCCGGGCTGATAGATTACTTTAAATTTGAAAGATTGAAGACGAAGAACCCATCGTTCTATACGGGCCGGTGGCTTAGACGTTGGCTTAAAAATGGTCTCTAACGGCTTATGATCCGTAACAAGCTCGAACTCTATTCCCATCAAGTAGTAGTAAAATCGCTCAACCGCCCATACTAATGCGAGACTTTCTTTCTCCGTTTGAGAATATCTTCGTTCAGTTTGAGATAGGCTCTTACTAGCAAATGCTATCACCTTAGGAACGTTATTTTTGAATTGAAGAAGAACCGCTCCCAAAGCTACTGGACTGGCATCAGCTATTAACCGAGTACGACTCCTCGGATTAAAATATGACAATGTAGGCATTTTGTTCAACTGACCCTTTAGTTTTTCGAAAGCTTTGTCTTGGTGTTGGCCCCAAATAAACTTTGCATCTTTCTTGGTCAAAACTCTGAGGGGTTCGGTTAAATCGGCTAGGTCTGGAATGAATTTTCCAACGTATGTTACCATCCCTAAGAAACTCCTTAGTTCTTCCTTGTTGCTCGGTGGTCGAAAGTTCATAATGGTGTCTATTTTCCCCGGATCAGGGTTTATTCCCTCGTTTGACAAAATATGTCCTAAGAAAGCCAGTTTTTCAGTTTTAAAAATACATTTTTCATCGTTCAGCAAAACATTATATTCCCTTAAAGTAGCCAAAACCACTTCCAGATTTCTATCATGCTCCAATTCAGAATTTCCAAAAACAATAACATCGTCCAAATAGTTTAACACACAGTTACAAGGTGCCAGTATATTTTCCATGGTTCTTTGGAAAATTTCAGGTGCTGAATTTACGCCAAATAATAATCTTTTGTACCGGTATAGTCCTTTGGACGTAATGAATGTAGTTATTTCACGACTTTCTTCGTCGAGCTCTAATTGGTGATACGCATTCTTAAGGTCAAGTCTGGAAAAATATTTGGCTCCTTGAAGTTTTGGCACAAAGGAATCAAAAGTTGGAAGCGGGTAGTTTTCCCTCAATATAGCTGTATTAGCACGTCTCATATCGATACATAACCGAATATCCCCGTTGCCTTTAAATACTATAACCACGGGAGATATCCATCGACTTTGACCTTCAACGGGCTCTATGATGTCCTGATCAACAGCTTCTTTTAATTTTTGTTCCACCCTTTCCTCTAAAGCCGAAGGCACTCTACGTAATGGTTGTTGAATGGGCTTAATGGACTTATCAATCGAAAGTGAAATCTTTATTCCCTTAATTTTTGGGAATATTTGACAATTTCCAATTTTATTAATTTCCCGACCCAATTTCAAAACGTTTAATTGAATCGCAGTATCTCGACCCAGCAGAGATTGACCACCATTCTCAATAACATAGAAGGTCGAAATTAGGTTCGAAACTACATCAAGACCTATAACAGCCTCAAAAACCGACTTTATCTTCAGTAAATCATTCCCAGCATAAGCACGAAACTGATTCTCAGACTCAGTCCGAATATTCCACAATGTGGCTCGACTCTTCCTGAGATACTCCCAATCTTTTTCACTTAATAAATTATGTTGTGATCCAGAATCAATCAACATTGAAATTATCTTACCACCAATATAGCATTCAATTATTTCACTCATATGATTGTTAAATTGGTCTGTTACTTGGAAGCAATCATGTTCATTATCCTCATTGAGCGTATTGACTGTCTCTGTGCTGTTATCTGAGACAAACCGAATATTGGAATAAGTATCTTTCCGGGTTTTTGTGTCCGTAGTCCCGAATCCAGAATATTTGCGCTTAACTCCTTTTGTCTTACATTTGCGGGCAAAATGGCCCATGAAACCGCATTTGTTGCATTTTGATGATTTCGCGGGACAATCAGCACTGTTTCCTGAGTGTCCTCGTTGGCCACATCTGCCGCATTCGGAGATTTGATTTTTAGCTTCCACTCTGTTAACTTCTAACGACACATTCGGCACTCTCATAGTCTCGGACTGGTTATTTATTTGTTCATGTACATGGCACATTTCGATGGCTTCCGACAAAGTGTAGTCTTTCTCTAATAATCGCTTCTTTAGGTCATTTGGAGCCCAAACATCAATAAGTTTATCTTTTAGGTTAATGGCTAATATTTCGTCCTTTGTCTCTCCGAATTGACATTTGGCAGCTTGGTTCCTTAATCTAACCAGAAATTTATTCAAACTTTCCCCCTCTTCAGGTTTTAACGTACGAAACAAATGTCTCTCAAAGGTGGAATTTCTTTCTGGAGAAAAGTGTTTATTGAGCTTTTCAACAAGAATTTTGTATACGTCTATTCCGTCACCAAGCTTTTCAGGCTCAACAAGAGCCCCTGGGATAGTATAAACAACTTCTTGGAGTTGAGTGCCGCCTAAATAAAGTAATTTATTTTTCCTCTTATTTGGTCTATAATTTCTTCGGCATCAAGATATATAGAAAACGTGCGCAGCCATTTTTCCCACTCCGATCGAAGGAGCGATTTGTCTATGACTTCGCAAAGAAAAGGTGTTATACTTGCAGTACTCATTCTCCCCACCAATTCAATTTCCACTTGGCAATTTAATGCAAATCAATTTAATGACTTCCCTGTGAAACAATTTAATGAACACCATACATAAATTAAAGGATTGTTCCACTGCTGTTTATTTACTCACCACTTTGCAATTCAACGGATGTCTTTAGTACAATTTGATGTATTTCATACAATTTAATGTATTTCATACAATGTAATGTATTTCATACAATTTAATGTATTTCATACAATTTAATGTATTTCATACAGTTTAATGTATTTCATACAATTTAATGTATTTCATACAATTTAATGTATTTCATACAATTTAATGTATCTCCTTTGTGGTCGACTTATTTAATGTTAGCTTCTATCTTTTTCAATCTGAAAAACAATTAAATGTTTTCTTTATCTGTCACAATCAAATGTAACTCCAATAGCATGCTTTGTTTCGCTTTTGGAATTTAAACTAACAATTCAACAGATTTCGGCATGCACATATACATACATGTAAGCATTTTGTACATACATACATATTTTGCTATGCCGCCATTTGATCAATTTTATTAATTATATTTTCACTCCTTCTTTTCTCTTTTAATAATTTACCTTCGTCGCCAATGTAATAACTCGCTATTAAACAAAACTCAGTAATATTTATTTATTTTTAAGAATAACTCCAATGTTACTTTTTATTAATTCAATTTCAATTTTTAATTCAATTCAACATACTCTCAACAACAGCTTTCTTTCTAGAAGAACTCTCACACAATTCCCTGCTGAAATAACCGCGTTGCCAGATGTGTAATGTTGCATGACTAGCAATCAACATTGCCAGGTCTCCACACAATACAAAGATTTACGTTTGAAAAGCAAGTGCACATAAATAACAAAGTGAATAACTGGTTTAACGAAGAACTGCGAACAATAAAAAGAGAAAAAATAATAAAATATTTACGAGCCAAATTTCAAAACACAAATCAAGCTTGGGGAGAATATAAACTAATAAGAAATCGATACAAAGTACAAATCGAAAATAATAAGAATAATTACATAAAAAATAAAATTAACAACGCAACTAGTCAAAAGCAAATATGGACACACATAAAAAACCTAGTACTTAATAAGAGGCAAAACTCAACTAAATCTGTGATATTCGACCAGATAGAGTACAACGATATATGTGATATAGTTAATAAGTTCAATGCATTCTTCATTGATAGCATTAGTAGTATAAGAAAATCGATAGGGAGCGTGCAACATATTAACCGAATAGAATATAGAGTGAATGATGTTTTTAAATTCCGTAAGGTAAATATTAGTGAACTGGAGAGCATCGTGAAGTGTATGAATAACAAATATGACCATGAACGCGTATCAAATAAAATTATACTTGACAACTGGAACGTAACAGGAAATATAATGGTAAAAGTAATAAACACATCTTTAGAGACAGGTATTTTTCCTGATAATTGGAAAAAATCAACCGTAACCCCAATTGAGAAAGCGCCCAGAACAAAAAAATGCGAGGAGTTTAGACCAATAAACTCTCTTAAAACTTGCGAGAAAATAATTGAAAAAGTAGTTAAAGATCAGCTTGAAAAATATATAGAAAATCGAGACATATTATCTAAATACCAGTCAGGATTCCGTAAAAACATTCGTGTGAAACCACGGTAAACTATGTCATAAGTGAATGGAGAGCAATAGGAAAGGATAAGAGGATAATAGCAATATTTCTTGACTTCAAAAGAGCCTTTGAGACGATCGATAGAGAAATAATACTGAATAAACTATATATGTATGGAATAAGCGGAATCGAGCTAGATTGGTTCAAATCGTACCTGAAAAGAAGAAGGCAAACGACAAAATTAAAAGACATAGAATCTGATGAAATAATAAATAATTTCGGAGTGCCACAAGGTTCCATTTTGGGAGCGTTGTTGTTCATAATTTATATAAATGACATGCCAAGTATTTTAGAAAAATGTAAAGTTGTATTATACGCTGATGACACTCTGATATATACTATAGCAAATAGTGATGAAGAATGTCGCGAAAATATCAAGTATGATATGAAGAAAATAGATGAATGGCTTAAAATGAATAAACTCAAACTAAATGAAAATAAAACAAAAATAATGGAATTAACTTAAATTCAGAAGAAATATTTACAATAAATGGCATAGTAATTGAAAAAGTCGAATATATAAAATACCTTGGTTTTATAATCGATAAAAAATTAAATTTCAATGAACAAATAGATTACTTATGCAAAAAAGTTGGTAAAAAAAATTAGTTTTTTAAAAAGAATAAGAAGCAAAATATCCAAGTCTACAGCGATAAATATATACAGCACGATAATAAAACCACACTTTGAATTTGGTTCCACTATTTTATTCACATGCAGCAGCACAAATCAATTAGCAAGGATGCAGAAACTGCAAAATAGAGCGATGAGAGTAATACTAAAATGCGATCGTTACACACATATAAACACAATGTTAACTGATCTAAAATGGATGAACATAGCACAACGACTTCAATTTAACACATTAAGATTTATTAGAAAATTAAAACAAGGAGACGCCCCGAAATATCTATGTGATCAAATACATTATGTGGGAGACAGTCAACCATATCAACTAAGAAATGCAAGTGACTTTAGGATCCAAAGAGTGAGGTCAACACAAATGCAGAAAACGCTATTCTACAAAGGTCTACAGCTGTTTAACTCATTGCCAAACTACATTAAGAATGAAACGGATGAAAATGCCTTTAGACGAAAGTGTACTAATTTTGTATTATTTAATAATAATTTGTAATATATAATTTTGTTGAACATTGAAAGTATTTTTAATACTAAAAAAAAAAAAAAAAAAAAAAAAAAAAAAACAATCTCGGGAAATGACGGCTACCCACTTTATCGCCGACGTTCTGTGGATAATGGTGGACGATCAATTTCAGTAAAGGTGCATGGAAATGATTTTGATGTTGATAACAGCTGGATAGTACCTTACTCTCCATTGCTTTCAAAAACATTTAAAGCGCATATTAATGTTGAGTATTGTCATTCAGTTAAGTCGATCAAATACATCTGCAAATATGTTACTAAAGGGTCTTATATGGCTGTATTTTCATTACAAAATCCAAATGATGAAATTCCGCAGTATCAAATGGCCAGGTACATTAGTAGCAATGAAGCAGTATGGCGAATTTTGGGATTTCCCATTCATGAGCGCCATCCAACTGTTGTTCATTTATCAGTGCATCTGGAAAATGGACAACGGGTTTACTTTACAGAAAGAAATGCTCGAGAGAGAGCAGCAGCACCACCGGCTACAACATTAACATCATTTTTTGATCTTTGTAGAAATGATATGTTTGCTAAAACTTTGTTTTATTCAGAAATTCCAACGTATTATACGTGGAATGCATCAACAAAGAAATTCCAACGTCGAAAGCAGGGGAAACCTGTTGATGGTTGGCCAAATTTATATTCAACAGATGCATTAGGTAGGGTTTATACCGTCCATCCTCAAAATGCTGAATGTTTTTATTTGAGAATGCTTCCGATTAATGTTCGAGGACCAACATCTTTTGAGACATTACATAGTGTTGATGGCGTAGTATGTGCAACATATCGAGAGGCCTGTCAGAAACTACAATTATTGGAGAACGATTGTCATTGGGAAACAACGCTTGAAGATGCAGCAGTAATCAACCATCCATGGAAAATAAGGGCATTATTTGCGATAATATTGGTATCGTGCTCACCATCTAATCCAAAAGATCTTTGGAATAAATTTAAAACATATTTGGCTGAGGACATATTACACCCGGAAAGAGTTACCACCAACAATGCAACGCTTGAACTAAGTGAAAGTATGAATAATGAGACATTGATTCTACTTGAAGACAAATGCTTGGCGATAAGGAATGTGACAGTAATTGAAGTTGGAATGATTGCTCCTATTCGGTCAGGAACTGATGCACACGATCAAGATCTACGACGAGAAATGGAATATAATCGTCAAAATTTGGAAATTTTATTGGAAGAAAATTTACCAAATTTACAACAAGAGCAGAGAATGGTATACAACAGTATACTAGCAGCAATAACAAACAAACAAATAACCGGAAAAACGTTTTTAATTTCATTGATATTGGCAAAAGTTCGATCTCAAAAAAATATTGCATTAGCTATTGCGTCATTAGGCATTGCTGCCACACTCTTAGATGGTGGTAGAACAGCGTATTCTGCACTAAAATTATACTAGAAGCCTCAATTTTCCGAAGAGATTACAAGTGTAACATAAAGAAAAATTCTTCTATGGGCAAAGTATTGCAACAATGTGAAATCATAGTGTGGGTTGAATGCACCATGGCGCATAAGAAATCTTTGGAAGTCTCGCAGTTTACGGGATTTTAGAAGCAATAATAACATATTTGGAGGTGCATTCGTTTTATTAGCTGGTGATTTTCGTCAAACACTTCCTGTTATGCCTGGATCAACGCCAGCTGATGAGCTAAATGCATCGTCATACCTTTGGCGATATGTTCATACTCTAAAATTGACTACTAATATGCGTGTTCAGTTGCAACGTGATGCTTCGCTTCAACTTTTTCCAAACAATTGCTTGATTTAGGTAATGCAAGAATTCCAATGGATCCTATAACAAAGTATATAAAATTTCCATCAGAGTTTTGCTTAATGACACAATCCAAAGAACAATTAATAAATTGTGTATTTCCCAATATTGTGCAAAATTTTAAAAATATGCAATGGTTATGTGAACGTGCGTTACTGGCATCCAAAAATATTGACGTTAATTCCATCAACAGCAATATTCTCAACAAGGTCGATGGGAATCTAAGAACTTATAAATCGATCGACACAGTTTCAAATATTGAGGATGTCCTCAATTATCCAGTCGAATTTTTAAATTCGTTAGATTTACCAGGCTTTCCACCACATGACTTACAGCTAAAAAACGGTGTTCCCATTATTTTACTTAGAAATATTGATCCTCCACGAATTTGTAATGGCACTCGACTAACAGTAAAAAAAATGATGAACAATCTTATCGAGGCGACCATTATAACTGGAAAGTTTAAGGGAACTGATGTGTTGCTGCCACGTATTCCTATGACCACATCGGAGATGCCATTCGATTTCAAGCGCCTGCAATTTCCTATTCGCCTAGCATTTGCAATGACGATTAATAAAGCTCAAGGTCAGTCCTTGCAAGTTTGTGGACTTAATCTAGAAAATCCATGCTTTACGTCGCGTGTTCGCGAGTAGGAAAACCCGCAGATTTATATGTATACGCACCAGAGGGAAAAACAAAAACTATTGTGTACCCCAAGGCATTAGAATAAGAATTATTTATTTAAGAAAAAAAGTATATAATAAATTTTAGCAAGTAAGAAATAAATAGCCCATTAATGCATTATTTTTTAATTTAAATGAAATACATTGTCATCAAATGAAAGGTTCATTCTTTAAGAAAAATTGCATAATTTAATTACTAAATAAATACACTTTTTAATTATTATGTATTTAATTTCGATGGGGGGGTAGCGAAGCACACCGGGTATTACCTAGTATACATATATAGTGATATATATTAATAGAATTATATACATTAAAACAAGTGAAATTAAAAAATACTTTTTATATTGAAATTAATTTTTGTTTTTTAATTACTTAATCATGTACTAAATTATTAAATACTAGTTAAAACACTTATGTTACACTTATATAACATAAAAAAAATTATTCTCTAATTACTATATATAACTAGTCTATGAGATCGTTATTCAAATAAAAATAGTACAATCGTCTCATATAAGTTCGGCTCTTTACCGTTTTCGGTACGATTGTATGGTGCGGCCTTAATAACATTCGAAGAAATTCGATGCCTCTCTCGTTTATATCCCAATAAAAACATGTCCGACAGCGGTACTCCCAAATCATGTCATGTGCAAGTAGTGGTTTCATTGCCTGAATGACTTCTACATTTGGAATGTCCTCAATTTCATGATGAGGACCTTCAAAATTTGCCATTGCTGTTAAAGTTCAATCAATACAGAAGTGATTGTACACTGCCAAGCGATTCACTCGTTCTTTTTTTTATTTTTTTTTTTCATTATATATATATATTTTTATTTCTTTTACTTATTTTAAATTTACAAAACGTTATTACGCATTTTTTTATATGAAAAGTAATCATTTAATATCTTTTTTATGTTCTCAAAAAAAAAGAAAAATAAAATAAAAAATCATTTTATTACGAAATATGTATGATATTTCTAGACTAAATAACAAAACATAAATTGTGATCGGTTTTAACATTGTTATTGTTAAATTCCTGTGTGTGCTTAATAACATTTCTTTTTGTATTCATTTTCTTTCTTTTTACATCATTTTATAAAAAAATATATGATCAGGTTGAGCTTCATTTGTTGTTGTTCTACAATAAACATCATTAACAAACAAAAATGTCTATGAGATAAAAATGTATGTAGTTATAATAGAATAAGAGCTAAACTAAAAATAAAAAAAAATTATTTACTGAAGGGGGAAAACGGTAAGGAAATAATACAAGGATGTTGTATGACTTGAAGTAGGTTTGACTATTTACATGAAATCATCGTAATCATCATAAGTAATGTAATCATTGCCATACTTTTTATAACCATCGATATCATTGCTCTCTTTTTTCAAGGTTACTTTTCCTTTGCCTTTGCCTTTGCTAGCGGGTTTCTTGACATTTTGTTTTTCCATTTTCACTTTTTCTCTATGTAAGTTTTCAACACTAATTTTTAATTTCTTCAAATCGGGAATAGCCAAATGTACACCTATGCTACGTACTAAATCCTCAATAAATTGCGGGAAATGAGGTGATTCTTTATATTGTGCCAATTTACAACTAAGCGTCGCACCAAATTCTTTGAATTCTTCTTCAGTTTGAGGATTAAATGCATCTAAATCACCTCTAATATCACTAACACCAAAGGTTTCTAAAGCACTCTTTAAGTCCGATTCTTCTTGAATTTTTTGTAAACGTAATTTTTCGGCTAATTTTTCTTCGGCTGTCACATTAGCTAAGCGTTCAGCTTCGGCTTCCTCTGCCAGTCTCTCTTGTTCGGCTAGTTTAGCTTTCAAAGCCTTGTTAGGTTTCGTCTTCACCGGCGCTTTGACTTCAACTTTTTCTTCGTCCTTTTTTTCCTCTTCCTCGAGATCCCAACTGTCCTTAACATCCTCATCATCATCCTCGCCAGCCCATTTGTTGACTTTGTCAGGAATAACCACTATGGGTTTGTCCGCAGCACTTTCCCAATCGTCTTTCATATTTTTTGGTTCTCTATTATTTTATTTATTTAGCAAATTTTTGATTATATGACTTTGTGTTTTGCTTGTATGTATACATGTATGTATACATGTATGTATATATGTATGTATACACAACAACAAAATATTAAGAGTTTGTCAGTCATATTTGAACGCAAGCAAAAATAAACAAACACATGCTACAGTAGTAGATCCTAACATTTCAACGACGAATTTATATGAATTCGTTCATTTGGACACTGTGCCAGTGTTTAAAACGTTACTACAAAGTTAATATAATGCAAGTGAGTGAAAATTTTCATAGAAAATCCAGTCACTTGACATTTTCCCTGAAAAAAATATTTCAAGAAAAGTTTTTAGTAGACATCTGCAAATGAGTAAATGCTACAAGTGGTTGAAACACAATCATAAATTTACTATGTACCTGCTAATGCACAGCTAACATTCACAAAAAGTAAAGGAAACAAATCTGTATGTATTTACTTTATTATCTTATATATAAAAATGGATGTGTGTTTGTTTGTATGTTTGTATGTTTGAAGTTTATAGACGATTAAACGGCTGAACCGATTTTCTTAAAATTTTCACAGTATCTTCCTGTATGTCTGGAAGGAGTTATAGGCTACTTTTTATGTTGATATTCCAAATGAGCGAGGGGCCATGCCCACGTATACTACACACTACATACTTAATATTTAATTGCATTTGAAATATATTACTCATACGCATAGTAGTTACCCCTACAAGTATGCTATCTATGATTCTTGATATTAAAACCAAAGAAAATAAAGTATGTATAAAGAATGTGCATTTTGGCGTATTTTGGAATATTTTTCAAAAATATTTCAAGACGCGGGGGGAAAGATAGAAGGGAAGGATAAAGAAACCAAGAGCGTAACAATGTTCTCAATTGTTCTCATCGTGCGTTTTTGTTGTTTGACTAATTTTTTATTTATTCATCTGAAACAATGTTGCCACGAAAAACATTTTGTAACCAACATTTGTGAAAAAAATCACCAAATAAGAAAAAATATAACCAAAATTAAATTCATAGACTTTTGTTTTATTTTTTTTTTCAAGTTTAAATTATAATTAACAAAAACTGAAACAAAAATAGCTTTTTTTATAAGAAAAAAATAAACAAAACCAAAAACTACACATTGATCAAAAAATAACCAATTTTGGTTAGAAATAACAAAAAAAAGGCAACACTTAGAGTTCGATCGTGACGGTCAATGAAGAAGGTCGTTAAGCGGAGATTGATTTCTATTTATCGTTTATTCGTTGTAAAATAATTTATGTTTCAACGCATTTATCGTGTTGTGCAGTTATTATTTTTATTTTTGTAATTAACATTTATTTTGTTATTATTTAAAAGAATTTACAAGAGAAAGAGACTCTTAAAAAATAATAAAAAGAAATGAGTGAGCGTAATGCTCAAGATGAAAATAATGACTGTGTAAACAATAATAATTATGCTAAAAACACAATTCATAATACGGAGAATGTGAGAAAGAGAAAAAACAAAATGCAATGCGAACAAATAGCTAAACAACAAAAAAACAATTATTGGGCATTCTTGATAATGATACAAACTGTGATCAAGAATGTTTAAAGATGTTTGAAAAACATGTACAAGAGCACGAACAACCAACAACATCTTTACGTTCTATCTCAAACAATACTACAAATAATGAAAATAACAATGACAAAGAAAACACAAATAATAATAACGGAATTAAAAAAAATCAAAATAATACTAAAATCCCACCTCTAAATATTTTTGATGTGGAACCCAATGAACTTATCAAATTTATTAGAGATGGACTGAAAATAAACAAATTTAAGAGTAAAGAGTGTAACAATAAGAAAATCTCTCTCTTTATGTTATCTATGGATGACTATGTTAGAGTGAAAGCGTATCTTGAAAAGAGCAAAACTAAGTTTTTTACCTATACTCCAAAAGATGTTAAAACAAAGACTTATTTACTAAAAGGCTTATGTGCCAATATTGATGAAAAAGACATTTTAAATGAACTAAATAAATTTCAGAATGAAAATTTGAAATTTGTGAAGGTTAGCCCCTTTAAAACGAGGAAATCAATATCTGAGAAATACTCACTCCCAATTTATCTAGTGCAAATAACTAAAGAAAGCAAAGTTAATGAACTTAAATCAATTAAATGTATACTTTATCGATGTGTACATTGGGAAAATTTAAGAAAACCAGAGATACCGCAATGTAGAAACTGCCAGAGTTTTTTTCATAGTGCATCTAATTGCTTTTTACCCCATAGATGTGTTAAATGTAACGAAAAACATGATATTGGTAAATGTTCCCTTCAGAATATTCCTGCCAATGAAAAAGAAAAATTATATTGTGTGTTATGCAAAAAATACGGCCATCCGGCATCATATAAAGGATGCGAAAAATATAAAGAACTACAACAAAAACTGCGTTCTAAAAACCAAGAGTTGTCTCAAATGCGAAAAAATAAAACTTCAATACCAACAAGTGCTAATATGAGTTTTGCTGATGTAGTAAAAAACAATAATTTACAAAATGTAAACAACACTAACTCCATTCAAAACGTTTTAGAACAACTAAACCAATCCATGCAAAATTTATCCAACCAAATTATAAATTTAAATAAACAATTACAACTACAAGTTTGTAGAATAGACACAATTTTTTCTATTTTAGAAGCTTAAGTAATCAAAATGGCAGAAATAATTGAGAAAAACCTAAATATAAATGAAATCAATGTTAACTCTTTAATAAAATTAAGTAGAAGATATGAATTAAATAATTTTATAAATAAATGTAATGCAGACCTAGTATTACTTAATGAAACAAAGTTAAACAGTAGACATAAACTAAATTTTAAGGACTATGTCATGATACGTAAGGATAGACAAAATGCCAAAGCAGGTGGTGGTACTGCAATTTTAATAAAAAATTGTATAAAGTTTAATAAATATACCAATAATACTATTAATTCTTTTAAACAACTGGAAACTTGCATAATAAAAATACCATTATTAGCCAATCGTACGTTGTTTGTTATCTCAGCTTATTATCCCTCTGGGAATAATAGCAGACCTTTCGAGACAGAATTATCTCGACTCTTTCAATCTTTAGATTTGCAAAATCCAAATCACTTTTATATACTCGCCGGAGATTTGAATTGCAAACATAATGACTGGGGTAATAACTCATCCAATGCAAAGGGAAATATGCTAAGAGAGTGGCTTCTATCTAATGAAATTATGTTCAGATGTGTATTATACGCCTCTGTATCACCTTCATACCCTCGTTGTGGTTCATATTTAGATATATGTATAGCTGACTCTCGTTTGATTATTCATAGGGAGAATAATACAATAAATTGTTTAAAAACATTTGACTACGATAGTGACCATAATGCTGTGCAAATTAAAGTTTTGAGTGTATCTAATGATCATCCCTTAAGTTTCTTTAGGGAAATGCCTAATTTAAAATTTAATTTCAAAAAGACTAACTGGAAAAAATTCAGAAATAATATGATATCTGAGTTATATGATTATGGAAAAATACCTAATGATAGAAACCTTAGCAATCCTGAAATAGATTTTTATTTACTTAGATTAAATAATGCCATAACAAGTTCAATAGAAAAATCTGTTCCTAAATTTAAGGACAATAGTTCTATAGACAAATTTTTAACTCCAATTATCAAAAAACTTTATTCGGAAAAAAGCAAAATAGTAACTATTATCAAAAGATTTAATAGATTAGAATGTACCTTGTCACAGACAGATTTTAATTTTCTTAAAATTAAATTAAAATTAATAAAAAAACTTATAAATGATAATTTTTCGATTACAGTTAATAAGCATTTTGAACGGAAACTCAGAACCTTAGATCACAGAAATTCATCAAATATGTTCAGTGAGGTTAGAAAACAATTTAAGACTGATAACTCTGAGATAAATATTATTAAAATAGCCCCAGAAAATGAAGTTTGGATAAGGAATGCTGGGATTAATCCTGAAGATTTAGAAAGAGAAAATGATAGTAATAAATTTATTGTAAAAGATGATGAATACAAATTAAATATAATTGGTAGCTTTTTGGAAAAAATTCATCTTACAAAGAAATTGATGAGGAAAATAGTTTACATGTTGAAATTGATAATTGTTTCTCCAGATTTTTGGAAAATAAAACTGAATATGAATACAATAAATCAACTTTAACTACATTTAGCCAACACAAAAAGTCCAATGAATTAAATGAAGATTTCTTTACAAATAAAGATATACTCATTTGCACTTTCAAACATTTAAGGAAAAAGCTATCATCAGGTATTGATAAAATTCCCAATATTATTTTAAAATATATTCCAGAGGAGATCATTTCTGAATATTGCACTCTCTTTAATAATATGCTTAACAATTCATATTTCCCTGTGGCATGGAAAACGGCTAAAGTGGTAGTATTACCAAAGAAAGATAAAGACAACAGTAACCCCAAAAATTTACGAGCAATAAGTTTGCTCCCTAATATTTCTAAAGTTTTTGAAACTTGTATCAACAATAATTTAATGTTATTTTGTAAAAAGAACAACTTAAACAATGATAGACAATTCGAATTCAAATATAAACACTCAGCAGTTCATGCAATACATTTGCTAGTTTCAGATATCTACTGGAACTTGAACAAATCCCTTTACACAGGCGCATGTCTAATAGACTTCGAAAAAGCGTTTGATAGTATATGGATACCTGGTTTAATATATAAATTGTTAAACTATAAATTTCCTATCCATTTTATCATTCTTTTACATAATATGCTAAATAACAAAACCTTTTTAGTATGTGATAAAGATAAGGTTAGTACAAAGAAATTTACTATTGTTAATGGTCTACAACAAGGAACTGTAAACTCTCCAGTTCTTTTTAACTTATTTATATTTGATCTCTTAAATAAAATTGATAATATTATTGGCTTTGCTGATGATATTATTGTTTATCACGCTGATAATAATATTTCAAGAATTAATGAAAACCTACAAAATAATTTTAATATAGTACAAAAGTATGCATTTGACTGGCAAATGAAGATCAACTCTAACAAATGTGAAACCATTCTTTTTCGTCCTCCTGTAGGAAAATGCAATTTTAACATCAAAAAGAATTGGAAATCTTTTGGCATCAAGGATAATAACAATGTAAATATCCCAAATAAAGATGTTGTGAAATATCTAGGCATTAACTTAGATAAATTTTTATATTTTAATTTTCATGTTAACGCTCAAATAATAAAAGCCAGAAAGGCTTTTTTCATGTATAGGAAACTCTTCATCTCAAAATATATAAACACAAAAGTCAAAATAATTATGTACCAATCACTAATACGCCCAATTTTAGTATATGGTTGCCAAATATGGTTCAACATTTCTCCATCATATATGGAAAAGTTAAGAGTTTTTGAAAGAAAATGTTTGAGAAGTTGTACTTCTCTTTATAGATCGCAAAATAGTAACTACTTAAAATATATATCTAACAGAAAATTATATAATTATGTAAAAGTTAGTAGAATTGACAACTTTATAATTCATATAATAAGAAACCACATTACAAAAAGTCTAGAATGCTACGACAATAATTTGATTATGGCACCATATTACGCTAATCACGAATACATAGAGAAAAGTCTTCAAACCGGATATGTACCACCAGAGGCATTTTTATACCTAGATAAAAATGGTTTTATGCAAAACGAAATTGGCATTCCTATATTCTACCATGTTTATAGACGAGCCACTACAAAAAATATTTATGAAAACCAACTGACAGCGGACAATAGTAGATATGATACTAGTATATTTTCAGAGGATATAAACCTAAATATTAATGGAAAGTATTGGTGGCTCACTTAATAATTTTCATTTTTCTTGTTTTTAACCCTTAACTATATTTTTTTATCTTTTTGTAATATAAAAGTAATGATTTTTTGCCATTTTTTTCATTACAATAAGTTATATAAATTAAAATTTTCTTGTTAAACTTACATAATTATATAGTATTAAAATGATAAAATTAATTTATGTAATATACTTGAGAGCCCGTTTATGAGACAGTGTATATAAATTTAATTTAAGTATTACTATTTGTTTATTTATAGTTTAAGAATGTATATAAATTGTGCTTAAATAAACATCATATAAAAAAAAAAAAAAAAAAAAAAGGCAACACTTATTCTCAGACGTCGGCACAAAGAGAACATGAGAAAAATTATGAGGGGCATATTAACCCAGAGGAAAATTGTTAGTAATATTTTCAAGTCTACTTTACTCTACATAATACGTCACATATGTAGTTTTTTTTAATGAATTTTACATCTATATAAACAAAATGAATGAAAAACAATAGAAGAGAAAAATGAAAATATGTGCAAAGAAATAAAGAAAGTAATAAATGAAACATGTAAACAAAGTGCAAAAACAACATACGCGGATGCAGTTAAAAATAAAGGGTTGCCAAGTATAAATAAACAACTACCCCTGATTGTTAAACCTAAGGAAAAACAATCGGCTGAAAAAACTAAAGAAGAGTTAAACAAAATAAATCCAGACAACTTGAAGATAACAAATGTGGAAAGTAGAAGCAGTGGAACAATTGTTATTCAAAGTGAGAGCTGTGAAGATAGAGAGAAAAGTAAAAGTGCAATCCAAGACAAAATATCTAAACAATATGAAGTAAAAATTCCAAATTCGACGGGACTAAATATCAAAATTATTGGCATGTCTTTTGAATATAGTGAAAATGATTTAATTGAGAAATTAAGAAAACAAAATCCTAAATTAGCTGATGCAAATATTAAATTTATGGGAAAATATGAAACGAAAAGAGGAAATAAATCTTTGTTCAATGTGAGACTGAGAGTTGATAATGAAGCTTACGGAAAAATTATGGAAGAAAGAAAAGTAAATGTCGGTTGGGAAAGATGTAGAGTGTATGATGGAACTGAATTAGTTCAATGTATGAAATGCAGAGGATACAATCATATAGCCAAAGAATGTAAAAATCAGGAAATATGTCTAAAATGCCATGGTCAACATAAAACAGTTAATTGCGAAAGCCAAGAGAAGATAATGAAATGTATTAATTGTTCAAAAGTAAACAGCAGGCTCAATATGGGATTAGATGAAAATCACTTTACAAACGATAGAGAATATCCAGTTTATCAAAATAAATTGGAAAACAAAATGAGAAATATAGGCTTGACGATTTAACAACTAAAGGAAATGAGTGCCCTCTATACAAATGTACAAGGTCTTGCTAACAACTATAATCAAATTGAAATTATCGCAGCAACAGAAAAACCTGACTTTTTAATATTGTCTGAAACACATTTGACGAAAGATATAGATGAACAAGAAATTGCGTTACAAGGATATGATAACATCGGGTCAGTGTCAGCATCCTCAAGAACAGGTGGAGTTGTCGTATACTATAAAAATAATTGGAACGTGAAAAAGTTTATAGAGAGAACTGATGATTTGAAGTATTGTATATTATTTTGCAAAGCTGTACATAATGATAATAATAATAATATCTCAATTGGTGCAATATATAGATCGCCTAGCTACAGCGAAGCTGAGTTCTGTGATATATTTGACGAAATTATTGAAGAAATCTGGGATAATAATAACTGTGATATTTTAATTGCAGGAGATTTTAATATAGATTGGAAAAAAAAGTCTTTATACAAGAATAGAATTAGGAATACTCTCAATGACAACGGCCTTAAACAAATAGTTACCGAAAGCACCCGTGTAACAAGAAATTCGAGCACAATAATTGACTACGTAATAACTAATAATTATAAGATAGAATGTACAAACAGTAAAGATAATAAAATTTCTGACCATGAAGTTATTAATATTAATATAGACTTTGAGAGATCGAATGAAAACATTCTAAATACAGCAAAAACCATCAAGATATTTAAATACGATAAGAATATATTCAATAATGTGTTAACTGAGAATATGATATACGAGGATAATAAGGATCTTAATGAAAACGTTAAACTGTTTGATGCCTGTCTAGCAAATACAATACAAAGATTTACGTTTGAAAAGCAAGTGCACATAAATAACAAAGTGAATAACTGGTTTAACGAAGAACTGCGAACAATAAAAAGAGAAAAAATAATAAAATATTTACGAGCCAAATTTCAAAACACAAATCAAGCTTGGGGAGAATATAAACTAATAAGAAATCGATACAAAGTACAAATCGAAAATAATAAGAATAATTACATAAAAAATAAAATTAACAACGCAACTAGTCAAAAGCAAATGTGGACACACATAAAAAACCTAGTACTTAATAAGAGGCAAAACTCAACTAAATCTGTGATATTCGACCAGATAGAGTACAACGATATATGTGATATAGTTAATAAGTTCAATGCATTCTTCATTGATAGCATTAGTAGTATAAGACAATCGATAGGGAGCGTGCAACATATTAACCGAATAGAATATAGAGTGAATGATGTTTTTAAATTCCGTAAGGTAAATATTAGTGAACTGGAGAGCATCGTGAAGTGTATGAATAACAAATCTGACCATGAACGCGTATCAAATAAAATTATACTTGACAACTGGAATGTAACAGGAAATATAATGGTAAAAGTAATAAACACATCTTTAGAGACAGGTATTTTTCCTGATAATTGGAAAAAATCAACCGTAACCCCAATTGAGAAAGTGCCCAGAACAAAAAAATGCGAGGAGTTTAGACCAATAAACTATCTTAAAACTTGCGAGAAAATAATTGAAAAAGTAGTTAAAGATCAGCTTGAAAAATATATAGAAAATCGAGACATATTATCTAAATACCAGTCAGGATTCCGTAAAAAACATTCGTGTGAAACCACGGTAAACTATGACATAAGTGAATGGAGAGCAATAGGAAAGGATAAGAGGATAATAGCAATATTTCTTGACTTCAAAAGAGCCTTTGAGACGATCGATAGAGAAATAATACTGAATAAACTATATATGTATGGAATAAGAGGAATCGAGCTAGATTGGTTCAAATCGTACCTGAAAAGAAGAAGGCAAACGACAAAATTAAATGACATAGAATCTGATGAAATAATAAATAATTTCGGAGTGCCACAAGGTTCCATTTTGGGAGCGTTGTTGTTCATAATTTATATAAATGACATGCCAAGTATTTTAGAAAAATGTAAAGTTGTATTATACGCTGATGACACTCTGATATATACTATAGCAAATAGTGATGAAGAATGTCGCGAAAATATCAAGTATGATATGAAGAAAATAGATGAATGGCTTAAAATGAATAAACTCAAACTAAATGAAAATAAAACAAAAATAATGGAATTAACTTAAATTCAGAAGAAATATTTACAATAAATGACACAGTAATTGAAAAAGTCGAATATATAAAATACCTTGGTTTTATAATCGATAAAAAATTAAATTTACTTATGCAAAAAAGTTGGTAAAAAAATTAGTTTTTTAAAAAGAATAAGAAGCAAAATATCCAAGTCTACAGCGATAAATATATACAGCACGATAATAAAACCACACTTTGAATATGGTTCCACTATTTTATTCACATGCAGCAGCACAAATCAATTAGCAAGGATGCAGAAACTGCAAAATAGAGCGATGAGAGTAATACTAAAATGCGATCGTTACACACATATAAACACAATGTTAACTGATCTAAAATGGATGAACATAGCACAACAACTTCAATTTAACACATTAAGATTTATTAGAAAATTAAAACAAGGAGACGCCCCGAAATATCTATGTGATCAAATACATTATGTGGGAGACAGTCAACCATATCAACTAAGAAATGCAAGTGACTTTAGGATCCAAAGAGTGAGGTCAACACAAATGCAGAAAACGCTATTCTACAAAGGTCTACAGCTGTTTAACTCATTGCCAAACTACATTAAGAATGAAACGGCTGAAAATGTCTTTAGACGAAAGTGTACTAATTTTGTATTATTTAATAATAATTTGTAATATATAATTTTGTTGAACATTTAAAGTATTTTTAACACTAAAAAAAAAAAAAAAAAAAAAAACAATCTCGGGAAATGACGGCTACCCACTTTATCGCCGACGTTCTTTGGATAATGGTGGACGATCAATTTCAGTAAAGGTGCATGGAAATGATTTTGATGTTGATAATCGTTGGATAGTACCTTACTCTCCATTGCTTTCAAAAACATTTAAAGCGCATATTAATGTTGAGTATTGTCATTCAGTTAAGTCGATCAAATACATCTGCAAATATGTTACTAAAGGGTCTTATATGGCTGTATTTTCATTACAAAATCCAAATGATGAAATTCCGCAGTATCAAATGGCCAGGTACATTAGTAGCAATGAAGCAGTATGGCGAATTTTGGGATTCCCCATTCATGAGCGCCATCCAACTGTTGTTCATTTATCAGTGCATCTGGAAAATGGACAACGGGTTTACTTTACAGAAAGAAATGCTCGAGAGAGAGCAGCAGCACCACCGGCTACAACATTAACATCATTTTTTGATCTTTGTAGAAATGATATGTTTGCTAAAACTTTGTTTTATTCAGAAATTCCAACGTATTATACGTGGAATGCATCAACAAAGAAATTCCAACGTCGAAAGCAGGGGAAACCTGTTGATGGTTGGCCAAATTTATATTCAACAGATGCATTAGGTAGGGTTTATACCGTCCATCCTCAAAATGCTGAATGTTTTTATTTGAGAATGCTTCTGATTAATGTTCGAGGACCAATATCTTTTGTGACATTACATAGTGTTGATGGCGTAGTATGTGCAACATATCGAGAGGCCTGTCAGAAACTACAATTATTCGAGAACGATTGTCATTGGGAAACAACGCTTGAAGATGCAGCAGTAATCAACCATCCATGGAAAATAAGGGCATTATTTGCGATAATATTGGTATCGTGCTCACCATCTAATCCAAAAGATCTTTGGAATAAATTTAAAACATATTTGGCTGAGGACATATTACACCCGGAAAGAGTTACCACCAACAATGCAACGCTTGAACTAAGTGAAAGTATGAATAATGAGACATTGATTCTACTTGGATACAAATGCTTGGCGATAAGGAATGTGACACTAATTGAAGTTGGAATGATTGCTCCTATTCGGTCAGGAACTGATGCACACGATCAAGATCTACGACGAGAAATGGAATATAATCATCAAAATTTGGACATTTTATTGGAAGAAAATTTAACAAATTTACAACAAGAGCAGAGAATGGTATACAACAGTATACTAGCAGCAATAACAAACAAACAAATAGCCGGAAAAACGTTTTTAATTTCATTGATATTGGCAAAAGTTCGATCTCAAAAAAATATTGCATTAGCTATTGCGTCATCCGGCATTGCTGCCACACTCTTAGATGGTGGTAGAACAGCGTATTCTGCACTAAAATTATCCTAGAAGCCTCAATTTTCCGAAGAGATTACAAGTGTAACATAAAGAAAAATTCTTCTATGGGCAAAGTATTGCAACAATGTGAAATCATAGTGTGGGTTGAATGCACCATGGCGCATAAGAAATCTTTGGAAGTCTCGCAGTTTACGGGATTTTAGAAGCAATAATAACATATTTGGAGGTGCATTAGTTTTATTAGCTGGTGATTTTCGTCAAACACTTCCTGTTATGCCTGGATCAACGCCAGCTGATGAGCTAAATGCATCGTCATACCTTTGGCGATATGTTCATACTCTAAAATTAACTACTAATATGCGTGTTCAGTTGCAACGTGATGCTTCGCTTCAACTTTTTCCAAACAATTGCTTGATTTAGGTAATGCAAGAATTCCAATGGATCCTATAACAAAGTATATAAAATTTCCATCAGAGTTTTGCATAATGACACAATCCAAAGAACAATTAATAAATTGTGTATTTCCCAATATTGTGCAAAATTTTAAAAATATGCAATGGTTATGTGAACGTGCGTTACTGGCATCCAAAAATATTGACGTTAATTCCATCAACAGCAATATTCTCAACAAGGTCGATGGGAATCTAAGAACTTATAAATCGATCGACACAGTTTCAAATATTGAGGATGTCGTCAATTATCCAGTCGAATTTTTAAATTCGTCAGATTTACCAGGCTTTCCACCACATGACTTACAGCTAAAAAACGGTGTTCCCATTATTTTACTTAGAAATATTGATCCTCCACGAATTTGTAATGGCACTCGACTAACAGTAAAAAAAATGATGAACAACCTTATCGAGGCGACCATTATAACTGGAAAGTTTAAGGGAACTGATGTGTTGCTGCCACGTATTCCTATGACCACATCGGAGATGCCATTCGATTTCAAGCGCCTGCAATTTCCTATTCGCCTAGCATTTGCAATGACGATTAATAAAGCTCAAGGTCAGTCCTTGCAAGTTTGTGGACTTAATCTAGAAAATCCATGCTTTACGTCGCGTGTTCGCGAGTAGGAAAACCCGCAGATTTATATGTATACGCACCAGAGGGAAAAACAAAAACTATTGTGTACCACAAGGCATTAGAATAAGAATTATTTATTTAAGAAAAAAAGTATATATCAAATTTTAGCAAGTAAGAAATAAATAGCCCATTAATGCATTATTTTATAATTTAAATGAAATACATTGTCATCAAATGAAAGGTTCATTCCTTAAGAAAAATTGCATAATTTAATTACTAAATAAATACACTTTTTAATTATTATGTATTTAATTTCGATGGGGGGTAGCGAAGCACACCGGGTATTACCTAGTATACATATATAGTGATATATATTAAGAGAATTATATACATTAAAACAAGTGAAATTAAAAAATACTTTTTATATTGAAATTAATTTTTGTTTTTTAATTACTTAATCATGTACTAAATTATTAAATACTAGTTAAAACACTTATGTTACACTTATATAACATAAAAAAAATTATTCTCTAATTACTATATATAACTAGTCTATGAGATCGTTATTCAAATAAAAATAGTACAATCGTCTCATATAAGTTCGGCTCTTTACCGTTTTCGGTACGATTGTATGGTGCGGCCTTAATAACATTCAAAGAAATTCGATGCCTCTCTCGTTTATATCCCAATAAAAACATGTCCGACAGCGGTACTCCCAAATCATGTCATGTGCAAGTAGTGGTTTCATTGCCTGAATGACTTCTACATTTGGAATGTCCTCAATTTCATGATGAGGACCTTCAAAATTTGCCATTGCTGTTAAAGTTCCCTCAATAAAGAAGTGATTGTACACTGCCAAGCGATTCACTCGTTCTTTTTTTATTTATTTTTTTTTCATTATATATATATTTTTTTATTTCTTTTACTTATTTTAAATTTACAAAACGTTATTACGCATTTTTTTATATGAAAAGTAATCATTTAATATCTTTTTTATGTTCTCAAAAAAAAAGAAAAATAAAATAAAAAATCATTTTATTACGAAATATGTATGATATTTCTAGACTAAATAACAAAACATAAACTGTGATCGGTTTTAACATTGTTATTGTTAAATTCCTGTGTGTGCTTAATAACATTTCTTTTTGTATTCATTTTCTTTCTTTTTACATCATTTTATAAAAAAATATATGATCAGGTTGAGCTTCATTTGTTGTTGTTCTACAATAAACATCATTAACAAACAAAAATGTCTATGATATAAAAATGTATGTAGTTATAATAGAATAAGAGCTAAACTAAAAATAAAAAAAAAATTATTTACTGAAGGGGGAAAACGGTAAGGAAATAATACAAGGATGTTGTATGACTTGAAGTAGGTTTGACTATTTACATGAAATCATCGTAATCATCATAAGTAATGTAATCATTACCATACTTTTTATAACCATCGATATCATTGCTCTCTTTTTTCAAGGTTACTTTTCCTTTGCCTTTGCCTTTGCTAGCGGGTTTCTTGACGTTTTGTTTTTCCATTTTCACTTTTTCTCTATGTAAGTTTTCTACACTAATTTTTAATTTCTTCAAATCGGGAATAGCCAAATGTACACCTATGCTACGTACTAAATCCTCAATAAATTGCGGGAAATGAGGTGATTCTTTATATTGTGCCAATTTACAACTAAGCGTCGCACCAAATTCTTTGAATTCTTCTTCAGTTTGAGGATTAAATGCATCTAAATCACCTCTAATATCACTAACACCAAAGGTTTCTAAAGCACTCTTTAAGTCCGATTCTTCTTGAATTTTTTGTAAACGTAATTTTTCGGCTAATTTTTCTTCGGCTGTCATATTAGCTAAGCGTTCAGCTTCGGCTTCCTCTGCCAGTCTCTCTTGTTCGGCTAGTTTGGCTTTCAAAGCCTTGTTAGGTTTCGTCTTCACCGGCGCTTTGACTTGAACTTTTTCTTCGCCCTTTTTTTCCTCTTCCTCGAGATCCCAACTGTCCTTAACATCCTCATCATCATCCTCGCCAGCCCATTTGTTGACTTTGTCAGGAATAACCACTATGGGTTTGTCCGCAGCACTTTCCCAATCGTCTTTCATATTTTTTGGTTCTCTATTATTTTATTTATTTAGCAAATTTTTGATTATATGATTTTGTGTTTTGCTTGTATGTGCTTGGTGTGCTTGGATGTGCGTAAGTGTTTTCGCCAAGGATTTGAAATCAGAACTAATAATTTTTCGCAATCTTTCTGTTGCTTTTATACTGTTTCCTGAGATCCGAAAATAACTGCGTTAATCGATTTCCTTAATATGATATTGCATTACAGGTAGAAAAATTATGATTTTATAATTGACCCTCACACATCATTTGATAACTTGTTTATAATGTTCGAATAACACGAATATTAATTTTCAGGTAAAAGGGAAAATAATAAAAGCCTTCTAGCGACCGAAAATTTTCCCTTTTTCACTTTAAGTCCGGATTAGTATGCAGTTGTTATCCACTTTACATAATTTTCTTTAAATTCGTACTTCAATAGACAGCGTTTTTTATATTAAGTACATACGCGTTATTTGCTGACAGGTAGGGGCATTTAAATTGAATTTTCTCCACTTTGCCAACAAATGTCATTTAAGCGGTTTATGCCAAATTTTTTAAGTATACGCTTTATTTTACTCGCAAAGGTGCTTTGTTCATAGCTTACAGACGGCTGTATACACAACAACAAAATATTAAGAGTTTGTCAGTCATATTTGAACGCAAGCAAAAATAAACAAACACATGCTACAGTAGTAGATCCTAACATTTCAACGACGAATTTATATGAATTCGTTCATTTGGACACTGTGCCAGTGTGTAAAATGTTACTACAAAGTTAATATAATGCAAGTGAGTGAAAATTTTCATAGAAAATCCAGTCACTTGACATTTTCCCTTCAAAAAATATTTCAAGAAAAGTTTTTAGTAGACATCTGCAAATGAGTAAATGCTACAAGTGGTTGAAACACAATCATAAATTTACTATGTACCTGCTAATGCACAGCTAACATTCACAAAAAGTAAAGGAAACAAATCTGTATGTATTTACTTTATTATCTTATATATAAAAATGAATGTGTGTTTGTTTGTATGTTTGTATGTTTGAAGTTTATAGACGATTAAACGGCTGAACCGATTTTCTTGAAATTTTCACAGTATCTTCCTGTATGTCTGGAAGGAGTTATAGGCTACTTTTTATGTTGATATTCTAAATGAGCGAGGAGCCATGCCCACATATACTATATACTACATACTTAATATTTAATTGCATTTGAAATATATTACTCATACGCATAGTTACCCCTAAAGTATGCTATCTATGATTCTTGATGTATAAAAGCAACGAAAATAAAGTATGTATAAAGAATGTGCATTTTGGCATAGTTTGGAAGATTTTTAAAATATATTTCACGACGCGGGGGATAGATATAAGGGAAGGAAAAAAATTTTGTAACCAACGTTTGTGAAAAAAATCACCAAATAAGAAAAAATGTAACCAAAATTAAATTCGTAGACTTTTGTTTTATTTATTTTTTTTTTCAGAAATAACCAAAAAAGGCAACATCATTACTAGATTCAATCTTTGCGGATTCTTTGCAAATTACAATACATTTTGACTTTTTAGAGTTAATCCTTAAACCATTTGCAGTCGCCCAAAGAGAAATATTATTAAGGTCAGTGTTAAGATCTTTAACTCCAGTGTTGATGGAAGCTATAGAGCTATCAATGTAGAGTTGAATATCATCAACATACATTTGAATTCTAGAATGTTTGAGCTGCTCAAACATATGACCCTTAAATGGTTGAGTTTGAAATTTTCAACTCATATACATAGTAAGTACTGAAATTCATACTATTTAAATATTTATTTGAAAAACATATACATATGTAATAGTTATGTTATTGTTTACTTCTAACAATGGGTAATTACTAAAAATATTATTTATTTGTTGCATATCTTGAAAAATAGATCAGGTAAGTTTATAATCAGCATTTTATTGGGCGATGAATGGGCATGTAACAATAGGCAGTAAAATTTTCATTCATTACTTTTAATTACCTAAGTAACAAAATGTAAACTGTCAATATTTTTGCCAAATAAAATAAGTAGTTGCAAAACTCATCAAAAAAATTACCTGTGACCGACGCAAACACAATTATTTGTTAAATTTTAATAACATTAATTTTCTTCAAAAGGTTTTTGACTTGAACCGATTTCATATTAGGCAAAATATAAAGAAATAAATATAACACGCATTCGGTTTTGAAATTCAGTTGAATCTTTGATTCTAAACAAGTTAAACGTTACCTGAGTGACATTTATTTTGCAACAATTTGTAAAAATGCCCCGAATAAAAGCATCTAAAATGCATAGCCGTCAGAACGTGAAAGACGTCTGGAAGGTCTTCGACAACATGCGACATGCGCACGAGCTACCAAAACACCGTCGGAACATGAAGGTCGGCTACAAAGCCAGCGAAATCGTACCAAAGCATCACGAGCTAATGAAACAGAGGTGGCATGAATGAAGTTTGCCAATATTGCAATGCACTCATGTACAAAAATGAAACACCTTTGGCGACATGTTGACAAATGCGGTTTTACACTTCGTATCATAATCAAAACGATCGATATCTTAGTGAATCAATTCTGTCTTTAGCAATCAATATGTCTGCGGTAGAAATATATTTCTTTTAGGGCGCCCTGGTAGTCTAGTGGGTAGTGTTCTAGACTATTATCGTGAGAGTCGTGGGTTCGTTTCCCACCAGGGGCTCTGGTCTGTTACACTACACCGAGCAAATGGTCTAAGTTACTTTGCTCGTAATAATAATTATATATAATTTTTAATTGTATTATAATTAATAAATAAATATTTCTCTTAGTCGCTTTCTGGCAAAAACTCTGAGAGTGAATAAAATTGCCGTGAAAAATTTCACAAAAATTTGTTGTACGGAATCGACTTTAAAGAATTGGTCTCGCCACTCATGTATAAAATGAACACTCACAACATAAGTGGTGTGTGAAGTTGGATCGTAATCCTGATTAATTATACATACACATGATCTTCAAATTAAAAAGTGGATTGACTAGCAGAAATTCAAGTAAATTTGTAGCCATTTCGTAGAATAAAGCCCATAGATTCTCGACCATTAATGTATTACAGTGATATTAATTGTGGAGCTGGCTAAAAAAATCCAGACATGTCCTCAGTTAATGCTGATTTAAATTTTATTTTAGGGATCTCTAAGTCTGCATAATGAAGCCACGTAATATTTTCATTTAAAACCAGGTCCTAGGTGCTATTTTAAAATAACAAGAAAAACTGACTTCTCGAACAAAACTGGGCATTTGATACGACGAGAGTTAATAACATTTCATCGGTCTAAATTGGTCATAAAATAGATTTTTTAATTTTTATTTATTTTTCTTTAAAGTTCGATTCACTCCTTTTTATATGTAGTTTGACAGCCCTCTTCTTGAGAGAGAGAGAAAATATTTAGTATGAACATCTTTTAGCTCGTTTTGGTTTAATTTTATATTTTGTCCGGAAAAACTTGAACAGAGCAGTAGTAGGTTATATTTTATATAAAAAGGTGAATTGATTTGTCCACATAGATAAATCATGCAAAATTTAAATTTCCTTTAAAAGTCTCATCTGGTAGTCTTAATTTTGTGGAAAAATTTTTAGAAATGCACAAATCATGCTGCAGAAAACACTCAGTTCGCTGTGCCAGAAAAGGTGCCTGTAAAGTGCAGATAGCCAGAATTTTTCTTTCTTTTTTGCATTTGTGTATCAAAACATGACGTATGTATATTGTTCTGAGAAATATCTTGTCATTAAGCTTAATAATAAACACGCGACGTAACAGGAAAAGTGTGACGATTAAATTCGCAATAAAAAATAATTTTTATTCGGTTTCTCCAGCTTTGCAGCAGCACAATAGGTCATAGGACTATAGAACTGATGGTTTACACATAAAACTTACAAAGTATTTATGACTTTACCATACGTAGCGAGTTTTTTTAACCGAAAAGGTTAACACTTAAAACTACATTACGAAGAAATAACCGAATCAAAAGATCTGATCTAATAAGGGTAATGAAAGGATTACAACAACAGCCCATTAGGGATTATTATAGAAATCGCAAGTTGTAAATGAATATGTTTTTCGAATACTAAGAAGGAAAACAAGAGCCATTGGTTGAAATTAAAGGGCAGGGTCTTTACCTGCATACATAAAAGGGTTGTTGAAAGATCAGGTAGCAGTTAACCTATTTGTTCACTCATTACGTTGAATCCGGTACCTGTTTGTATCGAAATCTCAAATTTCCAAAATGGTTTCCACCTATAAAAGGCGTGAACCTTACACAATAAGTTCAATCACAATTTAGTCTCGGTAGACAACACACAACATTTATCAGCGGAAAACCTTAAGAAAAAATGGAAGCATCAAAGCAAGTGAAATTTGACGAATTACTCGACAAATGCATAGACATGTCGAAAGTGAAATTGGATGCGTTAAAGGCACAAATTAATTCGAAAATCTACGACGTTTTTCAAATTGAAAAATTTGTTTACAACGAATTAAAATTGGAACAATTTATCTGCCCGATGAAGACGCATATCCATATGACTGAATTTCTAAATGGTCCTCTGGTAAAACAATTCATATGTGAATTATGGCATATTTTGTTAGCGGCTGTAGAGAGTTCGACAGCCATATCAAATAATACAGTGGAACCGAAAAAAGATGAAATTATAAAGGAAGTAATCCAAACAAATGTTGAACCTACAAAAACTAAAATTTTTAAAAAAGTATTCCAAAGTAAATTTCGAAAAGACGCCGAAGGATCTCAATCTCGATCCCGAAAACAAGACAACATGGTGAATGGCGGAAAAGAACCATTGGTACCTCCTACCACTTTCAGTTCCACCCTTAAACCACAGGGGCGGTTGGACACTAAGCACGGCGAAAAACACGATGAATCTGCATCGCTTTCTCGGTTAACCTATAGCCGAAATAGTGGTACGAAAGGTAACAGAAAAGTAGAACAAAAGCAAGATTTAACCGCCAGCACTTTAATCACAAAGAAACAACAGTCAGATAAGGAAAACAATAAAAATTTCATCAACATTGAAAATCGCGTACATAAACTGGACAAGTCAGTATCAATCTGTAGCACACAAGCAGAACAAAAGCAACCACAAGTACCACCCAACACTTGTGGTTCTACCCTTAAACCACAACGGCGCATTAACATGTTGAATGGCGGAAAACAATCACTTGCAGCTTATAAAACGTTGAGTTCCAAACTTAAAGCACAGGGACGTATCGACATATCCAAAGTAAAATTGGACATGTTGAAACCGTGGATAAGCAAGAAAATCACGGATATTTTGCAGAGAGAAGATAATGCGGCAGTGGAGTTCGTGCACAATAAATTAAAACAGGATAAAATGCTTTGTCGACAGAAATTAGAGATCAGAATTGCTGGATTCCTAAGAGGTGGCAAAGCACAGAAATTTGTGTCTGAATTATGGCCACTTTTGTTATCAGCTCAAGAGAGTGAAAGCGGCATACCAGCTGAATTGAAAAAGCAGCAGAATGATAAAAATTTAAGAATTGAAAAGGATATTAAGCATGACGGATCTGCATCGCTTTCTCGGTTAAATAATGTCCAAAATAGTGGTACGGTAATTGACACAAAACCAGAACAACAACATCCGGAAAGTCAGAGCAGTCAGAACAATGATAGCTCAGCTGTGCTGAGATGCGGCGTAGGCGGTTTCGCTAACGTTTGCATGCATTCCCCCCAAAAGAAAGATGCAAGTGCTAAGTCACAGGAATTTTTATCTCAATATTGTGCAGAAATGGACGAATTTTTTACACATTGGAATAAAACTCCCGAAAAGGAAACAATTCTATTCTCAAAAAAGTTCATATATCCTGGTGAACAAAATATTGAAAAACAAATAAACGCCACTTTGTCGGCTCCGCCATCATCGGTTATACAATCAGATCATAAACAGCAAACACGCAATATTGACTTTGATAACGAGATAAAAGCTGCCCGAGAACCACAATCACGCAAGCGTACACACTTGACAATGATGAATGAGAGCAAAAAGTCGAAAAATAATTCCCACGATAAAGATGAACAGCAGTCAGCTAAGAAGAAACAGACTAGGATAAATAAATCCTCATCAAAACGCAATTCAGACAAAGATTCCTCTAGGAAGCCAGAAGCTAAATTAATAGAAAAGCAGGACAACAAGAAATCTAACAGCGAGATGAAGAATCTTGAATTGGAGCTTTTTGGCAGTATTAGTAGCGACGAAGAAGAACCCAATTCAGAACAACCTTCTAAGGAAAATTCTGTAAAGAAGTACCACAATAGCGAATTGAGCACCCTTGAGGCTGATCTTTTTATCAGCAGCGATGAGGAAGACGTCTACAATATACTCGGCAAAGAAGACCAATTTTTAAAACAAAAATAATGGACGAAGAGTATATTCTTTGGAAAAAAAGAATTTGTAATTTAGAAAAATTATTTGTAATCAATTTGCGTAAATTTTAAATTAAATATCATGACAATGTTTTTAATTTCTATTAAATATTGATGAAATATATGAGTAGTTTTCTAAGTTTAAATTTATATTACAATAAAGTTTTATATTATAATAAATTTATATTATAATAAATTTAAATTTATAAAAAATACTGTCTCTTTCAATTTAATTCTTAATTCCTTATTTGTAATATATTTTGAATGTATTTTAAGGAAATCATATAAATAATTAAAATAAAATGAAAATAAAAAATGTATTCAATGCTTTAATTTAATTACCGGGATAAGGGGAAGGGAAGGTTTATTTGAAATATTCTTCGGCGGTGACGGTGTGGAGATTCCGCCGCCTAGCAATGAAGAGGTCAAAGTTGCGATTATACGTCTTAAAAACAATAAAGCGGCATGTTCTGATAGCCTCCCCGCTGAGTTGTTTAAGACCGGAGTTGGTAGTGCGCATGCACCAGCTTATCTACAAAATATGCCTAGAGGAAAGTATGCCCAACGATTGGAACCTCAGTGTCCGCTGCCCTGTCCTGAAAAAGGTAGACCCTACGATATGCGCCAACTACAGGGGTATAATTCTACTTTTTATATTGATATTCCAAATGAGCGAGGGGCCATGCCCACGTATACTACACACTACATACTTAATATTTAACCCTTTCGCTACATAGTATCCATATGGATACATGTAACTTTAGGAGCACTTTACACTCTCCTGGACAAGAAATAAGTTTGGGATTTTTTAGTTTATATTATTTTAAGACCTTTTTAATTATTTAAAATATTTTTTATAAGTTTTCTTACAGTCTCTATAAAAAAATTTTTTATTTAAAAAAAAAGATTTTTATAGTTTTTTTTTTTGGTCAAAAATTGATTTTTTTATTATACTTAAAATATACATATATTAGTTTTTTTCTTTATGAAAACATATCAAGCACCTACAAAAATCTTCATTTTAATCCATTCCATTAAAAGTTATAAGATTTAGAAATTCAGAAAGCCGTAGGAATTTTTTAAAAATTGAATGTATCCATATGGATACAAATTAATGTTTTGGTGTAAAAAATTGGAACCATAAGAGGAAATAGATTCGGAAAAATTGATCTACAATCAGAAAAAGAGTTAAAAAAAGGAGGCCGTGGAAGTTTTGACTATCGCATAGAACGGTCGAACAATACATTTCCTCTCAGATGGCTTGACGGAGGAATTGTTCAACTAGTCTCTTCAATTCATGGTTCCGAACCCCTAAATTCAGTGCGCCGATTTTCCGTCGTAGAAAAGAAAAATATCGAAATAACACAGCCAAAAATAGTAGCCGAATATAACAAAAATATGGGTGGCGTAGACAAAATGGATTTCCTTCTGTCTTTGTACAGAATTTCCATTAGATCTGCAAAGTGGACTCTAAAAATGTATGATCATTTCATTGATATGGCTAATTGTAACTCTTGGTTAGAGTACAAAATGGACAACGAACACTATAATAATATCAAAAATAAATGTATGGACTTATTGAGCTTTCGCAATGACGTTGCAAATGGCCTCATTGCTCGATCAATCAGCAAGCATGCTCTCGTAAACGTGGGCGCCCAAAAACGAGCTCCAATGATATTTCAGTAAGTCCTTCAACATCCGGTAAAAGTCGAAAAGTAATTCCAGCAAATTCTGTACGATATGACGGAAACCAACAGTGGCCGCGGAACATGTGACTGATAAAGGCAGATGTAAATATAAGGATTGTAAGAGTCAAACAAGATATAAATGTTCCAAGTGTGATGTTCTCCTATGTGTACCGAATGGATCCAGAAATTGTTTTAAGGATTATCATTATTTATCGATCGAATAAATTATATTTTATAAATTATATTTTATGTATTAATCAAATTTGTATTTATGTTTTTTAACTGCATGAATTATATATTTTTATTTTATACCAAAAATTTATCTTTATGTTTATAAATAAAAAATTAATAAAAAATCTTTAATATCAAATTAATAAAATTTTTGCATTTTTCTTTCCCATATAGTAAATTTGTATCCATATGGATACATTCTAAAAAACACATTTGCGGTAAAAATATTTAAAATATTTTTATTGATTATTGTTTCTAGGGTCAATAGTAGCATAAATCCAAAAAATTAGATTTTTTGAACCAGCCAATAAAAACTTGTAGCGAAAGGGTTAATTGCATTTGAAATATATTACTCATACGCATAGTAGTTACCCCTACAAATATGCTATCTATGATTCTTCATATTAAAACCAAAGAAAATAAAGTATGTATAAAGAATGTGCATTTTGGCATATTTTGGAATATTTTTCAAAAATATTTCACGACGCGGGGGGAAAGATAGAAGGGAAGGATAAAGAAACCAAGAGCGTAACAATGTTCTCAATTGTTCTCATCGTGCGTTTTTGTTGTTTGACTAATTTTTTATTTATTCATCTGAAACAATGTTGCCACGAAAAACATTTTGTAACCACCATTTGTGAAAAAATCACCAAATAAGAAAAAATATAACCAAAATTAAATTCATAGACTTTTGTTTTATTTTTTTTTTTCAAGTTTAAATTATAATTAACAAAAACTGAAACAAAAATAGCTTTTTTTATAAGAAAAAAATAAACAAAACCAAAAACTACACATTGATCAAAAAATAACCAATTTTGGTTAGAAATAACAAAAAAAAGGCAACACTTATTCTCAGACGTCGGCACAAAGAGAACATGAGAAAAATTATGAGAGGCATATTAACCCAGAGGAAAATTGTTAGTAATATTTTCAAGTCTACTTTACTCTACATAATACGTCACATATGTAGTTTTTTTTAATGAATTTTACATCTATATAAACAAAATGAATGAAAAACAATAGAAGAGAAAAATGAAAATATGTGCAAAGAAATAAAGAAAGTAATAAATGAAACATGTAAACAAAGTGCAAAAACAACATACGCGGATGCAGTTAAAAATAAAGGGGCCAAGTATAAATAAACAACTACCCCTGATTGTTAAACCTAAGGAAAAACAATCGGCTGAAAAAACTAAAGAAGAGTTAAACAAAATAAATCCAGACAACTTGAAGATAACAAATGTGGAAAGTAGAAGCAGTGGAACAATTGTTATTCAAAGTGAGAGCTGTGAAGATAGAGAGAAAAGTAAAAGTGCAATCCAAGAAAAAATATCTAAACAATATGAAGTAAAAATTCCAAATTCGACGGGACTAAATATCAATATTATTGGCATGTCTTTTGAATATAGTGAAAATGATTTAATTGAGAAATTAAGAAAACAAAATCCTAAATTAGCTGATGCAAATATTAAATTTATGGGAAAATATGAAACGAAAAGAGGAAATAAATCTTTGTTCAATGTGAGACTGAGAGTTGATAATGAAGCTTACGGAAAAATTATGGAAGAAAGAAAAGTAAATGTCGGTTGGGAAAGATGTAGAGTGTATGATGGAACTGAATTAGTTCAATGTATGAAATGCAGAGGATACAATCATATAGCCAAAGAATGTAAAAATCAGGAAATATGTCTAAAATGCCATGGTCAACATAAAACAGTTAATTGCGAAAGCCAAGAGAAGATAATGAAATGTATTAATTGTTCAAAAGTAAACAGCAGGCTCAATATGGGATTAGATGAAAATCACTTTACAAACGATAGAGAATGTCCAGTTTATCAAAATAAATTGGAAAACAAAATGAGAAATATAGGCTTGACGATTTAACAACTAAAGGAAATGAGTGCCCTCTATACAAATGTACAAGGTCTTGCTAACAACTATAATCAAATTGAAATTATCGCAGCAACAGAAAAACCTGACTTTTTAATATTGTCTGAAACACATTTGACGAAAGATATAGATGAACAAGAAATTGCGTTACAAGGATATGATAACATCGGGTCAGTGTCAGCATCCTCAAGAACAGGTGGAGTTGTCGTATACTATAAAAATAATTGTAACGTGAAAAAGTTTATAGAGAGAACTGATGATTTGAAGTATTGGATATTATTTTGCAAAGCTGTACATAATGATAATAATAATAATATCTTAATTGGTGCAATATATAGATCGCCTAGCTACAGCGAAGCTGAGTTCTGTGATATATTTGACGAAATTATTGAAGAAATCTGTGATAATAATAACTGTGATATTTTAATTGCAGGAGATTTGAATATAGATTGGAAAAAAAACTCTTTATACAAGAATAGAATTAGGAATACTCTCAATGACAACGGCCTTAAACAAATAGTTAACGAAAGCACCCGTGTAACAAGAAATTCGAGCACAATAATTGACTACGTAATAACTAATAATTATAAGATAAAATGTACAAACAGTAAAGATAATAAAATTTCTGACCATGAAGTTATTAATATTAATATAGACTTTGAGAGATCGAATGAAAACATTCTAAATACAGCAAAAACCATCAAGATATTTAAATACGATAAGAATATATTCAATAATGTGTTAACTGAGAATATGATATACGAGGATAATAAGGATCTTAATGAAAACGTTAAACTGTTTGATGCCTGTCTAGGAAATACAATACAAAGATTTACGTTTGAAAAGCAAGTGCAAATAAATAACAAAGTGAATAACTGGTATAACGAAGAACTGCGAACAATAAAAAGAGAAAAAATAATAAAATATTTACGAGCCAAATTTGAAAACACAAATCAAGCTTGGGGAGAATATAAACTAATAAGAAATCGATACAAAGTACAAATCGAAAATAATAAGAATAATTACATAAAAAATAAAATTAACAACGCAACTAGTCAAAAGCAAATGTGGACACACATAAAAAACCTAGTACTTAATAAGAGGCAAAACTCAACTAAATCTGTGATATTCGACCAGATAGAGTACAACGATATATGTGATATAGTTAATAAGTTCAATGCATTCTTCATTGATAGCATTAGTAGTATAAGACAATCGATAGGGAGCGTGCAACATATTAACCGAATAGAATATAGAGTGAATGATGTTTTTAAATTCCGTAAGGTAAATATTAGTGAACTGGAGAGCATCGTGAAGTGTATGAATAACAAATCTGACCATGAACGCGTATCAAATAAAATTATACTTGACAACTGGAATGTAACAGGAAATATAATGGTAAAAGTAATAAACACATCTTTAGAGACAGGTATTTTTCCTGATAATTGGAAAAAATCAACCGTAACCCCAATTGAGAAAGTGCCCAGAACAAAAAAATGCGAGGAGTTTAGACCAATAAACTCTCTTAAAACTTGCGAGAAAATAATTGAAAAAGTAGTTAAAGATCAGCTTGACAAATATATAGAAAATCGAGACATATTATCTAAATACCAGTCAGGATTCCGTAAAAAACATTCGTGTGAAACCACGGTAAACTATGTCATAAGTGAATGGAGAGCAATAGGAAAGGATAAGAGGATAATAGCAATATTTCTTGACTTCAAAAGAGCCTTTGAGACGATCGATAGAGAAATAATACTGAATAAACTATATATGTATGGAATAAGAGGAATCAGCTAGATTGGTTCAAATCGTACCTGAAAAGAAGAAGGCAAACGACATAATTAAATGACATAGAATCTGATGAAATAATAAATAATTTCGGAGTGCCACAAGGTTCCATTTTGGGAGCGTTGTTGTTCATAATTTATATAAATGACATGCCAAGTATTTTAGAAAAATGTAAAGTTGTATTATACGCTGATGACACTCTGATATATACTATAGCAAATAGTGATGAAGAATGTCGCGAAAATATCAAGTATGATATGAAGAAAATAGATGAATGGCTTAAAATGAATAAACTCAAACTAAATGAAAATAAAACAAAAATAATGGAATTAACTTTAATTCAGAAGAAATATTTACAATAAATGACACAGTAATTTAAAAAGTCGAATATATAAAATACCTTGGTTTTATAATCGATAAAAAATTAAATTTCAATGAACAAATAGATTACTTATGCAAAAAAGTTGGTAAAAAAATTAGTTTTTTAAAAAGAATAAGAAGCAAAATTTTATTTTATTAATTTATTATTTAAGAAAAAAAGTATATATTAAATTTTAGCAAGTAAGAAATAAATAGCACATTTTATTTTATAATTTAAATGAAATACATTGCCATCAAATGAAAGGTTCATTCTTTAAGAAAAATTGCATAATTTAATTACTAAATAAATACACTTTTTAATTATTATGTATTTAATTTCGATGGGGGGTAGCGAAGCACACCGGGTATTACCTAGTATACATATATAGTGATATATATTAAGAGAATTATATACATTAAAACAAGTGAAATTAAAAAATACTTTTTATATTGAAATTAATTTTTGTTTTTTAATTACTTAATCATGTACTAAATTATTAAATACTAGTTAAAACACTTATGTTAAACTTATATAACATAAAAAAAATTATTCTCTAATTACTATATATAACTAGTCTATGAGATCGTTATTCAAATAAAAATAGTACAATCGTCTCATATAAGTTCGGCTCTTTACCGTTTTCGGTACGATTGTATGGTGCGGCCTTAATAACATTCGAAGAAATTCGATGCCTCTCTCGTTTATATCCCAATAAAAACATGTCCGACAGCGGTACTCCCAAATCATGTCATGTGCAAGTAGTGTTTTCATTGCCTGAATGACTTCTACATTTGGAATGTCCTCAATTTCATGATGAGGACCTTCAAAATTTGCCATTGCTGTTAAAGTTCCCTCAATAAAGAAGTGATTGTACACTGCCAAGCGATTCACTCGTTCTTTTATTTTTTTATTTTTTTTTTTATTTTTTTTTTTTCATTATATATATATTTTTTTATTTCTTTTACTTATTTTAAATTTACAAAACGTTATTACACATTTTTTTATATGAAAAGTAATCATTTAATATCTTTTTTATGTTCTCAAAAAAAAAAGAAAAATAAAATAAAAAATCATTTTATTACGAAATATGTATGATATTTCTAGACTAAATAACAAAACATAAATTGTGATCGGTTTTAACATTATTATTGCTAAATTCCTGTGTGTGCTTAATAACATTTCTTTTTGTATTCATTTTCTTTCTTTTTACATCATTTTATAAAAAAATATATGATCAGGTTGAGCTTCATTTGTTGTTGTTCTACAATAAACATCATTAACAAACCAAAATGTCTATGATATAAAAATGTATGTAGTTATAATAGAATAAGAGCTCAACTAAAAATAAAAAAAAAATAATTTACTGAAGGGGGAAAACGGTAAGGAAATAATACAAGGATGTTGTATGACTTGAAGTAGGTTTGACTATTTACATGAAATCATCGTAATCATCATAAGTAATGTAATCATTACCATACTTTTTATAACCATCGATATCATTGCTCTCTTTTTTCAAGGTTACTTTTCCTTTGCCTTTGCCTTTGCCTTTGCTAGCGGGTTTCTTGACATTTTGTTTTTCCATTTTCACTTTTTCTCTATGTAAGTTTTCTACACTAATTTTTAATTTTTCAAATCGGGAATAGCCAAATGTACACCTATGCTACGTACTAAATCCTCAATAAATTGCGGGAAATGAGGTGATTCTTTATATTGTGCCAATTTACAACTAAGCGTCGCACCAAATTCTTTGAATTCTTCTTCAGTTTGAGGATTAAATGCATCTAAATCACCTCTAATATCACTAACACCAAAGGTTTCTAAAGCACTCTTTAAGTCCGATTCTTCTTGAATTTTTTGTAAACGTAATTTTTCGGCTAATTTTTCTTCGGCTGTCATATTAGCTAAGCGTTCAGCTTCGGCTTCCTCTGCCAGTCTCTCTTGTTCGGCTAGTTTAGCTTTCAAAGCCTTGTTAGGTTTCGTCTTCACCGGCGCTTTGACTTCAACTTTTTCTTCGTCCTTTTTTTCCTCTTCCTCGAGATCCCAACTGTCCTTAACATCCTCATCATCATCCTCGCCAGCCCATTTGTTGACTTTGTCAGGAATAACCACTATGGGTTTGTCCGCAGCACTTTCCCAATCGTCTTTCATATTTTTTGGTTCTCTATTATTTTATTTATTTAGCAAATTTTTGATTATATGACTTTGTGTTTTGCTTGTATGTGCTTGGTGTGCTTGGATGTGCGTAAGTGTTTTCGCCAAGAATTTGAAACCAGAACTAATAATTTTTCGCAATCTTTCTGTTGCTTTTATACTGTTTCCTGAGACCCGAAAATAACTGCGTTAATCGATTTCCTTAATATGATATTGCATTACAGGTAGAAAAATTATGATTTTATAATTGACCCTCACACATCATTTGATAACTTGTTTATAATGTTCGAATAACACGAATATTAATTTCCAGGTAAAAGGGAAAATAATAAAAGCCTTCTTGCGCTCGAAAATTTCCCTTTTTTCACTTTAAGTCCGGATTAGTATGCAGTTGTTATCCACTTTACATAATTTTCTTTAAATTCGTACTTCAATAGACAGCGTTTTTTATATTAAGTACATACGCGTTATTTGCTGACAGGTAGGGGCATTTAAATTGAATTTTCTCCCCTTTGCCAACAAATGTCATTTAAGCGGTTTATGCCATATTTTTTAAGTATACGCTTTATTTTACTCGCAAAGGTGCTTTGTTCATAGCTTACAGACGGCTGTATACACAACAACAAAATATTAGGAGTTTGTCAGTCATATTTGAACGCAAGCAAAAATAAACAAACACATGCTACAGTAGTAGATCCTAACATTTCAACGACGAATTTATATGAATTCGTTCATTTGGACACTGTGCCAGTGTGTAAAATGTTACTACAAAGTTAATATAATGCAAGTGAGTGAAAATTTTCATAGAAAATCCAGTCACTTGACATTTTCCCTTCAAAAAATATTTCAAGAAAAGTTTTTAATAGACATCTGCAAATGAGTAAATGCTACAAGTGGTTGAAACACAATCATAAATTTACTATGTACCTGTATAGCACAGCTAACATTCACAAAAAGTAAAGGAAACAAATCTGTATGTATTTACTTTATTGTGTGTTTGTTTGTATGTTTGAAGTTTATAGACGATTAAACGGCTGAACCGATTTTCTTGAAATTTTCACAGTATCTTCCTGTATGTCTGGAAGAAGTTATAGGCTACTTTTTATGTTGATATTCTAAATGAGCGAGGAGCCATGCCCACATATACTATATACTACATACTTAATATTTAATTGCATTTGAAATATATTACTCATACGCATAGTTACCCCTAAAGTATGCTATCTATGATTCTTGATGTATAAAAGCAACGAAAATAAAGTATGTATAAAGAATGTGCATTTTGGCATATTTTGGAATATTTTTAAAAAATATTTCACGACGCGGGGGATAGATATAAGGGAAGGAAAAAAATTTTGTAACCAACGTTTGTGAAAAAAATCACCAAATAAGAAAAAATATAACCAAAATTAAATTCGTAGACTTTTGTTTTATTTATTTTTTTTTTCAGAAATAACCAAAAAAGGCAACATCATTACTAGATTCAATCTTTGCGGATTCTTTGCAAATTACAATACATTTTGACTTTTTAGAGTTAATCCTTAAACCATTTGCAGTCGCCCAAAGAGAAATATTATTAAGGTCAGTGTTAAGATCTTTAACTCCAGTGTTGATGGAAGCTATAAAGCTATCAATGTAGAGTTGAATATCATCAACATACATTTGAAATGGTTGAGTTTGAAATTTTCAACTCATATACATAGTAAGTACTGAAATTCATACTATTTAAATATTTATTTGAAAAACATATACATATGTAATAGTTATGTTATTGTTTACTTCTAACAATGGGTAATTACTAAAAATATTATTTATTTGTTGCATATCTTGAAAAATAGATCAGGTAAGTTTATAATCAGCATTTTATTGGGCGATGAATGGGCATGTAACAAAAGGCAGTAAAATTTTCATTCATTACTTTCGAATACCTAAGTAATAAAATGTAAACTCTCAACATTTTTTCCAAATAAAATAAGAAGTTGCAAAACTCATCAAAAAAAAAATTACCTGCGACCGACACAAACATAATTATTTGTCAAATTTTAATAACCTTACTTTCTTTTAAAAAGTTTTTGACCTGAACCGATTTCATATTAGGTACAATTTGAAGTAATAAAATGCAACTGTCAATATTTTTTCAAATAAAATAAGAAGTTGCAAAACTCGTCAAGAAAATTGCCTGTGACCGAAACAAACCTAATTATTTGTCAAATTTAAATAGCCTTAATTTTTTTTAAAAAGTTTTTTGACCTGAACCGATTTCATATTAGGTAAAATATAAAGGAATAAATATAACACGCATTCGGTTTTGGAATTCAGTTGAATCTTTGATTCTAAACGAGTTAAACGTTGAGTGACATATATTTTGCAACAATTTATAAAAATGTCACAAAAAAAGCATCGCTTTCCAGAAGCACTAAAAATGCATTGCATTTGCAATCCCAGAGAGCAAATGAAAGTTCGGAAGAGCGTGAAAGTCGCCTAAGGACTGAAAGGAGTCGAGCTTCAACCTCTAGAGCCGCCGAAACGCCATCACAACGTGAAGAACGCCTTGAAGGCCTACGAGCTACTGAAACGCTTTCAGAAAGCCAAGAGCGCCTTGAAAGTCAACGAAATCTTACCTCTTCAGCACGAGCTTCTGAAATGCCGTCAGAACACGAACGACGTTTTGAAGGTCTTCGACAACATGCGACAACCGCACGAGGTACCGAGACACCGTTGGAACATGAAGGTCGGCTACAAAGCCAGCGAAATCGTATCGAAACATCACGAGGCACAGAAACGCCTTTAGAGCGTGAAAGACGTCTTGAACGTCTTCGACAACATGCGACAACCGCACGAGCTACCGAGACACCATTGGAACATGAAGGTCGGCTACAAAGCCAGCGAAATCGTATCGAAACATCACGAGACATAGCGTCGAGAACAAAATCGTAATCGAATGGTGGTGAATCGACGTAATGTTTTTCATGGATTCTCAGGTATTACATTTACCTACAGATCTGATATAGATGACCACATAATCGCAACTCATGCTGATAGAACTCCAGAACTCCAACAATGGCGTAACAATTTTGATGGAGGGCGATCCAGTTGCATCACGAGATATGTATTTAATTCCGAGGGGGTAGTGAAGCACACCGGGTATTAGCTAGTACCTCTATAAAAAACACATTATATATACATATGTACTTATTTGTAAGCACAAGTTATATAGCTATTGAGCCAATTCAGACGAGCACATCTTTTAGTCGCACAATTTTTGTTCTTTTCAATTTACACAGGATGAATATTCGTTTGGCAACGAATGTACACGTATACAGAGCTTTGTATGTATTAGTGTTTTTTCATTCATTTGATGTTTGGCTGATTTTTAAATATGTGCATGTATTAGTTTTGTGCTGGTGATGCGGGGTTGTAGCTGGTGGAAACTTTACGCCACCGAAAAACCATTCTCTTCACCCCTCTTGCCTATAAACTAATCATATTACTGAAAATAATTGAAAACAGATATATGCCATAAAGTTCGTTTAAATGTCGAATTTGGCTTATTGTCCACAAATGTTTTGCAACTATGGGTGTGGACTATAAGCGAAACCTACTGTAATTGTATTATAAGTAATAAATAAATAAATATTTCTCTTAGTACCTTTCTCGCAAAAACTCTGAGAGTAAATAAAATTGGCATGAAAAACGGAGTCGACTTTAAATAATTGGTCGCGCCACTCATGTATAAAATTAACACTCACAACATAAGTGGTGTGTGAAGTTGGATCGTAATCCTGATTAATTATACATACACATGATCTCCAAATTAAAAAGTGGATTGACTAGCAGAAATTCAAGTAAATTTGTAGCCATTTCGTAGAATAAATCTTTTAAAGCCCATAGATTCTCGGCCATAGATTCTCGACCATTAATGTATTACTGTGATATTAATTGTGGAGCTGGCTAAAAAAAAAACCAGACATGTCCTCAGTTAATGCTGTTTTAAATTTTATTTTAGGGATCTCTAAGTCTGCATAATGAAGCCACGTAATATTTTCATTTAAAACCAGGTCCTAGGTGCTATTATAAAATAACAAGAAAAACTGACTTCTCGAACAAAACTGGGCATTTGATACGACGAGAGTTAATAACATTTCATCAGTCTAAGTTGGTCATAAAATAGATTTTTTAATTTTTATTTATCTTTCTGTAAAGCTCGATTCACTCCTTTTTTTATATGTAGTTTGACAGCCCTCTTCTTGAGAGAAAGAGAAAATATGTAGTATGAACATCTTTTAGCTCGTTTTGGTTTAATTTTATATTTTGTCCGGAAAAACTTGAACAGAGCAGTAGTAGGTTATATTTTATATAAAAAGGTGAATTGATTTGTCCACATAGATAAATCATGCAAAATTTAAATTTCCTTTAAAAGTCTCATCTGGTAGTCTTAATTTTGTGGAAAAATTTTTAGAAATGCACAAATCATGCTGCAGAAAACACTCAGTTCGCTGTGCCAGAAAAGGTGCCTGTAAAGTGCAGATAGCCAGAATTTTTCATTCTTTTTTGCATTTGTGTATCAAAACATGACGTATGTATATTGTTCTGAGAAATATCTTGTCATTAAGCTTAATAATAAACACGCGACGTAACAGGAAAAGTGTGACGATTAAATTCGCAATAAAAAATAATTTTTATTCGGTTTCTCCAGCTTTGCAGCAGCACAATAGGTCATAGGACTATAGAACTGTGCTCAATAAATATTAATCTGATGGTTTACACATAAAACTTACAAAGCATTTATGACTTTACCATACGTAGCGAGTTTTTTTAACCGAAAAGGTTAACACTTAAAACTACATTACGAAGAAATAACCGAATCAAAAGATCTGATCTAATAAGGGTAATGAAAGGATTACAACAACAGCCCATTAGGGATTATTATAGAAATCGCAAGTTGTAAATGAAAATGTTTTTCGAATACTAAGAAGGAAAACAAGAGCCATTGGTTGAAATTAAAGGGCAGGGTCTTTACCTGAATACATAAAAGGGTTGTTGAAAGATCAGGTAGCAGTTAACCTATTTGTTCACTCATTACGTTGAATCCGGTACCTGTTTGTATCGAAATCACAAATTTCCAAAATGGTTTCCACCTATAAAAGGCGTGAACCTTACACAATAAGTTCAATCACAATTTAGTCTCGGTAGACAACACACAACATTTATCTGCGGAAAACCTTAAGAAAAAATGGAAGCATCAAAGCAAGTGAAATTTGACGAATTACTCGACAAATGCATAGACATGTCGAAAGTGAAATTGGATGCGTTAAAGGCACAAATTAATTCGAAAATCTACGACGTTTTTCAAATTGAAAAATTTGTTTACAATGAATTAAAATTGGAACAATTTATCTGCCCGATGAAGACGCATATCCATATGACTGAATTTCTAAATGGTCCTCTGGTAAAACAATTCATATGTGAATTATGGCATATTTTGTTAGCGGCTGAAGAGAGTTCGACAGCCATATCAAATAATACAGTGGAACCGAAAAAAGATGAAATTATAAAGGAAGTAATCCAAACAAATGTTGAACCTACAAAAACTAAAATTTTTAAAAAAGTATTCCAAAGTAAATTTCGAAAAGACGCCGAAGGATCTCAATCTCGATCCCGAAAACAAGACAACATGGTGAATGGCGGAAAAAAACCATTGGTACCTCCTACCACTTTCAGTTCCACCCTTAAACCACAGGGGCGGTTGGACACTAAGCACGGCGAAAAACACGATGAATCTGCATCGCTTTCTCGGTTAACCTATAGCCGAAATAGTGGTACGAAAGGTAACAGAAAAGTAGAACAAAAGCAAGATTTAACCGCCAGCACTTTAATCACAAAGAAACAACAGTCAGATAAGGAAAACAATAAAAGTTTCATCAACATTGAAAATCGCGTACATAAACTGGACAAGTCAGTATCAATCTGTAGCACACAAGCAGAACAAAAGCAACCACAAGTACCACCCAACACTTGTGGTTCTACCCTTAAACCACAACGGCGCATTAACATGTTGAATGGCGGAAAACAATCACTTGCAGCTTATAAAACGTTGAGTTCCAAACTTAAAGCACAGGGACGTATCGACATATCCAAAGTAAAATTGGACATGTTGAAACCGTGGATAAGCAAGAAAATCACGGATATTTTGCAGAGAAAAGATAATGCGGCAGTTGAGTTCGTGCACAATAAATTAAAACAGGATAAAATGCTTTGTCGACAGAAATTACAGATCAGAATTGCTGGATTCCTAAGAGGTGGCAAAGCACAGAAATTTGTGTCTGAATTATGGTCACTTTTGTTATCAGCTCAAGAGAGTGAAAGCGGCATACCAGCTGAATTGAAAAAGCAGCAGAATGATAAAAATTTAAGAATTGAAAAGGATATTAAGCATGACGGATCTGCATCGCTTTCTCGGTTAAATAATGTCCAAAATAGTGGTACGGTAATTGACACAAAACCAGAACAACAACATCCAGGAAGTCAGAGCAGTCAGAACAATGATAGCTCGGTTGTGCTGAGATGCGGCGTAGGCGGTTTCGCTAACGTTTGCATGCACTCCCCCCAAAAGAAAGATGCAAGTGCTAAGTCACAGGAATTTTTATCTCAATATTGTGCAGAAATGGACGAATTTTTGACACATTGGAATAAAACTCCCGAAAAGGAAACAATTCTATTCTCAAAAAAGTTCATATATCCTGGTGAACAAAATATTGAAAAACAAATAAACGCCACTTTGTCGACACCGCCATCATCGGTTATACAATCAGATCATAAACAGCAAACACGCAATATTGACTTTGATAACGAGATAAAAGCTACCCGAGAACTACAATCACGCAAGCGTACACACTTGACAATGATGAATGAGAGCAAAAAGTCGAAAAATAATTCCCACGATAAAGATGAACAGCAGTCAGCTAAGAAGAAACAGACTAGGACAAATAAATCCTCATCAAAACGCAATTCAGACAAAGATTCCTCTAGGAAGCCAGAAGCTAAATTAATAGAAAAGCAGGACAACAAGAAATCTAACAGCGAGATGAAGAATCTTGAATTGGAGCTTTTTGGCAGTATTAGTAGCGACGAAGTAGAACCCAATTCAGAACAACCTTCTAAGGAAAATTCTGTAAAGAAGTACCACAATAGCGAATTGAGCACCCTTGAGGCTGATCTTTTTATCAGCAGCGATGAGGAAGACGTCTACAATATACTCGGCATAGAAGACCAATTTTTAAAACAAAAATAATGGACGAAGTTCACGAAGAGTATATTCTCTGGAAAAAAAGAATTTGTAATTTAGAAAAATTATTTGTAATCAATTTGCGTAAATTTTAAATTAAATATCATGACAATGTTTTTAATTTCTATTAAATATTGATGAAATATATGAGGAGTTTTCTAAGTTTAAATTTATATTACAATAAAGTTTTATATTATAATAAATTCATATTATAATAAATTTAAATTTATAAAAAATACTGTCTTTTTCAATTTAATTCTTAATTCCTTATTTGTAATGTATTTTGAATGTATTTTAAGGAAATCATATAAATAATTAAAATAAAATGAAAATAAAAAATGTATTCAATGCTTTAATTTAATTACCGGGATAAGGGGAAGGGAAGGTTTATTTGAAATATTCTTCGGCGGTGACGGTGTGGAGATTCCGCCGCATAGCAATGAAGAGGTCAAAGTTGCGATTATAAATCTTAAAAACAATAAAGCGGCATGTTCTGATAGCCTCCCCGCTGAGTTGTTTAAGACCGGAGTTGGTAGTGCGCATGCACCAGCTTATCTACAAAATATGCCTAGAGGAAAGTATGCCCACCGATTGGAACTTCAGTGTCCGCTGCCCTGTCCTGAAAAAGGTAGACCCTACGATATGCGCCAACTACAGGGGTATAATTCTACTTTTTATATTGATATTCCAAATGAGCGAGGGGCCATGCCCACGTATACTACACACTACATACTTAATATTTAATTGCATTTGAAATATATTACTCATACGCATAGTAGTTACCCCTACAAGTATGCTATCTATGATTCTTGATATTAAAACCAAAGAAAATAAAGTATGTATAAAGAGTGTGCATTTTGGCATATTTTGGAATATTTTTCAGAAATATTTCACGACGCGGGGGGAAAGATAGAAGGGAAGGATAATGTCTTTTCGGGTTATAGGGTGGGGTTAGTTTAAGGGTAAAAGGGTATGAGGGGCTAGGGTATGTACATATGCTCAAACCTTTTATATTACTTTTATATATGTAAATAATAAATGTCATATATGTTTTGTTTTTTGTTTGTATTTTCTTAAAACTTTATAAAGTGGATATTTATTTGTATTTTGTAACAATATGTGTGTTGTTTACAATGTACATATATTTTGTTTGCAGTAATATCAAATTTCACAAAGTTCACAATTTATTTTGAATTTATTAATGTTCACAAGGCTGATTAAATTTAATATAAATATAATTAAATAGCCATTTATTTCATTTCGCACACGCGTATGGATTGTTGGGTTTCTATGTTTAGTGTTGTTCGGCGATCGCTAGTCAACTGAACTGATCAACAAGGATCAAAACAATCAAGCAGGAGTTGTTGATGAAAGTGTGTATGTTGATGTGTATTGTGAATGTTGATGTGTGTTGGTGAATGTTGATGTCAGGGTTGGGGTTGTTCGAATTTATTTACTCGTGTGAACATCCTCCCGGGCCGGCAACCTGTGAATAAAAACAAATTATTTTTAATTGTTCAAAAAAAAGGGTATGGGTATTAATTTTTCACTCAGGCTGTCGGGGTCTTCCCGTGGGTTCAAACATCAGTTTCTGACCCCTAAATGGGCCATAACCTTCTGTCGGGTGGGATCTGAAATGAATCCTTGGGTGAGTAATAATAGTTGTGGGTGTTCTGGGTAAGAACTTGGGTACGTAAGGAGTATTCGGGTGAGTAGTGGGTGATTATTGTAGGTGTAAGGGTGAGTAAATTTGATCTTTTCTGACAAAGTATCACTAGTCTATCACGGGTAGTTTTGATCCCATGCGCATCAAGCTTAGTACTCGGGTGGGTTAATAATCTATTGAGTCTTTCGTCAATAGATTGTGGGTTTTTCGATCCAGAACTATGCTGTCATTTCGAAATTCATTTCTTCGAGTAAATGATACGTGGTCACAAAATCGATAGACATACAACAATATTCTAAAAGCTTTGGACCATTCAGAAAATCTTTCTAAAATGTCCTGGGTAGGGTGAGTGAAGTTCAGAGATGGTTTTGGGTATACAGTTTCAGCTTCAGCTTGAGTTTCGGAGGGTAAATGTGTTGTTGGCCACTTTGTAAGATCTTCCTTCAACCAAGTTGGTCCATTCCACCATAGCTTATCATCCTTGAGTTCGTCGGAGTTGCAAACACGACTGGCAACATCGGCTGGGTTGTCTGAGAGGCCACGTGACTCCAGTTCTTCGTTCCCACCGCATCGGCTATTGCAGACACACGGTTTGCCACAAAGGTGTTCCAGGTAGTCGGGGGTTTGTTGAGCTATGCCAAAACTATTATAGAGTCCGTCCAGAAATGCTTCGGGTATTGGGTTAATTGCAGCTGGGTAATCAAATTGTGTGCCATTTTTGCCAACAACACTGCACCACAAAGTTTTAATTTCGGATAAGAAATGACTTTGATAGGTGCATCTCTCGTCTCAGAGAAGAGTAGGGTTACGGATATGGGTGCGTTTATGGGTACAACTCGTGCGTATATAATCGCAGAGTGCCTTTTCAGAAGAATCTGAAAAGTCATGAAACTCAATTCCTGCTGAAGGTGAAAAATGTATCCATCTAGGAACCCGAATATTGTCTTTATCATAAAACTTTTAATAAGGGTGAGTGGGTTAATCAATGCCCGAAATGGGTGGGTGATCAATTTCGGGTGGATACTGGCAGTGGGTTTGGGTAAGTAGTTAGTTAAGTAACGAGGTTTAGTATTCTGGGTGAGTAATGGGTTATGAGCAAGGGTGAAACATATAAGATTATCGGAAGGAGTTTAATCAATGTGGGGGTAGGACTACGACCTTGGTTATGGGTCGAGTCAATGTTCCGGTTGATGTCTGTAATTCGACTATTCTGGGCAGTCCATCGGAACCTGGGTGAGTTTTGGTTACTCGTCCGAGTAACCCTTCATCTGAGGGTAGGTTGTCCTGTTTAATGACGACAATGTCATTGACTTCCACAGGACGCTTAGAGTTTCTCCATTTATAACGCTTATGGAGCTCTTTAAAATATTCATCCTTCCGTCTCTTGCAACACCGATGGTGTTGAATTTTCAACCTTTGCCATCGGTTCGCTAGGGTAATATCCTCGTTACTAAAATAGGGTTCAGCGGGTTTAACAAGCTTGACAGAACTGTAGTAAGAGGCGATTCTTCGGGTAGGGTGAGAATCTTGTACTGGTCCGGTTAAAATCCAACCAAACTCAGTTTCTTGAGCTATTAATGTGCCAAGAATATCTTTCTTAACACCTGCTCTAAGAATTTGTGGGTAAAAATCGCTACCAATTATAATGTCAACTGGGCGGCTTTCATACAATTTAGGATCCGCCAATGGGATCCCATCAAACTTTTTTATGAAGGTAGGGTTTAAGTTTTGGGTGGGTAAATTGCGGGTGAGGGTTTTGACAACAATTGCCTGAATATTCAGTGAGAATTCTTTATTAGTGTTAGAACCAAGATGTATATCACACATCTTGTTCGAACGTGCTGAAACAACCTCATTTAAACCTGAGATTTCAGCAACTATGGGTAGGGTGGGTATGTGTAATTTGCGCCTTAGCTTATCAGAAATAAATGAAAAATCTGATGCTATGTCAATAAGCGCTCTAGCAGGGAATTCTTCACCGTGTATTTTAATATTCAAGGCAGCTGTACCTAATAGTTTAGCTCTGTCATCTAATTGGGTCTTGCTTGATTGGGTTTGGGTAGAGAAAGACTGTATTGCATGTGACGTAGAGGGTTTATCGTCAATTTGTGGGTTAGCGTTTGGGGTGGGTTTGTGTAATAGGGTGTTATGTCTGCCGCCACAGTATCTGCACGTAAATGTACTGCGACACTCTGATACCATATGGCTAATGACCAGACAATTGTAACATATAGAACTCTTTCTTACAAATTCAATTCTTTCATTTACTCCCAGGGAAGTAAATGATGAGCATTCCCTCAAAGTGTGGTTATTTTTGCAAAGTTTGCACACTGAACCATCGAGTTTTTCTTGGGTTTTCGGGTAATTATGTGTATTTGGGTGGGTTTGGGTTGAATTCAAGGGTATGCTCTGGGTATCCTTCCTATTATTGTGCATCACAATGTGGAACGTTTTCACTCTTCTGTTTGAGTCTGTCTGATTTTTGACATTCTGGAGGTATTTGGGTTTTGGGTGGGTGTTTGGGTTAGGGTTAGGGTTACTATCTGGAACATCATTGACAGAAATGAGTTCCTTGAATGTATTTGTTAAAAATACATCCACATCTGTCCAGGAAGGCATTTCAGCACAATCTTTTAGGGTTTTTTCAAATTCTCTTCGGGTTTCCTTGGGTAATTTCGTCAAACAGAGATATACAATGATAGGATCCCAATTGTCCGTATCTATCTCCAATATATTTAAATTTGCAATACAGTAATTAATCTTTCTTTGTAATTTTCTTATTGAAACACTACACATAGTGTTTACCGCTGGTAAATTTAAAAGGGTTTTTATTTGTGCATTAATTTGCATCCTTTTATTTTCATATTGATTTACCAGTTGGGTCCAAGCAATAAGAAAACCGTCATTAGTTAAGGGTGCATTGTCGACTATCTCTTTAGCTTCGCCGCTAGTCTTATTCTTGAGGTAGAAAAGTTTTTCTACACCACTTAGGCGGGTATTGTTGCCATAAATGGCCTTGAATAGGTCTCTGAACGAGGCCCAAGACTTGAAATCTCCACTAAACGTTTGCATATCGCAAGGGGGTACGTTAAATCCAACTGAGTGGGTGGGATGTGTGGGTTCGGGTGGGGTGGGGTTTGAATTTTTGGGTTGGGTTAATTCTTCTATAGATTCATCTATGGAAATCATATATGACCTATAGAATTTTTTGGCAGATCTCACATTCCTGGAGAGGCCATTAAAATTAATTGAATTGGATATTTCAGGGTCATTGAGTTGTGGCGATTCTCGGATTTGTTTGAATTTTCCATCAATATTCGACCACAACTCTTCCAATTCATGCTTCATGAATCTCAAAGCGGGTAGTGATTGAGAGTTCTCTTATAGTCCTCTTCAAAGGCACTTAAGTCCTGTTGGATATAACGCGTAATATCGGCGGCTAAAGTTTTTAAGTCCGACATATTCAATTTAAAATTAAACACACAGAAGATTGGAAAAAATTCAATAAATTTCGATATTAAGCCGACTTATCGCGGGTAAATTTGGTTTAAAAATATTTTTATTTAATATAAATCCAAATTAGCAGATAAATTGCCTATTGGGTATTCTTTGTGTTTTTGTTGCACTACACAAAGAGAACGGCAATATTTGTTACTCACAATGTTTTGAAATATTATCGAAAAAAAAAGGGTAAGTGTCGGGTGGGTGGGTTCTATGTGATAATATTTCTTATTGTGAGTTATTTACAAATTTAAAAATCGCGATAAAATTATACGAAAATTGTATAAAAAATGTAAATTGAAAATCTTCAACTTACCTTGTCTGCTGAGGGTAGAGTACAAACCAAATTTATTTTTCCAATTCCTCTTTGTGCGATGTTTGTTGTGTTGTGTTCAATGTTAATAATGTTAATTTGTTAGTATTCACTTATATTTGTAATTGTTTCTTATTTATTGTTAGTGTACAGTAATGAATGTAATTGTTAGTGCACTTTATATTCTTCAACTTTTTAATTTTTGTCACTATGTATTTTGTTGCTATTTGTTTTGAACTTTCATGAACTTCTTATTTTTGTGTTCTTCAATTTTGATATTGTTTATGTATTATTTTGGCAATGTATAATTTTTGTTTCTTTATGTAATATGTATTTTGTTCCTATTTTTTGTGAACCTTTGTTTTTTTAACTTTTATTTTTTACAGTTTTGTGTGATTTGACTTTGTTTTTGTACTTTTCATATCTCTGATAATGTTAAATATGTGATGTATTATATTTGATTTTGAAATGTTCTTATTTTTTATTGTTTTTATGTTAATGTTATGTTATGTTATTGTAATGCACTTTTTATTTAGGGTAATTTTTTGTAATTGTTGTTTGTGTTGATTGTTAATTAGTGTTTTCTGATTTGTATGTAAGTATTTTGTTGACTATCGAGTATTAGTTTTTGTTTGTAGGATATTTTGTTATGTTTTTTGGTTTGGGTGATTTACTGTTTTACACTGCTTTTGTTAGTGTATGTTTTTCTATTTTTATTTTGTTTATTTAAACACTTTTATAAAATCACATTTGCACTGATTGTTGTTATTGTTTTTTAAATTTTAAATTTACATTTAGTTTTTGTTTAAAATTGGGGTTTTATTGGTTTATCTCTTTGGGGTGGGTAGAATTTGCAAAAATGGGTGAGGGGTTTTTATGTGGACTGTATATATATATATGTCACTGTCTCTTTTTTCCTCGAAGGACCATGTCTTTTCGGGTTATAGGGTGGGGTTAGTTTAAGGGTAAAAGGGTATGAGGGGCTAGGGTATGTGCATATGCTCAAACCTTTTATATTACTTTTATATATGTAAATAATAAATGTCATATATGTTTTGTTTTTTGTTTGTATTTTCTTAAAACGTTATAAAGTGGATATTTATTTGTATTTTGTAACAATATGTGTGTTGTTTACAATGTACATATATTTTGTTTGCAGTAATATCAAATTTCACAAAGTTCACAATTTATTTTGAATTTATTAATGTTCACAAGGCTGATTAAATTTAATATAAATACAATTAAATAGCCATTTATTTCATTTCGCACACGCGTATGGATTGTTGGGTTTCTATGTTTAGTGTTGTTCGGCGATCGCTAGTTAACTGAACTGATCAACAAGGATCAAAACAATCAAGCAGGAGTTGTTGATGAAAATGTGTATGTTGATGTGTATTGTGAATGTTGATGTGTGTTGGTGAATGTTGATGTCAGGGTTGGGGGTGTTCGAATTTGTTCACTCGTGTGAACAGATAAAGAAACCAAGAGCGTAACAATGTTCTCAATTGTTCTCATCGTGCGTTTTTGTTGTTTGACTAATTTTTTATTTATTCATCTGAAACAATGTTGCCACGAAAAACATTTTGTAACCAACATTTGTGAAAAAAATCACCAAATAAGAAAAAATATAACCAAAATTAAATTCATAGACTTTTGTTTTATTTTTTTTTTCAAGTTTAAATTATAATTACCAAAAACTGAAACAAAAATAGCTTTTTTTATAAGAAAAAAATAAACAAAACCAAAAACTACACATTGATCAAAAAAATAACCAATTTTGGTTAGAAATAACAAAAAAAAGGCAACACTTATTCTCAGACGTCGGCACAAAGAGAACATGAGAAAAATTATGAGAGGCATATTAACCCAGAGGAAAATTGTTAGTAATATTTTCAAGTCTACTTTACTCTACATAATACGTCACATATGTAGTTTTTTTAATGAATTTTACATCTATATAAACAAAATGAATGAAAAACAATAGAAGAGAAAAATGAAAATATGTGCAAAGAAATAAAGAAAGTAATAAATGAAACATGTAAACAAAGTGCAAAAGCAACATACGCGGATGCAGTTAAAAATAAAGGGTTGCCAAGTATAAATAAAAAACTACCCCTGATTGTTAAACCTAAGGAAAAACAATCGGCTGAAAAAACTAAAGAAGAGTTAAACAAAATAAATCCAGACAACTTGAAGATAACAAATGTGGAAAGTAGAAGCAGTGGAACAATTGTTATTCAAAGTGAGAGCTGTGAAGATAGAGAGAAAAGTAAAAGTGCAATCCAAGAAAAAATATCTAAACAATATGAAGTAAAAATTCCAAATTCGACGGGACTAAATATCAATATTATTGGCATGTCTTTTGAATATAGTGAAAATGATTTAGTTGAGAAATTAAGAAAACAAAATCCTAAATTAGCTGATGCAAATATTAAATTTATGGGAAAATATGAAACGAAAAGAGGAAATAAATCTTTGTTCAATGTGAGACTGAGAGTTGATAATGAAGCTTACGGAAAAATTATGGAAGAAAGAAAAGTAAATGTCGGTTGGGAAAGATGTAGAGTGTATGATGGAACTGAATTAGTTCAATGTATGAAATGCAGAGGATACAATCATATAGCCAAAGAATGTAAAAATCAGGAAATATGTCTAAAATGCCATGGTCAACATAAAACAGTTAATTGCGAAAGCCAAGAGAAGATAATGAAATGTATTAATTGTTCAAAAGTAAACAGCAGGCTCAATATGGGATTAGATGCAAATCACTTTACAAACGATAGAGAATGTCCAGTTTATCAAAATAAATTGAAAAACAAAATGAGAAATATAGGCTTGACGATTTAACAACTAAAGGAAATGAGTGCCCTCTATACAAATGTACCAGGTCTTGTTAACAACTATAATCAAATTGAAATTATCGCAGCAACAGAAAAACCTGACTTTTTAATATTGTCTGAAACACATTTGACGAAAGATATAGATGAACAAGAAATTGCGTTACAAGGATATGATAACATCGGGTCAGTGTCAGCATCCTCAAGAACAGGTGGAGTTGTCGTATACTATAAAAATAATTGGAACGTGAAAAAGTTTATAGAGAGAACTGATGATTTGAAGTATTGGATATTATTTTGCAAAGCTGTACATAATGATAATAATAATAATATCTTAATTGGTGCAATATATAGATCGCCTAGCTACAGCGAAGCTGAGTTCTGTGATATATTTGACGAAATTATTGAAGAAATCTGTGATAATAATAACTGTGATATTTTAATTGCAGGAGATTTTAATATATATTGGAAAAAAAACTCTTTATACAAGAATAGAATTAGGAATACTCTCAATGACAACGGCCTTAAACAAATAGTTAACGAAAGCACCCGTGTAACAAGAAATTCGGGCACAATAATTGACTACGTAATAACTAATAATTATAAGATAAAATGTACAAACAGTAAAGATAATAAAATGTCTGACCATGAAGTTATTAATATTAATATAGACTTTGAGAGATCGAATGAAAACATTCTAAATACACAAAAACCATCAAGATATTTAAATACGATAAAAATATATTCAATAATGTGTTAACTGAGAATATGATATACGAGGATAATAAGGATCTTAATGAAAACGTTAAACTGTTTGATGCCTGTCTAGGAAATACAATACAAAGATTTACGTTTGAAAAGCAAGTTCACATAAATAACAAAGTGAATAACTGGTTTAACGAAGAACTGCCAACAATAAAAAGAGAAAAAATAATAAAATATTTACGAGCCAAATTTGAAAACACAAATCAAGCTTGGGGAGAATATAAACTAATAAGAAATCGATACAAAGTACAAATCGAAAATAATAAGAATAATTACATAAAAAATAAAATTAACAACGCAACTAGTCAAAAGCAAATGTGGACACACATAAAAAACCTAGTACTTAATAAGAGGCAAAACTCAACTAAATCTGTGATATTCGACCAGATAGAGTACAACGATATATGTGATATAGTTAATAAGTTCAATGCATTCTTCATTGATAGCATTAGTAGTATAAGACAATCGATAGGGAGCGTGCAACATATTAACCGAATAGAATATAGAGTGAATGATGTTTTTAAATTCCGTAAGGTAAGTATTAGTGAACTGGAGAGCATCGTAAAGTGTATGAATAACAAATCTGACCATGAACGCGTATCAAACAAAATTATACTTGACAACTGGAATGTAACAGGAAATATAATGGTAAAAGTAATAAACACATCTTTAGAGACAGGTATTTTTCCTGATAATTGGAAAAAATCAACCGTAACCCCAATTGAGAAAGTGCCCAGAACAAAAAATGCGAGGAGTTTAGACCAATAAACTCTCTTAAAACTTGCGAGAAAATAATAGAAAAAGTAGTTAAAGATCAGCTTGAAAAATATATAGAAAATCGAGACATATTATCTAAATACCAGTCAGGATTCCGTAAAAAAACATTCGTGTGAAACCACGGTAAACTATGTCATAAGTGAATGGAGAGCAATAGGAAAGAATAAGAGGATAATAGCAATATTTCTTGACTTCAAAAGAGCCTTTGAGACGATCGATAGAGAAATAATACTGAATAAATGTATGGAATAAGAGGAATCGAGCTAGATTGGTTCAAATCGTACCTGAAAAGAAGAAGGCAAACGATAAAATTAAATGACATAGAATCTGATGAAATAATAAATAATTTCGGAGTGCCACAAGGTTCCATTTTGGGAGCGTTGTTGTTCATAATTTATATAAATGACATGCCAAGTATTTTAGAAAAATGTAAAGTTGTATTATACGCTGATGACACTCTGATATATACAATAGCAAATAGTGATGAAGAATGTCGCGAAAATATCAAGTATGATATGAAGAAAATAGATGAATGGCTTAAAATGAATAAACTCAAACTAAATGAAAATAAAACAAAAATAATGGAATTAACTTAAATTCAGAAGAAATATTTACAATAAAAGACACAGTAATTGAAAAAGTCGAATATATAAAATACCTTGGTTTTATAATCGATAAAAAATTAAATTTCAATGAACAAATAGATTACTTATGCAAAAAAGTTGGTAAAAAAATTAGTTTTTTAAAAAGAATAAGAAGCAAAATATCCAAGGCTACAGCGATAAATATATACAGCACGATAATAAAACCACACTTTGAATATGGTTCCACTATTTTATTCACATGCAGCAGCACAAATCAATTAGCAAGGATGCAGAAACTGCAAAATAGAGCGATGAGAGTAATACTAAAATGCGGTCGTTACACACATATAAACACAATGTTAACTGATCTAAAATGGATGAACATAGCACAACGACTTCAATTTAACACATTAAGATTTATTAGAAAATTAAAACAAGGAGACGCCCCGAAATATCTATGTGATCAAATACATTATGTGGGAGACAGTCAACCATATCAACTAAGAAATGCAAGTGACTTTAGGACCCAAAGAGTGAGGTCAACACAAATGCAGAAAACGCTATTCTACAAAGGTCTACAGCTGTTTAACTCATTGCCAAACTACATTAAGAATGAAACGGATGAAAATGTCTTTAGACGAAAGTGTACTAATTTTGTATTATTTAATAATAATTAGTAATATATAATTTTGTTGAACATTTAAAGTATTTTTAATACTAAAAAGAAAAACAAAAAAAAAAAAACAATCTCGGGAAATGACGGCTACCCACTTTATCGCCGACGTTCTGTGGATAATGGTGGACGATCAATTTCAGTAAAGGTGCATGGAAATGATTTTGATGTTGATAATCGCTGGATAGTACCTTACTCTCCATTGCTTTCAAAAACATTTAAAGCGCATATTAATGTTGAGTATTGTCATTCAGTTAAGTCGATTAAATACATCTGCAAATATGTTACTAAAGGGTCTTATATGGCTGTATTTTCATTACAAAATCCAAATGATGAAATTCCGCAGTATCAAATGGCCAGGTACATTAGTAGCAATGAAGCAGTATGGCGAATTTTGGGATTTCCCATTCATGAGCGCCATCCAACTGTTGTTCATTTATCAGTGCATCTGGAAAATGGACAACGGGTTTACTTTACAGAAAGAAATGCTCGAGAGAGAGCAGCAGCACCACCGGCTACAACATTAACATCATTTTTTGATCTTTGTAGAAATGATATGTTTGCTAAAACTTTGTTTTATTCAGAAATTCCAACGTATTATACGTGGAATGCATCAACAAAGAAATTCCAACGTCGAAAGCAGGGGAAACCTGTTGATGGTTGGCCAAATTTATATTCAACAGATGCATTAGGTAGGGTTTATACCGTCCATCCTCAAAATGCTGAATGTTTTTATTTGAGAATGCTTCTGATTAATGTTCGAGGACCAACATCTTTTGAGACATTACATAGTGTTGATGGCGTAGTATGTGCAACATATCGAGAGGCCTGTCAGAAACTACAATTATTGGAGAACGATTGTCATTGGGAAACAACGCTTGAAGATGCAGCAGTAATCAACCATCCATGGAAAATAAGGGCATTATTTGCGATAATATTGGTATCGTGCTCACCATCTAATCCAAAAGATCTTTGGAATAAATTTAAAACATATTTGGCTGGGGACATATTACACCCGGAAAGAGTTACCACCAACAATGCAACGCTTGAACTAAGTGAAAGTATGAATAATGAGACATTGATTCTACTTGAAGACAAATGCTTGGCGATAAGGAATGTGACACTAATTGAAGTTGGAATGATTGCTCCTATTCGGTCAGGAACTGATGCACACGATCAAGATCTACGACGAGAAATGGAATATAATCATCAAAATTTGGAAATTTTATTGGAAGAAAATTTACCAAATTTACAACAAGAGCAGAGAATGGTATACAACAGTATACTAGCAGCAATAACAAACAAACAAATAACCGGAAAAACGTTTTTAATTTCATTGATATTGGCAAAAGTTCGATCTCAAAAAAATATTGCATTAGCTATTGCGTCATCCGGCATTGCTGCCACACTCTTAGATGGTGGTAGAACAGCGTATTCTGCACTAAAATTATCCTAGAAGCCTCAATTTTCCGAAGAGATTACAAGTGTAACATAAAGAAAAATTCTTCTATGGGCAAAGTATTGCAACAATGTGAAATCATAGTGTGGGTTGAATGCACCATGGCGCATAAGAAATCTTTGGAAGTCTCGCAGTTTACGGGATTTTAGAAGCAATAATAACATATTTGGAGGTGCATTAGTTTTATTAGCTGGTGATTTTCGTCAAACACTTCCTGTTATGCCTGCATCAACGCCAGCTGATGAGCTAAATGCATCGTCATACCTTTGGCGATATGTTCATACTCTAAAATTAACTACTAATATGCGTGTTCAGTTGCAACGTGATGCTTCGCTTCAACTTTTTCCAAACAATTGCTTGATTTAGGTAATGCAAGAATTCCAATGGATCCTATAACAAAGTATATAAAATTTCCATCAGAGTTTTGCATAATGACACAATCCAAAGAACAATTAATAAATTGTGTATTTCCCAATATTGTGCAAAATTTTAAAAATATGCAATGGTTATGTGAACGTGCGTTACTGGCATCCAAAAATATTGACGTTAATTCCATCAACAGCAATATTCTCAACAAGGTCGAGGGGAATCTAAGAACTTATAAATCGATCGACACAGTTTCAAATATTGAGGATGTCCTCAATTATCCAGTCGAATTTTTAAATTCGTTAGATTTACCAGGCTTTCCACCACATGACTTACAGCTAAAAAACGGTGTTCCCATTATTTTACTTAGAAATATTGATCCTCCACGAATTTGTAATGGCACTCGACTAACAGTAAGAGAAATGATGAACAATCTTATCGAGGCGACCATTATAACTGGAAAGTTTAAGGGAACTGATGTGTTGCTGCCACGTATTCCTATGACCACATCGGAGATTCCATTCGATTTCAAGCGCCTGCAATTTCCTATTCGCCTAGCATTTGCAATGACGATTAATAAAGCTCAAGGTCAGTCCTTGCAAGTTAGCGAAGCACACCGGGTATTACCTAGTATACATATATAGTGATATATATTAAGAGAATTATATACATTAAAACAAGTGAAATTAAAAAATACTTTTTATATTGAAATTAATTTTTGTTTTTTAATTAGTTAATCATGTACTAAATTGTTAAATACTAGAGAATTATATACATTAAAACAAGTGAAATTAAAAAATACTTTTTATATTGAAATTAATTTTTGTTTTTTAATTACTTAATCATGTACTAAATTATTAAATACTAGTTAAAACACTTATGTTACACTTACATAACATAAAAAAAAATTATTCTCTAATTACTATATACTTATAACTAGTCTATGGGATCGTTATTCAAATAAAAATAGTACAATCGTCTCATATAAGTTCGGCTCTTTACCGTTTTCGGTACGATTGTATGGTGCGGCCTTAATAACATTCGAAGAAATTCGATGCCTCTCTCGTTTATATCGCAATAAAAACATGTCCGACAGCGGTACTCCCAAATCATGTCATGTGCAAGTAGTGTTTTCATTGCCTGAATGACTTCTACATTTGGAATGTCCTCAATTTCATGATGAGGACCTTCAAAATTTGCCATTGCTGTTAAAGTTCCCTCAATAAAGAAGTGATTGTACACTGCCAAGCGATTCACTCGTTCTTTTTTTTTATTTTTTTTTTTTTTCATTATATATATATTTTTTTATTTCTTTTACTTATTTTAAATTTACAAAACGTTATAAATAAACATCATTAACAAACAAACTTGTCTATGATATAAAAATGTATGTAGTTATAATAGAATAAGAGGTCAACTAAAAATAAAAAAAAAAATTATTTACTGAAGGGGAAAAACGGTAAGGAAATAATACAAGGATGTTGTATGACTTGAAGTAGGTTTGACTATTTACATGAAATCATCGTAATCATCATAAGTAATGTAATCATTACCATACTTTTTATAACCATCGATATCATTGCTCTCTTTTTTCAAGGTTACTTTTCCTTTGCCTTTGCCTTTGCCTTTGCTAGCGGGTTTCTTGACATTTTGTTTTTCCATTTTCACTTTTTCTCTATGTAAGTTTTCTACACTAATTTTTAATTTCTTCAAATCGGGAATAGCCAAATGTACACCTATGCTACGTACTAAATCCTCAATAAATTGCGGGAAATGAGGTGATTCTTTATATTGTGCCAATTTACAACTAAGCGTCGCACCAAATTCTTTGAATTCTTCTTCAGTTTGAGGATTAAATGCATCTAAATCACCTCTAATATCACTAACACCAAAGGTTTCTAAAGCACTCTTTAAGTCCGATTCTTCTCGAATTTTTTGTAAACGTAATTTTTCGGCTAATTTTTCTTCGGCTGTCATATTAGCTAAGCGTTCAGCTTCGGCTTCCTCTGCCAGTCTCTCTTGTTCGGCTAGTTTAGCTTTCAAAGCCTTGTTAGGTTTCGTCTTCACCGGCGCTTTGACTTCAACTTTTTCTTCGTCCTTTTTTTCCTCTTCCTCGAGATCCCAACTGTCCTTAACATCCTCATCATCATCCTCGCCAGCCCATTTGTTGACTTTGTCAGGAATAACCACTATGGGTTTGTCCGCAGCACTTTCCCAATCGTCTTTCATATTTTTTGGTTCTCTATTATTTTATTTATTTAGCAAATTTTTGATTATATGACTTTGTGTTTTGCTTTTATGTGCTTGGTGTGCTTGGATGTGCGTAAGTGTTTTCGCCAAGGATTTGAAATCAGAACTAATAATTTTTCGCAATCTTTCTGTTGCTTTTATACTGTTTCCTGAGACCCGAAAATAACTGCGTTAATCGATTTCCTTAATATGATATTGCATTACAGGTAGAAAAATTATGATTTTATAATTGACCCTCACACATCATTTGATAACTTGTTTATAATGTTCGAATAACACGAATATTAATTTCCAGGTAAAAGGGAAAATAATAAGAGCCTTCTTGCGCTCGAAAATTTTCCCTTTTTCACTTTAAGTCCGGATTAGTATGCAGTTGTTATCCACTTTACATAATTTTCTTTAAATTCGTACTTCAATAGACAGCGTTTTTTATATTAAGTACATACGCGTTATTTGCTGACAGGTAGGGGCATTTAAATTGAATTTTCTCCCCTTTGCCAACAAATGTCATTTAAGCGGTTTATGCCATATTTTTTAAGTATACGCTTTATTTTACTCGCAAAGGTGCTTTGTTCATAGCTTACAGACGGCTGTATACACAACAACAAAATATTAAGAGTTTGTCAGTCATATTTGAACGCAAGCAAAAATAAACAAACACATGCTACAGTAGTAGATCCTAACATTTCAACGACGAATTTATATGAATTCGTTCATTTGGACACTGTGCCAGTGTGTAAAATGTTACTACAAAGTTAATATAATGCAAGTGAGTGAAAATTTTCATAGAAAATCCAGTCACTTGACATTTTCCCTTCAAAAAATATTTCAAGAAAAGTTTTTAGTAGACATCTGCAAATGAGTAAATGCTACAAGTGGTTGAAACACAATCATAAATTTACTATGTACCTGCTAATGCACAGCTAACATTCACAAAAAGTAAAGGAAACAAATCTGTATGTATTTACTTTATTATCTTATATATAAAAATGAATGTGTGTTTGTTTGTATGTTTGTATGTTTGAAGTTTATAGACGATTAAACGGCTGAACCGATTTTCTTAAAATTTTCACAGTATCTTCCTGTATGTCCGGAAGGAGTTATAGGCTACTTTTTATGTTGATATTCCAAATGAGCGAGGGGCCATGCCCACGTATACTACACACTACATACTTAATATTTAATTGCATTTGAAATATATTACTCATACGTATAGTAGTTACCCCTACAAGTATGCTATCTATGATTCTTGATATTAAAACCAAAGAAAATAAAGTATGTATAAAGAATGTGCATTTTGGCATATTTTGGAATATTTTTCAAAAATATTTCACGACGCGGGGGGAAAGATAGAAGGGAAGGATAAAGAAACCAAGAGCGTAACAATGTTCTCAATTGTTCTCATCGTGCGTTTTTGTTGTTTGACTAATTTTTTATTTATTCATCTGAAACAATGTTGCCACGAAAAACATTTTGTAACCAACATTTGTGAAAAAAATCACCAAATAGGAAAAAATATAACCAAAATTAAATTCATAGACTTTTGTTTTATTTTTTTTTTTTCAAGTTTAAATTATAATTAACAAAAACTGAAACAAAAATACCTTTTTTATAAGAAAAAAATAAACAAAACCAAAAACTACACATTGATCAAAAAAATAACCAATTTTGGTTAGAAATAACAAAAAAAAAGGCAACACTTATTCTCACACGTCGGCACAAAGAGAACATGAGAAAAATTATGAGAGGCATATTAACCCAGAGGAAAATTGTTAGTAATATTTTCAAGCCTACTTTACTCTACATAATACGTCACATATGTAGTTTTTTTAATGAATTTTACATCTATATAAACAAAATGAATGAAAAACAATAGAAGAGAAAAATGAAAATATGTGCAAAGAAATAAAGAAAGTAATAAATGAAACATGTAAACAAAGTGCAAAAACAACATACGCGGATGCAGTTAAAAATAAAGGGTTGCCAAGTATAAATAAACAACTACCCCTGATTGTTAAACCTATGGAAAAACAATCGGCTGAAAAAACTAAAGAAGAGTTAAACAAAATTAATCCAGACAACTTGAAGATAACAAATGTGGAAAGTAGAAGCAGTGGAACAATTGTTATTCAAAGTGAGAGCTGTGAAGATAGAGAGAAAAGTAAAAGTGCAATCCAAGAAAAAATATCTAAACAATATGAAGTAAAAATTCCAAATTCGACGGGACTAAATATCAAAATTATTGGCATGTCTTTTGAATATAGTGAAAATGATTTAATTGAGAAATTAAGAAAACAAAATCCTAAATTAGCTGATGCAAATATTAAATTTATGGGAAAATATAAGAGGAAATAAATCTTTGTTCAATGTGAGACTGAGAGTTGATAATGAAGCTTACGGAAAAATTATGGAAGAAAGAAAAGTAAATGTCGGTTGGGAAAGATGTAGAGTGTATGATGGAACTGAATTAGTTCAATGTATGAAATGCAAAGGATACAATCATATAGCCAAAGAATGTAAAAAACAGGAAATATGTCTAAAATGCCATGGTCAACATAAAACAGTTAATTGCGAAAGCCAAGAGAAGATAATGAAATGTATTAATTGTTCAAAAGTAAACAGCAGGCTCAATATGGGATTAGATGAAAATCACTTTACAAACGATAGAGAATGTCCAGTTTATCAAAATAAGTTGAAAAACAAAATGAGAAATATAGGCTTGGCGATTTAACAACTAAAGGAAATGAGTGCCCTCTATACAAATGTACAAGGTCTTGTTAACAACTATAATCAAATTGAAATTATCGCAGCAACAGAAAAACCTGACTTTTTAATATTGTCTGAAACACATTTGACGAAAGATATAGATGAACAAGAAATTGCGTTACAAGGATATGATAACATCGGGTCAGTGTCAGCATCCTCAAGAACAGGTGGAGTTGTCGTATACTATAAAAATAATTGGAACGTGAAAAAGTTTATAGAGAGAACTGATGATTTGAAGTATTGGATATTATTTTGCAAAGCTGTACATAATGATAATAATAATAATATCTTAATTGGTGCAATATATAGATCGCCTAGCTACAGCGAAGCTGAGTTCTGTGATATATTTGACGAAATTATTGAAGAAATCTGTGATAATAATAACTGTGATATTTTAATTGCAGGAGATTTTAATATAGATTGGAAAAAAACTCTTTATACAAGAATAGAATTAGGAATACTCTCAATGACAACGGCCTTAAACAAATAGTTAACGAAAGCACCCGTGTAACAAGAAATTCGAGCACAATAATTGACTACGTAATAACTAATAATTATAAGATAAAATGTACAAACAGTAAAGATAATAAAATTTCTGACCATGAAGTTATTAATATTAATATAGACTTTGAAAGATCGAATGAAAACATTCTAAGCACAGCAAAAACCATCAAGATATTTAAATACGATAAGAATATATTCAATAATGTGTTAACTGAGAATATGATATACGAGGATAATAAGGATCTTAATGAAAACGTTAAACTGTTTGATGCCTGTCTAGGAAATACAATACAAAGATTTACGTTTGAAAAGCAAGTGCAAATAAATAACAATAGTGAATAGCAAATAGTGATGAAGAATGTCGCGAAAATATCAAGTATGATATGAAGAAAATAGATGAATGGCTTAAAATGAATAAACTCAAACTAAATGAAAATAAAACAAAAATAATGGAATTAACTTAAATTCAGAAGAAATATTTACAATAAAAGACACAGTAATTGAAAAAGTCGAATATATAAAATACCTTGGTTTTATAATCGATAAAAAATTAAATTTCAATGAACAAATAGATTACTTATGCAAAAAAGTTGGTAAAAAAATTAGTTTTTTAAAAAGAATAAGAAGCAAAATATCCAAGGCTACAGCGATAAATATATACAGCACGATAATAAAACCACACTTTGAATATGGTTCCACTATTTTATTCACATGCAGCAGCACAAATCAATTAGCAAGGATGCAGAAACTGCAAAATAGAGCGATGAGAGTAATACTAAAATGCGGTCGTTACACACATATAAACACAATGTTAACTGATCTAAAATGGATGAACATAGCACAACGACTTCAATTTAACACATTAAGATTTATTAGAAAATTAAAACAAGGAGACGCCCCGAAATATCTATGTGATCAAATACATTATGTGGGAGACAGTCAACCATATCAACTAAGAAATGCAAGTGACTTTAGGATCCAAAGAGTGAGGTCAACACAAATGCAGAAAACGCTATTCTACAAAGGTCTACAGCTGTTTAACTCATTGCCAAACTACATTAAGAATGAAACGGATGAAAATGTCTTTAGACGAAAGTGTACTAATTTTGTATTATTTAATAATAATTAGTAATATATAATTTTGTTGAACATTTAAAGTATTTTTAATACTAAAAAGAAAAACAAAAAAAAAAAAAACAATCTCGGGAAATGACGGCTACCCACTTTATCGCCGACGTTCTGTGGATAATGGTGGACGATCAATTTCAGTAAAGGTGCATGGAAATGATTTTGATGTTGATAATCGCTGGATAGTACCTTACTCTCCATTGCTTTCAAAAACATTTAAAGCGCATATTAATGTTGAGTATTGTCATTCAGTTAAGTCGATTAAATACATCTGCAAATATGTTACTAAAGGGTCTTATATGGCTGTATTTTCATTACAAAATCCAAATGATGAAATTCCGCAGTATCAAATGGCCAGGTACATTAGTAGCAATGAAGCAGTATGGCGAATTTTGGGATTTCCCATTCATGAGCGCCATCCAACTGTTGTTCATTTATCAGTGCATCTGGAAAATGGACAACGGGTTTACTTTACAGAAAGAAATGCTCGAGAGAGAGCAGCTGCACCACCGGCTACAACATTAACATCATTTTTTGATCTTTGTAGAAATGATATGTTTGCTAAAACTTTGTTTTATTCAGAAATTCCAACGTATTATACGTGGAATGCATCAACAAAGAAATTCCAACGTCGAAAGCAGGGGAAACCTGTTGATGGTTGGCCAAATTTATATTCAACAGATGCATTAGGTAGGGTTTATACCGTCCATCCTCAAAATGCTGAATGTTTTTATTTGAGAATGCTTCTGATTAATGTTCGAGGACCAACATCTTTTGAGACATTACATAGTGTTGATGGCGTAGTATGTGCAACATATCGAGAGGCCTGTCAGAAACTACAATTATTGGAGAACGATTGTCATTGGGAAACAACGCTTGAAGATGCAGCAGTAATCAACCATCCATGGAAAATAAGGGCATTATTTGCGATAATATTGGTATCGTGCTCACCATCTAATCCAAAAGATCTTTGGAATAAATTTAAAACATATTTGGCTGGGGACATATTACACCCGGAAAGAGTTACCACCAACAATGCAACGCTTGAACTAAGTGAAAGTATGAATAATGAGACATTGATTCTACTTGAAGACAAATGCTTGGCGATAAGGAATGTGACACTAATTGAAGTTGGAATGATTGCTCCTATTCGGTCAGGAACTGATGCACACGATCAAGATCTACGACGAGAAATGGAATATAATCATCAAAATTTGGAAATTTTATTGGAAGAAAATTTACCAAATTTACAACAAGAGCAGAGAATGGTATACAACAATATACTAGCAGCAATAACAAACAAACAAATAACCGGAAAAACGTTTTTAATTTCATTGATATTGGCAAAAGTTCGATCTCAAAAAAATATTGCATTAGCTATTGCGTCATCCGGCATTGCTGCCACACTCTTAGATGGTGGTAGAACAGCGTATTCTGCACTAAAATTATCCTAGAAGCCTCAATTTTCCGAAGAGATTACAAGTGTAACATAAAGAAAAATTCTTCTATGGGCAAAGTATTGCAACAATGTGAAATCATAGTGTGGGTTGAATGCACCATGGCGCATAAGAAATCTTTGGAAGTATCGCAGTTTACGGGATTTTAGAAGCAATAATAACATATTTGGAGGTGCATTAGTTTTATTAGCTGGTGATTTTCGTCAAACACTTCCTGTTATGCCTGCATCAACGCCAGCTGATGAGCTAAATGCATCGTCATACCTTTGGCGATATGTTCATACTCTAAAATTAACTACTAATATGCGTGTTCAGTTGCAACGTGATGCTTCGCTTCAACTTTTTCCAAACAATTGCTTGATTTAGGTAATGCAAGAATTCCAATGGATCCTATAACAAAGTATATAAAATTTCCATCAGAGTTTTGCATAATGACACAATCCAAAGAACAATTAATAAATTGTGTATTTCCCAATATTGTGCAAAATTTTAAAAATATGCAATGGTTATGTGAACGTGCGTTACTGGCATCCAAAAATATTGACGTTAATTCCATCAACAGCAATATTCTCAACAAGGTCGAGGGGAATCTAAGAACTTATAAATCGATCGACACAGTTTCAAATATTGAGGATGTCCTCAATTATCCAGTCGAATTTTTAAATTCGTTAGATTTACCAGGCTTTCCACCACATGACTTACAGCTAAAAAACGGTGTTCCCATTATTTTACTTAGAAATATTGATCCTCCACGAATTTGTAATGGCACTCGACTAACAGTAAGAGAAATGATGAACAATCTTATCGAGGCGACCATTATAACTGGAAAGTTTAAGGGAACTGATGTGTTGCTGCCACGTATTCCTATGACCACATCGGAGATTCCATTCGATTTCAAGCGCCTGCAATTTCCTATTCGCCTAGCATTTGCAATGACGATTAATAAAGCTCAAGGTCAGTCCTTGCAAGTTAGCGAAGCACACCGGGTATTACCTAGTATACATATATAGTGATATATATTAAGAGAATTATATACATTAAAACAAGTGAAATTAAAAATACTTTTTATATTGAAATTAATTTTTGTTTTTTAATTAGTTAATCATGTACTAAATTGTTAAATACTAGAGAATTATATACATTAAAACAAGTGAAATTAAAAAATACTTTTTATATTGAAATTAATTTTTGTTTTTTAATTACTTAATCATGTACTAAATTATTAAATACTAGTTAAAACACTTATGTTACACTTACATAACATAAAAAAAAATTATTCTCTAATTACTATATATAACTAGTCTATGAGATCGTTATTCAAATAAAAATAGTACAATCGTCTCATATAAGTTCGGCTCTTTACCGTTTTCGGTACGATTGTATGGTGCGGCCTTAATAACATTCGAAGAAATTCGATGCCTCTCTCGTTTATATCGCAATAAAAACATGTCCGACAGCGGTACTCCCAAATCATGTCATGTGCAAGTAGTGTTTTCATTGCCTGAATGACTTCTACATTTGGAATGTCCTCAATTTCATGATGAGGACCTTCAAAATTTGCCATTGCTGTTAAAGTTCCCTCAATAAAGAAGTGATTGTACACTGCCAAGCGATTCACTCGTTCTTTTTTTTTATTTTTTTTTTTTTTTTCATTATATATATATTTTTTTATTTCTTTTACTTATTTTAAATTTACAAAACGTTATAAATAAACATCATTAACAAACAAACTTGTCTATGATATAAAAATGTATGTAGTTATAATAGAATAAGAGGTCAACTAAAAATAAAAAAAAAATTATTTACTGAAGGGGAAAAACGGTAAGGAAATAATACAAGGATGTTGTATGACTTGAAGTAGGTTTGACTATTTACATTAAATCATCGTAATCATCATAAGTAATGTAATCATTACCATACTTTTTATAACCATCGATATCATTGCTCTCTTTTTTCAAGGTTACTTTTCCTTTGCCTTTGCCTTTGCCTTTGCTAGCGGGTTTCTTGACATTTTGTTTTTCCATTTTCACTTTTTCTCTATGTAAGTTTTCTACACTAATTTTTAATTTCTTCAAATCGGGAATAGCCAAATGTACACCTATGCTACGTACTAAATCCTCAATAAATTGCGGGAAATGAGGTGATTCTTTATATTGTGCCAATTTACAACTAAGCGTCGCACCAAATTCTTTGAATTCTTCTTCAGTTTGAGGATTAAATGCATCTAAATCACCTCTAATATCACTAACACCAAAGGTTTCTAAAGCACTCTTTAAGTCCGATTCTTCTTGAATTTTTTGTAAACGTAATTTTTCGGCTAATTTTTCTTCGGCTGTCATATTAGCTAAGCGTTCAGCTTCGGCTTCCTCTGCCAGTCTCTCTTGTTCGGCTAGTTTAGCTTTCAAAGCCTTGTTAGGTTTCGTCTTCACCGGCGCTTTGACTTCAACTTTTTCTTCGTCCTTTTTTTCCTCTTCCTCGAGATCCCAACTGTCCTTAACATCCTCATCATCATCCTCGCCAGCCCATTTGTTGACTTTGTCAGGAATAACCACTATGGGTTTGTCCGCAGCACTTTCCCAATCGTCTTTCATATTTTTTGGTTCTCTATTATTTTATTTATTTAGCAAATTTTTGATTATATGACTTTGTGTTTTGCTTTTATGTGCTTGGTGTGCTTGGATGTGCGTAAGTGTTTTCGCCAAGGATTTGAAATCAGAACTAATAATTTTTCGCAATCTTTCTGTTGCTTTTATACTGTTTCCTGAGACCCGAAAATAACTGCGTTAATCGATTTCCTTAATATGATATTGCATTACAGGTAGAAAAATTATGATTTTATAATTGACCCTCACACATCATTTGATAACTTGTTTATAATGTTCGAATAACACGAATATTAATTTCCAGGTAAAAGGGAAAATAATAAAAGCCTTCTTGCGCTCGAAAATTTTCCCTTTTTCACTTTAAGTCCGGATTAGTATGCAGTTGTTATCCACTTTACATAATTTTCTTTAAATTCGTACTTCAATAGACAGCGTTTTTTATATTAAGTACATACGCGTTATTTGCTGACAGGTAGGGGCATTTAAATTGAATTTTCTCCCCTTTGCCAACAAATGTCATTTAAGCGGTTTATGCCATATTTTTTAAGTATACGCTTTATTTTACTCGCAAAGGTGCTTTGTTCATAGCTTACAGACGGCTGTATACACAACAACAAAATATTAAGAGTTTGTCAGTCATATTTGAACGCAAGCAAAAATAAACAAACACATGCTACAGTAGTAGATCCTAACATTTCAACGACGAATTTATATAAATTCGTTCATTTGGACACTGTGCCAGTGTGTAAAATGTTACTACAAAGTTAATATAATGCAAGTGAGTGAAAATTTTCATAGAAAATCCAGTCACTTGACATTTTCCCTTCAAAAAATATTTCAAGAAAAGTTTTTAGTAGACATCTGCAAATGAGTAAATGCTACAAGTGGTTGAAACACAATCATAAATTTACTATGTACCTGCTAATGCACAGCTAACATTCACAAAAAGTAAAGGAAACAAATCTGTATGTATTTACTTTATTATCTTATATATAAAAATGAATGTGTGTTTGTTTGTATGTTTGTATGTTTGAAGTTTATAGACGATTAAACGGCTGAACCGATTTTCTTAAAATTTTCACAGTATCTTCCTGTATGTCCGGAAGGAGTTATAGGCTACTTTTTATGTTGATATTCCAAATGAGCGAGGGGCCATGCCCACGTATACTACACACTACATACTTAATATTTAATTGCATTTGAAATATATTACTCATACGTATAGTAGTTACCCCTACAAGTATGCTATCTATGATTCTTGATATTAAAACCAAAGAAAATAAAGTATGTATAAAGAATGTGCATTTTGGCATATTTTGGAATATTTTTCAAAAATATTTCACGACGCGGGGGGAAAGATAGAAGGGAAGGATAAAGAAACCAAGAGCGTAACAATGTTCTCAATTGTTCTCATCGTGCGTTTTTGTTGTTTGACTAATTTTTTATTTATTCATCTGAAACAATGTTGCCACGAAAAACATTTTGTAACCAACATTTGTGAAAAAAATCACCAAATAGGAAAAAATATAACCAAAATTAAATTCATAGACTTTTGTTTTATTTTTTTTTTTTTCAAGTTTAAATTATAATTAACAAAAACTGAAACAAAAATACCTTTTTTATAAGAAAAAAATAAACAAAACCAAAAACTACACATTGATCAAAAAAATAACCAATTTTGGTTAGAAATAACAAAAAAAAAGGCAACACTTATTCTCACACGTCGGCACAAAGAGAACATGAGAAAAATTATGAGAGGCATATTAACCCAGAGGAAAATTGTTAGTAATATTTTCAAGTCTACTTTACTCTACATAATACGTCACATATGTAGTTTTTTTAATGAATTTTACATCTATATAAACAAAATGAATGAAAAACAATAGAAGAGAAAAATGAAAATATGTGCAAAGAAATAAAGAAAGTAATAAATGAAACATGTAAACAAAGTGCAAAAACAACATACGCGGATGCAGTTACAAATAAAGGGTTGCCAAGTATAAATAAACAACTACCCCTGATTGTTAAACCTAAGGAAAAACAATCGGCTGAAAAAACTAAAGAAGAGTTAAACAAAATTAATCCAGACAACTTGAAGATAACAAATGTGGAAAGTAGAAGCAGTGGAACAATTGTTATTCAAAGTGAGAGCTGTGAAGATAGAGAGAAAAGTAAAAGTGCAATCCAAGAAAAAATATCTAAACAATATGAAGTAAAAATTCCAAATTCGACGGGACTAAATATCAAAATTATTGGCATGTCTTTTGAATATAGTGAAAATGATTTAATTGAGAAATTAAGAAAACAAAATCCTAAATTAGCTGATGCAAATATTAAATTTATGGGAAAATATAAGAGGAAATAAATCTTTGTTCAATGTGAGACTGAGAGTTGATAATGAAGCTTACGGAAAAATTATGGAAGAAAGAAAAGTAAATGTCGGTTGGGAAAGATGTAGAGTGTATGATGGAACTGAATTAGTTCAATGTATGAAATGCAAAGGATACAATCATATAGCCAAAGAATGTAAAAATCAGAAAATATGTCTAAAATGCCATGGTCAACATAAAACAGTTAATTGCGAAAGCCAAGAGAAGATAATGAAATGTATTAATTGTTCAAAAGTAAACAGCAGGCTCAATATGGGATTAGATGAAAATCACTTTACAAACGATAGAGAATGTCCAGTTTATCAAAATAAGTTGAAAAACAAAATGAGAAATATAGGCTTGGCGATTTAACAACTAAAGGAAATGAGTGCCCTCTATACAAATGTACAAGGTCTTGTTAACAACTATAATCAAATTGAAATTATCGCAGCAACAGAAAAACCTGACTTTTTAATATTGTCTGAAACACATTTGACGAAAGATATAGATGAACAAGAAATTGCGTTACAAGGATATGATAACATCGGGTCAGTGTCAGCATCCTCAAGAACAGGTGGAGTTGTCGTATACTATAAAAATAATTGGAACGTGAAAAAGTTTATAGAGAGAACTGATGATTTGAAGTATTGGATATTATTTTGCAAAGCTGTACATAATGATAATAATAATAATATCTTAATTGGTGCAATATATAGATCGCCTAGCTACAGCGAAGCTGAGTTCTGTGATATATTTGACGAAATTATTGAAGAAATCTGTGATAATAATAACTGTGATATTTTAATTGCAGGAGATTTTAATATAGATTGGAAAAAAACTCTTTATACAAGAATAGAATTAGGAATACTCTCAATGACAACGGCCTTAAACAAATAGTTAACGAAAGCACCCGTGTAACAAGAAATTCGAGCACAATAATTGACTACGTAATAACTAATAATTATAAGATAAAATGTACAAACAGTAAAGATAATAAAATTTCTGACCATGAAGTTATTAATATTAATATAGACTTTGAAAGATCGAATGAAAACATTCTAAGCACAGCAAAAACCATCAAGATATTTAAATACGATAAAAATATATTCAATAATGTGTTAACTGAGAATATGATATACGAGGATAATAAGGATCTTAATGAAAACGTTAAACTGTTTGATGTCTGTCTAGGAAATACAATACAAAGATTTACGTTTGAAAAGCAAGTGCAAATAAATAACAAAGTGAATAACTGGTTTAACGAAGAACTGCGAACAATAAAAAGAGAAAAAATAATAAAATATTTACGAGCCAAATTTGAAATCACAAATCAAGCTTGGGGAGAATATAAACTAATAAGAAATCGATACAAAGTACAAATCGAAAATAATAAGAATAATTACATAAAAAATAAAATTAACAACGCAACTAGTCAAAAGCAAATGTGGACACACATAAAAAACCTAGTACTTAATAAGAGGCAAAACTCAACTAAATCTGTGATATTCGACCAGATAGAGTACAACGATATATGTGATATAGTTAATAAGTTCAATGCATTCTTCATTGATAGCATTAGTAGTATAAGACAATCGATAGGGAGCGTGCAACATATTAACCGAATAGAATATAGAGTGAATGATGTTTTTAAATTCCGTAAGGTAAATATTAGTGAACTGGAGAGCATCGTGAAGTGTATGAATAACAAATCTGACCATGAACGCGTATCAAATAAAATTATACTTGACAACTGGAATGTAACAGGAAATATAATGGTAAAAGTAATAAACACATCTTTAGAGACAGGTATTTTTCCTGATAATTGGAAAAAATCAACCATAACCCCAATTGAGAAAGTGCCCAGAACAAAAAAATGCGAGGAGTTTAGACCAATAAACTCTCTTAAAACTTGCGAGAAAATAATTGAAAAAGTAGTTAAAGATCAGCTTGACAAATATATAGAAAATCGAGACATATTATCTAAATACCAGTCAGGATTCCGTAAAAAACATTCGTGTGAAACCACGTTAAACTATGTCATAAGTGAATGGAGAGCAATAGGAAAGGATAAGAGGATAATAGCAATATTTCTTGACTTCAAAAGAGCCTTTGAGACGATCGATAGAGAAATAATACTGAATAAACTATATATGTATGGAATAAGAGGAATCGAGCTAGATTGGTTCAAATCGTACCTGAAAAGAAGAAGGCAAACGACAAAATTAAATGACATAGAATCTGATGAAATAATAAATAATTTCGGAGTGCCACAAGGTTCCATTTTGGGAGCGTTGTTGTTCATAATTTATATAAATGACATTCCAAGTATTTTAGAAAAATGTAAAGTTGTATTATACGCTGATGACACTCTGATATATACTATAGCAAATAGTGATGAAGAATGTCGCGAAAATATCAAGTATGATATGAAGAAAATAGATGAATGGCTTAAAATGAATAAACTCAAACTAAATGAAAATAAAACAAAAATAATGGAATTAACTTAAATTCAGAAGAAATATTTACAATAAATGACACAGTAATTGAAAAAGTCGAATATATAAAATACCTTGGTTTTATAATCGATAAAAAATTAAATTTCAATGAACAAATAGATTACTTATGCAAAAAAGTTGGTAAAAAAATTAGTTTTTTAAAAAGAATAAGAAGCAAAATATCCAAGGCTACAGCGATAAATATATACAGCACGATAATAAAACCACACTTTGAATATGGTTCCACTATTTTATTCACATGCAGCAGCACAAATCAATTAGCAAGGATGCAGAAACTGCAAAATAGAGCGATGAGAGTAATACTAAAATGCGATCGTTACACACATATAAACACAATGTTAACTGATCTAAAATGGATGAACATAGCACAACGACTTCAATTTAACACATTAAGATTTATTAGAAAATTAAAACAAGGAGACGCCCCGAAATATCTATGTGATCAAATACATTATGTGGGAGATAGTCAACCATATCAACTAAGAAATGCAAGTGACTTTAGAATCCAAAGAGTAAGGTCAACACAAATGCAGAAAACGCTATTCTACAAAGGTCTACAGCTGTTTAACTCATTGCCAAACTACATTAAGAATGAAACGGATGAAAATGTCTTTAGACGAAAGTGTACTAATTTTGTATTATTTAATAATAATTTGTAATATATAATTTCGTTGAACATTTAAAGTATTTTTAATACTAAAAAAAAAAAAAAAAAAAAAAAAACAATCTCGGGAAATGACGGCTACCCACTTTATCGCCGACGTTCTGTGGATAATGGTGGACGATCAATTTCAGTAAAGGTGCATGGTAATGATTTTGATGTTGATAACCGCTGGATAGTACCCTACTCTCCATTGCTTTCAAAAACATTTAAAGCGCATATTAATGTTGAGTATTGTCATTCAGTTAAGTCGATCAAATACATCTGCAAATATGTTACTAAAGGGTCTTATATGGCTGTATTTTCATTACAAAATCCAAATGATGAAATTCCGCAGTATCAAATGGCCAGGTACATTAGTAGCAATGAAGCAGTATGGCGAATTTTGGGATTTCCCATTCATGAGCGCCATCCAACTGTTGTTCATTTATCAGTGCATCTGGAAAATGGACAACGGGTTTACTTTACAGAAAGAAATGCTCGAGAGAGAGCAGCAGCACCACCGGCTACAACATTAACATCATTTTTTGATCTTTGTAGAAATGATATGATTCAACAAAGAAATTCCAACGTCGAAAGCAGGGGAAACCTGTTGATGGTTGGCCAAATTTATATTCAACAGATGCATTAGGTAGGGTTTATACCGTCCATCCTCAAAATGCTGAATGTTTTTATTTGAGAATGCTTCTGATTAATGTTCGAGGACCAACATCTTTTGAGACATTACATAGTGTTGATGGCGTAGTATGTGCAACATATCGAGAGGCCTGTCAGAAACTACAATTATTGGAGAACGATTGTCATTGGGAAACAACGCTTGAAGATGCAGCAGTAATCAACCATCCATGGAAAATAAGGGCATTATTTGCGATAATATTGGTATCGTGCTCACCATCTAATCCAAAAGATCTTTGGAATAAATTTAAAACATATTTGGCTGAGGACATATTACACCCGGAAAGAGTTACCACCAACAATGCAACGCTTGAACTAAGTGAAAGTATGAATAATGAGACATTGATTCTACTTGAAGACAAATGCTTGGCGATAAGGAATGTGACACTAATTGAAGTTGGAATGATTGCTCCTATTCGGTCAGGAACTGATGCACACGATCAAGATCTACGACGAGAAATGGAATATAACCATCAAAATTTGGAAATTTTATTGGAAGAAAATTTACCAAATTTACAACAAGAGCAGAGAATGGTATACAACAGTATACTAGCAGCAATAACAAACAAACAAATAACCGGAAAAACGTTTTTAATTTCATTGATATTGGCAAAAGTTCGATCTCAAAAAAATATTGCATTAGCTATTGCGTCATCCGGCATTGCTGCCACACTCTTAGATGGTGGTAGAACAGCGTATTCTGCACTAAAATTATCCTAGAAGCCTCAATTTTCCGAAGAGATTACAAGTGTAACATAAAGAAAAATTCTTCTATGGGCAAAGTATTGCAACAATGTGAAATCATAGTGTGGGTTGAATGCACCATGGCGCATAAGAAATCTTTGGAAGTCTCGCAGTTTACGGGATTTTAGAAGCAATAATAACATATTTGGAGGTGCATTAGTTTTATTAGCTGGTGATTTTCGTCAAACACTTCCTGTTATGCCTGCATCAACGCCAGCTGATGAGCTAAATGCATCGTCATACCTTTGGCGATATGTTCATACTCTAAAATTAACTACTAATATGCGTGTTCAGTTGCAACGTGATGCTTCGCTTCAACTTTTTCCAAACAATTGCTTGATTTAGGTAATGCAAGAATTCCAATGGATCCTATAACAAAGTATATAAAATTTCCATCAGAGTTTTGCTTAATGACACAATCCAAAGAACAATTAATAAATTGTGTATTTCCCAATATTGTGCAAAATTTTAAAAATATGCAATGGTTATGTGAACGTGCGTTACTGGCATCCAAAAATATTGACGTTAATTCCATCAACAGCAATATTCTCAACACGGTCGATGGGAATCTAAGAACTTATAAATCGATCGACACAGTTTCAAATATTGAGGATGTCCTCAATTATCCAGTCGAATTTTTAAATTCGTTAGATTTACCAGGCTTTCCACCACATGACTTACAGCTAAAAAACGGTGTTCCCATTATTTTACTTAGAAATATTGATCCTCCACGAATTTGTAATGGCACTCGACTAACAGTAAGAGAAATGATGAACAATCTTATCGAGGCGACCATTATAACTGGAAAGTTTAAGGGAACTGATGTGTTGCTGCCACGTATTCCTATGACCACATCGGAGATTCCATTCGATTTCAAGCGCCTGCAATTTCCTATTCGCCTAGCATTTGCAATGACGATTAATAAAGCTCAAGGTCAGTCCTTGCAAGTTAGCGAAGCACACCGGGTATTACCTAGTATACATATATAGTGATATATATTAAGAGAATTATATACATTAAAACAAGTGAAATTAAAAAATACTTTTTATATTGAAATTAATTTTTGTTTTTTAATTAGTTAATCATGTACTAAATTGTTAAATACTAGAGAATTATATACATTAAAACAAGTGAAATTAAAAAATACTTTTTATATTGAAATTAATTTTTGTTTTTTAATTACTTAATCATGTACTAAATTATTAAATACTAGTTAAAACACTTATGTTACACTTATATAACATAAAAAAAATTATTCTCTAATTACTATATATAACTAGTCTATGAGATCGTTATTCAAATAAAAATAGTACAATCGTCTCATATAAGTTCGGCTCTTTACCGTTTTCGGTACGATTGTATGGTGCGGCCTTAATAACATTCGAAGAAATTCGATGCCTCTCTCGTTTATATCGCAATAAAAACATGTCCGACAGCGGTACTCCCAAATCATGTCATGTGCAAGTAGTGTTTTCATTGCCTGAATGACTTCTACATTTGGAATGTCCTCAATTTCATGATGAGGACCTTCAAAATTTGCCATTGCTGTTAAAGTTCCCTCAATAAAGAAGTGATTGTACACTGCCAAGCGATTCACTCGTTCTTTTTTTTATTTGTTTTTTTTTTCATTATATATATATTTTTTTATTTCTTTTACTTATTTTAAATTTACAAAACGTTATAAATAAACATCATTAACAAACAAAATTGTCTATGATATAAAAATGTATGTAGTTATAATAGAATAAGAGCTCAACTAAAAATAAAAAAAAAAAATTATTTACTGAAGGGGGAAAACGGTAAGGAAATAATACAAGGATGTTGTATGACTTGAAGTAGGTTTGACTATTTACATGAAATCATCGTAATCATCATAAGTAATGTAATCATTACCATACTTTTTATAACCATCGATATCATTGCTCTCTTTTTTCAAGGTTACTTTTCCTTTGCCTTTGCCTTTGCTAGCGGGTTTCTTGACATTTTGTTTTTCCATTTTCACTTTTTCTCTATGTAAGTTTTCTACACTAATTTTTAATTTCTTCAAATCGGGAATAGCCAAATGTACACCTATGCTACGTACTAAATCCTCAATAAATTGCGGGAAATGAGGTGATTCTTTATATTGTGCCAATTTACAACTAAGCGTCGCACCAAATTCTTTGAATTCTTCTTCAGTTTGAGGATTAAATGCATCTAAATCACCTCTAATATCACTAACACCAAAGGTTTCTAAAGCACTCTTTAAGTCCGATTCTTCTTGAATTTTTTGTAAACGTAATTTTTCGGCTAATTTTTCTTCGGCTGTCATATTAGCTAAGCGTTCAGCTTCGGCTTCCTCTGCCAGTCTGTCTTGTTCGGCTAGTTTAGCTTTCAAAGCCTTGTTAGGTTTCGTCTTCACCGGCGCTTTGACTTCAACTTTTTCTTCGTCCTTTTTTTCCTCTTCCTCGAGATCCCAACTGTCCTTAACATCCTCATCATCATCCTCGCCAGCCCATTTGTTGACTTTGTCAGGAATAACCACTATGGGTTTGTCCGCAGCACTTTCCCAATCGTCTTTCATATTTTTTGGTTCTCTATTATTTTATTTATTTAGCAAATTTTTGATTATATGACTTTGTGTTTTGCTTGTATGTGCTTGGTGTGCTTGGATGTGCGTAAGTGTTTTCGCCAAGGATTTGAAACCAGAACTAATCATTTTTCGCAATCTTTCTGTTGCTTTTATACTGTTTCCTGAGACCCGAAAATAACTGCGTTAATCGATTTCCTTAATATGATATTGCATTACAGGTAGAAAAATTATGATTTTATAATTGACCCTCACACATCATTTGATAACTTGTTTATAATGTTCGAATAACACGAATATTAATTTCCAGGTAAAAGGGAAAATAATAAAAGCCTTCTTGCGCTCGAAAATTTTCCCTTTTTCACTTTAAGTCCGGATTAGTATGCAGTTGTTATCCACTTTACATAATTTTCTTTAAATTCGTACTTCAATAGACAGCGTTTTTTATATTAAGTACATACGCGTTATTTGCTGACAGGTAGGGGCATTTAAATTGAATTTTCTCCCCTTTGCCAACAAATGTCATTTAAGCGGTTTATGCCATATTTTTTAAGTATACGCTTTATTTTACTCGCAAAGGTGCTTTGTTCATAGCTTACAGACGGCTGTATACACAACAACAAAATATTAAGAGTTTGTCAGTCATATTTGAACGCAAGCAAAAATAAACAAACACATGCTACAGTAGTAGATCCTAACATTTCAACGACGAATTTATATGAATTCGTTCATTTGGACACTGTGCCAGTGTGTAAAATGTTACTACAAAGTTAATATAATGCAAGTGAGTGAAAATTTTCATAGAAAATCCAGTCACTTGACATTTTCCCTTCAAAAAATATTTCAAGAAAAGTTTTTAATAGACATCTGCAAATGAGTAAATGCTACAAGTGGTTGAAACACAATCATAAATTTACTATGTACCTGCTAATGCACAGCTAACATTCACAAAAAGTAAAGGAAACAAATCTGTATGTATTTACTTTATTATCTTATATATAAAAATGAATGTGTGTTTGATTGTATGTTTGTATGTTTGAAGTTTATAGACGATTAAACGGCTGAACCGATTTTCTTGAAATTTTCACAGTATCTTCCTGTATGTCTGGAAGGAGTTATAGGCTACTTTTTATGTTGATATTCTAAATGAGCGAGGAGCCATGCCCACATATACTATATACTACATACTTAATATTTAATTGCATTTGAAATATATTACTCATCAGCATAGTTACCCCTAAAGTATGCTATCTATGATTCTTGATGTATAAAAGCAACGAAAATAAAGTATGTATAAAGAATGTGCATTTTGGCATAGTTTGGAAGATTTTTAAAAAATATTTCACGACGCGGGGGATAGATATAAGGGAAGGAAAAAAATTTTGTAACCAACGTTTGTGAAAAAATCACCAAATAAGAAAAAATATAACCAAAATTAAATTCGTAGACTTTTGTTTTATTTATTTTTTTTCAGAAATAACCAAAAAAGGCAACATCATTACTAGATTCAATCTTTGCGGATTCTTTGCAAATTACAATACATTTTGACTTTTTAGAGTTAATCCTTAAACCATTTGCAGTCGCCCAAAGAGCAATATTATTAAGGTCAGTGTTAAGATCTTTAACTCCAGTGTGATGGAGAGTTGAATATCATCAACATACATTTGAATTCTAGAATGTTTGAGCTGCTCAAACATATGACCCTTAAATGGTTGAGTTTGAAATTTTCAACTCATACACATAGTAAGGACTGAAATTCATACTATTTAAATATTTATTTGAAAAACATATACATATGTAAAAGTTATGTTATTGTTTACTTCTAACAATGGGTAATTACTAAAAATATTATTTATTTGTTGCATATCTTGAAAAATAGATCAGGTAAGTTTATAATCAGCATTTTATTGGGCGATGAATGGGCATGTAACAATAGGCAGTAAAATTTTCATTCATTACTTTTAATTACCTAAGTAATAAAGTGTAAACTGTCAATATTTTTGCCAAATAAAATAAGTAGTTGCAAAACTCATCAAAAAAATTACCTGTGACCGACGCAAACACAATTATTTGTTAAATTTTAATAACATTAATTTTCTTCAAAAGGTTTTTGACTTGAACTCATTTCATATTAGGCAAAATATAAAGAAATAAATATAACACGCATTCGGTTTTGAAATTCAGTTGAATCTTTGATTCTAAACAAGTTAAACGTTACCTGAGTGACATTTATTTTGCAACAATTTTAAAAAATGCCCCGAATAAAAGCATCTAAAATGCATAGCCGTCAGAACGCGAAAGACGTATTGAAGGTCTTCGACAACATGCCACAACCCCACGTGCTACCGAGACATCGTTGGAACATGAAGGCCGACTACAAAGCCAGCGAAATCGTATTGAAACATCACGAGCCACAGAAACACCTTCAGAACGTGAAAGACGTCTGGAAAGCCGTCGACAATATGCGACAACCGCACGAGCTACCGAGACACCTTTGGAACATGAAGGTACCACAACAGCACGAGCTAATGAAACAGAAGTCCAACATGAATCACGAGTAGAAAGTCAGAGGATTCGAACATCAACAAGAAGAGCAGCAAAGAACAAAATCATAATCGAATCGCGGTGAATTGACGTAATGTTTTTCATGGATACTCAGGTATTGCATTTAACTACAGATCTGATATAGATGACCACATAATCGCAACTCATGCTGATAGAACTCCAGAACTCCAACAATGGCGTAACAATTTTGATGGAGGGCGATCCAGTTGCATCACGAGATATGTATTTAATTCCGATGGGGGTAGTGAAGCACACCGGGTATTAGCTAGTACCTCTATAAAAAACACATTATATATACATATGTACTTATTTGTAAGCACAAGTTATATAGCTATTGAGCCAATTCAGACGAGCACATTTTTTAGTCGCACAATTTTTGTTCTTTTCAATTTACACGGGATGAATATTCGTTTGGCAACGAATGTACACGTATACAGAGCTTTGTATGTATTAGTGTTTTTTCATTCATTTGATGTTTGGCTGATTTTTAAAAATGTGCATGTATTAGTTTTGTGCTGGTGATGCGGGGTTGTAGTTGGTGGAAACTTTACGCCACCGAAAAACCATTCTCTTCACCCCTCTTGCCAATAAACTATCATTTTGCGCCAGCACAATTGTGCTTGTGTGAATTGGCTCATTGATATTTTAAGGAAATACTGCTCTGAGAATGAAATTGAGAGCACGCACTTTTGTCCTTGACAAAATTGAGGACCCTATTTTGAACAATTTTCTTAAAAAAAAGTCAAAATTTATGGAACTTTTTAAGTAGTTATGTCTATAATAATATTAAAACGAACTTACTTTTTATTGTATCTCACTCATTACATAGTCAATAAACTAGAAGACTTTCTTAAGTCTATAATTAAAGTAAATACTCTTATTAAAAAAAAACCTTTTTGATTTATATATTTTTTTTTCAATTTATAATCATATTACTGAAAATAATTGAAAACAGATATATGCCATAAAGTTCGTTTAAATGTCGAATTAGGCTTATTGTCCACAAATGTTTTGCAACTATGGGTGTGGACTATAAGCGAAAACTACTGTAATTGTATTATAAGTAATAAATAAATAAATATTTCTCTTAGTAGCTTTCTGGCAAAAACTCTGAGAGTAAATAAAATTGGCATGAAAAACGGAGTCGACTTTAAATAATTGGTCGCGCCACTCATGTATAAAATTAACACTCACAACATAAGTGGTGTGTGAAGTTGGATCGTAATCCTGATTAATTATACATACACATGATCTTCAAATTAAAAAGTGGATTGACTAGCAGAAATTCAAGTAAATTTGTTGCCATTTCAGAACGTGAAAGACGTCTGGAAAGCCGTCGACAATATGCGACAACCGCACGAGCTACCGAGACACCTTTGGAACATGAAGGTACCACAACAGCACGAGCTAATGAAACAGAAGTCCAACATGAATCACGAGTAGAAAGTCAGAGGATTCGAACATCAACAAGAAGAGCAGCAAAGAACAAAATCATAATCGAATCGCGGTGAATCGACGTAATGTTTTTCATGGATACTCAGGTATTGCATTTAACTACAGATCTGATATAGATGACCACATAATCGCAACTCATGCTGATAGAACTCCAGAACTCCAACAATGGCGTAACAATTTTGATGGAGGGCGATCCAGTTGCATCACGAGATATGTATTTAATTCCGATGGGGGTAGTGAAGCACACCGGGTATTAGCTAGTACCTCTATAAAAAACACATTATATATACATATGTACTTATTTGTAAGCACAAGTTATATAGCTATTGAGCCAATTCAGACGAGCACATTTTTTAGTCGCACAATTTTTGTTCTTTTCAATTTACACGGGATGAATATTCGTTTGGCAACGAATGTACACGTATACAGAGCTTTGTATGTATTAGTGTTTTTTCATTCATTTGATGTTTGGCTGATTTTTAAAAATGTGCATGTATTAGTTTTGTGCTGGTGATTTGGGGTTGTAGTTGGTGGAAACTTTACGCCACCGAAAAACCATTCTCTTCACCCCTCTTGCCAATAAACTATCATTTTGCGCCAGCACAATTGTGCTTGTGTGAATTGGCTCATTGATATTTTAAGGAAATACTGCTCTGAGAATGAAATTGAGAGCACGCACTTTTGTCCTTGACAAAATTGAGGACCCTATTTTGAACAATTTTCTTAAAAAAAAGTCAAAATTTATGGAACTTTTTAAGTAGTTATGTCTATAATAATATTAAAACGAACTTACTTTTTATTGTATCTCACTCATTACATAGTCAATAAACTAGAAGACTTTCTTAAGTCTATAATTAAAGTAAATACTCTTATTAAAAAAAACCTTTTTGATTTATATATTTTTTTTTCAATTTATAATCATATTACTGAAAATAATTGAAAACAGATATATGTCATAAAGTTCGTTTAAATGTCGAATTAGGCTTATTGTCCACAAATGTTTTGCAACTATGGGTGTGGACTATAAGCGAAAACTACTGTAATTGTATTATAAGTAATAAATAAATAAATATTTCTCTTAGTAGCTTTCTGGCAAAAACTCTGAGAGTAAATAAAATTGGCATGAAAAACGGAGTCGACTTTAAATAATTGGTCGCGCCACTCATGTATAAAATTAACACTCACAACATAAGTGGTGTGTGAAGTTGGATCGTAATCCTGATTAATTATACATACACATGATCTTCAAATTAAAAAGTGGATTGACTAGCAGAAATTCAAGTAAATTTGTTGCCATTTCGTACAATAAATCTTTTAAAGCCCATATATTCTCCGCCATTAATGTATTACAGTGATATTAATTGTGGAGCTGGCTAAAAAAAAAACCAGACATGTCCTCAGTTAACGCTGTTTTAAATTTTATTTTAGGGATCTCTAAGTCTGCATAATGAAGCCACGTAATATTTTCATTTAAAACCAGGTCCTAGGTGCTATTTTAAAATAACAAGAAAAACTGACTTCTCGAACAAAACTGGACATTTGATACGACGAGAGTTAATAACATTCATCAGTCTAAGTTGGTCATAAAAAGATTTTTTAATTTTTATTTATCTTTCTGTAAAGCTCGATTCACTCCTTTTTTATATGAAGTTTGACAGCCCTCTTCTTGAGAGAAAGAGAAAATATGTAGTATGAACATCTTTTAGCTCGTTTTGGTTTAATTTTATATTTTGTCCGGAAAAACTTGAAGAGAGCAGTAGTAGGTTATATTTTATATAAAAAGGTGAATTGATTTGTCCACATAGATAAATCATGCAAAATTTAAATTTCCTTTAAAAGTCTCATCTGGTAGTCTTAATTTTGTGGACAAATTTTTAGAAATGTACAAATCATGCTGCAGAAAACACTCAGTTCGCTGTGCCAGTAAAGGTGCCTGTAAAGTGCAGATAGCCAGAATTTTTCATTCTTTTTTGCATTTGTGTATCAAAACATGACGTATGTATATTGTTCTGAGAAATATCTTGTCATTAAGCTTAATAATAAACACGCGACGTAACAGCAAAAGTGTGACGATTAAATTCGCAATAAAAAATAATTTTTATTCGGTTTCTCCAGCTTTGCAGCAGCACAATAGGTCATAGGACTATAGAACTTTGCTCAATAAATATTAATCTGATGGTTTACACATAAAACTTACAAAGCATTTATGACTTTACCATACGTAGCGAGTTTTTTTAACCGAAAAGGTTAACACTTAAAACTACATTACGAAGAAATAACCGAATCAAAAGATCTGATCTAATAAGGGTAATGAAAGGATTACAACAACAGCCCATTAGGGATTATTATAGAAATCGCAAGTTGTAAATGAAAATGTTTTTCGAATACTAAGAAGGAAAACAAGAGCCATTGGTTGAAATTAAAGGGCAGGGTCTTTACCTGCATACATAAAAGGGTTGTTGAAAGATCAGGTAGCAGTTAACCTATTTGTTCACTCATTACGTTGAATCCGGTACCTGTTTGTATCGAAATCACAAATTTCCAAAATGGTTTCCACCTATAAAAGGCGTGAACCTTACACAATAAGTTCAATCACAATTTAGTCTCGGTAGACAACACACAACATTTATCAGCGGAAAACTTTAAGAAAAAATGGAAGCGTCAAAGCAATTGAAATTTGACGAATTACTCGACAAATGCATAGACATGTCGAAAGTGAAATTGGATGCGTTAAAGGCACAAATTAATTCGAAAATCTACGACGTTTTTCAAATTGAAAAATTTGTTTACAACGAATTAAAATTGGAACAATTTATCTGCCCGATGAAGACGCATATCCATATGACTGAATTTCTAAATGGTCCTCTGGTAAAACAATTCATATGTGAATTATGGCATATTTTGTTAGCGGCTGAAGAGAGTTCGGCAGCCATATCAAATAATACAGTGGAACCGAAAAAAGATGAAAGTATAAAGGAAGTAATCCAAACTAAAGATGTTGAACCTACAAAAACTAAAATTTTGAAACAAGTATTCCAAAGTAAATTTCGAAAAGACGCCGAAGGGTCTCAATCTCGATCCCGAAAACAAGACAACATGGTGAATTGCGGCAAAGAACCATTGGTACCTCCTACCACTTTCAGTTCCACCCTTAAACCACAGGGGCGGTTGGACACTAAGCACGGCGAAAAACACGATGAATCTGCATCGCTTTCTCGGTTAACCTATAGCCGAAATAGTGGTACGGAAGGTAACAGAAAAGTTGAACAAAAGCAAGATTTAACCGCCAGCACTTTAATCACAAAGAAACAACAGTCAGATAAGGAAAACAATAAAAATTCCGTCAACATTGAAAATCGTGTACATAAACTGGACAAGTCAATATCAATCTGTAGCACACAAGCAGAACAAAAGCAACCACTAGTACCACCCAACACTTGTGGTTCCACCCTTAAACCACAACGACGCATTAACCTGTTGAATGGCGGAAAAAAATCACTTGCAGCTTATAAAACGTTGAGTTCCAAACTTAAAGCACAGGGACGTATCGACATATCCAAAGTAAAATTGGACATGTTGAAACCGTGGATAAGCAAGAAAATCACGGATATTTTGCAGAGAGAAGATAATGCGGCAGTGGAGTTCGTGCACAATAAATTAAAACAGGATAAAATGCTTTGTCGACAGAAATTAGAGATCAGAATTGCTGGATTCCTAAGAGGTGGCAAAGCACAGAAGTTTGTGTCTGAATTATGGCCACTTTTGTTATCAGCTCAAGAGAGTGAAAGCGGCATACCAGCTGAATTGAAAAAGCAGAAGAATTATCAAAATTTAAGAATTGAAAAGGATATTAAGCATGACGGATCTGCATCGCTTTCTCGGTTAAATAATGTCCAAAATAGTGGTACGGTAATTGACACAAAACCAGAACAACAACACCCGGAAAGTCAGAGCAGTCAGAACAATGATAGCTCAGCTGTGCTGAGATGCGGCGTAGGCGGTTTCGCTAACGTTTGCATGCATTCCCCCCAAAAGAAAGATGCAAGTGCTAAGTCACAGGAATTTTTATCTCAATATTGTGCAGAAATGGACGAATTTTTGACACATTGGAATAAAACTCCCGAAAAGGAAACAATTCTATTCTCAAAAAAGTTCATATATCCTGGTGAACAAAATATTGAAAAACAAATAAACGCCACTTTGTCGACACTGCCATCATCGGTTATACAATCAGATCATAAACAGCAAACACGCAATATTGACTTTGATAACGAGATAAAAGCTGCCCGAGAACTACAATCACGCAAGCGTACACACTTGACAATGATGAATGAGAGCAAAAAGTCGAAAAATAATTCCCCCGATAAGAATGAACAGCAGCCAGCTAAGGAGAAACAGGCAAAGACAAATAAATCCTCATCAAAACGCAATTCACACAAAGCCTCCTCGAGGAAGCCAGAAGCTAAACTAATTGAAAAGCAGGACAACAAGAAATCTAACAACGAGATAAAGAATCTTGAATTGGAGCTTTTTGGCAGTATTAGTAGCGACGAAGAAGAACCCAATTCAGAACAACCTTCTAAGGAGAATTCTGTAAAGAAGTACCACAATAGCGAATTGAGCACCCTTGAGGCTGATCTTTTTATCAGCAGCAATGAGGAAGACGTCTACAATATACTCGGCAAAGAAGACCAATTTTTAAAACAAAAATAATGGACGAAGTTCACGAAGAGTATATTCTCTGAAAAAAAAGAATTTGTAATTTAGAAAAATTATTTGTAATCAATTTGCGTAAATTTTAAATTAAATATCATGACAATGTTTTTAATTTCTATTAAATATTGATGAAATATATGAGTAGTTTTCTAAGTTTAAATTTATATTACAATAAAGTTTTATTTATAATAAATTTATATTATAATAAATTTAAATTTATAAAAAATACTGTCTCTTTCAATTTAATTCTTAATTCCTTATTTGTAATATATTTTGAATGTATTTTAAGGAAATCATATAAATAATTAAAATAAAATGAAAATAAAAAATGTATTCAGTTAGACTCGATCACTGGTTGTGTATAGACGTGTTTTCTATTGCTCTCGCTGACAGTCTCGCTTTATACATTATTGTGTGTAATTAGTATACTAAAATTTATTTAAAAGTAGAAAACAAAACAAACATTAAAAAAAAAAACCCCGTTACAAAATTTAAGAATTTACAAAAACAAAATCAAACGTACACTTGTTTGCGACAATGTTAACGCATTAAGCATTAATAATATGAACAAAAAACCAAAAACAATCAATGCAACTAGTGCATCAAAAAATTATAATTACTTTTCTCCTCTTCAGACCATTGAAGACGATAAAATTGATGATGATAACGAAGTTATCGTTAATAAAGAAGTAAAGGTTCATATACCGCCAATAACTATATTAAAGTGCAAAATTGCAGAAGTTCAAGAAATTTGTAAATTAAGCAAAATAAAAGAATATTCCATACGGAAAATTTCAATTGGATTGAAATTATTTCTTAAATCTAAAGCAGATTACGAAACCATCTGTAGTGTTCTCACAGGCAAGTACGAGTACTTCTGTTATGCCACCAAAGACGAAAAGCCGTATAAAGCTCTTCTGTTCGGTCTTGATAAACAAGATCCACTGATCGTTAAAAAAAAATTAACAGATATGGGCCTTCATTGCTTGGACGTTAAAATCGTTATAAAGAGAAATACATATAACGTAGAGTTTGTTATTTATGTTGTATATTTCAAAAGATTAACTGTAACAATTAAAGAACTAAGGCAAAAATATTCCGTAATTGACTATTTAAGAGTGAAATGGGAATTTCAACAAGCAAAAAAAAACCAGATAACGCAATGTTATAATTGCCAAATGTTTGGCCATGGTTCCAGCCGCTGCAAGGTTAAAACGTTTTGTTCAAACTGCGCTGGACAGCATAAAACATCTGATTGTCAAGAATCTACACCTAAATATGCAAATTGTAATGGCCCGCACAAATTTACATACGACCAATGTCCAAGTAAAATACATTACCTAAAAATTCGTCAACGTGCCCAACCACCACAGAGAAGACCGGTCCGTACAGAAGTTCTGCTTACCAAAAACTATAGTAACAGCTTTCCTAATACACTGCGCCAAAGTGTTTCAACTACAGCTACTAACTGGCAGGCCCAAAGGGATATTATAAACAACAGAAGCAGTAATAACGCTAATGACAACTGTTCCAATGATTTATTTTCTATTGAGGAAATAAAGAATTTAACTTTCGAATTAATTACAAATCTTAGGAACTGTAAAAATAAGGCGGATCAATTCGAGGTCATCACGAACCTTGCATGTAAATTTTTATCATAATGGAAGACGATAGAATTAATATTATAACTTGGAATGCAAGAGGCATTCGCAATAAATATCTAGAATTATTTCAATTTTTAGCTGACCATAGTATACACATTTGTTTAATATCTGAAACAGGCCTTAATTCAAACGTATCTATTAGCAACAGGGAATTTAAAATTTATAGAAACGATAGAATAAATACTCGAGGAGGTGGTGTAGCTATAATTATCAGGAAAAATGATTCACATCATTTATTACCTATTGTTAACACGTCTGTTATTGAGAACATTGGTATCAGACTATTTACCAATTTGGGTTCAATTGATATAAATTCATGTTACTACCCTGGTGGTTCGGCTGGTCCGGATGGCGTGAGGAAACGGCAATTTGCATCCGACATCCATAATCTCAGTGGCAATGAAAGGTATCTTTTGGGTGGTGATTTCAATAATAGACACCGGCCTTGGGGTTGTTTAAGAGCGAATTGCTGGGGAAATATTTTATATGAAAAATTGGAATCATACAATATTTATATTATATATCCCAGTGATAATACCTACATTCCTTCGAACGCTAATAGACAGGGTTCCACTCTAGACTTCTTTCTGACTAATGATCCCCTTATAATGTCCCAGGCAGAGGTCATAAACGATTTAAGTTCGGATCACTTACCAGTAAAAATTTCATTAAATAGTACTTACAATAACTCAAATTTTTTCAGATACAATTTTCACAATGCTAATTGGAACCAATTTTCCAGATATTTAAATAGAAATTTAAACTTACCTAATATTGACAACATTATAAATAGTGAAAATATAGACGAGAGTATTATACATTTCGCAAACGTATTGAATGATGCTGTCACTTGTAGTGTGCCAAAGATATACCACTCACCGGGGGGAAAGCCTTTGCCGTACTACATTAAGATTATGATACGACTGAGGAATAGATACCGAAGAGATTAGCAAAGATATAGGGATCTCGCCGACTTCTATCAAGTGAAAATATTTAATCAGAGAATTCGTGAGGAAATTAATTTATTCAGAAATAAGTCTTGGGATTCTCTGTTGTCAACGCTTGATAGGGGCTCGGCGCCTTTCTGGAATTTGACGAAAATTTTGAGGAAAAGGGCTAATAATATCCCTATTTTAAGACAAAATGGTTCTCGGTTCATCACCAATCGGGAAAAGTGTGAAATCTTAGCACGAACATATGCTTCTACCTATTCCATTTCAGCCAATTTGGGCGACCCAACTACGACTTCTTTAATAAATGATACTCTGGAATCTTATGGATCTTTGAGAGTTGATCCATTGGATGTTAACTTAGTAAATATCTCTCAGATTTCTGACATATTAAGAACCTTGAGGAATGGAAAGAGTTCTGGCATCGACGGTATTAATAACATATGCCTTAGGGCGCTCCCTAATAAGGGCATTAAATTTTTGACCATCATTATTAATTCCTGCTTAAAGTTCTGTTATTTTCCTCAAAGGTTCAAGGAGGCTAAAGTTATATCAATAAGAAAACCTGGTAAACAAGCCGACTGCCCATCTTCATACCGACCCATTAGTTTATTGTCGAGTGTGGGTAAAGTTTTGGAAAAAGTTATTAAAATTAGACTGACTGATTTCATGGAAGCCAATGGTATTACTCCGGCTCATCAATTTGGTTTCCGCAGACAGCACAATACAATTCATCCCTTAGTGAGAATTCGAAACTTAGTGAGAGCAAATTTTAACCAACAAAGATCAACGGGTATGATTTTATTGGATATTAAAGCTGCCTTTGATTCAGTCTGGCACGAAGGTCTCGTTTACAAAATGATTAATTTAAATTTCCCGAGGGCATTGACCAAAATGGTCCACAGTTTTCTCACTTCTCGTACTTTTAGAGTCCACATTGGCTCACATTATTCTGAACGCCACACTATAACGGCTGGTTGCCCCCAGGGGTCATGTTTGTCTCCCGTTCTTTATAATCTATATACATCAGATTTTCCTCAATTAGATTATTGCACGGTGTCAATATTCGCTGATGACACAGCTATACTTAGCTCAGGAATTCTGTCTGTTGATATAATAGCTAATCTGAATAGGGCATTATCTGATATTTCATCCTATTTCAATAAATGGAGAATTATGCTAAACTGTGAAAAAACTCAGGCGATATATTTTACGAGGAGACGGAAGGAGTGTTATATACCACAGACCAATATTAGGATGAATAATAACGCTATACAGTGGGAACAAAAAGTGAAATATCTTGGAGTTATGCTTGATCCTAAAATGAAATTTAAGGACCACATACCTTATGTGGTAAATAAAGTTAATATATTAACCCGTATACTGTATCCTTTTATTATCCGGAAATCTAGCCTTAATCTTTATAATAAGAAACAAATTATAAAGTCCATTTTTCATGCCGTATTATTTTATGCAGCTCCAGTTTGGTCTACGAGCGCCTGTTGCCATATCAAGAAACTGCAAATAGCTCAGAATAAGTTGCTAAAACTTATATATAATCTACCCTGGTACTTTTCAACTACACGCCTCCATGATATTACAGGTTTCGAATCTGTTTCAGATAAGATCGGAAGGCTTACACAAAATTTTAATAACAGATGTAGGAATTCTGATTTCGTCCATATTAATGATCTAGTATCATCTTAGGTTTTTTTTCTAGTCATAGTTAAGTAGCATAAGTAGTTTTAAGTAAATCATATAGGTTTTTTGCCAAATTTTCTCCTCCAAAATTCTAATGTATGTATATGTATATAGTAATTTTGTTAACGTAGATCTATTATTAAGCTAAAAAAGAAAAATAATCTTGAACTCTTAAATATGTAATTTAATTATAACTGATTTGTAAATATTATGGATAAATAAATAAATTGAATTGAATTGAAAAAAATGTATTCAATGCTTTAATTTAATTACCGGGATAAGGGGAAGGGAAGGTTTATTTGAAATATTCTTCGGCGGTGACGGTGTGGAGATTCCGCCGCCTAGCAATGAAGAGGTCAAAGTTGCGATTATACGTCTTAAAAACAATAAAGCGGCATGTTCTGATAGCCTCCCCGCTGAGTTGTTTAAGACCGGAGTTGATAGTGCGCATGCACTTATCTACAAAATATGCCTAGAGGAAAGTATGCCCAACGATTGGAACCTCAGTGTCCGCTGCCCTGTCCTGAAAAAGGTAGACCCTACGATATGCGCCAACTACAGGGGTATAATTCTTCTCCATATCGCATATAAGGTTCTTACAGACGTATTGTGTGAACGACTGAAGCCACTCGTCAAAGTACTGATTGGACCTTATCAGTGCGGCTTCAGACCTGGCAAGTCCACCATCGACCACATGTTCACACTACTCCAAATGCTGGAAAAGACCCAAAAAAAAGAGTCCACACACGCCATCTTTTTGTCGACTATAAGGCAGCCTTCGATAGCCCCATAAATGATCGTGTTTTTGACGCAATGTCTGAGCTCGTTATACCTGCGAAGCTAATAAGGGTATGCAGAATGACGTTGAGCAATTCCTGCAGGTCCGTCAAGGTGGGAAAGGACCTCTCCGAACCTTTTGCTACCGTGCGAGGTTTCAGACAAGGCGACCCGTTATCATGCGACCTCTTCAACTTTGTCGTGGGTAGTGTTCTGCGAAAGTCGGGAGTGCATCCCAATGGCACTATTTTTCAAAAAAGTGTCCAGTTGTTTGCGTACGCTGACGACATCGACATCAAAGGGCGTACCAAGCGAGATGTTACTGCTGCATTTAGTGCAATTGAACGGGAGTCTACCAAGATGGGTATGACAGTAAATGAGGGCAAAACAAAGTATATGTTATCGACATGTAGAGACGTGCGGCGTATTGATTCTCAGATTACGGCCGATAACTATACTTTTGAAACAGTCAAGGAATTTATTTATCTTGGCTCCGCCGTTACCACCAAAAATGATGTCAGCCAACAGGTGCTACTATGGTCTCAATAGGCAATTGAGTAGCAGAGACCTCTCTCGTGCGACAAAACTAACACTCTATAAGACACTCGTCCTACCCGTGCTTCTTTATGGCGCAGAGGCATGGACCCTGTTAAGAACTGATGCAGCGGCCTTTAGAGTGTTCGTGAGAAAAGTCCTACGTAAGATCTTCGTTCCAGTGCGTGTTGGCGATGATTTCCGTATCCGATTCAACAGTGACTGTATGAGCTCCTCAACGACATTGACGTTGTACAGCGTATTAACATCCAGCGGCAGCGCTGGCTCGGCCATGTCGTTCGAATGGATTAGGATACTCCGGCGACACGAGTATTTGATGCGGGTATCTGTAGAAGTCGGCGAAGAGGACGACCTTGTATCCGTTGGAAGCACCAAATCGAGGAAGCCCTGTCATCGATTGGTGTGACCAACTGGCGTAGGTGCGCAAGAAGCAGAGGCGCCTGGAAGGATGTGTTGCGGCAGACCGAAATCCGTTAAACGGGTTGTTATAGCCAATTAAGTAAGTAAGTAAATTAAAAATGTATTCAATGCTTTCATTTCAATTAAAGAGGTAATTCTTGCACCCACAACTAAAATTTGTTTGTTTCAATGGACTTCACTGGGTCTAGTATCGACAGAAAAAAAAATTAAATCCACCCAACCAATGACATAGTGTAAGTCATGTAAAGCTCTGAAATATTTTTCTTATATTTCTCGAACAATCCAAACTCGTTTTATTTGACAAAAATTGTTTTTTTGATCTTATCACAAAAATTTATTAATTATACAAACATTTCTGAACCGATGCACATTGGGGTTTTTGATGCCTAAAATGGAAATTAATTGGAAAATGAAATTCTTGAGTACCAAATATTTTTTTACATGAGCTGAAAGTGCACAAAATTCTGCACCACTTTCTTAAAAAAACGTGTCTTTAAGCGAAATAAACCAAAAATTAAAAAAAAAGCAACCAGGAAAGCTCCCACGATTTAATTCCCATTTTAGGCATCAAAAACCCCATTGTGCGATGTCCGAAATTTAAACATTCTTAGAAAAGGAAGGAATGGACCTTCAAAACTTTAAAACGGTCTGCATATACATCTGTGGCATTAAATAATAATAGCTTAAGTCGAAATTTCGTGTTTAGAAATTTTAACGGATTTGTCTGAAATAAATTGTGTTTGGCAATTGTGTTTGTAAAATATAAATGCGCATAGTTTTATTAATAACGACATTTTATACATAAAATTTAGCTGGGTGATTGATCTTGGATATGAGAATAGGAATATGTAATAAAATGAAAAACACTTATGTCAACATAAGCCATTATCATTTGGCCACAGATGACAAGTACACGTCCTCTAACCTAACCTAATTATTTTGTGTGAAAAGGTAAAAAAAACCGTTTTTGTTAAAAAGAATTTTGTTTCAGAAAAATTCTTACTTGTGTTATGTAAAATATAATCTGATATAACGGCAGAGCTCAAGAGTTTATACTTGTCTTCACACATTCTATCATCCAAAAGCCGTTGTACATATTCCGTTCCCGCCACATCACCATAGCTTCTACAGTAATCCTGGTGGTACAGATCGAGATTGTCGGCGAGACGACCAATAGCGCAGTGTCTCGTTAGCATGCAAAGCGTTTCCTTGTCGAACTCAAGTAGTTGTCCCGAGATATCCCGCTGTCTACATAAACTGGTAGATTATTGACAAATGCGGTTTTACACTTCGTATCATAATCAAAACGATCAATATCTTAGTGAATCAATTCTGTCTTTAGCAATCAATATGTCTGCGGTAGAAATATATTTCTTTTAGGGCGCCCTGGTAGTCTAGTGGGTAGTGTTCTAGACTATTATCGTGAGGGTCGTGGGTTCGTTTCCCACCAGGGGCTCTGGTCTGTTACACTACACCGAGCAAATGGTCTAAGTTACTTTGCACGTAATAATAATTATATATAATTTTTAATTGTATTATAAATAATAAATAAATATTTCTCTTACTAGCTTTCTGGCAAAAACTATGAGAGTGAATAAAATTGCCGTGAAAAATTTCACAAAAATTTGTTGTACGGAGTCGACTTTAAAGAATTGGTCGCGCCACTCATGTATAAAATTAACACTCACAACATAAGTGGTGTGTGAAGTTGGATCGTAATCCTGATTAATTATACATACACATGATCTTCAAATTAAAAAGTGGATTGACTAGCAGAAATTCAAGTAAATTTGTAGCCATTTCGTAGAATAAATCTTTTAAAGCCCATATATTCTCCGCCATTAATGTATTACAGTGATATTAATTGTGGAGCTGGCTAAAAAAAAACCAGACATGTCCTCAGTTAATGCTGTTTTAAATTTTATTTTAGGGATCTCTAAGTCTGCACAATGAAGCCACGTAATATTTTCATGTAAAACCAGGTCCTCGGTGCTATTTTAAAATAACAAGAAAAACTGACTTCTCGAATAAAACTGGACATTTGATACGACGAGAGTTAATAACATTCATCAGTCTAAGTTGGTCATAAAAAGATTTTTTAATTTTTATTTATCTTTCTGTAAAGCTCGATTCACTCCTTTTTTATATGAAGTTTGACAGCCCTCTTCTTGAGAGAAAGAGAAAATATGTAGTATGAACATCTTTTAGCTCGTTTTGGTTTAATTTTATATTTTGTCCGGAAAAACTTGAAGAGAGCAGTAGTAGGTTATATTTTATATAAAAAGGTGAATTGATTTGTCCACATAGATAAATCATGCAAAATTTAAATTTCCTTTAAAAGTCTCATCTGGTAGTCTTAATTTTGTGGAAAAATTTTTAGAAATGTACAAATCATGCTGCAGAAAACACTCAGTTCGCAGTGCCAGTAAAGGTGCCTGTAAAGTGCAGATAGCCAGAATTTTTCATTCTTTTTTGCATTTGTGTATCAAAACATGACGTATGTATATTGTTCTGAGAAATATCTTGTCATTAAGCTTAATAATAAACACGCGACGTAACAGCAAAAGTGTGACGATTAAATTCGCAATAAAAAATAATTTTTATTCGGTTTCTCCAGCTTTGCAGCAGCACAATAGGTCATAGGACTATAGAACTTTGCTCAATAAATATTAATCTGATGGTTTACACATAAAACTTACAAAGCATTTATGACTTTACCATACGTAGCGAGTTTTTTTAACCGAAAAGGTTAACACTTAAAACTACATTACGAAGAAATAACCGAATCAAAAGATCTGATCTAATAAGGGTAATGAAAGGATTACAACAACAGCCCATTAGGGATTATTATAGAAATCGCAAGTTGTAAATGAATATGTTTTTCGAATACTAAGAAGGAAAACAAGAGCCACTGGTTGAAATTAAAGGGCAGGGTCTTTACCTGCATACATAAAAGGGTTGTTGAAAGATCAGGTAGCAGTTAACCTATTTGTTCACTCATTACGTTGAATCCGGTACCTGTTTGTATCGAAATCACAAATTTCCAAAATGGTTTCCACCTATAAAAGGCGTGAACCTTACACAATAAGTTCAATCACAATTTAGTCTCGGTTGACAACACACAACATTTATCAGCGGAAAACCTTAAGAAAAAATGGAAGCATCAAAGCAAGTGAAATTTGACGAATTACTCGACAAATGCATAGACATGTCGAAAGTGAAATTGGATGCGTTAAAGGCACAAATTAATTCGAAAATCTACGACGTTTTTCAAATTGAAAAATTTGTTTACAACGAATTAAAATTGGAACAATTTATCTGCCCGATGAAGATGCATATCCATATGACTGAATTTCTAAATGGTCCTCTGGTAAAACAATTCATATGTGAATTATGGCATATTTTGTTAGCGGCTGAAGAGAGTTCGGCAGCCATATCAAATAATACAGTGGAACCGAAAAAAGAGAAAATTATAAAGGAAGTAATCCAAACAAATGTTGAACCTACGAAAACTAAAATTTTTAAAAAAGTATTCCAAAGTAAATTTCGAAAAGACGCCGAAGGATCTCAATCTCGATCCCGAAAACAAGACCTCATGGTGAATGGCGGAAAAGAACCATTGGTACCTCCTACCACTTTCAGTTCCACCCTTGAACCACAGGGGCGGTTGGACACTAAGCACGGCGAAAAACACGATGAATCTGCATCGCTTTCTCGGTTAACCTACAGCCGAAATAGTGGTACGAAAGGTAACAGAAAAGTAGAACAAACGCAAGATTTAACCGCCAGCACTTTAATCACAAAGAAACAACAGTCAGATAAGGAAAACAATAAAAATTCCATCAACATTGAAAATCGCGTACATAAACTGGACAAGTCAATATCAATCTGTAGCACACAAGCAGAACAAAAGCAACCACTAGTACCACCCAACACTTGTGGTTCCACCCTTAAACCACAACGACGCATTAACCTGTTGAATGGCGGAAAAAAATCACTTGCAGCTTATAAAACGTTGAGTTCCAAACTTAAAGCACAGGGACGTATCGACATATCCAAAGTAAAATTGGACATGTTGAAACCGTGGATAAGCAAGAAAATCACGGATATTTTGCAGAGAGAAGATAATGCGGCAGTGGAGTTCGTGCACAATAAATTAAAACAGGATAAAATGCTTTGTCGACAGAAATTAGAGATCAGAATTGCTGGATTCCTAAGAGGTGGCAAAGCACAGAAGTTTGTGTCTGAATTATGGCCACTTTTGTTATCAGCTCAAGAGAGTGAAAGCGGCATACCAGCTGAATTGAAAAAGCAGAAGAATTATCAAAATTTAAGAATTGAAAAGGATATTAAGCATGACGGATCTGCATCGCTTTCTCGGTTAAATAATGTCCAAAATAGTGGTACGGTAATTGACACAAAACCAGAACAACAACACCCGGAAAGTCAGAGCAGTCAGAACAATGATAGCTCAGCTGTGCTGAGATGCGGCGTAGGCGGTTTCGCTAACGTTTGCATGCATTCCCCCCAAAAGAAAGATGCAAGTGCTAAGTCACAGGAATTTTTATCTCAATATTGTGCAGAAATGGACGAATTTTTGACACATTGGAATAAAACTCCCGAAAAGGAAACAATTCTATTCTCAAAAAAGTTCATATATCCTGGTGAAAAAAATATTGAAAAACAAATAAACGCCACTTTGTCGACAACGCCATCATCGGTTATACAATCAGATCATAAACAGCAAACAGGCAATATTGACTTTGATAACGAGATAAAAGCTGCCCGAGAACTACAATCACGCAAGCGTACACACTTGACAATGATGAATGAGAGCAAAAAGTCGAAAAATAATTCCCCCGATAAGAATGAACAGCAGCCAGCTAAGGAGAAACAGGCAAAGACAAATAAATCCTCATCAAAACGCAATTCAGACAAAGATTCCTCTAGGAAGGCAGACGCTAAATTAATAGAAAAGCAGGACAACAAGAAATCTAACAGCGAGATGAAGAATCTTGAATTGGAGCTTTTTGGCAGTATTAGTAGCGACGAAGAAGAACCCAATTCAGAACAACCTTCTAAGGAAAATTCTGTAAAGAAGTACCACAATAGCGAATTGAGCACCCTTGAGGCTGATCTTTTTATCAGCAGCGATGAGGAAGACGTCTACAATATACTCGGCAAAGAAGACCAATTTTTAAAACAAAAATAATGGACGAAGTTCACGAAGAGTATATTCTCTTGAAAAAAAGAATTTGTAATTTAGAAAAATTATTTGTAATCAATTTGCGTAAATTTTAAATTAAATATCATGACAATGTTTTTAATTTCTATTAAATATTGATGAAATATATGAGTAGTTTTCTAAGTTTAAATTTATATTACAATAAAGTTTTATATTATAATAAATTTATATTATAATAAATTTAAATTTATAAAAAATACTGTCTCTTTCAATTTAATTCTTAATTCCTTATTTGTAATATATTTTGAATGTATTTTAAGGAAATCATATAAATAATTAAAATAAAATGAAAATAAAAAATGTATTCAATGCTTTAATTTAATTACCGGGATAAGGGGAAGGTTTATTTGAAATATTTTTCGGCGGTAACGGTGTGGAGATTCCGCCGCCTAGCAATGAAGAGGTCAAAGTTGCGATTATAAATCTTAAAAACAATAAAGCGGCATGTTCTGATAGCCTCCCCGCTGAGTTGTTTAAGACCGGAGTTGGTAGTGCGCATGCACCAGCTTATCTACAAAATATGCCTAGAGGAAAGTATGCCCAACGATTGGAACCTCAGTGTCCGCTGCCCTGTCCTGAAAAAGGTAGACCCTACGATATGCGCCAACTACAGGGGTATAATTCTACTTTTTATATTGATTTTCCAAATGAGCGAGGGGCCATGCCCACGTATACTACACACTACATACTTAATATTTAATTGCATTTGAAATATATTACTCATACGCATAGTAGTTACCCCTACAAGTATGCTATCTATGATTCTTGATATTAAAACCAAAGCAAATAAAGTATGTATAAAGAATGTGCATTTTGGCATATTTTGGAATATTTTTCAAAAATATTTCACGACGCGGGGGGAAAGATAGAAGGGAAGGATAAAGAAACCAAGAGCGTAACAATGTTCTCAATTGTTCTCATCGTGCGTTTTTGTTGTTTGACTAATTTTTTATTTATTCATCTGACACAATGTTGCCACGAAAAACATTTTGTAGCCAACATTTGTGAAAAAATCACCAAATAAGAAAAAATATAACCAAAATTAAATTCATAGACTTTTGTTTTATTTTTTTTTTCAAGTTTAAATTATAATTAACAAAAACTGAAACAAAAATAGCTTTTTTTATAAGAAAAAATAAACAAAACCAAAAACTACACATTGATTAAAAAATAACCAATTTTGGTTAGAAATAACAAAAAAAAGGCAACACTTATTCTCAGACGTCGGCACAAAGAGAACATGAGAAAAATTATGAGAGGCATATTAACCCAGAGGAAAATTGTTAGTAATATTTTCAAGTCTACTTTACTCTACAAAATACGTCACATATGTAGTTTTTTTAATGAATTTTACATCTATATAAACAAAATGAATGAAAAACAATAGAAGAGAAAAATGAAAATATGTGCAAAGAAATAAAGAAAGTAATAAATGAAACATGTAAACAAAGTGCAAAAACAACATACGCGGATGCAGTTAAAAATAAAGGGTTGCCAAGTATAAATAAACAACAACCCCTGATTGTTAAACCTAAGGAAAAACAATCGGCTGAAAAAACTAAAGAAGAGTTAAACAAAATAAATCCAGACAACTTGAAGATAACAAATGTGGAAAGTAGAAGCAGTGGAACAATTGTTATTCAAAGTGAGAGCTGTGAAGATAGAGAGAAAAGTAAAAGTGCAATCCAAGAAAAAATATCTAAACAATATGAAGTAAAAATTCCAAATTCGACGGGACTAAATATCAATATTATTGGCATGTCTTTTGAATATAGTGAAAATGATTTAATAGATAAATTACGAAAACAAAATCCTAAATTAGCTGATGCAAATATTAAATTTATGGGAAAATATGAAACGAAAAGAGGAAATAAATCTTTGTTCAATGTGAGACTGAGAGTTGATAATGAAGCTTACGGAAAAATTATGGAAGAAAGAAAAGTAAATGTCGGTTGGGAAAGATGTAGAGTGTATGATGGAACTGAATTAGTTCAATGTATGAAATGCAGAGGATACAATCATATAGCCAAAGAATGTAAAAATCAGGAAATATGTCTAAAATGCCATGGTCAACATAAAACAGTTAATTGCGAAAGCCAAGAGAAGATAATGAAATGTATTAATTGTTCAAAAGTAAACAGCAGGCTCAATATGGGATTAGATGAAAATCACTTTACAAACGATAGAGAATGTCCAGTTTATCAAAATAAATTGAAAAACAAAATGAGAAATATAGGCTTGACGATTTAACAACTAAAGGAAATGAGTGCCCTCTATACAAATGTACCAGGTCTTGTTAACAACTATAATCAAATTGAAATTATCGCAGCAACAGAAAAACCTGACTTTTTAATATTGTCTGAAACACATTTGACGAAAGATATAGATGAACAAGAAATTGCGTTACAAGGATATGATAACATCGGGTCAGTGTCAGCATCCTCAAGAACAGGTGGAGTTGTCGTATACTATAAAAATAATTGGAACGTGAAAAAGTTTATAGAGAGAACTGATGATTTGAAGTATTGGATATTATTTTGCAAAGCTGTACATAATGATAATAATAATAATATCTTAATTGGTGCAATATATAGATCGCCTAGCTACAGCGAAGCTGAGTTATGTGATATATTTGACGAAATTATTGAAGAAATCTGTGATAATAATAACTGTGATATTTTAATTGCAGGAGATTTTAATATAGATTGGAAAAAAACTCTTTATACAAGAATAGAATTAGGAATACTCTCAATGACAACGGCCTTAAACAAATAGTTAACGAAAGCACCCGTGTAACAAGAAATTCGAGCACAATAATTGACTACGTAATAACTAATAATTATAAGATAAAATGTACAAACAGTAAAGATAATAAAATTTCTGACCATGAAGTTATTAATATTAATAAAGACTTTGAGAGATCGAATGAAAACATTCTAAATACAGCAAAAACCATCAAGATATTTAAATACGATAAGAATATATTCAATAATGTGTTAACTGAGAATATGATATACGAGGATAATAAGGATCTTAATGAAAACGTTAAACTGTTTGATGCCTGTCTATGAAATACAATACAAAGATTTACGTTTGAAAAGCAAGTGCACATAAATAACAAAGTGAATAACTGGTTTAACGAAGAACTGCGAACAATAAAAAGAGAAAAAATAATAAAATATTTACGAGCCAAATTTGAAAACACAAATCAAGCTTGGGGAGAATATAAACTAATAAGAAATCGATACAAAGTACAAATCGAAAATAATAAGAATAATTACATAAAAAATAAAATTAACAACGCAACTAGTCAAAAGCAAATGTGGACACACATAAAAAACCTAGTACTTAATAAGAGGCAAAACGCAACTTAATCTGTGATATTCGACCAGATAGAGTACAACGATATATGTGATATAGTTAATAAGTTCAATGCATTCTTCATTGATAGCATTAGTAGTATAAGAAAATCGATAGGGAGCGTGCAACATATTAACCGAATAGAATATAGAGTGAATGATGTTTTTAAATTCCGTAAGGTATATATTAGTGAACTGGAGAGCATCGTGAAGTGTATGAATAACAAATCTGACCATGAACGCGTATAAATAAAATTATACTTGACAACTGGAATGTAACAGGAAATATAATGGTAAAAGTAATAAACACATCTTTAGAGACAGGTATTTTTCCTGATAATTGGAAAAAATCAACCGTAACCCCAATTGAGAAAGTGCCCAGAACAAAAAAATGCGAGGAGTTTAGACCAATAAACTCTCTTAAAACTTGCGAGAAAATAATTGAAAAAGTAGTTAAAGATCAGCTTGAAAAATATATAGAAAATCGAGACATATTATCTAAATACCAGTCAGGATTCCGTAAAAAACATTCGTGTGAAACCACGGTAAACTATGTCATAAGTGAATGGAGAGCAATAGGAAAGGATAAGAGGATAATAGCAATATTTCTTGACTTCAAAAGAGCCTTTGAGACGATCGATAGAGAAATAATACTGAATAAACTATATATGTATGGAATAAGAGGAATCGAGCTAGATTGGTTCAAATCGTACCTGAAAAGAAGAAGGCAAACGACAAAATTAAATGACATAGAATCTGATGAAATAATAAATAATTTCGGAGTGCCACAAGGTTCCATTTTGGGAGCGTTGTTGTTCATAATTTATATAAATGACATGCCAAGTATTTTAGAAAAATGTAAAGTTGTATTATACGCTGATGACACTCTGATATATACAATAGCAAATAGTGATGAAGAATGTCGCGAAAATATCAAGTATGATATGAAGAAAATAGATGAATGGCTTAAAATGAATAAACTCAAACTAAATGAAAATAAAATAAAAATAATGGAATTAACTTAAATTCAGAAGAAATATTTACAATAAATGACACAGTAATTGAAAAAGTCGAATATATAAAATACCTTGGTTTTATAATCGATAAAAAATTAAATTTCAATGAACAAATAGATTACTTATGCAAAAAAGTTGGTAAAAAAATTAGTTTTTTAAAAAGAATAAGAAGCAAAATATCCAAGTCTACAGCGATAAATATATACAGCACGATAATAAAACCACACTTTGAATATGGTTCCACTATTTTATTCACATGCAGCAGCACAAATCAATTAGCAAGGATGCAGAAACTGCAAAATAGAGCGATGAGAGTAATACTAAAATGCGATCGTTACACACATATAAACACAATGTTAACTGATCTAAAATGGATGAACATAGCACAACGACTTCAATTTAACACATTAAGATTTATTAGAAAATTAAAACAAGGAGACGCCCCGAAATATCTATGTGATCAAATACATTATGTGGGAGACAGTCAACCATATCAACTAAGAAATGCAAGTGACTTTAGGATCCAAAGAGTGAGGTCAACACAAATGCAGAAAACGCTATTCTACAAAGGTCTACAGCTGTTTAACTCATTGCCAAACTACATTAAGAATGAAACGGATGAAAATGTCTTTAGACGAAAGTGTACTAATTTTGTATTATTTAATAATAATTTGTAATATATAATTTTGTTGAACATTTGAAGTATTTTTAATACTAAAAAAAAAAAAAAAAACAAAAAAAAAAACAATCTCGGGAAATGACAGCTACCCACTTTATCGCCGACGTTCTGTGGATAATGGTGGACGATCAATTTCAGTAAAGGTGCATGGAAATGATTTTGATGTTCATAATCGTTGGATAGTACCTTACTCTCCATTGCTTTCAAAAACATTTAAAGCGCATATTAATGTTGAGTATTGTCATTCAGTTAAGTCGATCAAATACATCTGCAAATATGTTACTAAAGGGTCTTATATGGCTGTATTTTCATTACAAAATCCAAATGATGAAATTCCGCAGTATCAAATGGCCAGGTACATTAGTAGCAATGAAGCAGTATGGCGAATTTTGGGATTTCCCATTCATGAGCGCCATCCAACTGTTGTTCATTTATCAGTGCATCTGGAAAATGGACAACGGGTTTACTTTACAGAAAGAAATGCTCGAGACAGAGCAGCAGCACCACCGGCTACAACATTAACATCATTTTTTGATCTTTGTAGAAATGATATGTTTGCTAAACCTTTGTTTTATTCAGAAATTCCAACGTATTATACGTGGAATGCATCAACAAAGAAATTTCAACGTCGAAAGCAGGGGAACCTGTTGATGGTTGGCCAAATTTATATTCAACAGATGCATTAGGTAAGGTTTATACCATCCATCCTCAAAATGCTGAATGTTTTTATTTGAGAATGCTTCTGATTAATGTTCGAGGACCAACATCTTTTGACACATTAGTGTTGATGGCGTAGTATGTGCAACATATCGAGAGGCCTGTCAGAAACTACAATTATTGGAGAACGATTGTCATTGGGAAACAACGCTTGAAGATGCAGCAGTAATCAACCATCCATGGAAAATAAGGGCATTATTTGCGATAATATTGGTATCGTGCTCACCATCTAATCCAAAAGATCTTTGGAATAAATTTAAAACATATTTGGCTGAGGACATATTACACCCGGAAAGAGTTACCACCAACAATGCAACGCTTGAACTAAGTGAAAGTATGAATAATGAGACATTGATTCTACTTGAAGACAAATGCTTGGCGATAAGGAATGTGACACTAATTGAAGTTGGAATGATTGCTCCTATTCGGTCAGGAACTGATGCACACGATCAAGATCTACGACGAGAAATGGAATATAATCATTAAAATTTGGAAATTTTATTGGAAGAAAATTTACCAAATTTACAACAAGAGCAGAGAATGGTATACAACAGTATACTAGCAGCAATAACAAACAAACAAATAACCGGAAAAACGTTTTTAATTTCATTGATATTGGCAAAAGTTCGATCTCAAAAAAATATTGCATTAGCTATTGCGTCATCCGGCATTGCTGCCACACTCTTAGATGGTGGTAGAACAGCGTATTCTGCACTAAAATTACCCTAGAAGCCTCAATTTTCCGAAGAGATTACAAGTGTAACATAAAGAAAAATTCTTCTATGGGCAAAGTATTGCAACAATGTGAAATCATAGTGTGGGTTGAATGCACCATGGCGCATAAGAAATCTTTGGAAGTCTCGCAGTTTACGGGATTTTAGAAGCAATAATAACATATTTGGAGGTGCATTAGTTTTATTAGCTGGTGATTTTCGTCAAACACTTCCTGTTATGCCTGCATCAACGCCAGCTGATGAGCTAAAAAAAATTATTCTCTAATTACTATATATAACTAGTCTATGAGATCGTTATTCAAATAAAAATAGTACAATCGTCTCATATAAGTTCGGCTCTTTACCGTTTTCGGTACGATTGTATGGTGCGGCCTTAATAACATTCGAAGAAATTCGATGCCTCTCTCGTTTATATCCCAATAAAAACATGTCCGACAGCGGTACTCCCAAGTCATGTCATGTGCAAGTAGTGTTTTCATTTCCTGAATGACTTCTACATTTGGAATGTCCTCAATTTCATGATGAGGACCTTCAAAATTTGCCATTGCTGTTAAAGTTCCCTCAATAAAGAAGTGATTGTACACTGCCAAGCGATTCACTCGTTCTTTTATTTTTTTTTTTTTTCATTATAAATATATTTTTTTATTTCTTTTACTTATTTTAAATTTACAAAACGTTATTACGCATTTTTTTATATGAAAAGTAATCATTTAATATCTTTTTTATGTTCTCAAAAAAAAGAAAAATAAAATAAAAAATCATTTTATTACGAAATATGTATGTATGATATTTCTAGACTAAATAACAAAACATAAATTGTGATCGGTTTTTAACATTGTTATTGTTAAATTCCTGTGTGTGCTTAATAACATTTCTTTTTGTATTCATTTTCTTTCTTTTTACATCATTTTATAAAAAAATATATGATCAGTTTGAGCTTCATTTGTTGTTGTTCTACAATAAACATCATTAACAAACAAAAATGTCTATGATATAAAAATGTATGTAGTTATAATAGAATAAGAGCTCAACTAAAAATAAAAAAAAATTATTTACTGAAGGGGGAAAACGGTAAGGAAATAATACAAGGATGTTGTATGACTTGAAGTAGGTTTGACTATTTACATGAAATCATCGTAATCATCATAAGTAATGTAATCATTACCATACTTTTTATAACCATCGATATCATTGCTCTCTTTTTTCAAGGTTACTTTTCCTTTGCCTTTGCCTTTGCTAGCGGGTTTCTTGACATTTTGTTTTTCCATTTTCACTTTTTCTCTATGTAAGTTTTCTACACTAATTTTTAATTTCTTCAAATCGGGAATAGCCAAATGTACACCTATGCTACGTACTAAATCCTCAATAAATTGCGGGAAATGAGGTGATTCTTTATATTGTGCCAATTTACAACTAAGCGTCGCACCAAATTCTTTGAATTCTTCTTCAGTTTGAGGATTAAATGCATCTAAATCACCTCTAATATCACTAACACCAAAGGTTTCTAAAGCACTCTTTAAGTCCGATTCTTCTTGAATTTTTTGTAAACGTAATTTTTCGGCTAATTTTTCTTCGGCTGTCATATTAGCTAAGCGTTCAGCTTCGGCTTCCTCTGCCAGTCTCTCTTGTTCGGCTAGTTTAGCTTTCAAAGCCTTGTTAGGTTTCGCCTTCACCGGCGCTTTGACTTCAACTTTTTCTTCGTCCTTTTTTTCCTCTTCCTCGAGATCCCAACTGTCCTTAACATCCTCATCATCATCCTCGCCAGCCCATTTGTTGACTTTGTCAGGAATAACCACTATGGGTTTGTCCGCAGCACTTTCCCAATCGTCTCTCATATTTTTTGGTTCTCTATTATTTTATTTATTTAGCAAATTTTTGATTATATGACTTTGTGTTTTGCTTGTATGTGCTTGGTGTGCTTGGATGTGCGTAAGTGTTTTCGCCAAGGATTTGAAACCAGAACTAATAATTTTTCGCAATCTTTCTGTTGCTTTTATACTGTTTCCTGAGACCCGAAAATAACTGCGTTAATCGATTTCCTTAATATGATATTGCATTACAGGTAGAAAAATTATGATTTTATAATTGACCCTCACACATCATTTGATAACTTGTTTATAATGTTCGAATAACACGAATATTAATTTTCAGGTAAAAGGGAAAATAATAAAAGCCTTCTAGAGATCGAAAATTTTCCCTTTGTCACTTTAAGTCCGGATTAGTATGCAGTTGTTATCCACTTTACATAATTTTCTTTAAATTCGTACTTCAATAGACAGCGTTTTTTATATTAAGTACATACGCGTTATTTGCTGACAGGTAGGGGCATTTAAATTGAATTTTCTCCCCTTTGCCAACAAATGTCATTTAAGCGGTTTATGCCATATTTTTTAAGTATACGCTTTATTTTACTCGCAAAGGTGCTTTGTTCATAGCTTACAGACGGCTGTATACACAACAACAAAATATTAAGAGTTTGTCAGTCATATTTGAACGCAAGCAAAAATAAACAAACACATGCTACAGTAGTAGATCCTAACATTTCAACGACGAATTTATATGAATTCGTTCATTTGGACACTGTGCCAGTGTGTAAAATGTTACTACAAAGTTAATATAATGCAAGTGAGTGAAAATTTTCATGAAAATCCAGTTACTTGACATTTTCCCTTCAAAAAATATTTCAAGAAAAGTTTTTAGTAGACATCTGCAAATGAGTAAATGCTACAAGTGGTTGAAACACAATCATAAATTTACTATGTACCTGCTAATGCACAGCTAACATTCACAAAAAGTAAAGGAAACAAATCTGTATGTATTTACTTTATTATCTTATATATAAAAATGAATGTGTGTTTGTTTGTATGTTTGTATGTTTGAAGTTTATAGACGATTAAACGGCTGAACCGATTTTCTTAAAATGTTCACAGTATCTTCCTGTATGTCTGGAAGGAGTTATAGGCTACTTTTTATGTTGATATTCCAAATGAGCGAGGGGCCATGCCCACGTATACTACACACTACATACTTAATATTCAATTGCATTTGAAATATATTACTCATACACATAGAAGTTACCCCTAAAGTATGCTATCTATGATTCTTGATATTAAAACCAAAGATAATAAAGTATGTATAAAGAATGTGCATTTTGGCATATTTTGGAATATTTTTCAAAAATATTTCACGACGCGGGGGGAAAGATAGAAGGGAAGGATAAAGAAACCAAGAGCGTAACAATGTTCTCAATTGTTCTCATCGTGCGTTTTTGTTGCTTGACTAATTTTTTATTTATTCATCTGAAACAATGTTGCCACGAAAAACATTTTGTAACCAACATTTGTGAAAAAATCACCAAATAAGAAAAAATATAACCAAAATTAAATTCATAGACTTTTGTTTTATTTTTTTTTTCAAGTTTAAATTATAATTAACAAAAACTGAAACAAAAATAGCTTTTTTTATAAGAAAAAAATAAACAAAACCAAAAACTACACATTGATCAAAAAAATAACCAATTTTGGTTAGAAATAACAAAAAAAGGCAACACTTATTCTCAGACGTCGGCACAAAGAGAACATGAGAAAAATTATGAGAGGCATATTAACCCAGAGGAAAATTGTTAGTAATATTTTCAAGTCTACTTTACTCTACATAATACGTCACATATGTAGTTTTTATAATGAATTTTACATCTATATAAACAAAATGAATGAAAAACAATAGAAGAGAAAAATGAAAATATGTGCAAAGAAATAAAGAAAGTAATAAATGGAACATGTAAACAAAGTGCAAAAACAACATACGCGGATGCAGTTAAAAATAAAGGGTTGCCAAGTATAAATAAACAACTACCCCTGATTGTTAAACCTAAGGAAAAACAATCGGCTGAAAAAACTAAAGAAGAGTTAAACAAAATAAATCCAGACAACTTGAAGATAACAAATGTGGAAAGTAGAAGCAGTGGAACAATTGTTATTCAAAGTGAGAGCTGTGAAGATAGAGAGAAAAGTAAAAGTGCAATCCAAGAAAAAATATCTAAACAATATGAAGTAAAAATTCCAAATTCGACGGGACTAAATATCAAAATTATTGGCATGTCTTTTGAATATAGTGAAAATGATTTAATTGAGAAATTAAGAAAACAAAATCCTAAATTAGCTGATGCAAATATTAAATTTATGGGAAAATTATGGGAAAATATAAGAGGAAATAAATCTTTGTTCAATGTGAGACTGAGAGTTGATAATGAAGCTTACGGAAAAATTATGGAAGAAAGAAAAGTAAATGTCGGTTGGGAAAGATGTAGAGTGTATGATGGAACTGAATTAGTTCAATGTATGAAATGCAGAGGATACAATCATATAGCCAAAGAATGTAAAAATCAGGAAATATGTCTAAAATGCCATGGTCAACATAAAACAGTTAATTGCGAAAGCCAAGAGAAGATAATGAAATGTATTAATTGTTCAAAAGTAAACAGCAGGCTCAATATGGGATTAGATGAAAATCACTTTACAAACGATAGAGAATGTCCAGTTTATCAAAATAAATTGAAAAACAAAATGAGAAATATAGGCTTGACGATTTAACAACTAAAGGAAATGAGTGCCCTCTATACAAATGTACAAGGTCTTGTTAACAACTATAATCAAATTGAAATTATCGCAGCAACAGAAAAACCTGACTTTTTAATATTGTCTGAAACACATTTGACGAAAGATATAGATGAACAAGAAATTGCGTTACAAGGATATGATAACATCGGGTCAGTGTCAGCATCCTCAAGAACAGGTGGAGTTGTCGTATACTATAAAAATAATTGGAACGTGAAAAAGTTTATAGAGAGAACTGATGATTTGAAGTATTGGATATTATTTTGCAAAGCTGTACATAATGATAATAATAATAATATCTTAATTGGGGCAATATATAGATCGCCTAGCTACAGCGAAGCTGAGTTCTGTGGTATATTTGACGAAATTATTGAAGAAATCTGTGATAATAATAACTGTGATATTTTAATTGCAGGAGATTTTAATATAGATTGGAAAAAACTCTTTATACAAGAATAGAATTAGTAATACTCTCAATGACAACGGCCTTAAATAAATAGTTAACGAAAGCACGCGTGTAACAAGAAATTCGAGCACAATAATTGACTACGTAATAACTAATAATTATAAGATAAAATGTACAAACAGTAAAGATAATAAAATTTCTGACCATGAAGTTATTAATATTAATATAGACTTTGAGAGATCGAATGAAAACAATCTAAATACAGCAAAAACCATCAAGATATTTAAATACGATAAGAATATATTCAATAATGTGTTAACTGAGAATATGATATACGAGGGTAATAAGGATCTTAATGAAAACGTTAAACTGTTTGATGCCTGTCTAGGAAATACAATACAAAGATTTACGTTTGAAAAGCAAGTGTACATAAATAACAAAGTGAATAACTGGTTTAACGAAGAACTGCGAACAATAAAAAGAGAAAAAATAATAAAATATTTACGAGCCAAATTTGAAAACACAAATCAAGCTTGGGGAGAATATAAACTAATAAGAAATCGATACAAAGTACAAATCGAAAATAATAAGAATAATTACATAAAAAATAAAATTAACAACGCAACTAGTCAAAAGCAAATGTGGACACACATAAAAAACCTAGTACTTAATAAGAGGCAAAACTCAACTAAATCTGTGATATTTGACCAGATAGAGTACAACGATATATGTGATATAGTTAATAAGTTCAATGCATTCTTCATTGATAGCATTAGTAGTATAAGACAATCGATAGGGAGCGTGCAACATATTAACCGAATAGAATATAGAGTGAATGATGTTTTTAAATTCCGTAAGGTAAATATTAGTGAACTGGAGAGCGTCGTGAAGTGTATGAATAACAAATCTGACCATGAACGCGTATCAAATAAAATTATACTTGACAACTGGAATGTAACAGGAAATATAATGGTAAAAGTAATAAACACATCTTTAGAGACAGGTATTTTTCCTGATAATTGGAAAAAATCAACCGTAACCCCAATTGAGAAAGTGCCCAGAACAAAAAAATGCGAGGAGTTTAGACCAATAAACTCTCTTAAAACTTGCGAGAAAATAATTGAAAAAGTAGTTAAAGATCAGCTTGAAAAATATATAGAAAATCGAGACATATTATCTAAATACCAGTCAGGATTCCGTAAAAAACATTCGTGTGAAACCACGGTAAACTATGTCATAAGTGAATGGAGAGCAATAGGAAAGGATAAGAGGATAATAGCAATATTTCTTGACTTCAAAAGAGCCTTTGAGACGATCGATAGAGAAATAATACTGAATAAATGTATGGAATAAGAGGAATCGAGCTAGATTGGTTCAAATCGTACCTGAAAAGAAGAAGGCAAACGACAAAATTAAATGACATAGAATCTGATGAAATAATAAATAATTTCGGAGTGCCACAAGGTTCCATTTTGGGAGCGTTGTTGTTCATAATTTATATAAATGACATGCCAAGTATTTTAGAAAAATGTAAAGTTGTATTATACGCTGATGACACTATAGCAAATAGTGATGAAGAATGTCGCGAAAATATCAAGTATGATATGAAGAAAATAGATGAATGGCTTAAAATGAATAAACTCAAACTAAATGAAAATAAAACAAAAATAATGGAATTAACTTAAATTCAGAAGAAATATTTACAATAAATGACACAGTAATTGAAAAAGTCGAATATATAAAATACCTTGGTTTTATAATCGATAAAAAATTAAATTTCAATGAACAAATAGATTACTTATGCAAAAAAGTTGGTAAAAAAATTAGTTTTTTAAAAAGAATAAGAAGCAAAATATAACGATAATAAAACCACACTTTGAATATGATTCCACTATTTTATTCACATGCAGCAGCACAAATCAATTAGCAAGGATGCAGAAACTGCAAAATAGAGCGATGAGAGTAATACTAAAATGCGATCGTTACACACATATAAACACAATGTTAACTGATCTAAAATGGATGAACATAGCACAACGACTTCAATTTAACACATTAAGATTTATTAGAAAATTAAAACAAGGAGACGCCCCGAAATATCTATGTGATCAAATACATTATGTGGGAGACAGTCAACCATATCAACTAAGAAATGCAAGTGACTTTAGGATCCAAAGAGTGAGGTCAACACAAATGCAGAAAACGCTATTCTACAAAGGTCTACAGCTGTTTAACTCATTGCCAAACTACATTAAGAATGAAACGGATGAAAATGTCTTTAGACGAAAGTGTACTAATTTTGTATTATTTAATAATAATTTGTAATATATAATTTTGTTGAACATTTAAAGTATTTTTAATACTAAAAAAAACAAAAAAAAAAAACAATCTCGGGAAATGACGGCTACCCACTTTATCGCCGACGTTCTGTGGATAATGGTGGACGATCAATTTCAGTAAAGGTGCATGGAAATGATTTTGATGTTGATAACCGCTGGATAGTACCTTACTCTCCATTGCTTTCAAAAACATTTAAAGCGCATATTAATGTTGAGTATTGTCATTCAGTTAAGTCGATCAAATACATCTGCAAATATGTTACTAAAGGGTCTTATATGGCTGTATTTTCATTACAAAATCCAAATGATGAAATTCCGCAGTATCAAATGGCCAGGTACATTAGTAGCAATGAAGCAGTATGGCGAATTTTGGGATTTCCCATTCATGAGCGCCAACTGTTGTTCATTTATCAGTGCATCTGGAAAATGGACAACGGGTTTACTTTACAGAAAGAAATGCTCGAGAGAGAGCAGCAGCACCACCGGCTACAACATTAACATCATTTTTTGATCTTTGTAGAAATGATATGTTTGCTAAAACTTTGTTTTATTCAGAAATTCCAACGTATTATACGTGGAATGCATCAACAAAGAAATTCCAACGTCGAAAGCAGGGGAAACCTGTTGATGGTTGGCCAAATTTATATTCAACAGATGCATTAGGTAAGGTTTATACCATCCATCCTCAAAATGCTGAATGTTTTTATTTGAGAATGCTTCTGATTAATGTTCGAGGACCAACATCTTTTGACACATTAGTGTTGATGGCGTAGTATGTGCAACATATCGAGAGGCCTGTCAGAAACTACAATTATTGGAGAACGATTGTCATTGGGAAACAACGCTTGAAGATGCAGCAGTAATCAACCATCCATGGAAAATAAGGGCATTATTTGCGATAATATTGGTATCGTGCTCACCATCTAATCCAAAAGATCTTTGGAATAAATTTAAAACATATTTGGCTGAGGACATATTACACCCGGAAAGAGTTACCACCAACAATGCAACGCTTGAACTAAGTGAAAGTATGAATAATGAGACATTGATTCTACTTGAAGACAAATGCTTGGCGATAAGGAATGTGACACTAATTGAAGTTGGAATGATTGCTCCTATTCGGTCAGGAACTGATGCACACGATCAAGATCTACGACGAGAAATGGAATATAATCATCAAAATTTGGAAATTTTATTGGAAGAAAATTTACCAAATTTACAACAAGAGCAGAGAATGGTATACAACAGTATACTAGCAGCAATAACAAACAAACAAATAACCGGAAAAACGTTTTTAATTTCATTGATATTGGCAAAAGTTCGATCTCAAAAAAATATTGCATTAGCTATTGCGTCATCCGGCATTGCTGCCACACTCTTAGATGGTGGTAGAACAGCGTATTCTGCACTAAAATTATCCTAGAAGCCTCAATTTTCCGAAGAGATTACAAGTGTAACATAAAGAAAAATTCTTTTATGGGCAAAGTATTGCAACAATGTGAAATCATAGTGTGGGTTGAATGCACCATTGCGCATAAGAAATCTTTGGAAGTCTCGCAGTTTACGGGATTTTAGAAGCAATAATAACATATTTGGAGGTGCATTAGTTTTATTAGCTGGTGATTTTCGTCAAACACTTCCTGTTATGCCTGCATCAACGCCAGCTGATGAGCTAAATGCATCGTCATACCTTTGGCGATATGTTCATACTCTAAAATTAACTACTAATATGCGTGTTCAGTTGTAACGTGATGCTTCGCTTCAACTTTTTCCAAACAATTGCTTGATTTAGGTAATGCAAGAATTCCAATGGATCCTATAACAAAGTATATAAAATTTCCATCAGAGTTTTGCATAATGACACAATCCAAAGAACAATTAATAAATTGTGTATTTCCCAATATTGTGCAAAATTTTAAAAATATGCAATGGTTATGTGAACGTGCGTTACTGGCATCCAAAAATATTGACGTTAATTCCATCAACAGCAATATTCTCAACAAGGTCGATGGGAATCTAAGAACTTATAAATCGATCGACACAGTTTCAAATATTGAGGATGTCCTCAATTATCCAGTCGAATTTTTAAATTCGTTAGATTTACCAGGCTTTCCACCACATGACTTACAGCTAAAAAACGGTGTTCCCATTATTTTACTTAGAAATATTGATCCTCCACGAATTTGTAATGGCACTCGACTAACAGTAAAAAAAATGATGAACAATCTTATCGAGGCGACCATTATAACTGGAAAGTTTAAGGGAACTGATGTGTTGCTGCCACGTATTCCTATTACCACATCGGAGATGCCATTCGATTTCAAGCGCCTGCAATTTCCTATTCGCCTAGCATTTGCAATGTCGATTAATAAAGCTCAAGGTCAGTCCTTGCAAGTTTGTGGACTTAATCTAGAAAATCCATGTTTCTCACATGGACAGCTTTACGTCGCGTGTTCGCGAGTAGGAAAACCCGCAGATTTATATGTATACGCACCAGAGGGAAAAACAAAAACTATTGTGTACCCCAAGGCATTAGAATAAGAATTATTTATTTAAGAAAAAAAGTATATATTAAATTTTAGCAAGTAAGAAATAAATAGCCCATTAATGCATTATTTTATAATTTAAATGAAATACATTGTCATCAAATGAAAGGTTCATTCTTTAAGAAAAATTGCATAATTTAATTACTAAATAAATACACTTTTTAATTATTATGTATTTAATTTCGATGGGGGGTAGCGAAGCACACCGGGTATTACCTAGTATACATATATAGTGATATATATTAAGAGAATTATATACATTAAAACAAGTGAAATTATAAAATACTTTTTATATTGAAATTAATTTTTGTTTTTTAATTCCTTAATCATGTACTAAATTATTAAATACTAGTTAAAACACGTATGTTACACTTATATAACATAAAAAAAATTATTCTCTAATTACTATATATAACTAGTCTATGAGATCGTTATTCAAATAAAAATAGTACAATCGTCTCATATAAGTTCGGCTCTTTACCGTTTTCGGTACGATTGTATGGTGCGGCCTTAATAACATTCGAAGAAATTCGATGCCTCTCTCGTTTATATCCCAATAAAAACATGTCCGACAGCGGTACTCCCAAATCATGTCATGTGCAAGTAGTGTTTTCATTGCCTGAATGACTTCTACATTTGGAATGTCCTCAATTTCATGATGAGGACCTTCAAAATTTGCCATTGCTGTTAAAGTTCCCTCAATAAAGAAGTGATTGTACACTGCCAAGCGATTCACTCGTTCTTTTATTTTTTTTTTTTTTCATTATAAATATATTTTTTTATTTCTTTTACTTATTTTAAATTTACAAAACGTTATTACGCATTTTTTTATATGAAAAGTAATCATTTAATATCTTTTTTATGTTCTCAAAAAAAAGAAAAATAAAATAAAAAATCATTTTATTACGAAATATGTATGTATGATATTTCTAGACTAAATAACAAAACATAAATTGTGATCGGTTTTTAACATTGTTATTGTTAAATTCCTGTGTGTGCTTAATAACATTTCTTTTTGTATTCATTTTCTTTCTTTTTACATCATTTTATAAAAAAAATATATGATCAGTTTGAGCTTCATTTGTTGTTGTTCTACAATAAACATCATTAACAAACAAAAATGTCTATGATATAAAAATGTATGTAGTTATAATAGAATAAGAGCTCAACTAAAAATAAAAAAAAATTATTTACTGAAGGGGGAAAACGGTAAGGAAATAATACAAGGATGTTGTATGACTTGAAGTAGGTTTGACTATTTACATGAAATCATCGTAATCATCATAAGTAATGTAATCATTACCATACTTTTTATAACCATCGATATCATTGCTCTCTTTTTTCAAGGTTACTTTCCCTTTGCCTTTGCCTTTGCTAGCGGGTTTCTTGACATTTTGTTTTTCCATTTTCACTTTTTCTCTATGTAAGTTTTCTACACTAATTTTTAATTTCTTCAAATCGGGAATAGCCAAATGTACACCTATGCTACGTACTAAATCCTCAATAAATTGCGGGAAACGAGGTGATTCTTTATATTGTGCCAATTTACAACTAAGCGTCGCACCAAATTCTTTGAATTCTTCTTCAGTTTGAGGATTAAATGCATCTAAATCACCTCTAATATCACTAACACCAAAGGTTTCTAAAGCACTCTTTAAGTCCGATTCTTCTTGAATTTTTTGTAAGCGTAATTTTTCGGCTAATTTTTCTTCGGTTGTCATATTAGCTAAGCGTTCAGCTTCGGCTTCCTCTGCCAGTCTCTCTTGTTCGGCTAGTTTAGCTTTCAAAGCCTTGTTAGGTTTCGTCTTCACCGGCGCTTTGACTTCAACTTTTTCTTCGTCCTTTTTTTCCTCTTCCTCGAGATCCCAACTGTCCTTAACATCCTCATCATCATCCTCGCCAGCCCATTTGTTGACTTTGTCAGGAATAACCACTATGGGTTTGTCCGCAGCACTTTCCCAATCGTCTTTCATATTTTTTGGTTCTCTATTATTTTATTTATTTAGCAAATTTTTTTGATTATATGACTTTGTGTTTTGCATGTATGTGCTTGGTGTGCTTGGATGTGCGTAAGTGTTTTCGCCAAGGATTTGAAACCAGAACTAATAATTTTTCGCAATCTTTCTGTTGCTTTCATACTGTTTCCTGAGACCCGAAAATAACTGCGTTAATCGATTTCCTTAATATGATATTGCATTACAGGTAGAAAAATTATGATTTTATAATTGACCCTCACACATCATTTGATAACTTGTTTATAATGTTCGAATAACACGAATATTAATTTCCAGGTAAAAGGGAAAATAATAAAAGCCTTCTTGCTCGAAAATTTCCCCTTTTTCACTTTAAGTCCGGATTAGTATGCAGTTGTTATCCACTTTACATAATTTTCTTTAAATTCGTACTTCAATAGACAGCGTTTTTTATATTAAGTACATACGCGTTATTTGCTGACAGGTAGGGGCATTTAAATTGAATTTTCTCCCCTTTGCCAACAAATGTCATTTAAGCGGGTTATGCCATATTTTTTAAGTATACGCTTTATTTTACTCGCAAAGGTGCTTTGTTCATAGCTTACAGACGGCTGAATACACAACAACAAAATATTAAGAGTTTGTCAGTCATATTTGAACGCAAGCAAAAATAAACAAACACATGCTACAGTAGTAGATCCTAACATTTCAACGACGAATTTATATGAATTCGTTCATTTGGACACTGTGCCAGTGTGTAAAATGTTACTACAAAGTTAATATAATGCAAGTGAGTGAAAATTTTCATAGAAAATCCAGTCACTTGACATTTTCCCTTCAAAAAATATTTCAAGAAAAGTTTTTAGTAGACATCTGCAAATGAGTAAATGCTACAAGTGGTTGTAACACAATCATAAATTTACTATGTACCTGCTAACATTCACAAAAAGTAAAGGAAACAAATCTGTATGTATTTACTTTATTATCTTATATATAAAAATGAATGTGTGTTTGTTTGTATTGTAATGTATGCATTCACCCATATGTAAAAATAAAAAGACAAACAAAAATAAAATAAACAAATACAAAGTGACTTCACAAAGTATAACCGTAATATGCAGACTATGCAATTTCAAATGGCTTGTGTTGATTAATATGGGTCACTAGAAATGTATTACAAACGAATTTGATATATATTGCTGTAGGTCACTAAATCATTAACAAATTAGGAGAAAGAAAAATATAGAAACATAGAATAAGTAGGGGAAATAGTTTAAGATTATTATAAGAAACATAGAATAAGAATAGTATATAAGCCATAGTTATTTGAAATAAAATTCAGAATCAATTCAGACTTCAACTGTTTTTATTCCCATAAACTTCGGCAATTGACTTTGCCATCTTATAGAGCCGACTACTACTCAAAGGCTCTTAAAAAGAAATAAGAGTACTATAGGAAACTATAGGATACCTACACGGACCAAACAAACATATTACATGGCGATCCTGCGATCTCGATCCTGCCATCTCAAGAAATCGTTATTTTTTTTTTAAGAAAAAAATTAACGTATTTCAAGTAGAAATAGAAGTAAAGTTAATAAATATTAAAAAGTTAACTTTACTAGACAAAATGGAATCATATTTAACGGAAACACGTATACCACTCCCCAAATATGAACCTAGCGGTAATAGGCCACCACGTAGCGGCTATTATCCTCTAGGTAGACCATATACACCACCACGTGACTATCTAGTGACAGCAAATGAATCGATTTTAATTAATCACCATCACCAGCAATCACATCAAGAGGATGGTGAGGATTTTCGACCAACATTACATCAAAAAATTTAATAAGTTTCGAAATAATTTTCTCTTTAGTTATAATTATTAATGTAAACAGATATATAATGTAAGTAACGATTTAAGTGTTTAATTATACATATGTATATGTATATTATTGTATGTTTTAAAATGTAATAAATTTAATAATATTATTAAAAGTATTGGTATGCAATCAAAAAAAAAATATATATAATAATTATAAAACTTATACATTAGGCATACAATTCTTTAGACTGTAATGTAAATGTATTACAAGACCGTATTTATATAAACTTTATATAAGAAAAAAAAAAACTAATATATATACAAACAAGGAAAAACAAATACTAACGCCGATGCATTATCAAGAATCAAAATAGATTCCAATGACTTAAAGGAAAGGATGCCAAAATCTATAAATATAATGACTAGGAAAATGACTGAAAAATTAATTAATTTGGTCCTACACGGACCAAACAAACATATTACAGTATGTTTGTATGTTTGAAGTTTATAGACGATTAAACGGCTGAACCGATTTTCTTAAAATTTTCACAGTATCTTCTTGTATGTCTGGAAGGAGTTATAGGCTACTTTTTATGTTGATATTCCAAATGAGCGAGGGGCCATGCCCACGTATACTACACACTACATACTTAATATTTAATTGCATTTGAAATATATTACTCATACGCATAGTAGTTACCCCTACAAGTATGCTATCTATGATTCTTGATATTAAAACCAAAGAAAATAAAGTATGTATAAAGAATGTGCATTTTGGCATATTTTGGAATATTTTTCAAAAATATTTCACGACGCGGGGGGAAAGATAGAAGGGAAGGATAAAGAACCCAAGAGCGTAACAATGTTCTCAATTGTTCTCATCGTGCGTTTTTGTTGTTTGACTAATTTTTTATTTATTCATCTGACACAATGTTGCCACGAAAAACATTTTGTAGCCAACATTTGTGAAAAAATCACCAAATAAGAAAAAATATAACCAAAATTAAATTCATAGACTTTTGTTTTATTTTTTTTTCAAGTTTAAATTATAATTAACAAAAACTGAAACAAAAATAGCTTTTTTTATAAGAAAAAAATAAACAAAACCAAAAACTACACATTGGTCAAAAAAATAACCAATTTTGGTTAGAAATAACAAAAAAAAAAGGCAACACTTATTCTCAGACGTCGGCACAAAGAGAACATGAGAAAAATTATGAGAGGCATATTAACCCAGAGGAAAATTGTTAGTAATATTTCCAAGTCTACTTTACTCTACATAATACGTCACATATGTAGTTTTTTTAATGAATTTTACATCTATATAAACAAAATGAATGAAAAACAATAGAAGAGAAAAATGAAAATATGTGCAAAGAAATAAAGAAAGTAATAAATGAAACATGTAAACAAAGTGCAAAAACAACATACGCGGATGCAGTTAAAAATAAAGGGTTGCCAAGTATAAATAAACAACTACCCCTGATTGTTAAACCTAAGGAAAAACAATCGGCTGAAAAAACTAAAGAAGAGTTAAACAAAATAACTCCAGACAACTTGAAGATAACAAATGTGGAAAGTAGAAGCAGTGGAACAATTGTTATTCAAAGTGGGAGCTGTGAAGATAGAGAGAAAAGTAAAAGTGCAATCCAAGAAAAAATATCTAAACAATATGAAGTAAAAATTCCAAATTCGACGGGACTAAATATCAAAATTATTGGCATGTCTTTTGAATATAGTGAAAATGATTTAATTGAGAAATTAAGAAAACAAAATCCTAAATTAGCTGATTCAAATATTAAATTCATGGGAAAATATGAACCGAAAAGAGGAAATAAATCTTTGTTCAATGTAAGACTGAGAGTTGATAATGAAGCTTACGGAAAAATTATGGAAGAAAGAAAAGTAAATGTCGGTTGGGAAAGATGTAGAGTGTATGATGGAACTGAATTAGTTCAATGTATGAAATGCAGAGGATACAATCATATAGCCAAAGAATGTAAAAATCAGGAAATATGTCTAAAATGCCATGGTCAACATAAAACAGTTAATTGCGAAAGCCAAGAGAAGATAATGAAATGTATTAATTGTTCAAAAGTAAACAGCAGGCTCAATATGGGATTAGATGAAAATCACTTTACAAACGATAGAGAATGTCCAGTTTATCAAAATAAATTGAAAAACAAAATGAGAAATATAGGCTTGACGATTTAACAACTAAAGGAAATGAGTGCCCTCTATACAAATGTACCAGGTCTTGTTAACAACTATAATCAAATTGAAATTATCGCAGCAACAGAAAAACCTGACTTTTTAATATTGTCTGAAACACATTTGACGAAAGATATAGATGAACAAGAAATTGCGTTACAAGGATATGATAACATCGGGTCAGTGTCAGCATCCTCAAGAACAGGTGGAGTTGTCGTATACTATAAAAATAATTGGAACGTGAAAAAGTTTATAGAGAGAACTGATGATTTGAAGTATTGGATATTATTTTGCAAAGCTGTACATAATGATAATAATAATAATATCTTAATTGGTGCAATATATAGATCGCCTAGCTACAGCGAAGCTGAGTTATGTGATATATTTGACGAAATTATTGAAGAAATCTGTGATAATAATAACTGTGATATTTTAATTGCAGGAGATTTTAATATAGATTGGAAAAAAACTCTTTATACAAGAATAGAATTAGGAATACTCTCAATGACAACGGCCTTAAACAAATAGTTAACGAATGCACCCGTGTAACAAGAAATTCGAGCACAATAATTGACTACGTAATAACTAATAATTATAAGATAAAATGTACAAACAGTAAAGATAATAAAATTTCTGACCATGAAGTTATTAATATTAATAAAGACTTTGAGAGATCGAATGAAAACATTCTAAATACAGCAAAAACCATCAAGATATTTAAATACGATAAGAATATATTCAATAATGTGTTAACTGAGAATATGATATACGAGGATAATAAGGATCTTAATGAAAACGTTAAACTGTTTGATGCCTGTCTATGAAATACAATACAAAGATTTACGTTTGAAAAGCAAGTGCACATAAATAACAAAGTGAATAACTGGTTTAACGAAGAACTGCGAACAATAAAAAGAGAAAAAATAATAAAATATTTACGAGCCAAATTTGAAAACACAAATCAAGCTTGGGGAGAATATAAACTAATAAGAAATCGATACAAAGTACAAATCGAAAATAATAAGAATAATTACATAAAAAATAAAATTAACAACGCAACTAGTCAAAAGCAAATGTGGACACACATAAAAAACCTAGTACTTAATAAGAGGCAAAACTCAACCAAGTCTGTGATATTCGACCAGATAGAGTACAAGGATATATGTGATATAGTTAATAAGTTCAATGCATTCTTCATTGATAGCATTAGTAGTATAAGACAATCGATAGGGAGCGTGCAACATATTAACCGAATAGAATATAGAGTGAATGATGTTTTTAAATTCCGTAAGGTAAATACTAGTGAACTGGAGAGCGTCGTGAAGTGTATGAATAACAAATCTGACCATGAACGCGTATCAAATAAAATTATACTTGACAACTGGAATGTAACAGGAAATATAATGGTAAAAGTAATAAACACATCTTTAGAGACAGGTATTTTTCCTGATAATTGGAAAAAATCAACCGTAACCCCAATTGAGAAAGTGCCCAGAACAAAAAAATGCGAGGAGTTTAGACCAATAAACTCTCTTAAAACTTGCGAGAAAATAATTGAAAAAGTAGTTAAAGATCAGCTTGAAAAATATATAGAAAATCGAGACATATTATCTAAATACCAGTCAGGATTCCGTAAAAAACATTCGTGTGAAACCCCGGTAAACTATGTCATAAGTGAATGGAGAGCAATAGGAAAGGATAAGAGGATAATAGCAATATTTCTTGACTTCAAAAGAGCCTTTGAGACGATCGATAGAGAAATAATACTGAATAAACTATATATGTATGGAATAAGAGGAATCGAGCTAGATTGGTTCAAATCGTACCTGAAAAGAAGAAGGCAAACGACAAAATTAAATGACACAGAATCTGATGAAATAATAAATAATTTCGGAGTGCCACAAGGTTCCATTTTGGGAGCGTTGTTGTTCATAATTTATATAAATGACATGCCAAGTATTTTAGAAAAATGTAAAGTTGTATTATACGCTGATGACACTCTGATATATACTATAGCAAATAGTGATGAAGAATGTCGCGAAAATATCAAGTATGATATGAAGAAAATAGATGAATGGCTTAAAATGAATAAACTCAAACTAAATGAAAATAAAACAAAAATAATGGAATTAACTTAAATTCAGAAGAAATATTTACAATAAATGACACAGTAATTGAAAAAGTCGAATATATAAAATGCCTTGGTTTTATAATCGATAAAAAATTAAATTTCAATGAACAAATAGATTACTTATGCAAAAAAGTTGGTTAAAAAATTAGTTTTTTAAAAAGAATAAGAAGCAAAATATCCAAGTCTACAGCGATAAATATATACAGCACGATAATAAAACCACACTTTGAATATGGTTCCACTATTTTATTCACATGCAGCAGCACAAATCAATTAGCAAGGATGCAGAAACTGCAAAATAGAGCGATGAGAGTAATACTAAAATGCGATCGTTACACACATATAAACACAATGTTAACTGATCTAAAATGGATGAACATAGCACAACGACTTCAATTTAACACATTAAGATAACACTAAGAAATGCAAGTGACTTTAGGATCCAAAGAGTGAGGTCAACACAAATGCAGAAAACGCTATTCTACAAAGGTCTACAGCTGTTTAACTCATTGCCAAACTACATTAAGAATGAAACGGATGAAAATGTCTTTAGACGAAAGTGTACTAATTTTGTATTATTTAATAATAATTTGTAATATATAATTTTGTTGAACATTTAAAGTATTTTTAATACTAAAAAAAAAAAAAAAAAAAAACAAAAAAAAAACAATCTCGGGAAATGACGGCTACCCACTTTATCGCCGACGTTCTGTGGATAATGGTGGACGATCAATTTCAGTAAAGGTGCATGGAAATGATTCGATGTTGATAATCGTTGGATAGTACCTTACTCTCCATTGCTTTCAAAAACATTTAAAGCGCATATTAATGTTGAGTATTGTCATTCAGTTAAGTCGATCAAATACATCTGCAAATATGTTACTAAAGGGTCTTATATGGCTGTATTTTCATTACGAAATCCAAATGATGAAATTCCGCAGTATCAAATGGCCAGGTACATTAGTAGCAATGAAGCAGTATGGCGAATTTTGGGATTTCCCATTCATGAGCGCCATCGAACTGTTGTTCATTTATCAGTGCATCTGGAAAATGGACAACGGGTTTACTTTACAGAAAGAAATGCTCGAGAGAGAGCAGCAGCGCCACCGGCTACAACATTAACATCATTTTTTGATCTTTGTAGAAATGATATGTTTGCTAAAACTTTGTTTTATTCAGAAATTCCAACGTATTATACGTGGAATGCATCAACAAAGAAATTCCAACGTCGAAAGCAGGGGAAACCTGTTGATGGTTGGCCAAATTTATATTCAACAGATGCATTAGGTAGGGTTTATACCGTCCATCCTCAAAATGCTGAATGTTTTTATTTGAGAATGCTTCTGATTAATGTTCGAGGACCAACATCTTTTGAGACATTACATTGTGTTGATGGCGTAGTATGTGCAACATATCTAGAGGCCTGTCAGAAACTACAATTATTGGAGAACGATTGTCATTGGGAAACAACGCTTGAAGATGCAGCAGTAATCAACCATCCATGGAAAATAAGGGCATTATTTGCGATAATATTGGTATCGTGCTCACCATCTAATCCAAAAGATCTTTGGAATAAATTTAAAACATATTTGGCTGAGGACATATTACACCCGGAAAGAGTTACCACCAACAATGCAACGCTTGAACTAAGTGAAAGTATGAATAATGAGACATTGATTCTACTTGAAGACAAATGCTTGGCGATAAGGAATGTGACACTAATTGAAGTTGGAATGATTGCTCCTATTCGGTCAGGAACTGATGCACACGATCAAGATCTACGACGAGAAATGGAATATAATCATCAAAATTTGGAAATTTTATTGGAAGAAAATTTACCAAATTTACAACAAGAGCAGAGAATGGTATACAAAAGTATACTAGCAGCAATAACAAACAAATAACCGGAAAAACGTTTTTAATTTCATTGATATTGGCAAAAGTTCGATCTCAAAAAAATATTGCATTAGCTATTGCGTCATCCGGCATTGCTGCCACACTCTTAGATGGTGGTAGAACAGCGTATTCTGCACTAAAATTATCCTAGAAGCCTCAATTTTCCGAAGAGATTACAAGTGTAACATAAAGAAAAATTCTTTTATGGGCAAAGTATTGCAACAATGTGAAATCATAGTGTGGGTTGAATGCACCATGGCGCATAAGAAATCTTTGGAAGTCTCGCAGTTTACGGGATTTTAGAAGCAATAATAACATATTTGGAGGTGCATTAGTTTTATTAGCTGGTAATTTTCGTCAAACACTTCCTGTTATGCCTGCATCAACGCCAGCTGATGAGCTAAATGCATCGTCATATCTTTGGCGATATGTTCATACTCTAAAATTAACTACTAATATGCGTGTTCAGTTGCAACGTGATGCTTCGCTTCAACTTTTTCCAAACAATTGCTTGATTTAGGTAATGCAAGAATTCCAATGGATCCTATAACAAAGTATATAAAATTTCCATCAGAGTTTTGCATAATGACACAATCCAAAGAACAATTAATAAATTGTGTATTTCCCAATATTGTGCAAAATTTTAAAAATATGCAATGGTTATGTGAACGTGCGTTACTGGCATCCAAAAATATTGACGTTAATTCCATCAACAGCAATATTCTCAACAAGGTCGATGGGAATCTAAGAACTTATAAATCGATCGACACAGTTTCAAATATTGAGGATGTCCTCAATTATCCAGTCGAATTTTTAAATTCGTTAGATTTACCAGGCTTTCCACCACATGACTTACAGCTAAAAAACGGTGTTCCCATTATTTTACTTAGAAATATTGATCCTCCACGAATTTGTAATGGCACTCGACTAACAGTAAAAAAAATGATGAACAATCTTATCGAGGCGACCATTATAACTGGAAAGTTTAAGGGAACTGATGTGTTGCTGCCACGTATTCCTATGACCACATCGGAGATGCCATTCGATTTCAAGCGCCTGCAATTTCCTATTCGCCTAGCATTTGCAATGTCGATTAATAAAGCTCAAGGTCAGTCCTTGCAAGTTTGTGGACTTAATCTAGAAAATCCATGTTTCTCACATGGACAGCTTTACGTCGCGTGTTCGCGAGTAGGAAAACCCGCAGATTTATATGTATACGCACCAGAGGGAAAAACAAAAACTATTGTGTACCCGCAAGGCATTAGAATAAGAATTATTTATTTAAGAAAAAAAGTATATATTAAATTTTAGCAAGTAAGAAATAAATAGGCCATTAATGCTTTATTTTTTAATTTAAATGAAATACATTGTCATCAAATGAAAGGTTCATTCTTTAAGAAAAATTGCATAATTTAATTACTAAATAAATACACTTTTTAATTATTATGTATTTAATTTCGATGGGGGGGTAGCGAAGCACACCGGGTATTACCTAGTATACATATATAGTGATATATATTAAGAGAATTATATACATTAAAACAAGTGAAATTAAAAAATACTTTTTATATTGAAATTAATTTTTGTTTTTTAATTACTTAATCATGTACTAAATTATTAAATACTAGTTAAAACACTTATGTTACACTTATATAACATAAAAAAAATTATTCTCTAATTACTATACATAACTAGTCTATGAGATCGTTATTCAAATAAAAATAGTACAATCGTCTCATATAAGTTCGGCTCTTTACCGTTTTCGGTACGATTGTATGGTGCGGCCTTAATAACATTCGAAGAAATTCGATGCCTCTCTCGTTTATATCCCAATAAAAACATGTCCGACAGCGGTACTCCCAAATCATGTCATGTGCAAGTAGTGTTTTCATTGCCTGAATGACTTCTACATTTGGAATGTCCTCAATTTCATGATGAGGACCTTCAAAATTTGCCATTGCTGTTAAAGTTCCCTCAATAAAGAAGTGATTGTACACTGCCAAGCGATTCACTCGTTCTTTTATTTTTTTTTTTTTTTTTTTTTCATTATATATATTTTTTTATTTCTTTTACTTATTTTAAATTTACAAAACGTTATTACGCATTTTTTATATGAAAAGTAATCATTTAATATCTTTTTTATGTTCTCAAAAAAAAAAGAAAAATAAAATAAAAAATCATTTTATTACGAAATATGTATGATATTTCTAGACTAAATAACAAAACATAAATTGTGATCGGTTTTAACATTGTTATTGTTAAATTCCTGTGTGTGTTTAATAACATTTCTTTTTGTATTCATTTTCTTTCTTTTTACATCATCTTATAAAAAAATATATGATCAGGTTGAGCTTCAGTTGTTGTTGTTCTACAATAAACATCATTAACAAACAAAAATGTCTATGATATAAAAATGTACATATGTAGTTATAATAGAATAAGAGCTCAACTAAAAATAAAAAAAAATTATTTACTGAAGGGGGAAAACGGTAAGGAAATAATACAAGGATGTTGTATGACTTGAAGTAGGTTTGACTATTTACATGAAATCATCGTAATCATCATAAGTAATGTAATCATTACCATACTTTTTATAACCATCGATATCATTGCTCTCTTTTTTCAAGGTTACTTTTCCTTTGCCTTTGCCTTTGCTAGCGGGTTTCTTGACATTTTGTTTTTCCATTTTCACTTTTTCTCTATGTAAGTTTTCTACACTAATTTTTAATTTCTTCAAATCGGGAATAGCCAAATGTACACCTATGCTACGTACTAAATCCTCAATAAACTGCGGGAAATGAGGTGATTCTTTATATTGTGCCAATTTACAACTAAGCGTCGCACCAAATTCTTTGAATTCTTCTTCAGTTTGAGGATTAAATGCATCTAAATCACCTCTAATATCACTAACACCAAAGGTTTCTAAAGCACTCTTTAAGTCCGATTCTTCTTGAATTTTTTGTAAACGTAGTTTTTCGGCTAATTTTTCTTCGGCTGTCATATTAGCTAAGCGTTCAGCTTCGGCTTCCTCTGCCAGTCTCTCTTGTTCGGCTAGTTTAGCTTTCAAAGCCTTGTTAGGTTTCGTCTTCACCGGCGCTTTGACTTCAACTTTTTCTTCGTCCTTTTTTTCCTCTTCCTCGAGATCCCAACTGTCCTTAACATCCTCATCATCATCCTCGCCAGCCCATTTGTTGACTTTGTCAGGAATAACCACTATGGGTTTGTCCGCAGCACTTTCCCAATCGTCTTTCATATTTTTTGGTTCTCTATTATTTTATTTATTTAGCAAATTTTTGATTATATGACTTTGTGTTTTGCTTGTATGTGCTTGGTGTGCTTGGATGTGCGTAAGTGTTTTCGCCAAGAATTTGAAACCAGAACTAATAATTTTTCGCAATCTTTCTGTTGCTTTTATACTGTTTCCTGAGACCCGAAAATAACTGCGTTAATCGATTTCCTTAATATGATATTGCATTACAGGTAGAAAAATTATGATTTTATAATTGACCCTCACACATCATTTGATAACTTGTTTATAATGTTCGAATAACATGAATATTAATTTTCAGGCAAAAGGGAAAATAATAAAAGCCTTCTTGCGTTCGAAAATTTTCCCTTTTTCACTTTAAGTCCGGTTTAGTATACAGTTGTTATCCACTTTACATAATTTTCTTTAAATTCGTACTTCAATAGACAGCGTTTTTTATATTAAGTACATACGCGTTATTTGCTGACAGGTAGGGGCATTTAAATTGAATTTTCTCCCCTTTGCCAACAAATGTCATTTAAGCGGTTTATGCCATATTTTTTAAGTATACGCTTTATTTTACTCGCAAAGGTGCTTTGTTCATAGCTTACAGACGGCTGTACACACAACAACAAAATATTAAGAGTTTGTCAGTCATATTTGAACGCAAGCAAAAATAAACAAACACATGCTACAGTAGTAGATCCTAACATTTCAACGACGAATTTATATGAATTCGTTCATTTGGACACTGTGCCAGTGTGTAAAATGTTACTACAAAGTTAATATAATGCAAGTGAGTGAAAATTTTCATAGAAAATCCAGTCACTTGACATTTTCCCTTCAAAAAATATTTCAAGAAAAGTTTTTAGTAGACATCTGCAAATGAGTAAATGCTACAAGTGGTTAAAACACAATCATGAATTTACTATGTACCTGCTAATGCACAGCTAACATTCACAAAAAGTAAAGGAAACAAATCTGTATGTATTTACTTTATTATCTTATATATAAAAATGAATGTGTGTTTGTTTGTATGTTTGTATGTTTGAAGTTTATAGACGATAAAACGGCTGAACCGATTTTCTTAAAATTTTCACAGTATCTTCCTGTATGTCCGGAAGGAGTTATAGGCTACTTTTTATGTTGATATTCCAAATGAGCGAGGGGCCATGCCCACGTATACTACACACTACATACTTAATATTTAATTGCATTTGAAATATATTACTCATACGCATAGTAGTTACCCCTACAAGTATGCTATCTATGATTCTTGATATTAAAACCAAAGAAAATAAAGTATGTATAAAGAATGTGCATTTTGGCATATTTTGGAATATTTTTCAAAAATATTTCACGACGCGGGGGGAAAGATAGAAGGGAAGGATAAAGAAACCAAGAGCGTAACAATGTTCTCAATTGTTCTCATCGTGCGTTTTCGTTGGTTGACTAATTTTTTATTTATTCATCTGAAACAATGTTGCCACGAAAAACATTTTGTAACCAACATTTGTGAAAAAAATGACCAAATAAGAAAAAATATAACCAAAATTAAATTCATAGACTTTTGTTTTATTTTTTTTTCAAGTTTAAATTATAATTAACAAAAACTGAAACAAAAATAGCTTTTTTTATAAGAAAAAAATAAACAAAACCAAAAACTACACATGGATCAAAAAAATAACCAATTTTGGTTAGAAATAACAAAAAAAAGGCAACACTTATTCTCAGACGTCGGCACAAAGAGAACATGAGAAAAATTATGAGAGGCATATTAACCCAGAGGAAAATTGTTAGTAATATTTTCAAGTCTACTTTACTCTACATAATACGTCACATATGTAGCTTTTTTAATGAATTTTACTTCTATATAAACAAAATGAATGAAAAACAATAGAAGAGAAAAATGAAAATATGTGCAAAGAAATAAAGAAAGTAATAAATGAAACATGTAAACAAAGTGCAAAAACAACATACGCGGATGCAGTTAAAAATAAAGGGTTGCCAAGTATAAATAAACAACTACCCCTGATTGTTAAAGCTCAGGAAAAACAATCGGCTGAAAAAACTAAAGAAGAGTTAAACAAAATAAATCCAGACAACTTGAAGATAACAAATGTGGAAAGTAGAAGCAGTGGAACAATTGTTATTCAAAGTGAGAGCTGTGAAGATAGAGAGAAAAGTAAAAGTGCAATCCAAGAAAAAATATGTAAACAATATGAAGTAAAAATTCCAAATTCGACGGTACTAAATATCAAAATTATTGGCATGTCTTTTGAATATAGTGAAAATGATTTAATTGAGAAATTAAGAAAACAAAATCCTAAATTAGCTGCTGCAAATATTAAATTTATGGGAAAATATGAAACGAATAGAGGAAATAAATCTTTGTTCAATGTGAGACTGAGAGTTGATAATGAAGCTTACGGAAAAATTATGGAAGAAAGAAAAGTAAATGTCGGTTGGGAAAGATGTAGAGTGTATGATGGAACTGAATTAGTTCAATGTATGAAATGCAGAGGATACAATCATATAGCCAAAGAATGTAAAAATCAGGAAATATGTCTAAAATGCCATGGTCAACATAAAACAGTTAACTGCGAAAGCCAAGAGAAGATAATGAAATTTTTGAATTATTAATTGTTCAAAAGTAAACAGCTGGCTCAATATGGGATTAGATGAAAATCACTTTACAAACGATAGAGAATGTCCAGTTTATCAAAATAAATTGAAAAACAAAATGACAAAATTTAGGCTTTACGATTTAACAACTAAAGGAAATGAGTGCCCTCTATACAAATGTACAAGGCCTTGTTAACAACTATAATCAAATTGAAATTATCGCAGCAACAGAAAAACCTGACTTTTTAATATTGTCTGAAACACATTTGACGAAAGATATAGATGAACAAGAAATTGCGTTACAAGGATATGATAACATCGGGTCAGTGTCAGCATCCTCAAGAACAGGTGGAGTTGTCGTATACTATAAAAATAATTGGAACGTGAAAAAGTTTATAGAGAGAACTGATGATTTGAAGTATTGGATATTATTTTGCAAAGCTGTACATAATGATAATAATAATAATATCTTAATTGATGCAATATATAGATCGCCAAGCTACAGCGAAGCTGAGTTCTGTGATATATTTGACGAAATTATTGAAGAAATCTGTGATAATAATAACTGTGATATTTTAATTGCAGGAGATTTTAATATAGATTGGAAAAAACTCTTTATACAAGAATAGAATTAGGAATACTCTCAATGACAACGGCCTTAAACAAATAGTTAACGAAAGAACCCGTGTAACAAGAAATTCGAGCACAATAATTGACTACGTAATAACTAATAATTATAAGATAAAATGTACAAACAGTAAAGATAATAAAATTTCTGACCATGAAGTTATTAATATTAATATAGACTTTGAGAGATCGAATGAAAACATTCTAAATACAGCAAAAACCATCAAGATATTTAAATACGATAAGAATATATTCAATAATGTGTTAACTGAGAATATGATATACGAGGATAATAAGGATCTTAATGAAAACGTTAAACTGTTTGATGCCTGTCTAGGAAATACAATACAAAGATTTACGTTTGAAAAGCAAGTGCACATAAATAACAAAGTGAATAACTGGTTTAACGAAGAACTGCGAACAATAAAAAGAGAAAAAATAATAAAATATTTACGAGCCAAATTTGAAAACACAAATCAAGCTTGGGGAGAATATAAACTAATAAGAAATCGATACAAAGTACAAATCGAAAATAATAAGAATAATTACATAAAAAATAAAATTAACAACGCAACTCGTCAAAAGCAAATGTGGACACACATAAAAAACCTAGTACTTAATAAGAGGCAAAACTCAACTAAATCTGTGATATTCGACCAGATAGAGTACAACGATATATGTGATATAGTTAATAAGTTCAATGCATTCTTCATTGATAGCATTAGTAGTATAAGACAATCGATAGGGAGCGTGCAACATATTAACCGAATAGAATATAGAGTGAATGATGTTTTTAAATTCCGTAAGGTAAATATTAGTGAACTGGAGAGCGTCGTGAAGTGTATGAATAACAAATGTGACCATGAACGCGTATCAAATAAAATTATACTTGACAACTGGAATGTAACAGGAAATATAATGGTAAAAGTAATAAACACATCTTTAGAGACAGGTATTTTTCCTGATAATTGGAAAAAATCAACCGTAACCCCAATTGAGAAAGTGCCCAGAACAAAAAAATGCGAGGAGTTTAGACCAATAAACTCTCTTAAAACTTGCGAGAAAATAATTGAAAAAGTAGTTAAAGATCAGCTTGAAAAATATATAGAAAATCGAGACATATTATCTAAATACCAGTCAGGATTCCGTAAAAAACATTCGTGTGAAACCACGGTAAACTATGTCATAAGTGAATGGAGAGCAATAGGAAAGGATAAGAGGATAATAGCAATATTTCTTGACTTCAAAAGAGCCTTTGAGACGATCGATAGAGAAATAATACTGAATAAACTATATATGTATGGAATAAGAGGAATCGAGCTAGATTGGTTCAAATCGTACCTGAAAAGAAGAAGGCAAACGACAAAATTAAATGACATAGAATCTGATGAAATAATAAATAATTTCGGAGTGCCACAAGGTTCCATTTTGGGAGCGTTGTTGTTCATAATTTATATAAATGACATGCCAAGTATTTTAGAAAAATGTAAAGTTGTATTATACGCTGATGACACTCTGATATATACTATAGCAAATAGTGATGAAGAATGTCGCGAAAATATCAAGTATGATATGAAGAAAATAGATGAATGGCTTAAAATGAATAAACTCAAACTAAATGAAAATAAAACAAAAATAATGGAATTAACTTAAATTCAGAAGAAATATTTACAATAAATGACACAGTAATTGAAAAAGTCGAATATATAAAATACCTTGGTTTTATAATCGATAAAAAATTAAATTTCAATGAACAAATAGATTACTTATGCAAAAAAGTTGGTTAAAAAATTAGTTTTTTAAAAAGAATAAGAAGCAAAATATCCAAGTCTACAGCGATAAATATATACAGCACGATAATAAAACCACACTTTGAATATGGTTCCACTATTTTATTCACATGCAGCAGCACAAATCAATTAGCAAGGATGCAGAAACTGCAAAATAGAGCGATGAGAGTAATACTAAAATGCGATCGTTACACACATATAAACACAATGTTAACTGATCTAAAATGGATGAACATAGCACAACGACTTCAATTTAACACATTAAGATAACACTAAGAAATGCAAGTGACTTTAGGATCCAAAGAGTGAGGTCAACACAAATGCAGAAAACGCTATTCTACAAAGGTCTACAGCTGTTTAACTCATTGCCAAACTACATTAAGAATGAAACGGATGAAAATGTCTTTAGACGAAAGTGTACTAATTTTGTATTATTTAATAATAATTTGTAATATATAATTTTGTTGAACATTTAAAGTATTTTGAATACTAAAAAAAAAAAAAACGAAAAAAAAACAATCTCGGGAAATGACGGCTACCCTCTTTATCGCCGACGTTCTGTGGATAATGGTGGACGATCAATTTCAGTAAAGGTGCATGGAAATGATTCGATGTTGATAATCGTTGGATAGTACCTTACTCTCCATTGCTTTCAAAAACATTTAAAGCGCATATTAATGTTGAGTATTGTCATTCAGTTAAGTCGATCAAATACATCTGCAAATATGTTACTAAAGGGTCTTATATGGCTGTATTTTCATTACAAAATCCAAATGATGAAATTCCGCAGTATCAAATGGCCAGGTACATTAGTAGCAATGAAGCAGTATGGCGAATTTTGGGATTTCCCATTCATGAGCGCCATCCAACTGTTGTTCATTTATCAGTGCATCTGGAAAATGGACAACGGGTTTACTTTACAGAAAGAAATGCTCGAGAGAGAGCAGCAGCACCACCGGCTACAACATTAACATCATTTTTTGATCTTTGTAGAAATGATATGTTTGCTAAAACTTTGTTTTATTCAGAAATTCCAACGTATTATACGTGGAATGCATCAACAAAGAAATTCCAACGTCGAAAGCAGGGGAAACCTGTTGATGGTTGGCCAAATTTATATTCAACAGATGCATTAGGTAGGGTTTATACCGTCCATCCTCAAAATGCTGAATGTTTTTATTTGAGAATGCTTCTGATTAATGTTCGAGGACCAACATCTTTTGAGACATTACATTGTGTTGATGGCGTAGTATGTGCAACATATCGAGAGGCCTGTCAGAAACTACAATTATTGGAGAACGATTGTCATTGGGAAACAACGCTTGAAGATGCAGCAGTAATCAACCATCCATGGAAAATAAGGGCATTATTTGCGATAATATTTGTATCGTGCTCACCATCTAATCCAAAAGATCTTTGGAATAAATTTAAAACATATTTGGCTGAGGACATATTACACCCGGAAAGAGTTACCACCAACAATGCAACGCTTGAACTAAGTTTATTTTATTTATTTTTATTTTTTATTTATTTGTTTACAAGAACTTACAAGAGCTTTAAGAATGTTATTCTTTTATAGCTCAGTAGGATATACACAAATTACATTAGTCATTAGTATTCCCTAAATTTATATTGTTTTATAAAGTATATAGCTAATACACAAAAAGGCAATAATTATATTTCACACAAAATTTTAAATATTTGAGGACATATAGTCAAAAAGTGACTTCTTAAAACTGCTCTTTCTCGAAATGTTTTTAATAGACATTGGTAAGGAGTTCCACAAATTAATTGCGTTGACGAAAAACAATCTGCCAGTATTGATGTAAGTATATCTAGGTGTAATTAGAGTTGTATATCTAGTGGATCTGCCAAATACAAGCTTCTCAAAGAGATAGGGTGGTTTCTTCCGATAAAGAAGATTATGTATAAATATAATATTTCGCATCTGAAGGTAGTCGATTAAGTCACAGCACAAGATCATTTTCCTCCAGGACGATACACTGCTAAACCTAGTTAAATCATACACATACCGCGTAGCATTATTAAAAGATACTTGCAACTTATGTAGTGAGAGAGCGTCCAATTTACTGTAAACCTATGCAAAATAATTAATCAGTGGAAGTATTAATTGAATTATAAGTTTCCTCTTAACTTCGACTGGTGTGAAGTTAGACGACATTCGTAAATTACGAAGCAAGAGGTATACGTTACGCACAACATGATTAATATGGTCAGTGCATGACAAGGTGGAATTGATCCAAAATCCTAAGTATTTAATCTTACTAACGTACACAAGAGGTGTGTTCCCCAAGTAAATGGTCGGAAAATAACTTAAATCATATTCCCATCTACTGATTGGTAAAATGTAAGATTTTCCAGGATTGAGCATAAGGTTATTATCCTCAGCCCATTTTAAAATAGACCTCAAGTCATAATTAAGTTTGTAACTTGTATCCTCTATCAGACCAATACGGTTTGAGATGTACAGCTGAATATCGTCTGCGTATGCATGTACCTTAGTATACCTGCATACTGAAAATAAATCATTGACGAACATACTAAATAGCAGGGGGCCTAACACGGACCCTTGTGGAACACCGGATGTTATACGCCTCAGCCCTGACTGCCTATTTCCAATAATTACCCTTTGGGCTCTCCCATATAAGTAGTTTTCCATAAGAGATAAAGCGGTATTCGTAAAACCAAAATAGTGCCCCAATTTTCGACACAAGATTAAATGATCAACCCTGTCAAAGGCCTTTGAAAAATCTAGCAGACACATAAGAGAGAGGTTTCCTTTGTCATATTCGGGCCTTATGTCATCAATTACTTTCAAGACCGCAGTAGTACAACTATGAGCAATGCGAAAACCAGATTGGAATGGGGACAAGAGATTATTGTTATTCAGATATAACGTAATCTGTTCAGCAATTAGGGACTCAAATATTTTCGAAAAAACTGGCAAAATACTTATTGGCCGATAATCGCCCGCACTCACTGCATTGGAAATCTTTGCTATTGGTATAACTCTTCCAATTTTCCAGGCTGTAGGAAACTGGGTGGTTGTAATGCAATGGTTAAAGACATGAGTCAGCGCTCCCAAAATATATGGCAATATAAGTTTAACAAATTTAATGGCTACACCGTCTGCACCGATGGCATTGGATCGAATTTTCAAGATATGCCTGGTTACATCAGCCTCTGACACTGTAGAAAATGAGAAGTTAGTATTGCAGGAGAGTTCATTTTGTAGATTAGGACTGGTATGATTATTAATCACGCCATTAATACAAAAAAAGTCATTAAGCTCATCTGGGTCTATTTTGCACTCAAAAGAACTACGGGAGTGTATACCTAACGACTTCACATTCCTCCACAATTCGCCAGCAGGGAGATTTGAATTAAGTTTCCGGGAGAAATATGATTTTTTAGCTTGTCTGACAATGAGATTGGAGCGGTTTCTAGCTCTATTGTAAGCAGCTCTGTTTATCAACGTGGGTCTCCTTTTCCAAACGTTGTAAGCTAAATTGCGATCACGAATAGCATTTTTTACAGCAGTTGTATACCATGGACAAGAGCGATTATTTACAGCAAAACTACGTTCAGGTACATGACGATCATACGCGCCCTGCAATGTTGCAAGAAGTACGTTCAACTTATCATCCACTGACGCATAATACCAACATTCATTCCAACTCAGAACAGAAATGTCAGCAAAGAGGGACGAAAAATTAATCGCGTTATAATCCCTATAAGTTATAATCCGAAGATTATCATCTCTAGTCAGGTTAATGTTTAATGTACAAAATAATAGATCATGGTCAGAAACGAAAGAAATTTGATCATACAAAAGTAATAAGCTTGGATGAGATAGCAGGAATAAATCGAGTAAACTTGGCCTTGAATTGGACGAAAAACGTGTGGGAATTTCATCATTAACCGTAGTCATACCCACAGAACTTATCATATCAAGGAAATCATTACTAATTTCATCTTTAACCATCAAGTTTACATTAAAGTCACCACAAGTGATAAAAAAAGTCATAAGCTATGGAATGATTCCTGAAGTTATCAAAAAAAGGTTCAAGAGTTAATGTTCTTATAGGATTATAAACGCATGACACTAAAGTTCTCACACTATTATCATAAACGACAATATTAATAAATTCAATGTCACAATCCTGTGAAATGCTGACTACTCTAGTGTTGAGGTTACTCTTAGCATAAATTGCAACACCACCGCCTCTTCTATGTCTCCTATCATTCCTATATAGTTTATACCCATTTATTTATATGTAACCATCCGGAACATCACAGTGGAACCACGTTTCCGTTACACAAATAATATCAACCTTAGAGTTTTCAAATATATGTCGAACGTAATCCAATTTAAGTCCATTTAAACTCCTGGCAATGAAATGCACAACATTAATACCTGATCGCTGTTTACATAATATATTTATTGAGGCAGAGTGATTTCCGTCAACACTATCATTATAATTTGTCTGACTCATAATAAGGTAGAGAAATAGCAGTCTTTTCGTTCACTTTATTAAAAATTGAATATATAATCTTACGTAGCCTCACAACACCAATCCTTATACTGTGTTTAAATATTATAACAGTTGTTAAAAAAAGAAAAAAAAAAGGATAAACCAAAAATAAATAAAAAGTTAGTAAAATTCTTATTATAAATAGAAATGAGTATTTTTATAAATATAAATAGAAATAAGTTCGTAAAATTCTTATTATAAATAGAAATAAGTAAAATAGAAGGCACTGAGTATATAATCTTAATTACTGCTGATATTTCTTTTTTCAGCAATGCTCGGAAAAAACTGATTCAGCTTCTCAATTTCATCTATTTTTATTGCATCGTCATTAAGCTCTCGCTTTATGTAAACATAGCCTCGCATAGTAAAAGCAGAACATAAGAGCTTCTTCCTTTTCAGGCGTAAAGCCGCCCTCAGAATATTAAAATTATGCTGTGTTAGGTTTTCATTTAAAAAGAACTTTTCATCAGAAATAAAACCAAGGTGTCTGAGACTGAAGGCAAAATCTTTATTAAGTTTTTTATAGCCTGCCAGGGATTTAAGAAAACTGTTTTTGTCATATGCAGACCACAGCTTCACAATTATTACCCCATCCTTGGAATATGTCTTCTGCTTGCTATTATAATTTCCTAGCCGGTATATAGATCTTATGTTAGGCATCTGAGTGTTTATAGCTCTGCATACATTTTTAAATATTTGGGTAAGATCTTCTTTTTCCGCGTAGGGTATCTGATTAATTCTCAGTGAAAGTATGAATAATGAGACATTGATTCTACTTGAAGACAAATGCTTGGCGATAAGGAATGTGACACTAATTGAAGTTGGAATGATTGCTCCTATTCGGTCAGGAACTGATGCACACGATCAAGATCTACGACGAGAAATGGAATATAATCATCGAAATTTGGAAATTTTATTGGAAGAAAATTTACCAAATTTACAACAAGAGCAGAGAATGGTATACAACAGTATACTAGCAGCAATAACAAACAAACAAATAACCGGAAAAACGTTTTTAATTTCATTGATATTGGCAAAAGTTCGATCTCAAAAAAATAATGCATTAGCTATTGCGTCATCCGGCATTGCTGCCACACTCTTAGATGGTGGTAGAACAGCGTATTCTGCACTAAAATTATCCTAGAAGCCTCAATTTTCCGAAGAGATTACAAGTGTAACATAAAGAAAAATTCTTCTATGGGCAAAGTATTGCAACAATGTGAAATCATAGTGTGGGTTGAATGCACCATTGCGCATAAGAAATCTGTGGAAGTCTCGCAGTTTACGGGATTTTAGAAGCAATAATAACATATTTGGAGGTGCATTAGTTTTATTAGCTGGTGATTTTCGTCAAACACTTCCTGTTATGCCTGCATCAACGCCAGCTGATGAGCTAAATGCATCGTCATACCTTTGGCGATATGTTCATACTCTAAAATTAACTACTAATATGCTTGTTCAGTTGCAACGTGATGCTTCGCTTCAACTTTTTCCAAACAATTGCTTGATTTAGGTAATGCAAGAATTCCAATGGATCCTATAACAAAGTATATAAAATTTCCATCAGAGTTTTGCATAATGACACAATCCAAAGAACAATTAATAAATTGTGTATTTCCCAATATTGTGCAAAATTTTAAAAATATGCAATGGTTATGTGAACGTGCGTTACTGGCAACCAAAAATATTGACGTTAATTCCATCAACAGCAATATTCTCAACAAAGTCGATGGGAATCTAAGAACTTATAAATCGATCGACACAGTTTCAAATATTGAGGATGTTGTCAATTATCCAGTCGCATTTTTAAATTCGTTAGATTTACCAGGCTTTCCACCACATGACTTACAGCTAAAAAACGGTGTTCCCATTATTTTACTTAGAAATATTGATCCTCCACGACTATGTAATGGCACTCGACTTACAGTAAAAAAAATGATGAACAATCTTATCGAGGCGACCATTATAGCTGGAAAGTTTAAGGGAACTGATGTGTTGCTGCCACGTATTCCTATGACCACATCGGAGATGCCATTCGATTTCAAGCGCCTGCAATTTCCTATTCGCCTAGCATTTGCAATGACGATTAATAAAGCTCAAGGTCAGTCCTTGCAAGTTTGTGGACTTAATCTAGAAAATCCATGTTTCTCACATGGACAGCTTTACGTCGCGTGTTCGCGAGTAGGAAAACCCGCAGATTTATATGTATACGCACCAGAGGGAAAAACAAAAACTATTGTGTACCCCAAGGCATTAGAATAAGAATTATTTATTTAAGAAAAAAAGTATATATTAAATTTTAGCAAGTAAGAAATAAATAGCCCATTAATGCATTATTTTATAATTTAAATGAAATATATTGTCATCAAATGAAAGGTTCATTCTTTAAGAAAAATTGCATAATTTAATTACTAAATAAATACACTTTTTAATTATTATGTATTTAATTTCAATGGGGGGTAGCAAAGCACACCGGGTATTACCTAGTATACATATATAGTGATATATATTAAGAGAATTATATACATTAAAACAAGTGAAATTAAAAAATACTTTTTATATTGAAATTAATTTTTGTTTTTTAATTACTTAATCATGTACTAAATTATTAAATACTAGTTAAAACACTTATGTTACACTTATATAACATAAAAAAAAATTATTCTCTAATTACTATATATAACTAGTCTATGAGATCGTTATTCAAATAAAAATAGTACAATCGTCTCATATAAGTTCGGCTCTTTACTGTTTTCGGTACGATTGTATGGTGCGGCCTTAATAACATTCGAAGAAATTCGATGCCTCTCTCGTTTATATCCCAATAAAAACATGTCCGACAGTGGTACTCCCAAATCATGTCATGTGCAAGTAGTGTTTTCATTGCCTGAATGACTTCTACATTTGGAATGTCCTCAAGTTCATGATGAGGACCTTCAAAATTTGCCATTGCTGTTAAAGTTCCCTCAATAAAGAAGTGATTGTACACTGCCAAGCGATTCACTCGTTCTTTTTTTTATTTGTTTTTTTTTTCATTATATATATATTTTTTTATTTCTTTTACTTATTTTAAATTTACAAAACGTTATAAATAAACATCATTAACAAACAAAATTGTCTATGATATAAAAATGTATGTAGTTATAATAGAATAAGAGCTCAACTAAAAATAAAAAAAAAAATTATTTACTGAAGGGGGAAAACGGTAAGGAAATAATACAAGGATGTTGTATGACTTGAAGTAGGTTTGACTATTTACATGAAATCATCGTAATCATCATAAGTAATGTAATCATTACCATACTTTTTATAACCATCGATATCATTGCTCTCTTTTTTCAAGGTTACTTTTCCTTTGCCTTTGCCTTTGCCTTTGCTAGCGGATTTCTTGACATTTTGTTTTTCCATTTTCACTTTTTCTCTATGTAAGTTTTCTACACTAATTTTTAATTTCTTCAAATCGGGAATAGCCAAATGTACACCTATGCTACGTACTAAATCCTCAATAAATTGCGGGAAATGAGGTGATTCTTTATATTGTGCCAATTTACAACTAAGCGTCGCACCAAATTCTTTGAATTCTTCTTCAGTTTGAGGATTAAATGCATCTAAATCACCTCTAATATCACTAACACCAAAGGTTTCTAAAGCACTCTTTAAGTCCGATTCTTCTTGAATTTTTTGTAAACGTAGTTTTTCGGCTAATTTTTCTTCGGCTGTCATATTAGCTAAGCGTTCAGCTTCGGCTTCCTCTGCCAGTCTCTCTTGTTCGGCTAGTTTAGCTTTCAAAGCCTTGTTAGGTTTCGTCTTCACCGGCGCTTTGACTTCAACTTTTTCTTCGTCCTTTTTTTCCTCTTCCTCGAGATCCCAACTGTCCTTAACATCCTCATCATCATCCTCGCCAGCCCATTTGTTGACTTTGTCAGGAATAACCACTATGGGTTTGTCCACAGCACTTTCCCAATCGTCTTTCATATTTTTTGGTTCTCTATTATTTTATTTATTTAGGAAATTTTTGATTATATGACTTTGTGTTTTGCTTGTATGTGCTTGGTGTGCTTGGATGTGCGTAAGTGTTTTCGCCAAGGATTTGGAACCAGAACTAATAATTTTTCGCAATCTTTCTGTTGCTTTTATACTGTTTCCTGAGACCCGAAAATAACTGCGTTAATCGATTTCCTTAATATGATATTGCATTACAGGTAGAAAAATTATGATTTTATAATTGACCCTCACACATCATTTGATAACTTGTTTATAATGTTCGAATAACATGAATATTAATTTCCAGGTAAAAGGGAAAATAATAAAAGCCTTCTTGCGCTCGAAAATTTTCCCTTTTTCACTTTAAGTCCGGTTTAGTATACAGTTGTTATCCACTTTACATAATTTTCTTTAAATTCGTACTTCAATAGACAGCGTTTTTTATATTAAGTACATACGCGTTATTTGCTGACAGGTAGGGGCATTTAAATTGAATTTTCTCCCCTTTGCCAACAAATGTCATTTAAGCGGTTTATGCCATATTTTTTAAGTATACGCTTTATTTTACTCGCAAAGGTGCTTTGTTCATAGCTTACAGACGGCTGTATACACAACAACAAAATATTAAGAGTTTGTCAGTCATATTTGAACGCAAGCAAAAATAAACAAACACATGCTACAGTAGTAGATCCTAACATTTCAACGACGAATTTATATGAATTCGTTCATTTGGACACTGTGCCAGTGTGTAAAATGTTACTACAAAGTTAATATAATGCAAGTGAGTGAAAATTTTCATAGAAAATCCAGTTACTTGACATTTTCCCTTCAAAAAATATTTCAAGAAAAGTTTTTAGTAGACATCTGCAAATGAGTAAATGCTACAAGTGGTTGAAACACAATCATAAATTTACTATGTACCTGCTAATGCACAGCTAACATTCACAAAAAGTAAAGGAAACAAATCTGTATGTATTTACTTTATTATCTTATATATAAAAATGAATGTGTGTTTGTTTGTATGTTTGTATGTTTGAAGTTTATAGACGATAAAACGGCTGAACCGATTTTTTTTAAATTTTCACAGTATCTTCCTGTATGTCCGGAAGGAGTTATAGGCTACTTTTTATGTTGATATTCCAAATGAGCGAGGGGCCATGCCCACGTATACTACACACTACATACTTAATATTTAATTGCATTTGAAATATATTACTCATACGCATAGTAGTTACCCCTACAAGTATGCTATCTATGATTCTTGATATTAAAACCAAAGAAAACAAAGTATGTATAAAGAATGTGCATTTTGGCATATTTTGGAATATTTTTCAAAAATATTTCACGACGCGGGGGGAAAGATAGAAGGGAGGGATAAAGAAACCAAGAGCGTAACAATGTTCTCAATTGTTCTCATCGTGCGTTTTTGTTGTTTGACTAATTTTTTATTTATTCATCTGACACAATGTTGCCACGAAAAACATTTTGTAGCCAACATTTGTGAAAAAATCACCAAATAAGAAAAAATATAACCAAAATTAAATTCATAGACTTTTGTTTTATTTTTTTTTCAAGTTTAAATTATAATTAACGAAAACTGAAACAAAAATAGCTTTTTTTATAAGAAGAAAATAAACAAAACCAAAAACTACACATTGATAAAAAAAATAACCAATTTTGGTTAGAAATAACAAAAAAAAAGGCAACACTTATTCTCAGACGTCGGCACAAAGAGAACATGAGAAAAATTATGAGAGGCATATTAACCCAGAGGAAAACTGTTAGTAATATTTTCAAGTCTACTTTACTCTACATAATACGTCACATATGTAGTTTTTTAATGAATTTTACATCTATATAAACAAAATGAATGAAAAACAATAGAAGAGAAAAATGAAAATATGTGCAAAGAAATAAAGAAAGTAATAAATGAAACATGTAAACAAAGTGCAAAAACAACATACGCGGATGCAGTTAAAAATAAAGGGTTGCCAAGTATAAATAAACAACTACCCCTGATTGTTAAACCTAAGGAAAAACAATCGGCTGAAAAAACTAAAGAAGAGTTAAACAAAATAAATCCAGACAACTTGAAGATAACAAATGTGGAAAGTAGAAGCAGTGGAACAATTGTTATTCAAAGTGAGAGCTGTGAAGATAGAGAGAAAAGTAAAAGTGCAATCCAAGAAAAAATATCTAAACAATATGAAGTAAAAATTCCAAATTCGACGGGACTAAATATCAAAATTATTGGCATGTCTTTTGAATATAGTGAAAATGATTTAATTGAGAAATTAAGAAAACAAAATCCTAAATTAGCTGATGCAAATATTAAATTTATGGGAAAATATGAAACGAAAAGAGGAAATAAATCTTTGTTCAATGTGAGACTGAGAGTTGATAATGAAGCTTACGGAAAAATTATGGAAGAAAGAAAAGTAAATGTCGGTTGGGAAAGATGTAGAGTGTATGATGGAACTGAATTAGTTCAATGTATGAAATGCAGAGGATACAATCATATAGCCAAAGAATGTAAAAATCAGGAAATATGTCTAAAATGCCATGGTCAACATAAAACAGTTAACTGCGAAAGCCAAGAGAAGATAATGAAATTTTTGAATTATTAATTGTTCAAAAGTAAACAGCTGGCTCAATATGGGATTAGATGAAAATCACTTTACAAACGATAGAGAATGTCCAGTTTATCAAAATAAATTGAAAAACAAAATGACAAAATTTAGGCTTTACGATTTAACAACTAAAGGAAATGAGTGCCCTCTATACAAATGTACAAGGTCTTGTTAACAACTATAATCAAATTGAAATTATCGCAGCAACAGAAAAACCTGACTTTTTAATATTGTCTGAAACACATTTGACGAAAGATATAGATGAACAAGAAATTGCGTTACAAGGATATGATAACATCGGGTCAGTGTCAGCATCCTCAAGAACAGGTGGAGTTGTCGTATACTATAAAAATAATTGGAACGTGAAAAAGTTTATAGAGAGAACTGATGATTTGAAGTATTGGATATTATTTTGCAAAGCTGTACATAATGATAATAATAATAATATCTTAATTGATGCAATATATAGATCGCCTAGCTACAGCGAAGCTGAGTTCTGTGATATATTTGACGAAATTATTGAAGAAATCTGTGATAATAATAACTGTGATAGTTTAATTGCAGGAGATTTTAATATAGATTGGAAAAAACTCTTTATACAAGAATAGAATTAGGAATACTCTCAATGACAACGGCCTTAAACAAATAGTTAACGAAAGAACCCGTGTAACAAGAAATTCGAGCACAATAATTGACTACGTAATAACTAATAATTATAAGATAAAATGTACAAACAGTAAAGATAATAAAATTTCTGACCATGAAGTTATTAATATTAATATAGACTTTGAGAGATCGAATGAAAACATTCTAAATACAGCAAAAACCATCAAGATATTTAAATACGATAAGAATATATTCAATAATGTGTTAACTGAGAATATGATATACGAGGATAATAAGGATCTTAATGAAAACGTTAAACTGTTTGATGCCTGTCTAGGAAATACAATACAAAGATTTACGTTTGAAAAGCAAGTGCACATAAATAACAAAGTGAATAACTGGTTTAACGAAGAACTGCGAACAATAAAAAGAGAAAAAATAATAAAATATTTACGAGCCCAATTTGAAAACACAAATCAAGCTTGGGGAGAATATAAACTAATAAGAAATCGATACAAAGTACAAATCGAAAATAATAAGAATAATTACATAAAAAATAAAATTAACAACGCAACTAGTCAAAAGCAAATGTGGACACACATAAAAAACCTAGTACTTAATAAGAGGCAAAACTCAACTAAATCTGTGATATTTGACCAGATAGAGTACAACGATATATGTGATATAGTTAATAAGTTCAATGCATTCTTCATTGATAGCATTAGTAGTATAAGACAATCGATAGGGAGCGTGCAACATATTAACCGAATAGAATATAGAGTGAATGATGTTTTTAAATTCCGTAAGGTAAATATTAGTGAACTGGAGAGCGTCGTGAAGTGTATGAATAACAAATCTGACCATGAACGCGTATCAAATAAAATTATACTTGACAACTGGAATGTAACAGGAAATATAATGGTAAAAGTAATAAACACATCTTTAGAGACAGGTATTTTTCCTGATAATTGGAAAAAATCAACCGTAACCCCAATTGAGAAAGTGCCCAGAACAAAAAAATGCGAGGAGTTTAGACCAATAAACTCTCTTAAAACTTGCGAGAAAATAATTGAAAAAGTAGTTAAAGATCAGCTTGAAAAATATATAGAAAATCGAGACATATTATCTAAATACCAGTCAGGATTCCGTAAAAAACATTCGTGTGAAACCACGGTAAACTATGTCATAAGTGAATGGAGAGCAATAGGAAAGGATAAGAGGATAATAGCAATATTTCTTGACTTCAAAAGAGCCTTTGAGACGATCGATAGAGAAATAATACTGAATAAACTATATATGTATGGAATAAGAGGAATCGAGCTAGATTGGTTCAAATCGTACCTGAAAAGAAGAAGGCAAACGACAAAATTAAATGACATAGAATCTGATGAAATAATAAATAATTTCGGAGTGCCACAAGGTTCCATTTTGGGAGCGTTGTTGTTCATAATTTATATAAATGACATGCCAAGTATTTTAGAAAAATGTAAAGTTGTATTATACGCTGATGACACTCTGATATATACTATAGCAAATAGTGATGAAGAATGTCGCGAAAATATCAAGTATGATATGAAGAAAATAGATGAATGGCTTAAAATGAATAAACTCAAACTAAATGAAAATAAAACAAAAATAATGGAATTAACTTAAATTCAGAAGAAATATTTACAATAAATGACACAGTAATTGAAAAAGTCGAATATATAAAATACCTTGGTTTTATAATCGATAAAAAATTAAATTTCAATGAACAAATAGATTACTTATGCAAAAAAGTTGGTTAAAAAATTAGTTTTTTAAAAAGAATAAGAAGCAAAATATCCAAGTCTACAGCGATAAATATATACAGCACGATAATAAAACCACACTTTGAATATGGTTCCACTATTTTATTCACATGCAGCAGCACAAATCAATTAGCAAGGATGCAGAAACTGCAAAATAGAGCGATGAGAGTAATACTAAAATGCGATCGTTACACACATATAAACACAATGTTAACTGATCTAAAATGGATGAACATAGCACAACGACTTCAATTTAACACATTAAGATAACACTAAGAAATGCAAGTGACTTTAGGATCCAAAGAGTGAGGTCAACACAAATGCAGAAAACGCTATTCTACAAAGGTCTACAGCTGTTTAACTCATTGCCAAACTACATTAAGAATGAAACGGATGAAAATGTCTTTAGACGAAAGTGTACTAATTTTGTATTATTTAATAATAATTTGTAATATATAATTTTGTTGAACATTTAAAGTATTTTTAATACTAAAAAAAAAAAAAACGAAAAAAAAACAATCTCGGGAAATGACGGCTACCCTCTTTATCGCCGACGTTCTGTGGATAATGGTGGACGATCAATTTCAGTAAAGGTGCATGGAAATGATTCGATGTTGATAATCGTTGGATAGTACCTTACTCTCCATTGCTTTCAAAAACATTTAAAGCGCATATTAATGTTGAGTATTGTCATTCAGTTAAGTCGATCAAATACATCTGCAAATATGTTACTAAAGGGTCTTATATGGCTGTATTTTCATTACAAAATCCAAATGATGAAATTCCGCAGTATCAAATGGCCAGGTACATTAGTAGCAATGAAGCAGTATGGCGAATTTTGGGATTTCCCATTCATGAGCGCCATCCAACTGTTGTTCATTTATCAGTGCATCTGGAAAATGGACAACGGGTTTACTTTACAGAAAGAAATGCTCGAGAGAGAGCAGCAGCACCACCGGCTACAACATTAACATCATTTTTTGATCTTTGTAGAAATGATATGTTTGCTAAAACTTTGTTTTATTCAGAAATTCCAACGTATTATACGTGGAATGCATCAACAAAGAAATTCCAACGTCGAAAGCAGGGGAAACCTGTTGATGGTTGGCCAAATTTATATTCAACAGATGCATTAGGTAGGGTTTATACCGTCCATCCTCAAAATGCTGAATGTTTTTATTTGAGAATGCTTCTGATTAATGTTCGAGGACCAACATCTTTTGAGACATTACATTGTGTTGATGGCGTAGTATGTGCAACATATCTAGAGGCCTGTCAGAAACTACAATTATTGGAGAACGATTGTCATTGGGAAACAACGCTTGAAGATGCAGCAGTAATCAACCATCCATGGAAAATAAGGGCATTATTTGCGATAATATTGGTATCGTGCTCACCATCTAATCCAAAAGATCTTTGGAATAAATTTAAAACATATTTGGCTGAGGACATATTACACCCGGAAAGAGTTACCACCAACAATGCAACGCTTGAACTAAGTGAAAGTATGAATAATGAGACATTGATTCTACTTGAAGACAAATGCTTGGCGATAAGGAATGTGACACTAATTGAAGTTGGAATGATTGCTCCTATTCGGTCAGGAACTGATGCACACGATCAAGATCTACGACGAGAAATGGAATATAATCATCAAAATTTGGAAATTTTATTGGAAGAAAATTTACCAAATTTACAACAAGAGCAGAGAATGGTATACAAAAGTATACTAGCAGCAATAACAAACAAATAACCGGAAAAACGTTTTTAATTTCATTGATATTGGCAAAAGTTCGATCTCAAAAAAATATTGCATTAGCTATTGCGTCATCCGGCATTGCTGCCACACTCTTAGATGAACAGTGTGAACAGAACAGCGTATTCTGCACTAAAATTATACTAGAAGCCTCAATTTTCCGAAGAGATTACAAGTGTAACATAAAGAAAAATTCTTCTATGGGCAAAGTATTGCAACAATGTGAAATCATAGTGTGGGTTGAATGCACCATGGCGCATAAGAAATCTTTGAAAGTCTCGCAGTTTACGGGATTTTAGAAGCAATAATAACATATTTGGAGGTGCATTAGTTTTATTAGCTGGTGATTTTCGTCAAACACTTCCTGTTATGCCTGCATCAACGCCAGCTGATGAGCTAAAAAAAATTATTCTCTAATTACTATATATAACTAGTCTATGAGATCGTTATTCAAATAAAAATAGTACAATCGTCTCATATAAGTTCGGCTCTTTACCGTTTTCGGTACGATTGTATGGTGCGGCCTTAATAACATTCGAAGAAATTCGATGCCTCTCTCGTTTATATCCCAATAAAAACATGTCCGACAGCGGTACTCCCAAATCATGTCATGTGCAAGTAGTGTTTTCATTGCCTGACTGACTTCTACATTTGGAATGTCCTCAATTTCATGATGAGGACCTTCAAAATTTGCCATTGCTGTTAAAGTTCCCTCAATAAAGAAGTGATTGTACACTGCCAAGCGATTCACTCGTTCTTTTATTTTTTTTATTTTTTTTTTTCATTATATATATATTTTTTTATTTCTTTTACTTATTTTAAATTTACAAAACGTTATTACGCATTTTTTTATATGAAAAGTAATCATTTAATATCTTTTTTATGTTCTCAAAAAAAAAAGAAAAATAAAATAAAAAATCATTTTATTACGAAATATGTATGATATTTCTAGACTAAATAACAAAACATAAATTGTGATCGGTTTTTAACATTGTTATTGTTAAATTCCTGTGTGTGCTTAATAACATTTCTTTTTGTATTCATTTTCTTTCTTTTTACATCATTTTATAAAAAAATATATGATCAGGTTGAGCTTCATTTGTTGTTGTTCTACAATAAACATCATTAACAAACAAAAATGTCTATGATATAAAAATGTATGTAGTTATAATAGAATAAGAGCTCAACTAAATATAAAAAAAAAATTATTTACTGAAGGGGGAAAACGGTAAGGAAATAATACAAGGATGTTGTATGACTTGAAGTAGGTTTGACTATTTACATGAAATCATCGTAATCATCATAAGTAATGTAATCATTACCATACTTTTTATAACCATCGATATCATTGCTCTCTTTTTTCAAGGTTACTTTTCCTTTGCCTTTGCCTTTGCTAGCGGGTTTCTTGACATTTTGTTTTTCCATTTTCACTTTTTCTCTATGTAAGTTTTCTACACTAATTTTTAATTTCTTCAAATCGGGAATAGCCAAATGTACACCTATGCTACGTACTAAATCCTCAATAAATTGCGGGAAATGAGGTGATTCTTTATATTGTGCCAATTTACAACTAAGCGTCGCACCAAATTCTTTGAATTCTTCTTCAGTTTGAGGATTAAATGCATCTAAATCACCTCTAATATCACTAACACCAAAGGTTTCTAAAGCACTCTTTAAGTCCGATTCTTCTTGAATTTTTTGTAAACGTAGTTTTTCGGCTAATTTTTCTTCGGCTGTCATATTAGCTAAGCGTTCAGCTTCGGCTTCCTCTGCCAGTCTCTCTTGTTCGGCTAGTTTAGCTTTCAAAGCCTTGTTAGGTTTCGTCTTCACCGGCGCTTTGACTTCAACTTTTTCTTCGTCCTTTTTTCCTCTTCCTCGAGATCCCAACTGTCCTTAACATCCTCATCATCATCCTCGCCAGCCCATTTGTTGACTTTGTCAGGAATAACCACTATGGGTTTGTCCGCAGCACTTTCCCAATCGTCTTTCATATTTTTTGGTTCTCTATTATTTTATTTATTTAGCAAATTTTTGAATAACATGAATATTAATTTCCAGGTAAAAGGAAAAATAATAAAAGCCTTCTTGCGCTCGAAAATTTTCCCTTTTTCACTTTAAGTCCGGTTTAGTATACAGTTGTTATCCACTTTACATAATTTTCTTTAAATTCGTACTTCAATAGACAGCGTTTTTTATATTAAGTACATACGCGTTATTTGCTGACAGGTAGGGGCATTTAAATTGAATTTTCTCCCCTTTGCCAACAAATGTCATTTAAGCGGTTTATGCCATATTTTTTAAGTATACGCTTTATTTTACTCGCAAAGGTGCTTTGTTCATAGCTTACAGACGGCTGTATACACAACAACAAAATATTAAGAGTTTGTCAGTCATATTTGAACGCAAGCAAAAATAAACAAACACATGCTACAGTAGTAGCAAGTGAGTGAAAATTTTCATAGAAAATCCAGTCACTTGACATTTTCCCTTCAAAAAATATTTCAAGAAAAGTTTTTAATAGACATCTGCAAATGAGTAAATGCTACAAGTGGTTGAAACACAATCATAAATTTACTATGTACCTGTATAGCACAGCTAACATTCACAAAAAGTAAAGGAAACAAATCTGTATGTATTTACTTTATTATCTTATCTTGTGTGTTTGTTTGTATGTTTGAAGTTTATAGACGATTAAACGGCTGAACCGATTTTCTTGAAATTTTCACAGTATCTTCCTGTATGTCTGGAAGGAGTTATAGGCTACTTTTTATGTTGATATTCTAAATGAGCGAGGAGCCATGCCCACATATACTATATACTACATACTTAATATTTAATTGCATTTGAAATATATTACTCATACGCATAGTTACCCCTAAAGTATGCTATCTATGATTCTTGATGTATAAAAGCAACGAAAATAAAGTATGTATAAAGAATGTGCATTTTGGCATATTTTGGAATATTTTTAAAAAATATTTCACGACGCGGGGGATAGATATAAGGGAAGGAAAAAAATTTTGTAACCAACGTTTGGGAAAAAAATCACCAAATAAGAAAAAATATAACCAAAATTAAATTCGTAGACTTTTGTTTTATTTATTTTTTTTTCAGAAATAACTCAAAAAAGGCAACATCATTACTAGATTCAATCTTTGCGGATTCTTTGCAAATTACAATACATTTTTACTTTTTAGAGTTAATCCTTAAACCATTTGCAGTCGCCCAAAGAGAAATATTATTAAGGTCAGTGTTAAGATCTTTAAATCCAGTGTTGATGGAAGCTATAAAGCTATCAATGTAGAGTTGAATATCATCAACATACATTTGAATTCTAGAATGTTTGAGCTGCTCAAACATATGACCCTTAAATGGTTGAGTTTGAAATTTTCAACTCATATACATAGTAAGTACTGAAATTCATACTATTTAAATATTTATTTGAAAAACATATACATATGTAATAGTTATGTTATTGTTTACTTCTAACAAAGGGTAATTACTAAAAATATTATTTATTTGTTGCATATCTTGAAAAATAGATCAGGTAAGTTTATAATCAGCATTTTATTGGGCGATGAATGGGCATGTAACAATAGGCAGTAAAATTTTCATTCATTACTTTCGAATACCTAAGTAATAAAATGTAAACTCTCAACATTTTTTCCAAATAAAATAAGAAGTTGCAAAACTCATCAAAAAAAAAAATTACCTGCGACCGACACAGACATAATTATTTGTCAAATTTTAATAACCTTACTTTCTTTTAAAAAGTTTTTGACCTGAACCGATTTCATATTAGGTACAATTTGAAGTAATAAAATGCAACTGTCAATATTTTTTCAAATAAAATAAGAAGTTGCAAAACTCATCAAGAAAATTGCCTGCGACCGAAACAAACCTAATTATTTGTCAAATTTAAATAGCCTTAATTTTTTTTAAAAAGCTTTTTGACCTGAACCGATTTCATATTAGATAAAATATAAAGGAATAAATATAACACGCATTCGGTTTTGGAATTCAGTTGAATCTTTGATCCTAAACGAGTTAAACGTTGAGTGACATTTATTTTGCAACAATTTATAAAAATGCCCCCAAAAAGCATCGCTTTCCAGAAGCACTAAAAATGCATTGCATTTGCAATCCCAGAGAGCAAATGAAAGTTCGGAAGAGCGTGAAAGTCGCCTAAGGACTGAAAGGAGTCGAGCTTCAACCTCTAGAGCCGCCGAAACGCCATCACAACGTGAAGAACGCCTTGAAGGCCTACGAGCCACTGAAACGCTTTCAGAAAGCCAAGAGCGCCTTGAAAGTCAACGAAATCTTACCTCTTTAGCACGAGCTTCTGAAACGCCGTCAGAACACGAACGACGTTTTGAAGGTCTTCGACAACATGCGACAACCGCACGAGGTACCGAGACACCGTTGGAACATGAAGGTCGGCTACAAAGCCAGCGAAATAGTATCGAAACATCACGAGACATAGCGTCGAGAACAAAATCGTAATCGAATGGTGGTGAATCGACGTAATGTTTTTCATGGATTCTCAGGTATTACATTTAACTACAGATCTGATATAGATGACCACATAATCGCAACTCATGCTGATAGAACTCCAGAACTCCAACAATGGCGTAACAATTTTGATGGAGGGCGATCCAGTTGCATCACGAGATATGTATTTAATTCCGATGGGGGTAGTGAAGCACACCGGGTATTAGCTAGTACCTCTATAAAAAACACATTATATATACATATGTACTTATTTGTAAGCACAAGTTATATAGCTATTGAGCCAATTCAGACGAGCACATTTTTTAGTCGCACAATTTTTGTTCTTTTCAATTTACACGGGATGAATATTCGTTTGGCAACGAATGTACACGTATACAGAGCTTTGTATGCATTAGTGTTTTTTCATTCATTTGATGTTTGGCTGATTTTTAAAAATGTGCATGTATTAGTTTTGTGCTGGTGATGCGGGGTTGTAGCTGGTGGAAACTTTACGCCACCGAAAAACCATTCTCTTCACCCCTCTTGCCTATAAACTATCATTTTGCGCCAGCACAATTGTGCTTGTGTGAATTGGCTCATTGATATTTTAAGGAAATACTGCTCTGAGAATGAAATTGAGAGCACTTTTGTCCTTGACAAAATTGAGGACACTATTTTGAACAATTTTCTTAAAAAAAAAGTCAAAATTTATGGAACTTTTTAAGTAGTTATGTCTATAATAATATTAAAACGAACTTACTTTTTATTGTATCTCACTCATTACATAGTCAATAAACTAGAAGACTTTTTTAAGTCTATAATTAAAGTAAATACTCTTATTAAAAAAAAACTTTTTGATTTATATATTTTTTTTCAATTTATAATCATATTACTGAAAATAATTGAAAACAGATATATGCCATAAAGTTCGTTTAAATGTCGAATTTGGCTTATTGTCCACAAATGTTTTGCAACTATGGGTGTGGACTATAAGCGAAAACTACTGTAATTGTATTATAAGTAATAAATAAATAAATATTTCTCTTAGTAGCTTTCTGGCAAAAACTCTGAGAGTAAATAAAATTGGCATGAAAAACGGAGTCGACTTTAAATAATTGGTCGCGCCACTCATGTATAAAATTAACACTCACAACATAAGTGGTGTGTGAAGTTGGATCGTAATCCTGATTAATTATACATACACATGATCTTCAAATTAAAAAGTGGATTGACTAGCAGAAATTCAAGTAAATTTGTTGCCATTTCGTAGAATAAATCTTTTAAAGCCCATAGATTCTCGGCCATAGATTCTCGACCTTTAATGTATTACTGTGATATTAATTGTGGAGCTGGCTAAAAAAAAACCAGACATGTCCTCAGTTAATGCTGTTTTAAATTTTATTTTAGGGACCTCTAAGTCTGCATAATGAAGCCACGTAATATTTTCATTTAAAACCAGGTCCTAGGTGCTATTTTAAAATAACAAGAAAAACTGACTTCTCGAACAAAACTGGGCATTTGATACGACGAGAGTTAATAACATTTCATCAGTCTAAGTTGGTCATAAAATAGATTTTTTAATTTTTATTTATCTTTCTGTAAAGCTCGATTCACTCCTTTTTTTATATGTAGTTTGACAGCCCTCTTCTTGAGAGAAAGAGAAAATATGTAGTATGAACATCTTTTAGCTCGTTTTGGTTTAATTTTATATTTTGTCCGGAAAAACTTGAACAGAGCAGTAGTAGGTTATATTTTATATAAAAAGGTGAATTGATTTGTCCACATAGATAAATCATGCAAAATTTAAATTTCCTTTAAAAGTCTCATCTGGTAGTCTTAATTTTGTGGAAAAATTTTTAGAAATGCACAAATCATGCTGCAGAAAACACTCAGTTCGCTGTGCCAGAAAAGGTGCCTGTAAAGTGCAGATAGCCAGAATTTTTCATTCTTTTTTGCATTTGTGTATCAAAACATGACGTATGTATATTGTTCTGAGAAATATCTTGTCATTAAGCTTAATAATAAACACGCAACGTAACAGGAAAAGTGTGACGATTAAATTCGCAATAAAAAATAATTTTTATTTGGTTTCTCCAGCTTTGCAGCAGCACAATAGGTCATAGGACTATAGAACTTTGCTCAATAAATATTAATCTGATGGTTTACACATAAAACTTACAAAGCATTTATGACTTTACCATACGTAGCGAGTTTTTTTAACCGAAAAGGTTAACACTTAAAACTACATTACGAAGAAATAACCGAATCAAAAGACCTGATCTAATAAGGGTAATGAAAGGATTACAACAACAGCCCATTAGGGATTATTATAGAAATCGCAAGTTGTAAATGAATATGTTTTTCGAATACTAAGAAGGAAAACAAAAGCCATTGGTTGAAATTAAAGGGCAGAGTCTTTACCTGCATACATAAAAGGGTTGTTGAAAGATCAGGTAGCAGTTAACCTATTTGTTCACTCATTACGTTGAATCCGGTACCTGTTTGTATCGAAATCACAAATTTCCAAAATGGTTTCCACCTATAAAAGGCGTGAACCTTACACAATAAGTTCAATCACAATTTAGTCTCGGTAGACAACACACAACATTTATCAGCGGAAAACTTTAAGAAAAAATGGAAGCGTCAAAGCAATTGAAATTTGACGAATTACTCGACAAATGCATAGACATGTCGAAAGTGAAATTGGATGCGTTAAAGGCACAAATTAATTCGAAAATCTACGACGTTTTTCAAATTGAAAAATTTGTTTACAACGAATTAAAATTGGAACAATTTATCTGCCCGATGAAGACGCATATCCATATGACTGAATTTCTAAATGGTCCTCTGGTAAAACAATTCATATGTGAATTATGGCATATTTTGTTAGCGGCTGGAGAGAGTTCGACAGCCATATCAAATAATACAGTGGAACCGAAAAAAGATGAAATTATAAAGGAAGTAATCCAAACTAAAGATGTTGAACCTACAAAAACTAAAATTTTGAAACAAGTATTCCAAAGTAAATTTCGAAAAGACGCCGAAGGATCTCAATCTCGATCCCGAAAACAAGACAACATGGTGAATGGCGGAAAAGAACCATTGGTACCTCCTACCACTTTCAGTTCCACCCTTAAACCACAGGGGCGGTTGGACACTAAGCACGGCGAAAAACACGATGAATCTGCATCGCTTTTTCGGTTAACCTGTAGCCGAAATAGTGGTACGGAAGGTAACAGAAAATTTTAACAAAAGCAAGATTTAACCGCCAGCACTTTAATCACAAAGAAACAACAGTCAGATAAGGAAAACAATAAAAATTCCGTCAACATTGAAAATCGTGTACATAAACTGGACAAGTCAATATCAATCTGTAGCACACAAGCAGAACAAAAGCAACCACTAGTACCACCCAACACTTGTGGTTCCACCCTTAAACCACAACGACGCATTAACCTGTTGAATGGCGGAAAACAATCGCTTGCAGCTTATAAAACGTTGAGTTCCAAACTTAAAGCACAGGGACGTATCGACATATCCAAAGTAAAATTGGACATGTTGAAACCGTGGATAAGCAAGAAAATCACGGATATTTTGCAGAGAGAAGATAATGCGGCAGTGGAGTTCGTGCACAATAAATTAAAGCAGGATAAAATGCTTTGTCGACAGAAATTACAGATCAGAATTGCTGGATTCCTAAGAGGTGGCAAAGCACAGAAATTTGTGTCTGAATTATGGCCACTTTTGTTATCAGCTCAAGAGAGTGAAAGCGGCATACCAGCTGAATTGAAAAAGCAGCAGAATGATCAAAATTTAAGAATTGAAAAGGATATTAAGCATGACGGATCTGCATCGCTTTCTCGGTTAAATAATGTCCAAAATAGTGGTACGGTAATTGACACAAAACCAGAACAACAACATCCGGAAAGTCAGAGCAGTCAGAACAATGATAGCTCAGCTGTGCTGAGATGCGGCGTAGGCGGTTTCGCTAACGTTTGCATGCATTCCCCCCAAAAGAAAGATGCAAGTGCTAAGTCACAGGAATTTTTATCTCAATATTGTGCAGAAATGGACGAATTTTTGACACATTGGAATAAAACTCCCGAAAAGGAAACAATTCTATTCTCAAAAAAGTTCATATATCCTGGTGAACAAAATATTGAAAAACAAATAAATGCCACTTTGTCGACACCGCCATCATCGGTTATACAATCAGATCATAAACAGCAAACACGCAATATTGACTTTGATAACGAGATAAAAGCTACCCGAGAACTACAATCACGCAAGCGTACACACTTGACAATGATGAATGAGAGCAAAAAGTCGAAAAATAATTCCCACGATAAAGATGAACAGCAGTCAGCTAAGAAGAAACAGACTAGGACAAATAAATCCTCATCAAAACGCAATTCAGACAAAGATTCCTCTAGGAAGCCAGAAGCTAAATTAATAGAAAAGCAGGACAACAAGAAATCTAACAGCGAGATGAAGAATCTTGAATTGGAGCTTTTTGGCAGTATTAGTAGCGACGAAGAAGAACCCAATTCAGAACAACCTTCTAAGGAAAATTCTGTAAAGAAGTACCACAATAGCGAATTGAGCACCCTTGAGGCTGATCTTTTTATCAGCAGCGATGAGGAAGACGTCTACAATATACTCGGCAAAGAAGACCAATTTTTAAAACAAAAATAATGGACGAAGTTCACGAAGAGTATATTCTCTGGAAAAAAAGAATTTGTAATTTAGAAAAATTATTTGTAATCAATTTGCGTAAATTTTAAATTAAATATCATGACAATGTTTTTAATTTCTATTAAATATTGATGAAATATATGAGTAGTTTTCTAAGTTTAAATTTATATTACAATAAAGTTTTATATTATAATAAATTTATATTATAATAAATTTAAATTTATAAAAAATACTGTCTCTTTCAATTTAATTCCTAATTCCTTATTTGTAATATATTTTGAATGTATTTTAAGGAAATCATATAAATAATTAAAATAAAATGAAAATAAAAAATGTTTTCAATGCTTTAATTTAATTACCGGGATAAGGGGAGGGAAGGTTTATTTGAAATATTTTTCGGCGGTGACGGTGTGGAGATTCCGCCGCCTAGCAATGAAGAGGTCAAAGTTGCGATTATAAATCTTAAAAACAATAAAGCGGCATGTTCTGATAGCCTCCCCGCTGAGTTGTTTAAGACCGGAGTTGGTAGTCCGCATGCACCAGCTTATCTACAAAATATGCCTAGAGGAAAGTATGCCCAACGATTGGAACCTCAGTGTCCGCTGCCCTGTCCCGAAAAAGGTAGACCCTACGATATGCGCCAACTACAGGGGTATAATTCTACTTTTTATATTGATTTTCCAAATGAGCGAGGGGCCATGCCCACGTATACTACACACTACATACTTAATATTTAATTGCATTTGAAATATATTACTCATACGCATAATAGTTACCCCTACAAGTATGCTATCTATGATTCTTGATATTAAAACCAAAGCAAATAAAGTATGTATAAAGAATGTGCATTTTGGCATATTTTGTAATATTTTTCAAAAATATTTCACGACGCGGGGGGAAAGATAGAAGGGAAGGATAAAGAAACCAAGAGCGTAACAATGTTCTCAATTGTTCTCATCGTGCGTTTTTGTTGTTTGACTAATTTTTTATTTATTCATCTGAAACAATGTTGCCACGAAAAACATTTTGTAACCAACATTTGTGAAAAAATCACCAAATAAGAAAAAATATAACCAAAATTAAATTCATAGACTTTTGTTTTATTTTTTTTTTCAAGTTTAAATTATAATTAACAAAAACTGAAACAAAAATAGCTTTTTTTATAAGAAAAAATAAACAAAACCAAAAACTACACATTGATCAAAAAATAACCAATTTTGGTTAGAAATAACAAAAAAAAGGCAACACTTATTCTCAGACGTCGGCACAAAGAGAACATGAGAAAAATTATGAGAGGCATATTAACCCAGAGGAAAATTGTTAGTAATATTTTCAAGTCTACTTTACTCTACATAATACGTCACATATGTAGTTTTTTTAATGAATTTTACATCTATATAAACAAAATGAATGAAAAACAATAGAAGAGAAAAATGAAAATATGTGCAAAGAAATAAAGAAAGTAATAAATGAAACATGTAAACAAAGTGCAAAAACAACATACGCGGATGCAGTTAAAAATAAAGGGTTGCCAAGTCTAAATAAACAACTACCCCTGATTGTTAAAGCTCAGGAAAAACAATCGGCTGAAAAAACTAAAGAAGAGTTAAACAAAATAAATCCAGACAACTTGAAGATAACAAGTGTGGAAAGCAGAAGCAGTGGAACAATTGTTATTCAAAGTGAGAGCTGTGAAGATAGAGAGAAAAGTAAAAGTGCAATCCAAGAAAAAATATCTAAACAATATGAAGTAAAAATTCCAAATTCGACGGGACTAAATATCAAAATTATTGGCATGTCTTTTGAATATAGCGAAAATGATTTAATTGAGAAATTAAGAAAACAAAATCCTAAATTAGCTGATGCAAATATTAAATTTATGGGAAAATATGAAACGAAAAGAGGAAATAAATCTTTGTTCAATGTGAGACTGAGAGTTGATAATGAAGCTTACGGAAAAATTATGGAAGAAAGAAAAGTAAATGTCGGTTGGGAAAGATGTAGAGTGTATGATGGAACTGAATTAGTTCAATGTATGAAATGCAGAGGATACAATCATATAGCCAAAGAATGTAAAAATCAGGAAATATGTCTAAAATGCCATGGTCAACATAAAACAGTTAATTGCGAAAACCAAGAGAAGATAATGAAATGTATTAATTGTTCAAAAGTAAACAGCAGGATTAGATGAAAATCACTTTACAAACGATAGAGAATGTCCAGTTTATCAAAATAAATTGAAAAACAAAATGAGAAATATAGGCTTGACGATTTAACAACTAACGGAAATGAGTGCCCTCTATACAAATGTACAAGGTCTTGTTAACAACTATAATCAAATTGAAATTATCGCAGCAACAGAAAAACCTGACTTTTTAATATTGTCTGAAACACATTTGACGAAAGATATAGATGAACAAGAAATTGCGTTACAAGGATATGATAACATTGGGTCAGTGTCAGCATCCTCAAGAACAGGTGGAGTTGTCGTATACTATAAAAATAATTGGAACGTGAAAAAGTTTACAGAGAGAACTGATGATTTGAAGTATTGGATATTATTTTGCAAAGCTGTACATAATGATAATAATAATAATATCTTAATTGGTGCAATATATAGATCGCCTAGCTACAGCGAAGCTGAGTTCTGTGATATATTTGACGAAATTATTGAAGAAATCTGTGATAATAATAACTGTGATATTTTAATTGCAGGAGATTTTAATATAGATTGGAAAAAAAACTCTTTATACAAGAATAGAATTAGGAATACTCTCAATGACAACGGCCTTAAACAAATAGTTAACGAAAGCACCCGTGTAACAAGAAATTCGAGCACTATAATTGACTACGTAATAACTAATAATTATAAGATAAAATGTACAAACAGTAAAGATAATAAAATTTCTGACCATGAAGTTATTAATATTAATATAGACTTTGAGAGATCGAATGAAAACATTCTAAATACAGCAAAAACCATCAAGATATTTAAATACGATAAGAATATATTCAATAATGTGTTAACTGAGAATATGATATACGAGGATAATAAGGATCTTAATGAAAACGTTAAACTGTTTGATGCCTGTCTAGGAAATACAATACAAAGATTTACGTTTGAAAAGCAAGTGCACATAAATAACAAAGTGAATAACTGGTTTAACGAAGAACTGCGAACAATAAAAAGAGAAAAAATAATAAAATATTTACGAGCCAAATTTGAAAACACAAATCAAGCTTGGGGAGAATATAAACTAATAAGAAATCGATACAAAGTACAAATCGAAAATAATAAGAATAATTACATAAAAAATAAAATTAACAACGCAACTAGTCAAAACCAAATGTGGACACACATAAAAAACCTAGTACTTAATAAGAGGCAAAACTCAACCAAATCTGTGATATTCGACCAGATAGAGTACAACGATATATGTGATATAGTTAATAAGTTCAATGCATTCTTCATTGATAGCATTAGTAGTATAAGACAATCGATAGGGAGCGTGCAACATATTAACCGAATAGAATATAGAGTGAATGATGTTTTTAAATTCCGTAAGGTAAATATTAGTGAACTAGAGAGCATCGTGAAGTGTATGAATAACAAATCTGACCATGAACGCGTATCAAATAAAATTATACTTGACAACTGGAATGTAACAGGAAATATAATGGTAAAAGTAATAAACACATCTTTAGAGACAGGTATTTTTCCTGATAATTGGAAAAAATCAACCGTAACCCCAATTGAGAAAGTGCCCAGAACAAAAAAATGCGAGGAGTTTAGACCAATAAACTCTCTTAAAACTTGCGAGAAAATAATTGAAAAAGTAGTTAAAGATCAGCTTGAAAAATATATAGAAAATCGAGACATATTATCTAAATACCAGTCAGGATTCCGTAAAAAACATTCGTGTGAAACCACGGTAAACTATGTCATAAGTGAATGGAGAGCAATAGGAAAGGATAAGAGGATAATAGCAATATTTCTTGACTTCAAAAGAGCCTTTGAGACGATCGATAGAGAAATAATACTGAATAAACTATATATGTATGGAATAAGAGGAATCGAGCTAGATTGGTTCAAATCGTACCTGAAAAGAAGAAGGCAAACGACAAAATTAAATGACATAGAATCTGATGAAATAATAAATAATTTCGGAGTGCCACAAGGTTCCATTTTGGGAGCGTTGTTGTTCATAATTTATATAAATGACATGCCAAGTATTTTAGAAAAATGTAAAGTTGTATTATACGCTGATGACACTCTGATATATACTATAGCGAATAGTGATGAAGAATGTCGCGAAAATATCAAGTATGATATGAAGAAAATAGATGAATGGCTTAAAATGAATAAACTCAAACTAAATGAAAATATAACAAAAATAATGGAATTAACTTAAATTCAGAAGAAATATTTACAATAAATGACACAGTAATTGAAAAAGTCGAATATATAAAATACCTTGGTTTTATAATCGATAAAAAATTAAATTTCAATGAACAAATAGATTACTTATGCAAAAAAGTTGGTAAAAAAATTAGTTTTTTAAAAAGAATAAGAAGCAAAATATCCAAGTCTACAGCGATAAATATATACAGCACGAAAATAAAACCACACTTAGAATATGGTTCCACTATTTTATTCACATGCAGCAGCACAAATCAATTAGCAAGGATGCAGAAACTGCAAAATAGAGCGATGAGAGTAATACTAAAATGCGATCGTTACACACATATAAACACAATGTTAACTGATCTAAAATGGATGAACATAGCACAACGACTTCAATTTAACACATTAAGATTTATTAGAAAATTAAAACAAGGAGACGCCCCGAAATATCTATGTGATCAAATACATTATCAATATATATTATATCAACTAAGAAATGCAAGTGACTTTGGGATCCAAAGAGTGAGGTCAACACAAATGCAGAAAACGCTATTCTACAAAAGTCTACAGCTGTTTAACTCATTGCCAAACTACATTAAGAATGAAACGGATGAAAATGTCTTTAGACGAAAGTGTACTAATTTTGTATTATTTAATAATAATTTGTAATATATAATTTTGTTGAACATTTAAAGTATTTTTAATACTAAAAAAAAAAAAAAAAAAAAAAACAATCTCGGGAAATGACGGCTACCCACTTTATCGCCGACGTTCTGTGGATAATGGTGGACGATCAATTTCAGTAAAGGTGCATGGAAATGATTTTGATGTTGATAACCGCTGGATAGTACCTTACTCTCCATTGCTTTCAAAAACATTTAAAGCGCATATTAATGTTGAGTATTGTCATTCAGTTAAGTCGATCAAATACATCTGCAAATATGTTACTAAAGGGTCTTATATGGCTGTATTTTCATTAAAAAATCCAAATGATGAAATTCCGCAGTATCAAATGGCCAGGTACATTAGTAGCAATGAAGCAGTATGGCGAATTTTGGGATTTCCCATTCATGAGCGCCATCCAACTGTTGTTCATTTATCAGTGCATCTGGAAAATGGACAACGGGTTTACTTTACAGAAAGCAATGCTCGAGAGAGAGCAGCAGCACCACCGGCTACAACATTAACATCATTTTTTGATCTTTGTAGAAATGATATGTTTGCTAAAACTTTGTTTTATTCAGAAATTCCAACGTATTATACGTGGAATGCATCAACAAAGAAATTCCAACGTCGAAAGCAGGGGAAACCTGTTGATGGTTGGCCAAATTTATATTCAACAGATGCATTAGGTAGGGTTTATACCGTCCATCCTCAAAATGCTGAATGTTTTTATTTGAGAATGCTTCTGATTAATGTTCGAGGACCAACATCTTTTGAGACATTACATTGTGTTGATGGCGTAGTATGTGCAACATATCGAGAGGCCTGTCAGAAACTACAATTATTGGAGAACGATTGTCATTGGGAAACAACGCTTGAAGATGCAGCAGTAATCAACCATCCATGGAAAATAAGGGCATTATTTGCGATAATATTGGTATCGTGCTCACCATCTAATCCAAAAGATCTTTGGAATAAATTTAAAACATATTTGGCTGAGGACATATTACACCCGGAAAGAGTTACCACCAGCAATGCAACGCTTGAACTAAGTGAAAGTATGAATAATGAGACATTGATTCTACTTGAAGACAAATGCTTGGCGATAAGGAATGTGACACTAATTGAAGTTGGAATGATTGCTCCTATTCGGTCAGGAACTGATGCACACGATCAAGATCTACGACGAGAAATGGAATATAATCATCAAAATTTGGAAATTTTATTGGAAGAAAATTTACCAAATTTACAACAAGAGCAGAGAATGGTATACAACAGTATACTAGCAGCAATAACAAACAAACAAATAACCGGAAAAACGTTTTTAATTTCATTGATATTGGCAAAAGTTCGATCTCAAAAAAATATTGCATTAGCTATTGCGTCATCCGGCATTGCTGCCACACTCTTAGATGGTGGTAGAACAGCGTATTCTGCACTAAAATTATCCTAGAAGCCTCAATTTTCCGAAGAGATTACAAGTGTAACATAAAGAAAAATTCTTCTATGGGCAAAGTATTGCAACAATGTGAAATCATAGTGTGGGTTGAATGCACCATGGCGCATAAGAAATCTTTGGAAGTCTCGCAGTTTACGGGATTTTAGAAGCAATAATAACATATTTGGAGGTGCATTAGTTTTATTAGCTGGTGATTTTCGTCAAACACTTCCTGTTATGCCTGCATCAACGCCAGCTGATGAGCTAAATGCATCGTCATACCTTTGGCGATATGTTCATACTCTAAAATTAACTACTAATATGCGTGTTCAGTTGCAACGTGATGCTTCGCTTCAACTTTTTCCAAACAATTGCTTGATTTAGGTAATGCAAGAATTCCAATGGATCCTATAACAAAGTATATAAAATTTCCATCAGAGTTTTGCATAACGACACAATCCAAAGAACAATTAATAAATTGTGTATCTCCCAATATTGCGCAAGTTGTAAGTGAATATGTTTTTCGAATACTAAGAAGGGAAACAAAAGCCATTGGTTGAAATTAAAGGGCAGGGTCTTTACCTGCATACATAAAAGGGTTGTTGAAAGATCAGGTAGCAGTTAACCTATTTGTTCACTCATTACGTTGAATCCGGTACCTGTTTGTATCGAAATCACAAATTTCCAAAATGGTTTCCACCTATAAAATGCGTGAACCTTACACAATAAGTTCAATCACAATTTAGTCTCGGTAGACAACACACAACATTTATCAGCGGAAAACTTTAAGAAAAAATGGAAGCGTCAAAGCAATTGAAATTTGACGAATTACTCGACAAATGCATAGACATGTCGAAAGTGAAATTGGATGCTTTAAAGGCACAAATTAATTCGAAAATCTACGACGTTTTTCAAATTGAAAAATTTGTTTACATACATACATAATTGGCCATTACAACCCTTCGTCAGGATTACGGCCTAGCTTCTCAACAAAATTTGTTTACAACGAATTAAAATTGGAACAATTTATCTGCCCGATGAAGACGCATATCCATATGACTGAATTTCTAAATGGTCCTCTGGTAAAACAATTCATATGTGAATTATGGCATATTTTGTTAGCGGCTGAAGAGAGTTCGACAGCCATATCAAATAATACAGTGGAACCGAAAAAAGATGAAATTATAAAGGAAGTAATCCAAACTAAAGATGTTGAACCTACAAAAACTAAAATTTTGAAACAAGTATTCCAAAGTAAATTTCGAAAAGACGCCGAAGGATCTCAATCTCGATCCCGAAAACAAGACAACATGGTGAATGGCGGAAAAGAACCATTGGTACCTCCTACCACTTTCAGTTCCACCCTTAAACCACAGGGGCGGTTGGACACTAAGCACGGCGAAAAACACGATGAATCTGCATCGCTTTCTCGGTTAACCTGTAGCCGAAATAGTGGTACGGAAGGTAACAGAAAAGTTGAACAAAAACAAGATTTAACCGCCAGCACTTTAATCACAAAGAAACAACAGTCAGATAAGGGAAACAATAAAAATTCCGTCAACATTGAAAATCGTGTACATAAACTGGACAAGTCAATATCAATCTGTAGCACACAAGCAGAACAAAAGCAACCACTAGTACCACCCAACACTTGTGGTTCCACCCTTAAACCACAACGACGCATTAACCTGTTGAATGGCGGAAAACAATCGCTTGCAGCTTATAAAACGTTGAGTTCCAAACTTAAAGCACAGGGACGTATCGACATATCCAAAGTAAAATTGGACATGTTGAAACCGTGGATAAGCAAGAAAATCACGGATATTTTGCAGAGAGAAGATAATGCGGCAGTGGAGTTCGTGCACAATAAATTAAAGCAGGATAAAATGTTTTGTCGACAGAAATTACAGATCAGAATTGCTGGATTCCTAAGAGGTGGCAAAGCACAGAAATTTGTGTCTGAATTATGGCCACTTTTGTTATCAGCTCAAGAGAGTGAAAGCGGCATACCAGCTGAATTGAAAAAGCAGCAGAATGATCAAAATTTAAGAATTGAAAAGGATATTAAGCATGACGGATCTGCATCGCTTTCTCGGTTAAATAATGTCCAAAATAGTGGTACGGTAATTGACACAAAACCAGAACAACAACATCCGGAAAGTCAGAGCAGTCAGAACAATGATAGCTCAGCTGTGCTGAGATGCGGCGTAGGCGGTTTCGCTAACGTTTGCATGCATTCCCCCCAAAAGAAAGATGCAAGTGCTAAGTCACAGGAATTTTTATCTCAATATTGTGCAGAAATGGACGAATTTTTGACACATTGGAATAAAACTCCCGAAAAGGAAACAATTCTATTCTCAAAAAAGTTCATATATCCTGGTGAACAAAATATTGAAAAACAAATAAACGCCACTTTGTCGACACCGCCATCATCGGTTATACAATCAGATCATAAACAGCAAACACGCAATATTGACTTTGATAACGAGATAAAAGCTACCCGAGAACTACAATCACGCAAGCGTACACACTTGACAATGATGAATGAGAGCAAAAAGTCGAAAAATAATTCCCACGATAAAGATGAACAGCAGTCAGCTAAGAAGAAACAGACTAGGACAAATAAATCCTCATCAAAACGCAATTCAGACAAAGATTCCTCTAGGAAGCCAGAAGCTAAATTAATAGAAAAGCAGGACAACAAGAAATCTAACAGCGAGATGAAGAATCTTGAATTGGAGCTTTTTGGCAGTATTAGTAGCGACGAAGAAGAACCCAATTCAGAACAACCTTCTAAGGAAAATTCTGTAAAGAAGTACCACAATAGCGAATTGAGCACCCTTGAGGCTGATCTTTTTATCAGCAGCGATGAGGAAGACGTCTACAATATACTCGGCAAAGAAGACCAATTTTTAAAACAAAAATAATGGACGAAGTTCACGAAGAGTATATTCTCTGGAAAAAAAGAATTTGTAGTTTAGAAAAATTATTTGTAATCAATTTGCGTAAATTTTAAATTAAATATCATGACAATGTTTTTAATTTCTATTAAATATTGATGAAATATATGAGTAGTTTTCTAAGTTTAAATTTATATTACAATAAAGTTTTATATTATAATAAATTTATATTATAATAAATTTAAATTTATAAAAAATACTGTCTCTTTCAATTTAATTCTTAATTCCTTATTTGTAATATACAGTGCACTCGCGATAATATGAACACTCTATTATTCGAACACCCCAAAATATGAACACTTTTTCTTAACCATTGACTACTCTAAAATATGAACTTTGTACGAAGGCTTTAAAATATGAACAGTTTTTTTATTTTTAAAGCATACAAATTTCAGTTACAAAGCGTTAGAAAATGGGGAAATCCCGAGTTATTTATGTTTATTTTAAAATCAAATCTTAAAAAAACCACACATAAGTACATAAATATGTATGTAGATATATGTATGTAGAACAATTCTTAGACAAAAAAGTGAAGCTAGAAAAAGCCATTCTTCTAATATATAAGGCTCCTTATCACCCACCTGAGGACCAACTAAAATCTGAAAACGGCTCTATTATTGTAATTTTTATGCCACCGAACGTGACACATCTTATCCAATCCATGGACCAAAATGCAATCGGGATCACAAAACTTTATTATAGAAATAGTCTTCTGGCTTCCATTGCTGCTAAAGGGGTAGTTTGGGTTTGTTAAGTCTATGAAGCAAACTACTTTAAAGGAAGCCGTTATTGTTTTAGAATCAGCATTGACTGGAGTAGATGCATCTGTGATATCCAAATGCTGGAATAATATTTTAAATATGGTGGTTAATCAAAGTGATCCTGACGATGAAAACCCTTTAAGTAATCTTAGACAAAATTTACAAATGAAGAAAGTACGACCAATATTTTATGTACCCTGAGACCCGAGGTTTATGTTCTCTGTAATGTGCTAATGTACTGTAAAAGAATTGAAGTTGAATGTTAAAGAATGCTATGAGGAAATTGAAGAAATGTCGGACAAAGATGATTGTGTGGAGAAGCCAAAGCGAACGATTAAAGACAGGGAAGCTGTTGAAATTTTTAATAATACATTGGAGTGGGTAGAAAGTGAAATCGTTGAACAACGAGACTTAAATGTATTGAGACAGTTACGGGAGAAGGCTGTTTTAAATGTTCTCGTTCAAAAAACACTTTCAACACTTTTACAAATTTAGTGAATTAAGTTCGGGGTTTTAAATAAAACAAAAAATAAAATTATTTAATGGAAAAAAAGCTTTTATTTAAGCAGGAAAAGTGTTTAGCTTGCAAGAAAGCAACATTTTTTTCAACAGTTTAAGATATTTGTAAATATGAACAATTTCGAAAATATGAACACGCTTTGTTTTAATTAGTTCATATTATCGCGAGTGCACTGTATTTTGAATGTATTTTAAGGAAATCATATAAATAATTAAAATAAAATGAAAATAAAAAATGTATTCAATGCTTTAATTTAATTACCGGGATAAGGGGAAGGGAAGGTTTATTTGAAATATTTTTCGGCGGTGACGGTGTGGAGATTCCGCCGCCTAGCAATGAAGAGGTCAAAGTTGCGATTATAAATCTTAAAAACAATAAAGCGGCATGTTCTGATAGCCTCCCCGCTGAGTTGTTTAAGACCGGAGTTGGTAGTCCGCATGCACCAGCTTATCTACAAAATATGCCTAGAGGAAAGTATGCCCAACGATTGGAACCTCAGTGTCCGCTGCCCTGTCCCGAAAAAGGTAGACCCTACGATATGCGCCAACTACAGGTGTATAATTCTACTTTTTATATTGATTTTCCAAATGAGCGAGGGGCCATGCCCACGTATACTACACACTACATACTTAATATTTAATTGCATTTGAAATATATTACTCATACGCATAGTAGTTACCCCTACAAGTATGCTATCTATGATTCTTGATATTAAAACCAAAGCAAATAAAGTATGTATAAAGAATGTGCATTTTGGCATATTTTGTAATATTTTTCAAAAATATTTCACGACGCGGGGGGAAAGATAGAAGGGAAGGATAAAGAAACCAAGAGCGTAACAATGTTCTCAATTGTTCTCATCGTGCGTTTTTGTTGTTTGACTAATTTTTTATTTATTCATCTGAAACAATGTTGCCACGAAAAACATTTTGTAACCAACATTTGTGAAAAAAATCACCAAATAAGAAAAAATATAACCAAAATTAAATTCATAGACTTTTGTTTTATTTTTTTTTTCAAGTTTAAATTATAATTAACAAAAACTGAAACAAAAATAGCTTTTTTTATAAGAAAAAAATAAACAAAACCAAAAACTACACATTGATCAAAAAAATAACCAATTTTGGTTAGAAATAACAAAAAAAAGGCAACACTTATTCTCAGACGTCGGCACAAAGAGAACATGAGAAAAATTATGAGAGGCATATTAACCCAGAGGAAAATTGTTAGTAATATTTTCAAGTCTACTTTACTCTACATAATACGTCACATATGTAGTTTTTTTAATGAATTTTACATCTATATAAACAAAATGAATGAAAAACAATAGAAGAGAAAAATGAAAATATGTGCAAAGAAATAAAGAAAGTAATAAATGAAACATGTAAACAAAGTGCAAAAACAACATACGCGGATGCAGTTAAAAATAAAGGGTTGCCAAGTCTAAATAAACAACTACCCCTGATTGTTAAAGCTCAGGAAAAACAATCGGCTGAAAAAACTAAAGAAGAGTTAAACAAAATAAATCCAGACAACTTGAAGATAACAAATGTGGAAAGTAGAAGCAGTGGAACAATTGTTATTCAAAGTGAGAGCTGTGAAGATAGAGAGAAAAGTAAAAGTGCAATCCAAGAAAAAATATCTAAACAATATGAAGTAAAAATTCCAAATTCGACGGGACTAAATATCAAAATTATTGGCATGTCTTTTGAATATAGCGAAAATGATTTAATTGAGAAATTAAGAAAACAAAATCCTAAATTAGCTGATGCAAATATTAAATTTATGGGAAAATATGAAACGAAAAGAGGAAATAAATCTTTGTTCAATGTGAGACTGAGAGTTGATAATGAAGCTTACGGAAAAATTATGGAAGAAAGAACAGTAAATGTCGGTTGGGAAAGATGTAGAGTGTATGATGGAACTGAATTAGTTCAATGTATGAAATGCAGAGGATACAATCATATAGCCAAAGAATGTAAAAATCAGGAAATATGTCTAAAATGCCATGGTCAACATAAAACAGTTAATTGCGAAAACCAAGAGAAGATAATGAAATGTATTAATTGTTCAAAAGTAAACAGCAGGATTAGATGAAAATCACTTTACAAACGATAGAGAATGTCCAGTTTATCAAAATAAATTGAAAAACAAAATGAGAAATATAGGCTTGACGATTTAACAACTAACGGAAATGAGTGCCCTCTATACAAATGTACAAGGTCTTGTTAACAACTATAATCAAATTGAAATTATCGCAGCAACAGAAAAACCTGACTTTTTAATATTGTCTGAAACACATTTGACGAAAGATATAGATGAACAAGAAATTGCGTTACAAGGATATGATAACATCGGGTCAGTGTCAGCATCCTCAAGAACAGGTGGAGTTGTCGTATACTATAAAAATAATTGGAACGTGAAAAAGTTTATAGAGAGAACTGATGATTTGAAGTATTGGATATTATTTTGCAAAGCTGTACATAATGATAATAATAATAATATCTTAATTGGTGCAATATATAGATCGCCTAGCTACAGCGAAGCTGAGTTCTGTGATATATTTGACGAAATTATTGAAGAAATCTGTGATAATAATAACTGTGATATTTTAATTGCAGGAGATTTTAATATAGATTGGAAAAAAAACTCTTTATACAAGAATAGAATTAGGAATACTCTCAATGACAACGGCCTTAAACAAATAGTTAACGAAAGCACCCGTGTAACAAGAAATTCGACACTATAATTGACTACGTAATAACTAATAATTATAAGATAAAATGTACAAACAGTAAAGATAATAAAATTTCTGACCATGAAGTTATTAATATTAATATAGACTTTGAGAGATCGAATGAAAACATTCTAAATACAGCAAAAACCATCAAGATATTTAAATACGATAAGAATATATTCAATAATGTGTTAACTGAGAATATGATATACGAGGATAATAAGGATCTTAATGAAAACGTTAAACTGTTTGATGCCTGTCTAGGAAATACAATACAAAGATTTACGTTTGAAAAGCAAGTGCACATAAATAACAAAGTGAATAACTGGTTTAACGAAGAACTGCGAACAATAAAAAGAGAAAAAATAATAAAATATTTACGAGCCAAATTTGAAAACACAAATCAAGCTTGGGGAGAATATAAACTAATAAGAAATCGATACAAAGTACAAATCGAAAATAATAAGAATAATTACATAAAAAATAAAATTAACAACGCAACTAGTCAAAAGCAAATGTGGACACACATAAAAAACCTAGTACTTAATAAGAGGCAAAACTCAACCAAGTCTGTGATATTCGACCAGATAGAGTACAACGATATATGTGATATAGTTAATAAGTTCAATGCATTCTTCATTGATAGCATTAGTAGTATAAGACAATCGATAGGGAGCGTGCAACATATTAACCGAATAGAATATAGAGTGAATGATGTTTTTAAATTCCGTAAGGTAAATATTAGTGAACTGGAGAGCATCGTGAAGTGTATGAATAACAAATCTGACCATGAACGCGTATCAAATAAAATTATACTTGACAACTGGAATGTAACAGGAAATATAATGGTAAAAGTAATAAACACGTCTTTAGAGACAGGTATTTTTCCTGATAATTGGAAAAAATCAACCGTAACCCAGTCAGGATTCCGTAAAAAACATTCGTGTGAAACCACGGTAAACTATGTCATAAGTGAATGGAGAGCAATAGGAAAGGATAAGAGGATAATAGCAATATTTTTTGACTTCAAAAGAGCCTTTGAGACGATCGATAGAGAAATAATACTGAATAAACTATATATGTATGGAATAAGAGGAATCGAGCTAGATTGGTTCAAATCGTACCTGAAAAGAAGAAGGCAAACGACAAAATTAAATGACATAGAATCTGATGAAATAATAAATAATTTCGGAGTGCCACAAGGTTCCATTTTGGGAGCGTTGTTGTTCATAATTTATATAAATGACATGCCAAGTATTTTAGAAAAATGTAAAGTTGTATTATACGCTGATGACACTCTGATATATACTATAGCAAATAGTGATGAAGAATGTCGCGAAAATATCAAGTATGATATGAAGAAAATAGATGAATGGCTTAAAACGAATAAACTCAAACTAAATGAAAATAAAACAAAAATTATGGAATTAACTTAAATTCAGAAGAAATATTTACAATAAATGACACAGTAATTGAAAAAGTCGAATATATAAAATACCTTGGTTTTATAATCGATAAAAAATTAAATTTCAATGAACAAATAGATTACTTATGCAAAAAAGTTGGTAAAAAAATTAGTTTTTTAAAAAGAATAAGAAGCAAAATATCCAAGTCTACAGCGATAAATATATACAGCACGAAAATAAAACCACACTTAGAATATGGTTCCACTATTTTATTCACATGCAGCAGCACAAATCAATTAGCAAGGATGCAGAAACTGCAAAATAGAGCGATGAGAGTAATACTAAAATGCGATCGTTACACACATTTAAACACAATGTTAACTGATCTAAAATGGATGAACATAGCACAACGACTTCAATTTAACACATTAAGATTTATTAGAAAATTAAAACAAGGAGACGCCCCGAAATATCTATGTGATCAAATACATTATCAATATATATTATATCAACTAAGAAATGCAAGTGACTTTGGGATCCAAAGAGTGAGGTCAACACAAATGCAGAAAACGCTATTCTACAAAAGTCTACAGCTGTTTAACTCATTGCCAAACTACATTAAGAATGAAACGGATGAAAATGTCTTTAGACGAAAGTGTACTAATTTTGTATTATTTAATAATAATTTGTAATATATAATTTTGTTGAACATTTAAAGTATTTTTAATACTAAAAAAAAAAAAAAACAATCTCGGGAAATGACGGCTACCCACTTTATCGCCGACGTTCTGTGGATAATGGTGGACGATCAATTTCAGTAAAGGTGCATGGAAATGATTTTGATGTTGATAACCGCTGGATAGTACCTTACTCTCCATTGCTTTCAAAAACATTTAAAGCGCATATTAATGTTGAGTATTGTCATTCAGTTAAGTCGATCAAATACATCTGCAAATATGTTACTAAAGGGTCTTATATGGCTGTATTTTCATTACAAAATCCAAATGATGAAATTCCGCAGTATCAAATGGCCAGGTACATTAGTAGCAATGAAGCAGTATGGCGAATTTTGGGATTTCCCATTCATGAGCGCCATCCAACTGTTGTTCATTTATCAGTGCATCTGGAAAATGGACAACGGGTTTACTTTACAGAAAGAAATGCTCGAGAGAGAGCAGCAGCACCACCGGCTACAACATTAACATCATTTTTTGATCTTTGTAGAAATGATATGTTTGCTAAAACTTTGTTTTATTCAGAAATTCCAACGTATTATACGTGGAATGCATCAACAAAGAAATTCCAACGTCGAAAGCATTGGAAACCTGTTGATGGTTGGCCAAATTTATATTCAACAGATGCATTAGGTAGGGTTTATACCGTCCATCCTCAAAATGCTGAATGTTTTTATTTGAGAATGCTTCTGATTAATGTTCGAGGACCAACATCTTTTGAGACATTACATAGTGTTGATGGCGTAGTATGTGCAACATATCGAGAGGCCTGTCAGAAACTACAATTATTGGAGAACGATTGTCATTGGGAAACAACGCTTGAAGATGCAGCAGTAATCAACCATCCATGGAAAATAAGGGCATTATTTGCGATAATATTGGTATCGTGCTCACCATCTAATCCAAAAGATCTTTGGAATAAATTTAAAACATATTTGGCTGAGGACATATTACACCCGGAAAGAGTTACCACCAGCAATGCAACGCTTGAACTAAGTGAAAGTATGAATAATGAGACATTGATTCTACTTGAAGACAAATGCTTGGCGATAAGGAATGTGACACTAATTGAAGTTGGAATGATTGCTCCTATTCGGTCAGGAACTGATGCACACGATCAAGATCTACGACGAGAAATGGAATATAATCATCAAAATTTGGAAATTTTATTGGAAGAAAATTTACCAAATTTACAACAAGAGCAGAGAATGGTATACAACAGTATACTAGCAGCAATAACAAACAAACAAATAACCGGAAAAACGTTTTTAATTTCATTGATATTGGCAAAAGTTCGATCTCAAAAAAATATTGCATTAGCTATTGCGTCATCCGGCATTGCTGCCACATTCTTAAATGGTGGTAGAACAGCGTATTCTGCACTAAAATTATCCTAGAAGCCTCAATTTTTCGAAGAGATTACAAGTGTAACATAAAGAAAAATTCTTCTATGGGCAAAGTATTGCAACAATGTGAAATCATAGTGTGGGTTGAATGCACCATGGCGCATAAGAAATCTTTGGAAGTCTCGCAGTTTACGGGATTTTAGAAGCAATAATAACATATTTGGAGGTGCATTAGTTTTATTAGCTGGTGATTTTCTTCAAACGCTTCCTGTTATGCCTGCATCAACGCCAGCTGATGAGCTAAATGCATCGTCATACCTTTGGCGATATGTTCATACTCTAAAATTAACTACTAATATGCGTGTTCAGTTGCAACGTGATGCTTCGCTTCAACTTTTTCCAAACAATTGCTTGATTTAGGTAATGCAAGAATTCCAATGGATCCTATAACAAAGTATATAAAATTTCCATCAGAGTTTTGCATAATGACACAATCCAAAGAACAATTAATAAATTGTGTATTTCCCAATATTGTGCAAAATTTTAAAAATATGCAATGGTTATGTGAACGTGCGTTACTGGCATCCAAAAATATTGACGTTAATTCCATCAACAGCAATATTCTCAACAAGGTCGATGGGAATCTAAGAACTTATAAATCGATCGACATCGTTTCAAATATTGAGGATGTCGTCAATTATCCAGTCGAATTTTTAAATTCGTCAGATTAACCAGGCTTTCCGCCACATGACTTACAGCTAAAAAACGGTGTTCCCATTATTTTACTTAGAAATATTGATCCTCCACGAATTTGTAATGGCACTCGACTAACAGTAAAAAAAATGATGAACAATCTTATCGAGGCGACCATTATAACTGGAAAGTTTAAGGGAACTGATGTGTTGCTGCCACGTATTCCTATGACCACATCGGTCATCGGATTTCAAGCGCCTGCAATTTCCTATTCGCCTAGCATTTGCAATGACGATTAATAAAGCTCAAGGTCAGTCCTTGCAAGTTTGTGGACTTAATCTAGAAAATCCATGCTTTACGTCGCGTGTTCGCGAGTAGGAAAACCCGCAGATTTATATGTATACGCACCAGAGGGAAAAACAAAAACTATTGTGTACCCCAAGGCATTAGAATAAGAATTATTTATTTAAGAAAAAAAGTATATATTAAATTTTAGCAAGTAAGAAATAAATAGCCCATTAATGCATTATTTTTTAATTTAAATGAAATACATTGTCATCAAATGAAAGGTTCATTCTTTAAGAAAAATTGCATAATTTAATTACTAAATAAATACACTTTTTAATTATTATGTATTTAATTTCGATGGGGGGGTAGCGAAGCACACCGGGTATTACCTAGTATACATATATAGTGATATATATTAAGAGAATTATATACATTAAAACAAGTGAAATTAAAAAATACTTTTTATATTGAAATTAATTTTTGTTTTTTAATTACTCAATCATGTACTAAATTATTAAATACTAGTTAAAACACTTATGTTACACTTATATAACATAAAAAAAATTATTCTCTAATTACTATATATAACTAGTCTATGAGATCGTTATTCAAATAAAAATAGTACAATCGTCTCATATAAGTTCGGCTCTTTACCGTTTTCGGTACGATTGTATGGTGCGGCCTTAATAACATTCGAAGAAATTCGATGCCTCTCTCGTTTATATCCCAATAAAAACATGTCCGACAGCGGTACTCCCAAATCATGTCATGTGCAAGTAGTGGTTTCATTGCCTGAATGACTTCTACATTTGGAATGTCCTCAATTTCATGATGAGGACCTTCAAAATTTGCCATTGCTGTTAAAGTTCCCTCAATAAAGAAGTGATTGTACACTGCCAAGCGATTCACTCGTTCTTTTTTTTTATTTTTTTTTTCATTATATATATATATTTTTATTTCTTTTACTTATTTTAAATTTACAAAACGTTATTACGCATTTTTTTATATGAAAAGTAATCATTTAATATCTTTTTTATGTTCTCAAAAAAAAAGAAAAATAAAATCAAAAATCATTTTATTACGAAATATGTATGATATTTCTAGACTAAATAACAAAACATAAATTGTGATCGGTTTTAACATTGTTATTGTTAAATTCCTGTGTGTGCTTAATAACATTTCTTTTTGTATTCATTTTCTTTCTTTTTACATCATTTTATAAACAAATATATGATCAGGTTGAGCTTCATTTGTTGTTGTTCTACAATAAACATCATTAACAAACAAAAATGTCTATGATATAAAAATGTATGTAGTTATAATAGAATAAGCGCTAATAAAAAAAAAATTATTTACTGAAGGGGGAAAACGGTAAGGAAATAATACAAGGATGTTGTATGACTTGAAGTAGGTTTGACTATTTACATGAAATCATCGTAATCATCATAAGTAATGTAATCATTACCATACTTTTTATAACCATCGATATCATTGGTCTCTTTTTTCAAGGTTACTTTTCCTTTGCCTTTGCCTTTGCTAGCGGGTTTCTTGACATTTTGTTTTTCCATTTTCACTTTTTCTCTATGTAAGTTTTCTACACTAATTTTTAATTTCTTCAAATCGGGAATAGCCAAATGTACACCTATGCTACGTACTAAATCCTCAATAAATTGCGGGAAATGAGGTGATTCTTTATATTGTGCCAATTTACAACTAAGCGTCGCACCAAATTCTTTGAATTCTTCTTCAGTTTGAGGATTAAATGCATCTAAATCACCTCTAATATCACTAACACCAAAGGTTTCTAAAGCACTCTTTAAGTCCGATTCTTCTTGAATTTTTTGTAAACGTAATTTTTCGGCTAATTTTTCTTCGGCTGTCATATTAGCTAAGCGTTCAGCTTCGGCTTCCTCTGCCAGTCTCTCTTGTTCGGCTAGTTTAGCTTTCAAAGCCTTGTTAGGTTTCGTCTTCACCGGCGCTTTGACTTCAACTTTTTCTTCGTCCTTTTTTTCCTCTTCCTCGAGATCCCAACTGTCCTTAACATCCTCATCATCATCCTCGCCAGCCCATTTGTTGACTTTGTCAGGAATAACCACTATGGGTTTGTCCGCAGCACTTTCCCAATCGTCTTTCATATTTTTTGGTTCTCTATTATTTTATTTATTTAGCAAATTTTTGATTATATGACTTTGTGTTTTGCTTGTATGTGCTTGGTGTGCTTGGATGTGCGTAAGTGTTTTCGCCAAGAATTTGAAACCAGAACTAATAATTTTTCGCAATCTTTCTGTTGCTTTTATACTGTTTCCTGAGACCCGAAAATAACTGCGTTAATCGATTTCCTTAATATGATATTGCATTACAGGTAGAAAAATTATGATTTTATAATTGACCCTCACACATCATTTGATAACTTGTTTATAATGTTCGAATAACACGAATATTAATTTCCAGGTAAAAGGGAAAATAATAAAAGCCTTCTTGCTCTCGAAAATTTTCCCTTTTTACTTTAAGTCCGGATTAGTATGCAGTTGTTATCCACTTTACATAATTTTCTTTAAATTCGTACTTCAATAGACAGCGTTTTTTATATTAAGTACATACGCGTTATTTGCTGACAGGTAGGGGCATTTAAATTGAATTTTCTACCCTTTGCCAACAAATGTCATTTAAGCGGTTTATGCCATATTTTTTAAGTATACTCTTTATTTTACTCGCAAAGGTGCTTTGTTCATAGCTTACAGACGGCTGTATACACAACAACAAAATATTAAGAGTTTGTCAGTCATATTTGAATGCAAGCAAAAATAAACAAACACATGCTACAGTAGTAGATCCTAACATTTCAACGACGAATTTATATGAATTCGTTCATTTGGACACTGTGCCAGTGTGTAAAATGTTACTACAAAGTTAATATAATGCAAGTGAGTGAAAATTTTCATAGAAAATCCAGTCACTTGACATTTTCCCTTCAAAAAATATTTCAAGAAAAGTTTTTAGTAGACATCTGCAAATGAGTAAATGCTACAAGTGGTTGAAACACATTCATAAATTTACTATGTACCTGCTAATGCACAGCTAACATTCACAAAAAGTAAAGGAAACACATCTGTATGTATGTTAACGTAAAAAACATTAATTTCATTTTTGCTGACACATTTCCAGACAGTTACCAACCTCTTTTATTAAATATTGCACAAGACATACTTTTTATAGTTTCTGTTTACTAAGCATTCTTTTGTAACACGCTTATCGTAAATTGTTATTATGCAGATCTTGCAGTTTCAACCGTAATTAGAATTAAGAATTAATTTCAAGTTCAGTTGTAAAAAAACATTCAAGTGGCCAACAAGTGAAAATAATAAAATAAATAAAAAAAATATTTTTTTTAATGAAAAACAACTTATAATTAAATAATTGGCGCCCAACGTTAAAAGGTTCCTATCAAAAGCACCCCATAGGCTGCAGATACAAGGACACCCATAAGACAAGCACCCCATAGGCTGCGGACTTAAGTAAAAGGCACCTCATAAGCTGCAATAAGCGATCATCTGCAAAACAAGGACATTTTGAGTGGAGAACTCGGTGTAGACGCGGGCACCCTAGTAACAAGGTGGAAAAGGAACAATACCCCCCCTACCAGCTCCATGAGGATGATCTTTATGTAAGCATAGGTTTAATACTAAATTTTTAAGAAGAATATTTATTAATTAAAAAAAAAAAATATATTTTTACTAAAAGTGCTAAAAATCAAAAGTTTAAAAAAAGAGGAAAGTGCAAAACTTAAAAGAATACAAATAAGGATAAATATAAGTTTAAAAGTCAATTAAAAAGTTTAATACAAATTTCAATTATGAATTTATAAAATATAAAAATATTTTAAACGTAATGAAAATTCCAGAAAAGGAAAAATAATAGAATCCAATTAAGTTACAAATCGTATGAAAAATTGAAAAAGTGAAGTAAATCAACAGTAAATTTAACAAGTAAATTTTGGAGAATTAAATTTTGAAAAATATTGCAAGGAAAAGTGAATCTTTTTGGAAAGAGAAAACGACTAAAACTAAAACATAGAAGTTAAAATTTAAAGAATAAGAATCGATTTAAAATTTTAAAGTGAAAATTATTAAAGTTAATAAACAAATTCCAATTAAAGAAATTTTTGCTTTGAATGTGAATCAATTGTAAAATAATAATATCTCTTCAAAAAAAAATATCTTTTAGAACCACTATTGCGATTCCTACGGGACCCTCCAATAGAAATAAGAAATTTTTTTTTAACACAAATATAATTTTTTTTAAAAAAAAAAAAAAACCACTATTGCGATTCCTACGGGACCCTCCAATAGAAATAAGAAAAATTAGAACAAAAATATACTTTTTATTAATATAATAAATTATGTCTAATCCTAACAACTTGGTCAGGCCCCCAGTCCTGAATATAAATGTTCCAAATCCAGCTCCTAATAATGAGAATAATAGAAACATGGAAGAAATGATAGCTAGAATTTGCGCGCAGCAATGCCAAATAGCAATTAATCAGATACTAAATCCCAACGCAAATATAGGAGGTATAGATCAGGTAATAGAGGAAAGATATAGGAACGATTTAGCAGATTTAGATAAGGTTCCCGAAGTTGTAAAGAACTTGAGGGAATTCTCCGGTAATCCATCAGAATTTAGCTCTTGGAAAAAGAGCGTAGACAGAATACTCGGACTGTACGACTCTATGAAAGGGACTCCTAAATACTTTGCAATAATTAATACAATTCGAAACAAAATTATTGGCCGCGCAGATGCAGCCTTGGAGTCATATAATACTCCTTTAAACTGGAACTGCATTGTGAAATGTCTGGCATTACACTATGCAGACATTTTTATCAATTTAAACCAATACCTCCAAGAAGATATTATAACCCTAATCAAATGTCAATGGCACAAGCATATTCAAACCCAAACTTCATGCCACCTAGGCCAAGCGCACCAAAACCACAGCCACGTCCTGAACCTATGGACGTAGACTCTTCAACAAAAACAAAGGCTGTGAACTACATGAATAGGCCAAGCCAAAATAATCAATTTTTTGGTAAAAGACCACCCGTCCAATCGGAACAATTCCGAGGACCACCAAAAATGCAAAGGAATTTCCATTTGCAAACAGAACAAAGTAATTATGAGGAACAAATGTTAAACTACGAGGGCGAGGAAAAATTACCATCACTTGATGAGTACCTCGAAAACCAAACGGACAGACAAGAAAACGATAATCATTTTGAAACACAAGAATTCGTAGACATACATTTTTTAGGCTAACGAATTCGTCCTTACCCTATTTTGAGTGCAGGACGAATACCGGACAGATACTAAACTTTCTCATTGACACAGGATCAAACAAGAATTACATCCAGCCTAACCTTGTGAGAAATCCCTTACCTAACCGGAATAATTTCTATGCAAGCTCAGTAGGTGGACAAAATGAAATTACCCACCATACTTTCGTAAATCTTTTCGGCAAACATGCCGATAAAATCAAATTTTTTCTACTACCATCTCTAAGATCCTTCCATGGCATCTTAGGAAACGATAGTTTAAAAGAACTATCAGCAATTATTTATCTGGCAGATAACTATATGCTTATCAATAAAAAACTTAAAGTCAAAATAAAGCAGAAAATCTCACAATCGGTTAATAATATTAGTATCAGGACTGACCACATGACAGTAGAACAAAAAAACAGGTTAAAAGAAACCATCGAACGACACAAAACCTTATTTAGTGAACCAGACGAGAACCTTACTTACACCACAGCTGTAGTTGCAGACATCCAGACTAAAACTGACGATCCCATTTATTCCAGATATTATCCCTATCCTGTACAATTAAAAGATGAAGTCGAAAACCAAATACAAGACCTCTTGAAGCAAGGTATCATTCGACCTTCACGGTCGCCATACAACTCACCCATTTGGGTTGTTCCTAAAAAAGCCGATGCATCCGGCAAGAAAAAGTACAGAATAGTAATTGATTATAGAAAGTTAAATGAACAAACTTTACCGGACAGATATCCAATCCCAGAGATCAATGATGTTCTCCCACAACTGGGACAAAACAAATTTTTCTCAGTACTGGATTTAAAAAGCGGGTTCCATCAAATACCGCTTAGAGAGGCTGACAGACAAAAGACGGCATTCTCGGTCAATAATGGTAAATATGAGTTTACCAGATTACCGTTCGGATTGAGGAATGCGCCTTCCATATTTCAGCGGACGTTAGACGACATACTCAGAAAATGGATAGGAAAAATTTGTTTCGTCTATATGGACGACATTATTATATTTTCCAAAGATGAAGAAGAACACTTCAAAAACATAGATACCATTTTTAAAACTCTTAGACTTTCAAATATGAAAGTTCAGTTGGACAAGTGCGAGTTCTTGAAAAAAGAGGTTGAATTTTTAGGATTCATCATTTCAGATGAGGGAATAAAACCCAACCCCAAAAAAGTAGAAGCAATCCTAAATTTCCCAACACCCAAAACACTGAAAGATCTAAGATCATTTTTGGGATTGTCCAACTATTATAGACGCTTTATCAGGGATTATGCCAAAATTGCAAAGCCCCTGACAATGCTTTTGAGAGGGGAGGCAGGACGTTCGTCCAAATATATGTCAAAAAAGATAACAATTGATTTAGATCAGGAAGCAATGGATGCATTTATAAAACTTAAGACCATATTGACTTCTGACGATGTTATGTTAGCGTATCCGGACTTTAATAAAGAATTTACCCTCACGACAGACGCCTCTAACTACGCACTAGGAGCAGTGCTATCCCAAGAAAATAGACCTATTGTATTTTTATCAAGAACCCTTAGCAAAGCAGAAGAGCACTACGCCACCAATGAAAGAGAATTGCTCGCAATCGTATGGGCGTTAAAGTCGCTAAGGAACTACCTTTATGGCTCCGCGAAGTTAAAAATACTTACAGACCATCTTCCTCTGACTTATGCTTTGAATAACAAAAATTCGAATTTTAAACTTAAAAGATGGAAAGCATTTCTCGAGGACTTCAATTACGAACTACAATACAAACCAGGCAGCACTAATGTAGTTGCCGACGCTTTATCCAGATCTTCGCCTGAGAACACTCTTGTAAATACCTTAACTGTAACTCAACATAGCGATGAGAGTTCATCACAAAATTTAATACAATATACTGATGCTCTCATTAACGCCTTCAAGAATCAAATATTCATTTCAAATGAAGGAAGCCAACCGTCTTATAACTTTGAAATTGTTTTCCCTACCTTTCACAGACATAGAATTAACGAACCTGACATTACACCAGAATCCCTGACTCAGATATTAAAAAAATATTTGAATCCCTCAGTAACTAATTGCATATATACATCGGATGAAATACTAGGAATGTTACAAGAAATTTACAGAAATAATTTCGCCCAATACAGGGTAAAATATTGTAGGAAAATAGTCACGGATTTGAAAAGCGACGAAGAGCAGGAAACCGAAATACTTAAAGAACACCATCGAGCTCACAGGAACAGCATTGAGAATAAGGCACAGCTTTTAACAAATTATTACTTTCCACAAATGCATTCGAAAATAAAAAAACTCATTAGCTCTTGTAAGGTGTGCAAAGAAAATAAATATGAGAGACACCCCAACAAAATCGCAATCCAAGAAACGCCAATACCACAATTCCCCGGACAAATCGTCCACATAGATATTTTCATGACTGAGAGAAAGGCTATTTTAACTGCTATAGATAAATTCTCCAAATTTGCGCAAGCAAGAATATTAAGGTCACGAGCCGTTGAAGATGTCAAAGAACCTCTTAGGGAACTCTTACTTTCTTTCGGAATGCCAGAAACGATTGTCATGGACAACGAAAAATCTTTTAATTCTACATCTATCATTTTTATGTTAGAAAATCAGTATGGTATAAAAGTATTTAAGATTCCACCATATAGTAGCAGCGTTAATGGACAAGTTGAGAGGTTTCATTCCACGCTTTCGGAAGTTATGCGTTGCTTGAAAGCCGAGAACTCACACACAACATTCCCAGAGCTATTGTATAAAGCAATCTACGAGTACAATAATTCCATACATTCTACTACAAAAAAGAAACCAATAGAAGCATTTTTTTTAGGAAGAGTAAGTACCAACCCTCAGGAAATAGAAAAAGTTAAATTAGACACTATCAGAAGAATTCAGGAAAAACAGTTAGAAGACATGAACTACCACAATAAAAGAAAGATCGAACCTAAGACTTATGAAACCTGGACAAATCATCTATGTAAAGGAAAACAGGAGATTAGGGACGAAACTTAGTAAAACATACAAAAAGGAAATAGTTAAGGAGAATAGAAATACAACAGTCTTAACAGAATCAGGAAGAACGGTACACAAAAATAATATCAGGAACTAAAGTCATTATTAACAAACTTACGGTAGAAAAAATTAATGAACTCACCCGTGCAACAAATAGCATTTTGGAAACTTTTAATAATAGCTACAATAAAAGCAATTCGGTAAAGGAACAATTGGTAACAATATTAAAATATAAATTAGATACTGTCAAGGAAGAATTGATTAATATCCAACATGCCATACATTGGGCAAAAGTGGGTGTAGTCAACTCATTTTTATTAAAATCAGAAGAAAACAACCTTGTTAAAGAAATAATAAGTAAAAATTCCATACCATTTATAAATTTAGAACAAGCCTTTGAGTTTGCCGAGATAAAAATAGCATCGGATCAAAGCTCAATCGTCTATATATTAAGTATTCCAATAACAAATGTAAATTCATGTGATAAAATGTTAGTAAGACCGATCAAATTTGGAAAGTATGTAAATAAAATAACATTTAAAAATATTCTTATATGTGACAATGTAAATTACGGTATAAAGAAAGAATGTAAAAACTATAATAATATCACAATATGTAATAGAAATAATTTAGATAATCTGGAAACCGATATGTGTCTGGCAGACTTAATAAAAAGCAAACCAGCAAACTGTAGCCTGATAGACAATCGAAGTACCCCCACTATCGAGGAGATTTCGCCAGGAACAATATTGCTGAATCAATTTAACGGAACAATTTTTGTCGACAAGGAACCACAAAACCTTACTGGGACCTACGTGATACAATTCTCTAATATATCTGTGTCAGTAGCTGATAAAATCTATAGCTTTTTTGAAGGAATACAACTACAACCGCAACCGGCAATCCTCCAACCCAGATATTTAGGCCAAAATATAGAGGAAACCCTATCGTTAGAAATGGTAAAAGAGATACGGACAAACAACACTGAAGCCATTGATCTGCTAGAGGATAAACATAAAAAAGGCCTAGCAGTTAACCTCGGTCTCTCTTTAATGGCCATATCATCCATGATCGTCCTTCTCCTAAAATCAAAGATACTCAAAAGAAACAATAAGACGGTTATTATTCCTACAGCCATAAATGCGGCTCCATCAACACACACATCCATGCCTGAGTTATCAGAAAGGAAGAAACCAGAACAAAAGAGCATTACAAAAATATCGGACATCCCATATTTTTGACCGAACGAGGACGCTCGGATTTAAGTGGGGAGGTGTTAACGTAAAAAACATTAATTTCATTTTTGCTGACACATTTCCAGACAGTTACCAACCTCTTTTATTAAATATTGCACAAGACATACTTTTTATAGTTTCTGTTTACTAAGCATTCTTTTGTAACACGCTTATCGTAAATTGTTATTATGCAGATCTTCAACCGTAATTAGAATTAAGAATTAATTTTAAGTTCAGTTGTAAAAAAACATTCAAGTGGTCAACAAGTGAAAATAATAAAATAAATAAAAAAAATATTTTTTTTAATGAAAAACAACTTATAATTAAATAATTTGTATTTACTTTATTATCTTATATATAAAAATGAATGTGTGTTTGTTTGTATGTTTGTATGTTTGAAGTTTATAGACGATTAAACGGCTGAACCGATTTTCTTAAAATTTTCACAGTATCTTCCTGTATGTCCGGAAGGAGTTATAGGCTACTTTTTATGTTGATATTCCAAATGAGCGAGGGGCCATGCCCACGTATACTACACACTACATACTTAATATTTAATTGCATTTGAAATATATTACTCATACGCATAGTAGTTACCCCTACAAGTATGCTATCTATGATTCTTGATATTAAAACCAAAGAAAATAAAGTATGTATAAAGAATGTGCATTTTGGCATATTTTGGAATATTTTTCAAAACTATTTCACGACGCGGGGGGAAAGATAGAAGGGAAGGATAAAGAAACCAAGAGCGTAACAATGTTCTCAATTGTTCTCATCGTGCGTTTTTGTTGTTTGACTAATTTTTTATTTATTCATCTGAAACAATGTTGCCACGAAAAACATTTCGTAACCAACATTTGTGAAAAAAATCACCAAATAAGAAAAAATATAACCAAAATTAAATTCATAGACTTTTGTTTTATTTTTTTTTCAAGTTTAAATTATAATTAACAAAAACTGAAACAAAAATAGCTTTTTTTTATAAGAAAAAAATAAACAAAACCAAAAACTACACATTGATCAAAAAAATAACCAATTTTGGTTAGAAATAACAAAAAAAAAGGCAACACTTATTCTCAGACGTCGGCACAAAGAGAACATGAGAAAAATTATGAGAGGCATATTAACCCAGAGGAAAATTGTTAGTAATATTTTCAAGTCTACTTTACTCTACATAATACGTCACATATGTAGTTTTTTTAATGAATTTTACATCTATATAAACAAAATGAATGAAAAACAATAGAAGAGAAAAATGAAAATATGTGCAAAGAAATAAAGAAAGTAATAAATGAAACATGTAAACAAAGTGCAAAAACAACATACGCGGATGCAGTTAAAAATAAAGGGTTGCCAAGTATAAATAAACAACTACCCCTGATTGTTAAACCTAAGGAAAAACAATCGGCTGAAAAAACTAAAGAAGAGTTAAACAAAATAAATCCAGACAACTTGAAGATAACAAATGTGGAAAGTAGAAGCAGTGGAACAATTGTTATTCAAAGTGAGAGCTGTGAAGATAGAGAGAAAAGTAAAAGTGCAATCCAAGAAAAAATATCTAAACAATATGAAGTAAAAATTCCAAATTCGACGGGACTAAATATCAAAATTATTGGCATGTCTTTTGAATATAGTGAAAATGATTTAATTGAGAAATTAAGAAAACAAAATCCTAAATTAGCTGCTGCAAATATTAAATTTATGGGAAAATATGAAACGAAAAGAGGAAATAAATCTTTGTTCCATGTGAGACTGAGAGTTGATAATGAAGCTTACGGAAAAATTATGGAAGAAAGAAAAGTAAATGTCGGTTGGGAAAGATGTAGAGTGTATGATGGAACTGAATTAGTTCAATGTATGAAATGCAGAGGATACAATCATATAGCCAAAGAATGTAAAAATCAGGAAATATGTCTAAAATGCCATGGTCAACATAAAACAGTTAACTGCGAAAGCCAAGAGAAGATAATGAAATGTATTAATTGTTCAAAAGTAAACAGCTGGCTCAATATGGGATTAGATGAAAATCACTTTACAAACGATAGAGAATGTCCAGTTTATCAAAATAAATTGAAAAACAAAATGACAAAATTTAGGCTTTACGATTTAACAACTAAAGGAAATGAGTGCCCTCTATACAAATGTACAAGGTCTTGTTAACAACTATAATCAAATTGAAATTATCGCAGCAACAGAAAAACCTGACTTTTTAATATTGTCTGAAACACATTTGACGAAAGATATAGATGAACAAGAAATTGCGTTACAAGGATATGAAAACATCGGGTCAGTGTCAGCATCCTCAAGAACAGGTGGAGTTGTCGTATACTATAAAAATAATTGGAACGTGAAAAAGTTTGTAGAGAGAACTGATGATTTGAAGTATTGGATATTATTTTGCAAAGCTGTACATAATGATAATAATAATAATATCTTAATTGGTGCAATATATAGATCGCCTAGCTACAGCGAAGCTGAGTTCTGTGATATATTTGACGAAATTATTGAAGAAATCTGTGATAATAATAACTGTGATATTTTAATTGCAGGAGATTTTAATATAGATTGGAAAAAAAACTCTTTATACAAGAATAGAATTAGGAATACTCTCAATGACAACGGCCTTAAACAAATAGTTAACGAAAGCACCCGTGTAACAAGAAATTCGAGCACAATCATTGACTACGTAATAACTAATAATTATAAGATAAAATGTACAAACAGTAAAGATAATAAAATTTCTGACCATGAAGTTATTAATATTAATATAGACTTTGAGAGATCGAATGAAAACATTCTAAATACAGCAAAAACCATCAAGATATTTAAATACGATAAGAATATATTCAATAATGTGTTAACTGAGAATATGATATACGAGGATAATAAGGATCTTAATGAAAACGTTAAACTGTTTGATGCCTGTCTAGGAAATACAATACAAAGATTTACGTTTGAAAAGCAAGTGCACATAAATAACAAAGTGAATAACTGGTTTAACGAAGAACTGCGAACAATAAAAAGGGAAAAATAATAAAATATTTACGAGCCAAATTTGAGAACACAAATCAAGCTTGGGGAGAATATAAACCAATAAGAAATCGATACAAAGTACAAATCGAAAATAATAAGAATAATTACATAAAAAATAAAATTAACAACGCAACTAGTCAAAAGCAAATGTGGACACACATAAAAAACCTAGTACTTAATAAGAGGCAAAACTCAACTAAATCTGTGATATTCGACCAGATAGAGTACAACGATATATGTGATATAGTTAATAAGTTAATTAGTAGTATAAGACAATCGATAGGGAGCGTGCAACATATTAACCGAATAGAATATAGAGTGAATGATGTTTTTAAATTCCGTAAGGTAAATATTAGTGAACTGGAGAGCATCGTGAAGTGTATGAATAACAAATCTGACCATGAACGCGTATCAAATAAAATTATACTTGACAACTGGAATGTAACAGGAAATATAATGGTAAAAGTAATAAACACATCTTTAGAGACAGGTATTTTTCCTGATAATTGGAAAAAATCAACCGTAACCCCAATTGAGAAAGTGCCCAGAACAAAAAAATGCGAGGAGTTTAGACCAATAAACTCTCTTAAAACTTGCGAGAAAATAATTGAAAAAGTAGTTAAAGATCAGCTTGAAAAATATATAGAAAATAGAGACATATTATCTAAATACCAGTCAGGATTCCGTAAAAAAACATTCGTGTGAAACCACGGTAAACTATGTCATAAGTGAATGGAGAGCAATAGGAAAGGATAAGAGGATAATATCAATATTTCTTGACTTCAAAAGAGCCTTTGAGACGATCGATAGAGAAATAATACTGAATAAACTATATATGTATGGAATAAGAGGAATCGAGCTAGATTGGTTCAAATCGTACCTGAAAAGAAGAAGGCAAACGACAAAATTAAATGACATAGAATCTGATGAAATAATAAATAATTTCGGAGTGCCACAAGGTTCCATTTTGGGAGCGTTGTTGTTCATAATTTATATAAATGACATGCCAAGTATTTTAGAAAAATATAAAGTTGTATTATACGCTGATGACACTCTGATATATACTATAGCAAATAGTGATGAAGAATGTCGCGAAAATATCAAGTATGATATGAAGAAAATAGATGAATGGCTTAAAATGAATAAACTCAAACTAAATGAAAATAAAACAAAAATAATGGAATTAACTTAAATTCAGAAGAAATATTTACAATAAATGACACAGTAATTGAAAAAGTCGAATATATAAAATACCTTGGTTTTATAATCGATAAAAAATTAAATTTCAATGAACAAATAGATTACTTATGCAAAAAAGTTGGTAAAAAAATTAGTTTTTTAAAAAGAATAAGAAGCAAAATATCCAAGTCTACAGCGATAAATATATACAGCACGAAAATAAAACCACACTTAGAATATGGTTCCACTATTTTATTCACATGCAGCAGCACAAATCAATTAGCAAGGATGCAGAAACTGCAAAATAGAGCGATGAGAGTAATACTAAAATGCGATCGTTACACACATATAAACACAATGTTAACTGATCTAAAATGGATGAACATAGCACAACGACTTCAATTTAACACATTAAGATTTATTAGAAAATTAAAACAAGGAGACGCCCCGAAATATCTATGTGATCAAATACATTATCAATATATATTATATCAACTAAGAAATGCAGGTGACTTTAGGATCCAAAGAGTGAGGTCAACACAAATGCAGAAAACGCTATTCTACAAAAGTCTACAGCTGTTTAACTCATTGCCAAACTACATTAAGAATGAAACGGATGAAAATGTCTTTAGACGAAAGTGTACTAATTTTGTATTATTTAATAATAATTTGTAATATATAATTTTGTTGAACATTTAAAGTATTTTTAATACTAAAAAAAAAAAAAAAAAAAAAAAACAATCTCGGGAAATGACGGCTACCCACTTTATCGCCGACGTTCTGTGGATAATGGTGGACGATCAATTTCAGTAAAGGTGCATGGAAATGATTTTGATGTTGATAACCGCTGGATAGTACCTTACTCTCCATTGCTTTCAAAAACATTTAAAGCGCATATTAATGTTGAGTATTGTCATTCAGTTAAGTCGATCAAATACATCTGCAAATATGTTACTAAAGGGTCTTATATGGCTGTATTTTCATTACAAAATCCAAATGATGAAATTCCGCAGTATCAAATGGCCAGGTACATTAGTAGCAATGAAGCAGTATGGCGAATTTTGGGATTTCCCATTCATGAGCGCCATCCAACTGTTGTTCATTTATCAGTGCATCTGGAAAATGGACAACGGGTTTACTTTACAGAAAGAAATGCTCGAGAGAGAGCAGCAGCACCACCGGCTACAACATTAACATCATTTTTTGATCTTTGTAGAAATGATATGTTTGCTAAAACTTTGTTTTATTCAGAAATTCCAACGTATTATACGTGGAATGCATCAACAAAGAAATTCCAACGTCGAAAGCAGAGGAAACCTGTTGATGGTTGGCCAAATTTATATTCAACAGATGCATTAGGTAGGGTTTATACCGTCCATCCTCAAAATGCTGAATGTTTTTATTTGAGAATGCTTCCGATTAATGTTCGAGGACCAACATCTTTTGAGACATTACATAGTGTTGATGGCGTAGTATGTGCAACATATCGAGAGGCCTGTCACAAACTACAATTATTGGAGAACGATTGTCATTGGGAAACAACGCTTGAAGATGCAGCAGTAATCAACCATCCATGGAAAATAAGGGCATTATTTGCGATAATATTGGTATCGTGCTCACCATCTAATCCAAAAGATCTTTGGAATAAATTTAAAACATATTTGGCTGAGGACATATTACACCCGGAAAGAGTTACCACCAGCAATGCAACGCTTGAACTAAGTGAAAGTATGAATAATGAGACATTGATTCTACTTGAAGACAAATGCTTGGCGATAAGGAATGTGACACTAATTGAAGTTGGAATGATTGCTCCTATTCGGTCAGGAACTGATGCACACGATCAAGATCTACGACGAGAAATGGAATATAATCATCAAAATTTGGAAATTTTATTGGAAGAAAATTTACCAAATTTACAACAAGAGCAGAGAATGGTATACAACAGTATACTAGCAGCAATAACAAACAAACAAATAACCGGAAAAACGTTTTTAATTTCATTGATATTGGCAAAAGTTCGATCTCAAAAAAATATTGCATTAGCTATTGCGTCATCCGGCATTGCTGCCACACTCTTAGATGGTGGTAGAACAGCGTATTCTGCACTAAAATTATCCTAGAAGCCTCAATTTTCCGAAGAGATTACAAGTGTAACATAAAGAAAAATTCTTCTATGGGCAAAGTATTGCAACAATGTGAAATCATAGTGTGGGTTGAATGCACCATGGCGCATAAGAAATCTTTGGAAGTCTCGCAGTTTACGGGATTTTAGAAGCAATAATAACATATTTGGAGGTGCATTAGTTTTATTAGCTGGTGATTTTCGTCAAACACTTCCTGTTATGCCTGCATCAACGCCAGCTGATGAGCTAAATGCATCGTCATACCTTTGGCGATATGTTCATACTCTAAAATTAACTACTAATATGCGTGTTCAGTTGCAACGTGATGCTTCGCTTCAACTTTTTCCAAACAATTGCTTGATTTAGGTAATGCAAGAATTCCAATGGATCCTATAACAAAGTATATAAAATTTCCATCAGAGTTTTGCATAATGACACAATCCAAAGAACAATTAATAAATTGTGTATTTCCCAATATTGTGCAAAATTTTAAAAATATGCAATGGTTATGTGAACGTGCGTTACTGGCATCCAAAAATATTGACGTTAATTCCATCAACAGCAATATTCTCAACAAGGTCGATGGGAATCTAAGAACTTATAAATCGATCGACACAGTTTCAAATATTGAGGATGTCCTCAATTATCCAGTCGAATTTTTAAATTCGTTAGATTTACCAGGCTTTCCACCACATGACTTACAGCTAAAAAACGGTGTCCCCATTATTTTACTTAGAAATATTGATCCTCCACGAATTTGTAATGGCACTCGACTAACAAAAAAAAAATGATGAACAATCTTATCGAGGCGACCATTATAACTGGAAAGTTTAAGGGAACTGATGTGTTGCTGCCACGTATTCCTATGACCACATCGGAGATGCCATTCGATTTCAAGCGCCTGCAATTTCCTATTCGCCTAGCATTTGCAATGACGATTAATAAAGCTCAAGGTCAGTCCTTGCAAGTTTGTGGACTTAATCTAGAAAATCCATGTTTCTCACATGGACAGCTTTACGTCGCGTGTTCGCGAGTAGGAAAACCCGCAGCGAAGCACACCGGGTATTACCTAGTATACATATATAGTGATATATATTAAGAGAATTATATACATTAAAACAAGTGAAATTAAAAAATACTTTTTATATTGAAATTAATTTTTGTTTTTTAATTACTTAATCATGTACTAAATTATTAAATACTAGTTAAAACACTTATGTTACACTTATATAACATAAAAAAAAATTATTCTCTAATCGTTATTCAAATAAAAATAGTACAATCGTCTCATATAAGTTCGGCTCTTTACCGTTTTCGGTACGATTGTATGGTGCGGCCTTAATAACATTCGAAGAAATTCGATGCCTCTCTCGTTTATATCCCAATAAAAACATGTCCGACAGTGGTACTCCCAAATCATGTCATGTGCAAGTAGTGTTTTCATTGCCTGAATGACTTCTACATTTGGAATGTCCTCAAGTTCATGATGAGGACCTTCAAAATTTGCCATTGCTGTTAAAGTTCCCTCAATAAAGAAGTGATTGTACACTGCCAAGCGATTCACTCGTTCTTTTTTTTTATTTTTTTTTTTTTTTCATTATATATATTTTTTTTTATTTCTTTTACTTATTTTAAATTTACAAAACGTTATAAATAAACATCATTAACAAACAAAATTGTCTATGATATAAAAATGTATGTAGTTATAATAGAATAAGAGCTAAACTAAAAATAAAAAAAAAATTGTTTACTGGAGGGGGAAAACGGTAAGGAAATAATACAAGGATGTTGTATGACTTGAAGTAGGTTTGACTATTTACATGAAATCATCGTAATCATCATAAGTAATGTAATCATTGCCATACTTTTTATAACCATCGATATCATTGCTCTCTTTTTTCAAGGTTACTTTTCCTTTGCCTTTGCCTTTGCTAGCGGGTTTCTTGACATTTTGTTTTTCCATTTTCACTTTTTCTCTATGTAAGTTTTCTACACTAATTTTTAATTTCTTCAAATCGGGAATAGCCAAATGTACACCTATGCTACGTACTAAATCCTCAATAAATTGCGGGAAATGAGGTGATTCTTTATATTGTGCCAATTTACAACTAAGCGTCGCACCAAATTCTTTGAATTCTTCTTCAGTTTGAGGATTAAATGCATCTAAATCACCTCTAATATCACTAACACCAAAGGTTTCTAAAGCACTCTTTAAGTCCGATTCTTCTTGAATTTTTTGTAAACGTAATTTTTCGGCTAATTTTTCTTCGGCTGTCATATTAGCTAAGCGTTCAGCTTCGGCTTCCTCTGCCAGTCTCTCTTGTTCGGCTAGTTTAGCTTTCAAAGCCTTGTTAGGTTTCGTCTTCACCGGCGCTTTGACTTCAACTTTTTCTTCGTCCTTTTTTTCCTCTTCCTCGAGATCCCAACTGTCCTTAACATCCTCATCATCATCCTCGCCAGCCCATTTGTTGACTTTGTCAGGAATAACCACTATGGGTTTGTCCGCAGCACTTTCCCAATCGTCTTTCATATTTTTTGGTTCTCTATTATTTTATTTATTTAGCAAATTTTTGATTATATGACTTTGTGTTTTGCTTGTATGTGCTTGGTGTGCTTGGATGTGCGTAAGTGTTTTCGCCAAGAATTTGAAACCAGAACTAATAATTTTTCGCAATCTTTCTGTTGCTTTTATACTGTTTCCTGAGACCCGAAAATAACTGCCTTAATCGATTTCCTTAATATGATATTGCATTACAGGTAGAAAAATTATGATTTTATAATTGACCCTCACACATCATTTGATAACTTGTTTATAATGTTCGAATAACACGAATATTAATTTCCAGGTAAAAGGGAAAATAATAAAAGCCTTCTTGCGCTCGAAAATTTTCCCTTTTTCACTTTAAGTCCGGTTTAGTATACAGTTGTTATCCACTTTACATAATTTTCTTTAAATTCGTACTTCAATAGACAGCGTTTTTTATATTAAGTACATACGCGTTATTTGCTGACAGGTAGGGGCATTTAAATTGAATTTTCTCCCCTTTGCCAACAAATGTCATTTAAGCGGTTTATGCCATATTTTTTAAGTATACGCTTTATTTTACTCGCAAAGGTGCTTTGTTCATAGCTTACAGACGGCTGTATACACAACAACAAAATATTAAGAGTTTGTCAGTCATATTTGAACGCAAGCAAAAATAAACAAACACATGCTACAGTAGTAGATCCTAACATTTCAACGACGAATTTATATGAATTCGTTCATTTGGACACTGTGCCAGTGTGTAAAATGTTACTACAAAGTTAATATAATGCAAGTGAGTGAAAATTTTCATAGAAAATCCAGTCACTTGACATTTTCCCTGAAAAAAATATTTCAAGAAAAGTTTTTAGTAGACATCTGCAAATGAGTAAATGCTACAAGTGGTTGAAACACAATCATAAATTTACTATGTACCTGCTAATGCACAGCTAACATTCACAAAAAGTAAAGGAAACAAATCTGTATGTATTTACTTTATTATCTTATATATAAAAATGAATGTGTGTTTGTTTGTATGTTTGTATGTTTGTATGTTTGAAGTTGACGATTAAACGGCTGAACCAATTTTCTTAAAATTTTCACAGTATCTTCCTGTATGTCTAGAAGGAGTTATAGGCTACTTTTTTATGTTGATATTCCAAATGAGCGAGGGGCCATGCCCACGTATACTACACACTACATACTTAATATTTAATTGCATTTGAAATATATTACTCATACGCATAGTAGTTACCCCTACAAGTATGCTATCTATGATTCTTGATATTAAAACCAAAGAAAATAAAGTATGTATAAAGAATGTGCATTTTGGCATATTTTGGAATATTTTTCAAAAATATTTCACGACGCGGGGGGAAAGATAGAAGGGAAGGATAAAGAACCCAAGAGCGTAACAATGTTCTCAATTGTTCTCATCGTGCGTTTTTGTTGTTTGACTAATTTTTTATTTATTCATCTGACACAATGTTGCCACGAAAAACATTTTGTAGCCAACATTTGTGAAAAAATCACCAAATAAGAAAAAATATAACCAAAATTAAATTCATAGACTTTTGTTTTATTTTTTTTTTCAAGTTTAAATTATAATTAACAAAAACTGAAACAAAAATAGCTTTTTTTATAAGAAAAAAATAAACAAAACCAAAAACTACACATTGGTCAAAAAAATAACCAATTTTGGTTAGAAATAACAAAAAAAAAGGCAACACTTATTCTCAGACGTCGGCACAAAGAGAACATGAGAAAAATTATGAGAGGCATATTAACCCAGAGGAAAATTGTTAGTAATATTTCCAAGTCTACTTTACTCTACATAATACGTCACATATGTAGTTTTTTTAATGAATTTTACATCTATATAAACAAACTGAATGAAAAACAATAGAAGAGAAAAATGAAAATATGTGCAAAGAAATAAAGAAAGTAATAAATGAAACATGTAAACAAAGTGCAAAAACAACATACGCGGATGCAGTTAAAAATAAAGGGTTGCCAAGTATAAATAAACAACTACCCCTGATTGTTAAACCTAAGGAAAAACAATCGGCTGAAAAAACTAAAGAAGAGTTAAACAAAATAAATCCAGACAACTTGAAGATAACAAATGTGGAAAGTAGAAGCAGTGGAACAATTGTTATTTAAAGTGAGAGCTGTGAAGATAGAGAGAAATGTAAAAGTGCAATCCAAGAAAAAATATCTAAACAATATGAAGTAAAAATTCCAAATTCGACGGGACTAAATATCAAAATTATTGGCATGTCTTTTGAATATAGTGAAAATGATTTAATTGAGAAATTAAGAAAACAAAATCCTAAATTAGCTGATGCAAATATTAAATTTATGGGAAAATATGAAACGAAAAGAGGAAATAAATCTTTGTTCAATGTGAGACTGAGAGTTGATAATGAAGCTTACGGAAAAATTATGGAAGAAAGAAAAGTAAATGTCGGTTGGGAAAGATGTAGAGTGTATGATGGAACTGAATTAGTTCAATGTATGAAATGCAGAGGATACAATCATATAGCCAAAGAATGTAAAAATCAGGAAATATGTCTAAAATGCCATGGTCAACATAAAACAGTTAATTGCGAAAGCCAAGAGAAGATAATGAAATGTATTAATTGTTCAAAAGTAAACAGCAGGCTCAATATGGGATTAGATGAAAATCACTTTACAAACGATAGAGAATGTCCAGTTTATCAAAATAAATTGAAAAACAAAATGAGAAATATAGGCTTGACGATTTAACAACTAAAGGAAATGAGTGCCCTCTATACAAATGTACAAGGTCTTGTTAACAACTATAATCAAATTGAAATTATCGCAGCAACAGAAAAACCTGACTTTTTAATATTGTCTGAAACACATTTGACGAAAGATATAGATGAACAAGAAATTGCGTTACAAGGATATGATAACATCGGGTCAGTGTCAGCATCCTCAAGAACAGGTGGAGTTGTCGTATACTATAAAAATAATTGGAACGTGAAAAAGTTTATAGAGAGAACTGATGATTTGAAGTATTGGATATTACTTTGCAAAGCTGTACATAATGATAATAATAATAATATCTTAATTGATGCAATATATAGATCGCCTAGCTACAGCGAAGCTGAGTTCTGTGGTATATTTGACGAAATTATTGAAGAAATCTGTGATAATAATAACTGTGATATTTTAATTGCAGGAGATTTTAATATAGATTGGAAAAAACTCTTTATACAAGAATAGAATTAGGAATACTCTCAATGACAACGGCCTTAAATAAATAGTTAACGAAAGCACCCGTGTAACAAGAAATTCGAGCACAATAATTGACTAGGTAATAACTAATAATTATAAGATAAAATGTACAAACAGTAAAGATAATAAAATTTCTGACCATGAAGTTGTTAATATTAATATAGACTTTGAGAGATCGAATGAAAACAATCTAAATACAGCAAAAACCATCAAGATATTTAAATACGATAAGAATATATTCAATAATGTGTTAACTGAGAATATGATATACGAGTATAATAAGGATCTTAATGAAAACGTTAAACTGTTTGATGCCTGTCTAGGAAATACAATACAAAGATTTACGTTTGAAAAGCAAGTGCACATAAATAACAAAGTGAATAACTGGTTTAACGAAGAACTGCGAACAATAAAAAGAGAAAAAATAATAAAATATTTACGAGCCAAATTTGAAAACGACCAGATAGAGTACAAGGATATATGTGATATAGTTAATAAGTTCAATGCATTCTTCATTGATAGCATTAGTAGTATAAGACAATCGATAGGGAGCGTGCAACATATTAACCGAATAGAATATAGAGTGAATGATGTTTTTAAATTCCGTAAGGTAAATATTAGTGAACTGGAGAGCGTCGTGAAGTGTATGAATAACAAATCTGACCATGAACGCGTATCAAATAAAATTGTACTTGACAACTGGAATGTAACAGGAAATATAATGGTAAAAGTAATAAACACATCTTTAGAGACAGGTATTTTTCCTGATAATTGGAAAAAATCAACCGTAACCCCAATTGAGAAAGTGCCCAGAACAAAAAAATGCGAGGAGTTTAGACCAATAAACTCTCTTAAAACTTGCGAGAAAATAATTGAAAAAGTAGTTAGAGATCAGCTTGAAAAATATATAGAAAATCGAGACATATTATCTAAATACCAGTCAGGATTCCGTAAAAAACATTCGTGTGAAACCACGGTAAACTATGTCATAAGTGAATGGAGAGCAATAGGAAAGGATAAGAGGATAATAGCAATATTTCTTGACTTCAAAAGAGCCTTTGAGACGATCGATAGAGAAATAATACTTAATAAATGTATGGAATAAGAGGAATCGAGCTAGATTGGTTCAAATCGTACCTGAAAAGAAGAAGGCAAACGACAAAATTAAATGACATAGAATCTGATGAAATAATAAATAATTTTGGAGTCCCACAAGGTTCCATTTTGGGAGCGTTGTTGTTCATAATTTATATAAATGACATGCCAAGTATTTTAGAAAAATGTAAAGTTGTATTATACGCTGATGACACTCTGATATATACTATAGCAAATAGTGATGAAGAATGTCGCGAAAATATCAAGTATGATATGAAGAAAATAGATGAATGGCTTAAAATGAATAAACTCAAACTAAATGAAAATAAAACAAAAATAATGGAATTAACTTAAATTCAGAAGAAATATTTACAATAAATGACACAGTAATTGAAAAAGTCGAATATATAAAATGCCTTGGTTTTATAATCGATAAAAAATTAAATTTCAATGAACAAATAGATTACTTATGCAAAAAAGTTGGTTAAAAAATTAGTTTTTTAAAAAGAATAAGAAGCAAAATATCCAAGTCTACAGCGATAAATATATACAGCACGATAATAAAACCACACTTTGAATATGGTTCCACTATTTTATTCACATGCAGCAGCACAAATCAATTAGCAAGGATGCAGAAACTGCAAAATAGAGCGATGAGAGTAATACTAAAATGCGATCGTTACACACATATAAACACAATGTTAACTGATCTAAAATGGATGAACATAGCACAACGACTTCAATTTAACACATTAAGATAACACTAAGAAATGCAAGTGACTTTAGGATCCAAAGAGTGAGGTCAACACAAATGCAGAAAACGCTATTCTACAAAGGTATACAGCTGTTTAACTCATTGCCAAACTACATTAAGAATGAAACGGATGAAAATGTCTTTAGACGAAAGTGTACTAATTTTGTATTATTTAATAATAATTTGTAATATATAATTTTGTTGAACATTTAAAGTAATTTTAATACTAAAAAAAAAAAAAAAAAAAAAAAAAACAAAAAAAAAAAAAAAAAAAAAAACAATCTCGGGAAATGACGGCTACCCACTTTATCGCCGACGTTCTGTGGATAATGGTGGACGATCAATTTCAGTAAAGGTGCATGGAAATGATTTTGATGTTGATAACCGCTGGATAGTACCTTACTCTCCATTGCTTTCAAAAACATTTAAAGCGCATATTAATGTTGAGTATTGTCATTCAGTTAAGTCGATCAAATACATCTGCAAATATGTTACTAAAGGGTCTTATATGGCTGTATTTTCATTACAAAATCCAAATGATGAAATTCCGCAGTATCAAATGGCCAGGTACATTAGTAGCAATGAAGCAGTATGGCGAATTTTGGGATTTCCCATTCATGAGCGCCATCCAACTGTTGTTCATTTATCAGTGCATCTGGAAAATGGACAACGGGTTTACTTTACAGAAAGAAATGCTCGAGAGAGAGCAGCAGCACCACCGGCTACAACATTAACATCATTTTTTGATCTTTGTAGAAATGATATGTTTGCTAAAACTTTGTTTTATTCAGAAATTCCAACGTATTATACGTGGAATGCATCAACAAAGAAATTCCAACGTCGAAAGCAGGGGAAACCTGTTGATGGTTGGCCAAATTTATATTCAACAGATGCATTAGGTAGGGTTTATACCGTCCATCCTCAAAATGCTGAATGTTTTTATTTGAGAATGCTTCTGATTAATGTTCGAGGACCAACATCTTTTGAGACATTACATTGTGTTGATGGCGTAGTATGTGCAACATATCGAGAGGCCTGTCAGAAACTACAATTATTGGAGAACGATTGTCATTGGGAAACAACGCTTGAAGATGCAGCAGTAATCAACCATCCATGGAAAATAAGGGCATTATTTGCGATAATATTTGTATCGTGCTCACCATCTAATCCAAAAGATCTTTGGAATAAATTTAAAACATATTTGGCTGAGGACATATTACACCCGGAAAGAGTTACCACCAACAATGCAACGCTTGAACTAAGTTTATTTTATTTATTTTTATTTTGTATTTATTTGTTTACAAGAACTTACAAGAGCTTTAAGAATGTTATTCTTTTATAGCTCAGAAGGATATACACAAATTACATTAGTCATTAGTATTCCCTAAATTTATATTGTTTTATAAAGTATATAGCTAATACACAAAAAGGCAATAATTATATTTCACACAAAATTTTAAATATTTGAGGACATATAGTCAAAAAGTGACTTCTTAAAACTGCTCTTTCTCGAAATGTTTTTAATAGACATTGGTAAGGAGTTCCACAAATTAATTGCGTTGACGAAAAACAATCTGCCAGTATTGATGTAAGTATATCTAGGTGTAATTAGAGTTGTATATCTAGTGGATCTGCCAAATACAAGCTTCTCAAAGAGATAGGGTGGTTTCTTCCGATAAAGAAGATTATGTATAAATATAATATTTCGCATCTGAAGGTAGTCGATTAAGTCACAGCCCAAGATCATTTTCCTCCCGGACGATACACTGCTAAACCTAGTTAAATCATACACATACCGCGTAGCATTATTAAAAGATACTTGCAACTTATGTAGTGAGAGAGCGTCCAATTTACTGTAAACCTATGCAAAATAATTAATCAGTAGAAGTATTAATTGAATTATAAGTTTCCTCTTAACTTCGACTGGTGTGAAGTTAGACGACATTCGTAAATTACGAAGCAAGAGGTATACGTTACGCACAACATGATTAATATGGTCAGTGCATGACAAGGTGGAATTGATCCAAAATCCTAAGTATTTAATCTTACTAACGTACACAAGAGGTGTGTTCCCCAAGTAAATGGTCGGAAAATAACTTAAATCATATTCCCATCTACTGATTGGTAAAATGTAAGATTTTCCAGGATTGATTGGTTATTATCCTCAGCCCATTTTAAAATAGACCTCAAGTCATAATTAAGTTTGTAACTTGTATCCTCTATCAGACCAATACGGTTTGAGATGTACAGCTGAATATCGTCTGCGTATGCATGTACCTTAGTATACCTGCATACTGAAAATAAATCATTGACGAACATACTAAATAGCAGGGGGCCTAACACGGACCCTTGTGGAACACCGGATGTTATACGCCTCAGCCCTGACTGCCTATTTCCAATAATTACCCTTTGGGCTCTCCCATATAAGTAGTTTTCCATAAGAGATAAAGCGGTATTCGTAAAACCAAAATAGTGCCCCAATTCTCGACACAAGATTAAATGATCAACCCTGTCAAAGGCCTTTGAAAAATCTAGCAGACACATAAGAGAGAGGTTTCCTTTGTCATATTCGGGCCTTATGTCATCAATTACTTTCAAGACCGCAGTAGTACAACTATGAGCAATGCGAAAACCAGATTGGAATGGGGACAAGAGATTATTGTTATTCAGATATAACGTAATCTGTTCAGCAATTAGGGACTCAAATATTTTCGAAAAAACTGGCAAAATACTTATTGGCCGATAATCGCCCGCACTCACTGCATTGGAAATCTTTGCTATTGGTATAACTCTTCCAATTTTCCAGGCTGTAGGAAACTGGGTGGTTGTAATGCAATGGTTAAAGACATGAGTCAGCGCTCCCAAAATATATGGCAATATAAGTTTAACAAATTTAATGGCTACACCGTCTGCACCGATGGCATTGGATCGAATTTTCAAGATATACCTGGTTACATCAGCCTCTGACACTGTAGAAAATGAGAAGTTAGTATTGCAGGAGAGTTCATTTTGTAGATTAGGACTGGTATGATTATTAATCACGCCATTAATACAAAAAAAGTCATTAAGCTCATCTGGGTCTATTTTGCACTCAAAAGAACTACGGGAGTGTATACCTAACGACTTCACATTCCTCCACAATTCGCCAGCAGGGAGATTTGAATTAAGTTTCCGGGAGAAATATGATTTTTTAGCTTGTCTGACAATGAGATTGGAGCGGTTTCTAGCTCTATTGTAAGCAGCTCTGTTTATCAACGTGGGTCTCCTTTTCCAAACGTTGTAAGCTAAATTGCGATCACGAATAGCATTTTTTACAGCAGTTGTATACCATGGACAAGAGCGATTATTTACAGCAAAACTACGTTCAGGTACATGACGATCATACGCGCCCTGCAATGTTGCAAGAAGTACGTTCAACTTATCATCCACTGACGCATAATACCAACATTCATTCCAACTCAGAACAGAAATGTCAGCAAAGAGGGACGAAAAATTAATCGCGTTATAATCCCTATAAGTTATAATCCGAAGATTATCATCTCTAGTCAGGTTAATGTTTAATGTACAAAATAATAGATCATGGTCAGAAACGAAAGAAATTTGATCATACAAAAGTAATAAGCTTGGATGAGATAGCAGGAATAAATCGAGTAAACTTGGCCTTGAATTGGACGAAAAACGTGTGGGAATTTCATCATTAACCGTAGTCATACCCACAGAACTTATCATATCAAGGAAATCATTACTAATTTCATCTTTAACCATCAAGTTTACATTAAAGTCACCACAAGTGATAAAAAAGTCATAAGCTATGGAATGATTCCTGAAGTTATCAAAAAAAGGTTCAAGAGTTAATGTTCTTATAGGATTATAAACGCATGACACTAAAGTTCTCACACTATTATCATAAACGACAATATTAATAAATTCAATGTCACAATCCTGTGAAATGCTGACTACTCTAGTGTTGAGGTTACTCTTAGCATAAATTGCAACACCACCGCCTCTTCTATATCTCCTATCATTCCTATATAGTTTATACCCATTTATGCTATAGTAACCATCCGGAACATCACAGTGGAACCACGTTTCCGTTACACAAATAATATCAACCTTAGAGTTTTCAAATATATGTCGAACGTAATCCAATTTAAGTCCATTTAAACTCCTGGCATTGAAATGCACAACATTAATACCTGATCGCTGTTTACATAATATATTTATTGAGGCAGAGTGATTTCCGTCAACACTATCATTATAATTTGTCTGACTCATAATAAGGTAGAGAAATAGCAGTCTTTTCGTTCACTTCAAAATAATTATTAAAAATTGAATATATAATCTTACGTAGCCTCACAACACCAATCCTTATACTGTGTTTAAATATTATAACAGTTGTTAAAAAAAGAAAAAAAAAAGGATAAACCAAAAATAAATAAAAAGTTAGTAAAATTCTTATTATAAATAGAAATGAGTATTTTTATAAATATAAATAGAAATAAGTTCGTAAAATTCTTATTATAAATAGAAATAAGTAAAATAGAAGGCACTGAGTATATAATCTTAATTACTGCTGATATTTCTTTTTTCAGCAATGCTCGGAAAAAACTGATTCAGCTTCTCAATTTCATCTATTTTTATTGCATCGTCATCAAGCTCTCGCTTTATGTAAACATAGCCTCGCATAGTAAAAGCAGAACATAAGAGCTTCTTCCTTTTCAGGCGTAAAGCCGCCCTCAGAATATTAAAATTATGCTGTGTTAGGTTTTCATTTAAAAAGAACTTTTCATCAGAAATAAAACCAAGGTGTCTGAGACTGAAGGCAAAATCTTTATTAAGTTTTTTATAGCCTGCCAGGGATTTAAGAAAACTGTTTTTGTCATATGCAGACCACAGCTTCACAATTATTACCCCATCCTTGGAATATGTCTTCTGCTTGCTATTATAATTTCCTAGCCGGTATATAGATATATGTTAGGCATCTGAGTGTTTATAGCTCTGCATACATTTTTAAATATTTGGGTAAGATCTTCTTTTTCCGCGTAGGGTATCTGATTAATTCTCAGTGAAAGTATGAATAATGAGACATTGATTCTACTTGAAGACAAATGCTTGGCGATAAGGAATGTGACACTAATTGAAGTTGGAATGATTGCTCCTATTCGGTCAGGAACTGATGCACACGATCAAGATCTACGACGAGAAATGGAATATAATCATCAAAATTTGGAAATTTTATTGGAAGAAAATTTACCAAATTTACAACAAGAGCAGAGAATGGTATACAACAGTATACTAGCAGCAATAACAAACAAACAAATAACCGGAAAAACGTTTTTAATTTCATTGATATTGGCAAAAGTTCGATCTCAAAAAAATATTGCATTAGCTATTGCGTCATCCGGCATTGCTGCCACACTCTTAGATGGTGGTAGAACAGCGTATTCTGCACTAAAATTATCCTAGAAGCCTCAATTTTCCGAAGAGATTACAAGTGTAACATAAAGAAAAATTCTTCTATGGGCAAAGTATTGCAACAATGTGAAATCATAGTGTGGGTTGAATGCACCATTGCGCATAAGAAATCTTTGGAAGTCTCGCAGTTTACGGGATTTTAGAAGCAATAATAACATATTTGGAGGTGCATTAGTTTTATTAGCTGGTGATTTTCGTCAAACACTTCCTGTTATGCCTGCATCAACGCCAGCTGATGAGCTAAATGCATCGTCATACCTTTGGCGATATGTTCATACTCTAAAATTAACTACTAATATGCGTGTTCAGTTGCAACGTGATGCTTCGCTTCAACTTTTTCCAAACAATTGCTTGATTTAGGTAATGCAAGAATTCCAATGGATCCTATAACAAAGTATATAAAATTTCCATCAGAGTTTTGCATAATGACACAATCCAAAGAACAATTAATAAATTGTGTATTTCCCAATATTGTGCAAAATTTTAAAAATATGCAATGGTTATGTGAACGTGCGTTACTGGCATCCAAAAATATTGACGTTAATTCCATCAACAGCAATATTCTCAACAAGGTCGATGGGAATCTAAGAACTTATAAATCGATCGACATCGTTTCAAATATTGAGGATGTCGTCAATTATCCAGTCGAATTTTTAAATTCGTCAGATTAACCAGGCTTTCCGCCACATGACTTACAGCTAAAAAACGGTGTTCCCATTATTTTACTTAGAAATATTGATCCTCCACGAATTTGTAATGGCACTCGACTAACAGTAAAAAAAATGATGAACAATCTTATCGAGGCGACCATTATAACTGGAAAGTTTAAGGGAACTGATGTGTTGCTGCCACGTATTCCTATGACCACATCGGTCATCGGATTTCAAGCGCCTGCAATTTCCTATTCGCCTAGCATTTGCAATGACGATTAATAAAGCTCAAGGTCAGTCCTTGCAAGTTTGTGGACTTAATCTAGAAAATCCATGCTTTACGTCGCGTGTTCGCGAGTAGGAAAACCCGCAGATTTATATGTATACGCACCAGAGGGAAAAACAAAAACTATTGTGTACCCCAAGGCATTAGAATAAGAATTATTTATTTAAGAAAAAAAGTATATATTAAATTTTAGCAAGTAAGAAATAAATAGCCCATTAATGCATTATTTTTTAATTTAAATGAAATACATTGTCATCAAATGAAAGGTTCATTCTTTAAGAAAAATTGCATAATTTAATTACTAAATAAATACACTTTTTAATTATTATGTATTTAATTTCGATGGGGGGGTAGCGAAGCACACCGGGTATTACCTAGTATACATATATAGTGATATATATTAAGAGAATTATATACATTAAAACAAGTGAAATTAAAAAATACTTTTTATATTGAAATTAATTTTTGTTTTTTAATTACTCAATCATGTACTAAATTATTAAATACTAGTTAAAACACTTATGTTACACTTATATAACATAAAAAAAATTATTCTCTAATTACTATATATAACTAGTCTATGAGATCGTTATTCAAATAAAAATAGTACAATCGTCTCATATAAGTTCGGCTCTTTACCGTTTTCGGTACGATTGTATGGTGCGGCCTTAATAACATTCGAAGAAATTCGATGCCTCTCTCGTTTATATCCCAATAAAAACATGTCCGACAGCGGTACTCCCAAATCATGTCATGTGCAAGTAGTGGTTTCATTGCCTGAATGACTTCTACATTTGGAATGTCCTCAATTTCATGATGAGGACCTTCAAAATTTGCCATTGCTGTTAAAGTTCCCTCAATAAAGAAGTGATTGTACACTGCCAAGCGATTCACTCGTTCTTTTTTTTTATTTTTTTTTTTCATTATATATATATATTTTTATTTCTTTTACTTATTTTAAATTTACAAAACGTTATTACGCATTTTTTTATATGAAAAGTAATCATTTAATATCTTTTTTATGTTCTCAAAAAAAAAGAAAAATAAAATCAAAAATCATTTTATTACGAAATATGTATGATATTTCTAGACTAAATAACAAAACATAAATTGTGATCGGTTTTAACATTGTTATTGTTAAATTCCTGTGTGTGCTTAATAACATTTCTTTTTGTATTCATTTTCTTTCTTTTTACATCATTTTATAAACAAATATATGATCAGGTTGAGCTTCATTTGTTGTTGTTCTACAATAAACATCATTAACAAACAAAAATGTCTATGATATAAAAATGTATGTAGTTATAATAGAATAAGCGCTAATAAAAAAAAAATTATTTACTGAAGGGGGAAAACGGTAAGGAAATAATACAAGGATGTTGTATGACTTGAAGTAGGTTTGACTATTTACATGAAATCATCATAATCATCATAAGTAATGTAATCATTACCATACTTTTTATAACCATCGATATCATTGCTCTCTTTTTTCAAGGTTACTTTCCCTTTGCCTTTGCCTTTGCTAGCGGGTTTCTTGACATTTTGTTTTTCCATTTTCACTTTTTCTCTATGTAAGTTTTCTACACTAATTTTTAATTTCTTCAAATCGGGAATAGGCAAATGTACACCTATGCTACGTACTAAATCCTCAATAAATTGCGGGAAATGAGGTGATTCTTTATATTGTGCCAATTTACAACTAAGCGTCGCACCAAATTCTTTGAATTCTTCTTCAGTTTGAGGATTAAATGCATCTAAATCACCTCTAATATCACTAACACCAAAGGTTTCTAAAGCACTCTTTAAGTCCGATTCTTCTTGAATTTTTTGTAAACGTAATTTTTCGGCTAATTTTTCTTCGGCTGTCATATTAGCTAAGCGTTCAGCTTCGGCTTCCTCTGCCAGTCTCTCTTGTTCGGCTAGTTTAGCTTTCAAAGCCTTGTTAGGTTTCGTCTTCACCGGCGCTTTGACTTCAACTTTTTCTTCGTCCTTTTTTTCCTCTTCCTCGAGATCCCAACTGTCCTTAACATCCTCATCATCATCCTCGCCAGCCCATTTGTTGACTTTGTCAGGAATAACCACTATGGGTTTGTCCGCAGCACTTTCCCAATCGTCTTTCATATTTTTTGGTTCTCTATTATTTTATTTATTTAGCAAATTTTTGATTATATGACTTTGTGTTTTGCTTGTATGTGCTTGGTGTGCTTGGATGTGCGTAAGTGTTTTCGCCAAGGATTTGAAACCAGAACTAATAATTTTTCGCAATCTTTCTGTTGCTTTTATACTGTTTCCTGAGACCCGAAAATAACTGCGTTAATCGATTTCCTTAATATGATATTGCATTACAGGTAGAAAAATTATGATATTATAATTGACCCTCACACATCATTTGATAACTTGTTTATAATGTTCGAATAACACGAATATTAATTTCCAGGTAAAAGGGAAAATAATAAAAGCCTTCTTGCGCTCGAAAATTTTCCCTTTTTCACTTTAAGTCCGGATTAGTATGCAGTTGTTATCCACTTTACATAATTTTCTTTAAATTCGTACTTCAATAGACAGCCTTTTTTATATTAAGTACATACGCGTTATTTGCTGACAGGTAGGGGCATTTAAATTGAATTTTCTCCCCTTTGCCAACAAATGTCATTTAAGCGGTTTATGCCATATTTTTTAAGTATACGCTTTATTTTACTCGCAAAGGTGCTTTGTTCATAGCTTACAGACGGCTGTATACACAACAACAAAATATTAAGAGTTTGTCAGTCATATTTGAACGCAAGCAAAAATAAACAAACACATGCTACAGTAGTAGATCCTAACATTTCAACGACGAATTTATATGAATTCGTTCATTTGGACACTGTGCCAGTGTGTAAAATGTTACTACAAAGTTAATATAATGCAAGTGAGTGAAAATTTTCATAGAAAATCCAGTCACTTGACATTTTCCCTTCAAAAAATATTTCAAGAAAAGTTTTTAATAGACATCTGCAAATGAGTAAATGCTACAAGTGGTTGAAACACAATCATAAATTTACTATGTACCTGCTAATGCACAGCTAACATTCACAAAAAGTAAAGGAAACAAATCTGTATGTATTTACTTTATTATCTTATATATAAAAATGAATGTGTGTTTGTTTGTATGTTTGTATGTTTGAAGTTTATAGACGATTAAACGGCTGAACCGATTTTCTTAAAATGTTCACAGTATCTTACTGTATGTCTGGAAGGAGTTATAGGCTACTTTTTATGTTGATATTCCAAATGAGCGAGGGGCCATGCCCACATATACTATATACTACATACTTAATATTTAATTGCATTTGAAATATATTACTCATACGCATAGTTACCCCTAAAGTATGCTATCTATGATTCTTGATGTATAAAAGCAACGAAAATAAAGTATGTATAAAGAATGTGCATTTTGGCATATTTTGGAATATTTTTAAAAAATATTTCACGACGCGGGGGATAGATATAAGGGAAGGAAAAAAATTTTGTAACCAACGTTTGGGAAAAAAATCACCAAATAAGAAAAAATATAACCAAAATTAAATTCGTAGACTTTTGTTTTATTTATTTTTTTTTCAGAAATAACCAAAAAAGGCAACATCATTACTAGATTCAATCTTTGCGGATTCTTTGCAAATTACAATACATTTTTACTTTTTAGAGTTAATCCTTAAACCATTTGCAGTCGCCCAAAGAGAAATATTATTAAGGTCAGTGTTAAGATCTTTAAATCCAGTGTTGATGGAAGCTATAAAGCTATCAATGTAGAGTTGAATATCATCAACATACATTTGAATTCTAGAATGTTTGAGCTGCTCAAACATATGACCCTTAAATGGTTGAGTTTGAAATTTTCAACTCATATACATAGTAAGTACTGAAATTCATACTATTTAAATATTTATTTGAAAAACATATACATATGTAATAGTTATGTTATTGTTTACTTCTAACAATGGGTAATTACTAAAAATATTATTTATTTGTTGCATATCTTGAAAAATAGATCAGGTAAGTTTATAATCAGCATTTTATTGGGCGATGAATGGGCATGTAACAATAGGCAGTAAAATTTTCATTCATTACTTTCGAATACCTAAGTAATAAAATGTAAACTCTCAACATTTTTTCCAAATAAAATAAGAAGTTGCAAAACTCATCAAAAAAAAAAATTACCTGCGACCGACACAAACATAATTATTTGTCAAATTTTAATAACCTTACTTTCTTTTAAAAAGTTTTTGACCTGAACCGATTTCATATTAGGTACAATTTGAACTAATAAAATGCAACTGTCAATATTTTTTCAAATAAAATAAGAAGTTGCAAAACTCATCAAGAAAATTGCCTGCGACCGAAACAAACCTAATTATTTGTCAAATTTAAATAGCCTTAATTTTTTTTAAAAAGTTTTTTGACCTGAACCGATTTCATATTAGGTAAAATATAAAGGAATAAATATAACACGCATTCGGTTTTGGAATTCAGTTGAATCTTTGATTCTAAACGAGTTAAACGTTGAGTGACATATATTTTGCAACAATTTATAAAAATGTCACAACAAAAGCATCGCTTTCCAGAAGCACTAAAAATGCATTGCATTTGCAATCCCAGAGAGCAAATGAAAGTTTGGAAGAGCGTGAAAGTCGCCTAAGGACTGAAAGGAGTCGAGCTTCAACCTCTAGAGCCGCCGAAACGCCATCACAACGTGAAGAACGCCTTGAAGGCCTACGAGCTACTGAAACGCTTTCAGAAAGCCAAGAGCGCCTTGAAAGTCAACGAAATCTTACCTCTTTAGCACGAGCTTCTGAAATGCCGTCAGAACACGAACGACGTTTTGAAGGTCTTCGACAACATGCGACAACCGCACGAGGTACCGAGACACCGTTGGAACATGAAGGTCGGCTACAAAGCCAGCGAAATCGTATCGAAACATCACGAGGCACAGAAACGCCTTTAGAGCGTGAAAGACGTCTTGAACGTCTTCGACAACATGCGACAACCGCACGAGCTACCGAGACACCATTGGAACATGAAGGTCGGCTACAAAGCCAGCGAAATCGTATCGAAACATCACGAGACATAGCGTCGAGAACAAAATCGTAATCGAATGGTGGTGAATCGACGTAATGTTTTTCATGGATTCTCAGGTATTACATTTAACTACAGATCTGATATAGATGACCACATAATCGCAACTCATGCTGATAGAACTCCAGAACTCCAACAATGGCGTAACAATTTTGATGGAGGGCGATCCAGTTGCATCACGAGATATGTATTTAATTCCGATGGGGGTAGTGAAGCACACCGGGTATTAGCTAGTACCTCTATAAAAAACACATTATATATACATATGTACTTATTTGTAAGCACAAGTTATATAGCTATTGAGCCAATTCAGACGAGCACATTTTTTAGTCGCACAATTTTTGTTCTTTTCAATTTACACGGGATGAATATTCGTTTGGCAACGAATGTACACGTATACAGAGCTTTGTATGTATTAGTGTTTTTTCATTCATTTGATGTTTGGCTGATTTTTAAAAATGTGCATGTATTAGTTTTGTGCTGGTGATGCGGGGTTGTAGCTGGTGGAAACTTTACGCCACCGAAAAACCATTCTCTTCACCCATCTTGCCTATAAACTATCATTTTGCGCCAGCACAATTGTGCTTGTGTGAATTGGCTCATTGATATTTTAAGGAAATACTGCTCTGAGAATGAAATTGAGAGCACTTTTGTCCTTGACAAAATTGAGGACCCTATTTTGAACAATTTTCTTAAAAAAAAAGTCAAAATTTATGGAACTTTTTAAGTAGTTATGTCTATAATAATATTAAAACGAACTTACTTTTTATTGTATCTCACTCATTACATAGTCAATAAACTAGAAGACTTTTTTAAGTCTATAATTAAAGTAAATACTCTTATTAAAAAAAACCTTTTTGATTTATATATTTTTTTCAATTTATAATCATATTACTGAAAATAATTGAAAACAGATATATGCCATAAAGTTCGTTTAAATGTCGAATTTGGCTTATTGTCCACAAATGTTTTGCAACTATGGGTGTGGACTATAAGCGAAAACTACTGTAATTGTATTATAAGTAATAAATAAATAAATATTTCTCTTAGTAGCTTTCTGCCAAAAACTCTGAGAGTAAATAAAATTGGCATGAAAAACGGAGTCGACTTTAAATAATTGGTCGCGCCACTCATGTATAAAATTAACACTCACAACATAAGTGGTGTGTGAAGTTGGATCGTAATCCTGATTAATTATACATACACATGATCTTCAAATTAAAAAGTGGATTGACTAGCAGAAATTCAAGTAAATTTGTTGCCATTTCGTAGAATAAATCTTTTAAAGCCCATAGATTCTCGGCCATAGATTCTCGGCCATAGATTCTCGACCATTAATGTATTACTGTGATATTAATTGTGGAGCTGGCTAAAAAAAAACCAGACATGTCCTCAGTTAATGCTGTTTTAAATTTTATTTTAGGGATCTCTAAGTCTGCATAATGAAGCCACGTAATATTTTCATTTAAAACCAGGTCCTAGGTGCTATTTTAAAATAACAAGAAAAACTGACTTCTCGAACAAAACTGGGCATTTGATACGACGAGAGTTAATAACATTTTATCAGTCTAAGTTGGTCATAAAATATATTTTTTAATTTTTATTTATCTTTCTGTAAAGCTCGATTCACTCCTTTTTTATATGTAGTTTGACAGCCCTCCTCTTGAGAGAAAGAGAAAATATGTAGTATGAACATCTTTTAGCTCGTTTTGGTTTAATTTTATATTTTGTCCGGAAAAACTTGAACAGAGCAGTAGTAGGTTATATTTTATATAAAAAGGTGAATTGATTTGTCCACATAGATAAATCATGCAAAATTTAAATTTCCTTTAAAAGTCTCATCTGGTAGTCTTAATTTTGTGGAAAAATTTTTAGAAATGCACAAATCATGCTGCAGAAAACACTCAGTTCGCTGTGCCAGAAAAGGTGCCTGTAAAGTGCAGATAGCCAGAATTTTTCATTCTTTTTTGCATTTGTGTATCAAAACATGACGTATGTATATTGTTCTGAGAAATATCTTGTCATTAAGCTTAATAATAAACACGCGACGTAACTGGAAAAGTGTGACGATTAAATTCGCAATAAAAAATAATTTTTATTCGGTTTCTCCAGCTTTGCAGCAGCACAATAGGTCATAGGACTATAGAACTTTGCTCAATAAATATTAATCTGATGGTTTACACATAAAACTTACAAAGCATTTATGACTTTACCATACGTAGCGAGTTTTTTAACCGAAAAGGTTAACACTTAAAACTACATTACGAAGAAATAACCGAATCAAAAGATCTGATCTAATAAGGGTAATGAAAGGATTACAACAACAGCCCATTAGGGATTATTATAGAAATCGCAAGTTGTAAATGAAAATGTTTTTCGAATACTAAGAAGGAAAACAAGAGCCATTGTTTGAAATTAAAGGGCAGGGTCTTTACCTGCATACATAAAAGGGTTGTTGAAAGATCAGGTAGCAGTTAACCTATTTGTTCACTCATTACGTTGAATCCGGTACCTGTTTGTATCGAAATCACAAATTTCCAAAATGGTTTCCACCTATAAAAGGCGTGAACCTTACACAATAAGTTCAATCACAATTTAGTCTCGGTAGACAACACACAACATTTATCAGCGGAAAACCTTAAGAAAAAATGGAAGCATCAAAGCAAGTGAAATTTGACGAATTACTCGACAAATGCATAGACATGTCGAAAGTGAAATTGGATGCGTTAAAGGCACAAATTAATTCGAAAATCTACGACGTTTTTCAAATTGAAAAATTTGTTTACAACGAATTAAAATTGGAACAATTTATCTGCCCGATGAAGACGCATATCCATATGACTGAATTTCTAAATGGTCCTCTGGTAAAACAATTCATATGTGAATTATGGCATATTTTGTTAGCGGCTGAAGAGAGTTCGACAGCCATATCAAATAATACAGTGGAACCGAAAAAAGATGAAATTTTAAAGGAAGTAATCCAAACAAATGTTGAACCTACAAAAACTAAAATTTTTAAAAAAGTATTCCAAAGTAAATTTCGAAAAGACGCCGAAGGATCTCAATCTCGATCCCGAAAACAAGACAACATGGTGAATGGCGGAAAAAAACCATTGGTACCTCCTACCACTTTCAGTTCCACCCTTAAACCACAGGGGCGGTTGGACACTAAGCACGGCGAAAAACACGATGAATCTGCATCGCTTTCTCGGTTAACCTATAGCCGAAATAGTGGTACGAAAGGTAACAGAAAAGTAGAACAAACGCAAGATTTAACCGCCAGCACTTTAATCACAAAGAAACAACAGTCAGATAAGGAAAACAATAAAAATTCCATCAACATTGAAAATCGCGTACATAAACTGGACAAGTCAGTATCAATCTGTAGCACACAACCAGAACAAAAGCAACCACAAGTACCACCCAACATTTGTGGTTCTACCCTTAAACCACAACGACGCATTAACATGTTGAATGGCGGAAAACAATCACTTGCAGCTTATAAAACGTTGAGTTCCAAACTTAAAGCACAGGGACGTATCGACATATCCAAAGTAAAATTGGACATGTTGAAACCGTGGATAAGCCAGAAAATCACGGATATTTTGCAGAGAGAAGATAATGCGGCAGTGGAGTTCGTGCACAATAAATTAAAACAGGATAAAATGCTTTGTCGACAGAAATTAGAGATCAGAATTGCTGGATTCCTAAGAGGTGGCAAAGCACAGAAATTTGTGTCTGAATTATGGCCACTTTTGTTATCAGCTCAAGAGAATGAAAGCGGCATACCAGCTGAATTGAAAAAGCAGCAGAATGATAAAAATTTAAGAATTGAAAAGGATATTAAGCATGACGGATCTGCATCGCTTTCTCGGTTAAATAATGTCCAAAATAGTGGTACGGTAATTGACACAAAACCAGAACAACAACATCCAGGAAGTCAGAGCAGTCAGAACAATGATAGCTCGGCTGTGCTGAGATGCGGCGTAGGCGGTTTCGCTAACGTTTGCATGCATTCCCCCCAAAAGAAAGATGCAAGTGCTAAGTCACAGGAATTTTTATCTCAATATTGTGCAGAAATGGACGAATTTTTGACACATTGGAATAAAACTCCCGAAAAGGAAACAATTCTATTCTCAAAAAAGTTCATATATCCTGGTGAACAAAATATTGAAAAACAAATAAACGCCACTTTTTCGACACCGCCATCATCGGTTATACAATCAGATCATAAACAGCAAACACGCAATATTGACTTTGATAACGAGATAAAAGCTACCCGAGAACTACAATCACGCAAGCGTACACACTTGACAATGATGAATGAGAGCAAAAAGTCGAAAAATAATTCCCACGATAAAGATGAACAGCAGTCAGCTAAGAAGAAACAGACTAGGACAAATAAATCCTCATCAAAACGCAATTCAGACAAAGATTCCTCTAGGAAGCCAGAAGCTAAATTAATAGAAAAGCAGGACAACAAGAAATCTAACAGCGAGATGAAGAATCTTGAATTGGAGCTTTTTGGCAGTATTAGTAGCGACGAAGAAGCACCCAATTCAGAACAACCTTCTAAGGAAAATTCTGTAAAGAAGTACCACAATAGCGAATTGAGCACCCTTGAGGCTGATCTTTTTATCAGCAGCGATGAGGAAGACGTCTACAATATACTCGGCAAAGAAGACCAATTTTAAAACAAAAATAATGGACGAAGTTCACGAAGAGTATATTCTCTGAAAAAAAAAACAATTTGTAATTTAGAAAAATTATTTGTAATCAATTTGCGTAAATTTTAAATTAAATATCATGACAATGTTTTTAATTTCTATTAAATATTGATGAAATATATGAGTAGTTTTCTAAGTTTAAATTTATATTACAATAAAGTTTTATATTATAATAAATTTATATTATAATAAATTTAAATTTATAAAAAATACTGTCTCTTTCAATTTAATTCTTAATTCCTTATTTGTAATATATTTTGAATGTATTTTAAGGAAATCATATAAATAATTAAAATAAAATGAAAATAAAAAATGTATTCAGTTAGACTCGATCACTGGTTGTGTATAGACGTGTTTTCTATTGCTCTCGCTGACAGTCTCGCTTTATACCTTATTGTGTGTAATTAGTATACTAAAATTTATTTAAAAGTAGAAAACAAAACAAACATTAAAAAAAAAACCCCGTTACAAAATTTAAGAATTTACAAAAACAAAATCAAACGTACACTTGTTTGCGACAATGTTAACGCATTAAGCATTAATAATATGAACAAAAAACCAAAAACAATCAATGCAACTAGTGCATTAAAAAATTATAATTACTTTTCTCCTCTTCAGACCATTGAAGACGATAAAATTGATGATGATAACGAAGTTATCGTTAATAAAGAAGTAAAGGTTCATATACCGCCAATAACTATATTAAAGTGCAAAATTGCAGAAGTTCAAGAAATTTGTAAATTAAGCAAAATAAAAGAATATTCCATACGGAAAATTTCAATTGGATTGAAATTATTTCTTAAATCTAAAGCAGATTACGAAACCATCTGTAGTGTTCTCACAGGCAAGTACGAGTACTTCTGTTATGCCACCAAAGACGAAAGCCGTATAAAGCTCTTCTGTTCGGTCTTGATAAACAAGATCCACTGATCGTTAAAAAAAAATTAATAGTTATGGGCCTTCATTGCTTGGACGTTAAAATCGTTATAAAGAGAAATACATATAACGTAGAGTATGTTATTTATGTTGTATATTTCAAAAGATTAACTGTAACAATTAAAGAACTAAGGCAAAAATATTCTGTAATTGACTATTTAAGAGTGAAATGGGAATTTCAACAAGCAAAAAAAACCAGATAACGCAATGTTATAATTGCCAAATGTTTGGCCATGGTTCCAGCCGCTGCAAGGTTAAAACGTTTTGTTCAAACTGCGCTGGACAGCATAAAACATCTGATTGTCAAGAATCTACACCTAAATGTGCAAATTGTAATGGCCCGCACAAATCTACATACGACCAATGTCCTAAAAATTCGTCAACGTGCCCAACCACCACAGAGAAGACCGGTCCGTACAGAAGTTCTGCTTACCAAAAACTATAGTAACAGCATTCCTAATACACTGCGCCAAAGTGTTTCAACTACAGCTACTAACTGGCAGGCCCAAAGGGATATTATAAACAACAGAAGCAGTAATAACGCTAATGACAACTGTTCCAATGATTTATTTTCTATTGAGGAAATAAAGAATTTAACTTTCGAATTAATTACAAATCTTAGGAACTGTAAAAATAAGGCGGATCAATTCGAGGTCATCACGAACCTTGCATGTAAATTTTTATCATAATGGAGGACGATAGAATTAATATTATAACTTGGAATGCAAGAGGCATTCGCAATAAATATCTAGAATTATTTCAATTTTTAGCTGACCATAGTATACACATTTGCTTAATATCTGAAACAGGCCTTAATTCAAACTTATCTATTAGCAACAGGGAATTTAAAATTTATAGAAACGATAGAATAAATACTCGAGGAGGTGGTGTAGCTATAATTATCAGGAAAAATATTTCACATCATTTATTACCTATTGTTAACACGTCTGTTATTGAGAACATTGGTATCAGACTATTTACCAATTTGGGTTCAATTGATATATATTCATGTTACTACCCTGGTGGTTCGGCTGGTCCGGATGGCGTGAGGAAACGGCAGTTTGCATCCGACATCCATAATCTCAGTGGCAATGAAAGGTATCTTTTGGGTGGTGATTTCAATAGTAGACACCGGTCTTGGGGTTGTTTAAGAGCGAATTGCTGGGGAAATATTTTATATGAAAAATTGGAATCATACAATATTAATATTATATATCCCAGTGATAATACCTACATTCCTTCGAACGCTAATAGACAGGGTTCCACTCTAGACTTCTTTCTGACTAATGATCCCCTTATAATGTCCCAGGCAGAGGTCATAAACGATTTAAGTTCGGATCACTTACCAGTAAAAATTTCATTAAATAGTACTTACAATAACTCAAATTTTTTCAGATACAATTTTCACAATGCCAATTTGAACCAATTTTCCAGATATTTAAATAGAAATTTAAACTTACCTAATATTGACAACATTATAAATTGTGAAAATATAGACGAGAGTATTATACATTTCGAAAACGTTTTGAATGATGCTGTCACTTGTAGTGTGCCAAAGATATACCACTCACCGGGGGGAAAGCCTTTGCCGTACTACATTAAGATTATGATACGACTGAGGAATAGATACCGAAGAGATTGGCAAAGATATAGGGATCTCGCCGACTTCTATTAAGTGAAAATATTTAATCAGAGAATTCGTGAGGAAATTAATTTATTCAGAAATAAGTCTTGGGATTCTCTGTTGTCAACGCTTGATAGGGGCTCGGCGCCTTTCTGGAATTTGACGAAAATTTTGAGGAAAAGGACTAATAATATCCCTATTTTAAGACAAAATGGTTCTCGGTTCATCACCAATCGGGAAAAGTGTGAAATCTTAGCACGAACATATGCTTCTACCTATTCCATTTCAGCCAATTTGGGCGACCCAACTACGACTTCTTTAATAAATGATACTCTGGAATCTTATGGATCTTTGAGAGTTGATCCATTGGATGTTAACATAGTAAATATCTCTCAGATTTCTGACATATTAAGAACCTTGAGGAATGGAAAGAGTTCTGGCATCGACGGTATTAATAACATATGCCTTAGGGCGCTCCCTAATAAGGGCATTAAATTTTTGACCATCATTATTAATTCCTGCTTAAAGTTCTGTTATTTTCCTCAAAGGTTCAAGGAGGCTAAAGTTATATCAATAAGAAAACCTGGTAAACAAGCCGACTGCCCATCTTCATACCGACCCATTAGTTTATTGTCGAGTGTGGGTAAAGTTTTGGAAAAAGTTATTAAAATTAGACTGACTGATTTCATGGAAGCCAATGGTATTACTGCGGCTCATCAATTTGGTTTCCGCAGACAGCACAATACAATTCATCCCTTAGTGAGAATTCGAAACTTAGTGAGAGCAAATTTTAACCAACAAAGATCAACGGGTATGATTTTATTGGATATTAAAGCTGCCTTTGATTCAGTCTGGCACGAAGGTCTCGTTTACAAAATGATTAATTTAAATTTCCCGAGGGCATTGACCAAAATGGTCCACAGTTTTCTCACTTCTCGTACTTTTAGAATCCACATTGGCTCACATTATTCTGAACGCCACACTATTACGGCTGGTTGCCCCCAGGGGTCATGTTTGTCTCCCGTTCTTTATAATCTATATACATCAGATTTTCCTCAATTAGATTATTGCACGGTGTCAATATTCGCTGATGACACAGCTATACTTAGCTCAGGAATTCTGTCTGTTGATGTAATAGGTAATCTGAATAGGGCATTATCTGATATTTCATCCTATTTCAATAAATGGAGAATTATGCTAAACTGTGAAAAAACTCAGGCGATATATTTTTTTGAGGAGACGGAAGGAGTGTTATATACCACAGACCAATATTAGGATGAATAATAACGCTATACAGTGGGAACAAAAAGTGAAATATCTTGGAGTTATGCTTGATCCTAAAATGAAATTTAAGGACCACATACCTTATGTGGTAAATAAAGTTAATATATTAACCCGTATACTGTATCCTTTTATTAACCGGAAATCTAGCCTTAATCTTTATAATAAGAAACAAATTATAAAGTCCATTTTTCATGCCGTATTATTTTATGCAGCTCCAGTTTGGTCTACGAGCGCCTGTTGCCATATCAAGAAACTGCAAATAGCTCAAAATAAGTTGCTAAAACTTATATATAATCTACCCTGGTACTTTTCAACTACACGCCTCCATGATATTACAGGTTTCGAATCTGTTTCAGATAAGATCGGAAGGCTTACACAAAATTTTAATAACAGATGTAGGAATTCTGATTTCTTCCATATTAATGATCTAGTACCATCTTAGGTTTTTTTTCTAGTCATAGTTAAGTAGCATAAGTAGTTTTAAGTAAATCATATAGGTTTTTTGCCAAATTTTCTCCTCCAAAATTCCAATGTATGTATATGTATATAGTAATTTTGTTAACATAGATCTATTATTAAGCTAAAAAAGAAAAATAATCTTGAACTCTTAAATATGTAATTTAATTATAACTGATTTGTAAATATTATGGATAACTAAATAAATTGAATTGAATTGAAAAAAATGTCTTCAATGCTTTAATTTAATTACCGGGATAAGGGGAAGGGAAGGTTTATTTGAAATATTCTTCGGCGGTGACGGTGTGGAGATTCCGCCGCCTAGCAATGAAGAGGTCAAAGTTGCGATTATACGTCTTAAAAACAATAAAGCAGCATGTTCTGATAGCCTCCTCGCTGAATTGTTTAAGACCGGAGTTGGTAGTGCGCATGCACCAGCTTATCTACAAAATATGGCTAGAGGAAAGTATGCCCAACGATTGGAACCTCAGTGTCCGCTGCCCTGTCCTGAAAAAGGTAGACCCTACGATATGCGCCAACTACAGGGGTATAATTCTTCTCCATATCGCATATAAGGTTCTTACAGACGTATTGTGTGAACGACTGAAGCCACTCGTCAAAGTACTGATTGGACCTTATCAGTGCGGCTTCAGACCTGGCAAATCCACCATCGACCACATGTTCACACTACTCCAAATGCTGGAAAAGACCCAAAAAAAGAGTCCACACACGCCATCTTTTTGTCGACTATAAGGCAGCCTTCGATAGCCCCATAAATGATCGTGTTTTTGCCGCAATGTCTGAGCTCGTTATACCTGCGAAGCTAATAAGGGTATGCAGAATGACGTTGAGCAATTCCTGCAGGTCCGTCAAGGTGGGAAAGGACCTCTCCGAACCTTTTGCTACCGTGCGAGGTTTCAGACAAGGCGACCCGTTATCATGCGACCTCTTCAACTTTGTCGTGGGTAGTGTTCTGCGAAAGTCGGGAGTGCATCCCAATGGCACTAATTTTCAAACAAGTGTCCAGTTGTTTGCGTACGCTGACGACATCGACATCAAAGGGCGTACCAAGCGAGATGTTACTGCTGCATTTAGTGCAATTGAACGGGAGTCTACCAAGATGGGTATGGGAGTAAATGAGGGCAAAACAAAGTATATGTTATCGACATGTAGAGACGTGCGGCGTATTGATTCTCAGATTACGGCCGATAACTATACTTTTGAAACAGTCAAGGAATTTATTTATCTTGGCTCCGCCGTTACCACCAAAAATGATGTCAGCCAACAGGTGCTACTATGGTCTCAATAGGCAATTGAGTAGCAGAGACCTCTCTCGTGCGACAAAACTAACACTCTATAAGACACTCGTCCTACCCGTGCTTCTTTATGGCGCAGAGGCATGGACCCTGTTAAGAACTGATGCAGCGGCCTTTAGAGTGTTCGTGAGAAAAGTCCTACGTAAGATCTTCGTTCCAGTGCGTGTTGGCGATGATTTCCGTATCCGATTCAACAGTGACTGTATGAGCTCCTCAACGACATTGACGTTGTACAGCGTATTAACATCCAGCGGCTGCGCTGGCTCGGCCATGTCGTTCGAATGGATTAGGATACTCCGGCGACACGAGTATTTGATGCGGGTATCTGTAGAAGTCGGCGAAGAGGACGACCTTGTATCCGTTGGAAGCACCAAATCGAGGAAGCCCTGTCATCGATTGGTGTGACCAACTGGCGTAGGCGCGCAAAAAGCAGAGGCGCCTGGAAGGATGTGTTGCGGCAGACCGAAATCCGTTAAACGGGTTGTTATGGCCAATTAAGTAAGTAAGTAAATTAAAAATGTATTCAATGCTTTCATTTCAATTAAAGAGGTAATTCTTGCACCCACAACTAAAAATTGTTTGTTTCAATGGACTTCACTGGGTCTAGTATCGACAGAAAAAAAAATTAAATCCACCCAACCAATGACATAGTGTAAGTCATGTAAAGCTCTGAAATATTTTTCTTATATTTCTCGAACAATCCAAACTCGTTTTATTTGACAAAAATTGTTTTTTTGATCTTATCACAAAAATTTATTAATTATACAAACATTTCTGAACCGATGCACATTGGGGTTTTTGATGCCTAAAGTGGAAATTAATTGGAAAATGAAATTCTTGAGTACCAAATATTTTTTTACATGAGCTGAAAGTGCACAAAATTCTGCACCACTTTCTTAAAAAAACGTGTCTTTAAGCGAAATAAACCAAAAATGAAAAAAAAAAGCAACCAGGAAAGCTCCCACGATTTAATTCCCATTTTAGGCATCAAAAACCCCATTGTGCGATGTCCGAAATTTAAACATTCTTAGAAAAGGAAGGAATGGACCTTCAAAACTTTAAAACGGTCTGCATATACATCTGTGGCATTAAATAATAATAGCTTAAGTCGAAATTTCGTGTTTAGAGATTTTAACGGATTTGTCTGAAATAAATTGTGTTTGGCAATTGTGTTTGTAAAATATAAATGCGCATAGTTTTATTAATAACGACATTTTATACATAAAATTTAGCTGGGTGATTGATCTTGGATATGAGAATAGGAATATGTAATAAAATGAAAAACACTTATGTCAACATAAGCCATTATCATTTGGCCACAGATGACAAGTACACGTCCTCTAACCTAACCTAATTATTTTGTGTGAAAAGGTAAAAAAAACCGTTTTTGTTAAAAAGAATTTTGTTTCAGAAAAATTCTTACTTGTGTTATGTAAAATATAATCTGATATAACGGCAGAGCTCAAGAGTTTATACTTGTCTTCACACATTCTATCATCCAAAAGCCGTTGTACATATTCCGTTCCCGCCACATCACCATAGCTTCTACAGTAATCCTGGTGGTACAGATCGAGATTGTCGGCGAGACGACCAATAGCGCAGTGTCTCGTTAGCATGCAAAGCGTTTCCTTGTCGAACTCAAGTAGTTGTCCCGAGATATCCCGCTGTCTACATAAACTGGTAGATTATTGACAAATGCGGTTTTACACTTCGTATCATAATTAAAACGATCGATATCTTAGTGAATCAATTCTGTCTTTAGCAATCAATATGTCTGCGGTAGAAATATATTTCTTTTAGGGCGCCCTGGTAGTCTACTGGGTAGTGTTCTAGACTATTATCGTGAGGGTCGTGGGTTCGTTTCCCACCAGGGGCTCTGGTCTGTTACACTACACCGAGCAAATGGTCTAAGTTACTTTGCACGTAATAATAATTATATATAATTTTTAATTGTATTATAATTAATAAATAAATATTTCTCTTACTAGCTTTCTGGCAAAAACTATGAGAGTGAATAAAATTGCCGTGAAAAATTTCACAAAAATTTGTTGTACGGAGTCGACTTTAAAGAATTGGTCGCGCCACTCATGTATAAAATTAACACTCACAACATAAGTGGTGTGTGAAGTTGGATCGTAATCCTGATTAATTATACATACACATGATCTTCAAATTAAAAAGTGGATTGACTAGCAGAAATTCAAGTAAATTTGTAGCCATTTCGTAGAATAAATCTTTTAAAGCCCATATATTCTCCGCCATTAATGTATTACAGTGATATTAATTGTGGATCTGGCTAAAAAAAACCAGACATGTCCTCAGTTAATGCTGTTTTAAATTTTATTTTAGGGATCTCTAAGTCTGCACAATGAAGCCACGTAATATTTTCATTTAAAACCAGGTCCTCGGTGCTATTTTAAAATAACAAGAAAAACTGACTTCTCGAATAAAACTGGGCATTTGATACGACGAGAGTTAATAACATTCATCAGTCTAAGTTGGTCATAAAAAGATTTTTTAATTTTTATTTATCTTTCTGTAAAGCTCGATTCACTCCCTTTTTATATGTAGTTTGACAGCCCTCTTCTTGAGAGAAAGAGAAAATATGTAGTATGAACATCTTTAGCTCGTTTTGGTTTAATTTTATATTTTGTCCGGAAAAACTTGAACAGAGCAGTAGTAGGTTATATTTTATATAAAAAGGTGAATTGATTTGTCCACATAGATAAATCATGCAAAATTTAAATTTCCTTTAAAAGTCTCATCTGGTAGTCTTAATTTTGTGGAAAAATTTTTAGAAATGCACAAATCATGCTGCAGAAAACACTCAGTTCGCTGTGCCAGAAAAGGTGCCTGTAAAGTGCAGATAGCCAGAATTTTTCGTTCTTTTTTGCATTTGTGTACCAAAACATGACGTATGTATATTGTTCTGAGAAATATCTTGTCATTAAGCTTAATAATAAACACGCGACGTAACAGGAAAAGTGTGACGATTAAATTCGCAATAAAAAATAATTTTTATTCGGTTTCTCCAGCTTTGCAGCAGCACAATAGGTCATAGGACTATAGAACTTTGCTCAATAAATATTAATCTGATGGTTTACACATAAAACTTACAAAGCATTTATGACTTTACCATACGTAGCGAGTTTTTTTAACCGAAAAGGTTAACACTTAAAACTACATTACGAAGAAATAACCGAATCAAAAGATCTGATCTAATAAGGGTAATGAAAGGATTACAACAACAGCCCATTAGGGATTATTATAGAAATCGCAAGTTGTAAATGAATATGTTTTTCGAATACTAAGAAGGAAAACAAGAGCCATTGGTTGAAATTAAAGGGCAGGGTCTTTACCTGCATACATAAAAGGGTTGTTGAAAGATCAGGTAGCAGTTAACCTATTTGTTCACTCATTACGTTGAATCCGGTACCTGTTTGTATCGAAATCACAAATTTCCAAAATGGTTTCCACCTATAAAAGGCGTGAACCTTACACAATAATTTCAATCACAATTTAGTCTCGGTAGACAACACACAACTTTTATCAGCGGAAAACCTTAAGAAAAAATGGAAGCATCAAAGCAAGTGAAATTTGACGAATTACTCGACAAATGCATAGACATGTCGAAAGTGAAATTGGATGCGTTAAAGGCACAAATTAATTCGAAAATCTACGACGTTTTTCAAATTGAAAAATTTGTTTACAACGAATTAAAATTGGAACAATTTATCTGCCCGATGAAGACGCATATCCATATGACTGAATTTCTAAATGGTCCTCTGGTAAAACAATTCATATGTGAATTATGGCATATTTTGTTAGCGGCTGAAGAGAGTTCGGCAGCCATATCAAATAATACAGTGGAACCGAAAAAAGATGAAATTATAAAGGAAGTAATCCAAACAAATGTTGAACCTACAAAAACTAAAATTTTTAAAAAAGTATTCCAAAGTAAATTTCGAAAAGACGCCGAAGGATCTCAATCTCGATCCCGAAAACAAGACAACATGGTGAATGGCGGAAAAGAACCATTGGTACCTCCTACCACTTTCAGTTCCACCCTTAAACCACAGCGGCGGTTGGACACTAAGCACGGCGAAAAACACGATGAATCTGCATCGCTTTCTCGGTTAACCTATAGCCGAAATAGTGGTACGAAAGGTAACAGAAAAGTAGAACAAAAGCAAGATTTAACCGCCAGCACTTTAATCACAAAGAAACAACAGTCAGATAAGGAAAACAATAAAAATTTCATCAACATTGAAAATCGCGTACATAAACTGGACAAGTCAGTATCAATCTGTAGCACACAAGCAGAACAAAAGCAACCACAAGTACCACCCAACACTTGTGGTTCTACCCTTAAACCACAACGGCACATTAACATGTTGAATGGCGGAAAACAATCACTTGCAGCTTATAAAACGTTGAGTTCCAAACTTAAAGCACAGGGACGTATCGACATATCCAAAGTAAAATTGGACATGTTGAAACCGTGGATAAGCAAGAAAATCACGGATATTTTGCAGAGAGAAGATAATGCGGCAGTGGAGTTCGTGCACAATAAATTAAAACAGGATAAAATGCTTTATCGACAGAAATTACAGATCAGAATTGCTGGATTCCTAAGAGGTGGCAAAGCACAGAAATTTGTGTCTGAATTATGGCCACTTTTGTTATCAGCTCAAGAGAGTGAAAGCGGCATACCAGCTGAATTGAAAAAGCAGAAGAATGATCAAAATTTAAGAATTGAAAAGGATATTAAGCATGACGGATCTGCATCGCTTTCTCGGTTAAATAATGTCCAAAATAGTGGTACGGTAATTGACACAAAACCAGAACAACAACATCCGGAAAGTCAGAGCAGTCAGAACAATGATAGCTCAGCTGTGCTGAGATGCGGCGTAGGCGGTTTCGCTAACGTTTGCATGCATTCCCCCCAAAAGAAAGATGCAAGTGCTAAGTCACAGGAATTTTTATCTCAATATTGTGCAGAAATGGACGAATTTTTTACACATTGGAATAAAACTCCCGAAAAGGAAACAATTCTATCCTCAAAAAAGTTCATATATCCTGGTGAACAAAATATTGAAAAACAAATAAACGCCACTTTGTCGACACCGCCATCATCGGTTATACAATCAGATCATAAACAGCAAACAGGCAATATTGACTTTGATAACGAGATAAAAGCTGCCCGAGAACTACAATCACGCAAGCGTACACACTTGACAATGATGAATGAGAGCAAAAAGTCGAAAAATAATTCCCACGATAAAGATGAACAGCAGTCAGCTAAGAAGAAACAGATTAGGACAAATAAATCCTCATCAAAACGCAATTCAGACAAAGATTCCTCTAGGAAGCCAAAAGCTAAATTAATAGAAAAGCAGGACAACAAGAAATCTAACAGCGAGATGAAGAATCTTGAATTGGAGCTTTTTGGCAGTATTAGTAGCGACGAAGAAGAACCCAATTCAGAACAACCTTCTAAGGAAAATTCTGTAAAGAAGTACCACAATAGCGAATTGAGCACCCTTGAGGCTGATCTTTTTATCAGCAGCGATGAGGAAGACGTCTACAATATACTCGGCAAAGAAGACCAATTTTTAAAACAAAAATAATGGACGAAGTTCACGAAGAGTATATTCTCTGGAAAAAAGGAATTTGTAATTTAGAAAAATTATTTGTAATCAATTTGCGTAAATTTTAAATTAAATATCATGACAATGTTTTTAATTTCTATTAAATATTGATGAAATATATGAGTAGTTTTCTAAGTTTAAATTTATATTACAATAAAGTTTTATATTATAATAAATTTATATTATAATAAATTTAAATTTATAAAAAATACTGTCTCTTTCAATTTAATTCTTAATTCCTTATTTGTAATATATTTTGAATGTATTTTAAGGAAATCATATAAATAATTAAAATAAAATGAAAATAAAAAATGTATTCAATGCTTTAATTTAATTACCGGGATAAGGGGAAGGTTTATTTGAAATATTTTTCGGCGGTAACGGTGTGGAGATTCCGCCGCCTAGCAATGAAGAGGTCAAAGTTGCGATTATAAATCTTAAAAACAATAAAGCGGCATGTTCTGATAGCCTCCCCGCTGAGTTGTTTAAGACCGGAGTTGGTAGTGCGCATGCACCAGCTTATCTACAAAATATGCCTAGAGGAAAGTATGCCCAACGATTGGAACATCAGTGTCCGCTGCCCTGTCCTGAAAAAGGTAGACCCTACGATATGCGCCAACTACAGGGGTATAATTCTACTTTTTATATTGATTTTCCAAATGAGCGAGGGGCCATGCCCACGTATACTACACACTACATACTTAATATTTAATTGCATTTGAAATATATTACTCATACGCATAATAGTTACCCCTACAAGTATGCTATCTATGATTCTTGATATTAAAACCAAAGCAAATAAAGTATGTATAAAGAATGTGCATTTTGGCATATTTTGTAATATTTTTCAAAAATATTTCACGACGCGGGGGGAAAGATAGAAGGGAAGGATAAAGAAACCAAGAGCGTAACAATGTTCTCAATTGTTCTCATCGTGCGTTTTTGTTGTTTGACTAATTTTTTATTTATTCATCTGAAACAATGTTGCCACGAAAAACATTTTGGAACCAACATTTGTGAAAAAAATCACCAAATAAGAAAAAATATAACCAAAATTAAATTCATAGACTTTTGTTTTATTTTTTTTTCAAGTTTAAATTATAATTAACAAAAACTGAAACAAAAATAGCTTTTTTATAAGAAAAAAATAAACAAAACCAAAAACTACACATTGATTAAAAATATAACTAATTTTGGTTAGAAATAACAAAAAAAAGGCAACACTTATTCTCAGACGTCGGCACAAAGAGAACATGAGAAAAATTATGAGAGGCATATTAACCCAGAGGAAAATTGTTAGTAATATTTTCAAGTCTACTTTACTCTACAAAATACGTCACATATGTAGTTTTTTTAATGAATTTTACATCTATATAAACAAAATGAATGAAAAACAATAGAAGAGAAAAATGAAAATATGTGCAAAGAAATAAAGAAAGTAATAAATGAAACATGTAAACAAAGTGCAAAAACAACATACGCGGATGCAGTTAAAAATAAAGGGTTGCCAAGTATAAATAAACAACAACCCCTGATTGGTAAACCTAAGGAAAAACAATCGGCTGAAAAAACTAAAGAAGAGTTAAACAAAATAAATCCAGACAACTTGAAGATAACAAATGTGGAAAGTAGAAGCAGTGGAACAATTGTTATTCAAAGTGAGAGCTGTGAAGATAGAGAGAAAAGTAAAAGTGCAATCCAAGAAAAAATATCTAAACAATATGAAGTAAAAATTCCAAATTCGACGGGACTAAATATCAATATTATTGGCATGTCTTTTGAATATAGTGAAAATGATTTAATAGATAAATTACGAAAACAAAATCCTAAATTAGCTGATGCAAATATTAAATTTATGGGAAAATATGAAACGAAAAGAGGAAATAAATCTTTGTTCAATGTGAGACTGAGAGTTGATAATGAAGATAATGATGGAACTGAATTAGTTCAATGTATGAAATGCAGAGGATACAATCATATAGCCAAAGAATGTAAAAATCAGGAAATATGTCTAAAATGCCATGGTCAGCATAAAACAGTTAATTGCGAAAGCCAAGAGAAGATAATGAAATGTATTAATTGTTCAAAAGTAAACAGCAGGCTCAATATGGGATTAGATGAAAATCACTTTACAAACGATAGAGAATGTCCAGTTTATCAAAATAAATTGAAAAACAAAATGAGAAATATAGGCTTGACGATTTAACAACTAAAGGAAATGAGTGTCCTCTATACAAATGTACAAGGTCTTGTTAACAACTATAATCAAATTGAAATTATCGCAGCAACAGAAAAACCTGACTTTTTAATATTGTCTGAAACACATTTGACGAAAGATATAGATGAACAAGAAATTGCGTTACAAGGATATGATAACATCGGGTCAGTGTCAGCATCCTCAAGAACAGGTGGAGTTGTCGTATACTATAAAAATAATTGGAACGTGAAAAAGTTTATAGAGAGAACTGATGATTTGAAGTATTGGATATTATTTTGCAAAGCTGTACATAATGATAATAATAATAATATCTTAATTGGTGCAATATATAGATCGCCTAGCTACAGCGAAGCTGAGTTATGTGATATATTTGACGAAATTATTGAAGAAATCTGTGATAATAATAACTGTGATATTTTAATTGCAGGAGATTTTAATATAGATTGGAAAAAAACTCTTTATACAAGAATAGAATTAGGAATACTCTCAATGACAACGGCCTTAAACAAATAGTTAACGAAAGCACCCGTGTAACAAGAAATTCGAGCACAATAATTGACTACGTAATAACTAATAATTATAAGATAAAATGTACAAACAGTAAAGATAATAAAATTTCTGACCATGAAGTTATTAACTTTGAGAGATCGAATGAAAACATTCTAAATACAGGAAAAACCATCAAGATATTTAAATACGATAAGAATATATTCAATAATGTGTTAACTGAGAATATGATATACGAGGATAATAAGGATCTTAATGAAAACGTTAAACTGTTTGATGCCTGTCTAGGAAATACAATACAAAGATTTACGTTTGAAAAGCAAGTGCACATAAATAACAAAGTGAATAACTGGTTTAACGAAGAACTGCGAACAATAAAAAGAGAAAAAATAATAAAATATTTACGAGCCAAATTTGAAAACACAAATCAAGCTTGGGGAGAATATAAACTAATAAGAAATCGATACAAAGTACAAATCGAAAATAATAAGAATAATTACATAAAAAATAAAATTAACAACGCAACTAGTCAAAAGCAAGTGTGGACACACATAAAAAACCTAGTACTTAATAAGAGGCAAAACTCAACTAAATCTGTGATATTCGACCAGATAGAGTACAACGATATATGTGATATAGTTAATAAGTTCAATGCATTCTTCATTGATAGCATTAGTAGTATAAGACAATCGATAGGGAGCGTGCAACATATTAACCGAATAGAATATAGAGTGAATGATGTTTTTAAATTCCGTAAGGTAAATATTAGTGAACTGGAGAGCATCGTGAAGTGTATGAATAACAAATCGGACCATGAACGCGTATCAAATAAAATTATACTTGACAACTGGAATGTAACAGGAAATATAATGGTAAAAGTAATAAACACATCTTTAGAGACAGGTATTTTTCCTGATAATTGGAAAAAATCAACCGTAACCCCAATTGAGAAAGTGCCCAGAACAAAAAAATGCGAGGAGTTTAGACCAATAAACTCTCTTAAAACTTGCGAGAAAATAATTGAAAAAGTAGTTAAAGATCAGCTTGAAAAATATATAGAAAATCGAGACATATTATCTAAATACCAGTCAGGATTCCGTAAAAAACATTCGTGTGAAACCACGGTAAACTATGTCATAAGTGAATGGAGAGCAATAGGAAAAGATAAGAGGATAATAGCAATATTTCTTGACTTCAAAAGAGCCTTTGAGACGATCGATAGAGAAATAATACTGAATAAACTATATATGTATGGAATAAGAGGAATCGAGCTAGATTGGTTCAAATCGTACCTGAAAAGAAGAAGGCAAACGACAAAATTAAATGACATAGAATCTGATGAAATAATAAATAATTTCGGAGTGCCACAAGGTTCCATTTTGGGAGCGTTGTTGTTCATAATTTATATAAATGACATGCCAAGTATTTTAGAAAAATGTAAAGTTGTATTATACGCTGATGACACTCTGATATATACTATAGCAAATAGTGATGAAGAATGTCGCGAAAATACCAAGTATGATATGAAGAAAATAGATGAATGGCTTAAAATGAATAAACTCAAACTAAATGAAAATAAAACAAAAATAATGGAATTAACTTAAATTCAGAAGAAATATTTACAATAAATGACACAGTAATTGAAAAAGTCGAATATATAAAATACCTTGGGTTTATAATCGATAAAAAATTAAATTTCATTGAACAAATAGATTACTTATGCAAAAAAGTTGGTAAAAAAATTAGTTTTTTAAAAAGAATAAGAAGCAAAATATCCAAGTCTACAGCGATAAATATATACAGCACGATAATAAAACCACACTTTGAATATGGTTCCACTATTTTATTCACATGCAGCAGCACAAATCAATTAGCAAGGATGCAGAAACTGCAAAATAGAGCGATGAGAGTAATACTAAAATGCGATCGTTACACACATATAAACACAATGTTAACTGATCTAAAATGGATGAACATAGCACAACGACTTCAATTTAACACATTAAGATTTATTAGAAAATTAAAACAAGGAGACGCCCCGAAATATCTATGTGATCAAATACATTATGTGGGAGACAGTTAACCATATCAACTAAGAAATGCAAGTGACTTTAGGATCCAAAGAGTGAGGTCAACACAAATGCAGAAAACGCTATTCTACAAAGGTCTACAGCTGTTTAACTCATTGCCAAACTACATTAAGAATGAAACGGATGACAATGTCTTTAGACGAAAGTGTACTAATTTTGTATTATTTAATAATAATTTGTAATATATAATTTTGTTGAACATTTAAAGTATTTTTAATACTAAAAAAAAAAAAAAAAAAAAAAAAAAACAATCTCGGGAAATGACGGCTACCCACTTTATCGCCGACGTTCTGTGGATAATGGTGGACGATCAATTTCAGTAAAGAAAAATTTCAGCATGGAAATGATTTTGATGTTGATAACCGCTTACTTTACAGAAAGAAATGCTCGAGAGAGAGCAGCAGCACCACCGGCTACAACATTAACATCATTTTTTGATCTTTGTAGAAATGATATGTTTGCTAAAACTTTGTTTTATTCAGAAATTCCAACGTATTATACGTGGAATGCATCAACAAAGAAATTCCAACGTCGAAAGCAGGGGAAACCTGTTGATGGTTGGCCAAATTTATATTCAACAGATGCATTAGGTAGGGTTTATACCGTCCATCCTCAAAATGCTGAATGTTTTTATTTGAGAATGCTTCTGATTAATGTTCGAGGACCAACATCTTTTGAGACATTACATAGTGTTGATGGCGTAGTATGTGCAACATATCGAGAGGCCTGTCAGAAACTACAATTATTGGAGAACGATTGTCATTGGGAAACAACGCTTGAAGATGCAGCAGTAATCAACCATCCATGGAAAATAAGGGCATTATTTGCGATACCTTGGTATCGTGCTCACCATCTAATCCAAAAGATCTTTGGAATAAATTTAAAACATATTTGGCTGGGGACATATTACACCCGGAAAGAGTTACCACCAACAATGCAACGCTTGAACTAAGTGAAAGTATGAATAATGAGACATTGATTCTACTTGAAGACAAATGCTTGGCGATAAGGAATGTGACACTAATTGAAGTTGGAATGATTGCTCCTATTCGGTCAGGAACTGATGCACACGATCAAGATCTACGACGAGAAATGGAATATAATCATCAATATTTGGAAATTTTATTGGAAGAAAATTTAACAAATTTACAACAAGAGCAGAGAATGATATACAACAGTATACTAGCAGCAATAACAAACAAACAAATAGCCGGAAAAACGTTTTTAATTTCATTGATATTGGCAAAAGTTCGATCTCAAAAAAATATTGCATTAGCTATTGCGTCATCCGGCATTGCTGCCACACTCTTAGATGGTGGTAGAACAGCGTATTCTGCACTAAAATTATCCTAGAAGCCTCAATTTTCCGAAGAGATTACAAGTGTAACATAAAGAAAAATTCTTCTATGGGCAAAGTATTGCAACAATGTGAAATCATAGTGTGGGTTGAATGCACCATGGCGCATAAGAAATCTTTGGAAGTCTCGCAGTTTACGGGATTTTAGAAGCAATAATAACATATTTGGAGGTGCATTAGTTTTATTAGCTGGTGATTTTCGTCAAACACTTCCTGTTATGCCTGGATCAACGCCAGCTGATGAGCTCTACTCATACTCTAAAATTAACTACTAATATGCGTGTTCAGTTGCAACGTGATGCTTCGCTTCAACTTTTTCCAAACAATTGCTTGATTTAGGTAATGCAAGAATTCCAATGGATCCTATAACAAAGTATATAAAATTTCCATCAGAGTTTTGCATAATGACACAATCCAAAGAACAATTAATAAATTGTGTATTTCCCAATATTGTGCAAAATTTTAAAAATATGCAATGGTTATGTGAACGTGCGTTACTGGCATCCAAAAATATTGACGTTAATTCCATCAACAGCAATATTCTCAACAAGGTCGATGGGAATCTAAGAACTTATAAATCGATCGACACAGTTTCAAATATTGAGGATGTCGTCAATTATCCAGTCGAATTTTTAAATTCGTCAGATTTACCAGGCTTTCCGCCACATGACTTACAGCTAAAAAACGGTGTTCCCATTATTTTACTTAGAAATATTGATCCTCCACGAATTTGTAATGGCACTCGACTAACAGTAAAAAAAATGATGAACAATCTTATCGAGGCGACCATTATAACTGGAAAGTTTAAGGGAACTGATGTGTTGCTGCCACGTATTCCTATGACCACATCGGAGATGCCATTCGATTTCAAGCGCCTGCAATTTCCTATTCGCCTAGCATTTGCAATGACGATTAATAAAGCTCAAGGTCAGTCCTTGCAAGTTTGTGGACTTAATCTAGAAAATCCATGTTTCTCACATGGACAGCTTTACGTCGCGTGTTCGCGAGTAGGAAAACCCGCAGATTTATATGTATACGCACCAGAGGGAAAAACAAAAACTATTGTGTACCCCAAGGCATTAGAATAAGAATTATTTATTTAAGAAAAAAGTATATATTAAATTTTAGCAAGTAAGAAATAAATAGCCCATTAATGCATTATTTTATAATTTAAATGAAATACATTGTCATCAAATGAAAGGTTCATTCTTTAAGAAAAATTGCATAATTTAATTACTAAATAAATACACTTTTTAATTATTATGTATTTAATTTCGATGGGGGGTAGCGAAGCACACCGGGTATTACCTAGTATACATATATAGTGATATATATTAAGAGAATTATATACATTAAAACAAGTGAAATTAAAAAATACTTTTTATATTGAAATTAATTTTTGTTTTTTAATTACTTAATCATGTACTAAATTATTAAATACTAGTTAAAACACTTATGTTACACTTATATAACATAAAAAAAATTATTCTCTAATTACTATATATAACTAGTCTATGAGATCGTTATTCAAATAAAAATAGTACAATCGTCTCATATAAGTTCGGCTCTTTACCGTTTTCGGTACGATTGTATGGTGCGGCCTTAATAACATTCGAAGAAATTCGATGCCTCTCTCGTTTATATCCCAATAAAAACATGTCCGACAGCGGTACTCCCAAATCATGTCATGTGCAAGTAGTGTTTTCATTGCCTGAATGACTTCTACATTTGGAATGTCCTCAATTTCATGATGAGGACCTTCAAAATTCGCCATTGCTGTTAAAGTTCCCCCAATAAAGAAGTGATTGTACACTGCCAAGCGATTCACTCGTTCTTTTATTTTTTTATTTTTTTTTTCATTATATATATATTTTTTTATTTCTTTTACTTATTTTAAATTTACAAAACGTTATTACGCATTTTTTTATATGAAAAGTAATCATTTAATATCTTTTTTATGTTCTCAAAAAAAAAAGAAAAATAAAATAAAAAATCATTTTATTACGAAATATGTATGATATTTCTAGACTAAATAACAAAACATAAATTGTGATCGGTTTTAACATTGTTATTGTTAAATTCCTGTGTGTGCTTAATAACATTTCTTTTTGTATTCATTTTCTTTCTTTTTACATCATTTTATAAAAAAATATATGATCAGGTTGAGCTTCATTTGTTGTTGTTCTACAATAAACATCATTAACAAACAAAAATGTCTATGATATAAAAATGTATGTGGTTTTTTTTTTTCTCTGTGGACTGAAACCGGTTGGTTGTTTCTTTTTAGACAAAATTTTCAAGTTATAAATAGAAAAAAATATAGACAATGATAATGAAAGTACCCTCAAGTGGCTGGTCGGATCAATTCGAACAATATGTAATCGAAGAAGAATCCGATAATGAATTGGATGAACTGGATCAGGATTTCTCCGAGTATTTGTGGATGGAAAACGAAGAAGAATTCGATAAAGTTGAATTGCAACGCCTTGAAGATGAGGAATTGATGAAGGAATGCATTGATGCCATGCTTGAGGACGAATTAGAGGAACAAATAAATGAATGGGACAAAGCTAAAAATGAAGAATTGAGAGCAGCTCTTTCCACTTTGACAGTAAGTGAATGTAATGTAAGCGATTCATTGCTTAATCCCTTGGCAGCTGAGTTTGTTCCACAAAGTCGTTAACTATCGACTTGGGTACGTCATAAAAATCACAGCCCAAAACAAAACAGCATTAAGAATACATTTACAATAGACGATGAACAAATATCTTGAATATTCTCTTATTAAGGTAGTGAAAACGATCTCCTAGTTTTCTATACTGAAAAAGCATCACACTACACCCAAATAATTAAAAACAGAAAAAACCAAAAAAAATTTAAAAAATAAGAAAAAGAAAGAACAAAAACATTTAAAAAATATTGTAAGAAATTTAATACTTGTTGCCAGGCAACTGTTCATGTTTAATGATGATTATTTTTGTTTAATTTTTAAAATATTATTATAAATTAAATGAAATTGATAAAACTGAAATGACAACAAGTTAAGACTTACAAAACAAAAAAATTAAAACAGCTCATCGAAAGCAATATATATTAAAATAAATATATTAAATACCTGTTAGAATAAAATATTAAAAAAGAAAAATATCAGAAAAAAACTTTAAAATTTATATAAAAAGAAAATATTACAATTATTTTTACGCTTTCAAATTAATAATATCTCTGAAGAAGGACATTAATTTCATATCCTCTATCTATTTAACTTTATCCTTTTGAAATTAAATAATAAATAATACGCTTAACTTTGCTGTCATCATTATCGATTACATACCATTTGAAATTGTCGTAACAACCGGCTGTATATCGAAGTAAAGAAGGTGGTGTGTGTTTTGCTTGTAAGCTTTTAAAATCATTTTGTATTTTATTTTTAAATATATTTTTAATACATTTTTGTTTAATTCATATGTGTATGTATGTAATGTTTACATTAACTTAACGAAATTCTTTTGTACAAATGTTTTATTTCATTTTTTATTATATTATTATTATTTTCATTTAACTTGTAATGTGATATTCAATTTAAGCTATTTGTTCAAACCTGCCCTCATAACTCCTGTATATTGTTTTAAGATCGAAGAAGTAGAAACCAAACTGAAATAATTATTTTTATTTGTATTTTAAATGACTTGAAAAGGTTTGACTGCTGCCAAAACACACACACCCAAAAAAAAAAAAAAGAAAAACATTTTTTTCCTTGTTATTTAATCTTTAAGGCAGTTATTTAAGCAATTTTTTATTTTAATGAGAAAGTACCGAAAGCCAACCTCAATACTCTCATCATCAGTCACTATCTCACTTTTAATCCATATTCATGTCTACCATATTCATTTTAATGTTCCTCATTGAATATATGTAAATTGTTTCTTTAATGCTTGTTTTGCAAAAATTTAATTAAAGTAAACCACAAATAAATAAATGAAAATATTTTGTGTGTCAAATTCATAATAAAGAGCTCAACTAAAAATAAAAAAAAAATTATTTACTGAAGGGGGAAAACGGTAAGGAAATAATACAAGGATGTTGTATGACTTGAAGTAGGTTTGACTATTTACATGAAATCATCGTAATCATCATAAGTAATGTAATCATTACCATACTTTTTATAACCATCGATATCATTGCTCTCTTTTTTCAAGGTTACTTTTCCTTTGCCTTTGCCTTTGCTAGCGGGTTTCTTGACATTTTGTTTTTCCATTTTCACTTTTTCTCTATGTAAGTTTTCTACACTAATTTTTAATTTCTTCAAATCGGGAATAGCCAAATGTACACCTATGCTACGTACTAAATCCTCAATAAATTGCGGGAAATGAGGTGATTCTTTATATTGTGCCAATTTACAACTAAGCGTCACACCAAATTCTTTGAATTCTTCTTCAGTTTGAGGATTAAATGCATCTAAATCACCTCTAATATCACTAACACCAAAGGTTTCTAAAGCACTCTTTAAGTCCGATTCTTCTTGAATTTTTTGTAAACGTAATTTTTCGGCTAATTTTTCTTCGGCTGTCATATTAGCTAAGCGTTCGGCTTCGGCTTCCTCTGCCAGTCTCTCTTGTTCGGCTAGTTTAGCTTTCAAAGCCTTGTTAGGTTTCGTCTTCACCGGCGCTTTGACTTCAACTTTTTCTTCGTCCTTTTTTTCCTCTTCCTCGAGATCCCAACTGTCCTTAACATCCTCATCATCATCCTCGCCAGCCCATTTGTTGACTTTGTCAGGAATAACCACTATGGGTTTGTCCGCAGCACTTTCCCAATCGTCTTTCATTTTTTTTGGTTCTCTATTATTTTATTTATTTAGCAAATTTTTGATTATATGACTTTGTGTTTTGCTTGTATGTGCTTGGTGTGCTTGGATGTGCGTAAGTGTTTTCGCCAAGGATTTGAAACCAGAACTAATAATTTTTCGCAATCTTTCTGTTGCTTTTATACTGTTTCCTGAGACCCGAAAATAACTGCGTTAATCGATTTACTTAATATGATATTGCATTACAGGTAGAAAAATTATGATTTTATAATTGACCCTCACACATCATTTAATAACTTGTTTATAATGTTCGAATAACACGAATATTAATTTCCAGGTAAAAGGGAAAATAATAAAAGAATTCTTGCGCTCGAAAAGTTTCCCTTTTTCACTTTAAGTCCGGATTAGTATGCAGTTGTTATCCACTTTACATAATTTTCTTTAAATTCGTACTTCAATAGACAGCGTTTTTTATATTAAGTACATACGCGTTATTTGCTGACAGGTAGGGGCATTTAAATTGAATTTTCTCCCCTTTGCCAACAAATGTCATTTAAGCGGTTTATGCCATATTTTTTAAGTATACGCTTTATTTTACTCGCAAAGGTGCTTTGTTCATAGCTTACAGACGGCTGTATACGCAACAACAAAATATTAAGAGTTTGTCAGTCATATTTGAACGCAAGCAAAAATAAACAAACACATGCTACAGTAGTAGATCCTAACATTTCAACGACGAATTTATATGAATTCGTTCATTTGGACACTGTGCCAGTGTGTAAAATGTTACTACAAAGTTAATATAATGCAAGTGAGTGAAAATTTTCATAGAAAATCCAGTCACTTGACATTTTCCCTGAAAAAAATATTTCAAGAAAAGTTTTTAGTAGACATCTGCAAATGAGTAAATGCTACAAGTGGTTGAAACACAATCATAAATTTACTATGTACCTGCTAATGCACAGCTAACATTCACAAAAAGTAAAGGAAACAAATCTGTATGTATTTACTTTATTATCTTATATATAAAAATGAATGTGTGTTTGTTTGTATGTTTGTATGTTTGAAGTTTATAGACGATTAAACGGCTGAACCGATTTTCTTAAAATTTTCACAGTATCTTCCTGTATGTCTGGAAGGAGTTATAGGCTACTTTTTATGTTGATATTCCAAATGAGCGAGGGGCCATGCCCACGTATACTACACACTACATACTTAATATTTAATTGCATTTGAAATATATTACTCATACGCATAGTAGTTACCCCTACAAGTATGCTATCTATGATTCTTGATATTAAAACCAAAGAAAATAAAGTATGTATAAAGAATGTGCATTTTGGCATATTTTGGAATATTTTTCAAAAATATTTCACGACGCGGGGCGAAAGATAGAAGGGAAGGATAAAGAAACCAAGAGTGTAACAATGTTCTCATCGTGCGTTTTTGTTGTTTGACTAATTTTTTATTTATTCATCTGAAACAATGATGCCACGAAAAACATTTTGTAACCAACATTTGTGAAAAAAATCACCAAATAAGAAAAAATATAACCAAAATTAAATTCATAGACTTTTGTTTTATTTTTTTTTTCAAGTTTAAATTATAATTAACAAAAACTGAAACAAAAATAGCTTTTTTTATAAGAAAAAAATAAACAAAACCAAAAACTACACATTGATCAAAAAAATAACCAATTTTGGTTAGAAATAACAAAAAAAAAGGCAACACTTATTCTCAGACGTCGGCACAAAGAGAACATGAGAAAAATTATGAGAGGCATATTAACCCAGAGGAAAATTGTTAGTAATATTTTCAAGTCTACTTTACTCTACATAATACGTCACATATGTAGTTTTTTTAATGAATTTTACATAAACAAAATGAATGAAAAACAATAGAAGAGAAAAATGAAAATATGTGCAAAGAAATAAAGAAAGTAATAAATGAAACATGTAAACAAAGTGCAAAAACAACATACGCGGATGCAGTTAAAAATAAAGGGTTGCCAAGTATAACTAAACAACTACCCCTGATTGTTAAACCTAATAGCCCATTTACACTACAGCGAAATCTAGTACTTATGAGATTTCGAGCCAAATCTAGTTGATTTTAACAAGTTTTCCCATACAAAACAAAATCTACTTATTTAGTAGATTTCGGCAAAATCTACTCAAAATCTAGTAAAAATAGAAATGCAACTATGTGTTTTGCCAAATAGTACTTAAATATATAACGCTGCACAGGAATAAAATGACATTTCAATTTAAAAATACATTTTCTAAATGTTGTAAAGGGTCCGCTAAATAACTTTTTTTTTTTAAATGCTGTAAAAAAAAACTACTGAATATTTTCTCAAATTTCTTTTTCTCTTTGAAAGTACAATCCTTCCGATTAATAATGGAAAATAACTTCATTAAAATGGCTGCCTCGGCTGGCCATGCAGTAGCCTACACGAGTAGCCTACAGAAGATGCCGATTTTGGCATCATCAATCATCTTTTCAGATGAAGCTCATTTTGATCTTGGCGGGTATGTAAACAAGCAAAATTGTCGCATTTGGGGCACAGAAAACCCGCACGCATACATTGAAAACACGACGCACCCAAACGAGTCACTGTTTGGTAAGGATTTTGGTCCAGAGGCATAATTCGAAAATGAGCAAGGAGTGGCCGTTGCAGTCAATGGCGATCGTTATCGGGCCATGTTGAAAGAATTTTTGTTCACAAAAATTGAAGAGGAGGATATTGGCAATATTTGGTTTCAACAGGACGGCGCTACGTGCCACATAGCCGAAGCTACACTCGATGTTTTGTGCCCTGCTTCATCAGGCCACCTCGGAGCGGCGATTTGACACCGTTGGACTATTATTTGTGAGGTGCCGTCAAAGATAAGTGTTACGCCGACAAGCCAGAGACAATTTACGTTTTAAAGGACAATATTCGTGAAGCCATTGGTGAAATACAGCTGCACACAATCGATAATGTGCTTAAAAATTGGACCGATCGTGTTGGCTACTGCATGGCCAGCCGAGGCAGCCATTTGAATGAAATTATTTTATTTACTTTCAAGTAAAAATGAGAAATATTCAGTAGTTTTTTAAAGCAATTTCAAAAAAAAAAGTTTTTTGGCGGACCCTTTATCAGTTTTGTTTATGGATGTTAGCTTTATAATGTTTTCACACCAGCATAACAACTGAAAAGTTTGGTGGGTCATTCTAAAACATTATTTCCGATTGGATCTTATTTGGTCTTGATGAAAACGATACTAAATGTGCTATATTTTTCAGTTTTGTTTGGTATTAAAATAAATTTGAAAATATTATTTTCTTTTAAATTTCAGTCAGCTGTTTTTGTTATTAAAATGAAATCTTGCTACTGTCAAATAAATCCAGTGTAAACGATCTAGATTTTGAGCTAGATTTGAAATCTAATCTACTAGCTTTCGCTGTAGTGTAAATGGGCTATAAGGAAAAACAATCGGCTGAAAAAAAACTAAAGAAGAGTTAAACAGAATAAATCCAGACAACTTGAAGATAACAAATGTGGAAAGTAGAAGCAGTGGAACAATTGTTATTCAAAGTGAGAGCTGTGAAGATAGAGAGAAAAGTAAAAGTGCAATCCAAGAAAAAATATCTAAACAATATGAAGTAAAAATTCCAAATTTGACGGGACTAAATATCAAAATTTTTGGCATGTCTTTTGAATATAGTGAAAATGATTTAATTGAGAAATTAAGAAAACAAAATCCTAAATTAGCTGATGCAAATATTAAATTTATGGGAAAATATGAAACGAAAAGAGGAAATAAATCTTTGTTCAATGTGAGACTGAGAGTTGATAATGAAGCTTACGGAAAAATTATGGAAGAAAGAAAAGTAAATGTCGGATGGGAAAGATGTAGAGTGTATGATGGAACTGAATTAGTTCAATGTATGAAATGCAGAGGATACAATCATATAGCCAAAGAATGTAAAAATCAGGAAATATGTCTAAAATGCCATGGTCAACATAACAGTTAATTGCGAAAGCCAAGAGAAGATAATGAAATGTATTAATTGTTCAAAAGTAAACAGCAGGCTCAATATGGGATTAGCGGAAAATCACTTTACAAACGATAGAGAATGTCCAGTTTATCAAAATAAATTGAAAAACAAAATGACAAAATTTAGGCTTTACGATTTAACAGCTAAAGGAAATGAGTGCCCTCTATACAAATGTACAAGGTCTTGTTAACAACTATAATCAAATTGAAATTATCGCAGCAACAGAAAAACCTGACTTTTTAATATTGTCTGAAACACATTTGACGAAAGATATAGATGAACAAGAAATTGCGTTACAAGGATATGATAACATCGGGTCAGTGTCAGCATCCTCAAGAACAGGTGGAGTTGTCGTATACTATAAAAATAATTGGAACGTGAAAAAGTTTATAGAGAGAACTGATGATTTGAAGTATTGGATATTATTTTGCAAAGCTGTACATAATGATAATAATAATAATATCTTAATTGGTGCAATATATAGATCGCCTAGCTACAGCGAAGCTGAGTTCTGTGATATATTTGACGAAATTATTGAAGAAATCTGTGATAATAATAACTGTGATATTTTAATTGCAGGAGATTTTAATATAGATTGGAAAAAAAAACTCTTTATACAAGAATAGAATTAGGAATACTCTCAATGACAACGGCCTTAAACAAATAGTTAACGAAAGCACACGTGTAACAAGAAATTCGAGCACAATAATTGACTACGTAATAACTAATAATTATAAGATAAAATGTACAAACAGTAAAGATAATAAAATTTCTGACCATGAAGTTATTAACTTTGAGAGATCGAATGAAAACATTCTAAATACAGCAAAAACCATCAAGATATTTAAATACGATAAGAATATATTCAATAATGTGTTAACTGAGAATATGATATACGAGGATAATAAGGATCTTAATGAAAACGTTAAACTGTTTGATGCCTGTCTAGGAAATACAATACAAAGATTTACGTTTGAAAAGCAAGTGCACATAAATAACAAAGTGAATAACTGGTTTAACGAAGAACTGCGAACAATAAAAAGAGAAAAAATAATAAAATATTTACGAGCCAAATTTGAAAACACAAATCAAGCTTGGGGAGAATATAAACTAATAAGAAATCGATACAAAGTACAAATCGAAAATAATAAGAATAATTACATAAAAAATAAAATTAACAACGCAACTAGTCAAAAGCAAATGTGGACACAAATAAAAAATCTAGTACTTAATAAGAGGCAAAACTCAACTAAATCTGTGATATTCGACCAGATAGAGTACAACGATATATATGTGATATAGTTAATAAGTTCAATGCATTCTTCATTGATAGCATTAGTAGTATAAGAAAATCGATAGGGAGCGTGCAACATATTAACCGAATAGAATATAGAGTGAATGATGTTTTTAAATTCCGTAAGGTAAATATTAGTGAACTGGAGAGCATCGTGAAGTGTATGAATAACAAATCTGACCATGAACGCGTATCAAATAAAATTATACTTGACAACTGGAATGTAACAGGAAATATAATGGTAAAAGTAATAAACACATCTTTAGAGACAGGTATTTTTCCTGATAATTGGAAAAAATCAACCGTAACCCCAATTGAGAAAGTGCCCAGAACAAAAAAATGCGAGGAGTTTAGACCAATAAACTCTCTTAAAACTTACGAGAAAATAATTGAAAAAGTAGTTAGAGATCAGCTTGAAAAATATATAGAAAATCGAGACATATTATCTAAATACCAGTCAGGATTCCGTAAAAAACATTCGTTTGAAACCACGGTAAACTATGTCATAAGTGAATGGAGAGCAATAGGAAAGGATAAGAGGATAATAGCAATATTTCTTGACTTCAAAAGAGCCTTTGAGACGATCGATAGAGAAATAATACTGAGTAAACTATATATGTATGGAATAAGAGGAATCGAGCTAGATTGGTTCAAATCGTACCTGAAAAGAAGAAGGCAAACGACAAAATTAAATGACATAGAATCTGATGAAATAATAAATAATTTCGGAGTGCCACAAGGTTCCATTTTGGGAGCGTTGTTGTTCATAATTTATATAAATGACATGCCAAGTATTTTAGAAAAATGTAAAGTTGTGTTATACGCTGATGACACTCTGATATATACTATAGCAAATAGTGATGAAGAATGTCGCGAAAATATCAAGTATGATATGAAGAAAATAGATGAATGGCTTAAAATGAATAAACTCAAACTAAATGAAAATAAAACAAAAATAATGGAATTAACTTAAATTCAGAAGAAATATTTACAATAAATGACACAGTAATTGAAAAAGTCGAATATATAAAATACCTTGGTTTTATAATCGATAAAAAATTAAATTTCAATGAACAAATAGATTACTTATGCAAAAAAGTTGGTAAAAAAATTAGTTTTTTAAAAAGAATAAGAAGCAAAATATCCAAGTCTACTGCGATAAATATATACAGCACGATAATAAAACCACACTTTGAATATGGTTCCACTATTTTATTCACATGCAGCAGCACAAATCAATTAGCAAGGATGCAGAAACTGCAAAATAGAGCGATGAGAGTAATACTAAAATGCGATCGTTACACACATATAAACACAATGTTAACTGATCTAAAATGGATGAACATAGCACAACGACTTCAATTTAACACATTAAGATTTATTAGAAAATTAAAACAAGGAGACGCCCCGAAATATCTATGTGATCAAATACATTATGTGGGAGACAGTCAACCATATCAACTAAGAAATGCAAGTGACTTTAGGATCCAAAGAGTGAGGTCAACACAAATGCAGAAAACGCTATTCTACAAAGGTCTACAGCTGTTTAACTCATTGCCAAACTACATTAAGAATGAAACGGATGAAAATGCCTTTAGACGAAAGTGTACTAATTTTGTATTATTTAATAATAATTTGTAATATATAATTTTGTTGAACATTTAAAGTATTTTTAATACTAAAAAAAAAAAAAAAAAAAAAAAAAAAAAAAAAAAAAACAATCTCGGGAAATGACGGCTACCCACTTTACCGCCGACGTTCTGTGGATAGTGGTGGACGATCAATTTCAGTAAAGGTGCATGGAAATGATTTTGATGTTGATAACCGCTGGATACTACCTTACTCTCCATTGCTTTCAAAAACATTTAAAGCGCATATTAATGTTGAGTATTGTCAGCCAGTTAAGTCGATCAAATACATCTGCAAATATGTTACTAAAGGGTCTTATATGGCTGTATTTTCATTACAAAATCCAAATGATGAAATTCCGCAGTATCAAATGACCAGGTACATTAGTAGCAATGAAGCAGTATGGCGAATTTTGGGATTTCCCATTCACGAGCGCCATCCAACTGTTGTTCATTTATCAGTGCATCTGGAAAATGGACAACGGGTTTACTTTACAGAAAGAAATGCTCGAGAGAGAGCAGCAGCACCACCGGCTACAACATTAACATCATTTTTTGATCTTTGTAGAAATGATATGTTTGCTAAAACTTTGTTTTATTCAGAAATTCCAACGTATTATACGTGGAATGCATCAACAAAGAAATTCCAACGTCGAAAGCAGGGGAAACCTGTTGATGGTTGGCCAAATTTATATTCAACAGATGCATTAGGTAGGGTTTATACCGTCCATCCTCAAAATGCTGAATGTTTTTATTTGAGAATGCTTCTGATTAATGTTCGAGGACCAACATCTTTTGAGACATTACATAGTGTTGATGGCGTAGTATGTGCAACATATCGAGAGGCCTGTCAGAAACTACAATTATTGGAGAACGATTGTCATTGGGAAACAACGCTTGAAGATGCAGCAGTAATCAACCATCCATGGAAAATAAGGGCATTATTTGCGATAATATTGGTATCGTGCTCACCATCTAATCCAAAAGATCTTTGGAATAAATTTAAAACATATTTGGCTGGGGACATATTACACCCGGAAAGAGTTACCACCAACAATGCAACGCTTGAACTAAGTGAAAGTATGAATAATGAGACATTGATTCTACTTGAAGACAAATGCTTGGCGATAAGGAATGTGACACTAATTGAAGTTGGAATGATTGCTCCTATTCGGTCAGGAACTGATGCACACGATCAAGATCTACGACGAGAAATGGAATATAATCATCAATATTTGGAAATTTTATTGGAAGAAAATTTAACAAATTTACAACAAGAGCAGAGAATGATATGCAACAGTATACTAGCAGCAATAACAAACAAACAAATAGCCGGAAAAACGTTTTTAATTTCATTGATATTGGCAAAAGTTCGATCTCAAAAAAATATTGCATTAGCTATTGCGTCATCCGGCATTGCTGCCACACTCTTAGATGGTGGTAGAACAGCGTATTCTGCACTAAAATTATCCTAGAAGCCTCAATTTTCCGAAGAGATTACAAGTGTAACATAAAGAAAAATTCTTCTATGGGCAAAGTATTGCAACAATGTGAAATCATAGTGTGGGTTGAATGCACCATGGCGCATAAGAAATCTTTGGAAGTCTCGCAGTTTACGGGATTTTAGAAGCAATAATAACATATTTGGAGGTGCATTAGTTTTATTAGCTGGTGATTTTCGTCAAAAACTTCCTGTTATGCCTGCATCAACGCCAGCTGATGAGCTAAATGCATCGTCATACCTTTGGCGATATGTTCATACTCTAAAATTAACTACTAATATGCGTGTTCAGTTGCAACGTGATGCTTCGCTTCAACTTTTTCCAAACAATTGCTTGATTTAGGTAATGCAAGAATTCCAATGGATCCTATAACAAAGTATATAAAATTTCCATCAGAGTTTTGCATAATGACACAATCCAGAGAACAATTAATAAATTGTGTATTTCCCAATATTGTGCAAAATTTTAAAAATATGCAATGGTTATGTGAACGTGCGTTACTGGCATCCAAAAATATTGACGTTAATTCCATCAACAGCAATATTCTCAACAAGGTCGATGGGAATCTAAGAACTTATAAATCGATCGACACAGTTTCAAATATTGAGGATGTCGTCAATTATCCAGTCGAATTTTTAAATTCGTCAGATTTACCAGGCTTTCCACCACATGACTTACAGCTAAAAAACGGTGTTCCCATTATTTTACTTAGAAATATTGATCCTCCACGAATTTGTAATGGCACTCGACTAACAGTAAAAAAAATGATGAACAATCTTATCGAGGCGACCATTATAACTGGAAAGTTTAAGGGAACTGATGTGTTGCTGCCACGTATTCCTATGACCACATCGGAGATGCCATTCGATTTCAAGCGCCTGCAATTTCCTATTCGCCTAGCATTTGCAATGTCGATTAATAAAGCTCAAGGTCAGTCCTTGCAAGTTTGTGGACTTAATCTAGAAAATCCATGTTTCTCACATGGACAGCTTTACGTCGAGTGTTCGCGAGTAGGAAAACCCGCAGATTTATATGTATACGCACCAGATTGAAAAACAAAAACTATTGTGTACCCCAAGGCATTAGAATAAGAATTATTTATTTAAGAAAAAAAGTATATATTAAATTTTAGCAAGTAAGAAATAAATAGCCCATTAATGCATTATTTTATAATTTAAATGAAATACATTGTCATCAAATGAAAGGTTCATTCTTTAAGAAAAATTGCATAATTTAATTACTAAATAAATACACTTTTTAATTATTATGTATTTAATTTCGATGGGGGGTAGCGAAGCACACCGGGTATTACCTAGTATACATATATAGTGATATATATTAAGAGAATTATATACATTAAAACAAGTGAAATTAAAAAATACTTTTTATATTGAAATTAATTTTTGTTTTTTAATTACTTAATCATGTACTAAATTATTAAATACTAGTTAAAACACTTATGTTACACTTATATAACATAAAAAAAATTATTCTCTAATTACTATATATAACTAGTCTATGAGATCGTTATTCAAATAAAAATAGTACAATCGTCTCATATAAGTTCGGCTCTTTACCGTTTTCGGTACGATTGTATGGTGCGGCCTTAATAACATTCGAAGAAATTCGATGCCTCTCTCGTTTATATCCCAATAAAAACATGTCCGACAGCGGTACTCCCAAATCATGTCATGTGCAAGTAGTGTTTTCATTGAACTGAATGACTTCTACATTTGGAATGTCCTCAATTTCATGATGAGGACCTTCAAAATTCGCCATTGCTGTTAAAGTTCCCCCAATAAAGAAGTGATTGTACACTGCCAAGCGATTCACTCGTTCTTTTATTTTTTTTTTATTTTTTTTTTTTCATTATATATATATTTTTTTATTTCTTTTACTTATTTTAAATTTACAAAACGTTATTACGCATTTTTTTATATGAAAAGTAATCATTTAATATCTTTTTTATGTTCTCAAAAAAAAAGAAAAATAAATAAAAAATCATTTTATTACGAAATATGTATGATATTTCTAGACTAAATAACAAAACATAAATTGTGATCGGTTTTAACATTGTTATTGTTAAATTCCTGTGTGTGCTTAATAACATTTCTTTTTGTATTCATTTTCTTTCTTTTTACATCATTTTATAAAAAAATATATGATCAGGTTGAGCTTCATTTGTTGTTGTTCTACAATAAACATCATTAACAAACAAAAATGTCTATGATATAAAAATGTATGTGGTTTTTTTTTTTTTCTCTGTGGACTGAAACCGGTTGGTTGTTTCTTTTTAGACAAAATTTTCAAGTTATAAATAGAAAAAAATATAGACAATGATAATGAAAGTACCCTCAAGTGGCTGGTCGGATCAATTCGAACAATATGTAATCGAAGAAGAATCCGATAATGAATTGGATGAACTGGATCAGGATTTCTCCGAGTATTTGTGGATGGAAAACGAAGAAGAATTCGATAAAGTTGAATTGCAACGCCTTGAAGATGAGGAATTGATGAAGGAATGCATTGATGCCATGCTTGAGGACGAATTAGAGGAACAAATAAATGAATGGGACAAAGCTAAAAATGAAGAATTGAGAGCAGCTCTTTCCACTTTGACAGTAAGTGAATGTAATGTAAGCGATTCATTGCTTAATCCCTTGGCAGCTGAGTTTGTTCCACAAAGTCGTTAACTATCGACTTGGGTACGTCATAAAAATCACAGCCCAAAACAAAACAGCATTAAGAATACATTTACAATAGACGATGAACAAATATCTTGAATATTCTCTTATTAAGGTAGTGAAAACGATCTCCTAGTTTTCTATACTGAAAAAGCATCACACTACACCCAAATAATTAAAAACAGAAAAAAACAAAAAAAATTTAAAAAATAAGAAAAAAAAGAACAAAAACATTTAAAAAATATTGTAAGAAATTTAATACTTGTTGCCAGGCAACTGTTCATGTTTAATGATGATTATTTTTGTTTAATTTTTAAAATATTATTATAAATTAAATGAAATTGATAAAACTGAAATGACAACAAGTTAAGACTTACAAAACAAAAAAATTAAAACAGCTCATCGAAAACAATATATATTAAAATAAATATATTAAATACCGTTAGAATAAAATATTAAAAAAGAAAAATATCAGAAAAAAACTTTAAAATTTATATAAAAAGAAAATATTACAATTATTTTTACGCTTTCAAATTAATAATATCTCTGAAGAAGGACATTAATTTCATATCCTCTATCTATTTAACTTTTTCCTTTTGAAATTAAATAATAAATAATACGCTTAACTTTGCTGTCATCATTATCGATTACATACCATTTGAAATTGTCGTAACAACCGGCTGTATATCGAAGTAAAGAAGGTGGTGTGTGTTTTGCTTGTAAGCTTTTAAAATCATTTTGTATTTTATTTTTAAATATATTTTTAATACATTTTTGTTTAATTCATATTAACTTAACGAACATTAACTTAACGAAATTCTTTTGTACAAATGTTTTATTTCATTTTTTATTATATTATTATTATTTTCATTTAACTTGTAATGTGATATTCAATTTAAGCTATTTGTTCAAACCTGCCCCCATACTCCTGTATATTGTTTTAAGATCGAAGAAGTAGAAACCAAACTGAAATAATTATTTTTATTTGTATTTTAAATGACTTGAAAAGATTTGACTGCTGCCAAAACACACACACCCAAAAAAAAAAAAGAAAAAAATTTTTTTCCTTGTTATTTAATCTTTAAGGCAGTTATTTAAGCAATTTTTTATTTTAATGAGAAAGTACCGAAAGCCAACCTCAATACTCTCATCATCAGTCACTATCTCACTTTTAATCCATATTCATGTCTACCATATTCATTTTAATGTTCCTCATTGAATATATGTAAATTGTTTCTTTAATGCTTGTTTTGCAAAAATTTAATTAAAGTAAACCACAAATAAATAAATGAAAATATTTTGTGTGTCAAATTCATAATAAAGAGCTCAACTAAAAATAAAAAAAAAATTATTTACTGAAGGGGGAAAACGGTAAGGAAATAATACAAGGATGTTGTATGACTTGAAGTAGGTTTGACTATTTACATGAAATCATCGTAATCATCATAAGTAATGTAATCATTACCATACTTTTTATAACCATCGATATCATTGCTCTCTTTTTTCAAGGTTACTTTTCCTTTGCCTTTGCCTTTGCTAGCGGGTTTCTTGACATTTTGTTTTTCCATTTTCACTTTTTCTCTATGTAAGTTTTCTACACTAATTTTTAATTTCTTCAAATCGGGAATAGCCAAATGTACACCTATGCTACGTACTAAATCCTCAATAAATTGCGGGAAATGAGGTGATTCTTTATATTGTGCCAATTTACAACTAAGCGTCGCACCAAATTCTTTGAATTCTTCTTCAGTTTGAGGATTAAATGCATCTAAATCACCTCTAATATCACTAACACCAAAGGTTTCTAAAGCACTCTTTAAGTCCGATTCTTCTTGAATTTTTTGTAAACGTAATTTTTCGGCTAATTTTTCTTCGGCTGTCATATTAGCTAAGCGTTCAGCTTCGGCTTCCTCTGCCAGTCTCTCTTGTTCGGCTAGTTTAGCTTTCAAAGCCTTGTTAGGTTTCGTCTTCACCGGCGCTTTGACTTCAACTTTTTCTTCGTCCTTTTTTTCCTCTTCCTCGAGATCCCAACTGTCCTTAACATCCTCATCATCATCCTCGCCAGCCCATTTGTTGACTTTGTCAGGAATAACCACTATGGGTTTGTCCGCAGCACTTTCCCAATCGTCTTTCATATTTTTTGGTTCTCTATTATTTTATTTATTTAGCAAATTTTTAATTATATGACTTTGTGTTTTGCTTGTATGTGCTTGGTGTGCTTCGATGTGCGTAAGTGTTTTCGCCAAGGATTTGAAACCAAAACTAATAATTTTTCGCAATCTTTCTGTTGCTTTTATACTGTTTCCTGAGACCCGAAAATAACTGCCTTAATCGATTTCCTTAATATGATATTGCATTACAGGTAGAAAAATTATGATTTTATAATTGACCCTCACACATCATTTGATAACTTGTTTATAATGTTCGAATAACACGAATATTAATTTCCAGGTAAAAGGGAAAATAATAAAAGCCTTCTTGCGCTCGAAAATTTTCCCTTTTTCACTTTAAGTCCGGATTAGTATGCAGTTGTTATCCACTTTACATAATTTTCTTTAAATTCGTACTTCAATAGACAGCGTTTTTTATATTAAGTACATACGCGTTATTTGCTGACAGGTAGGGGCATTTAAATTGAATTTTCTCCCCTTTGCCAACAAATGTCATTTAAGCGGTTTATGCCATATTTTTTAAGTATACGCTTTATTTTACTCGCAAAGGTGCTTTGTTCATAGCTTACAGACGGCTGTATACACAACAACAAAATATTAAGAGTTTGTCAGTCATATTTGAACGCAAGCAAAAATAAACAAACACATGCTACAGTAGTAGATCCTAACATTTCAACGACGAATTTATATGAATTCGTTCATTTGGACACTGTGCCAGTGTGTAAAATTTTACTACAAAGTTAATATAATGCAAGTGAGTGAAACTTTTCATAGAAAATCCAGTCACTTGACATTTTCCCTTCAAAAAATATTTCAAGAAAAGTTTTTAGTAGACATCTGCAAATGAGTAAATGCTACAAGTGGTTGAAACACAATCATAAATTTACTATGTACCTGCTAATGCACAGCAACCATTCACAAAAAGTAAAGGAAACAAATCTGTATGTATTTACTTTATTATCTTATATATAAAAATGAATGTGTGTTTGTTTGTATGTTTGTATGTTTGAAGTTTATAGACGATTAAACGGCTGAACCGATTTTCTTAAAATTTTCACAGTATCTTCCTGTATGTCTGGAAGGAGTTATAGGCTACTTTTTATGTTGATATTCCAAATGAGCGAGGGGCCATGCCCACGTATACTACACACTACATACTTAATATTTAATTGCATTTGAAATATATTACTCATACGCATAGTAGTTACCCCTACAAGTATGCTATCTATGATTCTTGATATTAAAACCAAAGCAAATAAAGTATGTATAAAGAATGTGCATTTTGGCATATTTTGGAATATTTTTCAAAAATATTTCACGACGCGGGGGGAAATATAGAAGGGAAGGATAAAGAAACCAAGAGCGTAACAATGTTCTCAATTGTTCTCATCGTGCGTTTTTGTTGTTTGACTAATTTTTTATTTATTCATCTGAAACAATATTGCCACGAAAAACATTTTGTAACCAACATTTGTGAAAAAAATTACCAAATAAGAAAAAATATAACCAAAATTAAATTCATAGACTTTTGTTTTATTTTTTTTTCAAGTTTAAATTATAATTAACAAAAACTGAAACAAAAATAGCTTTTTTTATAAGAAAAAAATAAACAAAACCAAAAACTACACATTGATCAAAAAAATAACCAATTTTGGTTAGAAATAACAAAAAAAAAGCCAACACTTATTCTCAGACGTCGGCACAAAGAGAACATGAGAAAAATTATGAGAGGCATATTAACCCAGAGGAAAATTGTTAGTAATATTTTCAAGTCTACTTTACTCTACATAATACGTCACATATGTAGTTTTTTTAATGCATTTTACATCTATATAAACAAAATGAATGAAAAACAATAGAAGAGAAAAATGAAAATATGTGCAAAGAAATAAAGAAAGTAATAAATGAAACATGTAAACAAAGTGCAAAAACAACATACGCGGATGCAGTTAAAAATAAAGGGTTGCCAAGTATAAATAAACAACTACCCCTGATTGTTAAACCTAAGAAAAAAACAATCGGCTGAAAAAACTAAAGAAGAGTTAAACAAAATAAATCCAGACAACTTGAAGATAACAAATGTGGAAAGTAGAAGCAGTGGAACAATTGTTATTCAAAGTGAGAGCTGTGAAGATAGAGAGAAAAGTAAAAGTGCAATCCAAGAAAAAATATCTAAACAATATGAAGTAAAAATTCCAAATTCGACGGGACTAAATATCAAAATTTTTGGCATGTCTTTTGAATATAGTGAAAATGATTTAATTGAGAAATTAAGAAAACAAAATCCTAAATTAGCTGATGCAAATATTAAATTTATGGGAAAATATGAAACGAAAAGAGGAAATAAATCTTTGTTCAATGCGAGACTGAGAGTTGATAATGAAGCTTACGGAAAAATTATGGAAGAAAGAAAAGTAAATGTCGGTTGGGAAAGATGTAGAGTGTATGATGGAACTGAATTAGTTCAATGTATGAAATGCAGAGGATACAATCATATAGCCAAAGAATGTAAAAATCAGGAAATATGTCTAAAATGCCATGGTCTACATAAAACAGTTAATTGCGAAAGCCAAGAGAAGATAATGAAATGTATTAATTGTTCAAAAGTAAACAGCAGGCTCAATATGGGATTAGATGAAAATCACTTTACAAACGATAGAGAATGTCCAGTTTATGAAAATAAATTGAAAAACAAAATGAGAAATATAGGCTTGACGATTTAACAATTAAAGGAAATGAGTGCCCTCTATACAAATGTACAAGGTCTTGTTAACAACTATAATCAAATTGAAATTATCGCAGCAACAGAAAAACCTGACTTTTTAATATTGTCTTAAACACATTTGACGAAAGATATAGATGAGCAAGAAATTGCGTTACAAGGATATGATAACATCGGGTCAGTGTCAGCATCCTCAAGAACAGGTGGAGTTGTCGTATACTATAAAAATAATTGGAACGTGAAAAAGTTTATAGAGAGAACTGATGATTTGAAGTATTGGATATTATTTTGCAAAGCTGTACATAATGATAATAATAATAATATCTTAATTGGTGCAATATATAGATCGCCTAGCTACAGCGAAGCTGAGTTCTGTGATATATTTGACGAAATTATTGAAGAAATCTGTGATAATAATAACTGTGATATTTTAATTGCAGGAGATTTTAATATAGATTGGAAAAAAAACTCTTTATACAAGAATAGAATTAGGAATACTCTCAATGACAACGGCCTTAAACAAATAGTTAACGAAAGCACCCGTGTAACAAGAAATTCGAGCACAATAATTGACTACGTAATAACTAATAATTATAAGATAAAATGTACAAACAGTAAAGATAATAAAATTTCTGACCATGAAGTTATTAATATTAATATAGACTTTGAGAGATCGAATGAAAACATTCTAAATACAGGAAAAACCATCAAGATATTTAAATACGATAAGAATATATTCAATAATGTGTTAACTGAGAATATGATATACGAGGATAATAAGGATCTTAATGAAAACGTTAAACTGTTTGATGCCTGTCTAGGAAATACAATACAAAGATTTACGTTTGAAAAGCAAGTGCACATAAATAACAAAGTGAATAACTGGTTTAACGAAGAACTGCGAACAATAAAAAGAGAAAAAATAATAAAATATTTACGAGCCAAATTTGAAAACACAAATCAAGCTTGGGGAGAATATAAACTAATAAGAAATCGATACAAAGTACAAATCGAAAATAATAAGAATAATTACATAAAAAATAAAATTAACAACGCAACTAGTCAAAAGCAAATGTGGACACACATAAAAAACCTAGTACTTAATAAGAGGCAAAACTCAACTAAATCTGTGATATTCGACCAGATAGAGTACAACGATATATGTGATATAGTTAATAAGTTCAATGCATTCTTCATTGATAGCATTAGTAGTATAAGACAATCGATAGGGAGCGTGCAACATATTAACCGAATAGAATATAGAGTGAATGATGTTTTTAAATTCCGTAAGGTAAATATTAGTGAACTGGAGAGCATCGTGAAGTGTATGAATAACAAATCTGACCATGAACGCGTATCAAATAAAATTATACTTGACAACTGGAATGTAACAGGAAATATAATGTTAAAATAATAAACACATCTTTAGAGACAGGTATTTTTCCTGATAATTGGAAAAAATCAACCGTAACCCCAATTGAGAAAGTGCCCAGAACAAAAAAATGCGAGGAGTTTAGACCAATAAACTCTCTTAAAACTTGCGAGAAAATAATTGAAAAAGTAGTTAAAGATCAGCTTGAAAAATATATAGAAAATCGAGACATATTATCTAAATACCAGTCAGGATTCCGTAAAAAACATTCGTGTGAAACCACGGTAAACTATGTCATAAGTGAATGGAGAGCAATAGGAAAGGATAAGAGGATAATAGCAATATTTCTTGACTTCAAAAGAGCCTTTGAGACGATCGATAGAGAAATAATACTGAATAAACTATATATGTATGGAATAAGAGGAATCGAGCTAGATTGGTTCAAATCGTACCTGAAAAGAAGAAGGCAAACGACAAAATTAAATGACATAGAATCTGATGAAATAATAAATAATTTCGGAGTGCCACAAGGTTCCATTTTGGAAGCGTTGTTGTTCATAATTTATATAAATGACATGCCAAGTATTTTAGAAAAATGTAAAGTTGTATTATACGCTGATGACACTCTGATATATACTATAGCAAATAGTGATGAAGAATGTCGCGAAAATACCAAGTATGATATGAAGAAAATAGATGAATGGCTTAAAATGAATAAACTCAAACTAAATGAAAATAAAACAAAAATAATGGAATTAACTTAAATTCAGAAGAAATATTTACAATAAATGACACAGTAATTGAAAAAGTCGAATATATAAAATACCTTGGTTTTATAATCGATAAAAAATTAAATTTCAATGAACAAATAGATTACTTATGCAAAAAAGTTGGAAAAAAAATTAGTTTTTTAAAAAGAATAAGAAGCAAAATATCCAAGTCTACAGCGATAAATATATACAGCACGATAATAAAACCACTTTTTGAATATGGTTCCACTATTTTATTCACATGCAGCAGCACAAATCAATTAGCAAGGATGCAGAAACTGCAAAATAGAGCGATGAGAGTAACACTAAAATGCGATCGTTACACACAATATAAACACAATGTTGACTGATCTAAAATGGATGAACATAGCACAACGACTTCAATTTAACACATTAAGATTTATTAGAAAATTAAAACAAGGAGACGCCCCGAAATATCTATGTGATCAAATACATTATGTGGGAGACAGTCAACCATATCAACTAAGAAATGCAAGTGACTTTAGGATCCAAAGAGTGAGGCCAACACAAATGCAGAAAACGCTATTCTACAAAGGTATACAGCTGTTTAACTTATTGCCGGATGAAAATGTCTTTAGACGAAAGTGTACTAATTTTGTATTATTTAATAATAATTTGTAATATATAATTTTGTTGAACATTTAAAGTATTTTTAATACTAAAAAAAAAAAAAAAAAAAAAAAAAAAACAATCTCGGGAAATGACGGCTACCCACTTTATCGCCGACGTTCTGTGGATAATGGTGGACGATCAATTTCAGTAAAGAAAAATTTCAGCATGGAAATGATTTTGATGTTGATAACCGCTTACTTTACAGAAAGAAATGCTCGAGAGAGAGCAGCAGCACCACCGGCTACAACATTAACATCATTTTTTGATCTTTGTAGAAATGATATGTTTGCTAAAACTTTGTTTTATTCAGAAATTCCAACGTATTATACGTGGAATGCATCAACAAAGAAATTCCAACGTCGAAAGCAGGGGAAACCTGTTGATGGTTGGCCAAATTTATATTCAACAGATGCATAAGGTAGGGTTTATACCGTCCATCCTCAAAATGCTGAATGTTTTTATTTGAGAATGCTTCTGATTAATGTTCGAGGACCAACATCTTTTGAGACATTACATAGTGTTGATGGCGTAGTATGTGCAACATATCTAGAGGCCTGTCAGAAACTACAATTATTGGAGAACGATTGTCATTGGGAAACAACGCTTGAAGATGCAGCAGTAATCAACCATCCATGGAAAATAAGGGCATTATTTGCGATAATATTGGTATCGTGCTCACCATCTAATCCAAAAGATCTTTGGAATCAATTTAAAACATATTTGGCTGGGGACATATTACACCCGGAAAGAGTTACCACCAACAATGCAACGCTTGAACTAAGTGAAAGTATGAATAATGAGACATTGATTCTACTTGAAGACAAATGCTTGGCGATAAGGAATGTGACACTAATTGAAGTTGGAATGATTGCTCCTATTCGGTCAGGAACTGATGCACACGATCAAGATCTACGACGAGAAATTGAATATAATCATCAAAATTTGGAAATTTTATTGGAAGAAAATTTACCAAATTTACAACAAGAGCAGAGAATGGTATACAACAGTATACTAGCAGCAATAACAAACAAACAAATAACCGGAAAAACGTTTTTAATTTCATTGATATTGGCAAAAGTTCGATCTCAAAAAAATATTGCATTAGCTATTGCGTCATCCGGCATTGCTGCCACACTCTTAGATGGTGGTAGAACAGCGTATTCTGCACTAAAATTATCCTAGAAGCCTCAATTTTCCGAAGAGATTACAAGTGTAACATAAAGAAAAATTCTTCTATGGGCAAAGTATTGCAACAATGTGAAATCATAGTGTGGGTTGAATGCACCATGGCGCATAAGAAATCTTTGGAAGTCTCGCAGTTTACGGGATTTTAGAAGCAATAATAACATATTTGGAGGTGCATTAGTTTTATTAGCTGGTGATTTTCGTCAAACACTTCCTGTTATGCCTGGATCAACGCCAGCTGATGAGCTAAATGCATCGTCATACCTTTGGCGATATGTTCATACTCTAAAATTAACTACTAATATGCGTGTTCAGTTGCAACGTGATGCTTCGCTTCAACTTTTTCCAAACAATTGCTTGATTTAGGTAATGCAAGAATTCCAATGGATCCTATAACAATGTATATAAAATTTCCATCAGAGTTTTGCATAATGACACAATCCAAAGAACAATTAATAAATTGTGTATTTCCCAATATTGTGCAAAATTTTAAAAATATGCAATGGTTATGTGAACGTGCGTTACTGGCATCCAAAAATATTGACGTTAATTCCATCAACAGCAATATTATCAACAAGGTCGATGGGAATCTAAGAACTTATAAATCGATCGACACAGTTTCAAATATTGAGGATGTCGTCAATTATCCAGTCGAATTTTTAAATTCGTTAGATTTACCAGGCTTTCCACCACATGACTTACAGCTAAAAAACGGTGTTCCCATTATTTTACTTAGAAATATTGATCCTCCACGAATTTGTAATGGCACTCGACTAACAGTAAAAAAAATGATGAACAATCTTATCGAGGCGACCATTATAACTGGAAAGTTTAAGGCAACTGATGTGTTGCTGCCACGTATTCCTATGACCACATCGGAGATGCCATTCGATTTCAAGCGCCCGCAATTTCCTATTCGCCTAGCATTTGCAATGACGATTAATAAAGCTCAAGGTCAGTCCTTGCAACTTTGTGGACTTAATCTAGAAAATCCATGTTTCTCACATGGACAGCTTTACGTCGCGTGTTCGCGAGTAGGAAAACCCGCAGATTTATATGTATACGCACCAGAGGTAAAAACAAAAACTATTGTGTACCCCAAGGCATTAGAATAAGAATTATTTATTTAAGAAAAAAAGTATATATTAAATTTTAGCAAGTAAGAAATAAATAGCCCATTAATGCATTATTTTATAATTTAAATGAAATACATTGTCATCAAATGAAAGGTTCATTCTTTAAGAAAAATTGCATAATTTAATTACTAAATAAATACACTTTTTAATTATTATGTATTTAATTTCGATGGGGGGTAGCGAAGCACACCGGGTATTACCTAGTATACATATATAGTGATATATATTAAGAGAATTATATACATTAAAACAAGTGAAATTAAAAAATACTTTTTATATTGAAATTAATTTTTGTTTTTTAATTACTTAATCATGTACTAAATTACTAAATACTAGTTAAAACACTTATGTTACACTTATATAACATAAAAAAAAATTATTCTCTAATTACTATATATAACTAGTCTATGAGATCGTTATTCAAATAAAAATAGTACAATCGTCTCATATAAGTTCGGCTCTTTACCGTTTTCGGTACGATTGTATGGTGCGGCCTTAATAACATTCGAAGAAATTCGATGCCTCTCTCGTTAATATCCCAATAAAAACATGTCCGACAGTGGTACTCCCAAATCATGTCATGTGCAAGTAGTGTTTTCATTGCCTGAATGACTTCTACATTTGGAATGGCCTCAATTTCATGATGAGGACCTTCAAAATTTGCCATTGCTGTTAAAGTTCCCTCAATAAAGAAGTGATTGTACACTGCCAAGCGATTCACTCGTTCTTTTTTTTTTTTTTCATTATATATATATTTTTTTATTTCTTTTACTTATTTTAAATTTACAAAACGTTATTACGTATTTTTTTATATGAAAAGTAATCATTTAATATCTTTTTTATGTTCTCAAAAAAAAAGAAAAATAAAATAAAAAATCATTTTATTACGAAATATGTATGATATTTCTAGACTAAATAACAAAACATAAATTGTGATCGGTTTTAACATTGTTATTGTTAAATTCCTGTGTGTGCTTAATACATTTCTTTTTGTATTCATTTTCTTTCTTTTTACATCATTTTATAAAAAAATATATGATCAGGTTGAGCTTCATTTGTTGTTGTTCTACAATAAACATCATTAACAAACAAAAATGTCTATGATATAAAAATGTATGTAGTTATAATAGAATAAGAGCTCAACTAAAAATAAAAAAAAAATTATTTACTGAAGGGGGAAAACGGTAAGGAAATAATACAGTATGTTTAAGTATACTGCCACTATTTCACCAAATACCATAAAATCTGGCGATAAAATACGGGTCAAGGGTATTCTAATGGATGGTGCTAAAGAATTTTCCGTAAATTTCGTCAACGAAATATGTCGGAACCCCTCATTTATAACTTACCATTTTACATGGATTATCGATGAAAATGTTATTGTGGAAAATTATAAGGATAATGGTAAATGGATTGCACATAAAGAGAAACAAAACGACCAACTTGACGGTGTGTTTTATAGTACAATGTTCGATGTAGAATTTACATTCCAAGATGGATATATAGATGTTTACAAATTCTATCAGGATTTACCAAATCTTCTTTCCACATATGAAACTCAATTAAATATTTCCGATATACAAGGCATACAAGTGTGGGGCGATGTAATGAAAATTACAGAAGTTAGTTTTAAATATCCATAGAAAATTTAAATATCGAAAAGGCTAAGAAAAAAAGTTAGTATACTTTTTAGATACATTTTCATAAAGCAATTTTCTTTTCGTTATTTAAACATTACTAAAAAAAAGGTTCAGTATTAAACCAAGCCTTAGTTTTAATTTTGATTCAATTTATATTTACTTTTATAACAACAAATATTTGCCACTTCTTTCGCTCTTCAGCCCCCAACATTAGAAATTATAATTATGACGTTTCATTATAAACAAATGAAGAAAAACATCTTTATAAATCCGTTTAGCATTGTTTCAAAATGCTACCTGTTAGGGCTACTGAAGACCTTTATAACGTGACAACGTTATTTTATATTATTTAAATATTTTCAATTTAAATTCATTCATTTCATTTCATTCATTCATTCAATTCATTTTTTTTTTATTTTATTTCGACTTAATTTTTTTTTGTTTTAATAACCAAAAGCGGTTTTTTTTTGCACAATATAAATATTAATATTTATAATCTTATAATATAGTTTGTTAAAGAAATATTTTCCCTGGTTTCCCGCCAACACAATAAAACATAATTATGATATTTTATTATAAATAAATATATATAGTAATATGCTAATATTACTTTATATTATTTAAATAATTTCATATATTTCAGATATTAATTTGAATATATGCCAAAGATGATTTAAATAATTTTTTAAGTAAAATTAAAAGTAATCATAACACAAATTATATTGTGAGAATTGCATTTCAGATATGCTTAAAATTTTGAAATTATTAGTAGTCAATCCAGTCATATCTCATGCCTTTTACTCGCAGCATTCAAACACGACCCAAATGGCTTTGAGCCACACTTCACTATTTTTCAAACGCATTAGAAATTAGTTCCAAAATGAGATTTTCATAATTCAATTTTCAGAACACACACGTTTAAATGTAATTTAAAGCATAACAAGCACAACAACACTTCACTATTTTTTTTTTTAAATCATTAGAATTTAGGTAAAAAATTAGATTTTAAGTATAAAATTTTCATTATTTCACACGAATCCTCTAACGTTCTTACGCCTTTCAACGATATTTAATTTAAACGCACACATGCATTCATATTTCAAAATTTATAATTTAATTTTTAATATTACCTATCAACATATGTATGTATGTATTTGTTTATGTTATGCTCAAATGTATTGCTTAAATGTATTTTCATATTTTTATATTTTTTATATATATTTCTTTTATTTAAACTCAATTACATACTTAATTAATTTTCTTATATTTCGTTTCGTTTACGTTCTTTTAAAATGTATTACTGTTGTATTGTATTTATGTTTCAATTTTTATCTGCACTTTTTTTATATATTTTTTTTTATTTAAACTCAATGCTGGAATAATTTTTTATATTTACTATTTGTCGATATATGTCTTCCTGGTTTAAATGCTGCTTATGTATGTTCATATTTTTATTTGTATTTTTTTTCGTATTTTTTTAATAAAACTAAATTACTATGATCATCCTCGCCAGCCCATTTGTTGACTTTGTCAGGAATAACCACTATGGGTTTGTCCGCAGCACTTTCCCAATCGTCTTTCATATTTTTTGGTTCTCTATTATTTTATTTATTTAGCAAATTTTTGATTATATGACTTTGTGTTTTGCTTGTATGTGCTTGGATGTGCGTAAGTGTTTTCGCCAAGGATTTGAAACCAGAACTAATAATTTTTCGCAATCTTTCTGTTGCTTTTATACTGTTTCCTGAGAGCCGAAAATAACTGCGTTAATCGATTTCCTTAATATGATATTGCATTACAGGTAGAAAAATTATGATTTTATAATTGACCCTCACACATCATTTGATAACTTGTTTATAATGTTCGAATAACACGAATATTAATTTCCAGGTAAAAGGGAAAATAATAAAAGCCTTCTTGAGCTCGAAAATTTTCCCTTTTTCACTTTAAGTCCGGATTAGTATGCAGTTGTTATCCACTTTACATAATTTTCTTTAAATTCGTACTTCAATAGACAGCGTTTTTTATATTAAGTACATACGCGTTATTTGCTGACAGGTAGGGGCATTTAAATTGAATTTTCTCCCCTTTGCCAACAAATGTCATTTAAGCGGTTTATGCCATATTTTTTAAGTATACGCTTTATTTTACTCGCAAAGGTGCTTTGTTCATAGCTTACAGACGGCTGTATACACAACAACAAAATATTAAGAGTTTGTCAGTCATATTTGAACGCAAGCAAAAATAAACAAACACATGCTACAGTAGTAGATCCTAACATTTCAACGACGAATTTATATGAATTCGTTCATTTGGACACTGTCCCAGTGTGTAAAATGTTACTACAAAGTTAATATAATGCAAGTGAGTGAAAATTTTCATAGAAAATCCAGTCACTTGACATTTTCCCTTCAAAAAATATTTCAAGAAAAGTTTTTAGTAGACATCTGCAAATAAGTAAATGCTACAAGTGGTTGAAACACAATCATAAATTTACTATGTACCTGCTAATGCACAGCTAACATTCACAAAAAGTAAAGGAAACAAATCTGTATGTATTTACTTTATTATCTTATATATAAAAATGAATGTGTGTTTGTTTGTATGTTTGCATGTTTGAAGTTTATAGACGATTAAACGGCTGAACCGATTTTCTTAAAATTTTCACAGTATCTTCCTGTATGTCTGGAAGGAGTTATAGGCTACTTTTTATGTTGATATTCCAAATGAGCATGGCATGGCCCCTCCCACGTATACTACATACTTAATATTTAATTGCATTTGAAATATATTACTCATACGCATAGTAGTTACCCCTACAAGTATGCTATCTATGATTCTTGATATTAAAACCAAAGAAAATAAAGTATGTATAAAGAATGTGCATTTTGGCATATTTTGGAATATTTTTCAAAAATATTTCACGACGCGGGGGGAAAGATAGAAGGGAAGGATAAAGAAACCAAGAGCGTAACAATGTTCTCAATTGTTCTCATCGTGCGTTTTTGTTGTTTGACTAATTTTTTATTTATTCATCTGAAACAATGTTGCCACGAAAAACATTTTGTAACCAACATTTGTGAAAAAAATCACCAAATAAGAAAAAATATAACCAAAATTAAATTCATAGACTTTTGTTTTATTTTTTTTTTTCAAGTTTAAATTATAATTAACAAAAACTGAAACAAAAATAGCTTTTTTTATAAGAAAAAAATAAACAAAACCAAAAACTACACATTGATCAAAAAAATAACCAATTTTGGTTAGAAATAACAAAAAAAAAGGCAACACTTATTCTCAGACGTCGGCACAAAGAGAACATGAGAAAAATTATGAGAGGCATATTAACCCAGAGGAAAATTGTTAGTAATATTTTCAAGTCTACTTTACTCTACATAATACGTCACATATGTAGTTTTTTTAATGAATTTTACATCTATATAAACAAAATGAATGAAAAACAATAGAAGAGAAAAATGAAAATATGTGCAAAGAAATAAAGAAAGTAATAAATGAAACATGTAAACAAAGTGCAAAAACAACATACGCGGATGCAGTTAAAAATAAAGGGTTGCCAAGTTTAATAAACAACTACCCCTAATTGTTAAACCTAAGGAAAAACAATCGGCTGAAAAAACTAAAGAAGAGTTAAACAAAATAAATCCAGACAACTTGAAGATAACAAATGTGGAAAGTAGAAGCAGTGGAACAATTGTTATTCAAAGTGAGAGCTGTGAAGATAGAGAGAAAAGTAAAAGTGCAATCCAAGAAAAAATATCTAAACAATATGAAGTAAAAATTCCAAATTCGACGGGACTAAATATCAAAATTATTGGCATGTCTTTTGAATATAGTGAAAATGATTTAATTGAGAAATTAAGAAAACAAAATCCTAAATTAGCTGATGCAAATATTAAATTTATGGGAAAATATGACACGAAAAGAGGAAATAAATCTTTGTTCAATGTGAGACTGAGAGTTGATAATGAAGCTTACGGAAAAATTATGGAAGAAAGAAAAGTAAATGTCGGTTGGGAAAGATGTAGAGTGTATGATGGAACTGAATTAGTTCAATGTATGAAATGCAGAGGATACAATCATATAGCCAAAGAATGTAAAAATCAGGAAATATGTCTAAAATGCCATGGTCAACATAAAACAGTTAATTGCGAAAGCCAAGAGAAGATAATGAAATGTATTAATTGTTCAAAAGTAAACAGCAGGCTCAATATGGGATTAGATGAAAATCACTTTACAAACGATAGAGAATGTCCAGTTTATCAAAATAAATTGAAAAACAAAATGAGAAATATAGGCTTGACGATTTAACAACTAAAGGAAATGAGTGCCCTCCATACAAATGTACAAATTCTTGTTAACAACTATAATCAAATTGAAATTATCGCAGCAACAGAAAAACCTGACTTTTTAATATTGTCTGAAACACATTTGACGAAAGATATAGATGAACAAGAAATTACGTTACAAGGATATGATAACATCGGGTCAGTGTCAGCTTCCTCAAGAACAGGTCGAGTTGTCGTATACTATAAAAATAATTGGAACGTGAAAAAGTTTATAGAGAGAACTGATGATTTGAAGTATTGGATATTATTTTGCAAAGCTTTACATAATGATAATAATAATAATATCTTAATTGGTGCAATATATAGATCGCCTAGCTACAGCGAAGCTGAGTTCTGTGACATATTTGACGAAATTATTGAAGAAATCTGTGATAATAATAACTGTGATATTTTAATTGCAGGAGATTTTAATATAGATTGGAAAAAAATATGTATACAAGAATAGAATTAGGAATACTCTCAATGACAACGGCCTTAAACAAATAGTTAACGAAAGCACCCGTGTAACAAGAAATTCGAGCACAATAATTGACTACGTAATAACTAATAATTATAAGATAAAATGTACAAACAGTAAAGATAATAAAATTTCTGACCATGAAGTTATTAATATTAATATAGACTTTGAGAGATCGAATGAAAACATTCTAAATACAGCAAAAACCATCAAGATATTTAAATACGATAAGAATATATTCAATAATGTGTTAACTGAGAATATGATATACGAGGATAATAAGGATCTTAATGAAAACGTTAAACTGTTTGATGCCTGTCTAGGAAATACAATACAAAGATTTACGTTTGAAAAGCAAGTGCACATAAATAACAAAGTGAATAACTGGTTTAACGAAGAACTGCGAACAATAAAAAGAGAAAAAATAATAAAATATTTACGAGCCAAATTTGAAAACACAAATCAAGCTTGGGGAGAATATAAACTAATAAGAAATCGATACAAAGTACAAATCGAAAATAATAAGAATAATTACATAAAAAATAAAATTAACAACGCAACTAGTCAAAAGCAAATGTGGACACACATAAAAACCTAGTACTTAATAAGAGGCAAAACTCAACTAAATCTGTGATATTCGACCAGATAGAGTACAAGGATATATGTGATATAGTTAATAAGTTCAATGCATTCTTCATTGATAGCATTAGTAGTATAAGACAATCGATAGGGAGCGTGCAACATATTAACCGAATAGAATATAGAGTGAATGATGTTTTTAAAATCCGTAAGGTAAATATTAGTGAACTGGAGAGCATCGTGAAGTGTATGAATAACAAATCTGACCATGAACGCGTATCAAATAAAATTATACTTGACAACTGGAATGTAACAGGAAATATAATGGTAAAAGTAATAAACACATCTTTAGAGACAGGTATTTTTCCTGATAATTGGAAAAAATCAACCGTAACCCCAATTGAGAAAGTGTCCAGAACAAAAAAATGCGAGGAGTTTAGACCAATAAACTCTCTTAAAACTTGCGAGAAAATAATTGAAAAAGTAGTTAAAGATCAGCTTGAAAAATATATAGAAAATCGAGACATATTATCTAAATACCAGTCAGGATTCCGTAAAAAACATTCGTGTGAAACCACGGTAAACTATGTCATAAGTGAATGGAGAGCAATAGGAAAGGATAAGAGGATAATAGCAATATTTCTTGACTTCAAAAGAGCCTTTGAGACGATCGATAGAGAAATAATACTGAATAAACTATATATGTATGGAATAAGAGGAATCGAGCTAGATTGGTTCAAATCGTACCTGAAAAGAAGAAGGCAAACGACAAAATTAAATGACATAGAATCTGATGAAATAATAAATAATTTCGGAGTGCCACAAGGTTCCATTTTGGGAGCGTTGTTGTTCATAATTTATATAAATGACATGCCAAGTATTTTAGAAAAATGTAAAGTTGTATTATACGCTGATGACACTCTGATATATTATACTATAGCAAATAGTGATGAAGAATGTCGCGAAAATATCAAGTATGATATGAAGAAAATAGATGAATGGCTTAAAATGAATAAACTCAAACTAAATGAAAATAAAACAAAAATAATGGAATTAGCTTAAATTCAGAAGAAATATTTACAATAAATGACACAGTAATTGAAAAAGTCGCATATATAAAATACCTTGGTTTTATAATCGATAAAAAATTAAATTTCAATGAACAAATAGATTACTTATGCAAAAAAGTTGGTAAAAAAATTAGTTTTTTAAAAAGAATAAGAAGCAAAATATCCAAGTCTACAGCGATAAATATATACAGCACGATAATAAAACCACACTTTGAATATGGTTCCACTATTTTATTCACATGCAGCAGCACAAATCAATTAGCAAGGATGCAGAAACTGCAAAATAGAGCGATGAGAGTAATACTAAAATGCGATCGTTACACACATATAAACACAATGTTAACTGATCTAAAATGGATGAACATAGCACAACGACTTCAATTTAACACATTAAGATTTATTAGAAAATTAAAACAAGGAGACGCCCCGAAATATCTATGTGATCAAATACATTATGTGGGAGACAGTCAACCATATCAACTAAGAAATGCAAGTGACTTTTGGATCCAAAGAGTGAGGTCAACACAAATGCAGAAAACGCTATTCTACAAAGATCTACAGCTGTTTAACTCATTGCCAAACTACATTAAGAATGAAACGGATAAAAATGGCTTTAGACGAAAGTGTACTAATTTTGTATTATTTAATAATAATTTGTAATATATAATTTTGTTGAACATTTAAAGTATTTTTAATACTAAAAAAAAAAAAAAAAAAAAAAAAAAAAACAATCTCGGGAAATGACGGCTACCCACTTTATCGCCGACGTTCTGTGGATAATGGTGGACGATCAATTTCAGTAAAGGTGCATGGAAATGATTTTGATGTTGATAATCGCTGGATAGTACCTTACTCTCCATTGCTTTCAAAAACATTTAAAGCGCATATTAATGTTGAGTATTGTCATTCAGTTAAGTCGATCAAATACATCTGCAAATATGTTACTAAAGGGTCTTATATGGCTGTATTTTCATTACAAAATCCAAATGATGAAATTCCGCAGTATCAAATGGCCAGGTACATTAGTAGCAATGAAGCAGTATGGCGAATTTTGGGTTTTCCCATTCATGAGCGCCATCCAACTGTTGTTCATTTATCAGTGCATCTGGAAAATGGACAACGGGTTTACTTTACAGAAAGAAATGCTCGAGAGAGAGCAGCAGCACCACCGGCTACAACATTAACATCATTTTTTGATCTTTGTAGAAATGATATGTTTGCTAAAACTTTGTTTTATTCAGAAATTCCAACGTATTATACGTGGAATGCATCAACAAAGAAATTCCAACGTCGAAAGCAGGGGAAACCTGTTGATGGTTGGCCAAATTTATATTCAACAGATGCATTAGGTAGGGTTTATACCGTCCATCCTCAAAATGCTGAATGTTTTTATTTGAGAATGCTTCTGATTAATGTTCGAGGACCAACATCTTTTGAGACATTACATAGTGTTGATGGCGTAGTATGTGCAACATATCTAGAGGCCTGTCAGAAACTACAATTATTGGAGAACGATTGTCATTGGGAAACAACGCTTGAAGATGCAGCAGTAATCAACCATCCATGGAAAATAAGGGCATTATTTGCGATAATATTGGTATCGTGCTCACCATCTAATCCAAAAGATCTTTGGAATCAATTTAAAACATATTTGGCTGGGGACATATTACACCCGGAAAGAGTTACCACCAACAATGCAACGCTTGAACTAAGTGAAAGTATGAATAATGAGACATTGATTCTACTTGAAGACAAATGCTTGGCGATAAGGAATGTGACACTAATTGAAGTTGGAATGATTGCTCCTATTCGGTCAGGAACTGATGCACACGATCAAGATCTACGACGAGAAATTGAATATAATCATCAAAATTTGGAAATTTTATTGGAAGAAAATTTACCAAATTTACAACAAGAGCAGAGAATGGTATACAACAGTATACTAGCAGCAATAACAAACAAACAAATAACCGGAAAAACGTTTTTAATTTCATTGATATTGGCAAAAGTTCGATCTCAAAAAAATATTGCATTAGCTATTGCGTCATCCGGCATTGCTGCCACACTCTTAGATGGTGGTAGAACAGCGTATTCTGCACTAAAATTATCCTAGAAGCCTCAATTTTCCGAAGAGATTACAAGTGTAACATAAAGAAAAATTCTTCTATGGGCAAAGTATTGCAACAATGTGAAATCATAGTGTGGGTTGAATGCACCATGGCGCATAAGAAATCTTTGGAAGTCTCGCAGTTTACGGGATTTTAGAAGCAATAATAACATATTTGGAGGTGCATTAGTTTTATTAGCTGGTGATTTTCGTCAAACACTTCCTGTTATGCCTGGATCAACGCCAGCTGATGAGCTCTACTCATACTCTAAAATTAAATACTAATATGCGTGTTCAGTTGCAACGTGATGCTTCGCTTCAACTTTTTCCAAACAATTGCTTGATTTAGGTAATGCAAGAATTCCAATGGATCCTATAACAAAGTATATAAAATTTCCATCAGAGTTTTGCATAATGACACAATCCAAAGAACAATTAATAAATTGTGTATTTCCCAATATTGTGCAAAATTTTAAAAATATGCAATGGTTATGTGAACGTGCGTTACTGGCATCCAAAAATATTGACGTTAATTCCATCAACAGCAATATTCTCAACAAGGTCGATGGGAATCTAAGAACTTATAAATCGATCGACACAGTTTCAAATATTGAGGATGTCGTCAATTATCCAGTCGAATTTTTAAATTCGTCAGATTTACCAGGCTTTCCACCACATGACTTACAGCTAAAAAACGGTTTTCCCATTATTTTACTTAGAAATATTGACCCTCCACGAATTTGTAATGGCACTCGACTAACAGTAAAAAAATTATGAACAATCTTATCAAGGCGACCATTATAACTGGAAAGTTTAAGGGAACTGATGTGTTGCTGCCACGTATTCCTATGACCACATCGGAGATGCCATTCGATTTCAAGCGCCTGCAATTTCCTATTCGCCTAGCATTTGCAATGACGATTAATAAAGCTCAAGGTCAGTCCTTGCAAGTTTGTGGACTTAATCTAGAAAATCCATGTTTGTCATATGGACAGCTTTACGTCGCGTGTTCGCGAGTAGGAAAACCCGCAGATTTATATGTATACGCACCAGAGGGAAAAACAAAAACTATTGTGTACCCCAAGGCATTAGAATAAGAATTATTTATTTAAGAAAAAAAGTATATATTAAATTTTAGCAAGTAAGAAATAAATTGCCCATTAATGCATTATTTTATAATTTAAATGAAATACATTGTCATCAAATGAAAGGTTCATTCTTTAAGAAAAATTGCATAATTTAATTACTAAATAAATACACTTTTTAATTATTATGTATTTAATTTCGATGGGGGGTAGCGAAGCACACCGGGTATTACCTAGTATACATATATAGTGATATATATTAAGAGAATTATATACATTAAAACAAGTGAAATTAAAAAATACTTTTTATATTGAAATTAATTTTTGTTTTTTAATTACTTAATCATGTACTAAATTATTAAATACTAGTTAAAACACTTATGTTACACTTATATAACATAAAAAAAATTATTCTCTAATTCCTATATATAACTAGTCTATGAGATCGTTATTCAAATAAAAATAGTACAATCGTCTCATATAAGTTCGGCTCTTTACCGTTTTCGGTACGATTGTATGGTGCGGCCTTAATAACATTCGAAGAAATTCGATGCCTCTCTCGTTTATATCCCAATAAAAACATGTCCGACAGCGGTACTCCCAAATCATGTCATGTGCAAGTAGTGTTTTCATTGCCTGAATGACTTCTACATTTGGAATGTCCTCAATTTCATGATGAGGACCTTCAAAATTTGCCATTGCTGTTAAAGTTCCCTCAATAAAGAAGTGATTGTACACTGCCAAGCGATTCACTCGTTCTTTTATTTATTTATTTTTTTTTTTTTTCATTATATATATATTTTTTTATTTCTTTTACTTATTTTAAATTTACAAAACGTTATTACGCATTTTTTTATATGAAAAGTAATCATTTAATATCTTTTTTATGTTCTCAAAAAAAAAGAAAAATAAAATAAAAAATCATTTTATTACGAAATATGTATGATATTTCTAGACTAAATAACAAAACATAAATTGTGATCGGTTTTTAACATTGTTATTGTTAAATTCCTGTGTGTGCTTAATAACATTTCTTTTTGTATTCATTTTCTTTCTTTTTACATCATTTTATAAAAAAATATATGATCAGGTTGAGCTTCATTTGTTGTTGTTCTACAATAAACATCATTAACAGACAAAAATGTCTATGATATAAAAATGTATGTAGTTATAATAGAATAAGAGCTCAACTAAAAATAAAAAAAAAATTATTTACTGAAGGGGGAAAACGGTAAGGAAATAATACAAGGATGTTGTATGACTTGAAGTAGGTTTGACTATTTACATGAAATCATCGTAATCATCATAAGTAATGTAATCATTACCATACTTTTTATAACCATCGATATCATTGCTCTCTTTTTTCAAGGTAACTTTTCCTTTGCCTTTGCCTTTGCTAGCGGGTTTCTTGACATTTTGTTTTTCCATTTTCACTTTTTCTCTATGTAAGTTTTCTACACTAATTTTTAATTTCTTCAAATCGGGAATAGCCAAATGTACACCTATGCTACGTACTAAATCCTCAATAAATTGCGGGAAATGAGGTGATTCTTTATATTGTGCCAATTTACAACTAAGCGTCGCACCAAATTCTTTGAATTCTTCTTCAGTTTGAGGATTAAATGCATCTAAATCACCTCTAATATCACTAACACCAAAGGTTTCTAAAGCACTCTTTAAGTCCGATTCTTCTTGAATTTTTTGTAAACGTAATTTTTCGGCTAATTTTTCTTCGGCTGTCATATTAGCTAAGCGTTCAGCTTCGGCTTCCTCTGCCAGTCTCTCTTGTTCGGCTAGTTTAGCTTTCAAAGCCTTGTTAGGTTTCGTCTTCACCGGCGCTTTGACTTCAACTTTTTCTTCGTCCTTTTTTTCCTCTTCCTCGAGATCCCAACTGTCCTTAACATCCTCATCATCATCCTCGCCAGCCCATTTGTTGACTTTGTCAGGAATAACCACTATGGGTTTGTCCGCAGCACTTTCCCAATCGTCTTTCATATTTTTTGGTTCTCTATTATTTTATTTATTTAGCAAATTTTTGATTATATGACTTTGTGTTTTGCTTGTATGTGCTTGGTGTGCTTGGATGTGCGTAAGTGTTTTCGCCAAGGATTTGAAACCAGAACTAATAATTTTTCGCAATCTTTCTGTTGCTTTTATACTGTTTCCTGAGACCCGAAAATAACTGCGTTAATCGATTTCCTTAATACGATATTGCATTGATTTTATATTAAGTACATACGCGTTATTTGCTGACAGGTAGGGGCATTTAAATTGAATTTTCTCCCCTTTGCCAACAAATGTCATTTAAGCGGTTTATGCCATATTTTTTAAGTATACGCTTTATTTTACTCGCAAAGGTGCTTTGTTCATAGCTTACAGACGGCTGTATACGCAACAACAAAATATTAAGAGTTTGTCAGTCATATTTGAACGCAAGCAAAAATAAACAAACACATGCTACAGTAGTAGATCCTAACATTTCAACGACGAATTTATATGAATTCGTTCATTTGGACACTGTGCCAGTGTGTAAAATGTTACTACAAAGTTAATATAATGCAAGTGAGTGAAAATTTTCATAGAAAATCCAGTCACTTGACATTTTCCCTTCAAAAAATATTTCAAGAAAAGTTTTTAGTAGACATCTGCAAATGAGTAAATGCTACAAGTGGTTGAAACACATTCATAAATTTACTATGTACCTGCTAATGCACAGCTAACATTCACAAAAAGTAAAGGAAACAAATCTGTATGTATGTTAACGTAAAAAACATTAATTTCATTTTTGCTGACACATTTCCAGACAGTCACCAACCTCTTTTATTAAATATTGCACAAGACATACTTTTTATAGTTTCTGTTTACTAAGCATTCTTTTGTAACACGCTTATCGTAAATTGTTATTATTCAGATCTTGCAGTTTCAACCGTAATTAGAATTAAGAATTAATTTTAAGTTCAGTTGTAAAAAAACATTCAAGTGGTCAACAAGTGAAAATAATAAAATAAATAAAAAAAATATTTTTTTTAATGAAAAACAACTTATAATTAAATAATTGGCGCCCAACGTTAAAAGGTTCCTATCAAAAGCACCCCATAGGCTGCAGATACAAGGACACCCATAAGACAAAGCACCCCATAGGCTGCGGACTTAAGTAAAAGGCACCTCATAAGCTGCAATAAGCGATCATCTGCAAAACAAGGACGTTTTGAGTGGAGAACTCAGTGTAGACGCGGGTACCCTAGTAACAAGGTGGAAAAGGAACAATACCCCCCTACCAGCTCCATGAGGATGATCTTTATGTAAGCATAGGTTTAAGACTAAATTTTTAAGAAGAATATTTATTAATTAAAAAAAAAATATATTTTTACTAAAAGTGCTAAAAATCAAAAGTTTAAAAAAAGAGAAAAGTGCAAAACTTAAAAGAATACAAATAAGGATAAATATAAGTTTAAAAGTCAATTAAAAAGTTTAATACAAATTTCAATTATGAATTTATAAAATATAAAAATATTTTAAACGTAATGAAAATTCCAAAAAAAGGAAAAATAATAGAATCCAATTAAGTTACAAATCTTATGAAAAAGTGAAAAAGTGAAGTAAATCAACAGTAAATTTAACAAGTAAATTTTGGAGAATTAAATTTTGAAAAATATTGCAAGGAAAAGTGAATCTTTTTGGAAAGAGAAAACGACTAAAACTAAAACATAGAAGTTAAAATTTAAAGAATAAGAATCGATTTAAAATTTTAAAGTGAAAATTATTAAAGTTAATAAACAAATTCCAATTAAAGAAATTTTTGCTTTGAATGTGAATCAATTGTAAAATAATAATATCTCTTCAAAAAAAAATATCTTTTAGAACCACTATTGCGATTCCTACGGGACCCTCCAATAGAAATAAGAAATTTTTTTTTTTAACACAAATACAATTTTTTTAAAAAAAAAAAACACTATTGCGATTCCTACGGGACCCTCCAATAGAAATAAGAAAAATTAGAACAAAAATATACTTTTTATTAATATAATTAATTAAATTATGTCTAATCCTAACAACTTGGTCAGGCCCCAGTCCTGAATATAAATGTTCCAAATCCAGCTCCTAATAATGAGAATAATAGAAACATGGAAGAAATGATAGCTAGAATTACTACTAGAATACTAAATCCCAACGCAAATAATAGAGGAAAGATATAGGAACGATTTAGCAGATTTAGATAAGGTTCCCGACGTTATAAAGAACTTGAGGGAATTCTCCGGTAATCCATCAGAATTTAGCTCTTGGAAAAAGAGCGTAGACAGAATACTCGGACTGTACGACTCTATGAAAGGGACTCCTAAATACTTTGCAATAATTAATACAATTCGAAACAAAATTATTGGCCGCGCAGATGCAGCCTTGGAGTCATATAATACTCCTTTAAACTGGAACTGCATTGTGAAATGTCTGGCATTACACTATGCAGACAAAAGGGATTTGACTACTTTAGAATACCAGATGAGTACATTAACACAGGGTAACAGCAAAATTCAAGACTTCTATCAGGAGGTTTACTCCTATCTCTCTCCAATTATTAATAAATTATCTTGCATGGATATTGGTAAAGAAGCGCTCTATCTTCTGGCACATACCTATAGAGATAAGGCTTTAGATGTCTTCATTAGAGGTCTAAGAGGCAATATGTCAATGCATCTTGGTATGAAAGAACCAAAAGATCTCCCTCAGGCACTCCATTTGTGCCTTAAAGTGGAAAATCAATTCCTGAGGTCACAATTTGTGAACTCTCAAAAGACTAATACCAACAAATCTATATCTCTACCACCAAATAGAATGCAATGCCAGAACAAACATCGGGATAATTTTTATACACAATTGGCTCACATGCCACAAACTTCTCATGATTTTTATCAATTTAAACCAATACCTCCAAGAAGATATTATAACCCTAATCAAATGTCAATGGCACAAGCATATTCAAACCCAAACTTCATGCCACCTAGGTCAAGCGCACCAAAACCACAGCCACGTCCTGAACCTATGGACGTAGACTCTTCAGCAAAAACAAAGGCTGTGAACTACATGAATAGGCCAAGCCAAAATAATCAATTTTTTGGTAAAAGACCACCCGTCCAATCGGAACAATTCCGAGGACCACCAAAAATGCAAAGGAATTTCCATTTGCAAACAGAACAAAGTAGTTATGAGGAACAAATGTCAAACTACGAGGGCGAGGAAAAATTACCATCACTTGATGAGTACCTCGAAAACCAAACGGACAGACAAGAAAACGATAATCAATTTGAAACACAAGAATTCGTAGACATACATTTTTTAGGCTAACGAATTCGTCCTTACCCTATTTTGAGTGCAGGACGAATACCGGACAGATACTAAACTTTCACATTGACACAGGATCAAACAAGAATTACATCCAGCCTAGCCTTGTGAGAAATCCCTTACCTAACCAGAATAATTTCTATGCAAGCTCAATAGGTGGACAAAATGAAATTACCCACCATACTTTCGTAAATCTTTTCGGCAAACATGCCGATAAAATCAAATTTTTTCTACTACCATCTCTAAGATCCTTCCATGGCATCTTAGGAAACGATAGTTTAAAAGAACTATCAGCAATTATTTATCTGGCAGATAACTATATGCTTATCAATAAAAAACTTAAAGTCAAAATAAAGCAGAAAATCTCACAATCGGTTAATAGTATTAGTATCAGGACTGACCACATGACAGTAGGACAAAAAAACAGGTTAAAAGAAACTATCGAACGACACAAAACCTTATTTAGTGAACCAGACGAGAACCTTACTTACACCACAGCTGTAGTTGCAGACATCCAGACTAAAACTGACGATCCCATTTATTCCAGATATTATCCCTATCCTGTACAATTAAAAGATGAAGTCGAAAACCAAATACAAGACCTCTTGAAGCAAGGTATCATTCGACCTTCACGGTCGCCATACAACTCACCCATTTGGGTTGTTCCTAAAAAAGCCGATGCGTCCGGCAAGAAAAAGTACAGAATAGTAATTGATTATAGAAAGTTAAATGAACAAACTTTACCGGACAGATATCCAATCCCAGAGATCAATGATGTTCTCCCACAACTGGGACAAAACAAATTTTTCTCAGTACTGGATTTAAAAAGCGGGTTCCATCAAATACCGCTTAGAGAGGCTGACAGACAAAAGACGGCATTCTCGGTCAATAATGGTAAATATGAGTTTACCAGATTACCGTTCGGATTGAGGAATGCGCCTTCCATATTTCAGCGGACGTTAGACGACATACTCAGAAAATGGATAGGAAAAATTTGTTTCGTCTATATGGACGACATTATTATATTTTCCAAAGATGAAGAAGAACACTTCAAAAACATAGATACCATTTTTAAAACTCTTAGACTTTCAAATATGAAAGTTCAGTTGGACAAGTGCGAGTTCTTGAAAAAAAGAGGTTGAATTTTTAGGATTCATCATTTCAGATGAGGGAATAAAAACCAACCCCAAAAAAGTAGAAGCAATCCTAAATTTCCCAACACCCAAAACACAGAAAGATCTAAGATCATTTTTGGGATTGTCCAACTATTATAGACGCTTTATCAGGGATTATGCCAAAATTGCAAAGCCCCTGACAATGCTTTTGAGAGGGGAGGCAGGACGTTCGTCCAAATATATGTCAAAAAAGATAACAATTGATTTAGATCAGGAAGCAATGGATGCATTTATAAAACTTAAGACCATATTGACTTCTGACGATGTTATGTTAGCGTATCCGGACTTTAATAAAGAATTTACCCTCACGACAGACGCCTCTAACTACGCACTAGGAGCAGTGCTATCCCAAGAAAATAGACCTATTGTATTTTTATCAAGAACCCTTAGCAAAGCAGAAGAGCACTACGCCACCAATGAAAGAGAATTGCTCGCAATCGTATGGGCGTTAAAGTCGCTAAGGAACTACCTTTATGGCTCCGCGAAGTTAAAAATACTTACAGACCATCTTCCTCTGACTTATGCTTTGAATAACAAAAATTCGAATTTTAAACTTAAAAGATGGAAAGCATTTCTCGAGGACTTCAATTACGAACTACAATACAAACCAGGCAGCACTAATGTAGTTGCAGACGCTTTATCCAGACCTTCGCCTGAGAACACTCTTGTAAATACCTTAACTGTAACTCAACATAGCGATGAGAGTTCATCACAAAATTTAATACAATATACTGATGCTCCCATTAACGCCTTCAAGAATCAAATATTCATTTCAAATGAAGGAAGCCAACCGTCTTATAACTTTGAAATTGTTTTCCCTACCTTTCACAGACATATAATTAACGAACCTGACATTACACCAGAGTCCCTGACTCAGATATTAAAAAAATATTTGAATCCCTCAGTAACTAATTGCATATATACATCGGATGAAATATTAGGAATGTAACAAGAAATTTACAGAAATAATTTCGCTCAATACAGGGTAAAATATTGTAGGAAAGTAGTCACGGATTTGAAAAGCGACGAAGAGCAGGAAACCGAAATACTTAAAGAACACCATCGAGCTCACAGGAACAGTATTGAGAATAAGGCACAGCTTTTAACAAATTATTACTTTCCACAAATGCATTCGAAAATAAAAAAACTCATTAGCTCTTGTAAGGTGTGCAAAGAAAATAAATATGAGAGACACCCCAACAAAATCGCAATCCAAGAAACGCCAATACCACAATTCCCCGGACAAATCGTCCACATAGATATTTTCATGACTGAGAGAAAGGCTATTTTAACTGCTATAGATAAATTCTCCAAATTTGCGCAAGCAAGAATATTAAGGGCAGGAGCCGTTGAAGATGTCAAAGAACCTCTTAGGGAACTCTTACTTTCTTTCGGAATGCCAGAAACGATTGTCATGGACAACGAAAAATCTTTTAATTCTACATCTATCATTTTTATGTTAGAAAATCAGTATGGTATAAAAGTATTTAAGATTCCACCATATAGTAGCAGCGTTAATGGACAAGTTGAGAGGTTTCATTCCACGCTTTCGGAAGTTATGCGTTGCTTGAAAGCCGAGAACTCACACACAACATTCCCAGAGCTATTGTATAAAGCAATCTACGAGTACAATAATTCCATACATTCTACTACAAAAAAGAAACCAATAGAAGCATTTTTTTAGGAAGAGTAAGTACCAACCCTCAGGAAATAGAAAAAGTTAAATTAGACACTATCAGAAGAATTCAGGAAAAACAGTTAGAAGACATGAACTACCACAATAAAAGAAAGATCGAACCTAAGCCTTATGAACCTGGACAAATCATCTATGTAAAGGAAAACAGGAGATTAGGGACGAAACTTAGTAAAACATACAAAAAGGAAATAGTTAAGGAGAATAGAAATACAACAGTCTTAACAGAATCAGGAAGAACGGTACACAAAAATAATATCAGGAACTAAAGTCATTATTAACAAACTTACGGTAGAAAAAATTAATGAACTCACCCGTGCAACAAATAGCATTTTGGAAACTTTTAATAATAGCTACAATAAAAGCAATTCGGTAAAGGAACAATTGGTAACAATATTAAAATATAAATTAGATACTGTCAAGGAAGAATTGATTAATATCCAACATGCCATACATTGGGCAAAAGTGGGTGTAGTCAATTCATTTTTATTAAAATCAGAAGAAATCAACCTTGTTAAAGAAATAATAAGTAAAGATTCCATACCATTTATAAATTTAGAACAAGCCTTTGAGTTTGCCGAGATAAAAATAGCATCGGATCAAAGCTCAATCGTCTATATATTAAGTATTCCAATAACAAATGTAAATTCATGTAATAAAATGTTAGTAAGACCGATCAAATTTGGAAAGTATGTAAATAAAATAACATTTAAAAATATTCTTATATGTGACAATGTAAATTACGGTATAAAGAAAGAATGTAAAAACTATAATAATATCACAATATGCAATAGAAATAATTTAGATAATCTGGAAACCGATATGTGTCTGGCAGACTTAATAAAAAGCAAACCAGCAAACTGTAGCCTGATAGACAATCGAAGTACCCCCACTATCGAGGAGATTTCGTCAGGAACAATATTGCTGAATCAATTTAACGGAACAATTTTTGTCGACAAGGAACCACAAAACCTTACTGGGACCTACGTGATACAATTCTCTAATATATCTGTGTCAGTAGCTGATAAAATCTATAGCTTTTTTGAAGGAATACAACTACAACCGCAACCGGCAATCCTCCAACCCAGATATTTAGGCCAAAATATAGAGAAAACCCTATCGTTAGAAATGGTAAAAGAGATACGGACAAACAACACTGAAGCCATTGATCTGCTAGAGGATAAACATAAAAAAGGCCTAGCAGTTAACCTCGGTCTCTCTTTAATGGCCATATCATCCATGATCGTCCTTCTCCTAAAATCAAAGATACTCAAAAGTAACAATAAGACGGTTATTATTATTACAGCCATAAATGCGGCTCCATCAACACACACATCCATGCCTGAGTTATCAGAAAGGAAGAAACCAGAACAAAAGAGCATTACAAAAATATCGGACATCCCATATTTTTGACCGAACGAGGACGCTCGGATTTAAGTGGGGAGGTGTTAACGTAAAAAACATTAATTTCATTTTTGCTGACACATTTCCAGACAGTTACCAACCTCTTTTATTAAATATTGCACAAGGCCTACTTTTTATAGTTTCTGTTTACTAAGCATTCTTTTGTAACACGCTTATCGTAAATTGTTATTATGCAGATCTTGCAGTTTCAACCGTAATTAGGATTAAGAATTAATTTTAAGTTCAGTTGTAAAAAAACATTCAAGTGGTCAACAAGTGAAAATAATAATATAAATAAAAAAAAATATTTTTTTTAATGAAAAACAACTTATAATTAAATAATTTATACGCTTTATTTTACTCGCAAAGGTGCTTTGTTCATAGCTTACAGACGGCTGTATACACAACAACAAAATATTAAGAGTTTGTCAGTCATATTTGAACGCAAGCAAAAATAAACAAACACATGCTACAGTAGTAGATCCTAACATTTCAACGACGAATTTATATGAATTCGTTCATTTGGCCACTGTGCCAGTGTGTAAAATGTTACTACAAAGTTAATATAATGCAAGTGAGTGAAAATTTTCATAGAAAATCCAGTCACTTGACATTTTCCCTTCAAAAAATATTTCAAGAAAAGTTTTTAGTAGACATCTGCAAATGAGTAAATGCTACAAGTGGTTGAAACACAATCATAAATTTACTATGTACCTGCTAATGCACAGCTAACATTCACAAAAAGTAAAGGAAACAAATCTGTATGTATTTACTTTATTATCTTATATATAAAAATGAATGTGTGTTTGTTTGTATGTTTGTATGTTTGAAGTTTATAGACGATTAAACGGCTGAACCGATTTTCTTAAAATTTTCACAGTATCTTCCTGTATGTCTGGAAGGAGTTAAGCGAGGGCCATGCCCACGTATACTACACACTACATACTTAATATTTAATTGCATTTGAAATATATTACTCATACGCATAGTAGTTACCCCTACAAGTATGCTATCTATGATTCTTGATATTAAAACCACAGAAAATAAAGTATGTATAAAGAATGTGCATTTTGGCATATTTTGGAATATTTTTCAAAAATATTTCACGACGCGGGGGGAAAGATAGAAGGGAAGGATAAAGAAACCAAGAGCGGAACAATGTTCTCAATTGTTCTCATCGTGAGTTTTTGTTGTTTGACTAATTTTTTATTTATTCATCTGAAACAATGTTGCCACGAAAAACATTTTGTAACCAACATTTGTGAAAAAAATCACCAAATAAGAAAAAATATAACCAAAATTAAATTCATAGGCTTTTGTTTTATTTTTTTTTTCAAGTTTAAATTATAATTAACAAAAACTGAAACAAAAATAGCTTTTTTTATAAGAAAAAAATAAACAAAACCAAAAACTACACATTGATTAAAAAAATAACCAATTTTGGTTAGAAATAACAAAAAAAAAGGCAACACTTATTCTCAGACGTCGGCACAAAGAGAACATGAGAAAAATTATGAGAGGCATATTAACCCAGAGGAAAATTGTTAGTAATATTTTCAAGTCTACTTTACTCTACATAATACGTCACATATGTAGTTTTTTTAATGAATTTTACGTCTATATAAACAAAATGAATGAAAAACAACAGAAGAGAAAAATGAAAATATGTGCAAAGAAATAAAGAAAGTAATAAATGAAACATGTAAACAAAGTGCAAAAACAACATACGCGGATGCAGTTAAAAATAAAGGGTTGCCAAGTATAAATAAACAACTACCCCTGATTGTTAAACCTAAGAAAAAACAATCGGCTGAAAAAACTAAAGAAGAGTTAAACAAAATAAATCCAGACAACTTGAAGATAACAAATGTGGAAAGTAGAAGCAGTGGAACAATTGTTATTCAAAGTGAGAGCTGTGAAGATAGAGAGAAAAGTAAAAGTGCAATCCAAGAAAAAATATCTAAACAATATGAAGTAAAAATTCCAAATTCGACGGGACTAAATATCAAAATTATTGGCATGTCTTTTGAATATAGTGAAAATGATTTAATTGAGAAATTAAGAAAACAGAATCCTAAATTAGCTGATGCAAATATTAAATTTATGGGAAAATATGAAACGAAAAGAGGAAATAAATCTTTGTTCAATGTGAGACTGAGAGTTGATAATGAAGCTTACGGAAAAATTATGGAAGAAAGAAAAGTAAATGTCGGTTGGGAAAGATGTAGAGTGTATGATGGAACTGAATTAGTTCAATGTATGAAATGCAGAGGATACAATGATATAGCCAAAGAATGTAAAAATAAAACACTTAATTGCAAAAGCCAAGAGAAGATAATGAAATGTATTAATTGTTCAAAAGTAAACAGCAGGCTCAATATGGGATTAGATGAAAATCACTTTACAAACGATAGAGAATGTCCAGTTTATCAAAATAAATTGAAAAACAAAATGAGAAATATAGGCTTGACGATTTAACAACTAAAGGAAATGAGTGCCCTCTATACAAATGTACAAGGTCTTGTTAACAACTATAATCAAATTGAAATTATCGCAGCAACAGAAAAACCTGACTTTTTAATATTGTCTGAAACACATTTGACGAAAGATATAGATGAACAAGAAATTGCGTTACAAGGATATGATAACATCGGGTCAGTGTCAGCATCCTCAAGAACAGGTGGAGTTGTCGTATACTATAAAAATAATTGGAACGTGAAAAAGTTTATAGAGAGAACTGATGATTTGAAGTATTGGATATTATTTTGCAAAGCTGTACATAATGATAATAATAATAATATCTTAATTGGTGCAATATATAGATCGCCTAGCTACAGCGAAGCTGAGTTCTGTGATATATTTGACGAAATTATTGAAGAAATCTGTGATAATAATAACTGTGATATTTTAATTGCAGGAGATTTTAATATAGATTGGAAAAAAACTCTTTGTAGGCACTAGGAGTCAACTAAACTCCTAGGGTCTAGCAAAAATAATTGAGCTGACAAGTCTTGAGATATATATATTCCTCTTGAATATATATATCCGCCAAGAAAATAATAAGGATTATTTTTAACTTTAATTGCCTTCTTGGCTGTTTATTGTCTACTTATCAACTTATTTTAAAATATAAAAAAAGGTTTGAGGAAAGTTCAGATCAAAAAATAAAAAATAAGTACATAAGGGATATTTGGGTATAAACTAAGTATATAAGGGATATTTTCGTACAACAAAAAAATATACAAAAAAATAATAATAATTCACAATATAATACACAAAGAAAAATAAATGTTGAACACAGTTCAACATCCTCCCGGCTCTTTTAATGGCAACTACATCCCGTCCATCTGTCATGAATGACCCATCCAAATTTCGAATATTGTGCTTGAACAGCGTCGGCTCGGGGCGATCATATTTTCGGGTCAGAAATTTAAGCATTAACGGCAGTCCGGCGACTCCGTCGACCTTGCGGCAATCGTAAAAATTGGGGTGCGCTTTAGGCTTCAAATATTCGTAGTGCTGCAAAAGTGATTTGTCCAAGAGGGGTGGTGGCAACGTAAAGGTGGCCTTACTTTTGATTTCAAGCTCCCACGTTGCAACTATGTTTATTGTATCGAACGCTGGGGTGACTTGAAATACTGCTTTGGACGCTGAGGTGGACAATCCGGGAAATTCTGCGGCTTTTGACTTCATGAGGAAGCAAGACTGAGTTGAGGCTTGCAGGAGAAAGGTGGCCGGCCTGACAAAGTCATCGTGGACCAGGTTGACTTTAATCAATGCGGGTATTGCTCCTTTAGTTAGTGCACCGGGAAGATTTGGCTGATTACGTGGCGTTGGGTCTTCTTCGAAACTCGATGCAGCTTGCTCTCTACCTTCCTCATGAAGCATGGTGTGATGTCGTGCTCCACATATTTTGCATCTGTTTTCGGATTCGCACCAGAACCGATCATGGGTCTGTGCGAAACAGTTTTTGCCGTATCGGTTTATTTGAGGGGGTGATTCCGCCGGCACAACTTGCATCGGGGCTTGTTAAGCATGATGATCTGTAAAGAGAGAACAAAGAAAATGTGCACAATACAAATAGAATATGGTCTGACTTAAATTTCTAAGATCGTGAGGTAAAAGTGTAAATTAAGTGTTCAATTTGGTTTACAAGGAGTATTAGATTCAATGGGTAATTTAACAAGTTTTACTATAGGTCGTTTAATCAAGCCATTACTAGTCAATATTTCGGCAACACGAACTTTTTGATCGTTACCGCAAATAACATTTTTTACTCTACCAAGTCGCCATTCAGTAGCGGGTAGCAGATCCTCTTTAATGAGAACGAAGTCGTTTTCCTTCAGATTGTCCTTTTCTGTTCTCCATTTGCTTCTACGTTGCAACTCGGTGATATATTCATTTTTCCAGCGACGAGCAAATACTTGTTGTATGACTTTAAGTCTATCCCAGCGTTTCATGAAGGATATGTTTTCCGCAGAGGGGTCTTTGGATAACTCTGGAACAGCTACGAGCGGAGCGCCTCTCAGGAAATGACCTGGAGTCAAAGGAAGGAGTTCGTTGGCGTTTTCAGACAAAGGGGAAAGTGGACGAGAGTTCAATATCGCTTCGATGCGTGTAAGTATGGTATAGAATTCCTCAAACGTGAATGATAGGTTACCGGTTACCTTCTTCAAATGAGATTTCATGCTTTTCACAGCGGCCTCCCAGAGGCCGCCCATGTGGGGTGCATAGGGTGGGATAAATGTCCAGCTGAAGTTATGTGCGCCATATTTCTCGATAAGGGATTTTTCTGCGTTTTTCATGAAGTCGTTGTAAGTTTTTAAAAGAGAGTGTTTAGCGCCTATGAAATTTTGGCCATTATCGGAAAACATTGTTTTTGGTAGAGTAAATGGTATAAGTATATGGTAATGAAAATGTGACTCTCTCACGGGATAGCGCGCCCATTATTTGTTCTTGTACTTTGTGCTTGTAAACTGTACAGGTTTTGCAAGTTCTGACACACTGCCTGATAAGGTTTTTCAACCGCGGAATATAGAAGCCCTGTCGAACTGCTCTTAACATTACGTGATGTTCCGCGTGAAGTAAGATTTGATGGGTATATCCGATAAGAAGTTTAGCTAGGGACGATTTTTCCGGAATTATGATAGGGTGCTGCTCGTTGAAACTTAATCCGGAATTAGTGAGTCTGCCGCCTACGCGTAGTAGTCCATCCTGGTCAAGAAAGGGATTGAGAGAAAGTATTCGACTTTTCCGATTTATGGGTTGATTGTTCTTAAGGCTATCATATTCTAAATAAAAATGAATTTGTTGAGCATTTAAAATTACAAAATTTTTCACCAATTGGATTTCCTCGGAGGTAATGTGTTTCTGTGTCTCATATGGGCGTTTTAGAAGGCGATTGATGAAGCGAAAACGATAACTGAGAATTCTCAGGGCTCTGGGAAATGATGAAAATTCGCTCAGAACATCTTCCTGTTGGGTTTGCATATGAAAATTTGATATGTTTCGGGATTCTAAATCAGTTGGGTCAAAAATACGAGGTTCGGGCCAACAGTCAGGGGATTGACTTAGCCATGGAGGACCATGCCACCATAATTTATTTTCCGAAAGTTCCTGAGGAGTGCATCCTCGAGTTCCAAGATCGGCGGGATTCTCATTTGTCTTTACATATCTCCAATGATCAAGCTGGGTGATCTGACTGACACGATTGGCTACGAAAGTTTTTAGAGTATGCGGAGGTTTCTGCAGCCAGCCTAAGACAATCGAAGAATCAGTGTACAAAAATAGTTCAAAGGGGAATTTTAATCGTTTAATTAAGCTCTTCGTTAGGTTATATAATAGTAATGCTCCACAGAGCTCGAGTTTCGGAATGGTTATCTTTTTTAAAGGCGCAACCTTAGTTTTCGCAACTAATAAATTACAAAAAATTTCTCCCTCAGGAGTAGAGACTCTCAAATAAACCGCTGCACAATATGCCCTTTCCGATGCATCACAGAACCCATGAATTTGAGCCTGGCATTGAGGTGAGAAATTTACCCATCTAGCTATTTTAACGGTGGAAATTTGTGGCAGATTAGTTGAAAACGCGTTAAATTTTTCCAATATCATCCCAATCCGATTTGCATTCCCATAGCTCCTGCATAATAAGTTTAGCTACAATAATAATGGGTCCTAACCAGCCTAGGGGGTCGAATAACTTAGCTATGGTTGACAAAATTTGTCGCTTAGTAGTGGACGGTGAAACTCCTATTGTTTCAGTTACGTAGTAAAATATATCTTCCTTGGCATTCCAACGTATACCCAAGGTCTTTAATGAGCTAGAGTTTTCAAATTTCAAAAAATCTTCTTCCAGAAGATCTTCCCGGGCCAAGTTTTCCAAAAGAGCGCGGTGGTTGCTGGTTATCTTCTTCAAAGGGAAACCGGCAGAACTCAATGCTTTAGACAGTTGTACTTGTTTTTCTTGTGCGTCTTCCAAATTATGTCCTCCTGATAAAATGTCATCTACGTAGATCTCTTCCTTAAGAATTGAAGAGGCTAATGGGTGGGTTTCCCTACAATCTTCGCTTAATTCAAAAAGTGTTCTTAGTGCTAAATACGGTGCACTATTAACTCCAAATGCGACCGTTTTCAATTGAAAAACTTTAACTGATTCGTTTGGTTTAACTCGAAATAAAATTTTCTGATATGGTCTATCCTCTTCGTGAACAATAATTTGGCGATACATTTTCTGAATGTCACCAGTAAATACGTATTTATAATATCTCCATGACAAAATAATTTGCATGAGGTCTCCTTGAAGGGCTGGTCCTTGATGTAAAACATCGTTCAATGAAAATCCACTACACGTTTTCTTCGATGCGTTGAACACAACACGTACCTTTGTGGATTTGCTTTCTGGACGAATAACTGCGTGATGTGGTAGAAAAAAAGAAAAATGTTTTGTTGTTGAAGGTTCATGATGTGTTACTTCTTCCATGTGACCCAAATCGATGTATTCTTGTAGAACCTGTTGATAATGCGCTTTTAACTCAGGATTTTTATCTAGTTTCTTCTCCATCTGAAGATATTGTGCGTATGCTGTGCTTTTCGATGAACCCAAAAAAATTTCTGAGGGGTAATTTTCTTTAAAAGGGAGTCTTACCATATACCTTCCCTCTGGTTGACGTTTAACAGTATTTTTATAAAAATTTTCACAATATACATCGTGATCTGAATCGACCTTTTCCTTTTCTACCTCCTCTATTTCCCAAAATCTTTTCATTTGCTCTTGTAGGGCAGTTTCTTCTTCTGATATGACCAAAGTAGAGAATGAGTTATATGTGTGACTGGGTTCAGGACCTGATAGATACCATCCGAAGTGGGATTCCCTTGCCTCTAACGTGTTCTCGATATTTGATTTTATGCCACTTAGGTTGATGAAAGGTAAATAATCGCTTCCTATAATGAGATCTATTGGACCAGGTCTATAAAAGTTAGGGTCTGCTAAATCTAAAGCTTTAATATCCGGAAGATTGCTTTTCTGTATAGGAGCGCTAGGTAGAAAATGAGCTAATCTTGGAGCAATGATTGCTTTGATTGTAATGGAAAAATCGGACCTCTTTGTTCGTAACGTGAGATTGCATATTCCCTTTGACCTCCCTACTACCGTTCCTCCTAGACCAGAAATCCTGGTGTGATATGCCTCCACAGGAATTGACAATTGTTACTGAACTTTTGACGATACAAAACTCTTTTCGGATCCCGCATCGAGTAGCGCCCGAACAGTAAATGGCTCACCTGCTTGTTGTATGTAGATCAGAGCTGTCGGTAAAATTGTTGTTCGTCCATACGGAAGGGAACCTAGATCAATGGGAGTTGATTTTGATTTTTCCTTGCTGATTACATGAGTACTGTATGAAACTGTTTCCTCATTCCGTGGAGAAACTTCCTTAAGGGCTCGAGTGTTGTCCTCGTCTACATGGAGTAATGTGTGATGTTTCCTTTTGCAGCGAAAACAAACAACTTTACTGGGACATTTAGTTTTAAAATGATTAAGAGAAAAACAATTGGAACAATATTTATTAGCATATACAAATTTTATTCTGTCCTTTACAGATAGTTCTAAAAATTGTTTACATTGTTTTAATGGGTGATTTTCATTACATTTTTTACATTTTAATTTCGTCCTATTTCCGTCCGCTTGTGAGTGAAATGAGTTTGACCTTGCCCCTGAGCTTTCCTTCCAATTTGGCTTCTTCATATCGAACACTGTTTAGGGTCCCATGAAGAAACGTTGATGTCACAGGTTTTCAAAATGGCTATCTTTTCATCGATGGTGTCTACAATTGATCGTATGGATCTGGAGGATTCGTTCTGAGCAGTTTGTATCGACAGAATGTGTTTTATCTGTTGATTGACTAAAATTCTTGGGTTCTCAAACCGACTCTGCAGCGCGTCCCAAGCTAACTCAAAATTTTGTCCAACTAAATCGAACCGTTTTACGATTTGGTAGGCCTCTCCTCTTACTTTAGTTCGTAGATATTGAAGTTTTTCGACCTGAGATATGTCCTTGTTCCCCAACACTAACGACGTAAACATGTCCTTAAATTCCGGCCATTTAGTATAACCACCTTCGAAGATTGGCATGTCACATGGGGGTAACCTTAAACCGGACCTTGATGGCCGAACGACTGTTGCCTCTGTTGTATTCGTTCCGTTTTGATCCACTATCGATCTGTTCGCTATCCTATCATGAGTTTTGCCTTTACCTTTTGATACAAGTCTGCTGCTGCTTCGTACTGTAGTGAGACTCCATCCTTGAAGTCATCACTAACCTCACTTTTCTCGTCCATGAGAAACGCATCATAGCTTTCCATAAGCCTACCCCATCTTCGCTCCAATTCTTCCTGCTTCACCTGGAGAAACGCTGGAGTCTGATCCTCCTCACGAACATTACCGAACTCTGTACACAACGCCGTTAGTTGGTGTATATCAAATTTGCACCTTCTCTTTACCGACATTGTATAAAACCCTCAAAAATTTTTTGATATAACGATTTAAATTTATAAAAATTGCGTACTAAATTCCCGCGCGGTGACTAAAGACTTGACCGATTTTAAAATTACGAAGTGAAATTTGTAGAAAAATGAATTTTGTAAAAACTATTAGGTTAAAAAAGGAGTTTATTTTTTATTGTGATAATAAATTTAGAGAAAAAATGGGGGTAAATTTTGTTCAGTGTATGTAAAAATTATGTGTAACAACTCACCGTGGTCCTTTCTTTCCTGTTTATTTTCTTTTTTTTCCAAGAAGCGGTTGCCTGTTTTTTGTTGTAATATTGTTTGTTTTGTTTTTATTCTTGAGAAAAGAGTTTTTTTTTTTGTTTGTTCACTGTCTTTTTGTTTATATTAATTATTTCTATTGCGTTTGTTTCTTATTAAACTGTATTATTAAAAAAAATTTTTTCCCGAATCGATATATTTTTTTATTAAATTTTTCCTTTTTTTTCTAAAAATCCTTTTTAATTTCTCTCTTTTTTTGGTGTTTCACTGTGTCCCTTTTTTCCACTGTCTGTTTGTTGGCGCTGTTTTTTTTTTTTTTAAATAATTTTATTTTTTTTTGTTAAAAAAAAAAATTTTTTTTGTGTGTTACTGTGTCCCTTTTTTTCACTGTCTTTTTGTCACTTTTAAGTTACCGCGCTGAATGATTTTATTTAAATGACCGAACCAAATTTTTCTTATTGTTTGCTGGTGATAGATCTCTTGCCTTTTTATTCCTGGGGATGAATTTGTTGATGATCGATCTCTTGCCTTTTTGTTCCTGGGGATGAATTTGTTGTTTGACTTCTCGTCGGTTTTCTCTTGATGAAGTTGATGCTGCGAAAGCCTTAGTTTAACCTGTGGAACTTTCGCCACTTCACGGTTGTTGGGATTGATGCTGGTAGCGCACAATCGCCTGTGATGGTTAGTGGAGCTTATGCCACTCTACTTTTATTGGGGATGATGTTGGGAAGCTTCGTTGTAACCTGTGGAACTTATGCCACTTTACGGTTGCTGGGATTGATGCACAATCGCCAGTGATGATTAGTGGAGCTTATGCCACTCTGCGTTTATTGGGGTTGATGCTGGTAATGCATAACCGCCTGTTGTGTCTAGTGGACCTCCTGCCACTGATTCAAATCGCAATCCTAGACCGCTAGGACTTATCGAAGGACCAATTTTGTAGGCACTAGGAGTCAACTAAACTCCTAGGGTCTAGCAAAAATAATTGAGCTGACAAGTCTTGAGATATATATATTCCTCTTGAATATATATATCCGCCAAGAAAATAATAAGGATTATTTTTAACTTTAATTGCCTTCTTGGCTGTTTATTGTCTACTTATCAACTAATTTTACAATATAAAAAAAGGTTTGAGGAAAGTTCAGATCAAAAAATAAAAAATAAGTACATAAGGGATATTTGGGTATAAACTAAGTATATAAGGGATATTTTCGTACAACAAAAAAATATATAAAAAATAATAATTCACAATATAATACACAAAGAAAAATAAATGTTGAACACAGTTCAACACTCTTTATACAAGAATAGAATTAGGAATACTCTCAATGGCAACGGCCTTAAACAAATAGTTAACGAAAGCACCCGTGTAACAAGAAATTCGAGCACTATAATTGACTACGTAATAACTAATAATTATAAGATAAAATGTACAAACAGTAAAGATAATAAAATTTCTGACCATGAAGTTATTAATATTAATATAGATTTTGAGAGATCGAATGAAAACATTATAAATACAGCAAAAACCATCAAGATATTTAAATACGATAAGAATATATTCAATAATGTGTTAACTGTGAATATGATATACGAGGATAATAAGGATCTTAATGAAAACGTTAAACTGTTTGATGCCTGTCTAGGAAATACAATACAAAGATTTACATTTGGAAAGCAAGTGCACATAAATAACAAAGTAAATAACTGGTTTAACGAAGAACTGCGAACAATAAAAAGAGAAAAAATAATAAAATATTTACGAGCCAAATTTGAAAACACAAATCAAGCTTGGGGAGAATATAAACTAATAAGAAATCGATACAAAGTACAAATCGAAAATAATAAGAATAATTACATAAAAAATAAAATTAACAACGCAACTAGTCAAAAGCAAATGTGGACACACATAAAAAACCTAGTACTTAATAAGAGGCAAAACTCAACTAAATCTGTGATATTCGACCAGATAGAGTACAACGATATATGTGATATAGTTAATAAGTTCAATGCATTCTTCATTGATAGCATTAGTAGTATAAGACAATCGATAGGGAGCGTGCAACATATTAACCGAATAGAATATAGAGTGAATGATGTTTTTAAATTCCGTAAGGTAAATATTAGTGAACTGGAGAGCATCGTGAAGTGTATGAATAACAAATCTGACCATGAACGCGTATCAAATAAAATTATACTTGACAATTGGAATGTAACAGGAAATATAATGGTAAATGTAATAAACACATCTTTAGAGACAGGTATTTTTCCTGATAATTGGAAAAAATCAACCGTAACCCCAATCGAGAAAGTGCCCAGAACAAAAAAATGCGAGGAGTTTAGACCAATAAACTCTCTTAAAACTTGCGAGAAAATAATTGAAAAAGTAGTTAAAGATCAGTTTGAAAAATATATAGAAAATCGAGACATATTATCTAAATACCAGTTAGGATTCCGTAAAAAACATTCGTGTGAAACCACGGTAAACTATGTCATAAGTGAATGGAGAGCAATAGGAAAGGATAAGAGGATAATAGCAATATTTCTTGACTTCAAAAGAGCCTTTGAGACGATCGATAGAGAAATAATACTGAGTAAACTATATATGTATGGAATAAGAGGAATCGAGCTAGATTGGTTCAAATCGTACCTGAAAAGAAGAAGGCAAACGACAAAATTAAATGACATAGAATCTGATGAAATAATAAATAATTTCGGAGTGCCACAAGGTTCCATTTTGGGAGCGTTGTTGTTCATAATTTATATAAATGACATGCCAAGTATTTTAGAAAAATGTAAAGTTGTGTTATACGCTGATGACACTCTGATATATACTATAGCAAATAGTGATGAAGAATGTCGCGAAAATATCAAGTATGATATGAAGAAAATAGATGAATGGCTTAAAATGAATAAACTCAAACTAAATGAAAATAAAACAAAAATAATGGAATTAACTTAAATTCAGAAGAAATATTTACAATAAATGACACAGTAATTGAAAAAGTCGAATATATAAAATACCTTGGTTTTATAATCGATAAAAAATTAAATTTCAATGAACAAATAGATTACTTATGCAAAAAAGTTGGTAAAAAAATTAGTTTTTTAAAAAGAATAAGAAGCAAAATATCCAAGTCTACAGCGATAAATATATACAGCACGAAAATAAAACCACACTTAGAATATGGTTCCACTATTTTATTCACATGCAGCAGCACAAATCAATTAGCAAGGATGCAGAAACTGCAAAATAGAGCGATGAGAGTAATACTAAAATGCGATCGTTACACACATATAAACACAATGTTAACTGATCTAAAATGGATGAGCATAGCACAACGACTTCAATTTAACACATTAAGATTTATTAGAAAATTAAAACAAGGAGACGCCCCGAAATATCTATGTGATCAAATACATTATCAATATATATTATATCAACTAAGAAATGCAAGTGACTTTAGGATCCAAAGAGTGAGGTCAACACAAATGCAGAAAACGCTATTCTACAAAAGTCTACAGCTGTTTAACTCATTGCCAAACTACATTAAGAATGAAACGGATGAAAATGTCTTTAGACGAAAGTGTACTAATTTTGTATTATTTAATAATAATTTGTAATATATAATTTTGTTGAACATTTAAAGTATTTTTAATACTAAAAAAAAAAAAAAAAAAAAAAAAAAAAAAAACAATCTCGGGAAATGACGGCTACCCACTTTATCGCCGACGTTCTGTGGATAATGGTGGACGATCAATTTCAGTAAAGGTGCATGGAAATGATTTTGATGTTGATAACCGCTGGATAGTACCTTACTCTCCATTGCTTTCAAAAACATTTAAAGCGCATATTAATGTTGAGTATTGTCATTCAGTTAAGTCGATCAAATACATCTGCAAATATGTTACTAAAGGGTCTTATATGGCTGTATTTTCATTACAAAATCCAAATGATGAAATTCCGCAGTATCAAATGGCCAGGTACATTAGTAGCAATGAAGCAGTATGGCGAATTTTGGGATTTCCCATTCATGAGCGCCATCCAACTGTTGTTCATTTATCAGTGCATCTGGAAAATGGACAACGGGTTTACTTTACAGAAAGAAATGCTCGAGAGAGAGCAGCAGCACCACCGGCTACAACATTAACATCATTTTTTGATCTTTGTAGAAATGATATGTTTGCTAAACCTTTGTTTTATTCAGAAATTCCAACGTATTATACGTGGAATGCATCAACAAAGAAATTCCAACGTCGAAAGCAGGGGAAACCTGTTGATGGTTGGCCAAATTTATATTCAACAGATGCATTAGGTAAGGTTTATACCATCCATCCTCAAAATGCTGAATGTTTTTATTTGAGAATGCTTCTGATTAATGTTCGAGGACCAACATCTTTTGACACATTAGTGTTGATGGCGTAGTATGTGCAACATAGGCCTGTCAGAAACTACAATTATTGGAGAACGATTGTCATTGGGAAACAACGCTTGAAGATGCAGCAGTAATCAACCATCCATGGAAAATAAGGGCATTATTTGCGATAATATTGGTATCGTTCTCACCATCTAATCCAAAAGATCTTTGGAATAAATTTAAAACATATTTGGCTGAGGACATATTACACCCGGAAAGAGTTACCACCAACAATGCAACGCTTAAACTAAGTGAAAGGAATAATAATGAGACATTGATTCTACTTGAAGACAAATGCTTGGCGATAAGGAATGTGACACTAATTGAAGTTGGAATGATTGCTCCTATTCGGTCAGGAACTGATGCACACGATCAAGATCTACGACGAGATAATGTAATCATCAAAATTTGGAAATTTTATTGGAAGAAAATTTACCAAATTTACAACAAGAGCAGAGAATGGTATACAACAGTATACTAGCAGCAATAACAAACAAACAAATAACCGGAAAAACGTTTTTAATTTCATTGATATTGGCAAAAGTTCGATCTCAAAAAAATATTGCATTAGCTATTGCGTCATCCGGCATTGCTGCCACACTCTTAGATGGTGGTAGAACAGCGTATTCTGCACTAAAATTATCCTAGAAGCCTCAATTTTCCGAAGAGATTACAAGTGTAACATAAAGAAAAATTCTTCTATGGGCAAAGTATTGCAACAATGTGAAATCATAGTGTGGGTTGAATGCACCATGGCGCATAAGAAATCTTTGGAAGTCTCGCAGTTTACGGGATTTTAGAAGCAATAATAACATATTTGGAGGTGCATTAGTTTTATTAGCTGGTGATTTTCGTCAAACACTTCCTGTTATGCCTGCATCAACGCCAGCTGATGAGCTAAATGCATTGTCATACCTTTGGCGATATGTTCATACTCTAAAATTAACTACTAATATGCGTGTTCAGTTGCAACGTGATGCTTCGCTTCAACTTTTTCCAAACAATTGCTTGATTTAGGTAATGCAAGAATTCCAATGGATCCTATAACAAAGTATATAAAATTTCCATCAGAGTTTTGCATAATGACACAATCCAAAGAACAATTAATAAATTGTGTATTTCCCAATATTGTGCAAAATTTTAAAAATATGCAATGGTTATGTGAACGTGCGTTACTGGCATCCAAAAATATTGACGTTAATTGCATTGCTGCTAGTATACTGTTGTATACCATTCTCTGCTCATGTTGTAAATTTGGTAAATTTTCTTCCAAAAAAATTTCCAAATTTTGATGATTATATTCCATTTCTCGTCGTAGATCTTGATCGTGTGCATCAGTTCCTGACCGAATAGGAGCAATCATTCCAACTTCAATTAGTGTCACATTCCTAATCGCCAAGCATTTGTCTTCAAGTAGAATCAATGTCTCATTATTCATACTTTCACTTAGTTCAAGCGTTGCATTGTTGGTGGTAACTCTTTCCGGGTGTAATATGTCCTCAGCCAAATATGTTTTAAATTTATTCCAAAGATCTTTTGGATTAGATGGTGAGCACGATACCAATCTTATCGCAACTAATGCCCTTATTTTCCATGGATGGTTGATTACTGCTGCATCTTCAAGCGTTGTTTCCCAACGCAGGCATATTGATTGCTAAAGACAGAATTGATTAATTGATTCACTAAGATATCGATCGTTTTAATTATGATACGAAGTGTAAAACCGCATTTGTCAATAATCTACCAGTTTATGTGGACAGCGGGATATCCCGGGACAACTACTTGAGTTCGACAAGGAAACGCTTTGCATGCTAACGAGACAATGCGCTATTGGTCGTCTCACCGACAATCTCGATCTGTCCCACCAGGATTACTGTAGAAGCTGTGGTGATGTGGCGGGAACGGAATATGTACAACGGCTTTTGGATGATAGAATGTGTGAAGACAAGTATAAACTCTTGAGCTCTGCCGTTATATCAGATTATATTTTACATAACACAAGTAAGAATTTTTCTGAAACAAAATTCTTTTTAACAAAAACGGTTTTTTTACCTTTTCACACAAAATAATTAGGTTAGGTTAGGTTAGAGGACGTGTACTTGTCAACTGTGACAAGTACAGTACCCGGAGGTCGAATTGACCCATTGTACAAACGTCCTAGCTTCTCACACCACTCGTGGTGTGTGCGTGGCAATTTTTACTTTCAGAGTTTTTGCCAGAAATCTGCTGAGAGGAAGTCGCCGAAGAAATATTTTCATATTTTCGTTTTGATGTCTGACCTGGGATTCGAACTCGGGCCTTTCGTCTAATAAGCCGACACACTAGCTACTAGACCACGGCGACTTTACAAAATAATTAATTACCCAAAAAAAAAAGTTGAATCTATTCTCACAAACCAAAGTTTTTTTGAAAAGGGAAGAGGCTTTAGAATGGTATACATAAACATACATGTGCATGCTTCAACCTTATATGCTATGAGATTTGAACGGGTAAACTGATTTTTTCTTGTATTTTCAAGCTTAGCTGTATACTTAATTGCAAAATGTAATTAAATTTTGATACTATGAATGGACAAACTTGAAAAAAATATGAGAAAAATAAATATTTTCCAAGTTTACCTCATGAAACCTCATAGAATATTAAGCCGAATAATATATCTGTGGCCAAATGATAATGGCTTATGTTGACATAAGTGTTTTTCATTTTATTACATATTCCTATTCTCATATCCAAGATCAATCACCCAGCTAAATTTTATGTATGTCGTTGTTAATAAAACTATGCGCATTTATATTTTACAAACACAATTACCAAACACAATTTATTTCAGACAAATCCGTTAAAATCTCTAAACACGAAATTTCGACTTAAGCTATTATTATTTAATGCCACAGATGTATATGCAGACCGTTTTAAAAGTCCATTCCTTCCTTTTCTAAGAATGTTTAAATTTTGGAATTAAATCGTGGGAGCTTTCCTGGTTGCTTTTTTAACTTTTTTTTTTGGTTTATTTCGCTTAAAGACACGTTTTTTTTAAGAAAGTGGTGCAGAATTTTGTGCACTTTCAGCACATGTAAAAAAATATTTGGTACTCAAGAATTTAATTTTCCAATTAATTCCCATTTTAGGCATACAAAACCCCAATGTGCATCGGCTCAGAAATGTTTGTATAATTGATAAATTTTTGTGATAAGATCAAAAAAACAATTTTTGTCAAATAAAACAAGTTTGGAGGGTTCGAGAAATATAAGAAAAATATTTCAGAGCTTTACATGACCTACACTATGTCGTTGGTTGGGTAGATTTATTTTTTTTATTTAATTGTTTTCTATCGATACTAGACCCAGCGAAGTCCATTTAAACAAACAATTTTTAGTTGTGGGTGCAAGAATTACCTCTTTAATTGAAATGAAAGCATTGAATACATTTTTAATTTACTTACTTACTGAATTGGCCATAACAACCCGTTTAACGGATTTCGGTCTGCCGCAACACATCCTTCCAGGCGCCTCTGCTTCTTGCGCACCTACGCCAGTTGGTCACACCAATCGATGACAGGGCTTCCTCGATTTGGTGCTTCCAATGGATACAAGGTTCCCGCATCAAATACTCGTCTCGCCGGAGTATCCTAATCCATTCGAACGACATGGCCGAGCCAGTGCAGCCGCTGGATTTTAATACGCTGTACAACGTCAATGTCGTTGAAGAGCTCATACAGTCACTGTTGAATCGGATACGGAAATCATCGCCAACACGCACTGGAACGAAGATCTTACGTAGGACCTTTCTCTCGAACACTCTAAAGGCCGCTGCATCAGTTCATAACAGGGTCCATGCCTCTGCGCCATAAAGAAGCACGGGTAGGACGAGTGTCTTATAGAGTGTTAGTTTTGTCGCACGAGAGAGGTCTCTGCTACTCAATTGCCTATTGAGACCATAGTAGCACCTGTTGGCCAGAGTGATAGTATGCTTGATCTCCCGACTGACATCATTTTTGGTGGTAACGGGGGAGCCAAGATAAATAAATTCCTTGACTGTTTCAAAAGTATAGTTATCGGCCGTAATCTGAGAATCATTACGCCGCACGTCTCTACATGTCGATAACATATACTTTGTTTTGTCCTCATTTACTGCCATACCCATCTTGGTAGACTCCCGTTCAATTGCACTAAATGCAGCAGTAACATCTCGCTTGGTACGCCCTATGTTGTCGATGTCGTCAGCGTACGCAAACAACTGGACACTTTTTTGAAAAATAGTGCCATTGCGATGCACTCCCGACTTTCGCAGAACACTACCCACGACAAAGTTGAAGAAGTCGCATGATAACGGGTCGCCTTGTCTGAAACCTCGCACGGTACCAAAAGGTTCGGAGAGGTCCTTTCCCACCTTGACGGAGCTCAACGTCATTATGCATACCCTTATTAGCTTCGCAGGTATAACGAGCTCAGACATTGCGGCAAAAACACGATCCTTTATGTGGCTATCGAAGGCTGCCTTATAGTCGACAAAAAGATGGTGTGTGTCGACTTTTTTTTGTGGGTCTTTTCCAGCATTTGGAGTAGTGTGAACATCTGGTCGATGGTGGACTTGCCAGGTCTGAAGCCGCACTGATAAGATCCAATCAGTACTTTGACGAGTGGCTACAGTCGTTCACACAATACGTCTGTAAGAACCTTTTATGCGATATGGAGAAGAATTATACCCCTGTAGTTGGCGCATATCGTAGGGTCTCCCATTTTCAGGACAGGACAGCGGACACTGAGGTTCCAATCGTTGGGCATACTTTCCTCTAGCCATATTTTGTAGATAAGCTGGTGCATGCGCACTACCAACTCCGGTCTTAAACAATTCAGCGAGGAGGCTATCAGAACATGCTGCTTTATTGTTTTTAAGACGTATAATCGCAACTTTGACCTCTTCATTGCTAGGCGGCGGAATCTCCACACCGTCACCGCCGAAGAATATTTCAAATAAACCTTCCCTTCCCCTTATCCCGGTAATTAAATTAAAGCATTGAATACATTTTTTATTTTCATTTTATTTTAATTATTTATGTGATTTCCTTAAAATACATTCAAAAAATATTACAAATAAGGAATTAAGAATTAAATTGAAAAAGACAGTAATAAAACTTTATTATAATATTGTTACGAAAATGGAAATGGTGTTATTAAAATAATAAACAAAAGCTCCAAAAACAAAACAACCGACTTGATCATGTATAAAGTGATAAACAAAAGCTCCAAAAACAACATAAGGCAGTTGTTTACATGATCAACGAAGAAGTAAACATATAGCAACAAAAACAATGGGCTTGATCGCGTGATCAAAGAACAAACAAGAATATAACAACAACATCAGTAAACAAGGGGACAAAGTAAACAAGCAACAATAACATCAGGTATAAAAAGAAAAGGGACAAAGTAAACAAACAACAACAACGCTACAAGGGTAAGTGTAAACGGGATCCACTAACAACAATAAGGGAAGCGAGTTGTTTACGTTTTTAGATTTTTCCCGAAGGCAGTCATTCTCTGCCAAGGGCATTCATTAGAGTCTAATAAAATTCAATAGAGTCTAATGATTAGACTGATGATTCAGCGATATAAAAGGCAACACAAAGCGAGCAACGTTGAGTGAGTTATAGTTCAGTCAGTCTTGTGTGAAGACACGGTTGCGTTCGAAGTAAGCAGTTGTTAGTGTTTACGCGAGCAGAAAGTTTGTTGCTTACAAAAAAGGGTTGTAAACAGAAGAGTGATAATTCAATCAGACACGTTGCGTTGCGTGTGAAGAGAATCGTAGTTCGAAGTTCTAACGAACGAGTGTACCAAAGAGAACAACTAAGGGAATTGTTGTTGTGTACGAGAAGAATAACAATTTAAAGGAAATTGTTATTGTGTGAATAAATTTCAACACAGGGTGCACACAGATTTGCGCAGCCAATAAAGAATTGATTTTGAAATTAAACACTAATTTACTTTTATTTCATTTGCAATCTACGAACTCATATTTTTAACATTTTTAAAGGGTAAAAACGTAACAATATAAATTTAAACTTAGAAAACTACTGACATATTTCACCAATATTTAATAGAAATTAAAAACATTGTCATGATATTTAATTTAAAATTTACGCAAATTGATTACAAATAATTTTTCTAAATTACAAATTCTTTTTTTTTCAGAGAATATACTCTTCGTGAACTTCGTCCATTATTTTTGTTTTAAAAATTGGTCTTCTTTGCCGAGTATATTGTAGACGTCTTCCTCATCGCTGCTGATATAAAGATCAGCCTCAAGGGTGCTCATTTCGCTATTGTGATACTTCTTTACAGAATTTTCCTTAGAAGGTTGTTCTGAATTGGGTTCTTCTTCGTCGCTACTAATACTGCCAAAAAGCTCCAATTCAAGATTCTTTATCTCGTTGTTAGATTTCTTGTTGTCCTGCTTTTCTATTAATTTAGCTTCTGGCTTCCTAGAGGAATCTTTGTCTGAATTGCGTTTTGATGAGGATTTATTTGTCCTAGTCTGTTTCTTCTTAGCTGACTGCTGTTCATCTTTATCGGGGGAATTATTTTTCGACTTTTTGCTCTCATTCATCATTGTCGAGTGTGTACGCTTGCGTGATTGTAGTTCTCGGGCAGCTTTTATCTCGTTATCAAAGTCAATATTGCGTGTTTGCTGTTTATGATCTGATTGTATAACCGATGATGGCGGTGTCGACAAAGTGGCGTTTATTTGTTTTTCAATATTTTGTTCACCAGGATATAAAAACTTTTTTGAGGATAGAATTGTTTCCTTTTCGGGAGTTTTATTCCAATGTGTCAAAAATTCGTCCATTTCTGCACAATATTGAGATAAAAATTCCTGTGACTTAGCACTTGCATCTTTCTTTTGGGGGGAATGCATGCAAACGTTAGCGAAACCGCCTACGCCGCATCTCAGCACAGCTGAGCTATCATTGTTCTGACTGCTCTGACTTTCCGGATGTTGTTGTTCTGGTTTTGTGTCAATTACCGTACCACTATTTTGGACATTATTTAACCGAGAAAGCAATGCAGATCCGTCATGCTTAATATCCTTTTCAATTCTTAAATTTTGATCATTCTTCTGCTTTTTCAATTCAGCTGGTATGCCGCTTTCACTCTCTTGAGCTGATAACAAAAGTGGCCATGATTCAGACACAAATTTCTGTGCTTTGCCACCTCTTAGGAATCCAGCAATTCTGATCTCTAATTTCTGTCGACAAAGCATTTTATCCTGTTTTAATTTATTGTGCACGAACTCCACTGCCGCATTATCTTCTCTCTGCAAAATATCCGTGATTTTCTTGCTTATCCACGGTTTCAACATGTCCAATTTTACTTTGGATATGTCGATACGTCCCTGTGCTTTAAGTTTGGAACTCAACGTTTTATAAGCTGCAAGTGATTGTTTTCCGCCATTCAACAGGTTAATGCGTCGTTGTGGTTTAAGGGTGGAACCACAAGTGTTGGGTGGTACTAGTGGTTGCTTTTGTTCTGCTTGTGTGCTACAGATTGATATTGACTTGTCCAGTTTATGTACACGATTTTCAATGTTGACGGAATTTTTATTGTTTTCCTTATCTGACTGTTGTTTCTTTGTGATTAAAGTGCTGGCGATTAAATCTTGCTTTTGTTCAACTTTTCTGTTACCTTCCGTACCACTATTTCGGCTATAGGTTAACCGAGAAAGCGATGCAGATTCATCGTGTTTTTCGCCGTGCTTAGTGTCCAACCGCCCCTGTGGTTTAAGGGTGGAACTGAAAGTGGTAGGAGGTACCAATGGTTCTTTGCCGCAATTCACCATGTTGTCTTGTTTTCGGGATCGAGATTGAGATCCTTCGGCGTCTTTTCGAAATTTACTTTGGAATACTTGTTTCAAAATTTTAGTTTTTGTAGGTTCAACATCTTTAGTTTGGATTACTTTCTTTATAATTTCATCTTTTTTCGGTTCCACTGTATTATTTGATATGGCTGCCGAACTCTCCTCAGCTGCTAACAAAATATGCCATAATTCACATATGAATTGTTTTACCAGAGGACCATTTAGAAATTCAGTCATATGGATATGCGTCTTCATCGGGCAGATAAATTGTTCCAATTTTAATTCGTTGTAAACAAATTTTTCAATTTGAAAAACGTCGTATATTTTCGAATTAATTTGTGCCTTTAACGCATCCAATTTCACTTTCGACATGTCTATGCATTTGTCGAGTAATTCGTCAAATTTCAATTGCTTTGATGCTTCCATTTTTTCTTAAAGTTTTCTGCTGATAAATGTTGTGTGTTGTCTACCGAGACTAAATTGTGATTGAACTTATTGTGGAAGGTTCACGCCTTTTATAGGTGGAAACCATTTTGGAAATTTGTGATTTCGATACAAACAGGTACCGCATTCAACGTATTGAGTGAACAAATAGGTTAACTGCTACCTGATCTTTTAACAACCCTTTTATGTATGCAGGTAAAGACCTGCCCTTTAATTTCAACCAATGGCTCTTGTTTTCCTTCTTAGTATTCGAAAAACATTTTCATTTACAACTTGCGATTTCTATAATAATCCCTAATGGGCTGTTGTTGTAATCTTTTCATTACCCTTATTAGATCAGATCTTTTGATTCGGTTATTTCTTCGTAATGTAGTTTTAAGTGTTAACCTTTTCGGTTAAAAAAACTCGCTACGTATGGTAAAGTCATAAATGCTTTGTAAGTTTTATGTGTAAACCATTAGATTAATATTTATTGAGCAAAGTTCTATAGTCCTATGAACTATTGTACTGCTGCAAAGCTGGAGAAACCGAATAAAAATTATTTTTTAATGCGAATTTAATCGTAACTCTTTTCCTGTTACATCGCGTGTTTATTATTAAGCTTAATGACAAGATATTTATCAGAACAATATACATACGTCATGTTTCGATACACAAATGCAAAAAATAATGAAGAATTCTGGCTATCTGCACTCTGCAGGCACCTTTACTGGCACAGCGAACTGAGTGTTTTCTGCAGCATGATTTGTGCATTTCTAAAAATTTTTCCACAAAATTAAGACTACCAGATGAGACTTTTGTAGTCGCCGTAGTCTAGCAGGTAGTGTGTTCGCTTATTAGACGTAAAAGCCAGGGTTCGTATCCCAGGTCAGACATCAAAAAAGAAATATGAAAAAAAAAAATATTTCTTCGGCGACTACCTCTCAGCAGATTTCTGGCAAAAACTCTGAGAGTAAATAAACCTGCCATGAAAAAGTTTCTCACAAATCTGTCGTTCGGAGTCGACGTTAAACTGTAGGTCCCGCCACTCAAGTATAAAATTAAGGCACACAACTTGAGTGGTGTGAGAAGCTAGGCCGTAATCCTGACTGAAGGGTTGTAATGGCCAATTATGTATGTATGTATGTATGTAGATGAGACTTTTAAAGGAAATTTAAATTTTGCATGATTTATCTATGTGGACAAATCAATTCACCTTTTTTATATAAAATATAACCTACTGACTGCTCTGTTCAAGTTTTTCCGGACAAAATATAAAATTAAACCAAAACGAGCTAAAAGATGTTCATACTAAATATTTTCTCTCTCTCTCAAGAAAAGGGCTGTCAAACTACATATAAAAAAAGGAGTGAATCGAACTTTAAAGCAAAATAAATAAATTAAAAAAAAAATCTATTTTATGACCAACTTAGACTGATGAAATGTTATTAACTCTCGTCGTATCAAATGCCCAGTTTTGTTCGGGAAGTCAGTTTTTCTTGTTATTTTAAAATAGCACCTAGGACCTGGTTTTAAATGAAAATATTACGTGGCTTCATTATGCAGACTTAGAGATCCCTAAAATAAAATTTAAATCAGCATTAACTGAGGACATGTCTGGTTTTTTTTTAGCCAGCTCCACAATTAATATCACTGTAATACATTAATGGTCGAGAATCTATGGGCTTTATTCTACGAAATGGCTACAAATTTACTTGAATTTCTGCTAGTCAATCCACTTTTTAATTTGAAAATCATGTGTATGTATAATTAATCAGGATTACGATCCAACTTCACACACCACTTATGTTGTGAGTGTTAATTTTATACATGAGTGGCGCGACCAATTCTTTATAGTCGACTCCGTACAACAAATTTTTGTGAAATTTTTCACGGCAATTTTATTCACTCTCAGAGTTTTTGCCAGAAAGCGACTACGAGAAATATTTATTTATTAATTATAATACAATTAAAAATTATATATAATTATTATTACGAGCAAAGTAACTTAGACCATTTGCTCGGTGTAGTGTAACAGACCAGAGCCGCTGGTGGGAAACGAACCCACGACCCTCACGATAATAGTCTAGAACACTACCCACTAGACTACCAGGGCGCCCTAAGAGAAATATATTTCTACCGCAGGCATATTGATTGCTAAAGACAGAATTGATTAATTGATTCACTAAGATATCGATCGTTTTGATTATGATACGAAGTGTAAAACCGCATTTGTCAATAATCTACCAGTTTATGTGGACAGCGGGATATCCCGGGACAACTACTTGAGTTCGACAAGGAAACGCTTTGCATGCTAACGAGACACTGCGCTATTGGTCGTCTCACCGACAATCTCGATCTGTCCCACCAGGATTACTGTAGAAGCTGTGGTGATGTGGCGGGAACGGAATATGTACAACGGCTTTTGGATGATAGAATGTGTGAAGACAAGTATAAACTCTTGAGCTCTGCCGTTATATCAGATTATATTTTACATAACACAAGTAAGAATTTTTCTGAAACAAAATTCTTTTTAACAAAAACGGTTTTTTTACCTTTTCACACAAAATAATTAGGTTAGGTTAGGTTAGAGGACGTGTACTTGTCAACTGTGACAAGTACAGTACCCGGAGGTCGAATTGACCCATTGTACAAACGTCCTAGCTTCTCACACCACTCGTGGTGTGTGCGTGGCAATTTTTACTTTCAGAGTTTTTGCCAGAAATCTGCTGAGAGGAAGTCGCCGAAGAAATATTTTCATATTTTCGTTTTGATGTCTGACCTGGGATTCGAACTCGGGCCTTTCGTCTAATAAGCCGACACACTAGCTACTAGACCACGGCGACTTTACAAAATAATTAATTACCCAAAAAAAAAAGTTGAATCTATTCTCACAAACCAAAGTTTTTTTGAAAAGGGAAGAGGCCTTAGAATGGTATACATAAACATACATGTGCATGCTTCAACCTTATATGCTATGAGATTTGAACGGGTAAACTGATTTTTTCTTATATTTTCAAGCTTAGCTATACTTAATTGCAAAATGTAATTAAATTTTGATACTATGAATGGACAAACTTGAAAAAAATATGAGAAAAATAAATATTTTCCAAGTTTACCTCATGAAACCTCATAGAATATTAAGCCGAATAATATATCTGTGGCCAAATGATAATGGCTTATGTTGACATAAGTGTTTTTCATTTTATTACATATTCCTATTCTCATATCCAAGATCAATCACCCAGCTAAATTTTATGTATGCCGTTGTTAATAAAACTATGCGCATTTATATTTTACAAACACAATTACCAAACACAATTTATTTCAGACAAATCCGTTAAAATCTCTAAACACGAAATTTCGACTTAAGCTATTATTATTTAATGCCACAGATGTATATGCAGACCGTTTTAAAAGTCCATTCCTTCCTTTTCTAAGAATGTTTAAATTTTGGAATTAAATCGTGGGAGCTTTCCTGGTTGCTTTTTTAACTTTTTTTTTTGGTTTATTTCGCTTAAAGACACGTTTTTTTTAAGAAAGTGGTGCAGAATTTTGTGCACTTTCAGCACATGTAAAAAAATATTTGGTACTCAAGAATTTCATTTTCCAATTAATTCCCATTTTAGGCATACAAAACCCCAATGTGCATCGGCTCAGAAATGTTTGTATAATTGATAAATTTTTGTGATAAGATCAAAAAAACAATTTTTGTCAAATAGAACAAGTTTGGAGGGTTCGAGAAATATAAGAAAAATATTTCAGAGCTTTACATGACCTACACTATGTCGTTGGTTGGGTAGATTTATTTTTTTTATTTAATTGTTTTCTATCGATACTAGACCCAGCGAAGTCCATTTAAACAAACAATTTTTAGTTGTGGGTGCAAGAATTACCTCTTTAATTGAAATGAAAGCATTGAATACATTTTTAATTTACTTACTTACTGAATTGGCCATAACAACCCGTTTAACGGATTTCGGTCTGCCGCAACACATCCTTCCAGGCGCCTCTGCTTCTTGCGCACCTACGCCAGTTGGTCACACCAATCGATGACAGGGCTTCCTCGATTTGGTGCTTCCAATGGATACAAGGTTCCCGCATCAAATACTCGTCTCGCCGGAGTATCCTAATCCATTCGAACGACATGGCCGAGCCAGTGCAGCCGCTGGATTTTAATACGCTGTACAACGTCAATGTCGTTGAAGAGCTCATACAGTCACTGTTGAATCGGATACGGAAATCATCGCCAACACGCACTGGAACGAAGATCTTACGTAGGACCTTTCTCTCGAACACTCTAAAGGCCGCTGCATCAGTTCATAACAGGGTCCATGCCTCTGCGCCATAAAGAAGCACGGGTAGGACGAGTGTCTTATAGAGTGTTAGTTTAGTCGCACGAGAGAGGTCTCTGCTACTCAATTGCCTATTGAGACCATAGTAGCACCTGTTGGCCAGAGTGATAGTATGCTTGATCTCCCGACTGACATCATTTTTGGTGGTAACGGGGGAGCCAAGATAAATAAATTCCTTGACTGTTTCAAAAGTATAGTTATCGGCCGTAATCTGAGAATCATTACGCCGCACGTCTCTACATGTCGATAACATATACTTTGTTTTGTCCTCATTTACTGCCATACCCATCTTGGTAGACTCCCGTTCAATTGCACTAAATGCAGCAGTAACATCTCGCTTGGTACGCCCTATGTTGTCGATGTCGTCAGCGTACGCAAACAACTGGACACTTTTTTGAAAAATAGTGCCATTGCGATGCACTCCCGACTTTCGCAGAACACTACCCACGACAAAGTTGAAGAGGTCGCATGATAACGGGTCGCCTTGTCTGAAACCTCGCACGGTACCAAAAGGTTCGGAGAGGTCCTTTCCCACCTTGACGGAGCTCAACGTCATTAGGCATACCCTTATTAGCTTCGCAGGTATAACGAGCTCAGACATTGCGGCAAAAACACGATCCTTTATGTGGCTATCGAAGGCTGCCTTATAGTCGACAAAAATATGGTGTGTGTCGACTTTTTTTTGTGGGTCTTTTCCAGCATTTGGAGTAGTGTGAACATCTGGTCGATGGTGGACTTGCCAGGTCTGAAGCCGCACTGATAAGATCCAATCAGTACTTTGACGAGTGGCTACAGTCGTTCACACAATACGTCTGTAAGAACCTTTTATGCGATATGGAGAAGAATTATACCCCTGTAGTTGGCGCATATCGTAGGGTCTCCCATTTTCAGGACAGGACAGCGGACACTGAGGTTCCAATCGTTGGGCATACTTTCCTCTAGCCATATTTTGTAGATAAGCTGGTGCATGCGCACTACCAACTCCGGTCTTAAACAATTCAGCGAGGAGGCTATCAGAACATGCTGCTTTATTGTTTTTAAGACGTATAATCGCAACTTTGACCTCTTCATTGCTAGGCGGCGGAATCTCCACACCGTCACCGCCGAAGAATATTTCAAATAAACCTTCCCTTCCCCTTATCCCGGTAATTAAATTAAAGCATTGAATACATTTTTTATTTTCATTTTATTTTAATTATTTATGTGATTTCCTTAAAATACATTCAAAAAATATTACAAATAAGGAATTAAGAATTAAATTGAAAAAGACAGTAATAAAACTTTATTATAATATTGTTACGAAAATGGAAATGGTGTTATTAAAATAATAAACAAAAGCTCCAAAAACAAAACAACCGACTTGATCATGTATAAAGTGATAAACAAAAGCTCCAAAAACAACATAAGGCAGTTGTTTACATGATCAACGAAGAAGTAAACATTTAGCAACAAAAACAATGGGCTTGATCGCGTGATCAAAGAACAAACAAGAATATAACAACAACATCAGTAAACAAGGGGACAAAGTAAACAAGCAACAATAACATCAGGTATAAAAAGAAAAGGGACAAAGTAAACAAACAACAACAACGCTACAAGGGTAAGTGTAAACGGGATCCACTAACAACAATAAGGGAAGCGAGTTGTTTACGTTTTTAGATTTTTCCCGAAGGCAGTCATTCTCTGCCAAGGGCATTCATTAGAGTCTAATAAAATTCAATAGAGTCTAATGATTAGACTGATGATTCAGCGATATAAAAGGCAACACAAAGCGAGCAACGTTGAGTGAGTTATAGTTCAGTCAGTCTTGTGTGAAGACACGGTTGCGTTCGAAGTAAGCAGTTGTTAGTGTTTACGCGAGCAGAAAGTTTGTTGCTTACAAAAAAGGGTTGTAAACAGAAGAGTGATAATTCAATCAGACACGTTGCGTTGCGTGTGAAGAGAATCGTAGTTCGAAGTTCTAACGAACGAGTGTACCAAAGAGAACAACTAAGGGAATTGTTGTTGTGTACGAGAAGAATAACAATTTAAAGGAAATTGTTATTGTGTGAATAAATTTCAACACAGGGTGCACACAGATTTGCGCAGCCAATAAAGAATTGATTTTGAAATTAAACACTAATTTACTTTTATTTCATTTGCAATCTACGAACTCATATTTTTAACATTTTTAAAGGGTAAAAACGTAACAATATAAATTTAAACTTAGAAAACTACTGACATATTTCACCAATATTTAATAGAAATTAAAAACATTGTCATGATATTTAATTTAAAATTTACGCAAATTGATTACAAATAATTTTTCTAAATTACAAATTCTTTTTTTTTTCAGAGAATATACTCTTCGTGAACTTCGTCCATTATTTTTGTTTTAAAAATTGGTCTTCTTTGCCGAGTATATTGTAGACGTCTTCCTCATCGCTGCTGATATAAAGATCAGCCTCAAGGGTGCTCATTTCGCTATTGTGATACTTCTTTACAGAATTTTCCTTAGAAGGTTGTTCTGAATTGGGTTCTTCTTCGTCGCTACTAATACTGCCAAAAAGCTCCAATTCAAGATTCTTTATCTCGTTGTTAGATTTCTTGTTGTCCTGCTTTTCTATTAATTTAGCTTCTGGCTTCCTAGAGGAATCTTTGTCTGAATTGCGTTTTGATGAGGATTTATTTGTCCTAGTCTGTTTCTTCTTAGCTGACTGCTGTTCATCTTTATCGGGGGAATTATTTTTCGACTTTTTGCTCTCATTCATCATTGTCGAGTGTGTACGCTTGCGTGATTGTAGTTCTCGGGCAGCTTTTATCTCGTTATCAAAGTCAATATTGCGTGTTTGCTGTTTATGATCTGATTGTATAACCGATGATGGCGGTGTCGACAAAGTGGCGTTTATTTGTTTTTCAATATTTTGTTCACCAGGATATATGAACTTTTTTGAGGATAGAATTGTTTCCTTTTCGGGAGTTTTATTCCAATGTGTCAAAAATTCGTCCATTTCTGCACAATATTGAGATAAAAATTCCTGTGACTTAGCACTTGCATCTTTCTTTTGGGGGGAATGCATGCAAACGTTAGCGAAACCGCCTACGCCGCATCTCAGCACAGCTGAGCTATCATTGTTCTGACTGCTCTGACTTTCCGGATGTTGTTGTTCTGGTTTTGTGTCAATTACCGTACCACTATTTTGGACATTATTTAACCGAGAAAGCAATGCAGATCCGTCATGCTTAATATCCTTTTCAATTCTTAAATTTTGATCATTCTTCTGCTTTTTCAATTCAGCTGGTATGCCGCTTTCACTCTCTTGAGCTGATAACAAAAGTGGCCATAATTCAGACACAAATTTCTGTGCTTTGCCACCTCTTAGGAATCCAGCAATTCTGATCTCTAATTTCTGTCGACAAAGCATTTTATCCTGTTTTAATTTATTGTGCACGAACTCCACTGCCGCATTATCTTCTCTCTGCAAAATATCCGTGATTTTCTTGCTTATCCACGGTTTCAACATGTCCAATTTTACTTTGGATATGTCGATACGTCCCTGTGCTTTAAGTTTGGAACTCAACGTTTTATAAGCTGCAAGTGATTGTTTTCCGCCATTCAACAGGTTAATGCGTCGTTGTGGTTTAAGGGTGGAACCACAAGTGTTGGGTGGTACTAGTGGTTGCTTTTGTTCTGCTTGTGTGCTACAGATTGATATTGACTTGTCCAGTTTATGTACACGATTTTCAATGTTGACGGAATTTTTATTGTTTTCCTTATCTGACTGTTGTTTCTTTGTGATTAAAGTGCTGGCGATTAAATCTTGCTTTTGTTCAACTTTTCTGTTACCTTCCGTACCACTATTTCGGCTATAGGTTAACCGAGAAAGCGATGCAGATTCATCGTGTTTTTCGCCGTGCTTAGTGTCCAACCGCCCCTGTGGTTTAAGGGTGGAACTGAAAGTGGTAGGAGGTACCAATGGTTCTTTGCCGCAATTCACCATGTTGTCTTGTTTTCGGGATCGAGATTGAGATCCTTCGGCGTCTTTTCGAAATTTACTTTGGAATACTTGTTTCAAAATTTTAGTTTTTGTAGGTTCAACATCTTTAGTTTGGATTACTTTCTTTATAATTTCATCTTTTTTCGGTTCCACTGTATTATTTGATATGGCTGCCGAACTCTCCTCAGCTGCTAACAAAATATGCCATAATTCACATATGAATTGTTTTACCAGAGGACCATTTAGAAATTCAGTCATATGGATATGCGTCTTCATCGGGCAGATAAATTGTTCCAATTTTAATTCGTTGTAAACAAATTTTTCAATTTGAAAAACGTCGTATATATTCGAATTAATTTGTGCCTTTAACGCATCCAATTTCACTTTCGACATGTCTATGCATTTGTCGAGTAATTCGTCAAATTTCAATTGCTTTGATGCTTCCATTTTTTCTTAAAGTTTTCTGCTGATAAATGTTGTGTGTTGTCTACCGAGACTAAATTGTGATTGAACTTATTGTGGAAGGTTCACGCCTTTTATAGGTGGAAACCATTTTGGAAATTTGTGATTTCGATACAAACAGGTACCGCATTCAACGTATTGAGTGAACAAATAGGTTAACTGCTACCTGATCTTTTAACAACCCTTTTATGTATGCAGGTAAAGACCTGCCCTTTAATTTCAACCAATGGCTCTTGTTTTCCTTCTTAGTATTCGAAAAACATTTTCATTTACAACTTGCGATTTCTATAATAATCCCTAATGGGCTGTTGTTGTAATCTTTTCATTACCCTTATTAGATCAGATCTTTTGATTCGGTTATTTCTTCGTAATGTAGTTTTAAGTGTTAACCTTTTCGGTTAAAAAAACTCGCTACGTATGGTAAAGTCATAAATGCTTTGTAAGTTTTATGTGTAAACCATTAGATTAATATTTATTGAGCAAAGTTCTATAGTCCTATGAACTATTGTACTGCTGCAAAGCTGGAGAAACCGAATAAAAATTATTTTTTAATGCGAATTTAATCGTAACTCTTTTCCTGTTACATCGCGTGTTTATTATTAAGCTTAATGACAAGATATTTATCAGAACAATATACATACGTCATGTTTCGATACACAAATGCAAAAAATAATGAAGAATTCTGGCTATCTGCACTCTGCAGGCACCTTTACTGGCACAGCGAACTGAGTGTTTTCTGCAGCATGATTTGTGCATTTCTAAAAATTTTTCCACAAAATTAAGACTACCAGATGAGACTTTTGTAGTCGCCGTAGTCTAGCAGGTAGTGTGTTCGCTTATTAGACGTAAAAGCCAGGGTTCGTATCCCAGGTCAGACATCAAAAAAGAAATATGAAAAAAAATATTTCTTCGGCGACTACCTCTCAGCAGATTTCTGGCAAAAACTCTGAGAGTAAATAAACCTGTCATGAAAAAGTTTCTCACAAATCTGTCGTTCGGAGTCGACGTTAAACTGTAGGTCCCGCCACTCAAGTATAAAATTAAGGCACACAACTTGAGTGGTGTGAGAAGCTAGGCCGTAATCCTGACTGAAGGGTTGTAATGGCCAATTATGTATGTATGTATGTATGTAGATGAGACTTTTAAAGGAAATTTAAATTTTGCATGATTTATCTATGTGGACAAATCAATTCACCTTTTTTATATAAAATATAACCTACTGACTGCTCTGTTCAAGTTTTTCCGGACAAAATATAAAATTAAACCAAAACGAGCTAAAAGATGTTCATACTAAATATTTTCTCTCTCTCTCAAGAAGAGGGCTGTCAAACTACATATAAAAAAAGGAGTGAATCGAACTTTAAAGAAAAATAAATAAATTAAAAAAAAAAAATCTATTTTATGACCAACTTAGACTGATGAAATGTTATTAACTCTCGTCGTATCAAATGCCCAGTTTTGTTCGGGAAGTCAGTTTTTCTTGTTATTTTAAAATAGCACCTAGGACCTGGTTTTAAATGAAAATATTACGTGGCTTCATTATGCAGACTTAGAGATCCCTAAAATAAAATTTTAAATCAGCATTAACTGAGGACATGTCTGGTTTTATTTTAGCCAGCTCCACAATTAATATCACTGTAATACATTAATGGTCGAGAATCTATGGGCTTTATTCTACGAAATGGCTACAAATTTACTTGAATTTCTGCTAGTCAATCCACTTTTTAATTTGAAAATCATGTGTATGTATAATTAATCAGGATTACGATCCAACTTCACACACCACTTATGTTGTGAGTGTTAATTTTATACATGAGTGGCGCGACCAATTCTTTATAGTCGACTCCGTACAACAAATTTTTGTGAAATTTTTCACGGCAATTTTATTCACTCTCAGAGTTTTTGCCGGAAAGCGACTACGAGAAATATTTATTTATTAATTATAATACAATTAAAAATTATATATAATTATTATTACGAGCAAAGTAACTTAGACCATTTGCTCGGTGTAGTGTAACAGACCAGAGCCGCTGGTGGGAAACGAACCCACGACCCTCACGATAATAGTCTAGAACACTACCCACTAGACTACCAGGGCGCCCTAAGAGAAATATATTTCTACCGCAGGCATATTGATTGCTAAAGACAGAATTGATTAATTGATTCACTAAGATATCGATCGTTTTGATTATGATACGAAGTGTAAAACCGCATTTGTCAATAATCTACCAGTTTATGTGGACAGCGGGATATCCCGGGACAACTACTTGAGTTCGACAAGGAAACGCTTTGCATGCTAACGAGACACTGCGCTATTGGTCGTCTCACCGACAATCTCGATCTGTCCCACCAGGATTACTGTAGAAGCTGTGGTGATGTGGCGGGAACGGAATATGTACAACGGCTTTTGGATGATAGAATGTGTGAAGACAAGTATAAACTCTTGAGCTCTGCCGTTATATCAGATTATATTTTACATAACACAAGTAAGAATTTTTCTGAAACAAAATTCTTTTTAACAAAAACGGTTTTTTTACCTTTTCACACAAAATAATTAGGTTAGGTTAGGTTAGAGGACGTGTACTTGTCAACTGTGACAAGTACAGTACCCGGAGGTCGAATTGACCCATTGTACAAACGTCCTAGCTTCTCACACCACTCGTGGTGTGTGCGTGGCAATTTTTACTTTCAGAGTTTTTGCCAGAAATCTGCTGAGAGGAAGTCGCCGAAGAAATATTTTCATATTTTCGTTTTGATGTCTGACCTGGGATTCGAACTCGGGCCTTTCGTCTAATAAGCCGACACACTAGCTACTAGACCACGGCGACTTTACAAAATAATTAAATACCCAAAAAAAAAAAGTTGAATCTATTCTCACAAACCAAAGTTTTTTTGGAAAGGGAAGAGGCTTTAGAATGGTATACATAAACATACATGTGCATGCTTCAACCTTATATGCTATGAGATTTGAACGGGTAAACTGATTTTTTCTTATATTTTCAAGCTTAGCTATACTTAATTGCAAAATGTAATTAAATTTTGATACTATGAATGGACAAACTTGAAAAAAATATGAGAAAAATAAATATTTTCCAAGTTTACCTCATGAAACCTCATAGAATATTAAGCCGAATAATATATCTGTGGCCAAATGATAATGGCTTATGTTGACATAAGTGTTTTTCATTTTATTACATATTCCTATTCTCATATCCAAGATCAATCACCCAGCTAAATTTTATGTATGTCGTTGTTAATAAAACTATGCGCATTTATATTTTACAAACACAATTACCAAACACAATTTATTTCAGACAAATCCGTTAAAATCTCTAAACACGAAATTTCGACTTAAGCTATTATTATTTAATGCCACAGATGTATATGCAGATCGTTTTAAAAGTCCATTCCTTCCTTTTCTAAGAATGTTTAAATTTTGGAATTAAATCGTGGGAGCTTTCCTGGTTGCTTTTTTAACTTTTTTTTTGGTTTATTTCGCTTAAAGACACGTTTTTTTAAGAAAGTGGTGCAGAATTTTGTGCACTTTCAGCACATGTAAAAAAATATTTGGTACTCAAGAATTTCATTTTCCAATTAATTCCCATTTTAGGCATAAAAAACCCCAATGTGCATCGGTTCAGAAATGTTTGTATAATTAATAAATTTTTGTGATAAGATCAAAAAAACAATTTTTGTCAAATAGAACAAGTTTGGAGGGTTCGAGAAATATAAGAAAAATATTTCAGAGCTTTACATGACCTACACTATGTCGTTGGTTGGGTAGATTTATTTTTTTTATTTAATTGTTTTCTATCGATACTAGACCCAGCGAAGTGCATTTAAACAAACAATTTTTAGTTGTGGGCGCAAGAATTACCTCTTTAATTGAAATGAAAGCATTGAATACATTTTTAATTTACTTGCTTACTGAATTGGCCATAACAACCCGTTTAACGGATTTCGGTCTGCCGCAACACATCCTTCCAGGCGCCTCTGCTTCTTGCGCACCTACGCCAGTTGGTCACACCAATCGATGACAGGGCTTCCTCGATTTGGTGCTTCCAATGGATACAAGGTTCCCGCATCAAATACTCGTCTCGCCGGAGTATCCTAATCCATTCGAACGACATGGCCGAGCCAGTGCAGCCGCTGGATTTTAATACGCTGTACAACGTCAATGTCGTTGAAGAGCTCATACAGTCACTGTTGAATCGGATACGGAAATCATCGCCAACACGCACTGGAACGAAGATCTTACGTAGGACCTTTCTCTCGAACACTCTAAAGGCCGCTGCATCAGTTCATAACAGGGTCCATGCCTCTGCGCCATAAAGAAGCACGGGTAGGACGAGTGTCTTATAGAGTGTTAGTTTTGTCGCACGAGAGAGGTCTCTGCTACTCAATTGCCTATTGAGACCATAGTAGCACCTGTTGGCCAGAGTGATAGTATGCTTGATCTCCCGACTGACATCATTTTTGGTGGTAACGGGGGAGCCAAGATAAATAAATTCCTTGACTGTTTCAAAAGTATAGTTATCGGCCGTAATCTGAGAATCATTACGCCGCACGTCTCTACATGTCGATAACATATACTTTGTTTTGTCCTCATTTACTGCCATACCCATCTTGGTAGACTCCCGTTCAATTGCACTAAATGCAGCAGTAACATCTCGCTTGGTACGCCCTATGTTGTCGATGTCGTCAGCGTACGCAAACAACTGGACACTTTTTTGAAAAATAGTGCCATTGCGATGCACTCCCGACTTTCGCAAAACACTACCCACGACAAAGTTGAAGAGGTCGCATGATAACGGGTCGCCTTGTCTGAAACCTCGCACGGTACCAAAAGGTTCGGAGAGGTCCTTTCCCACCTTGACGGAGCTCAACGTCATTATGCATACCCTTATTAGCTTCGCAGGTATAACGAGCTCAGACATTGCGGCAAAAACACGATCCTTTATGTGGCTATCGAAGGCTGCCTTATAGTCGACAAAAAGATGGTGTGTGTCGACTTTTTTTTGTGGGTCTTTTCCAGCATTTGGAGTAGTGTGAACATCTGGTCGATGGTGGACTTGCCAGGTCTGAAGCCGCACTGATAAGATCCAATCAGTACTTTGACGAGTGGCTACAGTCGTTCACACAATACGTCTGTAAGAACCTTTTATGCGATATGGAGAAGAATTATACCCCTGTAGTTGGCGCATATCGTAGGGTCTCCCATTTTCAGGACAGGACAGCGGACACTGAGGTTCCAATCGTTGGGCATACTTTCCTCTAGCCATATTTTGTAGATAAGCTGGTGCATGCGCACTACCAACTCCGGTCTTAAACAATTCAGCGAGGAGGCTATCAGAACATGCTGCTTTATTGTTTTTAAGACGTATAATCGCAACTTTGACCTCTTCATTGCTAGGCGGCGGAATCTCCACACCGTCACCGCCGAAGAATATTTCAAATAAACCTTCCCTTCCCCTTATCCCGGTAATTAAATTAAAGCATTGAATACATTTTTTATTTTCATTTTATTTTAATTATTTATGTGATTTCCTTAAAATACATTCAAAAAATATTACAAATAAGGAATTAAGAATTAAATTGAAAAAGACAGTAATAAAACTTTATTATAATATTGTTACGAAAATGGAAATGGTGTTATTAAAATAATAAACAAAAGCTCCAAAAACAAAACAACCGACTTGATCATGTATAAAGTGATAAACAAAAGCTCCAAAAACAACATAAGGCAGTTGTTTACATGATCAACGAAGAAGTAAACATATAGCAACAAAAACAATGGGCTTGATCGCGTGATCAAAGAACAAACAAGAATATAACAACAACACGTCAGTCATCGACTAACGTCTGTATTGAACGGTTGACTTTCTTTCATCTCGCTGTGATTCAGTTTTGCGTTATTGTTAAATCTTCTCCTAATATACAGTGATCAACATTAATTTTCGGCAAGTGATTTTAAATTATTTACACGTTATCGTGAAGTTGATATGTCCGGTCCGCCCAATTTGGGGGACAACCGCTTTTCCTTATTAGCGGATTCCCCCCGCGCAAAAAAGAAACGTACACATCAGAACATTTTTGAAGCGTTCCCTGAATTGCCAAACACTCAAAAACCCGATCCGAAATACGTAGTTATATCGGCAACATCTGGTAACAAAACATTACAGCAATTTTCTTGCTTCTCGGTCTACCGATCTTTAAAATTAATTTGCTCGGATATTCTAACAGTATCAGAACTAAGGGATGGCAATCTGTTGCTCCTAATAGGCAATAAAACGAATGCTGAAAAATTAATTAAATACAAAATATTACCTGGCATCTGCAATATCTCCTGCAAATATCACGCGAACCTGAATTCCTCAAAAGGCACAATTTATGCACCCTATTTAAACGACGTTCCTGAGTCAGAGATTGTATCAGAACTAAGCTCCCAAGGTGTAACTGACGTTTATAAATACCAAAAGAAAAATGAAGAAGGCGCCCTTAAACCAAGTGGTGTTCTTCTACTAACTTTCGACCGTTACTCAACTCCAGAAAAACTTGATATCTCCTGGCATAAAGTCAAAGTTCGCCAATATTTTCCCAATCCCATGCGCTGTAAAACCTGTCAATTACTCGGACACACAAAAAAATGGTGCAAAAACAACCCGTTGTGTGAAAACTGTGGCCTTCCCCCACATACCCCTGACAATTGTACGCGGACTTTTTGCATAAACTGTTCTGACGAACACCCGTCTTCTTCCAAGGAATGCAAAGTTTACATACAACAAAAAGAAATTTTAAAAATAAAAACAAAAGAAAAATGTACTTTGAAAGTCGCTAAGGAAAAATATCAATCGCTAAAATTAAGTGAACCACAAATTGAAACATATTCTGATGTCTTAAACAACAAAATAAACAAAAAGCCTAACAAAAATAACAATACTCCTAGCAACAGCTCCACAATAGTCAATATTGAAGAAAACAATTCAACAAAACAAACAATTCCCCAAAAACATAACAGTACTGAAACAACAAATAATAAAATTGACAACTCATTTACTTCTGCTAAACAACAAACAAACCTACTAAACACACTGGTTGCGAAAATAAGTAAATTTGCTTGTTGCTTGTTTCAATGATGTTTTTGATCTGCACACAATTTTATTTTTTAAGCAGTTCAACTTACAAACTAAATGACAAAGTGAAGTAAATGTTTACAGTTATCAATTCAGCAAAAGAAAAACATGAAGAAGAGTAGTAAATAAAAAGCAATATAAAGAATTAAGAGAATTAAAAGAGTGAATTCGTTAATGTGAATAACAAAAGAGAAAATACTTTATGATTTAGGAATATTATATAACGAATACTGAGAAGAACAAAAATTAATCAATTGTGACTATACATACTGCCCCCGTTGAAAGGGCACTTTCAATAAGTTTCGTCCATAGGTAGAGGAGCAATTTTATTGATAGTTCTTCGGTAGATGCCCTTAGAAGTCTTCAAATCGACGACTCGAACTCTGCCATCACGGCCAGGGATTGTTTTGATGACGCGTGCCAGTAGCCATTGCTGTGGAGGTAAATTGTCCTCATAAATCAGTACTAGTCTTCCCTCTTCGATGTTGTTACCAGGCTTATACCATTTAGTTTTTTGCTGCAAACTCAAAACGTAATCTCGTAACCACTGAATCCAAAATTGTTGTTTTAGATATGTAATGCGTTGCCATCGCTTCAGATAATTAACGTTGTTACAGTTGTCTAAATTTTCATCCGGCAATGCTAGCAAAGACGACCCAATCAACAAATGAGCAGGGGTTATGGCTTCTCCATCATTTGGATCATCTGACCGAGGTGCCAAGGGACGTGAATTTAAAATGGCTTCAATTTCAACTAATATGGTCTGAAACTCTTCAAATGTGGTGCCTGCATGGGCCATATTTTTAATTAAGATTATTTTTGCCGACTTAACTGCCGACTCCCATAAACCCCCAAAGTGGGGCGATCGAGGGGGAATGAAGCAGAATTTAAAACCTGTAACCTCGCTGTACTGCATCAGTGCCTTAACGTTGTTGGTGTTGAAAAATTGTTGTTTAAACTCTTGTAGCTTGTTATATGCGCCAACGAAATTTGTTGCATTGTCACAATAAAGTCGAAGAGGTATGCCACGTCTTCCTATAAATCTTTTTAGACATAATATGAACGTATTCGTTGTTAAATCGGAAACTAGTTCAATATGTACAGCCTTGGAAGCGAAACAAATGAAAATGGCAAAGTAAGTTTTGTATGGAGACTTGCCTCTGATTCTGTAGGAGGTGTAGAATGGGCCACAGAAATCTACACCACACGTTAGGAAAGGACGTTCTGCCCGTAATCGATCCGCTGGAATATTGCCCATGATTTGCTGCAATAAATGAGGTTTGTATCTGAAGCAGTGAACACAGTTTCGAACTACTTGTCTGGCCAGGCTTCTAGCGTTTACAACCCAAATTAGTTCACGAAGGATTCCAAGCAACACCTTTGGGCCGGCATGCAAATGTTTAATGTGAAGGAACTTTGCGTACAATATGGTGAATCGATGGTCTTTAGGCAGAATCGCTGGAAACTTTGCTTCATATGGAAGTGACGAATTTGATAAACGACCTCCAACTCGAAGGATGCATAGTGTGGTTTTATAGCTGGGCATATCTTGCAGGAAGGGTGACAATTTTTGTAAACTCGGTTGCAGGGTTTTTCCTTTTTCTAAAAGTTCGATTTCTTCTTTGTAAGTTGATGTTTGTATATCATGGACAATTTTCCAGAAGACTAATTTCAACTCCTCCGATGTAATAAACTCATTTCTTTTACTTTTATGAAAAAGACGATGAACATAGACGAGGATATGGAGAATACGAAGATATGAAGAATGATTAGCGATGATATGAGAGATTATTGATTGTTCGACGACTAGAGTTTTAAACGATGATTTTCTCAATTCTTCTACTGGTAGTTCTTTCGATATAAGATGGCTTGGCCATTGGTCTTCACATTTGTTCAAGAATTCTGGTCCAGTGAACCAGATAGTAGACAGGATCTCCGTAGCGAGACATCCACGCGACACAACATCTGCTGGATTTTGTTTGGAAGGCACATGCCTCCATGATATGCCATGTGTGAGATTTTGAATCTCAGAAACTCGGTTGGCGACGAAGCACACAAACGAAGATGAGTGATTTGAAAGCCAAGTTAAAACGATCTTAGAATCTGTCCAAAAAATTGTACGATGATTGTAAATTTGAAATTTGTGTCGAATTTTCTCCCACGTTCTACTCAATAATAGCGCAGCACACAGTTCTAATCGCGGCAATGATTGCTGGACAACTGGGGCGACTTTAGATTTAGCTATAAGTAAGGTTGACTGAAATCCTTTTTGTTTAGGTACACGTACATATATACAACAGCCATACGCCCGCTGAGATGCGTCCGCAAACCCATGAATGTCAAACATCATATTTGGAACTATTTCAACAAATCTCGGTACTTCTATTGTATTAATAAACCACAAACTTTTTTCTATTTCAATCCATCGATTTGTTAATCTTTCGTTGAGTTGGGAGTCCCAGTCAAGTTGGTGCATCCACATTTCTTGAATAAGTATTTTGCAGGATATAACAATTGGACTTAACAGCCCAAGTACGTCAAAAATTCTTGCAATCACTGATAATACCGATCGTTTAGTGGGATTTTCCACGGGTGAGAAATCACATCTGAAACAGAATACGTCTTGATTCGGTTTCCAGGCCATTCCTAGTGCCTTGGTGATGTGATCGGAATTGGTTTTAAATTCAATTTTATCATCTAAGGGAACCATTTCTTTGCAATTTGAGTTCCATTTCGATAGTTGCAAACCAGCTTTATTTAAAATTTCGACAATTTCTGTCTTCTTTTCGAAAAGTTCACGAACAGTTGATGCGCCTGTAAGAAGATCATCAACATATAGATCTTCTTTAAGAGTTTTCGAACCCAAAGGAAAGTCGAGCTTGTATGTGTCAGCTATTAAAAATAGGCTTCTGATCGCCAGAAAAGGTGCGGCAGACGTTCCGTAAGTCACGGTGTTAAGTTGGTAAATTCCAATGGGATCTGATACATTGGTTCTCCACAAAATAAGTTGAAAGTTGCGATCTTTTTCATCGATGAGAAATTGTCGATACATTTTGCATATATCAGCTGATAAGACGAATTTGTGAAGACGAAAATTTAAAATTGTCAGAATCAAGTCTTGCTGGATAGTTGGACCCACCATTAAAGTTTCATTCAACGAAACATTTGTTGAAGTACGGGCTGACGCGTCGAAAACAACTCTGAGTTTAGTTGTTGTACTCTGTGGTCGTAATACTGGGTGGTGTGGAATTACATAATGAGGTTTAGCCAATGCGTCAGAACTCACCAAACTCATATGACCAAGTTTAGCATATTCAGTCATAAAGTCAACATACATTCTTTTTAAAAAACCATCTTTAAGTAGCCGTTTTTCAAGGTATGTAAATCGTCGACGAGCCATTTCAAAAGAGTTGCCTAAATGATTTGTCGAAAGTTTAAATGGAAGACGTACCTTTACTCGCCCATTGTGATCAAAAACTGTATTTTCTAAGAAATGCTGTTCACATTGATTTTCTTCCTCCGTTAAAAGCGATGACCTTTGTGAAAATTCCTCTATCTCCCAGAAGGATTTTAGCATTGAATCCAATTCTTGGTATGTTGTAATGACGTTACATACCACGGGTTGAGTAATCTGACTGGAGTCAAATTTTCCACCGACTATCCATCCGAAGGAACTGTTAAGTAACTGAGGTAACCCTTCACCAATCGATAATTTTCTATCAAGGATTAAATCAAAAAATATTTCCGAACTTAGCAATATATCTATACGCTGAGGCAGGTAGAACTGAGGGTCTGCAAGCTCAATTCCTTCTGGTATATTCCAGTTACTAATATTCACATGTTGACTTGGCTGAAGGCTTGAGATAGATTTTGTAACTGCAAATATCGATGAAAATTCTACCTCGTTAATACGCGATTTTAGTGTAGCTGACACCTTGTATCTAAGGTGCGTTCGAATATCTGATACTCCAGCTACTTCTTGAGATGATTTTATTTTTGGAATTCGAAGGCGACTTACTGTTTCCTGAGTAATAAGGTTTATTTCTGAGCAGGAATCCAAAAGAGCTCGTACTGGCTGAAAAATTCCAAAACTGTCTTTTATTAATACTACAGCTGTAGGTAATATGCTCCGACGATAACGATAAATGGCTGGCGATGATTTTGTTGTAACGTGAATTACAGCTCTATTCGATGAAGTGTTTGATGCTGCCGTTGATTGAGTAAATTTTGACTGATTCAAAGACGATGACGATGGAAGAACAAACGACTGACGTTGGGATGATTGATCTGACGATAAATTTGAAGACGATGGTGATTGTGTAATATGTTCATAGCTATTATTATGCAAAGTAGTGTGATGCGATACACGGCAGTTACGACAGCGCGATTTCGAAGGACATTTTGCTACCATATGACCTTTACGCAGGCAGTTAATGCATAGTTTGGAGCTTTTTACTAATTCAAAACGACGACAGACTGGTAATGCTAAATACGATGGACAAACTCCGATAAAATGTTCCTTGCTTTGGCAATACTCACATAGTGTATGAGAAGTCACAAAAGATGTGGTAGAGTTTTTAAATTTATGTCTTGACTTTGTTTCATTATCATGAAATCCTTCAGCTTCTTTGGTACGGCTTTCAAGGAACTGACAACGACGGCTAAGGGTGTTGTAACAATCGTCCCACGAAGGTAGTGTCTTGTAATCTTGCTTTTCGTCATACACTGTTTTTGATGGGGAATCAATTTTAGATAGAACTATGTGGATGATAATAGCATCCATAACATTTTGTGCTGATCCTAATGATAATAGGGAACTTCTCAAAGCAGAAACTTTATCTAAAACTGACCGCAGCTCTGTAGCATTGGGTTTATTTATTGGCGTAATTGAAAATAGCGAATTCACGTGATCAATAAAAATTAATGTTTTATTGTCATAACGCTCTTTTAAACGATCAAGTACCTTCTGATAATTATCGTCAATGACTGGATAAGGCTTCACTACAGCAAGGGCTTGGCCACTAAGACAGTTCAACAAATAATTGAACTTATCAATTGTAGGAATACACGTTTCCTCGTGAACCAACTTATTAAAGGTGCTGATAAAACGCGAATATTCGGAGTATTTGCCGTCGAAATGTGGAAGCTTAAGTTGCGGTAGACGACTTTGATGAGTGAATGGTGGCATTGTAACGTTTAAAAAACTATGATCATCTTGACTAGACCGACGTTTTTTGTCTAATAAATCTACCATTAACGCTTTTGCGTGCACAAATAACTCTTCAATGTCTGAGCGCCCTTCATCCGATGGTTCTAATCTTTCTATTTGCGTTTGAATATGACTGATGTGTGTAAAGTAAGATTCCAAAATTTGTAGGCGGCACTTTATAATAGTGTAGTCTACTGTGGAACCTTCTTTTTCTACTTTAGTTTTTAATTTTGTAATATTTCTTTTCATTGCCCCTCTTTGTGATTTTAATGTTGATAAATCTAAACTTGGAGATGGTGTTTCAATTACATGTTCGTTACCTTCGTTAGTTTTACTCATTTTGATGTTTGGTACCTTTTATATAATTAAGTACCAAAAAAAGAAAAATATTGTGTGTGTGCAACGTACCAACTCTGTTTCAAACGAAGTTAAAATAATACAAAGCAGACGACGATGTTGTGTTTGTGTGTGCGTGAATGCTAGTAAAGAGAAATCTCAACGAGAAGGATAAGTAAAAATAAGAGCAAATACTTCTCTTACTTACGTAAAGTATTGTTGACCTTGATGTGTCCCAGCAATGATCTCTCTTCTTGTAATAGCGAATTGTTATACACAAGTAACGGTGGTTGGAAAAACAACAAAACTATCGATGATGATGATGATGACGAGAAATGATGATGAAGACTTGAAGTTTTTTTTTTTTGTTGATGGTTACGATAATTATAGCGAAAAGTTGAATAGAATTTTTGTAGTTGATAACGATAATGATGTTGAAGCTAATAATTCCTGTATGGCCGATGAAATTACAGTTGTTAACGATGATGATGATGGAGTCAACAATGACTCTCAATTGATTGCAATATTGGTGGATGCAAATCCGTTCTTTTGTTAAAATATGTTTTATTTATTTTTTTTTTTTTAGTTACACTATTGGTCTATTAAATTAAAATACCCAAATACACTACACTTAGGACAGTTGTGTCCTGTCACGGTCGCCAAATTTTATGGTTGCGAAAATAAGTAAATTTGCTTGTTGCTTGTTTCAATGATGTTTTTGATCTGCACACAATTTTATTTTTTAAGCAGTTCAACTTACAAACTAAATGACAAAGTGAAGTAAATGTTTACAGTTATCAATTCAGCAAAAGAAAAACATGAAGAAGAGTAGTAAATAAAAAGCAATATAAAGAATTAAGAGAATTAAAAGAGTGAATTCGTTAATGTGAATAACAAAAGAGAAAATACTTTATGATTTAGGAATATTATATAACGAATACTGAGAAGAACAAAAATTAATCAATTGTGACTATACACACACCAACAAATAAAAATAACAATCTAAAAACTTTGCCTACAATAACAACTCGCTCTATGACCAAATCTTTAGCTAGCACATCAACAACCACTACTCTAAAAAATAAAGAAACACACAGCTCAAAACAAAGCAAAAACCTCGCTTTGCCTAAGACTACAATAACAACAGCAATTAACAATTCTTATGTTGAACAAAAGGAACTAAAAGAAATAATGTCCGTAGACGACGAATAATTAATCCTCTACTATTAAATGAATTTTAAAATTATTCAATGGAATATTAATGGCCTAATCAATAATTATCACGAACTACAACTAATAATCAAAGACCATCATCCAGACATTATATCTATCCAAGAAACACATATACCATCCACCAATACCAATAATATATTATACCCTAAGCAATACAATGCTTTTTTCATAATTTAGCCAGTAACAATACTTCTAAACAAGGTATTGCAACTTTAATAAAAAAATCAATACCCCATAAATTATTATACACAGATCCAAACATAGCTTCCATTGCAATCGAAATAGATATTGGTTTAAAATTTAATTTTGTTAACACCTATATTCCACCACATCAACCCATTTCTGCATATTATTTGAAGCATGCATTAAACAAAATTAATCCCCCCTATTATTTACTGGTGATCTTAACTCTTGGAGTACACTCTGGGGTTCAAGAGTTACTAACCCACGTGGTAAGATTTTGGAAAATTTAATTTTAAGTGAAGATCTCATAATTCTCAATAATGGCAAACCTACGCATCTATCCACCCACAACACTTTTACACATGTCGACATTTCTTTATGTTCGCCGCAGATTGCCACCTTCTGTTCTTGGGATACTCTTGACGATTTACATGGAAGTGATCACTATCCTATCATAATTAATATTGCAAGAAGCTTTAGCATTCCTTCCTATGCTAAGAAGCCAAAATATAAAATTGAATCTGCGAACTGGTTTTTATATCTAAGTTATTGTAAAGAACACCTACCAAATATAAATAACTTTATGAATGTTAATCATCAAGCAGCTTTAATCACCAAAGCTATCAAAGCAGCAACAAACATCAGCATTCCCCAAACTTATAACAAAGGTCCAACACATCGTGTTGCGTGGTGGAATCGCGAGTTAGAATCACTAAGAAGTCTCAAACAAGATCAATTCCGTATTTTTAAAAGGAACAGAAATGATTCTAACCTAATACTTTATAAAAAGTACAATGCTATGTTTAAAAGAGCCGTAAAACTTAGTAAAGCTGCATGTATGCAAAAGTTTACATCTAACATAAACCCTTCCTCTTCGCCGAAACGTATTTGGAATGATATAAAGCTTCTTACCGGTGGTTTAAGTACACAGTCTATCAAATATCTTAAATCTGGATCAACTATGCTTTCCTCTCCAGCTGACATCGCCAATTGTTTTGCTAAACACTGGTCTATACTGTCAGAAGACTCCAATTTTTCACCTAATTTTCAGAAGCGCAAATCAGATGTTTGCAGTATTGCCTACAATCCAAACTCTTCCAACACAAATGCTAACAAAATCGAACTCCCTATTAATATGATCGAACTTGAAGATGCATTACATCTAGCCAAAGGCAAAACTCCTGGTGATGATCGCATATCGTATCCGATGTTAAAAAACCTACCGAAATGCTCAAAAGTTCAGCTCCTCACTATCTACAACAACATCTTCTCATCCAACGTTTATCCCCAAGCTTGGAAAGTAGCAACTGTTATTCCGATTCCCAAGCCAAAAAACGATCATACGGCTCTCACCGGCTATCGACCCATATCCCTATTACCTTGTATCAGTAAAACATTGGAAAAAATAATATCTAGAAGACTAATGTGGTTTTTAAAAGCTAACAATCTCATATCCGCTAATCAAGTAGCTTTCATGAAAAAGCAAGGTACGGACGACGTTCTTATATACCTCCAGCACTTCATTTCAAGATCTTTATCAAGCAAAAACCATGTTAACATTCTATCCACCGATTTTGAGAAGGCTTTTGACCGTGTTGGCATCCATGTAATCCTTGAACAACTAGCAGAATGGAACATTGGCAAAAAAATGTACTCAATAATCAAGAATTTTCTTACTAATCGGAAATTCAGAGTTAGAGTGGGTGGTCAACAATCAAAAACGTTTGCCCTATTTAATGGAATACCACAAGGTTCTCCCTTATCTGTGGTGCTTTTTATAATTGCCTTTAATCAGCTCAGCAAAATTATTTCAGCTCATAAACAGATAGAACATGCTATCTATGCAGATGACGCAGTTATCTTCACTAAAATAAAAGATAATAATAAAGTTAAACACGCATTCACAAATATTCTGAGGGATATTGATAACTGGAGTCTCATATCAGGTGCCAAACTTTCTATTGAAAAATGCAGTCTTTTACATATCTGTAATAAAAGGAACTGCAACTTATTTGACGTCGAATACAAAAATATAAAAATTAAACGTGTAAACCACCTACGCATCCTCGGCATCATCTTCGACAAGAGCTTCACCTTTAAAGAACATTGTTTAGAACTCAGGAAAAGCCTCAACACCAGATTGAACATAATAAAGTTCCTCACCTCCAAAAATTGTAACATTCATATCTCCACAATGGTTAACATAACTCGTTCCATCCTTCTAGCTAAAATAGATTATGGTCTCCCAATTTATGGTTGGTGTTCTCCATCACATATAAAATTAATTAAGACACCATATCATGCTGCCGTTCGTCGGAGCATTGGAGCTTTCCCTACCAGCCCAATTACCAATATATTAACTGAAGCCGGTTTACAGTCCATTGAGAACCGTACTGTTTCCTTAACCTACAGACTTATTCCAAAGCTTCTTATCAGTAGAAATAAAGTTTTATATCGAGAGGTACTAAAAGCTTTCAAATATAAAAGAAGTAACAGAATAGAGTCAATTATTGGTAGATGTTGTAAATTATCACAAAACCTCGATTTACAAATTTACCCTATATACTCTAAACAACAGTCGGAACCACCTTGGCTGTTGGAAGAATCTTCTTGTATAAGATCAATGATTAATCTCACGAAAGCTAACACCCCTCCCACGGTTTATAAACAAACATTTAGTAGCCTAGTCGACCATTTCTCAAAAAATAAATGGAACTTCTTATTCACGGATGGTTCTAAATCATCTGTCTCTACTACTTTCGCAGCTATTCATCAAAACGGCTATCTTATTGAAACCGGACATATAAACAACTACTGTTCTAACTTTACTGCTGAAGCTTTAGCTATATTGAAGGCTGTTAAATATGCTGTACACCAAAAATCAAAATTTATTATATGCACCGATAGTCTTTCTACTATACAAGCTATTTGGAATACTAATTATGAGTCACAGTTAATTAACGAAATCAGGAACTATGTAATAAAAAATTCAAATAGAATCATTCTTTTATGGGTCCCATCACATGTAGGTATCCTCGGAAATGAACTTGCAGATGCTGCTGCTGCCGATGCTAAAAACCGACCTCTTCTTAAATATTCCACATGGGAAAATAAGGATATACGCAATGTTATCTCATCATTTTTAGATAATCTTCACGACAGTAATTGGTCGAACTACCTCCACTCCTACAAAAATGTCAACCCCCTTGGGAGGAAACCAAATTACCCGAAAACTTGCAAGAGAAATGTTAATACAACTATTGTTCGTCTGAGATTAGGCCACTGCAAATACACTCACAAGCATCTTCTAAACAAAACATCTCCTCCCTTCTGCTCAACATGTAATAGAAATATTACCGTAACCCACATTTTAGACGAGTGTCCAGCCTTCAACTCCTCCCGGATTAATATTTTTGGAACCAAAACACCTTCAAGCTTTTTAACTCATGTCTGTGATAACAACATTAAATTAATTTTTAAATTCATTTTAGAAAATAGTCTACTAAGCCTTATATAATTTTATTTTATTTTTTCGGAATCGATGGCCTATGTTGCTAGTATTCCCACCTTTAAATTAGTTACAACAATTGTATTTTGTAATTAATAAATGAATAATAATAATAATAATAATAACAACAACATCAGTAAACAAGGGGACAAAGTAAACAAGCAACAATAACATCAGGTATAAAAAGAAAAGGGACAAAGTAAACAAACAACAACAACGCTACAAGGGTAAGTGTAAACGCGATCCACTAACAACAATAAGGGAAGCGAGTTGTTTACGTTTTTAGATTTTTCCCGAAGGCAGTCATTCTCTGCCAAGGGCATTCATTAGAGTCTAATAAAATTCAATAGAGTCTAATGATTAGACTGATGATCCAGCGATATAAAAGGCAACACAAAGCGAGCAACGTTGAGTGAGTTATAGTTCAGTCAGTCTTGTGTGAAGACACGGTTGCGTTCGAAGTAAGCAGTTGTTAGTGTTTACGCGAGCAGAAAGTTTGTTGCTTACAAAAAAGGGTTGTAAACAGAAGAGTGATAATTCAATCAGACACGTTGCGTTGCGTGTGAAGAGAATCGTAGTTCGAAGTTCTAACGAACGAGTGTACCAAAGAGAACAACTAAGGGAATTGTTGTTATGTACGAGAAGAATAACAATTTAAAGGAAATTGTTATTGTGTGAATAAATTTCAACACAGGGTGCACACAGATTTGCGCAGCCAATAAAGAATTGATTTTGAAATTAAACACTAATTTACTTTTATTTCATTTGCAATCTACGAACTCACATTTTTAACATTTTTAAAGGGTAAAAACGTAACAATATAAATTTAAACTTAGAAAACTACTGACATATTTCACCAATATTTAATAGAAATTAAAAACATTGTCATGATATTTAATTTAAAATTTATGCAAATTGATTACAAATAATTTTTCTAAATTACAAATTCTTTTTTTTTCAGAGAATATACTCTTCGTGAACTTCGTCCATTATTTTTGTTTTAAGAATTGGTCTTCTTTGCAGAGTATATTGTAGACGTCTTCCTCATCGCTGCTGATATAAAGATCAGCCTCAAGGGTGCTCATTTCGCTATTGTGATACTTCTTTACAGAATTTTCCTTAGAAGGTTGTTCTGAATTGGGTTCTTCTTCGTCGCTACTAATACTGCCAAAAAGCTCCAATTCAAGATTCTTTATCTCGTTGTTAGATTTCTTGTTGTCCTGCTTTTCTATTAATTTAGCTTCTGGCTTCCTAGAGGAATCTTTGTCTGAATTGCGTTTTGATGAGGATTTATTTGTCCTAGTCTGTTTCTTCTTAGCTGACTGCTGTTCATCTTTATCGGGGGAATTATTTTTCGACTTTTTGCTCTCATTCATCATTGTCGAGTGTGTACGCTTGCGTGATTGTAGTTCTCGGGCAGCTTTTATCTCGTTATCAAAGTCAATATTGCGTGTTTGCTGTTTATGATCTGATTGTATAACCGATGATGGCGGTGTCGACAAAGTGGCGTTTATTTGTTTTTCAATATTTTGTTCACCAGGATATATGAACTTTTTTGAGGATAGAATTGTTTCCTTTTCGGGAGTTTTATTCCAATGTGTCAAAAATTCGTCCATTTCTGCACAATATTGAGATAAAAATTCCTGTGACTTAGCACTTGCATCTTTCTTTTGGGGGGAATGCATGCAAACGTTAGCGAAACCGCCTACGCCGCATCTCAGCACAGCTGAGCTATCATTGTTCTGACTTTCCGGATGTTGTTGTTCTGGTTTTGTGCCAATTACCGTACCACTATTTTGGACATTATTTAACCGAGAAAGCGATGCAGATCCGTCATGCTTAATATCCTTTTCAATTCTTAAATTTTTATCATTTTTCTGCTTTTTCAATTCAGCTGGTATGCCGCTTTCACTCTCTTGAGCTGATAACAAAAGTGACCATAATTCAGACACAAATTTCTGTGCTTTGCCACCTCTTAGGAATCCAGCAATTCTGATCTCTAATTTCTGTCGACAAAGCATTTTATCCTGTTTTAATTTATTGTGCACGAACTCCACTGCCGCATTATCTTCTCTCTGCAAAATATCCGTGATTTTCTTGCTTATCCACGGTTTCAACATGTCCAATTTTACTTTGGATATGTCGATACGTCCCTGTGCTTTAAGTATGGAACTCAACGTTTTATAAGCTGCAAGTGATTGTTTTCCACCATTCAACAGGTTAATGCGTCGATGTGGTTTAAGGGTGGAACCACAAGTGTTGGGTGGTACTAGTGGTTGCTTTTGTTCTGCTTGTGTGCTACAGATTGATATTGACTTGTCCAGTTTATGTACACGATTTTCAATGTTGACGGAATTTTTATTGTTTTCCTTATCTGACTGTTGTTTCTTTGTGATTAAAGTGCTGGCGATTAAATCTTGCTTTTGTTCAACTTTTCTGTTACCTTCCGTACCACTATTTCGGCTATAGGTTAACCGAGAAAGCGATGCAGATGCATCGTGTTTTTCGCCGTGTGGTTTAAGTGGTTTAAGGGTGGAACTGAAAGTGGTAGGAGGTACCAATGGTTCTTTGCCGCAATTCACCATGTTGTCTTGTTTTCGGGATCGAGATCCTTCGGCGTCTTTTCGAAATTTACTTTGGAATACTTGTTTCAAAATTTTAGTTTTTGTAGGTTCAACATCTTTAGTTTGGATTACTTTCTTTATAATTTCATCTTTTTTCGGTTCCACTGTATTATTTGATATGGCTGCCGAACTCTCCTCAGCTGTTAACAAAATATGCCATAATTCACATATGAATTGTTTTACCAGAGGACCATTTAGAAATTCAGTCATATGGATATGCGTCTTCATCGGGCAGATAAATTGTTCCAATTTTAATTCGTTGTAAACAAATTTTTCAATTTGAAAAACGTCGTATATTTTCGAATTAATTTGTGCCTTTAACGCATCCAATTTCACTTTCGACATGTCTATGCATTTGTCGAGTAATTCGTCAAATTTCAATTGCTTTGATGCTTCCATTTTTTCTTAAAGTTTTCTGCTGATAAATGTTGTGTGTTGTCTACCGAGACTAAATTGTGATTGAACTTATTGTGGAAGGTTCACGCCTTTTATAGGTGGAAACCATTTTGGAAATTTGTGATTTCGATACAAACAGGTACCGCATTCAACGTATTGAGTGAACAAATAGGTTAACTGCTACCTGATCTTTTAACAACCCTTTTATGTATGCAGGTAAAGACCTGCCCTTTAATTTCAACCAATGGCTCTTGTTTTCCTTCTTAGTATTCGAAAAACATTTTCATTTACAACTTGCGATTTCTATAATAATCCCTAATGGGCTGTTGTTGTAATCTTTTCATTACCCTTATTAGATCAGATCTTTTGATTCGGTTATTTCTTCGTAATGTAGTTTTAAGTGTTAACCTTTTCGGTTAAAAAAACTCGCTACGTATGGTAAAGTCATAAATGCTTTGTAAGTTTTATGTGTAAACCATTAGATTAATATTTATTGAGCAAAGTTCTATAGTCCTATGAACTATTGTACTGCTGCAAAGCTGGAGAAACCGAATAAAAATTATTTTTTAATGCGAATTTAATCGTAACTCTTTTCCTGTTACATCGCGTGTTTATTATTAAGCTTAATGACAAGATATTTATCAGAACAATATACATACGTCATGTTTCGATACACAAATGCAAAAAATAATGAAGAATTCTGGCTATCTGCACTCTGCAGGCACCTTTACTGGCACAGCGAACTGAGTGTTTTCTGCAGCATGATTTGTGCATTTCTAAAAATTTTTCCACAAAATTAAGACTACCAGATGAGACTTTTTTAGTCGCCGTAGTCTAGCAGGTAGTGTGTTCGCTTATTAGACGTAAAAGCCAGGGTTCGTATCCCAGGTCAGACATCAAAAAAGAAATATGAAAAAAAAAAAATATTTCTTCGGCGACTACCTCTCAGCAGATTTCTGGCAAAAACTCTGAGAGTAAATAAACCTGCCATGAAAAAGTTTCTCACAAATCTGTCGTTCGGAGTCGACGTTAAACTGTAGGTCCCGCCACTCAAGTATAAAATTAAGGCACACAACTTGAGTGGTGTGAGAAGCTAGGCCGTAATCCTGACTGAAGGGTTGTAATGGCCAATTATGTATGTATGTATGTATGTAGATGAGACTTTTAAAGGAAATTTAAATTTTGCATGATTTATCTATGTGGACAAATCAATTCACCTTTTTTATATAAAATATAACCTACTGACTGCTCTGTTCAAGTTTTTCCGGACAAAATATAAAATTAAACCAAAACGAGCTAAAAGATGTTCATACTAAATATTTTCTCTCTCTCTCAAGAAGAGGGCTGTCAAACTACATATAAAAAAGGAGTGAATCGAACTTTAAAGAAAAATAAATAAATTAAAAAAAAAAATCTATTTTATGACCAACTTAGACTGATGAAATGTTATTAACTCTCGTCGTATCAAATGCCCAGTTTTGTTCGGGAAGTCAGTTTTTCTTGTTATTTTAAAATAGCACCTAGGACCTGGTTTTAAATGAAAATATTACGTGGCTTCATTATGCAGACTTAGAGATCCCTAAAATAAAATTTAAATCAGCATTAACTGAGGACATGTCTGGTTTTTTTTTAGCCAGCTCCACAATTAATATCACTGTAATACATTAATGGTCGAGAATCTATGGGCTTTATTCTACGAAACGGCTACAAATTTACTTGAATTTCTGCTAGTCAATCCACTTTTTAATTTGAAAATCATGTGTATGTATAATTAATCAGGATTACGATCCAACTTCACACACCACTTATGTTGTGAGTGTTAATTTTATACATGAGTGGCGCGACCAATTCTTTATAGTCGACTCCGTACAACAAATTTTTGTGAAATTTTTCACGGCAATTTTATTCACTCTCAGAGTTTTTGCCAGAAAGCGACTAAGAGAAATATTTATTTATTAATTATAATACAATTAAAAATTATATATAATTATTATTACGAGCAAAGTAACTTAGACCATTTGCTCGGTGTAGTGTAACAGACCAGAGCCGCTGGTTGGAAACGAACCCACGACCCTCACGATAATATTCTAGAACACTACCCACTAGACTACCAGGGCGCCCTAAGAGAAATATATTTCTACCGCAGGCATATTGATTGCTAAAGACAGAATTGATTAATTGATTCACTAAGATATCGATCGTTTTGATTATGATACGAAGTGTAAAACCGCATTTGTCAATAATCTACCAGTTTATGTGGACAGCGGGATATCCCGGGACAACTACTTGAGTTCGACAAGGAAACGCTTTGCATGCTAACGAGACACTGCGCTATTGGTCGTCTCACCGACAATCTCGATCTGTCCCACCAGGATTGCTGTAGAAGCTGTGGTGGTGTGGCGGGAACGGAATATGTACAACGGCTTTTGGATGATAGAATGTGTGAAGACAAGTATAAACTCTTGAGCTCTGCCGTTATATCAGATTATATTTTACATAACACAAGTAAGAATTTTTCTGAAACAAAATTGTTTTTAACAAAAACGGTTTTTTTACCTTTTCACACAAAATAATTAGGTTAGGTTAGGTTAGAGGACGTGTACTTGTCAACTGTGACAAGTACAGTACCCGGAGGTCGAATTGACCCATTGTACAAACGTCCTAGCTTCTCACACCACTCGTGGTGTGTGCGTGGCAATTTTTACTTTCAGAGTTTTTGCCAGAAATCTGCTGAGAGGAAGTCGCCGAAGAAATATTTTCATATTTTCGTTTTGATGTCTGACCTGGGATTCGAACTCGGGCCTTTCGTCTAATAAGCCGACACACTAGCTACTAGACCACGGCGACTTTACAAAATAATTAATTACCCAAAAAAAAAAGTTGAATCTATTCTCACAAACCAAAGTTTTTTTGAAAAGGGAAGAGGCCTTAGAATGGTATACATAAACATACATGTGCATGCTTCAACCTTATATGCTATGAGATTTGAACGGGTAAACTGATTTTTTCTTATATTTTCAAGCTTAGCTATACTTAATTGCAAAATGTAATTAAATTTTGATACTATGAATGGACAAACTTGAAAAAAATATGAGAAAAATAAATATTTTCCAAGTTTACCTCCAGAGTGATAGTATGCTGGCCAGAGTGATAGTATGCTTGATCTCCCGACTGACATCATTTTTGGTGGTAACGGCGGAGCCAAGATAAATAAATTCCTTGACTGTTTCAAAAGTATAGTTATCGGCCGTAATCTGAGAATCATTACGCCGCACGTCTCTACATGTCGATAACATATACTTTGTTTTGTCCTCATTTACTGCCATACCCATCTTGGTAGACTCCCGTTCAATTGCACTAAATGCAGCAGTAACATCTCGCTTGGTACGCCCTATGTTGTCGATGTCGTCAGCGTACGCAAACAACTGGACACTTTTTTGAAAAATAGTGCCATTGCGATGCACTCCCGACTTTCGCAAAACACTACCCACGACAAAGTTGAAGAGGTCGCATGATAACGGGTCGCCTTGTCTGAAACCTCGCACGGTACCAAAAGGTTCGGAGAGGTCCTTTCCCACCTTGACGGAGCTCAACGTCATTATGCATACCCTTATTAGCTTCGCAGGTATAACGAGCTCAGACATTGCGGCAAAAACACGATCCTTTATGTGGCTATCGAAGGCTGCCTTATAGTCGACAAAAAGATGGTGTGTGTCGACTTTTTTTTGTGGGTCTTTTCCAGCATTTGGAGTAGTGTGAACATCTGGTCGATGGTGGACTTGCCAGGTCTGAAGCCGCACTGATAAGATCCAATCAGTACTTTGACGAGTGGCTACAGTCGTTCACACAATACGTCTGTAAGAACCTTTTATGCGATATGGAGAAGAATTATACCCCTGTAGTTGGCGCATATCGTAGGGTCTCCCATTTTCAGGACAGGACAGCGGACACTGAGGTTCCAATCGTTGGGCATACTTTCCTCTAGCCATATTTTGTAGATAAGCTGGTGCATGCGCACTACCAACTCCGGTCTTAAACAATTCAGCGAGGAGGCTATCAGAACATGCTGCTTTATTGTTTTTAAGACGTATAATCGCAACTTTGACCTCTTCATTGCTAGGCGGCGGAATCTCCACACCGTCACCGCCGAAGAATATTTCAAATAAACCTTCCCTTCCCCTTATCCCGGTAATTAAATTAAAGCATTGAATACATTTTTTATTTTCATTTTATTTTAATTATTTATGTGATTTCCTTAAAATACATTCAAAAAATATTACAAATAAGGAATTAAGAATTAAATTGAAAAAGACAGTAATAAAACTTTATTATAATATTGTTACGAAAATGGAAATGGTGTTATTAAAATAATAAACAAAAGCTCCAAAAACAAAACAACCGACTTGATCATGTATAAAGTGATAAACAAAAGCTCCAAAAACAACATAAGGCAGTTGTTTACATGATCAACGAAGAAGTAAACATATAGCAACAAAAACAATGGGCTTGATCGCGTGATCAAAGAACAAACAAGAATATAACAACAACACGTCAGTCATCGACTAACGTCTGTATTGAACGGTTGACTTTCTTTCATCTCGCTGTGATTCAGTTTTGCGTTATTGTTAAATCTTCTCCTAATATACAGTGATCAACATTAATTTTCGGCAAGTGATTTTAAATTATTTACACGTTATCGTGAAGTTGATATGTCCGGTCCGCCCAATTTGGGGGACAACCGCTTTTCCTTATTAGCGGATTCCCCCCGCGCAAAAAAGAAACGTACACATCAGAACATTTTTGAAGCGTTCCCTGAATTGCCAAACACTCAAAAACCCGATCCGAAATACGTAGTTATATCGGCAACATCTGGTAACAAAACATTACAGCAATTTTCTTGCTTCTCGGTCTACCGATCTTTAAAATTAATTTGCTCGGATATTCTAACAGTATCAGAACTAAGGGATGGCAATCTGTTGCTCCTAATAGGCAATAAAACGAATGCTGAAAAATTAATTAAATACAAAATATTACCTGGCATCTGCAATATCTCCTGCAAATATCACGCGAACCTGAATTCCTCAAAAGGCACAATTTATGCACCCTATTTAAACGACGTTCCAGAGTCAGAGATTGTATCAGAACTAAGCTCCCAAGGTGTAACTGACGTTTATAAATACCAAAAGAAAAATGAAGAAGGCGCCCTTAAACCAAGTGGTGTTCTTCTACTAACTTTCGACCGTTACTCAACTCCAGAAAAACTTGATATCTCCTGGCATAAAGTCAAAGTTCGCCAATATTTTCCCAATCCCATGCGCTGTAAAACCTGTCAATTACTCGGACACACAAAAAAATGGTGCAAAAACAACCCGTTGTGTGAAAACTGTGGCCTTCCCCCACATACCCCTGACAATTGTACGCGGACTTTTTGCATAAACTGTTCTGACGAACACCCGTCTTCTTCCAAGGAATGCAAAGTTTACATACAACAAAAAGAAATTTTAAAAATAAAAACAAAAGAAAAATGTACTTTGAAAGTCGCTAAGGAAAAATATCAATCGCTAAAATTAAGTGAACCACAAATTGAAACATATTCTGATGTCTTAAACAACAAAATAAACAAAAAGCCTAACAAAAATAACAATACTCCTAGCAACAGCTCCACAATAGTCAATATTGAAGAAAACAATTCAACAAAACAAACAATTCCCCAAAAACATAACAGTACTGAAACAACAAATAATAAAATTGACAACTCATTTACTTCTGCTAAACAACAAACAAACCTACTAAACACACCAACAAATAAAAATAACAATCTAAAAACTTTGCCTACAATAACAACTCGCTCTATGACCAAATCTTTAGCTAGCACATCAACAACCACTACTCTAAAAAATAAAGAAACACACAGCTCAAAACAAAGCAAAAACCTCGCTTTGCCTAAGACTACAATAACAACAGCAATTAACAATTCTTATGTTGAACAAAAGGAACTAAAAGAAATAATGTCCGTAGACGACGAATAATTAATCCTCTACTATTAAATGAATTTTAAAATTATTCAATGGAATATTAATGGCCTAATCAATAATTATCACGAACTACAACTAATAATCAAAGACCATCATCCAGACATTATATCTATCCAAGAAACACATATACCATCCACCAATACCAATGTACCCCAATATATTATACCCTAAGCAATACAATGCTTTTTTTCATAATTTAGCCAGTAACAATACTTCTAAACAAGGTATTGCAACTTTAATAAAAAAATCAATACCCCATAAATTATTATACACAGATCCAAACATAGCTTCCATTGCAATCGAAATAGATATTGGTTTAAAATTTAATTTTGTTAACACCTATATTCCACCACATCAACCCATTTCTGCATATTATTTGAAGCATGCATTAAACAAAATTAATCCCCCCCTATTATTTACTGGTGATCTTAACTCTTGGAGTACACTCTGGGGTTCAAGAGTTACTAACCCACGTGGTAAGATTTTGGAAAATTTAATTTTAAGTGAAGATCTCATAATTCTCAATAATGGCAAACCTACGCATCTATCCACCCACAACACTTTTACACATGTCGACATTTCTTTATGTTCGCCGCAGATTGCCACCTTCTGTTCTTGGGATACTCTTGACGATTTACATGGAAGTGATCACTATCCTATCATAATTAATATTGCAAGAAGCTTTAGCATTCCTTCCTATGCTAAGAAGCCAAAATATAAAATTGAATCTGCGAACTGGTTTTTATATCTAAGTTATTGTAAAGAACACCTACCAAATATAAATAACTTTATGAATGTTAATCATCAAGCAGCTTTAATCACCAAAGCTATCAAAGCAGCAACAAACATCAGCATTCCCCAAACTTATAACAAAGGTCCAACACATCGTGTTGCGTGGTGGAATCGCGAGTTAGAATCACTAAGAAGTCTCAAACAAGATCAATTCCGTATTTTTAAAAGGAACAGAAATGATTCTAACCTAATACTTTATAAAAAGTACAATGCTATGTTTAAAAGAGCCGTAAAACTTAGTAAAGCTGCATGTATGCAAAAGTTTACATCTAACATAAACCCTTCCTCTTCGCCGAAACGTATTTGGAATGATATAAAGCTTCTTACCGGTGGTTTAAGTACACAGTCTATCAAATATCTTAAATCTGGATCAACTATGCTTTCCTCTCCAGCTGACATCGCCAATTGTTTTGCTAAACACTGGTCTATACTGTCAGAAGACTCCAATTTTTCACCTAATTTTCAGAAGCGCAAATCAGATGTTTGCAGTATTGCCTACAATCCAAACTCTTCCAACACAAATGCTAACAAAATCGAACTCCCTATTAATATGATCGAACTTGAAGATGCATTACATCTAGCCAAAGGCAAAACTCCTGGTGATGATCGCATATCGTATCCGATGTTAAAAAACCTACCGAAATGCTCAAAAGTTCAGCTCCTCACTATCTACAACAACATCTTCTCATCCAACGTTTATCCCCAAGCTTGGAAAGTAGCAACTGTTATTCCGATTCCCAAGCCAAAAAACGATCATACGGCTCTCACCGGCTATCGACCCATATCCCTATTACCTTGTATCAGTAAAACATTGGAAAAAATAATATCTAGAAGACTAATGTGGTTTTTAAAAGCTAACAATCTCATATCCGCTAATCAAGTAGCTTTCATGAAAAAGCAAGGTACGGACGACGTTCTTATATACCTCCAGCACTTCATTTCAAGATCTTTATCAAGCAAAAACCATGTTAACATTCTATCCACCGATTTTGACAAGGCTTTTGACCGTGTTGGCATCCATGTAATCCTTGAACAACTAGCAGAATGGAACATTGGCAAAAAAATGTACTCAATAATCAAGAATTTTCTTACTAATCGGAAATTCAGAGTTAGAGTGGGTGGTCAACAATCAAAAACGTTTGCCCTATTTAATGGAATACCACAAGGTTCTCCCTTATCTGTGGTGCTTTTTATAATTGCCTTTAATCAGCTCAGCAAAATTATTTCAGCTCATAAACAGATAGAACATGCTATCTATGCAGATGACGCAGTTATCTTCACTAAAATAAAAGATAATAATAAAGTTAAACACGCATTCACAAATATTCTGAGGGATATTGATAACTGGAGTCTCATATCAGGTGCCAAACTTTCTATTGAAAAATGCAGTCTTTTACATATCTGTAATAAAAGGAACTGCAACTTATTTGACGTCGAATACAAAAATATAAAAATTAAACGTGTAAACCACCTACGCATCCTCGGCATCATCTTCGACAAGAGCTTCACCTTTAAAGAACATTGTTTAGAACTCAGGAAAAGCCTCAACACCAGATTGAACATAATAAAGTTCCTCACCTCCAAAAATTGTAACATTCATATCTCCACAATGGTTAACATAACTCGTTCCATCCTTCTAGCTAAAATAGATTATGGTCTCCCAATTTATGGTTGGTGTTCTCCATCACATATAAAATTAATTAAGACACCATATCATGCTGCCGTTCGTCGGAGCATTGGAGCTTTCCCTACCAGCCCAATTACCAATATATTAACTGAAGCCGGTTTACAGTCCATTGAGAACCGTACTGTTTCCTTAACCTACAGACTTATTCCAAAGCTTCTTATCAGTAGAAATAAAGTTTTATATCGAGAGGTACTAAAAGCTTTCAAATATAAAAGAAGTAACAGAATAGAGTCAATTATTGGTAGATGTTGTAAATTATCACAAAACCTCGATTTACAAATTTACCCTATATACTCTAAACAACAGTCGGAACCACCTTGGCTGTTGGAAGAATCTTCTTGTATAAGATCAATGATTAATCTCACGAAAGCTAACACCCCTCCCACGGTTTATAAACAAACATTTAGTAGCCTAGTCGACCATTTCTCAAAAAATAAATGGAACTTCTTATTCACGGATGGTTCTAAATCATCTGTCTCTACTACTTTCGCAGCTATTCATCAAAACGGCTATCTTATTGAAACCGGACATATAAACAACTACTGTTCTAACTTTACTGCTGAAGCTTTAGCTATATTGAAGGCTGTTAAATATGCTGTACACCAAAAATCAAAATTTATTATATGCACCGATAGTCTTTCTACTATACAAGCTATTTGGAATACTAATTATGAGTCACAGTTAATTAACGAAATCAGGAACTATGTAATAAAAAATTCAAATAGAATCATTCTTTTATGGGTCCCATCACATGTAGGTATCCTCGGAAATGAACTTGCAGATGCTGCTGCTGCCGATGCTAAAAACCGACCTCTTCTTAAATATTCCACATGGGAAAATAAGGATATACGCAATGTTATCTCATCATTTTTAGATAATCTTCACGACAGTAATTGGTCGAACTACCTCCACTCCTACAAAAATGTCAACCCCCTTGGGAGGAAACCAAATTACCCGAAAACTTGCAAGAGAAATGTTAATACAACTATTGTTCGTCTGAGATTAGGCCACTGCAAATACACTCACAAGCATCTTCTAAACAAAACATCTCCTCCCTTCTGCTCAACATGTAATAGAAATATTACCGTAACCCACATTTTAGACGAGTGTCCAGCCTTCAACTCCTCCCGGATTAATATTTTTGGAACCAAAACACCTTCAAGCTTTTTAACTCATGTCTGTGATAACAACATTAAATTAATTTTTAAATTCATTTTAGAAAATAGTCTACTAAGCCTTATATAATTTTATTTTATTTTTTCGGAATCGATGGCCTATGTTGCTGGTATTCCCACCTTTAAATTAGTTACAACAATTGTATTTTGTAATTAATAAATGAATAATAATAATAATAATAATAACAACAACATCAGTAAACAAGGGGACAAAGTAAACAAGCAACAATAACATCAGGTATAAAAAGAAAAGGGACAAAGTAAACAAACAACAACAACGCTACAAGGGTAAGTGTAAACGGGATCCACTAACAACAATAAGGGAAGCGAGTTGTTTACGTTTTTAGATTTTTCCCGAAGGCAGTCATTCTCTGCCAAGGGCATTCATTAGAGTCTAATAAAATTCAATAGAGTCTAATGATTAGACTGATGATCCAGCGATATAAAAGGCAACACAAAGCGAGCAACGTTGAGTGAGTTATAGTTCAGTCAGTCTTGTGTGAAGACACGGTTGCGTTCGAAGTAAGCAGTTGTTAGTGTTTACGCGAGCAGAAAGTTTGTTGCTTACAAAAAAGGGTTGTAAACAGAAGAGTGATAATTCAATCAGACACGTTGCGTTGCGTGTGAAGAGAATCGTAGTTCGAAGTTCTAACGAACGAGTGTACCAAAGAGAACAACTAAGGGAATTGTTGTTATGTACGAGAAGAATAACAATTTAAAGGAAATTGTTATTGTGTGAATAAATTTCAACACAGGGTGCACACAGATTTGCGCAGCCAATAAAGAATTGATTTTGAAATTAAACACTAATTTACTTTTATTTCATTTGCAATCTACGAACTCATATTTTTAACATTTTTAAAGGGTAAAAACGTAACAATATAAATTTAAACTTAGAAAACTACTGACATATTTCACCAATATTTAATAGAAATTAAAAACATTGTCATGATATTTAATTTAAAATTTACGCAAATTGATTACAAATAATTTTTCTAAATTACAAATTCTTTTTTTTTCAGAGAATATACTCTTCGTGAACTTCGTCCATTATTTTTGTTTTAAAAATTGGTCTTCTTTGCCGAGTATATTGTAGACGTCTTCCTCATCGCTGCTGATATAAAGATCAGCCTCAAGGGTGCTCATTTCGCTATTGTGATACTTCTTTACAGAATTTTCCTTAGAAGGTTGTTCTGAATTGGGTTCTTCTTCGTCGCTACTAATACTGCCAAAAAGCTCCAATTCAAGATTCTTTATCTCGTTGTTAGATTTCTTGTTGTCCTGCTTTTCTATTAATTTAGCTTCTGGCTTCCTAGAGGAATCTTTGTCTGAATTGCGTTTTGATGAGGATTTATTTGTCCTAGTCTGTTTCTTCTTAGCTGACTGCTGTTCATCTTTATCGGGGGAATTATTTTTCGACTTTTTGCTCTCATTCATCATTGTCGAGTGTGTACGCTTGCGTGATTGTAGTTCTCGGGCAGCTTTTATCTCGTTATCAAAGTCAATATTGCGTGTTTGCTGTTTATGATCTGATTGTATAACCGATGATGGCGGTGTCGACAAAGTGGCGTTTATTTGTTTTTCAATATTTTGTTCACCAGGATATATGAACTTTTTTGAGGATAGAATTGTTTCCTTTTCGGGAGTTTTATTCCAATGTGTCAAAAATTCGTCCATTTCTGCACAATATTGAGATAAAAATTCCTGTGACTTAGCACTTGCATCTTTCTTTTGGGGGGAATGCATGCAAACGTTAGCGAAACCGCCTACGCCGCATCTCAGCACAGCTGAGCTATCATTGTTCTGACTTTCCGGATGTTGTTGCTCTGGTTTTGTGCCAATTACCGTACCACTATTTTGGACATTATTTAACCGAGAAAGCGATGCAGATCCGTCATGCTTAATATCCTTTTCAATTCTTAAATTTTGATCATTTTTCTGCTTTTTCAATTCAGCTGGTATGCCGCTTTCACTCTCTTGAGCTGATAACAAAAGTGACCATAATTCAGACACAAATTTCTGTGCTTTGCCACCTCTTAGGAATCCAGCAATTCTGATCTCTAATTTCTGTCGACAAAGCATTTTATCCTGTTTTAATTTATTGTGCACGAACTCCACTGCCGCATTATCTTCTCTCTGCAAAATATCCGTGATTTTCTTGCTTATCCACGGTTTCAACATGTCCAATTTTACTTTGGATATGTCGATACGTCCCTGTGCTTTAAGTTTGGAACTCAACGTTTTATAAGCTGCAAGTGATTGTTTTCCACCATTCAACAGGTTAATGCGTCGATGTGGTTTAAGGGTGGAACCACAAGTGTTGGGTGGTACTAGTGGTTGCTTTTGTTCTGCTTGTGTGCTACAGATTGATATTGACTTGTCCAGTTTATGTACACGATTTTCAATGTTGACGGAATTTTTATTGTTTTCCTTATCTGACTGTTGTTTCTTTGTGATTAAAGTGCTGGCGATTAAATCTTGCTTTTGTTCAACTTTTCTGTTACCTTCCGTACCACTATTTCGGCTATAGGTTAACCGAGAAAGCGATGCAGATGCATCGTGTTTTTCGCCGTGTGGTTTAAGTGGTTTAAGGGTGGAACTGAAAGTGGTAGGAGGTACCAATGGTTCTTTGCCGCAATTCACCATGTTGTCTTGTTTTCGGGATCGAGATCCTTCGGCGTCTTTTCGAAATTTACTTTGGAATACTTGTTTCAAAATTTTAGTTTTTGTAGGTTCAACATCTTTAGTTTGGATTACTTTCTTTATAATTTCATCTTTTTTCGGTTCCACTGTATTATTTGATATGGCTGCCGAACTCTCCTCAGCTGTTAACAAAATATGCCATAATTCACATATGAATTGTTTTACCAGAGGACCATTTAGAAATTCAGTCATATGGATATGCGTCTTCATCGGGCAGATAAATTGTTCCAATTTTAATTCGTTGTAAACAAATTTTTCAATTTGAAAAACGTCGTATATTTTCGAATTAATTTGTGCCTTTAACGCATCCAATTTCACTTTCGACATGTCTATGCATTTGTCGAGTAATTCGTCAAATTTCAATTGCTTTGATGCTTCCATTTTTTCTTAAAGTTTTCTGCTGATAAATGTTGTGTGTTGTCTACCGAGACTAAATTGTGATTGAACTTATTGTGGAAGGTTCACGCCTTTTATAGGTGGAAACCATTTTGGAAATTTGTGATTTCGATACAAACAGGTACCGCATTCAACGTATTGAGTGAACAAATAGGTTAACTGCTACCTGATCTTTTAACAACCCTTTTATGTATGCAGGTAAAGACCTGCCCTTTAATTTCAACCAATGGCTCTTGTTTTCCTTCTTAGTATTCGAAAAACATTTTCATTTACAACTTGCGATTTCTATAATAATCCCTAATGGGCTGTTGTTGTAATCCTTTCATTACCCTTATTAGATCAGATCTTTTGATTCGGTTATTTCTTCGTAATGTAGTTTTAAGTGTTAACCTTTTCGGTTAAAAAAACTCGCTACGTATGGTAAAGTCATAAATGCTTTGTAAGTTTTATGTGTAAACCATTAGATTAATATTTATTGAGCAAAGTTCTATAGTCCTATGAACTATTGTACTGCTGCAAAGCTGGAGAAACCGAATAAAAATTATTTTTTAATGCGAATTTAATCGTAACTCTTTTCCTGTTACATCGCGTGTTTATTATTAAGCTTAATGACAAGATATTTATCAGAACAATATACATACGTCATGTTTCGATACACAAATGCAAAAAATAATGAAGAATTCTGGCTATCTGCACTCTGCAGGCACCTTTACTGGCACAGCGAACTGAGTGTTTTCTGCAGCATGATTTGTGCATTTCTAAAAATTTTTCCACAAAATTAAGACTACCAGATGAGACTTTTTTAGTCGCCGTAGTCTAGCAGGTAGTGTGTTCGCTTATTAGACGTAAAAGCCAGGGTTCGTATCCCAGGTCAGACATCAAAAAAGAAATATGAAAAAAAAAAAAATATTTCTTCGGCGACTACCTCTCAGCAGATTTCTGGCAAAAACTCTGAGAGTAAATAAACCTGCCATGAAAAAGTTTCTCACAAATCTGTCGTTCGGAGTCGACGTTAAACTGTAGGTCCCGCCACTCAAGTATAAAATTAAGGCACACAACTTGAGTGGTGTGAGAAGCTAGGCCGTAATCCTGACTGAAGGGTTGTAATGGCCAATTATGTATGTATGTATGTATGTAGATGAGACTTTTAAAGGAAATTTAAATTTTGCATGATTTATCTATGTGGACAAATCAATTCACCTTTTTTATATAAAATATAACCTACTGACTGCTCTGTTCAAGTTTTTCCGGACAAAATATAAAATTAAACCAAAACGAGCTAAAAGATGTTCATACTAAATATTTTCTCTCTCTCTCAAGAAGAGGGCTGTCAAACTACATATAAAAAAGGAGTGAATCGAACTTTAAAGAAAAATAAATAAATTAAAAAAAAAAATCTATTTTATGACCAACTTAGACTGATGAAATGTTATTAACTCTCGTCGTATCAAATGCCCAGTTTTGTTCGGGAAGTCAGTTTTTCTTGTTATTTTAAAATAGCACCTAGGACCTGGTTTTAAATGAAAATATTACGTGGCTTCATTATGCAGACTTAGAGATCCCTAAAATAAAATTTAAATCAGCATTAACTGAGGACATGTCTGGTTTTTTTTTAGCCAGCTCCACAATTAATATCACTGTAATACATTAATGGTCGAGAATCTATGGGCTTTATTCTACGAAACGGCTACAACTTTACTTGAATTTCTGCTAGTCAATCCACTTTTTAATTTGAAAATCATGTGTATGTATAATTAATCAGGATTACGATCCAACTTCACACACCACTTATGTTGTGAGTGTTAATTTTATACATGAGTGGCGCGACCAATTCTTTATAGTCGACTCCGTACAACAAATTTTTGTGAAATTTTTCACGGCAATTTTATTCACTCTCAGAGTTTTTGCCAGAAAGCGACTAAGAGAAATATTTATTTATTAATTATAATACAATTAAAAATTATATATAATTATTATTACGAGCAAAGTAACTTAGACCATTTGCTCGGTGTAGTGTAACAGACCAGAGCCGCTGGTTGGAAACGAACCCACGACCCTCACGATAATATTCTAGAACACTACCCACTAGACTACCAGGGCGCCCTAAGAGAAATATATTTCTACCGCAGGCATATTGATTGCTAAAGACAGAATTGATTAATTGATTCACTAAGATATCGATCGTTTTGATTATGATACGAAGTGTAAAACCGCATTTGTCAATAATCTACCAGTTTATGTGGACAGCGGGATATCCCGGGACAACTACTTGAGTTCGACAAGGAAACGCTTTGCATGCTAACGAGACACTGCGCTATTGGTCGTCTCACCGACAATCTCGATCTGTCCCACCAGGATTGCTGTAGAAGCTGTGGTGGTGTGGCGGGAACGGAATATGTACAACGGCTTTTGGATGATAGAATGTGTGAAGACAAGTATAAACTCTTGAGCTCTGCCGTTATATCAGATTATATTTTACATAACACAAGTAAGAATTTTTCTGAAACAAAATTCTTTTTAACAAAAACGGTTTTTTTACCTTTTCACACAAAATAATTAGGTTAGGTTAGGTTAGAGGACGTGTACTTGTCAACTGTGACAAGTACAGTACCCGGAGGTCGAATTGACCCATTGTACAAACGTCCTAGCTTCTCACACCACTCGTGGTGTGTGCGTGGCAATTTTTACTTTCAGAGTTTTTGCCAGAAATCTGCTGAGAGGAAGTCGCCGAAGAAATATTTTCATATTTTCGTTTTGATGTCTGACCTGGGATTCGAACTCGGGCCTTTCGTCTAATAAGCCGACACACTAGCTACTAGACCACGGCGACTTTACAAAATAATTAATTACCCAAAAAAAAAAGTTGAATCTATTCTCACAAACCAAAGTTTTTTTGAAAAGGGAAGAGGCCTTAGAATGGTATACATAAACATACATGTGCATGCTTCAACCTTATATGCTATGAGATTTGAACGGGTAAACTGATTTTTTCTTATATTTTCAAGCTTAGCTATACTTAATTGCAAAATGTAATTAAATTTTGATACTATGAATGGACAAACTTGAAAAAAATATGAGAAAAATAAATATTTTCCAAGTTTACCTCCAGAGTGATAGTATGCTGGCCAGAGTGATAGTATGCTTGATCTCCCGACTGACATCATTTTTGGTGGTAACGGCGGAGCCAAGATAAATAAATTCCTTGACTGTTTCAAAAGTATAGTTATCGGCCGTAATCTGAGAATCATTACGCCGCACGTCTCTACATGTCGATAACATATACTTTGTTTTGTCCTCATTTACTGCCATACCCATCTTGGTAGACTCCCGTTCAATTGCACTAAATGCAGCAGTAACATCTCGCTTGGTACGCCCTATGTTGTCGATGTCGTCAGCGTACGCAAACAACTGGACACTTTTTTGAAAAATAGTGCCATTGCGATGCACTCCCGACTTTCGCAAAACACTACCCACGACAAAGTTGAAGAGGTCGCATGATAACGGGTCGCCTTGTCTGAAACCTCGCACGGTACCAAAAGGTTCGGAGAGGTCCTTTCCCACCTTGACGGAGCTCAACGTCATTATGCATACCCTTATTAGCTTCGCAGGTATAACGAGCTCAGACATTGCGGCAAAAACACGATCCTTTATGTGGCTATCGAAGGCTGCCTTATAGTCGACAAAAAGATGGTGTGTGTCGACTTTTTTTGTGGGTCTTTTCCAGCATTTGGAGTAGTGTGAACATCTGGTCGATGGTGGACTTGCCAGGTCTGAAGCCGCACTGATAAGATCCAATCAGTACTTTGACGAGTGGCTACAGTCGTTCACACAATACGTCTGTAAGAACCTTTTATGCGATATGGAGAAGAATTATACCCCTGTAGTTGGCGCATATCGTAGGGTCTCCCATTTTCAGGACAGGACAGCGGACACTGAGGTTCCAATCGTTGGGCATACTTTCCTCTAGCCATATTTTGTAGATAAGCTGGTGCATGCGCACTACCAACTCCGGTCTTAAACAATTCAGCGAGGAGGCTATCAGAACATGCTGCTTTATTGTTTTTAAGACGTATAATCGCAACTTTGACCTCTTCATTGCTAGGCGGCGGAATCTCCACACCGTCACCGCCGAAGAATATTTCAAATAAACCTTCCCTTCCCCTTATCCCGGTAATTAAATTAAAGCATTGAATACTTTTTTTATTTTCATTTTATTTTAATTATTTATGTGATTTCCTTAAAATACATTCAAAAAATATTACAAATAAGGAATTAAGAATTAAATTGAAAAAGACAGTAATAAAACTTTATTATAATATTGTTACGAAAATGGAAATGGTGTTATTAAAATAATAAACAAAAGCTCCAAAAACAAAACAACCGACTTGATCATGTATAAAGTGATAAACAAAAGCTCCAAAAACAACATAAAGCAGTTGTTTACATGATCAACGAAGAAGTAAACATATAGCAACAAAAACAATGGGCTTGATCGCGTGATCAAAGAACAAACAAGAATATAACAACAACATCAGTAAACAAGGGGACAAAGTAAACAAGCAACAATAACATCAGGTATAAAAAGAAAAGGGACAAAGTAAACAAACAACAACAACGCTACAAGGGTAAGTGTAAACGGGATCCACTAACAACAATAAGGGAAGCGAGTTGTTTACGTTTTTAGATTTTTCCCGAAGGCAGTCATTCTCTGCCAAGGGCATTCATTAGAGTCTAATAAAATTCAATAGAGTCTAATGATTAGACTGATGATCCAGCGATATAAAAGGCAACACAAAGCGAGCAACGTTGAGTGAGTTATAGTTCAGTCAGTCTTGTGTGAAGACACGGTTGCGTTCGAAGTAAGCAGTTGTTAGTGTTTACGCGAGCAGAAAGTTTGTTGCTTACAAAAAAGGGTTGTAAACAGAAGAGTGATAATTCAATCAGACACGTTGCGTTGCGTGTGAAGAGAATCGTAGTTCGAAGTTCTAACGAACGAGTGTACCAAAGAGAACAACTAAGGGAATTGTTGTTGTGTACGAGAAGAATAACAATTTAAAGGAAATTGTTATTGTGTGAATAAATTTCAACACAGGGTGCACACAGATTTGCGCAGCCAATAAAGAATTGATTTTGAAATTAAACACTAATTTACTTTTATTTCATTTGCAATCTACGAACTCATATTTTTAACATTTTTAAAGGGTAAAAACGTAACAATATAAATTTAAACTTAGAAAACTACTGACATATTTCACCAATATTTAATAGAAATTAAAAACATTGTCATGATATTTAATTTAAAATTTACGCAAATTGATTACAAATAATTTTTCTAAATTACAAACTCTTTTTTTTTTCAGAGAATATACTCTTCGTGAACTTCGTCCATTATTTTTGTTTTAAAAATTGGTCTTCTTTGCCGAGTATATTGTAGACGTCTTCCTCATCGCTGCTGATATAAAGATCAGCCTCAAGGGTGCTCATTTCGCTATTGTGATACTTCTTTACAGAATTTTCCTTAGAAGGTTGTTCTGAATTGGGTTCTTCTTCGTCGCTACTAATACTGCCAAAAAGCTCCAATTCAAGATTCTTTATCTCGTTGTTAGATTTCTTGTTGTCCTGCTTTTCTATTAATTTAGCTTCTGGCTTCCTAGAGGAATCTTTGTCTGAATTGCGTTTTGATGAGGATTTATTTGTCCTAGTCTGTTTCTTCTTAGCTGACTGCTGTTCATCTTTATCGGGGGAATTATTTTTCGACTTTTTGCTCTCATTCATCATTGTCGAGTGTGTACGCTTGCGTGATTGTAGTTCTCGGGCAGCTTTTATCTCGTTATCAAAGTCAATATTGCGTGTTTGCTGTTTATGATCTGATTGTATAACCGATGATGGCGGTGTCGACAAAGTGGCGTTTATTTGTTTTTCAATATTTTGTTCACCAGGATATATGAACTTTTTTGAGGATAGAATTGTTTCCTTTTCGGGAGTTTTATTCCAATGTGTCAAAAATTCGTCCATTTCTGCACAATATTGAGATAAAAATTCCTGTGACTTAGCACTTGCATCTTTCTTTTGGGGGGAATGCATGCAAACGTTAGCGAAACCGCCTACGCCGCATCTCAGCACAGCTGAGCTATCATTGTTCTGACTGCTCTGACTTTCCGGATGTTGTTGTTCTGGTTTTGTGTCAATTACCGTACCACTATTTTGGACATTATTTAACCGAGAAAGCAATGCAGATCCGTCATGCTTAATATCCTTTTCAATTCTTAAATTTTGATCATTCTTCTGCTTTTTCAATTCAGCTGGTATGCCGCTTTCACTCTCTTGAGCTGATAACAAAAGTGGCCATAATTCAGACACAAATTTCTGTGCTTTGCCACCTCTTAGGAATCCAGCAATTCTGATCTCTAATTTCTGTCGACAAAGCATTTTATCCTGTTTTAATTTATTGTGCACGAACTCCACTGCCGCATTATCTTCTCTCTGCAAAATATCCGTGATTTTCTTGCTTATCCACGGTTTCAACATGTCCAATTTTACTTTGGATATGTCGATACGTCCCTGTGCTTTAAGTTTGGAACTCAACGTTTTATAAGCTGCAAGTGATTGTTTTCCACCATTCAACAGGTTAATGCGTCGTTGTGGTTTAAGGGTGGAACCACAAGTGTTGGGTGGTACTAGTGGTTGCTTTTGTTCTGCTTGTGTGATACAGATTGATATTGACTTGTCCAGTTTATGTACACGATTTTCAATGTTGACGGAATTTTTATTGTTTTCCTTATCTGACTGTTGTTTCTTTGTGATTAAAGTGCTGGCGATTAAATCTTGCTTTTGTTCAACTTTTCTGTTACCTTCCGTACCACTATTTCGGCTATAGGTTAACCGAGAAAGCGATGCAGATTCATCGTGTTTTTCGCCGTGCTTAGTGTCCAACCGCCCCTGTGGTTTAAGGGTGGAACTGAAAGTGGTAGGAGGTACCAATGGTTCTTTGCCGCAATTCACCATGTTGTCTTGTTTTCGGGATCGAGATTGAGATCCTTCGGCGTCTTTTCGAAATTTACTTTGGAATACTTGTTTCAAAATTTTAGTTTTTGTAGGTTCAACATCTTTAGTTTGGATTACTTTCTTTATAATTTCATCTTTTTTCGGTTCCACTGTATTATTTGATATGGCTGCCGAACTCTCCTCAGCTGCTAACAAAATATGCCATAATTCACATATGAATTGTTTTACCAGAGGACCATTTAGAAATTCAGTCATATGGATATGCGTCTTCATCGGGCAGATAAATTGTTCCAATTTTAATTCGTTGTAAACAAATTTTTCAATTTGAAAAACGTCGTATATTTTCGAATTAATTTGTGCCTTTAACGCATCCAATTTCACTTTCGACATGTCTATGCATTTGTCGAGTAATTCGTCAAATTTCAATTGCTTTGATGCTTCCATTTTTTCTTAAAGTTTTCTGCTGATAAATGTTGTGTGTTGTCTACCGAGACTAAATTGTGATTGAACTTATTGTGGAAGGTTCACGCCTTTTATAGGTGGAAACCATTTTGGAAATTTGTGATTTCGATACAAACAGGTACCGCATTCAACGTATTGAGTGAACAAATAGGTTAACTGCTACCTGATCTTTTAACAACCCTTTTATGTATGCAGGTAAAGACCTGCCCTTTAATTTCAACCAATGGCTCTTGTTTTCCTTCTTAGTATTCGAAAAACATTTTCATTTACAACTTGCGATTTCTATAATAATTCCTAATGGGCTGTTGTTGTAATCTTTTCATTACCCTTATTAGATCAGATCTTTTGATTCGGTTATTTCTTCGTAATGTAGTTTTAAGTGTTAACCTTTTCGGTTAAAAAAACTCGCTACGTATGGTAAAGTCATAAATGCTTTGTAAGTTTTATGTGTAAACCATTAGATTAATATTTATTGAGCAAAGTTCTATAGTCCTATGAACTATTGTACTGCTGCAAAGCTGGAGAAACCGAATAAAAATTATTTTTTAATGCGAATTTAATCGTAACTCTTTTCCTGTTACATCGCGTGTTTATTATTAAGCTTAATGACAAGATATTTATCAGAACAATATACATACGTCATGTTTCGATACACAAATGCAAAAAATAATGAAGAATTCTGGCTATCTGCACTCTGCAGGCACCTTTACTGGCACAGCGAACTGAGTGTTTTCTGCAGCATGATTTGTGCATTTCTAAAAATTTTTCCACAAAATTAAGACTACCAGATGAGACTTTTGTAGTCGCCGTAGTCTAGCAGGTAGTGTGTTCGCTTATTAGACGTAAAAGCCAGGGTTCGTATCCCAGGTCAGACATCAAAAAAGAAATATGAAAAAAAAAAAATATTTCTTCGGCGACTACCTCTCAGCAGATTTCTGGCAAAAACTCTGAAAGTAAAAATTGCCACGCACACACCACGAGTGGTGTGAGAAGCTAGGACGTTTGTACAATGGGTCAATTCAACCTCCGGGTACTGTACTTGTCACAGTTGACAAGTACACGTCCTCTAACCTAACCTAACCTAATTATTTTCATATTTTCGTTTTGATGTCTGACCTGGGATTCGAACTCGGGCCTTTCGTCTAATAAGCCGACACACTAGCTACTAGACCACGGCGACTTTACAAAATAATTAATTACCCAAAAAAAAAAGTTGAATCTATTCTCACAAACCAAAGTTTTTTTGAAAAGGGAAGAGGCCTTAGAATGGTATACATAAACATACATGTGCATGCTTCAACCTTATATGCTATGAGATTTGAACGGGTAAACTGATTTTTTCTTATATTTTCAAGCTTAGCTATACTTAATTGCAAAATGTAATTAAATTTTGATACTATGAATGGACAAACTTGAAAAAAATATGAGAAAAATAAATATTTTCCAAGTTTACCTCATGAAACCTCATAGAATATTAAGCCGAATAATATATCTGTGGCCAAACGATAATGGCTTATGTTGACATAAGTGTTTTTCATTTTATTACATATTCCTATTCTCATATCCAAGATCAATCACCCAGCTAAATTTTATGTATAAAATGTCGTTATTAATAAAACTATGCGCATTTATATTTTACAAACACAATTACCAAACACAATTTATTTCAGACAAATCCGTTAAAATCTCTAAACACGAAATTTCGACTTAAGCTATTATTATTTAATGCCACAGATGTATATGCAGACCGTTTTAAAAGTCCATTCCTTCCTTTTCTAAGAATGTTTAAATTTTGGAATTAAATCGTGGGAGCTTTCCTGGTTGCTTTTTTAACTTTTTTTTTGGTTTATTTCGCTTAAAGACACGTTTTTTTAAGAAAGTGGTGCAGAATTTTGTGCACTTTCAGCTCATGTAAAAAAATATTTGGTACTCAAGAATTTCAATTCAATTTTTCCAATTAATTCCCATTTTAGGCATAAAAAACCCCAATGTGCATCGGTTCAGAAATGTTTGTATAATTGATAAATTATTGTGTACCCCAAGGCATTAGAATAAGAATTATTTATTTAAGAAAAAAAGTATATATTAAATTTTAGCAAGTAAGAAATAAATTGCCCATTAATGCATTATTTTATAATTTAAATGAAATACATTGTCATCAAATGAAAGGTTCATTCTTTAAGAAAAATTGCATAATTTAATTACTAAATAAATACACTTTTTAATTATTATGTATTTAATTTCGATGGGGGGTAGCGAAGCACACCGGGTATTACCTAGTATACATATATAGTGATATATATTAAGAGAATTATATACATTAAAAAAAGTGAAATTAAAAAATACTTTTTATATTGAAATTAATTTTTGTTTTTTAATTACTTAATCATGTACTAAATTATTAAATACTAGTTAAAACACTTATGTTACACTTATATAACATAAAAAAAATTATTCTCTAATTACTATATATAACTAGTCTATGAGATCGTTATTCAAATAAAAATAGTACAATCGTCTCATATAAGTTCGGCTCTTTACCGTTTTCGGTACGATTGTATGGTGCGGCCTTAATAATATTCGAAGAAATTCGATGCTTCTCTCGTTTATATCCCAATAAAAACATGTCCGACAGCGGTACTCCCAAATCATGTCATGTGCAAGTAGTGTTTTCATTGCCTGAACGACTTCTACATTTGGAATGTCCTCAATTTCATGATGAGGACCTTCAAAATTTGCCATTGCTGTTAAAGTTCCCTCAATAAAGAAGTGATTGTACACTGCCAAGCGATTCACTCGTTCTTTTATTTTTTTTTTTTTTTTCATTATATATATATTTTTTTATTTCTTTTACTTATTTTAAATTTACAAAACGTTATTACGCATTTTTTTATATGAAAAGTAATCATTTAATATCTTTTTTATGTTCTCAAAAAAAAGAAAAATAAAATAAAAAATCATTTTATTACGAAATATGTATGATATTTCTAGACTAAATAACAAAACATAAATTGTGATCGGTTTTAACATTGTTATTGTTAAATTCCTGTGTGTGCTTAATAACATTTCTTTTTGTATTCATTTTCTTTCTTTTTACATCATTTTATAAAAAAATATATGATCAGGTTGAGCTTCATTTGTTGTTGTTCTACAATAAACATCATTAACAAACAAAAATGTCTATGATATAAAAATGTATGTAGTTATAATAGAATAAGAGCTCAACTAAAAATAAAAAAAAAATTATTTACTGAAGGGGGAAAACGGTAAGGAAATAATACAAGGATGTTGTATGACTTGAAGTAGGTTTGACTATTTACATGAAATCATCGTAATCATCATAAGTAATGTAATCATTACCATACTTTTTATAACCATCGATATCATTGCTCTCTTTTTTCAAGGTTACTTTTCCTTTGCCTTTGCTAGCGGGTTTCTTGACATTTTGTTTTTCCATTTTCACTTTTTCTCTATGTAAGTTTTCTACACTAATTTTTAATTTCTTCAAATCGGGAATAGCCAAATGTACACCTATGCTACGTACTAAATCCTCAATAAATTGCGGGAAATGAGGTGATTCTTTATATTGTGCCAATTTACAACTAAGCGTCGCACCAAATTCTTTGAATTCTTCTTCAGTTTGAGGATTAAATGCATCTAAATCACCTCTAATATCACTAACACCAAAGGTTTCTAAAGCACTCTTTAAGTCCGATTCTTCTTGAATTTTTTGTAAACGTAATTTTTCGGCTAATTTTTCTTCGGCTGTCATATTAGCTAAGCGTTCAGCTTCGGCTTCCTCTGCCAGTCTCTCTTGTTCGGCTAGTTTAGCTTTCAAAGCCTTGTTAGGTTTCGTCTTCACCGGCGCTTTGACTTCAACTTTTTCTTCGTCCTTTTTTTCCTCTTCCTCGAGATCCCAACTGTCCTTAACATCCTCATCATCATCCTCGCCAGCCCATTTGTTGACTTTGTCAGGAATAACCACTATGGGTTTGTCCGCAGCACTTTCCCAATCGTCTTTCATATTTTTTGGTTCTCTATTATTTTATTTATTTAGCAAATTTTTGATTATATGACTTTGTGTTTTGCGTGTATGTGCTTGGTGTGCTTGGATGTGCGTAAGTGTTTTCGCCAAGGATTTGAAACCAGAACTAATAATTTTTCGCAATCTTTCTGTTGCTTTTATACTGTTTCCTGAGACCCGAAAATAACTGCGTTAATCGATTTCCTTAATATGATATTGCATTACAGGTAGAAAAATTATGATTTTATAATTGACCCTCACCCATCATTTGATAACTTGTTTATAATGTTCGAATAACACGAATATTAATTTCCAGGTAAAAGGGAAAATAATAAAAGCCTTCTTGCGCTCGAAAATTTTCCCTTTTTCACTTTAAGTCCGGATTAGTATGCAGTTGTTATCCACTTTACATAATTTTCTTTAAATTCGTACTTCAATAGACAGCGTTTTTTATATTAAGTACATACGCGTTATTTGCTGACAGGTAGGGGCATTTAAATTGAATTTTCTCCCCTTTGTCAACAAATGTCATTTAAGCGGTTTATGCCATATTTTTTAAGTATACGCTTTATTTTACTCGCAAAGGTGCTTTGTTCATAGCATACAGACACATGCTACAGTAGTAGATCCTAACATTTCAACGACGAATTTATATGAATTCGTTCATTTGGACACTGTGCCAGTGTGTAAAATGTTACTACAAAGTTAATATAATGCAAGTGAGTGAAAATTTTCATAGAAAATCCAGTCACTTGACATTTTCCCTTCAAAAAATATTTCAAGAAAAGTTTTTAGTAGACATCTGCAAATAAGTAAATGCTACAAGTGGTTGAAACACAATCATAAATTTACTATGTACCTGCTAATGCACAGCTAACATTCACAAAAAGTAAAGGAAACAAATCTGTATGTATTTACTTTATTATCTTATATATAAAAATGAATGTGTGTTTGTTTGTATGTTTGCATGTTTGAAGTTTATAGACGATTAAACGGCTGAACCGATTTTCTTAAAATTTTCACAGTATCTTCCTGTATGTCTGGAAGGAGTTATAGGCTACTTTTTATGTTGATATTCCAAATGAGCGAGGGGCCATGCCCACGTATACTACACACTACATACTTAATATTTAATTGCATTTGAAATATATTACTCATACGCATAGTAGTTACCCCTACAAGTATGCTATCTATGATTCTTGATATTAAAACCAAAGAAAATAAAGTATGTATAAAGAATGTGCATTTTGGCATATTTTGGAATATTTTTCAAAACTATTTCACGACGCGGGGGGAAAGATAGAAGGGAAGGATAAAGAAACCAAGAGCGTAACAATGTTCTCAATTGTTCTCATCGTGCGTTTTTGTTGTTTGACTAATTTTTTATTTATTCATCTGAAACAATGTTGCCACGAAAAACATTTTGTAACCAACATTTGTGAAAAAAATCACCAAATAAGAAAAAATATAACCAAAATTAAATTCATAGACTTTTGTTTTATTTTTTTTTTTCAAGTTTAAATTATAATTAACAAAAACTGAACAAAAATAGCTTTTTTTATAAGAAAAAAATAAACAAAACCAAAAACTACACATTGATCAAAAAAATAACCAATTTTGGTTAGAAATAACAAAAAAAAAGGCAACACTTATTCTCAGACGTCGGCACAAAGAGAACATGAGAAAAATTATGAGAGGCATATTAACCCAGAGGAAAATTGTTAGTAATATTTTCAAGTCTACTTTACTCTACATAATACGTCACATATGTAGTTTTTTTAATGAATTTTACATCTATATAAACAAAATGAATGAAAAACAATAGAAGAGAAAAATGAAAATATGTGCAAAGAAATAAAGAAAGTAATAAATGAAACATGTAAACAAAGTGCAAAAACAACATACGCGGATGCAGTTAAAAATAAAGGGTTGCCAAGTATAAATAAACAACTACCCCTAATTGTTAAACCTAAGGAAAAACAATCGGCTGAAAAAACTAAAGAAGAGTTAAACAAAATAAATCCAGACAACTTGAAGATAACAAATGTGGAAAGTAGAAGCAGTGGAACAATTGTTATTCAAAGTGAGAGCTGTGAAGATAGAGAGAAAAGTAAAAGTGCAATCCAAGAAAAAATATCTAAACAATATGAAGTAAAAATTCCAAATTCGACGGGACTAAATATCAAAATTATTGGCATGTCTTTTGAATATAGTGAAAATGATTTAATTGAGAAATTAAGAAAACAAAATCCTAAATTAGCTGATGCAAATATTAAATTTATGGGAAAATATGAAACGAAAAGAGGAAATAAATCTTTGTTCAATGTGAGACTGAGAGTTGATAATGAAGCTTACGGAAAAATTATGGAAGAAAGAAAAGTAAATGTCGGTTGGAAAAGATGTAGAGTGTATGATGGAACTGAATTAGTTCAATGTATGAAATGCAGAGGATACAATCATATAGCCAAAGAATGTAAAAATCAGGAAATATGTCTAAAATGCCATGGTCAACATAAAACAGTTAATTGCGAAAGCCAAGAGAAGATAATGAAATGTATTAATTGTTCAAAAGTAAACAGCAGGCTCAATATGGGATTAGATGAAAATCACTTTACAAACGATAGAGAATGTCCAGTTTATCAAAATAAATTGAAAAACAAAATGAGAAATATAGGCTTGACGATTTAACAACTAAAGGAAATGAGTGCCCTCCATACAAATGTACAAATTCTTGTTAACAACTATAATCAAATTGAAATTATCGCAGCAACAGAAAAACCTGACTTTTTAATATTGTCTGAAACACATTTGACGAAAGATATAGATGAACAAGAAATTACGTTACAAGGATATGATAACATCGGGTCAGTGTCAGCTTCCTCAAGAACAGGTCGAGTTGTCGTATACTATAAAAATAATTGGAACGTGAAAAAGTTTATAGAGAGAACTGATGATTTGAAGTATTGGATATTATTTTGCAAAGCTTTACATAATGATAATAATAATAATATCTTAATTGGTGCAATATATAGATCGCCTAGCTACAGCGAAGCTGAGTTCTGTGATATATTTGACGAAATTATTGAAGAAATCTGTGGTAATAATAACTGTGATATTTTAATTGCAGGAGATTTTAATATAGATTGGAAAAAAACTCTTTATACAAGAATAGAATTAGGAATACTCTCAATGACAACGGCCTTAAACAAATAGTTAACGAAAGCACCCGTGTAACAAGAAATTCGAGCACAATAATTGACTACGTAATAACTAATAATTATAAGATAAAATGTACAAACAGTAAAGATAATAAAATTTCTGACCATGAAGTTATTAACTTTGAGAGATCGAATGAAAACATTCTAAATACAGCAAAAACCATCAAGATATTTAAATACGATAAGAATATATTCAATAATGTGTTAACTGAGAATATGATATACGAGGATAATAAGGATCTTAATGAAAACGTTAAACTGTTTGATGCCTGTCTAGGAAATACAATACAAAGATTTACGTTTGAAAAGCAAGTGCACATAAATAACAAAGTGAATAACTGGTTTAACGAAGAACTGCGAACAATAAAAAGAGAAAAAATAATAAAATATTTACGAGCCAAATTTGAAAACACAAATCAAGCTTGGGGAGAATATAAACTAATAAGAAATCGATACAAAGTACAAATCGAAAATAATAAGAATAATTACATAAAAAATAAAATTAACAACGCAACTAGTCAAAAGCAAATGTGGACACAAATAAAAAATCTAGTACTTAATAAGAGGCAAAACTCAACTAAATCTGTGATATTCGACCAGATAGAGTACAACGATATATATGTGATATAGTTAATAAGTTCAATGCATTCTTCATTGATAGCATTAGTAGTATAAGACAATCGATAGGGAGCGTGCAACATATTAACCGAATAGAATATAGAGTGAATGATGTTTTTAAATTCCGTAAGGTAAATATTAGTGAACTGGAGAGCATCGTGAAGTGTATGAATAACAAATCTGACCATGAACGCGTATCAAATAAAATTATACTTGACAACTGGAATATAACAGGAAATATAATGGTAAAATAATAAACACATCTTTAGAGACAGGTATTTTTCCTGATAATTGGAAAAAATCAACCGTAACCCCAATTGAGAAAGTGCCCAGAACAAAAAATGCGAGGAGTTTAGACCAATAAACTCTCTTAAAACTTGCGAGAAAATAATTGAAAAAGTAGTTAAAGATCAGCTTGAAAAATATATAGAAAATCGAGACATATTATCTAAATACCAGTCAGGATTCCGTAAAAAACATTCGTGTGAAACCACGGTAAACTATGTCATAAGTGAATGGAGAGCAATAGGAAAGGATAAGAGGATAATAGCAATATTTCTTGACTTCAAAAGAGCCTTTGAGACGATCGATAGAGAAATAATACTGAATAAACTATATATGTATGGAATAAGAGGAATCGAGCTAGATTGGTTCAAATCGTACCTGAAAAGAAGAAGGCAAACGACAAAATTAAATGACATAGAATCTGATGAAATAATAAATAATTTCGGAGTGCCACAAGGTTCCATTTTGGGAGCGTTGTTGTTCATAATTTATATAAATGACATGCCAAGTATTTTAGAAAAATGTAAAGTTGTGTTATACGCTGATGACACTCTGATATATACTATAGCAAATAGTGATGAAGAATGTCGCGAAAATATCAAGTATGATATGAAGAAAATAGATGAATGGCTTAAAATGAATAAACTCAAACTAAATGAAAATAAAACAAAAATAATGGAATTAACTTAAATTCAGAAGAAATATTTACAATAAATGACACAGTAATTGAAAAAGTCGAATATATAAAATACCTTGGTTTTATAATCGATAAAAAATTAAATTTCAATGAACAAATAGATTACTTATGCAAAAAAGTTGGTAAAAAAATTAGTTTTTTAAAAAGAATAAGAAGCAAAATATCCAAGTCTACAGCGATAAATATATACAGCACGATAATAAAACCACACTTTGAATATGGTTCCACTATTTTATTCACATGCAGCAGCACAAATCAATTAGCAAGGATGCAGAAACTGCAAAATAGAGCGATGAGAGTAATACTAAAATGCGATCGTTACACACATATAAACACAATGTTAACTGATCTAAAATGGATGAACATAGCACAGCGACTTCAATTTAACGCATTAAGATTTATTAGAAAATTAAAACAAGGAGACGCCCCGAAATATCTATGTGATCAAATACATTATGTGGGAGACAGTCAACCATATCAACTAAGAAATGCAAGTGACTTCAGGATCCAAAGAGTGAGGTCAACACAAATGCAGAAAACGCTATTCTACAAAGGTCTACAGCTGTTTAACTCATTGCCAAACTATCACGGGAAATGACGGCTACCCACTTTATCGCCGACGTTCTGTGGATAATGGTGGACGATCAATTTCAGTAAAGGTGAATGGAAATGATTTTGATGTTGATAACCGCTGGATAGTACCTTACTCTCCATTGCTTTCAAAAACATTTAAAGCGCATATTAATGTTGAGTATTGTCATTCAGTTAAGTCGATCAAATACATCTGCAAATATGTTACTAAAGGGTCTTATATGGCTGTATTTTCATTACAAAATCCAAATGATGAAATTCCGCAGTATCAAATGGCCAGGTACATTAGTAGCAATGAAGCAGTATGGCGAATTTTGGGATTTCCCATTCATGAGCGCCATCCAACTGTTGTTCATTTATCAGTGCATCTGGAAAATGGACAACGGGTTTACTTTACAGAAAGAAATGCTCGAGAGAGAGCAGCAGCACCATCGGCTACAACATTAACAGTTATGGTCACCCCTAATATGGTCACCCCTAATAGAATTATTATATAAATATATAAAAACAATTAACCATAAGTCATATATTTTGTAAATTCCACTGAATTCTTTTATCATAAAATAAAAACATAATTGTCACCTACGTTTGCATTTCCTGTCTCCCAGACAAGAAATGTGATCTATTTTCTTTTTTTTTTGTTATTTTCATAAAGTAAAAACATAATTTTCATTTACGTTTGCATTTCCTGTCTCCCAGACAAGAAATGCGATCTATTTTTTTCAAAATGCTTTATTAACAGAATTCATTGGAATAAACTAAAAAACAAGTAACATTAAGAAATAATTTGTATTTTTCATATTGTCGTATTCTTCGATTCAAGAAATAAAGTAATAATATTAAACAAAACAAAAACAATTTGTTTTTTTTAATAACTTTATTTAGAAAAACTATTTTTGGCGACGAGGATGGGATCAGTGAATAATCGCTGACATCCCTAAAAAGTGAAAGATCAAGCGAACAATCCTTGAAAAGAAAAAAAAATATAAACAAAATAAGAATAAGGAATAATCCTTAAGTGTAAAAAAAATTGGAATCAAGCGAATAATCCTTGATAACCCTTGTGAAAAATATAAACAAAATAAGAATAAGGAATAATCCTTAAGTCTATTAAAATTGGAATCAAGCGAATAATCCTTGATATCTTAAAGAAAAAATAAACTGGATAATGAATAATCCTTAATATTATAAAAAAAATGTTTAAATAATAAATCAGTGAACGGAAATAATAAACAAAACACAAGTGCATAAAAATAATTTAAATTGTTGATCAGAATAATAAAATAAATAATATTTAGTGAAAAAAATATATATAATAAATAAAATTGTGAAAAAATAAATACAGTGACTTCCACAATTGTTCAAAAAAATAAACGAAACACAAGTGCATAAAAATAATTTAAATTGTTGATCAGAATAATAAAATAAATAATATTTAGTGAAAAAAAATATATATAATAAATAAAATTGTGAAAAAATAAATACAGTGACTTCCACAATTGTTCAAAAAATAAACGAAACACAAGTGCATGAAAATAATTTAAATTGTTGATCAGAATAATAAAATAAATAATATTTAGTGAAAACAAAAATATATAATAAATAAAATTGTGAAAAAATAAATACAGTGACTTCCACAATTGTTCATAAAAATACAAAACTATTCTTTTTTAAAAATAAAGAAAAAGAAAGTTTTATTCATTGTGTTTTAAACTTGTTACATGTTAAATAATAAAATAAATAAAAAAAATTTTAATAACATTTGCTTCAAAATATATGAAAGTGAAAAAAACTAAATAAATAAAAAGGTCCACATGTTATTTAATGTTGTCCTTATTGTCGTTATGGAACATTAACTTTTGTGTATAAAAGAGGACACAAACCAAATTCAATGTATTTATAATCAATTAATTAAAAGAAAAATTCAAAGAGAAATAATTGTGTAAAAATAATACATATAAGGTGATAAGTTGCAAACAGTGTTATTTGTACTGAACAAGAAATTCAAAGAAAATCAAACAACAAAGTGAAAATATTTGCTGAAATAACTTGTATTAAATATTGTGAGTGCCTGAAAAAAAGACTGAACAAGAAATTCAAAGAAAATCAAACAACAAAGTGAAAATATTTGCTGAAATAAGTTGAATTAAATATTGTGAGTGCCTGAAAAAAAGAGGAAGAAGCGAATATCCTTCGATTTGAAACCTATCAAGTCCAGACCCATCATTAGCAACTAGCTCAACACCAGCCCCTGTTCACATCCACTAATACTGAAGCCACTGCAACAAGCAACAAAGGAAGAAGCGAATATCTTTCGATTTGAAACCTATCAAGTCCAGACCCATCATTAACAACTAGCTCAACACCAGCCCCTATTCACATCCACTAATACTGAAGCCACTACAACAAGCAACAAACAACAACAGCAACGAACCATCGTAAGTGGTATAATTTAATTTAGTTGGTAATTTAAATATATATATGTATTAAATAAAACGAAAAAAAAACAAAATTATATTAATGTTTTGTTTAGACAATTAATACAAAAATATAAGAATACAAAATAAAAAAAAAGAATAAATATAATAACTTAACAAATTTCAACATAAATAAATTTTACCCTTGTCCTTTTTCCTCATAAACAAGAATATTATATAAAAATGGTAGACGCACCACAAATACAGTTAGACCCTATTAAATATCTTAACAATGTCCCTTTGTTCGACGGGAACATAAATGACTTAATTACATTTACTAGACTAATAGATAGGGTTCACCCTATCCTTGCTTCCTATAATGAACTGTCTCAATTGTTATTCTCCGATATAATTAGAAGTAGAATAGTAGGCAAAGCAAAAGAGGTACTAGACATAAACAGTCAAGCAAGATCATGGGCAGAGATAAAAAATATTTTACAAAATAATTTCGGTGAAAGGAAAAGTAGTGACCAACTATATGACGAACTGAGAGCTGTAACTTTTCAGACCAATGTTATTGACTTTTTTAACGACATCAAACATGCACTAAGGCGTCTGAATAATAAAACAATGACTATGTTGGGAGAAGGCGAAGCATCAAATCAAGTCTCTCTTAACAATCAAAGAACTGCACTTCACATTTTTAAAAATAAGATGCCCGAGCCAATGAAAACAATACTGGCTTGTCGGAATCCAGTATCATTGGAAGGGGCAATGGATATATTGTTTGAGAACGAATACGATAAAATGGGTAAAGACGGTCGATTTCATCCAGGACGAACAAAACAAAGTTTAGTTGGAAATAAGAAAAATACGTATACAAATGGTCCGATGAATAAAGATAGGAACTTTCGACAAAACTCTTTTAACACACAAGAGAATAGACGGCTGAACAACCAACAACATCGCCAAGTACAACATCATAATTTCCGCGGACATAATGGACAAGAATCAAGATGGCGTAATGACCAAGAACCAAGGTATAATCAACCACAGCCACAAAGATTTTATAACAATAACATACAAGAACAAGGATGGCGTAACAATAATCAAAATAATCAACAACGGCCAGAACCAATGGAAATTAATACAGTAGAAAATTTTCAACAAGTAGCCTCCACGGAGAATTACCATATATAACCGTTAAACAAAATTAGGCTCTCTTAATTTTATTATAGATACTGGAGCGACACATTCTATAATAAATCCTGGAATATGTCACCCGAAATGGAAAATAAATTGTAAACCCATTAATTTGAAAACACTTCAACATATAATAACCATAAAAGAAATGGTATCCATCCCACTCTTTGAAGAACTGGGCGATATCCGAAACAAAATAGACTTTTTAGTTTGTAAATTTCACACAAAATACGACGGTTTGATAGGAAATAATATTCTGAAGAAACTTAAAGCAATCATTAATTTTAAAGATGATGTATTAGAAATTGAAAATAAGAAAATACCAATTAAATATACTATGAGGAACTTAGAATACCTGTTTCAGACGGGAGGTGTGTATAAGGTAGAACTTAACGTTGATCAGAAAGAAGTGAAAGTATATGGAAAAACTCCAAGTATAATAGAATTTGACACTCAACAAATAAATAGGGTAACAAGCGAAAATTTCTGTGTATATGATATTGATGATAAAAGTCAAAAAGCTCCTGTCTTGGAACAAATAAGAATAGGTCATTTAAATGTCGAAGAAAAAGAAAAACTTTTTCAAATTATAAAAAGATTTAAGAAAATTTTTTATACAGAAAATAGCGACCTTACGTTTACTAACGCAATTAAACACGAAATTAGAACAGAAAACAATATTCCAATTGTTGCTAAAACATACAGGTACCCTTATATCCATAAGGAGGAGGTACGCAAACAAATTGAGGAAATGTTGGATAAAAAAATAATAAGACCCAGCCACTCACCATATTCAGCACCGGTTTGGATAGTACCAAAAAAATTAGATGCTAGTGGAAAGAAGAAGTGGAGATTGGTGGTGGATTACCGTAAGCTGAATGAAATTACTATCGACGATAAATACCCAATCCCTAACATCGACGAGATACTGGAGAAATTAGGAAGATGTCAATACTTTACAACTCTTGACCTCGCAAAGGGTTTTCATCAGATAGAAATACACGAAAAAGACATACCCAAAACTGCATTTAGTGTGGAAGGCGGTCATTACGAATTCCTTCGTATGCCGTTTGGGTTAAAAACAGCACCAGCCACTTTTCAAAGGCTGATGAATAATGTCTTAGGGGATTTAATAAATAAAATTTGCCTCGTTTATCTCGATGATATTATAATATTTTCGACTTCCTTACAGGAACATTTAGAATCCCTTACAAAAGTGTTCAATCGGCGAAAAGAAGTAAATTTGAAAATACAACTTGATAAAAGTGAATTTTTACAACGGGAAACAAATTTTTTGGGGCACATAGTGACCGAGTCAGGTATTAAACCAAATCCGGATAAAATTGCGAGCGTCCAGAAGTTCCCGTTACCAACCACACCAAAACAAATTAAACAATTTCTAGGACTAGCGGGCTATTATAGGAAGTTTGTCAAAGACTATTCGAAAATAGCCAGACCAATGACAAGATACTTAAAAAAGGACGTATCTATGAACTTAAAAGATGTAGAGTACATAAATAGTTTCGAGACGCTTAAGAAGCTTCTAACCAATTCTCCTGTTTTGGCATATCATGATTTCAACAAAAAATTCACCTTGCAAACAGACGCAAGCAAATTTGCCATAGGAGCTGTTCTTTCACAGGACGGTCATCCTGTAAGCTACGCAAGCCGGACACTAAACGGGTCCGAACAAAACTATAGCACAATAGAGAAGGAACTTCTCGCTATAGTATGGGCAACTCAGCATTTTAGACCATATTTATTTGGGAGGAAATTCTTGATAGAGACTGACCACAGACCATTAGCATGGCTGTTTTCTGTCAAGGAACCCAACTCCAAGTTAGTACGATGGCGACTGCGATTGCAGGAATACGATTTTGAAATTAGGTACAAAAAGGGAGTTCTAAACGGGAATGCAGACGCACTATCCCGAATCGAGACCGAAATCAGTGAGATAAATTTGGTTGAGGAAAACGAGGTCCTGAAGGAGGTGGATACACCTCTAAATTTCTTCAAGTGTCAATATATCATCAAACAAACACCATCAGGTTCGCTAAAAATAAAGAACGAACTGGTGTTTCAAAACAAAAGGAAAACTGTATGTGCCAAAAATTTCGACGAATCAACGTTAATGACACTTTTAAAAAATCACTTCGATCCCGGAAAAATTAATGCAGTGGTAATCGAAAATGAAACGCTATATGAAAAGTTTAAAGAAGTCGTGATCAAATACTTCAATAATAATAATAGTAAATTCAAAATCTATAGAAGCAAGACAATTCTTCGTGACATCGTCGACGAAAACGAGCTTGCCGAAAAAATAGAAAGTGAACACAAAAGTAATAACCATAGGGGCATAAATGAAAACTTCGCCGAGCTAAAATCGGAGATTTACCACCCAAAACTAAAATTGCGTATAACACAGTTTATAAATAATTGTGATATATGTAATAAAGAAAAATACGAGCGAAGACCAATTAAAGAAAAATTTAAATAAACAGAAACCCCGGAAAACCCAGGCGAAATAGTACACGCTGATGTGTACTACACGCTGGAAAAGAAACTGTTTTTAACCTTTATCGATAAGTTTTCAAAATATGCGCAAGCAATTAAAATAAATAACAGGTCTTGGGTTGAATTTAAGATCGCCTTAGCACAATATTTATCATCCGTTGGAAACATCAAAAAACTCGTTATAGACAACGAACTGGGTTTCAAAGCATTGCCGCTTCTGGAATACTTACGCGAGCAAGAAATAGAAATACATTTCACTTCGAATAACAATCACACCTCCAACGCGGATATAGAGAGGTTCCACAACACTCTGAATGAACACATAAGAATCTTGAAGCATGACTCCCGAATAGATATAGATACCGTGGAGGAAAAGATATTCAGATGTGTCAAATATTATAATAACACAATACATTCCACTACTGGAAGAAAACCTATAGATTTCCGGAATGGTACGATAGGTAGAGAAGAATATCCCAATATTAGAGAGAAAATAGTTGGTGTAAAAGAAAAAACCTTAGAAAAACTGAATAGGAATAGGGAAGAAGTAGAGATTCAAACAGGGCCGGTATATTTGAAAGATGAAAGAGGTGGAAAGAACCACTCTAAGTTTCGGAGAGTGACCGTTTCTCAATTAGATAACGACCACGTAAAGACTAGCCGAGGTCATAAATATTATAAATCCCACATAAAAAGAAAGAAAAAATTTCAAAACATACAGGAAACAACTTAATCTTTGGTGTCCTTTCTGTTTTCAGATGATTTCAACTTTATTACTATTAACTACCATACTTACTACCATAACGGCACAGACATTAGAAATGAAAGACTTATCGGACAATCATGGATACCTCCCTATCAAACTCAAAGACGTAGAGATTGTTGACAGTTACTCCAACAATCATACATATCATTAACACGACTCAATATTTAGAAACAGCAGACCTTTTAGAAGAAAACATTCATAGGTTAGCGGACACTTATACGAACATTACGCCATTACTAGACAGCATAAGGAAAAGTATGGAGCTATGCAAAACAAAAATCAGAAATTTAATACCAAAATTTAGGCAAAAAAGAGGACTAATAAATGTAATAGGTAAAGGATTAAAATATGTAGCTGGGACTATGGACAGTGACGATGAGACGAAAATACTAGATAAAATTCAGACATTAGAGAAAAATAATGGCGAGGCCATGACAGCAATAGACGAACTAACCTATTTGGGCAATTCTATATCAACAAAAATATCTAACATCACAGCTCACATAAATATACAGCAAAAAACAGTTCAGAAATACATAAATAAATTCAAGACAGAAATAGGAAATAAGATTCTTAACTTAGAGGACGAAACTATATTTCTTGAAAATATCTTCCAGATTAACAATGACGTAAACCTATTAACAGACCACGCAAACGAAATTGGACATGTGATTTTTAATACCAAATTAGGAGTAATTCCATCAGATGTATTGACGACAGAAGAATTCAGACATATTGACAAATTAGAATCATACCTCCATACTAAGGTATAGTTATCATACAGGGACAACCTAGTAATCTTAACATTAAAGATTCCAAAGTTTCTAAACGAAACGTTCGCGAAGATTGTTTTTGAACCGCTACCTGACAGGCAGAACAGATTTCTAACTCTAAAAGACAATACGGTCCTAATTCACGGAAACGAGGTATACCAAACTGACACTGTAGAATACAAAAGACTTACAAAAATAAACGACGAATGCCTCACAAATATAGTAAAAAACTCAGAACCGAATTGTGACATGGACATAAGAACAGACCAAGAAGAAAGAGAAATTTACCCTGGACTGCTTATTTTTAAAAATTATAAGGACAAATTTACTACCAATTGTAACCATTCCTACAATTTTAAAAACATGAAAACATATTTACTTAAATTTGAAAATTGCATTGTTAAGACAAAAATAAAAACATATGAAAACTACAAAATAAACATAAACGAAATGTATGTCCTGGAAAAATTTATTTTGAAGATTAAAGAAAACAATGTGTCATACCCTAATTTAAATTTTAAGAATTTAGAATTTAATGAAACACTCAACTTTGTTAATCGTAAGCTTACAAAAAATACCTTAATTAATACCACTAGTAACTTAAGCCTTACCATTATATTGTTTTCTATTTTGATTGTAATTTATTTTAAAACAAGAAGCAAAACATATATAATTTCCTCGTCGGAGCCTCGCTCTAACGGTGGGGGAGTTATGGTCACCCCTTGTATAGTCACAATTGATTAATTTTTGTTCTTCTCAGTATTCGTTATATAATATTCCTAAATCATAAAGTATTTTCTCTTTTGTTATTCACATTAACGAATTCACTCTTTTAATTCTCTTAATTCTTTATATTGCTTTTTATTTACTACTCTTCTTCATGTTTTTCTTTTGCTGAATTGATAACTGTAAACATTTACTTCACTTTGTCATTTAGTTTGTAAGTTGAACTGCTTAAAAAATAAAATTGTGTGCAGATCAAAAACATCATTGAAACAAGCAACAAGCAAATTTACTTATTTTCGCAACCATAAAATTTGGCGACCGTGACAGGACTCAGACTGTCCTAAGTGTAGTGTATTTGAGTACAAATTTAAAGACCAATAGTGTAACTAATTAAAATAAAAAAAAAAAAATTAAATAAAACATATTTTAACAAAAGAACGGATTTGCATCCATCAATTTTGCAATCAATTGAGAGTCATTGTTGTCTCCATCATTATCATCGTTAACAACTGTAATTTCATCGACCATACAGGAATTATTAGCTCCATCAACATAATCGTTAACAACTGTAATTTCATCGGCCATACAGGAATTATTAGCTTCAACATCATTATCGTTATCAACTACAAAAATTCTATTCAACTTTTCGCTATAATTATCGTAACCATCAACAAAAAAAAAAACTTCAAGTCTTCATCATCATTTCTCGTCATCATCATCATCATCGATAGTTTTGTTGTTTTTCCAACCACCGTTACTTGTGTATAACAATTCGCTATTACAAGAAGAGAGATCATTGCTGGGACACATCAAGGTCAACAATACTTTACGTAAGTAAGAGAAGTATTTGCTCTTATTTTTACTTATCCTTCTCGTTGAGATTTCTCTTTACTAGCATTCACGCACACACAAACACAACATCGTCGTCTGCTTTGTATTATTTTAACTTCGTTTGAAACAGAGTTGGTACGTTGCACACACACAATATTTTTCTTTTTTTGGTACTTAATTATATAAAAGGTACCAAACATCAAAATGAGTAAAACTAACGAAGGTAACGAACATGTAATTGAAACACCATCTCCAAGTTTAGATTTATCAACATTAAAATCACAAAGAGGGGCAATGAAAAGAAATATTACAAAATTAAAAACTAAAGTAGAAAAAGAAGGTTCCACAGTAGACTACACTATTATAAAGTGCCGCCTACAAATTTTGGAATCTTACTTTACACACATCAGTCATATTCAAACGCAAATAGAAAGATTAGAACCATCGGATGAAGGGCGCTCAGACATTGAAGAGTTATTTGTGCACGCAAAAGCGTTAATGGTAGATTTATTAGACAAAAAACGTCGGTCTAGTCAAGATGATCATAGTTTTTTAAACGTTACAATGCCACCATTCACTCATCAAAGTCGTCTACCGCAACTTAAGCTTCCACATTTCGACGGCAAATACTCCGAATATTCGCGTTTTATCAGCACCTTTAATAAGTTGGTTCACGAGGAAACGTGTATTCCTACAATTGATAAGTTCAATTATTTGTTGAACTGTCTTAGTGGCCAAGCCCTTGCTGTAGTGAAGCCTTATCCAGTCACGTGAATTCGCTATTTTCAATTACGCCAATAAATAAACCCAATGCTACAGAGCTGCGGTCAGTTTTAGATAAAGTTTCTGCTTTGAGAAGTTCCCTATTATCATTAGGATCAGCACAAAATGTGATGGATGCTATTATCATCCACATAGTTCTATCTAAAATTGATTCCCCATCAAAAACAGTGTATGACGAAAAGCAAGATTACAAGACACTACCTTCGTGGGACGATTGTTACAACACCCTTAGCCGTCGTTGTCAGTTCCTTGAAAGCCGTACCAAAGAAGCTGAAGGATTTCATGATAATGAAACAAAGTCAAGACATAAATTTAAAAACTCTACCACATCTTTTGTGACTTCTCATACACTATGTGAGTATTGCCAAAGCAAGGAACATTTTATCGGAGTTTGTCCATCGTATTTAGCATTACCAGTCTGTCGTCGTTTTGAATTAGTAAAAAGCTCCAAACTATGCATTAACTGCCTGCGTAAAGGTCATATGGTAGCAAAATGTCCTTCGAAATCGCGCTGTCGTAACTGCCGTGTATCGCATCACACTACTTTGCATAATAATAGCTATGAACATATTACACAATCACCATCGTCTTCAAATTTATCGTCAGATCAATCATCCCAACGTCAGTCGTTTGTTCTTCCATCGTCATCGTCTTTGAATCAGTCAAAATTTACTCAATCAACGGCAGCATCAAACACTTCATCGAATAGAGCTGTAATTCACGTTACAACAAAATCATCGCCAGCCATTTATCGTTATCGTCGGAGCATATTACCTACAGCTGTAGTATTAATAAAAGACAGTTTTGGAATTTTTCAGCCAGTACGAGCTCTTTTGGATTCCTGCTCAGAAATAAACCTTATTACTCAGGAAACAGTAAGTCGCCTTCGAATTCCAAAAATAAAATCATCTCAAGAAGTAGCTGGAGTATCAGATATTCGAACGCACCTTAGATACAAGGTGTCAGCTACACTAAAATCGCGTATTAACGAGGTAGAATTTTCATCGATATTTGCAGTTACAAAATCTATCTCAAGCCTTCAGCCAAGTCAACATGTGAATATTAGTAACTGGAATATACCAGAAGGAATTGAGCTTGCAGACCCTCAGTTCAACCTGCCTCAGCGTATAGATATATTGCTAAGTTCGGAAATATTTTTTGATTTAATCCTTGATAGAAAATTATCGATTGGTGAAGGGTTACCTCAGTTACTTAACAGTTCCTTCGGATGGATAGTCGGTGGAAAATTTGACTCCAGTCAGATTACTCAACCCGTGGTATGTAACGTCATTACAACATACCAAGAATTGGATTCAATGCTAAAATCCTTCTGGGAGATAGAGGAATTTTCACAAAGGTCATCGCTTTTAACGGAGGAAGAAAATCAATGTGAACAGCATTTCTTAGAAAATACAGTTTTTGATCACAATGGGCGAGTAAAGGTACGTCTTCCATTTAAACTTTCTACAAATCATTTAGGCAACTCTTTTGAAATGGCTCGTCGACGATTTACATACCTTGAAAAACGGCTACTTAAAGATGGTTTTTTAAAAAGAATGTATGTTGACTTTATGACTGAATATGCTAAACTTGGTCATATGAGTTTGGTGAGTTCTGACGCATTGGCTAAACCTCATTATGTAATTCCACACCACCCAGTATTACGACCACAGAGTACAACAACTAAACTCAGAGTTGTTTTCGACGCGTCAGCCCGTACTTCAACAAATGTTTCGTTGAATGAAACTTTAATGGTGGGTCCAACTATCCAGCAAGACTTGATTCTGACAATTTTAAATTTTCGTCTTCACAAATTCGTCTTATCAGCTGATATATGCAAAATGTATCGACAATTTCTCATCGATGAAAAAGATCGCAACTTTCAACTTATTTTGTGGAGAACCAATGTATCAGATCCCATTGGAATTTACCAACTTAACACCGTGACTTACGGAACGTCTGCCGCACCTTTTCTGGCGATCAGAAGCCTATTTTTAATAGCTGACACATACAAGCTCGACTTTCCTTTGGGTTCGAAAACTCTTAAAGAAGATCTATATGTTGATGATCTTCTTACAGGCGCATCAACTGTTCGTGAACTTTTCGAAAAGAAGACAGAAATTGTCGAAATTTTAAATAAAGCTGGTTTGCAACTATCGAAATGGAACTCAAATTGCAAAGAAATGGTTCCCTTAGATGATAAAATTGAATTTAAAACCAATTCCGATCACATCACCAAGGCACTAGGAATGGCCTGGAAACCGAATCAAGACGTATTCTGTTTCAGATGTGATTTCTCACCCGTGGAAAATCCCACTAAACGATCGGTATTATCAGTGATTGCAAGAATTTTTGACGTACTTGGGCTGTTAAGTCCAATTGTTATATCCTGCAAAATACTTATTCAAGAAATGTGGATGCACCAACTTGACTGGGACTCCCAACTCAACGAAAGATTAACAAATCGATGGATTGAAATAGAAAAAAGTTTGTGGTTTATTAATACAATAGAAGTACCGAGATTTGTTGAAATAGTTCCAAATATGATGTTTGACATTCATGGGTTTGCGGACGCATCTCAGCGGGCGTATGGCTGTTGTATATATGTACGTGTACCTAAACAAAAAGGATTTCAGTCAACCTTACTTATAGCTAAATCTAAAGTCGCCCCAGTTGTCCAGCAATCATTGCCGCGATTAGAACTGTGTGCTGCGCTATTATTGAGTAGAACGTGGGAGAAAATTCGACACAAATTTCAAATTTACAATCATCGTACAATTTTTTGGACAGATTCTAAGATCGTTTTAACTTGGCTTTCAAATCACTCATCTTCGTTTGTGTGCTTCGTCGCCAACCGAGTTTCTGAGATTCAAAATCTCACACATGGCATATCATGGAGGCATGTGCCTTCCAAACAAAATCCAGCAGATGTTGTGTCGCGTGGATGTCTCGCTACGGAGATCCTGTCTACTATCTGGTTCACTGGACCAGAATTCTTGAACAAATGTGAAGACCAATGGCCAAGCCATCTTATATCGAAAGAACTACCAGTAGAAGAATTGAGAAAATCATCGTTTAAAACTCTAGTCGTCGAACAATCAATAATCTCTCATATCATCGCTAATCATTCTTCATATCTTCGTATTCTCCATATCCTCGTCTATGTTCATCGTCTTTTTCATAAAAGTAAAAGAAATGAGTTTATTACATCGGAGGAGTTGAAATTAGTCTTCTGGAAAATTGTCCATGATATACAAACATCAACTTACAAAGAAGAAATCGAACTTTTAGAAAAAGGAAAAACCCTGCAACCGAGTTTACAAAAATTGTCACCCTTCCTGCAAGATATGCCCAGCTATAAAACCACACTATGCATCCTTCGAGTTGGAGGACGTTTATCAAATTCGTCACTTCCATATGAAGCAAAGTTTCCAGCGATTCTGCCTAAAGACCATCGATTCACCATATTGTACGCAAAGTTCCTTCACATTAAACATTTGCATGCCGGCCCAAAGGTGTTGCTTGGAATCCTTCGTGAACTAATTTGGGTTGTAAACGCTAGAAGCCTGGCCAGACAAGTAGTTCGAAACTGTGTTCACTGCTTCAGATACAAACCTCATTTATTGCAGCAAATCATGGGCAATATTCCAGCGGATCGATTACGGGCAGAACGTCCTTTCCTAACGTGTGGTGTAGATTTCTGTGGCCCATTCTACACCTCCTACAGAATCAGAGGCAAGTCTCCATACAAAACTTACGTTGCCATTTTCATTTGTTTCGCTTCCAAGGCTGTACATATTGAACTAGTTTCCGATTTAACAACGAATACGTTCATATTATGCCTAAAAAGATTTATAGGAAGACGTGGCATACCTCTTCGACTTTATTGTGACAATGCAACAAATTTCGTTGGCGCACATAACAAGCTACAAGAGTTCAAACAACAATTTTTCAACACCAACAACGTTAAGGCACTGATGCAGTACAGCGAGGTTACAGGTTTTAAATTCTGCTTCATTCCCCCTCGATCGCCCCACTTTGGGGGTTTATGGGAGTCGGCAGTTAAGTCGGCAAAAATAATCTTAATTAAAAATATGGCCCATGCAGGCACCACATTTGAAGAGTTTCAGACCATATTAGTTGAAATTGAAGCCATTTTAAATTCACGTCCCTTGGCACCTCGGTCAGATGATCCAAATGATGGAGAAGCCATAACCCCTGCTCATTTGTTGATTGGGTCGTCTTTGCTAGCATTGCCGGATGAAAATTTAGACAACTGTAACAACGTTAATTATCTGAAGCGATGGCAACGCATTACATATCTAAAACAACAATTTTGGATTCAGTGGTTACGAGATTACGTTTTGAGTTTGCAGCAAAAAACTAAATGGTATAAGCCTGGTAACAACATCGAAGAGGGAAGACTAGTACTGATTTATGAGGACAATTTACCTCCACAGCAATGGCTACTGGCACGCGTCATCAAAACAATCCCTGGCCGTGATGGCAGAGTTCGAGTCGTCGATTTGAAGACTTCTAAGGGCATCTACCGAAGAACTATCAATAAAATTGCTCCTCTACCTATGGACGAAACTTATTGAAAGTGCCCTTTCAACGGGGGCAGTATGTATAGTCACAATTGATTAATTTTTGTTCTTCTCAGTATTCGTTATATAATATTCCTAAATCATAAAGTATTTTCTCTTTTGTTATTCACATTAACGAATTCACTCTTTTAATTCTCTTAATTCTTTATATTGCTTTTTATTTACTACTCTTCTTCATGTTTTTCTTTTGCTGAATTGATAACTGTAAACATTTACTTCACTTTGTCATTTAGTTTGTAAGTTGAACTGCTTAAAAAATAAAATTGTGTGCAGATCAAAAACATCATTGAAACAAGCAACAAGCAAATTTACTTATTTTCGCAACCACCCCTAATATGGTCACCCCTAATAGAATTATTATATAAATATATAAAAACAATTAACCATAAGTCATATATTTTGTAAATTCCACTGAATTCTTTTATCATAAAATAAAAACATAATTGTCACCTACGTTTGCATTTCCTGTCTCCCAGACAAGAAATGTGATCTATTTTCTTTTTTTTGTTATTTTCATAAAGTAAAAACATAATTTTCATTTACGTTTGCATTTTCTGTCTCCAGACAAGAAATGCGATCTATTTTTTTCAAAATGCTTTATTAACAGAATTCATTGGAATAAACTAAAAAACAAGTAACATTAAGAAATAATTTGTATTTTTCATATTGTCGTATTCTTCGATTCAAGAAATAAAGTAATAATATTAAACAAAACAAAAACAATTTATTTTTTTTAATAACTTTATTTAGAAAAACTATTTTTATTAACATCATTTTTTGATCTTTGTAGAAATGATATGTTTGCTAAAACTTTGTTTTATTCAGAAATTCCAACGTATTATACGTGGAATGCATCAACAAAGAAATTCCAACGTCGAAAGCAGGGGAAACCTGTTGATGGTTGGCCAAATTTATATTCAACAGATGCATTAGGTAGGGTTTATACCGTCCATCCTCAAAATGCTGAATGTTTTTATTTGAGAATGCTTCTGATTAATGTTCGAGGACCAACATCTTTTGAGACATTACATAGTGTTGATGGCGTAGTATGTGCAACATATCGAGAGGCCTGTCAGAAACTACAATTATTGGAGAACGATTGTCATTGGGAAACAACGCTTGAAGATGCAGCAGTAATCAACCATCCATGGAAAATGAGGGCATTATTTGCGATAATATTGGTATCGTGCTCACCATCTAATCCAAAAGATCTTTGGAATAAATTTAAAACATTTGGCTGAGGACATATTACACCCGGAAAGAGTTACCACCAACAATGCAACGCTTGAACTAAGTGAAAGTATGAATAATGAGACATTGATTCTACTTGAAGACAAATGCTTGGCGATAAGGAATGTGACACTAATTGAAGTGGGAATGATTGCTCCTATTCGGTCAGGAACTGATGCACACGATCAAGATCTACGACGAGAAATGGAATATAATCATCAAAATTTGGAAATTTTATTGGAAGAAAATTTACCAAATTTACAACAAGAGCAGAGAATGGTATACAACAGTATACTAGCAGCAATAACAAACAAACAAATAACCGGAAAAACGTTTTTAATTTCATTGATATTGGCAAAAGTTCGATCTCAAAAAAATATTGCATTAGCTATTGCGTCATCCGGCATTGCTGCCACACTCTTAGATGGTGGTAGAACAGCGTATTCTGCACTAAAATTATCCTAGAAGCCTCAATTTTCCGAAGAGATTACAAGTGTAACATAAAGAAAAATTTTCCTATGGGCAAAGTATTGCAACAATGTGAAATCATAGTGTGGGTTGAATGCACCATGGCGCATAAGAAATCTTTGGAAGTCTCGCAGTTTACGGGATTTTAGAAGCAATAATAACATATTTGGAGGTGCATTAGTTTTATTAGCTGGTGGTTTTCGTCAAACACTTCCTGTTATGCCTGCATCAACGCCAGGTGATGAGCTAAATGCATCGTCATACCTTTGGCGATATGTTCATACTCTAAAATTAACTACTAATATGCGTGTTCAGTTGCAACGTGATGCTTCGCTTCAACTTTTTCCAAACAATTGCTTGATTTAGGTAATGCAAGAATTCCAATGGATCCTATAACAAAGTATATAAAATTTCCATCAGAGTTTTGCATAATGACACAATCCAAAGAACAATTAATAAATTGTGTATTTCCCAATATTGTGCAAAATTTTAAAAATATGCAATGGTTATGTGAACGTGCGTTACTGGCATCCAAAAATATTGACGTTAATTCCATCAACAGCAATATTCTCAACAAGGTCGATGGGAATCTAAGAACTTATAAATCGATCGACACAGTTTCAAATATTGAGGATGTCGTCAATTATCCAGTCGAATTTTTAAATTCGTCAGATTTACCAGGCTTTCCACCACATGACTTACAGCTAAAAAACGGTGTTCCCATTATTTTACTTAGAAATATTGATCCTCCACGAATTTGTAATGGCACTCGACTAACAGTAAAAAAATGATGAACAATCTTATCGAGGCGACCATTATAACTGGAAAGTTTAAGGGAACTGATGTGTTGCTGCCACGTATTCCTATGACCACATCGGAGATGCCATTCGATTTCAAGCGCCTGCAATTTCCTATTCGCCTAGCATTTGCAATGACGATTAATAAAGCTCAAGGTCAGTCCTTGCAAGTTTGTGGACTTAATCTAGAAAATCCATGTTTCTCACATGGACAGCTTTACGTCGCGTGTTCGCGAGTAGGAAAACCCGTAGATTTATATGTATACGCACCAGAGGGAAAAACAAAAACTATTGTGTACCCCAAGGCATTAGAATAAGAATTATTTATTTAAGAAAAAAAGTATAAATTAAATTTTAGCAAGTAAGAAATAAATAGCCCATTAATGCATTATTTTATAATTTAAATGAAATACATTGTCATCAAATGAAAGGTTCATTCTTTAAGAAAAATTGCATAATTTAATTACTAAATAAATACACTTTTTAATTATTATGTATTTAATTTCGATGGGGGGTAGCGAAGCACACCGGGTATTACCTATATACATTAAAACAAGTGAAATTAAAAAATACTTTTTATATTGAAATTAATTTTTGTTTTTTAATTACTTAATCATGTACTAAATTATTAAATACTAGTTAAAACACTTATGTTACACTTATATAACATAAAAAAAATTATTCTCTAATTACTATATATAACTAGTCTATGAGATCGTTATTCAAATAAAAATAGTACAATCGTCTCATATAAGTTCGGCTCTTTACCGTTTTCGGTACGATTGTATGGTGCGGCCTTAATAACATTCGAAGAAATTCGATGCCTCTCTCGTTTATATCCCAATAAAAACATGTCCGACAGCGGTACTCCCAAATCATGTCATGTGCAAGTAGTGTTTTCATTGCCTGAATGACTTCTACATTTGGAATGTCCTCAATTTCATGATGATGACCTTCAAAATTTGCCATTGCTGTTAAAGTTCCCTCAATAAAGAAGTGATTGTACACTGCCAAGCGATTCACTCGTTCTTTTATTTTTTTCATTATATATATATTTTTTTATTTCTTTTACTTATTTTAAATTTACAAAACGTTATTACGCATTTTTTTATATGAAAAGTAATCATTTAATATCTTTTTTATGTTCTCAAAAAAAAAAGAAAAATAAAATAAAAAATCATTTTATTACGAAATATGTATGATATTTCTAGACTAAATAACAAAACATAAATTGTGATCGGTTTTAACATTGTTATTGTTAAATTCCTGTGTGTGCTTAATAACATTTCTTTTTGTATTCATTTTCTTTCTTTTTACATCATTTTATAAAAAAATATATGATCAGGTTGAGCTTCATTTGTAGTTGTTCTACAATAAACATCATTAACAAACAAAAATGTCTATGATATAAAAATGTATGTAGTTATAATAGAATAAGAGGTCAACTAAAAATAAAAAAAAAATTATTTACTGAAGGGGGAAAACGGTAAGGAAATAATACAAGGATGTTGTATGACTTGAAGTAGGTTTGACTATTTACATGAAATCATCGTAATCATCATAAGTAATGTAATCATTACCATACTTTTTATAACCATCGATATCATTGCTCTCTTTTTTCAAGGTTACTTTTCCTTTGCCTTTGCTTTTGCTAGCGGGTTTCTTGACATTTTGTTTTTCCATTTTCACTTTTTCTCTATGTAAGTTTTCTACACTAATTTTTAATTTCTTCAAATCGGGAATAGCCAAATGTACACCTATGCTACGTACTAAATCCTCAATAAATTGCGGGAAATGAGGTGATTCTTTATATTGTGCCAATTTACAACTAAGCGTCGCACCAAATTCTTTGAATTCTTCTTCAGTTTGAGGATTAAATGCATCTAAATCACCTCTAATATCACTAACACCAAAGGTTTCTAAAGCACTCTTTAAGTCCGATTCTTCTTGAATTTTTTGTAAACGTAATTTTTCGGCTAATTTTTCTTCGGCTGTCATATTAGCTAAGCGTTCAGCTTCGGCTTCCTCTGCCAGTCTCTCTTGTTCGGCTAGTTTAGCTTTCAAAGCCTTGTTAGGTTTCGTCTTCACCGGCGCTTTGACTTCAACTTTTTCTTCGTCCTTTTTTTCCTCTTCCTCGAGATCCCAACTGTCCTTAACATCCTCATCATCATCCTCGCCAGCCCATTTGTTGACTTTGTCAGGAATAACCACTATGGGTTTGTCCGCAGCACTTTCCCAATCGTCTTTCATATTTTTTGGTTCTCTATTATTTTATTTATTTAGCAAATTTTTGATTATATGACTTTGTGTTTTGCTTGTATGTGCTTGGTGTGCTTCGATGTGCGTAAGTGTTTTCGCCAAGGATTTGAAACCAAAACTAATAATTTTTCGCAATCTTTCTGTTGCTTTTATACTGTTTCCTGAGACCCGAAAATAACTGCGTTAATCGATTTCCTTAATATGATATTGCATTACAGGTAGAAAAATTATGAGTTTATAATTGACCCTCACACATCATTTGATAACTTGTTTATAATGTTCGAATAACACGAATATTAATTTCCAGGTAAAAGGGAAAATAATAAAAGCCTTCTTGCGCTCGAAAATTTTCCCTTTTTCACTTTAAGTCCGGATTAGTATGCAGTTGTTATCCACTTTACATAATTTTCTTTAAATTCGTACTTCAATAGACAGCGTTTTTTATAGACAGTACATACGCGTTACTTGCTGACAGGTAGGGGCATTTAAATTGAATTTTCTCCCCTTTGCCAACAAATGTCATTTAAGCGGTTTATGCCATATTTTTTAAGTATACGCTTTATTTTACTCGCAAAGGTGCTTTGTTCATAGCTTACAGACGACTGTATACACAACAACAAAATATTAAGAGTTTGTCAGTCATATTTGAACGCAAGCAAAAATAAACAAACACATGCTACAGTAGTAGATCCTAACATTTCAACGACGAATTTATATGAATTCGTTCATTTGGACACTGTGCCAGTGTGTAAAATGTTACTACAAAGTTAATATAATGCAAGTGAGTGAAAATTTTCATAGAAAATCCAGTCACTTGACATTTTCCCTTCAAAAAATATTTCAAGAAAAGTTTTTAGTAGACATCTGCAAATGAGTAAATGCTACAAGTGGTTGAAACACAATCATAAATTTACTATGTACCTGTATAGCACAGCTACCATTCACAAAAAGTAAAGGAAACAAATCTGTATGTATTTACTTTATTATGGGACTATAAAGTAGTTCTCCTAAAGAATATTCCAAGAACACATATTATTTTCTATGCTCTGAAATCAGTATAAGAATTTTACTCCTATTGTGGACATTTGTCCACCTACTGTTGATAAGTCAGCTAGCAGTGCCATACCGAAGTCTGCAAATTTGGTTGAATTGAGTCCTAAGTTTATTCCGTCTCCTTCACCTTTGCCTCTGGATGATGTCACTTCTCATGCATCTTCCAAACCGTCTTCTATTTCGCATTCAGGTGTAGTGTCCGCTAGTTTATCTACTTCTGCTCCAAGGGACTTGGTTGTAGTTAAACCTAAGAAAACTATTTTTGTGTCTCGGCTTTCTTGTAATACTTCAGTCGACGATATAAAATGTTTCGTTAAATCGAAGATTGGGGAACCTTTTGAGTTTGGTTGCTATAAGATGAGGCCATCTTTGGATAGCAACATTTCTTCGTTTAAATTATATGTTGCCGATGAAAGATTTGATGAAATTGTTAATCCTGCGTTTTGGCCACAGGGTGTATTGGTACGGGAATTCGTACTCAGGCTGGGCCATCGTAGGAATGGTGCTAATTTGCCTGGTCCTATTTCTCAAAAAAACTAACTTCGAAATCGTCTATTAATTTCCAAATTGCTTATCAGAATGTTCGCGGACTTAGGTCTAAACTTTCTTTACTTTATAATAGTAGCTTTGATTTTGAATTTGATGGAATTGCTCTTACTGAGACTTGGCTAAATTGCAATATTCTTGATTCTGAGATTATGTCTAGTAATTTTAACATTTATAGACGGGATAGGAAATCTAGAAATGGTGGTGGTGTTCTTATTTCCATTTGCTCTAAATATACCACTGAATTGATTGACTTGGGTCCTTCTGAGGATATTGAGTTCATTTGCGTTAAGGTCTATGACCGTGGAAAGTCTATATACATTACTTGCTCGTATATTCCTCCCTGTTCTGACATTTATATCTATAGGGCTCACTTCGATTTGATTTCTGTAGTAATTGATTCAATGGGGCAAGAGGGGATTATAGTGGTTCTTGGTGATTTTAATCTTCCGCATATATCTTGGAATTGTTCACTTGAGACTGGCTCATTGGTGCCATGTTCTTCAGTTCCATTCTATGATGAAATTCTGTCCGCCATGTGTGATCTAGGTCTTTTCCAGGTTAACGGTGTGTTGAATTCAAGGGGTAGAATTTTGGATCTTGTATTTTTAGAGGATCCAAGTATTTCTTCTTTATTTCGCATTGATCCTATATCTATTCCTGAGGATGGTTATCATCCTACGTTGTTACTCTCTATCGAAGTTGATCTTTGTTTACCTCCTGTAATTGAGCGCTCATTAGGTGAAAAGGGGCGTTTTAATTTCCATCGTACGGATTTTAGTCGTTTAAATACACTACTATCCTCTGTAGATTGGTCTTCTGTACTTATTTTACCACCATATGACTCGTTTTCACTTGATAGGATCTTAGATGGTTTTTGTGATGTACTAGCTAATACCCGGTGTGCTTCGCTACCCCCATCGAAATTAAATACATAGTAATTAAAAAATTTTTTATTTAGTAATTAAATTATGCAATTTTTCTTAAAGGTTTATTCTAATTTCATTTGATGACAATATATTTCATTTCAATTCGAAAATAATACATTAATGGGCTATTTATTTCTTACATGCTAAAATTTAATATGTACTTTTTTTCTCAAATAAATAATTCTTATTCTAATGCCTTGGGATACACAATATTTTTTGTTTTCCCCTCTGCAGGTTTTCCTAGTCGCGAACATGCGACGTAAAGCTGTCCATGTGAGAAACATGGATTTTTTAGATTAAGTCCACAAACTTGCAAGGACTGACCTTGAGCTTTATTAATTGTCATTGCAAATGCTAGGCGAATAGGAAATTGAAGGCGCTTGAAATCGAATGGCATCTCCGATGTGGTCATAGGACGTGGCGGCAATACATCAGTTCCCTTAAACTTTCCAGTTATAATGGTCGTTCATCATTTTTTTTATTGTTAGTTGAGTGCCATTACAAAGTCGTGGAGGGTCAATATTTCTAAGTAAAATAATGGCAACACCGTTTTTTATAAGTTCTTAGATTCCCATCGATCTTGTAGAGAATATTGCTGTTGATAGAATTAACGTCAATATTTTTGGACCATTGCATATTTTTTAAATTTTGCACGATATTGGGAAATACACAATTTATTAATTCTTCTTTGGATTGTGTCATTCTGCAAAAGTCTGATGGAAATTTTATATACTTTGTTATAGGATACATTGGAATTCTTCCGTTACCTAAATCAAGCAATTTTTTGGAAAAAGTTGAAGCTGAAGCATCACGTTCCAACTGAACATGCATATTAGTAGTTAACTTTAAAGTGTGAACATGTCGCCAAAGGTGTTTCATTTTTGTACATGAGTGCATTGCAATATTGGCAAACTTCATTCATGCCACCAATTGCCACTAATTCATATATATACTTTATACTTTATATATATATATACTTTAAATATTCATGAAATCATAGTTTAAATTAAATTATAATCATTGTAAATAAGCATATTCTACGCATAAATGACGGAGTCTGCGAATTTTGTCTGTATGTTTACGGAATATAATATAAACTAGAAAACTTTATTAAGATAAAGAAGCAAAAACTTAAACAGAGATACACAGCTATATATTTTATAGCTTTCCAAATAACACTTTTGGGAATAGCCCTTCATCGCACCGTAATGTGTAATTTTGTTCTATTTGAAGCGAATAAACAATATCCAATGAAACCAGAATCTTATATATAAAAATGAATGTGTGTTTGATTGTATGTTTGTATGTTTGAAGTTTATAGACGATTAAACGGCTGAACCGATTTTCTTGAAATTTTCACAGTATCTTCCTGTATGTCTGGAAGGAGATATAGGCTACTTTTTATGTTGATATTCTAAATGAGCGAGGAGCCATGCCCACATATACTATATACTACATACTTAATATTTAATTGCATTTGAAATATATTACTCATACGCATAGTTACCCCTAAAGTATGCTATCTATGATTCTTGATGTATAAAAGCAACGAAAATAAAGTATGTATAAAGAATGTGCATTTTGGCATAGTTTGGAAGATTTTTAAAAAATATTTCACGACGCGGGGGATAGATATAAGGGAAGGAAAAAAATTTTGTAACCAACGGTTGTGAAAAAAATCACCAAATAAGAAAAAATATAACCAAAATTAAATTCGTAGACTTTTGTTTTATTTATTTTTTTTCCAGAAATAACCAAAAAAGGCAACATCATTACTAGATTCAATCTTTGCGGATTCTTTGCAAATTGCAATACATTTTGACTTTTTAGAGTTAATCCTTAAACCATTTGCAGTCGCCCAAAGAGAAATATTATTAAGGTCAGTGTTAAGATCTTTAACTCCAGTGTTGATGGAAGCTATAGAGCTATCAATGTAGAGTTGAATATCATCAACATACATTTGAATTCTAGAATGTTTGAGCTGCTCAAACATATGACCCTTAAATGGTTGAGTTTGAAATTTTCAACTCATATACATAGTAAGTACTGAAATTCATACTATTTAAATATTTATTTGAAAAACATATACATATGTAATAGTTATGTTATTGTTTACTTCTAACAATGGGTAATTAATAAAAATATTGTTTATTTGTTGCATATCTTGAAAAATAGATCAGGTAAGTTTATAATCAGCATTTTATTGGGCGATGAATGGGCATGTAACAATAGGCAGTAAAATTTTCATTCATTACTTTCGATTAACTAAGTAATAAAATGTAAACTGTCAATATTTTTTCCAAATAAAATAAGTAGTTGCAAAACTCATCAAAAAAATTACCTGTGACCGACGCAAACACAATTATTTGTTAAATTTTAATAACATTAATTTTCTTCGAAAGGTTTTTGACTTGAACCGATTTCATATTAGGCAAAATATAAAGAAATAAATATAACACGCATTCGGTTTTGAAATTCAGTTGAATCTTTGATTCTAAACAAGTTAAACGCTACCTGAGTGACATTTATTTTGCAACAATTTGTAAAAATGCCCCGAATAAAAGCATCTAAATTGCATAGCCGTCAGAACGCGAAAGACGTCTTGAAGGTCTTCGACAACATGCCACAACCCCACGAGCTACCGAGACATCGTTGGAACATGAAGGTCGACTACAAAGCCAGCGAAATCGTATTGAAACATCACGAGCCACAGAAACACCTTCAGAACGTGAAAGACGTCTGGAAAGCCTTCGACAATATGCGACAACCGCACGAGCTACCGAGACACCTTTGGAACATGAAGGTACCACAACAGCACGAGCTAATGAAACAGAAGTCCAACATGAATCACGAGTAGAAAGTCAGAGGATTCGAACATCAACAAGAAGAGCAGCAAAGAACAAAATTATAATCGAATCGCGGTGAATCGACGTAATGTTTTTCATGGATACTCAGGTATTGCATTTAACTACAGATCTGATATAGATGACCACATAATCGCAACTCATGCTGATAGAACTCCAGAACTCCAACAATGGCGTAACAATTTTGATGGAGGGCGATCCAGTTGCATCACGAGATATGTATTTAATTCCGATGGGGGTAGTGAAGCACACCGGGTATTAGCTAGTACCTCTATAAAAAACACATTATATATACATATGTACTTATTTGTAAGCACAAGTTATATAGCTATTGAGCCAATTCAGACGAGCACATTTTTTAGTCGCACAATTTTTGTTCTTTTCAATTTACACGGGATGAATATTCGTTTGGAAACGAATGTACACGTATACAGAGCTTTGTATGTATTAGTGTTTTTTCATTCATTTGATGTTTGGCTGATTTTTAAAAATGTGCATGTATTAGTTTTGTGATGGTGATGCGGGGTTGTAGCTGGTGGAAACTTTACGCCACCGAAAAACCATTCTCTTCACCCCTCTTGCCTATAAACTATCATTTTGCGCCAGCACAATTGTGCTTATGTGAATTGGCTCATTGATATTTTAAGGAAATACTGCTCTGAGAATGAAATTGAGAGCACTTTTGTCCTTGACAAAATTGAGGACCCTATTTTGAACAATTTTCTTAAAAAAAAAAGTCAAAATTTATGGAAAATTTTTAAGTAGTTATGTCTATAATAATATTAAAACGAACTTACTTTTTATTGTATCTTACTCATTACATAGTCAATAAACTAGAAGACTTTTTTAAGTCTATAATTAAAGTAAATACTCTTATTAAAAAAAAACCTTTTTGATTTATATATTTTTTTTCAATTTATAATCATATTACTGAAAATAATTGAAAACAGATATATGTCATAAAGTTCGTTTAAATGTCGAATTTGGCTTATTGTCCACAAATGTTTTGCAACTATGGGTGTGGACTATAAGCGAAAACTACTGTAATTGTATTATCTTATATATAAAAATGAATGTGTGTTTGTTTGTATGTTTGTATGTTTGAAGTTTATAGACGATTAAACGGCTGAACTGATTTTCTTGAAATTTTCACAGTATCTTCCTGTATGTCTAGAAGGAGTTATAGGCTACTTTTTATGTTGATATTCCAAATGAGCGAGGGGCCATGCTCATGTATACTACATACTACATACTTAATTGGATTTGAAATATATTACTCATACGCATAGTTACCCCTAAAGTATGCTATCTATGATTCTTGATGTATAAAAGCAACGAAAATAAAGTATGTATAAAGAATGTGCATTTTGGCATAGTTTGGAAGATTTTTAAAAAATATTTCACAAAGCGGGGGAAAGATAGAAGGGAAGGAAAAAAATTTTGTAACCAGCATTTGTGAAAAAAATCACCAAATAAGAAAAAATATAACCAAAATTAAATTCGTAGACTTTTGTTTTATTTATTTTTTTTTTCAGAAATAACCAAAAAAGGCAACATTATTACCAGATTCAATCTTTGCGGATTCTTTGCAAATTACAATACATTTTGACTTTTTAGAGTTAATCCTTAAACCCTTTGCAGTCGCCCAAAGAGCAATATTATTAAGGTCAGTGTTAAGATCTTTAACTCCAGTGTGATGGAGAGTTGAATATCATCAACATACATTTGAATTCTAGAATGTTTGAGCTGCTCAAACATATGACCCTTAAATGGTTGAGTTTGAAATTTTCAACTCATACACATAGTAAGGACTGAAATTCATACTATTTAAATATTTATTTGAAAAACATATACATATGTAATAGTTATGTTATTGTTTACTTGTAACAATGGGTAATTACTAAAAATATTATTTATTTGTTGCATATCTTGAAAAATAGATCAGGTAAGTTTATAATCAGCATTTTATTGGGCGATGAATGGGCATGTAACAATAGGCAGTAAAATTTTCATTCATTACTTTTAATTACCTAAGTAATAAAATGTAAACTGTCAATATTTTTTCAAATAAAATAAGAAGTTGCAAAACTCATCAAGAAAATTGCCTGCGACCGAAACAAACCTAATTATTTGTCAAATTTAAATAGCCTTAATTTTTTTTAAAAAGTTTTTGACCTGAACAGATTTCATATTAGGTACAATTTGAAGTAATAAAATGCAACTGTCAATATTTTTTCAAATAAAATAAGAAGTTGCAAAACTCATCAAGAAAATTGCCTGCGACCGAAACAAACCTAATTATTTGTCAAATTTAAATAGCCTTAATTTTTTTTTTAAAAGTTTTTTGACCTGAACCGATTTCATATTAGGTAAAATATAAAGGAATAAATATAACACGCATTCGGTTTTGGAATTCAGTTGAATCTTTGATTCTAAACGAGTTAAACGTTGAGTGACATTTATTTTGCAATAATTTATAAAAATGCCCCCAAAAAAGCATCGCTTTCCAGAAGCACTAAAAATGCATTGCATTTGCAATCCCAGAGAGCAAATGAAAGTTCGGAAGAGCGTGAAAGTCGCCTAAGGACTGAAAGGAGTCGAGCTTCAACCTCTCGAGCCGCCGAAACGCCATGACAACCTGAAGAACGCCTTGAAGGCCTACGAGCTACTGAAACGCTTTCAGAAAGCCAAGAGCGCCTTGAAAGTCAACGAAATCTTACCTCTTTAGCACGAGCTTCTGAAACGCTGTCAGAACACGAACGACGTCTTGAAGATCTTCGACAACATGCGACAAACGCACGAGGTACCGAGACACCGTTGGAACATGAAGGTCGGCTACAAAGCCAGCGAAATCGTACCACAGCATCACGAGCTAATGCAAAAGAAGTCCAACATGAATCACGAGTAGAAAGTCACAGGATTCGAACATCAACAAGAAGAGCAGCAGAAAGTATAGAGCAATATGATTTGCGTCGAGAACAAAATCGTAATCGAATGGTGGTGAATCGACGTAATGTTTTTCATGGATTCTCAGGTATTGCATTTAACTACAGATCTGATATAGATTATACCGAAGACGAATTAGTGGCAATTGGTGACATTAATGAAGTTTGCCAATATTGCAATGCACTCAGGTACAAAAATGGAACACCTGGCATGTGTTGCTCTAATGGTAAAATCGTTTTGTCTGATTTACTTCCACCTCCAGAACCATTACAATCGCTGATTTCAGGTAAGTTTTTCGAAATATATACTTTTTTAATTTAACAAAATATTAATAAACAATATTTTTTTCATTTAGGAACTAATGTGGATTCACAACATTTTCTTAATAATATAAGAAAATATAATTCGTGCTTCCAAATGATATCTTTTGATGATACCAAAGTATTTCGAGATAACTTTATGCCAATGTTTCGTGACAAAAGGCCAAATTTACCATTAAATGGGATCATTGTTACCAATTCCAAATGAAGATCCTAAGTTCTTACAAATTAATTTCATAGGAGAAGCGGATAACAATGACCAAGTGCACCACCGCCTGCATTATAACCCTGACACAAAACAATGGATTGTTGCCGATTTACAAGTGATGTTTCATGAAATCAACGAATTGGTAAGGATCTTTAAGCAAGCCAAAGATGACCCACGATTAAGTTCAGATGACCACATAATCGCAATTCATGCTGATAGAACTCCAGCTGGACAACACCAAGGACGATACAATGCCCCAACAATGGATGACGCAGTAATTTTGATGGTGGGCGATCCAGTTGCATCACGAGATATAATTGTTCGTCGCCGTGACAATGGATTAAATAGGATAGCTGAAACTAATCGTTCATATGATGCACTTCAGTATCCAATTATTTTTCCATATGGCGAAGATGGATATCACTTTGCATTACGGCAAATTAATCCAGCAACAAGTAAGTGCAACATTTTTAAAATCTTTATATATTATACGTTTGCTAAACATAAACTAATCTATTTTTATCTTTTTTACTTTCAGATGAACCAACAAGAAAAAAAGTGAGTGCAATGGATTTCTACGCGTATCGTATAATGATACGACAGAATTCGGTTAATCACATTCTTAATTGCAGAGAATTATTTCATCAGTACATTGTGGATATGTACGCGAAAATTGAAACAGAGCGCCTATTATACTTACGGCGTAATCAAGCTAAATTAAGAGTGGATAATTATAATATAATAATGATATCAATCCCAATGAACTTGGTCAATCTATAATTCTTCCGGCAACATTCACAGGTAGTCCACGTCATATGCAGGAATACTGCCAAGATGCAATGACATATGTTCGATCATACGGACGCCCAGATTTGTTTATTAAATTCACATGCAATCCAAAGTGGATTGAAATTCTGTCTGAATTGTCCCCTGGTCAAACTCCAATACATCGGCATGATATAACAGCACACGTGTTTAAACAGAAATTAAAATCTTTTATGGATTTTATTGCAAAATATCATGTTTTTGATGAAACACGGTGCTGGATGTATTCCGTTGAGTGGCAGAAACGTGGATTGCCACATGCCCATATTCTTATTTGGTTGGTTGAAAAAATTACCCCAGATCTTATTGATGATATAATTTCTGCAGAAATACCCGATCCAAATGTTGATCCAAATCTGCATGAAATTGTTATCAAAAATATGGTCCATGGTCCATGTGGGACCATCAATGCAAATTCTCCCTGCATGGTTGACGGAAAATGCATAAAAAAATATCCAAGGCAATTGATTCAGGAAACAATCTCGGGAAATGACGGCTACCCACTTTATCGCCGACGTTCTGTGGATAATGGTGGACGATCAATTTCAATAAAGGTGCATGGAAATGATGTTGATGTTGATAATCGCTGGATAGTACCTTACTCTCCATTGCTTTCAAAAACATTTAAAGCGCATATTAATGTTGAGTATTGTCATTCAGTTAAGTCGATCAAATACATCTGCAAATATGTTACTAAAGGGTCTGATATGGCTGTATTTTCATTACAAAATCCAAATGATGAAATTCCGCAGTATCAAATGGCCAGGTACATTAGTAGCAATGAAGCAGTATGGCGAATTTTGGGATTTCCAATTCATGAGCGCCATCCAACTGTTGTTCATTTATCAGTGCATCTGGAAAATGGACAGCGGGAATTTACAGAAAGAAATGCTCGAGAGAGAGCAGCAGCACCACCGGCTACAACATTAACATCATTTTTTGATCTTTGTAGAAATGATATGTTTGCTAAAACTTTATTTTATTCAGAAATTCCAACGTATTATACGTATAATTCATCAACAAAAAATTCCAACGTCGAATTCAAATTCAATTCAACAGATGCATTAGGTAGTGTTTATACCATCCATTCTCAAAATGCTGAATGTTTTTATTTGAGAATGCTTCTGATTAATATTCGAGGACCAACATCTTTTGAGACATTACGTAGTGTTGATGGCGTAGTATGTGCAACATATCGAGAGGCCTGTCAGAAACTACAATTATTGGAGGACGATTGTCATTGGGAAACAACGCTTGAAGATGCAGCAGTAATCAACCATCCATGGAAAATAAGGGCATTATTTGCGATAATATTGGTATCGTGCTCACCATCTAATCCAAAAGATCTTTGCACTAAAATTAAAACATATATGGCTGAAGACATATTACACCGGGAAAGAGTTACCACCAACAATGTAACGCTTAAACTAAGTGAAAGTATGTATAATGAGGCATTAACTCTACTTGAAGACAAATGCTTGGCGATAAGGAATGTGACACTCATTGAAGTTGGAATGATTGCTCCTATTCGGTCAGGAACTGATGCACAAGATCAAGATCTACGACGAAAGATTGAATATAATCATCAAAATTTGGAAATTTTACTGGAAGAAAATTTACCAAATTTACAACAAGAGCAGAGAATGGTATACAACAGTATACTAGCAGCAATAACAAACAAACATGGAGGTCTGTATTTCATTGACGCACCTGGAGGAACCGGAAAAACGTTTTTAATTTCATTGATATTGGCAAAAGTTCGATCGCAAAAAAATATTGCATTAGCTATTGCGTCATCCGGCATTGCTGCCACCCTTGAAACCCCTTGAAACCTCAATTTTCCGAAGATTACACGTGTAACATAAAGAAAAATTCTTCAATGGGAAAAGTATTGCAACAATGTGAAATCATAGTGTGGGATGAGTGCACCACGGCGCATAAGAAATCTTCGGAAGCCCTTGATCGTACTTTACGGGATTTTAGGAGCAATAATAACATATTTGGAGGTGCATTAGTTTTATTAGCTGATGATTTTCGTCAAACACCCTGTTCCTGTTATACCTGGATCAACGCCAGCTGATGAGCTAAATGCATATCTAAAATCGTCATATCTTTGGCTACATGTTCACACTCTAACGGAAGAATTCCAATGGATCCCATAACAAAGTATATAAAATTTCCATCAGACTTTTGCAGAATGACACAATCCAAAGAAGAATTAATAAATTGTGTATTTCCCAATATCGTGCAAAATTTAAAAAATATGCAATGGTTATATGAACGTGCGTTACTGGCATTCAAAAATATAGACGTTAATTCCATCAATAGCAATATTCTCAACAAGATCGGTGGGAATCTAAGAACTTATAAAAAAACGGTGTTCACATTATTTTACTTAGAAATATTGACCCTCCACGACTTTGTAATGGCACTCAACTAACAATAAAAAGTGATGAACGACCATTATAACTGGAAAGTTTAAGGGAACTGATGTATTGCCGCCACGTCCTATGACCACATCGGAGATGCCATTCGATTTCAAGCGCCTTCAATTTCCTATTCGCCTAGCATTTGCAATGACAATTAATAAAGCTCAAGGTCAGTCCTTGCAAGTTTGTGGACTTAATCCAAAAAATCCATGTTTCTCACATGGACAGCTTTAGGTCGCATGTTCGCGAGTAGGAAAACCCGCAGAGGGGAAAACAAAAAATATTGTGTATCCCAAGGCATTAGAATAATAATTATTAAATATTTAAGAAAAAAAGTATATTTTAAATTTTAGCAAGTAAGAAATAAATAGCTCATTAATGTATTGTTTTAGAATTTAAATGAAATTTATTGTCATCAAATGAAATTAGAATAAACCTTTAAGAAAAATTGCATAATTTTATTACTAAATAAAAAAAATTTTAATTATTATGTATTTAATTTCGATGGGGGTAGCGAAGCACACCGGGTATTAGCTAGTTATAAAATAACCTAAAGTGTTTCGTGAAGTGTAGTGTGCAAAATTTCAATTATTGGCCATAGGGCCCGGTCTTTCTTGGTATTTATTGCGGTGATTATTTCTTGGATTTTGCTGGTGTCTATTGGGTTTTACTCGGGACATCCTAACGAGGAGGTAATTATCCAGAAAAATTACCAGAGTTTCTATAGGCATTTACACAACATTTTTTTAACAGGTCCCGAGAGTTCAAATTTTATTTAATTTTATTTAATTTTATTAAATTTTATTTAATTTTATACTATTTTATTTAATTTTATTTTACTTTATTCTATAATGTTTTTCGTCAATTAAATTAAAACCTAACACGCCAGAAAAAAACTGTAATTCGGTGCTGTAAAACCGTTAGTGACAGTTATGTAACGGTTTTACCTCTCTACAAAGTGCTTACTTTATTATTTAAACTTTTCATAATGAATGATATTTTTCTAAAATAAAAGATGTTTCTAAAATAATTTTATTAATAATATTGCATATCAGTTCTCATTGTTTCTAGAATTCTATTTGTTTGAAATTTATAATGAGTATTTCTATTTTCCAATTTAAAATGTTAAAATTGTATTAAATCTAAAATATTAGGAGTTCGCTCGCGATCGTGATGAGAATAAGACGTATTATTCCCTTCAATTGTTTGCTAATTAAATCGAATACTACTTTTGATAAAAAAAACAATCCAAACGTTTAATCTCTACACAAAATATTGTGGACAGACTAAAGAGTCAAAAATACACTTTTGTTTCTAAATATTAATAATTATTATAATAATAAAATTTAATTAAACATTTTTGTTTTTTTTGTAATGATAGAGCCTAGTGCTCTCAGCACTGAAATTAACAATGCTAAAAATAAACCAAAATTAATACCAAAACGAAAAAGAAAAAATAGCAACAACATGCTTGATATCACCGAATCGAAGCAAACCAGGGGTAATTACTACGCCCCCCTCTCTGACGACAGTGATGACTGTGACGAGGTAATAATAGAAAATTTTAAAAAGCACGTGCAGAATTACAAAAATAAAACCAGTCAGGCCAGTACATCTACTGCAAATCAAAACAAAGAACATGTAAACAAAACAGTAGAAAAAGAAAACATCAAAGAAACAATTAACCCTATTGTAACAAATAATATTAATAAAAAAATACCTCCAATTAATGTATGCGAAATAGAATCAAAGGAATTAATCTCATTTTTAAAGGATGGATTAAAAATTAAGGAGTTCAAAATTAAAGAGTACAAATATAAAAAGTCCCTTTTTTTAAATTCACTTAACGATTATGTCAAAGTTAAAAACAATCTCGAAGAAATTAAGGCAAAGTTCTTTACTTTTACCCAAAAGGTCCTTAAAAATAAAACATACCTACTAAAAGGATTAGATGCCGACACCAACATGCAAGAAATCTTCGTTGAGCTCTGTAAACATGAAAGTGATGGACTCAAGTTTATAAAAATTAATCAGTTTAGCACAAAAGATTCTCTAGAAAAAGGTTACAAATTACCTATATTCATGGTACAAATAAGTCCTGAAAGTTACACAAACAAACTAAAGCAAATTAAAACTGTTTTATATCATCTGGTCGTATGGGATATCTTACGTCGACCAGAGATAACCCAATGTAGAAACTGCCAGGGGTTCTTCCACAGCGCCTCGAACTGTTTTCTGCCGACAAAATGCGTCAAATGCAACATCAACCATGAAAGAGGTAAATGTGATTTAAAGGAAGCCCGTAGAGAAGAATTATATTGCGTTTTGTGCAAAAAATTTGGGCATCCAGCATCGTATAAAGGCTGCGAGGTATATAGAAAATTACAAGAGAAACTAAAACAAAAGAAACAAACAATAGCAGTTAATAAAAATAACAAAGCAATGTTTAATTCACATACTAATCAAGGACTAAGTTTTTCTAGCATTGTAAGAAATGAAACAAAACCTCATGATAATGGAAATAATATATTATTAAATGAAATAAAAAATATAATGACAAACTTAACAACACAATTAGTTAATCTACAACATCAATTACAAATACAAACGTCTCGCATCGACACCCTGTTTAACCTACTAGAAGTATAATAATGTCTACCAACTCTACAGACACCATATCTAAAAAGTTAAAAATTATTCACATCAACGTCAATTCTTTAATTCTTTTAAGCCGAAGATACACCCTTAATGAATTTATTAAAACAAATAAGCCTGATATTGTTCTTCTCAATGAAACAAAGTTAAACAAAAAACACAAACTCTATTTCGAACAATATAATATTGTCAGAAGGGACAGACCAAATTCAAAAAGAAGCGTAGGAACTGCAATCCTAATAAAAAACAATATAAAATACAAACCATACACTAATAATAGTATTAAGTCCTTTCAAATTTTAGAAACGACTATTATAAAAATACCAATGAGAAATAATAAATCACTGTACATTATATCTGCACTATCCTTCCGGAAACAACGACCGTTATTTCAAAGTGGAATTACATGAACTTTTTCAATCCCTTGACATCCAAAACGTGAATAATTACTACATTCTACCAGGTGATTTAAATAGCAAAAGAACCGAATGGGGAAATAACGACAATAACTCAAAAGGTTCTATGTTACTTGATTGGCTTTCAGAAAATGAAATATCATTTAGAACTAAATTATATGCTTCTTCCACACCATCCTATCCAAGATCGAGATCATTTATTGATTTATGTATTTCCGATGCCAGGATAGACTTAAAATCTGTGAACCATACCACAAACTGTATTAAAACCTTAGACTATGATAGCGATCATAACGCATTGGAAATAATTGCTTCAATGCATGACGAAAATTTATTTACAAAGAAACAGAAAATTTTAAATACAACTTTAAACGTACAAATTTGAATAATTTCAAATCAAATATTTTAACCAAAATGAACAACGACAACATTGTCCCTAATAATTAAAACCTACAAATTAACGAAATAGAATCATTTTTAACCACAATTAACAACTTAATTACAACTGTAATGGATGAAGTTGTTCATAAATTCAAAAAGAATAACCAGAATGTGCCAACGAACCCCATTATAAAAAAACTACACTCAGAGAAAAGTCGATTAGTTACTATAATTAAACGACATTACAGATTACAAATCGCAATTTCGCCAAACAGACTATCTCAGATAAAATCAACACTGAAAATAATTAAAAAACTAATCAATGAAAATATTACACTGGTCTTGAATAACAACCTAGAGAAGAGAATAACAAGTATTAAAACAACGCAATCTTTAGAAATGTATGATAAAATAAGAAAAAACTTTAAAAAATTCGAAACAATCAACTTAGAAACAATTATAATTCCTTCACAGTCATCTCATATCTTATATATAAAAATGAATGTGTGTTTGTTTGTATGTTTGTATGTTTGAAGTTTATAGACGATTAAACGGCTGAACCGATTTTCTTGAAATTTTCACAGTATCTTCCTGTATGTCTGGAAGGAGTTATAGGCTACTTTTTATGTTGATATTCTAAATGAGCGAGGAGCCATGCCCACATATACTATATACAACATACTTAATATTTAATTGCATTTGAAATATATTACTCATACGCATAGTTACCCCTAAAGTATGCTATCTATGATTCTTGATGTATAAAAGCAACGAAAATAAAGTATGTATAAAGAATGTGCATTTTGGCATATTTTGGAATATTTTTAAAAAATATTTCACGACGCTGGGGATAGATATAAGGGAAGGAAAAAAATTTTGTAACCAACGTTTGTGAAAAAAATCACCAAATAAGAAAAAATATAACCAAAATTAAATTCGTAGACTTTTGTTTTATTTATTTTTTTTTTTCAGAAATAACCAAAAAAGGCAACATCATTACTAGATTCAATCTTTGCGGATTCTTTGCAAATTACAATACATTTTGACTTTTTAGAGTTAATCCTTAAACCATTTGCAGTCGCCCAAAGAGAAATATTATTAAGGTCAGTGTTAAGATCTTTAACTCCAGTGTTGATGGAAGCTATAGAGCTATCAATGTAGAGTTGAATATCATCAACATACATTTGAATTCTAGAATGTTTGAGCTGCTCAAACATATGACCCTTAAATGGTTGAGTTTGAAATTTTCAACTCATATACATAGTAAGTACTGAAATTCATACTATTTAAATATTTATTTGAAAAACATATACATATGTAATAGTTATGTTATTGTTTACTTCTAACAATGGGTAATTACTAAAAATATTATTTATTTGTTGCATATCTTGAAAAATAGATCAGGTAAGTTTATAATCAGCATTTTATTGGGCGATGAATGGGCATGTAACAATAGGCAGTAAAATTTTCATTCATTACTTTCGATTAACTAAGTAATAAAATGTAAACTGTCAATATTTTTTCCAAATAAAATAAGTAGATGCAAAACTCATCAAAAAAATTACCTGTGACCGACGCAAACACAATTATTTGTTAAATTTTAATAACATCAATTTTCTTCAAAAGGTTTTTGACTTGAACCGATTTCATATTAGGTAAAATATAAAGAAATAAATATAACACGCATTCGGTTTTGAAATTCAGTTGAATCTTTGATTCTAAACAAGTTAAACGTTACCTGAGTGACATTTATTTTGCAACAATTTGTAAAAATGCCCCGAATAAAAGCATCTAAAATGCATAGCCGTCAGAACGCGAAAGACGTCTTGAAGGTCTTCGACAACATGCCACAACCCCACGAGCTACCGAGACATCGTTGGAACATGAAGGTCGACTACAAAGCCAGCGAACTCGTATTGAAACATCACAAGCCACAGAAACACCTTCAGAACGTGAAAGACGTCTGGAAAGCCTTCGACAATATGCGACAACCGCACGAGCTACCGAGACACCTTTGGAACATGAAGGTACCACAACAGCACGAGCTAATGAAACAGAAGTCCAACATGAATCACGAGTAGAAAGTCAGAGGATTCGAACATCAACAAGAAGAGCAGCAAAGAACAAAATCATAATCGAATAGCGGTGAATCGACGTAATGTTTTTCATGGATACTCAGGTATTGCATTTAACTACAGATCTGATATAGATGACTACATAATCGCAACTCATGCTGATAGAACTCCAGAACTCCAACAATGGCGTAACAATTTTGATGGAGGGCGATCCAGTTGCATCACGAGATATGTATTTAATTCCGATGGGGGTAGTGAAGCACCCCGGGTATTAGCTAGTACCTCTATAAAAAACACATTATATATACATATGTACTTATTTGTAAGCACAAGTTATATAGCTATTGAGCCAATTCAGACGAGCACATTTTTTAGTCGCACAATTTTTGTTCTTTTCAATTTACACGGGATGAATATTCGTTTGGCAACAAATGTACACGTATACAGAGCTTTGTATGTATTAGTGTTTTTTCATTCATTTGATGTTTGGCTGATTTTTAAAAATGTGCATGTATTAGTTTTGTGCTGGTGATGCGGGGTTGTAGCTGGTGGAAACTTTACGCCACCGAAAAACCATTCTCTTCACCCCTCTTGCCTATAAACTATCATTTTGCGCCAGCACAATTGTGCTTGTGTGAATTGGCTCATTGATATTTTAAGGAAATACTGCTCTGAGAATGAAATTGAGAGCACTTTGTCCTTGACAAAATTGAGGACCCTATTTTGAACAATTTTCTTAAAAAAAAAGTCAAAATTTATGGAACTTTTTAAGTAGTTATGTATAAAATTAACACTCACAACATAAGTGGTGTGTGAAGTTGGATCGTAATCCTGATTAATTATACATACACATGATCTTCAAATTAAAAAGTGGATTGACTAGCAGAAATTCAAGTAAATTTGTTGCCATTTCGTAGAATAAATCTTTTAAAGCCCATAGATTCTCGACCATTAATATATTACTGTGATATTAATTGTGGAGCTGGCTAAAAAAAACCAGACATGTCCTCAGTTAATGCTGTTTTAAATTTTATTTTAGGGATCTCTAAGTCTGCATAATGAAGCCACGTAATATTTTCATTTAAAACCAGGTCCTAGGTGCTATTTTAAAATAACAAGAAAAACTGACTTCTCGAACAAAACTGGGCATTTGATACGACGAGTGTTAATAACATTTCATCAGTCTAAGTTGGTCATAAAATAGATTTTTTAATTTTTATTTATCTTTCTGTAAAGCTCGATTCACTCCTTTTTTATATGTAGTTTGACAGCCCTCTTCTTGAGAGAAAGAGAAAATATTTAGTATGAACATCTTTTAGCTCGTTTTGGTTTAATTTTATATTTTGTCCGGAAAAACTTGAACAGAGCAGTAGTAGGTTATATTTTATATAAAAAGGTGAATTGATTTGTCCACATAGATAAATCATGCAAAATTTAAATTTCCTTTAAAAGTCTCAACTGGTAGTCTTAATTTTGTGGAAAAATTTTTAGAAATGCACAAATCATGCTGCAGAAAACACTCAGTTCGCTGTGCCAGAAAAGGTGCCTGTAAGGTGCAGATAGCCAGAATTTTTCATTCTTTTTTGCATTTGTGTATCAAAATATGATGTATGTATATTGTTCTGAGAAATATCTTGTCATTAAGCTTAATAATAAACACGCGACGTAACAGGAAAAGTGTGACGATTAAATTCGCAATAAAAAATAATTTTTATTCGGTTTCTCCAGCTTTGCAGCAGCACAATAGGTCATCGGACTATAGAACTTTGCTCAATAAATATTAATCTGATGGTTTACACATAAAACTTACAAAGCATTTATGACTTTACCATACGTAGCGAGTTTTTTTAACCGAAAAGGTTAACACTTAAAACTACATTACGAAGAAATAACCGAATCAAAAGATCTGATCTAATAAGGGTAATGAAAGGATTACAACAACAGCCCATTAGGGATTATTATAGAAATCGCAAGTTGTAAATGAATATGTTTTTCGAATACTAAGAAGGAAAACAAAAGCCATTGGTTGAAATTAAAGGGCAGGGTCTTTACCTGCATACATAAAAGGGTTGTTGAAAGATCAGGTAGCAGTTAACCTATTTGTTCACTCATTACGTTGAATCCGGTACCTGTTTGTATCGAAATCACAAATTTCCAAAATGGTTTCCAAAATGGTGGAATTTGACGAATTACTCGACAAATGCATAGACATGTCGAAAGTGAAATTGGATGCGTTAAAGGCACAAATTAATTCGAAAATCTACGACGTTTTTCAAATTGAAAAATTTGTTTACAACGAATTAAAATTGGAACAATTTATCTGCCCGATGAAGACGCATATCCATATGACTGAATTTCTAAATGGTCCTCTGGTAAAACAATTCATATGTGAATTATGGCATATTTTGTTAGCGGCTGAAGAGAGTTCGACAGCCATATCTCAAAGAAATCTAACAACGAGATAAAGAATCTTGAATTGGAGCTTTTTGGCAGTATTAGTAGCGACGAAGAAGAACCCAATTCAGAACAACCTTCTAAGGAAAATTCTGTAAAGAAGTATCACAATAGCGAAATGAGCACCCTTGAGGCTGATCTTTATATCAGCAGCGATGAGGAAGACGTCTACAATATACTCGGCAAAGAAGACTAATTTTTAAAACAAAAATAATGGACGAAGTTCACGAAGAGTATATTCTCTGAAAAAAAAAGAATTTGTAATTTAGAAAAATTATTTGTAATCAATTTGCGTAAATTTTAAATTAAATATCATGAAACAATTCTATTCTCAATGCTTTTAATTTCTATTAAATATTGATGAAATATATGAGTAGTTTTCTAAGTTTAAATTTATATTACAATAAAGTTTTATATTATAATAAATTTATATTATAATAAATTTAAATTTATAAAAAATACTGTCTCTTTCAATTTAATTCTTAATTCCTTATTTGTAATATATTTTGAATGTATTTTAAGGAAATCATATAAATAATTAAAATAAAATGAAAATAAAAAATGTATTCAATGCTTTAATTTAATTACCGGGATAAGGGGAAGGGAAGGTTTATTTGAAATATTTTTCGGCGGTGACGGTGTGGAGATTCCGCCGCCTAGCAATGAAGAGGTCAAAGTTGCGATTATAAATCTTAAAAACAATAAAGCGGCATGTTCTGATAGCCTCCCCGCTGAGTTGTTTAAGACCGGAGTTGGTAGTGCGCATGCACCAGCTTATCTACAAAATATGCCTAGAGGAAAGTATGCCCAACGATTGGAACCTCAGTGTCCGCTGCCCTGTCCTGAAAAAGGTAGACCCTACGATATGCGCCAACTACAGGGGTATAATTCTACTTTTTATATTGATTTTCCAAATGAGCGAGGGGCCATGCCCACGTATACTACACACTACATACTTAATATTTAATTGCATTTGAAATATATTACTCATACGCATAGTAGTTACCCCTACAAGTATGCTATCTATGATTCTTGATATTAAAACCAAAGCAAATAAAGTATGTATAAAGAATGTGCATTTTGGCATATTTTGTAATATTTTTCAAAAATATTTCACTACGCGGGGGGAAAGATAGAAGGGAATGATAAAGAAACCAAGAGCGTAACAATGTTCTCAATTGTTCTCATCGTGCGTTTTTGTTGTTTGACTAATTTTTTATTTATTCATCTGAAACAATGTTGCCACGAAAAACATTTTGTAACCAACATTTGTGAAAAAAATCACCAAATAAGAAAAAGTATAACCAAAATTAAATTCATAGACTTTTGTTTTATTTTTTTTTTCAAGTTTAAATTATAATTAACAAAAACTGAAACAAAAATAGCTTTTTTTATAAGAAAAAATAAACAAAACCAAAAACTACACATTGATCAAAAAATAACCAATTTTGGTTAGAAATAACAAAAAAAAGGCAACACTTATTCTCAGACGTCGGCACAAAGAGAACATGAGAAAAATTATGAGAGGCATATTAACCCAGAGGAAAATTGTTAGTAATATTTTCAAGTCTACTTTACTCTACATAATACGTCACATATGTAGTTTTTTTAATGAATTTTACATCTATATAAACAAAATTAATGAAAAACAATAGAAGAGAAAAATGAAAATATGTGCAAAGAAATAAAGAAAGTAATAAATGAAACATGTAAACAAAGTGCAAAAACAACATACGCGGATGCAGTTAAAAATAAAGGGTTGCCAAGTCTAAATAAACAACTACCCCTGATTGTTAAACCTAAGGAAAAACAATCGGCTGAAAAAAAACTAAAGAAGAGTTAAACAAAATAAATCCAGACAACTTGAAGATAACAAATGTGGAAAGTAGAAGCAGTGGAACAATTGTTATTCAAAGTGAGAGCTGTGAAGATAGAGAGAAAAGTAAAAGTGCAATCCAAGAAAAAATATCTAAACAATATGAAGTAAAAATTCCAAATTCGACGGGACTAAATATCAAAATTATTGGCATGTCTTTTGAATATAGCGAAAATGATTTAATTGAGAAATTAAGAAAACAAAATTCTAAATTAGCTGATGCAAATATTAAATTTATGGGAAAATATGAAACGAAAAGAGGAAATAAATCTTTGTTCAATGTGAGACTGAGAGTTGATAATGAAGCTTACGGAAAAATTATGGAAGAAAGAAAAGTAAATGTCGGTTGGGAAAGATGTAGAGTGTATGATGGAACTGAATTAGTTCAATGTATGAAATGCAGAGGATACGATCATATAGCCAAAGAATGTAAAAATAAAACACTTAATTGCGAAAGCCAAGAGAAGATAATGAAATGTATTAATTGTTCAAAAGTAAACAGCAGGCTCAATATGGGATTAGATGAAAATCACTTTACAAACGATAGAGAATGTCCAGTTTATCAAAATAAATTGAAAAACAAAATGAGAAATATAGGCTTGACGATTTAACAACTAACGGAAATGAGTGCCCTCTATACAAATGTACAAGGTCTTGTTAACAACTATAATCAAATTGAAATTATCGCAGCAACAGAAAAACCTGACTTTTTAATATTGTCTGAAACACATTTGACGAAAGATATAGATGAACAAGAAATTGCGTTACAAGGATATGATAATATCGGGTCAGTGTTAGCATCCTCAAGAACAGGTGGAGTTGTCGTATACTATAAAAATAATTGGAACGTGAAAAAGTTTATAGAGAGAACTGATGATTTGAAGTATTGGATATTATTTTGCAAAGCTGTACATAATGATAATAATAATAATATCTTAATTGGTGCAATATATAGATCGCCTAGCTACAGCGAAGCTGAGTTCTGTGATATATTTGACGAAATTATTGAAGAAATCTGTGATAATAATAACTGTGATATTTTAATTGCAGGAGATTTTAATATAGATTGGAAAAAAAACTCTTTATACAAGAATAGAATTAGGAATACTCTCAATGACAACGGCCTTAAACAAATAGTTAACGAAAGCACCCGTGTAACAAGAAATTCGAGCACTATAATTGACTACGTAATAACTAATAATTATAAGATAAAATGTACAAACAGTAAAGATAATAAAATTTCTGACCATGAAGTTATTAATATTAATATAGACTTTGAGAGATCGAATGAAAACATTCTAAATACAGCAAAAACCATCAAGATATTTAAATACGATAAGAATATATTCAATAATGTGTTAACTGAGAATATGATATACGAGGATAATAAGGATCTTAATGAAAACGTTAAACTGTTTGATGCCTGTCTAGGAAATACAATACAAAGATTTACGTTTGAAAAGCAAGTGCACATAAATAACAAAGTGAATAACTGGTTTAACGAAGAACTGCGAACAATAAAAAGAGAAAAAATAATAAAATATTTACGAGCCAAATTTGAAAACACAAATCAAGCTTGGGGAGAATATAAACTAATAAGAAATCGATACAAAGTACCAATCGAAAATAATAAGAATAATTACATAAAAAATAAAATTAACAACGCAACTAGTCAAAAGCAAATGTGGACACACATAAAAAACCTAGTACTTAATAAGAGGCAAAACTCAACCAAGTCTGTGATATTCGACCAGCTAGAGTACAACGATATATGTGATATAGTTAATAAGTTCAATGCATTCTTCATTGATAGCATTAGTAGTATAAGACAATCGATAGGGAGCGTGCAACATATTAACCGAATAGAATATAGAGTGAAAGATGTTTTTAAATTCCGTAAGGTAAATATTAGTGAACTGGAGAGCATCGTGAAGTGTATGAATAACAAATCTGACCATGAACGCGTATCAAATAAAATTATACTTGACAACTGGAATGTAACAGGAAATATAATGGTAAAAGTAATAAACACATCTTTAGAGACAGGTATTTTTCCTGATAATTGGAAAAAATCAACCGTAACCCCAATTGAGAAAGTGCCCAGAACAAAAAAATGCGAGGAGTTTAGACCAATAAACTCTCTTAAAACTTGCGAGAAAATAATTGAAAAAGTAGTTAAAGATCAGCTTGAAAAATATATAGAAAATCGAGACATATTATCTAAATACCAGTCAGGATTCCGTAAAAAACATTCGTGTGAAACCACGGTAAACTATGTCATAAGTGAATGGAGAGCAATAGGAAAGGATAAGAGGATAATAGCAATATTTCTTGACTTCAAAAGAGCCTTTGAGACGATCGATAGAGAAATAATACTGAATAAACTATATATGCATGGAATAAGAGGAATCGAGCTAGATTGGTTCAAATCGCACCTGAAAAGAAGAAGGCAAACGACAAAATTAAATGACATAGAATCTGATGAAATAATAAATAATTTCGGAGTGCCGCAAGGTTCCATTTTGGGAGCGTTGTTGTTCATAATTTATATAAATGACATGCCAAGTATTTTAGAAAAATGTAAAGTTGTATTATACGCTGATGACACTCTGATATATACTATAGCAAATAGTGATGAAGAATGTCGCGAAAATATCAAGTATGATATGAAGAAAATAGATGAATGGCTTAAAATGAATAAACTCAAACTAAATGAAAATAAAACAAAAATAATGGAATTAACTTAAATTCAGAAGAAATATTTACAATAAATGACACAGTAATTGAAAAAGTCGAATATATAAAATACCTTGGTTTTATAATCGATAAAAAATTAAATTTCAATGAACAAATAGATTACTTATGCAAAAAAGTTGGTAAAAAAATTAGTTTTTTAAAAAGAATAAGAAGCAAAATATCCAAGTCTACAGCGATAAATATATACAGCACGAAAATAAAACCACACTTAGAATATGGTTCCACTATTTTATTCACATGCAGCAGCACAAATCAATTAGCAAGGATGCAGAAACTGCAAAATAGAGCGATGAGAGTAATACTAAAATGCGATCGTTACACACATATAAACACAATGTTAACTGATCTAAAATGGATGAGCATAGCACAACGACTTCAATTTAACACATTAAGATTTATTAGAAAATTAAAACAAGGAGACGCCCCGAAATATCTATGTGATCAAATACATTATCAATATATATTATATCAACTAAGAAATGCAAGTGACTTTAGGATCCAAAGAGTGAGGTCAACACAAATGCAGAAAACGCTATTCTACAAAAGTCTACAGCTGTTTAACTCATTGCCAAACTACATTAAGAATGAAACGGATGAAAATGTCTTTAGACGAAAGTGTACTAATTTTGTATTATTTAATAATAATTTGTAATATATAATTTTGTTGAACATTTAAAGTATTTTTAATACTAAAAAAAAAAAAAAAAAAAAAAAAAAAAAAACAATCTCGGGAAATGACGGCTACCCACTTTATCGCCGACGTTCTGTGGATAATGGTGGACGATCAATTTCAGTAAAGGTGCATGGAAATGATTTTGATGTTGATAACCGCTGGATAGTACCTTACTCTCCATTGCTTTCAAAAACATTTAAAGCGCATATTAATGTTGAGTATTGTCATTCAGTTAAGTCGATCAAATACATCTGCAAATATGTTACTAAAGGGTCTTATATGGCTGTATTTTCATTACAAAATCCAAATGATGAAATTCCGCAGTATCAAATGGCCAGGTACATTAGTAGCAATGAAGCAGTATGGCGAATTTTGGGATTTCCCATTCATGAGCGCCATCCAACTATTGTTCATTTATCAGTGCATCTGGAAAATGGACAACGGGTTTACTTTACAGAAAGAAATGCTCGAGAGAGAGCAGCAGCACCACCGGCTACAACATTAACATCATTTTTTGATCTTTGTAGAAATGATATGTTTGCTAAAACTTTGTTTTATTCAGAAATTCCAACGTATTATACGTGGAATGCATCAACAAAGAAATTCCAACGTCGAAAGCAGGGGAAACCTGTTGATGGTTGGCCAAATTTATATTCAACAGATGCATTAGGTAGGGTTTATACCGTCCATCCTCAAAATGCTGAATGTTTTTATTTGAGAATGCTTCTGATTAATGTTCGAGGACCAACATCTTTTGAGACATTACATAGTGTTGATGGCGTAGTATGTGCAACATATCGAGAGGCCTGTCAGAAACTACAATTATTGGAGAACGATTGTCATTGGGAAACAACGCTTGAAGATGCAGCAGTAATCAACCATCCATGGAAAATAAGGGCATTATTTGCGATAATATTGGTATCGTGCTCACCATCTAATCCAAAAGATCTTTGGAATAAATTTAAAACATATTTGGCTGAGGACATATTACACCCGGAAAGAGTTACCACCAGCAATGCAACGCTTGAACTAAGTGAAAGTATGAATAATGAGACATTGATTCTACTTGAAGACAAATGCTTGGCGAAAAGGAATGTGACACTAATTGAAGTTGGAATGATTGCTCCTATTCGGTCAGGAACTGATGCACACGATCAAGATCTACGACGAGAAATGGAATATAATCATCAAAATTTGGAAATTTTATTGGAAGAAAATTTACCAAATTTACAACAAGAGCAGAGAATGGTATACAACAGTATACTAGCAGCAATAACAAACAAACAAATAACCGGAAAAACGTTTTTAATTTCATTGATATTGGCAAAAGTTCGATCTCAAAAAAATATTGCATTAGCTATTGCGTCATCCGGCATTGCTGCCACACTCTTAGATGGTGGTAGAACAGCGTATTCTGCACTAAAATTATCCTAGAAGCCTCAATTTTCCGAAGAGATTACAAGTGTAACATAAAGAAAAATTCTTCTATGGGCAAAGTATTGCAACAATGTGAAATCATAGTGTGGGTTGAATGCACCATGGCGCATAAGAAATCTTTGGAAGTCTCGCAGTTTACGGGATTTTAGAAGCAATAATAACATATTTGGAGGTGCATTAGTTTTATTAGCTGGTGATTTTCTTCAAACACTTCCTGTTATGCCTGCATCAACGCCAGCTGATGAGCTAAATGCATCGTCATACCTTTGGCGATATGTTCATACTCTAAAATTAACTACTAATATGCGTGTTCAGTTGCAACGTGATGCTTCGCTTCAACTTTTTCCAAACAATTGCTTGATTTAGGTAATGCAAGAATTCCAATGGATCCTATAACAAAGTATATAAAATTTCCATCAGAGTTTTGCATAATGACACAATCCAAAGAACAATTAATAAATTGTGTATTTCCCAATATTGTGCAAAATTTTAAAAATATGCAATGGTTATGTGAACGTGCGTTACTGGCATCCAAAAATATTGACGTTAATTCCATCAACAGCAATATTCTCAACAAGGTCGATGGGAATCTAAGAACTTATAAATCGATCGACACAGTTTCAAATATTGAGGATGTCCTCAATTATCCAGTCGAATTTTTAAATTCGTCAGATTTACCAGGCTTTCCACCACATGACTTACAGCTAAAAAACGGTGTTCCCATTATTTTACTTAGAAATATTGATCCTCCACGAATTTGTAATGGCACTCGACTAACAGTAAAAAAAATGATGAACAATCTTATCGAGGCGACCATTATAACTGGAAAGTTTAAGGGAACTGATGTGTTGCTGCCACGTATTCCTATGACCACATCGGAGATGCCATTCGATTTCAAGCGCCTGCAATTTCCTATTCGCCTAGCATTTGCAATGTCGATTAATAAAGCTCAAGGTCAGTCCTTGCAAGTTTGTGGACTTAATCTAGAAAATCCATGTTTCTCACATGGACAGCTTTACGTCGAGTGTTCGCGAGTAGGAAAACCCGCAGATTTATATGTATACGCACCAGATTGAAAAACAAAAACTATTGTGTACCCCAAGGCATTAGAATAAGAATTATTTATTTAAGAAAAAAAGTATATATTAAATTTTAGCAAGTAAGAAATAAATAGCCCATTAATGCATTATTTTATAATTTAAATGAAATACATTGTCATCAAATGAAAGGTTCATTCTTTAAGAAAAATTGCATAATTTAATTACTAAATAAATACACTTTTTAATTATTATGTATTTAATTTCGATGGGGGGTAGCGAAGCACACCGGGTATTACCTAGTATACATATATAGTGATATATATTAAGAGAATTATATACATTAAAACAAGTGAAATTAAAAAATACTTTTTATATTGAAATTAATTTTTGTTTTTTAATTACTTAATCATGTACTAAATTATTAAATACTAGTTAAAACACTTATGTTACACTTATATAACATAAAAAAAATTATTCTCTAATTACTATATATAACTAGTCTATGAGATCGTTATTCAAATAAAAATAGTACAATCGTCTCATATAAGTTCGGCTCTTTACCGTTTTCGGTACGATTGTATGGTGCGGCCTTAATAACATTCGAAGAAATTCGATGCCTCTCTCGTTTATATCCCAATAAAAACATGTCCGACAGCGGTACTCCCAAATCATGTCATGTGCAAGTAGTGGTTTCATTGCCTGAATGACTTCTACATTTGGAATGTCCTCAATTTCATGATGAGGACCTTCAAAATTTGCCATTGCTGTTAAAGTTCCCTCAATAAAGAAGTGATTGTACACTGCCAAGCGATTCACTCGTTCTTTTTTTTTATTTTTTTTTTCATTATATATATATATTTTTATTTCTTTTACTTATTTTAAATTTACAAAACGTTATTACGCTTTTTTTTATATGAAAAGTAATCATTTAATATCTTTTTTATGTTCTCAAAAAAAAAAGAAAAATAAAATCAAAAATCATTTTATTACGAAATATGTATGATATTTCTAGACTAAATAACAAAACATAAATTGTGATCGGTTTTAACATTGTTATTGTTAAATTCCTGTGTGTGCTTAATAACATTTCTTTTTGTATTCATTTTCTTTCTTTTTACATCATTTTATAAACAAATATATGATCAGGTTGAGCTTCATTTGTTGTTGTTCTACAATAAACATCATTAACAAACAAAAATGTCTATGATATAAAAATGTATGTAGTTATAATAGAATAAGCGCTAATAAAAAAAAAAATTATTTACTGAAGGGGGAAAACGGTAAGGAAATAATACAAGGATGTTGTATGACTTGAAGTAGGTTTGACTATTTACATGAAATCATCGTAATCATCATAAGTAATGTAATCATTACCATACTTTTTATAACCATCGATATCATTGCTCTCTTTTTTCAAGGTTACTTTTCCTTTGCCTTTGCCTTTGCTAGCGGGTTTCTTGACATTTTGTTTTTCCATTTTCACTTTTTCTCTATGTAAGTTTTCTACACTAATTTTTAATTTCTTCAAATCGGGAATAGCCAAATGTACACCTATGCTACGTACTAAATCCTCAATAAATTGCGGGAAATGAGGTGATTCTTTATATTGTGCCAATTTACAACTAAGCGTGGCACCAAATTCTTTGAATTCTTCTTCAGTTTGAGGATTAAATGCATCTAAATCACCTCTAATATCACTAACACCAAAGGTTTCTAAAGCACTCTTTAAGTCCGATTCTTCTTGAATTTTTTGTAAACGTAATTTTTCGGCTAATTTTTCTTCGGCTGTCATATTAGCTAAGCGTTCAGCTTCGGCTTCCTCTGCCAGTCTCTCTTGTTCGGCTAGTTTAGCTTTCAAAGCCTTGTTAGGTTTCGTCTTCACCGGCGCTTTGACTTCAACTTTTTCTTCGTCCTTTTTTTCCTCTTCCTCGAGATCCCAACTGTCCTTAACATCCTCATCATCATCCTCGCCAGCCCATTTGTTGACTTTGTCAGGAATAACCACTATGGGTTTGTCCGCAGCACTTTCCCAATCGTCTCTCATATTTTTTGGTTCTCTATTATTTTATTTATTTAGCAAATTTTTGATTATATGACTTTGTGTTTTGCTTGTATGTGCTTGGTGTGCTTGGATGTGCGTAAGTGTTTTCGCCAAGGATTTGAAACCAGAACTAATAATTTTTCGCAATCTTTCTGTTGCTTTTATACTGTTTCCTGAGACCCGAAAATAACTGCGTTAATCGATTTCCTTAATACGATATTGCATTGATTTTATATTAAGTACATACGCGTTATTTGCTGACAGGTAGGGGCATTTAAATTGAATTTTCTCCCCTTTGCCAACAAATGTCATTTAAGCGGTTTATGCCATATTTTTTAAGTATACGCTTTATTTTACTCGCAAAGGTGCTTTGTTCATAGCTTACAGACGGCTGTATACGCAACAACAAAATATTAAGAGTTTGTCAGTCATATTTGAACGCAAGCAAAAATAAACAAACACATGCTACAGTAGTAGATCCTAACATTTCAACGACGAATTTATATGAATTCGTTCATTTGGACACTGTGCCAGTGTGTAAAATGTTACTACAAAGTTAATATAATGCAAGTGAGTGAAAATTTTCATAGAAAATCCAGTCACTTGACATTTTCCCTTCAAAAAATATTTCAAGAAAAGTTTTTAGTAGACATCTGCAAATGAGTAAATGCTACAAGTGGTTGAAACACATTCATAAATTTACTATGTACCTGCTAATGCACAGCTAACATTCACAAAAAGTAAAGGAAACAAATCTGTATGTATGTTAACGTAAAAAACATTAATTTCATTTTTGCTGACACATTTCCAGACAGTCACCAACCTCTTTTATTAAATATTGCACAAGACATACTTTTTATAGTTTCTGTTTACTAAGCATTCTTTTGTAACACGCTTATCGTAAATTGTTATTATGCAGATCTTGCAGTTTCAACCGTAATTAGAATTAAGAATTAATTTCAAGTTCAGTTGTAAAAAAACATTCAAGTGGCCAACAAGTGAAAATAATAAAATAAATAAAAAAAATATTTTTTTTAATGAAAAACAACTTATAATTAAATAATTGGCGCCCAACGTTAAAAGGTTCCTATCAAAAGCACCCCATAGGCTGCAGATACAAGGACACCCATAAGACAAGCACCCCATAGGCTGCGGACTTAAGTAAAAGGCACCTCATAAGCTGCAATAAGCGATCATCTGCAAAACAAGGACATTTTGAGTGGAGAACTCGGTGTAGACGCGGGCACCCTAGTAACAAGGTGGAAAAGGAACAATACCCCCCCTACCAGCTCCATGAGGATGATCTTTATGTAAGCATAGGTTTAAGACTAAATTTTTAAGAAGAATATTTATTAATTAAAAAAAAAAATATATTTTTACTAAAAGTGCTAAAAATCAAAAGTTTAAAAAAAGAGGAAAGTGCAAAACTTAAAAGAATACAAATAAGGATAAATATAAGTTTAAAAGTCAATTAAAAAGTTTAATACAAATTTCAATTATGAATTTATAAAATATAAAAATATTTTAAACGTAATGAAAATTCCAAAAAAGGAAAAATAATAGAATCCAATTAAGTTACAAATCGTATGAAAAATTGAAAAAGTGAAGTAAATCAACAGTAAATTTAACAAGTAAATTTTGGAGAATTAAATTTTGAAAAATATTGCAAGGAAAAGTGAATCTTTTTGGAAAGAGAAAACGACTAAAACTAAAACATAGAAGTTAAAATTTAAAGAATAAGAATCGATTTAAAATTTTAAAGTGAAAATTATTAAAGTTAATAAACAAATTCCAATTAAAGAAATTTTTGCTTTGAATGTGAATCAATTGTAAAATAATAATATCTCTTCAAAAAAAAATATCTTTTAGAACCACTATTGCGATTCCTACGGGACCCTCCAATAGAAATAAGAAATTTTTTTTTAACACAAATATAATTTTTTTAAAAAAAAAAAAAAACCACTATTGCGATTCCTACGGGACCCTCCAATAGAAATAAGAAAAATTAGAACAAAAATATACTTTTTATTAATATAATAAATTATGTCTAATCCTAACAACTTGGTCAGGCCCCCAGTCCTGAATATAAATGTTCCAAATCCAGCTCCTAATAATGAGAATAATAGAAACATGGAAGAAATGATAGCTAGAATTTGCGCGCAGCAATGCCAAATAGCAATTAATCAGATACTAAATCCCAACGCAAATATAGGAGGTATAGATCAGGTAATAGAGGAAAGATATAGGAACGATTTAGCAGATTTAGATAAGGTTCCCGAAGTTGTAAAGAACTTGAGGGAATTCTCCGGTAATCCATCAGAATTTAGCTCTTGGAAAAAGAGCGTAGACAGAATACTCGGACTGTACGACAGATGCAGCCTTGGAGTCATATAATACTCCTTTAAACTGGAACTGCATTGTGAAATGTCTGGCATTACACTATGCAGACAAAAGGGATTTGACTACTTTAGAATACCAGATGAGTACATTAACACAGGGTAACAGCAAAATTCAAGACTTCTATCAGGAGGTTTACTCCTATCTCTCTCCAATTATTAATAAATTATCTTGCATGGATATTGGTAAAGAAGCGCTCTATCTTCTGGCACAGACCTATAGAGATAAGGCTTTAGATGTCTTCATTAGAGGTCTAAGAGGCAATATGTCAATGCATCTTGGTATGAAAGAACCAAAAGATCTCCCTCAGGCACTCCATTTGTGCCTTAAAATGGAAAATCAATTCGTGAGGTCACAATTTGTGAACTCTCAAAAGACTAATACCAACAAAACTATATCTCTACCACCAAATAGAATGCAATACCAGAACAAACATCGGAATAATTTTTATACACAATTGGCTCACATGCCACAAACTTCTCATGATTTTTATCAATTTAAACCAATACCTCCAAGAAGATATTATAACCCTAATCAAATGTCAATGGCACAAGCATATTCAAACCCAAACTTCATGCCACCTAGGCCAAGCGCACCAAAACCACAGCCACGTCCTGAACCTATGGACGTAGACTCTTCAACAAAAACAAAGGCTGTGAACTACATGAATAGGCCAAGCCAAAATAATCAATTTTTTGGTAAAAGACCACCCGTCCAATCGGAACAATTCCGAGGACCACCAAAAATGCAAAGGAATTTCCATTTGCAAACAGAACAAAGTAATTATGAGGAACAAATGTTAAACTACGAGGGCGAGGAAAAATTACCATCACTTGATGAGTACCTCGAAAACCAAACGGACAGACAAGAAAACGATAATCATTTTGAAACACAAGAATTCGTAGACATACATTTTTTAGGCTAACGAATTCGTCCTTACCCTATTTTGAGTGCAGGACGAATACCGGACAGATACTAAACTTTCTCATTGACATAGGATCAAACAAGAATTACATCCAGCCTAGCCTTGTGAGAAATCCCTTACCTAACCGGAATAATTTCTATGCAAGCTCAGTAGGTGGACAAAATGAAATTACCCACCATACTTTCGTAAATCTTTTCGGCAAACATGCCGATAAAATCAAATTTTTTCTACTACCATCTCTAAGATCCTTCCATGGCATCTTAGGAAACGATAGTTTAAAAGAACTATCAGCAATTATTTATCTGGCAGATAACTATATGCTTATCAATAAAAAACTTAAAGTCAAAATAAAGCAGAAAATCTCACAATCGGTTAATAATATTAGTATCAGGACTGACCACATGACAGTAGAACAAAAAAACAGGTTAAAAGAAACCATCGAACGACACAAAACCTTATTTAGTGAACCAGACGAGAACCTTACTTACACCACAGCTGTAGTTGCAGACATCCAGACTAAAACTGACGATCCCATTTATTCCAGATATTATCCCTATCCTGTACAATTAAAAGATGAAGTCGAAAACCAAATACAAGACCTCTTGAAGCAAGGTATCATTCGACCTTCACGGTCGCCATACAACTCACCCATTTGGGTTGTTCCTAAAAAAGCCGATGCATCCGGCAAGAAAAAGTACAGAATAGTAATTGATTATAGAAAGTTAAATGAACAAACTTTACCGGACAGATATCCAATCCCAGAGATCAATGATGTTCTCCCACAACTGGGACAAAACAAATTTTTCTCAGTACTGGATTTAAAAAGCGGGTTCCATCAAATACCGCTTAGAGAGGCTGACAGACAAAAGACGGCATTCTCGGTCAATAATGGTAAATATGAGTTTACCAGATTACCGTTCGGATTGAGGAATGCGCCTTCCATATTTCAGCGGACGTTAGACGACATACTCAGAAAATGGATAGGAAAAATTTGTTTCGTCTATATGGACGACATTATTATATTTTCCAAAGATGAAGAAGAACACTTCAAAAACATAGATACCATTTTTAAAACTCTTAGACTTTCAAATATGAAAGTTCAGTTGGACAAGTGCGAGTTCTTGAAAAAAGAGGTTGAATTTTTAGGATTCATCATTTCAGATGAGGGAATAAAAACCAACCCCAAAAAAGTAGAAGCAATCCTAAATTTCCCAACACCCAAAACACTGAAAGATCTAAGATCATTTTTGGGATTGTCCAACTATTATAGACGCTTTATCAGGGATTATGCCAAAATTGCAAAGCCCCTGACAATGCTTTTGAGAGGGGAGGCAGGACGTTCGTCCAAATATATGTCAAAAAAGATAACAATTGATTTAGATCAGGAAGCAATGGATGCATTTATAAAACTTAAGACCATATTGACTTCTGACGATGTTATGTTAGCGTATCCGGACTTTAATAAAGAATTTACCCTCACGACAGACGCCTCTAACTACGCACTAGGAGCAGTGCTATCCCAAGAAAATAGACCTATTGTAATTTTATCAAGAACCCTTAGCAAAGCAGAAGAGCACTACGCCACCAATGAAAGAGAATTGCTCGCAATCGTATGGGCGTTAAAGTCGCTAAGGAACTACCTTTATGGCTCCGCGAAGTTAAAAATACTTACAGACCATCTTCCTCTGACTTATGCTTTGAATAACAAAAATTCGAATTTTAAACTTAAAAGATGGAAAGCATTTCTCGAGGACTTCAATTACGAACTACAATACAAACCAGGCAGCACTAATGTAGTTGCCGACGCTTTATCCAGACCTTCGCCTGAGAACACTCTTGTAAATACCTTAACTGTAACTCAACATAGCGATGAGAGTTCATCACAAAATTTAATACAATATACTGATGCTCCCATTAACGCCTTCAAGAATCAAATATTCATTTCAAATGAAGGAAGCCAACCGTCTTATAACTTTGAAATTGTTTTCCCTACCTTTCACAGACATAGAATTAACGAACCTGACATTACACCAGAATCCCTGACTCAGATATTAAAAAAATATTTGAATCCCTCAGTAACTAATTGCATATATACATCGGATGAAATACTAGGAATGTTACAAGAAATTTACAGAAATAATTTCGCCCAATACAGGGTAAAATATTGTAGGAAAATAGTCACGGATTTGAAAAGCGACGAAGAGCAGGAAACCGAAATACTTAAAGAACACCATCGAGCTCACAGGAACAGCATTCGAAAATAAAAAAACTCATTAGCTCTTGTAAGGTGTGCAAAGAAAATAAATATGAGAGACACCCCAACAAAATCGCAATCCAAGAAACGCCAATACCACAATTCCCCGGACAAATCGTCCATATAGATATTTTCATGACTGAGAGAAAGGCTATTTTAACTGCTATAGATAAATTCTCCAAATTTGCGCAAGCAAGAATATTAAGGTCACGAGCCGTTGAAGATGTCAAAGAACCTCTTAGGGAACTCTTACTTTCTTTCGGAATGCCAGAAACGATTGTCATGGACAACGAAAAATCTTTTAATTCTACATCTATCATTTTTATGTTAGAAAATCAGTATGGTATAAAAGTATTTAAGATTCCACCATATAGTAGCAGCGTTAATGGACAAGTTGAGAGGTTTCATTCCACGCTTTCGGAAGTTATGCGTTGCTTGAAAGCCGAGAACTCACACACAACATTCCCAGAGCTATTGTATAAAGCAATCTACGAGTACAATAATTCCATACATTCTACTACAAAAAAGAAACCAATAGAAGCATTTTTTTAGGAAGAGTAAGTACCAACCCTCAGGAAATAGAAAAAGTTAAATTAGACACTATCAGAAGAATTCAGGAAAAACAGTTAGAAGACATGAACTACCACAATAAAAGAAAGATCGAACCTAAGACTTATGAAACCTGGACAAATCATCTATGTAAAGGAAAACAGGAGATTAGGGACGAAACTTAGTAAAACATACAAAAAGGAAATAGTTAAGGAGAATAGAAATACAACAGTCTTAACAGAATCAGGAAGAACGATACACAAAAATAATATCAGGAACTAAAGTCATTATTAACAAACTTACGGTAGAAAAAATTAATGAACTCACCCGTGCAACAAATAGCATTTTGGAAACTTTTAATAATAGCTACAATAAAAGCAATTCGGTAAAGGAACAATTGGTAACAATATTAAAATATAAATTAGATACTGTCAAGGAAGAATTGATTAATATCCAACATGCCATAAATTGGGCAAAAGTGGGTGTAGTCAATTCATTTTTATTAAAATCAGAAGAAATCAACCTTGTTAAAGAAATAATAAGTAAAGATTCCATACCATTTATAAATTTAGAACAAGCCTTTGAGTTTGCCGAGATAAAAATAGCATCGGATCAAAGCTCAATCGTCTATATATTAAGTATTCCAATAACAAATGTAAATTCATGTAATAAAATGTTAGTAAGACCGATCAAATTTGGAAAGTATGTAAATAAAATAACATTTAAAAATATTCTTATATGTGACAATGTAAATTACGGTATAAAGAAAGAATGTAAAAACTATAATAATATCACAATATGCAATAGAAATAATTTAGATAATCTGGAAACCGATATGTGTCTGGCAGACTTAATAAAAAGCAAACCAGCAAACTGTAGCCTGATAGACAATCGAAGTACCCCCACTATCGAGGAGATTTCGCCAGGAACAATATTGCTGAATCAATTTAACGGAACAATTTTTGTCGACAAGGAACCACAAAACCTTACTGGGACCTACGTGATACAATTCTCTAATATATCTGTGTCAGTAGCTGATAAAATCTATAGCTTTTTTGAAGGAATACAACTACAACCGCAACCGGCAATCCTCCAACCCAGATATTTAGGCCAAAATATAGAGAAAACCCTATCGTTAGAAATGGTAAAAGAGATACGGACAAACAACACTGAAGCCATTGATCTGCTAGAGGATAAACATAAAAAAGGCCTAGCAGTTAACCTCGGTCTCTCTTTAATGGCCATATCATCCATGATCGTCCTTCTCCTAAAATCAAAGATACTCAAAAGAAACAATAAGACGGTTATTATTATTACAGCCATAAATGCGGCTCCATCAACACACACATCCATGCCTGAGTTATCAGAAAGGAAGAAACCAGAACAAAAGAGCATTACAAAAATATCGGACATCCCATATTTTTGACCGAACGAGTACGCTCGGATTTAAGTGGGGAGGTGTTAACGTAAAAAACATTAATTTCATTTTTGCTGACACATTTCCAGACAGTTACCAACCTCTTTTATTAAATATTGCACAAGACATGCTTTTTATAGTTTCTGTTTACTAAGCATTCTTTTGTAACACGCTTATCGTAAATTGTTATTATGCAGATCTTGCAGTTTCAACCGTAATTAGAATTAAGAATTAATTTTAAGTTCAGTTGTAAAAAAACATTCAAGTGGTCAACAAGTGAAAATAATAAAATAAATAAAAAAAATATTTTTTTTTAATGAAAAACAACTTATAATTAAATAATTTGTATTTACTTTATTATCTTATATATAAAAATGCATGTGTGTTTGTTTGTATGTTTGTATGTTTGAAGTTTATAGACGATTAAACGGCTGAACCGATTTTCTTAAAATTTTCACAGTATCTTCCTGTATGTCCGGAAGGAGTTATAGGCTACTTTTTATGTTGATATTCCAAATGAGCGAGGGGCCATGCCCACGTATACTACACACTACATACTTAATATTTAATTGCATTTGAAATATATTACTCATACGCATAGTAGTTACCCCTACAAGTATGCTATCTATGATTCTTGATATTAAAACCAAAGAAAATAAAGTATGTATAAAGAATGTGCATTTTGGCATATTTTGGAATATTTTTCAAAACTATTTCACGACGCGGGGGGAAAGATAGAAGGGAAGGATAAAGAAACCAAGAGCGTAACAATGTTCTCAATTGTTCTCATCGTGCGTTTTTGTTGTTTGACTAATTTTTTATTTATTCATCTGAAACAATGTTGCCACGAAAAACATTTTGTAACCAACATTTGTGAAAAAAATCACCAAATAAGAAAAAATATAACCAAAATTAAATTCATAGACTTTTGTTTTATTTTTTTTTTTCAAGTTTAAATTATAATTAACACAAACTGAAACAAAAATAGCTTTTTTTATAAGAAAAAATAAACAAAACCAAAAACTACACATTGATCAAAAAATAACCAATTTTGGTTAGAAATAACAAAAAAAAGGCAACACTTATTCTCAGACGTCGGCACAAAGAGAACATGAGAAAAATTATGAGAGGCATATTAACCCATAGGAAAATTGTTAGTAATATTTTCAAGTCTACTTTACTCTACATAATACGTCACATATGTAGTTTTTTTAATGAATTTTACATCTATATAAACAAAATGAATGAAAAACAATAGAAGAGAAAAATGAAAATATGTGCAAAGAAATAAAGAAAGTAATAAATGAAACATGTAAACAAAGTGCAAAAACAACATACGCGGATGCAGTTAAAAATAAAGGGTTGCCAAGTCTAAATAAACAACTACCCCTGATTGTTAAACCTAAGGAAAAACAATCGGCTGAAAAAAAACTAAAGAAGAGTTAAACAAAATAAATCCAGACAACTTGAAGATAACAAATGTGGAAAGTAGAAGCAGTGGAACAATTGTTATTCAAAGTGAGAGCTGTGAAGATAGAGAGAAAAGTAAAAGTGCAATCCAAGAAAAAATATCTAAACAATATGAAGTAAAAATTCCAAATTCGACGGGACTAAATATCAAAATTATTGGCATGTCTTTTGAATATAGTGAAAATGATTTAATTGAGAAATTAAGAAAACAAAATCCTAAATTAGCTGATGCAAATATTAAATTTATGGGAAAATATGAAACGAAAAGAGGAAATAAATCTTTGTTCAATGTGAGACTGAGAGTTGATAATGAAGCTTACGGAAAAATTATGGAAGAAAGAAAAGTAAATATCGGTTGGGAAAGATGTAGAGTGTATGATGGAACTGAATTAGTTCAATGTATGAAATGCAGAGGATACAATCATATAGCCAAAGAATGTAAAAATCAGGAAATATGTCTAAAATGCCATGGTCAACATAAAACAGTTAACTGCGAAAGCCAAGAGAAGATAATGAAATGTATTAATTGTTCAAAAGTAAACAGCTGGCTCAATATGGGATTAGATGAAAATCACTTTACAAACGATAGAGAATGTCCAGTTTATCAAAATAAATTGAAAAACAAAATGAGAAATATAGGCTTGACGATTTAACAACTAAAGGAAATGAGTGCCCTCTATACAAATGTACAAGGTCTTGTTAACAACTATAATCAAATTGAAATTATCGCAGCAACAGAAAACCCTGACTTTTTAATATTGTCTGAAACACATTTGACGAAAGATATAGATGAACAAGAAATTGCGTTACAAGGATATGATAACAAAGAAATTCGAGCACTATAATTGACTACGTAATAACTAATAATTATAAGATAAAATGTACAAACAGTAAAGATAATAAAATTTCTGACCATGAAGTTATTAATATTAATATAGACTTTGAGAGATCGAATGAAAACAATCTAAATACAGCAAAAACCATCAAGATATTTAAATACGATAAGAATATATTCAATAATGTGTTAACTGAGAATATGATATACGAGGATAATAAGGATCTTAATGAAAACGTTAAACTGTTTGATGCCTGTCTAGGAAATACAATACAAAGATTTACGTTTGAAAAGCAAGTGTACATAAATAACAAAGTGAATAACTGGTTTAACGAAGAACTGCGAACAATAAAAAGAGAAAAAATAATAAAATATTTACGAGCCAAATTTGAAAACACAAATCAAGCTTGGGGAGAATATAAACTAATAAGAAATCGATACAAAGTACAAATCGAAAATAATAAGAATAATTACATAAAAAATAAAATTAACAACGCAACTAGTCAAAAGCAAATGTGGGCACACATAAAAAACCTAGTACTTAATAAGAGGCAAAACTCAACCAAGTCTGTGATATTCGACCAGATAGAGTACAACGATATATGTGATATAGTTAATAAGTTCAATGCATTCTTCATTGATAGCATTAGTAGTATAAGACAATCGATAGGGAGCGTGCAACATATTAACCGAATAGAATATAGAGTGAATGATGTTTTTAAATTCCGTAAGGTAAATATTAGTGAACTGGAGAGCATCGTGAAGTGTATGAATAACAAATCTGACCATGAACGTGTATCAAATAAAATTATACTTGACAACTGGAATGTAACAGGAAATATAATGGTAAAAGTAATAAACACATCTTTAGAGACAGGTATTTTTCCTGATAATTGGAAAAAATCAACCGTAACCCCAATTGAGAAAGTGCCCAGAACAAAAAAATGCGAGGAGTTTAGACCAATAAACTCTCTTAAAACTTGCGAGAAGATAATTGAAAAAGTAGTTAAAGATCAGCTTGAAAAATATATAGAAAATCGAGACATATTATCTAAATACCAGTCAGGATTCCGTAAAAAACATTCGTGTGAAACCACGGTAAACTATGTCATAAGTGAATGGAGAGCAATAGGAAAGGATAGCTATTGCGTCATCCGGCATTGCTGCCACACTCTTAGATGGTGGTAGAACAGCGTATTCTGCACTAAAATTATCCTAGAAGCCTCAATTTTCCGAAGAGATTACAAGTGTAACATAAAGAAAAATTCTTCTATGGGCAAAGTATTGCAACAATGTGAAATCATAGTGTGGGTTGAATGCACCATTGCGCATAAGAAATCTTTGGAAGTCTCGCAGTTTACGGGATTTTAGAAGCAATAATAACATATTTGGAGGTGCATTAGTTTTATTAGCTGGTGATTTTCGTCAAACACTTCCTGTTATGCCTGCATCAACGCCAGCTGATGAGCTAAATGCATCGTCATACCTTTGGCGATATGTTCATACTCTAAAATTAACTACTAATATGCTTGTTCAGTTGCAACGTGATGCTTCGCTTCAACTTTTTCCAAACAATTGCTTGATTTAGGTAATGCAAGAATTCCAATGGATCCTATAACAAAGTATATAAAATTTCCATCAGAGTTTTGCATAATGACACAATCCAAAGAACAATTAATAAATTGTGTATTTCCCAATATTGTGCAAAATTTTAAAAATATGCAATGGTTATGTGAACGTGCGTTACTGGCAACCAAAAATATTGACGTTAATTCCATCAACAGCAATATTCTCAACAAAGTCGATGGGAATCTAAGAACTTATAAATCGATCGACACAGTTTCAAATATTGAGGATGTCGTCAATTATCCAGTCGCATTTTTAAATTCGTTAGATTTACCAGGCTTTCCACCACATGACTTACAGCTAAAAAACGGTGTTCCCATTATTTTACTTAGAAATATTGATCCTCCACGACTATGTAATGGCACTCGACTTACAGTAAAAAAAATGATGAACAATCTTATCGAGGCGACCATTATAGCTGGAAAGTTTAAGGGAACTGATGTGTTGCTGCCACGTATTCCTATGACCACATCGGAGATGACATTCGATTTCAAGCGCCTGCAATTTCCTATTCGCCTAGCATTTGCAATGACGATTAATAAAGCTCAAGGTCAGTCCTTGCAAGTTTGTGGACTTAATCTAGAAAATCCATGTTTCTCACATGGACAGCTTTACGTCGCGTGTTCGCGAGTAGGAAAACCCGCAGATTTATATGTATACGCACCAGAGGGAAAAACAAAAACTATTGTGTACCCCAAGGCATTAGAATAAGAATTATTTATTTAAGAAAAAAAGTATATATTAAATTTTAGCAAGTAAGAAATAAATAGCCCATTAATGCATTATTTTATAATTTAAATGAAATATATTGTCATCAAATGAAAGGTTCATTCTTTAAGAAAAATTGCATAATTTAATTACTAAATAAATACACTTTTTAATTATTATGTATTTAATTTCGATGGGGGGTAGCGAAGCACACCGGGTATTACCTAGTATACATATATAGTGATATATATTAAGAGAATTATATACATTAAAACAAGTGAAATTAAAAAATACTTTTTATATTGAAATTAATTTTTGTTTTTTAATTACTTAATCATGTACTAAATTATTAAATACTAGTTAAAACACTTATGTTACACTTATATAACATAAAAAAAATTATTCTCTAATTACTATATATAACTAGTCTATGAGATCGTTATTCAAATAAAAATAGTACAATCGTCTCATATAAGTTCGGCTCTTTACCGTTTTCGGTATGATTGTATGGTGCGGCCTTAATAACATTCGAAGAAATTCGATGCCTCTCTCGTTTATATCCCAATAAAAACATGTCCGACAGCGGTACTCCCAAATCATGTCATGTGCAAGTAGTGTTTTCATTGCCTGAATGACTTCTACATTTGGAATGTCCTCAATTTCATGATGAGGACCTTCAAAATTCGCCATTGCTGTTAAAGTTCCCCCAATAAAGAAGTGATTGTACACTGCCAAGCGATTCACTCGTTCTTTTATTTTTTTATTTTTTTTTTCATTATATATATATTTTTTTATTTCTTTTACTTATTTTAAATTTACAAAACGTTATTACGCATTTTTTTATATGAAAAGTAATCATTTAATATCTTTTTTATGTTCTCAAAAAAAAAAGAAAAATAAAATAAAAAATCATTTTATTACGAAATATGTATGATATTTCTAGACTAAATAACAAAACATAAATTGTGATCGGTTTTAACATTGTTATTGTTAAATTCCTGTGTGTGCTTAATAACATTTCTTTTTGTATTCATTTTCTTTCTTTTTACATCATTTTATAAAAAAATATATGATCAGGTTGAGCTTCATTTGTTGTTGTTCTACAATAAACATCATTAACAAACAAAAATGTCTATGATATAAAAATGTATGTGGTTTTTTTTTTTTCTCTGTGGACTGAAACCGGTTGGTTGTTTCTTTTTAGACAAAATTTTCAAGTTATAAATAGAAAAAAATATAGACAATGATAATGAAAGTACCCTCAAGTGGCTGGTCGGATCAATTCGAACAATATGTAATCGAAGAAGAATCCGATAATGAATTGGATGAACTGGATCAGGATTTCTCCGAGTATTTGTGGATGGAAAACGAAGAAGAATTCGATAAAGTTGAATTGCAACGCCTTGAAGATGAGGAATTGATGAAGGAATGCATTGATGCCATGCTTGAGGACGAATTAGAGGAACAAATAAATGAATGGGACAAAGCTAAAAATGAAGAATTGAGAGCAGCTCTTTCCACTTTGACAGTAAGTGAATGTAATGTAAGCGATTCATTGCTTAATCCCTTGGCAGCTGAGTTTGTTCCACAAAGTCGTTAACTATCGACTTGGGTACGTCATAAAAATCACAGCCCAAAACAAAACAGCATTAAGAATACATTTACAATAGACGATGAACAAATATCTTGAATATTCTCTTATTAAGGTAGTGAAAACGATCTCCTAGTTTTCTATACTGAAAAAGCATCACACTACACCCAAATAATTAAAAACAGAAAAAAACAAAAAAAATTTAAAAAATAAGAAAAAGAAAGAACAAAAACATTTAAAAAATATTGTAAGAAATTTAATACTTGTTGCCAGGCAACTGTTCATGTTTAATGATGATTATTTTTGTTTAATTTTTAAAATATTATTATAAATTAAATGAAATTGATAAAACTGAAATGACAACAAGTTAAGACTTACAAAACAAAAAAATTAAAACAGCTCATCGAAAACAATATATATTAAAATAAATATATTAAATACCGTTAGAATAAAATATTAAAAAAGAAAAATATCAGAAAAAAACTTTAAAATTTATATAAAAAGAAAATATTACAATTATTTTTACGCTTTCAAATTAATAATATCTCTGAAGAAGGACATTAATTTCATATCCTCTATCTATTTAACTTTTTCCTTTTGAAATTAAATAATAAATAATACGCTTAACTTTGCTGTCATCATTATCGATTACATACCATTTGAAATTGTCGTAACAACCGGCTGTATATCGAAGTAAAGAAGGTGGTGTGTGTTTTGCTTGTAAGCTTTTAAAATCATTTTGTATTTTATTTTTAAATATATTTTTAATACATTTTTGTTTAATTCATATGTGTATGTATGTAATGTTTACATTAACTTAACGAAATTCTTTTGTACAAATGTTTTATTTCATTTTTTATTATATTATTATTATTTTCATTTAACTTGTAATGTGATATTCAATTTAAGCTATTTGTTCAAACCTGCCCTCATAACTCCTGTATATTGTTTTAAGATCGAAGAAGTAGAAACCAAACTGAAATAATTATTTTTATTTGTATTTTAAATGACTTGAAAAGGTTTGACTGCTGCCAAAACACACACACCCAAAAAAAAAAAAAAAAAGAAAAACATTTTTTTCCTTGTTATTTAATCTTTAAGGCAGTTATTTAAGCAATTTTTTATTTTAATGAGAAAGTACCGAAAGCCAACCTCAATACTCTCATCATCAGTCACTATCTCACTTTTAATCCATATTCATGTCTACCATATTCATTTTAATGTTCCTCATTGAATATATGTAAATTGTTTCTTTAATGCTTGTTTTGCAAAAATTTAATTAAAGTAAACCACAAATAAATAAATGAAAATATTTTGTGTGTCAAATTCATAATAAAGAGCTCAACTAAAAATAAAAAAAAAATTATTTACTGAAGGGGGAAAACGGTAAGGAAATAATACAAGGATGTTGTATGACTTGAAGTAGGTTTGACTATTTACATGAAATCATCGTAATCATCATAAGTAATGTAATCATTACCATACTTTTTATAACCATCGATATCATTGCTCTCTTTTTTCAAGGTTACTTTTCCTTTGCCTTTGCTAGCGGGTTTCTTGACATTTTGTTTTTCCATTTTCACTTTTTCTCTATGTAAGTTTTCTACACTAATTTTTAATTTCTTCAAATCGGGAATAGCCAAATGTACACCTATGCTACGTACTAAATCCTCAATAAATTGCGGGAAATGAGGTGATTCTTTATATTGTGCCAATTTACAACTAAGCGTCACACCAAATTCTTTGAATTCTTCTTCAGTTTGAGGATTAAATGCATCTAAATCACCTCTAATATCACTAACACCAAAGGTTTCTAAAGCACTCTTTAAGTCCGATTCTTCTTGAATTTTTTGTAAACGTAATTTTTCGGCTAATTTTTCTTCGGCTGTCATATTAGCTAAGCGTTCGGCTTCGGCTTCCTCTGCCAGTCTCTCTTGTTCGGCTAGTTTAGCTTTCAAAGCCTTGTTAGGTTTCGTCTTCACCGGCGCTTTGACTTCAACTTTTTCTTCGTCCTTTTTTTCCTCTTCCTCGAGATCCCAACTGTCCTTAACATCCTCATCATCATCCTCGCCAGCCCATTTGTTGACTTTGTCAGGAATAACCACTATGGGTTTGTCCGCAGCACTTTCCCAATCGTCTTTCATTTTTTTTGGTTCTCTATTATTTTATTTATTTAGCAAATTTTTGATTATATGACTTTGTGTTTTGCTTGTATGTGCTTGGTGTGCTTGGATGTGAGTAAGTGTTTTCGCCAAGGATTTGAAACCAGAACTAATAATTTTTCGCAATCTTTCTGTTGCTTTTATACTGTTTCCTGAGACCCGAAAATAACTGCGTTAATCGATTTACTTAATATGATATTGCATTACAGGTAGAAAAATTATGATTTTATAATTGACCCTCACACATCATTTAATAACTTGTTTATAATGTTCGAATAACACGAATATTAATTTCCAGGTAAAAGGGAAAATAATAAAAGAATTCTTGCGCTCGAAAAGTTTCCCTTTTTCACTTTAAGTCCGGATTAGTATGCAGTTGTTATCCACTTTACATAATTTTCTTTAAATTCGTACTTCAATAGACAGCGTTTTTTATATTAAGTACATACGCGTTATTTGCTGACAGGTAGGGGCATTTAAATTGAATTTTCTCCCCTTTGCCAACAAATGTCATTTAAGCGGTTTATGCCATATTTTTTAAGTATACGCTTTATTTTACTCGCAAAGGTGCTTTGTTCATAGCTTACAGACGGCTGTATACACAACAACAAAATATTAAGAGTTTGTCAGTCATATTTGAACGCAAGCAAAAATAAACAAACACATGCTACAGTAGTAGATCCTAACATTTCAACGACGAATTTATATGAATTCGTTCATTTGGACACTGTGCCAGTGTGTAAAATGTTACTACAAAGTTAATATAATGCAAGTGAGTGAAAATTTTCATAGAAAATCCAGTCACTTGACATTTTCCCTTCAAAAAATATTTCAAGAAAAGTTTTTAGTAGACATCTGCAAATGAGTAAATGCTACAAGTGGTTGAAACACAATCATAAATTTACTATGTACCTGCTAATGCACAGCTAACATTCACAAAAAGTAAAGGAAACAAATCTGTATGTATTTACTTTATTATCTTATATATAAAAATGAATGTGTGTTTGTTTGTATGTTTGTATGTTTGAAGTTTATAGACGATTAAACGGCTGAACCGATTTTCTTAAAATTTTCACAGTATCTTCCTGTATGTCTGGAAGGAGTTATAGGCTACTTTTTATGTTGATATTCCAAATGAGCGAGGGGCCATGCCCACGTATACTACACACTACATACTTAATATTTAATTGCATTTGAAATATATTACTCATACGCATAGTAGTTACCCCTACAAGTATGCTATCTATGATTCTTGATATTAAAACCAAAGAAAATAAAGTATGTATAAAGAATGTGCATTTTGGCATATTTTGGAATATTTTTCAAAAATATTTCACGACGCGGGGGGAAAGATAGAAGGGAAGGATAAAGAAACCAAGAGTGTAACAATGTTCTCATCGTGCGTTTTTGTTGTTTGACTAATTTTTTATTTATTCATCTGAAACAATGTTGCCACGAAAAACATTTTGTAACCAACATTTGTGAAAAAAATCACCAAATAAGAAAAAATATAACCAAAATTAAATTCATAGACTTTTGTTTTATTTTTTTTTTCAAGTTTAAATTATAATTAACAAAAACTGAAACAAAAATAGCTTTTTTTATAAGAAAAAAATAAACAAAACCAAAAACTACACATTGATCAAAAAAATAACCAATTTTGGTTAGAAATAACAAAAAAAAAGGCAACACTTATTCTCAGACGTCGGCACAAAGAGAACATGAGAAAAATTATGAGAGGCATATTAACCCAGAGGAAAATTGTTAGTAATATTTTCAAGTCTACTTTACTCTACATAATACGTCACATATGTAGTTTTTTTAATGAATTTTACATCTATATAAACAAAATGAATGAAAAACAATAGAAGAGAAAAATGAAAATATGTGCAAAGAAATAAAGAAAGTAATAAATGAAACATGTAAACAAAGTGCAAAAACAACATACGCGGATGCAGTTAAAAATAAAGGGTTGCCAAGTATAAATAAACAACTACCCCTGATTGTTAAACCTAAGGAAAAACAATCGGCTGAAAAAACTAAAGAAGAGTTAAACAAAATAAATCCAGACAACTTGAAGATAACAAATGTGGAAAGTAGAAGCAGTGGAACAATTGTTATTCAAAGTGAGAGCTGTGAAGATAGAGAGAAAAGTAAAAGTGCAATCCAAGAAAAAATATCTAAACAATATGAAGTAAAAATTCCAAATTCGACGGGACTAAATATCAAAATTATTGGCATGTCTTTTGAATATAGTGAAAATGATTTAATTGAGAAATTAAGAAAACAAAATCCTAAATTAGCTGATGCAAATATTAAATTTATGGGAAAATATGAAACGAAAAGAGGAAATAAATCTTTGTTCAATGTGAGACTGAGAGTTGATAATGAAGCTTACGGAAAAATTATGGAAGAAAGAAAAGTAAATATCGGCTGGGAAAGATGTAGAGTGTATGATGGAACTGAATTAGTTCAATGTATGAAATGCAGAGGATACAATCATAAACAAAGATACAAAGAATGTAAAAATCAGGAAATATGTCTAAAATGCCATGGTCAACATAAAACAGTTAATTGCGAAAGCCAAGAGAAGATAATGAAATGTATTAATTGTTTAAAAGTAAACAGCAGGCTCAATATGGGATTAGATGAAAATCACTTTACAAACGATAGAGAATGTCCAGTTTATCAAAATAATTTGAAAAACAAAATGAGAAATATAGGCTTGACGATTTAACAACTAAAGGAAATGAGTGCCCTCTATACAAATGTACAAGGTCTTGTTAACAACTATAATCAAATTGAAATTATCGCAGCAACAGAAAAACCTGACTTTTTAATATTGTCTGAAACACATTTGACGAAAGATATAGATGAAAAAGAAATTGCGTTACAAGGATATGAAAACATCGGGTCAGTGTCAGCATCCTCAAGAACAGGTGGAGTTGTCGTATACTATAAAAATAATTGGAACGTGAAAAAGTTTGTAGAGAGAACTGATGATTTGAAGTATTGGATATTATTTTGCAAAGCTGTACATAATGATAATAATAATAATATCTTAATTGGTGCAATATATAGATCGCCTAGCTACAGCGAAGCTGAGTTCTGTGATATATTTGACGAAATTATTGAAGAAATCTGTGATAATAATAACTGTGATATTTTAATTGCAGGAGATTTTAATATAGATTGGAAAAAACTCTTTATACAAGAATAGAATTAGGAATACTCTCAATGACAACGGTCTTAAACAAATAGTTAACGAAAGCACCCGTGTAACAAGAAATTCGAGCACAATAATTGACTACGTAATAACTAATAATTATAAGATAAAATGTACAAACAGTAAAGATAATAAAATTTCTGACCATGAAGTTATTAATATTAATATAGACTTTGAGAGATCGAATGAAAACATTCTAAATACAGCAAAAACCATCAAGATATTTAAATACGATAAGAATATATTCAATAATGTGTTAACTGAGAATATGATATACGAGGATAATAAGGATCTTAATGAAAACGTTAAACTGTTTGATGCCTGTCTAGGAAATACAATACAAAGATTTACGTTTGAAAAGCAAGTGCACATAAATAACAAAGTGAATAACTGGTTTAACGAAGAACTGCGAACAATAAAAAGAGAAAAAATAATAAAATATTTACGAGCCAAATTTGAAAACACAAATCAAGCTTGGGGAGAATATAAACTAATAAGAAATCGATACAAAGTACAAATCGAAAATAATAAGAATAATTACATAAAAAATAAAATTAACAACGCAACTAGTCAAAAGCAAATGTGGACACACATAAAAAACCTAGTACTTAATAAGAGGCAAAACTCAACCAAATCTGTGATATTCGACCAGATAGAGTACAACGATATATGTGATATAGTTAATAAGTTCAATGCATTCTTCATTGATAGCATTAGTAGTATAAGACAATCGATAGGGAGCGTGCAACATATTAACCGAATAGAATATAGAGTGAATGATGTTTTTAAATTCCGTAAGGTAAATATTAGTGAACTGGAGAGCATCGTGAAGTGTATGAATAACAAATCTGACCATGAACGCGTATCAAATAAAATTATACTTGACAACTGGAATGTAACAGGAAATATAATGGTAAAAGTAATAAACACATCTTTAGAGACAGGTATTTTTCCTGATAATTGGAAAAAATCAACCGTAACCCCAATTGAGAAAGTGCCCAGAACAAAAAAATGCGAGGAGTTTAGACCAATAAACTCTCTTAAAACTTGCGAGAAAATAATTGAAAAAGTAGTTAAAGATCAGCTTGAAAAATATATAGAAAATCGAGACATATTATCTAAATACCAGTCAGGATTCCGTAAAAAACATTCGTGTGAAACCACGGTAAACTATGTCATAAGTGAATGGAGAGCAATAGGAAAGGATAAGAGGATAATAGCAATATTTCTTGACTTCAAAAGAGCCTTTGAGACGATCGATAGAGAAATAATACTGAATAAACTATATATGTATGGAATAAGAGGAATCGAGCTAGATTGGTTCAAATCGTACCTGAAAAGAAGAAGGCAAACGACAAAATTAAATGACATAGAATCTGATTAAATAATAAATAATTTCGGAGTGCCACAAGGTTCCATTTTGGGAGCGTTGTTGTTCATAATTTATATAAATGACATGCCAAGTATTTTAGAAAAATGTAAAGTTGTATTATACGCTGATGACACTCTGATATATACTATAGCAAATAGTGATGAAGAATGTCGCGAAAATATCAAGTATGATATGAAGAAAATAGATTAATGGCTTAAAATGAATAAACTCAAACTAAATGAAAATAAAACAAAAATAATGGAATTAACTTAAATTCAGAAGAAATATTTACAATAAATGACACAGTAATTGAAAAAGTCGAATATATAAAATACCTTGGTTTTATAATCGATAAAAAATTAAATTTCAATGAACAAATAGATTACTTATGCAAAAAAGTTGGTAAAAAAATTAGTTTTTTAAAAAGAATAAGAAGCAAAATATCCAAGTCTACAGCGATAAATATATACAGCACGATAATAAAACCACACTTTGAATATGGTTCCACTATTTTATTCACATGCAGCAGCACAAATCAATTAGCGAGGATGCAGAAACTGCAAAATAGAGCGATGGGAGTAATACTAAAATGCGATCGTTACACACATATAAACACAATGTTAACTGATCTAAAATGGATGAACATAGCACAACGACTTCAATTTAACACATTAAGATTTATTAGAAAATTAAAACAAGGAGACGCCCCGAAATATCTATGTGATCAAATACATTATGTGGGAGACAGTCAACCATATCAACTAAGAAATGCAAGTGACTTTAGGATCCAAAGAGTGAGGTCAACACAAATGCAGAAAACGCTATTCTACAAAGGTCTACAGCTGTTTAACTCATTGCCAAACTACATTAAGAATGAAACGGATGAAAATGTCTTTAGACGAAAGAGTACTAATTTTGTATTATTTAATAATAATTTGTAATATATAATTTTGTTGAACATTTAAAGTATTTTTAATACTAAAAAAAACAAAAAAAAAAACAATCTCGGGAAATGACGGCTACCCACTTTATCGCCGACGTTCTGTGGATAATGGTGGACGATCAATTTCAGTAAAGGTGCATGGAAATGATTTTGATGTTGATAACCGCTGGATAGTACCTTACTCTCCATTGCTTTCAAAAAACATTTAAAGCGCATATTAATGTTGAGTATTGTCATTCAGTTAAGTCGATCAAATACATCTGCAAATATGTTACTAAAGGGTCTTATATGGCTGTATTTTCATTACAAAATCCAAATGATGAAATTCCGCAGTATCAAATGGCCAGGTACATTAGTAGCAATGAAGCAGTATGGCGAATTTTGGGATTTCCCACTCATGAGCGCCATCCAACTGTTGTTCATTTATCAGTGCATCTGGAAAATGGACAACGGGTTTACTTTACAGAAAGAAATGCTCGAGAGAGAGCAGCAGCACCACCGGCTACAACATTAACATCATTTTTTGATCTTTGTAGAAATGATATGTTTGCTAAAACTTTGTTTTATTCAGAAATTCCAACGTATTATACGTGGAATGCATCAACAAAGAAATTCCAACGTCGAAAGCAGGGGAAACCTGTTGATGGTTGGCCAAATTTATATTCAACAGATGCATTAGGTAGGGTTTATACCGTCCATCCTCAAAATGCTGAATGTTTTTATTTGAGAATGCTTCTGATTAATGTTCGAGGACCAACATCTTTTGAGACATTACATAGTGTTGATGGCGTAGTATGTGCAACATATCGAGAGGCCTGACAGAAACTACAATTATTGGAGAACGATTGTCATTGGGAAACAACGCTTGAAGATGCAGCAGTAATCAACCATCCATGGAAAATAAGGGCATTATTTGCGATAATATTGGTATCGTGCTCACCATCTAATCCAAAAGATCTTTGGAATAAATTTAAAACATATTTGGCTGAGGACATATTACACCCGGAAAGAGTTACCACCAACAATGCAACGCTTGAACTAAGTGAAAGTATGAATAATGAGACATTGATTCTACTTGAAGACAAATCCTTGGCGATAAGGAATGTGACACTAATTGAAGTTGGAATGATTGCTCCTATTCGGTCAGGAACTGATGCACACGATCAAGATCTACGACGAGAAATGGAATATAATCATCAAAATTTGGAAATTTTATTGGAAGAAAATTTACCAAATTTACAACAAGAGCAGAGAATGGTATACAACAGTATACTAGCAGCAATAACAAACAAACAAATAACCGGAAAAACGTTTTTAATTTCATTGATATTGGCAAAAGTTCGATCTCAAAAAAATATTGCATTAGCTATTGCGTCATCCGGCATTGCTGCCACACTCTTAGATGGTGGTAGAACAGCGTATTCTGCACTAAAATTATCCTAGAAGCCTCAATTTTCCGAAGAGATTACAAGTGTAACATAAAGAAAAATTCTTCTATGGGCAAAGTATTGCAACAATGTGAAATCATAGTGTGGGTTGAATGCACCATGGCGCATAAGAAATCTTTGGAAGTCTCGCAGTTTACGGGATTTTAGAAGCAATAATAACATATTTGGAGGTGCATTAGTTTTATTAGCTGGTGATTTTCGTCAAACACTTCCTGTTATGCCTGCATCAACGCCAGCTGATGAGCTAAATGCATCGTCATACCTTTGGCGATATGTTCATACTCTAAAATTAACTACTAATATGCGTGTTCAGTTGCAACGTGATGCTTCGCTTCAACTTTTTCCAAACAATTGCTTGATTTAGGTAATGCAAGAATTCCAATGGATCCTATAACAAAGTATATAAAATTTCCATCAGAGTTTTGCATAATGACACAATCCAAAGAACAATTAATAAATTGTGTATTTCCCAATATTGTGCAAAATTTTAAAAATATGCAATGGCTATGTGAACGTGCGTTACTGGCATCCAAAAATATTGACGTTAATTCCATCAACAGCAATATTCTCAACAAGGTCGAGAAACCAAACTGAAATAATTATTTTTATTTGTATTTTAAATGACTTGAAAAGATTTGACTGCTGCCAAAACACACACACCCAAAAAAAAAAGAAAAAAATTTTTTTCCTTGTTATTTAATCTTTAAGGCAGTTATTTAAGCAATTTTTTATTTTAATGAGAAAGTACCGAAAGCCAACCTCAATACTCTCATCATCAGTCACTATCTCACTTTTAATCCATATTCATGTCTACCATATTCATTTTAATGTTCCTCATTGAATATATGTAAATTGTTTCTTTAATGCTTGTTTTGCAAAAATTTAATTAAAGTAAACCACAAATAAATAAATGAAAATATTTTGTGTGTCAAATTCATAATAAAGAGCTCAACTAAAAATAAAAAAAAAATTATTTACTGAAGGGGGAAAACGGTAAGGGAATAATACAAGGATGTTGTATGACTTGAAGTAGGTTTGACTATTTACATGAAATCATCGTAATCATCATAAGTAATGTAATCATTACCATACTTTTTATAACCATCGATATCATTGCTCTCTTTTTTCAAGTATTATACGGGGAATGCATCAACAAAGAAATTCCAACGTCGAAAGCAGGGGAAACCTGTTGATGGTTGGCCAAATTTATATTCAACAGATGCATTAGGTAGGGTTTATACCGTCCATCCTCAAAATGCTGAATGTTTTTATTTGAGAATGCTTCTGATTAATGTTCGAGGACCAACATCTTTTGAGACATTACATAGTGTTGATGGCGTAGTATGTGCAACATATCGAGAGGCCTGACAGAAACTACAATTATTGGAGAACGATTGTCATTGGGAAACAACGCTTGAAGATGCAGCAGTAATCAACCATCCATGGAAAATAAGGGCATTATTTGCGATAATATTGGTATCGTGCTCACCATCTAATCCAAAAGATCTTTGGAATAAATTTAAAACATATTTGGCTGAGGACATATTACACCCGGAAAGAGTTACCACCAACAATGCAACGCTTGAACTAAGTGAAAGTATGAATAATGAGACATTGATTCTACTTGAAGACAAATCCTTGGCGATAAGGAATGTGACACTAATTGAAGTTGGAATGATTGCTCCTATTCGGTCAGGAACTGATGCACACGATCAAGATCTACGACGAGAAATGGAATATAATCATCAAAATTTGGAAATTTTATTGGAAGAAAATTTACCAAATTTACAACAAGAGCAGAGAATGGTATACAACAGTATACTAGCAGCAATAACAAACAAACAAATAACCGGAAAAACGTTTTTAATTTCATTGATATTGGCAAAAGTTCGATCTCAAAAAAATATTGCATTAGCTATTGCGTCATCCGGCATTGCTGCCACACTCTTAGATGGTGGTAGAACAGCGTATTCTGCACTAAAATTATCCTAGAAGCCTCAATTTTCCGAAGAGATTACAAGTGTAACATAAAGAAAAATTCTTCTATGGGCAAAGTATTGCAACAATGTGAAATCATAGTGTGGGTTGAATGCACCATGGCGCATAAGAAATCTTTGGAAGTCTCGCAGTTTACGGGATTTTAGAAGCAATAATAACATATTTGGAGGTGCATTAGTTTTATTAGCTGGTGATTTTCGTCAAACACTTCCTGTTATGCCTGCATCAACGCCAGCTGATGAGCTAAATGCATCGTCATACCTTTGGCGATATGTTCATACTCTAAAATTAACTACTAATATGCGTGTTCAGTTGCAACGTGATGCTTCGCTTCAACTTTTTCCAAACAATTGCTTGATTTAGGTAATGCAAGAATTCCAATGGATCCTATAACAAAGTATATAAAATTTCCATCAGAGTTTTGCATAATGACACAATCCAAAGAACAATTAATAAATTGTGTATTTCCCAATATTGTGCAAAATTTTAAAAATATGCAATGGCTATGTGAACGTGCGTTACTGGCATCCAAAAATATTGACGTTAATTCCATCAACAGCAATATTCTCAACAAGGTCGATGGGAATCTAAGAACTTATAAATCGATCGACACAGTTTCAAATATTGAGGATGTCGTCAATTATCCAGTCGAATTTTTAAATTCGTCAGATTTACCAGGCTTTCCGCCACATGACTTACAGCTAAAAAACGGTGTTCCCATTATTTTACTTAGAAATATTGATCCTCCACGAATTTGTAATGGCACTCGACTAACAGTAAAAAAAATTATGAACAATCTTATCGAGGCGACCATTATAACTGGAAAGTTTAAGGGAACTGATGTGTTGCTGCCACGTATTCCTATGACCACATCGGAGATGCCATTCGATTTCAAGCGCCTGCAATTTCCTATTCGCCTAGCATTTGCAATGACGATTAATAAAGCTCAAGGTCAGTCCTTGCAAGTTTGTGGACTTAATCTAGAAAATCCATGTTTCTCACATTTACAGCTTTACGTCGCGTGTTCGCGAGTAGGAAAACCCGCAGATTTATATGTATACGCACCAGAGGGAAAAACAAAAACTATTGTGTACCCCAAAGCATTAGAATAAGAATTATTTATTTAAGAAAAAAAGTATATATTAAATTTTAGCAAGTAAGAAATAAATAGCCCATTAATGCATTATTTTATAATTTAAATGAAATATATTGTCATCAAATGAAAGGTTCATTCTTTAAGAAAAATTGCATAATTTAATTACTAAATAAATACACTTTTTAATTATTATGTATTTAATTTCGATGGGGGGTAGCGAAGCACACCGGGTATTACCTAGTATACATATATAGTGATATATATTAAGAGAATTATATACATTAAAACAAGTGAAATTAAAAAATACTTTTTATATTGAAATTAATTTTTGTTTTTTAATTACTTAATCATGTACTAAATTATTAAATACTAGTTAAAACACTTATGTTACACTTATATAACATAAAAAAAATTATTCTCTAATTACTATATATAACTAGTCTATGAGATCGTTATTCAAATAAAAATAGTACAATCGTCTCATATAAGTTCGGCTCTTTACCGTTTTCGGTATGATTGTATGGTGCGGCCTTAATAACATTCGAAGAAATTCGATGCCTCTCTCGTTTATATCCCAATAAAAACATGTCCGACAGCGGTACTCCCAAATCATGTCATGTGCAAGTAGTGTTTTCATTGCCTGAATGACTTCTACATTTGGAATGTCCTCAATTTCATGATGAGGACCTTCAAAATTCGCCATTGCTGTTAAAGTTCCCCCAATAAAGAAGTGATTGTACACTGCCAAGCGATTCACTCGTTCTTTTATTTTTTTATTTTTTTTTTCATTATATATATATTTTTTTATTTCTTTTACTTATTTTAAATTTACAAAACGTTATTACGCATTTTTTTATATGAAAAGTAATCATTTAATATCTTTTTTATGTTCTCAAAAAAAAAAGAAAAATAAAATAAAAAATCATTTTATTACGAAATATGTATGATATTTCTAGACTAAATAACAAAACATAAATTGTGATCGGTTTTAACATTGTTATTGTTAAATTCCTGTGTGTGCTTAATAACATTTCTTTTTGTATTCATTTTCTTTCTTTTTACATCATTTTATAAAAAAATATATGATCAGGTTGAGCTTCATTTGTTGTTGTTCTACAATAAACATCATTAACAAACAAAAATGTCTATGATATAAAAATGTATGTAGTTTTTTTTTTTTTTTTTTCTCTGTGGACTGAAACCGGTTGGTTGTTTCTTTTTAGACAAAATTTTCAAGTTATAAATAGAAAAAAATATAGACAATGATAATGAAAGTACCCTCAAGTGGCTGGTCGGATCAATTCGAACAATATGTAATCGAAGAAGAATCCGATAATGAATTGGATGAACTGGATCAGGATTTCTCCGAGTATTTGTGGATGGAAAACGAAGAAGAATTCGATAAAGTTGAATTGCAACGCCTTGAAGATGAGGAATTGATGAAGGAATGCATTGATGCCATGCTTGAGGACGAATTAGAGGAACAAATAAATGAATGGGACAAAGCTAAAAATGAAGAATTGAGAGCAGCTCTTTCCACTTCGACAGTAAGTGAATGTAATGTAAGCGATTCATTGCTTAATCCCTTGGCAGCTGAGTTTGTTCCACAAAGTCGTTTAGCTATCGACTTGGGTACGTCATAAAAATCACAGCCCAAAACAAAACAGCATTAAGAATACATTTACAATAGACGATGAACAAATATCTTGAATATTCTCTTATTAAGGTAGTGAAAACGTTCTCCTAGTTTTCTATACTGAAAAAGCATCACACTACACCCAAATAATTAAAAACAGAAAAAAACAACAAAAATTTAAAAAATAAGAAAAAAAAAGAACAAAAACATTTAAAAAATATTGTAAGAAAATTATTACTTGTTGCCAGGCAACTGTTCATGTTTAATGATGATTATTTTTGTTTAATTTTTAAAATATTATTATAAATTAAATGAAATTGATAAAACTGAAATGACAACAAGTTAAGACTTACAAAACAAAAAAATTAAAACAGCTCATCGAAAACAATATATATTAAAATAAATATATTAAATACCGTTAGAATAAAATATTAAAAAAGAAAAATATCAGAAAAAAACTTTAAAATTTATATAAAAAGAAAATATTACAATTATTTTTACGCTTTCAAATTAATAATATCTCTGAAGAAGGACATTAATTTCATATCCTCTATCTATTTAACTTTTTCCTTTTAAAATTAAATAATAAATAATACGCTTAACTTTGCTGTCATCATTATCGATTACATACCATTTGAAATTGTCGTAACAACCGGCTGTATATCGAAGTAAAGAAGGTGGTGTGTGTTTTGCTTGTAAGCTTTTAAAATCATTTTGTATTTTATTTTTAAATATATTTTTAATACAAACTTTGTTTAATTCATATGTGTATGTATGTAATGTTTACATTAACTTAACGAAATTCTTTTGTACAAATGTTTTATTTCATTTTTTATTATATTATTATTATTTTCATTTAACTTGTAATGTGATATTCAATTTAAGTTATTTGTTCAAACCTGCCCCCATAACTCCTGTATATTGTTTTAAGATCGAAGAAGTAGAAACCAAACTGAAATAATTATTTTTATTTGTATTTTAAATGACTTGAAAAGATTTGACTGCTGCCAAAACACACACACCCAAAAAAAAAAGAAAAAAATTTTTTTCCTTGTTATTTAATCTTTAAGGCAGTTATTTAAGCAATTTTTTATTTTAATGAGAAAGTACCGAAAGCCAACCTCAATACTCTCATCATCAGTCACTATCTCACTTTTAATCCATATTCATGTCTACCATATTCATTTTAATGTTCCTCATTGAATATATGTAAATTGTTTCTTTAATGCTTGTTTTGCAAAAATTTAATTAAAGTAAACCACAAATAAATAAATGAAAATATTTTGTGTGTCAAATTCATAATAAAGAGCTCAACTAAAAATAAAAAAAAAATTATTTACTGAAGGGGGAAAACGGTAAGGGAATAATACAAGGATGTTGTATGACTTGAAGTAGGTTTGACTATTTACATGAAATCATCGTAATCATCATAAGTAATGTAATCATTACCATACTTTTTATAACCATCGATATCATTGCTCTCTTTTTTCAAGGTTACTTTTCCTTTGCCTTTGCTAGCGGGTTTCTTGACATTTTGTTTTTCCATTTTCACTTTTTCTCTATGTAAGTTTTCTACACTAATTTTTAATTTCTTCAAATCGGGAATAGCCAAATGTCATATTAGCAAAGCGTTCAGCTTCGGCTTCCTCTGCCAGTCTCTCTTGTTCGGCTAGTTTAGCTTTCAAAGCCTTGTTAGGTTTCGTCTTCACCGGCGCTTTGACTTCAACTTTTTCTTCGTCCTTTTTTTCCTCTTCCTCGAGATCCCAACTGTCCTTAACATCCTCATCATCATCCTCGCCAGCCCATTTGTTGACTTTGTCAGGAATAACCACTATGGGTTTGTCCGCAGCACTTTCCCAATCGTCTTTCATATTTTTTGGTTCTCTATTGTTTTATTTATTTAGCAAATTTTTGATTATATGACTTTGTGTTTTGCTTGTATGTGCTTGGTGTGCTTGGTGTGCTTGGATGTGCGTAAGTGTTTTCGCCAAGGATTTGAAACCAGAACTAATAATTTTTCGCAATCCTTCTGTTGCTTTTATACTGTTTCCTGAGACCCGAAAATAACTGCGTTAATCGATTTCCTTAATATGATATTGCATTACAGGTAGAAAAATTATGATTTTATAATTGACCCTCACACATCATTTGATAACTTGTTTATAATGTTCGAATAACACGAATATTAATTTTCAGGTAAAAGGGAAAATAATAAAAGCCTTCTAGCGATCGAAAATTTTCCCTTTTTCACTTTAAGTCCGGATTAGTATGCAGTTGTTATCCACTTTACATAATTTTCTTTAAATTCGTACTTCAATAGACAACGTTTTTTATATTAAGTACATACGCGTTATTTGCTGACAGGTAGGGGCATTTAAATTAAATTTTCTCCCCTTTGCCAACAAATGTCATTTAAGCGGGTTATGCCATATTTTTTAAGTATACGCTTTATTTTACTCGCAAAGGTGCTTTGTTCATAGCTTACAGACGGCTGTATACACAACAACAAAATATTAAGAGTTTGTCAGTCATATTTGAACGCAAGCAAAAATAAACAAACACATGCTACAGTAGTAGATCCTAACATTTCAACGACGAATTTATATGAATTCGTTCATTTGGACACTGTGTCAGTGTGTAAAATGTTACTACAAAGTTAATATAATGCAAGTGAGTGAAAATTTTCATAGAAAATCCAGTCACTTGACATTTTCCCTGAAAAAAATATTTCAAGAAAAGTTTTTAGTAGACATCTGCAAATGAGTAAATGCTACAAGTGGTTGAAACACAATCATAAATTTACTATGTACCTGCTAATGCACAGCTAACATTCACAAAAAGTAAAGGAAACAAATCTGTATGTATTTACTTTATTATCTTATATATAAAAATGAATGTGTGTTTGTTTGTATGTTTGAAGTTTATAGACGATTAAACGGCTGAACCGATTTTCTTAAAATTTTCACAGTATCTTCCTGTATGTCTGGAAGGAGTTATAGGCTACTTTTTATGTTGGTATTCCAAATGAGCGAGGGGCCATGCCCACGTATACTACACACTACATACTTAATATTTAATTGCATTTGAAATATATTACTCATACGCATAGTAGTTACCCCTACAAGTATGCTATCTATGATTCTTGATATTAAAACCAAAGAAAATAAAGTATGTATAAAGAATGTGCATTTTGGCATATTTTGGAATATTTTTCAAAAATATTTCACGAGGCGGGGGGAAATATAGAAGGGAAGGATAAAGAAACCAAGAGCGTAACAATGTTCTCAATTGTTCTCATCGTGCGTTTTTGTTGTTTGACTAATTTTTTATTTATTCATCTGAAACAATGTTGCCACGAAAAACATTTTGTAACCAACATTTGTGAAAAAAATCACCAAATAAGAAAAAATATAACCAAAATTAAATTCATAGACTTTTGTTTTATTTTTTTTTCAAGTTTAAATTATAATTAACAAAAACTGAAACAAAAATAGCTTTTTTTATAAGAAAAAAATAAACAAAACCAAAAACTACACATTGATCAAAAAAATAACCAATTTTGGTTAGAAATAACAAAAAAAGGCAACACTTATTCTCAGACGTCGGCACAAAGAGAACATGAGAAAAATTATGAGAGGCATATTAACCCAGAGGAAAATTGTTAGTAATATTTTCAAGTCTACTTTACTCCACATAATACGTCACATATGTAGTTTTTTTAATGAATTTTACATCTATATAAACAAAATGAATGAAAAACAATAGAAGAGAAAAATGAAAATATGTGCAAAGAAATAAAGAAAGTAATAAATGAAACATGTAAACAGAGTGCAAAAACAACATACGCGGATGCAGTTAAAAATAAAGGGTTGCCAAGTATAAATAAACAACTACCCCTGATTGTTAAACCTAAGGAAAAACAATCGGCTGAAAAAACTAAAGAAGAGTTAAACAAAATAAATCCAGACAACTTGAAGATAACAAATGTGGAAAGTAGAAGCAGTGGAACAATTGTTATTCAAAGTGAGAGCTGTGAAGATAGAGAGAAAAGTAAAAGTGCAATCCAAGAAAAAATATCTAAACAATATGAAGTAAAAATTCCAAATTCGACGGGACTAAATATCAAAATTATTGGCATGTCTTTTGAATATAGTGAAAATGATTTAATTGAGAAATTAAGAAAACAAAATCCTAAATTAGCTGATGCAAATATTAAATTTATGGGAAAATATGAAACGAAAAGAGGAAATAAATCTTTGTTCAATGTGAGACTGAGAGTTGATAATGAAGCTTACGGAAAAATTATGGAAGAAAGAAAAGTAAATGTCGGTTGGGAAAGATGTAGAGTGTATGTTGGAACTGAATTAGTTCAATGTATGAAATGCAGAGGATACAATCATATAGCCAAAGAATGTAAAAATCAGGAAATATGTCTAAAATGCCATGGTCAACATAAAACAGTTAATTGCGAAAGCCAAGAGAAGATAATGAAATGTATTAATTGTTTAAAAGTAAACAGCAGGCTCAATATGGGATTAGATGAAAATCACTTTACAAACGATAGAGAATGTCCAGTTTATCAAAATAAATTGAAAAACAAAATGACAAAATTTAGGCTTTACGATTTAACAACTAAAGGAAATGAGTGCCCTCTATACAAATGTACAGGGTCTTGTTAACAACTATAATCAAATTGAAATTATCGCAGCAACAGAAAAACCTGACTTTTTAATATTGTCTGAAACACATTTGACGAAAGATATAGATGAACAAGAAATTGCGTTACAAGGATATGATAACATCGGGTCAGTGTCAGCATCCTCAAGAACAGGTGGAGTTGTCGTATACTATAAAAATAATTGGAACGTGAAAAAGTTTATAGAGAGAACTGATGATTTGAAGTATTGGATATTATTTTGCAAAGCTGTACATAATGATAATAATAATATCTTAATTGGTGCAATATATAGATCGCCTAGCTACAGCGAAGCTGAGTTCTGTGATACATTTGACGAAATTATTGAAGAAATCTGTGATAATAATAACTGTGATATTTTAATTGCAGGAGATTTTAATATAGATTGGAAAAAAACTCTTTATACAAGAATAGAATTAGGAATACTCTCAATGACAACGGCCTTAAACAAATAGTTAACGAAAGCACCCGTGTAACAAGAAATTCGAGCACAATAATTGACTACGTAATAACTAATAATTATAAGATAAAATGTACAAACAGTAAAGATAATAAAATTTCTGACCATGAAGTTATTAATATTAATATAGACTTTGAGAGATCGAATGAAAACAATCTAAATACAGCAAAAACCATCAAGATATTTAAATACGATAAGAATATATTCAATAATGTGTTAACTGGGAATATGATATACGAGGATAATAAGGATCTTAATGAAAACGTTAAACTGTTTGATGCCTGTCTAGGAAATACAATACAAAGATTTACGTTTGAAAAGCAAGTGCACATAAATAACAAAGTGAATAACTGGTTTAACGAAGAACTGCGAACAATAAAAAGAGAAAAAATAATAAAATATTTACGAGCCAAATTTGGAAACACAAATCAAGCTTGGGGAGAATATAAACTAATAAGAAATCGATACAAAGTACAAATCGAAAATAATAAGAATAATTACATAAAAAATAAAATTAACAACGCAACTAGTCAAAAGCAAATGTGGACACACATAAAAAACCTAGTACTTAATAAGAGGCAAAACTCAACCAAATCTGTGATATTCGACCAGATAGAGTACAACGATATATGTGATATAGTTAATAAGTTCAATGCATTCTTCATTGATAGCATTAGTAGTATAAGACAATCGATAGGGAGCGTGCAACATATTAACCGAATAGAATATAGAGTGAATGATGTTTTTAAATTCCGTAAGGTAAATATTAGTGAACTGGAGAGCATCGTGAAGTGTATGAATAACAAATCTGACCATGAACGCGTATCAAATAAAATTATACTTGACAACTGGAATGTAGCAGGAAATATAATGGTAAAAGTAATAAACACATCTTTAGAGACAGGTATTTTTCCTGATAATTGGAAAAAATCAACCGTAACCCCAATTGAGAAAGTGCCCAGAACAAAAAAATGCGAGGAGTTTAGACCAATAAACTCTCTTAAAACTTGCGAGAAAATAATTGAAAAAGTAGTTAAAGATCAGCTTGAAAAATATATAGAAAATCGAGACATATTATCTAAATACCAGTCAGGATTCCGTAAAAAACATTCGTGTGAAACCAATACTTAATATTTAATTGCATTTGAAATATATTACTCATACGCATAGTAGTTACCCCTACAAGTATGCTATCTATGATTCTTGATATTAAAACCAAAGAAAATAAAGTATGTATAAAGAATGTGCATTTTGGCATATTTTGGAATATTTTTCAAAAATATTTCACGAGGCGGGGGGAAATATAGAAGGGAAGGATAAAGAAACCAAGAGCGTAACAATGTTCTCAATTGTTCTCATCGTGCGTTTTTGTTGTTTGACTAATTTTTTATTTATTCATCTGAAACAATGTTGCCACGAAAAACATTTTGTAACCAACATTTGTGAAAAAAATCACCAAATAAGAAAAAATATAACCAAAATTAAATTCATAGACTTTTGTTTTATTTTTTTTTCAAGTTTAAATTATAATTAACAAAAACTGAAACAAAAATAGCTTTTTTTATAAGAAAAAAATAAACAAAACCAAAAACTACACATTGATCAAAAAAATAACCAATTTTGGTTAGAAATAACAAAAAAAGGCAACACTTATTCTCAGACGTCGGCACAAAGAGAACATGAGAAAAATTATGAGAGGCATATTAACCCAGAGGAAAATTGTTAGTAATATTTTCAAGTCTACTTTACTCCACATAATACGTCACATATGTAGTTTTTTTAATGAATTTTACATCTATATAAACAAAATGAATGAAAAACAATAGAAGAGAAAAATGAAAATATGTGCAAAGAAATAAAGAAAGTAATAAATGAAACATGTAAACAAAGTGCAAAAACAACATACGCGGATGCAGTTAAAAATAAAGGGTTGCCAAGTATAAATAAACAACTACCCCTGATTGTTAAACCTAAGGAAAAACAATCGGCTGAAAAAACTAAAGAAGAGTTAAACAAAATAAATCCAGACAACTTGAAGATAACAAATGTGGAAAGTAGAAGCAGTGGAACAATTGTTATTCAAAGTGAGAGCTGTGAAGATAGAGAGAAAAGTAAAAGTGCAATCCAAGAAAAAATATCTAAACAATATGAAGTAAAAATTCCAAATTCGACGGGACTAAATATCAAAATTATTGGCATGTCTTTTGAATATAGTGAAAATGATTTAATTGAGAAATTAAGAAAACAAAATCCTAAATTAGCTGATGCAAATATTAAATTTATGGGAAAATATGAAACGAAAAGAGGAAATAAATCTTTGTTCAATGTGAGACTGAGAGTTGATAATGAAGCTTACGGAAAAATTATGGAAGAAAGAAAAGTAAATGTCGGTTGGGAAAGATGTAGAGTGTATGTTGGAACTGAATTAGTTCAATGTATGAAATGCAGAGGATACAATCATATAGCCAAAGAATGTAAAAATCAGGAAATATGTCTAAAATGCCATGGTCAACATAAAACAGTTAATTGCGAAAGCCAAGAGAAGATAATGAAATGTATTAATTGTTTAAAAGTAAACAGCAGGCTCAATATGGGATTAGATGAAAATCACTTTACAAACGATAGAGAATGTCCAGTTTATCAAAATAAATTGAAAAACAAAATGACAAAATTTAGGCTTTACGATTTAACAACTAAAGGAAATGAGTGCCCTCTATACAAATGTACAGGGTCTTGTTAACAACTATAATCAAATTGAAATTATCGCAGCAACAGAAAAACCTGACTTTTTAATATTGTCTGAAACACATTTGACGAAAGATATAGATGAACAAGAAATTGCGTTACAAGGATATGATAACATCGGGTCAGTGTCAGCATCCTCAAGAACAGGTGGAGTTGTCGTATACTATAAAAATAATTGGAACGTGAAAAAGTTTATAGAGAGAACTGATGATTTGAAGTATTGGATATTATTTTGCAAAGCTGTACATAATGATAATAATAATATCTTAATTGGTGCAATATATAGATCGCCTAGCTACAGCGAAGCTGAGTTCTGTGATACATTTGACGAAATTATTGAAGAAATCTGTGATAATAATAACTGTGATATTTTAATTGCAGGAGATTTTAATATAGATTGGAAAAAAACTCTTTATACAAGAATAGAATTAGGAATACTCTCAATGACAACGGCCTTAAACAAATAGTTAACGAAAGCACCCGTGTAACAAGAAATTCGAGCACAATAATTGATTACGTAATAACTAATAATTATAAGATAAAATGTACAAACAGTAAAGATAATAAAATTTCTGACCATGAAGTTATTAATATTAATATAGACTTTGAGAGATCGAATGAAAACAATCTAAATACAGCAAAAACCATCAAGATATTTAAATACGATAAGAATATATTCAATAATGTGTTAACTGGGAATATGATATACGAGGATAATAAGGATCTTAATGAAAACGTTAAACTGTTTGATGCCTGTCTAGGAAATACAATACAAAGATTTACGTTTGAAAAGCAAGTGCACATAAATAACAAAGTGAATAACTGGTTTAACGAAGAACTGCGAACAATAAAAAGAGAAAAAATAATAAAATATTTACGAGCCAAATTTGGAAACACAAATCAAGCTTGGGGAGAATATAAACTAATAAGAAATCGATACAAAGTACAAATCGAAAATAATAAGAATAATTACATAAAAAATAAAATTAACAACGCAACTAGTCAAAAGCAAATGTGGACACACATAAAAAACCTAGTACTTAATAAGAGGCAAAACTCAACCAAATCTGTGATATTCGACCAGATAGAGTACAACGATATATGTGATATAGTTAATAAGTTCAATGCATTCTTCATTGATAGCATTAGTAGTATAAGACAATCGATAGGGAGCGTGCAACATATTAACCGAATAGAATATAGAGTGAATGATGTTTTTAAATTCCGTAAGGTAAATATTAGTGAACTGGAGAGCATCGTGAAGTGTATGAATAACAAATCTGACCATGAACGCGTATCAAATAAAATTATACTTGACAACTGGAATGTAGCAGGAAATATAATGGTAAAAGTAATAAACACATCTTTAGAGACAGGTATTTTTCCTGATAATTGGAAAAAATCAACCGTAACCCCAATTGAGAAAGTGCCCAGAACAAAAAAATGCGAGGAGTTTAGACCAATAAACTCTCTTAAAACTTGCGAGAAAATAATTGAAAAAGTAGTTAAAGATCAGCTTGAAAAATATATAGAAAATCGAGACATATTATCTAAATACCAGTCAGGATTCCGTAAAAAACATTCGTGTGAAACCACGGTAAACTATGTCATAAGTGAATGGAGAGCAATAGGAAAGGATAAGAGGATAATAGCAATATTTCTTGACTTCAAAAGAGCCTTTGAGACGATCGATAGAGAAATAATACTGAATAAACTATATATGTATGGAATAAGAGGAATCGAGCTAGATTGGTTCAAATCGTACCTGAAAAGAAGAAGGCAAACGACAAAATTAAATGACATAGAATCTGATGAAATAATAAATAATTTCGGAGTGCCACAAGGTTCCATTTTGGGAGCGTTGTTGTTCATAATTTATATAAATGACATGCCAAGTATTTTAGCAAAATGTAAAGTTGTATTATACGCTGATGACACTCTGATATATACTATAGCAAATAGTGATGAAGAATGTCGCGAAAATATCAAGTATGATATGAAGAAAATAGATGAATGGCTTAAAATGAATAAACTCAAACTAAATGAAAATAAAACAAAAATAATGGAATTAACTTAAATTCAGAAGAAATATTTACAATAAATGACACAGTAATTGAAAAAGTCGAATATATAAAATACCTTGGTTTTATAATCGATAAAAAATTAAATTTCAATGAACAAATAGATTACTTATGCAAAAAAGTTGGTAAAAAAATTAGTTTTTTAAAAAGAATAAGAAGCAAAATATCCAAGTCTACAGCGATAAATATATACAGCACGATAATAAAACCACACTTTGAATATGGTTCCACTATTTTATTCACATGCAGCAGCACAAATCAATTAGCAAGGATGCAGAAACTGCAAAATAGAGCCATGAGAGTAATACTAAAATGCGATCGTTACACACATATAAACACAATGTTAGCTGATCTAAAATGGATGAACATAGCACAACGACTTCAATTTAACACATTAAGATTTATTAGAAAATTAAAACAAGGAGACGCCCCGAAATATCTATGTGATCAAATACATTATGTGGGAGACAGTCAACCATATCAACTAAGAAATGCAAGTGACTTTAGGATCCAAAGAGTGAGGTCAACACAAATGCAAAAAACGCTATTCTACAAAGGTCAACAGCTGTTTAACTCATTGCCAAACTACATTAAGAATGAAACGGATGAAAATGTCTTTAGACGAAAGTGTACTAATTTTGTATTATTTAATAATAATTTGTAATATATAATTTTGTTGAACATTTAAAGTATTTTTAATACTAAAAAAAAAAAAAAAAAAAAAAAAAAAAAAAAAAAAAAAAAAAAACAATCTCGGGAAATGACGGCTACCCACTTTATCGCCGACGTTCTGTGGATAATGGTGGACGATCAATTTCAGTAAAGGTGCATGGAAATGATTTTGATGTTGATAATCGTTGGATAGTACCTTACTCTCCTTACTCGCATATTAATGTTGAGTATTGTCATTCAGTTAAGTCGATCAAATACATCTGCAAATATGTTACTAAAGGGTCTTATATGGCTGTATTTTCATTACAAAATCCAAACGATGAAATTCCGCAGTATCAAATGGCCAGGTACATTAGTAGCAATGAAGCAGTATGGCGAATTTTGGGATTTCCCATTCATGAGCGCCATCCAACTGTTGTTCATTTATCAGTGCATCTGGAAAATGGACAACGGGTTTACTTTACAGAAAGAAATGCTCGAGAGAGAGCAGCAGCACCACCGGCTACAACATTAACATCATTTTTTGATCTTTGTAGAAATGATATGTTTGCTAAAACTTTGTTTTATTCAGAAATTCCAACGTATTATACGTGGAATGCATCAACAAAGAAATTCCAACGTCGAAAGCAGGGGAAACCTGTTGATGGTTGGCCAAATTTATATTCAACAGATGCATTAGGTAGGGTTTATACCGTCCATCCTCAAAATGCTGAATGTTTTTATTTGAGAATGCTTCTGATTAATGTTCGAGGACCAACATCTTTTGAGACATTACATAGTGTTGATGTGCAACATATCGAGAGGCCTGTCAGAAACTACAATTATTGGAGAACGATTGTCATTGGGAAACAACGCTTGAAGATGCAGCAGTAATCAACCATCCATGGAAAATAAGGGCATTATTTGCGATAATATTGGTATCGTGCTCACCATCTAATCCAAAAGATCTTTGGAATAAATTTAAAACATATTTGGCTGAGGACATATTACACCCGGAAAGAGTTACCACCAACAATGCAATGCTTAAACTAAGTGAAAGGAATAATAATGAGACATTGATTCTACTTGAAGACAAATGCTTGGCGATAAGGAATGTGACACTAATTGAAGTTGGAATGATTGCTCCTATTCGGTCAGGAACTGATGCACACGATCAAGATCTACGACGAGAAATGGAATATAATCATCAAAATTTGGAAATTTTATTGGAAGAAAATTTACCAAATTTACAACAAGAGCAGAGAATGGTATACAACAGTATACTAGCAGCAATAACAAACAAACAAATAACCGGAAAAACGTTTTTAATTTCATTGATATTGGCAAAAGTTCGACCTCAAAAAAATATTGCATTAGCTATTGCGTCATCCGGCATTGCTGCCACACTCTTAGATGGTGGTAGAACAGCGTATTCTGCACTAAAATTATCCTAGAAGCCTCAATTTTCCAAAGAGATTACAAGTGTAACATAAAGAAAAATTCTTCTATGGGCAAAGTATTGCAACAATGTGAAATCATAGTGTGGGTTGAATGCACCATGGCGCATAAGAAATCTTTGGAAGTCTCGCAGTTTACGGGATTTTAGAAGCAATAATAACATATTTGGAGGTGCATTAGTTTTATTAGCTGGTGGTTGTCGTCAAACACTTCCTGTTATGCCTGCATCAACGCCAGCTGATGAGCTAAATGCATCGTCATACCTTTGGCGATATGTTCATACTCTAAAATTAACTACTAATATGCTTGTTCAGTTGCAACGTGATGCTTCGCTTCAACTTTTTCCAAACAATTGCTTGATTTAGGTAATGCAAGAATTCCAATGGATCCTATAACAAAGTATATAAAATTTCCATCAGAGTTTTGCATAATGACACAATCCAAAGAACAATTAATAAATTGTGTATTTCCCAATATTGTGCAAAATTTTAAAAATATGCAATGGTTATGTGAACGTGCGTTACTGGCATCCAAAAATATTGACGTTAATTCCATCAACAGCAATATTCTCAACAAGGTCGATGGGAATCTAAGAACTTATAAATCGATCGACACAGTTTCAAATATTGAGGATGTCCTCAATTATCCAGTCGAATTTTTAAATTTGTTAGATTTACCAGGCTTTCCACCACATGACTTACAGCTAAAAAACGGTGTTCCCATTATTTTACTTAGAAATATTGATCCTCCACGAATTTGTAATGGCACTCGACTAACAGTAAAAAAAATGATGAACAATCTTATCGAGGCGACCATTATAACTGGAAAGTTTAAGGGAACTGATGTGTTGCTGCCACGTATTCCTATGACCACATCGGAGATGCCATTCGATTTCAAGCGCCTGCAATTTCCTATTCGCCTAGCATTTGCAATGTCGATTAATAAAGCTCAAGGTCAGTCCTTGCAAGTTTGTGGACTTAATCTAGAAAATCCATGTTTCTCACATGGACAGCTTTACGTCGCGTGTTCGCGAGTAGGAAAACCCGCAGATTTATGTGTATACGCACCAGAGGGAAAAACAAAAACTATTGTGTACCCCAAGGCATTAGAATAAGAATTATTTATTTAAGAAAAAAAGTATATATTAAATTTTAGCAAGTAAGAAATAAATAGCCCATTAATGCATTATTTTATAATTTAAATGAAATACATTGTCATCAAATGAAAGGTTCATTCTTTAAGAAAAATTGCATAATTTAATTACTAAATAAATACACTTTTTAATTATTATGTATTTAATTTCGATGGGGGGTAGCGAAGCACACCGGGTATTACCTAGTATACATATACAGTGATATATATTAAGAGAATTATATACATTAAAACAAGTGAAATTAAAAAATACTTTTTATATTGAAATTAATTTTTGTTTTTTAATTCCTTAATCATGTACTAAATTATTAAATACTAGTTAAAACACTTATGTTACACTTATATAACATAAAAAAAATTATTCTCTAATTACTATATATAACTAGTCTATGAGATCGTTATTCAAATAAAAATAGTACAATCGTCTCATATAAGTTCGGCTCTTTACCGTTTTCGGTACGATTGTATGGTGCGGCCTTAATAACATTCGAAGAAATTCGATGCCTCTCTCGTTTATATCCCAATAAAAACATGTCCGACAGCGGTACTCCTAAATCATGTCATGTGCAAGTAGTGGTTTCATTGCCTGAATGACTTCTACATTTGGAATGTCCTCAATTTCATGATGAGGACCTTCAAAATTTGCCATTGCTGTTAAAGTTCCCTCAATAAAGAAGTGATTGTACACTGCCAAGCGATTCACTCGTTCTTTTTTTTTATTTTTTTTTTCATTATATATATATATTTTTATTTCTTTTACTTATTTTAAATTTACAAAACGTTATTACGCATTTTTTTATATGAAAAGTAATCATTTAATATCTTTTTTATGTTCTCAAAAAAAAAGAAAAATAAAATCAAAAATCATTTTATTACGAAATATGTATGATATTTCTAGACTAAATAACAAAACATAAATTGTGATCGGTTTTAACATTGTTATTGTTAAATTCCTGTGTGTGCTTAATAACATTTCTTTTTGTATTCATTTTCTTTCTTTTTACATCATTTTATAAAAAATATATGATCAGGTTGAGCTTCATTTGTTGTTGTTCTACAATAAACATCATTAACAAACAAAAATGTCTATGATATAAAAATGTATGTAGTTATAATAGAATAAGAGCTCAACTAAAAATAAAAAAAAAATTATTTACTGAAGGGGGAAAACGGTAAGGAAATAATACAAGGATGTTGTATGACTTGAAGTAGGTTTGACTATTTACATGAAATCATCGTAATCATCATAAGTAATGTAATCATTACCATACTTTTTATAACCATCGATATCATTGCTCTCTTTTTTCAAGGTTACTTTTCCTTTGCCTTTGCTAGCGGGTTTCTTGACATTTTGTTTTTCCATTTTCACTTTTTCTCTATGTAAGTTTTCTACACTCATTTTTAATTTCTTCAAATCGGGAATAGCCAAATGTACACCTATGCTACGTACTAAATCCTCAATAAATTGCGGGAAATGAGGTGATTCTTTATATTGTGCCAATTTACAACTAAGCGTCGCACCAAATTCTTTGAATTCTTCTTCAGTTTGAGGATTAAATGCATCTAAATCACCTCTAATATCAGTAACACCAAAGGTTTCTAAAGCACTCTTTAAGTCCGATTCTTCTTGAATTTTTTGTAAACGTAATTTTTCGGCTAATTTTTCTTCGGCTGTCATATTAGCTAAGCGTTCAGCTTCGGCTTCCTCTGCCAGTCTCTCTTGTTCGGCTAGTTTAGCTTTTTCTTCGTCCTTTTTTTCCTCTTCCTCGAGATCCCAACTGTCCTTAACATCCTCATCATCATCCTCGCCAGCCCATTTGTTGACTTTGTCAGGAATAACCACTATGGATTTGTCCGCAGCACTTTCCCAATCGTCTTTCATATTTTTTGGTTCTCTATTATTTTATTTATTTAGCAAATTTTTGATTATATGACTTTGTGTTTTGCTTGTATGTGCTTGGTGTGCTTGGATGTGCGTAAGTGTTTTCGCCAAGGATTTGAAACCAGAACTAATAATTTTTCGCAATCTTTCTGTTGCTTTTATACTGTTTCCTGAGACCCGAAAATAACTGCGTTAATCGATTTCCTTAATATGATATTGCATTACAGGTAGAAAAATTATGATTTTATAATTGACCCTCACACATCATTTGATAACTTGTTTATAATGTTCGAATAACACGAATATTAATTTCCAGGTAAAAGGGAAAATAATAAAAGCCTTCTTGCGCTCGAAAATTTCCCCTTTTTCACTTTAAGTCCGGATTAGTATGCAGTTGTTATCCACTTTACATAATTTTCTTTAAATTCGTACTTCAATAGACAGCGTTTTTTATATTAAGTACATACGCGTTATTTGCTGACAGGTAGGGGCATTTAAATTGAATTTTCTCCCCTTTGCCAACAAATGTCATTTAAGCGGTTTATGCCATATTTTTTAAGTATACGCTTTATTTTACTCGCAAAGGTGCTTTGTTCATAGCTTACAGACGGCTGTATACACAACAACAAAATATTAAGAGTTTGTCAGTCATATTTGAACGCAAGCAAAAATAAACAAACACATGCTACAGTAGTAGATCCTAACATTTCAACGACGAATTTATATGAATTCGTTCATTTGGACACTGTGCCAGTGTGTAAAATGTTACTACAAAGTTAATATAATGCAAGTGAGTGAAAATTTTCATAGAAAATCCAGTCACTTGACATTTTCCCTTCAAAAAATATTTCAAGAAAAGTTTTTAGTAGACATCTGCAAATGAGTAAATGCTACAAGTGGTTGAAACACAATCATAAATTTACTATGTACCTGCTAACATTCACAAAAAGTAAAGGAAACAAATCTGTATGTATTTACTTTATTATCTTATATATAAAAATGAAGGTGTTTTTGTTTGTATTGTAATGTATGCATTCACTCATATGTAAAAATAAAAAGACAAACAAAAATAAAATAAACAAATACAAAGTGACTTCACAAAGTATAACCGTAATATGCAGACTATGAAATTTCAAGTGGCTTGTGTTGATTAATATGGGTCACTAGAAATGTATTACAAACGAATTTGATATTACTGTTTATATTGCTGTAGGTCACTAAATCATTAACAAATTAGGAGAAAGAAAAATATAGAAACATAGAATAAGTAGGGGGAATAGTTTAAGATTATTATAAGAAACATAGAATAAGAATAGTATATTAGCCATAGTTATTTGAAATAAAATTCAGAATCAATTCAGACTTCAACTGTTTTTATTCTCATAAACTTCGGCAATTGACTTTGCCACTACTACTCAAAGGCTCTTAAAAAGAAATAAGAGTACTATAGGAAACTATAGGATACCTACACGGACCAAACAAACATATTACATGGCGATCCTGCGATCTCGATCCTGCCATCTCAAGAAATCGTTATTTTTTTTTTAAGAAAAAAATTAACGTATTTCAAGTAGAAATAGAAGTAAAGTTAATAAATATTAAAAAGTTAACTTTACTAGACAAAATGGAATCATATTTAACGGAAACACGTATACCACTCCCCAAATATGAACCTAGCGGTAATAGGCCACCACGTAGCGGCTATTATCCTCTAGATAGACCATATACACCACCACGTGACTATCTAGTGACAGCAAATGAATCGATTTTAATTAATCACCATCACCAGCAATCACATCAAGAGGATGGTGAGGATTTTCGACCAACATTACATCAAAAAATTTAATAATTTTCGAAATAATTTTCTCTTTAGTTATAATTATTAATGTAAACAGATATATAATGTAAGTAACGATTTAAGTGTTTAATTATACATATGTATATGTATATTATTGTATGTTTTAAAATGTAATAAATTTAATAATATTATTAAAAGTATTGGTATGCAATCAAAAAAAAATATATATAATAATTATAAAACTTATACATTAGGCATACAATTCTTTAGACTCTAATGTAAATGTGTTACAAGACCGTATTTATATAAGAAAGAAAAAAACTAATATATATACAAACAAGGAAAAACAAATACTAACGCCGATGCATTATCAAGAATCAAAATAGATTCCAATGACTTAAAGGAAAGGATGCCAAAATCTATAAATATAATGACTAGGAAAATGACTGAAAAATTAATTAATTTGGTCCTACACGGACCAAACAAACATATTACAGTATGTTTGTATGTTTGAAGTTTATAGACGATTAAACGGCTGAACCAATTTTCTTAAAATTTTCACAGTATCTTCCTGTATGTCTAGAAGGAGTTATAGGCTACTTTTTATGTTGATATTCCAAATGAGCGAGGGGCCATGCCCACGTATACTACACACTACATACTTAATATTTAATTGCATTTGAAATATATTACTCATACGCATAGTAGTTACCCCTACAAGTATGCTATCTATGATTCTTGATATTAAAACCAAAGAAAATAAAGTATATATAAAGAATGTGCATTTTGGCATATTTTGGAATATTTGGAATTTTTTCAAAAATATTTCACGACGCGGGGGGAAAGATAGAAGGGAAGGATAAAGAACCCAAGAGCGTAACAATGTTCTCAATTGTTCTCATCGTGCGTTTTTGTTGTTTGACTAATTTTTTATTTATTCATCTGACACAATGTTGCCACGAAAAACATTTTGTAGCCAACATTTGTGAAAAAATCACCAAATAAGAAAAAATATAACCAAAATTAAATTCATAGACTTTTGTTTTATTTTTTTTTTTCAAGTTTAAATTATAATTAACAAAAACTGAAACAAAAATAGCTTTTTTTATAAGAAAAAAATAAACAAAACCAAAAACTACACATTGGTCAAAAAAATAACCAATTTTGGTTAGAAATAACAAAAAAAAAAGGCAACACTTATTCTCAGACGTCGGCACAAAGAGAACATGAGAAAAATTATGAGAGGCATATTAACCCAGAGGAAAATTGTTAGTAATATTTCCAAGTCTACTTTACTCTACATAATACGTCACATATGTAGTTTTTTTAATGAATTTTACATCTATATAAACAAAATGAATGAAAAACAATAGAAGAGAAAAATGAAAATATGTGCAAAGAAATAAAGAAAGTAATAAATGAAACATGTAAACAAAGTGCAAAAACAACATACGCGGATGCAGTTAAAAATAAAGGGTTGCCAAGTATAAATAAACAACTACCCCTGATTGTTAAACCTAAGGAAAAACAATCGGCTGAAAAAACTAAAGAAGAGTTAAACAAAATAAATCCAGGCAACTTGAAGATAACAAATGTGGAAAGTAGAAGCAGTGGAACAATTGTTATTCAAAGTGAGAGCTGTGAAGATAGAGAGAAAAGTAAAAGTGCAATCCAAGAAAAAATATCTAAACAATATGAAGTAAAAATTCCAAATTCGACGGGACTAAATATCAAAATTATTGGCATGTCTTTTGAATATAGTGAAAATGATTTAATTGAGAAATTAAGAAAACAAAATCCTAAATTAGCTGCTGCAAATATTAAATTTATGGGAAAATATGAAACGAAAAGAGGAAATAAATCTTTGTTCAATGTGAGACTGAGAGTTGATAATGAAGCTTACGGAAAAATTATGGAAGAAAGAAAAGTAAATGTCGGTTGGGAAAGATGTAGAGTGTATGATGGAACTGAATTAGTTCAATGTATGAAATGCAGAGGATACAATCATATAGCCAAAGAATGTAAAAATCAGGAAATATGTCTAAAATGCCATGGTCAACATAAAACAGTTAACTGCGAAAGGCAAGAGAAGATAATGAAATGTATTAATTGTTCAAAAGTAAACAGCTGGCTCAATATGGGATTAGATGAAAATCACTTTACAAACGATAGAGAATGTCCAGTTTATCAAAATAAATTGAAAAACAAAATGACAAAATTTAGGCTTTACGATTTAACAACTAAAGGAAATGAGTGCCCTCTATACAAATGTACAAGGTCTTGTTAACAACTATAATCAAATTGAAATTATCGCAGCAACAGAAAAACCTGACTTTTTAATATTGTCTGAAACACATTTGACGAAAAATGTAGATGAACAAGAAATTGCGTTACAAGGATATGATAACATCGGGTCAGTGTCAGCATCCTCAAGAACAGGTGGAGTTGTCGTATACTATAAAAATAATTGGAACGTGAAAAAGTTTATAGAGAGAACTGATGATTTGAAGTATTGGATATTATTTTGCAAAGCTGTACATAATGCTAATAATAATAATATCTTAATTGATGCAATATATAGATCGCCTAGCTACAGCGAAGCTGAGTTCTGTGATATATTTGACGAAATTATTGAAGAAATCTGTGATAATAATAACTGTGATATTTTAATTGCAGGAGATTTTAATATAGATTGGAAAAAACTCTTTATACAAGAATAGAATTAGGAATACTCTCAATGACAACGGCCTTAAACAAATAGTTAACGAAAGCACCCGTGTAACAAGAAATTCGAGCACAATAATTGACTACGTAATAACTAATAATTATAAGATAAAATGTACAAACAGTAAAGATAATAAAATTTCTGACCATGAAGTTATTAATATTAATATAGACTTTGAGAGATCGAATGAAAACAATCTAAATACAGCAAAAACCATCAAGATATTTAAATACGATAAGAATATATTCAATAATGTGTTAACTGAGAATATGATATACGAGGATAATAAGGATCTTAATGAAAACGTTAAACTGTTTGATGCCTGTCTAGGAAATACAATACAAAGATTTACGTTTGAAAAGCAAGTGCACATAAATAACAAAGTGAATAACTGGTTTAACGAAGAACTGCGAACAATAAAAAGAGAAAAAATAATAAAATATTTACGAGCCAAATTTGAAAACACAAATCAAGCTTGGGGAGAATATAAACTAATAAGAAATCGATACAAAGTACAAATCGAAAATAATAAGAATAATTACATAAAAAATAAAATTAACAACGCAACTAGTCAAAAGCAAATGTGGACACACATAAAAAACCTAGTACTTAATAAGAGGCAAAACTCAACTAAATCTGTGATATTCGACCAGATAGAGTACAACGATATATGTGATATAGTTAATAAGTTCAATGCATTCTTCATTGATAGCATTAGTAGTATAAGAAAATCGATAGGGAGCGTGCAACATATTAACCGAATAGAATATAGAGTGAATGATGTTTTTAAATTCCGTAAGGTAAATATTAGTGAACTGGAGAGCATCGTGAAGTGTATGAATAACAAATCTGACCATGAACGCGTATCAAATAAAATTATACTTGACAACTGGAATGTAACAGGAAATATAATGGTAAAAGTAATAAACACATCTTTAGAGACAGGTATTTTTCCTGATAATTGGAAAAAATCAACCGTAACCCCAATTGAGAAAGTGCCCAGAACAAAAAAATGCGAGGAGTTTAGACCAATAAACTCTCTTAAAACTTGCGAGAAAATAATTGAAAAAGTAGTTAAAGATCAGCTTGAAAAATATATAGAAAATCGAGACATATTATCTAAATACCAGTCAGGATTCCGTAAAAAACATTCGTGTGAAACCACGGTAAACTATGTCATAAGTGAATGGAGAGCAATAGGAAAGGATAAGAGGATAATAGCAATATTTCTTGACTTCAAAAGAGCCTTTGAGACGATCGATAGAGAAATAATACTGAATAAACTATATATGTATGGAATAAGAGGAATCGAGCTAGATTGGTTCAAATCGTACCTGAAAAGAAGAAGGCAAACGACAAAATTAAATGACATAGAATCTGATGAAATAATAAATAATTTCGGAGTGCCACAAGGTTCCATTTTGGGAGCGTTGTTGTTCATAATTTATATAAATGACATGCCAAGTATTTTAGCAAAATGTAAAGTTGTATTATACGCTGATGACACTCTGATATATACTATAGCAAATAGTGATGAAGAATGTCGCGAAAATATCAAGTATGATATGAAGAAAATAGATGAATGGCTTAAAATGAATAAACTCAAACTAAATGAAAATAAAACAAAAATAATGGAATTAACTTAAATTCAGAAGAAATATTTACAATAAATGACACAGTAATTGAAAAAGTCGAATATATAAAATACCTTGGTTTTATAATCGATAAAAAATTAAATTTCAATGAACAAATAGATTACTTATGCAAAAAAGTTGGTAAAAAAATTAGTTTTTTAAAAAGAATAAGAAGCAAAATATCCAAGTCTACAGCACGATAATAAAACCACACTTTGAATATGGTTCCACTATTTTATTCACATGCAGCAGCACAAATCAATTAGCAAGGATGCAGAAACTGCAAAATAGAGCGATGAGAGTAATACTTAAATGCGATCGTTACACACATATAAACACAATGTTAACTGATCTAAACTGGATGAACATAGCACAACGACTTCAATTTAACACATTAAGATTTATTAGAAAATTAAAACAAGGAGACGCCCCGAAATATCTATGTGATCAAATACATTATGTGGGAGACAGTCAACCATATCAACTAAGAAATGCAAGTGACTTTAGGATCCAAAGAGTGAGGTCAACACAAATGCAGAAAACGCTATTCTACAAAAGTCTACAGCTGTTTAACTCATTGCCAAACTACATTAAGAATGAAACGGATGAAAATGTCTTTAGACGAAAGTGTACTAATTTTGTATTATTTAATAATAATTTGTAATATATAATTTTGTTGAACATTTAAAGTATTTTTAATACTAAAAAAAAAAAAAGAAAAACAAAAAAAAAAAACAATCTCGGGAAATGACGGCTACCCACTTTATCGCCGACGTTCTGTGGATAATGGTGGACGATCAATTTCAGTAAAGGTGCATGGAAATGATTTTGATGTTGATAACCGCTGCATAGTACCTTACTCTCCATTGCTTTCAAAAACATTTAAAGCGCATATTAATGTTGAGTATTGTCATTCAGTTTAGTCGATCAAATACATCTGCAAATATGTTACTAAAGGGTCTTATATGGCTGTATTTTCATTACAAAATCCAAATGATGAAATTCCGCTGTACCAAATGGCCAGGTACATTAGTAGCAATGAAGCAGTATGGCGAATTTTGGGATTTCCCATTCATGAGCGCCATCCAACTGTTGTTCATTTATCAGTGCATCTGGAAAATGGACAACGGGTTTACTTTACAGAAAGAAATGCTCGAGAGAGAGCAGCAGCACCACCGGCTACAACATTAGCATCATTTTTTGATCTTTGTAGAAATGATATGTTTGCTAAAACTTTGTTTTATTCAGAAATTCCAACGTATTATACGTGGAATGCATCAACAAAGAAATTCCAACGTCGAAAGCAGGGGAAACCTGTTGATGGTTGGCCAAATTTATATTCAACAGATGCATTAGGTAGGGTTTATACCGTCCATCCTCAAAATGCTGAATGTTTTTATTTGAGAATGCTTCTGATTAATGTTCGAGGACCAACAGCTTTTGAGACATTACATTGTGTTGATGGCGTAGTATGTGCAACATATCGAGAGGCCTGCCAGAAACTACAATTATTGGAGAACGATTGTCATAGGGAAACAACGCTTGAAGATGCAGCAGTAATCAACCATCCATGGAAAATAAGGGCATTATTTGCGATAATATTTGTATCGTGCTCACCATCTAATCCAAAAGATCTTTGGAATAAATTTAAAACATATTTGGCTGAGGACATATTACACCCGGAAAGAGTTACCACCAACAATGCAACGCTTGAACTAAGTTTATTTTATTTATTTTTATTTTTTATTTATTTGTTTACAAGAACTTACAAGAGCTTTAAGAATGTTATTCTTTTATAGCTCAGTAGGATATACACAAATTACATTAGTCATTAGTATTCCCTAAATTTATATTGTTTTATAAAGTATATAGCTAATACACAAAAAGGCAATAATTATATTTCACACAAAATTTTAAATATTTGAGGACATATAGTCAAAAAGTGACTTCTTAAAACTGCTCTTTCTCGAAATGTTTTTAATAGACATTGGTAAGGAGTTCCACAAATTAATTGCGTTGACGAAAAACAATCTGCCAGTATTGATGTAAGTATATCTAGGTGTAATTAGAGTTGTATATCTAGTGGATCTGCCAAATACAAGCTTCTCAAAGAGATAGGGTGGTTTCTTCCGATAAAGAAGATTATGTATAAATATAATATTTCGCATCTGAAGGTAGTCGATTAAGTCACAGCCCAAGATCATTTTCCTCCAGGACGATACACTGCTAAACCTAGTTAAATCATACACATACCGCGTAGCATTATTAAAAGATACTTGCAACTTATGTAGTGAGAGAGCGTCCAATTTACTGTAAACCTATGCAAAATAATTAATCAGTGGAAGTATTAATTGAATTATAAGTTTCCTCTTAACTTCGACTGGTGTGAAGTTAGACGACATTCGTAAATTACGAAGCAAGAGGTATACGTTACGCACAACATGATTAATATGGTCAGTGCATGACAAGGTGGAATTGATCCAAAATCCTAAGTATTTAATCTTACTAACGTACACAAGAGGTGTGTTCCCCAAGTAAATGGTCGGAAAATAACTTAAATCATATTCCCATCTACTGATTGGTAAAATGTAAGATTTTCCAGGATTGAGCATAAGGTTATTATCCTCAGCCCATTTTAAAATAGACCTCAAGTCATAATTAAGTTTGTAACTTGTATCCTCTATCAGACCAATACGGTTTGAGATGTACAGCTGAATATCGTCTGCGTATGCATGTACCTTAGTATACCTGCATACTGAAAATAAATCATTGACGAACATACTAAATAGCAGGGGGCCTAACACGGACCCTTGTGGAACACCGGATGTTATACGCCTCAGCCCTGACTGCCTATTTCTAATAATTACCCTTTGGGCTCTCCCATATAAGTAGTTTTCCAAGAGAGATAGTGCCCCAATTTTCGACACAAGATTAAATGATCAACCCTGTCAAAGGCCTTTGAAAAATCTAGCAGACACATAAGAGAGAGGTTTCCTTTGTCATATTCGGGCCTTATGTCATCAATTACTTTCAAGACCGCAGTAGTACAACTATGAGCAATGCGAAAACCAGATTGGAATGGGGACAAGAGATTATTGTTATTCAGATATAACGTAATCTGTTCAGCAATTAGGGACTCAAATATTTTCGAAAAAACTGGCAAAATACTTATTGACCGATAATCGCCCGCACTCACTGCATTGGAAATCTTTGCTATTGGTATAACTCTTCCAATTTTCCAGGCTGTAGGAAACTGGGTGGTTGTAATGCAATGGTTAAAGACATGAGTCAGCGCTCCCAAAATATATGGCAATATAAGTTTAACAAATTTAATGGCTACACCGTCTGCACCGATGGCATTGGATCGAATTTTCAAGATATACCTGGTTACATCAGCCTCTGACACTGTAGAAAATGAGAAGTTAGTATTGCAGGAGAGTTCATTTTGTAGATTAGGACTGGTATGATTATTAATCACGCCATTAATACAAAAAAAGTCATTAAGCTCATCTGGGTCTATTTTGCACTCAAAAGAACTACGGGAGTGTATACCTAACGACTTCACATTCCTCCACAATTCGCCAGCAGGGAGATTTAAATTAAGTTTCCGGGAGAAATATGATTTTTTAGCTTGTCTGACAATGAGATTGGAGCGGTTTCTAGCTCTATTGTAAGCAGCTCTGTTTATCAACGTGGGTCTCCTTTTCCAAACGTTGTAAGCTAAATTGCGATCACGAATAGCATTTTTTACAGCAGTTGTATACCATGGACAAGAGCGATTATTTACAGCAAAACTACGTTCAGGTACATGACGATCATACGCGCCCTGCAATGTTGCAAGAAGTACGTTCAACTTATCATCCACTGACGCATAATACCAACATTCATTCCAACTCAGAACAGAAATGTCAGCAAAGAGGGACGAAAAATTAATCGCGTTATAATCCTTATAAGTTATAATCCGAAGATTATCATCTCTAGTCAGGTTAATGTTTAATGTACAAAATAATAGATCATGGTCAGAAACGAAAGAAATTTGATCATACAAAAGTAATAAGCTTGGATGAGATAGCAGGAATAAATCGAGTAAACTTGGCCTTGAATTGGACGAAAAACGTGTGGGAATTTCATCATTAACCGTAGTCATACCCACAGAACTTATCATATCAAGGAAATCATTATTAATTTCATCTTTAACCATCAAGTTTACATTAAAGTCACCACAAGTGATAAAAAAAGTCATAAGCTATGGAATGATTCCTGAAGTTATCAAAAAAAGGTTCAAGAGTTAATGTTCTTATAGGATTATAAACGCATGACACTAAAGTTCTCACACTATTATCATAAACGACAATATTAATAAATTCAATGTCACAATCCTGTGAAATGCTGACTACTCTAGTGTTGAGGTTACTCTTAGCATAAATTGCAACACCACCGCCTCTTCTATGTCTCCTATCATTCCTATATAGTTTATACCTATTTATGCTATAGTAACCATCCGGAACATCACAGTGGAACCACGTTTCCGTTACACAAATAATATCAACCTTAGAGTTTTCAAATATATGTCGAACGTAGTCCAATTTAAGTCCATTTAAACTCCTGGCATTGAAATGCACAACATTAATACCTGATCGCTGTTTACATAATATATTTATTGAGGTAGAGTGATTTCCGTCAACACTATCATTATAATTTGTCTGACTCATAATAAGGTAGAGAAATAGCAGTCTTTTCGTTCACTTCAAAATAATTATTAAAAATTGAATATATAATCTTACGTAGCCTCACAACACCAATCCTTATACTGTGTTTAAATATTATAACAGTTGTTAAAAAAGAAAAAAAAAGGATAAACCAAAAATAAATAAAAAGTTAGTAAAATTCTTATTATAAATAGAAATGAGTATTTTTATAAATATAAATAGAAATAAGTTCGTAAAATTCTTATTATAAATAGAAATAAGTAAAATAGAAGGCACTGAGTATATAATCTTAATTACTGCTGATATTTCTTTTTTCAGCAATGCTCGGAAAAAACTGATTCAGCTTCTCAATTTCATCTATTTTTATTGCATCGTCATTAAGCTCTCGCTTTATGTAAACATAGCCTCGCATAGTAAAAGCAGAACATAAGAGCTTCTTCCTTTTCAGGCGTAAAGCCGCCCTCAGAATATTAAAATTATGCTGTGTTAGGTTTTCATTTAAAAAGAACTTTTCATCAGAAATAAAACCAAGGTGTCTGAGACTGAAGGCAAAATCTTTATTAAGTTTTTTATAGCCTGCCAGGGATTTAAGAAAACTGTTTTTGTCATATGCAGACCACAGCTTCACAATTATTACCCCATCCTTGGAATATGTCTTCTGCTTGCTATTATAATTTCCTAGCCGGTATATAGATCTTATGTTAGGCATCTGAGTGTTTATAGCTCTGCATACATTTTTAAATATTTGGGTAAGATCTTCTTTTTCCGCGTAGGGTATCTGATTAATTCTCAGTGAAAGTATGAATAATGAGACATTGATTCTACTTGAAGACAAATGCTTGGCGATAAGGAATGTGACACTAATTGAAGTTGGAATGATTGCTCCTATTCGTTCAGGAACTGATGCACACGATCAAGATCTACGACGAGAAATGGAATATAATCATCGAAATTTGGAAATTTTATTGGAAGAAAATTTACCAAATTTACAACAAGAGCAGAGAATGGTATACAACAGTATACTAGCAGCAATAACAAACAAACAAATAACCGGAAAAACGTTTTTAATTTCATTGATATTGGCAAAAGTTCGATCTCAAAAAAATATTGCATTAGCTATTGCGTCATCCGGCATTGCTGCCACACTCTTAGATGGTGGTAGAACAGCGTATTCTGCACTAAAATTATCCTAGAAGCCTCAATTTTCCGAAGAGATTACAAGTGTAACATAAAGAAAAATTCTTCTATGGGCAAAGTATTGCAACAATGTGAAATCATAGTGTGGGTTGAATGCACCATTGCGCATAAGAAATCTTTGGAAGTCTCGCAGTTTACGGGATTTTAGAAGCAATAATAACATATTTGGAGGTGCATTAGTTTTATTAGCTGGTGATTTTCGTCAAACACTTCCTGTTATGCCTGCATCAACGCCAGCTGATGAGCTAAATGCATCGTCATACCTTTGGCGATATGTTCATACTCTAAAATTAACTACTAATATGCTTGTTCAGTTGCAACGTGATGCTTCGCTTCAACTTTTTCCAAACAATTGCTTGATTTAGGTAATGCAAGAATTCCAATGGATCCTATAACAAAGTATATAAAATTTCCATCAGAGTTTTGCATAATGACACAATCCAAAGAACAATTAATAAATTGTGTATTTCCCAATATTGTGCAAAATTTTAAAAATATGCAATGGTTATGTGAACGTGCGTTACTGGCAACCAAAAATATTGACGTTAATTCCATCAACAGCAATATTCTCAACAAAGTCGATGGGAATCTAAGAACTTATAAATCGATCGACACAGTTTCAAATATTGAGGATGTCGTCAATTATCCAGTCGCATTTTTAAATTCGTTAGATTTACCAGGCTTTCCACCACATGACTTACAGCTAAAAAACGGTGTTCCCATTATTTTACTTAGAAATATTGATCCTCCACGACTATGTAATGGCACTCGACTTACAGTAAAAAAAATGATGAACAATCTTATCGAGGCGACCATTATAGCTGGAAAGTTTAAGGGAACTGATGTGTTGCTGCCACGTATTCCTATGACCACATCGGAGATGACATTCGATTTCAAGCGCCTGCAATTTCCTATTCGCCTAGCATTTGCAATGACGATTAATAAAGCTCAAGGTCAGTCCTTGCAAGTTTGTGGACTTAATCTAGAAAATCCATGTTTCTCACATGGACAGCTTTACGTCGCGTGTTCGCGAGTAGGAAAACCCGCAGATTTATATGTATACGCACCAGAGGGAAAAACAAAAACTATTGTGTACCCCAAGGCATTAGAATAAGAATTATTTATTTAAGAAAAAAAGTATATATTAAATTTTAGCAAGTAAGAAATAAATAGCCCATTAATGCATTATTTTATAATTTAAATGAAATATATTGTCATCAAATGAAAGGTTCATTCTTTAAGAAAAATTGCATAATTTAATTACTAAATAAATACACTTTTTAATTATTATGTATTTAATTTCGATGGGGGGTAGCAAAGCACACCGGGTATTACCTAGTATACATATATAGTGATATATATTAAGAGAATTATATACATTAAAACAAGTGAAATTAAAAAATACTTTTTATATTGAAATTAATTTTTGTTTTTTAATTACTTAATCATGTACTAAATTATTAAATACTAGTTAAAACACTTATGTTACACTTATATAACATAAAAAAAAATTATTCTCTAATTACTATATATAACTAGTCTATGAGATCGTTATTCAAATAAAAATAGTACAATCGTCTCATATAAGTTCGGCTCTTTACCGTTTTCGGTACGATTGTATGGTGCGGCCTTAATAACATTCGAAGAAATTCGATGCCTCTCTCGTTTATATCCCAATAAAAACATGTCCGACAGTGGTACTCCCAAATCATGTCATGTGCAAGTAGTGTTTTCATTGCCTGAATGACTTCTACATTTGGAATGTCCTCAAGTTCATGATGAGGACCTTCAAAATTTGCCATTGCTGTTAAAGTTCCCTCAATAAAGAAGTGATTGTACACTGCCAAGCGATTCACTCGTTCTTTTTTTTTATTTTTATTTTTTTTCATTATATATATATTTTTTTATTTCTTTTACTTATTTTAAATTTACAAAACGTTATAAATAAACATCATTAACAAACAAAAATGTCTATGATATAAAAATGTATGTAGTTATAATAGAATAAGAGCTCAACTAAAAATAAAAAAAAAATTATTTACTGAAGGGGGAAAACGGTAAGGAAATAATACAAGGATGTTGTATGACTTGAAGTAGGTTTGACTATTTACATGAAATCATCGTAATCATCATAAGTAATGTAATCATTACCATACTTTTTATAACCATCGATATCATTGCTCTCTTTTTTCAAGGTTACTTTTCCTTTGCCTTTGCTAGCGGGTTTCTTGACATTTTGTTTTTCCATTTTCACTTTTTCTCTATGTAAGTTTTCTACACTCATTTTTAATTTCTTCAAATCGGGAATAGCCAAATGTACACCTATGCTACGTACTAAATCCTCAATAAATTGCGGGAAATGAGGTGATTCTTTATATTGTGCCAATTTACAACTAAGCGTCGCACCAAATTCTTTGAATTCTTCTTCAGTTTGAGGATTAAATGCATCTAAATCACCTCTAATATCACTAACACCAAAGGTTTCTAAAGCACTCTTTAAGTCCGATTCTTCTTGAATTTTTTGTAAACGTAATTTTTCGGCTAATTTTTCTTCGGCTGTCATATTAGCTAAGCGTTCAGCTTCGGCTTCCTCTGCCAGTCTCTCTTGTTCGGCTAGTTTAGCTTTCAAAGCCTTGTTAGGTTTCGTCTTCACCGGCGCTTTGACTTCAACTTTTTCTTCGTCCTTTTTTTCCTCTTCCTCGAGATCCCAACTGTCCTTAACATCCTCATCATCATCCTCGCCAGCCCATTTGTTGACTTTGTCAGGAATAACCACTATGGATTTGTCCGCAGCACTTTCCCAATCGTCTTTCATATTTTTTGGTTCTCTATTATTTTATTTATTTAGCAAATTTTTGATTATATGACTTTGTGTTTTGCTTGTATGTGCTTGGTGTGCTTGGATGTGCGTAAGTGTTTTCGCCAAGGATTTGAAACCAGAACTAATAATTTTTCGCAATCTTTCTGTTGCTTTTATACTGTTTCCTGAGACCCGAAAATAACTGCGTTAATCGATTTCCTTAATATGATATTGCATTACAGGTAGAAAAATTATGATTTTATAATTGACCCTCACACATCATTTGATAACTTGTTTATAATGTTCGAATAACACGAATATTAATTTCCAGGTAAAAGGGAAAATAATAAAAGCCTTCTTGCGCTCGAAAATTTCCCCTTTTTCACTTTAAGTCCGGATTAGTATGCAGTTGTTATCCACTTTACATAATTTTCTTTAAATTCGTACTTCAATAGACAGCGTTTTTTATATTAAGTACATACGCGTTATTTGCTGACAGGTAGGGGCATTTAAATTGAATTTTCTCCCCTTTGCCAACAAATGTCATTTAAGCGGTTTATGCCATATTTTTTAAGTATACGCTTTATTTTACTCGCAAAGGTGCTTTGTTCATAGCTTACAGACGGCTGTATACACAACAACAAAATATTAAGAGTTTGTCAGTCATATTTGAACGCAAGCAAAAATAAACAAACACATGCTACAGTAGTAGATCCTAACATTTCAACGACGAATTTATATGAATTCGTTCATTTGGACACTGTGCCAGTGTGTAAAATGTTACTACAAAGTTAATATAATGCAAGTGAGTGAAAATTTTCATAGAAAATCCAGTCACTTGACATTTTCCCTTCAAAAAATATTTCAAGAAAAGTTTTTAGTAGACATCTGCAAATGAGTAAATGCTACAAGTGGTTGAAACACAATCATAAATTTACTATGTACCTGCTAATGCACAGCTAACATTCACAAAAAGTAAAGGAAACAAATCTGTATGTATTTACTTTATTATCTTATATATAAAAATGAATGTGTGTTAGTTTGTATGTTTGTATGTTTGAAGTTTATAGACGATAAAACGGCTGAACCGATTTTCTTAAAATTTTCACAGTATCTTCCTGTATGTCCGGAAGGAGTTATAGGCTACTTTTTATGTTGATATTCCAAATGAGCGAGGGGCCATGCCCACGTATACTACACACTACATACTTAATATTTAATTGCATTTGAAATATATTACTCATACGCATAGTAGGTACCCCTACAAGTATGCTATCTATGATTCTTGATATTAAAACCAAAGAAAATAAAGTATGTATAAAGAAAATATTTCACGACGCGGGGGGAAAGATAGAAGGGAAGGATAAAGAAACCAAGAGCGTAACAATGTTCTCAATTGTTCTCATCGTGCGTTTTTGTTGTTTGACTAATTTTTTATTTATTCATCTGACACAATGTTGCCACGAAAAACATTTTGTAGCCAACATTTGTGAAAAAATCACCAAATAAGAAAAAATATAACCAAAATTAAATTCATAGACTTTTGTTTTATTTTTTTTTCAAGTTTAAATTATAATTAACAAAAACTGAAACAAAAATAGCTTTTTTTATAAGAAGAAAATAAACAAAACCAAAAACTACACATTGATCAAAAAAATAACCAATTTTGGTTAGAAATAACAAAAAAAAAGGCAACACTTATTCTCAGACGTCGGCACAAAGAGAACATGAGAAAAATTATGAGAGGCATATTAACCCAGAGGAAAATTGTTAGTAATATTTTCAAGTCTACTTTACTCTACATAATACGTCACATACATATGTAGTTTTTTTAATGAATTTTACATCTATATAAACAAAATGAATGAAAAACAATAGAAGAGAAAAATGAAAATATGTACAAAGAAATAAAGAAAGTAATAAATGAAACATGTAAACAAAGTGCAAAAACAACATACGCGGATGCAGTTAAAAATAAAGGGTTGCCAAGTATAAATAAACAACTACCCCTGATTGTTAAACCTAAGGAAAAACAATCGGCTGAAAAAACTAAAGAAGAGTTAAACAAAATAAATCCAGACAACTTGAAGATAACAAATGTGGAAAGTAGAAGCAGTGGAACAATTGTTATTCAAAGTGAGAGCTGTGAAGATAGAGAGAAAAGTAAAAGTGCAATCCAAGAAAAAATATCTAAACAATATGAAGTAAAAATTCCAAATTCGACGGGACTAAATATCAAAATTATTGGCATGTCTTTTGAATATAGTGAAAATGATTTAATTGAGAAATTAAGAAAACAAAATCCTAAATTAGCTGATGCAAATATTAAATTTATGGGAAAATATGAAACGAAGAGAGGAAATAAATCTTTGTTCAATGTGAGACTGAGAGTTGATAATGAAGCTTACGGAAAAATTATGGAAGAAAGAAAAGTAAATGTCGGTTGGGAAAGATGTAGAGTGTATGATGGAACTGAATTAGTTCAATGTATGAAATGCAGAGGATACAATCATATAGCCAAAGAATGTAAAAATCAGGAAATATGTCTAGAATGCCATGGTCAACATAAAACAGTTAATTGCGAAAGCCAAGAGAAGATAATGAAATGTATTAATTGTTCAAAAGTAAACAGCTGGCTCAATATGGGATTAGATGAAAATCACTTTACAAACGATAGAGAATGTCCAGTTTATCAAAATAAATTGAAAAACAAAATGACAAAATTTAGGCTTTACGATTTAACAACTAAAGGAAATGAGTGCCCTCTATACAAATGTACAAGGTCTTGTTAACAACTATAATCAAATTGAAATTATCGCAGCAACAGAAAAACCTGACTTTTTAATATTGTCTGAAAAACATTTGACGAAAGATATAGATGAACAAGAAATTGCGTTACAAGGATATGATAACATCGGGTCAGTGTCAGCATCCTCAAGAACAGGTGGAGTTGTCGTATACTATAAAAATAATTGGAACGTGAAAAAGTTTATAGAGAGAACTGATGATTTGAAGTATTGGATATTATTTTGCAAAGCTGTACATAATGATAATAATAATAATATCTTAATTGATGCAATATATAGATCGCCTAGCTACAGCGAAGCTGAGTTCTGTGATATATTTGACGAAATTATTGAAGAAATCTGTGATAATAATAACTGTGATATTTTAATTGCAGGAGATTTTAATATAGATTGGAAAAAACTGTTTATACAAGAATAGAATTAGGAATACTCTCAATGACAACGGCCTTAAACAAATAGTTAACGAAAGCACCCGTGTAACAAGAAATTCGAGCACAATAATTGACTACGTAATAACTAATAATTATAAGATAAAATGTACAAACAGTAAAGATAATAAAATTTCTGCCCATGAAGTTATTAATATTAATATAGACTTTGAGAGATCGAATGAAAACATTCTAAATACAGCAAAAACCATCAAGATATTTAAATACGATAAGAATATATTCAATAATGTGTTAACTGAGAATATGATATACGAGGATAATAAGGATCTTAATGAAAACGTTAAACTGTTTGATGCCTGTCTAGGAAATACAATACAAAGATTTACGTTTGAAAAGCAAGTGCACATAAATAACAAAGTGAATAACTGGTTTAATGAAGAACTGCGAACAATAAAAAGAGAAAAAATAATAAAATATTTACGAGCCAAATTTGAAAACACAAATCAAGCTTGGGGAGAATATAAACTAATAAGAAATCGATACAAAGTACAAATCGAAAAGAATAAGAATAATTACATAAAAAATAAAATTAACAACGCAACTAGTCAAAAGCAAATGTGGACACACATAAAAAACCTAGTACTTAATAAGAGGCAAAACTCAACCAAGTCTGTGATATTCGACCAGATAGAGTACAACGATATATGTGATATAGTTAATAAGTTCAATGCATTCTTCATTGATAGCATTAGTAGTATAAGACAATCGATAGGGAGCGTGCAACATATTAACCGAATAGAATATAGAGTGAATGATGTTTTTAAATTCCGTAAGGTAAATATTAGTGAACTGGAGAGCGTCGTGAAGTGTATGAATAACAAATCTGACCATGAACGCGTATCAAATAAAATTATACTTGACAACTGGAATGTAACAGGAAATATAATGGTAAAAGTAATAAACACATCTTTAGAGACAGGTATTTTTCCTGATAATTGGAAAAAATCAACCGTAACCCCAATTGAGAAAGTGCCCAGAACAAAAAAATGCGAGGAGTTTAGACCAATAAACTCTCTTAAAACTTGCGAGAAAATAATTGAAAAAGTAGTTAAAGATCAGCTTGAAAAATATATAGAAAATCGAGACATATTATCTAAATACCAGTCAGGATTCCGTAAAAAACATTCGTGTGAAACCACGGTAAACTATGTCATAAGTGAATGGAGAGCAATAGGAAAGGATAAGAGGATAATAGCAATATTTCTTGACTTCAAAAGAGCCTTTGAGACGATCGATAGAGAAATAATACTGAATAAACTATATATGTATGGAATAAGAGGAATCGAGCTAGATTGGTTCAAATCGTACCTGAAAAGAAGAAGGCAAACGACAAAATTAAATGACATAGAATCTGATGAAATAATAAATAATTTCGGAGTACCACAAGGTTCCATTTTGGGAGCGTTGTTGTTCATAATTTATATAAATGACATGCCAAGTATTTTAGAAAAATGTAAAGTTGTATTATACGCTGATGACACTCTGATATATACTATAGCAAATAGTGATGAAGAATGTCGCGAAAATATCAAGTATGATATGAAGAAAATAGATGAATGGCTTAAAATGAATAAACTCAAACTAAATGAAAATAAAACAAAAATAATGGAATTAACTTAAATTCAGAAGAAATATTTACAATAAATGACACAGTAATTGAAAAAGTCGAATATATAAAATACCTTGGTTTTATAATCGATAAAAAATTAAATTTCAATGAACAAATAGATTACTTATGCAAAAAAGTTGGTAAAAAAATTAGTTTTTTAAAAAGAATAAGAAGCAAAATATCCAAGTCTACAGCGATAAATATATACAGCACGATAATAAAACCACACTTTGAATATGGTTCCACTATTTTATTCACATGCAGCAGCACAAATCAATTAGCAAGGAAGCAGAAACTGCAAAATAGAGCGACGAGAGTAATACTAAAATGCGATCGTTACACACATATAAACACAATGTTAACTGATCTAAAATGGATGAACATAGCACAACGACTTCAATTTAACACATTAAGATTTATTAGAAAATTAAAACAAGGAGACGCCCCGAAATATCTATGTGATCAAATACATTATGTGGGAGACAGTCAACCATATCAACTAAGAAATGCAAGTGACTTTAGGATCCAACGAGTGAGGTCAACACAAATGCAGAAAACGCTATTCTACAAAGGTCTACAGCTGTTTAACTCATTGCCAAACTACATTAAGAATGAAACGGATGAAAATGTCTTTAGACGAAAGTGTACTAATTTTGTATTATTTAATAATAATTTATAATATATAATTTTGTTGAACATTTAAAGTATTTTTAATACTAAAAAAAAAAAAAAAAAAAAAAAAAAAAAAAAAAAAAACAATCTCGGGAAATGACGGCTACCCACTTTATCGCCGACGTTCTGTGGATAATGGTGGACGATCAATTTCAGTAAAGGTGCATGGAAATGATTTTGATGTTGATAATCGTTGGATAGCACCTTACTCTCCATTGCTTTCAAAAACATTTAAAGCGCATATTAATGTTGAGTATTGTCATTCAGTTAAGTCGATCAAATACATCTGCAAATATGTTACTAAAGGGTCTTATATGGCTGTATTTTCATTACAAAATCCAAATGATGAAATTCCGCAGTATCAAATGGCCAGGTACATTAGTAGCAATGAAGCAGTATGGCGAATTTTGGGATTTCCCATTCATGAGCGCCATCCAACTGTTGTTCATTTATCAGTGCATCTGGAAAATGGACAACGGGTTTACTTTACAGAAAGAAATGCTCGAGAGAGAGCAGCAGCACCACCGGCTACAACATTAACATCATTTTTTGATCTTTGTAGAAATGATATGTTTGCTAAAACTTTGTTTTATTCAGAAATTCCAACGTATTATACGTGGAATGCATCAACAAAGAAATTTCAACGTCGAAAGCAGGGGAACCTGTTGATGGTTGGCCAAATTTATATTCAACAGATGCATTAGGTAGGGTTTATACCATCCATCCTCAAAATGCTGAATGTTTTTATTTGAGAATGCTTCTGATTAATGTTCGAGGACCAACATCTTTTGACACATTAGTGTTGATGGCGTAGTATGTGCAACATATCGAGAGGCCTGTCAGAAACTACAATTATTGGAGAACGATTGTCATTGGGAAACAACGCTTGAAGATGCAGCAGTAATCAACCATCCATGGAAAATAAGGGCATTATTTGCGATAATATTGGTATCGTGCTCACCATCTAATCCAAAAGATCTTTGGAATAAATTTAAAACATATTTGGCTGAGGACATATTACACCCGGAAAGAGTTACCACCAACAATGCAACGCTTGAACTAAGTGAAAGTATGAATAATGAGACATTGATTCTACTTGAAGACAAATGCTTGGCGATAAGGAATGTGACACTAATTGAAGTTGGAATGATTGCTCCTATTCGGTCAGGAACTGATGCACACGATCAAGATCTACGACGAGAAATGGAATATAATCATCAAAATTTGGAAATTTTATTGGAAGAAAATTTACCAAATTTACAACAAGAGCAGAGAATGGTATACAAAAGTATACTAGCAGCAATAACAAACAAACAAATAACCGGAAAAACGTTTTTAATTTCATTGATATTGGCAAAAGTTCGATCTCAAAAAAATATTGCATTAGCTATTGCGTCATCCGGCATTGCTGCCACACTCTTAGATGGTGGTAGAACAGCGTATTCTGCACTAAAATTATCCTAGAAGCCTCAATTTTCCGAAGAGATTACAAGTGTAACATAAAGAAAAATTCTTCTATGGGCAAAGTATTGCAACAATGTGAAATCATAGTGTGGGTTGAATGCACCATGGCGCATAAGAAATCTTTGGAAGTCTCGCAGTTTACGGGATTTTAGAAGCAATAATAACATATTTGGAGGTGCATTAGTTTTATTAGCTGGTGATTTTCGTCAAACACTTCCTGTTACGCCTGCATCAACGCCAGCTGATGAGCTTAAAAAAATTATTCTCTAATTACTATATATAACTAGTCTATGAGATCGTTATTCAAATAAAAATAGTACAATCGTCTCATATAAGTTCGGCTCTTTACCGTTTTCGGTACGATTGTATGGTGCGGCCTTAATAACATTCGAAGAAATTCGATGGCTCTCTCGTTTATATCCCAATAAAAACATGTCCGACAGCGGTACTCCCAAGTCATGTCATGTGCAAGTAGTGTTTTCATTGCCTGAATGACTTCTACATTTGGAATGTCCTCAATTTCATGATGAGGACCTTCAAAATTTGCCATTGCTGTTAAAGTTCCCTCAATAAAGAAGTGATTGTACACTGCCAAGCGATTCACTCGTTCTTTTATTTATTTTTTTTTTTTCATTATATATATATTTTTTTATTTCTTTTACTTATTTTAAATTTACAAAACGTTATAAATAAACATCATTAACAAACAAAATTGTCTATGATATAAAAATGTATGTAGTTATAATAGAATAAGAGCTCAACTAAAAATAAAAAAAAATTATTTACTGAAGGGGGAAAACGGTAAGGAAATAATACAAGGATGTTGTATGACTTGAAGTAGGTTTGACTATTTACATGAAATCATCGTAATCATCATAAGTAATGTAATCATTACCATACTTTTTATAACCATCGATATCATTGCTCTCTTTTTTCAAGGTTACTTTTCCTTTGCCTTTGCCTTTGCCTTTGCTAGCGGGTTTCTTGACATTTTGTTTTTCCATTTTCACTTTTTCTCTATGTAAGTTTTCTACACTAATTTTTAATTTCTTCAAATCGGGAATAGCCAAATGTACACCTATGCTACGTACTAAATCCTCAATAAATTGCGGGAAATGAGGTGATTCTTTATATTGTGCCAATTTACAACTAAGCGTCGCACCAAATTCTTTGAATTCTTCTTCAGTTTGAGGATTAAATGCATCTAAATCACCTCTAATATCACTAACACCAAAGGTTTCTAAAGCACTCTTTAAGTCCGATTCTTCTTGAATTTTTTGTAAACGTAATTTTTCGGCTAATTTTTCTTCGGCTGTCATATTAGCTAAGCGTTCAGCTTCGGCTTCCTCTGCCAGTCTCTCTTGTTCGGCTAGTTTAGCTTTCAAAGCCTTGTTAGGTTTCGTCTTCACCGGCGCTTTGACTTCAACTTTTTCTTCGTCCTTTTTTTCCTCTTCCTCGAGATCCCAACTGTCCTTAACATCCTCATCATCATCCTCGCCAGCCCATTTGTTGACTTTGTCAGGAATAACCACTATGGATTTGTCCGCAGCACTTTCCCAATCGTCTTTCATATTTTTTGGTTCTCGATTATTTTATTTATTTAGCAAATTTTTGGTTATATGACTTTGTGTTTTGCTTGTATGTGCTTGGTGTGCTTGGATGTGCGTAAGTGTTTTCGCCAAGGATTTGAAACCAGAACTAATAATTTTTCGCAATCCTTCTGTTGCTTTTATACTGTTTCCTGAGACCCGAAAATAACTGCGTTAATCGATTTCCTTAATATGATATTGCATTACAGGTAGAAAAATTATGCTTTTATAATTGACCCTCACACATCATTTGATAACTTGTTTATAATGTTCGAATAACACGAATATTAATTTCCAGGTAAAAGGGAAAATAATAAAAGCCTTCTTGCGCTCGAAAATTTTCCCTTTTTCACTTTAAGTCCGGATTAGTATGCAGTTGTTATCCACTTTACATAATTTTCTTTAAATTCGTACTTCAATAGACAGCGTTTTTTATATTAAGTACATACGCGTTATTTGCTGACAGGTAGGGGCATTTAAATTGAATTTTCTCCCCTTTGCCAACAAATGTCATTTAAGCGGTTTATGCCATATTTTTTAAGTATATGCTTTATTTTACTCGCAAAGGTGCTTTGTTCATAGCTTACAGACGGCTGTATACACAACAACAAAATATTAAGAGTTTGTCAGTCATATTTGAACGCAAGCAAAAATAAACAAACACATGCTACAGTAGTAGATCCTAACATTTCAACGACGAATTTATATGAATTCGTTCATTTGGACACTGTGCCAGTGTGTAAAATGTTACTACAAAGTTAATATAATGCAAGTGAGTGAAAATTTTCATAGAAAATCCAGTCACTTGACATTTTCCCTTCAAAAAATATTTCAAGAAAAGTTTTTAATAGACATCTGCAAATGAGTAAATGCTACAAGTGGTTGAAACGCAATCATAAGTTTACTATGTACATGTATAGCACAGCTAACATTCACAAAAAGTAAAGGAAACAAATCTGTATGTATTTACTTTATTATCTTATCTTGTGTGTTTGTTTGTATGTTTGTATGTTTGAAGTTTATAGACGATTAAACGGCTGAACCGATTTTCTTGAAATTTTCACAGTATCTTCCTGTATGTCTGAAAGGAGTTATAGGCTACTTTTTATGTTGATATTCTAAATGAGCGAGGAGCCATGCCCACATATACTATATACTACATACTTAATATTTAATTGCATTTGAAATATATTACTCATACGCATAGTTACCCCTAAAGTATGCTATCTATGATTCTTGATGTATAAAAGCAACGAAAATAAAGTACACCAATACCCCGATTTGCGTCGCTTCAGTTTGCGTCGCTTCGAAGTTGCGTCTTTTATAAGTTTCTGGAATTTCAATGTTGCGTCGTTTTTGTTTCAGTTTGCGTCGCATGGCTTCGAAGTTGCGTCGTAAATGCTTCGATTTGCGTCGTTGATATGAAAATGTTTTTACAAAGCTAAAGCAGAAAAAGGGGATTTCCCGTTTAGTAGAAAGCAAATTTGCAGGTGTGCGTTGTTTACATGTTAAGCGTAGTTATTAGTTTCGAATTATATGTCGTGGAGTGAAGTTCAGTCTGAAAGTTGAAATTGAAAATTCTGCTTCAGTTTGCGTCGTTTCGGTTTGCGTCTCATTTTTTCAGTCCCAATTAGCGACGCAAACCGGGGTATTGGTGTATGTATAAAGAATGTGCATTTTGGCATATTTTGGAATATTTTTAAAAAATATTTCACGACGCGGGGGATAGATATAAGGGAAGGAAAAAAATTTTGTAACCAACGTTTGTGAAAAAAATCACCAAATAAGAAAAATATAACCAAAATTAAATTCGTAGACTTTTGTTTTATTTATTTTTTTTTCAGAAATAACCAAAAAAGGCAACATCATTACTAGATTCAATCTTTGCGGATTCTTTGCAAATTACAATACATTTTTACTTTTTAGAGTTAATCCTTAAACCATTTGCAGTCGCCCAAAGAGAAATATTATTAAGGTCAGTGTTAAGATCTTTAACTCCAGTGTTGATGGAAGCTATAGAGCTATCAATGTAGAGTTGAATATCATCAACATACATTTGAATTCTAGAATGTTTGAGCTGCTCAAACATATGACCCTTAAATGGTTGAGTTTGAAATTTTCAACTCATATACATAGTAAGTACTGAAATTCATACTATTTAAATATTTATTTGAAAAACATATACATATGTAATAGTTATGTTATTGTTTACTTCTAACAATGGGTAATTACTAAAAATATTATTTATTTGTTGCATATCTTGAAAAATAGATCAGGTAAGTTTATAATCAGCATTTTATTGGGCGATGAATGGGCATGTAACAATAGGCAGTAAAATTTTCATTCATTACTTTCGAATACCTAAGTAATAAAATGTAAACTCTCAACATTTTTTCCAAATAAAATAAGAAGTTGCAAAACTCATCAAAAAAAAAATTACCTGCGACCGACACAAACATAATTATTTGTCAAATTTTAATAACCTTACTTTCTTTTAAAAAGTTTTTGACCTGAACCGATTTCATATTAGGTACAAGTTGAAGTAATAAAATGCAACTGTCAATATTTTTTCAAATAAAATAAGAAGTTGCAAAACTCATCAAGAAAATTGCCTGCGACCGAAACAAACCTAATTATTTGTCAAATTTAAATAGCCTTAATTTTTTTTAAAAATTTTTTTTTTTTTTTTTTTTACAAAGCCAGCGAAATCGTATCGAAACATCACGAGGCACAGAAACGCCTTTAGAGCGTGAAAGACGTCTTGAACGTCTTCGACAACATGCGACAACCGCACGAGCTACCGAGACACCATTGGAACATGAAGGTCGGCTACAAAGCCAGCGAAATCGTATCGAAACATCACGAGACATAGCGTCGAGAACAAAATCGTAATCGAATGGTGGTGAATCGACGTAATGTTTTTCATGGATTCTCAGGTATTACATTTAACTACAGATCTGATATAGATGACCACATAATCGCAACTCATGCTGATAGAACTCCAGAACTCCAACAATGGCGTAACAATTTTGATGGAGGGCGATCCAGTTGCATCACGAGATATGTATTTAATTCCGATGGGGGTAGTGAAGCACACCGGGTATTAGCTAGTACCTCTATAAAAAACACATTATATATACATATGTACTTATTTGTAAGCACAAGTTATATAGCTATTGAGCCAATTCAGACGAGCACATTTTTTAGTCGCACAATTTTTGTTCTTTTCAATTTACACGGGATGAATATTCGTTTGGCAACGAATGTACACGTATACAGAGCTTTGTATGTATTAGTGTTTTTTCATTCATTTGATGTTTGGCTGATTTTTAAAAATGTGCATTTATTAGTTTTGTGCTGGTGATGCGGGGTTGTAGCTGGTGGAAACGTTACGCCACCGAAAAACCATTCTCTTCACCCCTCTTGCCTATAAACTATCATTTTGCGCCAGCACAATTGTGCTTGTGTGAATTGGCTCATTGATATTTTAAGGAAATACTGCTCTGAGAATGAAATTGAGAGCACTTTTGTCCTTGACAAAATTGAGGACCCTATTTTGAACAATTTTCTTAAAAAAAAAGTCAAAATTTATGGAACTTTTTAAGTAGTTATGTCTATAATAATATTAAAACGAACTTACTTTTTATTGTATCTCACTCATTACATAGTCAATAAACTAGAAGACTTTTTTAAGTCTATAATTAAAGTAAATACTTTTATTAAAAAAAACCTTTTTGATTTATATATTTTTTTCAATTTATAATCATATTACTGAAAATAATTGAAAACAGATATATGCCATAAAGTTCGTTTAAATGTCGAATTTGGCTTATTGTCCACAAATGTTTTGCAACTATGGGTGTGGACTATAAGCGAAAACTACTGTAATTGTATTATAAGTAATAAATAAATAAATATTTCTCTTAGTAGCTTTCTGGCAAAAACTCTGAGAGTAAATAAAATTGGCATGAAAAACGGAGTCGACTTTAAATAATTGGTCGCGCCACTCATGTATAAAATTAACACTCACAACATAAGTGGTGTGTGAAGTTGGATCGTAATCCTGATTAATTATACATACACATGATCTTCAAATTAAAAAGTGGATTGACTAGCAGAAATTCAAGTAAATTTGTTGCCATTTCGTAGAATAAATCTTTTAAAGCCCATAGATTCTCGGCCATAGATTCTCGACCATTAATGTATTACTGTGATATTAATTGTGGAGCTGGCTAAAAAAAAACCAGACATGTCCTCAGTTAATGCTGTTTTAAATTTTATTTTAGGGATCTCTAAGTCTGCATAATGAAGCCACGTAATATTTTCATTTAAAACCAGGTCCTAGGTGCTATTTTAAAATAACAAGAAAAACTGACTTCTCGAACAAAACTGGGCATTTGATACGACGAGAGTTAATAACATTTCATCAGTCTAAGTTGGTCATAAAATAGATTTTTTAATTTTTATTTATCTTTCTGTAAAGCTCGATTCACTCCTTTTTTTATATGTAGTTTGACAGCCCTCTTCTTGAGAGAAAGAGAAAATATGTAGTATGAACATCTTTTAGCTCGTTTTGGTTTAATTTTATATTTTGTCCGGAAAAACTTGAACAGAACAGTAGTAGGTTATATTTTATATAAAAAGGTGAATTGATTTGTCCACATAGATAAATCATGGAAAATTTAAATTTCCTTTAAAAGTCTCATCTGGTAGTCTTAATTTTGTGGAAACATTTTTAGAAATGCACAAATCATGCTGCAGAAAACACTCAGTACGCTGTGCCAGAAAAGGTGCCTGTAAAGTGCAGATAGCCAGAATTTTTCATTCTTTTTTGCATTTGTGTATCAAAACATGACGTATGTATATTGTTCTGAGAAATATCTTGTCATTAAGCTTAATAATAAACACGCGACGTAACAGGAAAAGTGTGACGATTAAATTCGCAATAAAAAATAATTTTTATTCGGTTTCTCCAGCTTTGCAGCAGCACAATAGGTCATAGGACTATAGAACTTTGCTCAATAAATATTAATCTGATGGTTTACACATAAAACTTACAAAGCATTTATGACTTTACCATACGTAGCGAGTTTTTTTAACCGAAAAGGTTAACACTTAAAACTACATTACGAAGAAATAACCGAATCAAAAGATCTGATCTAATAAGGGTAATGAAAGGATTACAACAACAGCCCATTAGGGATTATTATAGAAATCGCAAGTTGTAACTGAAAATGTTTTTCGAATACTAAGAAGGAAAACAAGAGCCATTGGTTGAAATTAAAGGGCAGGGTCTTTACCTGGATACATAAAAGGGTTGTTGAAAGATCAGGTAGCAGTTAACCTATTTGTTCACTCATTACGTTGAATCCGGTACCTGTTTGTATCGAAATCACAAATTTCCAAAATGGTTTCCACCTATAAAAGGCGTGAACCTTACACAATAAGTTCAATCACAATTTAGTCTCGGTAGACAACACACAACATTTATCAGCGGAAAACCTTAAGAAAAAATGGAAGCATCAAAGCAAGTGAAATTTGACGAATTACTCGACAAATGCATAGACATGTCGAAAGTGAAATTGGATGCGTTAAAGGCACAAATTAATTCGAAAATCTACGACGTTTTTCAAATTGAAAAATTTGTTTACAACGAATTAAAATTGGAACAATTTATCTGCCCGATGAAGACGCATATCCATATGACTGAATTTCTAAATGGTCCTCTGGTAAAACAATTCATATGTGAATTATGGCATATTTTGTTAGCGGCTGAAGAGAGTTCGACAGCCATATCAAATAATACAGTGGAACCGAAAAAAGATGAAATTATAAAGGAAGTAATCCAAACAAATGTTGAACCTACAAAAACTAAAATTTTTAAAAAAGTATTCCAAAGTAAATTTCGAAAAGACGCCGAAGGATCTCAATCTCGATCCCGAAAACAAGACAACATGGTGAATGGCGGAAAAGAACCATTGGTACCTCCTACCACTTTCAGTTCCACCCTTAAACCACAGGGGCGGTTGGACACTAAGCACGGCCAAAAACACGATGAATCTGCATCGCTTTCTCGGTTAACCTATAGCCGAAATAGTGGTACGAAAGGTAACAGAAAAGTAGAACAAAAGCAAGATTTAACCGCCAGCACTTTAATCACAAAGAAACAACAGTCAGATAAGGAAAACAATAAAAGTTTCATCAACATTGAAAATCGCGTACATAAACTGGACAAGTCAGTATCAATCTGTAGCACACAAGCAGAACAAAAGCAACCACAACTACCACCCAACACTTGTGGTTCTACCCTTAAACCACAACGGCGCATTAACATGTTGAATGGCGGAAAACAATCACTTGCAGCTTATAAAACGTTGAGTTCCAAACTTAAAGCACAGGGACGTATCGACATATCCAAAGTAAAATTGGACATGTTGAAACCGTGGATAAGCAAGAAAATCACGGATATTTTGCAGAGAGAAGATAATGCGGCAGTTGAGTTCGTGCACAATAAATTAAAACAGGATAAAATGCTTTGTCGACAGAAATTAGAGATCAGAATTGCTGGATTCCTAAGAGGTGGCAAAGCACAGAAATTTGTGTCTGAATTATGGTCACTTTTGCTATCAGCTCAAGAGAGTGAAAGCGGCATACCAGCTGAATTGAAAAAGCAGCAGAATGATAAAAATTTAAGAATTGAAAAGGATATTAAGCATGACGGATCTGCATCGCTTTCTCGGTTAAATAATGTCCAAAATAGTGGTACGGTAATTGACACAAAACCAGAACAACAACATCCAGGAAGTCAGAGCAGTCAGAACAATGATAGCTCGGCTGTGCTGAGATGCGGCGTAGGCGGTTTCGCTAACGTTTGCATGCATTCCCCCCAACAGGAAGATGCAAGTGCTAAGTCACAGGAATTTGTATCTCAATATTGTGCAGAAATGGACGAATTTTTGACACATTGGAATAAAACTCCCGAAAAGGAAACAATTCTATTCTCAAAAAAGTTCATATATCCTGGTGAACAAAATATTGAAAAACAAATAAACGCCACTTTGTCGACACCACCATCATCGGTTATACAATCAGATCATAAACAGCAAACACGCAATATTGACTTTGATAACGAGATAAAAGCTACCCGAGAACTACAATCACGCAAGCGTACACACTTGACAATGATGAATGAGAACAAAAAGTCGAAAAATAATTCCCACGACAAAGATGAACAGCAGTCAGCTAAGAAGAAACAGACTAGGACAAATAAATCCTCATCAAAACGCAATTCAGACAAAGATTCCTCTAGGAAGCCAGAAGCTAAATTAATAGAAAAGCAGGACAACAAGAAATCTAACAGCGAGATGAAGAATCTTGAATTGGAGCTTTTTGGCAGTATTAGTAGCGACGAAGAAGAACCCAATTCAGAACAACCTTCTAAGGAAAATTCTGTAAAGAAGTACCACAATAGCGAATTGAGCACCCTTGAGGCTGATCTTTTTATCAGCAGCGATGAGGAAGACGTCTACAATATACTCGGCAAAGAAGACCAATTTTTAAAACAAAAATAATGGACGAAGTTCACGAAGAGTATATTCTCTGGAAAAAAAGAATTTGTAATTTAGAAAAATTATTTGTAATCAATTTGCGTAAATTTTAAATTAAATATCATGACAATGTTTTTAATTTCTATTAAATATTGATGAAATATATGAGGAGTTTTCTAAGTTTAAATTTATACTACAATAAAGTTTTATATTATAATAAATTCATATTATAATAAATTTAAATTTATAAAAAATACTGTCTCTTTCAATTTAATTCTTAATTCCTTATTTGTAATGTATTTTGAATGTATTTTAAGGAAATCATATAAATAATTAAAATAAAATGAAAATAAAAAATGTATTCAATGCTTTAATTTAATTACCGGGATAAGGGGAAGGGAAGGTTTATTTGAAATATTCTTCGGCGGTGACGGTGTGGAGATTCCGCCGCATAGCAATGAAGAGGTCAAAGTTGCGATTATAAATCTTAAAAACAATAAAGCGGCATGTTCTGATAGCCTCCCCGCTGAGTTGTTTAAGACCGGAGTTGGTAGTGCGCATGCACCAGCTTATCTACAAAATATGCCTAGAGGAAAGTATGCCCAACGATTGGAACTTCAGTGTCCGCTGCCCTGTCCTGAAAAAGGTAGACCCTACGATATGCGCCAACTACAGGGGTATAATTCTACTTTTTATATTGATATTCCAAATGAGCGAGGGGCCATGCCCACGTATACTACACACTACATACTTAATATTTAATTGCATTTGAAATATATTACTCATACGCATAGTAGTTACCCCTACAAGTATGCTATCTATGATTCTTGATATTAAAACCAAAGAAAATAAAGTATGTATAAAGAATGCGCATTTTGGCATATTTTGGAATATTTTTCAGAAATATTTCACGACGCGGGGGGAAAGATAGAAGGGAAGGATAATGTCTTTTCGGGTTATAGGGTGGGGTTAGTTTAAGGGTAAAAGGGTATGAGGGGCTAGGGTATGTACATATGCTCAAACCTTTTATATTACTTTTATATATGTAAATAATAAATGTCATATATGTTTTGTTTTTTGTTTGTATTTTCTTAAAACGTTATAAAGTGGATATTTATTTGTATTTTGTAACAATATGTGTGTTGTTTACAATGTACATATATTTTGTTTGCAGTAATATCAAATTTCACAAAGTTCACAATTTATTTTGAATTTATTAATGTTCACAAGGCTGATTAAATTTAATATAAATACAATTAAATAGCCATTTATTTCATTTCGCACACGCGTATGGATTGTTGGGTTTCTATGTTTAGTGTTGTTCGGCGATCGCTAGTCAACTGAACTGATCAACAAGGATCAAAACAATCAAGCAGGAGTTGTTGATGAAAATGTGTATGTTGATGTGTATTGTGAATGTTGATGTGTGTTGGAGAAAGTTGATGTCAGGGTTGGGGTTGTTCGAATTTGTTCACTCGTGTGAACAGATAAAGAAACCAAGAGCGTAACAATGTTCTCAATTGTTCTCATCGTGCGTTTTTGTTGTTTGACTAATTTTTTATTTATTCATCTGAAACAATGTTGCCACGAAAAACATTTTGTAACCAACATTTGTGAAAAAAATCACCAAATAAGAAAAAATATAACCAAAATTAAATTCATAGACTTTTGTTTTATTTTTTTTTTCAAGTTTAAATTATAATTAACAAAAACTGAAACAAAAATAGCTTTTTTTATAAGAAAAAAATAAACAAAACCAAAAACTACACATTGATCAAAAAAATAACCAATTTTGGTTAGAAATAACAAAAAAAAGGCAACACTTATTCTCAGACGTCGGCACAAAGAGAACATGAGAAAAATTATGAGAGGCATATTAACCCAGAGGAAAATTGTTAGTAATATTTTCAAGTCTACTTTACTCTACATAATACGTCACATATGTAGTTTTTTTAATGAATTTTACATCTATATAAACAAAATGAATGAAAAACAATAGAAGAGAAAAATGAAAATATGTGCAAAGAAATAAAGAAAGTAATAAATGAAACATGTAAACAAAGTGCAAAAGCAACATACGCGGATGCAGTTAAAAATAAAGGGTTGCCAAGTATAAATAAAAAACTACCCCTGATTGTTAAACCTAAGGAAAAACAATCGGCTGAAAAAACTAAAGAAGAGTTAAACAAAATAAATCCAGACAACTTGAAGATAACAAATGTGGAAAGTAGAAGCAGTGGAACAATTGTTATTCAAAGTGAGAGCTGTGAAGATAGAGAGAAATGTAAAAGTGCAATCCAAGAAAAAATATCTAAACAATATGAAGTAAAAATTCCAAATTCGACGGGACTAAATATCAATATTATTGGCATGTCTTTTGAATATAGTGAAAATGATTTAATTGAGGAATTAAGAAAACAAAATCCTAAATTAGCTGATGCAAATATTAAATTTATGGGAAAATATGAAACGAATAGAGGAAATAAATCTTTGTTCAATGTGAGACTGAGAGTTGATAATGAAGCTTACGGAAAAATTATGGAAGAAAGAAAAGTAAATGTCGGTTGGGAAAGATGTAGAGTGTATGATGGAACTGAATTAGTTCAATGTATGAAATGCAGAGGATACAATCATATAGCCAAAGAATGTAAAAATCAGGAAATATGTCTAAAATGCCATGGTCAACATAAAACAGTTAATTGCGAAAGCCAAGAGAAGATAATGAAATGTATTAATTGTTCAAAAGTAAACAGCAGGCTCAATATGGGATTAGATGAAAATCACTTTACAAACGATAGAGAATGTCCAGTTTATCAAAATAAATTGAAAAACAAAATGAGAAATATAGGCTTGACGATTTAACAACTAAAGGAAATGAGTGCCCTCTATACAAATGTACAAGGTCTTGTTAACAACTATAATAAAATTGAAATTATCGCAGCAACAGAAAACCCTGACTTTTTAATATTGTCTGAAACACATTTGACGAAAGATATAGATGAACAAGAAATTGCGTTACAAGGATATGATAACATCGGGTCAGTGTCAGCATCCTCAAGAACAGGTGGAGTTGTCGTATACTATAAAAATAATTGGAACGTGAAAAAGTTTATAGAGAGAACTAATGATTTGAAGTATTGGATATTATTTTGCAAAGCTTTACATAATGGTAATAATAATAATATCTTAATTGGTGCAATATATAGATCGCCTAGCTACAGCGAAGTTGAGTTCTGTGGTATATTTGACGAAATTATTGAAGAAATCTGTGATAATAATAACTGTGATATTTTAATTGCAGGAGATTTTAATATAGATTGGAAAAAACTCTTTATACAAGAATAGAATTAGGAATACTCTCAATGACAACGGCCTTAAATAAATAGTTAACGAAAGCACCCGTGTAACAAGAAATTCGAGCACAATAATTGACTACGTAATAACTAATAATTATAAGATAAAATGTACAAACAGTAAAGATAATAAAATTTCTGACCATGAAGTTATTAATATTAATATAGACTTTGAGAGATCGAATGAAAACATTCTAAATACAGCAAAAACCATCAAGATATTTAAATACGATAAGAATATATTCAATAATGTGTTAACTGAGAATATGATATACGAGGATAATAAGGATCTTAATGAAAACGTTAAACTGTTTGATGCCTGTCTAGGAAATACAATACAAAGATTTACGTTTGAAAAGCAAGTGCACATAAATAACAAAGTGAATAACTGGTTTAACGAAGAACTGCGAACAATAAAAAGAGAAAAAATAATAAAATATTTACGAGCCAAATTTGAAAACACAAATCAAGCTTGGGGAGAATATAAACTAATAAGAAATCGATACAAAGTACAAATCGAAAATAATAAGAATAATTACATAAAAAATAAAATTAACAACGCAACTAGTCAAAAGCAAATGTGGACACACATAAAAAACCTAGTACTTAATAAGAGGCAAAACTCAACTAAATCTGTGATCTTCGACCAGATAGAGTACAACGATATATGTGATATAGTTAATAAGTTCAATGCATTCTTCATTGATAGCATTAGTAGTATAAGACAATCGATAGGGAGCGTGCAACATATTAACCGAATAGAATATAGAGTGAATGATGTTTTTAAAATCCGTAAGGTAAATATTAGTGAACTGGAGAGCATCGTGAAGTGTATGAATAACAAATCTGACCATGAACGCGTATCAAATAAAATTATACTTGACAACTGGAATGTAACAGGAAATATAATGGTAAAAGTAATAAACACATCTTTAGAGACAGGTATTTTTCCTGATAATTGGAAAAAATCAACCGTAACCCCAATTGAGAAAGTGCCCAGAACAAAAAAATGCGAGGAGTTTAGACCAATAAACTCTCTTAAAACTTGCGAGAAAATAATTGAAAAAGTAGTTAAAGATCAGCTTGAAAAATATATAGAAAATCGAGACATATTATCTAAATACCAGTCAGGATTCCGTAAAAAACATTCGTGTGAAACCACGGTAAACTATGTCATAAGTGAATGGAGAGCAATAGGAAAGGCTAAGAGGACAATAGCAATATTTCTTGACTTCAAAAGAGCCTTTGAGACGATCGATAGAGAAATAATACTGAATAAATGTATGGAATAAGAGGAATCGAGCTAGATTGGTTCAAATCGTACCTGAAAAGAAGAAGGCAAACGATAAAATTAAATGACATAGAATCTGATGAAATAATAAATAATTTCGGAGTGCCACAAGGTTCCATTTTGGGAGCGTTGTTGTTCATAATTTATATAAATGACATGCCAAGTATTTTAGAAAAATGTAAAGTTGTATTATACGCTGATGACACTCTGATATATACAATAGCAAATAGTGATGAAGAATGTCGCGAAAATATCAAGTATGATATGAAGAAAATAGATGAATGGCTTAAAATGAATAAACTCAAACTAAATGAAAATAAAATAAAAATAATGGAATTAACTTAAATTCAGAAGAAATATTTACAATAAATGACACAGTAATTGAAAAAGTCGAATATATAAAATACCTTGGTTTTATAATCGATAAAAAATTAAATTTCAATGAACAAATAGATTACTTATGCAAAAAAGTTGGTAAAAAAATTAGTTTTTTAAAAAGAATAAGAAGCAAAATATCCAAGTCTACAGCGATAAATATATACAGCACGATAATAAAACCACACTTTGAATATGGTTCCACTATTTTATTCACATGCAGCAGCACAAATCAATTAGCAAGGATGCAGAAACTGCAAAATAGAGCGATGAGAGTAATACTAAAATGCGATCGTTACACACATATAAATACAATGTTAACTGATCTAAAATGGATGAACATAGCACAACGACTTCAATTTAACACATTAAGATTTATTAGAAAATTAAAACAAGGAGACGCCCCGAAATATCTATGTGATCAAATACATTATGTGGGAGACAGTCAACCATATCAACTAAGAAATGCAAGTGACTTTAGGATCCAAAGAGTGAGGTCAACACAAATGCAGAAAACGCTATTCTACAAAGGTCTACAGCTGTTTAACTCATTGCCAAACTACATTAAGAATGAAACGGATGAAAATGTCTTTAGACGAAAGTGTACTAATTTTGTATTATTTAATAATAATTTGTAATATATAATTTTGTTGAACATTTGAAGTATTTTTAATACTAAAAAAAAAAAAAAAAACAAAATAAAACAATCTCGGGAAATGACGGCTACCCACTTTATCGCCGACGTTCTGTGGATAATGGTGGACGATCAATTTCAGTAAAAGTGCATGGAAATGATTTTGATGTTGATAACCGCTGGATAGTACCTTACTCTCCATTGCTTTCAAAAACATTTAAAGCGCATATTAATGTTGAGTATTGTCATTCAGTTAAGTCGATCAAATACATCTGCAAATATGTTACTAAAGGGTCTTATATGGCTGTATTTTCATTACAAAATCCAAATGATGAAATTCCGCAGTATCAAATGGCCAGGTACATTAGTAGCAATGAAGCAGTATGGCGAATTTTGGGATTTCCCATTCATGAGCGCCATCCAACTGTTGTTCATTTATCAGTGCATCTGGAAAATGGACAACGGGTTTACTTTACAGAAAGAAATGCTCGAGAGAGAGCAGCAGCACCACCGGCTACAACATTAACATCATTTTTTGATCTTTGTAGAAATGATATGTTTGCTAAACCTTTGTTTTATTCAGAAATTCCAACGTATTATACGTGGAATGCATCAACAAAGAAATTCCAACGTCGAAAGCAGGGGAAACCTGTTGATGGTTGGCCAAATTTATATTCAACAGATGCATTAGGTAAGGTTTATACCATCCATCCTCAAAATGCTGAATGTTTTTATTTGAGAATGCTTCTGATTAATGTTCGAGGACCAACATCTTTTGACACATTAGTGTTGATGGCGTAGTATAAAGTAGAAGAAATTCGATGCCTCTCTCGTTTATATCCCAATAAAAACATGTCCGACAGCGGTACTCCCAAATCATGTCATGTGCAAGTAGTGTTTTCATTGCCTGAATGACTTCTACATTTGGAATGTCCTCAATTTCATGATGAGGACCTTCAAAATTTGCCATTGCTGTTAAAGTTCCCTCAATAAAGAAGTGATTGTACACTGCCAAGCGATTCACTCGTTCTTTTATTATTTTTTTTTTTTTTTCATTATATATATATTTTTTTATTTCTTTTACTTATTTTAAATTTACAAAACGTTATAAATAAACATCATTAACAAACAAAATTGTCTATGATATAAAAATGTATGTAGTTATAATAGAATAAGAGCTCAACTAAAAATAAAAAAAAATTATTTACTGAAGGGGGAAAACGGTAAGGAAATAATACAAGGATGTTGTATGACTTGAAGTAAGTTTGACTATTTACATGAAATCATCGTAATCATCATAAGTAATGTAATCATTACCATACTTTTTATAACCATCGATATCATTGCTCTCTTTTTTCAAGGTTACTTTTCCTTTGCCTGTGCCTTTGCTAGCGGGTTTCTTGACATTTTGTTTTTCCATTTTCACTTTTTCTCTATGTAAGTTTTCTACACTAATTTTTAATTTCTTCAAATCGGGAATAGCCAAATGTACACCTATGCTACGTACTAAATCCTCAATAAATTGCGGGAAATGAGGTGATTCTTTATATTGTGCCAATTTACAACTAAGCGTCGCACCAAATTCTTTGAATTCTTCTTCAGTTTGAGGATTAAATGCATCTAAATCACCTCTAATATCACTAACACCAAAGGTTTCTAAAGCACTCTTTAAGTCCGATTCTTCTTGAATTTTTTGTAAACGTAATTTTTCGGCTAATTTTTCTTCGGCTGTCATATTAGCTAAGCGTTCACCTTCGGCTTCCTCTGCCAGTCTCTCTTGTTCGGCTAGTTTAGCTTTCAAAGCCTTGTTAGGTTTCGTCTTCACCGGCGCTTTGACTTCAACTTTTTCTTCGTCCTTTTTTTCCTCTTCCTCGAGATCCCAACTGTCCTTAACATCCTCATCATCATCCTCGCCAGCCCATTTGTTGACTTTGTCAGGAATAACCACTATGGGTTTGTCCGCAGCACTTTCCCAATCGTCTCTCATATTTTTTGGTTCTCTATTATTTTATTTATTTAGCAAATTTTTGATTATATGACTTTGTGTTTTGCTTGTATGTGCTTGGTGTGCTTGCATGTGCGTAAGTGTTTTCGCCAAGGATTTGAAACCAGAACTAATAATTTTTCGCAATCTTTCTGTTGCTTTTATACTGTTTCCTGAGACCCGAAAATAACTGCGTTAATCGATTTCCTTAATATGATATTGCATTACAGGTAGAAAAATTATGATTTTATAATTGACCCTCACACATCATTTGATAACTTGTTTATAATGTTCGAATAACATGAATATTAATTTCCAGGTAAAAGGGAAAATAATAAAAGCCTTCTTGCGCTCGAAAATTTTCCCTTTTTCACTTTAAGTCCGGTTTAGTATACAGTTGTTATCCACTTTACATAATTTTCTTTAAATTCGTACTTCAATAGACAGCGTTTTTTATATTAAGTACATACGCGTTATTTGCTGACAGGTAGGGGCATTTAAATTGAATTTTCTCCCCTTTGCCAACAAATGTCATTTAAGCGGTTTATGCCATATTTTTTAAGTATACGCTTTATTTTACTCGCAGAGGTGCTTTGTTCATAGCTTACAGACGGCTGTATACACAACAACAAAATATTAAGAGTTTGTCAGTAATATTTGAACGCAAGCAAAAATAAACAAACACATGCTACAGTAGTAGATCCTAACATTTCAACGACGAATTTATATGAATTCGTTCATTTGGACACTGTGCCAGTGTGTAAAATGTTACTACAAAGTTAATATAATGCAAGTGAGTGAAAATTTTCATGAAAATCCAGTTACTTGACAGTTTCCCTTCAAAAAATATTTCAAGAAAAGTTTTTAGTAGACATCTGCAAATGAGTAAATGCTACAAGTGGTTGAAACACAATCATAAATTTACTATGTACCTGCTAATGCACAGCTAACATTCACAAAAAGTAAAGGAAACAAATCTGTATGTATTTACTTTATTATCTTATATATAAAAATGAATGTGTGTTTGTTTGTATGTTTGTATGTTTGAAGTTTATAGACGATTAAACGGCTGAACCGATTTTCTTAAAATGTTCACAGTATCTTCCTGTATGTCTGGAAGGAGTTATAGGCTACTTTTTATGTTGATATTCCAAATGAGCGAGGGGCCATGCCCACGTATACTACACACTACATACTTAATATTCAATTGCATTTGAAATATATTACTCATACACATAGTAGTTACCCCTAAAGTATGCTATCTATGATTCTTGATATTAAAACCAAAGATAATAAAGTATGTATAAAGAATGTGCATTTTGGCATATTTTGGAATATTTTTCAAAAATATTTCACGACGCGGGGGGAAAGATAGAAGGGAAGGATAAAGAAACCAAGAGCGTAACAATGTTCTCAATTGTTCTCATCGTGCGTTTTTGTTGCTTGACTAATTTTTTATTTATTCATCTGAAACAATGTTGCCACGAAAAACATTTTGTAACCAACATTTGTGAAAAAATCACCAAATAAGAAAAAATATAACCAAAATTAAATTCATAGACTTTTGTTTTATTTTTTTTTTTCAAGTTTAAATTATAATTAACAAAAACTGAAACAAAAATAGCTTTTTTTATAAGAAAAAAATAAACAAAACCAAAAACTACACATTGATCAAAAAAATAACCAATTTTGGTTAGAAATAACAGAAAAAAAGGCAACACTTATTCTCAGACGTCGGCACAAAGAGAACATGAGAAAAATTATGAGAGGCATATTAACCCAGAGGAAAATTGTTAGTAATATTTTCAAGTCTACTTTACTCTACATAATACGTCACATATGTAGTTTTTATAATGAATTTTACATCTATATAAACAAAATGAATGAAAAACAATAGAAGAGAAAAATGAAAATATGTGCAAAGAAATAAAGAAAGTAATAAATGAAACATGTAAACAAAGTGCAAAAACAACATACGCGGATGCAGTTAAAAATAAAGGGTTGCCAAGTATAAATAAACAACTACCCCTGATTGTTAAACCTAAGGAAAAACAATCGGCTGAAAAAACTAAAGAAGAGTTAAACAAAATAAATCCAGACAACTTGAAGATAACAAATGTGGAAAGTAGAAGCAGTGGAACAATTGTTATTCAAAGTGAGAGCTGTGAAGATAGAGAGAAAAGTAAAAGTGCAATCCAAGAAAAAATATCTAAACAATATGAAGTAAAAATTCCAAATTCGACGGGACTAAATATCAAAATTATTGGCATGTCTTTTGAATATAGTGAAAATGATTTAATTGAGAAATTAAGAAAACAAAATCCTAAATTAGCTGATGCAAATATTAAATTTATGGGAAAATATGAAACGAAGAGAGGAAATAAATCTTTGTTCAATGTGAGACTGAGAGTTGATAATGAAGCTTACGGAAAAATTATGGGAGAAAGAAAAGTAAATGTCGGTTGGGAAAGATGTAGAGTGTATGATGGAACTGAATTAGTTCAATGTATGAAATGCAGAGGATACAATCATATAGCCAAAGAATGTAAAAATCAGGAAATATGTCTAAAATGCCATGGTCAACATAAAACAGTTAATTGCGAAAGCCAAGAGAAGATAATGAAATGTATTAATTGTTCAAAAGTAAACAGCAGGCTCAATATGGGATTAGATGAAAATCACTTTACAAACGATAGAGAATGTCCAGTTTATCAAAATAAATTGAAAAACAAAATGAGAAATATAGGCTTGACGATTTAACAACTAAAGGAAATGAGTGTCCTCTATACAAATGTACAAGGTCTTGTTAACAACTATAATCAAATTGAAATTATCGCAGCAACAGAAAAACCTGACTTTTTAATATTGTCCGAAACACATTTGACGAAAGATATAGATGAACAAGAAATTGCGTTACAAGGATATGATAACATCGGGTCAGTGTCAGCATCCTCAAGAACAGGTGGAGTTGTCGTATACTATAAAAATAATTGGAACGTGAAAAAGTTTATAGAGAGAACTGATGATTTGAAGTATTGGATATTATTTTGCAAAGCTGTACATAATGATAATAATAATAATATCTTAATTGGTGCAATATATAGATCGCCTAGCTACAGCGAAGTTGAGTTCTGTGGTATATTTGACGAAATTATTGAAGAAATCTGTGATAATAATAACTGTGATATTTTAATTGCAGGAGATTTTAATATAGATTGGAAAAAACTCTTTATACAAGAATAGAATTAGGAATACTCTCAATGACAACGGCCTTAAATAAATAGTTAACGAAAGCACCCGTGTAACAAGAAATTCGAGCACAATAATTGACTACGTAATAACTAATAATTATAAGATAAAATGTACAAACAGTAAAGATAATAAAATTTCTGACCATGAAGTTATTAATATTAATATAGACTTTGAGAGATCGAATGAAAACAATCTAAATACAGCAAAAACCATCAAGATATTTAAATACGATAAGAATATATTCAATAATGTGTTAACTGAGAATATGATATACGAGGATAATAAGGATCTTAATGAAAACGTTAAACTGTTTGATGCCTGTCTAGGAAATACAATACAAAGATTTACGTTTGAAAAGCAAGTGCACATAAATAACAAAGTGAATAACTGGTTTAACGAAGAACTGCGAACAATAAAAAGAGAAAAAATAATAAAATATTTACGAGCCAAATTTGAAAACACAAATCAAGCTTGGGGAGAATATAAACTAATAAGAAATCGATACAAAGTACAAATCGAAAAGAATAAGAATAATTACATAAAAAATAAAATTAACAACGCAACTAGTCAAAAGCAAATGTGGACACACATAAAAAACCTAGTACTTAATAAGAGGCAAAACTCAACCAAGTCTGTGATATTCGACCAGATAGAGTACAACGATATATGTGATATAGTTAATAAGTTCAATGCATTCTTCATTGATAGCATTAGTAGTATAAGACAATCGATAGGGAGCGTGCAACATATTAACCGAATAGAATATAGAGTGAATGATGTTTTTAAATTCCGTAAGGTAAATATTAGTGAACTGGAGAGCATCGTGAAGTGTATGAATAACAAATCTGACCATGAACGCGTATCAAATAAAATTATACTTGACAACTGGAATGTAACAGGAAATATAATGGTAAAAGTAATAAACACATCTTTAGAGACAGGTATTTTTCCTGATAATTGGAAAAAATCAACCGTAACCCCAATTGAGAAAGTGCCCAGAACAAAAAAATGCGAGGAGTTTAGACCAATAAACTCTCTTAAAACTTGCGAGAAAATAATTGAAAAAGTAGTTAAAGATCAGCTTGAAAAATATATAGAAAATCGAGACATATTATCTAAATACCAGTCAGGATTCCGTAAAAAACATTCGTGTGAAACAACGGTAAACTATGTCATAAGTGAATGGAGAGCAATAGGAAAGGATAAGAGGATAATAGCAATATTTCTTGACTTCAAAAGAGCCTTTGAGACGATCGATAGAGAAATAATACTGAATAAACTATATATGTATGGAATAAGAGGAATCGAGCTAGATTGGTTCAAATCGTACCTGAAAAGAAGAAGGCAAACGACAAAATTAAATGACATAGAATCTGATGAAATAATAAATAATTTCGGAGTGCCACAAGGTTCCATTTTGGGAGCGTTGTTGTTCATAATTTATATAAATGACATGCCAAGTATTTTAGAAAAATGTAAAGTTGTATTATACGCTGATGACACTCTGATATATACTATAGCAAATAGTGATGAAGAATGTCGCGAAAATATCAAGTATGATATGAAGAAAATAGATGAATGGCTTAAAATGAATAAACTCAAACTAAATGAAAATAAAACAAAAATAATGGAATTAACTTAAATTCAGAAGAAATATTTACAATAAATGACACAGTAATTGAAAAAGTCGAATATATAAAATACCTTGGTTTTATAATCGATAAAAAATTAAATTTCAATGAACAAATAGATTACTTATGCAAAAAAGTTGGTAAAAAAATTAGTTTTTTAAAAAGAATAAGAAGCAAAATATAACGATAATAAAACCACACTTTGAATATGATTCCACTATTTTATTAACATGCAGCAGCACAAATCAATTAGCAAGGATGCAGAAACTGCAAAATAGAGCGATGAGAGTAATACTAAAATGCGATCGTTACACACATATAAACACAATGTTAACTGATCTAAAATGGATGAACATAGCACAACGACTTCAATTTAACACATTAAGATTTATTAGAAAATTAAAACAAGGAGACGCCCCGAAATATCTATGTGATCAAATACATTATGTGGGAGACAGTCAACCATTTCAACTAAGAAATGCAAGTGACTTTAGGATCCAAAGAGTGAGGTCAACACAAATGCAGAAAACGCTATTCTACAAAGGTCTACAGCTGTTTAACTCATTGCCAAACTACATTAAGAATGAAACGGATGAAAATGTCTTTAGACGAAAGTGTACTAATTTTGTATTATTTAATAATAATTTGTAATATATAATTTTGTTGAACATTTAAAGTATTTTTAATACTAAAAAAAACAAAAAAAAAAAACAATCTCGGGAATTGACGGCTACCTACTTTATCGCCGACGTTCTGTGGATAATGGTGGACGATCAATTTCAGTAAAGGTGCATGGAAATGATTTTGATGTTGATAACCGCTGGATAGTACCTTACTCTCCATTGCTTTCAAAAACATTTAAAGCGCATATTAATGTTGAGTATTGTCATTCAGTTAAGTCGATCAAATACATCTGCAAATATGTTACTAAAGGGTCTTATATGGCTGTATTTTCATTACAAAATCCAAATGATGAAATTCCGCAGTATCAAATGGCCAGGTACATTAGTAGCAATGAAGCAGTATGGCGAATTTTGGGATTTCCCATTCATGAGCGCCAACTGTTGTTCATTTATCAGTGCATCTGGAAAATGGACAACGGGTTTACTTTACAGAAAGAAATGCTCGAGAGAGAGCAGCAGCACCACCGGCTACAACATTAACATCATTTTTTGATCTTTGTAGAAATGATATGTTTGCTAAAACTTTATTTTATTCAGAAATTCCAACGTATTATACGTGGAATGCATCAACAAAGAAATTCCAACGTCGAAAGCAGGGGAAACCTGTTGATGGTTGGCCAAATTTATATTCAACAGATGCATTAGGTAGGGTTTATACCGTCCATCCTCAAAATGCTGAATGTTTTTATTTGAGAATGCTTCTGATTAATGTTCGAGGACCAACATCTTTTGAGACATTACATAGTGTTGATGGCGTAGTATGTGCAACATATCGAGAGGCCTGTCAGAAACTACAATTATTGGAGAACGATTGTCAATGGGGAACAACGCTTGAAGATGCAGCAGTAATCAACCATCCATGGAAAATAAGGGCATTATTTGCGATAATATTGGTATCGTGCTCACCATCTAATCCAAAAGATCTTTGGAATAAATTTAAAACATATTTGGCTGAGGACATATTACACCCGGAAAGAGTTACCACCAACAATGCAACGCTTGAACTAAGTGAAAGTATGAATAATGAGACATTGATTCTACTTGAAGACAAATGCTTGGCGATAAGGAATGTGACACTAATTGAAGTTGGAATGATTGCTCCTATTCGTTCAGGAACTGATGCACACGATCAAGATCTACGACGAGAAATGGAATATAATCATCAAAATTTGGAAATTTTATTGGAAGAAAATTTACCAAATTTACAACAAGAGCAGAGAATGGTATACAACAGTATACTAGCAGCAATAACAAACAAACAAATAACCGGAAAAACGTTTTTAATTTCATTGATATTGGCAAAAGTTCGATCTCAAAAAAATATTGCATTAGCTATTGCGTCATCCGGCATTGCTGCCACACTCTTAGATGGTGGTAGAACAGCGTATTCTGCACTAAAATTATCCTAGAAGCCTCAATTTTCCGAAGAGATTACAAGTGTAACATAAAGAAAAATTCTTTTATGGGCAAAGTATTGCAACAATGTGAAATCATAGTGTGGGTTGAATGCACCATTGCGCATAAGAAATCTTTGGAAGTCTCGCAGTTTACGGGATTTTAGAAGCAATAATAACATATTTGGAGGTGCATTAGTTTTATTAGCTGGTGATTTTCGTCAAACACTTCCTGTTATGCCTGCATCAACGCCAGCTGATGAGCTAAATGCATCGTCATACCTTTGGCGATATGTTCATACTCTAAAATTAACTACTAATATGCGTGTTCAGTTGCAACGTGATGCTTCGCTTCAACTTTTTCCAAACAATTGCTTGATTTAGGTAATGCAAGAATTCCAATGGATCCTATAACAAAGTATATAAAATTTCCATCAGAGTTTTGCATAATGACACAATCCAAAGAACAATTAATAAATTGTGTATTTCCCAATATTGTGCAAAATTTTAAAAATATGCAATGGTTATGTGAACGTGCGTTACTGGCATCCAAAAATATTGACGTTAATTCCATCAACAGCAATATTCTCAACAAGGTCGATGGGAATCTAAGAACTTATAAATCGATCGACACAGTTTCAAATATTGAGGATGTCCTCAATTATCCAGTCGAATTTTTAAATTCGTTAGATTTACCAGGCTTTCCACCACATGACTTACAGCTAAAAAACGGTGTTCCCATTATTTTACTTAGAAATATTGATCCTCCACGAATTTGTAATGGCACTCGACTAACAGTAAAAAAAATGATGAACAATCTTATCGAGGCGACCATTATAACTGGAAAGTTTAAGGGAACTGATGTGTTGCTGCCACGTATTCCTATGACCACATCGGAGATGCCATTCGATTTCAAGCGCCTGCAATTTCCTATTCGCCTAGCATTTGCAATGTCGATTAATAAAGCTCAAGGTCAGTCCTTGCAAGTTTGTGGACTTAATCTAGAAAATCCATGTTTCTCACATGGACAGCTTTACGTCGCGTGTTCGCGAGTAGGAAAACCCGCAGATTTATATGTATACGCACCAGAGGGAAAAACAAAAACTATTGTGTACCCCAAGGCATTAGAATAAGAATTATTTATTTAAGAAAAAAAGTATATATTAAATTTTAGCAAGTAAGAAATAAATAGCCCATTAATGCATTATTTTATAATTTAAATGAAATACATTGTCATCAAATGAAAGGTTCATTCTTTAAGAAAAATTGCATAATTTAATTACTAAATAAATACACTTTTTAATTATTATGTATTTAATTTCGATGGGGGGTAGCGAAGCACACCGGGTATTACCTAGTATACATATATAGTGATATATATTAAGAGAATTATATACATTAAAACAAGTGAAATTAAAAAATACTTTTTATATTGAAATTAATTTTTGTTTTTTAATTCCTTAATCATGTACTAAATTATTAAATACTAGTTAAAACACTTATGTTACACTTATATAACATAAAAAAAATTATTCTCTAATTACTATATATAACTAGTCTATGAGATCGTTATTCAAATAAAAATAGTACAATCGTCTCATATAAGTTCGGCTCTTTACCGTTTTCGGTACGATTGTATGGTGCGGCCTTAATAACATTCGAAGAAATTCGATGCCTCTCTCGTTTATATCCCAATAAAAACATGTCCGACAGCGGTACTCCCAAGTCATGTCATGTGCAAGTAGTGTTTTCATTGCCTGAATGACTTCTACATTTGGAATGTCCTCAATTTCATGATGAGGACCTTCAAAATTTGCCATTGCTGTTAAAGTTCCCTCAATAAAGAAGTGATTGTACACTGCCAAGCGATTCACTCGTTCTTTTATTTTTTTTCATTATAAATATATTTTTTTATTTCTTTTACTTATTTTAAATTTACAAAACGTTATTACGTATTTTTTTATATGAAAAGTAATCATTTAATATCTTTTTTATGTTCTCAAAAAAAAGAAAAATAAAATAAAAAATCATTTTATTACGAAATATGTATGATATTTCTAGACTAAATAACAAAACATAAATTGTGATCGGCTTTAACATTGTTATTGTTAAATTCCTGTGCGTGTTTAATAACATTTCTTTTTGTATTCATTTTCTTTCTTTTTACATCATTTTATAAAAAAATATATGATCAGGTTGAGCTTCATTTGTTGTTGTTCTACAATAAACATCATTAACAAACAAAAATGTCTATGATATAAAAATGTATGTAGTTATAATAGAATAAGAGCTCAACTAAAAATAAAAAAAAATTATTTACTGAAGGGGGAAAACGGTAAGGAAATAATACAAGGATGTTGTATGACTTGAAGTAGGTTTGACTATTTACATGAAATCATCGTAATCATCATAAGTAATGTAATCATTACCATACTTTTTATAACCATCGATATCATTGCTCTCTTTTTTCAAGGTTACTTTCCCTTTGCCTTTGCTAGCGGGTTTCTTGACATTTTGTTTTTCCATTTTCACTTTTTCTCTATGTAAGTTTTCTACACTAATTTTTAATTTCTTCAAATCGGCAATAGCCAAATGTACACCTATGCTACGTACTAAATCCTCAATAAATTGCAGGAAATGAGGTGATTCTTTATAACTAATAATTTTTCGCAACTAATAATTTTTCGCAATCTTTCTGTTGCTTTTATACTGTTTCCTGAGACCCGAAAACAACTGCGTTAATCGATTTCCTTAATATGATATTGCATTACAGGTAGAAAAATTATGATTTTATAATTGACCCTCACACATCATTTGATAACTTGTTTATAATGTTCGAATAACACGAATATTAATTTCCAGGTAAAAGGGAAAATAATAAAAGCCTTCTTGCTCGAAAATTTCCCCTTTTTCACTTTAAGTCCGGATTAGTATGCAGTTGTTATCCACTTTACATAATTTTCTTTAAATTCGTACTTCAATAGACAGCGTTTTTTATATTAAGTAAATACGCGTTATTTGCTGACAGGTAGGGGCATTTAAATTGAATTTTCTCCCCTTTGCCAACAAATGTCATTTAAGCGGTTTATGCCATATTTTTTAAGTATACGCTTTATTTTACTCGCAAAGGTGCTTTGTTCATAGCTTACAGACGGCTGTATACACAACAACAAAATATTAAGAGTTTGTCAGTCATATTTGAACGCAAGCAAAAATAAACAAACACATGCTACAGTAGTAGATCCTAACATTTCAACGACGAATTTATATGAATTCGTTCATTTGGACACTGTGCCAGTGCGTGAAATGTTACTACAAAGTTAATATAATGCAAGTGAGTGAAAATTTTCATAGAAAATCCAGTCACTTGACATTTTCCCTTCAAAAAATATTTCAAGAAAAGTTTTTAGTAGACATCTGCAAATGAGTAAATGCTACAAGTGGTTGAAACACAATCATAAATTTACTATGTACCTGCTAACATTCACAAAAAGTAAAGGAAACAAATCTGTATGTATTTACTTTATTATCTTATATATAAAAATGAATGTGTGTTTGTTTGTATTGTAATGTATGCATTCACCCATATGTAAAAATAAAAAGACAAACAAAAATAAAATAAACAAATACAAAGTGACTTCACAAAGTATAACCGTAATATGCAGACTATGCAATTTCAAATGGCTTGTGTTGATTAATATGGGTCACTAGAAATGTATTACAAACGAATTTGATATATATTGCTGTAGGTCACTAAATCATTAACAAATTAGGAGAAAGAAAAATATAGAAACATAGAATAAGTAGGGGGAATAGTTTAAGATTATTATAAGAAACATAGAATAAGAATAGTATATAAGCCATAGTTATTTGAAATAAAATTCAGAATCAATTCAGACTTCAACTGTTTTTATTCTCATAAACTTCGGCAATTGACTTTGCCATCTTATAGAGCCGACTACTACTCAAAGGCTCTTAAAAAGAAATAAGAGTACTATAGGAAACTATAGGATACCTACACGGACCAAACAAAGATATTACATGGCGATCCTGCGATCTCGATCCTGCCATCTCAAGAAATCGTTATTTTTTTTTTTAAGAAAAAAATTAACGTATTTCAAGTAGAAATAGAAGTAAAGTTAATAAATATTAAAAAGTTAACTTTACTAGACAAAATGGAATCATATTTAACGGAAACACGTATACCACTCCCCAAATATGAACCTAGCGGTAATAGGCCACCACGTAGCGGCTATTATCCTCTAGATAGACCATATACACCACCACGTGACTATCTAGTGACAGCAAATGAATCGATTTTAATTAATCACCATCACCAGCAATCACATCAAGAGGATGGTGAGGATTTTCGACCAACATTACATCAAAAAATTTAATAATTTTCGAAATAATTTTCTCTTTAGTTATAATTATTAATGTAAACAGATATATAATGTAAGTAACGATTTAAGTGTTTAATTATACATATGTATATGTATATTATTGTATGTTTTAAAATGTAATAAATTTAATAATATTATTAAAAGTATTGGTATGCAATCAAAAAAAAATATATATATATAATAATTATAAAACTTATACATTAGGCATACAATTCTTTAGACTGTAATGTAAATGTATTACAAGACCGTATTTATATAAACTTTATATAAGAAAGAAAAAAACTAATATATATACAAACAAGGAAAAACAAATACTAACGCCGATGCATTATCAAGAATCAAAATAGATTCCAATGACTTAAAGGAAAGGATGCCAAAATCTATAAATATAATGACTAGGAAAATGACTGAAAAATTAATTAATTTGGTCCTACACGGACCAAACAAACATATTACAGTATGTTTGTATGTTTGAAGTTTATAGACGATTAAACGGCTGAACCGATTTTCTTAAAATTTTCACAGTATCTTCTTGTATGTCTGGAAGGAGTTATAGGCTACTTTTTATGTTGATATTCCAAATGAGCGAGGGGCCATGCCCACGTATACTACACACTACATACTTAATATTTAATTGCATTTGAAATATATTACTCATACGCATAGTAGTTACCCCTACAAGTATGCTATCTATGATTCTTGATATTAAAACCAAAGAAAATAAAGTATGTATAAAGAATGTGCATTTTGGCATATTTTGGAATATTTTTCAAAAATATTTCACGACGCGGGGGGAAAGATAGAAGGGAAGGATAAAGAACCCAAGAGCGTAACAATGTTCTCAATTGTTCTCATCGTGCGTTTTTGTTGTTTGACTAATTTTTTATTTATTCATCTGACACAATGTTGCCACGAAAAACATTTTGTAGCCAACATTTGTGAAAAAATCACCAAATAAGAAAAAATATAACCAAAATTAAATTCATAGACTTTTGTTTTATTTTTTTTTTTCAAGTTTAAATTATAATTAACAAAAACTGAAACAAAAATAGCTTTTTTTATAAGAAAAAAATAAACAAAACCAAAAACTACACATTGGTCAAAAAAATAACCAATTTTGGTTAGAAATAACAAAAAAAAAAGGCAACACTTATTCTCAGACGTCGGCACAAAGAGAACATGAGAAAAATTATGAGAGGCATATTAACCCAGAGGAAAATTGTTAGTAATATTTCCAAGTCTACTTTACTCTACATAATACGTCACATATGTAGTTTTTTTAATGAATTTTACATCTATATAAACAAAATGAATGAAAAACAATAGAAGAGAAAAATGAAAATATGTGCAAAGAAATAAAGAAAGTAATAAATGAAACATGTAAACAAAGTGCAAAAACAACATACGCGGATGCAGTTAAAAATAAAGGGTTGCCAAGTATAAATAAACAACTACCCCTGATTGTTAAACCTAAGGAAAAACAATCGGCTGAAAAAACTAAAGAAGAGTTAAACAAAATAAATCCAGACAACTTGAAGATAACAAATGTGGAAAGTAGAAGCAGTGGAACAATTGTTATTCAAAGTGGGAGCTGTGAAGATAGAGAGAAAAGTAAAAGTGCAATCCAAGAAAAAATATCTAAACAATATGAAGTAAAAATTCCAAATTCGACGGGACTAAATATCAAAATTATTGGCATGTCTTTTGAATGTAGTGAAAATGATTTAATTGAGAAATTAAGAAAACAAAATCCTAAATTAGCTGATTCAAATATTAAATTTATGGGAAAATATGAACCGAAAAGAGGAAATAAATCTTTGTTCAATGTAAGACTGAGAGTTGATAATGAAGCTTACGGAAAAATTATGGAAGAAAGAAAAGTAAATGTCGGTTGGGAAAGATGTAGAGTGTATGATGGAACTGAATTAGTTCAATGTATGAAATGCAGAGGATACAATCATATAGCCAAAGAATGTAAAAATCAGGAAATATGTCTAAAATGCCATGGTCAACATAAAACAGTTAATTGCGAAAGCCAAGAGAAGATAATGAAATGTATTAATTGTTCAAAAGTAAACAGCAGGCTCAAAATGGGATTAGATGAAAATCACTTTACAAACGATAGAGAATGTCCAGTTTATCAAAATAAATTGAAAAACAAAATAACAAAATTTAGGCTTTACGATTTAACAACTAAAGGAAATGAGTGCCCTCTATACAAATGTACAAGGTCCTGTTAACAACTATAATCAAATTGAAATTATCGCAGCAACAGAAAAACCTGACTTTTTAATATTGTCTGAAACACATTTGACGAAAGATATAAATGAACAAGAAATTGCGTTACAAGGATATGATAACATCGGGTCAGTGTCAGCATCCTCAAGAACAGGTGGAGTTGTCGTATACTATAAAAATAATTGGAACGTGAAAAAGTTTATAGAGAGAACTGATGATTTGAAGTATTGGATATTATTTTGCAAAGCTGTAAATAATGATAATAATAATAATATCTTAATTGGTGCAATATATAGATCGCCTAGCTACAGCGAAGTTGAGTTCTGTGGTATATTTGACGAAATTATTGAAGAAATCTGTGATAATAATAACTGTGATATTTTAATTGCAGGAGATTTTAATATAGATTGGAAAAAACTCTTTATACAAGAATAGAATTAGGAATACTCTCAATGACAACGGCCTTAAATAAATAGTTAACGAAAGCACCCGTGTAACAAGAAATTCGAGCACAATAATTGACTACGTAATAACTAATAATTATAAGATAAAATGTACAAACAGTAAAGATAATAAAATTTCTGACCATGAAGTTATTAATATTAATATAGACTTTGAGAGATCGAATGAAAACATTCTAAATACAGCAAAAACCATCAAGATATTTAAATACGATAAGAATATATTCAATAATGTGTTAACTGAGAATATGATATACGAGGATAATAAGGATCTTAATGAAAACGTTAAACTGTTTGATGCCTGTCTAGGAAATACAATACAAAGATTTACGTTTGAAAAGCAAGTGCACATAAATAACAAAGTGAATAACTGGTTTAACGAAGAACTGCGAACAATAAAAAGAGAAAAAATAATAAAATATTTACGAGCCAAATTTGAAAACACAAATCAAGCTTGGGGAGAATATAAACTAATAAGAAATCGATACAAAGTACAAATCGAAAATAATAAGAATAATTACATAAAAAATAAAATTAACAACGCAACTAGTCAAAAGCAAATGTGGACACACATAAAAAACCTAGTACTTAATAAGAGGCAAAACTCAACTAAATCTGTGATATTCGACCAGATAGAGTACAACGATATATGTGATATAGTTAATAAGTTCTATGCATTCTTCATTGATAGCATTAGTAGTATAAGAAAATCGTTAGGGAGCGTGCAACATATTAACCGAATAGAATATAGAGTGAATGATGTTTTTAAATTCCGTAAGGTAAGGATTTTGTGTTTTCAAAAACAGTTGGCAACCCTGCGAAAGAGAACATTAAAATTTTCAACAGCTGCGTTTTGTTTATTTACTTTTGGAAAAAAACAATATATAAAATTTAAAATAATACCCAAAAACTGTTCAAATACTGAAACAAACTGCAAATTTTAATATTTGATTGGAAAATGTCCGGAAAAAATCGTCGCAGTCAAAAAAAAGTAATTAAATTATGCGAAAAATGTAGGATGGAGGTGAAAGAGAATCAAGATAGTATTGTGTGTGACAAATGTGATAAACTTTTTCATGTATCATGCACCGGTTTAAGTAAACAACAATTTTCATACTTAGTAGACAATGAGATTGAAGCATATTTTTGCAAACAATGTAATGTAAACAGTGATAATGTAAGAGAAGAATTGAGCGACATAAAAAAACAACTAACTAAACTCGATCAGCTGTCTGAAGTGAAGGATGCCATATCTTTTATGTCCAAGCAATACGACGAAATATTACGAGGGGTGGCAGAGAATAAAAAGAAAATTGATGTTTTACAAAAAGAAAATAATTTGTTAAAATTGGAAGTAAATGAGCTAAAAGAGACCGTAAAATTTTTAAATTCTGAACAAGTCAGTAAAAACTGCATCATAAAAGGTGTAGAAGTTAAAGAAAATGCCACTGCCGTGGATACCTTAATACATATTTCAAAAGGTGTTGGTGTTGACATAAAAGAGGAGAATGTTGAAGATGCTTATATTATTAAAGACAGAAATGAAACTAGAAATAGAAACACTATTATTGTTAAATTCAATTCAAAAAAATCTAAAGATTCGCTTATGGCTGCTAAATCAAAATTTAAAGTTAATGAAGCGACTAAGAGCATATATGTAAATGAGTTTTTGTGTAAAGATACTCTTAAGCTATTTAATTATGCTAAATCTCTAAAGAAAGTTGGTTACAACTCGATCTACACACATAATGGAAAAATTTATGCAAGGTTAAGTGCGACATCGCGACCAATTCTGATTAAAAATGAAAAAGAGGTAGATGACTTACTATTTGAGGCCTCTACAAACCAAGGCAAACGTAGATCCGTTCGAGGAAGAGCTGTTAGAGAGGATGAAGAAGATGCTGTAAACCCTTCGTCTTTTTTTTCTCCAGCACGGTAAAATTAGTAAATTAGTAAATTTCTTTTAATTATAATGTATTTCAGTTAAGATGTATATAGTTTCTTTTTTTTTAATAATTATGAGTAATAAACACTTTGCAAATTTTAATTCCTTTCGAGTGTATTATCAGACGTTGAATTTTCCTATTTTTAATATAATTTCTGTAAACATGCGAAGCATTTCGTCAATTGAAAAATTTAATAAATTTAAGCTTATGATTTCACCTTGGATGAATAAGAATTTGAGGGAACTTATAAGATATAAGAAAAAATTACTTAAAACGAGAAGACAGGGTAGAGCTTGCACTGATGGTATCTTAAAGCGAATAAGTAAGGTAATTAATAAGGCTTGCAGAGTATGTTTTAATAACTATTATCAGGATAATTTAGAAAAAATTCAGCAGGATCCAAGGAAAAGCTGGAAATTTCTAAACGAGAATATAGGTAGAAAGTCTAAAGATGTAATAAAAGTTTATGATGCCAATGGAAACACTATTCCTGACGTACAGAAAAGTGATATGTTCAATAATTATTTTCTCCAAATTGCTAAAATCCTAAAAAATCAAATTAGTTACTTGCCTCGAGATTCATGCAACAATCTAAGAACTTTGGAACGCACTCAATGTGTCTTCAATTTTTACACCACAACAGAAAATGTAATAAGGGAAGTTATTAATAAACTTGATACAAGCAAAGGCTGTGGACATGATGAAATTTTTCCAAAAGCTTTACTATGTTGTAGTGACTTAATTACTCCACATTTAACGAGAATATTTAATAACATGATTATTACTGCGACTATTCCTGAAAGTTTAAAAATTACCAAGATTATTCCTATACCTAAAACGAATAATGCTTCAAGGATAGAAAATTTTAGGCCAATTGCATTACTTTCTATAATTGACAAAATATTTGAAAAATGTCTTTATGAACAACTTTCCTCATATTTTAACCATAATAACTTGCTATATGAATACCAATTTGGGTTCAGAAAAGGATGTGGCCCTGAGGAAGCTGTTGTGAACGTGATAAATAATATATGCAAAGGACTTGATGATGGTTATAATGGAGTTGCCGGAATTTTTTACGATTTTTCTAAAGCTTTTGATCTTGTAGAACACAAAATCCTCATAGAGAAACTTGCTTACTATGGAGTCGAGAGAGAGGCGATAAAACTATTAGATAGTTATTTGACAAATAGAAAGCAATATGTTGAGATCAACAATCAGAAGAGTTCCGTTGGAACTGTTGAGTATGGAGTTCCGCAAGGAAGTGTATTGGGCCCTCTACTTTTTAGCGTTTATATCAACGATATTAAAAACCTACAGCTTTTTGGAAAATTGGTAATGTTTGCAGATGATATAAGTGTATTTTACCCATATAAATGTGAAACTGTATTAAAAGCTCATATGGAATACGACGCTGCAATGATTACGGAATATGCGAGAATTAACAGGCTAAGCTTGAATGCGGGAAAAACAAAAATATTAAGGTTTAGACCTAACACTGTCATTAACAAAAATTTTAGTGCATATGTAGATGGGAAAGTTGTAGAGGAGAGTTTTGATACAAAATACCTAGGTGTTAATCTACAAAGTAATCTCTCGTGGGATAAACACATAAGATACATTAAGCAAAAGGTTTCTTCTGCAACAGGACTGATTTACAAATTTAGAAATAAATTTAACACTCAAACTAAACTATTAATATACAAATCCTTGATTCAAAGTCATTTTAATTATTTAGCTATTATATATGCATGGAACAAAGGCAATGAACTCAGATCTCTCCAACGCTCCCAAAATAAGGCACTGAAAGCTGTTTTTAATCTCCCATTGTCTACTTCTACTTTGGTTTTATACAGAGATATAACAAAAACAATATTGCCCATAAGAGGCTTATATAAACTGCAGCTTTTGCTTTACGTATACAAGTCTTTGCATAATATCGGACACCGTACTGTTTTATTTGCCAGAAATCAAAATGTTTTCAATACTAGGAATGCAAGTAACTTGAGAATAGCATTGTGTAGACTAGAGAGAACGAAGCAAAGAGTGCAGCACGTTGGTAGTTTAGAATATAATAACTTACCGGAAAATTTGAAAAACATTCCTATATTCTCAATCTTTAAAAACGCTCTTAAAGAACATTTAATTAATAACATTGAAATGCTTCTTATGTAGTAAAACTGAACAGATTATGTTAATTTAATTTATTGCAATATTTATTGTTATTAAAATAACGTTTTAAAGTTTTATTAAACATAATTTTTTTTTTTTTTATATATACATATATATTGTTAAATTAAATTTATTTTTTTCTTCTTGTACATATATATGTTCTAATATGAATTATTTGATATATTTACTTTGCTAACTGGCCTCAATAATGTCCACTGGACGCTGAGGCAAAAAATTATATTGTTTTTGTACATATTTAGAAATAAAGAATAATTAAAAAAAAAAAAAAAAAAAAAAAAAAAAAATATTAGTGAACTGGAGAGCATCGTGAAGTGTATGAATAACAAATCTGACCATGAACGCGTATCAAATAAAATTATACTTGACAACTGGAATGTAACAGGAAATATAATGGTAAAAGTAATAAACACATCTTTAGAGACAGGTATTTTTCCTGATAATTGGAAAAAATCAACCGTAACCCCAATTGAGAAAGTGCCCAGAACAAAAAAATGCGAGGAGTTTAGACGAATAAACTCTCTTAAAACTTGCGAGAAAATAATTGAAAAAGTAGTTAAAGATCAGCTTGAAAAATATATAGAAAATCGAGACATATTATCTAAATACCAGTCAGGATTCCGTAAAAAACATTCGTGTGAAACCACGGTAAACTATGTCATAAGTGAATGGAGAGCAATAGGAAAGGATAAGAGGATAATAGCAATATTTCTTGACTTCAAAAGAGCCTTTGAGACGATCGATAGAGAAATAATACTGAATAAATGTATGGAATAAGAGGAATCGAGCTAGATTGGTTCAAATCGTACCTGAAAAGAAGAAGGCAAACGACAAAATTAAATGACATAGAATCTGATGAAATAATAAATAATTTCGGAGTGCCACAAGGTTCCATTTTGGGAGCGTTGTTGTTCATAATTTATATAAATGACATGCCAAGTATTTTAGAAAAATGTAAAGTTGTATTATACGCTGATGACACTCTGATATATACTATAGCAAATAGTGATGAAGAATGTCGCGAAAATATCAAGTATGATATGAAGAAAATAGATGAATGGCTTAAAATGAATAAACTCAAACTAAATGAAAATAAAACAAAAATAATGGAATTAACTTAAATTCAGAAGAAATATTTACAATAAATGACACAGTAATTGAAAAAGTCGAATATATAAAATACCTTGGTTTTATAATCGATAAAAAATTAAATTTCAATGAACAAATAGATTACTTATGCAAAAAAGTTGGTTAAAAAATTAGTTTTTTAAAAAGAATAAGAAGCAAAATATCCAAGTCTACAGCGATAAATATATACAGCACGATAATAAAACCACACTTTGAATATGGTTCCACTATTTTATTCACATGCAGCAGCACAAATCAATTAGCAAGGATGCAGAAACTGCAAAATAGAGCGATGAGAGTAATACTAAAATGCGATCGTTACACACATATAAACACAATGTTAACTGATCTAAAATGGATGAACATAGCACAACGACTTCAATTTAACACATTAAGATAACACTAAGAAATGCAAGTGACTTTAGGATCCAAAGAGTGAGGTCAACACAAATGCAGAAAACGCTATTCTACAAAGGTCTACAGCTGTTTAACTCATTGCCAAACTACATTAAGAATGAAACGGATGAAAATGTCTTTAGACGAAAGTGTACTAATTTTGTATTATTTAATAATAATTTGTAATATATAATTTTGCTGAACATTTAAAGTATTTTTAATACTAAAAAAAAAAAAAAAAAAAAAAACAAAAAAAAAAACAATCTCGGGAAATGACGGCTACCCACTTTATCGCCGACGTTCTGTGGATAATGGTGGACGATCAATTTCAGTAAAGGTGCATGGAAATGATTCGATGTTGATAATCGTTGGATAGTACCTTACTCTCCATTGCTTTCAAAAACATTTAAAGCGCATATTAATGTTGAGTATTGTCATTCAGTTAAGTCGATCAAATACATCTGCAAATATGTTACTAAAGGGTCTTATATGGCTGTATTTTCATTACAAAATCCAAATGATGAAATTCCGCTGTACCAAATGGCCAGGTACATTAGTAGCAATGAAGCAGTATGGCGAATTTTGGGATTTCCCATTCATGAGCGCCATCCAACTGTTGTTCATTTATCAGTGCATCTGGAAAATGGACAACGGGTTTACTTTACAGAAAGAAATGCTCGAGAGAGAGCAGCAGCACCACCGGCTACAACATTAGCATCATTTTTTGATCTTTGTAGAAATGATATGTTTGCTAAAACTTTGTTTTATTCAGAAATTCCAACGTATTATACGTGGAATGCATCAACAAAGAAATTCCAACGTCGAAAGCAGGGGAAACCTGTTGATGGTTGGCCAAATTTATATTCAACAGATGCATTAGGTAGGGTTTATACCGTCCATCCTCAAAATGCTGAATGTTTTTATTTGAGAATGCTTCTGATTAATGTTCGAGGACCAACAGCTTTTGAGACATTACATTGTGTTGATGGCGTAGTATGTGCAACATATCGAGAGGCCTGCCAGAAACTACAATTATTGGAGAACGATTGTCATAGGGAAACAACGCTTGAAGATGCAGCAGTAATCAACCATCCATGGAAAATAAGGGCATTATTTGCGATAATATTTGTATCGTGCTCACCATCTAATCCAAAAGATCTTTGGAATAAATTTAAAACATATTTGGCTGAGGACATATTACACCCGGAAAGAGTTACCACCAACAATGCAACGCTTGAACTAGGTTTATTTTATTTATTTTTATTTTTTATTTATTTGTTTACAAGAACTTACAAGAGCTTTAAGAATGTTATTCTTTTATAGCTCAGTAGGATATACACAAATTACATTAGTCATTAGTATTCCCTAAATTTATATTGTTTTATAAAGTATATAGCTAATACACAAAAAGGCAATAATTATATTTCACACAAAATTTTAAATATTTGAGGACATATAGTCAAAAAGTGACTTCTTAAAACTGCTCTTTCTCGAAATGTTTTTAATAGACATTGGTAAGGAGTTCCACAAATTAATTGCGTTGACGAAAAACAATCTGCCAGTATTGATGTAAGTATATCTAGGTGTAATTAGAGTTGTATATCTAGTGGATCTGCCAAATACAAGCTTCTCAAAGAGATAGGGTGGTTTCTTCCGATAAAGAAGATTATGTATAAATATAATATTTCGCATCTGAAGGTAGTCGATTAAGTCACAGCCCAAGATCATTTTCCTCCAGGACGATACACTGCTAAACCTAGTTAAATCATACACATACCGCGTAGCATTATTAAAAGATACTTGCAACTTATGTAGTGAGAGAGCGTCCAATTTACTGTAAACCTATGCAAAATAATTAATCAGTGGAAGTATTAATTGAATTATAAGTTTCCTCTTAACTTCGACTGGTGTGAAGTTAGACGACATTCGTAAATTACGAAGCAAGAGGTATACGTTACGCACAACATGATTAATATGGTCAGTGCATGACAAGGTGGAATTGATCCAAAATCCTAAGTATTTAATCTTACTAACGTACACAAGAGGTGTGTTCCCCAAGTAAATGGTCGGAAAATAACTTAAATCATATTCCCATCTACTGATTGGTAAAATGTAAGATTTTCCAGGATTGAGCATAAGGTTATTATCCTCAGCCCATTTTAAAATAGACCTCAAGTCATAATTAAGTTTGTAACTTGTATCCTCTATCAGACCAATACGGTTTGAGATGTACAGCTGAATATCGTCTGCGTATGCATGTACCTTAGTATACCTGCATACTGAAAATAAATCATTGACGAACATACTAAATAGCAGGGGGCCTAACACGGACCCTTGTGGAACACCGGATGTTATACGCCTCAGCCCTGACTGCCTATTTCCAATAATTACCCTTTGGGCTCTCCCATATAAGTAGTTTTCCATAAGAGATAAAGCGGTATTCGTAAAACCAAAATAGTGCCCCAATTTTCGACACAAGATTAAATGATCAACCCTGTCAAAGGCCTTTGAAAAATCTAGCAGACACATAAGAGAGAGGTTTCCTTTGTCATATTCGGGCCTTATGTCATCAATTACTTTCAAGACCGCAGTAGTACAACTATGAGCAATGCGAAAACCAGATTGGAATGGGGACAAGAGATTATTGTTATTCAGATATAACGTAATCTGTTGAGCAATTAGGGACTCAAATATTTTCGAAAAAACTGGCAAAATACTTATTGGCCGATAATCGCCCGCACTCACTGCATTGGAAATCTTTGCTATTGGTATAACTCTTCCAATTTTCCAGGCTGTAGGAAACTGGGTGGTTGTAATGCAATGGTTAAAGACATGAGTCAGCGCTCCCAAAATATATGGCAATATAAGTTTAACAAATTTAATGGCTACACCGTCTGCACCGATGGCATTGGATCGAATTTTCAAGATATACCTGGTTACATCAGCCTCTGACACTGTAGAAAATGAGAAGTTAGTATTGCAGGAGAGTTCATTTTGTAGATTAGGACTGGTATGATTATTAATCACGCCATTAATACAAAAAAAGTCATTAAGCTCATCTGGGTCTATTTTGCACTCAAAAGAACTACGGGAGTGTATACCTAACGACTTCACATTCCTCCACAATTCGCCAGCAGGGAGATTTAAATTAAGTTTCCGGGAGAAATATGATTTTTTAGCTTGTCTGACAATGAGATTGGAGCGGTTTCTAGCTCTATTGTAAGCAGCTCTGTTTATCAACGTGGGTCTCCTTTTCCAAACGTTGTAAGCTAAATTGCGATCACGAATAGCATTTTTTACAGCAGTTGTATACCATGGACAAGAGCGATTATTTACAGCAAAACTACGTTCAGGTACATGACGATCATACGCGCCCTGCAATGTTGCAAGAAGTACGTTGAACTTATCATCCACTGACGCATAATACCAACATTCATTCCAACTCAGAACAGAAATGTCAGCAAAGAGGGACGAAAAATTAATCGCGTTATAATCCCTATAAGTTATAATCCGAAGATTATCATCTCTAGTCAGGTTAATGTTTAATGTACAAAATAATAGATCATGGTCAGAAACGAAAGAAATTTGATCATACAAAAGTAATAAGCTTGGATGAGATAGCAGGAATAAATCGAGTAAACTTGGCCTTGAATTGGACGAAAAACGTGTGGGAATTTCATCATTAACCGTAGTCATACCCACAGAACTTATCATATCAAGGAAATCATTACTAATTTCATCTTTAACCATCAAGTTTACATTAAAGTCACCACAAGTGATAAAAAAAGTCATAAGCTATGGAATGATTCCTGAAGTTATCAAAAAAAGGTTCAAGAGTTAATGTTCTTATAGGATTATAAACGCATGACACTAAAGTTCTCACACTATTATCATAAACGACAATATTAATAAATTCAATGTCACAATCCTGTGAAATGCTGACTACTCTAGTGTTGAGGTTACTCTTAGCATAAATTGCAACACCACCGCCTCTTCTATGTCTCCTATCATTCCTATATAGTTTATACCCATTTATGCTATAGTAACCATCCGGAACATCACAGTGGAACCACGTTTCCGTTACACAAATAATATCAACCTTAGAGTTTTCAAATATATGTCGAACGTAATCCAATTTAAGTCCATTTAAACTCCTGGCATTGAAATGCACAACATTAATACCTGATCGCTGTTTACATAATATATTTATTGAGGCAGAGTGATTTCCGTCAACACTATCATTATAATTTGTCTGACTCATAATAAGGTAGAGAAATAGCAGTCTTTTCGTTCACTTCAAAATAATTATTAAAAATTGAACATATAATATTACGTAGCCTCACAACACCAATCCTTATACTGTGTTTAAATATTATAACAGTTGTTAAAAAAAGAAAAAAAAAGGATAAACCAAAAATAAATAAAAAGTTAGTAAAATTCTTATTATAAATAGAAATGAGTATTTTTATAAATATAAATAGAAATAAGTTCGTAAAATTCTTATTATAAATAGAAATAAGTAAAATAGAAGGCACTGAGTATATAATCTTAATTACTGCTGATATTTCTTTTTTCAGCAATGCTCGGAAAAAACTGATTCAGCTTCTCAATTTCATCTATTTTTATTGCATCGTCATTAAGCTCTCGCTTTATGTAAACATAGCCTCGCATAGTAAAAGCAGAACATAAGAGCTTCTTCCTTTTCAGGCGTAAAGCCGCCCTCATAATATTAAAATTATGCTGTGTTAGGTTTTCATTTAAAAAGAACTTTTCATCAGAAATAAAACCAAGGTGTCTGAGACTGAAGGCAAAATTTTTATTAAGTTTTTTATAGCCTGCCAGGGATTTAAGAAAACTGTTTTTGTCATATGCAGACCACAGCTTCACAATTATTACCCCATCCTTGGAATATGTCTTCTGCTTGCTATTATAATTTCCTAGCCGGTATATAGATCTTATGTTAGGCATCTGAGTGTTTATAGCTCTGCATACATTTTTAAATATTTGGGTAAGATCTTCTTTTTCCGCGTAGGGTATCTGATTAATTCTCAGTGAAAGTATGAATAATGAGACATTGATTCTACTTGAAGACAAATGCTTGGCGATAAGGAATGTGACACTAATTGAAGTTGGAATGATTGCTCCTATTCGGTCAGGAACTGATGCACACGATCAAGATCTACGACGAGAAATGGAATATAATCATCAAAATTTGGAAATTTTATTGGAAGAAAATTTACCAAATTTACAACAAGAGCAGAGAATGGTATACAACAGTATACTAGCAGCAATAACAAACAAACAAATAACCGGAAAAACGTTTTTAATTTCATTGATATTGGCAAAAGTTCGATCTCAAAAAAATATTGCATTAGCTATTGCGTCATCCGGCATTGCTGCCACACTCTTAGATGGTGGTAGAACAGCGTATTCTGCACTAAAATTATCCTAGAAGCCTCAATTTTCCGAAGAGATTACAAGTGTAACATAAAGAAAAATTCTTCTATGGGCAAAGTATTGCAACAATGTGAAATCATAGTGTGGGTTGAATGCACCATTGCGCATAAGAAATCTTTGGAAGTCTCGCAGTTTACGGGATTTTAGAAGCAATAATAACATATTTGGAGGTGCATTAGTTTTATTAGCTGGTGATTTTCGTCAAACACTTCCTGTTATGCCTGCATCAACGCCAGCTGATGAGCTAAATGCATCGTCATACCTTTGGCGATATGTTCATACTCTAAAATTAACTACTAATATGCTTGTTCAGTTGCAACGTGATGCTTCGCTTCAACTTTTTCCAAACAATTGCTTGATTTAGGTAATGCAAGAATTCCAATGGATCCTATAACAAAGTATATAAAATTTCCATCAGAGTTTTGCATAATGACACAATCCAAAGAACAATTAATAAATTGTGTATTTCCCAATATTGTGCAAAATTTTAAAAATATGCAATGGTTATGTGAACGTGCGTTACTGGCATCCAAAAATATTGACGTTAATTCCATCAACAGCAATATTCTCAACAAGGTCGATGGGAATCTAAGAACTTATAAATCGATCGACACAGTTTCAAATATTGAGGATGTCGTCAATTATCCAGTCGAATTTTTAAATTCGTTAGATTTACCAGGCTTTCCACCACATGACTTACAGCTAAAAAACGGTGTTCCCATTATTTTACTTAGAAATATTGATCCTCCACGACTATGTAATGGCACTCGACTTACAGTAAAAAAAATGATGAACAATCTTATCGAGGCGACCATTATAGCTGGAAAGTTTAAGGGAACTGATGTGTTGCTGCCACGTATTCCTATGATTAATGCATTATTTTATAATTTAAATGAAATATATTGTCATCAAATGAAAGGTTCATTCTTTAAGAAAAATTGCATAATTTAATTACTAAATAAATACACTTTTTAATTATTATGTATTTAATTTCGATGGGGGGTAGCAAAGCACACCGGGTATTACCTAGTATACATATATAGTGATATATATTAAGAGAATTATATACATTAAAACAAGTGAAATTAAAAAATACTTTTTATATTGAAATTAATTTTTGTTTTTTAATTACTTAATCATGTACTAAATTATTAAATACTAGTTAAAACACTTATGTTACACTTATATAACATAAAAAAAAATTATTCTCTAATTACTATATATAACTAGTCTATGAGATCGTTATTCAAATAAAAATAGTACAATCGTCTCATATAAGTTCGGCTCTTTACTGTTTTCGGTACGATTGTATGGTGCGGCCTTAATAACATTCGAAGAAATTCGATGCCTCTCTCGTTTATATCCCAATAAAAACATGTCCGACAGTGGTACTCCCAAATCATGTCATGTGCAAGTAGTGTTTTCATTGCCTGAATGACTTCTACATTTGGAATGTCCTCAAGTTCATGATGAGGACCTTCAAAATTTGCCATTGCTGTTAAAGTTCCCTCAATAAAGAAGTGATTGTACACTGCCAAGCGATTCACTCGTTCTTTTTTTTATTTGTTTTTTTTTTTCATTATATATATATTTTTTTATTTCTTTTACTTATTTTAAATTTACAAAACGTTATAAATAAACATCATTAACAAACAAAATTGTCTATGATATAAAAATGTATGTAGTTATAATAGAATAAGAGCTCAACTAAAAATAAAAAAAAAAATTATTTACTGAAGGGGGAAAACGGTAAGGAAATAATACAAGGATGTTGTATGACTTGAAGTAGGTTTGACTATTTACATGAAATCATCGTAATCATCATAAGTAATGTAATCATTACCATACTTTTTATAACCATCGATATCATTGGTCTCTTTTTTCAAGGTTACTTTCCCTTTGCCTTTGCCTTTGCTAGCGGGTTTCTTGACATTTTGTTTTTCCATTTTCACTTTTTCTCTATGTAAGTTTTCTACACTAATTTTTAATTTCTTCAAATCGGGAATAGCCAAATGTACACCTATGCTACGTACTAAATCCTCAATAAATTGCGGGAAATGAGGTGATTCTTTATATTGTGCCAATTTATAACTAAGCGTCGCACCAAATTCTTTGAATTCTTCTTCAGTTTGAGGATTAAATGCATCTAAATCACCTCTAATATCACTAACACCAAAGGTTTCTAAAGCACTCTTTAAGTCCGATTCTTCTTGAATTTTTTGTAAACGTAGTTTTTCGGCTAATTTTTCTTCGGCTGTCATATTAGCTAAGCGTTCAGCTTCGGCTTCCTCTGCCAGTCTCTCTTGTTCGGCTAGTTTAGCTTTCAAAGCCTTGTTAGGTTTCGTCTTCACCGGCGCTTTGACTTCAACTTTTTCTTCGTCCTTTTTTTCCTCTTCCTCGAGATCCCAACTGTCCTTAACATCCTCATCATCATCCTCGCCAGCCCATTTGTTGACTTTGTCAGGAATAACCACTATGGGTTTGTCCGCAGCACTTTCCCAATCGTCTTTCATATTTTTTGGTTCTCTATTATTTTATTTATTTAGCAAATTTTTGATTATATGACTTTGTGTTTTGCTTGTATGTGCTTGGTGTGCTTGGATGTGCGTAAGTATTTTCGCCAAGGATTTGAAACCAGAACTAATAATTTTTCGCAATCTTTCTGTTGCTTTTATACTGTTTCCTGAGACCCGAAAATAACTGCGTTAATCGATTTCCTTAATATGATATTGCATTACAGGTAGAAAAATTATGATTTTATAATTGACCCTCACACATCATTTGATAACTTGTTTATAATGTTCGAATAACATGAATATTAATTTCCAGGTAAAAGGGAAAATAATAAAAGCCTTCTTGCGCTCGAAAATTTTCCCTTTTTCACTTTAAGTCCGGTTTAGTATACAGTTGTTATCCACTTTACATAATTTTCTTTAAATTCGTACTTCAATAGACAGCGTTTTTTATATTAAGTACATACGCGTTATTTGCTGACAGGTAGGGGCATTTAAATTGAATTTTCTCCCCTTTGCCAACAAATGTCATTTAAGCGGTTTATGCCATATTTTTTAAGTATACGCTTTATTTTACTCGCAAAGGTGCTTTGTTCATAGCTTACAGACGGCTGTATACACAACAACAAAATATTAAGAGTTTGTCAGTCATATTTGAACGCAAGCAAAAATAAACAAACACATGCTACAGTAGTAGATCCTAACATTTCAACGACGAATTTATATGAATTCGTTCATTTGGACACTGTGCCAGTGTGTAAAATGTTACTACAAAGTTAATATAATGCAAGTGAGTGAACATTTTCATAGAAAATCCAGTTACTTGACATTTTCCCTTCAAAAAATATTTCAAGAAAAGTTTTTAGTAGACATCTGCAAATGAGTAAATGCTACAAGTGGTTGAAACACAATCATAAATTTACTATGTACCTGCTAATGCACAGCTAACATTCACAAAAAGTAAAGGAAACAAATCTGTATGTATTTACTTTATTATCCTTATATATAAAAATGAATGTGTGTTTGTTTGTATTGTAATGTATGCATTCACCCATATGTAAAAATAAAAAGACAAACAAAAATAAAATAAACAAATACAAAGTGACTTCACAAAGTATAACCGTAATATGCAGACTATGCAATTTCAAGTGGCTTGTGTTGATTAATATGGGTCACTAGAAATGTATTACAAACGAATTTGATATTACTGTTTATATTGCTGTAGGTCACTAAATCATTAACAAATTAGGAGAAAGAAAAATATAGAAACATAGAATAAGTAGGGGAAATAGTTTAAGATTATTATAAGAAACATAGAATAAGAATAGTATATTAGCCATAGTTATCTGAAATAAAATTCAGAATCAATTCAGACTTCAACTGTTTTTATTCTCATAAACTTCGGCAATTGACTTTGCCATCTTATAGAGCCGACTACTACTCAAAGGCTCTTAAAAAGAAATAAGAGTGCTATAGGAAACTATAGGATACCTACACGGACCAAACAAACATATTACATGGCGATCCTGCGATCTCGATCCTGCCATCTCAAGAAATCGTTATTTTTTTTTAAGAAAAAAATTAACGTATTTCAAGTAGAAATAGAAGTAAAGTTAATAAATATTAAAAAGTTAACTTTACTAGACAAAATGGAATCATATTTAACGGAAACACGTATACCACTCCCCAAATATGAACCTAGCGGTAATAGGCCACCACGTAGCGGCTATTATCCTCTAGATAGACCATATACACCACCACGTGACTATCTAGTGACAGCAAATGAATCGATTTTAATTAATCACCATCACCAGCAATCACATCAAGAGGATGTTGAGGATTTTCGACCAACATTACATCAAAAAATTTAATAATTTTCGAAATAATTTTCTCTTTAGTTATAATTATTAATGTAAACAGATATATAATGTAAGTAACGATTTAAGTGTTTAATTATACATATGTATATGTATATTATTGTATGTTTTAAAATGTAATAAATTTAATAATATTATTAAAAGTATTGGTATGCAATCAAAAAAAAAATATATATAATAATTATAAAACTTATACATTAGGCATACAATTCTTTAGACTGTAATGTAAATGTATTACAAGACCGTATTTATATAAACTTTATATAACAAAGAAAAAAACTAATATATATACAAACAAGGAAAAACAAATACTAACGCCGATGCATTATCAAGAATCAAAATAGATTCCAATGACTTAAAGGAAAGGATGCCAAAATCTATAAATATAATGACTAGGAAAATGACTGAAAAATTAATTAATTTGGTCCTACACGGACCAAACAAACATATTACAGTATGTTTGTATGTTTGAAGTTTATAGACGATTAAACGGCTGAACCAATTTTCTTAAAATTTTCACAGTATCTTCCTGTATGTCTAGAAGGAGTTATAGGCTACTTTTTATGTTGATATTCCAAATGAGCGAGGGGCCATGCCCACGTATACTACACACTACATACTTAATATTTAATTGCATTTGAAATATATTACTCATACGCATAGTAGTTACCCCTACAAGTATGCTATCTATGATTCTTGATATTAAAACCAAAGAAAATAAAGTATGTATAAAGAATGTGCATTTTGGCATATTTTGGAATATTTGGAATTTTTTCAAAAATATTTCACGACGCGGGGGCAAAGATAGAAGGGAAGGATAAAGAACCCAAGAGCGTAACAATGTTCTCAATTGTTCTCATCGTGCGTTTTTGTTGTTTGACTAATTTGTTATTTATTCATCTGACACAATGTTGCCACGAAAAACATTTTGTAGCCAACATTTGTGAAAAAATCACCAAATAAGAAAAAATATAACCAAAATTAAATTCATAGACTTTTGTTTTATTTTTTTTTCAAGTTTAAATTATAATTAACAAAAACTGAAACAAAAATAGCTTTTTTTATAAGAAAAAAATAAACAAAACCAAAAACTACACATTGATCAAAAAAATAACCAATTTTGGTTAGAAATAACAAAAAAAAAGGCAACACTTATTCTCAGACGTCGGCACAAACAGAACATGAGAAAAATTATGAGAGGCATATTAACCCAGAGGAAAATTGTTAGTAATATTTCCAAGTCTACTTTACTCTACATAATAAATAATATATATATAAATAATATCAGGAAATATGTCTAAAATGCCATGGTCAACATAAAACAGTTAATTGCGAAAGCCAAGAGAAGATAATGAAATGTATTAATTGTTCAAAAGTAAACAGCAGGCTCAATATGGGGTTAGATGAAAATCACTTTACAAACGATAGAGAATGTCCAGTTTATCAAAATAAATTGAAAAACAAAATGACAAAATTTAGGCTTTACGATTTAACAACTAAAGGAAATGAGTGCCCTCTATACAAATGTACAAGGTCCTGTTAACAACTATAATCAAATTGAAATTATCGCAGCAACAGAAAAACCTGACTTTTTAATATTGTCTGAAACACATTTGACGAAAGATATAGATGAACAAGAAATTGCGTTACAAGGATATGATAACATCGGGTCAGTGTCAGCATCCTCAAGAACAGGTGGAGTTGTCGTATACTATAAAAATAATTGGAACGTGAAAAAGTTTATAGAGAGAACTGATGATTTGAAGTATTGGATATTATTTTGCAAAGCTGTACATAATGATAATAATAATAATATCTTAATTGATGCAATATATAGATCGCCTAGCTACAGCGAAGCTGAGTTCTGTGATATATTTGACGAAATTATTGAAGAAATCTGTGATAATAATAACTGTGATATTTTAATTGCAGGAGATTTTAATATAGATTGGAAAAAAACTCGTTATACAAGAATAGAATTAGGAATACTCTCAATGACAACGGCCTTAAACAAATAGTTAACGAAAGCACCCGTGTAACAAGAAATTCGAGCACAATAATTGACTACGTAATAACTAATAATTATAAGATAAAATGTACAAACAGTAAAGACAATAAAATTTCTGACCATGAAGTTATTAATATTAATATAGACTTTGAGAGATCGAATGAAAACATTCTAAATACAGCAAAAACCATCAAGATATTTAAATACGATAAGAATATATTCAATAATGTGTTAACTGAGAATATGATATACGAGGATAATAAGGATCTTAATGAAAACGTTAAACTGTTTGATGCCTGTCTAGGAAATACAATACAAAGATTTACGTTTGAAAAGCAAGTGTACATAAATAACAAAGTGAATAACTGGTTTAACGAAGAACTGCGAACAATAAAAAGAGAAAAAATAATAAAATATTTACGAGCCAAATTTGAAAACACAAATCAAGCTTGGGGAGAATATAAACTAATAAGAAATCGATACAAAGTACAAATCGAAAATAATAAGAATAATTACATAAAAAATAAAATTAACAACGCAACTAGTCAAAAGCAAATGTGGACACATATAAAAAACCTAGTACTTAATAAGAGGCAAAACTCAACTAAATCTGTGATATTCGACCAGATAGAGTACAAGGATATATGTGATATAGTTAATAAGTTCAATGCATTCTTCATTGATAGCATTAGTAGTATAAGACAATCGATAGGGAGCGTGCAACATATTAACCGAATAGAATATAGAGTGAATGATGTTTTTAAATTCCGTAAGGTAAATATTAGTGAACTGGAGACCGTCGTGAAGTGTATGAATAACAAATCTGACCATGAACGCGTATCAAATAAAATTATACTTGACAAGTGGAATGTAACAGGAAATATAATGGTAAAAGTAATAAACACATCTTTAGAGACAGGTATTTTTCCTGATAATTGGAAAAAATCAACCGTAACCCCAATTGAGAAAGTGCCCAGAACAAAAAAATGCGAGGAGTTTAGACCAATAAACTCTCTTAAAACTTGCGAGAAAATAATTGAAAAAGTAGTTAAAGATCAGCTTGAAAAATATATAGAAAATCGAGACATATTATCTAAATACCAGTCAGGATTCCGTAAAAAACATTCGTGTGAAACCACGGTAAACTATGTCATAAGTGAATGGAGAGCAATAGGAAAGGATAAGAGGATAATAGCAATATTTCTTGACTTCAAAAGAGCCTTTGAGACGATCGATAGAGAAATAATACTGAGTAAACTATATATGTATGGAATAAGAGGAATCGAGCTAGATTGGTTCAAATCGTACCTGAAAAGAAGAAGGCAAACGACAAAATTAAATGACATAGAATCTGATGAAATAATAAATAATTTCGGAGTGCCACAAGGTTCCATTTTGGGAGCGTTGTTTTTCATAATTTATATAAATGACATGCCAAGTATTTTAGAAAAATGTAAAGTTGTATTATACGCTGATGACACTCTGATATATACTATAGCAAATAGTGATGAAGAATGTCGCGAAAATATCAAGTATGATATGAAGAAAATAGATGAATGGCTTAAAATGAATAAACTCAAACTAAATGAAAATAAAACAAAAATAATGGAATTAACTTAAATTCAGAAGAAATATTTACAATAAATGACACAGTAATTGAAAAAGTCGAATATATAAAATACCTTGGTTTTATAATCGATAAAAAATTAAATTTCAATGAACAAATAGATTACTTATGCAAAAAAGTTGGTAAAAAATTAGTTTTTTAAAAAGAATAAGAAGCAAAATATAACGATAATAAAACCACACTTTGAATATGGTTCCACTATTTTATTCACATGCAGCAGCACAAATCAATTAGCAAGGATGCAGAAACTGCAAAATAGAGCGATGAGAGTAATACTAAAATGCGATCGTTACACACATATAAACACAATGTTAACTGATCTAAAATGGATGAACATAGCACAACGACTTCAATTTAACACATGAAGATAACACTAAGAAATGCAAGTGACTTTAGGATCCAAAGAGTGAGGTCAACACAAATGCAGAAAACGCTATTCTACAAAGGTCTACAGCTGTTTAACTCATTGCCAAACTACATTAAGAATGAAACGGATGAAAATGTCTTTAGACGAAAGTGTACTAATTTTGTATTATTTAATAATAATTTGTAATATATAATTTTGTTAAACATTTAAAGTATTTTTAATACTAAAAAAAAAAAAAAAAAAAAAAAAACACAATCTCGGGAAATGACGGCTACCCACTTTATCGCCGACGTTCTGTGGATAATGGTGGACGATCAATTTCAGTAAAGGTGCATGGAAATGATTTTGATGTTGATAACCGCTGGATAGTACCTTACTCTCCATTGCTTTCAAAAAACATTTAAAGCGCATATTAATGTTGAGTATTGTCATTCAGTTAAGTCGATCAAATACATCTGCAAATATGTTACTAAAGGGTCTTATATGGCTGTATTTTCATTACAAAATCCAAATGATGAAATTCCGCAGTATCAAATGGCCAGGTACATTAGTAGCAATGAAGCAGTATGGCGAATTTTGGGATTTCCCATTCATGAGCGCCATCCAACTGTTGTTCATTTATCAGTGCATCTGGAAAATGGACAACGGGTTTACTTTTCAGAAAGAAATGCTCGAGAGAGAGCAGCAGCACCACCACAACATTAACATCATTTTTTGATCTTTGTAGAAATGATATGTTTGCTAAAACTTTGTTTTATTCAGAAATTCCAACGTATTATACGTGGAATGCATCAACAAAGAAATTCCAACGTCGAAAGCAGGGGAACCTGTTGATGGTTGGCCAAATTTATATTCAACAGATGCATTAGGTAGGGTTTATACCATCCATCCTCAAAATGCTGAATGTTTTTATTTGAGAATGCTTCTGATTAATGTTCGAGGACCAACATCTTTTGACACATTAGTGTTGATGGCGTAGTATGTGCAACATATCGAGAGGCCTGTCAGAAACTACAATTATTGGAGAACGATTGTCATTGGGAAACAACGCTTGAAGATGCAGCAGTAATCAACCATCCATGGAAAATAAGGGCATTATTTGCGATAATATTGGTATCGTGCTCACCATCTAATCCAAAAGATCTTTGGAATAAATTTAAAACATATTTGGCTGAGGACATATTATACCAGTAAAGAGTTACCACCAACAATGCAACGCTTGAACTAAGTGAAAGTATGAATAATGAGACATTGATTCTACTTGAAGACAAATGCTTGGCGATAAGGAATGTGACACTAATTGAAGTTGGAATGATTGCTCCTATTCGGTCAGGAACTGATGCACACGATCAAGATCTACGACGAGAAATGGAATATAATCATCAAAATTTGGAAATTTTATTGGAAGAAAATTTACCAAATTTACAACAAGAGCAGAGAATGGTATACAACAGTATACTAGCAGCAATAACAAACAAACAAATAACCGGAAAAACGTTTTTAATTTCATTGATATTGGCAAAAGTTCGATCTCAAAAAAATATTGCATTAGCTATTGCGTCATCCGGCATTGCTGCCACATTCTTAAATGGTGGTAGAACAGCGTATTCTGCACTAAAATTATCCTAGAAGCCTCAATTTTTCGAAGAGATTACAAGTGTAACATAAAGAAAAATTCTTCTATGGGCAAAGTATTGCAACAATGTGAAATCATAGTGTGGGTTGAATGCACCATGGCGCATAAGAAATCTTTGGAAGTCTCGCAGTTTACGGGATTTTAGAAGCAATAATAACATATTTGGAGGTGCATTAGTTTTATTAGCTGGTGATTTTCGTTAAACACTTCCTGTTATGCCTGCATCAACGCCAGCTGATGAGCTAAAAAAAATTATTCTCTAATTACTATATATAACTAGTCTATGAGATCGTTATTCAAATAAAAATAGTACAATCGTCTCATATAAGTTCGGCTCTTTACCGTTTTCTGTACGATTGTATGGTGCGGCCTTAATAACATTCGAAGAAATTCGATGCCTCTCTCGTTTATATCCCAATAAAAACATGTCCGACAGCGGTACTCCCAAATCATGTCATGTGCAAGTAGTGTTTTCATTGCCTGAATGACTTCTACATTTGGAATGTCCTCAATTTCATGATGAGGACCTTCAAAATTTGCCATTGCTGTTAAAGTTCCCTCAATAAAGAAGTGATTGTACACTGCCAAGCGATTCACTCGTTCTTTTATTTTATTTTTTTTTTTTTTCATTATATATATATTTTTTTATTTCTTTTACTTATTTTAAATTTACAAAACGTTATAAATAAACATCATTAACAAACAAAATTGTCTATGATATAAAAATGTATGTAGTTATAATAGAATAAGAGCTCAACTAAAAATAAAAAAAAAATTATTTACTGAAGGGGGAAAACGGTAAGGAAATAATACAAGGATGTTGTATGACTTGAAGTAGGTTTGACTATTTACATGAAATCATCGTAATCATCATAAGTAATGTAATCATTACCATACTTTTTATAACCATCGATATCATTGCTCTCTTTTTTCAAGGTTACTTTTCCTTTGCCTTTGCCTTTGCCTTTGCTAGCGGGTTTCTTGACATTTTGTTTTTCCATTTTCACTTTTTCTCTATGTAAGTTTTCTACACTAATTTTTAATTTCTTCAAATCGGGAATAGCCAAATGTACACCTATGCTACGTACTAAATCCTCAATAAATTGCGGGAAATGAGGTGATTCTTTATATTGTGCCAATTTACAACTAAGCGTCGCACCAAATTCTTTGAATTCTTCTTCAGTTTGAGGATTAAATGCATCTAAATCACCTCTAATATCACTAACACCAAAGGTTTCTAAAGCACTCTTTAAGTCCGATTCTTCTTGAATTTTTTGTAAACGTAGTTTTTCGGCTAATTTTTCTTCGGCTGTCATATTAGCTAAGCGTTCAGCTTCGGCTTCCTCTGCCAGTCTCTCTTGTTCGGCTAGTTTAGCTTTCAAAGCCTTGTTAGGTTTCGTCTTCACCGGCGCTTTGACTTCAACTTTTTCTTCGTCCTTTTTTTCCTCTTCCTCGAGATCCCAACTGTCCTTAACATCCTCATCATCATCCTCGCCAGCCCATTTGTTGACTTTGTCAGGAATAACCACTATGGGTTTGTCCGCAGCACTTTCCCAATCGTCTTTCATATTTTTTGGTTCTCTATTATTTTATTTATTTAGCAAATTTTTGATTATATGACTTTGTGTTTTGCTTGGTGTGCTTGGATGTGCGTAAGTGTTTTCGCCAAGGATTTGAAACCAGAACTAATAATTTTTCGCAATCTTTCTGTTGCTTTTATACTGTTTCCTGAGACCCGAAAATAACTGCGTTAATCGATTTCCTTAATATGATATTGCATTACAGGTAGAAAAATTATGATTTTATAATTGACCCTCACACATCATTTGATAACTTGTTTATAATGTTCGAATAACACGAATATTAATTTCCAGGTAAAAGGGAAAATAATAAAAGCCTTCTTGCGCTCGAAAATTTTCCCTTTTTCACTTTAAGTCCGGATTAGTATGCAGTTGTTATCCACTTTAAATTCGTACTTCAATAGACAGCCTTTTTTATATTAAGTACATACGCGTTATTTGCTGACAGGTAGGGGCATTTAAATTGAATTTTCTCCCCTTTGCCAACAAATGTCATTTAAGCGGTTTATGCCATATTTTTTAAGTATACGCTTTATTTTACTCGCAAAGATGCTTTGTTCATAGCTTACAGACGGCTGTATACACAACAACAGAATATTAAGAGTTTGTCAGTCATATTTGAACGCAAGCAAAAATAAACAAACACATGCTACAGTAGTAGATCCTAACATTTCAACGACGAATTTATATGAATTCGTTCATTTGGACACTGTGCCAGTGTGTAAAATGTTACTACAAAGTTAATATAATGCAAGTGAGTGAACATTTTCATAGAAAATCCAGTCACTTGACATTTTCCCTTCAAAAAATATTTCAAGAAAAGTTTTTAATAGACATCTGCAAATGAGTAAATGCTACAAGTGGTTGAAACACAATCATAAATTTACTATGTACCTGTATAGCACAGCTAACATTCACAAAAAGTAAAGGAAACAAATCTGTATGTATTTACTTTATTATCTTATCTTGTGTGTTTGTTTGTATGTTTGTATGTTTGAAGTTTATAGACGATTAAACGGCTGAACCGATTTTCTTAAAATTTTCACAGTATCTTCCTTATTTCTCTTAAAACTTGCGAGAAAATAATTGAAAAAGTAGTTAAAGATCAGCTTGAAAAATATATAGAAAATCGAGACATATTATCTAAATACCAGTCAGGATTCCGTAAAAAACATTCGTGTGAAACCACGGTAAACTATGTCATAAGTGAATGGAGAGCAATAGGAAAGGATAAGAGGATAATAGCAATATTTCTTGACTTCAAAAGAGCCTTTGAGACGATCGATAGAGAAATAATACTGAGTAAACTATATATGTATGGAATAAGAGGAATCGAGCTAGATTGGTTCAAATCGTACCTGAAAAGAAGAAGGCAAACGACAAAATTAAATGACATAGAATCTGATGAAATAATAAATAATTTCGGAGTGCCACAAGGTTCCATTTTGGGAGCGTTGTTTTTCATAATTTATATAAATGACATGCCAAGTATTTTAGAAAAATGTAAAGTTGTATTATACGCTGATGACACTCTGATATATACTATAGCAAATAGTGATGAAGAATGTCGCGAAAATATCAAGTATGATATGAAGAAAATAGATGAATGGCTTAAAATGAATAAACTCAAACTAAATGAAAATAAAACAAAAATAATGGAATTAACTTAAATTCAGAAGAAATATTTACAATAAATGACACAGTAATTGAAAAAGTCGAATATATAAAATACCTTGGTTTTATAATCGATAAAAAATTAAATTTCAATGAACAAATAGATTACTTATGCAAAAAAGTTGGTAAAAAATTAGTTTTTTAAAAAGAATAAGAAGCAAAATATAACGATAATAAAACCACACTTTGAATATGGTTCCACTATTTTATTCACATGCAGCAGCACAAATCAATTAGCAAGGATGCAGAAACTGCAAAATAGAGCGATGAGAGTAATACTAAAATGCGATCGTTACACACATATAAACACAATGTTAACTGATCTAAAATGGATGAACATAGCACAACGACTTCAATTTAACACATGAAGATAACACTAAGAAATGCAAGTGACTTTAGGATCCAAAGAGTGAGGTCAACACAAATGCAGAAAACGCTATTCTACAAAGGTCTACAGCTGTTTAACTCATTGCCAAACTACATTAAGAATGAAACGGATGAAAATGTCTTTAGACGAAAGTGTACTAATTTTGTATTATTTAATAATAATTTGTAATATATAATTTTGTTAAACATTTAAAGTATTTTTAATACTAAAAAAAAAAAAAAAAAAAAAAAAACACAATCTCGGGAAATGACGGCTACCCACTTTATCGCCGACGTTCTGTGGATAATGGTGGACGATCAATTTCAGTAAAGGTGCATGGAAATGATTTTGATGTTGATAACCGCTGGATAGTACCTTACTCTCCATTGCTTTCAAAAAACATTTAAAGCGCATATTAATGTTGAGTATTGTCATTCAGTTAAGTCGATCAAATACATCTGCAAATATGTTACTAAAGGGTCTTATATGGCTGTATTTTCATTACAAAATCCAAATGATGAAATTCCGCAGTATCAAATGGCCAGGTACATTAGTAGCAATGAAGCAGTATGGCGAATTTTGGGATTTCCCATTCATGAGCGCCATCCAACTGTTGTTCATTTATCAGTGCATCTGGAAAATGGACAACGGGTTTACTTTTCAGAAAGAAATGCTCGAGAGAGAGCAGCAGCACCACCACAACATTAACATCATTTTTTGATCTTTGTAGAAATGATATGTTTGCTAAAACTTTGTTTTATTCAGAAATTCCAACGTATTATACGTGGAATGCATCAACAAAGAAATTCCAACGTCGAAAGCAGGGGAACCTGTTGATGGTTGGCCAAATTTATATTCAACAGATGCATTAGGTAGGGTTTATACCATCCATCCTCAAAATGCTGAATGTTTTTATTTGAGAATGCTTCTGATTAATGTTCGAGGACCAACATCTTTTGACACATTAGTGTTGATGGCGTAGTATGTGCAACATATCGAGAGGCCTGTCAGAAACTACAATTATTGGAGAACGATTGTCATTGGGAAACAACGCTTGAAGATGCAGCAGTAATCAACCATCCATGGAAAATAAGGGCATTATTTGCGATAATATTGGTATCGTGCTCACCATCTAATCCAAAAGATCTTTGGAATAAATTTAAAACATATTTGGCTGAGGACATATTATACCAGTAAAGAGTTACCACCAACAATGCAACGCTTGAACTAAGTGAAAGTATGAATAATGAGACATTGATTCTACTTGAAGACAAATGCTTGGCGATAAGGAATGTGACACTAATTGAAGTTGGAATGATTGCTCCTATTCGGTCAGGAACTGATGCACACGATCAAGATCTACGACGAGAAATGGAATATAATCATCAAAATTTGGAAATTTTATTGGAAGAAAATTTACCAAATTTACAACAAGAGCAGAGAATGGTATACAACAGTATACTAGCAGCAATAACAAACAAACAAATAACCGGAAAAACGTTTTTAATTTCATTGATATTGGCAAAAGTTCGATCTCAAAAAAATATTGCATTAGCTATTGCGTCATCCGGCATTGCTGCCACATTCTTAAATGGTGGTAGAACAGCGTATTCTGCACTAAAATTATCCTAGAAGCCTCAATTTTTCGAAGAGATTACAAGTGTAACATAAAGAAAAATTCTTCTATGGGCAAAGTATTGCAACAATGTGAAATCATAGTGTGGGTTGAATGCACCATGGCGCATAAGAAATCTTTGGAAGTCTCGCAGTTTACGGGATTTTAGAAGCAATAATAACATATTTGGAGGTGCATTAGTTTTATTAGCTGGTGATTTTCGTTAAACACTTCCTGTTATGCCTGCATCAACGCCAGCTGATGAGCTAAAAAAAAATTATTCTCTAATTACTATATATAACTAGTCTATGAGATCGTTATTCAAATAAAAATAGTACAATCGTCTCATATAAGTTCGGCTCTTTACCGTTTTCTGTACGATTGTATGGTGCGGCCTTAATAACATTCGAAGAAATTCGATGCCTCTCTCGTTTATATCCCAATAAAAACATGTCCGACAGCGGTACTCCCAAATCATGTCATGTGCAAGTAGTGTTTTCATTGCCTGAATGACTTCTACATTTGGAATGTCCTCAATTTCATGATGAGGACCTTCAAAATTTGCCATTGCTGTTAAAGTTCCCTCAATAAAGAAGTGATTGTACACTGCCAAGCGATTCACTCGTTCTTTTATTTTATTTTTTTTTTTTTTTCATTATATATATATTTTTTTATTTCTTTTACTTATTTTAAATTTACAAAACGTTATAAATAAACATCATTAACAAACAAAATTGTCTATGATATAAAAATGTATGTAGTTATAATAGAATAAGAGCTCAACTAAAAATAAAAAAAAAATTATTTACTGAAGGGGGAAAACGGTAAGGAAATAATACAAGGATGTTGTATGACTTGAAGTAGGTTTGACTATTTACATGAAATCATCGTAATCATCATAAGTAATGTAATCATTACCATACTTTTTATAACCATCGATATCATTGCTCTCTTTTTTCAAGGTTACTTTTCCTTTGCCTTTGCCTTTGCCTTTGCTAGCGGGTTTCTTGACATTTTGTTTTTCCATTTTCACTTTTTCTCTATGTAAGTTTTCTACACTAATTTTTAATTTCTTCAAATCGGGAATAGCCAAATGTACACCTATGCTACGTACTAAATCCTCAATAAATTGCGGGAAATGAGGTGATTCTTTATATTGTGCCAATTTACAACTAAGCGTCGCACCAAATTCTTTGAATTCTTCTTCAGTTTGAGGATTAAATGCATCTAAATCACCTCTAATATCACTAACACCAAAGGTTTCTAAAGCACTCTTTAAGTCCGATTCTTCTTGAATTTTTTGTAAACGTAGTTTTTCGGCTAATTTTTCTTCGGCTGTCATATTAGCTAAGCGTTCAGCTTCGGCTTCCTCTGCCAGTCTCTCTTGTTCGGCTAGTTTAGCTTTCAAAGCCTTGTTAGGTTTCGTCTTCACCGGCGCTTTGACTTCAACTTTTTCTTCGTCCTTTTTTTCCTCTTCCTCGAGATCCCAACTGTCCTTAACATCCTCATCATCATCCTCGCCAGCCCATTTGTTGACTTTGTCAGGAATAACCACTATGGGTTTGTCCGCAGCACTTTCCCAATCGTCTTTCATATTTTTTGGTTCTCTATTATTTTATTTATTTAGCAAATTTTTGATTATATGACTTTGTGTTTTGCTTGGTGTGCTTGGATGTGCGTAAGTGTTTTCGCCAAGGATTTGAAACCAGAACTAATAATTTTTCGCAATCTTTCTGTTGCTTTTATACTGTTTCCTGAGACCCGAAAATAACTGCGTTAATCGATTTCCTTAATATGATATTGCATTACAGGTAGAAAAATTATGATTTTATAATTGACCCTCACACATCATTTGATAACTTGTTTATAATGTTCGAATAACACGAATATTAATTTCCAGGTAAAAGGGAAAATAATAAAAGCCTTCTTGCGCTCGAAAATTTTCCCTTTTTCACTTTAAGTCCGGATTAGTATGCAGTTGTTATCCACTTTAAATTCGTACTTCAATAGACAGCCTTTTTTATATTAAGTACATACGCGTTATTTGCTGACAGGTAGGGGCATTTAAATTGAATTTTCTCCCCTTTGCCAACAAATGTCATTTAAGCGGTTTATGCCATATTTTTTAAGTATACGCTTTATTTTACTCGCAAAGATGCTTTGTTCATAGCTTACAGACGGCTGTATACACAACAACAGAATATTAAGAGTTTGTCAGTCATATTTGAACGCAAGCAAAAATAAACAAACACATGCTACAGTAGTAGATCCTAACATTTCAACGACGAATTTATATGAATTCGTTCATTTGGACACTGTGCCAGTGTGTAAAATGTTACTACAAAGTTAATATAATGCAAGTGAGTGAACATTTTCATAGAAAATCCAGTCACTTGACATTTTCCCTTCAAAAAATATTTCAAGAAAAGTTTTTAATAGACATCTGCAAATGAGTAAATGCTACAAGTGGTTGAAACACAATCATAAATTTACTATGTACCTGTATAGCACAGCTAACATTCACAAAAAGTAAAGGAAACAAATCTGTATGTATTTACTTTATTATCTTATCTTGTGTGTTTGTTTGTATGTTTGTATGTTTGAAGTTTATAGACGATTAAACGGCTGAACCGATTTTCTTAAAATTTTCACAGTATCTTCCTGTATGTCTGGAAGGAGTTATAGGCTACTTTTTATGTTGATATTCTAAATGAGCGAGGAGCCATGCCCACATATAGTATATACTACATACTTAATATTTAATTGCATTTGAAATATATTACTCATACGCATAGTTACCCCTATCTATGATTCTTGATGTATAAAAGCAACGAAAATAAAGTATGTATAAAGAATGTGCATTTTGGCATATTTTGGAATATTTTTAAAAAATATTTCACGACGCGGGGGATAGATATAAGGGAAGGAAAAAAATTTTGTAACCAACGTTTGTGAAAAAAATCACCAAATAAGAAAAAATATAACCAAAATTAAATTCGTAGACTTTTGTTTTATTTATTTTTTTTCAGAAATAACCAAAAAAGGCAACATCATTACTAGATTCAATCTTTGCGGATTCTTTGCAAATTACAATACATTTTTAATTTTTAGAGTTAATCCTTAAACCATTTGCAGTCGCCCAAAGAGAAATATTATTAAGGTCAGTGTTAAGATCTTTAACTCCAGTGTTGATGGAAGCTATAAAGCTATCAAGGTAGAGTTGAATATCATCAACATATATTTGAATTCTAGGATGTTTGAGCTGCTCAAACATATGACCCTTAAATTGTTGAGCTTGAAATTTTGCACTCATGTACATAGTAAGTACTGAAATTGATACTATTTAAATATTTATTTGAAAAACATATATGTACATATGTAATAGTTATGTTATTGTTTACTTCTAACAATGGGTAATTAATAAAAATATTATTTATTTGTTGCATATCTTGAAAAATAGATCAGGTAAGTTTATAATCAGCATTTTATTGGGCGATGAATGGGCATGTAACAATAGGCAGTAACATTTTCATTCATTACTTTCGATTAACTAAGTAATAAAATGTAAACTGTCAATATTTTTCCAAATAAAATAAGTAGTTGCAAAACTCATCAAAAAAAAAATTACCTGCGACCCACACAAACATAATTATTTGTCAAATTTTAATAACCTTATTTTCTTTTAAAACGTTTTTGACCTGAACCGATTTCATATTAGGTACAATTTGAAGTAATAAAATGCAACTGTCAATATTTTTTCAAATAAAATAAGAAGTTGCAAAACTCATCAAGAAAATTGCCTGCGACCGAAACAAACCTAATTATTTGTCAAATTTAAATAGCCTTAATTTTTTTTAAAAAGTTTTTTGACCTGAACCGATTTCATATTAGGTAAAATATAAAGGAATAAATATAACACGCATTCGGTTTTGGAATTCAGTTGAATCTTTGATTCCAAACGAGTTAAACGTTGAGTGACATATATTTTGCAACAATTTATAAAAATGTCACAAAAAAAGCATCGCTTTCCAGAAGCACTAAAAATGCATTGCATTTGCAATCCCAGAGAGCAAATGAAAGTTTGGAAGAGCAAAGTGAAAGTCGCCTAAGGACTGAAAGGAGTCGAGCTTCAACCTCTAGAGCCGCCGAAACGCCATTACAACGTGAAGAACGCCTTGAAGGCCTACGAGCTACTGAAACGCTTTCAGAAAGCCAAGAGCGCCTTGAAAGTCAACGAAATCTTACCTCTTTAGCACGAGCTTCTGAAATGCCGTCAGAACACGAACGACGTTTTGAAGGTCTTCGACAACATGCGACAACCGCACGAGGTACCGAGACACCGTTGGAACATGAAGGTCGGCTACAAAGCCAGCGAATCGTATCGAAACATCACGAGGCACAGAAACGCCTTTAGAGCGTGAAAGACGTCTTGAACGTCTTCGACAACATGCGACAACCGCACGAGCTACCGAGACACCATTGGAACATGAAGGTCGGCTACAAAGCCAGCGAAATCGTATCGAAACATCACGAGACATAGCGTCGAGAACAAAATCGTAATCGAATGGTGGTGAATCGACGTAATGTTTTTCATGGATTCTCAGGTATTACATTTAACTACAGATCTGATATAGATGACCACATAATCGCAACTCATGCTGATAGAACTCCAGAACTCCAACAATGGCGTAACAATTTTGATGGAGGGCGATCCAGTTGCATCACGAGATATGTATTTAATTCCGATGGGGGTAGGGAAGCACACCGGGTATTAGCTAGTACCTCTATAAAAAACACATTATATATACATATGTACTTATTTGTAAGCACAAGTTATATAGCTATTGAGCCAATTCAGACGAGCACATTTTTTAGTCGCACAATTTTTGTTCTTTTCAATTTACACGGGATGAATATTCGTTTGGCAACGAATGTACACGTATACAGAGCTTTGTATGTATTAGTGTTTTTTCATTCATTTGATGTTTGGCTGATTTTTAAAAATGTGCATGTATTAGTTTTGTGCTGGTGATGCGGGGTTGTAGCTGGTGGAAACTTTACGCCACCGAAAAACCATTCTCTTCACCCCTCTTGCCTATAAACTATCATTTTGCGCCAGCACAATTGTGCTTGTGTGAATTGGCTCATTGATATTTTAAGGAAATACTGCTCTGAGAATGAAATTGAGAGCACTTTTGTCCTTGACAAAATTGAGGACCCTATTTTGAACAATTTTCTTAAAAAAAAAGTCAAAATTTATGGAACTTTTTAAGTAGTTATGTCTATAATAATATTAAAACGAACTTACTTTTTATTGTATCTCACTCATTACATAGTCAATAAACTAGAAGACTTTTTTAAGTCTATAATTAAAGTAAATACTTTTATTAAAAAAAACCTTTTTGATTTATATATTTTTTTCAATTTATAATCATATTACTGAAAATAATTGAAAACAGATATATGCCATAAAGTTCGTTTAAATGTCGAATTTGGCTTATTGTCCACAAATGTTTTGCAACTATGGGTGTGGACTATAAGCGAAAACTACTGTAATTGTATTATAAGTAATAAATAAATAAATATTTCTCTTAGTAGCTTTCTGGCAAAAACTCTGAGAGTAAATAAAATTGGCATGAAAAACGGAGTCGACTTTAAATAATTGGTCGCGCCACTCATGTATAAAATTAACACTCACAACATAAGTGGTGTGTGAAGTTGGATCGTAATCCTGATTAATTATACATACACATGATCTTCAAATTAAAAAGTGGATTGACTAGCAGAAATTCAAGTAAATTTGTTGCCATTTCGTAGAATAAATCTTTTAAAGCCCATAGATTCTCGGCCATAGATTCTCGACCATTAATGTATTACTGTGATATTAATTGTGGAGCTGGCTAAAAAAAAAACCAGACATGTCCTCAGTTAATGCTGTTTTAAATTTTATTTTAGGGATCTCTAAGTCTGCATAATGAAGCCACGTAATATTTTCATTTAAAACCAGGTCCTAGGTGCTATTTTAAAATAACAAGAAAAACTGACTTCTCGAACAAAACTGGGCATTTGATACGACGAGAGTTAATAACATTTCATCAGTCTAAGTTGGTCATAAAATAGATTTTTTAATTTTTATTTATCTTTCTGTAAAGCTCGATTCACTCCTTTTTTTATATGTAGTTTGACAGCCCTCTTCTTGAGAGAAAGAGAAAATATGTAGTATGAACATCTTTTAGCTCGTTTTGGTTTAATTTTATATTTTGTCCGGAAAAACTTGAACAGAGCAGTAGTAGGTTATATTTTATATAAAAAGGTGAATTGATTTGTCCACATAGATAAATCATGCAAAATTTAAATTTCCTTTAAAAGTCTCATCTGGTAGTCTTAATTTTGTGGAAAAATTTTTAGAAATGCACAAATCATGCTGCAGAAAACACTCAGTTCGCTGTGCCAGAAAAGGTGCCTGTAAAGTGCAGATAGCCAGAATTTTTCATTCTTTTTTGCATTTGTGTATCAAAACATGACGTATGTATATTGTTCTGAGAAATATCTTGTCATTAAGCTTAATAATAAACACGCGACGTAACAGGAAAAGTGTGACGATTAAATTCGCAATAAAAAATAATTTTTATTCGGTTTCTCCAGCTTTGCAGCAGCACAATAGGTCATAGGACTATAGAACTTTGCTCAATAAATATTAATCTGATGGTTTACACATAAAACTTACAAAGCATTTATGACTTTACCATACGTAGCGAGTTTTTTTAACCGAAAAGGTTAACACTTAAAACTACATTACGAAGAAATAACCGAATCAAAAGATCTGATCTAATAAGGGTAATGAAAGGATTACAACAACAGCCCATTAGGGATTATTATAGAAATCGCAAGTTGTAAATGAAAATGTTTTTCGAATACTAAGAAGGAAAACAAGAGCCATTGGTTGAAATTAAAGGGCAGGGTCTTTACCTGCATACATAAAAGGGTTGTTGAAAGATCAGGTAGCAGTTAACCTATTTGTTCACTCATTACGTTGAATCCGGTACCTGTTTGTATCGAAATCACAAATTTCCAAAATGGTTTCCACCTATAAAAGGCGTGAACCTTACACAATAAGTTCAATCACAATTTAGTCTCGGTAGACAACACACAACATTTATCAGCGGAAAACCTTAAGAAAAAATGGAAGCATCAAAGCAATTGAAATTTGACGAATTACTCGACAAATGCATAGACATGTCGAAAGTGAAATTGGATGCGTTAAAGGCACAAATTAATTCGAAAATCTACGACGTTTTTCAAATTGAAAAATTTGTTTACAACGAATTAAAATTGGAACAATTTATCTGCCCGATGAAGACGCATATCCATATGACTGAATTTCTAAATGGTCCTCTGGTAAAACAATTCATATGTGAATTATGGCATATTTTGTTAGCGGCTGAAGAGAGTTCGACAGCCATATCAAATAATACAGTGGAACCGAAAAAAGATGAAATTATAAAGGAAGTAATCCAAACAAATGTTGAACCTACAAAAACTAAAATTTTTAAAAAAGTATTCCAAAGTAAATTTCGAAAAGACGCCGAAGGATCTCAATCTCGATCCCGAAAACAAGACAACATGGTGAATGGCGGAAAAGAACCATTGGTACCTCCTACCACTTTCAGTTCCACCCTTAAACCACAGGGGCGGTTGGACACTAAGCACGGCGAAAAACACGATGAATCTGCATCGCTTTCTCGGTTAACCTATAGCCGAAATAGTGGTACGAAAGGTAACAGAAAAGTAGAACAAAAGCAAGATTTAACCGCCAGCACTTTAATCACAAAGAAACAACAGTCAGATAAGGAAAACAATAAAAGTTTCATCAACATTGAAAATCGCGTACATAAACTGGACAAGTCAGTATCAATCTGTAGCACACAAGCAGAACAAAAGCAACCACAAGTACCACCCAACACTTGTGGTTCTACCCTTAAACCACAACGACGCATTAACATGTTGAATGGCGGAAAACAATCACTTGCAGCTTATAAAACGTTGAGTTCCAAACTTAAAGCACAGGGACGTATCGACATATCCAAAGTTAAATTGGACATGTTGAAACCGTGGATAAGCAAGAAAATCACGGATATTTTGCAGAGAGAAGATAATGCGGCAGTGGAGTTCGTGCACAATAAATTGAAACAGGATAAAATGCTTTGTCGACAGAAATTACAGATCAGAATTGCTGGATTCCTAAGAGGTGGCAAAGCACAGAAATTTGTGTCTGAATTATGGCCACTTTTGTTATCAGCTCAAGAGAGTGAAAGCGGCATACCAGCTGAATTGAAAAAGCAGCAGAATGATAAAAATTTAAGAATTGAAAAGGATATTAAGCATGACGGATCTGCATCGCTTTCTCGGTTAAATAATGTCCTAAATAGTGGTACGGTAATTGACACAAAACCAGAACAACAACATCCAGGAAGTCAGAGCAGTCAGAACAATGATAGCTCGGCTGTGCTGAGATGCGGCGTAGGCGGTTTCGCTAACGTTTGCATGCATTCCCCCCAAAAGAAAGATGCAAGTGCTAAGTCACAGGAATTTTTATCTCAATATTGTGCAGAAATGGACGAATTTTTGACACATTGGAATAAAACTCCCGAAAAGGAAACAATTCTATTCTCAAAAAAGTTCATATATCCTGGTGAAAAAAATATTGAAAAACAAATAAACGCCACTTTGTCGACAACGCCATCATCGGTTATACAATCAGATCATAAACAGCAAACAGGCAATATTGACTTTGATAACGAGATAAAAGCTGCCCGAGAACTACAATCACGCAAGCGTACACACTTGACAATGATGAATGAGAGCAAAAAGTCGAAAAATAATTCCCACGATAAAGATGAACAGCAGTCAGCTAAGAAGAAACAGACTAGGACAAATAAATCCTCATCAAAACGCAATTCAGACAAAGATTCCTCTAGGAAGGCAGAAGCTAAATTAATAGAAAAGCAGGACAACAAGAAATCTAACAGCGAGATGAAGAATCTTGAATTGGAGCTTTTTGGCAGTATTAGTAGCGACGAAGAAGAACCCAATTCAGAACAACCTTCTAAGGAAAATTCTGTAAAGAAGTACCACAATAGCGAATTGAGCACCCTTGAGGCTGATCTTTTTATCAGCAGCGATGAGGAAGACGTCTACAATATACTCGGCAAAGAAGACCAATTTTAAAACAAAAATAATGGACGAAGTTCACGAAGAGTATATTCTCTGAAAAAAAAAGAATTTGTAATTTAGAAAAATTATTTGTAATCAATTTGCGTAAATTTTAAATTAAATATCATGACAATGTTTTTAATTTCTATTAAATATTGATGAAATATATGAGTAGTTTTCTAAGTTTAAATTTATATTACAATAAAGTTTTATATTATAATAAATTTATATTATAATAAATTTAAATTTATAAAAAATACTGTCTCTTTCAATTTAATTCTTAATTCCTTATTTGTAATATATTTTGAATGTATTTTAAGGAAATCATATAAATAATTAAAATAAAATGAAAATAAAAAATGTATTCAGTTAGACTCGATCACTGGTTGTGTATAGACGTGTTTTCTATTGCTCTCGCTGACAGTCTCGCTTTATACATTATTGTGTGTAATTAGTATACTAAAATTTATTTAAAAGTAGAAAACAAAACAAACATTAAAAAAAAACCCCGTTACAAAATTTAAGAATTTACAAAAACAAAATCAAACGTACACTTGTTTGCGACAATGTTAACGCATTAAGCATTAATAATATGAACAAAAAACCAAAAACAATCAATGCAACTAGTGCATTAAAAAATTATAATTACTTTTCTCCTCTTCAGACCATTGAAGACGATAAAATTGATGATGATAACGAAGTTATCGTTAATAAAGAAGTAAAGGTTCATATACCGCCAATAACTATATTAAAGTGCAAAATTGCAGAAGTTCAAGAAATTTGTAAATTAAGCAAAATAAAAGAATATTCCATACGGAAAATTTCAATTGGATTGAAATTATTTCTTAAATCTAAAGCGGATTACGAAACCATCTGTAGTGTTCTCACAGGCAAGTACGAGTACTTCTGTTATGCCACCAAAGACGAAAAGCCGTATAAAGCTCTTCTATTCGGTCTTGATAAACAAGATCCACTGATCGTTAAAAAAAATTAACAGATATGGGCCTTCATTGCTTGGGCGTTAAAATCGTTATAAAGAGAAATACATATAACGTAGAGTTTGTTATTTATGTTGTATATTTCAAAAGATTAACTGTAACAATTAAAGAACTAAGGCAAAAATATTCCGTAATTGACTATTTAAGAGTGAAATGGGAATTTCAACAAGCAAAAAAAAAAAACCAGATAACGCAATGTTATAATTGCCAAATGTTTGGCCATGGTTCCAGCCGCTGCAAGGTTAAAACGTTTTGTTCAAACTGCGCTGGACAGCATAAAACATCTGATTGTCAAGAATCTACACCTAAATGTGCAAATTGTAATCCCCCGCACAAATCTACATACGACCAATGTCCAAGTAAAATACATTACCTAAAAATTCGTCAACGTGACCAACCACCACAGAGAAGACCGGTCCGTACAGAAGTTCTGCTTACCAAAAACTATAGTAACAGCTTTCCTAATACACTGCGCCAAAGTGTTTCAACTACAGCTACTAACTGGCAGGCCCAAAGGGATATTATAAACAACAGAAGCAGTAATAACGCTAATGACAACTGTTCCAATGATTTATTTTCTATTGAGGAAATAAAGAATTTAACTTTCGAATTAATTACAAATCTTAGGAACTGTAAAAATAAGGCGGATCAATTCGAGGTCATCACGAACCTTGCATGTAAATTTTTATCATAATGGAGGACGATAGAATTAATATTATAACTTGGAATGCAAGAGGCATTCGCAATAAATATCTAGAATTATTTCAATTTTTAGCTGACCATAGTATACACATTTGTTTAATATCTGAAACAGGCCTTAATTCAAACGTATCTATTAGCAACAGGGAATTTAAAATTTATAGAAACGATAGAATAAATACTCGAGGAGGTGGTGTAGCTATAATTATCAGGAAAAATATTTCACATCATTTATTACCTATTGTTAACATGTCTGTTATTGAGAACATTGGTATCAGACTATTTACCAATTTGGGTTCAATTGATATATATTCATGTTACTACCCTGGTGGTTCGGCTGGTCCGGATGGCGTGAGGAAACGGCAATTTGCATCCGACATCCATAATCTCAGTGGCAATGAAAGGTATCTTTTGGGTGGTGATTTCAATAGTAGACACCGGTCTTGGGGTTATTTAAGAGCGAATTGCTGGGGAAATATTTTATATGAAAAATTGGAATCATACAATATTAATATTATATATCCCAGTAATAATACCTACATTCCTTCGAACGCTAATAGACAGGGTTCCACTCTTGACTTCTTTCTGACTAATGATCCCCTTATAATGTCCCAGGCAGAGGTCATAAACGATTTAAGTTCGGATCACTTACCAGTAAAAATTTCATTAAATAGTACTTACAATAACTCAAATTTTTTCAGATACAATTTTCACAATGCCAATTTGAACCAATTTTCCAGATATTTAAATAGAAATTTAAACTTACCTAATATTGACAACATTATAAATTGTGAAAATATAGACGAGAGTATTATACATTTCGAAAACGTTTTGAATGATGCTGTCACTTGTAGTGTGCCAAAGATATACCACTCACCGGGGGGAAAGCCTTTGCCGTACTACATTAAGATTATGATACGACTGAGGAATAGATACCGAAGAGATTAGCAAAGATATAGGGATCTCGCCGACTTCTATCAAGTGAAAATATTTAATCAGAGAAATTAATTTATTCAGAAATAAGTCTTGGGATTCTCTGTTGTCAACGCTTGATAGGGGCTCGGCGCCTTTCTGGAATTTGACGAAAATTTTGAGGAAAAGGGCTAATAATATCCCTATTTTAAGACAAAATGGTTCTCGGTTCATCACCAATCGGGAAAAGTGTGAAATCTTAGCACGAACATATGCTTCTACCTATTCCATTTCAGCCAATTTGGGCGACCCAACTACGACTTCTTTAATAAATGATACTCTGGAATCTTATGGATCTTTGAGAGTTGATCCATTGGATGTTAACTTAGTAAATATCTCTCAGATTTCTGACATATTAAGAACCTTGAGGAATGGAAAGAGTTCTGGCATCGACGGTATTAATAACATATGCCTTAGGGCGCTCCCTAATAAGGGCATTAAATTTTTGACCATCATTATTAATTCCTGCTTAAAGTTCTGTTATTTTCCTCAAAGGTTCAAGGAGGCTAAAGTTATATCAATAAGAAAACCTGGTAAACAAGCCGACTGCCCATCTTCATACCGACCCATTAGTTTATTGTCGAGTGTGGGTAAAGTTTTGGAAAAAGTTATTAAAATTAGACTGACTGATTTCATGGAAGCCAATGGTATTACTCCGGCTCATCAATTTGGTTTCCGCAGACAGCACAATACAATTCATCCCTTAGTGAGAATTCGAAACTTAGTGAGAGCAAATTTTAACCAACAAAGATCAACGGGTATGATTTTATTGGATATTAAAGCTGCCTTTGATTCAGTCTGGCACGAAGGTCTCGTTTACAAAATGATTAATTTAAATTTCCCGAGGGCATTGACCAAAATGGTCCACAGTTTTCTCACTTCTCGTACTTTTAGAATCCACATTGGCTCACATTATTCTGAACGCCACACTATTACGGCTGGTTGCCCCCAGGGGTCATGTTTGTCTCCCGTTCTTTATAATCTATATACATCAGATTTTCCTCAATTAGATTATTGCACGGTGTCAATATTCGCTGATGACACAGCTATACTTAGCTCAGGAATTCTGTCTGTTGATGTAATAGGTAATCTGAATAGGGCATTATCTGATATTTCATCCTATTTCAATAAATGGAGAATTATGCTAAACTGTGAAAAAACTCAGGCGATATATTTTTTTGAGGAGACGGAAGGAGTGTTATATACCACAGACCAATATTAGGATGAATAATAACGCTATACAGTGGGAACAAAAAGTGAAATATCTTGGAGTTATGCTTGATCCTAAAATGAAATTTAAGGACCACATACCTTATGTGGTAAATAAAGTTAATATATTAACCCGTATACTGTATCCTTTTATTAACCGGAAATCTAGCCTTAATCTTTATAATAAGAAACAAATTATAAAGTCCATTTTTCATGCCGTATTATTTTATGCAGCTCCAGTTTGGTCTACGAGCGCCTGTTGCCATATCAAGAAACTGCAAATAGCTCAGAATAAGTTGCTAAAACTTATATATAATCTACCCTGGTACTTTTCAACTACACGCCTCCATGATATTACAGGTTTCGAATCTGTTTCAGATAAGATCGGAAGGCTTACACAAAATTTTAATAACAGATGTAGGAATTCTGATTTCGTCCATATTAATGATCTAGTATCATCTTAGGTTTTTTTTCTAGTCATAGTTAAGTAGCATAAGTAGTTTTAAGTAAATCATATAGGTTTTTTGCCAAATTTTCTCCTCCAAAATTCTTATGTATGTATATGTATATAGTAATTTTGTTAACGTAGATCTATTATTAAGCTAAAAAAGAAAAATAATCTTGAACTCTTAAATATGTAATTTAATTATAACTGATTTGTAAATATTATGGATAAATAAATAAATTGAATTGAATTGAAAAAAATGTATTCAATGCTTTAATTTAATTACCGGGATAAGGGGAAGGGAAGGTTTATTTGAAATATTCTTCGGCGGTGACGGTGTGGAGATTCCGCCGCCTAGCAATGAAGAGGTCAAAGTTGCGATTATACGTCTTAAAAACAATAAAGCGGCATGTTCTGATAGCCTCCCCGCTGAGTTGTTTAAGACCGGAGTTGGTAGTGCGCATGCACCAGCTTATCTACAAAATATGCCTAGAGGAAAGTATGCCCAACGATTGGAACCTCAGTGTCCGCTGCCCTGTCCTGAAAAAGGTAGACCCTACGATATGCGCCAACTACAGGGGTATAATTCTTCTCCATATCGCATATAAGGTTCTTACAGACGTATTGTGTGAACGACTGAAGCCACTCGTCAAAGTACTGATTGGACCTTATCAGTGCGGCTTCAGACCTGGCAAGTCCACCATCGACCACATGTTCACACTACTCCAAATGCTGGAAAAGACCCAAAAAAAAGAGTCCACACACGCCATCTTTTTGTCGACTATAAGGCAGCCTTCGATAGCCCCATAAATGATCGTGTTTTTGCCGCAATGTCTGAGCTCGTTATACCTGCGAAGCTAATAAGGGTATGCAGAATGACGTTGAGCAATTCCTGCAGGTCCGTCAAGGTGGGAAAGGACCTCTCCGAACCTTTTGCTACCGGGCGAGGTTTCAGGCAAGGCGACCCGTTATCATGCGACCTCTTCAACTTTGTCGTGGGTAGTGTTCTGCGAAAGTCGGGAGTGCATCGCAATGGCACTATTTTTCAAAAAAGTGTCCAGTTGTTTGCGTACGCTGACGACATCGACATCAAAGGGCGTACCAAGCGAGATGTTACTGCTGCATTTAGTGCAATTGAACGGGAGTCTACCAAGATGGGTATGGCAGTAAATGAGGGCAAAACAAAGTATATGTTATCGACATGTAGAGACGTGCGGCGTATTGATTCTCAGATTACGGCCGATAACTATACTTTTGAAACAGTCAAGGAATTTATTTATCTTGGCTCCGCCGTTACCACCAAAAATGATGTCAGCCAACAGGTGCTACTATGGTCTCAATAGGCAATTGAGTAGCAGAGACCTCTCTCGTGCGACAAAACTAACACTCTATAAGACACTCGTCCTACCCGTGCTTCTTTATGGCGCAGAGGCATGGACCCTGTTAAGAACTGATGCAGCGGCCTTTAGAGTGTTCGTGAGAAAAGTCCTACGTAAGATCTTCGTTCCAGTGCGTGTTGGCGATGATTTCCGTATCCGATTCAACAGTGACTGTATGAGCTCCTCAACGACATTGACGTTGTACAGCGTATTAACATCCAGCGGCTGCGCTGGCTCGGCCATGTCGTTCGAATGGATTAGGATACTCCGGCGACACGAGTATTTGATGCGGGTATCTGTAGAAGTCGGCGAAGAGGACGACCTTGTATCCGTTGGAAGCACCAAATCGAGGAAGCCCTGTCATCGATTGGTGTGACCAACTGGCGTAGGCGCGCAAGAAGCAGAGGCGCCTGGAAGGATGTGTTGCGGCAGACCGAAATCCGTTAAACGGGTTGTTATGGCCAATTAAGTAAGTAAGTAAATTAAAAATGTATTCAATGCTTTCATTTCAATTAAAGAGGTAATTCTTGCACCCACAACTAAAAATTGTTTGTTTCAATGGACTTCACTGGGTCTAGTATCGACAGAAAAAAAAATTAAATCCACCCAACCAATGACATAGTGTAAGTCATGTAAAGCTCTGAAATATTTTTCTTATATTTCTCGAACAATCCAAACTCGTTTTATTTGACAAAAATTGTTTTTTTGATCTTATCACAAAAATTTATTAATTATACAAACATTTCTGAACCGATGCACATTGGGGTTTTTGATGCCTAAAATGGAAATTAATTGGAAAATGAAATTCTTGAGTACCAAATATTTTTTTACATGAGCTGAAAGTGCACAAAATTCTGCACCACTTTCTTAAAAAAACGTGTCTTTAAGCGAAATAAACCAAAAATTAAAAAAAAAAGCAACCAGGAAAGCTCCCACGATTTAATTCCCATTTTAGGCATCAAAAACCCCATTGTGCGATGTCCGAAATTTAAACATTCTTAGAAAAGGAAGGAATGGACCTTCAAAACTTTAAAACGGTCTGCATATACATCTGTGGCATTAAATAATAATAGCTTAAGTCGAAATTTCGTGTTTAGAGATTTTAACGGATTTGTCTGAAATAAATTGTGTTTGGTAATTGTGTTTGTAAAATATAAATGCGCATAGTTTTATTAATAACGACATTTTATACATAAAATTTAGCTGGGTGATTGATCTTGGATATGAGAATAGGAATATGTAATAAAATGAAAAACACTTATGTCAACATAAGCCATTATCATTTGGCCACAGATGACAAGTACACGTCCTCTAACCTAACCTAATTATTTTGTGTGAAAAGGTAAAAAAAACCGTTTTTGTTAAAAAGAATTTTGTTTCAGAAAAATTCTTACTTGTGTTATGTAAAATATAATCTGATATAACGGCAGAGCTCAAGAGTTTATACTTGTCTTCACACATTCTATCATCCAAAAGCCGTTGTACATATTCCGTTCCCGCCACATCACCATAGCTTCTACAGTAATCCTGGTGGTACAGATCGAGATTGTCGGCGAGACGACCAATAGCGCAGTGTCTCGTTAGCATGCAAAGCGTTTCCTTGTCGAACTCAAGTAGTTGTCCCGAGATATCCCGCTGTCTACATAAACTGGTAGATTATTGACAAATGCGGTTTTACACTTCGTATCATAATTAAAACGATCGATATCTTAGTGAATCAATTCTGTCTTTAGCAATCAATATGTCTGCGGTAGAAATATATTTCTTTTAGGGCGCCCTGGTAGTCTAGTGGGTAGTGTTCTAGACTATTATCGTGAGGGTCGTGGGTTCGTTTCCCACCAGGGGCTCTGGTCTGTTACACTACACCGAGCAAATGGTCTAAGTTACTTTGCTCGTAATAATAATTATATATAATTTTTAATTGTATTATAATTAATAAATAAATATTTCTCTTAGTCGCTTTCTGGCAAAAACTCTGAGAGTGAATAAAATTGCCGTGAAAAATTTCACAAAAATTTGTTGTACGGAGTCGACTTTAAAGAATTGGTCGCGCCACTCATGTATAAAATTAACACTCACAACATAAGTGGTGTGTGAAGTTGGATCGTAATCCTGATTAATTATACATACACATGATCTTCAAATTAAAAAGTGGATTGACTAGCAGAAATTCAAGTAAATTTGTAGCCATTTCGTAGAATAAATCTTTTAAAGCCCATAGATTCTCGACCATTAATGTATTACAGTGATATTAATTGTGGAGCTGGCTAAAAAAAACCAGGCATGTCCTCAGTTAATGCTGATTTAAATTTTATTTTAGGGATCTCTAAGTCTGCATAATGAAGCCACGTAATATTTTCATTTAAAACCAGGTCCTAGGTGCTATTTTAAAATAACAAGAAAAACTGACTTCTCGAACAAAGCTGGGCATTTGATACGACGAGAGTTAATAACATTCATCAGTCTAAGTTGGTCATAAAAAGATTTTTTAATTTTTATTTATCTTTCTGTAAAGCTCGATTCACTCCCTTTTTATATGTAGTTTGACAGCCCTCTTCTTGAGAGAAAGAGAAAATATGTAGTATGAACATCTTTAGCTCGTTTTGGTTTAATTTTATATTTTGTCCGGAAAAACTTGAACAGAGCAGTAGTAGGTTATATTTTATATAAAAAGGTGAATTGATTTGTCCACATAGATAAATCATGCAAAATTTAAATTTCCTTTAAAAGTCTCATCTGGTAGTCTTAATTTTGTGGAAAAATTTTTAGAAATGCACAAATCATGCTGCAGAAAACACTCAGTTCGCTGTGCCAGAAAAGGTGCCTGTAAAGTGCAGATAGCCAGAATTTTTCGTTCTTTTTTGCATTTGTGTACCAAAACATGACGTATGTATATTGTTCTGAGAAATATCTTGTCATTAAGCTTAATAATAAACACGCGACGTAACAGGAAAAGTGTGACGATTAAATTCGCAATAAAAAATAATTTTTATTCGGTTTCTGCAGCTTTGCAGCAGCACAATAGGTCATAGGACTATAGAACTTTGCTCAATAAATATTAATCTGATGGTTTACACATAAAACTTACAAAGCATTTATGACTTTACCATACGTAGCGAGTTTTTTTAACCGAAAAGGTTAACACTTAAAACTACACTACGAAGAAATAACCGAATCAAAAGATCTGATCTAATAAGGGTAATGAAAGGATTACAACAACAGCCCATTAGGGATTATTATAGAAATCGCAAGTTGTAAATGAATATGTTTTTCGAATACTAAGAAGGAAAACAAAAGCCATTGGTTGAAATTAAAGGGCAGGGTCTTTACCTGCATACATAAAAGGGTTGTTGAAAGATCAGGTAGCAGTTAACCTATTTGTTCACTCATTACGTTGAATCCGGTACCTGTTTGTATCGAAATCACAAATTTCCAAAATGGTTTCCACCTATAAAAGGCGTGAACCTTACACAATAAGTTCAATCACAATTTAGTCTCGGTAGACAACACACAACTTTTATCAGCGGAAAACCTTAAGAAAAAATGGAAGCATCAAAGCAAGTGAAATTTGACGAATTACTCGACAAATGCATAGACATGTCGAAAGTGAAATTGGATGCGTTAAAGGCACAAATTAATTCGAAAATCTACGACGTTTTTCAAATTGAAAAATTTGTTTACAACGAATTAAAATTGGAACAATTTATCTGCCCGATGAAGACGCATATCCATATGACTGAATTTCTAAATGGTCCTCTGGTAAAACAATTCATACGTGAATTATGGCATATTTTGTTAGCGGCTGAAGAGAGTTCGGCAGCCATATCAAATAATACAGTGGAACCGAAAAAAGATGAAATTATAAAGGAAGTAATCCAAACAAATGTTGAACCTACAAAAACTAAAATTTTTAAAAAAGTATTCCAAAGTAAATTTCGAAAAGACGCCGAAGGATCTCAATCTCGATCCCGAAAACAAGACAACATGGTGAATGGCGGAAAAGAACCATTGGTACCTCCTACCACTTTCAGTTCCACCCTTAAACCACAGCGGCGGTTGGACACTAAGCACGGCGAAAAACACGATGAATCTGCATCTCTTTCTCGGTTAACCTATAGCCGAAATAGTGGTACGAAAGGTACCAGAAAAGTAGAACAAAAGCAAGATTTAACCGCCAGCACTTTAATCACAAAGAAACAACAGTCAGATAAGGAAAACAATAAAAATTTCATCAACATTGAAAATCGCGTACATAAACTGGACAAGTCAGTATCAATCTGTAGCACACAAGCAGAACAAAAGCAACCACAAGTACCACCCAACACTTGTGGTTCTACCCTTAAACCACAACGGCGCATTAACATGTTGAATGGCGGAAAACAATCACTTGCAGCTTATAAAACGTTGAGTTCCAAACTTAAAGCACAGGGACGTATCGACATATCCAAAGTAAAATTGGACATGTTGAAACCGTGGATAAGCAAGAAAATCACGGATATTTTGCAGAGAGAAGATAATGCGGCAGTGGAGTTCGTGCACAATAAATTAAAACAGGATAAAATGCTTTGTCGACAGAAATTACAGATCAGAATTGCTGGATTCCTAAGAGGTGGCAAAGCACAGAAATTTGTGTCTGAATTATGGCCACTTTTGTTATCAGCTCAAGAGAGTGAAAGCGGCATACCAGCTGAATTGAAAAAGCAGAAGAATGATCAAAATTTAAGAATTGAAAAGGATATTAAGCATGACGGATCTGCATCGCTTTCTCGGTTAAATAATGTCCAAAATAGTGGTACGGTAATTGACACAAAACCAGAACAACAACATCCGGAAAGTCAGAGCAGTCAGAACAATGATAGCTCAGCTATGCTGAGATGCGGCGTAGGCGGTTTCGCTAACGTTTGCATGCATTCCCCCCAAAAGAAAGATGCAAGTGCTAAGTCACAGGAATTTTTATCTCAATATTGTGCAGGAATGGACGAATTTTTGACACATTGGAATAAAACTCCCGAAAAGGAAACAATTCTATCCTCAAAAAAGTTCATATATCCTGGTGAACAAAATATTGAAAAACAAATAAACGCCACTTTGTCGACACCGCCATCATCGGTTATACAATCAGATCATAAACAGCAAACAGGCAATATTGACTTTGATAACGAGATAAAAGCTGCCCGAGAACTACAATCACGCAAGCGTACACACTTGACAATGATGAATGAGAGCAAAAAGTCGAAAAATAATTCCCACGATAAAGATGAACAGCAGTCAGCTAAGAAGAAACAGACTAGGACAAATAAATCCTCATCAAAACGCAATTCAGACAAAGATTCCTCTAGGAAGCCAAAAGCTAAATTAATAGAAAAGCAGGACAACAAGAAATCTAACAGCGAGATGAAGAATCTTGAATTGGAGCTTTTTGGCAGTATTAGTAGCGACGAAGAAGAACCCAATTCAGAACAACCTTCTAAGGAAAATTCTGTAAAGAAGTACCACAATAGCGAATTGAGCACCCTTGAGGCTGATCTTTTTATCAGCAGCGATGAGGAAGACGTCTACAATATACTCGGCAAAGAAGACCAATTTTTAAAACAAAAATAATGGACGAAGTTCACGAAGAGTATATTCTCTGGAAAAAAAGAATTTGTAATTTAGAAAAATTATTTGTAATCAATTTGCGTAAATTTTAAATTAAATATCATGACAATGTTTTTAATTTCTATTAAATATTGATGAAATATATGAGTAGTTTTCTAAGTTTAAATTTATATTACAATAAAGTTTTATATTATAATAAATTTATATTATAATAAATTTAAATTTATAAAAAATACTGTCTCTTTCAATTTAATTCTTAATTCCTTATTTGTAATATATTTTGAATGTATTTTAAGGAAATCATATAAATAATTAAAATAAAATGAAAATAAAAAATGTATTCAATGCTTTAATTTAATTACCGGGATAAGGGGAAGGTTTATTTGAAATATTTTTCGGCGGTAACGGTGTGGAGATTCCGCCGCCTAGCAATGAAGAGGTCAAAGTTGCGATTATAAATCTTAAAAACAATAAAGCGGCATGTTCTGATAGCCTCCCCGCTGAGTTGTTTAAGACCGGAGTTGGTAGTGCGCATGCACCAGCTTATCTACAAAATATGCCTAGAGGAAAGTATGCCCAACGATTGGAACCTCAGTGTCCGCTGCCCTGTCCTGAAAAAGGTAGACCCTACGATATGCGCCAACTACAGGGGTATAATTCTACTTTTTATATTGATTTTCCAAATGAGCGAGGGGCCATGCCCACGTATACTACACACTACATACTTAATATTTAATTGCATTTGAAATATATTACTCATACGCATAGTAGTTACCCCTACAAGTATGCTATCTATGATTCTTGATATTAAAACCAAAGCAAATAAAGTATGTATAAAGAATGTGCATTTTGGCATATTTTGTAATATTTTTCAAAAATATTTCACGACGCGGGGGGAAAGATAGAAGGGAAGGATAAAGAAACCAAGAGCGTAACAATGTTCTCAATTGTTCTCATCGTGCGTTTTTGTTGTTTGACTAATTTTTATTTATTCATCTGAAACAATGTTGCCACGAAAAACATTTTGGAACCAACATTTGTGAAAAAAATCACCAAATAAGAAAAAATATAACCAAAATTAAATTCATAGACTTTTGTTTTATTTTTTTTTTTTCAAGTTTAAATTATAATTAACAAAAACTGAAACAAAAATAGCTTTTTTGTAAGAAAAAAATAAACAAAACCAAAAACTACACATTGATTAAAAAAATAACCAATTTTGGTTAGAAATAACAAAAAAAAGGCAACACTTATTCTCAGACGTCGGCACAAAGAGAACATGAGAAAAATTATGAGAGGCATATTAACCCAGAGGAAAATTGTTAGTAATATTTTCAAGTCTACTTTACTCTACAAAATACGTCACATATGTAGTTTTTTTAATGAATTTTACATCTATATAAACAAAATGAATGAAAAACAATAGAAGAGAAAAATGAAAATATGTGCAAAGAAATAAAGAAAGTAATAAATGAAACATGTAAACAAAGTGCAAAAACAACATACGCGGATGCAGTTAAAAATAAAGGGTTGCCAAGTATAAATAAACAACAACCCCTGATTGTTAAACCTAAGGAAAAACAATCGGCTGAAAAAACTAAAGAAGAGTTAAACAAAATAAATCCAGACAACTTGAAGATAACAAATGTGGAAAGTAGAAGCAGTGGAACAATTGTTATTCAAAGTGAGAGCTGTGAAGATAGAGAGAAAAGTAAAAGTGCAATCCAAGAAAAAATATCTAAACAATATGAAGTAAAAATTCCAAATTCGACGGGACTAAATATCAATATTATTGGCATGTCTTTTGAATATAGTGAAAATGATTTAATAGATAAATTACGAAAACAAAATCCTAAATTAGCTGATGCAAATATTAAATTTATGGGAAAATATGAAACGAAAAGAGGAAATAAATCTTTGTTCAATGTGAGACTGAGAGTTGATAATGAAGCTTACGGAAAAATTATGGAAGAAAGAAAAGTAAATGTCGGTTGGGAAAGATGTAGAGTGTATGATGGAACTGAATTAGTTCAATGTATGAAATGCAGAGGATACAATCATATAGCCAAAGAATGTAAAAATCAGGAAATATGTCTAAAATGCCATGGTCAGCATAAAACAGTTAATTGCGAAAGCCAAGAGAAGATAATGAAATGTATTAATTGTTCAAAAGTAAACAGCAGGCTCAATATGGGATTAGATGAAAATCACTTTACAAACGATAGAGAATGTCCAGTTTATCAAAATAAATTGAAAAACAAAATGAGAAATATAGGCTTGACGATTTAACAACTAAAGGAAATGAGTGCCCTCTATACAAATGTACAAGGTCTTGTTAACAACTATAATCAAATTGAAATTATCGCAGCAACAGGAAAACGTGACTTTTTAATATTGTCTGAAACACATTTGACGAAAGATATAGATGAACAAGAAATTGCGTTACAAGGATATGATAACATCGGGTCAGTGTCAGCATCCTCAAGAACAGGTGGAGTTGTCGTATACTATAAAAATAATTGGAACGTGAAAAAGTTTATAGAGAGAACTGATGATTTGAAGTATTGGATATTATTTTGCAAAGCTGTACATAATGATAATAATAATAATATCTTAATTGGTGCAATATATAGATCGCCTAGCTACAGCGAAGCTGAGTTATGTGATATATTTGACGAAATTATTGAAGAAATCTGTGATAATAATAACTGTGATATTTTAATTGCAGGAGATTTTAATATAGATTGGAAAAAAACTCTTTATACAAGAATAGAATTAGGAATACTCTCAATGACAACGGCCTTAAACAAATAGTTAACGAAAGCACCCGTGTAACAAGAAATTCGAGCACAATAATTGACTACGTAATAACTAATAATTATAAGATAAAATGTACAAACAGTAAAGATAATAAAATTTCTGACCATGAAGTTATTAATATTAATAAAGACTTTGAGAGATCGAATGAAAACATTCTAAATACAGCAAAAACCATCAAGATATTTAAATACGATAAGAATATATTCAATAATGTGTTAACTGAGAATATGATATACGAGGATAATAAGGATCTTAATGAAAACGTTAAACTGTTTGATGCCTGTCTATGAAATACAATACAAAGATTTACGTTTGAAAAGCAAGTGCACATAAATAACAAAGTGAATAACTGGTTTAACGAAGAACTGCGAACAATAAAAAGAGAAAAAATAATAAAATATTTACGAGCCAAATTTGAAAACACAAATCAAGCTTGGGGAGAATACAAACTAATAAGAAATCGATACAAAGTACAAATCGAAAATAATAAGAATAATTACAAAAAAAATAAAATTAACAACGCAACTAGTCAAAAGCAAATGTGGACACACATAAAAAACCTAGTACTTAATAAGAGGCAAAACTCAACTAAATCTGTGATATTCGACCAGATAGAGTACAACGATATATGTGATATAGTTAATAAGTTCAATGCATTCTTCATTGATAGCATTAGTAGTATAAGACAATCGATAGGGAGCGTGCAACATATTAACCGAATAGAATATAGAGTGAATGATGTTTTTAAATTCCGTAAGGTAAATATTAGTGAACTGGAGAGCATCGTGAAGTGTATGAATAACAAATCTGACCATGAACGCGTATCAAATAAAATTATACTTGACAACTGGAATGTAACAGGAAATATAATGGTAAAAGTAATAAACACATCTTTAGAGACAGGTATTTTTCCTGATAATTGGAAAAAATCAACCGTAACCCCAATTGAGAAAGTGCCCAGAACAAAAAAATGCGAGGAGTTTAGCCCAATAAACTCTCTTAAAACTTGCGAGAAAATAATTGAAAAAGTAGTTAAAGATCAGCTTGAAAAATATATAGAAAATCGAGACATATTATCTAAATACCAGTCAGGATTCCGTAAAAAACATTCGTGTGAAACCACGGTAAACTATGTCATAAGTGAATGGAGAGCAATAGGAAAGGATAAGAGGATAATAGCAATATTTCTTGACTTCAAAAGAGCCTTTGAGACGATCGATAGAGAAATAATACTGAATAAACTATATATGTATGGAATAAGAGGAATCGAGCTAGATTGGTTCAAATCGTACCTGAAAAGAAGAAGGCAAACGACAAAATTAAATGACATAGAATGTGATGAAATAATAAATAATTTCGGAGTGCCACAAGGTTCCATTTTGGGAGCGTTGTTGTTCATAATTTATATAAATGACATGCCAAGTATTTTAGAAAAATGTAAAGTTGTATTATACGCTGATGACACTCTGATATATACTATAGCAAATAGTGATGAAGAATGTCGCGAAAATACCAAGTATGATATGAAGAAAATAGATGAATGGCTTAAAATGAATAAACTCAAACTAAATGAAAATAAAACAAAAATAATGGAATTAACTTAAATTCAGAAGAAATATTTACAATAAATGACACAGTAATTGAAAAAGTCGAATATATAAAATACCTTGGTTTTATAATCGATAAAAAATTAAATTTCAATGAACAAATAGATTACTTATGCAAAAAAGTTGGTAAAAAAATTAGTTTTTTAAAAAGAATAAGAAGCAAAATATCCAAGTCTACAGCGATAAATATATACAGGACGATAATAAAACCACACTTTGAATATGGTTCCACTATTTTATTCACATGCAGCAGCACAAATCAATTAGCAAGGATGCAGAAACTGCAAAATAGAGCGATGAGAGTAATACTAAAATGCGATCGTTACACACATATAAACACAATGTTAACTGATCTAAAATGGATGAACATAGCACAACGACTTCAATTTAACACATTAAGATTTATTAGAAAATTAAAACAAGGAGACGCCCCGAAATATCTATGTGATCAAATACATTATGTGGGAGACAGCCAACCATATCAACTAAGAAATGCAAGTGACTTTAGCATCCAAAGAGTGAGGTCAACACAAATGCAGAAAACGCTATTCTACACAGGTCTACAGCTGTTTAACTCATTGCCAAACTACATTAAGAATGAAACGGATGAAAATGCCTTTAGACGAAAGTGTACTAATTTTGTATTATTTAATAATAATTTGTAATATATAATTTTGTTGAACATTTAAAGTATTTTTAATACTAAAAAAAAAAAAAAAAAAAAAAAAAAAAAAAAAAAAAAAAACAATCTCGGGAAATGACGGCTACCCACTTTACCGCCGACGTTCTGTGGATAGTGGTGGACGATCAATTTCAGTAAAGGTGCATGGAAATGATTTTGATGTTGATAACCGCTGGATACTACCTTACTCTCCATTGCTTTCAAAAACATTTAAAGCGCATATTAATGTTGAGTATTGTCAGCCAGTTAAGTCGATCAAATACATCTGCAAATATGTTACTAAAGGGTCTTATATGGCTGTATTTTCATTACAAAATCCAAATGATGAAATTCCGCAGTATCAAATGACCAGGTACATTAGTAGCAATGAAGCAGTATGGCGAATTTTGGGATTTCCCATTCACGAGCGCCATCCAACTGTTGTTCATTTATCAGTGCATCTGGAAAATGGACAACGGGTTTACTTTACAGAAAGAAATGCTCGAGAGAGAGCAGCAGCACCACCGGCTACAACATTAACATCATTTTTTGATCTTTGTAGAAATGATATGTTTGCTAAAACTTTGTTTTATTCAGAAATTCCAACGTATTATACGTGGAATGCATCAACAAAGAAATTCCAACGTCGAAAGCAGGGGAAACCTGTTGATGGTTGGCCAAATTTATATTCAACAGATGCATTAGGTAGGGTTTATACCGTCCATCCTCAAAATGCTGAATGTTTTTATTTGAGAATGCTTCTGATTAATGTTCGAGGACCAACATCTTTTGAGACATTACATAGTGTTGATGGCGTAGTATGTGCAACATATCGAGAGGCCTGTCAGAAACTACAATTATTGGAGAACGATTGTCATTGGGAAACAACGCTTGAAGATGCAGCAGTAATCAACCATCCATGGAAAATAAGGGCATTATTTGCGATAATATTGGTATCGTGCTCACCATCTAATCCAAAAGATCTTTGGAATAAATTTAAAACATATTTGGCTGGGGACATATTACACCCGGAAATAATTACCACCAACAATGCAACGCTTGAACTAAGTGAAAGTATGAATAATGAGACATTGATTCTACTTGAAGACAAATGCTTGGCGATAAGGAATGTGACACTAATTGAAGTTGGAATGATTGCTCCTATTCGGTCAGGAACTGATGCACACGATCAAGATCTACGACGAGAAATGGAATATAATCATCAATATTTGGAAATTTTATTGGAAGAAAATTTAACAAATTTACAACAAGAGCAGAGAATGATATACACCAGTATACTAGCAGCAATAACAAACAAACAAATAGCCGGAAAAACGTTTTTAATTTCATTGATATTGGCAAAAGTTCGATCTCAAAAAAATATTGCATTAGCTATTGCGTCATCCGGCATTGCTGCCACACTCTTAGATGGTGGTAGAACAGCGTATTCTGCACTAAAATTATCCTAGAAGCCTCAATTTTCCGAAGAGATTACAAGTGTAACATAAAGAAAAATTCTTCTATGGGCAAAGTATTGCAACAATGTGAAATCATAGTGTGGGTTGAATGCACCATGGCGCATAAGAAATCTTTGGAAGTCTCGCAGTTTACGGGATTTTAGAAGCAATAATAACATATTTGGAGGTGCATTAGTTTTATTAGCTGGTGATTTTCGTCAAACACTTCCTGTTATGCCTGCATCAACGCCAGCTGATGAGCTAAATGCATCGTCATACCTTTGGCGATATGTTCATACTCTAAAATTAACTACTAATATGCGTGTTCAGTTGCAACGTGATGCTTCGCTTCAACTTTTTCCAAACAATTGCTTGATTTAGGTAATGCAAGAATTCCAATGGATCCTATAACAAAGTATATAAAATTTCCATCAGAGTTTTGCATAATGACACAATCCAAAGAACAATTAATAAATTGTGTATTTCCCAATATTGTGCAAAATTTTAAAAATATGCAATGGTTATGTGAACGTGCGTTACTGGCATCCAAAAATATTGACGTTAATTCCATCAACAGCAATATTCTCAACAAGGTCGATGGGAATCTAAGAACTTATAAATCGATCGACACAGTTTCAAATATTGAGGATGTCGTCAATTATCCAGTCGAATTTTTAAATTCGTCAGATTTACCAGGCTTTCCACCACATGACTTGCAGCTAAAAAACGGTGTTCCCATTATTTTACTTAGAAATATTGATCCTCCACGAATTTGTAATGGCACTCAACTAACAGTAAAAAAAATGATGAACAATCTTATCGAGCCGACCATTATAACTGGAAAGTTTAAGGGAACTGATGTGTTGCTGCCACGTATTCCTATGACCACATCGGAGATGCCATTCGATTTCAAGCGCCTGCAATTTCCTATTCGCCTAGCATTTGCAATGACGATTAATAAAGCTCAAGGTCAGTCCTTGCAAGTTTGTGGACTTAATCTAGAAAATCCATGTTTCTCACATGGACAGCTTTACGTCGCGTGTTCGCGAGTAGGAAAACCCGCAGATTTATATGTATACGCACCAGAGGGAAAAACAAAAACTATTGTGTACCCCAAGGCATTAGAATAAGAATTATTTATTTAAGAAAAAAAGTATATATTAAATTTTAGCAAGTAAGAAATAAATAGCCCATTAATGCATTATTTTATAATTTAAATGAAATACATTGTCATCAAATGAAAGGTTCATTCTTTAAGAAAAATTGCATAATTTAATTACTAAATAAATACACTTTTTAATTATTATGTATTTAATTTCGATGGGGGGTAGCGAAGCACACCGGGTATTACCTATATACATTAAAACAAGTGAAATTAAAAAATACTTTTTATATTGAAATTAATTTTTGTTTTTTAATTACTTAATCATGTACTAAATTATTAAATACTAGTTAAAACACTTATGTTACACTTATATAACATAAAAAAAATTATTCTCTAATTACTATATATAACTAGTCTATGAGATCGTTATTCAAATAAAAATAGTACAATCGTCTCATATAAGTTCGGCTCTTTACCGTTTTCGGTACGATTGTATGGTGCGGCCTTAATAACATTCGAAGAAATTCGATGCCTCTCTCGTTTATATCCCAATAAAAACATGTCCGACAGCGGTACTCCCAAATCATGTCATGTGCAAGTAGTGTTTTCATTGCCTGAATGACTTCTACATTTGGAATGTCCTCAATTTCATGATGATGACCTTCAAAATTTGCCATTGCTGTTAAAGTTCCCTCAATAAAGAAGTGATTGTACACTGCCAAGCGATTCACTCGTTCTTTTATTTTTTTTTCATTATATATATATTTTTTTATTTCTTTTACTTATTTTAAATTTACAAAACGTTATTACGCATTTTTTTATATGAAAAGTAATCATTTAATATCTTTTTTATGTTCTCAAAAAAAAAGAAAAATAAAATAAAAAATCATTTTATTACGAAATATGTATGATATTTCTAGACTAAATAACAAAACATAAATTGTGATCGGTTTTAACATTGTTATTGTTAAATTCCTGTGTGTGCTTAATAACATTTCTTTTTGTATTCATTTTCTTTCTTTTTACATCATTTTATAAAAAAATATATGATCAGGTTGAGCTTCAGTTGTTGTTGTTCTACAATAAACATCATTAACAAACAAAAATGTCTATGATATAAAAATGTATGTAGTTTTTTTTTTTTTTCTCTGTGGACTGAAACCGGTTGGTTGTTTCTTTTTAGACAAAATTTTCAAGTTATAAATAGAAAAAAATATAGACAATGATAATGAAAGTACCCTCAAGTGGCTGGTCGGATCAATTCGAACAATATGTAATCGAAGAAGAATCCGATAATGAATTGGATGAACTGGATCAGGATTTCTCCGAGTATTTGTGGATGGAAAACGAAGAAGAATTCGATAAAGTTGAATTGCAACGCCTTGAAGATGAGGAATTGATGAAGGAATGCATTGATGCCATGCTTGAGGACGAATTAGAGGAACAAATAAATGAATGGGACAAAGCTAAAAATGAAGAATTGAGAGCAGCTCTTTCCACTTCGACAGTAAGTGAATGTAATGTAAGCGATTCATTGCTTAATCCCTTGGCAGCTGAGTTTGTTCCACAAAGTCGTTTAGCTATCGACTTGGGTACATCATAAAAGTCACAGCCCAAAACAAAACAGCATTAAGAATACATTTACAATAGACGATGAACAAATATCTTGAATATTCTCTTATTAAGGTAGTGAAAACGTTCTCCCAGTTTTCTATACTGAAAAAGCATCACACTACACCCAAATAATTAAAAACAGAAAAAAACCAAAAAAATTTAAAAAATAAGAAAAAAAAGAACAAAAACATTTAAAAAATATTGTAAGAAATTTAATACTTGTTGCCAGGCAACTGTTCATGTTTAATGATGATTATTTTTGTTTTATTTTTAAAATATTATTATAAATTAAATGAAATTGATAAAACTGAAATGACAACAAGTTAAGACTTACAAAACAAAAAAATTAAAACAGCTCATCGAAAACAATATATATTAAAATAAATATATTAAATACCGTTAGAATAAAATATTAAAAAAGAAAAATATCAGAAAAAAACTTTAAAATTTATATAAAAAGAAAATATTACAATTATTTTTACGCTTTCAAATTAATAATATCTCTGAAGAAGGACATTAATTTCATATCCTCTATCTATTTAACTTTTTCCTTTTGAAATTAAATAATAAATAATACGCTTAACTTTGCTGTCATCATTATCGATTACATACCATTTGAAATTGTCGTAACAACCGGCTGTATATCGAAGTAAAGAAGGTGGTGTGTGTTTTGCTTGTAAGCTTTTAAAATCATTTTGTATTTTATTTTTAAATATATTTTTAATACATTTTTGTTTAATTCATATTAACTTAACGAACATTAACTTAACGAAATTCTTTTGTACAAATGTTTTATTTCATTTTTTATTATATTATTATTATTTTCATTTAACTTGTAATGTGATATTCAATTTTAGCTATTTGTTCAAACCTGCCCCCATACTCCTGTATATTGTTTTAAGATCGAAGAAGTAGAAACCAAACTGAAATAATTATTTTTATTTGTATTTTAAATGACTTGAAAAGATTTGACTGCTGCCAAAACACACACACCCAAAAAAAAAAAAGAAAAAAATTTTTTTCCTTGTTATTTAATCTTTAAGGCAGTTATTTAAGCAATTTTTTATTTTAATGAGAAAGTACCGAAAGCCAACCTCAATACTCTCATCATCAGTCACTATCTCACTTTTAATCCATATTCATGTCTACCATATTCATTTTAATGTTCCTCATTGAATATATGTAAATTGTTTCTTTAATGCTTGTTTTGCAAAAATTTAATTAAAGTAAACCACAAATAAATAAATGAAAATATTTTGTGTGTCAAATTCATAATAAAGAGCTCAACTAAAAATAAAAAAAAAAATTATTTACTGAAGGGGGAAAACGGTAAGGAAATAATACAAGGATGTTGTATGACTTGAAGTAGGTTTGACTATTTACATGAAATCATCGTAATCATCATAAGTAATGTAATCATTACCATACTTTTTATAACCATCGATATCATTGCTCTCTTTTTTCAAGGTTACTTTTCCTTTGCCTTTGCCTTTGCTAGCGGGTTTCTTGACATTTTGTTTTTCCATTTTCACTTTTTCTCTATGTAAGTTTTCTACACTAATTTTTAATTTCTTCAAATCGGGAATAGCCAAATGTACACCTATGCTACGTACTAAATCCTCAATAAATTGCGGGAAATGAGGTGATTCTTTATATTGTGCCAATTTACAACTAAGCGTCGCACCAAATTCTTTGAATTCTTCTTCAGTTTGAGGATTAAATGCATCTAAATCACCTCTAATATCACTAACACCAAAGGTTTCTAAAGCACTCTTTAAGTCCGATTCTTCTTGAATTTTTTGTAAACGTAATTTTTCGGCTAATTTTTCTTCGGCTGTCATATTAGCTAAGCGTTCAGCTTCGGCTTCCTCTGCCAGTCTCTCTTGTTCGGCTAGTTTAGCTTTCAAAGCCTTGTTAGGTTTCGTCTTCACCGGCGCTTTGACTTCAACTTTTTCTTCGTCCTTTTTTTCCTCTTCCTCGAGATCCCAACTGTCCTTAACATCCTCATCATCATCCTCGCCAGCCCATTTGTTGGCTTTGTCAGGAATAACCACTATGGGTTTGTCCGCAGCACTTTCCCAATCGTCTTTCATATTTTTTGGTTCTCTATTATTTTATTTATTTAGCAAATTTTTGATTATATGACTTTGTGTTTTGCTTGTATGTGCTTGGTGTGCTTCGATGTGCGTAAGTGTTTTCGCCAAGGATTTGAAACCAAAACTAATAATTTTTCGCAATCTTTCTGTTGCTTTTATACTGTTTCCTGAGACCCGAAAATAACTGCCTTAATCGATTTCCTTAATATGATATTGCATTACAGGTAGAAAAATTATGATTTTATAATTGACCCTCACACATCATTTGATAACTTGTTTATAATGTTCGAATAACACGAATATTAATTTCCAGGTAAAAGGGAAAATAATAAAAGCCTTCTTGCGCTCGAAAATTTTCCCTTTTTCACTTTAAGTCCGGATTAGTATGCAGTTGTTATCCACTTTACATAATTTTCTTTAAATTCGTACTTCAATAGACAGCGTTTTTTATATTAAGTACATACGCGTTATTTGCTGACAGGTAGGGGCATTTAAATTGAATTTTCTCCCCTTTGCCAACAAATGTCATTTAAGCGGGTTATGCCATATTTTTTAAGTATACGCTTTATTTTACTCGCAAAGGTGCTTTGTTCATAGCTTACAGACGGCTGTATACACAACAACAAAATATTAAGAGTTTGTCAGTCATATTTGAACGCAAGCAAAAATAAACAAACACATGCTACAGTAGTAGATCCTAACATTTCAACGACGAATTTATATGAATTCGTTCATTTGGACACTGTGCCAGTGTGTAAAATTTTACTACAAAGTTAATATAATGCAAGTGAGTGAAAATTTTCATAGAAAATCCAGTCACTTGACATTTTCCCTTCAAAAAATATTTCAAGAAAAGTTTTTAGTAGACATCTGCAAATGAGTAAATGCTACAAGTGGTTGAAACACAATCATAAATTTACTATGTACCTGCTAATGCACAGCAACCATTCACAAAAAGTAAAGGAAACAAATCTGTATGTATTTACTTTATTATCTTATATATAAAAATGAATGTGTGTTTGTTTGTATGTTTGTATGTTTGAAGTTTATAGACGATTAAACGGCTGAACCGATTTTCTTAAAATTTTCACAGTATCTTCCTGTATGTCTGGAAGGAGTTATAGGCTACTTTTTATGTTGATATTCCAAATGAGCGAGGGGCCATGCCCACGTATACTACACACTACATACTTAATATTTAATTGCATTTGAAATATATTACTCATACGCATAGTAGTTACCCCTACAAGTATGCTATCTATGATTCTTGATATTAAAACCAAAGAAAATAAAGTATGTATAAAGAATGTGCATTTTGGCATATTTTGGAATATTTTTCAAAAATATTTAACGACGCGGGGGGAAATATAGAAGGGAAGGATAAAGAAACCAAGAGCGTAACAATGTTCTCAATTGTTCTCATCGTGCGTTTTTGTTGTTTGACTAATTTTTTATTTATTCATCTGAAACAATGTTGCCACGAAAAACATTTTGTAACCAACATTTGTGAAAAAAATCACCAAATAAGAAAAAATATAACCAAAATTAAATTCATAGACTTTTGTTTTATTTTTTTTTTCAAGTTTAAATTATAATTAACAAAAACTGAAACAAAAATAGCTTTTTTTATAAGAAAAAAATAAACAAAACCAAAAACTACACATTGATCAAAAAAATAACCAATTTTGGTTAGAAATAACAAAAAAAAGGCAACACTCATTCTCAGACGTCGGCACAAAGAGAACATGAGAAAAATTATGAGAGGCATATTAACCCAGAGGAAAATTGTTAGTAATATTTTCAAGTCTACTTTACTCTACATAATACGTCACATATGTAGTTTTTTTAATGCATTTTACATCTATATAAACAAAATGAATGAAAAACAATAGAAGAGAAAAATGAAAATATGTGCAAAGAAATAAAGAAAGTAATAAATGAAACATGTAAACAAAGTGCAAAAACAACATACGCGGATGCAGTTAAAAATAAAGGGTTGCCAAGTATAAATAAACAACTACCCCTGATTGTTAAACCTAAGAAAAAAACAATCGGCTGAAAAAACTAAAGAAGAGTTAAACAAAATAAATCCAGACAACTTGAAGATAACAAATGTGGAAAGTAGAAGCAGTGGAACAATTGTTATTCAAAGTGAGAGCTGTGAAGATAGAGAGAAAAGTAAAAGTGCAATCCAAGAAAAAATATCTAAACAATATGAAGTAAAAATTCCAAATTCGACGGGACTAAATATCAAAATTTTTGGCATGTCTTTTGAATATAGTGAAAATGATTTAATTGAGAAATTAAGAAAACAAAATCCTAAATTAGCTGATGCAAATATTAAATTTATGGGAAAATATGAAACGAAAAGAGGAAATAAATCTTTGTTCAATGTGAGACTGAGAGTTGACAATGAAGCTTACGGAAAAATTATGGAAGAAAGAAAAGTAAATGTCGGTTTGGAAAGATGTAGAGTGTATGATGGAACTGAATTAGTTCAATGTATGAAATGAAGAGGATACAATCATATAGCCAAAGAATGTAAAAATCAGGAAATATGTCTAAAATGCCATGGTCAACATAAAACAGTTAATTGCGAAAGCCAAGAGAAGATAATGAAATGTATTAATTGTTCAAAAGTAAACAGCAGGCTCAATATGGGATTAGATGAAAATCACTTTACAAACGATAGAGAATGTCCAGTTTATCAAAATAAATTGAAAAACAAAATGAGAAATATAGGCTTGACGATTTAACAACTAAAGGAAATGAGTGCCCTCCATACAAATGTACAAATTCTTGTTAACAACTATAATCAAATTGAAATTATCGCAGCAACAGAAAAACCTGACTTTTTAATATTGTCTGAAACACATTTGACGAAAGATATAGATGAACAAGAAATTACGTTACAAGGATATGATAACATCGGGTCAGTGTCAGCTTCCTCAAGAACAGGTCGAGTTGTCGTATACTATAAAAATAATTGGAACGTGAAAAAGTTTATAGAGAGAACTGATGATTTGAAGTATTGGATATTATTTTGCAAAGCTTTACATAATGATAATAATAATAATATCTTAATTGGTGCAATATATAGATCGCCTAGCTACAGCGAAGCTGAGTTCTGTGATATATTTGACGAAATTATTGAAGAAATCTGTGATAATAATAACTGTGATATTTTAATTGCAGGAGATTTTAATATAGATTGGAAAAAAACTCTTTATACAAGAATAGAATTAGGAATACTCTCAATGACAACGGCCTTAAACAAATAGTTAACGAAAGCACCCGTGTAACAAGAAATTCGAGCACAATAATTGACTACGTAATAACTAATAATTATAAGATAAAATGTACAAACAGTAAAGATAATAAAATTTCTGACCATGAAGTTATTAATATTAATATAGACTTTGAGAGATCGAATGAAAACATTCTAAATACAGCAAAAACCATCAAGATATTTAAATACGATAAGAATATATTCAATAATGTGTTAACTGAGAATATGATATACGAGGATAATAAGGATCTTAATGAAAACGTTAAACTGTTTGATGCCTGTCTAGGAAATACAATACAAAGATTTACGTTTGAAAAGCAAGTGCACATAAATAACAAAGTGAATAACTGGTTTAACGAAGAACTGCGAACAATAAAAAGAGAAAAAATAATAAAATATTTACGAGCCAAATTTGAAAACACAAATCAAGCTTGGGGAGAATATAAACTAATAAGAAATCGATACAAAGTACAAATCGAAAATAATAAGAATAATTACATAAAAAATAAAATTAACAACGCAACTAGTCAAAAGCAAGTGTGGACACACATAAAAAACCTAGTACTTAATAAGAGGCAAAACTCAACTAAATCTGTGATATTCGACCAGATAGAGTACAACGATATATGTGATATAGTTAATAAGTTCAATGCATTCTTCATTGATAGCATTAGTAGTATAAGACAATCGATAGGGAGCGTGCAACATATTAACCGAATAGAATATAGAGTGAATGATGTTTTTAAATTCCGTAAGGTAAATATTAGTGAACTGGAGAGCATCGTGAAGTGTATGAATAACAAATCTGACCATGAACGCGTATCAAATAAAATTATACTTGACAACTGGAATGTAAGAGGAAATATAATGGTAAAAGTAATAAACACATCTTTAGAGACAGGTATTTTTCCTGATAATTGGAAAAAATCAACCGTAACCCCAATTGAGAAAGTGCCCAGAACAAAAAAATGCGGGGAGTTTAGACCAATAAACTCTCTTAAAACTTGCGAGAAAATAATTGAAAAAGTAGTTAAAGATCAGCTTGAAAAATATATAGAAAATCGAGACATATTATCTAAATACCAGTCAGGATTCCGTAAAAAACATTCGTGTGAAACCACGGTAAACTATGTCATAAGTGAATGGAGAGCAATAGGAAAGGATAAGAGGATATTAGCAATATTTCTTGACTTCAAAAGAGCCTTTGAGACGATCGATAGAGAAATAATACTGAGTAAACTATATATGTATGGAATAAGAGGAATCGAGCTAGATTGGTTCAAATCGTACCTGAAAAGAAGAAGGCAAACGACATAATTAAATGACATAGAATCTGATGAAATAATAAATAATTTCGGAGTGCCACAAGGTTCCATTTTGGGAGCGTTGTTGTTCATAATTTATATAAATGACATGCCAAGTATTTTAGAAAAATGTAAAGTTGTATTATACGCTGATGACACTCTGATATATACTATAGCAAATAGTGATGAAGAATGTCGCGAAAATACCAAGTATGATATGAAGAAAATAGATGAATGGCTTAAAATGAATAAACTCAAACTAAATGAAAATAAAACAAAAATAATGGAATTAACTTAAATTCAGAAGAAATATTTACAATAAATGACACAGTAATTGAAAAAGTCGAATATATAAAATACCTTGGTTTTATAATCGATAAAAAATTAAATTTCAATGAACAAATAGATTACTTATGCAAAAAAGTTGGAAAAAAAATTAGTTTTTTAAAAAGAATAAGAAGCAAAATATCCAAGTCTACAGCGATAAATATATACAGCACGATAATAAAACCACTTTTTGAATATGGTTCCACTATTTTATTCACATGCAGCAGCACAAATCAATTAGCAAGGATGCAGAAACTGCAAAATAGAGCGATGAGAGTAATACTAAAATGCGATCGTTACACACATATAAACACAATGTTAACTGATCTAAAATGGATGAACATAGCACAACGACTTCAATTTAACACATTAAGATTTATTAGAAAATTAAAACAAGGAGACGCCCCGAAATATCTATGTGATCAAATACATTATGTGGGAGACAGTCAACCATATCAACTAAGAAATGCAAGTGACTTTAGGATCCAAAGAGTGAGGTCAACACAAATGCAGAAAACGCTATTCTACAAAGGTCTACAGCTGTTTAACTCATTGCCAAACTACATTAAGAATGAAACGGATGAAAATGTCTTTAGACGAAAGTGTACTAATTTTGTATTATTTAATAATAATTTGTAATATATAATTTTGTTGAACATTTAAAGTATTTTTACCGCCGACGTTCTGTGGATAGTGGTGGACGATCAATTTCAGTAAAGGTGCATGGAAATGATTTTGATGTTGATAACCGCTGGATACTACCTTACTCTCCATTGCTTTCAAAAACATTTAAAGCGCATATTAATGTTGAGTATTGTCATTCAGTTAAGTCGATCAAATACATCTGCAAATATGTTACTAAAGGGTCTTATATGGCTGTATTTTCATTACAAAATCCAAATGATGAAATTCCGCAGTATCAAATGGCCAGGTACATTAGTAGCAATGAAGCAGTATGGCGAATTTTGGGATTTCCCATTCATGAGCGCCATCCAACTGTTGTTCATTTATCAGTGCATCTGGAAAATGGACAACGGGTTTACTTTACAGAAAGAAATGCTCGAGAGAGAGCAGCAGCACCACCGGCTACAACATTAACATCATTTTTTGATCTTTGTAGAAATGATATGTTTGCTAAAACTTTGTTTTATTCAGAAATTCCAACGTATTATACGTGGAATGCATCAACAAAGAAATTCCAACGTCGAAAGCAGGGGAAACCTGTTGATGGTTGGCCAAATTTATATTCAACAGATGCATTAGGTAGGGTTTATACCGTCCATCCTCAAAATGCTGAATGTTTTTATTTGAGAATGCTTCTGATTAATGTTCGAGGACCAACATCTTTTGAGACATTACATAGTGTTGATGGCGTAGTATGTGCAACATATCGAGAGGCCTGTCAGAAACTACAATTATTGGAGAACGATTGTCATTGGGAAACAACGCTTGAAGATGCAGCAGTAATCAACCATCCATGGAAAATAAGGGCATTATTTGCGATAATATTGGTATCGTGCTCACCATCTAATCCAAAAGATCTTTGGAATAAATTTAAAACATATTTGGCTGAGGACATATTACACCCGGAAAGAGTTACCACCAACAATGCAACGCTTGAACTAAGTGAAAGTATGAATAATGAGACATTGATTCTACTTGAAGACAAATGCTTGGCGATAAGGAATGTGACACTAATTGAAGTTGGAATGATTGCTCCTATTCGGTCAGGAACGGATGCACACGATCAAGATCTACGACGAGAAATGGAATATAATCATCAAAATTTGGAAATTTTATTGGAAGAAAATTTACCAAATTTACAACAAGAGCAGAGAATGGTATACAACAGTATACTAGCAGCAATAACAAACAAACAAATAACCGGAAAAACGTTTTTAATTTCATTGATATTGGCAAAAGTTCGATCTCAAAAAAATATTGCATTAGCTATTGCGTCATCCGTATTCTGCACTAAAATTATCCTAGAAGCCTCAATTTTCCGAAGAGATTACAAGTGTAACATAAAGAATAATTCTTCTATGGGCAAAGTATTGCAACAATGTGAAATCATAGTGTGGGTTGAATGCACCCTGGCGCATAAGAAATCTTTGGAAGTCTCGCAGTTTACGGGATTTTAGAAGCAATAATAACATATTTGGAGGTGCATTAGTTTTATTAGCTGGTGATTTTCGTCAAGCACTTCCTGTTATGCCTGCATCAACGCCAGCTGATGAGCTAAATGCATCGTCATACCTTTGGCGATATGTTCATACTCTAAAATTAACTACTAATATGCGTGTTCAGTTGCAACGTGATGCTTCGCTTCAACTTTTTCCAAACAATTGCTTGATTTAGGTAATGCAAGAATTCCAATGGATCCTATAACAAAGTATATAAAATTTCCATCAGAGTTTTGCATAATGACACAATCCAAAGAACAATTAATAAATTGTGTATTTCCCAATATTGTGCAAAATTTTAAAAATATGCAATGGTTATGTGAACGTGCGTTACTGGCATCCAAAAATATTGACGTTAATTCCATCAACAGCAATATTCTCAACAAGGTCGATGGGAATCTAAGAACTTATGAATCGATGGACACAGTTTCAAATATTGAGGATGTCGTCAATTATCCAGTCGAATTTTTAAATTCGTTAGATTTACCAGGCTTTCCACCACATGACTTACAGCTAAAAAACGGTGTTCCCATTATTTTACTTAGAAATATTGATCCTCCACGAATTTGTAATGGCACTCGACTAACAGTAAAAAAAATGATGAACAATCTTATCGAGGCGACCATTATAACTGGAAAGTTTAAGGGAACTGATGTGTTGCTGCCACGTATTCCTATGACCACATCGGAGATGCCATTCGATTTCAAGCGCCCGCAATTTCCTATTCGCCTAGCATTTGCAATGACGATTAATAAAGCTCAAGGTCAGTCCTTGCAACTTTGTGGACTTAATCTAGAAAATCCATGTTTCTCACATGGACAGCTTTACGTCGCGTGTTCGCGAGTAGGAAAACCCGCAGATTTATATGTATACGCACCAGAGGTAAAAACAAAAACTATTGTGTACCCCAAGGCATTAGAATAAGAATTATTTATTTAAGAAAAAAAGTATATATTAAATTTTAGCAAGTAAGAAATAAATAGCCCATTAATGCATTATTTTATAATTTAAATGAAATACATTGTCATCAAATGAAAGGTTCATTCTTTAAGAAAAATTGCAAAATTTAATTACTAAATAAATACACTTTTTAATTATTATGTATTTAATTTCGATGGGGGGTAGCGAAGCACACCGGGTATTACCTAGTATACATATATAGTGATATATATTAAGAGAATTATATACATTAAAACAAGTGAAATTAAAAAATACTTTTTATATTGAAATTAATTTTTGTTTTTTAATTACTTAATCATGTACTGAATTACTAAATACTAGTTAAAACACTTATGTTACACTTATATAAGATAAAAAAAATTATTCTCTAATTACTATATATAACTAGTCTATGAGATCGTTATTCAAATAAAAATAGTACAATCGTCTCATATAAGTTCGGCTCTTTACCGTTTTCGGTACGATTGTATGGTGCGGCCTTAATAACATTCGAAGAAATTCGATGCCTCTCTCGTTAATATCCCAATAAAAACATGTCCGACAGTGGTACTCCCAAATCATGTCATGTGCAAGTAGTGTTTTCATTGCCTGAATGACTTCTACATTTGGAATGGCCTCAATTTCATGATGAGGACCTTCAAAATTTGCCATTGCTGTTAAAGTTCCCTCAATAAAGAAGTGATTGTACACTGCCAAGCGATTCACTCGTTCTTTTTTTTTTTTTTCATTATATATATATTTTTTTATTTCTTTTACTTATTTTAAATTTACAAAACGTTATTACGTATTTTTTTATATGAAAAGTAATCATTTAATATCTTTTTTATGTTCTCAAAAAAAAAGAAAAATAAAATAAAAAATCATTTTATTACGAAATATGTATGATATTTCTAGACTAAATAACAAAACATAAATTGTGATCGGTTTTAACATTGTTATTGTTAAATTCCTGTGTGTGCTTAATACATTTCTTTTTGTATTCATTTTCTTTCTTTTTACATCATTTTATAAAAAAATATATGATCAGGTTGAGCTTCATTTGTTGTTGTTCTACAATAAACATCATTAACAAACAAAAATGTCTATGATATAAAAATGTATGTAGTTATAATAGAATAAGAGCTCAACTAAAAATAAAAAAAAAATTATTTACTGAAGGGGGAAAACGGTAAGGAAATAATACAGTATGTTTAAGTATACTGCCACTATTTCACCAAATACCATAAAATCTGGCGATAAAATACGGGTCAAGGGTATTCTAATGGATGGTGCTAAAGAATTTTCCGTAAATTTCGTCAACGAAATATGTCGGAACCCCTCATTTATAACTTACCATTTTACATGGATTATCGATGAAAATGTTATTGTGGAAAATTATAAGGATAATGGTAAATGGATTGCACATAAAGAGAAACAAAACGACCAACTTGACGGTGTGTTTTATAGTACAATGTTCGATGTAGAATTTACATTCCAAGATGGATATATAGATGTTTACAAATTCTATCAGGATTTACCAAATCTTCTTTCCACATATGAAACTCAATTAAATATTTCCGATATACAAGGCATACAAGTGTGGGGCGATGTAATGAAAATTACAGAAGTTAGTTTTAAATATCCATAGAAAATTTAAATATCGAAAAGGCTAAGAAAAAAAGTTAGTATACTTTTTAGATACATTTTCATAAAGCAATTTTCTTTTCGTTATTTAAACATTACTAAAAAAAAGGTTCAGTATTAAACCAAGCCTTAGTTTTAATTTTGATTCAATTTATATTTACTTTTATAACAACAAATATTTGCCACTTCTTTCGCTCTTCAGCCCCCAACATTAGAAATTATAATTATGACGTTTCATTATAAACAAATGAAGAAAAACATCTTTATAAATCCGTTTAGCATTGTTTCAAAATGCTACCTGTTAGGGCTACTGAAGACCTTTATAACGTGACAACGTTATTTTATATTATTTAAATATTTTCAATTTAAATTCATTCATTTCATTTCATTCATTCATTCAATTCATTTTTTTTTTATTTTATTTCGACTTAATTTTTTTTTGTTTTAATAACCAAAAGCGGTTTTTTTTTGCACAATATAAATATTAATATTTATAATCTTATAATATAGTTTGTTAAAGAAATATTTTCCCTGGTTTCCCGCCAACACAATAAAACATAATTATGATATTTTATTATAAATAAATATATATAGTAATATGCTAATATTACTTTATATTATTTAAATAATTTCATATATTTCAGATATTAATTTGAATATATGCCAAAGATGATTTAAATAATTTTTTAAGTAAAATTAAAAGTAATCATAACACAAATTATATTGTGAGAATTGCATTTCAGATATGCTTAAAATTTTGAAATTATTAGTAGTCAATCCAGTCATATCTCATGCCTTTTACTCGCAGCATTCAAACACGACCCAAATGGCTTTGAGCCACACTTCACTATTTTTCAAATGCATTAGAAATTAGTTCCAAAATGAGATTTTCATAATTCAATTTTCAGAACACACACGTTTAAATGTAATTTAAAGCATAACAAGCACAACAACACTTCACTATTTTTTTTTTTAAATCATTAGAATTTAGGTAAAAAATTAGATTTTAAGTATAAAATTTTCATTATTTCACACGAATCCTCTAACGTTCTTACGCCTTTCAACGATATTTAATTTAAACGCACACATGCATTCATATTTCAAAATTTATAATTTAATTTTTAATATTACCTATCAACATATGTATGTATGTATTTGTTTATGTTATGCTCAAATGTATTGCTTAAATGTATTTTCATATTTTTATATTTTTTATATATATTTCTTTTATTTAAACTCAATTACATACTTAATTAATTTTCTTATATTTCGTTTCGTTTACGTTCTTTTTAAATGTATTACTGTTGTATTGTATTTATGTTTCAATTTTTATCTGCACTTTTTTTATATATTTTTTTTTATTTAAACTCAATGCTGGAATAATTTTTTATATTTACTATTTGTCGATATATGTCTTCCTGGTTTAAATGCTGCTTATGTATGTTCATATTTTTATTTGTATTTTTTTTCGTATTTTTTTAATAAAACTAAATTACTATGATCATCCTCGCCAGCCCATTTGTTGACTTTGTCAGGAATAACCACTATGGGTTTGTCCGCAGCACTTTCCCAATCATCTTTCATATTTTTTGGTTCTCTATTATTTTATTTATTTAGCAAATTTTTGATTATATGACTTTGTGTTTTGCTTGTATGTGCTTGGATGTGCGTAAGTGTTTTCGCCAAGGATTTGAAACCAGAACTAATAATTTTTCGCAATCTTTCTGTTGCTTTTATACTGTTTCCTGAGCCCCGAAAATAACTGCGTTAATCGATTTCCTTAATATGATATTGCATTACAGGTAGAAAAATTATGATTTTATAATTGACCCTCACACATCATTTGATAACTTGTTTATAATGTTCGAATAACACGAATATTAATTTCCAGGTAAAAGGGAAAATAATAAAAGCCTTCTTGCGCTCGAAAATTTTCCCTTTTTCACTTTAAGTCCGGATTAGTATGCAGTTGTTATCCACTTTACATAATTTTCTTTAAATTCGTACTTCAATAGACAGCGTTTTTTATAGACAGTACATACGCGTTATTTGCTGACAGGTAGGGGCATTTAAATTGAATTTTCTCCCCTTTGCCAACAAATGTCATTTAAGCGGGTTATGCCATATTTTTTAAGTATACGCTTTATTTTACTCGCAAAGGTGCTTTGTTCATAGCTTACAGACGGCTGTATACACAACAACAAAATATTAAGAGTTTGTCAGTCATATTTGAACGCAAGCAAAAATAAACAAACACATGCTACAGTAGTAGATCCTAACATTTCAACGACGAATTTATATGAATTCGTTCATTTGGACACTGTCCCAGTGTGTAAAATGTTACTACAAAGTTAATATAATGCAAGTGAGTGAAAATTTTCATAGAAAATCCAGTCACTTGACATTTTCCCTTCAAAAAATATTTCAAGAAAAGTTTTTAATAGACATCTGCAAATGAGTAAATGCTACAAGTGGTTGAAACACAATCATAAATTTACTATGTACCTGTATAGCACAGCTAACATTCACAAAAAGTAAAGGAAACAAATCTGTTTGTATTTACTTTATTATGGGACTATAAAGTAGTTCTCCTAAAGAATATTCCAAGAACACATATTATTTTATATGCTCTGAAATCAGTATAAGAATTTTACTCCTATTGTGGACATTTGTCCACCTACTGTTGATAAGTCAGCTAGCAGTGCCATACCGAAGTCTGCAAATTTGGTTGAATTGAGTCCTAAGTTTATTCCGTCTCCTTCACCTTTGCCTCTGGATGATGTCACTTCTCATGCATCTTCCAAACCGTCTTCTATTTCGCATTCAGGTGTAGTGTCCGCTAGTTTATCTACTTCTGCTCCAAGGGACTTGGTTGTAGTTAAACCTAAGAAAACTATTTTTGTGTCCCGGCTTTCTTGTAATACTTCAGTCGACGATATAAAATGTTTCGTTAAATCGAAATTTGGGGAACCTTTTGAGTTTGGTTGCTATAAGATGAGGCCATCTTTGGATAGCAACATTTCTTCGTTTAAATTATATGTTGCCGATGAAAGATTTGATGAAATTGTTAATCCTGCGTTTTGGCCACAGGGTGTATTGGTACGGGAATTCGTACTCAGGCTGGGCCATCGTAGGAATGGTGCTAATTTGCCTGGTCCTATTTCTCAAAAAAACTAACTTCGAAATCGTCTATTAATTTCCAAATTGCTTATCAGAATGTTCGCGGACTTAGGTCTAAACTTTCTTTACTTTATAATAGTAGCTTTGATTTTGAATTTGATGGAATTGCTCTTACTGAGACTTGGCTAAATTGCAATATTCTTGATTCTGAGATTATGTCTAGTAATTTTAACATTTATAGACGGGATAGGAAATCTAGAAATGGTGGTGGTGTTCTTATTTCCATTTGCTCTAAATATACCACTGAATTGATTGACTTGGGTCCTTGTGAGGATATTGAGTTCATTTGCGTTAAGGTCTATGACCGTGGAAAGTCTATATACATTACTTGCTCGTATATTTCTCCCTGTTCTGACATTTATATCTATAGGGCTCACTTCGATTTGATTTCTGTAGTAGTTGATTCAATGGGGCAAGAGGGGATTATAGTGGTTCTTGGTGATTTTAATCTTCCGCATATATCTTGGAATTTTTCACTTGAGACTGGCTCATTGGTGCCATGTTCTTCAGTTCCATTCTATGATGAAATTCTGTCCGCCATGTGTGATATACACATATGCTCAAAATAATAGATACACCTTATTCTAAAATATTAAAGACACGTTAACTGTAAAAATACCTTCGAAAACACAGCGAGAACTATTTTTTATTATAGTTCCATCTAAATATATCTTTAAAACAAAAAAATTTGACAAGTACATGCACTTATTTAAATATAGAAAGTGTTATTCCGGTGAATCCATAAAAATTGTTGCTCATAATAATAGATACACTTGACTTATTTATAATTTTTTTCATAGTAAATTAAATTTTTGAGTGATTTTTTATTGTGTTTATGTGAAACGGTACCACCAATTGCCACTAATTCATATATATACTTTATACTTTATATATATATACTTTAAATATTCATGAAATCATAGTTTAAATTAAATTATAATCATTGTAAATAAGCGACAATATATTCTACGCATAAATGACGGAGTCTGCGAATTTTGTCTGTATGTTTACGGAATATAATATAAACTAGAAAACTTTATTAAGATAAAGAAGCAAAAACTTAAACAGAGATACACAGCTATATATTTTATAGCTTTCCAAATAACACTTTTGGGAATAGCCCTTCATCGCACCGTAAGGTGTAATTTTGTTCTATTTGAAGCGAATAAACAATATCCAATGAAACCAGAATCTTATATATAAAAATGAATGTGTGTTTTATTGTATGTTTGTATGTTTGAAGTTTATAGACGATTAAACGGCTGAACCGATTTTCTTAAAATTTTCACAGTATCTTCCTGTATGTCTGGAAGGAGTTATAGGCTACTTTTTATGTTGATATTCCAAATGAGCGAGGGGCCATGCCCACGTATACTACATACTTAATATTTAATTGCATTTGAAATATATTACTCATACGCATAGTAGTTACCCCTACAAGTATGCTATCTATGATTCTTGATATTAAAACCAAAGAAAATAAAGTATGTATAAAGAATGTGCATTTTGGCATATTTTGGAATATTTTTCAAAAATATTTCACGACGCGGGGGGAAAGATAGAAGGGAAGGATAAAGAAACCAAGAGCGTAACAATGTTCTCAATTGTTCTCATCGTGCGTTTTTGTTGTTTGACTAATTTTTTATTTATTCATCTGAAACAATGTTGCCACGAAAAACATTTTGTAACCAACATTTGTGAAAAAAATCACCAAATAAGAAAAAATATAACCAAAATTAAATTCATAGACTTTTCTTTATTTTTTTTTTCAAGTTTAAATTATAATTAACAAAAACTGAAACAAAAATAGCTTTTTTTATAAGAAAAAAATAAACAACACCAAAAACTACACATTGATCAAAAAAATAACCAATTTTGGTTAGAAATAACAAAAAAAAGGCAACACTTATTCTCAGACGTCGGCACAAAGAGAACATGAGAAAAATTATGAGAGGCATATTAACCCAGAGGAAAATTGTTAGTAATATTTTCAAGTCTACTTTACTCTACATAATACGTCACATATGTAGTTTTTTTAATGAATTTTACATCTATATAAACAAAATGAATGAAAAACAATAGAAGAGAAAAATGAAAATATGTGCAAAGAAATAAAGAAAGTAATAAATGAAACATGTAAACAAAGTGCAAAAACAACATACGCGGATGCAGTTAAAAATAAAGGGTTGCCAAGTATAAATAAACAACTACCCCTAATTGTTAAACCTAAGGAAAAACAATCGGCTGAAAAAACTAAAGAAGAGTTAAACAAAATAAATCCAGACAACTTGAAGATAACAAATGTGGAAAGTAGAAGCAGTGGAACAATTGTTATTCAAAGTGAGAGCTGTGAAGATAGAGAGAAAAGTAAAAGTGCAATCCAAGAAAAAATATCTAAACAATATGAAGTAAAAATTCCAAATTCGACGGGACTAAATATCAAAATTATTGGCATGTCTTTTGAATATAGTGAAAATGATTTAATTGAGAAATTAAGAAAACAAAATCCTAAATTAGCTGATGCAAATATTAAATTTATGGGAAAATATGAAACGAAAAGAGGAAATAAATCTTTGTTCAATGTGAGACTGAGAGTTGATAATGAAGCTTACGGAAAAATTATGGAAGAAAGAAAAGTAAATGTCGGTTGGGAAAGATGTAGAGTGTATGATGGAACTGAATTAGTTCAATGTATGAAATGCAGAGGATACAATCATATAGCCAAAGAATGTAAAAATCAGGAAATATGTCTAAAATGCCATGGTCAACATAAAACAGTTAATTGCGAAAGCCAAGAGAAGATAATGAAATGTATTAATTGTTCAAAAGTAAACAGCAGGCTCAATATGGGATTAGATGAAAATCACTTTACAAACGATAGAGAATGTCCAGTTTATCAAAATAAATTGAAAAACAAAATGAGAAATATAGGCTTGACGATTTAACAACTAAAGGAAATGAGTGCCCTCCATACAAATGTACAAATTCTTGTTAACAACTATAATCAAATTGAAATTATCGCAGCAACAGAAAAACCTGACTTTTTAATATTGTCTGAAACACATTTGACGAAAGATATAGATGAACAAGAAATTACGTTACAAGGATATGATAACATCGGGTCAGTGTCAGCTTCCTCAAGAACAGGTCGAGTTGTCGTATACTATAAAAATAATTGGAACGTGAAAAAGTTTATAGAGAGAACTGATGATTTGAAGTATTGGATATTATTTTGCAAAGCTTTACATAATGATAATAATAATAATATCTTAATTGGTGCAATATATAGATCGCCTAGCTACAGCGAAGCTGAGTTCTGTGATATATTTGACGAAATTATTGAAGAAATCTGTGATAATAATAACTGTGATATTTTAATTGCAGGAGATTTTAATATAGATTGGAAAAAAACTCTTTATACAAGAATAGAATTAGGAATACTCTCAATGACAACGGCCTTAAACAAATAGTTAACGAAAGCACCCGTGTAACAAGAAATTCGAGCACAATAATTGACTACGTAATAACTAATAATTATAAGATAAAATGTACAAACAGTAAAGATAATAAAATTTCTGACCATGAAGTTATTAATATTAATATAGACTTTGAGAGATCGAATGAAAACATTCTAAATACAGCAAAAACCATCAAGATATTTAAATACGATAAGAATATATTCAATAATGTGTTAACTGAGAATATGATATACGAGGATAATAAGGATCTTAATGAAAACGTTAAACTGTTTGATGCCTGTCTAGGAAATACAATACAAAGATTTACGTTTGAAAAGCAAGTGCACATAAATAACAAAGTGAATAACTGGTTTAACGAAGAACTGCGAACAATAAAAAGAGAAAAAATAATAAAATATTTACGAGCCAAATTTGAAAACACAAATCAAGCTTGGGGAGAATATAAACTAATAAGAAATCGATACAAAGTACAAATCGAAAATAATAAGAATAATTACATAAAAAATAAAATTAACAACGCAACTAGTCAAAAGCAAATGTGGACACACATAAAAAACCTAGTACTTAATAAGAGGCAAAACTCAACTAAATCTGTGATATTCGACCAGATAGAGTACAACGATATATGTGATATAGTTAATAAGTTCAATGCATTCTTCATTGATAGCATTAGTAGTATAAGACAATCGATAGGGAGCGTGCAACATATTAACCGAATAGAATATAGAGTGAATGATGTTTTTAAAATCCGTAAGGTAAATATTAGTGAACTGGAGAGCATCGTGAAGTGTATGAATAACAAATCTGACCATGAACGCGTATCAAATAAAATTATACTTGACAACTGGAATGTAACAGGAAATATAATGGTAAAAGTAATAAACACATCTTTAGAGACAGGTATTTTTCCTGATAATTGGAAAAAATCAACCGTAACCCCAATTGAGAAAGTGTCCAGAACAAAAAAATGCGAGGAGTTTAGACCAATAAACTCTCTTAAAACTTGCGAGAAAATAATTGAAAAAGTAGTTAAAGATCAGCTTGAAAAATGTATAGAAAATCGAGACATATTATCTAAATACCAGTCAGGATTCCGTAAAAAACATTCGTGTGAAACCACGGTAAACTATGTCATAAGTGAATGGAGAGCAATAGGAAAGGATAAGAGGATAATAGCAATATTTCTTGACTTCAAAAGAGCCTTTGAGACGATCGATAGAGAAATAATACTGAATAAACTATATATGTATGGAATAAGAGGAATCGAGCTAGATTGGTTCAAATCGTACCTGAAAAGAAGAAGGCAAACGACAAAATTAAATGACATAGAATCTGATGAAATAATAAATAATTTCGGAGTGCCACAAGGTTCCATTTTGGGAGCGTTGTTGTTCATAATTTATATAAATGACATGCCAAGTATTTTAGAAAAATGTAAAGTTGTATTATACGCTGATGACACTCTGATATATTATACTATAGCAAATAGTGATGAAGAATGTCGCGAAAATATCAAGTATGATATGAAGAAAATAGATGAATGGCTTAAAATGAATAAACTCAAACTAAATGAAAATAAAACAAAAATAATGGAATTAACTTAAATTCAGAAGAAATATTTACAATAAATGACACAGTAATTGAAAAAGTCGAATATATAAAATACCTTGGTTTTATAATCGATAAAAAATTAAATTTCAATGAACAAATAGATTACTTATGCAAAAAAGTTGGAAAAAAAATTAGTTTTTTAAAAAGAATAAGAAGCAAAATATCCAAGTCTACAGCGATAAATATATACAGCACGATAATAAAACCACACTTTGAATATGGTTCCACTATTTTATTCACATGCAGCAGCACAAATCAATTAGCAAGGATGCAGAAACTGCAAAATAGAGCGATGAGAGTAATACTAAAATGCGATCGTTACACACATATAAACACAATGTTAACTGATCTAAAATGGATGAACATAGCACAACGACTTCAATTTAACACATTAAGATTTATTAGAAAATTAAAACAAGGAGACGCCCCGAAATATCTATGTGATCAAATACATTATGTGGGAGACAGCCAACCATATCAACTAAGAAATGCAAGTGACTTTAGGATCCAAAGAGTGAGGTCAACACAAATGCAGAAAACGCTATTCTACACAGGTCTACAGCTGTTTAACTCATTGCCAAACTACATTAAGAATGAAACGGATGAAAATGCCTTTAGACGAAAGTGTACTAATTTTGTATTATTTAATAATAATTTGTAATATATAATTTTGTTGAACATTTAAAGTATTTTTAATACTAAAAAAAAAAAAAAAAAAAAAAACAATCTCGGGAAATGACGGCTACCCACTTTACCGCCGACGTTCTGTGGATAATGGTGGACGATCAATTTCAGTAAAGGTGAATGGAAATGATTTTGATGTTGATAATCGTTGGATAGTACCTTACTCTCCATTGCTTTCAAAAACATTTAAAGCGCATATTAATGTTGAGTATTGTCATTCAGTTAAGTCGATCAAATACATCTGCAAATATGTTACTAAAGGGTCTTATATGGCTGTATTTTCATTACAAAATCCAAATGATGAAATTCCGCAGTATCAAATGGCCAGGTACATTAGTAGCAATGAAGCAGTATGGCGAATTTTGGGATTTCCCATTCATGAGCGCCATCCAACTGTTGTTCATTTATCAGTGCATCTGGAAAATGGACAACGGGTTTACTTTACAGAAAGAAATGCTCGAGAGAGAGCAGCAGCACCACCGGCTACAACATTAACATCATTTTTTGATCTTTGTAGAAATGATATGTTTGCTAAAACTTTGTTTTATTCAGAAATTCCAACGTATTATACGTGGAATGCATCAACAAAGAAATTCCAACGTCGAAAGCAGGGGAAACCTGTTGATGGTTGGCCAAATTTATATTCAACAGATGCATTAGGTAGGGTTTATACCGTCCATCCTCAAAATGCTGAATGTTTTTATTTGAGAATGCTTCTGATTAATGTTCGAGGACCAACATCTTTTGAGACATTACATAGTGTTGATGGCGTAGTATGTGCAACATATCGAGAGGCCTGTCAGAAACTACAATTATTGGAGAACGATTGTCATTGGGAAACAACGCTTGAAGATGCAGCAGTAATCAACCATCCATGGAAAATAAGGGCATTATTTGCGATAATATTGGTATCGTGCTCACCATCTAATCCAAAAGATCTTTGGAATAAATTTAAAACATATTTGGCTGGGGACATATTACACCCGGAAATAGTTACCACCAACAATGCAACGCTTGAACTAAGTGAAAGTATGAATAATGAGACATTGATTCTACTTGAAGACAAATGCTTGGCGATAAGGAATGTGACACTAATTGAAGTTGGAATGATTGCTCCTATTCGGTCAGGAACTGATGCACACGATCAAGATCTACGACGAGAAATTGAATATAATCATCAAAATTTGGAAATTTTATTGGAAGAAAATTTACCAAATTTACAACAAGAGCAGAGAATGGTATACAACAGTATACTAGCAGCAATAACAAACAAACAAATAACCGGAAAAACGTTTTTAATTTCATTGATATTGGCAAAAGTTCGATCTCAAAAAAATATTGCATTAGCTATTGCGTCATCCGGCATTGCTGCCACACTCTTAGATGGTGGTAGAACAGCGTATTCTGCACTAAAATTATCCTAGAAGCCTCAATTTTCCGAAGAGATTACAAGTGTAACATAAAGAAAAATTCTTCTATGGGCAAAGTATTGCAACAATGTGAAATCATAGTGTGGGTTGAATGCACCATGGCGCATAAGAAATCTTTGGAAGTCTCGCAGTTTACGGGATTTTAGAAGCAATAATAACATATTTGGAGGTGCATTAGTTTTATTAGCTGGTGATTTTCGTCAAACACTTCCTGTTATGCCTGGATCAACGCCAGCTGATGAGCTCTACTCATACTCTAAAATTAACTACTAATATGCGTGTTCAGTTGCAACGTGATGCTTCGCTTCAACTTTTCCCAAACAATTGCTTGATTTAGGTTAGGATCCTATAACAAAGTATATAAAATTTCCATCAGAGTTTTGCATAATGACACAATCCAAAGAACAATTAATAAATTGTGTATTTCCCAATATTGTGCAAAATTTTAAAAATATGCAATGGTTATGTGAACGTGCGTTACTGGCATCCAAAAATATTGACGTTAATTCCATCAACAGCAATATTCTCAACAAGGTCGATGGGAATCTAAGAACTTATAAATCGATCGACACAGTTTCAAATATTGAGGATGTCGTCAATTATCCAGTCGAATTTTTAAATTCGTCAGATTTACCATTCTTTCCACCACATGACTTACAGCTAAAAAACGGTTTTCCCATTATTTTACTTAGAAATATTGACCCTCCACGAATTTGTAATGGCACTCGACTAACAGTAAAAAAATGATGAACAATCTTATCAAGGCGACCATTATAACTGGAAAGTTTAAGGGAACTGATGTGTTGCTGCCACGTATTCCTATGACCACATCGGAGATGCCATTCGATTTCAAGCGCCTGCAATTTCCTATTCGCCTAGCATTTGCAATGACGATTAATAAAGCTCAAGGTCAGTCCTTGCAAGTTTGTGGACTTAATCTAGAAAATCCATGTTTCTCACATGGACAGCTTTACGTCGCGTGTTCGCGAGTAGGAAAACCCGCAGATTTATATGTATACGCACCAGAGGGAAAAACAAAAACTATTGTGTACCCCAAGGCATTAGAATAAGAATTATTTATTTAAGAAAAAAAGTATATATTAAATTTTAGCAAGTAAGAAATAAATAGCCCATTAATGCATTATTTTATAATTTAAATGAAATACATTGTCATCAAATGAAAGGTTCATTCTTTAAGAAAAATTGCATAATTTAATTACTAAATAAATACACTTTTTAATTATTATGTATTTAATTTCGATGGGGGGTAGCGAAGCACACCGGGTATTACCTAGTATACATATATAGTGATATATATTAAGAGAATTATATACATTAAAACAAGTGAAATTAAAAAATACTTTTTATATTGAAATTAATTTTTGTTTTTTAATTACTTAATCATGTACTAAATTATTAAATACTAGTTAAAACACTTATGTTACACTTATATAACATAAACAAAATTATTCTCTAATTACTATATATAACTAGTCTATGAGATCGTTATTCAAATAAAAATAGTACAATCGTCTCATATAAGTTCGGCTCTTTACCGTTTTCGGTACGATTGTATGGTGCGGCCTTAATAACATTCGAAGAAATTCGATGCCTCTCTCGTTTATATCCCAATAAAAACATGTCCGACAGCGGTACTCCCAAATCATGTCATGTGCAAGTAGTGTTTTCATTGCCTGAATGACTTCTACATTTGGAATGTCCTCAATTTCATGATGAGGACCTTCAAAATTTGCCATTGCTGTTAAAGTTCCCTCAATAAAGAAGTGATTGTACACTGCCAAGCGATTCACTCGTTCTTTTATTTATTTTTTTTTTTTTTTTTCATTATATATATATTTTTTTATTTCTTTTACTTATTTTAAATTTACAAAACGTTATTACGCATTTTTTTATATGAAAAGTAATCATTTAATATCTTTTTTATGTTCTCAAAAAAAAAGAAAAATAAAATAAAAAATCATTTTATTACGAAATATGTATGTATGATATTTCTAGACTAAATAACAAAACATAAATTGTGATCGGTTTTTAACATTGTTATTGTTAAATTCCTGTGTGTGCTTAATAACATTTCTTTTTGTATTCATTTTCTTTCTTTTTACATCATTTTATAAAAAAATATATCATCAGGTTGAGCTTCATTTGTTGTTGTTCTACAATAAACATCATTAACAAACAAAAATGTCTATGATATAAAAATGTATGTAGTTATAATAGAATAAGAGCTCAACTAAAAATAAAAAAAAATTATTTACTGAAGGGGGAAAACGGTAAGGAAATAATACAAGGATGTTGTATGACTTGAAGTAGGTTTGACTATTTACATGAAATCATCGTAATCATCATAAGTAATGTAATCATTACCATACTTTTTATAACCATCGATATCATTGCTCTCTTTTTTCAAGGTTACTTTTCCTTTGCCTTTGCCTTTGCTAGCTGGTTTCTTGACATTTTGTTTTTCCATTTTCACTTTTTCTCTATGTAAGTTTTCTACACTAATTTTTAATTTCTTCAAATCGGGAATAGCCAAATGTACACCTATGCTACGTACTAAATCCTCAATAAATTGCGGGAAATGAGGTGATTCTTTATATTGTGCCAATTTACAACTAAGCGTCGCACCAAATTCTTTGAATTCTTCTTCAGTTTGAGGATTAAATGCATCTAAATCACCTCTAATATCACTAACACCAAAGGTTTCTAAAGCACTCTTTAAGTCCGATTCTTCTTGAATTTTTTGTAAACGTAATTTTTCGGCTAATTTTTCTTCGGCTGTCATATTAGCTAAGCGTTCAGCTTCGGCTTCCTCTGCCAGTCTCTCTTGTTCGGCTAGTTTAGCTTTCAAAGCCTTGATAGGTTTCGTCTTCACCGGCGCTTTGACTTCAACTTTTTCTTCGTCCTTCTTTTCCTCTTCCTCGAGATCCCAACTGTCCTTAACATCCTCATCATCATCCTCGCCAGCCCATTTGTTGACTTTGTCAGGAATAACCACTATGGGTTTGTCCGCAGCACTTTCCCAATCGTCTTTCATATTTTGTGGTTCTCTATTATTTTATTTATTTAGCAAATTTTTGATTATATGACTTTGTGTTTTGCTTGTATGTGCTTGGATGTGCGTAAGGGTTTTCGCCAAGGATTTGAAACCAGAACTAATAATTTTTCGCAATCTTTCTGTTGCTTTTATACTGTTTCCTGAGACCCGAAAATAACTGCGTTAATCGATTTCCTTAATATGATATTGCATTACAGGTAGAAAAATTATGATTTTATACACATCATTTGATAACTTGTTTATAATGTTCGAATAACACGAATATTAATTTCCAGGTAAAAGGAAAAATAATAAAAGCCTTCTTGCTCTCGAAAATTTTCCCTTTTTCACTTTAAGTCCGGATTAGTATGCAGTTGTTATCCACTTTACATAATTTTCTTTAAATTCGTACTTCAATAGACAGCGTTTTTTATATTAAGTACATACGCGTTATTTGCTGACAGGTAGGATAATTTAAATTCTCCCCTTTGCCAACAAATGTCATTTAAGCTTTTTATGCCATATTTTTTAAGTATATGTTAACGTAAAAAACATTAATTTCATTTTTGCTGACACATTTCCAGACAGTTACCAACCTCTTTTATTAAATATTGCACAAGACATACTTTTTATAGTTTCTGTTTACTAAGCATTCTTTTGTAACACGCTTATCGTAAATTGTTATTATTCAGATCTTGCAGTTTCAACCGTAATTAGGATTAAGAATTAATTTTAAGTTCAGTTGTAAAAAAACATTCAAATGGTCAACAAGTGAAAATAATAAAAAAAATTAAAAAAAATATTTTTTTTAATGAAAAACAACTTATAATTAAATAATTGGCGCCCAACGTTAAAAGGTTCCTATCAAAAGCACCCCATAGGCTGCACATACAAGGACACCCATAAGACAAAGCACCCCATAGGCTGCGGACTTAAGTAAAAGGCACCTCATAAGCTGCAATAAGCGATCATCTGCAAAACAAGGACGTTTTGAGTGGAGAACTCAGTGTAGACGCGGGTACCCTAGTAACAAGGTGGAAAAGGAACAATACCCCCCTACCAGCTCCATGAGGATGATCTTTATGTAAGCATAGGTTTAAGACTAAATTTTTAAGAAGAATATTTATTAATTAAAAAAAAAATATATTTTTGCTAAAAGTGCTAAAAATCAAAAGTTTAAAAAAAGAGAAAAGTGCAAAACTTAAAAGAATACAAATAAGGATAAATATAAGTTTAAAAGTCAATTAAAAAGTTTAATACAAATTTCAATTATGAATTTATAAAATATAAAAATATTTTAAACGTAATGAAAATTCCAAAAAAAGGAAAAATAATAGAATCCAATTAAGTTACAAATCTTATGAAAAAGTGAAAAAGTGAAAAAGTGAAGTAAATCAACAGTAAATTTAACAAGTAAATTTTGGAGAATTAAATTTTGAAAAATATTGCAAGGAAAAGTGAATCTTTTTGGAAAGAGAAAACGACTAAAACTAAAACATAGAAGTTAAAATTTAAAGAATAAGAATCGATTTAAAATTTTAAAGTGAAAATTATTAAAGTTAATAAACAAATTCCAATTAAAGAAATTTTTGCTTTGAATGTGAATCAATTTTAAAATAATAATATCTCTTCAAAAAAAAATATCTTTTAGAACCACTATTGCGATTCCTACGGGACCCTCCAATAGAAATAAGAATTTTTTTTTTTTAACACAAATACAATTTTTTAAAAAAAAAAAACACTATTGCGATTCCTACGGGACCCTCCAATAGAAATAAGAAAAATTAGAACAAAAATATGCTTTTTATTAATATAATTAATTAAATTATGTCTAATCCTAACAACTTGGTCAGGCCCCAGTCCTGAATATAAATGTTCCAAATCCAGCTCCTAATAATGAGAATAATAGAAACATGGAAGAAATGATAGCTAGAATTACTACTAGAATACTAAATCCCAACGCAAATAATAGAGGAAAGATATAGGAACGATTTAGCAGATTTAGATAAGGTTCCCGACGTTATAAAGAACTTGAGGGAATTCTCCGGTAATCCATCAGAATTTAGCTCTTGGAAAAAGAGCGTAGACAGAATACTCGGACTGTACGACTCTATGAAAGGGACTCCTAAATACTTTGCAATAATTAATACAATTCGAAACAAAATTATTGGCCGCGCAGATGCAGCCTTGGAGTCATATAATACTCCTTTAAACTGGAACTGCATTGTGAAATGTCTGGCATTACACTATGCAGACAAAAGGGATTTGACTACTTTAGAATACCAGATGAGTACATTAACACAGGGTAACAGCAAAATTCAAGACTTCTATCAGGAGGTTTACTCCTATCTCTCTCTAATTATTAATAAATTATCTTGCATGGATATTGGTAAAGAAGCGCTCGATCTTCTGGCACAGACCTATAGAGATAAGGCTTTAGATGTCTTCATTAGAGGTCTAAGAGGCAATATGTCAATGTATCTTGGTATGAAAGAACCAAAAGATCTCCCTCAGGCACTCCATTTGTGCCTTAAAATGGAAAATCAATTCCTGAGGTCACAATTTGTGAACTCTCAAAAGACTAATACCAACAAAACTATATCTCTACCACCAAATAGAATGCAATACCAGAACAAACATCGGGATAATTTTTATACACAATTGGCTCACATGCCACAAACTTCTCATGATTTTTATCAATTTAAACCAATACCTCCAAGAAGATATTATAACCCTAATCAAATGTCAATGGCACAAGCATATTCAAACCCAAACTTCATGCCACCTAGGTCAAGCGCACCAAAACCACAGCCACGTCCTGAACCTATGGACGTAGACTCTTCAGCAAAAACAAAGGCTGTGAACTACATGAATAGGCCAAGCCAAAATAATCAATTTTTTGGTAAAAGACCCCCGTCCAATCGGAACAATTCCGAGGACCACCAAAAATGCAAAGGAATTTCCATTTGCAAACAGAACAAAGTAGTTATGAGGAACAAATGTCAAACTACGAGGGCGAGGAAAAATTACCATCACTTGATGAGTACCTCGAAAACCAAACGGACAGACAAGAAAACGATAATCAATTTGAAACACAAGAATTCGTAGACATACATTTTTTAGGCTAACGAATTCGTCCTTACCCTATTTTGAGTGCAGGACGAATACCGGACAGATACTAAACTTTCACATTGACACAGGATCAAACAAGAATTACATCCAGCCTAGCCTTGTGAGAAATCCCTTACCTAACCAGAATAATTTCTATGCAAGCTCAATAGGTGGACAAAATGAAATTACCCACCATACTTTCGTAAATCTTTTCGGCAAACATGCCGATAAAATCAAATTTTTTCTACTACCATCTCTAAGATCCTTCCATGGCATCTTAGGAAACGATAGTTTAAAAGAACTATCAGCAATTATTTATCTGGCAGATAACTATATGCTTATCAATAAAAAACTTAAAGTCAAAATAAAGCAGAAAATCTCACAATCGGTTAATAGTATTAGTATCAGGACTGACCACATGACAGTAGGACAAAAAAACAGGTTAAAAGAAACTATCGAACGACACAAAACCTTATTTAGTGAACCAGACGAGAACCTTACTTACACCACAGCTGTAGTTGCAGACATCCAGACTAAAACTGACGATCCCATTTATTCCAGATATTATCCCTATCCTGTACAATTAAAAGATGAAGTCGAAAACCAAATACAAGACCTTTTGAAGCAAGGTATCATTCGACCTTCACGGTCGCCATACAACTCACCCATTTGGGTTGTTCCTAAAAAAGCCGATGCATCCGGCAAGAAAAAGTACAGAATAGTAATTGATTATAGAAAGTTAAATGAACAAACTTTACCGGACAGATATCCAATCCCAGAGATCAATGATGTTCTCCCACAACTGGGACAAAACAAATTTTTCTCAGTACTGGATTTAAAAAGCGGGTTCCATCAAATACCGCTTAGAGAGGCTGACAGACAAAAGACGGCATTCTCGGTCAATAATGGTAAATATGAGTTTACCAGATTACCGTTCAGATTGAGGAATGCGCCTTCCATATTTCAGCGGACGTTAGACGACATACTCAGAAAATGGATAGGAAAAATTTGTTTCGTCTATATGGACGACATTATTATATTTTCCAAAGATGAAGAAGAACACTTCAAAAACATAGATACCATTTTTAAAACTCTTAGACTTTCAAATATGAAAGTTCAGTTGGACAAGTGCGAGTTCTTGAAAAAAGAGGTTGAATTTTTAGGATTCATCATTTCAGATGAGGGAATAAAAACCAACCCCAAAAAAGTAGAAGCAATCCTAAATTTCCCAACACCCAAAACACTGAAAGATCTAAGATCATTTTTGGGATTGTCCAACTATTATAGACGCTTTATCAGGGATTATGCCAAAATTGCAAAGCCCCTGACAATGCTTTTGAGAGGGGAGGCAGGACGTTCGTCCAAATATATGTCAAAAAAGATAACAATTGATTTAGATCAGGAAGCAATGGATGCATTTATAAAACTTAAGACCATATTGACTTCTGACGATGTTATGTTAGCGTATCCGCACTTTAATAAAGAATTTACCCTCACGACAGACGCCTCTAACTACGCACTAGGAGCAGTGCTATCCCAAGAAAATAGACCTATTGTATTTTTATCAAGAACCCTTAGCAAAAGCAGAAGAGCACTACGCCACCAATGAAAGAGAATTGCTCGCAATCGTATGGGCGTTAAAGTCGCTAAGGAACTACCTTTATGGCTCCGCGAAGTTAAAAATACTTACAGACCATCTTCCTCTGACTTATGCTTTGAATAACAAAAATTCGAATTTTAAACTTAAAAGATGGAAAGCATTTCTCGAGGACTTCTATTAGGAACTACAATACAAACCAGGCAGCACTAATGTAGTTGCCGACGCTTTATCCAGACCTTCGCCTGAGAACACTCTTGTAAATACCTTAACTGTAACTCAACATAGCGATGAGAGTTCATCACAAAATTTAATACAATATACTGATGCTCCCATTAACGGCTCAAGAATCAAATATTCATTTCAAATGAAGGAAGCCAACCGTCTTATAACTTTGAAATTGTTTTCCCTACCTTTCACAGACATAGAATTAACGAACCTGACATTACACCAGAGTCCCTGACTCAGATATTAAAAAAATATTTGAATCCCTCAGTAACTAATTGCATCGGATGAAATATTAGGAATGTTACAAGAAATTTACAGAAATAATTTCGCTCAATACAGGGTAAAATATTGTAGGAAAGTAGTCACGGATTTGAAAAGCGACGAAGAGCAGGAAACCGAAATACTTAAAGAACACCATCGAGCTCACAGGAACAGTATTGAGAATAAGGCACAGCTTTTAACAAATTATTACTTTCCACAAATGCATTCGAAAATAAAAAAACTCATTAGCTCTTGTAAGGTGTGCAAAGAAAATAAATATGAGAGACACCCCAACAAAATCGCAATCCAAGAAACGCCAATACCACAATTCCCCGGACAAATCGTCCACATAGATATTTTCATGACTGAGAGAAAGGCTATTTTAACTGCTATAGATAAATTCTCCAAATTTGCGCAAGCAAGAATATTAAGGGCAGGAGCCGTTGAAGATGTCAAAGAACCTCTTAGGGAACTCTTACTTTCTTTCGGAATGCCAGAAACGATTGTCATGGACAACGAAAAATCTTTTAATTCTACATCTATCATTTTTATGTTAGAAAATCAGTATGGTATAAAAGTATTTAAGATTCCACCACATAGTAGCAGCGTTAATGGACAAGTTGAGAGGTTTCATTCCACGCTTTCGGAAGTTATGCGTTGCTTGAAAGCCGAGAACTCACACACAACATTCCCAGAGCTATTGTATAAAGCAATCTACGAGTACAATAATTCCATACATTCTACTACAAAAAAGAAACCAATAGAAGCATTTTTTTAGGAAGAGTAAGTACCAACCCTCAGGAAATAGAAAAAGTTAAATTAGACACTATCAGAAGAATTCAGGAAAAACAGTTAGAAGACATGAACTACCACAATAAAAGAAAGATCGAACCTAAGACTTATGAACCTGGACAAATCATCTATGTAAAGGAAAACAGGAGATTAGGGACGAAACTTAGTAAAACATACAAAAAGGAAATAGTTAAGGAGAATAGAAATACAACAGTCTTAACAGAATCAGGAAGAACGGTACACAAAAATAATATCAGGAACTAAAGTCATTATTAACAAAATTACGGTAGAAAAAATTAATGAACTCACCCGTGCAACAAATAGCATTTTGGAAACTTTTAATAATAGCCACAATGAAAGCAATTCGGTAAAGGAACAATTGGTAACAATATTAAAATATAAATTAGATACTGTCAAGGAAGAATTGATTAATATCCAACATGCCATACATTGGGCAAAAGTGGGTGTAGTCAATTCATTTTTATTAAAATCAGAAGAAATCAACCTTGTTAAAGAAATAATAAGTAAAGATTCCATACCATTTATAAATTTAGAACAAGCCTTTGAGTTTGCCGAGATAAAAATAGCATCGGATCAAAGCTCAATCGTCTATATATTAAGTATTCCAATAACAAATGTAAATTCATGTAATAAAATGTTAGTAAGACCGATCAAATTTGGAAAGTATGTAAATAAAATAACATTTAAAAATATTCTTATATGTGACAATGTAAATTACGGTATAAAGAAAGAATGTAAAAACTATAATAATATCACAATATGCAATAGAAATAATTTAGATAATCTGGAAACCGATATGTGTCTGGCAGACTTAATAAAAAGCAAACCAGCAAACTGTAGCCTGATAGACAATCGAAGTACCCCCACTATCGAGGAGATTTCGCCAGGAACAATATTGCTGAATCAATTTAACGGAACAATTTTTGTCGACAAGGAACCACAAAACCTTACTGGGACCTACGTGATACAATTCTCTAATATATCTGTGTCAGTAGCTGATAAAATCTATAGCTTTTTTGAAGGAATACAACTACAACCGCAACCGGCAATCCTCCAACCCAGATATTTAGGCCAAAATATAGAGAAAACCCTATCGTTAGAAATGGTAAAAGAGATACGGACAAACAACACTGAAGCCATTGATCTGCTAGAGGATAAACATAAAAAAGGCCTAGCAGTTAACCTCGGTCTCTCTTTAATGGCCATATCATCCATGATCGTCCTTCTCCTAAAATCAAAGATACTCAAAAGAAACAATAAGACGGTTATTATTATTACAGCCATAAATGCGGCTCCATCAACACACACATCCATGCCTGAGTTATCAGAAAGGAAGAAACCAGAACAAAAGAGCATTACAAAAATATCGGACATCCCTTATTTTTGACCGAACGAGGACGCTCGGATTTAAGTGGGGAGGTGTTAACGTAAAAAACATTAATTTCATTTTTGCTGACACATTTCCAGACAGTTACCAACCTCTTTTATTAAATATTGCACAAGGCCTACTTTTTATAGTTTCTGTTTACTAAGCATTCTTTTGTAACACGCTTATCGTAAATTGTTATTATGCAGATCTTGCAGTTTCAACCGTAATTAGGATTAAGAATTAATTTTAAGTTCAGTTGTAAAAAAACATTCAAGTGGTCAACAAGTGAAAATAATAATATAAATAAAAACAAATATTTTTTTTAATGAAAAACAACTTATAATTAAATAATTTATACGCTTTATTTTACTCGCAAAGGTGCTTTGTTCATAGCTTACAGACGGCTGTATACACAACAACAAAATATTAAGAGTTTGTCAGTCATATTTGAACGCAAGCAAAAATAAACAAACACATGCTACAGTAGTAGATCCTAACATTTCAACGACGAATTTATATGAATTCGTTCATTTGGCCACTGTGCCAGTGTGTAAAATGTTACTACAATTTAATATAATGCAAGTGAGTGAAAATTTTCATAGAAAATCCAGTCACTTGACATTTTCCCTTCAAAAAATATTTCAAGAAAAGTTTTTAGTAGACATCTGCAAATGAGTAAATGCTACAAGTGGTTGAAACACAATCATAAATTTACTATGTACCTGCTAATGCACAGCTAACATTCACAAAAAGTAAAGGAAACAAATCTGTATGTATTTACTTTATTATCTTATATATAAAAATGAATGTGTGTTTGTTTGTATGTTTGTATGTTTGAAGTTTATAGACGATTAAACGGCTGAACCGATTTTCTTAAAATGTTCACAGTATCTTCCTGTATGTCTGGAAGGAGTTAAGCGAGGGCCATGCCCACGTATACTACACACTACATACTTAATATTTAATTGCATTTGAAATATATTACTCATACGCATAGTAGTTACCCCTACAAGTATGCTATCTATGATTCTTGATATTAAAACCACAGAAAATAAAGTATGTATAAAGAATGTGCATTTTGGCATATTTTGGAATATTTTTCAAAAATATTTCACGACGCGGGGGGAAAGATAGAAGGGAAGGATAAAGAAACCAAGAGCGTAACAATGTTCTCAATTGTTCTCATCGTGAGTTTTTGTTGTTTGACTAATTTTTTATTTATTCATCTGAAACAATGTTGCCACGAAAAACATTTTGTAACCAACATTTGTGAAAAAAATCACCAAATAAGAAAAAATATAACCAAAATTAAATTCATAGGCTTTTGTTTTATTTTTTTTTTTCAAGTTTAAATTATAATTAACAAAAACTGAAACAAAAATAGCTTTTTTTATAAGAAAAAAATAAACAAAACCAAAAACTACACATTGATTAAAAAAATAACCAATTTTGGTTAGAAATAACAAAAAAAAAGGCAACACTTATTCTCAGACGTCGGCACAAAGAGAACATGAGAAAAATTATGAGAGGCATATTAACCCAGAGGAAAATTGTTAGTAATATTTTCAAGTCTAATTTACTCTACATAATACGTCACATATGTAGTTTTTTTAATGAATTTTACGTCTATATAAACAAAATGAATGAAAAACAACAGAAGAGAAAAATGAAAATATGTGCAAAGAAATAAAGAAAGTAATAAATGAAACATGTAAACAAAGTGCAAAAACAACATACGCGGATGCAGTTAAAAATAAAGGGTTGCCAAGTATAAATAAACGACTACCCCTGATTGTTAAACCTAAGAAAAAACAATCGGCTGAAAAAACTAAAGAAGAGTTAAACAAAATAAATCCAGACAACTTGAAGATAACAAATGTGGAAAGTAGAAGCAGTGGAACAATTGTTATTCAAAGTGAGAGCTGTGAAGATAGAGAGAAAAGTAAAAGTGCAATCCAAGAAAAAATATCTAAACAATATGAAGTAAAAATTCCAAATTCGACGGGACTAAATATCAAAATTATTGGCATGTCTTTTGAATATAGTGAAAATGATTTAATTGAGAAATTAAGAAAACAAAATCCTAAATTAGCTGATGCAAATATTAAATTTATGGGAAAATATGAAACGAAAAGAGGAAATAAATCTTTGTTCAATGTGAGACTGAGAGTTGATAATGAAGCTTACGGAAAAATTATGGAAGAAAGAAAAGTAAATGTCGGTTGGGAAAGATGTAGAGTGTATGATGGAACTGAATTAGTTCAATGTATGAAATGCAGAGGATACAATCATATAGCCAAAGAATGTAAAAATAAAACACTTAATTGCGAAAGCCAAGAGAAGATAATGAAATGTATTAATTGTTCAAAAGTAAACAGCAGGCTCAATATGGGATTAGATGAAAATCACTTTACAAACGATAGAGAATGTCCAGTTTATCAAAATAAATTGAAAAACAAAATGAGAAATATAGGCTTGACGATTTAACAACTAAAGGAAATGAGTGCCCTCTATACAAATGTACAAGGTCTTGTTAACAACTATAATCAAATTGAAATTATCGCAGCAACAGAAAAACCTGACTTTTTAATATTGTCTGAAACACATTTGACGAAAGATATAGATGAACAAGAAATTGCGTTACAAGGATATGATAACATCGGGTCAGTGTCAGCATCCTCAAGAACAGGTGGAGTTGTCGTATACTATAAAAATAATTGGAACGTGAAAAAGTTTATAGAGAGAACTGATGATTTGAAGTATTGGATATTATTTTGCAAAGCTGTACATAATGATAATAATAATAATATCTTAATTGGTGCAATATATAGATCGCCTAGCTACAGCGAAGCTGAGTTCTGTGATATATTTGACGAAATTATTGAAGAAATCTGTGATAATAATAACTGTGATATTTTAATTGCAGGAGATTTTAATATAGATTGGAAAAAAACTCTTTGTAGGCACTAGGAGTCAACTAAACTCCTAGGGTCTAGCAAAAATAATTGAGCTGACAAGTCTTGAGATATATATATTCCTCTTGAATATATATATCCGCCAAGAAAATAATAAGGATTATTTTTAACTTTAATTGCCTTCTTGGCTGTTTATTGTCTACTTATCAACTTATTTTAAAATATAAAAAAAGGTTTGAGGAAAGTTCAGATCAAAAAATAAAAAATAAGTACATAAGGGATATTTGGGTATAAACTAAGTATATAAGGGATATTTTCGTACAACAAAAAAATATACAAAAAAATAATAATAATTCACAATATAATACACAAAGAAAAATAAATGTTGAACACAGTTCAACATCCTCCCGGCTCTTTTAATGGCAACTACATCCCGTCCATCTGTCATGAATGACCCATCCAAATTTCGAATATTGTGCTTGAACAGCGTCGGCTCGGGGCGATCATATTTTCGGGTCAGAAATTTAAGCATTAACGGCAGTCCGGCGACTCCGTCGACCTTGCGGCAATCGTAAAAATTGGGGTGCGCTTTAGGCTTCAAATATTCGTAGTGCTGCAAAAGTGATTTGTCCAAGAGGGGTGGTGGCAACGTAAAGGTGGCCTTACTTTTGATTTCAAGCTCCCACGTTGCAACTATGTTTATTGTATCGAATGCTGGGGTGACTTGAAATACTGCTTTGGACGCTGAGGTGGACAATCCGGGAAATTCTGCGGCTTTTGACTTCATGAGGAAGCAAGACTGAGTTGAGGCTTGCAGGAGAAAGGTGGCCGGCCTGACAAAGTCATCGTGGACCAGGTTGACTTTAATCAATGCGGGTATTGCTCCTTTAGTTAGTGCACCGGGAAGATTTGGCTGATTACGTGGCGTTGGGTCTTCTTCGAAACTCGATGCAGCTTGCTCTCTACCTTCCTCATGAAGCATGGTGTGATGTCGTGCTCCACATATTTTGCATCTGTTTTCGGATTCGCACCAGAACCGATCATGGGTCTGTGCGAAACAGTTTTTGCCGTATCGGTTTACATGAGCCCTTCTTTGGGATGGGGTCATAGCCTGAAACTGTACGCAATATTTGAGGGGGTGATTCCGCCGGCACAACTTGCATCGGGGCTTGTTAAGCATGATGATCTGTAAAGAGAGAACAAAGAAAATGTGCACAATACAAATAGAATATGGTCTGACTTAAATTTCTAAGATCGTGAGGTAAAAGTGTAAATTAAGTGTTCAATTTGGTTTACAAGGAGTATTAGATTCAATGGGTAATTTAACAAGTTTTACTATAGGTCGTTTAATCAAGCCATTACTAGTCAATATTTCGGCAACACGAACTTTTTGATCGTTACCGCAAATAACATTTTTTACTCTACCAAGTCGCCATTCAGTAGAGGGTAGCAGATCCTCTTTAATGAGAACGAAGTCGTTTTCCTTCAGATTGTCCTTTTCTGTTCTCCATTTGCTTCTACGTTGCAACTCGGTGATATATTCATTTTTCCAGCGACGAGCAAATACTTGTTGTATGACTTTAAGTCTATCCCAGCGTTTCATGAAGGATATGTTTTCCGCAGGGGGTCTTTGGATAACTCTGGAACAGCTACGAGCGGAGCGCCTCTCAGGAAATGACCTGGAGTCAAAGGAAGGAGTTCGTTGGCGTTTTCAGACAAAGGGGAAAGTGGACGAGAGTTCAATATCGCTTCGATGCGTGTAAGTATGGTATAGAATTCCTCAAACGTGAATGATAGGTTACCGGTTACCTTCTTCAAATGAGATTTCATGCTTTTCACAGCGGCCTCCCAGAGGCCGCCCATGTGGGGTGCATAGGGTGGGATAAATGTCCAGCTGAAGTTATGTGCGCCATATTTCTCGATAAGGGATTTTTCTGCGTTTTTCATGAAGTCGTTGTAAGTTTTTAAAAGAGAGTGTTTAGCGCCTATGAAATTTTGGCCATTATCGGAAAACATTGTTTTTGGTAGACCTCTACGACTGGTAAATCTAGTGAAGCAAGCAAGAAACGCATCTGTTGATAATTCCGAGCAGACTTCGAGGTGAACTGCTCGTGTAGAGAAACAAACGAAAACTGCTGCGTATCCTTTCAAAAGTTTTGCATTTCGCAAATTGGAGGATTTTAAAGTGAACGGACCGGCAAAATCTACTCCGGTATAAGTAAATGGTAATGAAAATGTGACTCTCTCACGGGGTAGCGCGCCCATTATTTGTTCTTGTACTTTGTGCTTGTAAACTGTACAGGTTTTGCAAGTTCTGACACACTGCTTGATAAGGTTTTTCAACCGCGGAATATAGAAGCCCTGTCGAACTGCTCTTAACATTACGTGATGTTCCACGTGAAGTAAGATTTGATGGGTATATCCGATAAGAAGTTTAGCTAGGGACGATTTTTCCGGAATTATGATAGGGTGCTGCTCGTTGAAACTTAATCCGGAATTAGTGAGTCTGCCGCCTACGCGTAGTAGTCCATCCTGGTCAAGAAAGGGATTGAGAGAAAGTATTCGACTTTTCCGATTTATGGGTTGATTGTTCTTAAGGCTATCATGTTCTAAATAAAAATGAATTTGTTGAGCATTTAAAATTACAAAATTTTTCACCAATTGGATTTCCTCGGAGGTAATGTGTTTCTGTGTCTCATATGGGCGTTTTAGAAGGCGATTGATGAAGCGAAAACGATAACTGAGAATTCTCAGGGCTCTGGGAAATGATGAAAATTCGCTCAGATCATCTCCCTGTTGGGTTTGCATATGAAAATTTGATATGTTTCGGGATTCTAAATCAGTTGGGTCAAAAATACGAGGTTCGGGCCAACAGTCAGGGGATTGACTTAGCCATGGAGGACCATGCCACCATAATTTATTTTCCGAAAGTTCCTGAGGAGTGCATCCTCGAGTTCCAAGATCGGCGGGATTCTCATTTGTCTTTACATATCTCCAATGATCAAGCTGGGTGATCTGACTGACACGATTGGCTACGAAAGTTTTTAGAGTATGCGGAGGTTTCTGCAGCCAGCCTAAGACAATCGAAGAATCAGTGTACAAAAATAGTTCAAAGGGGAATTTTAATCGTTTAATTAAGCTCTTCGTTAGGTTATATAATAGTAATGCTCCACAGAGCTCGAGTTTCGGAATGGTTATCTTTTTTAAAGGCGCAACCTTAGTTTTCGCAACTAATAAATTACAAAACATTTCTCCCTCAGGAGTAGAGACTCTCAAATAAACCGCTGCACAATATGCCCTTTCCGATGCATCACAGAACCCATGACCTTGAGCCTGGCATTGAGGTGAGAAATTTACCCATCTAGCTATTTTAACGGTGGAAATTTGTGGCAGATTAGTTGAAAACGCGTTAAATTTTTCCAATATCTTTGGTGGTATATCTTCATCCCAATCCGATTTGCATTCCCATAGCTCCTGCATAATAAGTTTAGCTACAATAATAATGGGTCCTAACCAGCCTAGGGGGTCGAATAACTTAGCTATGGTTGACAAAATTTGTCGCTTAGTAGTGGACGGTGAAACTCCTATTGTTTCAGTTACGTAGTAAAATATATCTTCCTTGGCATTCCAACGTATACCCAAGGTCTTTAATGAGCTAGAGTTTTCAAATTTCAAAAAATCTTCTTCCAGAAGATCTTCCCGGGCCAAGTTTTCCAAAAGAGCGCGGTGGTTGCTGGTTATCTTCTTCAAAGGGAAACCGGCAGAACTCAATGCTTTAGACAGTTGTACTTGTTTTTCTTGTGCGTCTTCCAAATTATGTCCTCCTGATAAAATGTCATCTACGTAGATCTCTTCCTTAAGAATTGAAGAGGCTAATGGGTGGGTTTCCCTACAATCTTCGCTTAATTCAAAAAGTGTTCTTAGTGCTAAATACGGTGCACTATTAACTCCAAATGCGACCGTTTTCAATTGAAAAACTTTAACTGATTCGTTTGGTTTAACTCGAAATAAAATTTTCTGATATGGTCTATCCTCTTCGTGAACAATAATTTGGCGATACATTTTCTGAATGTCACCAGTAAATACGTATTTATAATATCTCCATGACAAAATAATTTGCATGAGGTCTCCTTGAAGGGCTGGTCCTTGATGTAAAACATCGTTCAATGAAAATCCACTACACGTTTTCTTCGATGCGTTGAACACAACACGTACCTTTGTGGATTTGCTTTCTGGACGAATAACTGCGTGATGTGGTAGAAAAAAAGAAAAATGTTTTGTTGTTGAAGGTTCATGATGTGTTACTTCTTCCATGTGACCCAAATCGATGTATTCTTGTAGAACCTGTTGATAATGCGCTTTTAACTCAGGATTTTTATCTAATTTCTTCTCCATCTGAAGATATTGTGCGTATGCTGTGCTTTTCGATGAACCCAAAAAATTTCTGAGGGGTAATTTTCTTTAAAAGGGAGTCTTACCATATACCTTCCCTCTGGTTGACGTTTAACAGTATTTTTATAAAAATTTTCACAATATACATCGTGATCTGAATCGACCTTTTCCTTTTCTACCTCCTCTATTTCCCAAAATCTTTTCATTTGCTCTTGTAGGGCAGTTTCTTCTTCTGATATGACCAAAGTAGAGAATGAGTTATATGTGTGACTGGGTTCAGGACCTGATAGATACCATCCGAAGTGGGATTCCCTTGCCTCTAACGTGTTCTCGATATTTGATTTTATGCCACTTAGGTTGATGAAAGGTAAATAATCGCTTCCTATAATGAGATCTATTGGACCAGGTCTATAAAAGTTAGGGTCTGCTAAATCTAAAGCTTTAATATCCGGAAGATTGCTTTTCTGTATAGGAGCGCTAGGTAGAAAATGAGCTAATCTTGGAGCAATGATTGCTTTGATTGTAATGGAAAAATCGGACCTCTTTGTTCGTAACGTGAGATTGCATATTCCCTTTGACCTCCCTACTACCGTTCCTCCTAGACCAGAAATCCTGGTGTGATATGCCTCCACAGGAATTGACAATTGTTGCTGAACTTTTGACGATACAAAACTCTTTTCGGATCCCGCATCGAGTAGCGCCCGAACAGTAAATGGCTCACCTGCTTGTTGTATGTAGATCAGAGCTGTCGGTAAAATTGTTGTTCGTCCATACGGAAGGGAACCTAGATCAATGGGAGTTGATTTTGATTTTTCCTTGCTGATTACATGAGTACTGTATGAAACTGTTTCCTCATTCCGTGGAGAAACTTCCTTAAGGGCTCGAGTGTTGTCCTCGTCTACATGGAGTAATGTGTGATGTTTCCTTTTGCAGCGAAAACAAAGAACTTTACTGGGACATTTAGTTTTAAAATGATTAAGAGAAAAACAATTGGAGCAATATTTATTAGCATATACAAATTTTATTCTGTCCTTTACAGATAGTTCTAAAAATTGTTTACATTGTTTTAATGGGTGATTTTCATTACATTTTTTACATTTTAATTTCGTCCTATTTCCGTCCGCTTGTGAGTGAAATGAGTTTGACCTTGCCCCTGAGCTTTCCTTCCAATTTGGCTTCTTCATATCGAACACTGTTTCCAACATCTCGATTCTTCCTTTCAGAAAATTGCTCATGTCTTTCCAAGAGGGCATTTCTTTATGATTTTTGAGAGAGTTTTCCCATGCCTGTAGGGTATTTTCCGGCAACTTTGAGGAGCAAATATACGTTAAGATAGGGTCCCATGAAGAAACGTTGATGTCACAGGTTTTCAAAATGGCTATCTTTTCATCGATGGTGTCTACAATTGATCGTATGGATCTGGAGGATTCGTTCTGAGCAGTTTGTATCGACAGAATGTGTTTTATCTGTTGATTGACTAAAATTCTTGGGTTCTCAAACCGACTCTGCAGCGCGTCCCAAGCTAACTCAAAATTTTGTCCAACTAAATCGAACCGTTTTACGATTTGGTAGGCCTCTCCTCTTACTTTAGTTCGTAGATATAGAAGTTTTTCGACCTGAGATATGTCCTTGTTCCCCAACACTAACGACGTAAACATGTCCTTAAATTCTGGCCATTTAGTATAACCACCTTCGAAGATTGGCATGTCACATGGGGGTAACCTTAAACCGGACCTTGATGGCCGAACGACTGTTGCCTCTGTTGTATTCGTTCCGTTTTGATCCACTATCGATCTGTTCGCTATCCTATCCATGAGTTTTGCCTTTACCTTTTGATACAAGTCTGCTGCTGCTTCGTACTGTAGTGAGACTCCATCCTTGAAGTCATCACTAACCTCACTTTTCTCGTCCATGAGAAACGCATCATAGCTTTCCATAAGCCTATCCCATCTTCGCTCCAACTCTTCCTGCTTCACCTGGAGAAACGCTGGAGTCTGATCCTCCTCACGAACATTACCGAACTCTGTACACAACGCCGTTAGTTGGTGTATATCAAATTTGCACCTTCTCTTTACCGACATTGTATAAAACCCTCAAAAATTTTTTGATATAACGATTTAAATTTATAAAAATTGCGTACTAAATTCCCGCGCGGTGACTAAAGACTTGACCGATTTTAAAATTACGAAGTGAAATTTGTAGAAAAATGAATTTTGTAAAAACTATTAGGTTAAAAAAGGAGTTTATTTTTTATTGTGATAATAAATTTAGAGAAAAAATGGGGGTAAATTTTGTTCAGTGTATGTAAAAATTATGTGTAACAACTCACCGTGGTCCTTTCTCTCCTGTTTATTTTTTTTTTTCCAAGAAGCGGTTGCCTGTTTTTTGTTGTAACATTGTTTGTTTTGTTTTTATTCTTGAGAAAAAAGTTTTTTATTTTGTTTGTTCACTGTCTTTTTGTTTATATTAATTATTTCTATTGCGTTTGTTTCTTATTAAACTGTATTATTAAAAAAAATTTTTTCCCGAATCGATATATTTTTTTATTACATTTTTCCTTTTTTTTCTAAAAATCCTTTTTAATTTCTCTCTTTTTTTGGTGTTTCACTGTGTCCCTTTTTTCCACTGTCTGTTTGTTGGCGCTGTTTTTTTTTTTTTTAAATAATTTTATTTTTTTTTGTTAAAAAAAAAATTTTTTTTGTGTGTTACTGTGTCCCTTTTTTTCACTGTCTTTTTGTCACTTTTAAGTTACCGCGCTGAATGATTTTATTTAAATGACCGAACCAAATTTTTCTTATTGTTTGCTGGTGATAGATCTCTTGCCTTTTTATTCCTGGGGATGAATTTGTTGATGATCGATCTCTTGCCTTTTTGTTCCTGGGGATGAATTTGTTGTTTGACTTCTCGTCGGTTTTCTCTTGATGAAGTTGATGCTGCGAAAGCCTTAGTTTAACCTGTGGAACTTTCGCCACTTCACGGTTGTTGGGATTGATGCTGGTAGCGCACAATCGCCTGTGATGGTTAGTGGAGCTTATGCCACTCTACGTTTATTGGGGATGATGTTGGGAAGCTTCGTTGTAACCTGTGGAACTTATGCCACTTTACGGTTGCTGGGATTGATGCACAATCGCCAGTGATGATTAGTGGAGCTTATGCCACTCTGCGTTTATTGGGGTTGATGCTGGTAATGCATAACCGCCTGTTGTGTCTAGTGGACCTCCTGCCACTGATTCAAATCGCAATCCTAGACCGCTAGGACTTATCGAAGGACCAATTTTGTAGGCACTAGGAGTCAACTAAACTCCTAGGGTCTAGCAAAAATAATTGAGCTGACAAGTCTTGAGATATATATATTCCTCTTGAATATATATATCCGCCAAGAAAATAATAAGTATTATTTTTAACTTTAATTGCCTTCTTGGCTGTTTATTGTCTACTTATCAACTAATTTTACAATATAAAAAAGGTTTGAGGAAAGTTCAGATCAAAAAATAAAAAATAAGTACATAAGGGATATTTGGGTATAAACTAAGTATATAAGGGATATTTTCGTACAACAAAAAAATATATAAAAAATAATAATTCACAATATAATACACAAAGAAAAATAAATGTTGAACACAGTTCAACACTCTTTATACAAGAATAGAATTAGGAATACTCTCAATGGCAACGGCCTTAAACAAATAGTTAACGAAAGCACCCGTGTAACAAGAAATTCGAGCACAATAATTGACTACGTAATAACTAATAATTATAAGATAAAATGTACAAACAGTAAAGATAATAAAATTTCTGACCATGAAGTTATTAATATTAATATAGATTTTGAGAGATCGAATGAAAACATTCTAAATACAGCAAAAACCATCAAGATATTTAAATACGATAAGAATATATTCAATAATGTGTTAACTGTGAATATGATATACGAGGATAATAAGGATCTTAATGAAAACGTTAAACTGTTTGATGCCTGTCTAGGAAATACAATACAAAGATTTACATTTGGAAAGCAAGTGCACATAAATAACAAAGTAAATAACTGGTTTAACGAAGAACTGCGAACAATAAAAAGAGAAAAAACAATAAAATATTTACGAGCCAAATTTGAAAACACAAATCAAGCTTGGGGAGAATATAAACTAATAAGAAATCGATACAAAGTACAAATCGAAAATAATAAGAATAATTACATAAAAAATAAAATTAACAACGCAACTAGTCAAAAGCAAATGTGGACACACATAAAAAACCTAGTACTTAATAAGAGGCAAAACTCAACTAAATCTGTGATATTCGACCAGATAGAGTACAACGATATATGTGATATAGTTAATAAGTTCAATGCATTCTTCATTGATAGCATTAGTAGTATAAGACAATCGATAGGGAGCGTGCAACATATTAACCGAATAGAATATAGAGTGAATGATGTTTTTAAATTCCGTAAGGTAAATATTAGTGAACTGGAGAGCATCGTGAAGTGTATGAATAACAAATCTGACCATGAACGCGTATCAAATAAAATTATACTTGACAATTGGAATGTAACAGGAAATATAATGGTAAATGTAATAAACACATCTTTAGAGACAGGTATTTTTCCTGATAATTGGAAAAAATCAACCGTAACCCCAATCGAGAAAGTGCCCAGAACAAAAAAATGCGAGGAGTTTAGACCAATAAACTCTCTTAAAACTTGCGAGAAAATAATTGAAAAAGTAGTTAAAGATCAGTTTGAAAAATATATAGAAAATCGAGACATATTATCTAAATACCAGTTAGGATTCCGTAAAAAACATTCGTGTGAAACCACGGTAAACTATGTCATAAGTGAATGGAGAGCAATAGGAAAGGATAAGAGGATAATAGCAATATTTCTTGACTTCAAAAGAGCCTTTGAGACGATCGATAGAGAAATAATACTGAGTAAACTATATATGTATGGAATAAGAGGAATCGAGCTAGATTGGTTCAAATCGTACCTGAAAAGAAGAAGGCAAACGACAAAATTAAATGACATAGAATCTGATGATATAATAAATAATTTCGGAGTGCCACAAGGTTCCATTTTGGGAGCGTTGTTGTTCATAATTTATATAAATGACATGCCAAGTATTTTAGAAAAATGTAAAGTTGTATTATACGCTGATGACACTCTGATATATACTATGGCAAATAGTGATGAAGAATGTCGCGAAAATATCAAGTATGATATGAAGAAAATAGATGAATGGCTTAAAATGAATAAACTCAAACTAAATGAAAATAAAAAAAAAATAATGGAATTAACTTAAATTCAGAAGAAATATTTACAATAAATGACACAGTAATTGAAAAAGTCGAATATATAAAATACCTTGGTTTTATAATCGATAAAAAATTAAATTTCAATGAACAAATAGATTACTTATGCAAAAAAGTTGGTAAAAAAATTAGTTTTTTAAAAAGAATAAGAAGCAAAATATCCAAGTCTACAGCGATAAATATATACAGCACGATAATAAAACCACACTTTGAATATGGTTCCACTATTTTATTCACATGCAGCAGCACAAATCAATTAGCAAGGATGCAGAGACTGCAAAATAGAGCGATGAGAGTAATACTAAAATGCGATTGTTACACACATATAAACACAATGTTAACTGATCTAAAATGGATGAACATAGCACAACGACTTCAATTTAACACATTAAGGGCTGTTTTCTCATTAGGCGATTATCTTTTTTCCCAACGAAAAACTGCAGATTAAAGAAATTTGGTTTTCTCAATGTCTCATTTGCTTCTATTTTATCGCAAAACTAACCAGCCCTCATCTGCCGGTTATTTATTTGTCGTACAGATAAATTCAAACAGCTGACTGCTGTTCATATTTTTTATGTGGCAATACCTTGAGTTTTTGAAAATATAAAATAGATTTTAGAAAAAATGTTTAATAGAGAAATAAACATTAATTTGATGGAGGATGAACTCGAAGAACATGAGTTCCAAGTAAATGTTGAAAGAGTTTATCATGACATGGATGATAATGCATTTTTAAAATATTTGTTTTCTTGATTTTATTTTGTGTTATTTTTTCACTATTGGAAAACAGCTGATTTATGTTAATAAGTTGTCATTTGAAGACAGGGTTCCCAATTTTCACAACAATTTTGAGAGGTATTGCCAAATGAAAATAATGTTTTTGTCGGTATATTGAGAAAACCAAAATTGTTAACGGACAGTTTATCAGTCTAATAAATTTATGTCGACATTTAGTAACTGGCAGTTTGTCGACACATTGAGAAAACGGGCCTAAGATTTATTAGAAAATTAAAACAAGGAGACGCCCCGAAATATCTATGTGATCAAATACATTATGTGGGAGACAGTCAACCATATCAACTAAGAAATGCAAGTGACTTTAGGATCCAAAGAGTGAGGTCAACACAAATGCAGAAAACGCTATTCTACAAAGGTCTACAGCTGTTTAACTTATTGCCAAACTACATTAAGAATGAAACAGATGAAAATGTCTTTAGACGAAAGTGTACTAATTTTGTATTATTTAATAATAATTTGTAATATATAATTTTGTTGAACATTTAAAGTATTTTTAATACTAAAAAAAAAAAAAAAAAAAAAAAAAAAAACTCGGGAAATGACGGCTACCCACTTTATCGCCGACGTTCTGTGGATAATGGTGGACGATCAATTTCAGTAAAGGTGCATGGAAATGATTTTGATGTTGATAATCGTTGGATAGTACCTTACTCTCCATTGCTTTCAAAAACATTTAAAGCGCATATTAATGTTGAGTATTGTCATTCAGTTAAGTCGATCAAATACATCTGCAAATATGTTACTAAAGGGTCTTATATGGCTGTATTTACATTACAAAATCCAAATGATGAAATTCCGCAGTATCAAATGGCCAGGTACATTAGTAGCAATGAAGCAGTATGGCGAATTTTGGGATTTCCCATTCATGAGCGCCATCCAACTGTTGTTCATTTATCAGTGCATCTGGAAAATGGACAACGGGTTTACTTTACAGAAAGAAATGCTCGAGAGAGAGCAGCAGCACCACCGGCTACAACATTAACATCATTTTTTGATCTTTGTAGAAATGATATGTTTGCTAAAACTTTGTTTTATTCAGAAATTCCAACGTATTATACGTGGAATGCATCAACAAAGAAATTCCAACGTCGAAAGCAGGGGAAACCTGTTGATGGTTGGCCAAATTTATATTCAACAGATGCATTAGGTAGGGTTTATACCGTCCATCCTCAAAATGCTGAATGTTTTTATTTGAGAATGCTTCTGATTAATGTTCGAGGACCAACATCTTTTGAGACATTACATAGTGTTGATGGCGTAGTATGTGCAACATATCGAGAGGCCTGTCAGAAACTAAAATTATTGGAGAACGATTGTCATTGGGAAACAACGCTTGAAGATGCAGCAGTAATCAACCATCCATGGAAAATAAGGGCATTATTTGCGATAAGATTGGTATCGTGCTCACCATCTAATCCAAAAGATCTTTGGAATAAATTTAAAACATATTTGGCTGAGGACATATTACACCCGGAAAGAGTTACCACCAACAATGCAACGCTTGAACTAAGTGAAAGTATGAATAATGAGACATTGATTTTACTTGAAGACAAATGCTTGGCGATAAGGAATGTGACACTAATTGAAGTTGGAATGATTGCTCCTATTCGGTCAGGAACTGATGCACACGATCAAGATCTACGACGAGATAATGTAATCATCAAAATTTGGAAATTTTATTGGAAGAAAATTTACCAAATTTACAACAAGAGCAGAGAATGGTATACAACAGTATACTAGCAGCAATAACAAACAAACAAATAACCGGAAAAACGTTTTTAATTTCATTGATATTGGCAAAAGTTCGATCTCAAAAAAATATTGCATTAGCTATTGCGTCATCCGGCATTGCTGCCACACTCTTAGATGGTGGTAGAACAGCGTATTCTGCACTAAAATTATCCTAGAAGCCTCAATTTTCCGAAGAGAATACAAGTGTAACATAAAGAAAAATTCTTCTATGGGCAAAGTATTGCAACAATGTGAAATCATAGTGTGGGTTGAATGCACCATGGCGCATAAGAAATCTTTGGAAGTCTCGCAGTTTACGGGATTTTAGAAGCAATAATAACATATTTGGAGGTGCATTAGTTTTATTAGCTGGTGATTTTCGTCAAACACTTCCTGTTATGCCTGCATCAACGCCAGCTGATGAGCTAAATGCATCGTCATACCTTTGGCGATATGTTCATACTCTAAAATTAACTACTAATATGCGTGTTCAGTTGCAACGTGATGCTTCGCTTCAACTTTTTCCAAACAATTGCTTGATTTAGGTAATGCAAGAATTCCAATGGATCCTATAACAAAGTATATAAAATTTCCATCAGAGTTTTGCATAATGACACAATCCAAAGAACAATTAATAAATTGTGTATTTCCCAATATTGTGCAAAATTTTAAAAATATGCAATGGTTATGTGAACGTGCGTTACTGGCATCCAAAAATATTGACGTTAATTGTATTGCTGCTAGTATACTGTTGTATACCATTCTCTGCTCATGTTGTAAATTTGGTAAATTTTCTTCCAAAAAAATTTCCAAATTTTGATGATTATATTCCATTTCTCGTCGTAGATCTTGATCGTGTGCATCAGTTCCTGACCGAATAGGAGCAATCATTCCAACTTCAATTAGTGTCACATTCCTTATCGCCAAGCATTTGTCTTCAAGTAGAATCAATGTCTCATTATTCATACTTTCACTTAGTTCAAGCGTTGCATTGTTGGTGGTAACTCTTTCCGGGTGTAATATGTCCTCAGCCAAATATGTTTTAAATTTATTCCAAAGATCTTTTGGATTAGATGGTGAGCACGATACCAATCTTATCGCAACTAATGCCCTTATTTTCCATGGATGGTTGATTACTGCTGCATCTTCAAGCGTTGTTTCCCAACGCAGGCCTATTGATTGCTAAAGACAGAATTGATTAATTGATTCACTAAGATATCGATCGTTTTGATTATGATACGAAGTGTAAAACCGCATTTGTCAATAATCTACCAGTTTATGTGGACAGCGGGATATCCCGGGACAACTACTTGAGTTCGACAAGGAAACGCTTTGCATGCTAACGAGACACTGCGCTATTGGTCGTCTCACCGACAATCTCGATCTGTCCCACCAGGATTACTGTAGAAGCTGTGGTGATGTGGCGGGAACGGAATATGTACAACGGCTTTTGGATGATAGAATGTGTGAAGACAAGTATAAACTCTTGAGCTCTGCCGTTATATCAGATTATATTTTACATAACACAAGTAAGAATTTTTCTGAAACAAAATTCTTTTTAACAAAAACGGTTTTTTTACCTTTTCACACAAAATAATTAGGTTAGGTTAGGTTAGAGGACGTGTACTTGTCAACTGTGACAAGTACAGTACCCGGAGGTCGAATTGACCCATTGTACAAACGTCCTAGCTTCTCACACCACTCGTGGTGTGTGCGTGGCAATTTTTACTTTCAGAGTTTTTGCCAGAAATCTGCTGAGAGGAAGTCGCCGAAGAAATATTTTCATATTTTCGTTTTGATGTCTGACCTGGGATTCGAACTCGGGCCTTTCGTCTAATAAGCCAACACACTAGCTACTAGACCACGGCGACTTTACAAAATAATTAATTACCCAAAAAAAAAAGTTGAATCTATTCTCACAAACCAAAGTTTTTTTGAAAAGGGAAGAGGCTTTAGAATGGTATACATAAACATACATGTGCATGCTTCAACCTTATATGCTATGAGATTTGAACGGGTAAACTGATTTTTTCTTATATTTTCAAGCTTAGCTGTATACTTAATTGCAAAATGTAATTAAATTTTGATACTATGAATGGACAAACTTGAAAAAAATATGAGAAAAATAAATATTTTCCAAGTTTACCTCATGAAACCTCATAGAATATTAAGCCGAATAATATATCTGTGGCCAAATGATAATGGCATATGTTGACATAAGAGTTTTTCATTTTATTACATATTCCTATTCTCATATCCAAGATCAATCACCCAGCTAAATTTTATGTATGTCGTTGTTAATAAAACTATGCGCATTTATATTTTACAAACACAATTACCAAACACAATTTATTTCAGACAAATCCGTTAAAATCTCTAAACACGAAATTTCGACTTAAGCTATTATTATTTAATGCCACAGATGTATATGCAGACCGTTTTAAAAGTCCATTCCTTCCTTTTCTAAGAATGTTTAAATTTTGGAATTAAATCGTGGGAGCTTTCCTGGTTGCTTTTTTAACTTTTTTTTTTGGTTTATTTCGCTTAAAGACACGTTTTTTTTAAGAAAGTGGTGCAGAATTTTGTGCACTTTCAGCACATGTAAAAAAATATTTGGTACTCAAGAATTTCATTTTCCAATTAATTCCCATTTTAGGCATACAAAACCCCAATGTGCATCGGCTCAGAAATGTTTGTATAATTGATAAATTTTTGTGATAAGATCAAAAAAACAATTTTTGTCAAATAGAACAAGTTTGGAGGGTTCGAGAAATATAAGAAAAATATTTCAGAGCTTTACATGACCTACACTATGTCGTTGGTTGGGTAGATTTATTTTTTTTATTTAATTGTTTTCTATCGATACTAGACCCAGCGAAGTCCATTTAAACAAACAATTTTTAGTTGTGGGTGCAAGAATTACCTCTTTAATGGAAATGAAAGCATTGAATACATTTTTAATTTACTTACTTACTGAATTGGCCATAACAACCCGTTTAACGGATTTCGGTCTGCCGCAACACATCCTTCCAGGCGCCTCTGCTTCTTGCGCACCTACGCCAGTTGGTCACACCAATCGATGACAGGGCTTCCTCGATTTGGTGCTTCCAATGGATACAAGGTTCCCGCATCAAATACTCGTCTCGCCGGAGTATCCTACTCCATTCGAACGACATGGCCGAGCCAGTGCAGCCGCTGGATTTTAATACGCTGTACAACGTCAATGTCGTTGAAGAGCTCATACAGTCACTGTTGAATCGGATACGGAAATCATCGCCAACACGCACTGGAACGAAGATCTTACGTAGGACCTTTCTCTCGAACACTCTAAAGGCCGCTGCATCAGTTCATAACAGGGTCCATGCCTCTGCGCCATAAAGAAGCACGGGTAGGACGAGTGTCTTATAGAGTGTTAGTTTTGTCGCACGAGAGAGGTCTCTGCTACTCAATTGCCTATTGAGACCATAGTAGCACCTGTTGGCCAGAGTGATAGTATGCTTGATCTCCCGACTGACATCATTTTTGGTGGTAACGGCGGAGCCAAGATAAATAAATTCCTTGACTGTTTCAAAAGTATAGTTATCGGCCGTAATCTGAGAATCATTACGCCGCACGTCTCTACATGTCGATAACATATACTTTGTTTTGTCCTCATTTACTGCCATACCCATCTTGGTAGACTCCCGTTCAATTGCACTAAATGCAGCAGTAACATCTCGCTTGGTACGCCCTATGTTGTCGATGTCGTCAGCGTACGCAAACAACTGGACACTTTTTTGAAAAATAGTGCCATTGCGATGCACTCCCGACTTTCGCAGAACACTACCCACGACAAAGTTGAAGAGGTCGCATGATAACGGGTCGCCTTGTCTGAAACCTCGCACGGTACCAAAAGGTTCGGAGAGGTCCTTTCCCACCTTGACGGAGCTCAACGTCATTATGCATACCCTTATTAGCTTCGCAGGTATAACGAGCTCAGACATTGCGGCAAAAACACGATCCTTTATGTGGCTATCGAAGGCTGCCTTATAGTCGACAAAAAGATGGTGTGTGTCGACTTTTTTTTGTGGGTCTTTTCCAGCATTTGGAGTAGTGTGAACATCTGGTCGATGGTGGACTTGCCAGGTCTGAAGCCGCACTGATAAGATCCAATCAGTACTTTGACGAGTGGCTACAGTCGTTCACACAATACGTCTGTAAGAACCTTTTATGCGATATGGAGAAGAATTATACCCCTGTAGTTGGCGCATATCGTAGGGTCTCCCATTTTCAGGACGTTACAGCGGACACTGAGGTTCCAATCGTTGGGCATACTTTCCTCTAGCCATATTTTGTAGATAAGCTGGTGCATGCGCACTACCAACTCCGGTCTTAAACCATTCAGCGAGGAGGCTATCAGAACATGCTGCTTTATTGTTTTTAAGACGTATAATCGCAACTTTGACCTCTTCATTGCTAGGCGGCGGAATCTTCACACCGTCACCGCCGAAGAATATTTCAAATAAACCTTCCCTTCCCCTTATCCCGGTAATTAAATTAAAGCATTGAATACATTTTTTATTTTCATTTTATTTTAATTATTTATGTGATTTCCTTAAAATACATTCAAAAAATATTACAAATAAGGAATTAAGAATTAAATTGAAAAAGACAGTAATAAAACTTTATTATAATATTGTTACGAAAATGGAAATGGTGTTATTAAAATAATAAACAAAAGCTCCAAAAACAAAACAACCGACTTGATCATGTATAAAGTGATAAACAAAAGCTCCAAAAACAACATAAGGCAGTTGTTTACATGATCAACGAAGAAGTAAACATATAGCAACAAAAACAATGGGCTTGATCGCGTGATCAAAGAACAAACAAGAATATAACAACAACATCAGTAAACAAGGGGACAAAGTAAACAAGCAACAATAACATCAGGTATAAAAAGAAAAGGGACAAAGTAAACAAACAACAACAACGCTACAAGGGTAAGTGTAAACGGGATCCACTAACAACAATAAGGGAAGCGAGTTGTTTACGTTTTTAGATTTTTCCCGAAGGCAGTCATTCTCTGCCAAGGGCATTCATTAGAGTCTAATAAAATTCAATAGAGTCTAATGATTAGACTGATGATTCAGCGATATAAAAGGCAACACAAAGCGAGCAACGTTGAGTGAGTTATAGTTCAGTCAGTCTTGTGTGAAGACACGGTTGCGTTCGAAGTAAGCAGTTGTTAGTGTTTACGCGAGCAGAAAGTTTGTTGCTTACAAAAAAGGGTTGTAAACAGAAGAGTGATAATTCAATCAGACACGTTGCGTTGCGTGTGAAGAGAATCGTAGTTCGAAGTTCTAACGAACGAGTGTACCAAAGAGAACAACTAAGGGAATTGTTGTTGTGTACGAGAAGAATAACAATTTAAAGGAAATTGTTATTGTGTGAATAAATTTCAACACAGGGTGCACACAGATTTGCGCAGCCAATAAAGAATTGATTTTGAAATTAAACACTAATTTACTTTTATTTCATTTGCAATCTACGAACTCATATTTTTAACATTTTTAAAGGGTAAAAACGTAACAATATAAATTTAAACTTAGAAAACTACTGACATATTTCACCAATATTTAATAGAAATTAAAAACATTGTCATGATATTTAATTTAAAATTTACGCAAATTGATTACAAAAAATTTTTCTAAATTACAAATTCTTTTTTTTTCAGAGAATATACTCTTCGTGAACTTCGTCCATTATTTTTGTTTTAAAAATTGGTCTTCTTTGCCGAGTATATTGTAGACGTCTTCCTCATCGCTGCTGATATAAAGATCAGCCTCAAGGGTGCTCATTTCGCTATTGTGATACTTCTTTACAGAATTTTCCTTAGAAGGTTGTTCTGAATTGGGTTCTTCTTCGTCGCTACTAATACTGCCAAAAAGCTCCAATTCAAGATTCTTTATCTCGTTGTTAGATTTCTTGTTGTCCTGCTTTTCTATTAATTTAGCTTCTGGCTTCCTAGAGGAATCTTTGTCTGAATTGCGTTTTGATGAGGATTTATTTGTCCTAGTCTGTTTCTTCTTAGCTGACTGCTGTTCATCTTTATCGGGGGAATTATTTTTCGACTTTTTGCTCTCATTCATCATTGTCGAGTGTGTACGCTTGCGTGATTGTAGTTCTCGGGCAGCTTTTATCTCGTTATCAAAGTCAATATTGCGTGTTTGCTGTTTATGATCTGATTGTATAACCGATGATGGCGGTGTCGACAAAGTGGCGTTTATTTGTTTTTCAATATTTTGTTCACCAGGATATATGAACTTTTTTGAGGATAGAATTGTTTCCTTTTCGGGAGTTTTATTCCAATGTGTCAAAAATTCGTCCATTTCTGCACAATATTGAGATACAAATTCCTGTGACTTAGCACTTGCATCTTTCTTTTGGGGGGAATGCATGCAAACGTTAGCGAAACCGCCTACGCCGCATCTCAGCACAGCTGAGCTATCATTGTTCTGACTTTCCGGATGTTGTTGTTCTGGTTTTGTGCCAATTACCGTACCACTATTTTGGACATTATTTAACCGAGAAAGCAATGCAGATCCGTCATGCTTAATATCCTTTTCAATTCTTAAATTTTGATCATTCTTCTGCTTTTTCAATTCAGCTGGTATGCCGCTTTCACTCTCTTGAGCTGATAACAAAAGTGGCCATAATTCAGACACAAATTTCTGTGCTTTGCCACCTCTTAGGAATCCAGCAATTCTGATCTCTAATTTCTGTCGACAAAGCATTTTATCCTGTTATAATTTATTGTGCACGAACTCCACTGCCGCATTATCTTCTCTCTGCAAAATATCCGTGATTTTCTTGCTTATCCACGGTTTCAACATGTCCAATTTTACTTTGGATATGTCGATACGTCCCTGTGCTTTAAGTTTGGAACTCAACGTTTTATAAGCTGCAAGTGATTGTTTTCCGCCATTCAACAGGTTAATGCGTCGTTGTGGTTTAAGGGTGGAACCACAAGTGTTGGGTGGTACTAGTGGTTGCTTTTGTTCTGCTTGTGTGCTACAGATTGATATTGACTTGTCCAGTTTATGTACACGATTTTCAATGTTGACGGAATTTTTATTGTTTTCCTTATCTGACTGTTGTTTCTTTGTGATTAAAGTGCTGGCGATTAAATCTTGCTTTTGTTCAACTTTTCTGTTACCTTCCGTACCACTATTTCGGCTATAGGTTAACCGAGAAAGCGATGCAGATTCATCGTGTTTTTCGCCGTGCTTAGTGTCCAACCGCCCCTGTGGTTTAAGGGTGGAACTGAAAGTGGTAGGAGGTACCAATGGTTCTTTGCCGCAATTCACCATGTTGTCTTGTTTTCGGGATCGAGATTGAGATCCTTCAGCGTCTTTTCGAAATTTACTTTGGAATACTTGTTTCAAAATTTTAGTTTTTGTAGGTTCAACATCTTTAGTTTGGATTACTTTCTTTATAATTTCATCTTTTTTCGGTTCCACTGTATTATTTGATATGGCTGCCGAACTCTCCTCAGCTGCTAACAAAATATGCCATAATTCACATATGAATTGTTTTACCAGAGGACCATTTAGAAATTCAGTCATATGGATATGCGTCTTCATCGGGCAGATAAATTGTTCCAATTTTAATTCGTTGTAAACAAATTTTTCAATTTGAAAAACGTCGTATATTTTCGAATTAATTTGTGCCTTTAACGCATCCAATTTCACTTTCGACATGTCTATGCATTTGTCGAGTAATTCGTCAAATTTCAATTGCTTTGATGCTTCCATTTTTTCTTAAAGTTTTCTGCTGATAAATGTTGTGTGTTGTCTACCGAGACTAAATTGTGATTGAACTTATTGTGGAAGGTTCACGCCTTTTATAAGTGGAAACCATTTTGGAAATTTGTGATTTCGATACAAACAGGTACCGCATTCAACGTATTGAGTGAACAAATAGTTTAACTGCTACCTGATCTTTTAACAACCCTTTTATGTATGCAGGTAAAGACCTGCCCTTTAATTTCAACCAATGGCTCTTGTTTTCCTTCTTAGTATTCGAAAAACATTTTCATTTACAACTTGCGATTTCTATAATAATCCCTAATGGGCTGTTGTTGTAATCTTTTCATTACCCTTATTAGATCAGATCTTTTGATTCGGTTATTTCTTCGTAATGTAGTTTTAAGTGTTAACCTTTTCGGTTAAAAAAACTCGCTACGTATGCTAAAGTCATAAATGCTTTATAAGTTTTATGTGTAAACCATTAGATTAATATTTATTGAGCAAAGTTCTATAGTCCTATGAACTATTGTACTGCTGCAAAGCTGGAGAAACCGAATAAAAATTATTTTTTAATGCGAATTTAATCGTAACTCTTTTCCTGTTACATCGCGTGTTTATTATTAAGCTTAATGACAAGATATTTATCAGAACAATATACATACGTCATGTTTCGATACACAAATGCAAAAAATAATGAAGAATTCTGGCTATCTGCACTCTGCAGGCACCTTTACTGGCACAGCGAACTGAGTGTTTTCTGCAGCATGATTTGTGCATTTCTAAAAATTTTTCCACAAAATTAAGACTACCAGATGAGACTTTTGTAGTCGCCGTAGTCTAGCAGGTAGTGTGTTCGCTTATTAGACGTAAAAGCCAGGGTTCGTATCCCAGGTCAGACATCAAAAAAGAAATATGAAAAAAAAAAATATTTCTTCGGCGACTACCTCTCAGCAGATTTCTGGCAAAAACTCTGAGAGTAAATAAACCTACCATGAAAAAGTTTCTCACAAATCTGTCGTTCGGAGTCGACGTTAAACTGTAGGTCCCGCCACTCAAGTATAAAATTAAGGCAGTGAGAAGCTAGGCCGTAATCCTGACTGAAGGGTTGTAATGGCCAATTATGTATGTATGTATGTATGTAGATGAGACTTTTAAAGGAAATTTAAATTTTGCATGATTTATCTATGTGGACAAATCAATTCACCTTTTTTATATAAAATATAACCTACTGACTGCTCTGTTCAAGTTTTTCCGGACAAAATATAAAATTAAACCAAAACGAGCTAAAAGATGTTCATACTAAATATTTTCTCTCTCTCTCAAGAAGAGGGCTGTCAAACTACATATAAAAAAGGAGTGAATCGAACTTTAAAGAAAAATAAATAAATTAAAAAAAAAAATCTATTTTATGACCAACTTAGACTGATGAAATGTTATTAACTCTCGTCGTATCAAATGCCCAGTTTTGTTCGGGAAGTCAGTTTTTCTTGTTATTTTAAAATAGCACCTAGGACCTGGTTTTAAATGAAAATATTACGTGGCTTCATTATGCAGACTTAGAGATCCCTAAAATAAAATTTAAATCAGCATTAACTGAGGACATGTCTGGTTTTTGTTAGCCAGCTCCACAATTAATATCACTGTAATACATTAATGGTCGAGAATCTATGGGCTTTATTCTACGAAATGGCTACAAATTTACTTGAATTTCTGCTAGTCAATCCACTTTTTAATTTGAAAATCATGTGTATGTATAATTAATCAGGATTACGATCCAACTTCACACACCACTTATGTTGTGAGTGTTAATTTTATACATGAGTGGCGCGACCAATTCTTTATAGTCGACTCCGTACAACAAATTTTTGTGAAATTTTTCACGGCAATTTTATTCACTCTCAGAGTTTTTGCCAGAAAGCGACTACGAGAAATATTTATTTATTAATTATAATACAATTAAAAATTATATATAATTATTATTACGAGCAAAGTAACTTAGACCATTTGCTCGGTGTAGTGTAACAGACCAGAGCCGCTGGTGGGAAACGAACCCACGACCCTCACGATAATAGTCTAGAACACTACCCACTAGACTACCAGGGCGCCCTAAGAGAAATATATTTCTACCGCAGGCATATTGATTGCTAAAGACAGAATTGATTAATTGATTCACTAAGATATCGATCGTTTTGATTATGATACGAAGTGTAAAACCGCATTTGTCAATAATCTACCAGTTTATGTGGACAGCGGGATATCCCGGGACAACTACTTGAGTTCGACAAGGAAACGCTTTGCATGCTATCGAGACACTGCGCTATTGGTCGTCTCACCGACAATCTCGATCTGTCCCACCAGGATTACTGTAGAAGCTGTGGTGATGTGGCGGGAACGGAATATGTACAACGGCTTTTGGATGATAGAATGTGTGAAGACAAGTATAAACTCTTGAGCTCTGCCGTTATATCAGATTATATTTTACATAACACAAGTAAGAATTTTTCTGAAACAAAATTCTTTTTAACAAAAACGGTTTTTTTACCTTTTCACACAAAATAATTAGGTTAGGTTAGGTTAGAGGACGTGTACTTGTCAACTGTGACAAGTACAGTACCCGGAGGTCGAATTGACCCATTGTACAAACGTCCTAGCTTCTCACACCACTCGTGGTGTGTGCGTGGCAATTTTTACTTTCAGAGTTTTTGCCAGAAATCTGCTGAGAGGAAGTCGCCGAAGAAATATTTTCATATTTTCGTTTTGATGTCTGACCTGGGATTCGAACTCGGGCCTTTCGTCTAATAAGCCGACACACTAGCTACTAGACCACGGCGACTTTACAAAATAATTAATTACCCAAAAAAAAAAAGTTGAATCTATTCTCACAAACCAAAGTTTTTTTGGAAAGGGAAGAGGCTTTAGAATGGTATACATAAACATACATGTGCATGCTTCAACCTTATATGCTATGAGATTTGAACGGGTAAACTGATTTTTTCTTATATTTTCAAGCTTAGCTATACTTAATTGCAAAATGTAATTAAATTTTGATACTATGAATGGACAAACTTGAAAAAAATATGAGAAAAATAAATATTTTCCAAGTTTACCTCATGAAACCTCATAGAATATTAAGCCGAATAATATATCTGTGGCCAAATGATAATGGCTTATGTTGACATAAGTGTTTTTCATTTTATTACATATTCCTATTCTCATATCCAAGATCAATCACCCAGCTAAATTTTATGTATGTCGTTGTTAATAAAACTATGCGCATTTATATTTTACAAACACAATTACCAAACACAATTTATTTCAGACAAATCCGTTAAAATCTCTAAACACGAAATTTCGACTTAAGCTATTATTATTTAATGCCACAGATGTATATGCAGACCGTTTTAAAAGTCCATTCCTTCCTTTTCTAAGAATGTTTAAATTTTGGAATTAAATCGTGGGAGCTTTCCTGGTTGCTTTTTTAACTTTTTTTTTGGTTTATTTCGCTTAAAGACACGTTTTTTAAGAAAGTGGTGCAGAATTTTGTGCACTTTCAGCACATGTAAAAAAATATTTGGTACTCAAGAATTTCATTTTCCAATTAATTCCCATTTTAGGCATACAAAACCCCAATGTGCATCGGTTCAGAAATGTTTGTATAATTGATAAATTTTTGTGATAAGATCAAAAAAACAATTTTTGTCAAATAGAACAAGTTTGGAGGGTTCGAGAAATATAAGAAAAATATTTCAGAGCTTTACATGACCTACACTATGTCGTTGGTTGGGTAGATTTATTTTTTTTATTTAATTGTTTTCTATCGATACTAGACCCAGCGAAGTCCATTTAAACAAACAATTTTTAGTTGTGGGTGCAAGAATTACCTCTTTAATTGAAATGAAAGCATTGAATACATTTTTAATTTACTTACTTACTTAATTGGCCATAACAACCCGTTTAACGGATTTCGGTCTGCCGCAACACATGCTTCCAGGCGCCTCTGCTTCTTGCGCACCTACGTCAGTTGGTCACACCAATCGATGACAGGGCTTCCTCGATTTGGTGCTTCCAATGGATACAAGGTTCCCGCATCAAATACTCGTCTCGCCGGAGTATCCTAATCCATTCGAACGACATGGCCGAGCCAGCGCAGCCGCTGGATTTTAATACGCTGTACAACGTCAATGTCGTTGAAGAGCTCATACAGTCACTGTTGAATCGGATACGGAAATCATCGCCAACACGCACTGGAACGAAGATCTTACGTAGGACCTTTCTCTCGAACACTCTAAAGGCCGCTGCATCAGTTCATAACAGGGTCCATGCCTCTGCGCCATAAAGAAGCACGGGTAGGACGAGTGTCTTATAGAGTGTTAGTTTTGTCGCACGAGAGAGGTCTCTGCTACTCAATTGCCTATTGAGACCATAGTAGCACCTGTTGGCCAGAGTGATAGTATGCTTGATCTCCCGACTGACATCATTTTTGGTGGTAACGGCGGAGCCAAGATAAATAAATTCCTTGACTATTTCAAAAGTATAGTCATCGGCCGTAATCTGAGAATCATTACGCCGCACGTCTCTACATGTCGATAACATATACTTTGTTTTGTCCTCATTTACTGCCATACCCATCTTGGTAGACTCCCGTTCAATTGCACTAAATGCAGCAGTAACATCTCGCTTGGTACGCCCTATGTTGTCGATGTCGTCAGCGTACGCAAACAACTGGACACTTTTTTGAAAAATAGTGCCATTGCGATGCACTCCCGACTTTCGCAGAACACTACCCACGACAAAGTTGAAGAGGTCGCATGATAACGGGTCGCCTTGTCTGAAACCTCGCACGGTACCAAAAGGTTCGGAGAGGTCCTTTCCCACCTTGACGGAGCTCAACGTCATTATGCATACCCTTATTAGCTTCGCAGGTATAACGAGCTCAGACATTGCGGCAAAAACACGATCCTTTATGTGGCTATCGAAGGCTGCCTTATAGTCGACAAAAAGATGGTGTGTGTCGACTTTTTTTTGTGGGTCTTTTCCAGCATTTGGAGTAGTGTGAACATCTGGTCGATGGTGGACTTGCCAGGTCTGAAGCCGCACTGATAAGATCCAATCAGTACTTTGACGAGTGGCTACAGTCGTTCACACAATACGTCTGTAAGAACCTTTTATGCGATATGGAGAAGAATTATACCCCTGTAGTTGGCGCATATCGTAGGGTCTCCCATTTTCAGGACAGGACAGCGTACACTGAGGTTCCAATCGTTGGGCATACTTTCCTCTAGCCATATTTTGTAGATAAGCTGGTGCATGCGCACTACCAACTCCGGTCTTAAACAATTCAGCGAGGAGGCTATCAGAACATGCTGCTTTATTGTTTTTAAGACGTATAATCGCAACTTTGACCTCTTCATTGTTAGGCGGCGGAATCTCCACACCGTCACCGCCGAAGAATATTTCAAATAAACCTTCCCTTCCCCTTATCCCGGTAATTAAATTAGAGCATTGAATACATTTTTTATTTTCATTTTATTTTAATTATTTATGTGATTTCCTTAAAATACATTCAAAAAATATTACAAATAAGGAATTAAGAATTAAATTGAAAAAGACAGTAATAAAACTTTATTATAATATTGTTACGAAAATGGAAATGGTGTTATTAAAATAATAAACAAAAGCTCCAAAAACAAAACAACCGACTTGATCATGTATAAAGTGATAAACAAAAGCTCCAAAAACAACATAAGGCAGTTGTTTACATGATCAACGAAGAAGTAAACATATAGCAACAAAAACAATGGGCTTGATCGCGTGATCAAAGAACAAACAAGAATATAACAACAACATCAGTAAACAAGGGGACAAAGTAAACAAGCAACAATAACATCAGGTATAAAAAGAAAAGGGACAAAGTAAACAAACAACAACAACGCTACAAGGGTAAGTGTAAACGGGATCCACTAACAACAATAAGGGAAGCGAGTTGTTTACGTTTTTAGATTTTTCCCGAAGGCAGTCATTCTCTGCCAAGGGCATTCATTAGAGTCTAATAAAATTCAATAGAGTCTAATGATTAGACTGATGATCCAGCGATATAAAAGGCAACACAAAGCGAGCAACGTTGAGTGAGTTATAGTTCAGTCAGTCTTGTGTGAAGACACGGTTGCGTTCGAAGTAAGCAGTTGTTAGTGTTTACGCGAGCAGAAAGTTTGTTGCTTACAAAAAAGGGTTGTAAACAGAAGAGTGATAATTCAATCAGACACGTTGCGTTGCGTGTGAAGAGAATCGTAGTTCGAAGTTCTAACGAACGAGTGTACCAAAGAGAACAACTAAGGGAATTGTTGTTGTGTACGAGCAGAATAACAATTTAAAGGAAATTGTTATTGTGTGAATAAATTTCAACACAGGGTGCACACAGATTTGCGCAGCCAATAAAGAATTGATTTTGAAATTAAACACTAATTTACTTTTATTTCATTTGCAATCTACGAACTCATATTTTTAACATTTTTAAAGGGTAAAAACGTAACAATATAAATTTAAACTTAGAAAACTACTGACATATTTCACCAATATTTAATAGAAATTAAAAACATTGTCATGATATTTAATTTAAAATTTACGCAAATTGATTACAAAAAATTTTTCTAAATTACAAATTCTTTTTTTTTCAGAGAATATACTCTTCGTGAACTTCGTCCATTATTTTTGTTTTAAAAATTGGTCTTCTTTGCCGAGTATATTGTAGACGTCTTCCTCATCGCTGCTGATATAAAGATCAGCCTCAAGGGTGCTCATTTCGCTATTGTGATACTTCTTTACAGAATTTTCCTTAGAAGGTTGTTCTGAATTGGGTTCTTCTTCGTCGCTACTAATACTGCCAAAAAGCTCCAATTCAAGATTCTTTATCTCGTTGTTAGATTTCTTGTTGTCCTGCTTTTCTATTAATTTAGCTTCTGGCTTCCTAGAGGAATCTTTGTCTGAATTGCGTTTTGATGAGGATTTATTTGTCCTAGTCTGTTTCTTCTTAGCTGACTGCTGTTCATCTTTATCGGGGGAATTATTTTTCGACTTTTTGCTCTCATTCATCATTGTCGAGTGTGTACGCTTGCGTGATTGTAGTTCTCGGGTAGCTTTTATCTCGTTATCAAAGTCAATATTGCGTGTTTGCTGTTTATGATCTGATTGTATAACCGATGATGGCGGTGTCGACAAAGTGGCGTTTATTTGTTTTTCAATATTTTGTTCACCAGGATATATGAACTTTTTTGAGGATAGAATTGTTTCCTTTTCGGGAGTTTTATTCCAATGTGTCAAAAATTCGTCCATTTCTGCACAATATTGAGATAAAAATTCCTGTGACTTAGCACTTGCATCTTTCTTTTGGGGGGAATGCATGCAAACGTTAGCGAAACCGCCTACGCCGCATCTCAGCACAGCTGAGCTATCATTGTTCTGACTTTCCGGATGTTGTTGTTCTGGTTTTGTGCCAATTACCGTACCACTATTTTGGACATTATTTAACCGAGAAAGCGATGCAGATCCGTCATGCTTAATATCCTTTTCAATTCTTAAATTTTTATCATTTTTCTGCTTTTTCAATTCAGCTGGTATGCCGCTTTCACTCTCTTGAGCTGATAACAAAAGTGGCCATAATTCAGACACAAATTTCTGTGCTTTGCCACCTCTTAGGAATCCAGCAATTCTGATCTCTAATTTCTGTCGACAAAGCATTTTATCCTGTTTTAATTTATTGTGCACGAACTCCACTGCCGCATTATCTTCTCTCTGCAAAATATCCGTGATTTTCTTGCTTATCCACGGTTTCAACATGTCCAATTTTACTTTGGATATGTCGATACGTCCCTGTGCTTTAAGTTTGGAACTCAACGTTTTATAAGCTGCAAGTGATTGTTTTCCGCCATTCAACAGGTTAATGCGTCGTTGTGGTTTAAGGGTGGAACCACAAGTGTAGGGTGGTACTAGTGGTTGCTTTTGTTCTGCTTGTGTGCTACAGATTGATATTGACTTGTCCAGTTTATGTACACGATTTTCAATGTTGACGGAATTTTTATTGTTTTCCTTATCTGACTGTTGTTTCTTTGTGATTAAAGTGCTGGCGGTTAAATCTTGCTTTTGTTCAACTTTTCTGTTACCTTTCGTACCACTATTTCGGCTATAGGTTAACCGAGAAAGCGATGCAGATTCATCGTGTTTTTCGCCGTGCTTAGTGTCCAACCGCCCCTGTGGTTTAAGGGTGGAACTGAAAGTGGTAGGAGGTACCAATGGTTCTTTGCCGCAATTCACCATGTTGTCTTGTTTTCGGGATCGAGATCCTTCGGCGTCTTTTCGAAATTTACTTTGGAATACTTGTTTCAAAATTTTAGTTTTTGTAGGTTCAACATCTTTAGTTTGGATTACTTTCTTTATAATTTCATCTTTTTTCGGTTCCACTGTATTATTTGATATGGCTGCCGAACTCTCCTCAGCTGCTAACAAAATATGCCATAATTCACATATGAATTGTTTTACCAGAGGACCATTTAGAAATTCAGTCATATGGATATGCGTCTTCATCGGGCAGATAAATTGTTCCAATTTTAATTCGTTGTAAACAAATTTTTCAATTTGAAAAACGTCGTATATTTTCGAATTAATTTGTGCCTTTAACGCATCCAATTTCACTTTCGACATGTCTATGCATTTGTCGAGTAATTCGTCAAATTTCAATTGCTTTGATGCTTCCATTTTTTCTTAAAGTTTTCTGCTGATAAATGTTGTGTGTTGTCTACCGAGACTAAATTGTGATTGAACTTATTGTGGAAGGTTCACGCCTTTTATAGGTGGAAACCATTTTGGAAATTTGTGATTTCGATACAAACAGGTACCGCATTCAACGTATTGAGTGAACAAATAGGTTAACTGCTACCTGATCTTTTAACAACCCTTTTATGTATGCAGGTAAAGACCTGCCCTTTAATTTCAACCAATGGCTCTTGTTTTCCTTCTTAGTATTCGAAAAACATTTTCATTTACAACTTGCGATTTCTATAATAATCCCTAATGGGCTGTTGTTGTAATCTTTTCATTACCCTTATTAGATCAGATCTTTTGATTCGGTTATTTCTTCGTAATGTAGTTTTAAGTGTTAACCTTTTCGGTTAAAAAAACTCGCTACGTATGCTAAAGTCATAAATGCTTTGTAAGTTTTATGTGTAAACCATTAGATTAATATTTATTGAGCAAAGTTCTATAGTCCTATGAACTATTGTACTGCTGCAAAGCTGGAGAAACCGAATAAAAATTATTTTTTAATGCGAATTTAATCGTAACTCTTTTCCTGTTACATCGCGTGTTTATTATTAAGCTTAATGACAAGATATTTATCAGAACAATATACATACGTCATGTTTCGATACACAAATGCAAAAAATAATGAAGAATTCTGGCTATCTGCACTCTGCAGGCACCTTTACTGGCACAGCGAACTGAGTGTTTTCTGCAGCATGATTTGTGCATTTCTAAAAATTTTTCCACAAAATTAAGACTACCAGATGAGACTTTTGTAGTCGCCGTAGTCTAGCAGGTAGTGTGTTCGCTTATTAGACGTAAAAGCCAGGGTTCGTATCCCAGGTCAGACATCAAAAAAGAAATATGAAAAAAAAAAAAATATTTCTTCGGCGACTACCTCTCAGCAGATTTCTGGCAAAAACTCTGAGAGTAAATAAACCTGCCATGAAAAAGTTTCTCACAAATCTGTCGTTCGGAGTCGACGTTAAACTGTAGGTCCCGCCACTCAAGTATAAAATTAAGGCAGTGAGAAGCTAGGCCGTAATCCTGACTGAAGGGTTGTAATGGCCAATTATGTATGTATGTATGTTTGTAGATGAGACTTTTAAAGGAAATTTAAATTTTGCATGATTTATCTATGTGGACAAATCAATTCACCTTTTTTATATAAAATATAACCTACTGACTGCTCTGTTCAAGTTTTTCCGGACAAAATATAAAATTAAACCAAAACGAGCTAAAAGATGTTCATACTAAATATTTTCTCTCTCTCTCAAGAAGAGGGCTGTCAAACTACATATAAAAAAGGAGTGAATCGAACTTTAAAGAAAAATAAATAAATTAAAAAAAAAAATCTATTTTATGACCAACTTAGACTGATGAAATGTTATTAACTCTCGTCGTATCAAATGCCCAGTTTTGTTCGGGAAGTCAGTTTTTCTTGTTATTTTAAAATAGCACCTAGGACCTGGTTTTAAATGAAAATATTACGTGGCTTCATTATGCAGACTTAGAGATCCCTAAAATAAAATTTAAATCAGCATTAACTGAGGACATGTCCTGTTTTTTTTTAGCCAGCTCCACAATTAATATCACTGTAATACATTAATGGTCGAGAATCTATGGGCTTTATTCTACGAAACGGCTACAAATTTACTTGAATTTCTGCTAGTCAATCCACTTTTTAATTTGAAAATCATGTGTATGTATAATTAATCAGGATTACGATCCAACTTCACACACCACTTATGTTGTGAGTGTTAATTTTATACATGAGTGGCGCGACCAATTCTTTAAAGTCGATTCCGTACAACAAATTTTTGTGAAATTTTTCACGGCAATTTTGTTCACTCTCAGAGTTTTTGCCAGAAAGCGACTAAGAGAAATATTTATTTATTAATTATAATACAATTAAAAATTATATATAATTATTATTACGAGCAAAGTAACTTAGACCATTTGCTCGGTGTAGTGTAACAGACCAGAGCCGCTGGTTGGAAACGAACCCACGACCCTCACGATAATAGTCTAGAACACTACCCACTAGACTACCAGGGCGCCCTAAGAGAAATATATTTCTACCGCAGGCATATTGATTGCTAAAGACAGAATTGATTAATTGATTCACTAAGATATCGATCGTTTTGATTATGATACGAAGTGTAAAACCGCATTTGTCAATAATCTACCAGTTTATGTGGACAGCGGGATATCCCGGGACAACTACTTGAGTTCGACAAGGAAACGCTTTGCATCCTAACGAGACACTGCGCTATTGGTCGTCTCACCGACAATCTCGATCTGTCCCACCAGGATTGCTGTAGAAGCTGTGGTGATGTGGCGGGAACGGAATATGTACAACGGCTTTTGGATGATAGAATGTGTGAAGACAAGTATAAACTCTTGAGCTCTGCCGTTATATCAGATTATATTTTACATAACACAAGTAAGAATTTTTCTGAAACAAAATTGTTTTTAACAAAAACGGTTTTTTTACCTTTTCACACAAAATAATTAGGTTAGGTTAGGTTAGAGGACGTGTACTTGTCAACTGTGACAAGTACAGTACCCGGAGGTCGAATTGACCCATTGTACAAACGTCCTAGCTTCTCACACCACTCGTGGTGTGTGCGTGGCAATTTTTACTTTCAGAGTTTTTGCCAGAAATCTGCTGAGAGGAAGTCGCCGAAGAAATATTTTCATATTTTCGTTTTGATGTCTGACCTGGGATTCGAACTCGGGCCTTTCGTCTAATAAGCCGACACACTAGCTACTAGACCACGGCGACTTTACAAAATAATTAATTACCCAAAAAAAAAAGTTGAATCTATTCTCACAAACCAAAGTTTTTTTGAAAAGGGAAGAGGCCTTAGAATGGTATACATAAACATACATGTGCATGCTTCAACCTTATATGCTATGAGATTTGAACGGGTAAACTGATTTTTTCTTATATTTTCAAGCTTAGCTATACTTAATTGCAAAATGTAATTAAATTTTGATACTATGAATGGACAAACTTGAAAAAAATATGAGAAAAATAAATATTTTCCAAGTTTACCTCCAGAGTGATAGTATGCTGGCCAGAGTGATAGTATGCTTGATCTCCCGACTGACATCATTTTTGGTGGTAACGGCGGAGCCAAGATAAATAAATTCCTTGACTGTTTCAAAAGTATAGTTATCGGCCGTAATCTGAGAATCATTACGCCGCACGTCTCTACATGTCGATAACATATACTTTGTTTTGTCCTCATTTACTGCCATACCCATCTTGGTAGACTCCCGTTCAATTGCACTAAATGCAGCAGTAACATCTCGCTTGGTACGCCCTATGTTGTCGATGTCGTCAGCGTACGCAAACAACTGGACACTTTTTTGAAAAATAGTGCCATTGCGATGCACTCCCGACTTTCGCAGAACACTACCCACGACAAAGTTGAAGAGGTCGCATGATAACGGGTCGCCTTGTCTGAAACCTCGCACGGTACCAAAAGGTTCGGAGAGGTCCTTTCCCACCTTGACGGAGCTCAACGTCATTATGCATACCCTTATTAGCTTCGCAGGTATAACGAGCTCAGACATTGCGGCAAAAACACGATCCTTTATGTGGCTATCGAAGGCTGCCTTATAGTCGACAAAAAGATGGTGTGTGTCGACTTTTTTTTGTGGGTCTTTTCCAGCATTTGGAGTAGTGTGAACATCTGGTCGATGGTGGACTTGCCAGGTCTGAAGCCGCACTGATAAGATCCAATCAGTACTTTGACGAGTGGCTTCAGTCGTTCACACAATACGTCTGTAAGAACCTTTTATGCGATATGGAGAAGAATTATACCCCTGTAGTTGGCGCATATCGTAGGGTCTCCCATTTTCAGGACAGGACAGCGGACACTGAGGTTCCAATCGTTGGGCATACTTTCCTCTAGCCATATTTTGTAGATAAGCTGGTGCATGCGCACTACCAACTCCGGTCTTAAACAATTCAGCGAGGAGGCTATCAGAACATGCTGCTTTATTGTTTTTAAGACGTATAATCGCAACTTTGACCTCTTCATTGCTAGGCGGCGGAATCTCCACACCGTCACCGCCGAAGAATATTTCAAATAAACCTTCCCTTCCCCTTATCCCGGTAATTAAATTAAAGCATTGAATACATTTTTTATTTTCATTTTATTTTAATTATTTATGTGATTTCCTTAAAATACATTCAAAAAATATTACAAATAAGGAATTAAGAATTAAATTGAAAAAGACAGTAATAAAACTTTATTATAATATTGTTACGAAAATGGAAATGGTGTTATTAAAATAATAAACAAAAGCTCCAAAAACAAAACAACCGACTTGATCATGTATAAAGTGATAAACAAAAGCTCCAAAAACAACATAAGGCAGTTGTTTACATGATCAACGAAGAAGTAAACATATAGCAACAAAAACAATGGGCTTGATCGCGTGATCAAAGAACAAACAAGAATATAACAACAACATCAGTAAACAAGGGGACAAAGTAAACAAGCAACAATAACATCAGGTATAAAAAGAAAAGGGACAAAGTAAACAAACAACAACAACGCTACAAGGGTAAGTGTAAACGGGATCCACTAACAACAATAAGGGAAGCGAGTTGTTTACGTTTTTAGATTTTTCCCGAAGGCAGTCATTCTCTGCCAAGGGCATTCATTAGAGTCTAATAAAATTCAATAGAGTCTAATGATTAGACTGATGATCCAGCGATATAAAAGGCAACACAAAGCGAGCAACGTTGAGTGAGTTATAGTTCAGTCAGTCTTGTGTGAAGACACGGTTGCGTTCGAAGTAAGCAGTTGTTAGTGTTTACGCGAGCAGAAAGTTTGTTGCTTACAAAAAAGGGTTGTAAACAGAAGAGTGATAATTCAATCAGACACGTTGCGTTGCGTGTGAAGAGAATCGTAGTTCGAAGTTCTAACGAACGAGTGTACCAAAGAGAACAACTAAGGGAATTGTTGTTGTGTACGAGAAGAATAACAATTTAAAGGAAATTGTTATTGTGTGAATAAATTTCAACACAGGGTGCACACAGATTTGCGCAGCCAATAAAGAATTGATTTTGAAATTAAACACTAATTTACTTTTATTTCATTTGCAATCTACGAACTCATATTTTTAACATTTTTAAAGGGTAAAAACGTAACAATATAAATTTAAACTTAGAAAACTACTGACATATTTCACCAATATTTAATAGAAATTAAAAACATTGTCATGATATTTAATTTAAAATTTACACAAATTGATTACAAATAATTTTTCTAAATTACAAATTCTTTTTTTTTCAGAGAATATACTCTTCGTGAACTTCGTCCATTATTTTTGTTTTAAAAATTGGTCTTCTTTGCCGAGTATATTGTAGACGTCTTCCTCATCGCTGCTGATATAAAGATCAGCCTCAAGGGTGCTCATTTCGCTATTGTGATACTTCTTTACAGAATTTTCCTTAGAAGGTTGTTCTGAATTGGGTTCTTCTTCGTCGCTACTAATACTGCCAAAAAGCTCCAATTCAAGATTCTTTATCTCGTTGTTAGATTTCTTGTTGTCCTGCTTTTCTATTAATTTAGCTTCTGGCTTCCTAGAGGAATCTTTGTCTGAATTGCGTTTTGATGAGGATTTATTTGTCCTAGTCTGTTTCTTCTTAGCTGACTGCTGTTCATCTTTATCGGGGGAATTATTTTTCGACTTTTTGCTCTCATTCATCATTGTCGAGTGTGTACGCTTGCGTGATTGTAGTTCTCGGGTAGCTTTTATCTCGTTATCAAAGTCAATATTGCGTGTTTGCTGTTTATGATCTGATTGTATAACCGATGATGGCGGTGTCGACAAAGTGGCGTTTATTTGTTTTTCAATATTTTGTTCACCAGGATATATGAACTTTTTTGAGGATAGAATTGTTTCCTTTTCGGGAGTTTTATTCCAATGTGTCAAAAATTCGTCCATTTCTGCACAATATTGAGATAAAAATTCCTGTGACTTAGCACTTGCATCTTTCTTTTGGGGGGAATGCATGCAAACGTTAGCGAAACCGCCTACGCCGCATCTCAGCACAGCTGAGCTATCATTGTTCTGACTTTCCGGATGTTGTTGTTCTGGTTTTGTGCCAATTACCGTACCACTATTTTGGACATTATTTGACCGAGAAAGCGATGCAGATCCGTCATGCTTAATATCCTTTTCAATTCTTAAATTTTGATCATTTTTCTGCTTTTTCAATTCAGCTGGTATGCCGCTTTCACTCTCTTGAGCTGATAACAAAAGTGGCCATAATTCAGACACAAATTTCTGTGCTTTGCCACCTCTTAGGAATCCAGCAATTCTGATCTCTAATTTCTGTCGACAAAGCATTTTATCCTGTTTTAATTTATTGTGCACGAACTCCACTGCCGCATTATCTTCTCTCTGCAAAATATCCGTGATTTTCTTGCTTATCCACGGTTTCAACATGTCCAATTTTACTTTGGATATGTCGATACGTCCCTGTGCTTTAAGTTTGGAACTCAACGTTTTATAAGCTGCAAGTGATTGTTTTCCGCCATTCAACAGGTTAATGCGTCGTTGTGGTTTAAGGGTGGAACCACAAGTGTTGGGTGGTACTAGTGGTTGCTTTTGTTCTGCTTGTGTGCTACAGATTGATATTGACTTGTCCAGTTTATGTACACGATTTTCAATGTTGACGGAATTTTTATTGTTTTCCTTACCTGACTGTTGTTTCTTTGTGATTAAAGTGCTGGCGATTAAATCTTGCTTTTGTTCAACTTTTCTGTTACCTTCCGTACCACTATTTCGGCTATAGGTTAACCGAGAAAGCGATGCAGATTCATCGTGTTTTTCGCCGTGCTTAGTGTCCAACCGCCCCTGTGGTTTAAGGGTGGAACTGAAAGTGGTAGGAGGTACCAATGGTTCTTTGCCGCAATTCACCATGTTGTCTTGTTTTCGGGATCGAGATTGAGATCCTTCGGCGTCTTTTCGAAATTTACTTTGGAATACTTGTTTCAAAATTTTAGTTTTTGTAGGTTCAACATCTTTAGTTTGGATTACTTCCTTTATAATTTCATCTTTTTTCGGTTCCACTGTATTATTTGATATGGCTGTCGAACTCTCTTCAGCCGCTAACAAAATATGCCATAATTCACATATGAATTGTTTTACCAGAGGACCATTTAGAAATTCAGTCATATGGATATGCGTCTTCATCGGGCAGATAAATTGTTCCAATTTTAATTCGTTGTAAACAAATTTTTCAATTTGAAAAACGTCGTAGATTTTCGAATTAATTTGTGCCTTTAACGCATCCAATTTCACTTTCGACATGTCTATGCATTTGTCGAGTAATTCGTCAAATTTCACTTGCTTTGATGCTTCCATTTTTTCTTAAGGTTTTCCGCTGATAAATGTTGTGTGTTGTCTACCGAGACTAAATTGTGATTGAACTTATTGTGTAAGGTTCACGCCTTTTATAGGTGGAAACCATTTTGGAAATTTGTGATTTCGATACAAACAGGTACCGGATTCAACGTAATGAGTGAACAAATAGGTTAACTGCTACCTGATCTTTTAACAACCCTTTTATGTATGCAGGTAAAGACCTGCCCTTTAATTTCAACCAATGGCTCTTGTTTTCCTTCTTAGTATTCGAAAAACATTTTCATTTACAACTTGCGATTTCTATAATAATCCCTAATGGGCTGTTGTTGTAATCTTTTCATTACCCTTATTAGATCAGATCTTTTGATTCGGTTATTTCTTCGTAATGTAGTTTTAAGTGTTAACCTTTTCGGTTAAAAAAACTCGCTACGTATGCTAAAGTCATAAATGCTTTGTAAGTTTTATGTGTAAACCATTAGATTAATATTTATTGAGCAAAGTTCTATAGTCCTATGAACTATTGTACTGCTGCAAAGCTGGAGAAACCGAATAAAAATTATTTTTTAATGCGAATTTAATCGTAACTCTTTTCCTGTTACATCGCGTGTTTATTATTAAGCTTAATGACAAGATATTTATCAGAACAATATACATACGTCATGTTTCGATACACAAATGCAAAAAATAATGAAGAATTCTGGCTATCTGCACTCTGCAGGCACCTTTACTGGCACAGCGAACTGAGTGTTTTCTGCAGCATGATTTGTGCATTTCTAAAAATTTTTCCACAAAATTAAGACTACCAGATGAGACTTTTGTAGTCGCCGTAGTCTAGCAGGTAGTGTGTTCGCTTATTAGACGTAAAAGCCAGGGTTCGTATCCCAGGTCAGACATCAAAAAAGAAATATGAAAAAAAAAAAAATATTTCTTCGGCGACTACCTCTCAGCAGATTTCTGGCAAAAACTCTGAGAGTAAATAAACCTGCCATGAAAAAGTTTCTCACAAATCTGTCGTTCGGAGTCGACGTTAAACTGTAGGTCCCGCCACTCAAGTATAAAATTAAGGCAGTGAGAAGCTAGGCCGTAATCCTGACTGAAGGGTTGTAATGGCCAATTATGTATGTATGTATGTATGTAGATGAGACTTTTAAAGGAAATTTAAATTTTGCATGATTTATCTATGTGGACAAATCAATTCACCTTTTTTATATAAAATATAACCTACTGACTGCTCTGTTCAAGTTTTTCCGGACAAAATATAAAATTAAACCAAAACGAGCTAAAAGATGTTCATACTAAATATTTTCTCTCTCTCTCAAGAAGAGGGCTGTCAAACTACATATAAAAAAGGAGTGAATCGAACTTTAAAGAAAAATAAATAAATTAAAAAAAAAAATCTATTTTATGACCAACTTAGACTGATGAAATGTTATTAACTCTCGTCGTATCAAATGCCCAGTTTTGTTCGGGAAGTCAGTTTTTCTTGTTATTTTAAAATAGCACCTAGGACCTGGTTTTAAATGAAAATATTACGTGGCTTCATTATGCAGACTTAGAGATCCCTAAAATAAAATTTAAATCAGCATTAACTGAGGACATGTCTGGTTTTTTTTAGCCAGCTCCACAATTAATATCACTGTAATACATTAATGGTCGAGAATCTATGGGCTTTATTCTACGAAATGGCTACAAATTTACTTGAATTTCTGCTAGTCAATCCACTTTTTAATTTGAAGATCATGTGTATGTATAATTAATCAGGATTACGATCCAACTTCACACACCACTTATGTTGTGAGTGTTAATTTTATACATGAGTGGCGCGACCAATTCTTTAAAGTCGACTCCGTACAACAAATTTTTGTGAAATTTTTCACGGCAATTTTATTCACTCTCAGAGTTTTTGCCAGAAAGCGACTAAGAGAAATATTTATTTATTAATTATAATACAATTAAAAATTATATGTAATTATTATTACGAGCAAAGTAACTTAGACCATTTGCTCGGTGTAGTGTAACAGACCAGAGCCGCTGGTGGGAAACGACCCTCACGATAATAGTCTAGAACACTACCCACTAGACTACCAGGGCGCCCTAAGAGAATAATATTTCTACCGCAGGCATATTGATTGCTAAAGACAGAATTGATTAATTGATTCACTAAGATATCGATCGTTTTGATTATGATACGAAGTGTAAAACCGCATTTGTCAATAATCTACCAGTTTATGTGGACAGCGGGATATCCCGGGACAACTACTTGAGTTCGACAAGGAAACGCTTTGCATGCTAACGAGACACTGCGCTATTGGTCGTCTCACCGACAATCTCGATCTGTCCCACCAGGATTACTGTAGAAGCTGTGGTGATGTGGCGGGAACGGAATATGTACAACGGCTTTTGGATGATAGAATGTGTGAAGACAAGTATAAACTCTTGAGCTCTGCCGTTATATCAGATTATATTTTACATAACACAAGTAAGAATTTTTCTGAAACAAAATTCTTTTTAACAAAAACGGTTTTTTACCTTTTCACACAAAATAATTAGGTTAGGTTAGGTTAGAGGACGTGTACTTGTCAACTGTGACAAGTACAGTACCCGGAGGTCGAATTGACCCATTGTACAAACGTCCTAGCTTCTCACACCACTCGTGGTGTGTGCGTGGCAATTTTTACTTTCAGAGTTTTTGCCAGAAAAATGCTGAGAGGAAGTCGCCGAAGAAATATTTTCATATTTTCGTTTTGATGTCTGACCTGGGATTCGAACTCGGGCCTTTCGTCTAATAAGCCGACACACTAGCTACTAGACCACGGCGACTTTACAAAATAATTAATTAACCAAAAAAAAAAGTTGAATCTATTCTCACAAACCAAAGTTTGTTTGAAAAGGGAAGAGGCTTTAGAATGGTATACATAAACATACATGTGCATGCTTCAACCTTATATGCTATGAGATTTGAACGGGTAAACTGATTTTTTCTTATATTTTCAAGCTTAGCTATACTTAATTGCAAAATGTAATTAAATTTTGATACTATGAATGGACAAACTTGAAAAAAATATGAGAAAAATAAATATTTTCCAAGTTTACCTCATGAAACCTCATAGAATATTAAGCCGAATAATATATCTGTGGCCAAATGATAATGGCTTATGTTGACATAAGTGTTTTTCATTTTATTACATATTCCTATTCTCATATCCAAGATCAATCACCCAGCTAAATTTTATGTATGTCGTTGTTAATAAAACTATGCGCATTTATATTTTACAAACACAATTACCAAACACAATTTATTTCAGACAAATCCGTTAAAATCTCTAAACACGAAATTTCGACTTAAGCTATTATTATTTAATGCCACAGATGTATATGCAGACCGTTTTAAAAGTCCATTCCTTCCTTTTCTAAGAATGTTTAAATTTTGGAATTAAATCGTGGGAGCTTTCCTGGTTGCTTTTTTAACTTTTTTTTTGGTTTATTTCGCTTAAAGACACGTTTTTTTAAGAAAGTGGTGCAGAATTTTGTGCACTTTCAGCTCATGTAAAAAAATATTTGGTACTCAAGAATTTCATTTTCCAATTAATTCCCATTTTAGGCATAAAAAACCCCAATGTGCATCGGTTCAGAAATGTTTGTATAATTGATAAATTATTGTGTACCCCAAGGCATTAGAATAAGAATTATTTATTTAAGAAAAAAAGTATATATTAAATTTTAGCAAGTAAGAAATAAATTGCCCATTAATGCATTATTTTATAATTTAAATGAAATACATTGTCATCAAATGAAAGGTTCATTCTTTAAGAAAAATTGCATAATTTAATTACTAAATAAATACACTTTTTAATTATTATGTATTTAATTTCGATGGGGGGGTAGCGAAGCACACCGGGTATTACCTAGTATACATATATAGTGATATATATTAAGAGAATTATATACATTAAAACAAGTGAAATTAAAAAATACTTTTTATATTGAAATTAATTTTTGTTTTTTAATTACTTAATCATGTACTAAATTATTAAATACTAGTTAAAACACTTATGTTACACTTATATAACATAAAAAAAAATTATTCTCTAATTACTATATATAACTAGTCTATGAGATCGTTATTCAAATAAAAATAGTACAATCGTCTCATATAAGTTCGGCTCTTTACCGTTTTCGGTACGATTGTATGGTGCGGCCTTACTAACATTCGAAGAAATTCGATGCCTCTCTCGTTTATATCCCAATAAAAACATGTCCGACAGCGGTACTCCCAAATCATGTCATGTGCAAGTAGTGTTTTCATTGCCTGAATGACTTCTACATTTGGAATGTCCTCAATTTCATGATGAGGACCTTCAAAATTTGCCATTGCTGTTAAAGTTCCCTCAATAAAGAAGTGATTGTACACTGCCAAGCGATTCACTCGTTCTTTTTTTTTTTTTCATTATATATATATTTTTTTATTTCTTTTACTTATTTTAAATTTACAAAACGTTATTACGCATTTTTTTATATGAAAAGTAATCATTTAATATCTTTTTTATGTTCTCAAAAAAAAAGAAAAATAAAATAAAAAATCATTTTATTGCGAAATATGTATGATATTTCTAGACTAAATAACAAAACATAAATTGTGATCGGTTTTAACATTGTTATTGTTAAATTCCTGTGTGTGCTTAATAACATTTCTTTTTGTATTCATTTTCTTTCTTTTTACATCATTTTATAAAAAAAATATATGATCAGGTTGAGCTTCATTTGTTGTTGTTCTACAATAAACATCATTAACAAACAAAAATGTCTATGATATAAAAATGTATGTAGTTATAATAGAATAAGAGCTCAACTAAAAATAAAAAAAAAATTATTTACTGAAGGGGGAAAACGGTAAGGAAATAATACAAGGATGTTGTATGACTTGAAGTAGGTTTGACTATTTACATGAAATCATCGTAATCATCATAAGTAATGTAATCATTACCATACTTTTTATAACCATCGATATCATTGCTCTCTTTTTTCAAGGTTACTTTCCCTTTGCCTTTGCCTTTGCTAGCGGGTTTCTTGACATTTTGTTTTTCCATTTTCACTTTTTCTCTATGTAAGTTTTCTACACTAATTTTTAATTTCTTCAAATCGGGAATAGCCAAATGTACACCTATGCTACGTACTAAATCCTCAATAAATTGCGGGAAATGAGGTGATTCTTTATATTGTGCCAATTTACAACTAAGCGTCGCACCAAATTCTTTGAATTCTTCTTCAGTTTGAGGATTAAATGCATCTAAATCACCTCTAATATCACTAACACCAAAGGTTTCTAAAGCACTCTTTAAGTCCGATTCTTCTTGAATTTTTTGTAAACGTAATTTTTCGGCTAATTTTTCTTCGGCTGTCATATTAGCTAAGCGTTCAGCTTCGGCTTCCTCTGCCAGTCTCTCTTGTTCGGCTAGTTTAGCTTTCAAAGCCTTGTTAGGTTTCGTCTTCACCGGCGCTTTGACTTCAACTTTTTCTTCGTCCTTTTTTTCCTCTTCCTCGAGATCCCAACTGTCCTTAACATCCTCATCATCATCCTCGCCAGCCCATTTGTTGACTTTGTCAGGAATAACCACTATGGGTTTGTCCGCAGCACTTTCCCAATCGTCTTTCATATTTTTTGGTTCTCTATTATTTTATTTATTTAGCAAATTTTTGATTATATGACTTTGTGTTTTGCTTGTATGTGCTTGGTGTGCTTGGATGTGCGTAAGTGTTTTCGCCAAGGATTTGAAACCAGAACTAATAATTTTTCGCAATCTTTCTGTTGCTTTTATACTGTTTCCTGAGACCCGAAAATAACTGCGTTAATCGATTTCCTTAATATGATATTGCATTACAGGTAGAAAAATTATGATTTTATAATTGACCCTCACACATCATTTGATAACTTGTTTATAATGTTCGAATAACACGAATATTAATTTCCAGGTAAAAGGGAAAATAATAAAAGCCTTTTTGCGCTCGAAAATTTTCCCTTTTTCACTTTAAGTCCGGATTAGTATGCAGTTGTTATCCACTTTACATAATTTTCTTTAAATTCGTACTTCAATAGACAGCGTTTTTTATATTAAGTACATACGCGTTATTTGCTGACAGGTAGGGGCATTTAAATTGAATTTTCTCCCCTTTGCCAACAAATGTCATTTAAGCGGTTTATGCCATATTTTTTAAGTATACGCTTTATTTTACTCGCAAAGGTGCTTTGTTCATAGCTTACAGACACATGCTACAGTAGTAGATCCTAACATTTCAACGACGAATTTATATGAATTCGTTCATTTGGACACTGTGCCAGTGTGTAAAATGTTACTACAAAGTTAATATAATGCAAGTGAGTGAAAATTTTCATAGAAAATCCAGTCACTTGACATTTTCCCTTCAAAAAATATTTCAAGAAAAGTTTTTAGTAGACATCTGCAAATGAGTATATGCTACAAGTGGTTGAAACACAATCATAAATTTACTATGTACCTGCTAATGCACAGCTAACATTCACAAAAAGTAAAGGAAACAAATCTGTATATATTTACTTTATTATCTTATATATAAAAATGAATGTTTGTATGTTTGTATGTTTGTATGTTTGAAGTTTATAGACGATTAAACGGCTGAACCGATTTTCTTAAAATTTTCACAGTATCTTCCTGTATGTCCGGAAGGAGTTATAGGCTACTTTTTATGTTGATATTCCAAATGAGCGAGGGGCCATGCCCACGTATACTACACACTACATACTTAATATTTAATTGCATTTGAAATATATTACTCATACGCATAGTAGTTACCCCTACAAGTATGCTATCTATGATTCTTGATATTAAAACCAAAGAAAATAAAGTATGTATAAAGAATGTGCATTTTGGCATATTTTGGAATATTTTTCAAAACTATTTCACGACGCGGGGGGAAAGATAGAAGGGAAGGATAAAGAAACCAAGAGCGTAACAATGTTCTCAATTGTTCTCATCGTGCGTTTTTGTTGTTTGACTAATTTTTTATTTATTCATCTGAAACAATGTTGCCACGAAAAACATTTTGTAACCAACATTTGTGAAAAAAATCACCAAATAAGAAAAAATATAACCAAAATTAAATTCATAGACTTTTGTTTTATTTTTTTTTTTCAAGTTTAAATTATAATTAACAAAAACTGAACAAAAATAGCTTTTTTTATAAGAAAAAAATAAACAAAACCAAAAACTACACATTGACCAAAAAAATAACCAATTTTGGTTAGAAATAACAAAAAAAAGGCAACACTTATTCTCAGACGTCGGCACAAAGAGAACATGAGAATTATGAGAGGCATATTAACCCAGAGGAAAATTGTTAGTAATATTTTCAAGTCTACTTTACTCTACATAATACGTCACATATGTAGTTTTTTTAATGAATTTTACATCTATATAAACAAAATGAATGAAAAACAATAGAAGAGAAAAATGAAAATATGTGCAAAGAAATAAAGAAAGTAATAAATGAAACATGTAAACAAAGTGCAAAAACAACATACGCGGATGCAGTTAAAAATAAAGGGTTGCCAAGTATAAATAAACAACTACCCCTAATTGTTAAACCTAAGGAAAAACAATCGGCTGAAAAAACTAAAGAAGAGTTAAACAAAATAAATCCAGACAACTTGAAGATAACAAATGTGGAAAGTAGAAGCAGTGGAACAATTGTTATTCAAAGTGAGAGCTGTGAAGATAGAGAGAAAAGTAAAAGTGCAATCCAAGAAAAAATATCTAAACAATATGAAGTAAAAATTCCAAATTCGACGGGACTAAATATCAAAATTATTGGCATGTCTTTTGAATATAGTGAAAATGATTTAATTGAGAAATTAAGAAAACAAAATCCTAAATTAGCTGATGCAAATATTAAATTTATGGGAAAATATGAAACGAAAAGAGGAAATAAATCTTTGTTCAATGTGAGACTGAGAGTTGATAATGAAGCTTACGGAAAAATTATGGAAGAAAGAAAAGTAAATGTCGGTTGGGAAAGATGTAGAGTGTATGATGGAACTGAATTAGTTCAATGTATGAAATGCAGAGGATACAATGATATAGCCAAAGAATGTAAAAATCAGGAAATATGTCTAAAATGCCATGGTCAACATAAAACAGTTAATTGCGAAAGCCAAGAGAAGATAATGAAATGTATTAATTGTTCAAAAGTAAACAGCAGGCTCAATATGGGATTAGATGAAAATCACTTTACAAACGATAGAGAATGTCCAGTTTATCAAAATAAATTGAAAAACAAAATGAGAAATATAGGCTTGACGATTTAACAACTAAAGGAAATGAGTGCCCTCCATACAAATGTACAAATTCTTGTTAACAACTATAATCAAATTGAAATTATCGCAGCAACAGAAAAACCTGACTTTTTAATATTGTCTGAAACACATTTGACGAAAGATATAGATGAACAAGAAATTACGTTACAAGGATATGATAACATCGGGTCAGTGTCAGCTTCCTCAAGAACAGGTCGAGTTGTCGTATACTATAAAAATAATTGGAACGTGAAAAAGTTTATAGAGAGAACTGATGATTTGAAGTATTGGATATTATTTTGCAAAGCTTTACATAATGATAATAATAATAATATCTTAATTGGTGCAATATATAGATCGCCTAGCTACAGCGAAGCTGAGTTCTGTGATATATTTGACGAAATTATTGAAGAAATCTGTGATAATAATAACTGTGATATTTTAATTGCAGGAGATTTTAATATAGATTGGAAAAAAACTCTTTATACAAGAATAGAATTAGGAATACTCTCAATGACAACGGCCTTAAACAAATAGTTAACGAAAGCACCCGTGTAACAAGAAATTCGAGCACAATAATTGACTACGTAATAACTAATAATTATAAGATAAAATGTACAAACAGTAAAGATAATAAAATTTCTGACCATGAAGTTATTAATATTAATATAGACTTTGAGAGATCGAATGAAAACATTCTAAATACAGCAAAAACCATCAAGATATTTAAATACGATAAGAATATATTCAATAATGTGTTAACTGAGAATATGATATACGAGGATAATAAGGATCTTAATGAAAACGTTAAACTGTTTGATGCCTGTCTAGGAAATACAATACAAAGATTTACGTTTGAAAAGCAAGTGCACATAAATAACAAAGTGAATAACTGGTTTAACGAAGAACTGCGAACAATAAAAAGAGAAAAAATAATAAAATATTTACGAGCCAAATTTGAAAACACAAATCAAGCTTGGGGAGAATATAAACTAATAAGAAATCGATACAAAGTACAAATCGAAAATAATAAGAATAATTACATAAAAAATAAAATTAACAACGCAACTAGTCAAAAGCAAATGTGGACACACATAAAAAATCTAGTACTTAATAAGAGGCAAAACTCAACTAAATCTGTGATATTCGACCAGATAGAGTACAACGATATATGTGATATAGTTAATAAGTTCAATGCATTCTTCATTGATAGCATTAGTAGTATAAGACAATCGATAGGGAGCGTGCAACATATTAACCGAATAGAATATAGAGTGAATGATGTTTTTAAATTCCGTAAGGTAAATATTAGTGAACTGGAGAGCATCGTGAAGTGTATGAATAACAAATCTGACCATGAACGCGTATCAAATAAAATTATACTTGACAACTGGAATATAACAGGAAATATAATGGTAAAAGTAATAAACACATCTTTAGAGACAGGTATTTTTCCTGATAATTGGAAAAAATCAACCGTAACCCCAATTGAGAAAGTGCCCAGAACAAAAAAATGCGAGGAGTTTAGACCAATAAACTCTCTTAAAACTTGCGAGAAAATAATTGAAAAAGTAGTTAAAGATCAGCTTGAAAAATATATAGAAAATCGAGACATATTATCTAAATACCAGTCAGGATTCCGTAAAAAACATTCGTGTGAAACCACGGTAAACTATGTCATAAGTGAATGGAGAGCAATAGGAAAGGATAAGAGGATAATAGCAATATTTCTTGACTTCAAAAGAGCCTTTGAGACGATCGATAGAGAAATAATACTGAATAAACTATATATGTATGGAATAAGAGGAATCGAGCTAGATTGGTTCAAATCGTACCTGAAAAGAAGAAGGCAAACGACAAAATTAAATGACATATAATCTGATGAAATAATAAATAATTTCGGAGTGCCACAAGGTTCCATTTTGGGAGCGTTGTTGTTCATAATTTATATAAATGACATGCCAAGTATTTTAGAAAAATGTAAAGTTGTGTTATACGCTGATGACACTCTGATATATACTATAGCAAATAGTGATGAAGAATGTCGCGAAAATATCAAGTATGATATGAAGAAAATAGATGAATGGCTTAAAATGAATAAACTCAAACTAAATGAAAATAAAACAAAAATAATGGAATTAACTTAAATTCAGAAGAAATATTTACAATAAATGACACAGTAATTGAAAAAGTCGAATATATAAAATACCTTGGTTTTATAATCGATAAAAAATTAAATTTCAATGATCTTACTTATGCAAAAAAGTTGGTAAAAAAATTAGTTTTTTAAAAAGAATAAGAAGCAAAATATCCAAGTCTACAGCGATAAATATATACAGCACGATAATAAAACCACACTTTGAATATGGTTCCACTATTTTATTCACATGCAGCAGCACAAATCAATTAGCAAGGATGCAGAAACTGCAAAATAGAGCGATGAGAGTAATACTAAAATGCGATCGTTACACACATATAAACACAATGTTAACTGATCTAAAATGGATGAACATAGCACAACGACTTCAATTTAACGCATTAAGATTTATTAGAAAATTAAAACAAGGAGACGCCCCGAAATATCTATGTGATCAAATACATTATGTGGGAGACAGCCAACCATATCAACTAAGAAATGCAAGTGACTTTAGGATCCAAAGAGTGAGGTCAACACAAATGCAGAAAACGCTATTCTACAAAGGTCTACAGCTGTTTAACTCATTGCCAAACTATCACGGGAAATGACGGCTACCCACTTTATCGCCGACGTTCTGTGGATAATGGTGGACGATCAATTTCAGTAAAGGTGAATGGAAATGATTTTGATGTTGATAACCGCTGGATAGTACCTTACTCTCCATTGCTTTCAAAAACATTTAAAGCGCATATTAATGTTGAGTATTGTCATTCAGTTAAGTCGATCAAATACATCTGCAAATATGTTACTAAAGGGTCTTATATGGCTGTATTTTCATTACAAAATCCAAATGATGAAATTCCGCAGTATCAAATGGCCAGGTACATTAGTAGCAATGAAGCAGTATGGCGAATTTTGGGATTTCCCATTCATGAGCGCCATCCAACTGTTGTTCATTTATCAGTGCATCTGGAAAATGGACAACGGGTTTACTTTACAGAAAGAAATGCTCGAGAGAGAGCAGCAGCACCATCGGCTACAACATTAACAGTTATGGTCACCCCTAATATGGTCACCCCTAATAGAATTATTATATAAATATATAAAAACAATTAACCATTAGTCATATATTTTGTAAATTCCACTGAATTCTTTTATCATAAAATAAAAACATAATTGTCACCTACGTTTGCATTTCCTGTCTCCCAGACAAGAAATGTGATCTATTTTCTTTTTTTTTTTGTTATTTTCATAAAGTAAAAACATAATTTTCTTTTACGTTTGCATTTCCTGTCTCCCAGACAAGAAATGCGATCTATTTTTTTCAAAATGCTTTATTAACAGAATTCATTGGAATAAACTAAAAAACAAGTAACATTAAGAAATAATTTGTATTTTTCATATTGTCGTATTCTTCGATTCAAGAAATAAAGTAATAATATTAAACAAAACAAAAACAATTTGTTTTTTTTAATAACTTTATTTAGAAAAACTATTTTTGGCGACGAGGATGGGATCAGTGAATAATCGCTGACATCCCTAAAAAGTGAAAGATCAAGCGAACAATCCTTGAAAAGAAAAAAAATATAAACAAAATAAGAATAAGGAATAATCCTTAAGTGTAAAAAAAATTGGAATCAAGCGAATAATCCTTGATAACCCTTGTGAAAAATATAAACAAAATAAGAATAAGGAATAATCCTTAAGTCTATAAAAATTGGAATCAAGCGAATAATCCTTGATATCTTAAAGAAAAAATAAACTGGATAATGAATAATCCTTAATATTATAAAAAAAAATGTTTAAATAATAAATCAGTGAACGGAAATAATAAACAAAACACAAGTGCATAAAAATAATTTAAATTGTTGATCAGAATAATAAAATAAATAATATTTAGTGAAAAAAAATATATATAATAAATAAAATTGTGAAAAAATAAATACAGTGACTTCCACAATTGTTCAAAAAAATAAACGAAACACAAGTGCATAGAAATAATTTAAATTGTTGATCAGAATAATAAAATAAATAATATTTAGTGAAAAAAAATATATATAATAAATAAAATTGTGAAAAAATAAATACAGTGACTTCCACAATTGTTCAAAAAATAAACGAAACACAAGTGCATGAAAATAATTTAAATTGTTGATCAGAATAATAAAATAAATAATATTTAGTGAAAACAAAAATATATAATAAATAAAATTGTGAAAAAATAAATACAGTGACTTCCACAATTGTTCATAAAAATACAAAACTATTCTTTTTTAAAAATAAAGAAAAAGAAAGTTTTATTCATTGTGTTTTAAACTTGTTACATGTTAAATAATAAAATAAATAAAAAAAATTTTAATAACATTTGCTTCAAAATATATGAAAGTGAAAAAAACTAAATAAATAAAAAGGTCCACATGTTATTTAATGTTGTCCTTATTGTCGTTATGGAACATTAACTTTTGTGTATAAAAGAGGACACAAACCAAATTCAATGTATTTATAATCAATTAATTAAAAGAAAAATTCAAAGAGAAATAATTGTGTAAAAATAATACATATAAGGTGATAAGTTGCAAACAGTGTTATTTGTACTGAACAAGAAATTCAAAGAAAATCAAACAACAAAGTGAAAATATTTGCTGAAATAACTTGTATTAAATATTGTGAGTGCCTGAAAAAAAGACTGAACAAGAAATTCAAAGAAAATCAAACAACAAAGTGAAAATATTTGCTGAAATAAGTTGAATTAAATATTGTGAGTGCCTGAAAAAAAGAGGAAGAAGCGAATATCCTTCGATTTGAAACCTATCAAGTCCAGACCCATCATTAGCAACTAGCTCAACACCAGCCCCTGTTCACATCCACTAATACTGAAGCCACTGCAACAAGCAACAAAGGAAGAAGCGAATATCTTTCGATTTGAAACCTATCAAGTCCAGACCCATCATTAACAACTAGCTCAACACCAGCCCCTATTCACATCCACTAATACTGAAGCCACTACAACAAGCAACAAACAACAACAGCAACGAACCATCGTAAGTGGTATAATTTAATTTAGTTGGTAATTTAAATATATATATGTATTAAATAAAACGAAAAAAAAAAACTAAATTATATTAATGTTTTGTTTAGACAATTAATAAAAAAATATAAGAATACAAAATAAAAAAAAAAGAATAAATATAATAACTTAACAAATTTCAACATAAATAAATTTTACCCTTGTCCTTTTTCCTCATAAACAAGAATATTATATAAAAATGGTAGACGCACCACAAATACAGTTAGACCCTATTAAATATCTTAACAATGTCCCTTTGTTCGACGGGAACATAAATGACTTAATTACATTTACTAGACTAATAGATAGGGTTCACCCTATCCTTGCTTCCTATAATGAACTGTCTCAATTGTTATTCTCCGATATAATTAGAAGTAGAATAGTAGGCAAAGCAAAAGAGGTACTAGACATAAACAGTCAAGCAAGATCATGGGCAGAGATAAAAAATATTTTACAAAATAATTTCGGTGAAAGGAAAAGTAGTGACCAACTATATGACGAACTGAGAGCTGTAACTTTTCAGACCAATGTTATTGACTTTTTTAACGACATCAAACATGCACTAAGGCGTCTGAATAATAAAACAATGACTATGTTGGGAGAAGGCGAAGCATCAAATCAAGTCTCTCTTAACAATCAAAGAACTGCACTTCACATTTTTAAAAATAAGATGCCCGAGCCAATGAAAACAATACTGGCTTGTCGGAATCCAGTATCATTGGAAGGGGCAATGGATATATTGTTTGAGAACGAATACGATAAAATGGGTAAAGACGGTCGATTTCATCCAGGACGAACAAAACAAAGTTTAGTTGGAAATAAGAAAAATACGTATACAAATGGTCCGATGAATAAAGATAGGAACTTTCGACAAAACTCTTTTAACACACAAGAGAATAGACGGCTGAACAACCAACAACATCGCCAAGTACAACATCATAATTTCCGCGGACATAATGGACAAGAATCAAGATGGCGTAATGACCAAGAACCAAGGTATAATCAACCACAGCCACAAAGATTTTATAACAATAACATACAAGAACAAGGATGGCGTAACAATAATCAAAATAATCAACAACGGCCAGAACCAATGGAAATTAATACAGTAGAAAATTTTCAACAAGTAGCCTCCACGGAGAATTACCATATATAACCGTTAAACAAAATTAGGCTCTCTTAATTTTATTATAGATACTGGAGCGACACATTCTATAATAAATCCTGGAATATGTCACCCGAAATGGAAAATAAATTGTAAACCCATTAATTTGAAAACACTTCAACATATAATAACCATAAAAGAAATGGTATCCATCCCACTCTTTGAAGAACTGGGCGATATCCAAAACAAAATAGACTTTTTAGTTTGTAAATTTCACACAAAATACGACGGTTTGATAGGAAATAATATTCTGAAGAAACTTAAAGCAATCATTAATTTTAAAGATGATGTATTAGAAATTGAAAATAAGAAAATACCAATTAAATATACTATGAGGAACTTAGAATACCTGTGTCAGACGGGAGGTTTGTATAAGGTAGAACTTAACGTTGATCAGAAAGAAGGATTAATTTATACACCTAAAACAATATTAAATAATAAAAATGTCGAAATATTAGAAGGTGTATATGAAGCAGAAAACTTCAAAATAAATGCCGAAGTGAAAGTATATGGAAAAACTCCAAGTATAATAGAATTTGACACTCAACAAATAAATAGGGTAACAAGCGAAAATTTCTGTGTATATGATATTGATGATAAAAGTCAAAAAGCTCCTGTCTTGGAACAAATAAGAATAGGTCATTTAAATGTCGAAGAAAAAGAAAAACTTTTTCAAATTATAAAAAGATTTAAGAAAATTTTTTATACAGAAAATAGCGACCTTACGTTTACTAACGCAATTAAACACGAAATTAGAACAGAAAACAATATTCCAATTGTTGCTAAAACATACAGGTACCCTTATATCCATAAGGAGGAGGTACGCAAACAAATTAAGGAAATGTTGGATAAAAAAATAATAAGACCCAGCCACTCACCATATTCAGCACCGGTTTGGATAGTACCAAAAAAATTAGATGCTAGTGGAAAGAAGAAGTGGAGATTGGTGGTGGATTACCGTAAGCTGAATGAAATTACTATCGACGATAAATACCCAATCCCTAACATCGACGAGATACTGGAGAAATTAGGAAGATGTCAATACTTTACAACTCTTGACCTCGCAAAGGGTTTTCATCAGATAGAAATACACGAAAAAGACATACCCAAAACTGCATTTAGTGTGGAAGGCGGTCATTACGAATTCCTTCGTATGCCGTTTGGGTTAAAAACAGCACCAGCCACTTTTCAAAGGCTGATGAATAATGTCTTAGGGGATTTAATAAATAAAATTTGCCTCGTTTATCTCGATGATATTATAATATTTTCGACTTCCTTACAGGAACATTTAGAATCCCTTACAAAAGTGTTCAATCGGCGAAAAGAAGTAAATTTGAAAATACAACTTGATAAAAGTGAATTTTTGAAACGGGAAACAAATTTTTTGGGGCACATAGTGACCGAGTCAGGTATTAAACCAAATCCGGATAAAATTGCGAGCGTCCAGAAGTTCCCGTTACCAACCACACCAAAACAAATTAAACAATTTCTAGGACTAGCGGGCTATTATAGGAAGTTTGTCAAAGACTATTCGAAAATAGCCAGACCAATGACAAGATACTTAAAAAAGGACGTATCTATGAACTTAAAAGATGTAGAGTACATAAATAGTTTCGAGACGCTTAAGAAGCTTCTAACCAATTCTCCTGTTTTGGCATATCCTGATTTCAACAAAAAATTCACCTTGCAAACAGACGCAAGCAAATTTGCCATAGGAGCTGTTCTTTCACAGGACGGTCATCCTGTAAGCTACGCAAGCCGGACACTAAACGGGTCCGAACAAAACTATAGCACAATAGAGAAGGAACTTCTCGCTATAGTATGGGCAACTCAGCATTTTAGACCATATTTATTTGGGAGGAAATTCTTGATAGAGACTGACCACAGACCATTAGCATGGCTGTTTTCTGTCAAGGAACCCAACTCCAAGTTAGTACGATGGCGACTGCGATTGCAGGAATACGATTTTGAAATTAGGTACAAAAAGGGAGTTCTAAATGGGAATGCAGACGCACTATCCCGAATCGAGACCGAAATCAGTGAGATAAATTTGGTTGAGGAAAACGAGGTCCTGAAGGAGGTGGATACACCTCTAAATTTCTTCAAGTGTCAATATATCATCAAACAAACACCATCAGGTTCGCTAAAAATAAAGAACGAACTGGTGTTTCAAAACAAAAGGAAAACTGTATGTGCCAAAAATTTCGACGAATCAACGTTAATGACACTTTTAAAAAATCACTTCGATCCCGGAAAAATTAACGCAGTGGTAATCGAAAATGAAACGCTATATGAAAAGTTTAAAGAAGTCGTGATCAAATACTTCAATAATAATAATAGTAAATTCAAAATCTATAGAAGCAAGACAATTCTTCGTGACATCGTCGACGAAAACGAGCTTGCCGAAAAAAAAGAAAGTGAACACAAAAGTAATAACCATAGGGGCATAAATGAAAACTTCGCCGAGCTAAAATCGGAGATTTACCACCCAAAATTAAAATTGCGTATAACACAGTTTATAAATAATTGTGATATATGTAATAAAGAAAAATACGAGCGAAGGCCAATTAAAGAAAAATTTAAATAAACAGAAACCCCGGAAAACCCAGGCGAAATAGTACACGCTGATGTGTACTACACGCTGGAAAAGAAACTGTTTTTAACCTTTATCGATAAGTTTTCAAAATATGCGCAAGCAATTAAAATAAATAACAGGTCTTGGGTTGAATTTAAGATCGCCTTAGCACAATATTTATCATCCGTTGGAAACATCAAAAAACTCGTTATAGACAACGAACTGGGTTTCAAAGCATTGCCGCTTCTGGAATACTTACGCGAGCAAGAAATAGAAATACATTTCACTTCGAATAACAATCACACCTCCAACGCGGATATAGAGAGGTTTCACAACACTCTGAATGAACACATAAGAATCTTGAAGCATGACTCCCGAATAGATATAGATACCGTGGAGGAAAAGATATTCAGATGTGTCAAATATTATAATAACACAATACATTCCACTACTGGAAGAAAACCTATAGATTTCCGGAATGGTACGATAGGTAGAGAAGAATATCCCAATATTAGAGAGAAAATAGTTGGTGTAAAAGAAAAAACCTTAGAAAAACTGAATAGGAATAGGGAAGAAGTAGAGATTCAAACAGGGCCGGTATATTTGAAAGATGAAAGAGGTGGAAAGAACCACTCTAAGTTTCGGAGAGTGACCGTTTCTCAATTAGATAACGACCACGTAAAGACTAGCCGAGGTCATAAATATTATAAATCCCACATAAAAAGAAAGAAAAAATTTCAAAACATACAGGAAACACCTTAATCTTTGGTGTCCTTTCTGTTTTCAGATGATTTCAACTTTATTACTATTAACTACCATACTTACTACCATAACGGCACAGACATTAGAAATGAAAGACTTATCGGACAATCATGGATACCTCCCTATCAAACTCAAAGACGTAGAGATTGTTGACAGTTACTCCAACAATCATACATATCATTAACACGACTCAATATTTAGAAACAGCAGACCTTTTAGAAGAAAACATTCATAGGTTAGCGGACACTTATACGAACATTACGCCATTACTAGACAGCATAAGGAAAAGTATGGAGCTATGCAAAACAAAAATCAGAAATTTAATACCAAAATTTAGGCAAAAAAGAGGACTAATAAATGTAATAGGTAAAGGATTAAAATATGTAGCTGGGACTATGGACAGTGACGATGAGACGAAAATACTAGATAAAATTCAGACATTAGAGAAAAATAATGGCGAGGCCATGACAGCAATAGACGAACTAACCTATTTGGGCAATTCTATATCAACAAAAATATCTAACATCACAGCTCACATAAATATACAGCAAAAAACAGTTCAGAAATACATAAATAAATTCAAGACAGAAATAGGAAATAAGATTCTTAACTTAGAGGACGAAACTATATTTCTTGAAAATATCTTCCAGATTAACAATGACGTAAACCTATTAACAGACCACGCAAACGAAATTGGACATGTGATTTTTAATACCAAATTAGGAGTAATTCCATCAGATGTATTGACGACAGAAGAATTCAGACATATTGACAAATTAGAATCATACCTCCATACTAAGGTATAGTTATCATACAGGGACAACCTAGTAATCTTAACATTAAAGATTCCAAAGCTTCTAAACGAAACGTTCGCGAAGATTGTTTTTGAACCGCTACCTGTCCTAATTCACGGAAACGAGGTATACCAAACTGACACTGTAGAATACAAAAGACTTACAAAAATAAACGACGAATGCCTCACAAATATAGTAAAAAACTCAGAACCGAATTGTGACATGGACATAAGGACAGACCAAGAAGAAAGAGAAATTTACCCTGGACTGCTTATTTTTAAAAATTATAAGGACAAATTTACTACCAATTGTAACCATTCCTACAATTTTAAAAACATGAAAACATATTTACTTAAATTTGAAAATTGCATTGTTAAGACAAAAATAAAAACACATGAAAACTACAAAATAAACATAAACGAAATGTATGTCATGGAAAAATTTATTTTGAAGATTAAAGAAAACAATGTGTCATACCCTAATTTAAATTTTAAGAATTTAGAATTTAATGAAACACTCAACTTTGTTAATCGTAAGCTTACAAAAAATACCTTAATTAATACCACTAGTAACTTAAGCCTTACCATTATATTGTTTTCTATTTTGATTGTAATTTATTTTAAAACAAGAAGCAAAACATATATAATTTCCTCGTCGGAGCCTCGCTCTAACGGTGGGGGAGTTATGGTCACCCCTAATATGGTCACCCCTAATAGAATTATTATATAAATATATAAAAACAATTAACCATAAGTCATATATTTTGTAAATTCCACTGAATTCTTTTATCATAAAATAAAAACATAATTGTCACCTACGTTTGCATTTCCTGTCTCCCAGACAAGAAATGTGATCTATTTTCTTTTTTTTGTTATTTTCATAAAGTAAAAACATAATTTTCATTTACGTTTGCATTTCCTGTCTCCAGACAAGAAATGCGATCTATTTTTTTCAAAATGCTTTATTAACAGAATTCATTGGAATAAACTAAAAAACAAGTAACATTAAGAAATAATTTGTATTTTTCATATTGTCGTATTCTTCGATTCAAGAAATAAAGTAATAATATTAAACAAAACAAAAACAATTTGTTTTTTTTAATAACTTTATTTAGAAAAACTATTTTTATTAACATCATTTTTTGATCTTTGTAGAAATGATATGTTTGCTAAAACTTTGTTTTATTCAGAAATTCCAACGTATTATACGTGGAATGCATCAACAAAGAAATTCCAACGTCGAAAGCAGGGGAAACCTGTTGATGGTTGGCCAAATTTATATTCAACAGATGCATTAGGTAGGGTTTATACCGTCCATCCTCAAAATGCTGAATGTTTTTATTTGAGAATGCTTCTGATTAATGTTCGAGGACCAACATCTTTTGAGACATTACATAGTGTTGATGGCGTAGTATGTGCAACATATCGAGAGGCCTGTCAGAAACTACAATTATTGGAGAACGATTGTCATTGGGAAACAACGCTTGAAGATGCAGCAGTAATCAACCATCCATGGAAAATGAGGGCATTATTTGCGATAATATTGGTATCGTGCTCACCATCTAATCCAAAAGATCTTTGGAATAAATTTAAAACATTTGGCTGAGGACATATTACACCCGGAAAGAGTTACCACCAACAATGCAACGCTTGAACTAAGTGAAAGTATGAATAATGAGACATTGATTCTACTTGAAGACAAATGCTTGGCGATAAGGAATGTGACACTAATTGAAGTTGGAATGATTGCTCCTATTCGGTCAGGAACTGATGCACACGATCAAGATCTACGACGAGAAATGGAATATAATCATCAAAATTTGGAAATTTTATTGGAAGAAAATTTACCAAATTTACAACAAGAGCAGAGAATGGTATACAACAGTATACTAGCAGCAATAACAAACAAACAAATAACCGGAAAAACGTTTTTAATTTCATTGATATTGGCAAAAGTTCGATCTCAAAAAAATATTGCATTAGCTATTGCGTCATCCGGCATTGCTGCCACACTCTTAGATGGTGGTAGAACAGCGTATTCTGCACTAAAATTATCCTAGAAGCCTCAATTTTCCGAAGAGATTACAAGTGTAACATAAAGAAAAATTTTTCTATGGGCAAAGTATTGCAACAATGTGAAATCATAGTGTGGGTTGAATGCACCATGGCGCATAAGAAATCTTTGGAAGTCTCGCAGTTTACGGGATTTTAGAAGCAATAATAACATATTTGGAGGTGCATTAGTTTTATTAGCTGGTGATTTTCGTCAAACACTTCCTGTTATGCCTGCATCAACGCCAGCTGATGAGCTAAATGCATCGTCATACCTTTGGCGATATGTTCATACTCTAAAATTAACTACTAATATGCGTGTTCAGTTGCAACGTGATGCTTCGCTTCAACTTTTTCCAAACAATTGCTTGATTTAGGTAATGCAAGAATTCCAATGGATCCTATAACAAAGTATATAAAATTTCCATCAGAGTTTTGCATAATGACACAATCCAAAGAACAATTAATAAATTGTGTATTTCCCAATATTGTGCAAAATTTTAAAAATATGCAATGGTTATGTGAACGTGCGTTACTGGCATCCAAAAATATTGACGTTAATTCCATCAACAGCAATATTCTCAACAAGGTCGATGGGAATCTAAGAACTTATAAATCGATCGACACAGTTTCAAATATTGAGGATGTCGTCAATTATCCAGTCGAATTTTTAAATTCGTCAGATTTACCAGGCTTTCCACCACATGACTTACAGCTAAAAAACGGTGTTCCCATTATTTTACTTAGAAATATTGATCCTCCACGAATTTGTAATGGCACTCGACTAACAGTAAAAAAATGATGAACAATCTTATCGAGGCGACCATTATAACTGGAAAGTTTAAGGGAACTGATGTGTTGCTGCCACGTATTCCTATGACCACATCGGAGATGCCATTCGATTTCAAGCGCCTGCAATTTCCTATTCGCCTAGCATTTGCAATGACGATTAATAAAGCTCAAGGTCAGTCCTTGCAAGTTTGTGGACTTAATCTAGAAAATCCATGTTTCTCACATGGACAGCTTTACGTCGCGTGTTCGCGAGTAGGAAAACCCGCAGATTTATATGTATACGCACCAGAGGGAAAAACAAAAACTATTGTGTACCCCAAGGCATTAGAATAAGAATTATTTATTTAAGAAAAAAAGTATAAATTAAATTTTAGCAAGTAAGAAATAAATAGCCCATTAATGCATTATTTTATAATTTAAATGAAATACATTGTCATCAAATGAAAGGTTCATTCTTTAAGAAAAATTGCATAATTTAATTACTAAATAAATACACTTTTTAATTATTATGTATTTAATTTCGATGGGGGGTAGCGAAGCACACCGGGTATTACCTATATACATTAAAACAAGTGAAATTAAAAAATACTTTTTATATTGAAATTAATTTTTGTTTTTTAATTACTTAATCATGTACTAAATTATTAAATACTAGTTAAAACACTTATGTTACACTTATATAACATAAAAAAAAATTATTCTCTAATTACTATATATAACTAGTCTATGAGATCGTTATTCAAATAAAAATAGTACAATCGTCTCATATAAGTTCGGCTCTTTACCGTTTTCGGTACGATTGTATGGTGCGGCCTTACTAACATTCGAAGAAATTCGATGCCTCTCTCGTTTATATCCCAATAAAAACATGTCCGACAGCGGTACTCCCAAATCATGTCATGTGCAAGTAGTGTTTTCATTGCCTGAATGACTTCTACATTTGGAATGTCCTCAATTTCATGATGAGGACCTTCAAAATTTGCCATTGCTGTTAAAGTTCCCTCAATAAAGAAGTGATTGTACACTGCCAAGCGATTCACTCGTTCTTTTTTTTTTTTTCATTATATATATATTTTTTTATTTCTTTTACTTATTTTAAATTTACAAAACGTTATTACGCATTTTTTTATATGAAAAGTAATCATTTAATATCTTTTTTATGTTCTCAAAAAAAAAGAAAAATAAAATAAAAAATCATTTTATTGCGAAATATGTATGATATTTCTAGACTAAATAACAAAACATAAATTGTGATCGGTTTTAACATTGTTATTGTTAAATTCCTGTGTGTGCTTAATAACATTTCTTTTTGTATTCATTTTCTTTCTTTTTACATCATTTTATAAAAAAAATATATGATCAGGTTGAGCTTCATTTGTTGTTGTTCTACAATAAACATCATTAACAAACAAAAATGTCTATGATATAAAAATGTATGTAGTTATAATAGAATAAGAGCTCAACTAAAAATAAAAAAAAAATTATTTACTGAAGGGGGAAAACGGTAAGGAAATAATACAAGGATGTTGTATGACTTGAAGTAGGTTTGACTATTTACATGAAATCATCGTAATCATCATAAGTAATGTAATCATTACCATACTTTTTATAACCATCGATATCATTGCTCTCTTTTTTCAAGGTTACTTTCCCTTTGCCTTTGCCTTTGCTAGCGGGTTTCTTGACATTTTGTTTTTCCATTTTCACTTTTTCTCTATGTAAGTTTTCTACACTAATTTTTAATTTCTTCAAATCGGGAATAGCCAAATGTACACCTATGCTACGTACTAAATCCTCAATAAATTGCGGGAAATGAGGTGATTCTTTATATTGTGCCAATTTACAACTAAGCGTCGCACCAAATTCTTTGAATTCTTCTTCAGTTTGAGGATTAAATGCATCTAAATCACCTCTAATATCACTAACACCAAAGGTTTCTAAAGCACTCTTTAAGTCCGATTCTTCTTGAATTTTTTGTAAACGTAATTTTTCGGCTAATTTTTCTTCGGCTGTCATATTAGCTAAGCGTTCAGCTTCGGCTTCCTCTGCCAGTCTCTCTTGTTCGGCTAGTTTAGCTTTCAAAGCCTTGTTAGGTTTCGTCTTCACCGGCGCTTTGACTTCAACTTTTTCTTCGTCCTTTTTTTCCTCTTCCTCGAGATCCCAACTGTCCTTAACATCCTCATCATCATCCTCGCCAGCCCATTTGTTGACTTTGTCAGGAATAACCACTATGGGTTTGTCCGCAGCACTTTCCCAATCGTCTTTCATATTTTTTGGTTCTCTATTATTTTATTTATTTAGCAAATTTTTGATTATATGACTTTGTGTTTTGCTTGTATGTGCTTGGTGTGCTTGGATGTGGTTTCGCCAAGAATTTGAAACCAGAACTAATAATTTTTCGCAATCTTTCTGTTGCTTTTATACTGTTTCCTGAGACCCGAAAATAACTGCGTTAATCGATTTCCTTAATATGATATTGCATTACAGGTAGAAAAATTATGATTTTATAATTGACCCTCACACATCATTTGATAACTTGTTTATAATGTTCGAATAACACGAATATTAATTTCCAGGTAAAAGGGAAAATAATAAAAGCCTTCTTGCGCTCGAAAATTTTCCCTTTTTCACTTTAAGTCCGGATTAGTATGCAGTTGTTATCCACTTTACATAATTTTCTTTAAATTCGTACTTCAATAGACAGCGTTTTTTATAGACAGTACATACGCGTTATTTGCTGACAGGTAGGGGCATTTAAATTGAATTTTCTCCCCTTTGCCAACAAATGTCATTTAAGCGGTTTATGCCATATTTTTTAAGTATACGCTTTATTTTACTCGCAAAGGTGCTTTGTTCATAGCTTACAGACGACTGTATACACAACAACAAAATATTAAGAGTTTGTCAGTCATATTTGAACGCAAGCAAAAATAAACAAACACATGCTACAGTAGTAGATCCTAACATTTCAACGACGAATTTATATGAATTCGTTCATTTGGACACTGTGCCAGTGTGTAAAATGTTACTACAAAGTTAATATAATGCAAGTGAGTGAAAATTTTCATAGAAAATCCAGTCACTTGACATTTTCCCTTCAAAAAATATTTCAAGAAAAGTTTTTAGTAGACATCTGCAAATGAGTAAATGCTACAAGTGGTTGAAACACAATCATAAATTTACTATGTACCTGTATAGCACAGCTACCATTCACAAAAAGTAAAGGAAACAAATCTGTATGTATTTACTTTATTATGGGACTATAAAGTAGTTCTCCTAAAGAATATTCCAAGAACACATATTATTTTCTATGCTCTGAAATCAGTATAAGAATTTTACTCCTATTGTGGACATTTGTCCACCTACTGTTGATAAGTCAGCTAGCAGTGCCATACCGAAGTCTGCAAATTTGGTTGAATTGAGTCCTAAGTTTATTCCGTCTCCTTCACCTTTGCCTCTGGATGATGTCACTTCTCATGCATCTTCCAAACCGTCTTCTATTTCGCATTCAGGTGTAGTGTCCGCTAGTTTATCTACTTCTGCTCCAAGGGACTTGGTTGTAGTTAAACCTAAGAAAACTATTTTTGTGTCTCGGCTTTCTTGTAATACTTCAGTCGACGATATAAAATGTTTCGTTAAATCGAAGATTGGGGAACCTTTTGAGTTTGGTTGCTATAAGATGAGGCCATCTTTGGATAGCAACATTTCTTCGTTTAAATTATATGTTGCCGATGAAAGATTTGATGAAATTGTTAATCCTGCGTTTTGGCCACAGGGTGTATTGGTACGGGAATTCGTACTCAGGCTGGGCCATCGTAGGAATGGTGCTAATTTGCCTGGTCCTATTTCTCAAAAAAACTAACTTCGAAATCGTCTATTAATTTCCAAATTGCTTATCAGAATGTTCGCGGACTTAGGTCTAAACTTTCTTTACTTTATAATAGTAGCTTTGATTTTGAATTTGATGGAATTGCTCTTACTGAGACTTGGCTAAATTGCAATATTCTTGATTCTGAGATTATGTCTAGTAATTTTAACATTTATAGACGGGATAGGAAATCTAGGAATGGTGGTGGTGTTCTTATTTCCATTTGCTCTAAATATACCACTGAATTGATTGACTTGGGTCCTTCTGAGGATATTGAGTTCATTTGCGTTAAGGTCTATGACCGTGGAAAGTCTATATACATTACTTGCTCGTATATTCCTCCCTGTTCTGACATTTATATAGGGCTCACTTCGATTTGATTTCTGTAGTAATTGATTCAATGGGGCAAGAGGGGATTATAGTGGTTCTTGGTGATTTTAATCTTCCGCATATATCTTGGAATTGTTCACTTGAGACTGGCTCATTGGTGCCATGTTCTTCAGTTCCATTCTATGATGAAATTCTGTCCGCCATGTGTGATCTAGGTCTTTTCCAGGTTAACGGTGTGTTGAATTCAAGGGGTAGAATTTTGGATCTTGTATTTTTAGAGGATCCAAGTATTTCTTCTTTATTTCGCATTGATCCTATATCTATTCCTGAGGATGGTTATCATCCTACGTTGTTACTCTCTATCGAAGTTGGTCTTTGTTTACCTCCTGTAATTGAGCGCTCATTAGGTGAAAAGGGGCGTTTTAATTTCCATCGTACGGATTTTAGTCGTTTAAATACACTACTATCCTCTGTAGATTGGTCTTCTGTACTTATTTTACCACCATATGACTCGTTTTCACTTGATAGGATCTTAGATGGTTTTTGTGATGTACTAGCTAATACCCGGTGTGCTTCGCTACCCCCATCGAAATTAAATACATAGTAATTAAAAAATTTTTTATTTAGTAATTAAATTATGCAACTTTTCTTAAAGGTTTATTCTAATTTCATTTGATGACAATATATTTCATTTCAATTCGAAAATAATACATTAATGGGCTATTTATTTCTTACATGCTGAAATTTAATATGTACTTTTTTTCTCAAATAAATAATTCTTATTCTAATGCCTTAGGATACACAATATTTTTTGTTTTCCCCTCTGCAGGTTTTCCTAGTCGCGAACATGCGACGTAAAGCTGTCCATGTGAGAAACATGGATAGGAAATTGAAGGCGCTTGAAATCGAATGGCATCTCCGATGTGGTCATAGGACGTGGCGGCAATACATCAGTTCCCTTAAACTTTCCAGTTATAATGGTCGTTCATCATTTTTTTTATTGTTAGTTGAGTGCCATTACAAAGTCGTGGAGGGTCAATATTTCTAAGTAAAATAATGGCAACACCGTTTTTTATAAGTTCTTAGATTCCCATCGATCTTGTAGAGAATATTGCTGTTGATAGAATTAACGTCAATATTTTTGGACCATTGCATATTTTTTAAATTTTGCACGATATTGGGAAATACACAATTTATTAATTCTTCTTTGGATTGTGTCATTCTGCAAAAGTCTGATGGAAATTTTATATACTTTGTTATAGGATACATTGGAATTCTTCCGTTACCTAAATCAAGCAATTTTTTGGAAAAAGTTGAAGCTGAAGCATCACGTTCCAACTGAACATGCATATTAGTAGTTAACTTTAAAGTGTGAACATGTCGCCAAAGGTGTTTCATTTTTGTACATGAGTGCATTGCAATATTGGCAAACTTCATTCATGCCACCAATTGCCACTAATTCATATATATACTTTATACTTTATATATATATATACTTTAAATATTCATGAAATCATAGTTTAAATTAAATTATAATCATTGTAAATAAGCGACAACATATTCTACGCATAAATGACGGAGTCTGCGAATTTTGTCTGTATGTTTACGAAATATAATATAAACTAGAAAACTTTATTAAGATAAAGAAGCAAAAACTTAAACAGAGATACACAGCTATATATTTTATGGCTTTCCAAATAACACTTTTGGGAATAGCCCTTCATCGCACCGTAATGTGTAATTTTGTTCTATTTGAAGCGAATAAACAATATCCAATGAAACCAGAATCTTATATATAAAAATGAATGTGTGTTTGATTGTATGTTTGTATGTTTGAAGTTTATAGACGATTAAACGGCTGAACCGATTTTCTTGAAATTTTCACAGTATCTTCCTGTATGTCTGGAAGGAGATATAGGCTACTTTTTATGTTGATATTCTAAATGAGCGAGGAGCCATGCCCACATATACTATATACTACATACTTAATATTTAATTGCATTTGAAATATCGAGCCATAACGGCAAAAATATCTCAAGCGACAAAAACAAAATTTTACAGGAGAAGGTTTTTATTTTTTATTTCTTATGCAAACTAAGTTAGAAAATGAAACTTTTTCCTGTTATAAGTTCATAACGGTACAGAGTGTGACCCTGAAATTTTTATAGATGATGCAAATGATGCCAATGAATTTATTTATTACAAAAAACGATATTTGAAAAATATGTCGCTTGAGATATTTTTGCGGTTATGGCTCGATATATTACTCATACGCATAGTTACCCCTAAAGTATGCTATCTATGATTCTTGATGTATAAAAGCAACGAAAATAAAGTATGTATAAAGAATGTGCATTTTGGCATAGTTTGGAAGATTTTTAAAAAATATTTCACGACGCGGGGGATAGATATAAGGGAAGGAAAAAAACGGTTGTGAAAAAAATCACCAAATAAGAAAAAATATAACCAAAATTAAATTCGTAGACTTTTGTTTTATTTATTTTTTTTCCAGAAATAACCAAAAAAGGCAACATCATTACTAGATTCAATCTTTGCGGATTCTTTGCAAATTGCAATACATTTTGACTTTTTAGAGTTAATCCTTAAACCATTTGCAGTCGCCCAAAGAGAAATATTATTAAGGTCAGTGTTAAGATCTTTAACTCCAGTGTTGATGGAAGCTATAGAGCTATCAATGTAGAGTTGAATATCATCAACATACATTTGAATTCTAGAATGTTTGAGCTGCTCAAACATATGACCCTTAAATGGTTGAGTTTGAAATTTTCAACTCATATACATAGTAAGTACTGAAATTCATACTATTTAAATATTTATTTGAAAAACATATACATATGTAATAGTTATGTTATTGTTTACTTCTAACAATGGGTAATTAATAAAAATATTATTTATTTGTTGCATATCTTGAAAAATAGATCAGGTAAGTTTATAATCAGCATTTTATTGGGCGATGAATGGGCATGTAACAATAGGCAGTAAAATTTTCATTCATTACTTTCGATTAACTAAGTAATAAAATGTAAACTGTCAATATTTTTTCCAAATAAAATAAGTAGTTGCAAAACTCATCAAAAAAATTACCTGTGACCGACGCAAACACAATTATTTGTTAAATTTTAATAACATTAATTTTCTTCGAAAGGTTTTTGACTTGAACCGATTTCATATTAGGCAAAATATAAAGAAATAAATATAACACGCATTCGGGTTTGAAATTCAGTTGAATCTTTGATTCTAAACAAGTTAAACGTTACCTGAGTGACATTTATTTTGCAACAATTTGTAAAAATGCCCCGAATAAAAGCATCTAAAATGCATAGCCGTCAGAACGCGAAAGACGTCTTGAAGGTCTTCGACAACATGCCACAACCCCACGAGCTACCGAGACATCGTTGGAACATGAAGGTCGACTACAAAGCCAGCGAAATCGTATTGAAACATCACGAGCCACAGAAACACCTTCAGAACGTGAAAGACGTCTGGAAAGCCTTCGACAATATGCGACAACCGCACGAGCTACCGAGACACCTTTGGAACATGAAGGTACCACAACAGCACGAGCTAATGAAACAGAAGTCCAACATGAATCACGAGTAGAAAGTCAGAGGATTCGAACATCAACAAGAAGAGCAGCAGAGAACAAAATTATAATCGAATCGCGGTGAATCGACGTAATGTTTTTCATGGATACTCAGGTATTGCATTTAACTACAGATCTGATATAGATGACCACATAATCGCAACTCATGCTGAAAGAACTCCAGAACTCCAACAATGGCGTAACAATTTTGATGGAGGGCGATCCAGTTGCATCACGAGATATGTATTTAATTCCGATGGGGGTAGTGAAGCACACCGGGTATTAGCTAGTACCTCTATAAAAAACACATTATATATACATATGTACTTATTTGTAAGCACAAGTTATATAGCTATTGAGCCAATTCAGACGAGCACATTTTTTAGTCGCACAATTTTTGTTCTTTTCAATTTACACGGGATGAATATTCGTTTGGAAACGAATGTACACGTATACAGAGCTTTGTATGTATTAGTGTTTTTTCATTCATTTGATGTTTGGCTGATTTTTAAAAATGTGCATGTATTAGTTTTGTGCTGGTGATGCGGGGTTGTAGCTGGTGGAAACTTTACGCCACCGAAAAACCATTCTCTTCACCCCTCTTGCCTATAAACTATCATTTTGCGCCAGCACAATTGTGCTTGTGTGAATTGGCTCATTGATATTTTAAGGAAATACTGCTCTGAGAATGAAATTGAGAGCACTTTTGTCCTTGACAAAATTGAGGACCCTATTTTGAACAATTTTCTTAAAAAAAAAGTCAAAATTTATGGAACTTTTTAAGTAGTTATGTCTATAATAATATTAAAACGAACTTACTTTTTATTGTATCTCACTCATTACATAGTCAATAAACTAGAAGACTTTTTTAAGTCTATAATTAAAGTAAATACTTTTATTAAAAAAAACCTTTTTGATTTATATATTTTTTTCAATTTATAATCATATTACTGAAAATAATTGAAAACAGATATATGCCATAAAGTTCGTTTAAATGTCGAATTTGGCTTATTGTCCACAAATGTTTTGCAACTATGGGTGTGGACTATAAGCGAAAACTACTGTAATTGTATTATAAGTAATAAATAAATAAATATTTCTCTTAGTAGCTTTCTGGCAAAAACTCTGAGAGTAAATAAAATTGGCATGAAAAACGGAGTCGACTTTAAATAATTGGTCGCGCCACTCATGTATAAAATTAACACTCACAACATAAGTGGTGTGTGAAGTTGGATCGTAATCCTGATTAATTATACATACACATGATCTTCAAATTAAAAAGTGGATTGACTAGCAGAAATTCAAGTAAATTTGTTGCCATTTCGTAGAATAAATCTTTTAAAGCCCATAGATTCTCGGCCATAGATTCTCGACCATTAATGTATTACTGTGATATTAATTGTGGAGCTGGCTAAAAAAAAAACCAGACATGTCCTCAGTTAATGCTGTTTTAAATTTTATTTTAGGGATCTCTAAGTCTCTAAGTAATGAAGCCACGTAATATTTTCATTTAAAACCAGGTCCTAGGTGCTATTTTAAAATAACAAGAAAAACTGACTTCTCGAACAAAACTGGGCATTTGATACGACGAGAGTTAATAACATTTCATCAGTCTAAGTTGGTCATAAAATAGATTTTTTAATTTTTATTTATTTTTCTTTAAAGTTCGATTCACTCCTTTTTTTATATGTAGTTTGACAGCCCTCTTCTTGAGAGAGAGAGAAAATATTTAGTATGAACATCTTTTAGCTCGTTTTGGTTTAATTTTATATTTTGTCCGGAAAAACTTGAACAGAGCAGTCAGTAGGTTATATTTTATATAAAAAAGGTGAATTGATTTGTCCACATAGATAAATCATGCAAAATTTAAATTTCCTTTAAAAGTCTCATCTGGTAGTCTTAATTTTGTGGACAAATTTTTAGAAATGCACAAATCATGCTGCAGAAAACACTCAGTTCGCTGTGCCAGAAAAGGTGCCTGTAAAGTGCAGATAGCCAGAATTTTTCATTCATTTTCAATGGAAGCATCAAAGCAAGTGAAATTTGACGAATTACTCGACGAATGCATAGACATGTCGAAAGTGAAGTTGGATGCGTTAAAGGCACAAAATACTTAAAGCACCCTGCAAAAAGAAATGTCCCTGTTATGAAATTAGATGGCACCTGGTGCAGAAACAGTAAGAGCAAAGCAGAAGCCTTTTCTCAATACTTGGAACAAATTTATCAGTCTTTTCCATCAACAAATACCGTACATGAAAGTAACGTATTTACATTTTTGGAATCTCCATACCAAATGGATTTTCCAATAAAACCTATCTCTCCGAGGGAAGTACAAAATGTTATTTCCAAACTTAAAAATAAAAAGTCTCCGGGACACGATAGAATCGACTCGATAGTTGCAAAATCACTTTCAAAGAAAGGTATTCTATTTTTAACTTTAATTTATAACTCTATTATGAGATTATCATATTTTCCCGCCATTTGGAAAAGAGCCGAAATTATAATGATCCAAAAGCCGAATAAACCAGAGAATCAGATTACATGCTATAGACCAATAAGTCTATTAACTACATTTTCAAAGATATTTGAAAAGTTGTATGTATCAAGGCTATTACCTATTTTAGAAAAAGAAAATATAATACCTGACCACCAGTTTGGATTTCGTCGACAACATGGTACTCCAGAACAATGTCATAGAATAGTAAAGGTAATATCCGATTCACTAGAACAAAAAATGTATTGCTCTTCAGCATTTCTTGACATAAAGCAGGCATTCGACAGAGTGTGGCACGAAGGACTGCTATTTAAACTTAAAAAAATTCTACCTGCCCCACACTTCTCATTGCTAAAGTCATATATTCGCAATCGAACTTTTTATGTGAAAGAAAATGACGAGACATCAAATATTTTTAATATATACAGCGGAGTCCCACAAGGCAGTGTTTTAGGTCCAATATTATATACCATATACACTTCCGATATGCCTACTTCAGATAATGTCGTAGTTGCTACTTATGCAGATGACACCGCTATAATCTCCACCAATAAATGCCACATTGAAGCTTCTTCTGTAATGCAAAGAGAGCTAAACACACTGCAGCAATGGTTAAATAAATGGAAAATAACTATAAATGTAGAAAAATGTAATCATGTTACATTTAGTTTACGCAAAGAAGAATGCCCTCCAATATTTATAAATAATTTACAAATACCAAAGTCTAACTGCGTAAAGTATTTGGGAATGTATATAGACAAACGCCTCACATGGAAAGACCACATCACAAATAAAAGAAAACATCTAAATATAAAAACAAAGAAAATGAACTGGTTACTTGGAAGCAGTTCTCAACTTAGTCTAGAGAACAAAATAACATTATATAAAGTTATTTTAAAACCTGTATGGACATATGGCATCGAGCTCTGGGGAACGGCCAGTAATTCAAATATTGAAATATTGCAACGATATCAGTCCAAAACCTTAAGGAATATTTCTGGAGCTCCATGGTTTATGACCAACATTCAAATTCACAGGGATCTAAATGTACCTTTTGTTTTAAGTGAAATTAATAGATTTAGTTCTAAGTATTTAAACAGATTAAGCAACCACCAAAACCCTTTAGCGATAGCGTTATTAGATGAAACAGATGAAATTAGAAGACTGAATAGGTTTCATGTATTAGATCTCCAATATAGAAAATGAAGAACTTTTTACCTTAAATAATCTTTTTTATATCTAACAAACATATATATGTATATATAGTTTATTAAACTTACTGTAGTTTAATAACATATGTGATATTCCTATTGCTTTATCAAATTTGCTAAATATTGTAAAATAGATTGTAAATAAAAGTAAATGAAAAACAAAAAACAAAAAAATGCATAGACATGTCGAAAGTGAAATTGGATGCGTTAAAGGCACAAATTAATTCGAAAATCTACGACGTTTTTCAAATTGAAAAATTTGTTTACAACGAATTAAAATTGGAACAATTTATCTGCCCGATGAAGACGCATATCCATATGACTGAATTTCTAAATGGTCCTCTGGTAAAACAATTCATATGTGAATTATGGCATATTTTGTTAGCAGCTGAGGAGAGTTCGGCAGCCATATCAAATAATACAGTGGAACCGAAAAAAGATGAAATTATAAAGAAAGTAATCCAAACTAAAGATGTTGAACCTACAAAAACTAAAATTTTGAAACAAGTATTCCAAAGTAAATTTCGAAAAGACGCCGAAGGTTCTCAATCTCGATCCCGAAAACAAGACAACATGGTGAATTGCGGCAAAGAACCATTGGTACCTCCTACCACTTTCAGTTCCACCCTTAAACCACAGGGGCGGTTGGACACTAAGCACGGCGAAAAACACGATGAATCTGCATCGCTTTCTCGGTTAACCTATAGCCGAAATAGTGGTACGAAAGGTAACAGAAAAGTTGAACAAAAGCAAGATTTAACCGCCAGCACTTTAATCACAAAGAAACAACAGTCAGATAAGGAAAACAATAAAAATTCCGTCAACATTGAAAATCGTGTACATAAACTGGACAAGTCAATATCAATCTGTAGCACACAAGCAGAACAAAAGCAACCACTAGTACCACCCTACACTTGTGGTTCCACCCTTAAACCACAACGACGCATTAACCTGTTGAATGGCGGAAAACAATCACTTGCAGCTTATAAAACGTTGAGTTCCAAACTTAAAGCACGGGGACGTATCGACATATCCAAAGTAAAATTGGACATGTTGAAACCGTGGATAAGCAAGAAAATCACGGATATTTTGCAGAGAGAAGATAATGCGGCAGTGGAGTTCGTGCACAATAAATTAAAACAGGATAAAATGCTTTGTCGACAGAAATTAGAGATCAGAATTGCTGGATTCCTAAGAGGTGGCAAAGCACAGAAATTTGTGTCTGAATTATGGCCACTTTTGTTATCAGCTCAAGAGAGTGAAAGCGGCATACCAGCTGAATTGAAAAAGCAGAAAAATGATCAAAATTTAAGAATTGAAAAGGATATTAAGCATGACGGATCTGCATCGCTTTCTCGGTTAAATAATGTCCAAAATAGTGGTACGGTAATTGGCACAAAACCAGAACAACAACATCCGGAAAGTCAGAACAATGATAGCTCAGCTGTGCTGACATGCGGCGTAGGCGGTTTCGCTAACGTTTGCATGCATTCCCCCCAAAAGAAAGATGCAAGTGCTAAGTCACAGGAATTTGTATCTCAATATTGTGCAGAAATGGACGAATTTTTGACACATTGGAATAAAACTCCCGAAAAGGAAACAATTCTATTCTCAAAAAAGTTCATATATCCTGGTGAACAAAATATTGAAAAACAAATAAACGCCACTTTGTCGACACTGCCATCATCGGTTATACAATCAGATCATAAACAGCAAACACGCAATATTGACTTTGATAACGAGATAAAAGCTGCCCGAGAACTACAATCCCGTAAGCGTACACACTCGACAATGATGAATGAGAACAAAAAGTCGAAAAATAATTCCCCCGATAAGAATGAACAGCAGCCAGCTAAGGAGAAACAGGCAAAGACAAATAAATCCTCATCAAAACGCAATTCAGACAAAGCCTCCTCGAGGAAGCCAGAAGCTAAACTAATTGAAAAGCAGGACAACAAGAAATCTAACAACGAGATAAAGAATCTTGAATTGGAGCTTTTTGGCAGTATTAGTAGCGACGAAGAAGAACCCAATTCAGAACAACCTTCTAAGGAAAATTCTGTAAAGAAGTATCACAATAGCGAAATGAGCACCCTTGAGGCTGACCTTTATATCAGCAGCGATGAGGAAGACGTCTACAATATACTCGGCAAAGAAGACCAATTTTTAAAACAAAAATAATGGACGAAGTTCACGAAGAGTATATTCTATAGAAAAAAAGAATTTGTAATTTAGAAAAATTATTTGTAATCAATTTGTGTAAATTTTAAATTAAATATCATGGCAATGTTTTTAATTTCTATTAAATATTGGTGAAATATATGAGTAGTTTTTTAAGTTTAATTTTATATTATAATAAATTTACTATAAAAAATACTAGCGGTTTTCACTCTTTGTTGTATATTTAATACTCTATTATATTTACTCATTCTTTTTGATACAAAGCGCGAGCACCTATTTTTCATCTCTTGTAAATTTCTTTTACCACGTATTTCTTATACCATGGTAAACTTATTAAAACAGCTGATTATTGTTATGATGATGTAATTAAAATCTCAATAAAAGCACATATTTTTAAACTTACTTTAAAATCTTGTCGTTCTTGTAGATATTCTAATAATTTTTTTTTATTTCGGCATCAGTCCATCTTTTGTTATGTAGCCTTTCTTGTTTTCTTTTTATTTTTAAATTAGTATTTCCACTCATTTCTGTTTTTTAATATTTTGCGTTCAATTTATAAAAAAATCTAAGCTAAATTATTTTGGCGGATAGACGATCAGCTGTTTAGTTTTATATTTACCAAGCTTATGTACTAGACCTTTTATCATGAGCCCAGTTCACAATCTTGGGCATTTAGATGGTAAATTTATGGCATTGTAAATATTTGCCGTAAATTGTGAACGGTTTTTGTTTAACTTTGCAACACTTATTGCAAACTTCTCAAAACACAGCTGACTATTTATTTATATTTATAATTTATATTTATAATTTTATTTATTTCGTCCTCTGTCCATTTTTAATCGGCTCTTCTCTTTTAATTCGTTTTTTCATGTTGTATTTTTTCATTTTTTGTGACTTTATTTTCAATGTTTTTATTTTTATGATCAGCTGTTCATTTGCTCAAGTATGGCAAATATAAACTACGGGGTTGAGTGTGGGATATTTGCCAAACCATGGCAAGGGTATTTCTGTGTATTTTGTTAGTGAATAGTAAAAGAAATACCCAACATTTGCAAATGCCATGATGCCAGACCATTTGCCCAAGATTGTGAACTCCGCTATCTTATATATAAAAATGAATGTGTGTTTGTTTGTATGTTTGTATGTTTGAAGTTTATAGACGATTAAACGGCTGAACCGATTTTCTTGAAATTTTCACAGTATCTTCCTGTATGTCTGGAAGGAGTTATAGGCTACTTTTTCCGGCGGTGACGGTGTGGAGATTCCGCCGCCTAGCAATGAAGAGGTCAAAGTTGCGATTATACGTCTTAAAAACAATAAAGCGGCATGTCTTATCAGTGCGGCTTCAGACCTGGCAAGTCCACCATCGACCAGATGTTCACACTACTCCAAATGCTGGAAAAGACCCACAAAAAAAAGTCGACACACACCATCTTCTTGTCGACTATAAGGCAGCCTTCGATAGCAACATAAAGGATCGTGTTTTTGCCGCAATGTCTGAGCTCGTTATACCTGCGAAGCTAATAAGGGTATGCATAATGACGTTGAGCAATTCCTGCAGCTCCGTCAAGGTGGGAAAGGACCTCTCCGAACCTTTTGGTACCGTGCGAGGTTTCAGACAAGGCGACCCGTTATCATGCGACCTCTTCAACTTTGTCGTGGGTAGTGTTCTGCGAAAGTCGGGAGTGCATCGCAATGGCACTATTTTTCAAAAAAGTGTCCAGTTGTTTGCGTACGCTGACGACATCGACAACATAGGGCGTACCAAGCGAGATGTTACTGCTGCATTTAGTGCAATTGAACGGGAGTCTACCAAGATGGGTATGGCAGTAAATGAGGACAAAACAAAGTATATGTTATCGACATGTAGAGACGTGCGGCGTAATGATTCTCAGATTACGGCCGATAACTATACTTTTGAAACAGTCAAGGAATTTATTTATCTTGGCTCCGCCGTTACCACCAAAAATGATGTCAGTCTGGAGATCAAGCATAGGATCACTCTGGCCAACAGGTGCTACTATGGTCTCAATAGGCAATTGAGTAGCAGAGACCTCTCTCGTGCGACAAAACTAACACTCTATAAGACACTCGTCCTACCCGCGCTTCTTTATGGCGCAGAGGCATGGAACTGCCTAAGAACTGATGCAGCGGCCTTTAGAGTGTTCGTGAGAAAAGTCCTACGTAAGATCTTCGTTCCAGTTTGTGTTGGCGATGATTTCCGTATCCGATTCAACAGTGACTGTATGAGCTCTTCAACGACATTGACGTTGTACAGCGCATTAAAATCCAGCGGCTGCGCTGGCTCGGCCATGTCGTTCGAATGGATTAGGATACTCCGGCGAGACGAGTATTTGATGCGGGAACCTTGTATCCATTGGAAGCACCAAATCGAGGAAGCCCTGTCATCGATTGGTGTGACCAACTGGCGTAGGTGCGCAAGAAGCAGAGGCGCCTGGAAGGATGTGTTGCGGCAGACCGAAATCCGTTAAACGGGTTGTTATGGCCAATTAAGTAAGTAAGTAAATTAAAAATGTATTCAATGCTTTCATTTCAATTAAAGAGGTAATTCTTGCACCCACAACTAAAAATTGTTTGTTTAAATGGACTTCGCTGGGTCTAGTATCGATAGAAAAAAATTAAATAAAAAAAATTAAATCTACCCAACCAACGACATAGTGTAGGTCATGTAAAGCTCTGAAATATTTTTCTTATATTTCTCGAACCCTCCAAACTTGTTCTATTTGACAAAAATTGTTTTTTTGATCTTATCACAAAAATTTATTAATTATACAAACATTTCTGAACCGATGCACATTGGGCTTTTTTATGCCTAAAATGGGAATTAATTGGAAAATGAAATTCTTGAGTACCAAATATTTTTTTACATGAGCTGAAAGTGCACAAAATTCTGCACCACTTTCTTAAAAAACGTGTCTTTAAGCGAAATAAACCATAAAAAAGTTCAAAAAAGCAACCAGGAAACCTCCCACGATTTAATTCCAAAATTTAAACATTCTTAGAAAAGGAAGGAATGGACTTTTAAAACGGTCTGCATATACATCTGTGGCATTAAATAATAATAGCTTAAGTCGAAATTTCGTGTTTAGAGATTTTAACGGATTTGTCTGAAATAAATTGTGTTTGTAAAATATAAATGCGAATAGTTTTATTAATAACGACATTTTATACATAAAATTTATCTGGGTGATTGATCTTGGATATGAGAATAGGAATATGTAATAAAATGAAAAACACTTATGTCAACATAAGCCATTATCATTTGGTCACAGATATATTATTCGGCTTAATATTCTATGAGGTTTCATGAGGTAAACTTGGAAAATATTTATTTTTCTCATATTTTTTTCAAGTTTGTCCATTCATAGTATCAAAATTTAATTACATTTTGCAATTAAGTATAGCTAAGCTTGAAAATATAAGAAAAAATCAGTTTACCCGTTCAAATCTCATAGCATATAAGGTTGAAGCATGCACATGTATGTTTATGTATACCATTCTAAAGCCTCTTCCCTTTTCAAACAAACTTTGGTTTGTGAGAATAGATTCAACTTTTTTTTTTGGTTAATTAATTATTTTGTAAAGTCGCCGTGGTCTAGTAGCTAGTGTGTCGGCTTATTAGACGAAAGGCCCGAGTTCGAATCCCAGGTCAGACATCAAAACGAAAATATGAAAATATTTCTTCGGCGACTTCCTCTCAGCATTTTTCTGGCAAAAACTCTGAAAGTAAAAATTGCCACGCACACACCACGAGTGGTGTGAGAAGCTAGGACGTTTGTACAATGGGTCAATTCGACCTCCGGGTACTGTACTTGTCACAGTTGACAAGTACACGTCCTCTAACCTAACCTAACCTAATTATTTTGTGTGAAAAGGTAAAAAACCGTTTTTGTTAAAAAGAATTTTGTTTCAGAAAAATTCTTACTTGTGTTATGTAAAATATAATCTGATATAACGGCAGAGCTCAAGAGTTTATACTTGTCTTCACACATTCTATCATCCAAAAGCCGTTGTACATATTCCGTTCCCGCCACATCACCACAGCTTCTACAGTAATCCTGGTGGGACAGATCGAGATTGTCGGTGAGACGACCAATAGCGCAGTGTCTCGTTAGCATGCAAAGCGTTTCCTTGTCGAACTCAAGTAGTTGTCCCGGGATATCCCGCTGTCCACATAAACTGGTAGATTATTGACAAATGCGGTTTTACACTTCGTATCATAATCAAAACGATCGATATCTTAGTGAATCAATTAATCAATTCTGTCTTTAGCAATCAATATGCCTGCGGTAGAAATATTATTCTCTTAGGGCGCCCTGGTAGTCTAGTGGGTAGTGTTCTAGACTATTATCGTGAGGGTCGTTTCCCACCAGCGGCTCTGGTCTGTTACACTACACCGAGCAAATGGTCTAAGTTACTTTGCTCGTAATAATAATTACATATAATTTTTAATTGTATTATAATTAATAAATAAATATTTCTCTTAGTCGCTTTCTGGCAAAAACTCTGAGAGTGAATAAAATTGCCGTGAAAAATTTCACAAAAATTTGTTGTACGGAGTCGACTTTAAAGAATTGGTCGCGCCACTCATGTATAAAATTAACACTCACAACATAAGTGGTGTGTGAAGTTGGATCGTAATCCTGATTAATTATACATACACATGATCTTCAAATTAAAAAGTGGATTGACTAGCAGAAATTCAAGTAAATTTGTAGCCATTTCGTAGAATAAAGCCCATAGATTCTCGACCATTAATGTATTACAGTGATATTAATTGTGGAGCTGGCTAAAAAAAACCAGACATGTCCTCAGTTAATGCTGATTTAAATTTTATTTTAGGGATCTCTAAGTCTGCATAATGAAGCCACGTAATATTTTCATTTAAAACCAGGTCCTAGGTGCTATTTTAAAATAACAAGAAAAACTGACTTCTCGAACAAAACTGGGCATTTGATACGACGAGAGTTAATAACATTTCATCGGTCTAAATTGGTCATAAAATAGATTTTTTAATTTTTATTTATTTTTCTTTAAAGTTCGATTCACTCCTTTTTTATATGTAGTTTGACAGCCCTCTTCTTGAGAGAGAGAGAAAATATTTAGTATGAACATATTTTAGCTCGTTTTGGTTTAATTTTATATTTTGTCCGGAAAAACTTGAACAGAGCAGTCAGTAGGTTATATTTTATATAAAAAAGGTGAATTGATTTGTCCACATAGATAAATCATGCAAAATTTAAATTTCCTTTAAAAGTCTCATCTACATACATACATACATACATAATTGGCCATTACAACCCTTCAGTCAGGATTACGGCCTAGCTTCTCAGACCACTCAAGTTGTGTGCCTTAATTTTATACTTGAGTGGCGGGACCCACAGTTTAACGTCGACTCCGAACGACAGATTTGTGAGAAACTTTTTCATGGCAGGTTTATTTACTCTCAGAGTTTTTGCCAGAAATCTGCTGAGAGGTAGTCGCCGAAGAAATATTTTTTTTTTCATATTTCTTTTTTGATGTCTGACCTGGGATACGAACCCTGGCTTTTACGTCTAATAAGCGAACACACTACCTGCTAGACTACGGCGACTAAAAAAGTCTCATCTGGTAGTCTTAATTTTGTGGAAAAATTTTTAGAAATGCACAAATCATGCTGCAGAAAACACGCAGTTCGCTGTGCCAGTAAAGGTGCCTGCAAAGTGCAGATAGCCAGAATTCTTCATTATTTTTGGCATTTGTGTATCGAAACATTACGTATGTATATTGTTCTGCTAAATATCTTGTCATTAAGCTTAATAATAAACACGCGATGTAACAGGAACAGGGTTACGATTAAATTCGCATTAAAAAATAATTTTTATTCGGTTTCTCCAGCTTTGCAGCAGTACAATAGTTCATAGGACTATAGAACTTTGCTCAATAAATATTAATCTAATGGTTTACACATAAAACTTACAAAGCATTTATGACTTTACCATACGTAGCGAGTTTTTTTAACCGAAAAGGTTAACACTTAAAACTACATTACGAAGAAATAACCGAATCAAAAGATCTGATCTAATAAGGGTAATGAAAAGATTACAACAACAGCCCATTAGGGATTATTATAGAAATCGCAAGTTGTAAATGAAAATGTTTTTCGAATACTAAGAAGGAAAACAAGAGCCATTGGTTGAAATTAAAGGGCAGGTCTTTACCTGCATACATAAAAGGGTTGTTAAAAGATCAGGTAGCAGTTAACCTATTTGTTCACTCAATACGTTGAATGCGGTACCTGTTTGTATCGAAATCACAAATTTCCAAAATGGTTTCCACCTATAAAAGGCGTGAACCTTCCACAATAAGTTCAATCACAATTTAGTCTCGGTAGACAACACACAACATTTATCAGCAGAAAACTTTAAGAAAAAATGGAAGCATCAAAGCAATTGAAATTTGACGAATTACTCGACAAATGCATAGACATGTCGAAAGTGAAATTGGATGCGTTAAAGGCACAAATTAATTCGAAAATATACGACGTTTTTCAAATTGAAAAATTTGTTTACAACGAATTAAAATTGGAACAATTTATCTGCCCGATGAAGACGCATATCCATATGACTGAATTTCTAAATGGTCCTCTGGTAAAACAATTCATATGTGAATTATGGCATATTTTGTTAGCAGCTGAGGAGAGTTCGGCAGCCATATCAAATAATACAGTGGAACCGAAAAAAGATGAAATTATAAAGAAAGTAATCCAAACTAAAGATGTTGAACCTACAAAAACTAAAATTTTGAAACAAGTATTCCAAAGTAAATTTCGAAAAGACGCCGAAGGTTCTCAATCTCGATCCCGAAAACAAGACAACATGGTGAATTGCGGCAAAGAACCATTGGTACCTCCTACCACTTTCAGTTCCACCCTTAAACCACAGGGGCGGTTGGACACTAAGCACGGCGAAAAACACGATGAATCTGCATCGCTTTCTCGGTTAACCTATAGCCGAAATAGTGGTACGAAAGGTAACAGAAAAGTTGAACAAAAGCAAGATTTAACCGCCAGCACTTTAATCACAAAGAAACAACAGTCAGATAAGGAAAACAATAAAAATTCCGTCAACATTGAAAATCGTGTACATAAACTGGACAAGTCAATATCAATCTGTAGCACACAAGCAGAACAAAAGCAACCACTAGTACCACCCTACACTTGTGGTTCCACCCTTAAACCACAACGACGCATTAACCTGTTGAATGGCGGAAAACAATCACTTGCAGCTTATAAAACGTTGAGTTCCAAACTTAAAGCACGGGGACGTATCGACATATCCAAAGTAAAATTGGACATGTTGAAACCGTGGATAAGCAAGAAAATCACGGATATTTTGCAGAGAGAAGATAATGCGGCAGTGGAGTTCGTGCACAATAAATTAAAACAGGATAAAATGCTTTGTCGACAGAAATTACAGATCAGAATTGCTGGATTCCTAAGAGGTGGCAAAGCACAGAAATTTGTGTCTGAATTATGGCCACTTTTGTTATCAGCTCAAGAGAGTGAAAGCGGCATACCAGCTGAATTGAAAAAGCAGCAGAATGATCAAAATTTAAGAATTGAAAAGGATATTAAGCATGACGGATCTGCATCGCTTTCTCGGTTAAATAATGTCCAAAATAGTGGTACGGTAATTGACACAAAACCAGAACAACAATATCCAGAAAGTCAGAGCAGTCAGAACAATGATAGCTCAGCTGTGCTGAGATGCGGCGTAGGCGGTTTCGCTAACGTTTGCATGCATTCCCCCCAAAAGAAAGATGCAAGTGCTAAGTCACAGGAATTTTTATCTCAATATTGTGCAGAAGTGGACGAATTTTTGACACATTGGAATAAAACTCCCGAAAAGGAAACAATTCTATTCTCAAAAAAGTTCATATATCCTGGTGAACAAAATATTGAAAAACAAATAAACGCCACTTTGTCGACACTGCCATCATCGGTTATACAATCAGATCATAAACAGCAAACACGCAATATTGACTTTGATAACGAGATAAAAGCTGCCCGAGAACTACAATCCCGTAAGCGTACACACTCGACAATGATGAATGAGAACAAAAAGTCGAAAAATAATTCCCCCGATAAGAATGAACAGCAGCCAGCTAAGGAGAAACAGGCAAAGACAAATAAATCCTCATCAAAACGCAATTCAGACAAAGCCTCCTCGAGGAAGCCAGAAGCTAAACTAATTGAAAAGCAGGACAACAAGAAATCTAACAACGAGATAAAGAATCTTGAATTGGAGCTTTTTGGCAGTATTAGTAGCGACGAAGAAGAACCCAATTCAGAACAACCTTCTAAGGAAAATTCTGTAAAGAAGTATCACAATAGCGAAATGAGCACCCTTGAGGCTGACCTTTATATCAGCAGCGATGAGGAAGACGTCTACAATATACTCGGCAAAGAAGACCAATTTTTAAAACAAAAATAATGGACGAAGTTCACGAAGAGTATATTCTATAGAAAAAAAGAATTTGTAATTTAGAAAAATTATTTGTAATCAATTTGTGTAAATTTTAAATTAAATATCATGGCATTGTTTTTAATTTCTATTAAATATTGGTGAAATATATGAGTAGTTTTTTAAGTTTAATTTTATATTATAATAAATTTACTATAAAAAATGCTAGCGGTTTTCACTCTTTGTTGTATATTTAATACTCTATTTGTTTAAGATTAAAGGATGTATTCACATTTAATCATTTTTAAGTATTTAAACTAGAGAACAGACGTTACAAACGATTGTGAATGAGATCAAACATACATCATATGATTTGCCATAAAGTATTATTAGCAATTCTTTATTTGACATTCAGGTTTCGATTTCGAATATATGCTCCTTTTATGACTTGCAAATAAAGAAAGTAAAGTATTCTTCTTCTTAGTTTTAGTCTTAATAGTGCTCTTGAGTCATTCAGTTGTACCTTTTTGAATTTTGTAAATAAGAATTAAAAGAAAGTAAAAATTATAATGAATTAAAAGTGAAGTAATTAATTGTGTTGTCTTTTATTTCGCTGTTGGATTGAAACATTTTGGTTGGCGTCTCACTTTTCGCAGATCATCTCAACCTAACCTAACATTTTGGCATCCCTTGCGGGGACAAGTGACGATTGCATCATCTAAGTAACCATCATTAAGAAGGTTCCTTGCAATTTTCTATGTCATCTGACATATAGAGGTTAAGCTCAAAGCTTTCTTGTCATAAACCATCTACGACATCTACTGTTCGTCCAACATATGATTAACACCAAGCTTAATCATTACGTCGTGCGTTGAACGCCATCTGTTGGTTAAATCAACATACGAATAAATCGTTTAATTACTTGCACTGCCTTACCATCAACTTATTATTATTGAATTCTTAATCATTACGTCAGACGTTGTGCACCATTGATCTGGTAACTCGATCTGTCATTCACTCTAACAGCTGTTTTGATTTATTTACTTATAATATGGGGTTTGAAGAAAAATTAACCACATATCGCACCGCAATCCAAAACTTTCGTGCCAACACAAAGAAGACAGCAAAAGCTAAACAAACGGCGGGATTTATTCAAGTGCGTATAAAGCTTCTTGAAGATTATTGGCAAAAATATTGCGATGCTAGGAACCGCCTTGTGGAAGATGTAAGCGAACAGCAGTCAGAGAAAAAGGTGAACGAAACCGTACAACTACTGATTAGCGACAATGATTTTGTCGACATCGAGACTACATACTGTGAAACTCTGGGCGAGCTAAATGACTACTTGCATCAAGTAAATCAGAAGAGTACTGACATTCCCAACGCTAGTGTTAGCACACCACAGCTCACTCCTTGTAACATGGCGACATCAACTCAGTTGCCGGCTATCAAGATACCTTCGTTCGATGGGAACTTTCTTAATTGGTTTCCATTTAAGGACCTCTTTGTATCAGTTGTAAAAAATAATTTGCATATTTCAAATACGCAGAAACTACAATATTTGAAGGATGCTCTCGCTGGCGACGCAGCTCATGTTTTAGATAATATCGCAACTATTGATGCAAATTTTACTATTGCTTGGGATATACTAGTCCAGAAATATGAAAATAAGCGAATAATCGTTAACTCATTTCTTACGCAGATTATTAATTTACCCGATGCACAAACGGAATTGGCATCAAGTTTACGCATACTGAATGATGGGGTTACTTCTGCCTTACGAGCACTTCAACAACTCCAACGCCCCGTAGACCATTGGGATGATTGGCTCGTGTACTTGGTAGTCAACAAGTTAGATAGCACAACAAAAAAGGCATGGGAACTTTCGATCAAATCAGATGATGATGTACCGAAATATTCAGTACTTAAAGAGTTTTTAGACAATCGCATTCGATCGTTAGAAATGCTTCAATTAATGGTGGATAACAAAACCTGCACAAAACCATGTAAAGACGCATCCAGTAAACCAAAATCGGTTGTTAAAAATATGCATACAACCACACAATATTGCCATCATTGCTCCGGTAAGCATTTATTATCATATTGTAATACCTTTAAGCGTTTACCATTGACAAAAAAACGAGATTTAGTTGTTCAACACGAATTATGCTTCAATTGTTTACGGCAAGGGCATTCAAGTCGATCATGTCCTTCCAAAGGACGTTGTCAAAAATGTCAATCCAGGCATCACACATCGCTTCATGAAGAAAAGACCCATACGCAGAACAAAAGCAATTTTGTTGAAGCTCCCGATTTAGTTTCAACGCATAATGTGCATATACCTTCAACAAGTTCAGTACCAAAAGTTTTGTTGGGCACAGCAGTTATAGAAGCTCACAGTGAAACAGGTCAACGACTACGTCTTCGAGCATTGGTCGATAGTGGTGCAGAAGCAACATTCATGAGCGAATTTGCGGCAAGTCAGCTGAGGTTACGACGTATCCCAAATAAAATTTCCATACACGGAGCGAATGGCGACCAGTTGGCAACGGCTAAAGGCACTGTATTCTTCAAAATTCAGTCATTAACGTCAAAGTTTTGTATGAATTGCGAAGCTTTAGTTTTACCTCGAGTAGGTAGTATAACGCCAACATTGCCTATACCTGACGATGACTTACGCGAATTTTTAGATTTAAAATTAGCCGATCCTAAGTTCAACAAACCAGGGACCATCGATATTATTCTCAGTGCATCAGATTATGCTGCCATAATTAAACAGGATATGAAACGCAGTCGAGCAAAGAATTTCATTGCACAAAATACTCATTTAGGTTGGATCATATTTGGTGGCATAGTAACAACATTGAAAGCAAGAGATTGCTGTTTTACACAAGTTGATTTGGCCGACAGTATGCGGAAATTTTGGGAGGTCGAGGAGATTGATTTTAAACACCAATTAAAACCGAATGAAGACCTGTGCGAAGAACCTTTTTCCTTTACGTATGTTAGAAGTACCAGTGGACGTTACATTGTCAATCTTCCTATTAAACCAGGTGCAGATTTAACAAAACTCGCAGACAGTAAACAAAAGGCACTTCTATCATTAAAGCACGTACAACGGCGATTATTACAAGATCCGGTCATGGATAAATTATATAAGGATTTTATAGATGAATATCATAAATTGGGCCACATGGAGTTAGTGTCCGAGGAACTGGGTTCAGTTTGTTATCTTCCACATCACGGAGTTTATAAGGAGTCTAGTTCAACCACGAAATTACGTGTTGTGTTTAACGCGTCCAGTCGTGGTTCTGATGGGGTGTCATTGAATGACTGCGTCCATGTCGGACCAAAATTACAAAATGATGTTACAGATGTTATGGTAAATTGAAGGCGTTATCGAGTAGCGTTCACTGGGGACGTCGAAAAGATGTACCGTCAGATTTTGGTAAACCGCAAAGATGCAGATTTACAGCGTATTGTTTGGCGTACCTCGCCATCTGACGAACCAATTACTTTCCGCTTATTAACTGTTACGTATGGCATGAATTGTGCGCCATACCTGGCCATAAAAGTACTGCACACTTTGGCCAATGAAGAACAGCAACGGTTTCCAGTTGCTTCAAAAATTCTAAAAACCGAATTTTATGTTGATGATGCTTTATCTGGTGGCGAAAGTTCAACAGATGCTTTAAATAAACTTAAGGAGTTAAGTGCATTGCTGAAAACTGCAGGCTTTCATTTACGGAAATTTAGTTCTAATTCAAAGGAATTATTGGCAGCGCTGCCAGCGGCGGATCTGACGCAACAGGACGCACTAGATCTTTCTTTAAATAATGAGACCACCGCATTGGGGCTAGTGTGGCATACACGATCCGATCATATACGTTTCAAAATTAATTTAGATTTCAGCAAGTCAGTTTTCACAAAACGTCAGATGTTATCTGAATTGTGCAAAATATTTGACCCTCTTGGTTTCTTAGCACCATTTGTAATAAGAGGTAAAATATGTTTGCAGCAACTATGGTTATCGGGACTCGAATGGAACGATCGCTTGCCTCCAGAACTTGCTCAAACTTGGCAATGTTTTCGGCAGGAAATACAACAGTTATCCAACCTGCGCATTCAACGATGGCTCGAACTCAGGGATACTAGCACGGTTGAGTTTCACACCTTTGCGGATGCTTCTCAGTTCGCATACGCCGCATGCGTCTATATACGGTCAGTGAAAGATAACGTCACTTCAGTGAATTTGGTCATGGCAAAAACAAAAGTGGCTCCAATTAAGAAATTAGCAATACCCCGTTTAGAGCTTTGTGCAGCCGTTCACGCAGTAAAACTTTTAGAAAGGGTCAAAAAGAGCACTTTCGCTGCACGACTCACCATCAGTATTTTGGACCGATTCAACAACGGTTCTATGCTGGATTCGAACCCATCCGCTTAAGTTAAAAGAGTTTGTTGCCAACCGCGTGGCATTAATACAAGAATTTTCAACCACAGACGATTGGAAGTATGTGCCTACAAAACAAAACCCGGCCGATTGTGCTTCCAGGGGAATCTCTGTACAACAACTTATAGATCATCCATACTGGTGGCATGGGCCGGAATGGTTGGGTTTAGCAAAAAATGAGTGGCCTGCATTTACAATTGACACTTTAACAGCAGTTCCAGAGTCTAAAGGCATACAGGTGTTAACCACTCAAACTACACCTAATTTGTACACTCTTCTTGAACGGTTTTCGGATCTCAACAAATTGCTAGTCGTTGTGGCATGGTGTTTTCGGTTTTTTAACCACTGTAAAAAGATCTCATCGAAATCGAGTACATTTTGTGACTGGCAGGAAAGATACACCGCACTTAGAAGGCTAGTTAGCCTGGTACAGCGTATTGAATTTCACGAAGAGCTCCTAGCACTTCAACAGCAGAAGCTCATCAGTAGACGGAGTAAACTTTTTAAACTAAATCCGACACTGGATGCCGATAATATTTTGCGGATCGGCAGTCGATTAACAAATGCAAATATACCGTTTAATGAAAGATGTCCAATGATTTTACCTAAAAACAATCCGCTAACGACTTTGTTAATAATTAATGCTCATCGACGTGTTATGCATGGAGGAACACAAGCTACCCTCGCAATCATTCGACGCCAATTTTGGGTACTTGATGGACGTACCAGCGTGAAAGGAGTCATCAAAAATTGCATACCGTGCTTTCGACAAAACTGTAACCCTGTCCAGCAAATTATGGGTGAGCTGCCGCGTGAAAGATGTAATATTACCTTGCCGTTTCTACATGTAGGTGTAGACTACGCGGGTCCCTTTTTAATTCGTACCACAAGAGGTCGGGGACATAAAAGTTACAAGGGTTACGTAGCACTTTTTATTTGTCTAGCGACACGCGCTATTAATTTGGAGTTGGTCAGCGACATGACTACTGAATCGTTCATAGCAGCCCTGAAACGGTTTACAGCAGTAAGAGGACATTGCTCCGATTTGTATAGTGACCAAGGTACTACGTTTGTTGGTGCAGACGTGTTGTTACAAACAGAACATAAACTCTTTCTTGAGCAGCTTAAGGCTGGTGCCGCATATTCGTCGCATAATGGAATCCAATGGCATTTCATTCCACCTGGTGCTCCCAACTTTGGTGGCCTATGGGAGGCAGGTGTTAAAAGTATGAAGGTTTTATTAAAGCGCTCTGTCAACACTGCCACACTTACCTTTGAGGAATTTTATACTCTATTGAAACAAGTGGAAGGGTGTTTAAATTCACGGCCCATAGCCCCACTTTCTGATGATGCGACTGATCTGTCAGCGCTAACGCCGGGGCATTTTTTAACTGGTAGAGTAATAGCAGCCATTGCTGAACCGAATCTATTAGATATTCAAATTAGCGTAACACACCGATGGAAACAAATTTCGCAAATGTACCAAGATTTTTGGAAAAGATGGTCAAGTGAATATTTACATAACCTTCATGTTCGCACGAAGTGGCAAAGGCAATACAACAATGTCAAAATCGGTCAATTGGTCCTGATAAGAGATGAACGACTCCCTCCCAGACAATGGCTATTAGGACGCATTATGAATACTCATCCAGGTCCCGACGGAGCTGTTCGAGTCGTTACCCTAAAAACGCAGACTTCGACTTTGCGACGACCAATTTCGAAAATATCATTGTTGCCATTCGAAAATGTTGAACCAGCCAGTGATGGTGGGCGGCATAAGTGAAAGTATTTGAAGTTATTGTCTTTAATTTAATATGGTAGAAAGTATATGAGTTGTATTCCATAAAAATTATTTTAATTATTTTAGAGTTAAGGAACAGCTCAGAGCATTTTTCCGTTCATGCTTACTTCCGTCGCTTCTCGACGGGGTGGGCGGTAATGTTTAAGATTAAAGGATGTATTCACATTTAATCATTTTTAAGTATTTAAACTAGAGAACAGACGTTACAAACGATTGTGAATGAGATCAAACATATATCATATGATTTGCCAGTATTATTAGCAATTCTTTATTTGACATTCAGGTTTCGATTTCGAATATATGCTCCTTTTATGACTTGCAAATAAAGAAAGTAAAGTATTCTTCTTCTTAGTTTTAGTCTTAATAGTGCTCTTGAGTCATTCAGTTGTACCTTTTTGAATTTTGTAAATAAGAATTAAAAGAAAGTAAAAATTATAATGAATTAAAAGTGAAGTAATTAATTGTGTTGTCTTTTATTTCGCTGTTGGATTGAAACATTTTGGTTGGCGTCTCACTTTTCGCAGATCATCTCAACCTAACCTAACACTATTATATTTACTCATTCTTTTTGACACAAAGCGCGAGCACCTTTTTTTCATCTCTTGTAAATTTCTTTTACCACGTATTTCTTATACCATGGTAAACTTATTAAAACAGCTGATTATTGTTATGATGATGTAATTAAAATCTCAATAAAAGCACATATTTTTAAACTTACTTTAAAATCTTGTCGTTCTTGTAGATATTCTAATAATTTTTTTTTATTTCGGCATCAGTCCATCTTTTGTTATGTAGCCTTTCTTGTTTTCTTTTTATTTTTAAATTAGTATTTCCACTCATTTCTGTTTTTTAATATTTTGCGTTCAATTTATAAAAAAATCTAAGCTAAATTATTTTGGCGGATAGACGATCAGCTGTTTAGTTTTATATTTACCAAGCTTATGTACTAGACCTTTTATCATGAGCCCAGTTCACAATCTTGGGCATTTAGATGGTAAATTTATGGCATTGTAAATATTTGCCGTAAATTGTGAACGGTTTTTGTTTAACTTTGCAACACTTATTGCAAACTTCTCAAAACACAGCTGACTATTTATTTATATTTATAATTTATATTTATAACTTTATTTATTTCGTCCTCTGTCCATTTTTAATCCGCTCTTCTCTTTTAATTCGTTTTTTCATGTTGTATTTTTTCATTTTTTGTGACTTTATTTTCAATGTTTTTATTTTTATGATCAGCTGTTCATTTGCTCAAGTATGGCAAATATAAACTACGGGGTTGAGTGTGGGATATTTGCCAAACCATGGCAAGGGTATTTCTGTGTATTTTGTTAGTGAATAGTAAAAGAAATACCCAACATTTGCAAATGCCATGATGCCAGACCATTTGCCCAAGATTGTGAACTCCGCTATCTTATATATAAAAATGAATGTGTGTTTGTTTGTATGTTTGTATGTTTGAAGTTTATAGACGATTAAACGGCTGAACCGATTTTCTTGAAATTTTCACAGTATCTTCCTGTATGTCTGGAAGGAGTTATAGGCTACTTTTTCCGGCGGTGACGGTGTGGAGATTCCGCCGCCTAGCAATGAAGAGGTCAAAGTTGCGATTATACGTCTTAAAAACAATAAAGCGGCATGTTCTGATAGCCTCCTCGCTGAATTGTTTAAGACCGGAGTTGGTAGTGCGCATGCACCAGCTTATCTACAAAATATGCCTAGAGGAAAGTATGCCCAACGATTGGAACCTCAGTGTCCGCTGTCCTGTCCTGAAAAAGGGAGACCCTACGATATGCGCCAACTACAGGGGTATAATTCTTCTCCATATCGCATAAAAGGTTCTTACAGACGTATTGTGTGAACGACTGTAGCCACTCGTCAAAGTACTGATTGAATCTTATCAGTGCGGCTTCAGACCTGGCAAGTCCACCATCGACCAGATGTTCACACTACTCCAAATGCTGGAAAAGACCCACAAAAAAAAGTCGACACACACCATCTTCTTGTCGACTATAAGGCAGCCTTCGATAGCCACATAAAGGATCGTGTTTTTGCCGCAATGTCTGAGCTCGTTATACCTGCGAAGCTAATAAGGGTATGCATAATGACGTTGAGCAATTCCTGCAGCTCCGTCAAGGTGGGAAAGGACCTCTCCGAACCTTTTGGTACCGTGCGAGGTTTCAGACAAGGCGACCCGTTATCATGCGACCTCTTCAACTTTGTCGTGGGTAGTGTTCTGCGAAAGTCGGGAGTGCATCGCAATGGCACTATTTTTCAAAAAAGTGTCCAGTTGTTTGCGTACGCTGACGACATCGACAACATAGGGCGTACCAAGCGAGATGTTACTGCTGCATTTAGTGCAATTGAACGGGAGTCTACCAAGATGGGTATGGCAGTAAATGAGGACAAAACAAAGTATATGTTATCGACATGTAGAGACGTGCGGCGTAATGATTCTCAGATTACGGCCGATAACTATACTTTTGAAACAGTCAAGGAATTTATTTATCTTGGCTCCGCCGTTACCACCAAAAATGATGTCAGTCTGGAGATCAAGCATAGGATCACTCTGGCCAACAGGTGCTACTATGGTCTCAATAGGCAATTGAGTAGCAGAGACCTCTCTCGTGCGACAAAACTAACACTCTATAAGACACTCGTCCTACCCGCGCTTCTTTATGGCGCAGAGGCATGGAACTGCCTAAGAACTGATGCAGCGGCCTTTAGAGTGTTCGTGAGAAAAGTCCTACGTAAGATCTTCGTTCCAGTTTGTGTTGGCGATGATTTCCGTATCCGATTCAACAGTGACTGTATGAGCTCTTCAACGACATTGACGTTGTACAGCGCATTAAAATCCAGCGGCTGCGCTGGCTCGGCCATGTCGTTCGAATGGATTAGGATACTCCGGCGAGACGAGTATTTGATGCGGGAACCTTGTATCCATTGGAAGCACCAAATCGAGGAAGCCCTGTCATCGATTGGTGTGACCAACTGGCGTAGGTGCGCAAGAAGCAGAGGCGCCTGGAAGGATGTGTTGCGGCAGACCGAAATCCGTTAAACGGGTTGTTATGGCCAATTAAGTAAGTAAGTAAATTAAAAATGTATTCAATGCTTTCATTTCAATTAAAGAGGTAATTCTTGCACCCACAACTAAAAATTGTTTGTTTAAATGGACTTCGCTGGGTCTAGTATCGATAGAAAAAAATTAAATAAAAAAAATTAAATCTACCCAACCAACGACATAGTGTAGGTCATGTAAAGCTCTGAAATATTTTTCTTATATTTCTCGAACCCTCCAAACTTGTTCTATTTGACAAAAATTGTTTTTTTGATCTTATCACAAAAATTTATTAATTATACAAACATTTCTGAACCGATGCACATTGGGGTTTTTTATGCCTAAAATGGGAATTAATTGGAAAATGAAATTCTTGAGTACCAAATATTTTTTTACATGAGCTGAAAATGCAAAAAATTCTGCACCACTTTCTTAAAAAACGTGTCTTTAAGCGAAATAAACCATAAAAAAGTTCAAAAAAGCAACCAGGAAACCTCCCACGATTTAATTCCAAAATTTAAACATTCTTAGAAAAGGAAGGAATGGACTTTTAAAACGGTCTGCATATACATCTGTGGCATTAAATAATAATAGCTTAAGTCGAAATTTCGTGCTTAGAGATTTTAACGGATTTGTCTGAAATAAATTGTGTTTGTAAAATATAAATGCGCATAGTTTTATTAATAACGACATTTTATACATAAAATTTAGCTGGGTGATTGATCTTGGATATGAGAATAGGAATATGTAATAACATGAAAAACACTTATGTCAACTTAAGCCATTATCATTTGGCCACAGATATATTATTCGGCTTAATATTCTATGAGGTTTCATGAGGTAAACTTGGAAAATATTTATTTTTCTCATATTTTTTTTAAGTTTGTCCATTCATAGTATCAAAATTTAATTACATTTTGCAATTAGGTATAGCTAAGCTTGAAAATATAAGAAAAAATCAGTTTACCCGTTCAAATCTCATAGCATATAAGGTTGAAGCATGCACATGTATGTTTATGTATACCATTCTAAAGCCTCTTCCCTTTTCAAAAAAACTTTGGTTTGTGAGAATAGATTCAACTTTTTTTTTTGGGTAATTAATTATTTTGTAAAGTCGCCGTGGTCTAGTAGCTAGTGTGTCGGCTTATTAGACGAAAGGCCCGAGTTCGAATCCCAGGTCAGACATCAAAACGAAAATATGAAAATATTTCTTCGGCGACTTCCTCTCAGCATTTTTCTGGCAAAAACTCTGAAAGTAAAAATTGCCACGCACACACCACGAGTGGTGTGAGAAGCTAGGACGTTTGTACAATGGGTCAATTCGACCTCCGGGTACTGTACTTGTCACAGTTGACAAGTACACGTCCTCTAACCTAACCTAACCTAATTATTTTGTGTGAAAAGGTAAAAAAACCGTTTTTGTTAAAAAGAATTTTGTTTCAGAAAAATTCTTACTTGTGTTATGTAAAATATAATCTGATATAACGGCAGAACCGATTTCATATTAGGTAAAATATAAAGAAATAAATATAACACGCATTCGGTTTTGAAATTCAGTTGAATCTTTGATTCTAAACACGTTAAACGTTACCTGAGTGACATTTATTTTGCAACAATTTGTAAAAATGCCCCGAATAAAAGCATTTAAAATGCATTGCGTTTGCAATCCCAGAGAGCAAATGAAAGTTCGAAAGACGTAAAAGTCGCCTCAGGACTGAAAGGAGTCGAGCTTCAACCTTTAGAGCCGCCGAAACGCCATCACAACGTGAAGAACGACAACGCGCCACAACAGCAAGAGCTACTGAAACACTTTCAGAAAGCCAAGAGCGCCTTAAAAGCTTCTGAAACGCCGCCAGAACGCGAAAGACGTCTTGAAGGTCTTCGACAACATGCCACAACCCCACGAGCTACCGAGACATCGTTGGAACATGAAGGTCGACAACAAAGCCAGCGAAATCGTATTGAAACATCACGAGCCACAGAAACACATTCAGAACGTGAAAGACGTCTGGAAAGCCTTCGACAATATGCGACAACCGCACGAGCTACCGAGACACCTTTGGAACATGAAGGTACCACAACAGCACGAGCTAATGAAACAGAAGTCCAACATGAATCACGAGTAGAAAGTCAGTGGATTCGAACATCAACAAGAAGAGCAGCAAAGAACAAAATCATAATCGAATGGCGGTGAATCGACGGAATGTTTTTCATGGATACTCAGGTATTGGATTTAACTACAGATCTGATATAGATGACCACATAATTGCAATTCATGCTGATAGAACTCCAGAACTCCAACAATGGCGTAACAATTTTGATGGTGGGCGATCCAGTTGCATCACGAGATATGTATTTAATTCCGAAGGGGGTAGCGAAGCACACCGGGTATTAGCTAGTGGTAAATATCAGGGACGTAACGGTTATAAGAAAAATGGCGAAAAACTCTCATTTAACTGTTAAAATTGACAAATAAAAATATTGGTTGTATTTAACCATAATAATAAGATATATTTAATTTTGCTCAAAGTAACCAATTTAAGTGAGATTTATTTTTTTTTTTGTCATTTCAGATCATCTATCAATACTTTATTCAATATTTTAGACATGAAGAATGGAATTCCAAAAACAAAATTCATATGTATATGCTCAGTAATAAGTAACGGTAACTTGCGTAAAATTGTTTTTAAAAAGTCTGTCCAAATTGACAGCAATACACTAACCAAAAAGTTAAACTATTTTTGATAATGGTTATTGGCAACCAATTTTTTTTCTCGATTGTTATAACTGCTATTCATAACCAAAAAAAATATTTCTCATTTATATTGGTTGCGGCGACCAAAATAATATACATCTCATGATAACGGTTAAAAATTCCCTAAAAAAATAAAGGGAAATTTTGCATAACCTTTTTTTCTAAATGAAAAAAATAACAATTATTTTTAGTCCCTGGTAAATATAATAGAGTGTTGAATATTTGAAATAAATGCATTCAGTTGTTGCGTTGATGTAAATGTATTATTTATACTATACCTACCATACTTACCAAGCCTACATGGGTACTTTACTCCCAAGACTGAAAACTGCTACTGTCTTTTTCAATTTAATTCTTAATTCCTTATTTGTAATCTATTTTGAATGTATTTTAAGGAAACCACATAAATAATTATAGTAAAATGAAAATAAAAAATATATTCAATGCTTTAATTGAATTACCGGGATAAGGGGAAGGGAAGGTTTATTTGAAATATTCTTCCACTCTCAACTGTTTGTTTCAATGGACATCACTGAGTCTAGTATCGACAGAAGAAGTCATTGTTTTCATAGCCGTAGTCTAGCAGGTAGTGTGTTAGCTTATTAGACGTAAAAGCCAGGGTTCGCATCCCAGGCCAGACAACAAAAACGAAATATGAAAAAAAATATTTCTTCGGCGACTTCCTCTCAGCAGATTTCTGGGAAAAACTCTGAGAGTAAATAAGCCTGCCATGAAAAAGTTTCTCAAAATCTGTCGTTCGGAGTCGACTTTAAACTGTAGGTCCCGCTACTCCTGACGGGTGAAGGGTTATAATGACCAATTATGTAATATTATGTAGTAGCTGTTTAAGTCACATATGCACTTTTGATTTCCATGAAATCTCAGATGAGTTTCATAATTGTTACAATTAGTTGTTTTGAAAATCAATTTCGTTTTTTTTTATTGTGTCAGAAGTTTGTATATTTTTCTTCTTTTTCTTTTAAAATCATTTACGTGTTTTCTGTTTCATTTCTTGCTTGACGCGCAGTTATCCGACAAGTTGCCCAACATATCAACATCAACCATTACATATAAACATCTAATGCTGGATCGTCTTTCTTGATCAAAGAAATCCATGCCACAGTTGACCATGGGGACGAGTTGCTACAGAGATGGCTCTGAACAATGAGATAGAACGGGACTGGGTCTCTATATAGAAGAACCAGAAACGGAGTTCTGCCGCCGGCTATCAGACCATAATTCAGTTTTTTAAACAGAGATAAGTGCGATCAGGGAATGCATGATTTGATCTATTAATCATTTCTATGCAGTTTTGTTATCACTATGAATATCGAAAACTATTTGCAAAAGTTTAGAATTACGGTAGTACTATTGAGTCAGCTGAAACAAGCTTAAAAGGCCAACAATATTAAAAAACATAAAGGTCATCAACTAAAAATCATATTCTATTTAATAACAAAAAACGTAAGTAGCAGCAAAAAATTATTTTGAGTATAAGTTTCAGACTAAGAACTTATGTATATAGATAAATTTCTCCCCATCTATATATGTTTTATGCGTATATGTTTCCTGACAGGTTAAAATATCGTATTGTATATAGCATTTAGAAAGAAACGGATTGTCCTTCGAAATATTATGCTGTATTGTGACGAATAAAAATACGACACATTGATGCGTGTTCCAGCATGATAATGTCCCTAAATATGGTAAAGAAAAGTTTCAGAAAAACAAATCAATGTTTATACTGGTTCGTATTGTCTTCAAATCCAAATCCGATCGACTTCTTGCAGAATATAAAAGAAACAACAATCAGAAGAAGGTATCCAAAAAATTATGTTGGGCGGTATGATATAACTGATTCGGTATATCTTGTTATTAGATGATTTCTAGCAGATTTAAAGCCCATCAAAGTCTCTACAAAATGAACTCTAGAAATAAAATTAAAACTTAAATTAATGCAAATCAATTATTATATTATTATTTTCTTAATTACCACATATTTTAAAAAGCGAATAGTGTCCTGTTTCATTTCATAGTGTGAATTTGTATTTTAATATAAAAAATTCTAAAACCAGAAAAACAAGTTAATAAAACAATATTAAACTTATGTTTTGTGAATATAAGCTGAGAATAAATGAAATTACTTATTAACAATTTTCTCATTTCACTTATTTTTTCATCAAATCTCTAATTGCCAGATTGGTGTCCTCTTTAGTTTTCACATTACTGTACACTCACATGTAATTTGTTTTAATCACAAAAAGCTCTTTAGACGCTCTTGCCGAAAGAAGCCACTTCTACGAAAAGAAAAATATACTCAAGCGTTTAACGTGAGCTCGCATCCACAATGCTAAAGACCTCCCATTCTGGAAAAAAATATTTTGGAGTGATGAAACAAAGGTAAATCGTATGGGACCAGATGGTAGAGTGGTTGTTCATTGTCCAAAATGTCGGACATTCAATCCACGCAATGCTCAAAGGACCATAACACATGTTAGAGAAAACACAATGGTGCGGGGAGCGTTTTCAAGGCACGGTGTAAGTCCCATTGTAAAAATTAATGAAAAAATGGACTGTTATCAGTATTTGGACAATATAAAGAACAAAATGGAACCATAAGCTTTTAAATACATGCCAGTTTTATTCATGTTTATGCAAGATAGTGACCCCAAACACACATCTAAGCAGGCAAAGGATTGGTTTTATGAAGAGCAAATTCCCCTTTTAGACTGGCCGGCGCAAAGTTCTGATTTAAACTCGATTGAAAACCCTCTAGAACGGTGTGAAATGTACAATTGCTCAACAAAAGTTCAAAAATTTGGACGATTTGTGCATTGGAATACGGGACACTTGGTACTCGATTCCCAAAGAACTTTCCAGAAGAACATTGTGCCGTAGATGCAACGCGGCGCTTGAAAATAGGGGCTACTCTACTAAATATTAATCAAATAAGCTGAAAACATTAATATTTTTACTATTTATTAAAGCACCTCATTTTTATTCCAGAAATTTTAATTTGTGCTATTTTACTGTCCAGCTAAAATCTGGCGTTTAATATGTTGCAGGTCTTAATGAGCAGACGACTGGCAATATCGTCAAAATGTTTGTTTCTTTTTAAAGAAGAATATGTATTTTAAGTTCCTATGTTTAAATTTTTTATGAGTAGACCTGAAATACAATAAAACATATGATTGTTTGTATGACGAAGTTTTGTGCTAATTAAATGTCCATGGCTGTATGTATGTATGGATCTCCGAAATTACGAAGTTTGTATCCTCTTCTCCAATTCCAATTCATTATTCAGCGTTTGATTCCAAGAATTCTAATTATGTTTCTCTAATTTTATTCAAACAAACCTATTCACTGCGAAAAGTATAACCAATATCGTTACAGTTATTTAAAAATGGATATTGATATGAACTTTGATGTATTGCAGTGGTGACAAAACCACACTTCGGAATACCCTAGTTAACATAAACTTGCTCAAACAATTTTGAGTATTCCCGCAAATAGTGCGGCTTCCGCAGTTAATATATATAATCACCGAAAAGCGTAAGCGTATTAGTCCAGAAACTGTAAATAACTTATATAGGGTGTTTTTTATAGAGGTACAGAACTTTAAGTTGCAATAAAACAACGATGGATTATTTGATTGACATGAATTTCATTTATCCGAAAGATAATCTTGTGGCATTACATTTTAAATAGGATTTCGGGCATATGACCGCCACGGCTGGCGCGGATGTAGTCCAATCTGGACGTCCAATTTTCGATGACTTTTTCCAACATTTGTGGCCGTATTTCGGCAATAACACGGCGAATATTATTTTCCAAATGGTAAAGCTTTTGTGGCTTTACCGCATAGACCAATGACTTTACATAGCCCCACAGAAAGTAGTCTAGTGGTGTTAAATCACAAGATCTTGGAGGGCAATTCACAGGTCCAAAACGTGAAATTATGCGGTCACCAAACGTGTCTTTCAATAAATCGAAATAAAATTGCAAGCGTTATACAGGCATGAGTCTATTCATGATGAATTGCCAAACCAAACTGAGAATAAATCACTTGACAGCTGTTAAATCGGTCGCCATCTTGAAAAGTGATGCCAACTTAAAGTTCTATACCTCTATAAAAAACACCCTTTACATATGTATATGTATGTAACTTCTTTTTTTTCCGAAACATAAGTAACAAAAAAGAAATTCGAATATATTTTGTATCTCACCCGCAGTGTTACATAAAATAACATTTGTTAGAAGAAGTTTTTAAAAAGTATTCAAAACATCATACTGATTCGGTGCTTTGTGAATCATATAAATAAACTGAAGTAGCAAGCAGTGACAAGCAATTCTTGACAATTGACGTTAATATGAATCATATATTAGAATATTTATTTTTTATACTTTCAAGTGCTACTGTAGCTAAGTATTCATTTTATAAGAAGCAAAACTATGCCATTTGATTCACAATCATGCAGATCTCTGATACATACATTGCAAGTAATAACATAAGTAAACTTACTAAATAATGAAAAAAATACGAAAAATAATTTTTTGTTTCTTCTTTAAATTTCTCTCATGAAAATTTCATTTGCTCTTTACATCATATTTTTATTTATTTATTTTTTTTTTTTCTAATTGGTCTCTCTGTAAGCAATGCTTTTAACATTCACTTTTGGTTGAGATGGCAACAAGAAATTAAATTGTGAATGCCATAAAATTTATAGACGTTATTGTTTCCTTCGTCGTCGTTGCTGCTGTTACCTTCATTCAAATTAAATTTATTCCTACAGATAAAGACATAACTATCAATTATTTATTGTTCTTAGGAGACATAAAAATTAAACTCAACATTAAGAGTGCTATAAACACATTAGAGGCATCTTATTAAAATATAAGTAAAATAAAATAACAGTTCATCAATTCTTTCTCAATGGTGCCACTAAAATGCTTTAAATGCGTTTTTAATTTGTTATATTGTATGTATCGTGTTTTTAAAACCTCTATTTCATGCATCTTATTGGATATACAATACTAAGCGGTTCATTGCTGCGATCAAAAATATAAATTAGCTTCAATGCGAAGAGACAGCATTCCCAAATGACCCAGAGTCGAAAAATATTCAGGTAGATTTCTTTCTTTGGCGATCTGAATATTTCACAAAGGAAAATCAATAAGCGGAGAATTTTTTGCAAAGCAATTTATTTCCTATGTTCCAAGAATGCCTTTATATCGGGAAACTCAATCAAATGGCAAGCTGTAATGAAAGAAGAAATGTATTCAGTGACAACGAATAAAAAAATCAGTATTGACGAATTTACCATCAAGTGAAAAAGTAATCACCTACAAGTGGGGTTTTAAAACTTAAACAGATGAATATGGTATGCTGTACGATGGAAAGATAGATGGATAGATTTGTTTTAAATATTTTTCTCATAAAAAGAGAATATACTTGATTGTATTCGCCCCTGTAGCAGGATACAAAAGAATATGATGCTTATTGCCGTTGGCTATTAAAATGAAATATTTACTAATAGATGGATTTAGTTCATATCTAAATTGTTCGTTGTAGGAATACTATGTATGTATATTATCAGAGTGGACATATCTACATCGTTGTCGAAGTTCAACCTCAACAAAGAGCAACAACAAACATTACCAGAATAAATGTAAACAAAATACACAAACAACCATAAAACATCGATGTTTACATTTACAGAGATTTCGAGAATGCGGAGTCATTCTCCTTCAAGAATGTTTAAATATAAATATAATATATAATAAATATAAATGTTTAAATATAAAAGGCAAACCAAGCAGGCAACGGAGTCAGTAAAAATTCAGTCAGTCTTGTGTTAAGACGCTTTGCGTGTGATGAGAATAATCGTGGTTTGAAGATCTCCGTTATAAAGATCTGTCGATCGATTGTTAGTGTTTACGCAAAAGAGAGTAACAAAGCAAATTGTTGTTTTGTGCATCAAGGAATTTATCTAAAACTAATATTTTATTTGTAATCTACGAACTCATATTTTAAGCGTTTTTAAAAGAGTAAAAACGTAAAAATATATTATTACAATTATGCAAAACGCATCAAAAAATGTAGTAAATATCAAAAGAATTATAGCTTGTTGTAGAGCGTTATATTGATATTTTATTGATCTACTTATTTATTTTTGTTTGTTCTTTTTGTTTTTATTTCTACTATTGGTTATATTTGGGGTGAATAAATTTTGTTTACATTTCTCCTGTTAATAAAGGGCTATCCATTTCGTGGTTTTAAAGGTATTGGACTGGAATTCGACATCTGTCCAACTAAGTTGTGAAACCAATTGTTTTCTTTTCAGTTGAAAGTTTGACATTAATGAAAATGGATAGCTTAACTATCACACAACGCATAAAAATTATCAAAACCTACTCCAAAAATGGTGATTGGCGGTGGACGGCAATTTTTCGAACAAAATTTTCTTCAGCGATGAAGCACATTTCACACTCGGTGGGTATGTTAATAAACAAAATTGTCGTATTTGGGGTTCTGAGAATCCTCAAGTAATTGAAGAGAGCCCATTACATCCAGAAGGTCACTGTTAGAGGCGCTCTTTGGTCCGAAGGTGTGATTGGACCTTATTGGCTGAGATACCTCCCAATATGTGTCAAAAAGTGGTCGAAAATTACCTCCAAACTCAACACTTCGCGCGGAGGTTATTTAAATGATGTAGTGTTTCACGCATAATGTCAACGCTCAAACTTTACAATAAAAAAGAAATATCATGAACAAAAAAAAAATTTTTTATATGTTATTTATTTACGTTTACTTTTGAAAGCACGAAATGGATGACCCTATTTTACAAAAACGCTCATGTGGACAGAATGGATATGTTTATGCTGTGGATTACAGAATACGCCTCATATTTACGTATGACTATTATTTGTGTATAATAATGCTGGAATTGCACATACGCCACCGCTCCTGCTTAAATACAATACTTGCAATTTAAACAGATGTATTCGTTTAAGTGTTGAGAAAAAGCATGAAAGTTTAAAACTAAATACTATTTGGTTTCCTGTGGGGTTTTTTATCGATTCGTTGTTATTATTACAACCATTTTCATGTATTGCACTTTTCAACAGCTTATATACATATCTGGCTTAATAGCCTTTGACTCCATTGCACTTTCATATGAATTTGTTTTTGTTTGCATTTTTGTAGTATTAATATATCGAGCCATAACCGCAAAAATATCTCAAGCGACATATTTTTCAAATATCGTTTTTTGTAATAAATAAATTCATTGGCATCATTTGCATCATCTATAAAAATTTCAGGGTCCCACTCTGTACCGTATAATAATAAAAACCTTCCCCTGTAAAATTTTGTTTTTGTAGCTTGAGATATTTTTGCGGTTATGGCTCGATAGATTTCATTTAAATTATAAAATAATACATTAATGGGCTATTTATTTCTTACTTGCTAAAATTTAATATATACTTTTTTTCTTAAATAAATAATTCTTATTCTAATGCCTTGGGGTACACAATAGTTTTTGTTTTTCCCTCTGGTGCGTATACATATAAATCTGCGGGGTTTCCTACTCGCGAACATGCGACGTAAAGCTGCCATGTGAGAAACATGGATTTTCTAGATTAATTCCACAAACTTGCAAGGACTGACCTTGAGCTTTATTAATCGTCATTGCAAATGCTAGGCGAATAGGAAATTGCAGGCGGTTGAAATCGAATGGCATCTCCGATGTGGTCATAGGAATACGTGGCAGCAACACATCAGTTCCCTTAAACTTTCCAGTTATAATGGTCGCCTCGATAAGATTGTTCATCATTTTTTTTACTGTTAGTCGAGTGCCATTACAAATTCGTGGAGGATCAATATTTCTAAGTAAAATAATGGGAACACCGTTTTTTAGCTGTAAGTCATGTGGTGGAAAGCCTGGTAAATCTAACGAATTTAAAAATTCGACTGGATAATTGACGACATCCTCAATATTTGAAACTGTGTCGATCGATTTATAAGTTCTTAGATTCCCATCGACCTTGTTGAGAATATTGCTGTTGATGGAATTAACGTCAATATTTTTGGATGCCAGTAACGCACGTTCACATAATCATTGCATATTTTTAAAATTTTGCACGATATTGGGAAATACACAATTTATTAATTCTTCTTTGGATTGTGTCATTCTGGAAAAGTCTGATGGAAATTTTATATACTTTGTTATAGGATCCATTGGAATTCTTCCATTACCTAAATAGCAATTGTTTGGAAAAAGTTGATGCTGAAGCATCACGTTGCAACTGAAAACGCATATTAGTAGTTAATTTTAGATATGAATTTAGCTCATCAGCTGGCGTTGATCCAGGTATAACAGGAAGTGTTTGACGAAAATCATCAGCTAATAAAACTAATGCACCTCCAAGTATGTTATTATTTTCCTAAAATCCCGTAAAGTACAATCAAGGGCTTCCAAAGATTTCTTATGCGCCATGGTGCACTCATCCCACACTATGATTTCACATTGTCGCAATACTTTTCCCATTGAAGAATTTTTCTTTATGTTGCACGTGTAATTTTCGGAAAATTGAGGCTTCAAGGGTAATTTCAGTGCAGAATGCGCTGTTCTACCACCATCTAAGAGTGTGGCAGCAATGTCGGATGACGTAATAGCTAATGCAATATTTTTTTGCGACCGAACTTTTGCCAATATCAATGTAGAGTTGTTTATTCAAAGATTTAAATTTATTTTAATGTAAAAAAAAAGTTAATAAGAGTACAATAAATGAGAGTTAAAATATAGAGTTCTTGCGTAAGCGACCGACTTCGTTGAGAGGTTGAAGATGACTGACTCGTTTTCGAATATGCACATGCGCACATCATTTTTTACATTCCTACAGATCGGCCTTCCTGCAATGGATTCGCCTCGAATCCGTCTTCTTGATCATCTGGCCAGGGCTTGATGAACTCGGCACAAGTTGACGTTTGCTTAGGACCTTCACCATCGCTCACTTTTATGACATCATAGGTGTTATGCGGCTTGACTTTCGTGATACGATAGGGACCAAAATACTTCGACTTCAACTTTAGGCCACCTCCTAGCTGTGTCCTTTTAATAGCAACCAGGTCGTTGATACGATATTGTGTAACGGTCTTGCGTCTTAAGTTGTAGGTGTGTTTGTTCTCGTTCTGCAGTCTAATGATGCTTTCCTTAGCTTCACGTCTAGCTTCGGATCTTTGATGGTCGAAATTGGTAACAACTTCTTGCTCTAAGAGCTCCTTAATACGGATGTCATCTTTACAATGCATTTTTACTCCAACTAATACTTCAAACGGTGTGGAATCGATGCTTCTGTTGTAGGTTGAGTTGAGAATCTGTTGTACTCGTCCGACAAATTTGTACCATTTAGTCGGGTCTTCTATACTTAACTTGGCTAATACTGGAACAATGATGCTGTTTATCCTCTCTATTTGACCATTGGCGCGTGGTAAACCTGTTGTAATCTTGGCGTGTTGAATACCTTCGCCTTCGCAATACTGTTGAAATTCTGCAGACGTAAATGCTGAACCACGATCTGATACAATCTGGGCGGGATTTCCGAACGTAACACTTTGCAGTTCTACTTTGGATATGGCATCTCTAGCTGTAGTGGACTTCGTCGGGTAAAGCCAGCAAAACTTAGTAAACGAATCAATGACGGCAAAAATGTGGTTATAGTTTTTGTTGGTAGACTCCAACGGACCCAGGAAATCAACATGGTAAGTCTTCAACGGCACTTCTTCTTTTGGTATCGGATTAAGTTGACCTTCTTGTTTACCTTTCTTTCTATTCGTCACGATACATGGAACACAATTGGCAATATGGTGTTTTATCTTCTCTTCGAGCTTTGGGATGAAGTAGTCACGACATATCAAATCTTTGGTCTTCTTTACGGCAAAATGACCTTTCGCGTGTGCCTGCCTGATAACTTCGCGTTCAATGCCCTTCGGCACGACTAGCAACTCACGATCATCGACAACTTTATAGAGTATTTCACCTTTGAGGAAGTAGTCTTTATAATCTGTAGTAGTCCTTAGAATATCCCTTATCGTTGCGAGGTCTTCATCTTGTATTTGGGAACGTTTTATCTTTTCGATAATACTGTCCTCACTGGAGATTATCATAACTGGATGACGAGAAAAAGCGTCGACGTGTTTCATCTGCTTTCCAGGCCTATGTTCGACTGTGTAATTATAATCCTGCAGAAATAGTATCCAACGTGCTACGCGAGTGCATAAATCCTTCTTGTCGAGCGTCTTCGTAAATGCGTTGCAATCGGTAACTAATTTAAACGGAATTCCAAGCAAGTATACTCTGAACTTCTTCAATGCCTCGATCACGGCTAGAATCTCCAACTAGTAGCTTGAATATTTTCTTTCTTGGTCTGTAGTTTTTCTGCTCATGTAATAAACTGGGTGTAGTTGATTATCGTCAGGTGATTTTTGCATTAATACTGCTCCGTATCCTTCCATAGACGCATCAGTATGGACTTCGGTCTCATAATTTTGATTATAGATCTGTAGAACAAGATTTTTACTCATTATAGATTTCAGTATGTTGACTGCTGAAAGCTGCTCATCGTCCATCTCAAATTTTCGATCTTTCTTCTTCAGGTCGGTTAATGGTTTTGCAATGATTGAAAAATTGGGAATAAACTTACGGAAATAACTTGCTAATCCGAGGAAGCTTTCAAGTTGTTTCAAGTTCTTGGGGATAGGAAATTTCATAAGCGCGTCGATCTTCTCGGGTGATGGCGAAATCCTTTTATTCTCGATTACGTACCCAAGGAACTGAATTTTCCTCTTCAAAAAATCACATTTTCTCAGATTAATCTCCAAACCATATTCCTCACACCGCCTTAAAACAGTTTTCAAATTTTTCATCGCCTCATCTTCGTCTTTAGCTGTTATTATCACGTCATCTATGTACGGTAAAGCTATACCCTGTCTAGTCAAATCACGGAACACTGCATTCACATGGCGCTGGAAAACTCCTGGAGAATTTGATAAACCAAACGGCACTTTTCGAAATTGGTATTGTCCACTGTGAGTGACAAAAGACGTATACTTTCGACTGCACTCTTCGACGGACACATGGAAGAAACCGTTTTTTAAATCTATGGTTGAAAATAAATTCGCGTCCTGTAACCGATCAAGTTGGTCTTCAATTAATGGTAATGGGAATCTATCCTTTACTATGACTTTGTTAATCTTCCGGAAATCGACACATAGTCTTGGTTCTCTATTTCGTTTTTTCACTAGTACCACTGGACTACTATACTCCGACTCGGACGGTTCTATTATTCCTTCTTGGAGCCATTTTTCAACTTGACTGTCGACAATATTTCTTTCCGTAATCGGTAAACGTCTGGGACTGCTGTGAATTGGTGTATCATCCTTAACAATAATTTTCATTTCGACATTTGTCGTCTTAGTTTTCATTGGTCGATAATTTTCTATCAAATTCTTTACCTCGAGCTTGGCGTTTTCACTTACAATGTCATCAATATTATCTGTACTTACGTCATTATCTGGATCTTCATATGCATTTATAACCATCATCTTGTGGATTTCATCTGATGTCTCGTCCTTAAGCTTTCGTATTCTCAAACCATCTGAAGTAATGTTGATTTCACAAAAATTACAGAATTCGCTACCCAATATTACATCCACATCAATAGAATTGGTAGGTACCACATGAAAATTTAAATTATAGTCATCGCCGTCAATATTCACACTCTGATAAAAATTTCCAATCGGTTTAATTTTATTACGACTATCCTGGTTTCCAAAACCAACGAGATAGAAATCCGATTTCATGAGCTTGGGTGAATTCAGCTTTTTATAAACACTATTCGTAACCACATTGAATTTACTACCTGTATCGAACAAGGTTTTTGCCTGAAATGGTTGGTCACACAAAAATTGTACCTCGAACTCCATTGCATTCTTTTTCACTGTTACCAGCTGGCGTACATTTGGCTTTTCCAGTTTTGTCGGACACTGTTTAGAAATATGACCATATTTGTTACAACTAAAACATTTAACGCCTTTGTCTTTGTCCTTACAGTTCTTGCATTCATGACCTTTGCCACCACAATTAAAACAATTTTTCTCCTTTCTGTCGTTCTTGGGTTTGATTGTTGTTGGTCTTTCGGATTTCGATTTAGCTGCTTTATCCACCATAGTCTCATAACATTTTAATTTCAATTTAAAATCTTTCAAATTTGTCGCACCATACAAAATAGATTTATTCACCGTCAAATCATTAATACCATCAATCACATATTCCATGAGAGTGCTGTCATCGATATTTCCGCGAGAAGCCAACTCCTTCATACTAAAAATGTATTGATGAACTGTTTCGTCTTTATTAATTTTGCGTTCAATCATCATTCTATGCAATTGCGCACTGTTAATCGTTGTGCCAAATTCACTTTTTAATGCATCCTTTAATACTTCGTATGATGTAATACCGCGTTCACTGGATACGTACAATTTAGCTAAACCTTTTAAAGATTTTTTAGCAAAAATAAACTTCTGGAAATCGTCAAATCCCATAATAGAAGATGTTTCCTCAAACTCATTGATCCATACTTCAATTGGCATATTACCATCACCGTCAAACGAGGGAATAGAGTCTTCAATGTCACGATAATTCATTGCAAACCGTTGCATGTTCAAACAAGTTGCTCTTTCGACACTAACAATGTCCCGTTTTTCGTATTGCGTCTTTTGTTTATTATCAACACCATTTCTATTCTTTGCAAATGTCTTATTTACCACCACATTGTGAACCTTGCCGCTGCTGCTGCCGTCGTTTTCGCCTTTCATTGCTCTAACATCATTTTTCCCAATAAATTTGTTTACTGCTTCGTTGTTGTTGTTGTTCCCGTTGTTGTATACAGTTGTATCATCATCATCGTCGTTAACATCATTATCGTCGTTAATGTTGTCATCTGCGTCGTTTTTCACAATTGTATCGTCGCTATCGTCGTAAACATCATCATCGTCGTAACCGTCGTTACTTTCAACATCATCGCCCTCTTGACAACACATCAATTGTCCCTTCTTCAAATTAGAAAATATGTGTTTAAACAAGTCGTTGTTGTTGTAACTTAAACACAACACACTGCATATAGCTACCAAATCAGCGTCACTGAGGTTCTCTTTAACGTATTCTTTCTTTGCTTCATAAAGATCATCGTTTTCGTCGAAATCAAAGCCAGTAAACATACGTATGCGCTTTCTGTTGCCTCGGTCACCTTCTTCCCCGAAAACAAATTTGTGTACAGCAACAATCGTCATTCTCTTCGCAGTCGCAATATTGTTTTTTATATCAATGAAGTCTCCTAACGCATTCATGTTCGTGCCTGTTCGCTTTTGTCCGTTTACAAAAAACACTTGTGTCGCTTGCGTATATAAAAACAATTCTTGTCTCTCTCGTCCACACACTTGCCACAAATTATCCGCAGTCAGCGTTAGCTTTGTCTACGTTCACTGCGTTAGTGAGTATTTTACTCTCACTGCTTTTGTTCTGTTTTATCTTTATACACACACACACACACACCGATTCACGTACTCTATACTCTCTGATTTTCAACAAAAAAGGGGTTGTTTTCATAAAACTTAAAGTTTTCTCTCTTTTCACTAATTATCGTCGTTAATTTACTGAGTTTACACTAAAATTCCAATCACTTTGATCCGGGTTGAGCCCCCAAAATTGTAGAGTTGTTTATTCAAAGATTTAAATTTATTTTAATGTAAAAAAAAAGTTAATAAGAGTACAATAAATGAGAGTTAAAATATAGAGTTCTTGCGTAAGCGACCGACTTCGTTGAGAGGTTGAAGATGACTGACTCGTTTTCAAATATGCACATGCGCACATCATTTTTTACATTCCTACATCAATGAAATTAAAAACGTTTTTCCGGTTCCTCCAGGTGCGTCAATGAAATACAGACCTCCATGTTTATTTGTTATTGCTGCTAGTATACTGTTGTATACCATTCTCTGCACTTGTTGTAAATTTGGTAAATTTTCTTCCAGTAAAATTTCCAAATTTTGATGATTATATTCCATCTCTCGTCGTAGATCTTGATCTTGTGCATCAGTTCCTGACTGAATAGGAGCAATCATTCCAACTTCAATGAGCGTCACATTCCTTATCGCCAAGCATTTGTCTTCAAGTAGAATTAATGCCTCATTATACATACTTTCACTTAGTTTAAGCGTTACATTGTTGGTGGTAACTCTTTCCCGGTGTAAAATGCAATGAAAGAGTTTTTGAAAGCAATGGAGAGTAAGGTACTATCCAGCGATTATCAACATCAACATCATTTCCATGCACCTTTATTGAAATTGATCGTCCACCATTATCCACAGAACGTCGGCGATAAAGTGGGTAGCCGTCATTTCCCGAGATTGTTTCCTGAATCAATTGCCTTGGATATTTTTTTATGCATTTTCCGTCAACCATGCATGGAGAATTTGCATTGATGGTCCCACATGGACCATGGACCATATTTTTGATAACAATTTCATGCAGATTTGGATCAACATTTGGATCGGGTATTTCTGCAGAAATTATATCATCAATAAGATCTGGGGTCATTTTTTCAACCAACCAAATAAGAATATGGGCATGTGGCAATCCACGTTTCTGCCACTCAACGGAATACATCCAGCACCGTGTTTCACCAAAAACATGATATGTTGCAATAAAATCCATAAAAGATTTTAATTTCTGTTTAAACACGTGTGCTGTTATATCATGCCGATGTATTGGGGTTTGACCAGGGGACAATTCAGACAGAATTTCAATCCACTTTGGATTGCATGTGAATTTAATAAACAAATCTGGGCGTCCGTATGATCGAACATATGTCATTGCATCTTGGCAGTATTCCTGCATATGACGTGGACTACCTGTGAATGTTGCCGGAAGAAATATAGATTGACCAAGTTCATTGGGATTGATATCATTAGGAGTGTTTAATGCATCCCGAAGATGAATATAATTATCCACTCTTAATTTAGCTTGATTACGCCGTAAGTATAATAGGCGCTCTGTTTCAATTTTCGCGTACATATCCACAATGTACTGATGAAATAATTCTCTGCAATTAAGAATGTGATTAACCGAATTCTGTCGTATCATTATACGATACGCGTAGAAATCCATTGCACTCACTTTTTTTCTTGTTGGTTCATCTGAAAGTAAAAAGATAAAAATAGATTAGTTTATGTTTAGCAAACGTACAATATATAAAGATTTTAAAAATGTTGCACTTACTTGTTGCTGGATTAATTTGCCGTAATGCAAAGTGATATCCATCTTCGCCATATGGAAAAATAATTGGATACTGAAGTGCATCATATGAACGATTAGTTTCAGCTATCCTATTTAATCCGTTGTCACGGCGACGAACAATTATATCTCGTGATGCAACTGGATCGCCCACCATCAAAATTACTACGTCATCCATTGTTGGGGCATTGTATCGTCCTTGGTGTTGTCCAGCTGGAGTTCTATCAGCATGAATTGCGATTATGTGGTCATCTGAACTTAATCGTGGGTCATCTTTGGCTTGCTTAAAGATCCTTACCAATTCGTTGATTTCATGAAACATCACTTGTAAATCGGCAACAATCCATTGTTTTGTGTCAGGGTTATAATGCAGGCGGTGGTGCACTTGGTCATTGTTATCCGCTTCTCCTATGAAATTAATTTGTAAGAACTTACCCATTTAATGGTAAATTTGACCTTTTGTCACGAAACATTGGCATAAAGTTATCTCGAAATACTTTGGTATCATCAAAAGATATCATTTGGAAGCACGAATTATATTTTCTTATATTATTAAGAAAATGTTGTGAATCCACATTAGTTCCTAAATGAAAAAAATATTTTTTATTAATATTTTGTTAAATTAAAAAAAGTATATATTTCGAAAAACTTACCTGAAATCAGCGATTGTAATGGTTCTGGAGGTGGAAGTAAATCAGACAAAACGATTTTACCATTAGAGCAACACATGCCAGGTGTTCCATTTTTGTACCTGAGTGCATTGCAATATTGGCAAACTTCATTAATGTCACCAATTGCCACTAATTCGTCTTCGGTATAATCTATATCAGATCTGTAGTTAAATGCAATACCTGAGAATCCATTAAAAACATTACGTCGATTCTCCACCATTCGATTACGATTTTGTTCTCGACGCAAATCATATTGCTCTATCCTCTCTTCTGCCCTTCTTGTTGATGTTCGAATCCTGTGACTTTCTACTCGTGATTCATGTTGGACTTCTTTTGCATTAGCTCGTGATGCTGTGGTACGATTTCGCTGGCTTTGTAGCCGACCTTCATGTTCCAACGGTGTCTCGGTACCTCGTGCGGTTGTCGCATGTTGTCGAAGATCTTCAAGACGTCGTTCGTGTTCTGACAGCGTTTCAGAAGCTCGTGCTAAAGAGGTAAGATTTCGTTGACTTTCAAGGCGCTCTTGGCTTTCTGAAAGCGTTTCAGTAGCTCGTAGGCCTTCAAGGCGTTCTTCACGTTGTCATGGCGTTTCGGCGGCTCGAGAGGTTGAAGCTCGACTCCTTTCAGTCCTTAGGCGACTTTCACGCTCTTCCGAACTTTCATTTGCTCTCTGGGATTGCAAATGCAATGCATTTTTAGTGCTTCTGGAAAGCGATGCTTTTTTGGGGGCATTTTTATAAATTATTGCAAAATAAATGTCACTCAACGTTTAACTCGTTTAGAATCAAAGATTCCACTGAATTCCAAAACCGAATGCGTGTTATATTTATTCCTTTATATTTTACCTAATATTAAATCGGTTCAGGTCAAAAAACTTTTTAAAAAAAATTAAGGCTATTTAAATTTGACAAATAATTAGGTTTGTTTCGGTCGCAGGCAATTTTCTTGATGAAAAAATATTGACAGTTGCATTTTATTACTTCAAATTGTACCTAATATGAAATCGGTTCAGGTCAAAAACTTTTTAAAAGAAAGTAAGTCGACATGGCTTGGCAGAATCTCGTCGATCGTTACGAGAATAAAAGATTATTAGTCAATTTTCAATTGAAAACTCTTTTGAACCTCCCTTCCATATCCAGAGAATCTGGCCCGTCCATTAAGAGTTTGCAACGAACGATTAATGATTGTATAACGAATTTGTCGTTGTTGGGCATAGAAACGAAAAATTGGGACACAATTTTTGTGTACATTTGCTCCACGAAACTCCCCGAACACACCCTAGGTCTTTGGGAGCAATCTCAAGGGCCTTGCTCAGACCTACCCAAGTGGAGCAAAATGGATGCGTTCCTGACTGCCAGATATCGAACTCTGGAATCAGTCTCGGACATTATCGGCAGCCATAATTTTACCCAATCTGCAGTTCGGAATGACAGCTATGGCATTTCTCATAGCCCTCGAAAATTCATTACATATGAGACTGTCGCCCCAAATATATCCCAAGGAAAGTGTCCAATTTGTAGTCAGAACCACCCTATTCGTTTATGTTCTGATTTTCTGAGAATGTCGGTTAGTGAACGCATATTATCTGTTCGAGATCATAAGTGTTGCACGAATTGTTTGGCCGTTTCTCATGAGTCAAAAAGATGCCAAAGCTCTAACGTTTGCTATATTTGCAAACAAAAACATCATTCGCTACTTCATCGTACCGAATCTTCCCCCCGGGAGGAACCGAGGACTGGAACTTACCCCGCTAACCCTTCTACCCCTGATAGTTCTTCAGAAATCCCTCGGCCTTCTCCTGCACAAAAGCGAAATGAAGTGGATAATGGCCCATCTACATCCGCTGCTGCTCGATCTTTCCAAAACTTTTCTACCCGTTTACAGTCCACACCGTCTTCAACAGTTCTGTTAGGAACTGCCCAAGTTAATATAAAGTTGAATAATGCGATGTTTTCTGCGAGAGCTCTGATAGACCCAGCGTCTCAAGCTACGTTCATCTCTCGAAAATTGCAACGGAAGCTAGATCTTCCAACCTATTCGGCACCTGCTGCCACTGTTGTGGGCCTTAATGGCGCAGTAGTAGCAAAGTCAACGAAAGTATGTAATATTTCGCTAGGATCTCCTATTGATCCCTCGTTTAAATTGACCACGGAAGCATATGTTGTTGAAAAGCTCACTGGTCAGTTACCCACATGCTCATTAGCGGAGCATGCTGATACACCCGAACTTCCGTTGACAGATTTTAAATACGCCCATATGGATTTGCTATTGGGTGGAGATGTATACCCCCAGATAATGCTTTCTGGAGTTCGAAAGGACCCCAAGAACCCTTTGATCGCCCAACGAACCGTTTTCGGTTGGATTGTGACTGGCAAAATACGTCAGTCAAATTCGTTTCCCTCTAAGTCCAAATCCCCTACGGACTTGAGTAATAGACCATCTCGTAAAGGTGAATTTGCTCAAAATTTGAGATCCGATTGCTACCGAGCGCCGAGATTAAAACCTAACACGAAAAGGTTATTGGGGAATACCCTTCCCTAGACCATTCGCCGATCTATGCCTCTATTTTATTCTCCTCCTAACCCAGTTACTCTTTACCCCATCAAATCGTTATTAAATCACATCATTCATCTTTTCCTTTGAGCTATCCGAATATCCACTGGATTCCTAATTTTTGAAATTGTCAGACGCCAACACCGCTAAAACTCTGGGTTTCCGTTGGAATGCGAGCATTGAAACACTTCTCTTCAAGCCAGCTCCAACGCCCTGTTTCTCTATAGTCACAAACCGTTCTGTCTTGTATCAGATAGCCAAAGCTATTTGACCCCGTTGGGTGAGTGGCACCTAAAATCGAAATTGCTAAAATTTTTATGCGACAAATTTGTAAAGGCAGAACAGATTGTGACGAATGTTTGGAACCCATGACGTTTAACAGATGGCTTGAGTTTGTCGATGATTACTCGTACATCGACAGGATTAACATCCCCCGTTGGGTTAGTTGAACCCTCAGCGTGAACTATTTCATGCAAGTTGTGATGCTTCTAAGAGAGCATATGATGCCATTCTGTATAGTAGAGTCCTAACCCCGTTTGGTGAATTTGTTACCCACTTGCTCGTTGCCAAAACAAAAGTTGCGCCTGTATAAGTGTAAACTTTACCCCGTTTAGAGCCCTGCGATGCAACTCTATTGGCAGAAAATGGTATTTTCACTTCATAAGAAGCTGAATCTTACCAGATCGGAAGCCTTTGTGGGACAGTTTCGACTATCGTTCTGTCCTGGCTTGAAAAACCCCCCGTGCCATTGGCCAACTTTGTGGCAAATCGAGTATCGTTTATCGTGGACCAGGTAGGCACTGACATTTGGAATCACGTGGAATCTCGACATAAAGTTAATACTCTAATGACCGTTTTATGCTTCGGAAAACCTGTCAAGGAGACTTAGTTGATGATGATTTTGTTGTCCTTTCTAATGACAATTTATCCTCTAACAATTGAGGACTAAACCGAATCGAACGGGTTTATTGACCCTGATTCGAAAGTGCGAGTTTCCGGTGTTCGATCCGCCAATGGCATTCTAACACGATCGATTGGGAAGCTCGTGCTGCTCCCTAGTCAAGAATGAAACTAATTCATTTTCTTTTTTCTTGGTTGCGTGTTTGTTGTTTTTTCTTTACAGATAATCTAATATCGTAGGCTAATTGTCGAATGCCTAAGAAGCAAACAACTCGAAAAAGCTGGCAACAAAGAGAATTCACTCATGCAGCACACAAAGGAAGAGCGCAACCCACAACCAGGCTCATCTTGGAACCTGCTCATGGCTAACAAAAAAAATATTTCTTTTTTTTACATATTCTAACATTTTACCTTTATGTAAGGAATTTGTATTATTATATCATGCTATTATTACCCCTGAATTGTTAAATTTGATCTCTGGCCAGGTGACTTCTCGGTCCTCTTGTTGCAATGTTGCAAGGGGGGCGGGATGTTCACGCTGGCCACCCTACCTTTTGGTTTAGCTATAAGTTTTAGTTTAAGTGTATAAACCACCCCTGTGTTCTTATGAATTTATTGTGAATTGTTATAACGATATAAGAAAAGAGGTATTTTAATACCCGATCAACCCCCAACCCGAAAGGTACGTTTGTTGTACATAAATAATAATTTGATTATTTAACACTAATTATCTTTGTTTTTATTTACCCGAAATCTCGCCAAATATTTTATTTTATTAAGGCGATGATCCGGCTCGATTGGACCAAATGTTTCGGGGGGAATTGGGGAAGCAGATCCAAAAATAAAATATTTGGCGAGATTTCGGGTAAATAAAAACAAAGATAATTAGTGTTAAATAATCAAATTATTATTTATGTACAACAAACGTACCTTTCGGGTTGGGGGTTGATCGGGTATTAAAATACCTCTTTTCTTATATCGTTATAACAATTCACAATAAATTCATAAGAACACAGGGGTGGTTTATACACTTAAACTAAAACTTATAGCTAAACCAAAAGGTAGGGTGGCCAGCGTGAACAGTAAGGTTATTAAAATTTAACAAATAATTATGTTTGTGTCGGTCGCAGGTAATTTTTTTTTGATGAGTTTTGCAACAACTTATTTTATTTGGAAAAAATATTGACAGTTTACATTTTATTACTTAGTTAATCGAAAGTAATGAATGAAAATTTGACTGCCTATTCTTACATGCCCATTCATCGCCCAATAAAATGCTGATTATAAACTTACCTGATCTATTTTTCAAGATATGCAACAAATAAATAATATTTTTATTAACTACCCATTGTTAGAAGTAAACAATAACATAACTATTACATATGTATGTACATATATGTTTTTCAAATAAATATTTAAATAGTATGATTTTCAGTACTTACTATGTATATGAGTTGAAAATTTCAAACTCAACAATTTAAGGGTCATATGTTTGAGCAGCTCAAACATTCTAGAATTCAAATGTATGTTGATGATATTCAACTCTACCTTAATAGCTCTATAGCTTCCATCAACACTGGAGTTAAAGATCTTAACACTGGCTTTAATAATATTTCTCTTTGGGCGACTGCAAATGGTTTAAGGATTAACTCTAAAAAGTCAAAATGTATTGTAATTTGCAAAAAATCCGCAAAGATTGAATCTAGTAATGATGTCGCCTTTTTTGGTTATTTTTGAAAAAAAAATAAATAAAACAAAAGTCTACGAATTTAATTTTAATTATATTTTTTCTTATTTGGTGATTTTTTCACAAATGTTGATTACAAAATTTTGTTTCCTTCCCTTCTATCTTTCCTTTCGCGTCGTAAAATATTTTTGAAAAATCTTCCAAAATATGCCAAAATGCACATTCTTTATACTTTATTTTCTTTGGTTTTATACATCAAGAATCATAGATAGCATACTTTAGGGGTAACTATGCGTATGAGTAATATATTTCAAATGCAATTAAATATTAAGTATGTAGTATATAGTATACGTGGGCAAGGCTCCTCGCTCATTTAGAATATCAACATAAAAAGTAGCCTATAACTCCTTCCAGACATACAGGAAGATACTGTGAAAATTTCAAGAAAATCGGTTCAGCCTTTTAATCGTCTATAAACTTCAAACATACAAACATACAAACATACAAACACACAAACAAACACACATTCATTTTTATATATAAGATATATTATATAGGGGAAATTATATTAAATGAGAATATTTTATCTAAATGGGAGATCTAAAACGTGAAATCTTTTCAATCGTCTGATTGTTAAACTATTATCTAATAAGGAGATGGCCAACGGCTTAACATGATCGCTTAATCTTTGAAGATATCTGTTACTGAATTTATTTATTTCTTCTTTAATAAAACGAATATCCAAATCTCTATGTATTGCGTTGTTTGTAATGTACCATAGTGCTTTAACAATCATTGGCAGAGTTTTAGATTGAAATCTTTGTAGGATTTCAATATTTGAGTTACTTGTGGTACCCCAAAGTTGAATACCATAAGTCCATATGGGTTTCAAAATACATTTGTAGAGAAGTAATTTATTTTCTAGACTTAAATCAGATTTTGGACCTAGCAACCAAAACATTTTCTTAACTTTCATGTTTAAAAGAGATCTTTTAGATTTTATGTGGATTTTCCATGTTAATCGCCTGTCTAAAAGCATGCCTAAATATTTTACGTGATTACTTTTCGGAATAAACAGTTAAGAAACAAATATCTCTAACAGAAGTTGCACGGACAAGACATAAAAATGTGAAAATATTGTGGCACGGGCCAACCAGAATTTCGTTGTGAACCTCCTATGGTTCTCATTACTTACTTACTTAATTGGCCATTACAACGCGTTTAACGGATTTCGGCCTGCCGCATCAAATACTCGTCTCCCCGGAGCATCCTCATCCATTCGAACGACATGGCCGAGCCAGCGCTGTCGCTGGATGTTAATACGCTGTACAACGTCAATGTCGTTGATGAGCTCATACATGAATCCGATACGGGAATCATCGCCAACACACACTGGACCGAAGATCTTACGTAGGACTTTTCTCTCGAATACTCTCAAGGCCGCTGCATCAGTACTTAATAGGATCCATGCCTCTGCGCCATAAAGAAACACGGGTAGGATTAGTGTCTTGTAGAGTGTCTACTACTCAATTGCCTGAGACCATAGTAGCACCTGTTGGCAAGAGTGATCCTACGCTTGATCTCCAGGCTGACATCATTTTTGGTGGTAACGACGGAGCCAAGATAAATAAATTCCTTGACTGTTTCAAAAGTATAGTTATCGGCCGTAATCTGTGAATCAATTCGCTGCACGTCTCTACATGTCGATAACATATACTTTGTTTTGCCCTCATTTACTGCCATACCCATCTTGGTAGACTCCCGTTCAATAGCACTAAATGCAGCAGTAACATCTCGCTTGGTACGCCCTATGATGTCGATGGCGTCAGCGTACGCAAACAACTGGACACTTTTTTGGCCATTGCGATGCACTCCCGCCTTTCGCAGAACACTACCCACGACAAAGTTGAAGAGGTCGCATGATAACGGGTCGCCTTGTCTGAAACCTCGCACGGTATCAAAAGGTTCAGAGAGGTCCATTCCTACCTTGACGGAGCTGCAGGAATTGCTCAACGACATTCTGATGGCCTCATCAGGTTCGCAGGTACACCGAGCTCAGACATTGCGGCAAAAACACAATCCCTTATAGGGCTATCAAATTCTGCCTTATAGTCGACAAAAATATGGTGTATGTCGACTTGTTGTTCGTGGGTCTTTTCCAGGATTTGGCATAGTGTGAAGATCTGGTCGATGGTGGACTTGCCAAGTCTGAAGCCGCACTGACAAGATCAAATCAGTGTTTTGACGACTGGCTTCAGTCGTTCATACAATACGCCTGTAGGAACCTTATACCCCAGTAGTTGGCGCATATCGTAGGACAGGACAGAGAACACTGAGGTTCCAATCATTGGGCATACTTTCCTCTAGCCATATTTTGTAAATAAGCTGGTGCATGCGCCCTGCCAACTCATTACATCCGGTCTTAAACATTTCAACAGGGGCCATCAGGCCCCGCCGCTTTATTGTTTTTATGACGCATTATCGCGTCTTTGACCTCTTCATGGCTATGCGGCGGAATCTCCACGCCGTCATCATCGATCGGGTTCGGAACATCATCTCTAAAGGCGGAATTGGTGTCGTCATCGCCTTGTACCAGAGTAGAGAAGTGCTTCCTCCATAACCTCAGCACCCCCTGCGGATCAGTTACCAAGTTTCCGTTTTCGTCTTTGCAGGAAGATGGATGGTTCTCATTAACTTTTGTTAAATTGGAACGTTTAGATTAATGCTAATCACAACAGCAGATAGTGTTGGTATTAACGAGACAAGAATACCAACAAACAAAATAAAAATTTAAAAAAAAATTTTCTTTTAAATTTATCAAGTAATGCGTGGGTGTCCAAAGAACAAATTGCATTACTTTGTATTGTTCCGATCATACTAGTCGTATACGTAGTAATTCGTTTGTAAATAATCATAGCATATTAAGTACACGCACTGAGGTGCACTTATGAAATTCATGCACTAAACGTACTAAAAGTTCGTTACGTATACTTAACGTAAAAATGTTGCATACATACCTATAAGGGGAAATCGTATTTTACAAATTGTCTTTAAAGTCTTCGAAATAAAATAAAAACAGTATAGAAAAACTTTCTCTGGGTTAAATTTCCATTCAGATATAAACATTATATTCCTCCAGTCAAGCCATCCTATTAATTTTACTTTATAACTAGGTTTTGTGTATTCATAAGTGGCTACTACAAGGAAAATACATTTTTCCACGAAACAAGTACATTGAGAAGCCGTTGAGGCGCTAAGCAAAAAATTTACCAGAAGGTTTTCACAGAATTTTTACGAAAAGAAAAATTTTGTTTTGTTTCTTTAACTAAGATTCTTGAGCGACAAATTTTGAGTCTATACTCGTTTATAAATAAAAATTATTTGGCCAATTCGAACGACAGGTATCGTATATGTTGTATTGAATACACTTTTTGTTTGTGAACATTCAGTGTTATGTTGTATTGTGTATTTTTGTAATCCAAAAGTCAAAAAACGATAAGAAGAAGAAGCTAGTATTCATAATTTTCATAATTTAATTTTCAAGCAACAAAATGAAAAATATTACGGAAAGAAGTAAATTAATTAATTATCTGTGCGCACAATATAGTTTTGAAATGTTAATTGTTGATTCAAGTTACATAGAAAATATTTTGTATTTTTATTCTTCTTTTTAAATTACTGGCATTTACATTACATACGAAACCAATACAACTTTTTAAAACATGAATAAAATTTGTATAAGTGCATCAGATTTTTATATGAAAATTATCAACAACATGCATACACTGTTGAATATTCGTCCAACAATACAAGGAATACAACCATACAAGGGCTTGTGTGAATTGAACAATTATGTTTATGTATTAATGAGTGGACTACATCAGACATCAAAACGAAATATGAAAAAAAAAATATTTCTTCGGCGACTTCCTCTCAACAGATTACTGGCAAAAACTCTGAGAGTAAATAAACCTGCCATGAAAAAATTCTGTAGGTCCGGCCACTCAAGTATAAAAAATTAAGGCACACAACGTGAATGGAGTGAGAAGCTAGGCCGTAATCCTGACTGAAGGGTTGTAATGGCCAATTATGTATGTATGTATGTATTCATGGGAACTTTTTATTGTTTTTTCACTATTACTTTTCTTTGGTCTTTTTTTTTTGTAGACACATTATTCCATTGATGGGTTCCGAAAATTATCTTTGAAATTAAGATTTTCCAAACAGCAAACATACAATACTATTTTTTCTTGAACAGCCGAGATTTTTAAGGATCAGTAATCACTCTATTTAAAGACTTTTCCATGTTCGTGTTGTAAATAATCCACAATATCAATACATAATCCATTGCATTCTGTTTAATAATTATTTAAGTTGAATTGACCCGTAGCGAAATTGATTCCCTTTCCCTTCATTCATTCAACAAAGTCAACTGTGCTGTAATCATTGGGTGATTAAATGCTTGGTTGCCCTTTCAGCTTTTAATCATTGTTTTTATTTTCTTACAAATATTTTGCAATTCATCAACGTCATCATTGTTTCCAACATCTATAGTTGGACTTCATATCACCCATAAAATTGGTTGGATGAATATGTTTTGTAGCCATCGTTGTGACTGTAAATGTTATTCAATAGGTCAAGTTTTTATAACCGTTTAAGTTTTCTGTTATGTCTTCGACACTTTTGTTCTTTTCGTTTTGTAAAATAGCCAATATTGCTGTATGATTGTAAGTAAATCACTAAAAAATTGTAGGGCAAAAACTGAATAATAAAATAAAAGAAAACAAAAACAGTACGATGTTTCGTTTAATGTTGTATGTAACAAAAGAACAACTTGATTTATTTGTACAATTGCTTTTATATATAGATCAGAAGAACATTAAAACTGGTTCTATGTAATAAACAATAGAAATATTTTTGGAAGTAAACCGTTTAATATTACTTAGCGAATGTTTTTTAAGTAGAAACAAAGGCGTAGGAAATTAGTTATTGATGTTAAATGGGGGCGTAAATTTAAATGAAATATGAATACAAATTTGTTTATCTGAATTTAACAATTGATTATTATAATCAATAATATAATATATTAATATCAATATAAGCAATCTTATCAGATATCTACTTCATGTATATAAATAATTGATATTTTATATTTAAAGTAATAAAATTTAATCGTTTGAATTAGAATAGGCTCCAACATTCCGGGGGCATTGAAAGAATCGTCTTTCAAGGATTTAATAATAACGCAAGTTTATGAACAGGCCGTCGAAATAGTCCATTCGTAGTTTTTACATCCGCTACCCTTATTTTCCCATCATTGCCGGGATATGTAGATACAACTCGGTCTAGTGCCCATTTTAATGGTGCTACGTTGTCTTCATGGATAAGCACTAAAGAGTTGATATGCAAATTGGGCTGTTCTTGTGACCAACGATTTTTTTGTATTAAATCATTTAAATATTCGGTGGACCATTTCTTCCAAAATTGTTGTTTCGCTGCCGTGATGCGCTTCCACCGTTCTAGACAACTAATGTCTTTACATTCAATGCTTTTTTCAGGTAGGGAATTAAGAGGACCACCAATCAGTAAGTGCCCAGGTGTTAAGGCTTCGAAATCATTGGGATCGCTGGACATAGCGGTAATCGGCCGTGAATTCATAATAGCCTCGATTTCAATTAAACTGGTTGCTAGTTCTTCATACGTCATCTTTGCGTTTGCCAATGTTCGATAGAGGTGACCTTTTGCCGACTTTACTGCCGCTTCCCAAAGACCTCCAAAGTGGGGCGCTCTAGGTGGAATAAAGTTGAATTTAATAAAATTTTTATTACAAAAGTCAAATATGTTATTTTGGAAAGTTTTAGCAGTGAATAGTTTTTTGAGATCATTTAGCTGTGCGCTGGCGCCTACAAAATTTGTGGCATTGTCACAAAAAATATTTGCCGGAATACCACGTCGACCAATTAACCTTTTTAAAGCTGCGATAAAGGCTTCAGACGAGAGATCAGATACAGCCTCAATGTGGACTGCTTTAGTCGAAAAGCACACAAAAATAGCGACGTAACACTTGTAAGGCTGCTTTCCACGTATCTTCAAGTATGTATGTACTGGGCCACAGAAGTCCACTCCGCAGTTTTCAAACGGCTTCGAAATTGTAACACGGCTTTTAGGTAAAGGACCCATGACTTGCTGTATTAACCTAGGCTTGTAACGAACACATCTGGGACACGAACGAACAAATTTTCTTGCTATTGATCTAGCGCCAATTATCCAAAAATTTTGTCGAATGAAAGCCATAAGGGCCTTTGGACCAGCATGGTAATTGATGATGTGAAGATGACGAACTAATATATTTACGAAATTACAATTTTTCGGCAGTAAAAATGGATGTTTACGGCTTTCGGGAATGTCTGCGTTCTCTAAACGACCTCCAACGCGAATTAACGAAAAATTGTTAATTGTTTGAATGAATAAACTCAATGATTTTAAGGCGCTCTTAATAGGTAAATTTTTCCCCAATAACGTATACTCTTGACTAAAATGATGCTTCTGAATATTCCAAATAATACAATATAACGATCGACGAAGCTCTGCTGGTGTCATCTCAATATTATTTTTAATTTTGTCTTTAAATCTAAACATGGTGCATACGATTCTTAACAGAGCATTATAGTTACTTGTGCGATTTATCAACTTGATTATAGGATTTTCAGTAATTTGACAATTTAAAACAGTTTTTCTTACCGCTGATTCTACGATAGTATTATTTGCTGCTGGAGTGATTTGTGGCCAATTTTCTATTGATTTTCGAAGGAAAGGAGGTCCTTGCAACCAAATCGATTCAGCTAACGCGTGTACTGTGCATCCTCTAGAAATAATGTCCGCTGGATTAATTGACGTTGGAACATGTCGCCAAGTGCAGTCTCTTGTTTCCTCTTGAATTTCTGAAATACGATTTCCAACAAAAGTTATAAGTGTAGATGAATGTTTTTGTAGCCATTGTAGCACCACCGTCGAATCCGTCCATAAGAAGGTTTCTGGATTTAAGTTTTCAAATATAGGACGAATTTTGCTGTACAGTTTCGCGAGCAGATGAACTCCACACAATTCTAATTGCGGCATAGTTTTCTTTTTTGTTGGTGCGATTCTACATTTAGCGGTAAGGAGTTGAACGTAAACATTGCCACTTTTATCTGTTGTTCTAGCGTAAAAGCAGCAACCGTATGCACGAATTGAGGCATCACTGAATCCATGCAACTGTACCGTCGCAAAATTCGTCTGAAAAACAAAACGAGATATTTTAATTAAATGTAAGTTATTAAGATCTGTTATAAACGATAAAAACAAATCCTTTGCTTGCTGTGACACTTCTGAATCCCAATCAATCTTTGATATCCACAGATCTTGCAACAATATTCTAGGCTGAATTATAATTGGGCAAACTAAACCCATTGGATCGAAAATTGATGATATTAACGATAAAATTGATCTCTTTGTGATTGTAGAAAATATCTTTTTTGGCTGAAACGAAAATAGAAATTGATCTGTACCTGAGTCCCAGGTGATTCCAAGTGCACTCGTAATTTTCGGTTCATTAATGTTGATAATTTTAGCTTCGGTCTTCTCGGATCTAAAAAGTGGGTTATTAGAATTAAATTTTGTCAGTTGGAATCCACCTTTGCTTAATAAATTTGTAGTTTCTTCTTTAATACGTGTTAAACTTGTCAAGTCATTTGCTCCGCTGAGTAAATCATCAACATAGAATTGAGTTTTGATGACACTAGAACCAATTTTATATTGATCTTTATAATGGTCAGCGAGATAATGCAAACTTCGAATTGCTAAATATGGAGAAGAAGACATACCATATGTGATTGTATTTAATAGGTATGTAGTAATTGGATGGCCGTCATCCTCTCGCCAAAGTATTTGTTGAAATTTTCTATGACTAGGATGAAGTAATATCATACGGTACATTTTTGAAATGTCAGCAGTTAAAGCGTATTTCCATAAACGAAATTTCAATAACAATAAAAATAGATCATCTTGTATGGTCGGGCCGACACACAATATATCGTTAAGTGATTTTGTTGATGAGGTTTTTGCTGAGGCATCGAAGACTGCACGTAATTTGGTACTAACAATGTTTGGCTTTAAAACATACTGGTGAGGTAAATAAAAATGTGGTTCTTTTAAATTCGGTTCTACTGCGGCCATATGACCTAATTGGATATATTCTCTCATAAAATCGACGTATTGGTGCTTTATGGTGTTATCACGAGCTAATCGTTTCTCTAACAACAAAAATCTTTTCAAAGCAAGATTGTATGATGAACCTAACACTGTAGGGTTCTCTTTGAATGGTAACATAACCTGTATTCGACCATTATTAACTATTTCAACATGATTTCGAAAATGAGATTCACACATTTGATGTTCCAAACTAAGCTTTCCTGATTGTGAGGAAATTTTTTCCATTGACCATAAATGAGTGAGTTGATGATTTAAATCCTCATCGTACGTATTAATTGTTGTTGTAGTATATGCATGAGCATGTGAGAAATTGGAAAATGTTTTGTAACTGCCTGAAACTATATATCCAAAGCAGGTCTCTTGTAAATATGGAAGGTTCGAACCAAGTTTTATTTTGTCTTTTCCAATGCTTTCGAAAAAGGTATCCGCACCGAGTAATATATCAATTGGTTGTGACTTATTAAAGCTTTCATCTGCCATATTAATGTGTACAGGTATGTTCCAATTTTTAGTGTCGAAGTTCATATTTGGTTGATATCCGGAAATACGATTAGTTATGCAAAATTTTACAAGAAATTCAGAAGTATTGTACCGTGAACGAACTGTTGCAGTTGTTTCATGTTTCGTTTTCATTGCTGTATTACCAACACCAAGTATATTAAGCGATGTTTTATGTTTTGGTAAATTTAATAATCTAGCAAATTCCTCTGAAATTAAGTTTACCTGTGAACAAGAATCCAATAGTGCGCGACAAAGTTTCCACTCTCCTTCGTTATTTTTAATTAGAATTACAGCTGTTGCTAAAATAATTACATCTGATGATTTTTCGCAGTGGACGTTTACGATAGCTGAAGTGGTTGATGCCTGTACCGGCGACAATAATGGCATGTTTTGCGACGACGTGTCTGATGATGAACGATGAAGTAGCGTGTGGTGTGACTTTTTACAAATTTTGCACTTATTTTTAGATTTACATTTGTTGACTGTGTGGCCTTCACTCAAACAATTTATACAAAGTCCTAACTTTTTTACTGCGCTGAAACGATTTTCAAATGTGAGAGCCTGAAGATTGGTGCAGTCATTTATCCAATGCTCGACTGACTTACAATAACCACAAGACTTCTGTTGCTGAGTATGGAATGATGAACGATTGCTTGCACGCTGTGGGTGCCGATTAATACGATTTTGGTAACTAGTATTGTTGCTTGAACTAAACGACAAATGTGATTCTGACGATTCTAAAAATTGACATCTTCGTTCTAGATGCTTGCAATAATCAACCCATGATGGTAATTTTGAGAAATCTAAAGTTTCTTTCCACTTAATTTGTGATGTGACATCTGTTTTTTGAGTAATTATGTGTATAATTAATGCACTGCAAATTTCTTCCTCACTTCCCAATGATTTAAGGGAACTATAAATGGCAGACGCACTATCTACTAAACTACGCAATTGAATTCCATTTGCTTTTTGTACACTTGGAAGATCACAAAGATTTTGGATATGTTCCATAAAAATTAATGTTTTATTATTATACCTCTCCTCCAGTCTTTTTAAGGCTTTCTCATAGTTTTCAACCGAAACTTCAAATGCGCGGACAGTGTCTAAAGCTGGTCCAGACAGACAATGCAATAGGTGATTAAACTTTTCAATCTTGGATAATGAGGTTTCTCTGTCAACAAATTGCGTAAACGATGATATGAAATTTTTATAATTGGAATATTTCCCATCGAATTTGGGCAAATCTATATTCGGCAATTTACTTGTTGTTACAAATGGTACGGAGATTGATTGATCTAATGATGATCGTTTATAGTTATCACCCAATAATTCTATAATTTTTGCCTTTGTTGTAATGCACATATCTTCAATCTCTGCTCTTGCACTGTCTGCAGGATTCTTTTGTTCAATGTCACATTGGATTTTCAACAATTGTTTGAAATATGCCTCTACCAATGCAAGACGGCACTCCAATTCTGCTATTGACATTGTCGAAGAGACTAGGTTTTTGATCCTTGTTATGTTGCCTTTTGCTGCCTGCCGTTGCTTCTGGAGGGATTCTAATTCAGTCATAATTAATAAATTCGATGCCACTCGTTATACACCTTATTAATTATCAATTAAGTTTTAAATAATTAATCGACAAATGACAAAAGTTTAATATTATGTGCAAATGTAATAAAATTAAAGACGAATTTTTAATATTTGAATTTTACACTAGCACTTTTAATTTGTTATTTTGTTGAAAGGTAGTATTTTATTTATTTTATTATCGAAAGATTTCAATTGAATATTTGCCCCACGTTGGGCGCCAAAAAATGTATGATTGTAAGTAAATCACTAAAAAATTGTAGGGCAAAAACTGAATAATAAAATAAAAGAAAACAAAAACTGTACGATGTTTCGTTTAATGTTGTATGTAACAAAAGAACAACTTGATTTATTTGTACAATTGCTTTTATATATAGATCAGAAGAACATTAAAACTGGTTCTATGTAATAAACAATAGAAATATTTTTGGAAGTAAACCGTTTAATATTACTTAACGAATGTTTTTTAAGTAGAAACAAAGGCGTAGGAAATTAGTTATTGATGTTAAATGGGGGCGTAAATTTAAATGAAATATGAATACAAATTTGTTTATCTGAATTTAACAATTGATTATTATAATCAATAATATAATATATTAATATCAATATAAGCAATCTTATCAGATATCTACTTCATGTATATAAATAATTGATATTTTATATTTAAAGTAATAAAATTTAATCGTTTGAATTAGAATAGGCTCCAACAATTGCCATTATTTTCAGCCAATAAAGTGTTGTAATCGTAATGAGTTAATGTACTCTGCTGATCATTAACACCCAGTGAACAAGTAATAGATGCAAAATTCAGCAGAAAGAAAAAACAGTTAAAGTAACAATGGGATGGAATAATGCTATAAGAAGTGTAAAGTGCCAAAAAGATATATAAAAACTATTTAATTGGAAAATATTGTCTTCGTATTAGAAGCAAAATTGAAACTTATGTGATGTCACACGTTTTTTCTAATTTTTATTCTGATTGCCTTTTAGTACTTCAAATGAAATCGAATATATAGGGTTATCCATTTCGTGGTTCCAAAAGTAAACGTAAATAAAACACATATAAAATATTTTTTTCATGATATTTCTTATTTAGTGTAAAGTTTGAACGTTGACATTATGTGTGAAACACTACATTATTTAAAAGACCTCCACGCGAAGTGTTGCAAGCATTGATTCTTTTGAGGTAATTTTCGACCACTTTTTGACACATATTGGGCGGTATTACAGCCATAACTTGACAAATGTTGGTTTTTAAGTGCTCAAGAAATGAAGGTTTATCTGCATAAACACAGTCTTACGCGTAGCCCCACAAAAAAGTCTAATGGTGTCAAATCGCATGATCTTGGTGGCCAGTTGATATCGCCACGATAAGAAATTACTCGGCCAGGAAATGTCTCTTGCAATAAAGAAATATTCGCTCGAATTGTGTGGCATGTGGCACCGTCTTGTTGAAACCACATATTCTTCAAGTCGTATTCTTCAATAGCAGGCCAAAAAAGTCGGTTATCATGTGACCATAACGCTCCGAATTGACGATGACAGTCGTTCAATCGTCGATTTCGAAGAAGTAAGGTCCAATCACACTTTCGGACCGAAGAGCGCACCAAACAGTGACTTTTTCTGGATGTAATGGCCTCTCTTCAATTACACCGAGTGTGAAATGTGCTTCATCGCTGAAGAAAATTTTGTCTGAAAAATTGCCGTCCACAGCCAATCACCATTTTTGTAGTAGGTTTTGGTAATTTTTATGCGTTGTGTGATAGCTAAGCGATCCATTTTCGTCAATGTCAGTCTTTCAACTGAAAAGAAATAAATTGGTTTCACAACTTAGTTTGACAGATGTAGAATTCCAGTCCCATACTTTTGAAACCACGAAATGGATAGCCCTTTATTTATTAGCCCATGGCATTATATTATAGATTTCCAGGTTCCGAGCAGTAATCATTTTTCCGTCACATTAATACGATTGTGAAATTTTTACTATCTCTGACAGTATTGACCAATAAGCTTGTATTGTATTGAGTATAGAGCTTATGTTATAACATGTGGTAAAATTGCAGGGTGAATTTTCTTTTACAGCCTCGTAACGATTTACTGAAGTGTAACTTATCTTAAAAAAAACTCTTTTTTGCAATAAAAAGCCTATACATACAAACATTTACAAACTGTGTAAATAAACTATCATACAACTTTCATTAACATTTCAAAATCAAAGTACTTTAAATGTGTTTCTTTTTGTTCAACTCATAATGAGATTATCATTGAAAAAGTTTTTTTTTAGCAAGACCATCTACAGTAATGTGACAAATAAAAAGGACACTTAAAACACTTAATGCAAATATATATTTGTTTGGAAGTAGAAGTAAATCATTAAAGGACACGGTCATCTCACGTGATGTTAGGTGATGTTAATTGTCCAAAATGAGCGTGGGATTTGATCGCGAATAAGTCAGAAATCACAGTAGTTTTCAAAGCCAACTAGAGAATTAGCGGCGGACATTTGAACGATGATATAAAGGCATCATAAAACGTTGTTTTATAAAAATGTATATATAGGATGCGCTTAATAAAAAAAACCGATAAACATTTTTATGTGACAACCCAATGAGTTAGAATTCTAACTACAACGCAGAGAAAAATGCAGAATGCTTTTGTTTTGTCTTTTTCTAATGCCCCTACAAGTTGCAATTAGTTGTACAATAAGTTGAAACAATGGTTGCTCATCTTCTTCACTAAATAGTTACTGTTACAACGTATTTTTCGTGGGTTGAATGAACAAACAACCAGCAATTCAACATAAGAATTGTGTGTACACAATTATAAAGTTGTACAACTAGTCTCAACGTATAGGGACCGCATAAGGGCCTAATCAGTTTCTTAAATTTGAAAAGCGCTAAATCTATTTTGAAAGACACTAAGTTGGCAACGCTATATATGTATGCTGACAAACTCTTACTTCATTGCTAGACTAATATCCTAAAATTGATGGAAGGTATAGCAATCAGGGAGAATGTCTCTGTATCTATTTGGGTGCCTGCTAAAGAGTTCTGGAATGTCACTTGAATTATTTTTTAAGTTATGAAATATTTTCTAAATCACACTTTGATTTGTAAAATTGTGCATTTGCCGAAAATATGTTCAAAAGGGAAGAAATTTTATGTACAATTTTTTTCTCATAACCTTTAATTTGAAAAAAAGAAGATGCAACTCAACAAACATATAAAAAATTAAAAGGAAAATAGAAAACTGAAGTGTATTTCTTTTGGTGGGAAAAAACAATTTGAGATTTATTTGTGCGAGTACCATTTCCTTTTCCGTAGTAGCGGATATGTCCAAAAAATCATGTGCATAATAAAGCACATAGGAAAACAAACAAAGCAACAAAATTGAGGTTACGGAACGCTTAAATGCGGTTATAGAACGATAGACAAAGAGAAGAGAGTTGGCAAATATTGTATACTGTTTAAAAATACAAGTACAAATCATTGAATAGGTTAGAAAATCCTTTCATAGATTTATATTAACATGTAACTCGATTTTCGATGTTCTATAATACGACATCGAAAAGTTTAGAAAGAAAATTTTTTCAACTGGCTCAAAATTGTTATAAATAGACGTACAAATCAGGATTAAGAAATAAAAAATATTTTACAGCCAATTTATGGGATTAAAGTCTTTCAGTTGTCATAATTTAAAAGTTCTAATGAATATACAACAGAATAATCGAAACAACATACACACATGACGACTGTACGCGAGTCCAAAATTGACTCGGATAACCACAGCTTTTACAATTTTAATTCGATGGACATCAAAGTATGCTAAGTGAGAAAAATCGATAATAATTCTGGTGGTGGTATCACAATTTAAGCTTGGTTTCCAACATTTATTTATTTGATAACTCTTGAAAATCTTGCTTTAAGACCACTATTAGGCATATAGTTTTTGCATGTGAGAGTATATAGTGTATACACTTATTAGACGTAAGACCACGGTCCAAACCTTAGGACAGACATATCCAGAAAAAAAGAAATAAGACAAAATATTTCTTCGGCGACTGCCTTTCAGCAGATTTCTGAAAAACATTGGTAAACAAAATTCCAATTCAAAGTTTTTCAAAAATCTATCGTACGGAGTCGATTTAAAACTGAAGGTCCCTCCACTTATGGGTAAAATGAATTTTTTTTTAATTTCTGCGTTTCACAGTGTAAAAATGAAGAAGCAAATATTTGTAGTAGTATTATCTGATATGTGGCAGCTGATGTAAAGTTTCATGTGAAAAGGGGTTGAGAAAAAAAATCAGTGGGTAAATTTATTGAAAGAAAACTATTTTTAAAGATATTCTTTTAAATTTATTTTTTTTTTTTATTTATTTATTTATTTATTTTAGTCTATGGATTATATCCTTGCAGACATTTAAAAATATATAATACATTTAAGAAAAAATTTACATTTACACAATTAATTAGAAATTATGGGTCAAAAAATTTTAAAAATATTTTTTAATTATGAATTATTTAAAAGAGAAAATAAAAAAAAAATTTTAGACAAATGTGTGCACATAAAGTAGTATAAGAATTAATACATCAGGAGTTCAAAGAAATAATTAATAATTTTTTCACTGCATTCGTATTTAATGAATAATCAACAAGTCCAAAAAATTGGTTGAATTCGTTACACATCCTTCTAAGCGGGTCAGCATCAGGATAATTGGCTCTAAACATTGGAATAGACAGTGGTAAAAAATTTCGCGATAAACGTCGAGGTATATTAAATGAAATTTCGTTTATCAAGAATCCAGCGCATATATCTCCTTTTATAACATTTAGTATAAATGAAACATTTAACATAATTCTACGGCTTTTCAATGTTGGCAATTTAATAAGAGCTAATCGGGCAGAGTAAGATGGCAAATTACGGAGGTCAAAATGTAGTCCACGTAGGCAAAATAGGAGAAATTGTTTTTGCACAGATTCAATTGTATTGGAATGTGTTTGGTAAATGGGATCCCAAATTATAGAACCATATTCTAGAATTGGACGAACAAGCGACACATAAAGTGCCTTTGTGATGTATGGATCCTTAAATTCCTTCGACCATCGCTTTATATAACCCAGTGCAGCCCTGGCCTTATTTACAGTACACGTTATATGAGAAATGAAGCTTAATTTCTGATCAAATAAAATACCCAAATCCAGAAAACGGTCAACCACTTCAATCTCATAACCACCAATAAAATAATTCACAATAATTGGACTGGTTCTCGAAAAGCGCATTAATTTACATTTCCTGAAGTTAAGCTGCATTAAATTGGCGTTACACCATTCATAGAACGAATTTATATCAAATTGTAAATGCTGTTGATCCAAAAGATTGTCATAAGTTTTAAAAAGCTTTACATCATCCGCATACATCAAAATGTTCGAATACTTTATAACTTGAGGCAAATCATTTATAACTAAAGAAAAAAAAAGAGGTCCAAGATGACTTCCCTGTGGTACTCCAGAACGTGCATGTATTTTTTTTGATATAACGTTGTTGAAACAAACCGATTGAGTTCTATCCGATAAATATGATTTTAACCACTTAATAGCAGGATCCGTAAAGCCTATCAAATGTAATTTTTTTAATAGGAGCTTATGATTTACTTTATCAAAGGCCTTTGAAAAGTCGGTATATATAACATCTGTTTGCCTTCTATTAAAAAATCCACGATTTATGACAGTTGTTAGATGAAGTAAATTTGTTGTTGTTGAACATCCTTTTTGAAATCCATGCTGATATGGAGATATGAGATTACAAACTTGGTAATACAATGTATCAGTAATCAATTTTTCAAAAAATTTGGGAATAACACTCAATTTCGCTATACCCCTATAATTTTCTATATCAGATTTATCACCAGATTTAAACAATGGGACTATAAAAGAATCCTTCCAAATTTTTGGGACATATCCATTTTTAATTGATAAATTAAACAGAACAGTTAGGGGGTGAGCTAAAGCATCAGCACAATTAATTAAAATGCTGCCCGGAATTTTATCAGGACCACAACTGTGTGAAAATTTTAATTTTTTTAAATGAGTTGCAACAGTTTGTGTATCAAAGAGTGGTATAGATATAGAATGTTTAACCATCAATGGATAAGGATACTCCATTTTATCATCATAGTTTTCGTCAGAATAAGTGCAGGAAAAAAATTCAGCAAACATGTTACTTATAGTTGAAATATCGCTAGATTCATTATTTCGATATGACATTGAAGCTGGAAAGCATGAAGATTTTCTCTTTGAGTTTATAAATTTATAGAAAGACCTAGGATTACGTCTTAGATTAATTTTAGCCTTTGCCAGATAAAGAGTGTATAATTGTTTATTCAGTCTGGTATAATATGCACGGCTTACTGAATATCTTAGGTAATCTAAATTGGATCCAGACAATTTATACTTTCTATAACATCTAGACTTTCTATTCTTAGCACGGCTTAATTCATTGTTATTCCAAGGCGGCCCCGGTAACGATCTTTTTATATGTTTTGGAATGCACTGCTCCATAAAAAATAACATTTTATCATAAAAAATATCGAATGTATTATCCAAAGTTATTGATGAATTTACTGAAAGTGACAAAACATTATTCCAGTTTATACTCAGAATCATTTCATTCAGCGCAAAGTAATTGGCTTGTCCAAACGAAAAAACTCTATCTTTAACGATCGACGAAGACAGGGTATTGTTAGCTGGCGTAGATATAATCAACTCAAGTGTAGGATGATAACGATCTTCAGGAATAGTTAATGGATCACATCGGTTAATATGACAGTCTTCCTTATCATTCACGAACACTAGATCCAGTATTTTAGAAAAATCATTAGGTGTACCATTAATTTGAAAAAGACTAATATCATACAAAATATTGAAAAAGTCATTAAACATATCATTATTCGCGGCCTGAACATAATAACCATCCTCGGCTACATAATTCCAAGATACTGATGGAATATTAAAGTCACCCATGATTATAAGCAAATCATTTTCATTGGCAGAGCATGCTACCGTTCGAATTGCCTCACCATGTTGAATATATAATGATTGCGGGGATGATGGAGGAATGTATGAACACGTAACGAATATTCTTTTATTCTTGAGTCTTATAATAACTGCAATAAGTTCAATATCAGGCCATGAATTAAGCACAAACTGTTCAGATGAAATGAGACTGGAAACGGCTATGAGAACACCACCACCATAAGAGCCACGATCACGACGGAAAATATTGTATTTACTACATAGTATTTCAGAATCTAAAAACGAATTGTTAAGCCAGGTTTCAGTAAATGCTAGAATGTGATAATTACAATCAAGACTCTCCATATATAAGCTTGACAGTTTTGTCCTTAGACCACGAACATTTTGGTAAAGTAATGATAATGTATTAACGTAATTAAAATTTAGTTTTTTGGATCACTTTGAGGAAGGACACCAACTCTATTACTTCTATTTTTCTCCCTGTATACATATTCACGAACCAGGGTATTTTCCGGCCAGAAATTCGGATTAATGATCGTACTGAAATCGCTAGATGAGGTAGATATTTTAAATGATGAGATTGTCCTGGGTTCAGCAAATGTAAACTTCTGCACTGTAACATCAATTTTACGACCATATTTAGAATTGATATAATGATCAACATCATCCGATGAAGTGTCACATGCTAACCTGGACACAAAAATAGTTTTTCTTGGTGGAACAGCCTGCAGCGGTTTGTAAGTCATTTGATTACCCATTGTTGCCTCATTATTATTAACATTATTTGGTGACAAAATTACCTTTGAAGAACCATTATCGACCGTATGAGAAATTTGTTGACGGGAACTTACAGCATTCAATGATATAGACGGCGTTGAACCAATATCCTTAATGGTAACTGAATTTATAGGAGAAGGCACAGATAAGTTATTCCCAGTGGAAACTAAAGGCAGCATATTTGCGCCTCTTTTTACCCTAGTAGAATTGCTATCAGCATCATTAATATATTTATCCAAATTTGGAAAGCTATTAAATAATTCACCAAATTTGGCAAGCTTAGATTGCAGAGACAAAAAATCCTTATTAAGTTGGTCAAACTCACTCTTGTAGCTTTTAAAAAATTCATAAAATTCTACGTTAATTTTTTTACAACTTGTACAAGTCCAATGAAGGGACTTTGCCGGATCCATAAGCGCATCAGCATCACGTGCTTTGAGTGCAGTACATTTTAAATGATAATTGCCTAAACACAACCAACATGAAATCATCCGGTCATTTCCCGTACCAGTGCAATTTGAGCTCAAACAATCCATATTAACGATTGAAGGCAAATTATAATACAGAGATTGGATATAAAATGTTCGCTAGGTGGTGGTAAACGGTTTAAGGGTAGATGGCGCTACTAAAAGGAATTATCTAATACACAAACCAAACAGATGCAGTGTTGTAATATATATTATTTAGTAGGTAGGTTACTCTCACAGCTGCAACAATCCGTATTGATGATACTATGATAAATATTTATTCTCCTTATCAGAAAATATTTCATAAAAACCAATTTTAGGCGACTCAGGCAGACACCTCAAACACCACTCCACAGTACGATGATAATACAGCAGCTGACGATCACAATGAGACGCAACACAACCAAATCAGGCGGATAAAAACACTTTAAAACACAAATTAATACAGAGCGTAAAAAAAAAAACACGTCACGCACGTTGCGTGTAAAGTGTTTGTCATCTCTAAAAATAATACAGAAGACTACAAAATTTTTATTTGAAATTTATTTGAAAATGATGGAAAACGCAATTAAAACTTCATACACAAGAATTTTAAAGCATAAGAAATAAACTCAAGTATTTTTTAGGTATGGCAAATGTTTGGATATTTAATGTTGTATTGATGTTAGAAAATTATCAAATTATTCTTACAAAGTTTGAATTTTTTAATAAAGAATCTATTAAAGAGGTTAAAGAGGAATTTAGTGCAAAGGTGGGAAATCTGACTGATTATTGATTCCTACCTCTTTTTCCTGTTAGGTGGCCTGGCCTTCCTGTGATGTTATCCTTTTTCTATTTCCAAGTCGTGAGGGTGCTTCTTAAATGGATCCTGGTATGTTCCAACCATATCAAGGTTTTTCTGTATGCTTTTTGCGCCATAATAAGCCCTTTAGTTTTCTAAATGAGCGCGCCACATCAATTTACTTTCAGTACTGATCTAAGATATTTTGCTTGAATGACACGCGGCTATTTGCTCTCAGGTGCAAGATTTCGCAAGCATTTTTTAAAATACTTATATCCGGAGAATACTCTACTTCAATTCATATAAATTGATACCATTTTAATCTATACTTTAAATTTCCTTACAATAACATCGATTTATTACAGCACCATCATAATCTCTCTGTTGTTTCATGGTTTCATCTTTTCCATAACAAAGTGTGCTCTGAGGAAATGAAGTAAAATGCTTTTAAAAATCGTTCAACAGAGTACTCGTTTCACTCATCCATTCGTAGTCGATGTACCTCCTTTTTATTTAATACTAGCTAATACCCGGTGTGCTTCGCTACCCCCATCGGAATTAAATACATATCTCGTGATGCAACTGGATCGCCCACCATCAAAATTGTTACGCCATTGTTGGAGTTCTGGAGTTCTATCAGCATGAATTGCGATTATGTGGTCATCTATATCAGATCTGTAGTTAAATGCAATACCTGAGTATCCATGAAAAACATTACGTCGATTCACCGCCATTCGATTATGATTTTGTTCTCTGCTGCTCTTCTTGTTGATGTTCGAATCCACTGACTTTCTACTCGTGATTCATGTTGGACTTCTGTTTCATTAGCTCGTGCTGTTGTGGTACCTTCATGTTCCAAAGGTGTCTCGGTAGCTCGTGCGGTTGTCGCATATTGTCGAAGGCGTTCCAGACGTCTTTCACATTCAGAAGGTGTTTCTGTGGCTCGTGATGTTGCAATACGATTTCGCTGGCTTTGTAGTCGACCTTCATGTTCCAACGATGTCTCGGCAGCTCGTGGGGTTGTGGCATGTTGTCGAAGACCTTCAAGACGTCTTTCGCGTTCTGGCGGCGTTTCAGAAGCTTTTAAGGCGCTCTTGGCTTTCTGAAAGTGTTTCAGTAGCTCTTGCTGTTGTGGCGCATTGTCGTAGGCCTTCAAGGCGTTCTTCATGTTGTGATGGCGTTTCGGCGGCTCTAAAGGTTGAAGCTCGACTCCTTTCAGTCCTGAGGCGACTTTCACGTCTTCCGAACTTTCATTTGCTCTCTGGGATTGCAAACGCAATGCATTTTAGATGCTTTTATTGGGGCATTTTTACAAATTGTTGCAAAATAAATGTCACTCAGGTAACGTTTAACTTGTTTAGAATCAAAGATTCAACTGAATTTCAAAACCGAATGCGTGTTATATTTATTTCTTTATATTTTACCTAATATGAAATCGGTTCAAGTCAAAAACCTTTTGACGAAAATTGATGTTATTAAAATTTAACAAATAATTGTGTTTGCGTCGGTCACAGGTAATTTTTTTGATGAGTTTTGCAACTACTTATTTTATTTGGGAAAAATATTGACAGTTTAAATTTTATTACTTAGGTAATTAAAAGTAATGAATTCATTGCCGACTAAAATGCTTATTATAAAGTTTACCTAATGTATTTTTCAAATAAATAATAGTTTTATTAGCTACCCGTTTTTAGAAGTAAACAATAACATAACTATTACATATGTATGTACGTATATGTTTTCCAAGATAAATATTTAAATAGTATGAACTTTAGTACTTACTATCTATATAAGTTGAAAATTTCAAACCCAATAATTTAAGGGTCATATACCTTACTATTGCATATTTCAAGATATAATAATTTCTACACCCACAAATCAGGGAAGCACCACCTTCCTATAGCTGGAATACAAAATTGGGGACTCTAGCTTTTATAGTTTTTTATACAGATTTTAATAATTAGTTCATATGGAGTTTGCCACGCCCTAATGCTTGATAGCCCATTTTTAACAAAAATATTGATATTGAACCTTTAGATATTCGTAAAAAATTTTAGCAGTCTAACTGTTCTGGTGTTCTAGATATGCAGATTTTAGTATTTACTTCATATGGGAGGTGCCACGCCCGCTTTTGCTGAACTTCCTATTTTTGTCCAAAATATTTACATTTAAACAAAAGTTATTTATACAAAATTGGGGACTCCAACTGTTAAAGTTCTTCAGGTAGGCAGATTTTAGTATTTACTTTATATGCAAGGTGCCATGTCCTCTAATGATAGGTCGCCTATTTTTGTCCAAAATATTTATATTAAAACCGTAGTTACTTGTACAAAATTTGAGGTATCTTGCTGATATAGTTTTTCCAATATATCCATTTTGTTATTATCTTACAATAATAGGTTATGTAGTATATGTGGGAGTGGTACCTCTCTCATTTGAAATATCAACATAAAAAGTAGGAAAATCGGTTCAGCCGTTTAGTCGTCTATAAACTCCAAGCATACAAACAAATGCACATTTATTTTTATATATAGGTGATGTCCGAGATAGAAGAAATTTTAAATTTAATTCATATGGGAAGTACCACACCCTTTTCCTAGTCAGCCCATTTATGTCTAAAATATTCATATTGATACTAAAGTGAATTCGAAAAAATTTTAGGGCTCTATCTGTGATATTTTCTTAGATATAATAATTTAATATTTCTTATATTGGAGGTGACACACCCACTATAGCCAATCCGCCCATACAAAATTTGAGGACTCTAACTTTTGCAGTTTATGAGGTATGCGATATTAAATACTTATTGAATATGTGGGCGTAGCACCCCGCCTTCTTGAAATTTTAAAATAAAAAGTAGCCTATAATTCCTTCCAGATATACAGGAAGGTACTGTCAAAACTTCAAGAAAATCGGCCCAGCTGTTTAGCCGTCTATAGACTTCAAACAAACAAACCCACAAACAAATAAACACACATTCATTTTTGGTTATATAGATGTAAAATTCATTAAAAAAACTACATATGTGACGTATTATGTAGAGTAAAGTAGACTTGAAAATATTACTAACAATTTTCCTCTGGGTTAATATGCCTCTCATAATTTTTCTCATGTTCTCTTTGTGCCGACGTCTGAGAATAAGTGTTGCCTTTTTTTTTGTTATTTCTAACCAAAATTGGTTATTTTTTTGATCAATGTGTAGTTTTTGGTTTTGTTTATTTTTTTCTTATAAAAAAAGCTATTTTTGTTTCAGTTTTTGTTAATTATAATTTAAACTTGAAAAAAAATAAAACAAAAGTCTATGAATTTAATTTTGGTTATATTTTTTCTTATTTGGTGATTTTTTTCAGAAATGTTGTTTACAAAATGTTTTTCGTGGCAACATTGTTTCAGATGAATAAATAAAAAATTAGTCAAACAACAAAAACGCACGATGAGAACAATTGAGAACATTGTTACGCTCTTGGTTTCTTTATCCTTCCCTTCTATTTTTCCCCCGCGTCGTGAAATATTTTTGAAAAATCTTCCAAAATATGCCAAAATTCTTTATACTTTATTTTCTTTGGTTTTATACATCCAGAATCATAGATAGCATACTTTAGGGGTAACTATGCGTATGAGTAATATATTTCAAATGCAATTAAATATTAAGTATGTAGTATGTAGCATATGTAGCTTTTTTATAAGAAAAAATAATAACCAAAACCAAAAAAAAAACTACACATTGATCAAAAAAATTACCAATTTTGGTTAGAAATAACCAAAAAAAGGCAACACTCTTCTCAAATCACTTATTCTCAGACGTCGGCACAAAGAGGACATGAGAAAAATTATGACAGGCATGTTTAACCCAGAGGAAAATTGTTAGTAATATTTTCAAGTCTACTTATTAACCCAATAATATGTATATGTGAGCGAAAAGTATAGAAAAATTGTACTGCGCTAAAAACCTAAAAACACCGTATTTAACTTGGCAAGTATTCTTCCAAAAATCGAAATCATTTCTCATTGATATTAGTGAATCATACTGTAATATTTCTTTGGGTGTAAAATTGAAGTCTGAAAAAAGCCACATGAACATTCTCCTTTAGAAGCTGGCAAACAACTGAATGCATTTTTACGCTCTCATTATGAGAGAGCAACACATTGTTACGCTCTTTGTTTGTGTTTATTTTCCTTCTGTCTTCCACCCCCCTCATCAAGAAATGTTTTTTAAAAAAAATTGTGGTGAGAGCGGGTCGTAATGTTACAACCCGCCATATGAAATTTTACTTCTACATAATGCGTATTCTTTATATCCATATTCTTTGATAAAACTTAATGGAATTGGATATAACTCATACGTCACATACATATGTAGTTTTTTTTAATGAATTTTACATCTATATAAACAAAAATGAATGTTTGTTTATTTGTTTGTGGGTTTGTTTGTTTGAAGTCTATAGACGGCTAAACAGCTGGTCCGATTTTCTTGGAATTTTAAAAGTACCTTCCTGTATGTCTGGAAGGAAATATAGCCTTCTTTTTATTTTAAAATTTCAAGTACGCCAGGTGCCACGCCCACATATCCAATAAGTATTTAATGTCGCATATCTCATAAACCGCAACAGCTAGAGTACTCCAATTTTGTATAGACGACTTTGGCGTATATATAAACAAAATGGATGGATTGGTTATAGTGGGCGTGTCACCTCCAATATAAAAAATATTAAATTATTATATCTAAGAAAATATAACAGTTAGGGTCCTAAAATTTTGTCGAATCCACTTTAGTATCAATATGAATATTTTAAACAAAAATGGGCTGACTAAGAAAGGAGGGCGTGGTACTTCCCATATGAATTAAATTTAAAGCTTCTTATATCTCGGAAATCATCTATATATATAAAAATGAATGTGTGTTTGTTTGTATGTTTGAGGATTATAGACGACTAAACGGCTGCACCGATTTTGTTCAAATTTTCACAGAACCTTCCTGTATCTCTGGAAGGAGTTATAGGCAACTTTTTATGTTGATATTTCAAATGAGCGAGGTGCCACGTCCTCATATACTACATCACCTACTGTTGTAAGATAATAGCAAAATGGGTATATTGGAAAAACTATATCAGCAAGATATGTACCTCAAATTTTGTACAAATAACTACAGTTTTAATATAAATATTTTGGACAGAAATGGGCGAACTAGCAATAGTGGGTGTGGCACCTCCCATATAAAGTAAATACGAAAATCTGTATATCTGAAAAACTCTAACAGCTAGAGTCACCAATTTTTGTACAAGTAATATTAGTTTAAATATAAATATTCTGGACAAAAATAGGCGATCTAGCAAAAATGGGCGTGACCACTCCCATATAAAGTAAATTATAAAATCTGCATATCTAGAACACCAGAACAGTTAAACTACTCAAATTTTGTACGAATATTTTTAGGTTCAACATGATTTTTTGAGAAAAATGGGCGACCTATCATTAAAGGGCATGGCACCTTCCACATAAAATAAATACTAAAATCTGCATAGTTGGAATACTTTAACAGTTGGAGTGCCCAAATTTTGTACAAGTAACTTTTGTTTAAATATAAATATTTTGGACAAAAATATGGAGTTCAGCAAAAGCGGGCGTGGCACCTCCCATATGAAGTAAATCCTAAAATCTGCATATTTAGAACACCAGATCAGTTAGACTGCTCAAATTTTGTTCGAATATCTAAAGGTTCAATGTCAATATTTTACTTAAAAATGGACGATCAAGCATTAGGGGCGTGGCAAACTCCATATGAACTGATTATTAAAATCTGTATATCGGGAAAACTAAATTTGCCAGAGTCCCCAATTTTGTAGGCCAGCTATAGGAAAGTGGTGCCTCTCACATGAAATAATTACAAAAATTTATATATTCTTTTTAATTAATTATTAGAAAAATTCTCTGATTGGTGAGTGTGGAAATTATTATATCTTGGAATATGCAATAGTAAGGTATATGACCCTTAAATGGTTGAGTTTGAAATTCTCAATTCATATACATAGTAAGTACTACAATTCGTACTATTTAAATATTTATCTTGAAAAACATCTACGTACATACATATGCAATAGTTATGTTATTGTTTACTTCTAAAAATGGGTAACGAATAAAACTATTATTTATTTGAAAAATACATTTTATTGGGCGATGAATTCATTACTTTTAATTATCTAAGTAATAAACACATCAAAAAAACACATCAAAACACATCAAAAAAATTACATGCGACCGATGCAAACATAATTATTTTATTATATTTAACTACAGATCTGATATAGATTATACCGAAGATGAATTAGTGGCAATTGGTGACATGAATGAAGTTTTCCAATATTGCAATGCACTCAGGTACAAAAATGAAACACCTGGAATGTGTTGCTCTAATGGTAAAATCGTTGTATCTAAATTACTTCCACCTCCAGAACCAATACAATCGCTGATTTCAGGTAAGTTTTTCGAAATATATGCATACATACATACATAATTGGCCATTACAACCCTTCAGTCAGGATTACGGCCTAGCTTCTCAACACCACTCATGTTGTGTGCGTTAATTTTATACATGAGTGGCGGGACCTACAGTTTAAAGTCGACTCCGAACGACAGATTTTTTGAGAAGCTTTTTATGGCAATTTTTACTCTCAGAGTTTTTGCCAGAAATCTGCTGAAAGGAAGTCGCCGAAGAAATTTTTTCATATTTTCGTTTTTATGTCTGACCTGGGATTCGGACTCGGGCCTTTCGTCTAATAAGCAAACACACTACCTACTCGACCACGGCGACTTCGAAATATATAGTTTTTTTAATTTAACAAAATATTAATAAAAAACATTTTTTTCATTTAGGAACTTAAGTGGATTCACAATATTTTCTTAATAATATAAGAAAATATAATTCGTGCTTCCAAATATCTTTTGGTGCTACCAAAGTAATTCGAGACAACTTTATGCCAACGTTTCGTGTTCAAGGTCAAATTTACCATTAAATGGGATCATTGTTACCAATTCCAAATGAAGATCCTAAGTTCTTACAAATTTATTTCATAGGAGAAACGGATAACAATAATCAAGTGCACCGCCGTCAGCATTATAACCCTGACACAAAACAATGAATTGTTATGTATTTAATTTCGATGGGTGGTAGCGAAGCACACCGGGTATTAGCTAGTTGTCTATAAACTTCAAACATTCAAACATACAAACATACAAACAAACACACATTCATTTTTATATATAAGAAAAAGATATGGCATGGCAAAATCGCTATAAAAACTCTATGACATAAAAAAATAAGAATGTCACATTGCAGCAACAGCAGGAAAACAATGAAATCAATAACAATCGTTGTTATTCTCTGCATGGTCTCCTAGTAAGAAAATAAAACAAAGGATAAAACTTCAAGTTTCCGTAGTTTTTTGTTTTGTAATTGACGTTTTTACAGCAAATACCGTAATAACACAACCAACTTACAAAATTTAAAAGAATATCCAAATTTTATAATAATATTAGTTAAGTTTGCTGAGAATTTTGTGTCATAAAATTCAAAAGCGAAACAAATAAACAAAATTATTGCTTTAAGAAGTGGCAACGAAATAAATTCCAGATTAAAATACCTGACATTGAAGATTTTTTCAACCAACACAGTTATTGGTCAGAATAAATATGAAACAATACGAAATAAACTAAACATATAAATCGTACAGTATAGAGAGATTAAAAAATAAATAAAAAAGTACGATTAAATTACAACAATACTAAATAGAAAGACATCAAACATGGCAGTATATACTTATATTGGGTTGTTCGGAAAGTAATTCGTAATTTCGTTTCTTTCCGACAGAGTATTACATTGTATTTTTTTGCACCCAAATTCACACTTAAGCCGGATAATTTTTATTGCTTTGAGAGCTTATATAGGCTTTTGTGTGAAAAATTGCAATTAATTCTACGCAGTAGTTTTTGGTTGGTGGCCTTTTAAATATAGAGAGCGATAAGCAGGATTTTCGACATATCTTACTGTTTTACTACAGAAAGGGTAAAAATGCCGTTCAACCCAGAAAGATTTTTACCGATGTGTATGGAGAAGATATGCTGACAGTACGCTAGTGCCAGAACTGGTTCGCTTAATTTCGATCCGGCAATTTTGATGTCGAAGCTGCACCACGTCGGGAGGGCCGCTTGAAGCTGATAAAGACGCGATAAAGGCATTAGTTGATGCGAATCGGCTAATAACAATATGCGAAATCGTCTTTCATTTCCACAAAAAACAAACGAAATTACTTTTCGAAGAACCCAATATATCAACTGCAGAAATTCTAAAGGCTATGAACCGTGGTCTAGTAGATAGAATGCTAGCTTAGATCAGACAACTCCAATAAAACGAAATATAAAAAAAAATATTTCTTCCGCGACTACCTCTCAGCACATTTCTGGCAAAAACTCTAAGAGTAAATAAAATTGCAAAGAGAAAGTTTCTCAGAAACTTGGTCGTAATCCTGACTGAAGGATTGTTGTAACCAAATAAGTATGTATGAATGCCCCCTATTAAAGGTATTTTTTCTTACTACATATGTATTTAATATTTAGTTGCATTTGAAATACACCTATCCCCCGTTTTACACGGAAGATACGTTCCATAAAAAACCGTGTAACTCGAAAAATTCACTTTTATATGGAAAAACCGTGCTAAACGAAAATCGCTATAAAAAAGCCCTTTTTGTCAGTTTTTAATATGATGAATCACAAACACATTGAACGAAAAATAAATATTAATATATTTAATATTAAACACACTTAATAAATTATAAGAATATTAATTTATTTCAATAATAAAACAAATATAAAAAAACCTATTTTAAATAATTAATTTTCTTCTTATATATAAAAATGAATGTGTGTTTGTTTGTATGTTTGTATGTTTGAAGTTTATAGACGATTAAACGGCTGAACCGATTTTCTTGAAATTTTCACAGTATCTTCCTGTATGTCTGGAAGGAGTTATAGGCTACTTTTTATGTTGATATTCCAAATGAGCGAGGAGCCATGCCCACATATACTATATACTACATACTTAATATTTAATTGCATTTGAAATATATTACTCATACGCATAGTTACCCCTAAGGTATGCTATCTATGATTCTTGATGTATAAAACCAAAGAAAATAAAGTATAAAGAATGTGAATTTTGGCATATTTTGGAAGATTTTTCAAAAATATTTTACGACGCGAAAGGAAAGATAGAAGGGAAGGAAAATAAATTTTGTAACCAACATTTGTGAAAAAAATCACCAAATAAGAAAAAATATAACTAAAATTAAATTCGTAGACTTTTGTTTTATTTATTTTTTTTTTCAGAAATAACCAAAAAAGGCAACATCATTACTAGATTCAATCTTTGCGGATTTTTTGCAAATTACAATACATTTTAACTTTTTAGAGTTAATCCTTAAACCATTTGCAGTCGCCCAAAGAGAAATATTATTAAGGTCAGTGTTTAGATCTTTAACTGCAGTGTTGATGGAAGCTATAGAGCTATCAAGGTAGAGTTGAATATCATCAACATACATTTGAATTCTAGGATGTTTGAGCTGCTCAAACATATGACCCTTAAATTGTTGAGCTTGAAATTTTGCACTCATGTACATAGTAAGTACTGAAATTGATACTATTTAAATATTTATTTGAAAAACATATGTACATATGTAATAGTTATGTTATTATTTACTTCTAATAATGGGTAATTAATAAAAATATTATTTATTTGTTGCATATCTTGAAAAATAGATTAGGTAAGTTTATAATCAGCATTTTATTGGGCGATGAATGGGCATGTAACAATAGGCAGTAAAATTTTCATTTATTACTTTCGATTAACTAAGTCAATATTTTTTCCAAATAAAATAAGTAGTTGCAAAACTCATCAAAAAAAATTACCTGCGACCGACACAAACATAATTATTTGTCAAATTTTAATAACCTTACTTTCTTTTAAAAAGTTTTTGACCTGAACCGATTTCATATTAGGTACAATTTGAAGTAATAAAATGCAACTGTCAATATTTTTTCAAATAAAATAAGAAGTTGCAAAACTCATCAAGAAAATTGCCTGCGACCGAAACAAACCTAATTATTTGTCAAATTTAAATAGCCTTAATTTTTTTTAAAAAGTTTTTTGACCTGAACCGATTGCATATTAGGTAATATATAAAGGAATAAATATAACACGCATTCGGTTTTGGAATTCAGTTGAATCTTTGATTCTAAACGAGTTAAACGTTGAGTGACATTTATTTTGCAATAATTTATAAAAATGCCCCCAAAAAAGCATCGCTTTCCAGAAGCACTAAAAATGCATTGCATTTGCAATCCCAGAGAGCAAATGAAAGTTCGGAAGAGCGTGAAAGTCGCCTAAGGACTGAAAGGAGTCGAGCTTCAACCTCTCGAGCCGCCGAAACGCCATGACAACGTGAAGAACGCCTTGAAGGCCTACGAGCTACTGAAACGCTTTCAGAAAGCCAAGAGCGCCTTGAAAGTCAACGAAATCTTACCTCTTTAGCACGAGCTTCTGAAACGCTGTCAGAACACGAACGACGTCTTGAAGATCTTCGACAACATGCGACAACCGCACGAGGTACCGAGACACCGTTGGAACATGAAGGTCGGCTACAAAGCCAGCGAAATCGTACCACAGCATCACGAGCTAATGCAAAAGAAGTCCAACATGAATCACGAGTAGAAAGTCACAGGATTCGAACATCAACAAGAAGAGCAGCAGAAAGTATAGAGCAATATGATTTGCGTCGAGAACAAAATCGTAATCGAATGGTGGTGAATCGACGTAATGTTTTTCATGGATTCTCAGGTATTGCATTTAACTACAGATCTGATATAGATTATACCGAAGACGAATTAGTGGCAATTGGTGACATTAATGAAGTTTGCCAATATTGCAATGTACTCAGGTACAAAAATGGAACACCTGGCATGTGTTGCTCTAATGGTAAAATCGTTTTGTCTGATTTACTTCCACCTCCAGAACCATTACAATCGCTGATTTCAGGTAAGTTTTTCGAAATATATACTTTTTTTAATTTAACAAAATATTAATAAAAAATATTTTTTTCATTTAGGAACTAATGTGGATTCACAACATTTTCTTAATAATATAAGAAAATATAATTGGTGCTTCCAAATGATATCTTTTGATGATACCAAAGTATTTCGAGATAACTTTATGCCAATGTTTCGTGACAAAAGGCCAAATTTACCATTAAATGGGTAAGTTCTTACAAATTAATTTCATAGGAGAAGCGGATAACAATGACCAAGTGCACCACCGCCTGCATTATAACCCTGACACAAAACAATGGATTGTTGCCGATTTACAAGTGATGTTTCATGAAATCAACGAATTGGTAAGGATCTTTAAGCAAGCCAAAGATGACCCACGATTAAGTTCAGATGACCACATAATCGCAATTCATGCTGATAGAACTCCAGCTGGACAACACCAAGGACGATACAATGCCCCAACAATGGATGACGTAGTAATTTTGATGGTGGGCGATCCAGTTGCATCACGAGATATAATTGTTCGTCGCCGTGACAACGGATTAAATAGGATAGCTGAAACTAATCGTTCATATGATGCACTTCAGTATCCAATTATTTTTCCATATGGCGAAGATGGATATCACTTTGCATTACGGCAAATTAATCCAGCAACAAGTAAGTGCAACATTTTTAAAATCTTTATATATTGTACGTTTGCTAAACATAAACTAATCTATTTTTATCTTTTTACTTTCAGATGAACCAACAAGAAAAAAAGTGAGTGCAATGGATTTCTACGCGTATCGTATAATGATACGACAGAATTCGGTTAATCACATTCTTAATTGCAGAGAATTATTTCATCAGTACATTGTGGATATGTACGCGAAAATTGAAACAGAGCGCCTATTATACTTACGGCGTAATCAAGCTAAATTAAGAGTGGATAATTATATTCATCTTCGCGATGCATTAAACACTCATAATGATATCAATCCCAATGAACTTGGTCAATCTATAATTCTTTCGGCAACATTCACAGGTAGTACACGTCATATGCAGGAATACTGCCAAGATGCAATGACATATGTTCGATCATACGGACGCCCAGATTTGTTTATTAAATTCACATGCAATCCAAAGTGGATTGAAATTCTGTCTGAATTGTCCCCTGGTCAAACCCCAATACATCAACATGATATAACAGCACACGTGTTTAAACAGAAATTAAAATCTTTTATGGATTTTATTGCAAAATATCATGTTTTTGATGAAACACGGTGCTGGATGTATTCCGTTGAGTGGCAGAAACGTGGATTGCCACATGCCCATATTCTTATTTGGTTGGTTGAAAAAATGACCCCAGATCTTATTGATGATATAATTTCTGCAGAAATACCCGATGCAAATGTTGATCCAAATCTGCATGAAATTGTTATCAAAAATATGGTCCATGGTCCATGTGGGACCATCAATGCAAATTCTCCATGCATGGTTGACGGAAAATGCATAAAAAAATATCCAAGGCAATTGATTCAGGAAACAATCTCGGGAAATGACGGCTACCCACTTTATCGCCGACGTTCTGTGGATAATGGTGGACGATCAATTTCAATAAAGGTGCATGGAAATGATGTTGATGTTGATAATCGCTGGATAGTACCTTACTCTCCATTGCTTTCAAAAACATTTAAAGCGCATATTAATGTTGAGTATTGTCATTCAGTTAAGTCGATCAAATACATCTGCAAATATGTTACTAAAGGGTCTGATATGGCTGTATTTTCATTACAAAATCCAAATGATGAAATTCCGCAGTATCAAATGGCCAGGTACATTAGTAGCAATGAAGCAGTATGGCGAATTTTGGGATTTCCAATTCATGAGCGCCATCCAACTGTTGTTCATTTATCAGTGCATCTGGAAAATGGACAGCGGGTTTACTTTACAGAAAGAAATGCTCGAGAGAGAGCAGCAGCACCACCGGCTACAACATTAACATCATTTTTTGAATTTTGTAGAAATGATATGTTTGCTAAAACTTTATTTTATTCAGAAATTCCAACGTATTATACGTATAATGCATCAACAAAAAATTCCAACGTCGAATTCAAATTCAATTCAACAGATGCATTAGGTAGTGTTTATACCATCCATTCTCAAAATGCTGAATGTTTTTATTTGAGAATGCTTCTGATTAATATTCGAGGACCAACATTACGTAGTGTTGATGGCGTAGTATGTGCAACATATCGAGAGGCCTGTCAGAAACTACAATTATTGGAGGACGATTGTCATTGGGAAACAACGCTTGAAGATGCAGCAGTAATCAACCATCCATGGAAAATAAGGGCATTATTTGCGATAATATTGGTATCGTGCTCACCATCTAATCCAAAAGATCTTTGGAATAAAATTAAAACATATATGGCTGAATACATATTACACCGGGAAAGAGTTACCACCAACAATGTAACGCTTAAACTAAGTGAAAGTATGTATAATGAGGCATTAACTCTACTTGAAGACAAATGCTTGGCGATAAGGAATGTGACACTCATTGAAGTTGGAATGATTGCTCCTATTCGGTCAGGAACTGATGCACAAGATCAAGATCTACGACGAGAGATTGAATATAATCATCAAAATTTGGAAATTTTACTGGAAGCAAATTTACCAAATTTACAACAAGAGCAGAGAATGGTATACAACAGTATACTAGCAGCAATAACAAACAAACATGGAGGTCTGTATTTCATTGACGCACCTGGAGGAACCGGAAAAACGTTTTTAATTTCATTGATATTGGCAAAAGTTCGATCGCAAAAAAATATTGCATTAGCTATTGCGTCATCCGGCATTGCTGCCACACTCTTAGATGGTGGTAGAACAGCGCATTCTGCACTAAAATTACCCTTGAAACCTCAATTTTCCGAAGATTACACGTGTAACATAAAGAAAAATTCTTCAATGGGAAAAGTATTGCAACAATGTGAAATCATAGTGTGGGATGAGTGCACCATGGCGCATAAGAAATCTTTGGAAGCCCTTGATCGTACTTTACGGGATTTTAGGAGCAATAATAACATATTTGGAGGTGCATTAGTTTTATTAGCTGATGATTTTCGTCAAACACCCTGTTCCTGTTATACCTGGATCAACGCCAGCTGATGAGCTAAATGCGTATCTAAAATCGTCATATCTTTGGCTACATGTTCACACTCTAACGGAAGAATTCCAATGGATCCCATAACAAAGTATATAAAATTTCCATCAGACTTTTGCAGAATGACACATTCCAAAGAAGAATTAATAAATTGTGTATTTCCCAATATCGTGCAAAATTTAAAAAATATGCAATGGTTATATGAACGTGCGTTACTGGCATTCAAAAATATAGACGTTAATTCCATCAATAGCAATATTCTCAACAAGATCGGTGGGAATCTAAGAACTTATAAAAAAACGGTGTTCACATTATTTTACTTAGAAATATTGACCCTCCACGACTTTGTAATGGCACTCAACTAACAATAAAAAGTGATGAACGACCATTATAACTGGAAAGTTTAAGGGAACTGATGTATTGCCGCCACGTCCTATGACCACATCGGAGATGCCATTCGATTTCAAGCGCCTTCAATTTCCTATTCGCCTAGCATTTGCAATGACAATTAATAAAGCTCAAGGTCAGTCCTTGCAAGTTTGTGGACTTAATCTAAAAAATCCATGTTTCTCACATGGACAGCTTTAGGTCGCATGTTCGCGAGTAGGAAAACCCGCAGAGGGGAAAACAAAAAATATTGTGTATCCCAAGGCATTAGAATAATAATTATTAAATATTTAAGAAAAAAAGTATATTTTAAATTTTAGCAAGTAAGAAATAAATAGCTCATTAATGTATTATTTTAGAATTTAAATGAAATTTATTGTCATCAAATGAAATTAGAATAAACCTTTAAGAAAAATTGCATAATTTTATTACTAAATAAAAAAAATTTTTAATTATTATGTATTTAATTTCGATGGGGGTAGCGAAGCACACCGGGTATTAGCTAGTTATAAAATAACCTAAAGTGTTTCGTGAAGTGTAGTGTGCAAAATTTCAATTATTGGCCATAGGGCCCGGTCTTTCTTGGTATTTATTGCGGTGATTATTTCTTGGATTTTGCTGGTGTCTATTGGGTTTTACTCGGGACATCCTAACGAGGAGGTAATTATCCAGAAAAATTACCAGAATTTCTATAGGCATTTACACAACATTTTTTTTAACAGGTCCCGAGAGTTCAAATTTTATTTAATTTTATTTAATTTTATTAAATTTTATTTAATTTTATACTATTTTATTTAATTTTATTTTACTTTATTCTATAATGTTTTTCGTCAATTAAATTAAAACCTAACACGCCAGAAAAAAACTGTAATTCGGTGCTGTAAAACCGTTAGTGACAGTTATGTAACGGTTTTACCTCTCTACAAAGTGCTTACTTTATTATTTAAACTTTTCATAATGAATGATATTTTTCTAAAATAAAAGATGTTTCTAAAATAATTTTATTAATAATATTGCATATCAGTTCTCATTGTTTCTAGAATTCTATTTGTTTGAAATTTATAATGAGTATTTCTATTTTCCAATTTAAAATGTTAAAATTGTATTAAATCTAAAATATTAGTAGTTCGCTCGCGATCGTGATGAGAATAAGACGTATTATTCCCTTCAATTGTTTGCTAATTAAATCGAATACTACTTTTGATAAAAAAAACAATCCAAACGTTTAATCTCTACACAAAATATTGTGGACAGACTAAAGTGTCAAAAATACACTTTTGTTTCTAAATATTAATAATTATTATAATAATAAAATTTAATTAAACATTTTTGTTTTTTTGTAATGATAGAGCCTAGTGCTCTCAGCACTGAAATTAACAATGCTAAAAATAAACCAAAATTAATACCAAAACGAAAAAGAAAAAATAGCAACAACATGCTTGATATCACCGAATCGAAGCAAACCAGGGGTAATTACTACGCCCCCCTCTCTGACGACAGTGATGACTGTGACGAGGTAATAATAGAAAATTTTAAAAAGCACGTGCAGAATTACAAAAATAAAACCAGTCAGGCCAGTACATCTACTGCAAATCAAATCAAAGAACATGTAAACAAAACAGTAGAAAAAGAAAACATCAAAGAAACAATTAACCCTATTGTAACAAATAATATTAATAAAAAAATACCTCCAATTAATGTATGCGAAATAGAATCAAAGGAATTAATCTCATTTTTAAAGGATGGATTAAAAATTAAGGAGTTCAAAATTAAAGAGTACAAATATAAAAAGTCCCTTTTTTTAAATTCACTTAACGATTATGTCAAAGTTAAAAACAATCTCGAAAAAATTAAGGCAAAGTTCTTTACTTTTACCCCAAAGGTCCTTAAAAATAAAACATACCTACTAAAAGGATTAGATGCCGACACCAACATGCAAGAAATCTTCGATGAGCTCTGCAAACATGAAAGTGATGAACTCAAGTTTATAAAAATTAATCAGTTTAGCACAAAAGATTCTCTAGAAAAAGGTTACAAATTACCTATATTCATGGTACAAATAAGTCCTGAAAGTGACACAAACAAACTAAAGCAAATTAAAACTGTTTTATATCGTGTGGTCGTATGGGATATCTTACGTCGACCAGAGATAACCCAATGTAGAAACTGCCAGGGGTTCTTCCACAGCGCCTCGAACTGTTTTCTGCCGACAAAATGCGTCAAATGCAACATCAACCATGAAAGAGGTAAATGTGATTTAAAGGAAGCCCGTAGAGAAGAATTATATTGCGTTTTGTGCAAAAAATTTGGGCATCCAGCATCGTATAAAGGCTGCGAGGTATATAGAAAATTACAAGAGAAACTAAAGCAAAAGAAACAAACAATAGCAGTTAATAAAAATAACAAAGCAATGTTTAATTCACATACTAATCAAGGACTAAGTTTTTCTAGCATTGTAAGAAATGAAACAAAACCTCATGATAATGGAAATAATATATTATTAAATGAAATAAAAAATATAATGACAAACTTAACAACACAATTAGTTAATCTACAACATCAATTACAAATACAAACGTCTCGCATCGACACCCTGTTTAACCTACTAGAAGTATAATAATGTCTACCAACTCTACAGACACCATATCTAAAAAGTTAAAAATTATTCACATCAACGTCAATTCTTTAATTCTTTTAAGCCGAAGATACACCCTTAATGAATTTATTAAAACAAATAAGCCTGATATTGTTCTTCTCAATGAAACAAAGTTAAACAAAAAACACAAACTCTATTTCGAACAATATAATATTGTCAGAAGGGACAGACCAAATTCAAAAAGAAGCGGAGGAACTGCAATCCTAATAAAAAACAATATAAAATACAAACCATACACTAATAATAGTATTAAGTCCTTTCAAATTTTAGAAACGACTATTATAAAAATACCAATGAGAAATAATAAATCACTGTACATTATATCTGCATACTATCCTTCCGGAAACAACGACCGTTATTTCAAAGTGGAATTACATGAACTTTTTCAATCCCTTGACATCCAAAACGTGAATAATTACTACATTCTAGCAGGTGATTTAAATAGCAAAAGAACCGAATGGGGAAATAACGACAATAACTCAAAAGGTTCTATGTTACTTGATTGGCTTTCAGAAAATGAAATATCATTTAGAACTAAATTATATGCTTCTTCCACACCATCCTATCCAAGATCGAGATCATTTATTGATTTATGTATTTCCGATGCCAGGATAGACTTAAAATCTGTGAACCATACTACAAACTGTATTAAAACCTTAGACTATGATAGCGATCATAACGCATTGGAAATAATTGCTTCAATGCATGACGAAAATTTATTTACACTATTCAAAGAAACAGAAAATTTTAAATACAACTTTAAACGTACAAATTTGAATAATTTCAAATCAAATATTTTAACCAAAATGAACAACGACAACATTGTCCCTAATAATTACAACCTACAAATTAACGAAATAGAATCATTTTTAACCACAATTAACAACTTAATTACAACTGTAATGGATGAAGTTGTTCATAAATTCAAAAAGAATAACCAGAATGTGCCAACGAACCCCATTATAAAAAAACTACACTCAGAGAATAGTCGATTAGTTACTATAATTAAACGACATTACAGATTACAAATCGCAATTTCGCCAAACAGACTATCTCAGATAAAATCAACACTGAAAATAATTAAAAAACTAATCAATGAAAATATTACACTGGTCTTGAATAACAACCTAGAGAAGAGAATAACAAGTATTAAAACAACGCAATCTTTAGAAATGTATGATAAAATAAGAAAAAACTTTAAAAAATTCGAAACAATCAACTTAGAAACAATTATAATTCCTTCACAGTCATCTCATATCTTATATATAAAAATGAATGTGTGTTTGTTTGTATGTTTGTATGTTTGAAGTTTATAGACGATTAAACGGCTGAACCGATTTTCTTGAAATTTTCACAGTATCTTCCTGTATGTCTGGAAGGAGTTATAGGCTACTTTTTATGTTGATATTCTAAATGAGCGAGGAGCCTTGCCCACATATACTATATACTACATACTTAATATTTAATTGCATTTGAAATATATTACTCATACGCATAGTTACCCCTAAAGTATGCTATCTATGATTCTTGATGTATAAAACCAAAGAAAATAAAGTATAAAGAATGTGCATTTTGGTATATTTTGGAAGATTTTTCAAAAATATTTTACGACGCGAAAGGAAAGATAGAAGGGAAGGAAAAAAATTTTGTAACCAACATTTGTGAAAAAAATTACCAAATAAGAAAAATATAACTAAAATTAAATTCGTAGACTTTTGTTTTATTTATTTTTTTTTTCAGAAATAACCAAAAAAGGCAACATCGTTACTAGATTCAATCTTTGCGGATTTTTTGCAAATTACAATACATTTTGACTTTTTAGAGTTAATCCTTAAACCATTTGCAGTCGCCCAAAGAGAAATATTATTAAGGTCAGTGTTAAGATCTTTAACTCCAGTGTTGATGGAAGCTAAAGAGCTATCAAGGTAGAGTTGAATATCATCAACATATATTTGAATTCTAGGATGTTTGAGCTGCTCAAACATATGACCCTTAAATGGTTGAGCTTGAAATTTTGCACTCATGTACATAGTAAGTACTGAAATTGATACTATTTAAATATTTATTTGAAAAACATATATGTACATACATATGTAATAGTTATGTTATTGTTTACTTCTAACAATGGGTAATTAATAAAAATATTATTTATTTGTTGCATATCTTGAAAAATAGATCATGCAAGTTTATAATCAGCATTTTATTGGGCGATGAATGGGCATGTAACAATAGGCAGTAACATTTTCATTCATTACTTTCGATTAACTAAGTAATAAAATGTAAACTGTCAATATTTTTCCAAATAAAATAAGAAGTTGCAAAACTCATCAAAAAAAAAATTACCTGCGACCCACGCAAACATAATTATTTGTCAAATTTTAATAATCTTATTTGCTTTTAAAACGTTTTTGACCTGAACCGATTTCATATTAGGTACAATTTGAAGTAATAAAATGCAACTGTCAATATTTTTCAAATAAAATAAGAAGTTGCAAAACTCATCAAGAAAATTGCCTGCGACCGAAACAAACCTAATTATTTGTCAAATTTAAATAGCCTTAATTTTTTTAAAAAAGTTTTTTGACCTGAACCGATTTCATATTAGGTAAAATATAAAGGAATAAATATAACACGCATTCGGTTTTGGAATTCAGTTGAAGCTTTGATTCTAAACGAGTTAAACGTTGAGTGACATTTATTTTGCAACAATTTATAAAAATGCCCCCAAAAAAGCATCGCTTTCCAGAAGCACTAAAAATGCATTGCATTTGCAATCCCAGAGAGCAAATGAAAGTTCGGAAGAGCGTGAAAGTCGCCTAAGGACTGAAAGGAGTCGAGCTTCAACCTCTCGAGCCGCCGAAACGCCATGACAACGTGAAGAACGCCTTGAAGGCCTACGAGCTACTGAAACGCTTTCAGAAAGCCAAGAGCGCCTTGAAAGTCAACGAAATCTTACCTCTTTAGCACGAGCTTCTGAAACGCTGTCAGAACACGAACGACGTCTTGAAGATCTTCGACAACATGCGACAACCGCACGAGGTACCGAGACACCGTTGGAACATGAAGGTCGGCTACAAAGCCAGCGAAATCGTACCACAGCATCACGAGCTAATGCAAAAGAAGTCCAACATGAATCACGAGTAGAAAGTCACAGGATTCGAACATCAACAAGAAGAGCAGCAGAAAGTATAGAGTAATATGATTTGCGTCGAGAACAAAATCGTAATCGAATGGTGGTGAATCGACGTAATGTTTTTCATGGATTCTCAGGTATTGCATTTAACTACAGATCTGATATAGATTATACCGAAGACGAATTAGTGGCAATTGGTGACATTAATGAAGTTTGCCAATATTGCAATGCACTCAGGTACAAAAATGGAACACCTGGCATGTGTTGCTCTAATGGTAAAATCGTTTTGTCTGATTTACTTCCACCTCCAGAACCATTACAATCGCTGATTTCAGGTAAGTTTTTCGAAATATATACTTTTTTTAATTTAACAAAATATTAATAAAAAATATTTTTTTCATTTAGGAACTAATGTGGATTCACAACATTTTCTTAATAATATAAGAAAATATAATTCGTGCTTCCAAATGATATCTTTTGATGATACCAAAGTATTTCGAGACAACTTCATGCCAATGTTTCGTGACAAAAGGCCAAATTTACCATTAAATGGTATCATTGTTACCAATTCCAAATGAAGATCCTAAGTTCTTACAAATTAATTTCATAGGAGAAGCGGATAACAATGACCAAGTGCACCACCGCCTGCATTATAACCCTGACACAAAACAATGGATTGTTGCCGATTTACAAGTGATGTTTCATGAAATCAACGAATTGGTAAGGATCTTTAAGCAAGCCAAAGATGACCCACGATTAAGTTCAGATGACCACATAATCGCAATTCATGCTGATAGAACTCCAGCTGGACAACACCAAGGACGATACAATGCCCCAACAATGGATGACGTAGTCATTTTGATGGTGGGCGATCCAGTTGCATCACGAGATATAATTGTTCGTCGCCGTGAAAATGGATTAAATAGGATAGCTGAAACTAATCGTTCATATGATGCACTTCAGTATCCAATTATTTTTCCATATGGCGAAGATGGATATCACTTTGCATTACGGCAAATTAATCCAGCAACAAGTAAGTGCAACATTTTTAAAATCTTTATATATTGTACGTTTGCTAAACATAAACTAATCTATTTTTATCTTTTTTACTTTCAGATGAACCAACAAGAAAAAAAGTGAGTGCAATGGATTTCTACGCGTATCGTATAATGATACGACAGAATTCGGTTAATCACATTCTTAATTGCAGAGAATTATTTCATCAGTACATTGTGGATATGTACGCGAAAATTGAAACAGAGCGCCTATTATACTTACGGCGTAATCAAGCTAAATTAAGAGTGGATAATTATATTCATCTTCGGGATGCATTAAACACTCATAATGATATCAATCCCAATGAACTTGGTCAATCTATAATTCTTCCGGCAACATTCACAGGTAGTACACGTCATATGCAGGAATACTGCCAAGATGCAATGACATATGTTCGATCATACGGACGCCCAGATTTGTTTATTAAATTCACATGCAATCCAAAGTGGATTGAAATTCTGTCTGAATTGTCCCCTGGTCAAACCCCAATACATCGGCATGATATAACAGCACACGTGTTTAAACAGAAATTAAAATCTTTTATGGATTTTATTGCAAAATATCATGTTTTTGATGAAACACGGTGCTGGATGTATTCCGTTGAGTGGCAGAAACGTGGATTGCCACATGCCCATATTCTTATTTGGTTGGTTGAAAAAATGACCCCAGATCTTATTGATGATATAATTTCTGCAGAAATACCCGATCCAAATGTTCATCCAAATCTGCATGAAATTGTTATCAAAAATATAGTCCATGGTCCATGTGGGACCATCAATGCAAATTCTCCCTGCATGGTTGACGGAAAATGCATAAAAAAATATCTAAGGCAATTGATTCAGGGAACAAGCTTCACTTAAAGAAAATGAAAATTAAATTAAACAATTACTTGAGGCTATTGAAAAGAGGTACGAGGAAAGAATAAATAAAATGATCAAATATCAGAAATCGTGTGAAAAAAATGTCGAAGAAATTAAAAAATTATTTAGTAATTTAAAAGAATTTGAATGCAATAACAAACAGCTGTGCCAAACAATAGAAGAGAAAAATGAAAATATGTTCAAAGAAATAAAGAAAGTAATAAATGAAACATGTAAACAAAGTGCAAAAACAACATACGCGGATGCAGTTAAAAATAAAGGGTTGCCAAGTATAAATAAACAACTACCCCTGATTGTTAAACCTAAGGAAAAACAATCGGCTGAAAAAACTAAAGAAGAGTTAAACAAAATAAATCCAGACAACTTGAAGATAACAAATGTGGAAAGTAGAAGCAGTGGAACAATTGTTATTCAAAGTGAGAGCTGTGAAGATAGAGAGAAAAGTAAAAGTGCAATCCAAGAAAAAATATCTAAACAATATGAAGTAAAAATTCCAAATTCGACGGGACTAAATATCAAAATTATTGGCATGTCTTTTGAATATAGTGAAAATGATTTAATTGAGAAATTAAGAAAACAAAATCCTAAATTAGCTGACGCAAATATTAAATTTATGGGAAAATATGAAACGAAAAGAGGAAATAAATCTTTGTTCAATGTGAGACTGAGAGTTGATAATGAAGCTTACGGAAAAATTATGGAAGAAAGAAAAGTAAATGTCGGTTGGGAAAGATGTAGAGTGTATGATGGAACTGAATTAGTTCAATGTATGAAATGCAGAGGATACAATCATATAGCCAAAGAATGTAAAAATCAGGAAATATGTCTAAAATGCCATGGTCAACATAAAACAGTTAATTGCGAAAGCCAAGAGAAGATAATGAAATGTATTAATTGTTCAAAAGTAAACAGCAGGCTCAATATGGGATTAGATGAAAATCACTTTACAAACGATAGAGAATGTCCAGTTTATCAAAATAAATTGAAAAACAAAATGAGAAATATAGGCTTGACGATTTAACAACTAAAGGAAATGAGTGCCCTCTATACAAATGTACAAGGTCTTGTTGACAACTATAATCAAATTGAAATTATCGCAGCAACAGAAAAACCTGACTTTTTAATATTGTCTGAAACACATTTGACGAAAGATATAGATGAACAAGAAATTGTGTTTCAAGGATATGATAACATCGGGTCAGTGTCAGCATCCTCAAGAACAGGTGGAGTTGTCGTATACAATAAAAATAATTGGAACGTGAAAAAGTTTATAGAGAGAACTGATGATTTGAAGTATTGGATATTATTTTGCAAAGCTTTACATAATGATAATAATAATAATATCTTAATTGGTGCAATATATAGATCGCCTAGCTACAGCGAAGCTGAGTTCTGTGATATATTTGACGAAATTATTGAAGAAATCTGTGATAATAATAACTGTGATATTTTAATTGCAGGAGATTTTAATATAGATTGGAAAAAAAACTCTTTATACAAGAATAGAATTAGGAATACTCTCAATGACAACGGCCTTAAACAAATAGTTAACGAAAGCACCCGTGTAACAAGAAATTCGAGCACAATAATTGACTACGTAATAACTAATAATTATAAGATAAAATGTACAAACAGTAAAGATAATAAAATTTCTGACCATGAAGTTATTAATATTAATATAGACTTTGAGAGATCGAATGAAAACATTCTAAATACAGCAAAAACCATCAAGATATTTAAATACGATAAGAATATATTCAATAATGTGTTAACTGAGAATATGATATACGAGGATAATAAGGATCTTAATGAAAACGTTAAACTGTTTGATGCCTGTCTAGGAAATACAATACAAAGATTTACGTTTGAAAAGCAAGTGCACATAAATAACAAAGTGAATAACTGGTTTAACGAAGAACTGCGAACAATAAAAAGAGAAAAAATAATAAAATATTTACGAGCCAAATTTGAAAACACAAATCAAGCTTGGGGAGAATATAAACTAATAAGAAATCGATACAAAGTACAAATCGAAAATAATAAGAATAAATACATAAAAAATAAAATTAACAACGCAACTAGTCAAAAGCAAATGTGGACACACATAAAAAACCTAGTACTTAATAAGAGGCAAAACTCAACTAAATCTGTGATATTCGACCAGATAGAGTACAACGATATATGTGATATAGTTAATAAGTTCAATGCATTCTTCATTGATAGCATTAGTAGTATAAGACAATCGATAGGGAGCGTGCAACATATTAACCGAATAGAATATAGAGTGAATGATGTTTTTAAATTCCGTAAGGTAAATATTAGTGAACTGGAGAGCATCGTGAAGTGTATGAATAACAAATCTGACCATGAACGCGTATCAAATAAAATTATACTTGACAGCTGGAATGTAACAGGAAATATAATGGTAAAAGTAATAAACACATCTTTAGAGACAGGTATTTTTCCTGATAATTGGAAAAAATCAACCGTAACCCCAATTGAGAAAGTGCCCAGAACAAAAAAATGCGAGGAGTTTAGACCAATAAACTCTCTTAAAACTTGCGAGAAAATAATTGAAAAAGTAGTTAAAGATCAGCTTGAAAAATATATAGAAAATCGAGACATATTATCTAAATACCAGTCAGGATTCCGTAAAAAACATTCGTGTGAAACCACGGTAAACTATGTCATAAGTGAATGGAGAGCAATAGGAAAGGATAAGAGGATAATAGCAATATTTCTTGACTTCAAAAGAGCCTTTGAGACGATCGATAGAGAAATAATACTGAATAAACTATATATGTATGGAATAAGAGGAATCGAGCTAGATTGGTTCAAATCGTACCTGAAAAGAAGAAGGCAAACGACAAAATTAAATGACATAGAATCTGATGAAATAATAAATAATTTCGGAGTGCCACAAGGTTCCATTTTGGGAGCGTTGTTGTTCATAATTTATATAAATGACATGCCAAGTATTTTAGAAAAATGTAAAGTTGTATTATACGCTGATGACACTCTGATATATACTATAGCAAATAGTGATGAAGAATGTCGCGAAAATATCAAGTATGATATGAAGAAAATAGATGAATGGCTTAAAATGAATAAACTCAAACTAAATGCAAATAAAACAAAAATAATGGAATTAACTTAAATTCAGAAGAAATATTTACAATAAATGACACAGTAATTGAAAAAGTCGAATATATAAAATACCTTGGTTTTATAATCGATAAAAAATTAAATTTCAATGAACAAATAGATTACTTATGCAAAAAAGTTGGTAAAAAATTAGTTTTTTAAAAAGAATAAGAAGCAAAATATAACGATAATAAAACCACACTTTGAATATGGTTCCACTATTTTATTCACATGCAGCAGCACAAATCAATTAGCAAGGATGCAGAAACTGCAAAATAGAGCGATGAGAGTAATACTAAAATGCGATCGTTACACACATATAAACACAATGTTAACTGATCTAAAATGGATGAACATAGCACAACGACTTCAATTTAACACATTAAGATTTATTAGAAAATTAAAACAAGGAGACGCCCCGAAATGTCTATGTGATCAAATACATTATGTTGGAGACAGTCAACCATATCAACTAAGAAATGCAAGTGACTTTAGGATCCAAGGAGTGAGGTGAACACAAATGCAGAAAACGCTATTCTACAAAGGTCTACAGCTGTTTAACTCATTGCCAAACTACATTAAGAATGAAACGGATGAAAATGTCTTTAGACGAAAGTGTACTAATTTTGTATTATTTAATAATAATTTGTAATATATAATTTTGTTGAACATTTAAAGTATTTTTAATACTAAAAAAAAAAAAAAAAAAAAAAAAAAAAAAAAAAAAAAACAATCTGGGGAAATGACGGCTACCCACTTTATCGCCGACGTTCTGTGGATAATGGTGGACGATCAATTTCAGTAAAGGTGCATGGAAATGATTTTGATGTTGATAACCGCTGGATAGTACCTTACTCTCCATTGCTTTCAAAAACATTTAAAGCGCATATTAATGTTGAGTATTGTCCTTCAGTTAAGTCGATCAAATACATCTGCAAATATGTTACTAAAGGGTCTTATATGGCTGTATTTTCATTACAAAATCCAAATGATGAAATTCCGCAGTATCAAATGGCCAGGTACATTAGTAGCAATGAAGCAGTATGTCGAATTTTGGGATTTCCCATTCATGAGCGCCATCCAACTGTTGTTCATTTATCAGTGCATCTGGAAAATGGACAACGGGTTTACTTTACAGAAAGAAATGCTCGAGAGAGAGCAGCAGCACCACCGGCTACAACATTAACATAATTTTTTGATCTTTGTAGAAATGATATGTTTGCTAAAACTTTGTTTTATTCAGAAATTCCAACGTATTATACGTGGAATGCATCAACAAAGAAATTCCAACGCCGAAAGCAGGGGAAACCTGTTGATGGTTGGCCAAATTTATATTCAACAGATGCATTAGGTAGGGTTTATACCGTCCATCCTCAAAATGCTGAATGTTTTTATTTGAGAATGCTTCTGATTAATGTTCGAGGACCAACATCTTTTGAGACATTACATTGTGTTGATGGCGTAGTATGTGCAACATATCGAGAGGCCTGTCAGAAACTACAATTATTGGAGAACGATTGTCATTGGGAAACAACGCTTGAAGATGCAGCAGAAATCAACCATCCATGGAAAATAAGGGCATTATTTGCGATAATATTGGTATCGTGCTCACCATCTAATCCAAAAGATCTTTGGAATAAATTTAAAACATATTTGGCTGAGGACATATTACACCCGGAAAGAGTTACCACCAACAATGCAACGCTTGAACTAAGTGAAAGTATGAATAATGAGACATTGATTCTACTTGAAGACAAATGCTTGGCGATAAGGAATGTGACACTAATTGAAGTTGGAATGATTGCTCCTATTCGGTCAGGAACTGATGCACACGATCAAGATCTACGACGAGAAATGGAATATAATCATCAAAATTTGGAAATTTTATTGGAAGAAAATTTACCAAATTTACAACAAGAGCAGAGAATGGTATACAAAAGTATACTAGCAGCAATAACAAACAAACAAATAACCGGAAAAACGTTTTTAATTTCATTGATATTGGCAAAAGTTCGATCTCAAAAAAATATTGCATTAGCTATTGCGTCATCCGGCATTGCTGCCACACTCTTAGATGGTGGTAGAACAGCGTATTCTGCACTAAAATTATCCTAGAAGCCTCAATTTTCCGAAGAGATTACAAGTGTAACATAAAGAAAAATTCTTCTATGGGCGAAGTATTGCAACAATGTGAAATCATAGTGTGGGTTAAATGCACCATGGCGCATAAGAAATCTTTGGAAGTCTCGCAGTTTACGGGATTTTAGAAGCAATAATAACATATTTGGAGGTGCATTAGTTTTATTAGCTGGTGATTTTCGTCAAACACTTCCTGTTATGCCTGCATCAACGCCAGCTGATGAGCTAAATGCATCGTCATACCTTTGGCGATATGTTCATACTCTAAAATTAACTACTAATATGCTTGTTCAGTTGCAACGTGATGCTTCGCTTCAACTTTTTCCAAACAATTGCTTGATTTAGGTAATGCAAGAATTCCAATGGATCCTATAACAAAGTATATAAAATTTCCATCAGAGTTTTGCATAATGACACAATCCAAAGAACAATTAATAAATTGTGTATTTCCCAATATTGTGCAAAATTTTAAAAATATGCAATGGTTATGTGAACGTGCGTTACTGGCATCCAAAAATATTGACGTTAATTCCATCAACAGCAATATTCTCAACAAGGTCGATGGGAATCTAAGAACTTATAAATCGATCGACACAGTTTCAAATATTGAGGATGTCGTCAATTATCCAGTCGAATTTTTAAATTCGTTAGATTTACCAGGCTTTCCACCACATGACTTACAGCTAAAAAACGGTGTTCCCATTATTTTACTTAGAAATATTGATCCTCCACGAATTTGTAATGGCACTCGACTAACAGTAAAAAAATGATGAACAATCTTATCGAGGCGACCATTATAACTGGAAAGTTTAAGGGAACTGATGTGTTGCTGCCACGTATTCCTATGACCACATCGGAGATGCCATTCGATTTCAAGCGCCTGCAATTTCCTATTCGCCTAGCATTTGCAATGTCGATTAATAAAGCTCAAGGTCAGTCCTTGCAAGTTTGTGGACTTAATCTAGAAAATCCATGTTTCTCACATGGACAGCTTTACGTCGCGTGTTCGCGAGTAGGAAAACCCGCAGATTTATATGTATACGCACCAGAGGGAAAAACAAAAACTATTGTGTACCCTAAGGCATTAGAATAAGAATTATTTATTTAAGAAAAAAAGTATATATTAAATTTTAGCAAGTAAGAAATAAATAGCCCATTAATGCATTATTTTATAATTTAAATGAAATACATTGTCATCAAATGAAAGGTTCATTCTTTAAGAAAAATTGCATAATTTAATTACTAAATAAATACACTTTTTAATTATTATGTATTTAATTTCGATGGGGAGTAGCGAAGCACACCGGGTATTACCTAGTATACATATATAGTGATATACATATATTAAGAGAATTATATACATTAAAACAAGTGAAATTAAAAAATACTTTTTATATTGAAATTAATTTTTGTTTTTTAATTACTTAATCATGTACTAAATTATTAAATACTAGTTAAAACACTTATGTTACACTTATATAACATAAAAAAAATTATTCTCTAATTACTATATATAACTAGTCTATGAGATCGTTATTCAAATAAAAATAGTACAATCGTCTCATATAAGTTCGGCTCTTTACCGTTTTCGGTACGATTGTATGGTGCGGCCTTAATAACATTCGAAGAAATTCGATGTCTCTCTCGTTTATATCCCAATAAAAACATGTCCGACAGCGGTACTTCCAGAATTGCCTGAATGACTTCTACATTTGGAATGTCCTCAATTTCATGATGAGGACCTTCAAAATTTGCCATTGCTGTTAAAGTTCCCTCAATAAAGAAGTGATTGTACACTGCCAAGCGATTCACTCGTTCTTTTATTTATTTTTTTTTTTTTTCATTATATATATATTTTTTTATTTCTTTTACTTATTTTAAATTTACAAAACGTTATTACGCATTTTTTATATGAAAAGTAATCATTTAATATCTTTTTTATGTTCTCAAAAAAAAAGAAAAATAAAATAAAAAATCATTTTATTACGAAATATGTATGATATTTCTAGACTAAATAACAAAACATAAATTGTGATCGGTTTTAACATTGTTATTGTTAAATTCCTGTGTGTGCTTAATAACATTTCTTTTTGTATTCATTTTCTTTCTTTTTACATCATTTTATAAAAAAATATATGATCAGGTTGAGCTTCATTTGTTGTTGTTCTACAATAAACATCATTAACAAACAAAAATGTCTATGATATAAAAATGTATGTAGTTATAATAGAATAAGAGCTCAACTAAAAATAAAAAAAAAATTATTTACTGAAGGGGGAAAACGGTAAGGAAATAATACAAGGATGTTGTATGACTTGAAGTAGGTTTGACTATTTACATGAAATCATCGTAATCATCATAAGTAATGTAATCATTACCATACTTTTTATAACCATCGATATCATTGCTCTCTTTTTTCAAGGTTACTTTTCCTTTGCCTTTGCCTTTGCTAGCGGGTTTCTTGACATTTTGTTTTTCCATTTTCACTTTTTCTCTATGTAAGTTTTCTACACTAATTTTTAATTTCTTCAAATCGGGAATAGCCAAATGTACACCTATGCTACGTACTAAATCCTCAATAAATTGCGGGAAATGAGGTGATTCTTTATATTGTGCCAATTTACAACTAAGCGTCGCACCAAATTCTTTGAATTCTTCTTCAGTTTGAGGATTAAATGCATCTAAATCACCTCTAATATCACTAACACCAAAGGTTTCTAAAGCACTCTTTAAGTCCGATTCTTCTTGAATTTTTTGTAAACGTAATTTTTCGGCTAATTTTTCTTCGGCTGTCATATTAGCTAAGCGTTCAGCTTCGGCTTCCTCTGCCAGTCTCTCTTGTTCGGCTAGTTTAGCTTTCAAAGCCTTGTTAGGTTTCGTCTTCACCGGCGCTTTGACTTCAACTTTTTCTTCGTCCTTTTTTTCCTCTTCCTCGAGATCCCAACTGTCCTTAACATCCTCATCATCATCCTCGCCAGCCCATTTGTTGACTTTGTCAGGAATAACCACTATGGGTTTGTCCGCAGCACTTTCCCAATCGTCTTTCATATTTTTTGGTTCTCTATTATTTTATTTATTTAGCAAATTTTTGATTATATGACTTTGTGTTTTGCTTGTATGTGCTTGGTGTGCTTGGATGTGCGTAAGTGTTTTCGCGAAGGATTTGAAACCAGAACTAATACTTTTTCGCAATCTTCCTGTTGCTTTTATACTGTTTCCTGAGACCCGAAAATAACTGCGTTAATCGATTTCCTTAATATGATATTGCATTACAGGTAGAAAAATTATGATTTTATAATTGACCCTCACACATCATTTGATAACTTGTTTATAATGTTCGAATAACATGAATATTAATTTCCAGGTAAAAGGGAAAATAATAAAAGCCTTCTTGCGCTCGAAAATTTTCCCTTTTTCACTTTAAGTCCGGTTTAGTATACAGTTGTTATCCACTTTACATAATTTTCTTTAAATTCGTACTTCAATAGACAGCGTTTTTTATATTAAGTACATACGCGTTATTTGCTGACATTTTACTCGCAAAGGTGCTTTGTTCATAGCTTACAGACGGCTGTATACACAACAACAAAATATTAAGAGTTTGTCAGTCATATTTGAACGCAAGCAAAAATAAACAAACACATGCTACAGTAGTAGATCCTAACATTTCAACGACGAATTTATATGAATTCGTTCATTTGGACACTGTGCCAGTGTGTAAAATGTTACTACAAAGTTAATATAATGCAAGTGAGTGACAATTTTCATAGAAAATCCAGTCACTTGACATTTTCCCTTCAAAAAATATTTCAAGACAAGTTTTTAGTAGACATCTGCAAATGAGTAAATGCTACAAGTGGTTGAAACACAATCATAAATTTACTATGTACCTGCTAATGCACAGCTAACATTCACAAAAAGTAAAGGAAACAAATCTGTATGTATTTACTTTATTATCTTATATATAAAAATGAATGTGTGTTAGTTTGTATGTTTGTATGTTTGAAGTTTATAGACGATAAAACGGCTGAACCGATTTTCTTAAAATTTTCACAGTATCTTCCTGTATGTCCGGAAGGAGTTATAGGCTACTTTTTATGTTGATATTCCAAATGAGCGAGGGGCCATGCCCACGTATACTACACACTACATACTTAATATTTAATTGCATTTGAAATATATTACTCATACGCATAGTAGTTACCCCTACAAGTATGCTATCTATGATTCTTGATATTAAAACCAAAGAAAATAAAGTATGTATAAAGAATGTGCATTTTGGCATATTTTGGAATATTTTTCAAAAATATTTCACGACGCGGGGGGAAAGATAGAAGGGAAGGATAAAGAAACCAAGAGCGTAACAATGTTCTCAATTGTTCTCGTCGTGCGTTTTTGTTGTTTGACTAATTTTTTATTTATTCATCTGACACAATGTTGCCACGAAAAACATTTTGTAGCCAACATTTGTGAAAAAATCACCAAATAAGAAAAAATATAACCAAAATTAAATTCATAGACTTTTGTTTTATTTTTTTTTTCAAGTTTAAATTATAATTAACAAAAACTGAAACAAAAATAGCTTTTTTTATAAGAAGAAAATAAACAAAACCAAAAACTACACATTGATCAAAAAAAATAACCAATTTTGGTTAGAAATAACAAAAAAAAAGGCAACTCTTATTCTCAGACGTCGGCACAAAGAGAACATGAGAAAAATTATGAGAGGAAAATTGTTAGTAATATTTTCAAGTCTACTTTACTCTACATAATACGTCACATATGTAGTTTTTTTAATGAATTTTACATCTATATAAACAAAATGAATGAAAAACAATAGAAGAGAAAAATGAAAATATGTGCAAAGAAATAAAGAAAGTAATAAATGAAACATGTAAACAAAGTGCAAAAACAACATACGCGGATGCAGTTAAAAATAAAGGGTTGCCAAGTATAAATAAACAACTACCCCCGATTGTTAAACCTAAGGAAAAACAATCGGCTGAAAAAACTAAAGAAGAGTTAAACAAAATAAATCCAGACAACTTGAAGATAACAAATGTGGAAAGTAGAAGCAGTGGAACAATTGTTATTCAAAGTGAGAGCTGTGAAGATAGAGAGAAAAGTAAAAGTGCAATCCAAGAAAAAATATCTAAACAATATGAAGTAAAAATTCCAAATTCGACGGGACTAAATATCAAAATTATTGGCATGTCTTTTGAATATAGTGAAAATGATTTAATTGAGAAATTAAGAAAACAAAATCCTAAATTAGCTGCTGCAAATATTAAATTTATGGGAAAATATGAAACGAATAGAGGAAATAAATCTTTGTTCAATGTGAGACTGAGAGGTGATAATGAAGCTTACGGAAAAATTATGGAAGAAAGAAAAGTAAATGTCGGTTGGGAAAGATGTAGAGTGTATGATGGAACTGAATTAGTTCAATGTGTGAAATGCAGAGGATACAATCATATAGCCAAAGAATGTAAAAATCAGGAAATATGTCTAAAATGCCATGGTCAACATAAAACAGTTAACTGCGAAAGGCAAGAGAAGATAATGAAATGTATTAATTGTTCAAAAGTAAACAGCTGGCTCAATATGGGATTAGATGAAAATCACTTTACAAACGATAGAGAATGTCCAGTTTATCAAAATAAATTGAAAAACAAAATGACAAAATTTAGGCTTTACGATTTAACAACTAAAGGAAATGAGTGCCCTCTATACAAATGTACAAGGTCTTGTTAACAACTATAATCAAATTGAAATTATCGCAGCAACAGAAAAACCTGACTTTTTAATATTGTCTGAAACACATTTGACGAAAGATATAGATGAACAAGAAATTGCGTTACAAGGATATGATAACATCGGGTCAGTGTCAGCATCCTCAAGAACAGGTGGAGTTGTCGTATACTATAAAAATAATTGGAACGTGAAAAAGTTTATAGAGAGAACTGATGATTTGAAGTATTGGATATTATTTTGCAAAGCTGTACATAATGCTAATAATAATAATATCTTAATTGATGCAATATATAGATCGCCTAGCTACAGCGAAGCTGAGTTCTGTGATATATTTGACGAAATTATTGAAGAAATCTGTGATAATAATAACTGTGATATTTTAATTGCAGGAGATTTTAATATAGATTGGAAAAAACTCTTTATACAAGAATAGAATTAGGAATACTCTCAATGACAACGGCCTTAAACAAATAGTTAACGAAAGCACCCGTGTAACAAGAAATTCGAGCACAATAATTGACTACGTAATAACTAATAATTATAAGATAAAATGTACAAACAGTAAAGATAATAAAATTTCTGACCATGAAGTTATTAATATTAATATAGACTTTGAGAGATCGAATGAAAACAATCTAAATACAGCAAAAACCATCAAGATATTTAAATACGATAAGAATATATTCAATAATGTGTTAACTGAGAATATGATATACGAGGATAATAAGGATCTTAATGAAAACGTTAAACTGTTTGATGCCTGTCTAGGAAATACAATACAAAGATTTACGTTTGAAAAGCAAGTGCACATAAATAACAAAGTGAATAACTGGTTTAACGAAGAACTGCGAACAATAAAAAGAGCAAAAATAATAAAATATTTACGAGCCAAATTTGAAAACACAAATCAAGCTTGGGGAGAATATAAACTAATAAGAAATCGATACAAAGTACAAATCGAAAATAATAAGAATAATTACATAAAAAATAAAATTAACAACGCAACTAGTCAAAAGCAAATGTGGACACACATAAAAAACCTAGTACTTAATAAGAGGCAAAACTCAACTAAATCTGTGATCTTCGACCAGATAGAGTACAACGATATATGTGATATAGTTAATAAGTTCAATGCATTCTTCATTGATAGCATTAGTAGTATAAGAAAATCGATAGGGAGCGTGCAACATATTAACCGAATAGAATATAGAGTGAATGATGTTTTTAAATTCCGTAAGGTAAATATTAGTGAACTGGAGAGCGTCGTGAAGTGTATGAATAACAAATCTGACCATGAACGCGTATCAAATAAAATTATACTTGACAACTGGAATGTAACAGGAAATATAATGGTAAAAGTAATAAACACATCTTTAGAGACAGGTATTTTTCCTGATAATTGGAAAAAATCAACCGTAACCCCAATTGAGAAAGTGCCCAGAACAAAAAAATGCGAGGAGTTTAGACCAATAAACTCTCTTAAAACTTGCGAGAAAATAATTGAAAAAGTAGTTAAAGATCAGCTTGAAAAATATATAGAAAATCGAGACATATTATCTAAATACCAGTCAGGATTCCGTAAAAAACATTCGTGTGAAACCACGGTAAACTATGTCATAAGTGAATGGAGAGCAATAGGAAAGGATAAGAGGATAATAGCAATATTTCTTGACTTCAAAAGAGCCTTTGAGACGATCGATAGAGAAATAATACTGAATAAACTATATATGTATGGAATAAGAGGAATCGAGCTAGATTGGTTCAAATCGTACCTGAAAAGAAGAAGGCAAACGACAAAATTAAATGACATAGAATCTGATGAAATAATAAATAATTTCGGAGTGCCACAAGGTTCCATTTTGGGAGCGTTGTTGTTCATAATTTATATAAATGACATGCCAAGTATTTTAGAAAAATGTAAAGTTGTATTATACGCTGATGACACTCTGATATATACTATAGCAAATAGTGATGAAGAATGTCGCGAAAATATCAAGTATGATATGAAGAAAATAGATGAATGGCTTAAAATGAATAAACTCAAACTAAATGCAAATAAAACAAAAATAATGGAATTAACTTAAATTCAGAAGAAATATTTACAATAAATGACACAGTAATTGAAAAAGTCGAATATATAAAATACCTTGGTTTTATAATCGATAAAAAATTAAATTTCAATGAACAAATAGATTACTTATGCAAAAAAGTTGGTAAAAAAATTAGTTTTTTAAAAAGAATAAGAAGCAAAATATCCAAGTCTACAGCACGATAATAAAACCACACTTTGAATATGGTTCCACTATTTTATTCACATGCAGCAGCACAAATCAATTAGCAAGGATGCAGAAACTTCAAAATAGAGCGATGAGAGTAATACTAAAATGCGATCGTTACACACATATAAACACAATGTTAACTGATCTAAAATGGATGAACATAGCACAACGACTTCAATTTAACACATTAAGATTTATTAGAAAATTAAAACAAGGAGACGCCCCGAAATATCTATGTGATCAAATACATTATGTGGGAGACAGTCAACCATATCAACTAAGAAATGCAAGTGACTTTAGGATCCAAAGAGTGAGGTCAACACAAATGCAGAAAACGCTATTCTACAAAAGTCTACAGCTGTTTAACTCATTGCCAAACTACATTAAGAATGAAACGGATGAAAATGTCTTTAGACGAAAGTGTACTAATTTTGTATTATTTAATAATAATTTGTAATATATAATTTTGTTGAACATTTAAAGTATTTTTAATACTAAAAAAAAAAAAAAAAAAAAAAAAAACAATCTCGGGAAATGACGGCTACCCACTTTATCGCCGACGTTCTGTGGATAATGGTGGACGATCAATTTCAGTAAAGGTGCATGGAAATGATTTTGATGTTGATAACCGCTGGATAGTACCTTACTCTCCATTGCTTTCAAAAACATTTAAAGCGCATATTAATGTTGAGTATTGTCATTCAGTTTAGTCGATCAAATACATCTGCAAATATGTTACTAAAGGGTCTTATATGGCTGTATTTTCATTACAAAATCCAAATGATGAAATTCCGCAGTATCAAATGGCCAGGTACATTAGTAGCAATGAAGCAGTATGGCGAATTTTGGGATTTCCCATTCATGAGCGCCATCCAACTGTTGTTCATTTATCAGTGCATCTGGAAAATGGACAACGGGTTTACTTTACAGAAAGAAATGCTCGAGAGAGAGCAGCAGCACCACCGGCTACAACATTAACATCATTTTTTGATCTTTGTAGAAATGATATGTTTGCTAAAACTTTGTTTTATTCAGAAATTCCAACGTATTATACGTGGAATGCATCAACAAAGAAATTCCAACGTCGAAAGCAGGGGAAACCTGTTGATGGTTGGCCAAATTTATATTCAACAGATGCATTAGGTAGGGTTTATACCGTCCATCCTCAAAATGCTGAATGTTTTTATTTGAGAATGCTTCCGATTAATGTTCGAGGACCAACATCTTTTGAGACATTACATTGTGTTGATGGCGTAGTATGTGCAACATATCGAGAGGCCTGTCAGAAACTACAATTATTGGAGAACGATTGTCATTGGGAAACAACGCTTGAAGATGCAGCAGTAATCAACCATCCATGGAAAATAAGGGCATTATTTGCGATAATATTGGTATCGTGCTCACCATCTAATCCAAAAGATCTTTGGAATAAATTTAAAACATATTTGGCTGAGGACATATTACACCCGGAAAGAGTTACCACCAACAATGCAACGCTTGAACTAAGTTTATTTTATTTATTTTTATTTTTTATTTATTTGTTTACAAGAACTTACAAGAGCTTTAAGAATGTTATTCTTTTATAGCTCAGTAGGATATACAGAAATTACATTAGTCATTAGTATTCCCTAAATTTATATTGTTTTATAAAGTATATAGCTAATACACAAAAAGGCAATAATTATATTTCACACAAAATTTTAAATATTTGAGGACATATAGTCAAAAAGTGACTTCTTAAAACTGCTCTTTCTCGAAATGTTTTTAATAGACATTGGTAAGGAGTTCCACAAATTAATTGCGTTGACGAAAAACAATCTGCCAGTATTGATGTAAGTATATCTAGGTGTAATTAGAGTTGTATATCTAGTGGATCTGCCAAATACAAGCTTCTCAAAGAGATAGGGTGGTTTCTTCCGATAAAGAAGATTATGTATAAATATAATATTTCGCATCTGAAGGTAGTCGATTAAGTCACAGCCCAAGATCATTTTCCTCCAGGACGATACACTGCTAAACCTAGTTAAATCATACACATACCGCGTAGCATTATTAAAAGATACTTGCAACTTATGTAGTGAGAGAGCGTCCAATTTACTGTAAACCTATGCAAAATAATTAATCAGTGGAAGTATTAATTGAATTATAAGTTTCCTCTTAACTTCGACTGGTGTGAAGTTAGACGACATTCGTAAATTACGAAGCAAGAGGTATACGTTACGCACAACATGATTAATATGGTCAGTGCATGACAAGGTGGAATTGATCCAAAATCCTAAGTATTTAATCTTACTAACGTACACAAGAGGTGTGTTCCCCAAGTAAATGGTCGGAAAATAACTTAAATCATATTCCCATCTACTGATTGGTAAAATGTAAGATTTTCCAGGATTGAGCATAAGGTTATTATCCTCAGCCCATTTTAAAATAGACCTCAAGTCATAATTAAGTTTGTAACTTGTATCCTCTATCAGACCAATACGGTTTGAGATGTACAGCTGAATATCGTCTGCGTATGCATGTACCTTAGTATACCTGCATACTGAAAATAAATCATTGACGAACATACTAAATAGCAGGGGGCCTAACACGGACCCTTGTGGAACACCGGATGTTATACGCCTCAGCCCTGACTGCCTATTTCTAATAATTACCCTTTGGGCTCTCCCATATAAGTAGTTTTCCATAAGAGATAAAGCGGTATTCGTAAAACCAAAATAGTGCCCCAATTTTCGACACAAGATTAAATGATCAACCCTGTCAAAGGCCTTTGAAAAATCTAGCAGACACATAAGAGAGAGGTTTCCTTTGTCATATTCGGGCCTTATGTCATCAATTACTTTCAAGACCGCAGTAGTACAACTATGAGCAATGCGAAACCCAGATTGGAATGGGGACAAGAGATTATTGTTATTCAGATATAACGTAATCTGTTCAGCAATTAGGGACTCAAATATTTTCGAAAAAACTGGCAAAATACTTATTGACCGATAATCGCCCGCACTCACTGCATTGGAAATCTTTGCTATTGGTATAACTCTTCCAATTTTCCAGGCTGTAGGAAACTGGATGGTTGTAATGCAATGGTTAAAGACATGAGTCAGCGCTCCCAAAATATATGGCAATATAAGTTTAACAAATTTAATGGCTACACCGTCTGCACCGATGGCATTGGATCGAATTTTCAAGATATGCCTGGTTACATCAGCCTCTGACACTGTAGAAAATGAGAAGTTAGTATTGCAGGAGAGTTCATTTTGTAGATTAGGACTGGTATGATTATTAGTCACGCCATTAATACAAAAAAAGTCATTAAGCTCATCTGGGTCTATTTTGCACTCAAAAGAACTACGGGAGTGTATACCTAACGACTTCACATTCCTCCACAATTCGCCAGCAGGGAGATTTAAATTAAGTTTCCGGGAGAAATATGATTTTTTAGCTTGTCTGACAATGAGATTGGAGCGGTTTCTAGCTCTATTGTAAGCAGCTCTGTTTATCAACGTGGGTCTCCTTTTCCAAACGTTGTAAGCTAAATTGCGATCACGAATAGCATTTTTTACAGCAGTTGTATACCATGGACAAGAGCGATTATTTACAGCAAAACTACGTTCAGGTACATGACGATCATACGCGCCCTGCAATGTTGCAAGAAGTACGTTCAACTTATCATCCACTGACGCATAATACCAACATTCATTCCAACTCAGAACAGAAATGTCAGCAAAGAGGGACGAAAAATTAATCGCGTTATAATCCCTATAAGTTATAATCCGAAGATTATCATCTCTAGTCAGGTTAATGTTTAATGTACAAAATAATAGATCATGGTCAGAAACGAAAGAAATTTGATCATACAAAAGTAATAAGCTTGGATGAGATAGCAGGAATAAATCGAGCAAACTTGGCCTTGAATTGGACGAAAAACGTGTGGGAATTTCATCATTAACCGTAGTCATACCCACAGAACTTATCATATCAAGGAAATCATTACTAATTTCATCTTTAACCATCAAGTTTACATTAAAGTCACCACAAGTGATAAAAAAAGTCATAAGCTATGGAATGATTCCTGAAGTTATCAAAAAAAGGTTCAAGAGTTAATGTTCTTATAGGATTATAAACGCATGACACTAAAGTTCTCACACTATTATCATAAACGACAATATTAATAAATTCAATGTCACAATCCTGTGAAATGCTGACTACTCTAGTGTTGAGGTTACTCTTAGCATAAATTGCAACACCACCGCCTCTTCTATGTCTCCTATCATTCCTATATAGTTTATACCCATTTATGCTATAGTAACCATCCGGAACATCACAGTGGAACCACGTTTCCGTTACACAAATAATATCAACCTTAGAGTTTTCAAATATATGTCGAACGTAATCCAATTTAAGTCCATTTAAACTCCTGGCATTGAAATGCACAACATTAATACCTGATCGCTGTTTACATAATATATTTATTGAGGCAGAGTGATTTCCGTCAACACTATCATTATAATTTGTCTGACTCATAATAAGGTAGAGAAATAGCAGTCTTTTCGTTCACTTCAAAATAATTATTAAAAATTGAATATATAATCTTACGTAGCCTCACAACACCAATCCTTATACTGTGTTTAAATATTATAACAGTTGTTAAAAAAGAAAAAAAAAGGATAAACCAAAAATAAATAAAAAGTTAGTAAAATTCTTATTATAAATAGAAATGAGTATTTTTATAAATATAAATAGAAATAAGTTCGTAAAATTCTTATTATAAATAGAAATAAGTAAAATAGAAGGCACTGAGTATATAATCTTAATTACTGCTGATATTTCTTTTTTCAGCAATGCTCGGAAAAAACTGATTCAGCTTCTCAATTTCATCTATTTTTATTGCATCGTCATTAAGCTCACGCTTTATGTAAACATAGCCTCGCATAGTAAAAGCAGAACATAAGAGCTTCTTCCTTTTCAGGCGTAAAGCCGCCCTCAGAATATTAAAATTATGCTGTGTTAGGTTTTCATTTAAAAAGAACTTTTCATCAGAAATAAAACCAAGGTGTCTGAGACTGAAGGCAAAATCTTTATTAAGTTTTTTATAGCCTGCCAGGGATTTAAGAAAACTGTTTTTGTCATATGCAGACCACAGCTTCACAATTATTACCCCATCCTTGGAGTATGTCTTCTGCTTGCTATTATAATTTCCTAGCCGGTATATAGATCTTATGTTAGGAATCTGAGTGTTTATAGCTCTGCATACATTTTTAAATATTTGGGTAAGATCTTCTTTTTCCGCGAATGGTATCTGATTAATTCTCAGTGAAAGTATGAATAATGAGACATTGATTCTACTTGAAGACAAATGCTTGGCGATAAGGAATGTGACACTAATTGAAGTTGGAATGATTGCTCCTATTCGTTCAGGAACTGATGCACACGATCAAGATCTACGACGAGAAATGGAATATAATCATCGAAATTTGGAAATTTTATTTGAAGAAAATTTACCAAATTTACAACAAGAGCAGAGAATGGTATACAACAGTATACTAGCAGATATAACAAACAAACAAATAACCGGAAAAACTTTTTTAATTTCATTGATATTGGCAAAAGTTCGATCTCAAAAAAATATTGCATTAGCTATTGCGTCATCCGGCATTGCTGCCACACTCTTAGATGGTGATAGAACAGCGTATTCTGCACTAAAATTATCCTAGAAGCCTCAATTTTCCGAAGAGATTACACGTGTAACATAAAGAAAAATTCTTCTATGGGCAAAGTATTGCAACAATGTGAAATCATAGTGTGGGTTGAATGCACCATTGCGCATAAGAAATCTTTGGAAGTCTCGCAGTTTACGGGATTTTAGAAGCAATAATAACATATTTGGAGGTGCATTAGTTTTATTAGCTGGTGATTTTCGTCAAACACTTCCTGTTATGCCTGCATCAACGCCAGCTGATGAGCTAAATGCATCGTCATACCTTTGGCGATTTGTTCATACTCTAAAATTAACTACTAATATGCTTGTTCAGTTGCAACGTGATGCTTCGCTTCGACTTTTTCCAAACAATTGCTTGATTTAGGTAATGCAAGAATTCCAATGGATCCTATAACAAAGTATATAAAATTTCCATCAGAGTTTTGCATAATGACACAATCCAAAGAACAATTAATAAATTGTGTATTTCCCAATATTGTGCAAAATTTTAAAAATATGCAATGGTTATGTGAACGTGCGTTACTGGCAACCAAAAATATTGACGTTAATTCCATCAACAGCAATATTCTCAACAAAGTCGATGGGAATCTAAGAACTTATAAATCGATCGACACAGTTTCAAATATTGAGGATGTCGTCAATTATCCAGTCGCATTTTTAAATTCGTTAGATTTACCAGGCTTTCCACCACATGACTTACAGCTAAAAAACGGTGTTCCCATTATTTTACTTAGAAATATTGATCCTCCACGACTATGTAATGGCATTCGACTTACAGTAAAAAAAATGATGAACAATCTTATCGAGGCGACCATTATAGCTGGAAAGTTTAAGGGAACTGATGTGTTGCTGCCACGTATTCCTATGACCACATCGGAGATGCCATTCGATTTCAAGCGCCTGCAATTTCCTATTCGCCTAGCATTTGCAATGACGATTAATAAAGCTCAAGGTCAGTCCTTGCAAGTTTGTGGACTTAATCTAGAAAATCCATGTTTCTCACATGGACAGCTTTACGTCGCGTGTTCGCGAGTAGGAAAACCCGCAGATTTATATGTATACGCACCAGAGGGAAAAACAAAAACTATTGTGTACCCCAAGGCATTAGAATAAGAATTATTTATTTAAGAAAAAAAGTATATATTAAATTTTAGCAAGTAAGAAATAAATAGCCCATTAATGCATTATTTTATAATTTAAATGAAATATATTGTCATCAAATGAAAGGTTCATTCTTTAAGAAAAATTGCATAATTTAATTACTAAATAAATACACTTTTTAATTATTATGTATTTAATTTCGATGGGGGGTAGCGAAGCACACCGGGTATTACCTAGTATACATATATAGTGATATATATTAAGAGAATTATATACATTAAAACAAGTGAAATTAAAAAATACTTTTTATATTGAAATTAATTTTTGTTTTTTAATTACTTAATCATGTACTAAATTATTAAATACTAGTTAAAACACTTATGTTACACTTATATAACATAAAAAAAAATTATTCTCTAATTACTATATATAACTAGTCTATGAGATCGTTATTCAAATAAAAATAGTACAATCGTCTCATATAAGTTCGGCTCTTTACCGTTTTCGGTACGATTGTATGGTGCGGCCTTAATAACATTCGAAGAAATTCGATGCCTCTCTCGTTTATATCCCAATAAAAACATGTCCGACAGTGGTACTCCCAAATCATGTCATGTGCAAGTAGTGTTTTCATTGCCTGAATGACTTCTACATTTGGAATGTCCTCAAGTTCATGATGAGGACCTTCAAAATTTGCCATTGCTGTTAAAGTTCCCTCAATAAAGAAGTGATTGTACACTGCCAAGCGATTCACTCGTTCTTTTTTTTTATTTTTTTTTTCATTATATATATATTTTTTTATTTCTTTTACTTATTTTAAATTTACAAAACGTTATAAATAAACATCATTAACAAACAAAAATGTCTATGATATAAAAATGTACATATGTAGTTATAATAGAATAAGAGCTCAACTAAAAATAAAAAAAAAATTATTTACTGAAGGGGGAAAACGGTAAGGAAATAATACAAGGATGTTGTATGACTTGAAGTAGGTTTGACTATTTACATGAAATCATCGTAATCATCATAAGTAATGTAATCATTACCATACTTTTTATAACCATCGATATCATTGCTCTCTTTTTTCAAGGTTACTTTCCCTTTGCCTTTGCCTTTGCTAGCGGGTTTCTTGACATTTTGTTTTTCCATTTTCACTTTTTCTCTATGTAAGTTTTCTACACTAATTTTTAATTTCTTCAAATCGGGAATAGCCAAATGTACACCTATGCTACGTACTAAATCCTCAATAAATTGCGGGAAATGAGGTGATTCTTTATATTGTGCCAATTTACAACTAAGCGTCGCACCAAATTCTTTGAATTCTTCTTCAGTTTGAGGATTAAATGCATCTAAATCACCTCTAATATCACTAACACCAAAGGTTTCTAAAGCACTCTTTAAGTCCGATTCTTCTTGAATTTTTTGTAAACGTAGTTTTTCGGCTAATTTTTCTTCGGCTGTCATATTAGCTAAGCGTTCAGCTTCGGCTTCCTCTGCCAGTCTCTCTTGTTCGGCTAGTTTAGCTTTCAAAGCCTTGTTAGGTTTCGTCTTCACCGGCGCTTTGACTTCAACTTTTTCTTCGTCCTTTTTTTCCTCTTCCTCGAGATCCCAACTGTCCTTAACATCCTCATCATCATCCTCGCCAGCCCATTTGTTGACTTTGTCAGGAATAACCACTATGGGTTTGTCCGCAGCACTTTCCCAATCGTCTTTCATATTTTTTGGTTCTCTATTATTTTATTTATTTAGCAAATTTTTGATTATATGACTTTGTGTTTTGCTTGTATGTGCTTGGTGTGCTTGGATGTGCGTAAGTGTTTTCGCCAAGGATTTGAAACCAGAACTAATAATTTTTCGCAATCTTTCTGTTGCTTTTATACTGTTTCCTGAGACCCGAAAATAACTGCGTTAATCGATTTCCTTAATATGATATTGCATTACAGGTAGAAAAATTATGATTTTATAATTGACCCTCACACATCATTTGATAACTTGTTTATAATGTTCGAATAACATGAATATTAATTTCCAGGTAAAAGGGAAAATAATAAAAGCCTTCTTGCGCTCGAAAATTTTCCCTTTTTCACTTTAAGTCCGGTTTAGTATACAGTTGTTATCCACTTTACATAATTTTCTTTAAATTCGTACTTCAATAGACAGCGTTTTTTATATTAAGTACATACGCGTTATTTGCTGACAGGTAGGGGCATTTAAATTGAATTTTCTCCCCTTTGCCAACAAATGTCATTTAAGCGGTTTATGCCATATTTTTTAAATATACGCTTTATTTTACTCGCAAAGGTGCTTTGTTCATAGCTTACAGACGGCTGTATACACAACAACAAAATATTAAGAGTTTGTCAGTCATATTTGAACGCAAGCAAAAATAAACAAACACATGCTACAGTAGTAGATCCTAACATTTCAACGACGAATTTATATGAATTCGTTCATTTGGACACTGTGCCAGTGTGTAAAATGTTACTACAAAGTTAATATAATGCAAGTGAGTGAAAATTTTCATGAAAATCCAGTTACTTGACATTTTCCCTTCAAAAAATATTTCAAGAAAAGTTTTTAGTAGACATCTGCAAATGAGTAAATGCTACAAGTGGTTGAAACACAATCATAAATTTACTATGTACCTGCTAATGCACAGCTAACATTCACAAAAAGTAAAGGAAACAAATCTGTATGTATTTACTTTATTATCTTATATATAAAAATGAATGTGTGTTTGTTTGTATGTTTGAAGTTTATAGACGATAAAACGGCTGAACCGATTTTCTTAAAATTTTCACAGTATCTTCCTGTATGTCCGGAAGGAGTTATAGGCTACTTTTTATGTTGATATTCCAAATGAGCGAGGGGCCATGCCCACGTATACTACACACTACATACTTAATATTTAATTGCATTTGAAATATATTACTCATACGCATAGTAGTTACCCCTACAAGTATGCTATCTATGATTCTTGATATTAAAACCAAAGAAAATAAAGTATGTATAAAGAATGTGCATTTTGGCATATTTTGGAATATTTTTCAAAAATATTTCACGACGCGGGGGGAAAGATAGAAGGGAAGGATAAAGAAACCAAGAGCGTAACAATGTTCTCAATTGTTCTCATCGTGCGTTTTTGTTGTTTGACTAATTTTTTATTTATTCATCTGACACAATGTTGCCACGAAAAACATTTTGTAGCCAACATTTGTGAAAAAATCACCAAATAAGAAAAAATATAACCAAAATTAAATTCATAGACTTTTGTTGTATTTTTTTTTTTCAAGTTTAAATTATAATTAACAAAAACTGAAACAAAAATAGCTTTTTTTATAAGAAGAAAATAAACAAAACCAAAAACTACACATTGATCAAAAAAATAACCAATTTTGGTTAGAAATAACAAAAAAAAAGGCAACACTTATTCTCAGACGTCGGCACAAAGAGAACATGAGAAAAATTATGAGAGGCATATTAACCCAGAGGAAAATTGTTAGTAATATTTTCAAGTCTACTTTACTCTACATAATACGTCACATATGTAGTTTTTTTAATGAATTTTACATCTATATAAACAAAATGAATGAAAAACAATAGAAGAGAAAAATGAAAATATGTGCAAAGAAATAAAGAAAGTAATAAATGAAACATGTAAACAAAGTGCAAAAACAACATACGCGGATGCAGTTAAAAATAAAGGGTTGCCAAGTATAAATAAACAACTACCCCTGATTGTTAAACCTAAGGAAAAACATTCGGCTGAAAAAACTAAAGAAGAGTTAAACAAAATAAATCCAGACAACTTGAAGATAACAAATGTGGAAAGTAGAAGCAGTGGAACAATTGTTATTCAAAGTGAGAGCTGTGAAGATAGAGAGAAAAGTAAAAGTGCAATCCAAGAAAAAATATCTAAACAATATGAAGTAAAAATTCCAAATTCGACGGGACTAAATATCAAAATTATTGGCATGTCTTTTGAATATAGTGAAAATGATTTAATTGAGAAATTAAGAAAACAAAATCCTAAATTAGCTGATGCAAATATTAAATTTATGGGAAAATATGAAACGAAGAGAGGAAATAAATCTTTGTTCAATGTGAGACTGAGAGTTGATAATGAAGCTTACGGAAAAATTATGGAAGAAAGAAAAGTAAATGTCGGTTGGGAAAGATGTAGAGTGTATGATGGAACTGAATTAGTTCAATGTATGAAATGCAGAGGATACAATCATATAGCCAAAGAATGTAAAAATCAGGAAATATGTCTAAAATGCCATGGTCAACATAAAACAGTTAATTGCGAAAGCCAAGAGAAGATAATGAAATGTATTAATTGTTCAAAAGTAAACAGCTGGCTCAATATGGGATTAGATGAAAATCACTTTACAAACGATAGAGAATGTCCAGTTTATCAAAATAAATTGAAAAACAAAATGACAAAATTTAGGCTTTACGATTTAACAACTAAAGGAAATGAGTGCCCTCTATACAAATGTACAAGGTCTTGTTAACAACTATAATCAAATTGAAATTATCGCAGCAACAGAAAAACCTGACTTTTTAATATTGTCTGAAACACATTTGACGAAAGATATAGATGAACAAGAAATTGCGTTACAAAGATATGATAACATCGGGTCAGTGTCAGCATCCTCAAGAACAGGTGGAGTTGTCGTATACTATAAAAATAATTGGAACGTGAAAAAGTTTATAGAGAGAACTGATGATTTGAAGTATTGGATATTATTTTGCAAAGCTGTACATAATGATAATAATAATAATATCTTAATTGATGCAATATATAGATCGCCTAGCTACAGCGAAGCTGAGTTCTGTGGTATATTTGACGAAATTATTGAAGAAATCTGTGATAATAATAACTGTGATATTTTAATTGCAGGAGATTTTAATATAGATTGGAAAAAACTCTTTATACAAGAATAGAATTAGGAATACTCTCAATGACAACGGCCTTAAACAAATAGTTAACGAAAGCACCCGTGTAACAAGAAATTCGAGCACAATAATTGACTACGTAATAACTAATAATTATAAGATAAAATGTACAAACAGTAAAGATAATAAAATTTCTGCCCATAAAGTTATTAATATTAATATAGACTTTGAGAGATCGAATGAAAACATTCTAAATACAGCAAAAACCATCAAGATATTTAAATACGATAAGAATATATTCAATAATGTGTTAACTGAGAATATGATATACGAGGATAATAAGGATCTTAATGAAAACGTTAAACTGTTTGATGCCTGTCTAGGAAATACAATACAAAGATTTACGTTTGAAAAGCAAGTGCACATAAATAACAAAGTGAATAACTGGTTTAACGAAGAACTGCGAACAATAAAAAGAGAAAAAATAATAAAATATTTACGAGCCAAATTTGAAAACACAAATCAAGCTTGGGGAGAATATAAACTAATAAGAAATCGATACAAAGTACAAATCGAAAATAATAAGAATAAATACATAAAAAATAAAATTAACAACGCAACTAGTCAAAAGCAAATGTGGACACACATAAAAAACCTAGTACTTAATAAGAGGCAAAACTCAACTAAATCTGTGATCTTCGACCAGATAGAGTACAACGATATATGTGATATAGTTAATAAGTTCAATGCATTCTTCATTGATAGCATTAGTAGTATAAGACAATCGATAGGGAGCGTGCAACATATTAACCGAATAGAATATAGAGTGAATGATGTTTTTAAATTCCGTAAGGTAAATATTAGTGAACTGGAGAGCGTCGTGAAGTGTATGAATAACAAATCTGACCATGAACGCGTATCAAATAAAATTATACTTGACAACTGGAATGTAACAGAAAATATAATGGTAAAAGTAATAAACACATCTTTAGAGACAGGTATTTTTCCTGATAATTGGAAAAAATCAACCGTAACCCCAATTGGGAAAGTGCCCAGAACAAAAAAATGCGAGGAGTTTAGACCAATAAACTCTCTTAAAACTTGCGAGAAAATAATTGAAAAAATAGTTAAAGATCAGCTTGAAAAATATATAGAAAATCGAGACATATTATCTAAATACCAGTCAGGATTCCGTAAAAAACATTCGTGTGAAACCACGGTAAACTATGTCATAAGTGAATGGAGAGCAATAGGAAAGGATAAGAGGATAATAGCAATATTTCTTGACTTCAAAAGAGCCTTTGAGACGATCGATAGAGAAATAATACTGAATAAACTATATATGTATGGAATAAGAGGAATCGAGCTAGATTGGTTCAAATCGTACCTGAAAAGAAGAAGGCAAACGACAAAATTAAATGACATAGAATCTGATGAAATAATAAATAATTTCGGAGTGCCACAAGGTTCCATTTTGGGAGCGTTGTTGTTCATAATTTATATAAATGACATGCCAAGTATTTTAGAAAAATGTAAAGTTGTATTATACGCTGATGACACTCTGATATATACTATAGCAAATAGTGATGAAGAATGTCGCGAAAATATCAAGTATGATATGAAGAAAATAGATGAATGGCTTAAAATGAATAAACTCAAACTAAATGAAAATAAAACAAAAATAATGGAATTAAATTCAGAAGAAATATTTACAATAAATGACACAGTAATTGAAAAAGTCGAATATATAAAATACCTTGGTTTTATAATCGATAAAAAATTAAATTTCAATGAACAAATAGATTACTTATGCAAAAAAGTTGGTAAAAAAATTAGTTTTTTAAAAAGAATAAGAAGCAAAATATCCAAGTCTACAGCGATAAATATATACAGCACGAAAATAAAACCACACTTAGAATATGGTTCCACTATTTTATTCACATGCAGCAGCACAAATCAATTAGCAAGGATGCAGAAACTGCAAAATAGAGCGATGAGAGTAATACTAAAATGCGATCGTTACACACATATAAACACAATGTTAACTGATCTAAAATGGATGAACATAGCACAACGACTTCAATTTAACACATTAAGATTTATTAGAAAATTAAAACAAGGAGACGCCCCGAAATATCTATGTGATCAAATACATTATCAATATATATTATATCAACTAAGAAATGCAAGTGACTTTAGGATCCAAAGAGTGAGGTCAACACAAATGCAGAAAACGCTATTCTACAAAAGTCTACAGCTGTTTAACTCATTGCCAAACTACATTAAGAATGAAACGGATGAAAATGTCTTTAGACGAAAGTGTACTAATTTTGCATTATTTAATAATAATTTGTAATATATAATTTTGTTGAACATTTAAAGTATTTTTAATACTAAAAAAAAAAAAAAAAAAAAAAAACAATCTCGGGAAATGACGGCTACCCACTTTATCGCCGACGTTCTGTGGATAATGGTGGACGATCAATTTCAGTAAAGGTGCATGGAAATGATTTTGATGTTGATAACCGCTGGATAGTACCTTACTCTCCATTGCTTTCAAAAACATTTAAAGCGCATATTAATGTTGAGTATTGTCATTCAGTTAAGTCGATCAAATACATCTGCAAATATGTTACTAAAGGGTCTTAAGCTATTATCACACGACATGTATTTTACATATGTACTGTCAAATTTTCCATATGCAAAAGTTGTACACATCGTCTGATACATATGAAACATTGCATATGTAAAATACACATGGAAATACATATGTAATTTTTTCAATTAGAGCTTGCTCTATTTTTCTGTGACAAACATAAACAAAACAAGTGTTTGTTTTTTAGAAATAAAATAGTACAATCGTCTCATATAAGTTCGGCTCTTTACCGTTTTCGGTACGATTGTATGGTGCGGCCTTAATAACATTCGAAGAAATTCGATGCCTCTCTCGTTTATATCCCAATAAAAACATGTCGGACAGTGGTACTCCCAAATCATGTCATGTGCAAGTAGTGTTTTCATTGCCTGAATGACTTCTACATTTGGAATGTCCTCAAGTTCATGATGAGGACCTTCAAAATTTGCCATTGCTGTTAAAGTTCCCTCAATAAAGAAGTGATTGTACACTGCCAAGCGATTCACTCGTTCTTTTTTTTTATTTTGTTTTTTTTTTATTATATATATATTTTTTATTTCTTTTACTTATTTTAAATTTACAAAACGTTATAAATAAACATCATTAACAAACAAAATTGTCTATGATATAAAAATGTATGTAGTTATAATAGAATAAGAGCTCAACTAAAAATAAAAAAAAAATTATTTACTGAAGGGGGAAAACGGTAAGGAAATAATACAAGGATGTTGTATGACTTGAAGTAGGTTTGACTATTTACATGAAATCATCGTAATCATCATAAGTAATGTAATCATTACCATACTTTTTATAACCATCGATATCATTGCTCTCTTTTTTCAAGGTTACTTTCCCTTTGCCTTTGCCTTTGCTAGCGGGTTTCTTGACATTTTGTTTTTCCATTTTCACTTTTTCTCTATGTAAGTTTTCTACACTAATTTTTAATTTCTTCAAATCGGGAATAGCCAAATGTACACCTATGCTACGTACTAAATCCTCAATAAATTGCGGGAAATGAGGTGATTCTTTATATTGTGCCAATTTACAACTAAGCGTCGCACCAAATTCTTTGAATTCTTCTTCAGTTTGAGGATTAAATGCATCTAAATCACCTCTAATATCACTAACACCAAAGGTTTCTAAAGCACTCTTTAAGTCCGATTCTTCTTGAATTTTTTGTAAACGTAGTTTTTCGGCTAATTTTTCTTCGGCTGTCATATTAGCTAAGCGTTCAGCTTCGGCTTCCTCTGCCAGTCTCTCTTGTTCGGCTAGTTTAGCTTTCAAAGCCTTGTTAGGTTTCGTCTTCACCGGCGCTTTGACTTCAACTTTTTCTTCGTCCTTTTTTTCCTCTTCCTCGAGATCCCAACTGTCCTTAACATCCTCATCATCATCCTCGCCAGCCCATTTGTTGACTTTGTCAGGAATAACCACTATGGGTTTGTCCGCAGCACTTTCCCAATCGTCTTTCATATTTTTTGGTTCTCTATTATTTTATGTATTTAGCAAATTTTTGATTATATGACTTTGTGTTTTGCTTGTATGTGCTTGGTGTGCTTGGATGTGCGTAAGTGTTTTCGCCATGGATTTGAAACCAGAACTAATAATTTTTCGCAATCTTTCTGTTGCTTTTATACTGTTTCCTGAGACCCGAAAATAACTGCGTTAATCGATTTCCTTAATATGATATTGCATTACAGGTAGAAAAATTATGATTTTATAATTGACCCTCACACATCATTTGATAACTTGTTTATAATGTTCGAATAACATGAATATTAATTTCCAGGTAAAAGGGAAAATAATAAAAGCCTTCTTGCGCTCGAAAATTTTCCCTTTTTCACTTTAAGTCCGGTTTAGTATACAGTTGTTATCCACTTTACATAATTTTCTTTAAATTCGTACTTCAATAGACAGCGTTTTTTATATTAAGTACATACGCGTTATTTGCTGACAGGTAGGGGCATTTAAATTGAATTTTCTCCCCTTTGCCAACAAATGTCATTTAAGCGGTTTATGCCATATTTTTTAAATATACGCTTTATTTTACTCGCAAAGGTGCTTTGTTCATAGCTTACAGACGGCTGTATACACAACAACAAAATATTAAGAGTTTGTCAGTCATATTTGAACGCAAGCAAAAATAAACAAACACATGCTACAGTAGTAGATCCTAACATTTCAACGACGAATTTATATGAATTCGTTCATTTGGACACTGTGCCAGTGTGTAAAATGTTACTACAAAGTTAATATAATGCAAGTGAGTGAAAATTTTCATGAAAATCCAGTTACTTGACATTTTCCCTTCAAAAAATATTTCAAGAAAAGTTTTTAGTAGACATCTGCAAATGAGTAAATGCTACAAGTGGTTGAAACACAATCATAAATTTACTATGTACCTGCTAATGCACAGCTAACATTCACAAAAAGTAAAGGAAACAAATCTGTATGTATTTACTTTATTATCTTATATATAAAAATGAATGTGTGTTTGTTTGTATGTTTGTATGTTTGAAGTTTATAGACGATAAAACGGCTGAACCGATTTTCTTAAAATTTTCACAGTATCTTCCTGTATGTCCGGAAGGAGTTATAGGCTACTTTTTATGTTGATATTCCAAATGAGCGAGGGCCATGCCCACGTATACTACACACTACATACTTAATATTTAATTGCATTTGAAATATATTACTCATACGCATAGTAGTTACCCCTACAAGTATGCTATCTATGATTCTTGATATTAAAACCAAAGAAAATAAAGTATGTATAAAGAATGTGCATTTTGGCATATTTTGGAATATTTTTCAAAAATATTTCACGACGCGGGGGGAAAGATAGAAGGGAAGGATAAAGAAACCAAGAGCGTAACAATGTTCTCAATTGTTCTCATCGTGCGTTTTTGTTGTTTGACTAATTTTTTATTTATTCATCTGACACAATGTTGCCACGAAAAACATTTTGTAGCCAACATTTGTGAAAAAATCACCAAATAAGAAAAAATATAACCAAAATTAAATTCATAGACTTTTGTTGTATTTTTTTTTTCAAGTTTAAATTATAATTAACAAAAACTGAAACAAAAATAGCTTTTTTTATAAGAAGAAAATAAACAAAACCAAAAACTACACATTGATCAAAAAAATAACCAATTTTGGTTAGAAATAACAAAAAAAAAGGCAACACTTATTCTCAGACGTCGGCACAAAGAGAACATGAGAAAAATTATGAGAGGCATATTAACCCAGAGGAAAATTGTTAGTAATATTTTCAAGTCTACTTTACTCTACATAATACGTCACATATGTAGTTTTTTTAATGAATTTTACATCTATATAAACAAAATGAATGAAAAACAATAGAAGAGAAAAATGAAAATATGTGCAAAGAAATAAAGAAAGTAATAAATGAAACATGTAAACAAAGTGCAAAAACAACATACGCGGATGCAGTTAAAAATAAAGGGTTGCCAAGTATAAATAAACAACTACCCCTGATTGTTAAACCTAAGGAAAAACATTCGGCTGAAAAAACTAAAGAAGAGTTAAACAAAATAAATCCAGACAACTTGAAGATAACAAATGTGGAAAGTAGAAGCAGTGGAACAATTGTTATTCAAAGTGAGAGCTGTGAAGATAGAGAGAAAAGTAAAAGTGCAATCCAAGAAAAAATATCTAAACAATATGAAGTAAAAATTCCAAATTCGACGGGACTAAATATCAAAATTATTGGCATGTCTTTTGAATATAGTGAAAATGATTTAATTGAGAAATTAAGAAAACAAAATCCTAAATTAGCTGATGCAAATATTAAATTTATGGGAAAATATGAAACGAAGAGAGGAAATAAATCTTTGTTCAATGTGAGACTGAGAGTTGATAATGAAGCTTACGGAAAAATTATGGAAGAAAGAAAAGTAAATGTCGGTTGGGAAAGATGTAGAGTGTATGATGGAACTGAATTAGTTCAATGTATGAAATGCAGAGGATACAATCATATAGCCAAAGAATGTAAAAATCAGGAAATATGTCTAAAATGCCATGGTCAACATAAAACAGTTAATTGCGAAAGCCAAGAGAAGATAATGAAATGTATTAATTGTTCAAAAGTAAACAGCTGGCTCAATATGGGATTAGATGAAAATCACTTTACAAACGATAGAGAATGTCCAGTTTATCAAAATAAATTGAAAAACAAAATGACAAAATTTAGGCTTTACGATTTAACAACTAAAGGAAATGAGTGCCCTCTATACAAATGTACAAGGTCTTGTTAACAACTATAATCAAATTGAAATTATCGCAGCAACAGAAAAACCTGACTTTTTAATATTGTCTGAAACACATTTGACGAAAGATATAGATGAACAAGAAATTGCGTTACAAGGATATGATAACATCGGGTCAGTGTCAGCATCCTCAAGAACAGGTGGAGTTGTCGTATACTATAAAAATAATTGGAACGTGAAAAAGTTTATAGAGAGAACTGATGATTTGAAGTATTGGATATTATTTTGCAAAGCTGTACATAATGAGAATAATAATAATATCTTAATTGATGCAATATATAGATCGCCTAGCTACAGCGAAGCTGAGTTCTGTGGTATATTTGACGAAATTATTGAAGAAATCTGTGATAATAATAACTGTGATATTTTAATTGCAGGAGATTTTAATATAGATTGGAAAAAACTCTTTATACAAGAATAGAATTAGGAATACTCTCAATGACAACGGCCTTAAACAAATAGTTAACGAAAGCACCCGTGTAACAAGAAATTCGAGCACAATAATTGACTACGTAATAACTAATAATTATAAGATAAAATGTACAAACAGTAAAGATAATAAAATTTCTGCCCATAAAGTTATTAATATTAATATAGACTTTGAGAGATCGAATGAAAACATTCTAAATACAGCAAAAACCATCAAGATATTTAAATACGATAAGAATATATTCAATAATGTGTTAACTGAGAATATGATATACGAGGATAATAAGGATCTTAATGAAAACGTTAAACTGTTTGATGCCTGTCTAGGAAATACAATACAAAGATTTACGTTTGAAAAGCAAGTGCACATAAATAACAAAGTGAATAACTGGTTTAACGAAGAACTGCGAACAATAAAAAGAGAAAAAATAATAAAATATTTACGAGCCAAATTTGAAAACACAAATCAAGCTTGGGGAGAATATAAACTAATAAGAAATCGATACAAAGTACAAATCGAAAATAATAAGAATAAATACATAAAAAATAAAATTAACAACGCAACTAGTCAAAAGCAAATGTGGACACACATAAAAAACCTAGTACTTAATAAGAGGCAAAACTCAACTAAATCTGTGATATTCGACCAGATAGAGTACAACGATATATGTGATATAGTTAATAAGTTCAATGCATTCTTCATTGATAGCATTAGTAGTATAAGACAATCGATAGGGAGCGTGCAACATATTAACCGAATAGAATATAGAGTGAATGATGTTTTTAAATTCCGTAAGGTAAATATTAGTGAACTGGAGAGCGTCGTGAAGTGTATGAATAACAAATCTGACCATGAACGCGTATCAAATAAAATTATACTTGACAACTGGAATGTAACAGAAAATATAATGGTAAAAGTAATAAACACATCTTTAGAGACAGGTATTTTTCCTGATAATTGGAAAAAATCAACCGTAACCCCAATTGAGAAAGTGCCCAGAACAAAAAAATGCGAGGAGTTTAGACCAATAAACTCTCTTAAAACTTGCGAGAAAATAATTGAAAAAGTAGTTAAAGATCAGCTTGAAAAATATATAGAAAATCGAGACATATTATCTAAATACCAGTCAGGATTCCGTAAAAAACATTCGTGTGAAACCACGGTAAACTATGTCATAAGTGAATGGAGAGCAATAGGAAAGGATAAGAGGATAATAGCAATATTTCTTGACTTCAAAAGAGCCTTTGAGACGATCGATAGAGAAATAATACTGAATAAACTATATATGTATGGAATAAGAGGAATCGAGCTAGATTGGTTCAAATCGTACCTGAAAAGAAGAAGGCAAACGACAAAATTAAATGACATAGAATCTGATGAAATAATAAATAATTTCGGAGTGCCACAAGGTTCCATTTTGGGAGCGTTGTTGTTCATAATTTATATAAATGACATGCCAAGTATTTTAGAAAAATGTAAAGTTGTATTATACGCTGATGACACTCTGATATATACTATAGCAAATAGTGATGAAGAATGTCGCGAAAATATCAAGTATGATATGAAGAAAATAGATGAATGGCTTAAAATGAATAAACTCAAACTAAATGAAAATAAAACAAAAATAATGGAATTAAATTCAGAAGAAATATTTACAATAAATGACACAGTAATTGAAAAAGTCGAATATATAAAATACCTTGGTTTTATAATCGATAAAAAATTAAATTTCAATGAACAAATAGATTACTTATGCAAAAAAGTTGGTAAAAAAATTAGTTTTTTAAAAAGAATAAGAAGCAAAATATCCAAGTCTACAGCGATAAATATATACAGCACGAAAATAAAACCACACTTAGAATATGGTTCCACTATTTTATTCACATGCAGCAGCACAAATCAATTAGCAAGGATGCAGAAACTGCAAAATAGAGCGATGAGAGTAATACTAAAATGCGATCGTTACACACATATAAACACAATGTTAACTGATCTAAAATGGATGAACATAGCACAACGACTTCAATTTAACACATTAAGATTTATTAGAAAATTAAAACAAGGAGACGCCCCGAAATATCTATGTGATCAAATACATTATCAATATATATTATATCAACTAAGAAATGCAAGTGACTTTAGGATCCAAAGAGTGAGGTCAACACAAATGCAGAAAACGCTATTCTACAAAAGTCTACAGCTGTTTAACTCATTGCCAAACTACATTAAGAATGAAACGGATGAAATGTCTTTAGACGAAAGTGTACTAATTTTGCATTATTTAATAATAATTTGTAATATATAATTTTGTTGAACATTTAAAGTATTTTTAATACTAAAAAAAAAAAAAAAAAAAAAAAAAAACAATCTCGGGAAATGACGGCTACCCACTTTATCGCCGACGTTCTGTGGATAATGGTGGACGATCAATTTCAGTAAAGGTGCATGGAAATGATTTTGATGTTGATAACCGCTGGATAGTACCTTACTCTCCATTGCTTTCAAAAACATTTAAAGCGCATATTAATGTTGAGTATTGTCATTCAGTTAAGTCGATCAAATACATCTGCAAATATGTTACTAAAGGGTCTTATATGGCTGTATTTTCATTACAAAATCCAAATGATGAAATTCCGCAGTATCAAATGGCCAGGTACATTAGTAGCAATGAAGCAGTATGGCGAATTTTGGGATTTCCCATTCATGAGCGCCATCCAACTGTTGTTCATTTATCAGTGCATCTGGAAAATGGACAACGGGTTTACTTTACAGAAAGAAATGCTCGAGAGAGAGCAGCAGCACCACCGGCTACAACATTAACATCATTTTTTGATCTTTGTAGAAATGATATGTTTGCTAAAACTTTGTTTTATTCAGAAATTCCAACGTATTATACGTGGAATGCATCAACAAAGAAATTTCAACGTCGAAAGGGGAACCTGTTGATGGTTGGCCAAATTTATATTCAACAGATGCATTAGGTAGGGTTTATACCGTCCATCCTCAAAATGCTGAATGTTTTTATTTGAGAATGCTTCTGATTAATGTTCGAGGACCAACATCTTTTGACACATTAGTGTTGATGGCGTAGTATGTGCAACATATCGAGAGGCCTGTCAGAAACTACAATTATTGGAGAACGATTGTCATTGGGAAACAACGCTTGAAGATGCAGCAGTAATCAACCATCCATGGAAAATAAGGGCATTATTTGCGATAATATTGGTATCGTGCTCACCATCTAATCCAAAAGATCTTTGGAATAAATTTAAAACATATTTGGCTGAGGACATATTACACCAGTAAAGAGTTACCACCAACAATGCAACGCTTGAACTAAGTGAAAGTATGAATAATGAGACATTGATTCTACTTGAAGACAAATGCTTGGCGATAAGGAATGTGACACTAATTGAAGTTGGAATGATTGCTCCTATTCGGTCAGGAACTGATGCACAGGATCAAGATCTACGACGAGAAATGGAATATAATCATCAAAATTTGGAAATTTTATTGGAAGAAAATTTACCAAATTTACAACAAGAGCAGAGAATGGTATACAAAAGTATACTAGCAGCAATAACAAACAAACAAATAACCGGAAAAACGTTTTTAATTTCATTGATATTGGCAAAAGTTCGATCTCAAAAAAATATTGCATTAGCTATTGCGTCATCCGGCATTGCTGCCACACTCTTAGATGGTGGTAGAACAGCGTATTCTGCACTAAAATTATCCTAGAAGCCTCAATTTTCCGAAGAGATTACAAGTGTAACATAAAGAAAAATTCTTCTATGGGCAAAGTATTGCAACAATGTGAAATCATAGTGTGGGTTGAATGCACCATGGCGCATAAGAAATCTTTGGAAGTCTCGCAGTTTACGGGATTTTAGAAGCAATAATAACATATTTGGAGGTGCATTAGTTTTATTAGCTGGTGATTTTCGTCAAACACTTCCTGTTACGCCTGCATCAACGCCAGCTGATGAGCTAAAAAAAATTATTCTCTAATTACTATATATAACTAGTCTATGAGATCGTTATTCAAATAAAAATAGTACAATCGTCTCATATAAGTTCGGCTCTTTACCGTTTTCGGTACGATTGTATGGTGCGGCCTTAATAACATTCGAAGAAATTCGATGCCTCTCTCGTTTATATCCCAATAAAAACATGTCCGACAGCGGTACTCCCAAGTCATGTCATGTGCAAGTAGTGTTTTCATTGCCTGAATGACTTCTACATTTGGAATGTCCTCAATTTCATGATGAGGACCTTCAAAATTTGCCATTGCTGTTAAAGTTCCCTCAATAAAGAAGTGATTGTACACTGCCAAGCGATTCACTCGTTCTTTTATTTATTTTTTTTTTTTATTATATATATATTTTTTTATTTCTTTTACTTACTTTAAATTTACAAAACGTTATAAATAAACATCATTAACAAACAAAATTGTCTATGATATAAAAATGTATGTAGTTATAATAGAATAAGAGCTCAACTAAAAATAAAAAAAAAAATTATTTACTGAAGGGGGAAAACGGTAAGGAAATAATACAAGGATGTTGTATGACTTGAAGTAGGTTTGACTATTTACATGAAATCATCGTAATCATCATAAGTAATGTAATCATTGCCATACTTTTTATAACCATCGATATCATTGCTCTCTTTTTTCAAGGTTACTTTTCCTTTGCCTTTGCCTTTGCTAGCGGGTTTCTTGACATTTTGTTTTTCCATTTTCACTTTTTCTCTATGTAAGTTTTCTACACTAATTTTTAATTTCTTCAAATCGGGAATAGCCAAATGTACACCTATGCTACGTACTAAATCCTCAATAAATTGCGGGAAATGAGGTGATTCTTTATATTGTGCCAATTTACAACTAAGCGTCGCACCAAATTCTTTGAATTCTTCTTCAGTTTGAGGATTAAATGCATCTAAATCACCTCTAATATCACTAACACCAAAGGTTTCTAAAGCACTCTTTAAGTCCGATTCTTCTTGAATTTTTTGTAAACGTAATTTTTCGGCTAATTTTTCTTCGGCTGTCATATTAGCTAAGCGTTCAGCTTCGGCTTCCTCTGCCAGTCTCTCTTGTTCGGCTAGTTTAGCTTTCAAAGCCTTGTTAGGTTTCGTCTTCACCGGCGCTTTGACTTCAACTTTTTCTTCGTCCTTTTTTTCCTCTTCCTCGAGATCCCAACTGTCCTTAACATCCTCATCATCATCCTCGCCAGCCCATTTGTTGACTTTGTCAGGAATAACCACTATGGGTTTGTCCGCAGCACTTTCCCAATCGTCTTTCATATTTTTTGGTTCTCTATTATTTTATTTATTTAGCAAATTTTTGATTATATGACTTTGTGTTTTGCTTGTATGTGCTTGGTGTGCTTGGATGTGCGTAAGTGTTTTCGCCAAGGATTTGAAACCAGAACTAATAATTTTTCGCAATCTTTCTGTTGCTTTTATACTGTTTCCTGAGACCCGAAAATAACTGCGTTAATCGATTTCCTTAATATGATATTGCATTACAGGTAGAAAAATTATGATTTTATAATTGACCCTCACACATCATTTGATAACTTGTTTATAATGTTCGAATAACACGAATATTAATTTCCAGGTAAAAGGGAAAATAATAAAAGCCTTCTTGCGCTCGAAAATTTTCCCTTTTTCACTTTAAGTCCGGATTAGTATGCAGTTGTTATCCACTTTACATAATTTTCTTTATATTCGTACTTCAATAGACAGCGTTTTTTATATTAAGTACATACGCGTTATTTGCTGACAGGTAGGGGCATTTAAATTGAATTTTCTCCCCTTTGCCAACAAATGTCATTTAAGCGGTTTATGCCATATTTTTTAAGTATACGCTTTATTTTACTCGCAAAGGTGCTTTGTTCATAGCTTACAGACGGCTGTATACACAACAACAAAATATTAAGAGTTTGTCAGTCATATTTGAACGCAAGCAAAAATAAACAAACACATGCTACAGTAGTAGATCCTAACATTTCAACGACGAATTTATATGAATTCGTTCATTTGGACACTGTGCCAGTGTGTAAACTGTTACTACAAAGTTAATATAATGCAAGTGAGTGAAAATTTTCATAGAAAATCCAGTCACTTGACATTTTCCCTTCAAAAAATATTTCAAGAAAAGTTTTTAATAGACATCTGCAAATGAGTAAATGCTACAAGTGGTTGAAACGCAATCATAAATTTACTATGTACATGTATAGCACAGCTAACATTCACAAAAAGTAAAGGAAACAAATCTGTATGTATTTACTTTATTATCTTATCTTGTGTGTTTGTTTGTATGTTTGTATGTTTGAAGTTTATAGACGATTAAACGGCTGAACCGATTTTCTTGAAATTTTCACAGTATCTTCCTGTATGTCTGAAAGGAGTTATAGGCTACTTTTTATGTTGATATTCTAAATGAGCGAGGAGCCATGCCCACATATACTATATACTACATACTTAATATTTAATTGCATTTGAAATATATTACTCATACGCATAGTTACCCCTAAAGTATGCTATCTATGATTCTTGATGTATAAAAGCAACGAAAATAAAGTATGTATAAAGAATGTGCATTTTGGCATATTTTGGAATATTTTTAAAAAATATTTCACGACACGGGGGATAGATATAAGGGAAGGAAAAAAATTTTGTAACCAACGTTTGTGAAAAAAATCACCAAATAAGAAAAAATATAACCAAAATTAAATTCGTAGACTTTTGTTTTATTTATTTTTTTTTTCAGAAATAACCAAAAAAGGCAACATCATTATGTACTAGATTCAATCTTTGCGGATTCTTTGCAAATTACAATACATTTTTACTTTTTAGAGTTAATCCTTAAACCATTTGCAGTCGCCCAAAGAGAAATATTATTAAGGTCAGTGTTAAGATCTTTAACTCCAGTGTTGATGGAAGCCATAGAGCTATCAATGTAGAGTTGAATATCATCAACATACATTTGAATTCTAGAATGTTTGAGCTGCTCAAACATATGACCATTAAATGGTTGAGTTTGAAATTTTCAACTCATATACATAGTAAGTACTGAAATTCATAGTATTTAAATATTTATTTGAAAAACATATTGAAATAACGAGTGTTATTTTAGGCAAACTCTCTTGTGGAAGATTGGTAAATAGGGGTTGAAAGTAAGTGTACCAAACTTCCAACGAGAGTTGCAATTATAATTACGAGTTGTAATTATAATTAGGGTTAGAGGGGAGAGAAAACAAAAAGAATTAGTGATATTCTTTTTTATAAAGTAAAATATGGGGAATCTTACCTTTTGTATATATGATACACGATGTACTCTGTGATGTGTGGACCCAATTAGGAGAGATAATATGTCTTTTGGTTTCAATGTTGATTTCAATGTATTATGTATGTGTTTATCGTACAATGTATAATTTTAGTTTAGTTTTTAATTAAATAGATTTCAAATGTTAAATTAAAAATTTGTATTGGTTATTTCACAGAGAAGTATTAATGATGTTGGTTTCAAATGCAAAAAAGAAGTGACTTTACAAATTGATTTTACCTTTAAGGAAAATTCAGATTTCATCTATACAGATAATAGAGATTCTTTTAGAACTTATAAACTAGTGTTGGTAAACGCATATACATTAAATTCAGTTAGATAATTCAAAAGGTTTTAAATTCATTTATAGCAATTTAAGATATAGTTTAAAATTCAATATTAAAAAGTAAATAGTAGTAAAAAAAATGTATTGTCCAAATTGTTATTTGGACATGGCGCCGGCCTTGACGTTAGTCAACAGAAACTTCAGTATTCGTACAAAGAACCTGCGCCAGAGAACGGATCGCTTCAACAAGGATCTTTGCATCAGGTGTTGTTGATAAGTTGGACAACGTAGATGACTTTTGTTCCTGTTTTGTTGGTTTTGGAACTTTTAGCTTCTTTTTATGTGAAGATTTGTTTTTAAGGTCTCGTGGCTTCTTCCGCTGAAAGGGCCTTTCATGTAGCAACGTGTGGTGAAATTTGTCACATTTTCTGCATGTATCCATGGACGTGCAACTTCTCAGATCGTGACTTTTGGCTAGACAGTTGACACAGTAACGGTGTTTTTCAACGATCTCTTCCCTCTTTGCGACTGTCATCCTTAGAAACTTCTTACAGAACCTCAAGGCATGGAACCGATGACAAAGGACACACTTATACAATTCTTCGTCCTCCCGGCATCTGCGTTGACTAGACCTCTGGCGGTGGCTTCTTTGGTTGTTCCTAATGTTGGGAAACATAATTATTAGAAATCTATATGGAATAAATTCTACATTCTGAAGTATTTTTTAGCTGTCAGGTAGGATGAGATAAACAATTAGAGATATAGAGATTAGGAATAGAAATTAGGAATGAAATTAAAAGATTATATTAATGGCTAGTTTCATCGTTCATAAATGGTAGGAAACATAATTTTACAATGGGTCTGGTGATTATTTCTGAGGCTGTACGTACGTCAGCAGTACGAGTATTTCCATCAGCACCGGGATGTGTTTGCTCGATTCTTCCCAAGCGCCATTCACATGGTGGTTGTAAATCATCGATGACTGCTACGAGATCTCCGACTTGTATGTTGGGGTTCGACCTTTTCCACTTGTACCTCTTGTGTAAGGATTTTAGATAATCCTCCTTCCACCGTATGGAGAATTGGTGGTGCAGTACTTTCAACTTTTCCCATCTGTTAATGAGAGAGATATCACGATGGTCTTGCTCTGGAAAAGCCATTAGAGGAGCGCCTCTTAAAAAGTGTCCAGGAGTTAGAGCAGTTAAATCTCCAGGGTCCTCTGATAAGGCAGATATTGGGCGAGAGTTAAGGGTGCCCTCAATTCGGGCTAGGATTGTTGAGAACTCCTCAAAGTTCAACTTTTGGGCTCCAACAATACGCTTCAAATGATACTTGAAGCTTTTCACGGCAGCTTCCCACAAGCCGCCCATGTGTGGTGCGTGGGGTGGTATAAATCTCCACTCAAATCCATGTGTCATGTACTTATGAGCTGTATCATTGGCAGCATTATTAACGAATTTTGCGAATTCGCGTTCAAGAGATCTGCTAGCGCCCAAGAAGTTTCTCCCATTATCAGTAACTACCCTCTGGGGGAGCCCCCGCCTCCCAATGAAGCGGGAAAATGCAGCTTGAAACGCTGCCGAGGATAAATCTGAGCAGAGTTCCAAGTGAATAGCCTTCGTACTGAAACAAACGAAAACACTTACGTAGGCCTTGGTAATGGGAGATTTTCTCAGTGTGGATGCTCTTATTTCGAACGGTCCGGCGAAATCAATACCTGTTATCTGAAAGGGAAGAGACAAATTACACCTATCCGGAGGTAAAGGAGCCATGATTTGAGTACATGGCTGCTGTTTGTTGATGATGCATGTTTTACAATTTCGCACTATCTTTTTCACACGGGGTTTGAGTCTGAAAATGTAAAATTCTGTCTGTACCATACGGCACATTTGACTACATTCAGCGTGACAAAGGAAATTGTGTAAATGAGTCAGATATAATTGGCAAAAACGGGAGTTGCCTGGTAGAATAATTGGATAACGCTCATTATACGGAAGGGACGACTGAGCGAGTCTACCATTTATTCTCATTGTTGAATTTGAATCCAAAAATGGATTCATAGTGTTCAACGGGCTTTTCTTTGAGATAGGTTGTGAGTTTAGTAAGCATTTGTACTCCTCGGGATAAAATGCTTGTTGAGCCAAATTGAGAAGTTTGATTTTCACAGTTCTGATTTCGGTATGCGTCAAACCGATTTGAGTATTGAGAGTACTGGTAGGTCTAAACTTTTTCATGCTTTTGTTAATAAACCTGTAAACATAACACAAAACACGCAAGGCTCTGTCGTATGATGAGAATCGGTGAAGAATGTCTTCCATTTTGACTTCTGCGTGCAATGTCTGAGTTTCGTTGGGAGGTTCGATAATTTTGAGTGGGTTCCGTTTTGGCCATTCAGATTCGGGTTTGTGTAACCACGATGGTCCGGACCACCACTGGGAATTGTTAGCCAGTTCGTGAGATTTGCATCCACGAGTTCCAAGATCGGCGGGGTTAAAATGAGTGGGAACATGTCGCCATATTGCCCTTGGAGCAAGGTGATGAATTTGAGATATTCTATTTGCGACGTATGTTTCCCAAGAAGAGGGTGGTTAGACAGCCAACCAAGGACTATGGAAGAGTCAGTCCATAGAAAAATATCTGTATTATTAAATGACAGGGATGTTTGCACATATTTAACCAGCTTTGCCAGTAATACAGCTCCGTTTAGTTCCAGACGCGGGAGACAGACTGTCTGAATAGGCGCAACTTTACTTTTCGCGATTAACAAGTTCGAAAAGACATTGTGAGTTTTCGTCTGACAACGTATGTATATTGTTGCACAATATGCAGCCTTGGATGCATCACAAAACCCATGAATTTGAACTGAATCCGTCGGAGTATACTGAAGCCATCTTGGAATCGTTATCGTTTCTGTTTCCGATAAATCTGATACAAAATCGTTCCACATTCTGAGTGATTCATGTGAGATATCATCGTCCCATTCCAATCCCTCCAACCAAAGCCGTTGCATGAGAATCTTAGCTCTTATGACAATGGGTGCTAGCCATCCAGCAGGATCAAAGAGCTTCGCAACTGATGATAGAACCTGGCGTTTCGTTATTCTTGGGGATTGATTTACGGGTGAGAAGGTGTATGTGAATGCATCTGAGAGGGCATTCCACTTGATTCCAAGTGTTTTTGTGGTGCTTGCTTCCTGGAACCGTAAAAATTCGGAGTCATATAAATCCTCCTTGGGTAAGTGGGATAATAATTTAGAGTTGTTTGCTGTAATCTTCTTTAGTGGAAGACCAGCTGACCTCAATACATTGATGAGTTGAGTCTGGGCAAACAATGTTTCCTCCAATGAATATCCTCCAGATAGAATATCATCGACATATGTCTCCGAACGGAGAATTGAAGATGCTTTAGGGAATTGAGATTCAGAATCTGACGCCAGTTGAAGAAGGGTACGTATAGCGAGATAAGGGGCGCAATTGACTCCAAAAGTAACTGTCTTAAGCGCATAATCTTTAACTGGGCCATCGGGTTCGTTCGGGAATAAAACTCGTTGATAGCATCTATCTTCTGGATGTAATAGGATCTGGCGATACATCTTTTGTATATCGCCACTGAAAACATACTGATATTTCCTCCAATTCAGAATAATCGTAATCAGATCGTTTTGAAGAGTAGGACCAGTATAGAGAGCATCGTTGAGAGAAAACTGAGATTTCGATTTTCTCGAGGCATTGAATACGACCCTAACCTTGGTCGTCTTATGGTCAGGTCGAACTACAGCATGATGAGGGAGATAAGAAGAATAGTATTTCCCTTGGGAAACAATTTCCTGAGATGAAGTTTCCTCCATATGATCCAAGTCCAAGTATTCCTGAAGGACTGCATGATAGGCAGATTGTAGCTCAGGATCTTTAGCCAAGGTTCTCTCCATTCTGGAGTATTGGGCTAGGGCAATAAACCGAGACGAGCCTAAGAATATCTTTTCCGGAAACTGAGGTTTAAATGGTAGTCTTACAATATATCTACCATTTTCGCTTCGCGTAGTCGTATTAGAGTAGAATTCCTCACAGAATTCATCCTCTTTAGATTTGGGTTGTGTTGTGGGTATTTCCTCATCTTCCCAAAACTTTTTCAAAAGTTCGTTAAGATCAGGAGTTTCAGAGGCTATGATCGATGCAAAGGACTGTGTAGTGCGAGTTTCCATGGGACCACTTAGTACCCAACCGAAAATAGTGTTATATGCAGATGTGTGACCGCATATATTCTTCCTTATTCCGTCAATATTAATAGATTGCTCATAGTCATTGCCCAGTATGAGATCAATCTGAGAGGCTTGGTTAAAGGTCGGATCAGCTAGATCCAATTCCATAAGTTCCTTTGAGTAAGGAACATCAAAACTGAGAGCTGGGAGGCATTTAGTCACCTTTGGTAAAACTATTGCCTTAATGGAAATTCTTGTATTTGTTCTTCGAGCATACAACACGAATTCACATTCTTTATTCGCCGATTGTTTTTGCCCTCCAATACCAACAATTTCAAAATGTGAGTTGTGGTATGGGAGCTGAAGGCGTTTCCTAATCTTCTCAGATATAAATGTTCGCTGAGAACCAGGGTCAATAAGAGCTCTCACAGTGAAGTGTTCACCTCGAGACTCTATCTGTACTAGTGCAGTTCTTAATAGAATATTCTCGCAGCTGAAGGAGTAATTGGCATGTATTTGGCCAGATGTAGATGGCTGTTCAGCATGAGCATCATGTGAGTTAGGTTGAGAAACTCTTGGGGAATTTTGGGAACTGAAACTTTTATTCGAGTTTTTGGGACGGGTATGCTCACTACTTTGAGATGAGTTACGAACTCCTTTTACCATGTGTAGTAGGGTATGGTGAGTTTTCTTGCAATAAAGACAAGTGTGCTTACTTTTGCAATTTGCTTTGGTATGGGAGGATCCTAGACAATTATTGCAAAATTTATTCTGAAATACATAATCAACTCTCTGTTGTATAGTAAATTTCCTGAATTTGGGACAAGATCTAAGAGAGTGATCTTCATTGCACAGTTTACACATAGGAGTTATATTCTCCTGAGATACATATGTCTGTACATTGGCCAACGCTGGTCTGGTGAGACTAAGTCCACCCTTTGAGTTCTTAATACTAGTTAAACGTTCAACAGCCTCATATCTATCCACAAGGAATTGGGACATTTGAGACCATTTAGGGAGCTCACGAGGAGATGTGAGCGATTGCTCCCATAGGGCTAGAGTTAAATTGGGAAGTTTGGTGGAGATCAGTCGCATCAGTATCGGATCCCAACTTTCTACTTTTACACCTAAAGTTCTAAGAGTCGCTAAAGAGTCATTAACCGCAGATTGTATCCTTCTAATGGACTCGCTATCCTCGGAGTCCGTGGCGGGAATGTCAAATAAAATTTTTATTTGATTATCCACGAGAACTCGTTTGTTCTCGTATCGAGTTTGAAGCGCGTTCCAAGCAAGGTCGAAATTATCGTGAGAAAGAGTGTATCGCTTCACAATTGCTCCAGCTTCACCTCTAGTTTTATTCCTGAGATGATATAATTTAGTGACGGGAGAGAGCTTCGAGTGGTTTATGTAGACTGCTGTGAACATGTCTCGGAATGAGGGCCACTGTTCGTAATTTCCTTCAAATATTTCCGTATCGCAAGGTGGTAGTTTTATACAATTTCCAGAATTCGCTGGCAATGTTTGGGTTTGAGACTGTGGTGAAACAGGATAGCGTGATGTTGATTGAAATCCAGAGTTGTTTGTAACGTCCATTCGAGAGACTCTCATCAAATCTAAGATTTGCGAATTGCACAGGTAATAGGCGTCCATACACGCGTCGAAATTTACCCTGGCCTCCTTCTTAAAATCTGGCGCGACTAAGTCATCATGGGATAACATGACTTTTTTGTAGCATGAGTCGAATTCGTTCCAACGAGCTTCCAAATCCTTTAATTTAACCTCAAGAATTGATTCTGTTTGGTCCTCAGCTGGGCTTGCGTGAAATTTACTACAAAACTGTAGTAAATGTTCGCTATGAAACAGAAAGTGTTCCTTTAAGGACTCTTGTGAACTAGATGTAGAAGTCATCTTAACGCAAAGTGAGTGAAAGTGCAAGTGATAAAATGAAATAAAGTAAAATAAGCGACTGTAACCGGGTTACAGATATTAACTATAAGCGATAGTAATTAGTAAACGTACACGGGAGTAATAAAGTTTCGGGTTTTAGTAAAGCGCGGGGTTACTTAGGGGCCAACCGTGGCACTGGATATGGGATCCAGATATATATTGAATAAAGTTTATTCCGAGAAATATTTCAAATAATTCTGAGTTTACAAAATAAACTGAAAATTATTTGAAATTGTGTGTGACTATGAGAGTCACACTGATTCGCAATGGGTTAAACACAGTAAATAGGGTTAGAGTTACCAAATTAAAAATTTTAGTAACAAAAATTTATTTTCAAATAAATTTGGTTCGCAATGGGTTAAACACTGTATATGGGTAGAGTTACCAAGTTGAAAATTTGAGTTACAAAATTTATTTTTAAATAAATGGGATTAAATTTCATATGATATATGATTAGAGCTGAAATATTATGTTAATGTAAAGTGATATAATACAATATAATATAAGAATATTTTATATAAAAATATATGTATAATATTTTTCTTTGTGTAATTTATTTAAATTTTTAAATTCTGATTTGTATTTTTTATAATATAATATGAGAATATTTTATTTAGTATATAAATATATAATATTTTTCTTTATGAAATTTATTTCAATTTTCAAACTCCTTTTTTTATGTGTTTGTTTTTATTTTTTTATTTTTTCATTTCGGTTTATTTATTTGCTATGTGGCAACTCTGGAGTACAAGTATAAGGATATATGTATAGGAGTATGTATGTGTATGTGCATATGAATTTTATTCTTTCAATTGCTCTTCCTTAAGGAGAAATGTTGTTGCTATTTATTTGATTTGTTATTGTTGCTATTTATTTGATCTCTTTTCTGGTTTTTCTTAATAATTGCGACAAATTGTTGTTTTTTAATTTCAAAGAACTTATGTGCTTTTTTTTTTTGTTTTTTTTTTTTTTTTTTTTTTTTGTGCTTTTATTTCTATGTTTCAATTTGTTCTGTTAATCTTTGTCCTATTATAGTAAAATAAATTTTTATTATTCTTTTCAGTTTACATAAAATTTAGGAATACATAAAAAAATTTTTTGTCACTTATAAGAGGTGTTTACTGTTCACTGCAAGAGAGCGCGAGAGATCAATTTATTAGCAAAATTTGGTGGTTGATTTTTATTTTCATCCACGTATGAGAGAGATGAAAAATGATGGCAAGAGCAATTAAAAAAAAAGTTTTTGTTTTTCATATGGTTATGTATTTATTGTTATGAATATTTTAATGGTCATAAATACCTTTGTATGATGGAGAATTTTTATTAGGGTGAGCGCGTAACAGAGGCTTATGTACACATGTATGTAGGATTTTATTTTATTTTTTGTGAAGCACTAAATATATAAATTATATACCGTATTACCGGTTTTCATTTGTTATTGATATAGTACATATATATAAATATATGTACTTATCATGAAATAGCGTTTTTTCTTTTTCGATGTATTTTGATTTACCGTATGCCCTTTTGACCGATATATACACCGTTTGCTTTTTTACCGTTTCTTATTATTTGGTATTCAAAATATTTCCTTTTTTTAAACAATTAATATTATATACACATATATATATATATATATATCCAGATATATATTGAATAAAGTTTATTCCGAGAAATATTTCAAATAATTCTGAGTTTACAAAATAAACTGAAAATTATTTGAAATTGTGTGTGACTATGAGAGTCACACTGATTCGCAATGGGTTAAACACAGTAAATAGGGTTAGAGTTACCAAATTAAAAATTTTAGTAACAAAAATTTATTTTCAAATAAATTTGGTTCGCAATGGGTTAAACACTGTATATGGGTAGTGTTACCAAGTTGAAAATTTGAGTTACAAAATTTATTTTTAAATAAATGGGATTAAATTTCATATGATATATGATTAGAGCTGAAATATTATGTTAATGTAAAGTGATATAATACAATATAATATAAGAATATTTTATATAAAAATATATGTATAATATTTTTCTTTGTGTAATTTATTTAAATTTTTAAATTCTGATTTGTATTTTTTATAATATAATATGAGAATATTTTATTTAGTATATAAATATATAATATTTTTCTTTATGAAATTTATTTCAATTTTCAAACTCCTTTTTTTATGTGTTTGTTTTTATTTTTTTATTTTTTCATTTCGGTTTATTTATTTGCTATGTGGCAACTCTGGAGTACAAGTATAAGGATATATGTATAGGAGTATGTATGTGTATGTGCATATGAATTTTATTCTTTCAATTGCTCTTCCTTAAGGAGAAATGTTGTTGCTATTTATTTGATTTGTTATTGTTGCTATTTATTTGATCTCTTTTCTGGGTTTTCTTAATAATTGCGACAAATTGTTGTTTTTTAATTTCAAAGAACTTATGTGCTTTTTTTTTTGTTTTTTTTTTTTTTTTTTGCTTTTATTTCTATGTTTCAATTTGTTCTGTTAATCTTTGTCCTATTATAGTAAAATAAATTTTTATTATTCTTTTCAGTTTACATAAAATTTAGGAATACATAAAAAAATTTTTTGTCACTTATAAGAGGTGTTTACTGTTCACTGCAAGAGAGCGCGAGAGATCAATTTATTAGCAAAATTTGGTGGTTGATTTTTATTTTCATCCACGTATGAGAGAGATGAAAAATGATGGCAAGAGCAATTAAAAAAAAAGTTTTTGTTTTTCATATGGTTATGTATTTATTGTTATGAATATTTTAATGGTCATAAATACCTTTGTATGATGGAGAATTTTTATTAGGGTGAGCGCGTAACAGAGGCTTATGTACACATGTATGTAGGATTTTATTTTATTTTTTGTGAAGCACTAAATATATAAATTATATACCGTATTACCGGTTTTCATTTGTTATTGATATAGTACATATATATAAATATATGTACTTATCATGAAATAGCGTTTTTTCTTTTTCTTTTTCGATGTATTTTGATTTACCGTATGCCCTTTTGACCGATATATACACCGTTTGCTTTTTTACCGTTTCTTATTATTTGGTATTCAAAATATTTCCTTTTTTTAAACAATTAATATTATATACACATATATATTTTTTTCTTTTGTAAATTTTAATTTTCATACTAACATTTTTTCACTGGTGTGCGGATTTACTAACTTTTTTTGCCAGTGTAATTTCTCTTTTTCTCTTTTTTCTTTTTTCTTTTTTTTTTACCGTTTGATTTAATCGCTATTAGGTGTTAACTTTAATTTTGCGTTAATATATTTTTTATTTTGAATTTTTGAATATATAACTCACCTCTTTTTTTTTTTTTTAAATTTTCTGATTATGATTTTTTTTCTTTTTGGTATTTTCCTCTTTTTAATTTTTGAAAAATTTATTTTTAAGCACTTTTTATTTGATTTTATGTACGTGCTTTTCTTCTTTATAAATTTTATGTTTTTGTTGTTACTTTTTTTTTTTTCTTTTAATAAAATTTTGCTAAACTTTTCTTTGTTTTTCTTTAATTTGTATATATGTATTTAATAGTTTTTGTATCACTTTTTTTTTTTTTTTTTTAAATTATTCTGTTAATATTAATATATGTAAATACCAATATTTAAATTTTGCACATTTGATTTTTTTTTTCATATAATTTTCTATTTTCCCTATGAACCGTTTTTTTTTTTGCACTCTTTTTAATTTTTTTTTTGTTACTAATGAGATTTTTGTTTTTTAGTGTACATTGTACCTCTTTTACGCTTGAGAATAGACTGAAGTTTAACGATTATTGCTTAAGTTACATACCTCATTCTCCTTTATTTAAATTAGGATCCACAGTAAGAGAGCGATTATAATAGCGTTGTTGTTGATCTTTTTACGGGATATTGTGGAGAAATATAATTCTTTTCTAGTTATGAGAACCAAATTTTCGATTGGAGACATAGAAAATGATGGAGCATGTAATTGTTCCGTAGGTTGCGGGGAATTCGCGGGGAGAAGGACCATGTAACCTATCCATAGGTCGCTGGTTCATATCCGGCTCGAAGGACCATGAAATAACGAGTGTTATTTTAGGCAAACTCTCTTGTGGAAGATTGGTAAATAGGGGTTGAAAGTAAGTGTACCAAACTTCCAACGAGAGTTGCAATTATAATTACGAGTTGTAATTATAATTAGGGTTAGAGGGGAGAGAAAACAAAAAGAATTAGTGATATTCTTTTTTATAAAGTAAAATATGGGGAATCTTACCTTTTGTATATATGATACACGATGTACTCTGTGATGTGTGGACCCAATTAGGAGAGATAATATGTCTTTTGGTTTCAATGTTGATTTCAATGTATTATGTATGTGTTTATCGTACAATGTATAATTTTAGTTTAGTTTTTAATTAAATAGATTTCAAATGTTAAATTAAAAATTTGTATTGGTTATTTCACAGAGAAGTATTAATGATGTTGGTTTCAAATGCAAAAAAGAAGTGACTTTACAAATTGATTTTACCTTTAAGGAAAATTCAGATTTCATCTATACAGATAATAGAGATTCTTTTAGAACTTATAAACTAGTGTTGGTAAACGCATATACATTAAATTCAGTTAGATAATTCAAAAGGTTTGAAATTCATTTATAGCAATTTAAGATATAGTTTAAAATTCAATATTAAAAAGTAAATAGTAGTAAAAAAAATGTATTGTCCAAATTGTTATTTGGACACATATACATATGTAATAGTTATGTTATTGTTTACTTCTAACAATGGGTAATTACTAAAAATATTATTTATTTGTTGCATATCTTGAAAAATAGATCAGGTAAGTTTATAATCAGCATTTTATTGGGCGATGAATGGGCATGTAACAATAGGCAGTAAAATTTTCATTCATTACTTTCGAATACCTAAGTAATAAAATGTAAACTCTCAACATTTTTTCCAAATAAAATAAGAAGTTGCAAAACTCATCAAAAAAAAAATTACCTGCGACCGACACAAACATAATTATTTGTCAAATTTTAATAACCTTACTTTCTTTTAAAAAGTTTTTGACCTGAACCGATTTCATATTAGGTACAATTTGAAGTAATAAAATGCAACTGTCAATATTTTTTCAAATAAAATAAGAAGTTGCAAAACTCATCAAGAAAATTGCCTGCGACCGAAACAAACCTAATTATTTGTCAAATTTAAATAGCCTTAATTTTTTTTAAAAAGCTTTTTGACCTGAACCGATTTCATATTAGATAAAATATAAAGGAATAAATATAACACGCATTCGGTTTTGGAATTCAGTTGAATCTTTGATCCTAAACGAGTTAAACGTTGAGTGACATTTATTTTGCAACAATTTTTAAAAATGCCCCCAAAAAGCATCGCTTTCCAGAAGCACTAAAAATGCATTGCATTTGCAATCCCAGAGAGCAAATGAAAGTTCGGAAGAGCGTGAAAGTCGCCTAAGGACTGAAAGGAGTCGAGCTTCAACCTCTAGAGCCGCCGAAACGCCATCACAACGTGAAGAACGCCTTGAAGGCCTACGAGCCACTGAAACGCTTTCAGAAAGCCAAGAGCGCCTTGAAAGTCAACGAAATCTTACCTCTTTAGCACGAGCTTCTGAAACGCCGTCAGAACACGAACGACGTTTTGAAGGTCTTCGACAACATGCGACAACCGCACGAGGTACCGAGACACCGTTGGAACATGAAGGTCGGCTACAAAGCCAGCGAAATAGTATCGAAACATCACGAGACATAGCGTCGAGAACAAAATCGTAATCGAATGGTGGTGAATCGACGTAATGTTTTTCATGGATTCTCAGGTATTACATTTAACTACAGATCTGATATAGATGACCACATAATCGCAACTCATGCTGATAGAACTCCAGAACTCCAACAATGGCGTAACAATTTTGATGGAGGGCGATCCAGTTGCATCACGAGATATGTATTTAATTCCGATGGGGGTAGTGAAGCACACCGGGTATTAGCTAGTAGCTCTATAAAAAACACATTATATATACATATGTACTTATTTGTAAGCACAAGTTATATAGCTATTGAGCCAATTCAGACGAGCACATTTTTTAGTCGCACAATTTTTGTTCTTTTCAATTTACACGGGATGAATATTCGTTTGGCAACGAATGTACACGTATACAGAGCTTTGTATGTATTAGTGTTTTTTCATTCATTTGATGTTTGGCTGATTTTTAAAAATGTGCATTTATTAGTTTTGTGCTGGTGATGCGGGGTTGTAGCTGGTGGAAACGTTACGCCACCGAAAAACCATTCTCTTCACCCCTCTTGCCTATAAACTATCATTTTGCGCCAGCACAATTGTGCTTGTGTGAATTGGCTCATTGATATTTTAAGGAAATACTGCTCTGAGAATGAAATTGAGAGCACTTTTGTCCTTGACAAAATTGAGGACCCTATTTTGAACAATTTTCTTAAAAAAAAAAGTCAAAATTTATGGAACTTTTTAAGTAGTTATGTCTATAATAATATTAAAACGAACTTACTTTTTATTGTATCTCACTCATTACATAGTCAATAAACTAGAAGACTTTTTTAAGTCTATAATTAAAGTAAATACTCTTATTAAAAAAAAACCTTTTTGATTTATATATTTTTTTTCAATTTATAATCATATTACTGAAAATAATTGAAAACAGATATATGCCATAAAGTTCGTTTAAATGTCGAATTTGGCTTATTGTCCACAAATGTTTTGCAACTATGGGTGTGGACTATAAGCGAAAACTACTGTAATTGTATTATAAGTAATAAATAAATAAATATTTCTCTTAGTAGCTTTCTGGCAAAAACTCTGAGAGTAAATAAAATTGGCATGAAAAACGGAGTCGACTTTAAATAATTGGTCGCGCCAGTCATGTATAAAATTAACACTCACAACATAAGTGGTGTGTGAAGTTGGATCGTAATCCTGATTAATTATACATACACATGATCTTCAAATTAAAAAGTGGATTGACTAGCAGAAATTCAAGTAAATTTGTTGCCATTTCGTAGAATAAATCTTTTAAAGCCCATAGATTCTCGGCCATAGATTCTCGACCTTTAAAGTATTACTGTGATATTAATTGTGGAGCTGGCTAAAAAAAACCAGACATGTCCTCAGTTAATGCTGTTTTAAATTTTATTTTAGGGACCTCTAAGTCTGCATAATGAAGCCACGTAATATTTTCATTTAAAACCAGGTCCTAGGTGCTATTTTAAAATAACAAGAAAAACTGACTTCTCGAACAAAACTGGGCATTTGATACGACGAGAGTTAATAACATTTCATCAGTCTAAGTTGGTCATAAAATAGATTTTTTAATTTTTATTTATCTTTCTGTAAAGCTCGATTCACTCCTTTTTTTATATGTAGTTTGACAGCCCTCTTCTTGAGAGAAAGAGAAAATATGTAGTATGAACATCTTTTAGCTCGTTTTGGTTTAATTTTATATTTTGTCCGGAAAAACTTGAACAGAGCAGTAGTAGGTTATATTTTATATAAAAAGGTGAATTGATTTGTCCACATAGATAAATCATGCAAAATTTAAATTTCCTTTAAAAGTCTCATCTGGCAGTCTTAATTTTGTGGAAAAATTTTTAGAAATGCACAAATCATGCTGCAGAAAACACTCAGTTCGCTGTGCCAGAAAAGGTGCCTGTAAAGTGCAGATAGCCAGAATTTTTCATTCTTTTTTGCATTTGTGTATCAAAACATGACGTATGTATATTGTTCTGAGAAATATCTTGTCATTAAGCTTAATAATAAACACGCGACGTAACAGGAAAAGTGTGACGATTAAATTCGCAATAAAAAATAATTTTTATTCGGTTTCTCCAGCTTTGCAGCAGCACAATAGGTCATAGGACTATAGAACTTTGCTCAATAAATATTAATCTGATGGTTTACACATAAAACTTACAAAGCATTTATGACTTTACCATACGTAGCGAGTTTTTTTAACCGAAAAGGTTAACACTTAAAACTACATTACGAAGAAATAACCGAATCAAAAGATCTGATCTAATAAGGGTAATGAAAGGATTACAACAACAGCCCATTAGGGATTATTATAGAAATCGCAAGTTGTAAATGAATATGTTTTTCGAATACTAAGAAGGAAAACAAAAGCCATTGGTTGAAATTAAAGGGCAGGGTCTTTACCTGCATACATAAAAGGGTTGTTGAAAGATCAGGTAGCAGTTAACCTATTTGTTCACTCATTACGTTGAATCCGGTACCTGTTTGTATCGAAATCACAAATTTCCAAAATGGTTTCCACCTATAAAAGGCGTGAACCTTACACAATAAGTTCAATCACAATTTAGTCTCGGTAGACAACACACAACATTTATCAGCGGAAAACTTTAAGAAAAAATGGAAGCATCAAAGCAATTGAAATTTGACGAATTACTCGACAAATGCATAGACATGTCGAAAGTGAAATTGGATGCGTTAAAGGCACAAATTAATTCGAAAATCTACGACGTTTTTCAAATTGAAAAATTTGTTTACAACGAATTAAAATTGGAACAATTTATCTGCCCGATGAAGACGCATATCCATATGACTGAATTTCTAAATGGTCCTCTGGTAAAACAATTCATATGTGAATTATGGCATATTTTGTTAGCGGCTGAAGAGAGTTCGACAGCCATATCAAATAATACAGTGGAACCGAAAAAAGATGAAATTATAAAGGAAGTAATCCAAACTAAAGATGTTGAACCTACAAAAACTAAAATTTTGAAACAAGTATTCCAAAGTAAATTTCGAAAAGACGCCGAAGGATCTCAATCTCGATCCCGAAAACAAGACAACATGGTGAATGGCGGAAAAGAACCATTGGTACCTCCTACCACTTTCAGTTCCACCCTTAAACCACAGGGGCGGTTGGACACTAAGCACGGCGAAAAACACGATGAATCTGCATCGCTTTCTCGGTTAACCTGTAGCCGAAATAGTGGTACGGAAGGTAACAGAAAAGTTGAACAAAAGCAAGATTTAACCGCCAGCACTTTAATCACAAAGAAACAACAGTCAGATAAGGAAAACAATAAAAATTCCGTCAACATTGAAAATCGTGTACATAAACTGGACAAGTCAATATCAATCTGTAGCACACAAGCAGAACAAAAGCAACCACTAGTACCACCCAACACTTGTGGTTCCACCCTTAAACCACAACGACGCATTAACCTGTTGAATGGCGGAAAACAATCGCTTGCAGCTTATAAAACGTTGAGTTCCAAACTTAAAGCACGGGGACGTATCGACATATCCAAAGTAAAATTGGACATGTTGAAACCGTGGATAAGCAAGAAAATCACGGATATTTTGCAGAGAGAAGATAATGCGGCAGTGGAGTTCGTGCACAATAAATTAAAACAGGATAAAATGCTTTGTCGACAGAAATTAGAGATCAGAATTGCTGGATTCCTAAGAGGTGGCAAAGCACAGAAATTTGTGTCTGAATTATGGCCACTTTTGTTATCAGCTCAAGAGAGTGAAAGCGGCATACCAGCTGAATTGAAAAAGCAGAAGAATTATCAAAATTTAAGAATTGAAAAGGATATTAAGCATGACGGATCTGCATCGCTTTCTCGGTTAAATAATGTCCAAAATAGTGGTACGGTAATTGACACAAAACCAGAACAACAACACCCGGAAAGTCAGAGCAGTCAGAACAATGATAGCTCGGCTGTGCTGAGATGCGGCGTAGGCGGTTTCGCTAACGTTTGCATGCATTCCCCCCAAAAGAAAGATGCAAGTGCTAAGTCACAGGAATTTTTATCTCAATATTGTGCAGAAATGGACGAATTTTTGACACATTGGAATAAAACTCCCGAAAAGGAAACAATTCTATTCTCAAAAAAGTTCATATATCCTGGTGAACAAAATATTGAAAAACAAATAAACGCCACTTTGTCGACACCGCCATCATCGGTTATACAATCAGATCATAAACAGCAAACACGCAAAATTGACTTTGATAACGAGATAAAAGCTACCCGAGAACTACAATCACGCAAGCGTACACACTTGACAATGATGAATGAGAGCAAAAAGTCGAAAAATAATTCCCACGATAAAGATGAACAGCAGTCAGCTAAGAAGAAACAGACTAGGACAAATAAATCCTCAGCAAAACGCAATTCAGACAAAGATTCCTCTAGGAAGCCAGAAGCTAAATTAATAGAAAAGCAGGACAACAAGAAATCTAACAGCGAGATGAAGAATCTTGAATTGGAGCTTTTTGGCAGTATTAGTAGCGACGAAGAAGAACCCAATTCAGAACAACCTTCTAAGGAAAATACGAGGCTGATCTTTTTATCAGCAGCGATGAGGAAGACGTCTACAATATACTCGGCAAAGAAGACCAATTTTTAAAACAAAAATAATGGACGAAGTTCACGAAGAGTATATTCTCTGGAAAAAAAGAATTTGTAATTTAGAAAAATTATTTGTAATCAATTTGCGTAAATTTTAAATTAAATATCATGACAATGTTTTTAATTTCTATTAAATATTGATGAAATATATGAGGAGTTTGCTAAGTTTAAATTTATATTACAATAAAGTTTTATATTATAATAAATTCATATTATAATAAATTTAAATTTATAAAAAATACTGTCTCTTTCAATTTAATTCTTAATTCCTTATTTGTAATGTATTTTGAATGTATTTTAAGGAAATCATATAAATAATTAAAATAAAATGAAAATAAAAAATGTATTCAATGCTTTAATTTAATTACCGGGATAAGGGGAAGGGAAGGTTTATTTGAAATATTCTTCGGCGGTGACGGTGTGGAGATTCCGCCGCATAGCAATGAAGAGGTCAAAGTTGCGATTATAAATCTTAAAAACAATAAAGCGGCATGTTCTGATAGCCTCCCCGCTGAGTTGTTTAAGACCGGAGTTGGTAGTGCGCATGCACCAGCTTATCTACAAAATATGCCTAGAGGAAAGTATGCCCAACGATTGGAACTTCAGTGTCCGCTGCCCTGTCCTGAAAAAGGTAGACCCTACGATATGCGCCAACTACAGGGGTATAATTCTACTTTTTATATTGATATTCCAAATGAGCGAGGGGCCATGCCCACGTATACTACACACTACATACTTAATATTTAATTGCATTTGAAATATATTACTCATACGCATAGTAGTTACCCCTACAAGTATGCTATCTATGATTCTTGATATTAAAACCAAAGAAAATAAAGTATGTATAAAGAATGTGCATTTTGGCATATTTTGGAATATTTTTCAGAAATATTTCACGACGCGGGGGGAAAGATAGAAGGGAAGGATAATGTCTTTTAGGGTTATAGGGTGGGGTTAGTTTAAGGGTAAAAGGGTATGAGGGGCTAGGGTATGTACATATGCTCAAACCTTTTATATTACTTTTATATATGTAAATAATAAATGTCATATATGTTTTGTTTTTTGTTTGTATTTTCTTAAAACGTTATAAAGTGGATATTTATTTGTATTTTGTAACAATATGTGTGTTGTTTACAATGTACATATATTTTGTTTGCAGTAGTATCAAATTTCTCAAAGTTCACAATTTATTTTGAATTTATTAATGTTCACAAGGCTGATTAAATTTAATATAAATACAATTAAATAGCCATTTATTTCATTTCGCACACGCGTATGGATTGTTGGGTTTCTATGTTTAGTGTTGTTCGGCGATCGCTAGTCAACTGAACTGATCAACAAGGATCAAAACAATCAAGCAGGAATTGTTGATGAAAATGTGTATGTTGATGTGTATTGTGAATGTTGATGTGTGTTGGTGAATGTTGATGTCAGGGTTGGGGTTGTTCGAATTTGTTCACTCGTGTGAACAGATAAAGAAACCAAGAGCGTAACAATGTTCTCAATTGTTCTCATCGTGCGTTTTTGTTGTTTGACTAATTTTTTATTTATTCATCTGAAACAATGTTGCCACGAAAAACATTTTGTAACCAACATTTGTGAAAAAAATCACCAAATAAGAAAAAATATAACCAAAATTAAATTCATAGACTTTTGTTTTATTTTTTTTTTCAAGTTTAAATTATAATTAACAAAAACTGAAACAAAAATAGCTTTTTTTATAAGAAAAAAATAAACAAAACCAAAAACTACACATTGATCAAAAAAATAACCAATTTTGGATAGAAATAACAAAAAAAAGGCAACACTTATTCTCAGACGTCGGCACAAAGAGAACATGAGAAAAATTATGAGAGGCATATTAACCCAGAGGAAAATTGTTAGTAATATTTTCAAGTCTACTTTACTCTACATAGTACGTCAGATATGTAGTTTTTTTAATGAATTTTACATCTATATAAACAAAATGAATGAAAAACAATAGAAGAGAAAAATGAAAATATGTGCAAAGAAATAAAGAAAGTAATAAATGAAACATGTAAACAAAGTGCAAAAGCAACATACGCGGATGCAGTTAAAAATAAAGGGTTGCCAAGTATAAATAAAAAACTACCCCTGATTGTTAAACCTAAGGAAAAACAATCGGCTGAAAAAACTAAAGAAGAGTTAAACAAAATAAATCCAGACAACTTGAAGATAACAAATGTGGAAAGTAGAAGCAGTGGAACAATTGTTATTCAAAGTGAGAGCTGTGAAGATAGAGAGAAAAGTAAAAGTGCAATCCAAGAAAAAATATCTAAACAATATGAAGTAAAAATTCCAAATTCGACGGGACTAAATATCAATATTATTGGCATGTCTTTTGAATATAGTGAAAATGATTTAATTGAGGAATTAAGAAAACAAAATCCTAAATTAGCTGATGCAAATATTAAATTTATGGGAAAATATGAAACGAAAAGAGGAAATAAATCTTTGTTCAATGTGAGACTGAGAGTTGATAATGAAGCTTACGGAAAAATTATGGAAGAAAGAAAAGTAAATGTCGGTTGGGAAAGATGTAGAGTGTATGATGGAACTGAATTAGTTCAATGTATGAAATGCAGAGGATACAATCATATAGCCAAAGAATGTAAAAATTAGGAAATATGTCTAAAATGCCATGGTCAACATAAAACAGTTAATTGCGAAAGCCAAGAGAAGATAATGAAATGTATTAATTGTTCAAAAGTAAACAGCAGGCTCAATATGGGATTAGATGAAAATCACTTTACAAACGATAGAGAATGTCCAGTTTATCAAAATAAATTGAAAAACAAAATGAGAAATATAGGCTTGACGATTTAACAACTAAAGGAAATGAGTGCCCTCTATACAAATGTCAGTGTCAGCATCCTCAAGAACAGGTGGAGTTGTCGTATACTATAAAAATAATTGGAACGTGAAAAAGTATAGAGAGAGAAGCTGAGTTCTGTGATATATTTGACGAAATTATTGAAGAAATCTGTGATAATAATAACTGTGATATTTTAATTGCAGGAGATTTTAATATAGATTGGAAAAAACTCTTTATACAAGAATAGAATTAGGAATACTCTCAATGACAACGGCCTTAAACAAATAGTTAACGAAAGCACCCGTGTAACAAGAAATTCGAGCACAATAATTGACTACGTAATAACTAATAATTATAAAATAAAATGTACAAACAGTAAAGATAATAAAATTTCTGACCATGAAGTTATTAATATTAATATAGACTTTGAGAGATCGAATGAAAACATTCTAAATACAGCAAAGACCATCAAGATATTTAAATACGATAAGAATATATTCAATAATGTGTTAACTGAGAATATGATATACGAGGATAATAAAGATCTTAATGAAAACGTTAAACTGTTTGATGCCTGTCTAGGAAATACAATACAAAGATTTACGTTTGAAAAGCAAGTGCACATAAATAACAAAGTGAATAACTGGTTTAACGAAGAACTGCGAACAATAAAAAGAGAAAAAATAATAAAATATTTACGAGCCAAATTTGAAAACACGAATCAAGCTTGGGGAGAATATAAACTAATAAGAAATCGATACAAAGTACAAATCGAAAATAATAAGAATAATTACATAAAAAATAAAATTAACAACGCAACTAGTCAAAAGCAAATGTGGACACACATAAAAAACCTAGTACTTAATAAGAGGCAAAACGCAACTTAATCTGTGATATTCGACCAGATAGAGTACAACGATATATGTGAGATAGTTAATAAGTTCAATGCATTCTTCATTGATAGCATTAGTAGTATAAGAAAATCGATAGGGAGCGTGCAACATATTAACCGAATAGAATATAGAGTGAATGATGTTTTTAAATTCCGTAAGGTATATATTAGTGAACTGGAGAGCATCGTGAAGTGTATGAATAACAAATCTGACCATGAACGCGTATCAAATAAAATTATACTTGACAACTGGAATGTAACAGGAAATATAATGGTAAAAGTAATAAACACATCTTTAGAGACAGGTATTTTTCCTGATAATTGGAAAAAATCAACCGTAACCCCAATTGAGAAAGTGCCCAGAACAAAAAAATGCGAGGAGTTTAGACCAATAAACTCTCTTAAAACTTGCGAGAAAATAATTGAAAAAGTAGTTAAAGATCAGCTTGAGAAATATATAGAAAATCGAGACATATTATCTAAATACCAGTCAGGATTCCGTAAAAAACATTCGTGTGAAACCACGGTAAACTATGTCATAAGTGAATGGAGAGCAATAGGAAAGGATAAGAGGACAATAGCAATATTTCTTGTCTTCAAAAGAGCCTTTGAGACGATCGATAGAGAAATAATACTGAATAAATGTATGGAATAAGAGGAATCGAGCTAGATTGGTTCAAATCGTACCTGAAAAGAAGAAGGCAAACGACAAAATTAAATGACATAGAATCTGATGAAATAATAAATAATTTCGGAGTGCCACAAGGTTCCATTTTGGGAGCGTTGTTGTTCATAATTTATATAAATGACATGCCAAGTATTTTAGAAAAATGTAAAGTTGTATTATACGCTGATGACACTCTGATATATACAATAGCAAATAGTGATGAAGAATGTCGCGAAAATATCAAGTATGATATGAAGAAAATAGATGAATGGCTTAAAATGAATAAACTCAAACTAAATGAAAATAAAATAAAAATAATGGAATTAACTTAAATTCAGAAGAAATATTTACAATAAATGACACAGTAATTGAAAAAGTCGAATATATAAAATACCTTGGTTTTATAATCGATAAAAAATTAAATTTCAATGAACAAATAGATTACTTATGCAAAAAAGTTGGTAAAAAAATTAGTTTTTTAAAAAGAATAAGAAGCAAAATATCCAAGTCTACAGCGATAAATATATACAGCACGATAATAAAACCACACTTTGAATATGGTTCCACTATTTTATTCACATGCAGCAGCACAAATCAATTAGCAAGGATGCAGAAACTGCAAAATAGAGCGATGAGAGTAATACTAAAATGCGATCGTTACACACATATAAACACAATGTTAACTGATCTAAAATGGATGAACATAGCACAACGACTTCAATTTAACACATTAAGATTTATTAGAAAATTAAAACAAGGAGACGCCCCGAAATATCTATGTGATCAAATACATTATGTGGGAGACAGTCAACCATATCAACTAAGAAATGCAAGTGACTTTAGGATCCAAAGAGTGAGGTCAACACAAATGCAGAAAACGCTATTCTACAAAGGTCTACAGCTGTTTAACTCATTGCCAAACTACATTAAGAATGAAACGGATGAAAATGTCTTTAGACGAAAGTGTACTAATTTTGTATTATTTAATAATAATTTGTAATATATAATTTTGTTGAACATTTGAAGTATTTTTAATACTAAAAAAAAAAAAAAAAAAAACAAAAAAAAAAACAATCTCGGGAAATGACGGCTACCCACTTTATCGCCGACGTTCTGTGGATAATGGTGGACGATCAATTTCAGTAAAGGTGTATGGAAATGATTTTGATGTTCATAATCGTTGGATAGTACCTTACTCTCCATTGCTTTCAAAAACATTTAAAGCGCATATTAATGTTGAGTATTGTCATTCAGTTAAGTCGATCAAATACATCTGCAAATATGTTACTAAAGGGTCTTATATGGCTGTATTTTCATTACAAAATCCAAATGATGAAATTCCGCAGTATCAAATGGCCAGGTACATTAGTAGCAATGAAGCAGTATGGCGAATTTTGGGATTTCCCATTCATGAGCGCCATCCAACTGTTGTTCATTTATCAGTGCATCTGGAAAATGGACAACGGGTTTACTTTACAGAAAGAAATGCTCGAGAGAGAGCAGCAGCACCACCGGCTACAACATTAACATCATTTTTTGATCTTTGTAGAAATGATATGTTTGCTAAAACTTTGTTTTATTCAGAAATTCCAACGTATTATACGTGGAATGCATCAACAAAGAAATTCCAACGTCGAAAGCAGGGGAAACCTGTTGATGGTTGGCCAAATTTATATTCAACAGATGCATTAGGTAAGGTTTATACCATCCATCCTCAAAATGCTGAATGTTTTTATTTGCGAATGCTTCTGATTAATGTTCGAGGACCAACATCTTTTGACACATTAGTGTTGATGGCGTAGTATGTGCAACATATCGAGAGGCCTGTCAGAAACTACAATTATTGGAGAACGATTGTCATTGGGAAACAACGCTTGAAGATGCAGCAGTAATCAACCATCCATGGAAAATAAGGGCATTATTTGCGATAATATTGGTATCGTGCTCACCATCTAATCCAAAAGATCTTTGGAATAAATTTAAAACATATTTGGCTGAGGACATATTACACCCGGAAAGAGTTACCACCAACAATGCAACGCTTGAACTAAGTGAAAGTATGAATAATGAGACATTGATTCTACTTGAAGACAAATGCTTGGCGATAAGGAATGTGACACTAATTGAAGTTGGAATGATTGCTCCTATTCGGTCAGGAACTGATGCACACGATCAAGATCTACGACGAGAAATGGAATATAATCATCAAAATTTGGAAATTTTATTGGAAGAAAATTTACCAAATTTACAACAAGAGCAGAGAATGGTATACAAAAGTATACTAGCAGCAATAACAAACAAACAAATAACCGGAAAAACGTTTTTAATTTCATTGATATTGGCAAAAGTTCGATCTCAAAAAAATATTGCATTTGCTATTGCGTCATCCGGCATTGCTGCCACACTCTTAGATGGTGGTAGAACAGCGTATTCTGCACTAAAATTATCCTAGAAGCCTCAATTTTCCGAAGAGATTACAAGTGTAACATAAAGAAAAATTCTTCTATGGGCAAAGTATTGCAACAATGTGAAATCATAGTGTGGGTTGAATGCACCATGGCGCATAAGAAATCTTTGGAAGTCTCGCAGTTTACGGGATTTTAGAAGCAATAATAACATATTTGGAGGTGCATTAGTTTTATTAGCTGGTGATTTTCGTCAAACACTTCCTGTTACGCCTGCATCAACGCCAGCTGATGAGCTAAAAAAAATTATTCTCTAATTACTATATATAACTAGTCTATGAGATCGTTATTCAAATAAAAATAGTACAATCGTCTCATATAAGTTCGGCTCTTTACCGTTTTCGGTACGATTGTATGGTGCGGCCTTAATAACATTCGAAGAAATTCGATGCCTCTCTCGTTTATATCCCAATAAAAACATGTCCGACAGCGGTACTCCCAAGTCATGTCATGTGCAAGTAGTGTTTTCATTGCCTGAATGACTTCTACATTTGGAATGTCCTCAATTTCATGATGAGGACCTTCAAAATTTGCCATTGCTGTTAAAGTTCCCTCAATAAAGAAGTGATTGTACACTGCCAAGCGATTCACTCGTTCTTTTATTTATTTTTTTTTTTCATTATATATATATTTTTTTATTTCTTTTACTTACTTTAAATTTACAAAACGTTATAAATAAACATCATTAACAAACAAAATTGTCTATGATATAAAAATGTATGTAGTTATAATAGAATAAGAGCTCAACTAAAAATAAAAAAAAAAATTATTTACTGAAGGGGGAAAACGGTAAGGAAATAATACAAGGATGTTGTATGACTTGAAGTAGGTTTGACTATTTACATGAAATCATCGTAATCATCATAAGTAATGTAATCATTGCCATACTTTTTATAACCATCGATATCATTGCTCTCTTTTTTCAAGGTTACTTTTCCTTTGCCTTTGCCTTTGCTAGCGGGTTTCTTGACATTTTGTTTTTCCATTTTCACTTTTTCTCTATGTAAGTTTTCTACACTAATTTTTAATTTCTTCAAATCGGGAATAGCCAAATGTACACCTATGCTACGTACTAAATCCTCAATAAATTGCGGGAAATGAGGTGATTCTTTATATTGTGCCAATTTACAACTAAGCGTCGCACCAAATTCTTTGAATTCTTCTTCAGTTTGAGGATTAAATGCATCTAAATCACCTCTAATATCACTAACACCAAAGGTTTCTAAAGCACTCTTTAAGTCCGATTCTTCTTGAATTTTTTGTAAACGTAATTTTTCGGCTAATTTTTCTTCGGCTGTCATATTAGCTAAGCGTTCAGCTTCGGCTTCCTCTGCCAGTCTCTCTTGTTCGGCTAGTTTAGCTTTCAAAGCCTTGTTAGGTTTCGCCTTCACCGGCGCTTTGACTTCAACTTTTTCTTCGTCCTTTTTTTCCTCTTCCTCGAGATCCCAACTGTCCTTAACATCCTCATCATCATCCTCGCCAGCCCATTTGTTGACTTTGTCAGGAATAACCACTATGGGTTTGTCCGCAGCACTTTCCCAATCGTCTCTCATATTTTTTGGTTCTCTATTGTTTTATTTATTTAGCAAATTTTTGATTATATGACTTTGTGTTTTGCTTGTATGTGCTTGGTGTGCTTGGATGTGCGTAAGTGTTTTCGCCAAGGATTTGAAACCAGAACTAATAATTTTTCGCAATGTTTCTGTTGCTTTTATACTGTTTCCTGAGACCCGAAAATAACTGCGTTAATCGATTTCCTTAATATGATATTGCATTACAGGTAGAAAAATTATGATTTTATAATTGACCCTCACACATCATTTGATAACTTGTTTATAATGTTCGAATAACATGAATATTAATTTCCAGGTAAAAGGGAAAATAATAAAAGCCTTCTTGCGCTCGAAAATTTTCCCTTTTTCACTTTAAGTCCGGTTTAGTATACAGTTGTTATCCACTTTACATAATTTTCTTTAAATTCGTACTTCAATAGACAGCGTTTTTTATATTAAGTACATACGCGTTATTTGCTGACAGGTAGGGGCATTTAAATTGAATTTTCTCCCCTTTGCCAACAAATGTCATTTAAGCGGTTTATGCCATATTTTTTAAGTATACGCTTTATTTTACTCGCAAAGGTGCTTTGTTCATAGCTTACAGACGGCTGTATACACAACAACAAAATATTAAGAGTTTGTCAGTCATATTTGAACGCAAGCAAAAATAAACAAACACATGCTACAGTAGTAGATCCTAACATTTCAACGACGAATTTATATGAATTCGTTCATTTGGACACTGTGCCAGTGTGTAAAATGTTACTACAAAGTTAATATAATGCAAGTGAGTGAAAATTTTCATGAAAATCCAGTTACTTGACATTTTCCCTTCAAAAAATATTTCAAGAAAAGTTTTTAGTAGACATCTGCAAATGAGTAAATGCTACAAGTGGTTGAAACACAATCATAAATTTACTATGTACCTGCTAATGCACAGCTAACATTCACAAAAAGTAAAGGAAACAAATCTGTATGTATTTACTTTATTATCTTATATATAAAAATGAATGTGTGTTTGTTTGTATGTTTGTATGTTTGAAGTTTATAGACGATTAAACGGCTGAACCGATTTTCTTAAAATGTTCACAGTATCTTCCTGTATGTCTGGAAGGAGTTATAGGCTACTTTTTATGTTGATATTCCAAATGAGCGAGGGGCCATGCCCACGTATACTACACACTACATACTTAATATTCAATTGCATTTGAAATATATTACTCATACACATAGTAGTTACCCCTAAAGTATGCTATCTATGATTCTTGATATTAAAACCAAAGATAATAAAGTATGTATAAAGAATGTGCATTTTGGCATATTTTGGAATATTTTTCAAAAATATTTCACGACGCGGGGGGAAAGATAGAAGGGAAGGATAAAGAAACCAAGAGCGTAACAATGTTCTCAATTGTTCTCATCGTGCGTTTTTGTTGCTTGACTAATTTTTTATTTATTCATCTGAAACAATGTTGCCACGAAAAACATTTTGTAAACAACATTTGTGAAAAAATCACCAAATAAGAAAAAATATAACCAAAATTAAATTCATAGACTTTTGTTTTATTTTTTTTTTCAAGTTTAAATTATAATTAACAAAAACTGAAACAAAAATAGCTTTTTTTATAAGAAAAAATAAACAAAACCAAAAACTACACATTGATCAAAAAAATAACCAATTTTGGTTAGAAATAACAAAAAAAAGGCAACACTTATTCTCAGACGTCGGCACAAAGAGAACATGAGAAAAATTATGAGAGGCATATTAACCCAGAGGAAAATTGTTAGTAATATTTTCAAGTCTACTTTACTCTACATAATACGTCACATATGTAGTTTTTATAATGAATTTTACATCTATATAAACAAAATGAATGAAAAACAATAGAAGAGAAAAATGAAAATATGTGCAAAGAAATAAAGAAAGTAATAAATGAAACATGTAAACAAAGTGCAAAAACAACATACGCGGATGCAGTTAAAAATAAAGGGTTGCCAAGTATAAATAAACAACTACCCCTGATTGTTAAACCTAAGGAAAAACAATCGGCTGAAAAAACTAAAGAAGAGTTAAACAAAATAAATCCAGACAACTTGAAGATAACAAATGTGGAAAGTAGAAGCAGTGGAACAATTGTTATTCAAAGTGAGAGCTGTGAAGATAGAGAGAAAAGTAAAAGTGCAATCCAAGAAAAAATATCTAAACAATATGAAGTAAAAATTCCAAATTCGACGGGACTAAATATCAAAATTATTGGCATGTCTTTTGAATATAGTGAAAATGATTTAATTGAGAAATTAAGAAAACAAAATCCTAAATTAGCTGATGCAAATATTAAATTTATGGGAAAATATGAAACGAAGAGAGGAAATAAATCTTTGTTCAATGTGAGACTGAGAGTTGATAATGAAGCTTACGGAAAAATTATGGAAGAAAGAAAAGTAAATGTCGGTTGGGAAAGATGTAGAGTGTATGATGGAACTGAATTAGTTCAATGTATGAAATGCAGAGGATACAATCATATAGCCAAAGAATGTAAAAATCAGGAAATATGTCTAAAATGCCATGGTCAACATAAAACAGTTAATTGCGAAAGCCAAGAGAAGATAATGAAATGTATTAATTGTTCAAAAGTAAACAGCAGGCTCAATATGGGATTAGATGAAAATCACTTTACAAACGATAGAGAATGTCCAGTTTATCAAAATAAATTGAAAAACAAAATGAGAAATATAGGCTTGACGATTTAACAACTAAAGGAAATGAGTGCCCTCTATACAAATGTACAAGGTCTTGTTAACAACTATAATCAAATTGAAATTATCGCAGCAACAGAAAAACCTGACTTTTTAATATTGTCTGAAACACATTTGACGAAAGATATAGATGAACAAGAAATTGCGTTACAAGGATATGATAACATCGGGTCAGTGTCAGCATCCTCAAGAACAGGTGGAGTTGTCGTATACTATAAAAATAATTGGAACGTGAAAAAGTTTATAGAGAGAACTGATGATTTGAAGTATTGGATATTATTTTGCAAAGCTGTACATAATGATAATAATAATATCTTAATTGATGCAATATATAGATCGCCTAGCTACAGCGAAGCTGAGTTCTGTGGTATATTTGACGAAATTATTGAAGAAATCTGTGATAATAATAACTGTGATATTTTAATTGCAGGAGATTTTAATATAGATTGGAAAAAACTCTTTATACAAGAATAGAATTAGGAATACTCTCAATGACAACGGCCTTAAACAAATAGTTAACGAAAGCACCCGTGTAACAAGAAATTCGAGCACAATAATTGACTACGTAATAACTAATAATTATAAGATAAAATGTACAAACAGTAAAGATAATAAAATTTCTGCCCATAAAGTTATTAATATTAATATAGACTTTGAGAGATCGAATGAAAACATTCTAAATACAGCAAAAACCATCAAGATATTTAAATACGATAAGAATATATTCAATAATGTGTTAACTGAGAATATGATATACGAGGATAATAAGGATCTTAATGAAAACGTTAAACTGTTTGATGCCTGTCTAGGAAATACAATACAAAGATTTACGTTTGAAAAGCAAGTGCACATAAATAACAAAGTGAATAACTGGTTTAACGAAGAACTGCGAACAATAAAAAGAGAAAAAATAATAAAATATTTACGAGCCAAATTTGAAAACACAAATCAAGCTCGGGGAGAATATAAACTAATAAGAAATCGATACAAAGTACAAATCGAAAATAATAAGAATAATTACATAAAAAATAAAATTAACAACGCAACTAGTCAAAGGCAAATGTGGACACACATAAAAAACCTAGTACTTAATAAGAGGCAAAACTCAACTAAATCTGTGATATTCGACCAGATAGAGTACAAGGATATATGTGATATAGTTAATAAGTTCAATGCATTCTTCATTGATAGCATTAGTAGTATAAGACAATCGATAGGGAGCGTGCAACATATTAACCGAATAGAATATAGAGTGAATGATGTTTTTAAATTCCGTAAGGTAAATATTAGTGAACTGGAGAGCGTCGTGAAGTGTATGAATAACAAATCTGACCATGAACGCGTATCAAATAAAATTATACTTGACAACTGGAATGTAACAGGAAATATAATGGTAAAAGTAATAAACACATCTTTAGAGACAGGTATTTTTCCTGATAATTGGAAAAAATCAACCGTAACCCCAATTGAGAAAGTGCCCAGAACAAAAAAATGCGAGGAGTTTAGACCAATAAACTCTCTTAAAACTTGCGAGAAAATAATTGAAAAGTAGTTAAAGATCAGCTTGAAAAATATATAGAAAATCGAGACATATTATCTAAATGCCAGTCAGGATTCCGTAAAAAACATTCGTGTGAAACCACGGTAAACTATGTCATAAGTGAATGGAGAGCAATAGGAAAGGATAAGAGGATAATAGCAATATTTCTTGACTTCAAAAGAGCCTTTGAGACGATCGATAGAGAAATAATACTGAATAAATGTATGGAATAAGAGGAATCGAGTAGTAAATAATAAATAATTTCGGAGTGCCACAAGGTTCCATTTTGGGAGCGTTGTTGTTCATAATTTATATAAATGACATGCCAAGTATTTTAGAAAAATGTAAAGTTGTATTATACGCTGATGACACTCTGATATATACTATAGCAAATAGTGATGAAGAATGTCGCGAAAATATCAAGTATGATATGAAGAAAATAGATGAATGGCTTAAAATGAATAAACTCAAACTAAATGAAAATAAAACAAAAATAATGGAATTAACTTAAATTCAGAAGAAATATTTACAATAAATGACACAGTAATTGAAAAAGTCGAATATATAAAATACCTTGGTTTTATAATCGATAAAAAATTAAATTTACTTATGCAAAAAAGTTGGTAAAAAAATTAGTTTTTTAAAAAGAATAAGAAGCAAAATATAACGATAATAAAACCACACTTTGAATATGATTCCACTATTTTATTAACATGCAGCAGCACAAATCAATTAGCAAGGATGCAGAAACTGCAAAATAGAGCGATGAGAGTAATACTAAAATGCGATCGTTACACACATATAAACACAATGTTAACTGATCTAAAATGGATGAACATAGCACAACGACTTCAATTTAACACATTAAGATTTATTAGAAAATTAAAACAAGGAGACGCCCCGAAATATCTATGTGATCAAATACATTATGTGGGAGACAGTCAACCATATCAACTAAGAAATGCAAGTGACTTTAGGATCCAAAGAGTGAGGTCAACACAAATGCAGAAAACGCTATTCTACAAAGGTCTACAGCTGTTCAACTCATTGCCAAACTACATTAAGAATGAAACGGATGAAAATGTCTTTAGACGAAAGTGTACTAATTTTGTATTATTTAATAATAATTTGTAATATATAATTTTGTTGAACATTTAAAGTATTTTTAATACTAAAAAAAACAAAAAAAAAAACAATCTCGGGAAATGACGGCTACCCACTTTATCGCCGACGTTCTGTGGATAATGGTGGACGATCAATTTCAGTAAAGGTGCATGGAAATGATTTTGATGTTGATAACCGCTGGATAGTACCTTACTCTCCATTGCTTTCAAAAACATTTAAAGCGCATATTAATGTTGAGTATTGTCATTCAGTTAAGTCGATCAAATACATCTGCAAATATGTTACTAAAGGGTCTTATATGGCTGTATTTTCATTACAAAATCCAAATGATGAAATTCCGCAGTATCAAATGGCCAGGTACATTAGTAGCAATGAAGCAGTATGGCGAATTTTGGGATTTCCCATTCATGAGCGCCAACTGTTGTTCATTTATCAGTGCATCTGGAAAATGGACAACGGGTTTACTTTACAGAAAGAAATGCTCGAGAGAGAGCAGCAGCACCACCGGCTACAACATTAACATCATTTTTTGATCTTTGTAGAAATGATATGTTCGAGGACCAACATCTTTTGAGACATTACATAGTGTTGATGGCGTAGTATGTGCAACATATCGAGAGGCCTGTCAGAAACTACAATTATTGAAGAACGATTGTCATTGGGAAACAACGCTTGAAGATGCAGCAGTAATCAACCATCCATGGAAAATAAGGGCATTATTTGCGATAATATTGGTATCGTGCTCACCATCTAATCCAAAAGATCTTTGGAATAAATTTAAAACATATTTGGCTGAGGACATATTACACCCGGAAAGAGTTACCACCAACAATGCAACGCTTGAACTAAGTGAAAGTATGAATAATGAGACATTGATTCTACTTGAAGACAAATGCTTGGCGATAAGGAATGTGACACTAATTGAAGTTGGAATGATTGCTCCTATTCGGTCAGGAACTGATGCACACGATCAAGATCTACGACGAGAAATGGAATATAATCATCAAAATTTGGAAATTTTATTGGAAGAAAATTTACCAAATTTACAACAAGAGCAGAGAATGGTATACAACAGTATACTAGCAGCAATAACAAACAAACAAATAACCGGAAAAACGTTTTTAATTTCATTGATATTGGCAAAAGTTCGATCTCAAAAAAATATTGCATTAGCTATTGCGTCATCCGGCATTGCTGCCACACTCTTAGATGGTGGTAGAACAGCGTATTCTGCACTAAAATTATCCTAGAAGCCTCAATTTTCCGAAGAGATTACAAGTGTAACATAAAGAAAAATTATTTTATGGGCAAAGTATTGCAACAATGTGAAATCATAGTGTGGGTTGAATGCACCATTGCGCATAAGAAATCTTTGGAAGTCTCGCAGTTTACGGGATTTTAGAAGCAATAATAACATATTTGGAGGTGCATTAGTTTTATTAGCTGGCGATTTTCGTCAAACACTTCCTGTTATGCCTGCATCAACGCCAGCTGATGAGCTAAATGCATCGTCATACCTTTGGCGATATGTTCATACTCTAAAATTAACTACTAATATGCTTGTTCAGTTGCAACGTGATGCTTCGCTTCAACTTTTTCCAAACAATTGCTTGATTTAGGTAATGCAAGAATTCCAATGGATCCTATAACAAAGTATATAAAATTTCCATCAGAGTTTTGCATAATGACACAATCCAAAGAACAATTAATAAATTGTGTATTTCCCAATATTGTGCAAAATTTTAAAAATATGCAATGGTTATGTGAACGTGCGTTACTGGCATCCAAAAATATTGACGTTAATTCCATCAACAGCAATATTCTCAACAAGGTCGATGGGAATCTAAGAACTTATAAATCGATCGACACAGTTTCAAATATTGAGGATGTCCTCAATTATCCAGTCGAATTTTTAAATTCGTTAGATTTACCAGGCTTTCCACCACATGACTTACAGCTAAAAAACGGTGTTCCCATTATTTTACTTAGAAATATTGATCCTCCACGAATTTGTAATGGCACTCGACTAACAGTAAAAAAAATGATGAACAATCTTATCGAGGCGACCATTATAACTGGAAAGTTTAAGGGAACTGATGTGTTGCTGCCACGTATTCCTATGACCACATCGGAGATGCCATTCGATTTCAAGCGCCTGCAATTTCCTATTCGCCTAGCATTTGCAATGTCGATTAATAAAGCTCAAGGTCAGTCCTTGCAAGTTTGTGGACTTAATCTAGAAAATCCATGTTTCTCACATGGACAGCTTTACGTCGCGTGTTCGCGAGTAGGAAAACCCGCAGATTTATATGTATACGCACCAGAGGGAAAAACAAAAACTATTGTGTACCCCAAGGCATTAGAATAAGAATTATTTATTTAAGAAAAAAAGTATATATTAAATTTTAGCAAGTAAGAAATAAATAGCCCATTAATGCATTATTTTATAATTTAAATGAAATACATTGTCATCAAATGAAAGGTTCATTCTTTAAGAAAAATTGCATAATTTAATTACTAAATAAATACACTTTTTAATTATTATGTATTTAATTTCGATGGGGGGTAGCGAAGCACACCGGGTATTACCTAGTATACATATATAGTGATATATATTAAGAGAATTATATACATTAAAACAAGTGAAATTAAAAAATACTTTTTATATTGAAATTAATTTTTGTTTTTTAATTCCTTAATCATGTACTAAATTATTAAATACTAGTTAAAACACTTATGTTACACTTATATAACATAAAAAAAATTATTCTCTAATTACTATATATAACTAGTCTATGAGATCGTTATTCAAATAAAAATAGTACAATCGTCTCATATAAGTTCGGCTCTTTACCGTTTTCGGTACGATTGTATGGTGCGGCCTTAATAACATTCGAAGAAATTCGATGCCTCTCTCGTTTATATCCCAATAAAAACATGTCCGACAGCGGTACTCCCAAATCATGTCATGTGCAAGTAGTGTTTTCATTGCCTGAATGACTTCTACATTTGGAATGTCCTCAATTTCATGATGAGGACCTTCAAAATTTGCCATTGCTGTTAAAGTTCCCTCAATAAAGAAGTGATTGTACACTGCCAAGCGATTCACTCGTTCTTTTTTTTTATTTTTTTTTTCATTATAAATATATTTTTTTATTTCTTTTACTTATTTTAAATTTACAAAACGTTATTACGCATTTTTTTATATGAAAAGTAATCATTTAATATCTTTTTTATGTTCTCAAAAAAAAGAAAAATAAAATAAAAAATCATTTTATTACGAAATATGTATGATATTTCTAGACTAAATAACAAAACATAAATTGTGATCGGTTTTAACATTGTTATTGTTAAATTCCTGTGCGTGTTTAATAACATTTCTTTTTGTATTCATTTTCTTTCTTTTTACATCATTTTATAAAAAAATATATGATCAGGTTGAGCTTCATTTGTTGTTGTTCTACAATAAACATCATTAACAAACAAAAATGTCTATGATATAAAAATGTATGTAGTTATAATAGAATAAGAGCTCAACTAAAAATAAAAAAAAAATTATTTACTGAAGGGGGAAAACGGTAAGGAAATAATACAAGGATGTTGTATGACTTGAAGTAGGTTTGACTATTTACATGAAATCATCGTAATCATCATAAGTAATGTAATCATTACCATACTTTTTATAACCATCGATATCATTGCTCTCTTTTTTCAAGGTTACTTTTCCTTTGCCTTTGCCTTTGCTAGCGGGTTTCTTGACATTTTGTTTTTCCATTTTCACTTTTTCTCTATGTAAGTTTTCTACACTAATTTTTAATTTCTTCAAATCGGGAATAGCCAAATGTACACCTATGCTACGTACTAAATCCTCAATAAATTGCGGGAAATGAGGTGATTCTTTATATTGTGAAAATTTACAACTAAGCGTCGCACCAAATTCTTTGAATTCTTCTTCAGTTTGAGGATTAAATGCATCTAAATCACCTCTAATATCACTAACACCAAAGGTTTCTAAAGCACTCTTTAAGTCCGATTCTTCTTGAATTTTTTGTAACCGTAATTTTTCGGCTAATTTTTCTTCGGCTGTCATATTAGCTAAGCGTTCAGCTTCGGCTTCCTCTGCCAGTCTCTCTTGTTCGGCTAGTTTAGCTTTCAAAGCCTTGTTAGGTTTCGTCTTCACCGGCGCTTTGACTTCAACTTTTTCTTCGTCCTTTTTTTCCTCTTCCTCGAGATCCCAACTGTCCTTAACATCCTCATCATCATCCTCGCCAGCCCATTTGTTGACTTTGTCAGGAATAACCACTATGGGTTTGTCCGCAGCACTTTCCCAATCGTCTTTCATATTTTTTGGTTCTCTATTATTTTATTTATTTAGCAAATTTTTGATTATATGACTTTGTGTTTTGCTTGTATGTGCTTGGTGTGCTTGGATGTGCGTAAGTGTTTTCGCCAAGGATTTGAAACCAGAACTAATAATTTTTCGCAATCTTTCTGTTGCTTTTATACTGTTTCCTGAGACCCGAAAATAACTGCGTTAATCGATTTCCTTAATATGATATTGCATTACAGGTAGAAAAATTATGATTTTATAAATGACCCTCACACATCATTTGATAACTTGTTTATAATGTTCGAATAACACGAATATTAATTTCCAGGTAAAAGGGAAAATAATAAAAGCCTTCTTGCTCGAAAATTTCCCCTTTTTCACTTTAAGTCCGGATTAGTATGCAGTTGTTATCCACTTTACATAATTTTCTTTAAATTCGTACTTCAATAGACAGCGTTTTTTATATTAAGTAAATACGCGTTATTTGCTGACAGGTAGGGGCATTTAAATTGAATTTTCTCCCCTTTGCCAACAAATGTCATTTAAGCGGTTTATGCCATATTTTTTAAGTATACGCTTTATTTTACTCGCAAAGGTGCTTTGTTCATAGCTTACAGACGGCTGTATACACAACAACAAAATATTAAGAGTTTGTCAGTCATATTTGAACGCAAGCAAAAATAAACAAACACATGCTACAGTAGTAGATCCTAACATTTCAACGACGAATTTATATGAATTCGTTCATTTGGACACTGTGCCAGTGTGTAAAATGTTACTACAAAGTTAATATAATGCAAGTGAGTGAACATTTTCATAGAAAATCCAGTTACTTGACATTTTCCCTTCAAAAAATATTTCAAGAAAAGTTTTTAGTAGACATCTGCAAATGAGTAAATGCTACAAGTGGTTGAAACACAATCATAAATTTACTATGTACCTGCTAACATTCACAAAAAGTAAAGGAAACAAATCTGTATGTATTTACTTTATTATCTTATATATAAAAATGAATGTGTGTTTGTTTGTATTGTAATGTATGCATTCACCCATATGTAAAAATAAAAAGACAAACAAAAATAAAATAAACAAATACAAAGTGACTTCACAAAGTATAACCGTAATATGCAGACTAGGCAATTTCAAATGGCTTGTGTTGATTAATATGGGTCACTAGAAATGTATTACAAACGAATTTGATATATATTGCTGTAGGTCACTAAATCATTAACAAATTAGGAGAAAGAAAAATATAGAAACATAGAATAAGTAGGGGAAATAGTTTAAGATTATTATAAGAAACATAGAATAAGAATAGTATATAAGCCATAGTTATTTGAAATAAAATTCAGAATCAATTCAGACTTCAACTGTTTTTATTCTCATAAACTTCGGCAATTGACTTTGCCATCTTATAGAGCCGACTACTACTCAAAGGCTCTTAAAAAGAAATAAGAGTACTATAGGAAACTATAGGATACCTACACGGACCAAACAAACATATTACATGGCGATCCTGCGATCTCGATCCTGCCATCTCAAGAAATCGTTATTTTTTTTTTAAGAAAAAAATTAACGTATTTCAAGTAGAAATAGAAGTAAAGTTAATAAATATTAAAAAGTTAACTTTACTAGACAAAATGGAATCATATTTAACGGAAACACGTATACCACTCCCCAAATATGAACCTAGCGGTAATAGGCCACCACGTAGCGGCTATTATCCTCTAGATAGACCATATACACCACCACGTGACTATCTAGTGACAGCAAATGAATCGATTTTAATTAATCACCATCACCAGCAATCACATCAAGAGGATGGTGAGGATTTTCGACCAACATTACATCAAAAAATTTAATAATTTTCGAAATAATTTTCTCTTTAGTTATAATTATTAATGTAAACAGATATATAATGTAAGTAACGATTTAAGTGTTTAATTATACATATGTATATGTATATTATTGTATGTTTTAAAATGTAATAAATTTAATAATATTATTAAAAGTATTGGTATGCAATCAAAAAAAAAATATATATAATAATTATAAAACTTATACATTAGGCATACAATTCTTTAGACTGTAATGTAAATGTATTACAAGACCGTATTTATATAAACTTTATATAAGAAAGAAAAAAACTAATATATATACAAACAAGGAAAAACAAATACTAACGCCGATGCATTATCAAGAATCAAAATAGATTCCAATGACTTAAAGGAAAGGATGCCAAAATCTATAAATATAATGACTAGGAAAATGACTGAAAAATTAATTAATTTGGTCCTACACGGACCAAACAAACATATTACAGTATGTTTGTATGTTTGAAGTTTATAGACGATTAAACGGCTGAACCAATTTTCTTAAAATTTTCACAGTATCTTCCTGTATGTCTAGAAGGAGTTATAGACTACTTTTTTATGTTGATATTCCAAATGAGCGAGGGGCCATGCCCACGTATACTACACACTACATACTTAATATTTAATTGCATTTGAAATATATTACTCATACGCATAGTAGTTACCCCTACAAGTATGCTATCTATGATTCTTGATATTAAAACCAAAGAAAATAAAGTATGTATAAAGAATGTGCATTTTGGCATATTTTGGAATATTTTTCAAAAATATTTCACGACGCGGGGGGAAAAATAGAAGGGAAGGATAAAGAACCCAAGAGCGTAACAATGTTCTCAATTGTTCTCATCGTGCGTTTTTGTTGTTTGACTAATTTTTTATTTATTCATCTGACACAATGTTGCCACGAAAAACATTTTGTAGCCAACATTTGTGAAAAAATCACCAAATAAGAAAAAATATAACCAAAATTAAATTCATAGACTTTTGTTTTATTTTTTTTTTCAAGTTTAAATTATAATTAACAAAAACTGAAACAAAAATAGCTTTTTTTATAAGAAAAAAATAAACAAAACCAAAAACTACACATTGGTCAAAAAAATAACCAATTTTGGTTAGAAATAACAAAAAAAAAAGGCAACACTTATTCTCAGACGTCGGCACAAAGAGAACATGAGAAAAATTATGAGAGGCATATTAACCCAGAGGAAAATTGTTAGTAATATTTCCAAGTCTACTTTACTCTACATAATACGTCACATATGTAGTTTTTTTAATGAATTTTACATCTATATAAACAAAATGAATGAAAAACAATAGAAGAGAAAAATGAAAATATGTGCAAAGAAATAAAGAAAGTAATAAATGAAACATGTAAACAAAGTGCAAAAACAACATACGCGGATGCAGTTAAAAATAAAGGGTTGCCAAGTATAAATAAACAACTACCCCTGATTGTTAAACCTAAGGAAAAACAATCGGCTGAAAAAACTAAAGAAGAGTTAAACAAAATAAATCCAGACAACTTGAAGATAACAAATGTGGAAAGTAGAAGCAGTGGAACAATTGTTATTCAAAGTGGGAGCTGTGAAGATAGAGAGAAAAGTAAAAGTGCAATCCAAGAAAAAATATCTAAACAATATGAAGTAAAAATTCCAAATTCGACGGGACTAAATATCAAAATTATTGGCATGTCTTTTGAATATAGTGAAAATGATTTAATTGAGAAATTAAGAAAACAAAATCCTAAATTAGCTGATTCAAATATTAAATTTATGGGAAAATATGAACCGAAAAGAGGAAATAAATCTTTGTTCAATGTAAGACTGAGAGTTGATAATGAAGCTTACGGAAAAATTATGGAAGAAAGAAAAGTAAATGTCGGTTGGGAAAGATGTAGAGTGTATGATGGAACTGAATTAGTTCAATGTATGAAATGCAGAGGATACAATCATATAGCCAAAGAATGTAAAAATCAGGAAATATGTCTAAAATGCCATGGTCAACATAAAACAGTTAACTGCGAAAGCCAAGAGAAGATAATGAAATTTTTGAATTATTAATTGTTCAAAAGTAAACAGCTGGCTCAATATGGGATTAGATGAAAATCACTTTACAAACGATAGAGAATGTCCAGTTTATCAAAATAAATTGAAAAACAAAATGACAAAATTTAGGCTTTACGATTTAACAACTAAAGGAAATGAGTGCCCTCTATACAAATGTACAAGGTCTTGTTAACAACTATAATCAAATTGAAATTATCGCAGCAACAGGAAAACCTGACTTTTTAATATTGTCTGAAACACATTTGACGAAAGATATAGATGAACAAGAAATTGCGTTACAAGGATATGATAACATCGGGTCAGTGTCAGCATCCTCAAGAACAGGTGGAGTTGTCGTATACTATAAAAATAATTGGAACGTGAAAAAGTTTATAGAGAGAACTGATGATTTGAAGTATTGGATATTATTTTGCAAAGCTGTACATAATGATAATAATAATAATATCTTAATTGATGCAATATATAGATCGCCTAGCTACAGCGAAGCTGAGTTCTGTGATATATTTGACGAAATTATTGAAGAAATCTGTGATAATAATAACTGTGATAGTTTAATTGCAGGAGATTTTAATATAGATTGGAAAAAACTCTTTATACAAGAATAGAATTAGGAATACTCTCAATGACAACGGCCTTAAACAAATAGTTAACGAAAGAACCCGTGTAACAAGAAATTCGAGCACAATAATTGACTACGTAATAACTAATAATTATAAGATAAAATGTACAAACAGTAAAGATAATAAAATTTCTGACCATGAAGTTATTAATATTAATATAGACTTTGAGAGATCGAATGAAAACATTCTAAATACAGCAAAAACCATCAAGATATTTAAATACGATAAGAATATATTCAATAATGTGTTAACTGAGAATATGATATACGAGGATAATAAGGATCTTAATGAAAACGTTAAACTGTTTGATGCCTGTCTAGGAAATACAATACAAAGATTTACGTTTGAAAAGCAAGTGCACATAAATAACAAAGTGAATAACTGGTTTAACGAAGAACTGCGAACAATAAAAAGAGAAAAAATAATAAAATATTTACGAGCCAAATTTGAAAACACAAATCAAGCTTGGGGAGAATATAAACTAATAAGAAATCGATACAAAGTACAAATCGAAAATAATAAGAATAATTACATAAAAAATAAAATTAACAACGCAACTAGTCAAAAGCAAATGTGGACACACATAAAAAACCTAGTACTTAATAAGAGGCAAAACTCAACTAAATCTGTGATATTCGACCAGATAGAGTACAACGATATATGTGATATAGTTAATAAGTTCTATGCATTCTTCATTGATAGCATTAGTAGTATAAGAAAATCGTTAGGGAGCGTGCAACATATTAACCGAATAGAATATAGAGTGAATGATGTTTTTAAATTCCGTAAGGTAAATATTAGTGAACTGGAGAGCATCGTGAAGTGTATGAATAACAAATCTGACCATGAACGCGTATCAAATAAAATTATACTTGACAACTGGAATGTAACAGGAAATATAATGGTAAAAGTAATAAACACATCTTTAGAGACAGGTATTGTTCCTGATAATTGGAAAAAATCAACCGTAACCCCAATTGAGAAAGTGCCCAGAACAAAAAAATAAATACCAGTCAGGATTCCGTAAAAAACATTCGTGTGAAACCACGGTAAACTATGTCATAAGTGAATGGAGAGCAATAGGAAAGGATAAGAGGATAATAGCAATATTTCTTGACTTCAAAAGAGCCTTTGAGACGATCGATAGAGAAATAATACTGAATAAATGTATGGAATAAGAGGAATTGAGCTAGATTGGTTCAAATCGTACCTGAAAAGAAGAAGGCAAACGACAAAATTAAATGACATAGAATCTGATGAAATAATAAATAATTTCGGAGTGCCACAAGGTTCCATTTTGGGAGCGTTGTTGTTCATAATTTATATAAATGACATGCCAAGTATTTTAGAAAAATGTAAAGTTGTATTATACGCTGATGACACTCTGATATATACAATAGCAAATAGTGATGAAGAATGTCGCGAAAATATCAAGTATGATATGAAGAAAATAGATGAATGGCTTAAAATGAATAAACTCAAACTAAATGAAAATAAAACAAAAATAATGGAATTAACTTAAATTCAGAAGAAATATTTACAATAAATGACACAGTAATTGAAAAAGTCGAATATATAAAATACCTTGGTTTTATAATCGATAAAAAATTCAATTTACTTATGCAAAAAAGTTGGTAAAAAAATTAGTTTTTTAAAAAAAATAAGAAGCAAAATATCCAAGTCTACAGCGATAAATATATACAGCACGATAATAAAACCACACTTTGAATATGGTTCCACTATTTTATTCACATGCAGCAGCACAAATCAATTAGCAAGGATGCAGAAACTGCAAAATAGAGCGATGAGAGTAATACTAAAATGCGATCGTTACACACATATAAACACAATGTTAACTGATCTAAAATGGATGAACATAGCACAACGACTTCAATTTAACACATTAAGATAACACTAAGAAATGCAAGTGACTTTAGGATCCAAAGAGTGAGGTCAACACAAATGCAGAAAACGCTATTCTACAAAGGTCTACAGCTGTTTAACTCATTGCCAAACTACATTAAGAATGAAACGGATGAAAATGTCTTTAGACGAAAGTGTACTAATTTTGTATTATTTAATAATAATTTGTAATATATAATTTTGTTGAACATTTAAAGTATTTTGAATACTAAAAAAAAAAAAAAAAACGAAAAAAAAAACAATCTCGGGAAATGACGGCTACCCACTTTATCGCCGACGTTCTGTGGATAATGGTGGACGATCAATTTCAGTAAAGGTGCATGGAAATGATTTTGATGTTGATAATCGTTGGATAGTACCTTACTCTCCATTGCTTTCAAAAACATTTAAAGCGCATATTAATGTTGAGTATTGTCATTCAGTTAAGTCGATCAAATACATCTGCAAATATGTTACTAAAGGGTTTTATATGGCTGTATTTTCATTACAAAATCCAAATGATGAAATTCCGCAGTATCAAATGGCCAGGTACATTAGTAGCAATGAAGCAGTATGGCGAATTTTGGGATTTCCCATTCATGAGCGCCATCCAACTGTTGTTCATTTATCAGTGCATCTGGAAAATGGAAACCGGGTTTACTTTACAGAAAGAAATGCTCGAGAGAGAGAGCAGCAGCACCACCGGCTACAACATTAACATCATTTTTTGATCTTTGTAGAAATGATATGTTTGCTAAAACTTTGTCTGATTAATGTTCGAGGACCAACATCTTTTGAGACATTACATTGTGTTGATGGCGTAGTATGTGCAACATATCGAGAGGCCTGTCAGAAACTACAATTATTGGAGAACGATTGTCATTGGGAAACAACGCTTGAAGATGCAGCAGTAATCAACCATCCATGGAAAATAAGGGCATTATTTGCGATAATATTGGTATCGTGCTCACCATCTAATCCAAAAGATCTTTGGAATAAATTTAAAACATATTTGGCTGAGGACATATTACACCAGTAAAGAGTTACCACCAACAATGCAACGCTTGAACTAAGTGAAAGTATGAATAATGAGACATTGATTCTACTTGAAGACAAATGCTTGGCGATAAGGAATGTGACACTAATTGAAGTTGGAATGATTGCTCCTATTCGGTCAGGAACTGATGCACACGATCAAGATCTACGACGAGAAATGGAATATAATCATCAAAATTTGGAAATTTTATTGGAAGAAAATTTACCAAATTTACAACAAGAGCAGAGAATGGTATACAAAAGTATACTAGCAGCAATAACAAACAAACAAATAACCGGAAAAACGTTTTTAATTTCATTGATATTGGCAAAAGTTCGATCTCAAAAAAATATTGCATTAGCTATTGCGTCATCCGGCATTGCTGCCACACTCTTAGATGGTGGTAGAACAGCGTATTCTGCACTAAAATTATCCTAGAAGCCTCAATTTTCCGAAGAGATTACAAGTGTAACATAAAGAAAAATTTTCCTATGGGCAAAGTATTGCAACAATGTGAAATCATAGTGTGGGTTGAATGCACCATGGCGCATAAGAAATCTTTGGAAGTCTCGCAGTTTACGGGATTTTAGAAGCAATAATAACATATTTGGAGGTGCATTAGTTTTATTAGCTGGTGATTTTCGTCAAACACTTCCTGTTATGCCTGCATCAACGCCAGCTGATGAGCTAAATGCATCGTCATACCTTTGGCGATATGTTCATACTCTAAAATTAACTACTAATATGCGTGTTCAGTTGCAACGTGATGCTTCGCTTCAACTTTTTCCAAACAATTGCTTGATTTAGGTAATGCAAGAATTCCAATGGATCCTATAACAAAGTATATAAAATTTCCATCAGAGTTTTGCATAATGACACAATCCAAAGAACAATTAATAAATTGTGTATTTCCCAATATTGTGCAAAATTTTAAAAATATGCAATGGTTATGTGAACGTGCGTTACTGGCATCCAAAAATATTGACGTTAATTCCATCAACAGCAATATTCTCAACAAGGTCGATGGGAATCTAAGAACTTATAAATCGATCGACACAGTTTCAAATATTGAGGATGTCCTCAATTATCCAGTCGAATTTTTAAATTCGTTAGATTTACCAGGCTTTCCACCACATGACTTACAGCTAAAAAACGGTGTTCCCATTATTTTACTTAGAAATATTGATCCTCCACGAATTTGTAATGGCACTCGACTAACAGTAAAAAAAATGATGAACAATCTTATCGAGGCGACCATTATAACTGGAAAGTTTAAGGGAACTGATGTGTTGCTGCCACGTATTCCTATGACCACATCGGAGATGCCATTCGATTTCAAGCGCCTGCAATTTCCTATTCGCCTAGCATTTGCAATGTCGATTAATAAAGCTCAAGGTCAGTCCTTGCAAGTTTGTGGACTTAATCTAGAAAATCCATGTTTCTCACATGGACAGCTTTACGTCGCGTGTTCGCGAGTAGGAAAACCCGCAGATTTATATGTATACGCACCAGAGGGAAAAACAAAAACTATTGTGTACCCCAAGGCATTAGAATAAGAATTATTTATTTAAGAAAAAAAGTATATATTAAATTTTAGCAAGTAAGAAATAAATAGCCCATTAATGCTTTATTTTTTAATTTAAATGAAATACATTGTCATCAAATGAAAGGTTCATTCTTTAAGAAAAATTGCATAATTTAATTACTAAATAAATACACTTTTTAATTATTATGTAGTTAATTTCGATGGGGGGGGGTAGCGAAGCACACCGGGTATTACCTAGTATACATATATAGTGATATATATTAAGAGAATTATATACATTAAAACAAGTGAAATTAAAAAATACTTTTTATATTGAAATTAATTTTTGTTTTTTAATTACTTAATCATGTACTAAATTATTAAATACTAGTTAAAACACTTATGTTACACTTATATAACATAAAAAAAATTATTCTCTAATTACTATACATAACTAGTCTATGAGATCGTTATTCAAATAAAAATAGTACAATCGTCTCATATAAGTTCGGCTCTTTACCGTTTTCGGTACGATTGTATGGTGCGGCCTTAATAACATTCGAAGAAATTCGATGCCTCTCTCGTTTATATCCCAATAAAAACATGTCCGACAGCGGTACTCCCAAATCATGTCATGTGCAAGTAGTGTTTTCATTGCCTGAATGACTTCTACATTTGGAATGTCCTCAATTTCATGATGAGGACCTTCAAAATTTGCCATTGCTGTTAAAGTTCCCTCAATAAAGAAGTGATTGTACACTGCCAAGCGATTCACTCGTTCTTTTATTTTTTTTTTTTTTTTTTTCATTATATATATTTTTTTATTTCTTTTACTTATTTTAAATTTACAAAACGTTATTACGCATTTTTTATATGAAAAGTAATCATTTAATATCTTTTTTATATTCTCAAAAAAAAAAAGAAAAATAAAATAAAAAATCATTTTATTACGAAATATGTATGATATTTCTAGACTAAATAACAAAACATAAATTGTGATCGGTTTTAACATTGTTATTGTTAAATTCCTGTGTGTGCTTAATAACATTTCTTTTTGTATTCATTTTCTTTCTTTTTACATCATCTTATAAAAAAATATATGATCAGGTTGAGCTTCAGTTGTTGTTGTTCTACAATAAACATCATTAACAAACAAAAATGTCTATGATATAAAAATGTACATATGTAGTTATAATAGAATAAGAGCTCAACTAAAAATAAAAAAAAAATTATTTACTGAAGGGGGAAAACGGTAAGGAAATAATACAAGGATGTTGTATGACTTGAAGTAGGTTTGACTATTTACATGAAATCATCGTAATCATCATAAGTAATGTAATCATTACCATACTTTTTATAACCATCGATATCATTGCTCTCTTCTTTCAAGGTTACTTTTCCTTTGCCTTTGCCTTTGCTAGCGGGTTTCTTGACATTTTGTTTTTCCATTTTCACTTTTTCTCTATGTAAGTTTTCTACACTAATTTTTAATTTCTTCAAATCGGGAATAGCCAAATGTACACCTATGCTACGTACTAAATCCTCAATAAACTGCGGGAAATGAGGTGATTCTTTATATTGTGCCAATTTACAACTAAGCGTCGCACCAAATTCTTTGAATTCTTCTTCAGTTTGAGGATTAAATGCATCTAAATCACCTCTAATATCACTAACACCAAAGGTTTCTAAAGCACTCTTTAAGTCCGATTCTTCTTGAATTTTTTGTAAACGTAGTTTTTCGGCTAATTTTTCTTCGGCTGTCATATTAGCTAAGCGTTCAGCTTCGGCTTCCTCTGCCAGTCTCTCTTGTTCGGCTAGTTTAGCTTTCAAAGCCTTGTTAGGTTTCGTCTTCACCGGCGCTTTGACTTCAACTTTTTCTTCGTCCTTTTTTTCCTCTTCCTCGAGATCCCAACTGTCCTTAACATCCTCATCATCATCCTCGCCAGCCCATTTGTTGACTTTGTCAGGAATAACCACTATGGGTTTGTCCGCAGCACTTTCCCAATCGTCTTTCATATTTTTTGGTTCTCTATTATTTTATTTATTTCGCAAATTTTTGATTATATGACTGTGTGTTTTGCTTGTATGTGCTTGGTGTGCTTGGATGTGCGTAAGTGTTTTCGCCAAGAATTTGAAACCAGAACTAATAATTTTTCGCAATCTTTCTGTTGCTTTTATACTGTTTCCTGAGACCCGAAAATAACTGCGTTAATCGATTTCCTTAATATGATATTGCATTACAGGTAGAAAAATTATGATTTTATAATTGACCCTCACACATCATTTGATAACTTGTTTATAATGTTCGAATAACATGAATATTAATTTCCAGGTAAAAGGGAAAATAATAAAAGCCTTCTTGCGCTCGAAAATTTTCCCTTTTTCACTTTAAGTCCGGTTTAGTATACAGTTGTTATCCACTTTACATAATTTTCTTTAAATTCGTACTTCAATAGACAGCGTTTTTTATATTAAGTACATACGCGTTATTTGCTGACAGGTAGGGGCATTTAAATTGAATTTTCTCCCCTTTGCCAACAAATGTCATTTAAGCGGTTTATCCCATATTTTTTAAGTATACGCTTTATTTTACTCGCAAAGGTGCTTTGTTCATAGCTTACAGACGGCTGTACACACAACAACAAAATATTAAGAGTTTGTCAGTCATATTTGAACGCAAGCAAAAATAAACAAACACATGCTACAGTAGTAGATCCTAACATTTCAACGACGAATTTATATGAATTCGTTCATTTGGACACTGTGCCAGTGTGTAAAATGTTACTACAAAGTTAATATAATGCAAGTGAGTGAAAATTTTCATAGAAAATCCAGTCACTTGACATTTTCCCTTCAAAAAATATTTCAAGAAAAGTTTTTAGTAGACATCTGCAAATGAGTAAATGCTACAAGTGGTTAAAACACAATCATAAATTTACTATGTACCTGCTAATGCACAGCTAACATTCACAAAAAGTAAAGGAAACAAATCTGTATGTATTTACTTTATTATCTTATTGTATTGTATTGTATTATTGTATGTTTGAAGTTTATAGACGATAAAACGGCTGAACCGATTTTCTTAAAATTTTCACAGTATCTTCCTGTATGTCCGGAAGGAGTTATAGGCTACTTTTTATGTTGATATTCCAAATGAGCGAGGGGCCATGCCCACGTATACTACACACTACATACTTAATATTTAATTGCATTTGAAATATATTACTCATACGCATAGTAGTTACCCCTACAAGTATGCTATCTATGATTCTTGATATTAAAACCAAAGAAAATAAAGTATGTATAAAGAATGTGCATTTTGGCATATTTTGGAATATTTTTCAAAAATATTTCACGACGCGGGGGGAAAGATAGAAGGGAAGGATAAAGAACCCAAGAGCGTAACAATGTTCTCAATTGTTCTCATCGTGCGTTTTTGTTGGTTGACTAATTTTTTATTTATTCATCTGAAACAATGTTGCCACGAAAAACATTTTGTAACCAACATTTGTGAAAAAAATCACCAAATAAGAAAAAATATAACCAAAATTAAATTCATAGACTTTTGTTTTATTTTTTTTTCAAGTTTAAATTATAATTAACAAAAACTGAAACAAAAATAGCTTTTTTTATAAGAAAAAAATAAACAAAACCAAAAACTACACATGGATCAAAAAAATAACCAATTTTGGTTAGAAATAACAAAAAAAAAGGCAACACTTATTCTCAGACGTCGGCACAAAGTGAACATGAGAAAAATTATGAGAGGCATATTAACCCAGAGGAAAATTGTTAGTAATATTTTCAAGTCTACTTTACTCTACATAATACGTCACATATGTAGTTTTTTTAATGAATTTTACTTCTATATAAACAAAATGAATGAAAAACAATAGAAGAGATAAATGAAAATATGTGCAAAGAAATAAAGAAAGTAATAAATGAAACATGTAAACAAAGTGCAAAAACAACATACGCGGATGCAGTTAAAAATAAAGGGTTGCCAAGTATAAATAAACAACTACCCCTGATTGTTAAAGCTCAGGAAAAACAATCGGCTGAAAAAACTAAAGAAGAGTTAAACAAAATAAATCCAGACAACTTGAAGATAACAAATGTGGAAAGTAGAAGCAGTGGAACAATTGTTATTCAAAGTGAGAGCTGTGAAGATAGAGAGAAAAGTAAAAGTGCAATCCAAGAAAAAATATCTAAACAATATGAAGTAAAAATTCCAAATTCGACGGTACTAAATATCAAAATTATTGGCATGTCTTTTGAATATAGTGAAAATGATTTAATTGAGAAATTAAGAAAACAAAATCCTAAATTAGCTGCTGCAAATATTAAATTTATGGGAAAATATGAAACGAATAGAGGAAATAAATCTTTGTTCAATGTAAGACTGAGAGTTGATAATGAAGCTTACGGAAAAATTATGGAAGAAAGAAAAGTAAATGTCGGTTGGGAAAGATGTAGAGTGTATGATGGAACTGAATTAGTTCAATGTATGAAATGCAGAGGATACAATCATATAGCCAAAGAATGTAAAAATCAGGAAATATGTCTAAAATGCCATGGTCAACATAAAACAGTTAATTGCGAAAGCCAAGAGAAGATAATGAAATGTATTAATTGTTCAAAAGTAAACAGCAGGCTCAATATGGGATTAGATGAAAATCACTTTACAAACGATAGAGAATGTCCAGTTTATCAAAATAAATTGAAAAACAAAATGAGAAATATAGGCTTGACGATTTAACAACTAAAGGAAATGAGTGCCCTCTATACAAATGTACAAGGTCTTGTTAACAACTATAATCAAATTGAAATTATCGCAGCAACAGAAAAACCTGACTTTTTAATATTGTCTGAAACACATTTGACGAAAGATATAGATGAACAAGAAATTGCGTTACAAGGATATGATAACATCGGGTCAGTGTCAGCATCCTCAAGAACAGATGGAGTTGTCGTATACTATAAAAATAATTGGAACGTGAAAAAGTTTATAGAGAGAACTGATGATTTGAAGTATTGGATATCATTTTGCAAAGCTTTACATAATGATAATAATAATAATATCTTAATTGGTGCAATATATAGATCGCTTAGCTACAGCGAAGCTGAGTTCTGTGATATATTTGACGAAATTATTGAAGAAATCTGTGATAATAATAACTGTGATATTTTAATTGCAGGAGATTTTAATATAGATTGGAAAAAAAACTCTTTATACAAGAATAGAATTAGGAATACTCTCAATGACAACGGCCTTAAACAAATAGTTAACGAAAGCACCCGTGTAATAAGAAATTCGAGCACAATAATTGACTACGTAATAACTAATAATTATAAGATAAAATGTACAAACAGTAAAGATAATAAAATTTCTGACCATGAAGTTATTAATATTAATATAGACTTTGAGAGATCGAATGAAAACATTCTAAATACAGCAAAAACCATCAAGATATTTAAATACGATAAGAATATATTCAATAATGTGTTAACTGAGAATATGATATACGAGGATAATAAGGATCTTAATGAAAACGTTAAACTGTTTGATGCCTGTCTAGGAAATACAATACAAAGATTTACGTTTGAAAAGCAAGTGCACATAAATAACAAAGTGAATAACTGGTTTAACGAAGAACTGCGAACAATAAAAAGAGAAAAAATAATAAAATATTTACGAGCCAAATTTGAAAATACAAATCAAGCTTGGGGAGAATATAAACTAATAAGAAATCGATACAAAGTACAAATCGAAAATAATAAGAATAATTACATAAAAAATAAAATTAACAACGCAACTAGTCAAAAGCAAATGTGGACACACATAAAAAACCTAGTACTTAATAAGAGGCAAAACTCAACTAAATCTGTGATATTCGACCAGATAGAGTACAACGATATATGTGATATAGTTAATAAGTTCTATGCATTCTTCATTGATAGCATTAGTAGTATAAGAAAATCGTTAGGGAGCGTGCAACATATTAACCGAATAGAATATAGAGTGAATGATGTTTTTAAATTCCGTAAGGTAAATATTAGTGAACTGGAGAGCATCGTGAAGTGTATGAATAACAAATCTGACCATGAACGCGTATCAAATAAAATTATACTTGACAACTGGAATGTAACAGGAAATATAATGGTAAAAGTAATAAACACATCTTTAGAGACAGGTATTTTTCCTGATAATTGGAAAAAATCAACCGTAACCCCAATTGAGAAAGTGCCCAGAACAAAAAAATGCGAGGAGTTTAGACGAATAAACTCTCTTAAAACTTGCGAGAAAATAATTGAAAAAGTAGTTAAAGATTAGCTTGAAAAATATATAGAAAATCGAGACATATTATCTAAATACCAGTCAGGATTCCGTAAAAAACATTCGTGTGAAACCACGGTAAACTATGTCATAAGTGAATGGAGAGCAATAGGAAAGGATAAGAGGATAATAGCAATATTTCTTGACTTCAAAAGAGCCTTTGAGACGATCGATAGAGAAATAATACTGAATAAACTATATATGTATGGAATAAGAGGAATCGAGCTAGATTGGTTCAAATCGTACCTGAAAAGAAGAAGGCAAACGACAAAATTAAATGACATAGAATCTGATGAAATAATAAATAATTTCGGAGTGCCACAAGGTTCCATTTTGGGAGCGTTGTTGTTCATAATTTATATAAATGACATGCCAAGTATTTTAGAAAAATGTAAAGTTGTATTATACGCTGATGACACTCTGATATATACTATAGCAAATAGTGATGAAGAATGTCGCGAAAATATCAAGTATGATATGAAGAAAATAGATGAATGGCTTAAAATGAATAAACTCAAACTAAATGAAAATAAAACAAAAATAATGGAATTAACTTAAATTCAGAAGAAATATTTACAATAAATGACACAGTAATTGAAAAAGTCGAATATATAAAATACCTTGGTTTTATAATCGATAAAAAATTAAATTTCAATGAACAAATAGATTACTTATGCAAAAAAGTTGGTTAAAAAATTAGTTTTTTAAAAAGAATAAGAAGCAAAATATCCAAGTCTACAGCGATAAATATATACAGCACGATAATAAAACCACACTTTGAATATGGTTCCACTATTTTATTCACATGCAGCAGCACAAATCAATTAGCAAGGATGCAGAAACTGCAAAATAGAGCGATGAGAGTAATACTAAAATGCGATCGTTACACACATATAAACACAATGTTAACTGATCTAAAATGGATGAACATAGCACAACGACTTCAATTTAACACATTAAGATAACACTAAGAAATGCAAGTGACTTTAGGATCCAAAGAGTGAGGTCAACACAAATGCAGAAAACGCTATTCTACAAAGGTCTACAGCTGTTTAACTCATTGCCAAACTACATTAAGAATGAAACGGATGAAATGTCTTTAGACGAAAGTGTACTAATTTTGTATTATTTAATAATAATTTGTAATATATAATTTTGTTGAACATTTAAAGTATTTTTAATACTAAAAAAAAAAAAAAAAAAAAAAAAAAAAAAAAAAACAATCTCGGGAAATGACGGCTACCCACTTTATCGCCGACGTTCTGTGGATAATGGTGGACGATCAATTTCAGTAAAGGTGCATGGAAATGATTCGATGTTGATAATCGTTGGATAGTACCTTACTCTCCATTGCTTTCAAAAACATTTAAAGCGCATATTAATGTTGAGTATTGTCATTCAGTTAAGTCGATCAAATACATCTGCAAATATGTTACTAAAGGGTCTTATATGGCTGTATTTTCATTACAAAATCCAAATGATGAAATTCCGCAGTATCAAATGGCCAGGTACATTAGTAGCAATGAAGCAGTATGGCGAATTTTGGGATTTCCCATTCATGAGCGCCATCCAACTGTTGTTCATTTATCAGTGCATCTGGAAAATGGACATACCGCGTAGCATTATTAAAAGATACTTGCAACTTATGTAGTGAGAGAGCGTCCAATTTACTGTAAACCTATGCAAAATAATTAATCAGTGGAAGTATTAATTGAATTATAAGTTTCCTCTTAACTTCGACTGGTGTGAAGTTAGACGACATTCGTAAATTACGAAGCAAGAGGTATACGTTACGCACAACATGATTAATATGGTCAGTGCATGACAAGGTGGAATTGATCCAAAATCCTAAGTATTTAATCTTACTAACGTACACAAGAGGTGTGTTCCCCAAGTAAATGGTCGGAAAATAACTTAAATCATATTCCCATCTACTGATTGGTAAAATGTAAGATTTTCCAGGATTGAGCATAAGGTTATTATCCTCTGCCCATTTTAAAATAGACCTCAAGTCATAATTAAGTTTGTAACTTGTATCCTCTATCAGACCAATACGGTTTGAGATGTACAGCTGAATATCGTCTGCGTATGCATGTACCTTAGTATACCTGCATACTGAAAATAAATCATTGACGAACATACTAAATAGCAGAGGGCCTAACACGGACCCTTGTGGAACACCGGATGTTATACGCCTCAGCCCTGACTGCCTATTTCCAATAATTACCCTTTGGGCTCTCCCATATAAGTAGTTTTCCATAAGAGATAAAGCGGTATTCGTAAAACCAAAATAGTGCCCCAATTTTCGACACAAGATTAAATGATCAACCCTGTCAAAGGCCTTTGAAAAATCTAGCAGACACATAAGAGAGAGGTTTCCTTTGTCATATTCGGGCCTTATGTCATCAATTACTTTCAAGACCGCAGTAGTACAACTATGAGCAATGCGAAAACCAGATTGGAATGGGGACAAGAGATTATTGTTATTCAGATATAACGTAATCTGTTCAGCAATTAGGGACTCAAATATTTTCGAAAAAACTGGCAAAATACTTATTGGCCGATAATCGCCCGCACTCACTGCATTGGAAATCTTTGCTATTGGTATAACTCTTCCAATTTTCCAGGCTGTAGGAAACTGTGTGGTTGTAATGCAATGGTTAAAGACATGAGTCAGCGCTCCCAAAATATATGGCAATATAAGTTTAACAAATTTAATGGCTACACCGTCTGCACCGATGGCATTGGATCGAATTTTCAAGATATACCTGGTTACATCAGCCTCTGACACTGTAGAAAATGAGAAGTTAGTATTGCAGGAGAGTTCATTTTGTAGATTAGGACTGGTATGATTATTAATCACGCCATTAATACAAAAAAAGTCATTAAGCTCATCTGGGTCTATTTTGCACTCAAAAGAACTACGGGAGTGTATACCTAACGACTTCACATTCCTCCACAATTCGCCAGCAGGGAGATTTAAATTAAGTTTCCGGGAGAAATATGATTTTTTAGCTTGTCTGACAATGATATTGGAGCGGTTTCTAGCTCTATTGTAAGCAGCTCTGTTTATCAACGTGGGTCTCCTTTTCCAAACGTTGTAAGCTAAATTGCGATCACGAATAGCATTTTTTACAGCAGTTGTATACCATGGACAAGAGCGATTATTTACAGCAAAACTACGTTCAGGTACATGACGATCATACGCGCCCTGCAATGTTGCAAGAAGTACGTTCAACTTATCATCCACTGACGCATAATACCAACATTCATTCCAACTCAGAACAGAAATGTCAGCAAAGAGGGACGAAAAATTAATCGCGTTATAATCAATATAAGTTATAATCCGAAGATTATCATCTCTAGTCAGGTTAATGTTTAATGTACAAAATAATAGATCATGGTCAGAAACGAAAGAAATTTGATCATACAAAAGTAATAAGCTTGGATGAGATAGCAGGAATAAATCGAGCAAACTTGGCCTTGAATTGGACGAAAAACGTGTGGGAATTTCATCATTAACCGTAGTCATACCCACAGAACTTATCATATCAAGGAAATCATTACTAATTTCATCTTTAACCATCAAGTTTACATTAAAGTCACCACAAGTGATAAAAAAGTCATAAGCTATGGAATGATTCCTGAAGTTATCAAAAAAAGGTTCAAGAGTTAATGTTCTTATAGGATTATAAACGCATGACACTAAAGTTCTCACACTATTATCATAAACGACAATATTAATAAATTCAATGTCACAATCCTGTGAAATGCTGACTATTCTAGTGTTGAGGTTACTCTTAGCATAAATTGCAACACCACCGCCTCTTCTATGTCTCCTATCATTCCTATATAGTTTATACCCATTTATGCTATAGTAACCATCCGGAACATCACAGTGGAACCACGTTTCCGTTACACAAATAATATCAACCTTAGAGTTTTCAAATATATGTCGAACGTAATCCAATTTAAGTCCATTTAAACTCCTGGCATTGAAATGCACAACATTAATACCTGATCGCTGTTTACATAATATATTTATTGAGGCAGAGTGATTTCCGTCAACACTATCATTATAATTTGTCTGACTCATAATAAGGTAGAGAAATAGCAGTCTTTTCGTTCACTTCAAAATAATTATTAAAAATTGAATATATAATCTTACGTAGCCTCACAACACCAATCCTTATACTGTGTTTAAATATTATAACAGTTGTTAAAAAAGAAAAAAAAAGGATAAACCAAAAATAAATAAAAAGTTAGTAAAATTCTTATTATAAATAGAAATGAGTATTTTTATAAATATAAATAGAAATAAGTTCGTAAAATTCTTATTATAAATAGAAATAAGTAAAATAGAAGGCACTGAGTATATAATCTTAATTACTGCTGATATTTCTTTTTTCAGCAATGCTCGGAAAAAACTGATTCAGCTTCTCAATTTCATCTATTTTTATTGCATCGTCATTAAGCTCTCGCTTTATGTAAACATAGCCTCGCATAGTAAAAGCAGAACATAAGAGCTTCTTCCTTTTCAGGCGTAAAGCCGCCCTCAGAATATTAAAATTATGCTGTGTTAGGTTTTCATTTAAAAAGAACTTTTCATCAGAAATAAAACCAAGGTGTCTGAGACTGAAGGCAAAATCTTTATTAAGTTTTTTATAGCCTGCCAGGGATTTAAGAAAACTGTTTTTGTCATATGCAGACCACAGCTTCACAATTATTACCCCATCCTTGGAACATGTCTTCTGCTTGCTATTATAATTTCCTAGCCGGTATATAGATCTTATGTTAGGCATCTGAGTGTTTATAGCTCTGCATACATTTTTAAATATTTGGGTAAGATCTTCTTTTTCCGCGTAGGGTATCTGATTAATTCTCAGTGAAAGTATGAATAATGAGACATTGATTCTACTTGAAGACAAATGCTTGGCGATAAGGAATGTGACACTAATTGAAGTTGGAATGATTGCTCCTATTCGGTCAGGAACTGATGCACACGATCAAGATCTACGACGAGAAATGGAATATAATCATCGAAATTTGGAAATTTTATTGGAAGAAAATTTACCAAATTTACAACAAGAGCAGAGAATGGTATACAACAGTATACTAGCAGCAATAACAAACAAACAAATAACCGGAAAAACGTTTTTAATTTCATTGATATTGGCAAAAGTTCGATCTCAAAAAAATATTGCATTAGCTATTGCGTCATCCGGCATTGCTGCCACACTCTTAGATGGTGGTAGAACAGCGTATTCTGCACTAAAATTATCCTAGAAGCCTCAATTTTCCGAAGAGATTACAAGTGTAACATAAAGAAAAATTCTTCTATGGGCAAAGTATTGCAACAATGTGAAATCATAGTGTGGGTTGAATGCACCATTGCGCATAAGAAATCTTTGGAAGTCTCGCAGTTTACGGGATTTTAGAAGCAATAATAACATATTTGGAGGTGCATTAGTTTTATTAGCTGGTGATTTTCGTCAAACACTTCCTGTTATGCCTGCATCAACGCCAGCTGATGAGCTAAATGCATCGTCATACCTTTGGCGATATGTTCATACTCTAAAATTAACTACTAATATGCTTGTTCAGTTGCAACGTGATGCTTCGCTTCAACTTTTTCCAAACAATTGCTTGATTTAGGTAATGCAAGAATTCCAATGGATCCTATAACAAAGTATATAAAATTTCCATCAGAGTTTTGCATAATGACACAATCCAAAGAACAATTAATAAATTGTGTATTTCCCAATATTGTGCAAAATTTTAAAAATATGCAATGGTTATGTGAACGTGCGTTACTGGCAACCAAAAATATTGACGTTAATTCCATCAACAGCAATATTCTCAACAAAGTCGATGGGAATCTAAGAACTTATAAATCGATCGACACAGTTTCAAATATTGAGGATGTCGTCAATTATCCAGTCGCATTTTTAAATTCGTTAGATTTACCAGGCTTTCCACCACATGACTTACAGCTAAAAAACGGTGTTCCCATTATTTTACTTAGAAATATTGATCCTCCACGACTATGTAATGGCACTCGACTTACAGTAAAAAAAATGATGAACAATCTTATCGAGGCGACCATTATAGCTGGAAAGTTTAAGGGAACTGATGTGTTGCTGCCACGTATTCCTATGACCACATCGGAGATGCCATTCGATTTCAAGCGCCTGCAATTTCCTATTCGCCTAGCATTTGCAATGACGATTAATAAAGCTCAAGGTTAGTCCTTGCAAGTTTGTGGACTTAATCTAGAAAATCCATGTTTCTCACATGGACAGCTTTACGTCGCGTGTTCGCGAGTAGGAAAACCCGCAGATTTATATGTATACGCACCAGAGGGAAAAACAAAAACTATTGTGTACCCCAAGGCATTAGAATAAGAATTATTTATTTAAGAAAAAAAGTATATATTAAATTTTAGCAAGTAAGAAATAAATAGCCCATTAATGCATTATTTTATAATTTAAATGAAATACATTGTCATCAAATGAAAGGTTCATTCTTTAAGAAAAATTGCATAATTTAATTACTAAATAAATACACTTTTTAATTATTATTATTATTTAATTTCGATGGGGAGTAGCGAAGCACACCGGGTATTACCTAGTATACATATATAGTGATATACATATATTAAGAGAATTATATACATTAAAACAAGTGAAATTAAAAAATACTTTTTATATTGAAATTAATTTTTGTTTTTTAATTACTTAATCATGTACTAAATTATTAAATACTAGTTAAAACACTTATGTTACACTTATATAACATAAAAAAAATTATTCTCTAATTACTATATATAACTAGTCTATGAGATCGTTATTCAAATAAAAATAGTACAATCGTCTCATATAAGTTCGGCTCTTTACCGTTTTCGGTACGATTGTATGGTGCGGCCTTAATAACATTCGAAGAAATTCGATGTCTCTCTCGTTTATATCCCAATAAAAACATGTCCGACAGCGGTACTCCCAGGATTGCCTGAATGACTTCTACATTTGGAATGTCCTCAATTTCATGATGAGGACCTTCAAAATTTGCCATTGCTGTTAAAGTTCCCTCAATAAAGAAGTGATTGTACACTGCCAAGCGATTCACTCGTCCTTTTATTTTTTTTTTTCATTATATATATATTTTTTTATTTCTTTTACTTATTTTAAATTTACAAAACGTTATTACGCATTTTTTATATGAAAAGTAATCATTTAATATCTTTTTTATGTTCTCAAAAAAAAAGAAAAATAAAATAAAAAATCATTTTATTACGAAATATGTATGATATTTCTAGACTAAATAACAAAACATAAATTGTGATCGGTTTTAACATTGTTATTGTTAAATTCCTGTGTGTGCTTAATAACATTTCTTTTTGTATTCATTTTCTTTCTTTTTACATCATTTTATAAAAAAATATATGATCAGGTTGAGCTTCATTTGTTGTTGTTCTACAATAAACATCATTAACAAACAAAAATGTCTATGATATAAAAATGTATGTAGTTATAATAGAATAAGAGCTCAACTAAAAATAAAAAAAAAATTATTTACTGAAGGGGGAAAACGGTAAGGAAATAATACAAGGATGTTGTATGACTTGAAGTAGGTTTGACTATTTACATGAAATCATCGTAATCATCATAAGTAATGTAATCATTACCATACTTTTTATAACCATCGATATCATTGCTCTCTGTTTTCAAGGTTACTTTCCCTTTGCCTTTGCCTTTGCTAGCGGGTTTCTTGACATTTTGTTTTTCCATTTTCACTTTTTCTCTATGTAAGTTTTCTACACTAATTTTTAATTTCTTCAAATCGGGAATAGCCAAATGTACACCTATGCTACGTACTAAATCCTCAATAAATTGCGGGAAATGAGGTGATTCTTTATATTGTGCCAATTTACAACTAAGCGTCGCACCAAATTCTTTGAATTCTTCTTCAGTTTGAGGATTAAATGCATCTAAATCACCTCTAATATCTCTAACACCAAAGGTTTCTAAAGCACTCTTTAAGTCCGATTCTTCTTGAATTTTTTGTAAACGTAATTTTTCGGCTAATTTTTCTTCGGCTGTCATATTAGCTAAGCGTTCAGCTTCGGCTTCCTCTGCCAGTCTCTCTTGTTCGGCTAGTTTAGCTTTCAAAGCCTTGTTAGGTTTCGTCTTCACCGGCGCTTTGACTTCAACTTTTTCTTCGTCCTTTTTTTCCTCTTCCTCGAGATCCCAACTGTCCTTAACATCCTCATCATCATCCTCGCCAGCCCATTTGTTGACTTTGTCAGGAATAACCACTATGGGTTTGTCCGCAGCACTTTCCCAATCGTCTTTCATATTTTTTGGTTCTCTATTATTTTATTTATTTAGCAAATTTTTGATTATATGACTTTGTGTTTTGCTTGTATGTGCTTGGTGTGCTTGGATGTGCGTAAGTGTTTTCGCGAAGGATTTGAAACCAGAACTAATAATTTTTCGCAATCTTCCTGTTGCTTTTATACTGTTTCCTGAGACCCGAAAATAACTGCGTTAATCGATTTCCTTAATATGATATTGCATTACAGGTAGAAAAATTATGATTTTATAATTGACCCTCACACATCATTTGATAACTTGTTTATAATGTTCGAATAACACGAATATTAATTTCCAGGTAAAAGGGAAAATAATAAAAGCCTTCTTGCTCTCGAAAATTTTCCCTTTTTCACTTTAAGTCCGGATTAGTATGCAGTTGTTATCCACTTTACATAATTTTCTTTAAATTCGTACTTCAATAGACATCGTTTTTTATATTAAGTACATACGCGTTATTTGCTGACAGGTAGGGGCATTTAAATTGAATTTTCTCCCCTTTGCCAACAAATGTCATTTAAGCGGTTTATGCCATATTTTTTAAGTATACGCTTTATTTTACTCGCAAAGGTGCTTTGTTCATAGCTTACAGACGGCTGTATACACAACAACAAAATATTAAGAGTTTGTCAGTCATATTTGAACGCAAGCAAAAATAAACAAACACATGCTACAGTAGTAGATCCTAACATTTCAACGACGAATTTATATGAATTCGTTCATTTGGACACTGTGCCAGTGTGTAAAATGTTACTACAAAGTTAATATAATGCAAGTGAGTGAACATTTTCATAGAAAATCCAGTTACTTGACATTTTCCCTTCAAAAAATATTTCAAGAAAAGTTTTTAGTAGACATCTGCAAATGAGTAAATGCTACAAGTGGTTGAAACACAATCATAAATTTACTATGTACCTGCTAATGCACAGCTAACATTCACAAAAAGTAAAGGAAACAAATCTGTATGTATTTACTTTATTATCTTATATATAAAAATGAATGTGTGTTTGTTTGTATTGTAATGTATGCATTCACCCATATGTAAAAATAAAAAGACAAACAAAAATAAAATAAACAAATACAAAGTGACTTCACAAAGTATAACCGTAATATGCAGACTATGCAATTTCAAGTGGCTTGTGTTGATTAATATGGGTCACTAGAAATGTATTACAAACGAATTTGATATTACTGTTTATATTGCTGTAGGTCACTAAATCATTAACAAATTAGCATAGATGGGCACTTTGCAGTACCAGTAAAATTTCAGTAAAAATTGATTTTTACTGATTACTGAAAAAAATTTCAGTATTCAGTAAAATTTTACTCTTAATGCAATCTAAATTTGAATGAAATTTAAATAAAATTTAAATGCAAAAAAGTAAAATTTTACTGTTAATGCAATCTAAATTTAAATGACATTTAAATGAAATTTAAATGAAGTTTAGATTGCATTACCAGTAAAATTTTACTGAATACTGAAATTTTTTTCAGTAATCAGTAAAAATCAATTTTTACTGAAATTTTACTGGTACTGCAAAGTGCCCATCTATGCAAACTAGGAGAAAGAAAAATATAGAAACATAGAATAAGTAGGGGAAATAGTTTAAGATTATTATAAGAAACATAGAATAAGAATAGTATATTAGCCATAGTTATTTGAAATAAAATTCAGAATCAATTCAGACTTCAACTGTTTTTATTCTCATAAACTTCGGCAATTGACTTTGCCATCTTATAGAGCCGACTACTACTCAAAGGCTCTTAAAAAGAAATAAGAGTACTATAGGATACCTACACGGACCAAACAAACATATTACATGGCGATCCTGCGATCTCGATCCTGCCATCTCAAGAAATCGTTATTTTTTTTTAAGAAAAAAATTAACGTATTTCAAGTAGAAATAGAAGTAAAGTTAATAAATATTAAAAAGTTAACTTTACTAGACAAAATGGAATCATATTTAACGGAAACACGTATACCACTCCCCAAATATGAACCTAGCGGTAATAGGCCACCACGTAGCGGCTATTATCCTCTAGATAGACCATATACACCACCACGTGACTATCTAGTGACAGCAAATGAATCGATTTTAATTAATCACCATCACCAGCAATCACATCAAGAGGATGGTGAGGATTTTCGACCAACATTACATCAAAAAATTTAATAATTTTCGAAATAATTTTCTTTTTAGTTATAATTATTAATGTAAACAGATATATAATGTAAGTAACGATTTAAGTGTTTAATTATACATATGTATATGTATATTATTGTATGTTTTAAAATGTAGTAAATTTAATAATATTATTAAAAGTATTGGTATGCAATCAAAAAAAAAATATATATATATAATAATTATAAAACTTATACATTAGGCATACAATTATTTAGACTGTAATGTAAATGTATTACAAGACCGTATTTATATAAACTTTATATAAGAAAGAAAAAAACTAATATATATACAAACAAGGAAAAACAAATACTAACGCCGATGCATTATCAAGAATCAAAATAGATTCCAATGACTTAAAGGAAAGGATGCCAAAATCTATAAATATAATGACTAGGAAAATGACTGAAAAATTAATTAATTTGGTCCTACACGGACCAAACAAACATATTACAGTATGTTTGTATGTTTGAAGTTTATAGACGATTAAACGGCTGAACCAATTTTCTTAAAATTTTCACAGTATCTTCCTGTATGTCTAGAAGGAGTTATAGACTACTTTTTTATGTTGATATTCCAAATGAGCGAGGGGCCATGCCCACGTATACTACACACTACATACTTAATATTTAATTGCATTTGAAATATATTACTCATACGCATAGTAGTTACCCCTACAAGTATGCTATCTATGATTCTTGATATTAAAACCAAAGAAAATAAAGTATGTATAAAGAATGTGCATTTTGGCATATTTTGGAATATTTTTCAAAAATATTTCACGACGCGGGGGATAGATATAAGGGAAGGAAAAAAATTTTGTAACCAACGTTTGGGAAAAAAATCACCAAATAAGAAAAAATATAACCAAAATTAAATTCGTAGACTTTTGTTTTATTTATTTTTTTTTTCAGAAATAACCAAAAAAGGCAACATCATTACTAGATTCAATCTTTGCGGATTCTTTGCAAATTACAATACATTTTTACTTTTTAGAGTTAATCCTTAAACCATTTGCAGTCGCCCAAAGAGAAATATTATTAAGGTCAGTGTTAAGATCTTTAAATCCAGTGTTGATGGAAGCTATAGAGCTATCAATGTAGAGTTGAATATCATCAACATACATTTGAATTCTAGAATGTTTGAGCTGCTCAAACATATGACCCTTAAATGGTTGAGTTTGAAATTTTCAACTCATATACATAGTAAGTACTGAAATTCATACTATTTAAATATTTATTTGAAAAGCATATACATATGTAATAGTTATGTTATTGTTTACTTCTAACAATGGGTAATTACTAAAAATATTATTTATTTGTTGCATATCTTGTTTATAATCAGCATTTTATTGGGCGATGAATGGGCATGTAACAATAGGCAGTAAAATTTTCATTCATTACTTTCGAATACCTAAGTAATAAAATGTAAACTCTCAACATTTTTTCCAAATAAAATAAGAAGTTGCAAAACTCATCAAAAAAAAAATTACCTGCGACCGACACAAACATAATTATTTGTCAAATTTTAATAACCTTACTTTCTTTTAAAAAGTTTTTGACCTGAACCGATTTCATATTAGGTACAATTTGAAGTAATAAAATGCAACTGTCAATATTTTTTCAAATAAAATAAGAAGTTGCAAAACTCATCAAGAAAATTGCCTGCGACCGAAACAAACCTAATTATTTGTCAAATTTAAATAGCCTTAATTTTTTTTAAAAAGCTTTTTGACCTGAACCGATTTCATATTAGATAAAATATAAAGGAATAAATATAACACGCATTCGGTTTTGGAATTCAGTTGAATCTTTGATCCTAAACGAGTTAAACGTTGAGTGACATTTATTTTGCAACAATTTATAAAAATGCCCCCAAAAAGCATCGCTTTCCAGAAGCACTAAAAATGCATTGCATTTGCAATCCCAGAGAGCAAATGAAAGTTGGGAAGAGCGTGAAAGTCGCCTAAGGACTGAAAGGAGTCGAGCTTCAACCTCTAGAGCCGCCGAAACGCCATCACAACGTGAAGAACGCCTTGAAGGCCTACGAGCCACTGAAACGCTTTCAGAAAGCCAAGAGCGCCTTGAAAGTCAACGAAATCTTACCTCTTTAGCACGAGCTTCTGAAACGCCGTCAGAACACGAACGACGTTTTGAAGGTCTTCGACAACATGCGACAACCGCACGAGGTACCGAGACACCGTTGGAACATGAAGGTCGGCTACAAAGCCAGCGAAATAGTATCGAAACATCACGAGACATAGCGTCGAGAACAAAATCGTAATCGAATGGTGGTGAATCGACGTAATGTTTTTCATGGATTCTCAGGTATTACATTTAACTACAGATCTGATGTAGATGACCACATAATCGCAACTCATGCTGATAGAACTCCAGAACTCCAACAATGGCGTAACAATTTTGATGGAGGGCGATCCAGTTGCATCACGAGATATGTATTTAATTCCGATGGGGGTAGTGAAGCACACCGGGTATTAGTTAGTACCTCTATAAAAAACACATTATATATACATATGTACTTATTTGTAAGCACAAGTTATATAGCTATTGAGCCAATTCAGACGAGCACATTTTTTAGTCGCACAATTTTTGTTCTTTTCAATTTACACGGGATGAATATTCGTTTGGCAACGAATGTACACGTATACAGAGCTTTGTATGTATTAGTGTTTTTTCATTCATTTGATGTTTGGCTGATTTTTAAAAATGTGCATGTATTAGTTTTGTGCTGGTGATGCGGGGTTGTAGCTGGTGGAAACTTTACGCCACCGAAAAACCATTCTCTTCACCCCTCTTGCCTATAAACTATCATTTTGCGCCAGCACAATTGTGCTTGTGTGAATTGGCTCATTGATATTTTAAGGAAATACTGCTCTGAGAATGAAATTGAGAGCACTTTTGTCCTTGACAAAATTGAGGACCCTATTTTGAACAATTTTCTTAAAAAAAAAGTCAAAATTTATGGAACTTTTTAAGTAGTTATGTCTATAATAATATTAAAACGAACTTACTTTTTATTGTATCTCACTCATTACATAGTCAATAAACTAGAAGACTTTTTTAAGTCTATAACTAAAGTAAATACTCTTATTAAAAAAACCTTTTTGATTTATATATTTTTTTTTCAATTTATAATCATATTACTGAAAATAATTGAAAACAGATATATGCCATAAAGTTCGTTTAAATGTCGAATTTGGCTTATTGTCCACAAATGTTTTGCAACTATGGGTGTGGACTATAAGCGAAAACTACTGTAATTGTATTATAAGTAATAAATAAATAAATATTTCTCTTAGTAGCTTTCTGGCAAAAACTCTGAGAGTAAATAAAATTGGCATGAAAAACGGAGTCGACTTTAAATAATTGGTCGCGCCACTCATGTATAAAATTAACACTCACAACATAAGTGGTGTGTGAAGTTGGATCGTAATCCTGATTAATTATACATACACATGATCTTCAAATTAAAAAGTGGATTGACTAGCAGAAATTCAAGTAAATTTGTTGCCATTTCGTAGAATAAATCTTTTAAAGCCCATAGATTCTCGGCCATAGATTCTCGACCTTTAAAGTATTACTGTGGTATTAATTGTGGAGCTGGCTAAAAAAAACCAGACATGTCCTCAGTTAATGCTGTTTTAAATTTTATTTTAGGGACCTCTAAGTCTGCATAATGAAGCCACGTAATATTTTCATTTAAAACCAGGTCCTAGGTGCTATTTTAAAATAACAAGAAAAACTGACTTCTCGAACAAAACTGGGCATTTGATACGACGAGAGTTAATAACATTTCATCAGTCTAAGTTGGTCATAAAATAGATTTTTTAATTTTTATTTATCTTTCTGTAAAGCTCGATTCACTCCTTTTTTTATATGTAGTTTGACAGCCCTCTTCTTGAGAGAAAGAGAAAATATGTAGTATGAACATCTTTTAGCTCGTTTTGGTTTAATTTTATATTTTGTCCGGAAAAACTTGAACAGAGCAGTAGTAGGTTATATTTTATATAAAAAGGTGAATTGATTTGTCCACATAGATAAATCATGCAAAATTTAAATTTCCTTTAAAAGTCTCATCTGGTAGTCTTAATTTTGTGGAAAAATTTTTAGAAATGCACAAATCATGCTGCAGAAAACACTCAGTTCGCTGTGCCAGAAAAGGTGCCTGTAAAGTGCAGATAGCCAGAATTTTTCATTCTTTTTTGCATTTGTGTATCAAAACATGACGTATGTATATTGTTCTGAGAAATATCTTGTCATTAAGCTTAATAATAAACACGCGACGTAACAGGAAAAGTGTGACGATTAAATTCGCAATAAAAAATAATTTTTATTCGGTTTCTCCAGCTTTGCAGCAGCACAATAGGTCATAGGACTATAGAACTTTGCTCAATAAATATTAATCTGATGGTTTACACATAAAACTTACAAAGCATTTATGACTTTACCATACGTAGCGAGTTTTTTTAACCGAAAAGGTTAACACTTAAAACTACATTACGAAGAAATAACCGAATCAAAAGATCTGATCTAATAAGGGTAATGAAAGGATTACAACAACAGCCCATTAGGGATTATTATAGAAATCGCAAGTTGTAAATGAATATGTTTTTCGAATACTAAGAAGGAAAACAAAAGCCATTGGTTGAAATTAAAGGGCAGGGTCTTTACCTGTATACATAAAAGGGTTGTTGAAAGATCAGGTAGCAGTTAACCTATTTGTTCACTCATTACGTTGAATCCGGTACCTGTTTGTATCGAAATCACAAATTTCCAAAATGGTTTCCACCTATAAAAGGCGTGAACCTTACACAATAAGTTCAATCACAATTTAGTCTCGGTAGACAACACACAACATTTATCAGCGGAAAACTTTAAGAAAAAATGGAAGCATCAAAGCAATTGAAATTTGACGAATTACTCGACAAATGCATAGACATGTCGAAAGTGAAATTGGATGCGTTAAAGGCACAAATTAATTCGAAAATCTACGACGTTTTTCAAATTGAAAAATTTGTTTACAACGAATTAAAATTGGAACAATTTATCTGCCCGATGAAGACGCATATCCATATGACTGAATTTCTAAATGGTCCTCTGGTAAAACAATTCATATGTGAATTATGGCATATTTTGTTAGCGGCTGAAGAGAGTTCGACAGCCATATCAAATAATACAGTGGAACCGAAAAAAGATGAAATTATAAAGGAAGTAATCCAAACTAAAGATGTTGAACCTACAAAAACTAAAATTTTGAAACAAGTATTCCAAAGTAAATTTCGAAAAGACGCCGAAGGATCTCAATCTCGATCCCGAAAACAAGACAACATGGTGAATGGCGGAAAAGAACCATTGGTACCTCCTACCACTTTCAGTTCCACCCTTAAACCACAGGGGCGGTTGGACACTAAGCACGGCGAAAAACACGATGAATCTGCATCGCTTTCTCGGTTAACCTGTAGCCGAAATAGTGGTACGGAAGGTAACAGAAAAGTTGAACAAAAGCAAGATTTAACCGCTAGCACTTTAATCACAAAGAAACAACAGTCAGATAAGGAAAACAATAAAAATTCCGTCAACATTGAAAATCGTGTACATAAACTGGACAAGTCAATATCAATCTGTAGCACACAAGCAGAACAAAAGCAACCACTAGTACCACCCAACACTTGTGGTTCCACCCTTAAACCACAACGACGCATTAACCTGTTGAATGGCGGAAAACAATCGCTTGCAGCTTATAAAACGTTGAGTTCCAAACTTAAAGCACGGGGACGTATCGACATATCCAAAGTAAAATTGGACATGTTGAAACCGTGGATAAGCAAGAAAATCACGGATATTTTGCAGAGAGAAGATAATGCGGCAGTGGAGTTCGTGCACAATAAATTAAAACAGGATAAAATGCTTTGTCGACAGAAATTAGAGATCAGAATTGCTGGATTCCTAAGAGGTGGCAAAGCACAGAAATTTGTGTCTGAATTATGGCCACTTTTGTTATCAGCTCAAGAGCGTGAAAGCGGCATACCAGCTGAATTGAAAAAGCAGAAGAATGATCAAAATTTAAGAATTGAAAAGGATATTAAGCATGACGGATCTGCATCGCTTTCTCGGTTAAATAATGTCCAAAATAGTGGTATGGTAATTGACACAAAACCAGAACAACAACATCCGGAAAGTCAGAGCAGTCAGAACAATGATAGCTCAGCTGTGCTGAGATGCGGCGTAGGCGGTTTCGCTAACGTTTGCATGCATTCCCCCCAAAAGAAAGATGCAAGTGCTAAGTCACAGGAATTTTTATCTCAATATTGTGCAGAAATGGACGAATTTTTGACACATTGGAATAAAACTCCCGAAAAGGAAACAATTCTATTCTCAAAAAAGTTCATATATCCTGGTGAACAAAATATTGAAAAACAAATAAACGCCACTTTGTCGACACCGCCATCATCGGTTATACAATCAGATCATAAACAGCAAACACGCAATATTGACTTTGATAACGAGATAAAAGCTACCCGAGAACTACAATCACGCAAGCGTACACACTTGACAATGATGAATGAGAGCAAAAAGTCGAAAAATAATTCCCACGATAAAGATGAACAGCAGTCAGCTAAGAAGAAACAGACTAGGACAAATAAATCCTCATCAAAACGCAATTCAGACAAAGATTCCTCTAGGAAGCCAGAAGCTAAATTAATAGAAAAGCAGGACAACAAGAAATCTAACAGCGAGATGAAGAATCTTGAATTGGAGCTTTTTGGCAGTATTAGTAGCGACGAAGAAGAACCCAATTCAGAACAACCTTCTAAGGAAAATTCTGTAAAGAAGTACCACAATAGCGAATTGAGCACCCTTGAGGCTGATCTTTTTATCAGCAGCGATGAGGAAGACGTCTAGAATATACTCGGCAAAGAAGACCAATTTTTAAAACAAAAATAATGGACGAAGTTCACGAAGAGTATATTCTCTGGAAAAAAAGAATTTGTAATTTAGAAAAATTATTTGTAATCAATTTGCGTAAATTTTAAATTAAATATCATGACAAAGTTTTTAATTTCTATTAAATATTGATGAAATATATGAGTAGTTTTCTAAGTTTAAATTTATATTACAATAAAGTTTTATATTATAATAAATTTATATTATAATAAATTTAAATTTATAAAAAATACTGTCTCTTTCAATTTAATTCTTAATTCCTTATTTGTAATATATTTTGAATGTATTTTAAGGAAATCATATAAATAATTAAAATAAAATGAAAATAAAAAATGTATTCAATGCTTTAATTTAATTACCGGGATAAGGGGAAGGGAAGGTTTATTTGAAATATTTTTCGGCGGTGACGGTGTGGAGATTCCGCCGCCTAGCAATGAAGAGGTCAAAGTTGCGATTATAAATCTTAAAAACAATAAAGCGGCATGTTCTGATAGCCTCCCCGCTGAGTTGTTTAAGACCGGAGTTGGTAGTGCGCATGCACCAGCTTATCTACAAAATATGCCTAGAGGAAAGTATGCCCAACGATTGGAACCTCAGTGTCCGCTGCCCTGTCCCGAAAAAGGTAGACCCTACGATATGCGCCAACTACAGGGGTATAATTCTACTTTTTATATTGATTTTCCAAATGAGCGAGGGGCCATGCCCACGTATACTACACACTACATACTTAATATTTAATTGCATTTGAAATATATTACTCATACGCATAGTAGTTACCCCTACAAGTATGCTATCTATGATTCTTGATATTAAAACCAAAGCAAATAAAGTATGTATAAAGAATGTGCATTTTGGCATATTTTGGAATATTTTTCAAAAATATTTCACGACGCGGGGGGAAAGATAGAAGGGAAGGATAAAGAAACCAAGAGCGTAACAATGTTCTCAATTGTTCTCATCGTGCGTTTTTGTTGTTTGACTAATTTTTTATTTATTCATCTGAAACAATGTTGCCACGAAAAACATTTTGTAACCAACATTTGTGAAAAAATCACCAAATAAGAAAAAATATAACCAAAATTAAATTCATAGACTTTTGTTTTATTTTTTTTTTTCAAGTTTAAATTATAATTAACAAAAACTGAAACAAAAATAGCTTTTTTTATAAGAAAAAATAAACAAAACCAAAAACTACACATTGATCAAAAAATAACCAATTTTGGTTAGAAATAACAAAAAAAAGGCAACACTTATTCTCAGACGTCGGCACAAAGAGAACATGAGAAAAATTATGAGAGGCATATTAACCCAGAGGAAAATTGTTAGTAATATTTTCAAGTCTACTTTACTCTACATAATACGTCACATATGTAGTTTTTTTAATGAATTTTACATCTATATAAACAAAATGAATGAAAAACAATAGAAGAGAAAAATGAAAATATGTGCAAAGAAATAAAGAAAGTAATAAATGAAACATGTAAACAAAGTGCAAAAACAACATACGCGGATGCAGTTAAAAATAAAGGGTTGCCAAGTCTAAATAAACAACTACCCCTGATTGTTAAACCTAAGGAAAAACAATCGGCTGAAAAAAAACTAAAGAAGAGTTAAACAAAATAAATCCAGACAACTTGAAGATAACAAATGTGGAAAGTAGAAGCAGTGGAACAATTGTTATTCAAAGTGAGAGCTGTGAAGATAGAGAGAAAAGTAAAAGTGCAATCCAAGAAAAAATATCTAAACAATATGAAGTAAAAATTCCAAATTCGACGGGACTAAATATCAAAATTATTGGCATGTCTTTTGAATATAGCGAAAATGATTTAATTGAGAAATTAAGAAAACAAAATCCTAAATTAGCTGATGCAAATATTAAATTTATGGGAAAATATGAAACGAAAAGAGGAAATAAATCTTTGTTCAATGTGAGACTGAGAGTTGATAATGAAGCTTACGGAAAAATTATGGAAGAAAGAAAAGTAAATGTCGGTTGGGAAAGATGTAGAGTGTATGATGGAACTGAATTAGTTCAATGTATGAAATGCAGAGGATACAATCATATAGCCAAAGAATGTAAAAATCAGGAAATATGTCTAAAATGCCATGGTCAACATAAAACAGTTAATTGCGAAAGCCAAGAGAAGATAATGAAATGTATTAATTGTTCAAAAGTAAACAGCAGGATTAGATGAAAATCACTTTACAAACGATAGAGAATGTCCAGTTTATCAAAATAAATTGAAAAACAAAATGAGAAATATAGGCTTGACGATTTAACAACTAACGGAAATGAGTGCCCTCTATACAAATGTACAAGGTCTTGTTAACAACTATAATCAAATTGAAATTATCGCAGCAACAGAAAAACCTGACTTTTTAATATTGTCTGAAACACATTTGACGAAAGATATAGATGAACAAGAAATTGCGTTACAAGGATATGATAACATCGGGTCAGTGTCAGCATCCTCAAGAACAGGTGGAGTTGTCGTATACTATAAAAATAATTGGAACGTGAAAAAGTTTATAGAGAGAACTGATGATTTGAAGTTTGAAGATTTGGATATTATTTTGCAAAGCTGTACATAATGATAATAATAATAATATCTTAATTGGTGCAATATAAAGATCGCCTAGCTACAGCGAAGCTGAGTTCTGTGATATATTTGACGAAATTATTGAAGAAATCTGTGATAATAATAACTGTGATATTTTAATTGCAGGAGATTTTAATATAGATTGGAAAAAACTCTTTATACAAGAATAGAATTAGGAATACTCTCAATGACAACGGCCTTAAACAAATAGTTAACGAAAGCACCCGTGTAACAAGAAATTCGAGCACTATAATTGACTACGTAATAACTAATAATTATAAGATAAAATGTACAAACAGTAAAGATAATACAATTTCTGACCATGAAGTTATTAATATTAATATAGACTTTGAGAGATCGAATGAAAACATTCTAAATACAGCAAAAACCATCAAGATATTTAAATACGATAAGAATATATTCAATAATGTGTTAACTGAGAATATGATATACGAGGATAATAAGGATCTTAATGAAAACGTTAAACTGTTTGATGCCTGTCTAGGAAATACAATACAAAGATTTACGTTTGAAAAGCAAGTGCACATAAATAACAAAGTGAATAACTGGTTTAACGAAGAACTGCGAACAATAAAAAGAGAAAAAATAATAAAATATTTACGAGCCAAATTTGAAAACACAAATCAAGCTTGGGGAGAATATAAACTAATAAGAAATCGATACAAAGTACAAATCGAAAATAATAAGAATTACATAAAAAATAAAATTAACAACGCAACTAGTCAAAAGCAAATGTGGACACACATAAAAAACCTAGTACTTAATAAGAGGCAAAACTCAACCAAATCTGTGATATTCGACCAGATAGAGTACAACGATATATGTGATATAGTTAATAAGTTCAATGCATTCTTCATTGATAGCATTAGTAGTATAAGACAATCGATAGGGAGCGTGCAACATATTAACCGAATAGAATATAGAGTGAATGATGTTTTTAAATTCCGTAAGGTAAATATTAGTGAACTGGAGAGCATCGTGAAGTGTATGAATAACAAATTTGACCATGAACGCGTATCAAATAAAATTATACTTGACAACTGGAATGTAACAGGAAATATAATGGTAAAAGTAATAAACACATCTTTAGAGACAGGTATTTTTCCTGATAATTGGAAAAAATCAACCGTAACCCCAATTGAGAAAGTGCCCAGAACAAAAAAATGCGAGGAGTTTAGACCAATAAACTCTCTTAAAACTTGCGAGAAAATAATTGAAAAAGTAGTTAAAGATCAACTTGAAAAATATATAGAAAATCGAGACATATTATCTAAATACCAGTCAGGATTCCGTAAAAAACATTCGTGTGAAACCACGGTAAACTATGTCATAAGTGAATGGAGAGCAATAGGAAAGGACAAGATTATAATAGCAATATTTCTTGACTTCAAAAGAGCCTTTGAGACGATCGATAGAGAAATAATACTGAGTAAACTATATATGTATGGAATAAGAGGAATCGAGCTAGATTGGTTCAAATCGTACCTGAAAAGAAGAAGGCAAACGACAAAATTAAATGACATAGAATCTGATGAAATAATAAATAATTTCGGAGTGCCACAAGGTTCCATTTTGGGAGCGTTGTTGTTCATAATTTATATAAATGACATGCCAAGTATTTTAGAAAAATGTAAAGTTGTATTATACGCTGATGACACTCTGATATATACTATAGCAAATAGTGATGAAGAATGTCGCGAAAATATCAAGTATGATATGAAGAAAATAGATGAATGGCTTAAAATGAATAAACTCAAACTAAATGAAAATAAAACAAAAATAATGGAATTAACTTAAATTCAGAAGAAATATTTACAATAAATGACACAGTAATTGAAAAAGTCGAATATATTAAATACCTTGGTTTTATAATCGATAAAAAATTCAATTTACTTATGCAAAAAAGTTGGTAAAAAAATTAGTTTTTTAAAAAGAATAAGAAGCAAAATATCCAAGTCTACAGCGATAAATATATACAGCACGATAATAAAACCACACTTTGAATATGGTTCCACTATTTTATTCACATGCAGCAGCACAAATCAATTAGCAAGGATGCAGAAACTGCAAAATAGAGCGATGAGAGTAATACTAAAATGCGATCGTTACACACATATAAACACAATGTTAACTGATCTAAAATGGATGAACATAGCACAACGACTTCAATTTAACACATTAAGATTTATTAGAAAATTAAAACAAGGAGACGCCCCGAAATATCTATGTGATCAAATACATTATGTGGGAGACAGTCAACCATATCAACTAAGAAATGCAAGTGACTTTAGGATCCAAAGAGTGAGGTCAACACAAATGCAGAAAACGCTATTCTACAAAGGTCTACAGCTGTTTAACTCATTGCCAAACTACATTAAGAATGAAACGGATGAAAATGTCTTTAGACGAAAGTGTACTAATTTTGTATTATTTAATAATAATTTATAATATATAATTTTGTTGAACATTTAAAGTATTTTTAATACTAAAAAAAAAAAAAAAAAAACAATCTCGGGAAATGACGGCTACCCACTTTATCGCCGACGTTCTGTGGATAATGGTGGACGATCAATTTCAGTGAAGGTGCATGGAAATGATTTTGATGTTGATAATCGTTGGATAGTACCTTACTCTCCTTACTCGCATATTAATGTTGAGTATTGTCATTCAGTTAAGTCGATCAAATACATCTGCAAATATGTTACTAAAGGGTCTTATATGGCTGTATTTTCATTACAAAATCCAAATGATGAAATTCCGCAGTATCAAATGGCCAGGTACATTAGTAGCAATGAAGCAGTATGGCGAATTTTGGGATTTCCCATTCATGAGCGCCATCCAACTGTTGTTCATTTATCAGTGCATCTGGAAAATGGACAACGGGTTTACTTTACAGAAAGAAATGCTCGAGAGAGAGCAGCAGCACCACCGGCTACAACATTAACATCATTTTTTGATCTTTGTAGAAATGATATGTTTGCTAAAACTTTGTTTTATTCAGAAATTCCAACGTATTATACGTGGAATGCATCAACAAAGAAATTCCAACGTCGAAAGCAGGGGAAACCTGTTGATGGTTGGCCAAATTTATATTCAACAGATGCATTAGGTAGGGTTTATACCGTCCATCCTCAAAATGCTGAATGTTTTTATTTGAGAATGCTTCCGATTAATGTTCGAGGACCAACATCTTTTGAGACATTACATAGTGTTGATGGCGTAGTATGTGCAACATATCGAGAGGCCTGTCACAAACTACAATTATTGGAGAACGATTGTCATTGGGAAACAACGCTTGAAGATGCAGCAGTAATCAACCATCCATGGAAAATAAGGGCATTATTTGCGATAATATTGGTATCGTGCTCACCATCTAATCCAAAAGATCTTTGGAATAAATTTAAAACATATTTGGCTGAGGACATATTACACCCGGAAAGAGTTACCACCAACAATGCAACGCTTAAACTAAGTGAAAGGAATAATAATGAGACATTGATTCTACTTGAAGACAAATGCTTGGCGATAAGGAATGTGACACTAATTGAAGTTGGAATGATTGCTCCTATTCGGTCAGGAACTGATGCACACGATCAAGATCTACGACGAGAAATGGAATATAATCATCAAAATTTGGAAATTTTATTGGAAGAAAATTTACCAAATTTACAACAAGAGCAGAGAATGGTATACAACAGTATACTAGCAGCAATAACAAACAAACAAATAACCGGAAAAACGTTTTTAATTTCATTGATATTGGCAAAAGTTCGATCTCAAAAAAATATTGCATTAGCTATTGCGTCATCCGGCATTGCTGCCACACTCTTAGATGGTGGTAGAACAGCGTATTCTGCACTAAAATTATCCTAGAAGCCTCAATTTTCCGAAGAGATTACAAGTGTAACATAAAGAAAAATTCTTCTATGGGCAAAGCATTGCAACAATGTGAAATCATAGTGTGGGTTGAATGCACCATGGCGCATAAGAAATCTTTGGAAGTCTCGCAGTTTACGGGATTTTAGAAGTAATAATAACATATTTGGAGGTGCATTAGTTTTATTAGCTGGTGATTTTCGTCAAACACTTCCTGTTATGCCTGGATCAACGCCAGCTGATGAGCTAAATGCATCGGCATACCTTTGGCGATATGTTCATACTCTAAAATTAACTACTAATATGCGTGTTCAGTTGCAACGTGATGCTTCGCTTCAACTTTTTCCAAACAATTGCTTGATTTAGGTAATGCAAGAATTCCAATGGATCCTATAACAAAGTATATAAAATTTCCATCAGAGTTTTGCATAATGACACAATCCAAAGAACAATTAATAAATTGTGTATTTCCCAATATTGTGCAAAATTTTAAAAATATGCAATGGTTATGTGAACGTGCGTTACTGGGATCCAAAAATATTGACGTTAATTCCATCAACAGCAATATTCTCAACAAGGTCGATGGGAATCTAAGAACTTATAAATCGATCGACACAGTTTCAAATATTGAGGATGTCGTCAATTATCCAGTCGAATTTTTAAATTCGTCAGATTTACCAGGCTTTCCACCACATGACTTACAGCTAAAAAACGGTGTTCCCATTATTTTACTTAGAAATATTGATCCTCCACGAATTTGTAATGGCACTCAACTAACAGTAAAAAAAATGATGAACAACCTTATCGAGGCGACCATTATAACTGGAAAGTTTAAGGGAACTGATGTGTTGCTGCCACGTATTCCTATGACCACATCGGAGATGCCATTCGGTTTCAAGCGCCTGCAATTTCCTATTCGCCTAGCATTTGCAATGACGATTAATAAAGCTCAAGGTCAGTCCTTGCAAGTTTGTGGACTTAATCTAGAAAATCCATGTTTCTCACATGGACAGCTTTACGTCGCGTGTTCGCGAGTAGGAAAACCCGCAGATTTATATGTATACGCACCAGAGGGAAAAACAAAAACTATTGTGTACCCCAAGGCATTAGAATAAGAATTATTTATTTAAGAAAAAAAGTATATATTAAATTTTAGCAAGTAAGAAATAAATAGCCCATTAATGCATTATTTTATAATTTAAATGAAATATATTGTCATCAAATGAAAGGTTCATTCTTTAAGAAAAATTGCATAATTTAATTACTAAATAAATACACTTTTTAATTATTATGTATTTAATTTCGATGGGGGGTAGCGAAGCACACCGGGTATTACCTAGTATACATATATAGTGATATATATTAAGAGAATTATATACATTAAAACAAGTGAAATTAAAAAATACTTTTTATATTGAAATTAATTTTTGTTTTTTAATTACTTAATCATGTACTAAATTATTAAATACTAGTTAAAACACTTATGTTACACTTATATAACATAAAAAAAATTATTCTCTAATTACTATATATAACTAGTCTATGAGATCGTTATTCAAATAAATCGTCTCATATAAGTTCGGCTCTTTACCGTTTTCGGTACGATTGTATGGTGCGGCCTTAATAACATTCGAAGAAATTCGATGCCTCTCTCGTTTATATCCCAATAAAAACATGTCCGACAGTGGTACTCCCAAATCATGTCATGTGCAAGTAGTGTTTTCATTGCCTGAATGACTTCTATGTCTAATGTCCTCAAGTTCATGATGAGGACCTTCAAAATTTGCCATTGCTGTTAAAGTTCCCTCAATAAAGAAGTGATTGTACACTGCCAAGCGATTCACTCGTTCTTTTTTTTTATTTTGTTTTTTTTTCATTATATATATATTTTTTATTTCTTTTACTTATTTTAAATTTACAAAACGTTATAAATAAACATCATTAACAAACAAAATTGTCTATGATATAAAAATGTATGTAGTTATAATAGAATAAGAGCTCAACTAAAAATAAAAAAAAAATTATTTACTGAAGGGGGAAAACGGTAAGGAAATAATACAAGGATGTTGTATGACTTGAAGTAGGTTTGACTATTTACATGAAATCATCGTAATCATCATAAGTAATGTAATCATTACCATACTTTTTATAACCATCGATATCATTGCTCTCTTTTTTCAAGGTTACTTTCCCTTTGCCTTTGCCTTTGCTAGCGGGTTTCTTGACATTTTGTTTTTCCATTTTCACTTTTTCTCTATGTAAGTTTTCTACACTAATTTTTAATTTCTTCAAATCGGGAATAGCCAAATGTACACCTATGCTACGTACTAAATCCTCAATAAATTGCGGGAAATGAGGTGATTCTTTATATTGTGCCAATTTACAACTAAGCGTCGCACCAAATTCTTTGAATTCTTCTTCAGTTTGAGGATTAAATGCATCTAAATCACCTCTAATATCACTAACACCAAAGGTTTCTAAAGCACTCTTTAAGTCCGATTCTTCTTGAATTTTTTGTAAACGTAATTTTTCGGCTAATTTTTCTTCGGCTGTCATATTAGCTAAGCGTTCAGCTTCGGCTTCCTCTGCCAGTCTCTCTTGTTCGGCTAGTTTAGCTTTCAAAGCCTTGTTAGGTTTCGTCTTCACCGGCGCTTTGACTTCAACTTTTTCTTCGTCCTTTTTTTCCTCTTCCTCGAGATCCCAACTGTCCTTAACATCCTCATCATCATCCTCGCCAGCCCATTTGTTGACTTTGTCAGGAATAACCACTATGGGTTTGTCCGCAGCACTTTCCCAATCGTCTTTCATATTTTTTGGTTCTCTATTATTTTATTTATTTAGCAAATTTTTGATTATATGACTTTGTGTTTTGCTTGTATGTGCTTGGTGTGCTTGGATGTGCGTAAGTGTTTTCGCCAAGGATTTGAAACCAGAACTAATAATTTTTCGCAATCTTTCTGTTGCTTTTATACTGTTTCCTGAGACCCGAAAATAACTGCGTTAATCGATTTCCTTAATATGATATTGCATTACAGGTAGAAAAATTATGATTTTATAATTGACCCTCACACATCATTTGATAACTTGTTTATAATGTTCGAATAACACGAATATTAATTTTCAGGTAAAAGGGAAAATAATAAAAGCCTTCTAGCGATCGAAAATTTTCCCTTTTTCACTTTAAGTCCGGATTAGTATGCAGTTGTTATCCACTTTACATAATTTTCTTTAAATTCGTACTTCAATAGACAGCGTTTTTTATATTAAGTACATACGCGTTATTTGCTGACAGGTAGGGGCATTTAAATTGAATTTTCTCCCCTTTGCCAACAAATGTCATTTAAGCGGGTTATGCCATATTGTTTAAGTATACGCTTTATTTTACTCGCAAAGGTGCATTGTTCATAGATTACAGACGGCTGTATACACAACAACAAAATATTAAGAGTTTGTCAGTCATATTTGAACGCAAGCAAAAATAAACAAACACATGCTACAGTAGTAGATCCTAACATTTCAACGACGAATTTATATGAATTCGTTCATTTGGACACTGTGCCAGTGTGTAAAATGTTACTACAAAGTTAATATAATGCAAGTGAGTGAACATTTTCATAGAAAATCCAGTCACTTGACATTTTCCCTTCAAAAAATATTTCAAGAAAAGTTTTTAGTAGACATCTGCAAATGAGTAAATGCTACAAGTGGTTGAAACACAATCATAAATTTACTATGTACCTGCTAATGCACAGCTAACATTCACAAAAAGTAAAGGAAACAAATCTGTATGTATTTACTTTATTATCTTATATATAAAAATGAATGTGTGTTTGTTTGTATGTTTGTATGTTTGAAGTTGACGATTAAACGGCTGAACCGATTTTCTTAAAATTTTCACAGTATCTTCCTGTATGTCTGGAAGGAGTTATAGGCTACTTTTTATGTTGATATTCCAAATGAGCGAGGGGCCATGCCCACGTATACTACACACTACATACTTAATATTTAATTGCATTTGAAATATATTACTCATACGCATAGTAGTTACCCCTACAAGTATGCTATCTATGATTCTTGATATTAAAACCAAAGAAAATAAAGTATGTATAAAGAATGTGCATTTTGGCATATTTTGGAATATTTTTCAAAAATATTTCACGACGCGGGGGGAAATATAGAAGGGAAGGATAAAGAAACCAAGAGCGTAACAATGTTCTCAATTGTTCTCATCGTGCGTTTTTGTTGTTTGACTAATTTTTTATTTATTCATCTGAAACAATGTTGCCACGAAAAACATTTTGTAACCAACATTTGTGAAAAAAATCACCAAATAAGAAAAAATATAACCAAAATTAAATTCATAGACTTTTGTTTTATTTTTTTTTCAAGTTTAAATTATAATTAACAAAAACTGAAACAAAAATAGCTTTTTTTTATAAGAAAAAAATAAACAAAACCAAAAACTACACATTGATCAAAAAAATAACCAATTTTGGTTAGAAATAACAAAAAGAGGCAACACTTATTCTCAGACGTCGGCACAAAGAGAACATGAGAAAAATTATGAGAGGCATATTAACCCAGAGGAAAATTGTTAGTAATATTTTCAAGTCTACTTTACTCTACATAATACGTCACATATGTAGTTTTTTTAATGAATTTTACATCTATATAAACAAAATGAATGAAAAACAATAGAAGAGAAAAATGAAAATATGTGCAAAGAAATAAAGAAAGTAATAAATGAAACATGTAAACAAAGTGCAAAAACAACATACGCGGATGCAGTTAAAAATAAAGGGTTGCCAAGTATAAATAAACAACTACCCCTGATTGTTAAACCTAAGGAAAAACAATCGGCTGAAAAAACTAAAGAAGAGTTAAACAAAATAAATCCACACAACTTGAAGATAACAAATGTGGAAAGTAGAAGCAGTGGAACAATTGTTATTCAAAGTGAGAGCTGTGAAGATAGAGAGAAAAGTAAAAGTGCAATCCAAGAAAAAATATCTAAACAATATGAAGTAAAAATTCCAAATTCGACGGGACTAAATATCAAAATTATTGGCATGTCTTTTGAATATAGTGAAAATGATTTAATTGAGAAATTAAGAAAACAAAATCCTAAATTAGCTGATGCAAATATTAAATTTATGGGAAAATATGAAACGAAAAGAGGAAATAAATCTTTGTTCAATGTGAGACTGAGAGTTGATAATGAAGCTTACGGAAAAATTATGGAAGAAAGAAAAGTAAATGTCGGTTGGGAAAGATGTAGAGTGTATGATGGAACTGAATTAGTTCAATGTATGAAATGCAGAGGATACAATCATATAGCCAAAGAATGTAAAAATCAGGAAATATGTCTAAAATGCCATGGTCAACATAAAACAGTTAATTGCGAAAGCCAAGAGAAGATAATGAAATGTATTAATTGTTCAAAAGTAAACAGCAGGCTCAATATGGGATTAGATGAAAATCACTTTACAAACGATAGAGAATGTCCAGTTTATCAAAATAAATTGAAAAACAAAATGAGAAATATAGGCTTGACGATTTAACAACTAAAGGAAATGAGTGCCCTCTATACAAATGTACAAGGTCTTGTTAACAACTATAATCAAATTGAAATTATCGCAGCAACAGAAAAACCTGACTTTTTAATATTGTCTGAAACACATTTGACGAAAGATATAGATGAACAAGAAATTGCGTTACAAGGATATGAAAACATCGGGTCAGTGTCAGCATCCTCAAGAACAGGTGGAGTTGTCGTATACTATAAAAATAATTGGAATGTGAAAAAGTTTATAGAGAGAACTGATGATTTGAAGTATTGGATATTATTTTGCAAAGCTGTACATAATGATAATAATAATAATATCTTAATTGGTGCAATATATAGATCGCCTAGCTACAGCGAAGCTGAGTTCTGTGGTATATTTGACGAAATTATTGAAGAAATCTGTGATAATAATAACTGTGATATTTTAATTGCAGGAGATTTTAATATAGATTGGAAAAAAACTCTTTATACAAGAATAGAATTAGGAATACTCTCAATGACAACGGCCTTAAACAAATAGTTAACGAAAGCACCCGTGTAACAAGAAATTCGAGCACAATAATTGACTACGTAATAACTAATAATTATAAGATAAAATGTACAAACAGTAAAGATATTAAAATTTCTGACCATGAAGTTATTAATATTAATATAGACTTTGAGAGATCGAATGAAAACATTCTAAATACAGCAAAAACCATCAAGATATTTAAATACGATAAGAATATATTCAATAATGTGTTAACTGAGAATATGATATACGAGGATAATAAGGATCTTAATGAAAACGTTAAACTGTTTGATGCCTGTCTAGGAAATACAATACAAAGATTTACGTTTGAAAAGCAAGTGCACATAAATAACAAAGTGAATAACTGGTTTAACGAAGAACTGCGAACAATAAAAAGAGAAAAAATAATAAAATATTTACGAGTCAAATTTGAAAACACAAATCAATCTTGGGGAGAATATAAACTAATAAGAAATCGATACAAAGTACAAATCGAAAATAATAAGAATAATTACATAAAAAATAAAATTAACAACGCAACTAGTCAAAAGCAAATGTGGACACACATAAAAAACCTAGTACTTAATAAGAGGCAAAACTCAACTAAATCTGTGATATTCGACCAGATAGAGTACAACGATATATGTGATATAGTTAATAAGTTCAATGCATTCTTCATTGATAGCATTAGTAGTATAAGACAATCGATAGGGAGCGTGCAACATATTCACCCCTATTCTGCGTTTCGATTCTAATCGAAATTTTCTCCGTTTGGCAATTTTGGTATTCTGCGTTTCGATTCCGTTCAGTTTCTTTCGATTGTATGTATTCTGCATTACGATCGGAGCTCCGTTTCTCTCAGTTGTTTTTTTGTTAACGGAGGTTTTTTCTACTTTTGTTTTTTAAGTGAAAAAATGAAAGTACAAAATTAAAAAATTTAGAAACGATTTAAATAAAAATTATTATTATAATTTTTTTGTTTTAAATTGTTATTTTTTGTACTGGAATATGAGTGTTTTGTTATGTATCTATGCAGGTCAAAAACAAGAACGCCGGAGCAGTACGAGAAACTGGCAAATATAATGGCGGATAAAGCTGACATAGCTTGTGGTTATCACCAGCGTTCAAAGGAAGAAGTAACAGCATTCTGGGCGGAGGTTACAGAAGTCCTTAATGTATTAGACCTGGATTGCAGTTGTCTCTGATCCTACGCTTTTCAAGCCTTATATCTGTATTTCTGTCGTTGTTCTCCTCTTCCAACAATAATGCAGCTACAATAGACTCCATTTCTCCTTAAATTTTAAATAAAAATTCAACTCACTAAATTATTTCTTTAGAAACAGTTTTTATTAACGTTTTGTCTTTACATATTTAACCACAACACTTTTATTTTCTACTTTTTTTTAGTTAATTTCAGCTTCACTAGATTATACACACTTATATATTTATGCAAAACTTATTTTTACTCTTTTCTTTTTTATTTTATTTCAATATTTTTCTTTTATTAAATTTATAAACAATTTACTTTATTATACATAGAACTTGTTTTATTAAATTTGACATTTGTTTATGAAAATGATTATTCTGCTGTTTCATTTCCACATTCCACATTGATACAAGTGATTTTGTAAACATTGTTATCTTGTTCTTATTCTTTCGATTCCGTTTTTCTGCAGAATACCAATTTTCGATCGTAACGGAACTGAATGCGGAGACGTAATCGAAATGCAGAATAGGGGTGATTAACCGAATAGAATATAGAGTGAATGATGTTTTTAAATTCCGTAAGGTAAATATTAGTGAACTGGAGAGCATCGTGAAGTGTATGAATAACAAATTTGACCATGAACGCGTATCAAATAAAATTATACTTGACAACTGGAATGTAACAGGAAATATAATGGTAAAAGTAATAAACACATCTTTAGAGACAGGTATTTTTCCTGATAATTGGAAAAAATCAACCGTAACCCCAATTGAGAAAGTGCCCAGAACAAAAAAATGCGAGGAGTTTAGACCAATAAACTCTCTTAAAACTTGCGAGAAAATAATTGAAAAAGTAGTTAAAGATCAACTTGAAAAATATATAGAAAATCGAGACATATTATCTAAATACCAGTCAGGATTCCGTAAAAAACATTCGTGTGAAACCACGGTAAACTATGTCATAAGTGAATGGAGAGCAATAGGAAAGGATAAGAGGATAATAGCAATATTTCTTGACTTCAAAAGAGCCTTTGAGACGATCGATAGAGAAATAATACTGAGTAAACTATATATGTATGGAATAAGAGGAATCGAGCTAGATTGGTTCAAATCGTACCTGAAAAGAAGAAGGCAAACGACAAAATTAAATGACATAGAATCTGATGAAATAATAAATAATTTCGGAGTGCCACAAGGTTCCATTTTGGGAGCGTTGTTGTTCATAATTTATATAAATGACATGCCAAGTATTTTAGAAAAATGTAAAGTTGTATTATACGCTGATGACACTCTGATATATACTATAGCAAATAGTGATGAAGAATGTCGCGAAAATATCAAGTATGATATGAAGAAAATAGATGAATGGCTTAAAATGAATAAACTCAAACTAAATGAAAATAAAACAAAAATAATGGAATTAACTTAAATTCAGAAGAAATATTTACAATAAATGACACAGTAATTGAAAAAGTCGAATATATAAAATACCTTGGTTTTATAATAATAAGTTGGTAAAAAAATTAGTTTTTTAAAAAGAATAAGAAGCAAAATATCCAAGTCTACAGCGATAAATATATACAGCACGATAATAAAACCACACTTTGAATATGGTTCCACTATTTTATTCACATGCAGCAGCACAAATCAATTAGCATGGATGCAGAAACTGCAAAATAGAGCGATGAGAGTAATACTAAAATGCGATCGTTACACACATATAAACACAATGTTAACTGATCTAAAATGGATGAACATAGCACAACGACTTCAATTTAACACATTAAGATTTATTAGAAAATTAAAACAAGGAGACGCCCCGAAATATCTATGTGATCAAATACATTATGTGGGAGACAGTCAACCATATCAACTAAGAAATGCAAGTGACTTTAGGATCCAAAGAGTGAGGTCAACACAAATGCAGAAAACGCTATTCTACAAAGGTCAACAGCTGTTTAACTCATTGCCAAACTACATTAAGAATGAAACGGATGAAAATGTCTTTAGACGAAAGTGTACTAATTTTGTATTATTTAATAATAATTTGTAATATATAATTTTGTTGAACATTTAAAGTATTTTTAATACTAAAAAAAAAAAACAAAAAAAAAACAATCTCGGGAAATGACGGCTACCCACTTTATCGCCGACGTTCTGTGGATAATGGTGGACGATCAATTTCAGTAAAGGTGCATGGAAATGATTTTGATGTTGATAATCGTTGGATAGTACCTTACTCTCCTTACTCGCATATTAATGTTGAGTATTGTCATTCAGTTAAGTCGATCAAATACATCTGCAAATATGTTACTAAAGGGTCTTATATGGCTGTATTTTCATTACAAAATCCAAATGATGAAATTCCGCAGTATCAAATGGCCAGGTACATTAGTAGCAATGAAGCAGTATGGCGAATTTTGGGATTTCCCATTCATGAGCGCCATCCAACTGTTGTTCATTTATCAGTGCATCTGGAAAATGGACAACGGGTTTACTTTACAGAAAGAAATGCTCGAGAGAGAGCAGCAGCACCACCGGCTACAACATTAACATCATTTTTTAATCTTTGTAGAAATGATATGTTTGCTAAAACTTTGTTTTATTCAGAAATTCCAACGTATTATACGTGGAATGCATCAACAAAGAAATTCCAACGTCGAAAGCAGGGGAAACCTGTTGATGGTTGGCCAAATTTATATTCAACAGATGCATTAGGTAGGGTTTATACCGTCCATCCTCAAAATGCTGAATGTTTTTATTTGAGAATGCTTCTGATTAATGTTCGAGGACCAACATCTTTTGAGACATTACATAGTGTTGATGGCGTAGTATGTGCAACATATCGAGAGGCCTGTCAGAAACTACAATTATTGGAGAACGATTGTCATTGGGAAACAACGCTTGAAGATGCAGCAGTAATCAACCATCCATGGAAAATAAGGGCATTATTTGCGATAATATTGGTATCGTTCTCACCATCTAATCCAAAAGATCTTTGGAATAAATTTAAAACATATTTGGCTGAGGACATATTACACCCGGAAAGAGTTACCACCAACAATGCAACGCTTAAACTAAGTGAAAGGAATAATAATGAGACATTGATTCTACTTGAAGACAAATGCTTGGCGATAAGGAATGTGACACTAATTGAAGTTGGAATGATTGCTCCTATTCGGTCAGGAACTGATGCACACGATCAAGATCTACGACGAGAAATGGAATATAATCATCAAAATTTGGAAATTTTATTGGAAGAAAATTTACCAAATTTACAACAAGAGCAGAGAATGGTATACAAAAGTATACTAGCAGCAATAACAAACAAACAAATAACCGGAAAAACGTTTTTAATTTCATTGATATTGGCAAAAGTTCGATCTCAAAAAAATATTGCATTAGCTATTGCGTCATCCGGCATTGCTGCCACACTCTTAGATGGTGGTAGAACAGCGTATTCTGCACTAAAATTATCCTAGAAGCCTCAATTTTCCGAAGAGATTACAAGTGTAACATAAAGAAAAATTCTTCTATGGGCAAAGTATTGCAACAATGTGAAATCATAGTGTGGGTTGAATGCACCATGGCGCATAAGAAATCTTTGGAAGTCTCGCAGTTTACGGGATTTTAGAAGCAATAATAACATATTTGGAGGTGCATTAGTTTTATTAGCTGGTGATTTTCGTCAAACACTTCCTGTTATGCCTGGATCAACGCCAGCTGATGAGCTAAATGCATCGTCATACCTTTGGCGATATGTTCATACTCTAAAATTAACTACTAATATGCGTGTTCAGTTGCAACGTGATGCTTCGCTTCAACTTTTTCCAAACAATTGCTTGATTTAGGTAATGCAAGAATTCCAATGGATCCTATAACAAAGTATATAAAATTTCCATCAGAGTTTTGCATAATGACACAATCCAAAGAACAATTAATAAATTGTGTATTTCCCAATATTGTGCAAAATTTTAAAAATATGCAATGGTTATGTGAACGTGCGTTACTGGGATCCAAAAATATTGACGTTAATTCCATCAACAGCAATATTCTCAACAAGGTCGATGGGAATCTAAGAACTTATAAATCGATCGACACAGTTTCAAATATTGAGGATGTCGTCAATTATCCAGTCGAATTTTTAAATTCGTCAGATTTACCAGGCTTTCCACCACATGACTTACAGCTAAAAAACGGTGTTCCCATTATTTTACTTAGAAATATTGATCCTCCACGAATTTGTAATGGCACTCGACTAACAGTAAAAAAAATGATGAACAACCTTATCGAGGCGACCATTATAACTGGAAAGTTTAAGGGAACTGATGTGTTGCTGCCACGTATTCCTATGACCACATCGGAGATGCCATTCGATTTCAAGCGCCTGCAATTTCCTATTCGCCTAGCATTTGCAATGACGATTAATAAAGCTCAAGGTCAGTCCTTGCAAGTTTGTGGACTTAATCTAGAAAATCCATGTTTCTCACATGGACAGCTTTACGTCGCGTGTTCGCGAGTAGGAAAACCCGCAGATTTATATGTATACGCACCAGAGGGAAAAACAAAAACTATTGTGTACCCCAAGGCATTAGAATAAGAATTATTTATTTAAGAAAAAAAGTATATATTAAATTTTAGCAAGTAAGAAATAAATAGCCCATTAATGCATTATTTTATAATTTAAATGAAATACATTGTCATCAAATGAAAGGTTCATTCTTTAAGAAAAATTGCATAATTTAATTACTAAATAAATACACTTTTTAATTATTATGTATTTAATTTCGATGGGGGGTAGCGAAGCACACCGGGTATTACCTAGTATACATATATAGTGATATATATTAAGAGAATTATATACATTAAAACAAGTGAAATTAAAAATACTTTTTTTTTTGAAATTAATTTTTGTTTTTTAATTACTTAATCATGTACTAAATTATTAAATACTAGTTAAAACACTTATGTTACACTTATATAACATAAAAAAAATTATTCTCTAATTACTATATATAACTAGTCTATGAGATCGTTATTCAAATAAAAATAGTACAATCGTCTCATATAAGTTCGGCTCTTTACCGTTTTCGGTACGATTGTATGGTGCGGCCTTAATAACATTCGAAGAAATTCGATGCCTCTCTCGTTTATATCCCAATAAAAACATGTCCGACAGCGGTACTCCCAAATCATGTCATGTGCAAGTAGTGTTTTCATTGCCTGAATGACTTCTACATTTGGAATGTCCTCAATTTCATGATGAGGACCTTCAAAATTTGCCATTGCTGTTAAAGTTCCCTCAATAAAGAAGTGATTGTACACTGCCAAGCGATTCACTCGTTCTTTTATTTTTTTTTTTTTTTTCATTATATATATATTTTTTTATTTCTTTTACTTATTTTAAATTTACAAAACGTTATAAATAAACATCATTAACAAACAAAATTGTCTATGATATAAAAATGTATGTAGTTATAATAGAATAAGAGCTCAACTAAAAATAAAAAAAAAATTATTTACTGAAGGGGGAAAACGGTAAGGAAATAATACAAGGATGTTGTATGACTTGAAGTAGGTTTGACTACTTACATGAAATCATCGTAATCATCATAAGTAATGTAATCATTACCATACTTTTTATAACCATCGATATCATTGCTCTCTTTTTTCAAGGTTACTTTCCCTTTGCCTTTGCCTTTGCTAGCGGGTTTCTTGACATTTTGTTTTTCCATTTTCACTTTTTCTCTATGTAAGTTTTCTACACTAATTTTTAATTTCTTCAAATCGGGAATAGCCAAATGTACACCTATGCTACGTACTAAATCCTCAATAAATTGCGGGAAATGAGGTGATTCTTTATATTGTGCCAATTTACAACTAAGCGTCGCACCAAATTCTTTGAATTCTTCTTCAGTTTGAGGATTAAATGCATCTAAATCACCTCTAATATCACTAACACCAAAGGTTTCTAAAGCACTCTTTAAGTCCGATTCTTCTTGAATTTTTTGTAAACGTAATTTTTCGGCTAATTTTTCTTCGGCTGTCATATTAGCTAAGCGTTCAGCTTCGGCTTCCTCTGCCAGTCTCTCTTGTTCGGCTAGTTTAGCTTTCAAAGCCTTGTTAGGTTTCGTCTTCACCGGCGCTTTGACTTCAACTTTTTCTTCGTCCTTTTTTTCCTCTTCCTCGAGATCCCAACTGTCCTTAACATCCTCATCATCATCCTCGCCAGCCCATTTGTTGACTTTGTCAGGAATAACCACTATGGGTTTGTCCGCAGCACTTTCCCAATCGTCTTTCATATTTTTGGTTCTCTATTATTTTATTTATTTAGCAAATTTTTGATTATATGACTTTGTGTTTTGCTTGTATGTGCTTGGTGTGCTTGGATGTGCGTAAGTGTTTTCGCCAAGGATTTGAAACCAGAACTAATAATTTTTCGCAATCTTTCTGTTGCTTTTATACTGTTTCCTGAGACCCGAAAATAACTGCGTTAATCGATTTCCTTAATATGATATTGCATTACAGGTAGAAAAATTATGATTTTATAATTGACCCTCACACATCATTTGATAACTTGTTTATAATGTTCGAATAACACGAATATTAATTTCCAGGTAAAAGGGAAAATAATAAAAGCCTTCTTGCGCTCGAAAATTTCCCCTTTTTCACTTTAAGTCCGGATTAGTATGCAGTTGTTATCCACTTTACATAATTTTCTTTAAATTCGTACTTTAATAGACAGCGTTTTTTATATTAAGTACATACGCGTTATTTGCTGACAGGTAGGGGCATTTAAATTGAATTTTCTCCCCTTTGCCAACAAATGTCATTTAAGCGGTTTATGCCATATTTTTTAAGTATACGCTTTATTTTACTCGCAAAGGTGCTTTGTTCATAGCTTACAGACGGCTGTATACACAACAACAAAATATTAAGAGTTTGTCAGTCATATTTGAACGCAAGCAAAAATAAACAAACACATGCTACAGTAGTAGATCCTAACATTTCAACGACGAATTTATATGAATTCGTTCATTTGGACACTGTGCCAGTGTGTAAAATGTTACTACAAAGTTAATATAATGCAAGTGAGTGAAAATTTTCATAGAAAATCCAGTCACTTGACATTTTCCCTTCAAAAATTATTTCAAGAAAAGTTTTTAGTAGACATCTGCAAATGAGTAAATGCTACAAGTGGTTGAAACACAATCATAAATTTACTATGTACCTGCTAATGCACAGCTAACATTCACAAAAAGTAAAGGAAACAAATCTGTATGTATTTACTTTATTATCTTATATATAAAAATGAATGTGTGTTTGTTTGTATTGTAATGTATGCATTCACCCATATGTAAAAATAAAAAGACAAACAAAAATAAAATAAACAAATACAAAGTGACTTCACAAAGTATAACCGTAATATGCAGACTATGCAATTTCAAGTGGCTTGTGTTGATTAATATGGGTCACTAGAAATGTATTACAAACGAATTTGATATTACTGTTTATATTGCTGTAGGTCACTAAATCATTAACAAATTAGGAGAAAGAAAAATATAGAAACATAGAATAAGTAGGGGAAATAGTTTAAGATTATTATAAGAAACATAGAATAAGAATAGTATATTAGCCATAGTTATTTGAAATAAAATTCAGAATCAATTCAGACTTCAACTGTTTTTATTCTCATAAACTTCGGCAATTGACTTTGCCATCTTATAGAGCCGACTACTACTCAAAGGCTCTTAAAAAGAAATAAGAGTACTATAGGAAACTATAGGATACCTACACGGACCAAACAAACATATTACATGGCGATCCTGCGATCTCGATCCTGCCATCTCAAGAAATCGTTATTTTTTTTTAAGAAAAAAATTAACGTATTTCAAGTAGAAGTAGAAGTAAAGTTAATAAATATTAAAAAGTTAACTTTACTAGACAAAATGGAATCATATTTAACGGAAACACGTATACCACTCCCCAAATATGAACCTAGCGGTAATAGGCCACCACGTAGCGGCTATTATCCTCTAGATAGACCATATACACCACCACGTGACTATCTAGTGACAGCAAATGAATCGATTTTAATTAATCACCATCACCAGCAATCACATCAAGAGGATGGTGAGGATTTTCGACCAACATTACATCAAAAAATTTAATAATTTTCGAAATAATTTTCTCTTTAGTTATAATTATTAATGTAAACAGATATATAATGAAAGTAACGATTTAAGTGTTTAATTATACATATGTATATGTATATTATTGTATGTTTTAAAATGTAATAAATTTAATAATATTATTAAAAGTATTGGTATGCAATCAAAAAAAAATATATATATAATAATTATAAAACTTATACATTAGGCATACAATTCTTTAGACTGTAATGTAAATGTATTACAAGACCGTATTTATATAAACTTTATATAAGAAAGAAAAAAACTAATATATATACAAACAAGGAAAAACAAATACTAACGCCGATGCATTATCAAGAATCAAAATAGATTCCAATGACTTAAAGGAAAGGATGCCAAAATCTATAAATATAATGACTAGGAAAATGACTGAAAAATTAATTAATTTGGTCCTACACGGACCAAACAAACATATTACAGTATGTTTGTATGTTTGAAGTTTATAGACGATTAAACGGCTGAACCGATTTTCTTAAAATTTTCACAGTATCTTCTTGTATGTCTGGAAGGAGTTATAGGCTACTTTTTATGTTGATATTCCAAATGAGCGAGGGGCCATGCCCACGTATACTACACACTACATACTTAATATTTAATTGCATTTGAAATATATTACTCATACGCATAGTAGTTACCCCTACAAGTATGCTATCTATGATTCTTGATATTAAAACCAAAGAAAATAAAGTATGTATAAAGAATGTGCATTTTGGCATATTTTGGAATATTTTTCAAAAATATTTCACGACGCGGGGGGAAAGATAGAAGGGAAGGATAAAGAACCCAAGAGCGTAACAATGTTCTCAATTGTTCTCATCGTGCGTTTTTGTTGTTTGACTAATTTTTTATTTATTCATCTGACACAATGTTGCCACGAAAAACATTTTGTAGCCAACATTTGTGAAAAAATCACCAAATAAGAAAAAATATAACCAAAATTAAATTCATAGACTTTTGTTTTATTTTTTTTTTTCAAGTTTAAATTATAATTAACAAAAACTGAAACAAAAATAGCTTTTTTTATAAGAAAAAAATAAACAAAACCAAAAACTACACATTGGTCAAAAAAATAACCAATTTTGGTTAGAAATAACAAAAAAAAAAGGCAACACTTATCTCAGACGTCGGCACAAAGAGAACATGAGAAAAATTATGAGAGGCATATTAACCCAGAGGAAAATTGTTAGTAATATTTCCAAGTCTACTTTACTCTACATAATACGTCACATATGTAGTTTTTTTAATGAATTTTACATCTATATAAACCAAATGAATGAAAAACAATAGAAGAGAAAAATGAAAATATGTGCAAAGAAATAAAGAAAGTAATAAATGAAACATGTAAACAAAGTGCAAAAACAACATACGCGGATGCAGTTAAAAATAAAGGGTTGCCAAGTATAAATAAACAACTACCCCTGATTGTTAAACCTAAGGAAAAACAATCGGCTGAAAAAACTAAAGAAGAGTTAAACAAAATAAATCCAGACAACTTGAAGATAACAAATGTGGAAAGTAGAAGCAGTGGAACAATTGTTATTCAAAGTGAGAGCTGTGAAGATAGAGAGAAATGTAAAAGTGCAATCCAAAAAAAATATCTAAACAATATGAAGTAAAAATTCCAAATTCGACGGGACTAAATATCAAAATTATTGGCATGTCTTTTGAATATAGTGAAAATGATTTAATTGAGAAATTAAGAAAACAAAATCCTAAATTAGCTGATGCAAATATTAAATTTATGGGAAAATATGAAACGAAAAGAGGAAATAAATCTTTGTTCAATGTAAGACTGAGAGTTGATAATGAAGCTTACGGAAAAATTATGGAAGAAAGAAAAGTAAATGTCGGTTGGGAAAGATGTAGAGTGTATGATGGAACTGAATTAGTTCAATGTATGAAATGCAGAGGATACAATCATATAGCCAAAGAATGTAAAAATCAGGAAATATGTCTAAAATGCCATGGTCAACATAAAACAGTTAATTGCGAAAGCCAAGAGAAGATAATGAAATGTATTAATTGTTCAAAAGTAAACAGCAGGCTCAATATGGGGTTAGATGAAAATCACTTTACAAACGATAGAGAATGTCCAGTTTATCAAAATAAATTGAAAAACAAAATGACAAAATTTAGGCTTTACGATTTAACAACTAAAGGAAATGAGTGCCCTCTATACAAATGTACAAGGTCCTGTTAACAACTATAATCAAATTGAAATTATCGCAGCAACAGAAAAACCTGACTTTTTAATATTGTCTGAAACACATTTGACGAAAGATATAGATGAACAAGAAATTGCGTTACAAGGATATGATAACATCGGGTCAGTGTCAGCATCCTCAAGAACAGGTGGAGTTGTCGTATACTATAAAAATAATTGGAACGTGAAAAAGTTTATAGAGAGAACTGATGATTTGAAGTATTGGATATTATTTTGCAAAGCTGTACATAATGATAATAATAATAATATCTTAATTGGTGCAATATATAGATCGCCTAGCTACAGCGAAGCTGAGTGCTGTGATATATTTGACGAAATTATTGAAGAAATCTGTGATAATAATAACTGTGATATTTTAATTGCAGGAGATTTTAATATAGATTGGAAAAAAACTCTTTATACAAGAATAGAATTAGGAATACTCTCAATGACAACGGCCTTAAACAAATAGTTAACGAAAGCACCCGTGTAACAAGAAATTCGAGCACAATAATTGACTACGTAATAACTAATAATTATATGATAAAATGTACAAACAGTAAAGATAATAAAATTTCTGACCATGAAGTTATTAATATTAATATAGACTTTGAGAGATCGAATGAAAACATTCTAAATACAGCAAAAACCATCAAGATATTTAAATACGATAAGAATATATTCAATAATGTGTTAACTGAGAATATGATATACGAGGATAATAAGGATCTTAATGAAAACGTTAAACTGTTTGATGCCTGTCTAGGAAATACAATACAAAGATTTACGTTTGAAAAGCAAGTGCACATAAATAACAAAGTGAATAACTGGTTTAACGAAGAACTGCGAACAATAAAAAGAGAAAAAATAATAAAATATTTACGAGCCAAATTTGAAAACACAAATCAAGCTTGGGGAGAATATAAACTAATAAGAAATCGATACAAAGTACAAATCGAAAATAATAAGAATAATTACATAAAAAATAAAATTAACAACGCAACTAGTCAAAAGCAAATGTGGACACACATAAAAAACCTAGTACTTAATAAGAGGCAAAACTCAACTAAATCTGTGATATTCGACCAGATAGAGTACAACGATATATGTGATATAGTTAATAAGTTCAATGCATTCTTCATTGATAGCATTAGTAGTATAAGACAATCGATAGGGAGCGTGCAACATATTAACCGAATAGAATATAGAGTGAATGATGTTTTTAAATTCCGTAAGGTAAATATTAGTGAACTGGAGAGCATCGTGAAGTGTATGAATAACAAATCTGACCATGAACGCGTATCAAATAAAATTATACTTGACAACTGGAATGTAACAGGAAATATAATGGTAAAAGTAATAAACACATCTTTAGAGACAGGTATTTTTCCTGATAATTGGAAAAAATCAACCGTAACCCCAATTCAGAAAGTGCTCAGAACAAAAAAATGCGAGGAGTTTAGACCAATAAACTCTCTTAAAACTTGCGAGAAAATAATTGAAAAAGTAGTTAAAGATCAGCTTGAAAAATATATAGAAAATCGAGACATATTATCTAAATACCAGTCAGGATTCCGTAAAAAACATTCGTGTGAAACCACGGTAAACTATGTCATAAGTGAATGGAGAGCAATAGGAAAGGATAAGAGGATAATAGCAATATTTCTTGACTTCAAAAGAGCCTTTGAGACGATCGATAGAGAAATAATACTGAATAAACTATATATGTATGGAATAAGAGGAATCGAGCTAGATTGGTTCAAATCGTACCTGAAAAGAAGAAGGCAAACGACAAAATTAAATGACATAGAATCTGATGAAATAATAAATAATTTCGGAGTGCCACAAGGTTCCATTTTGGGAGCGTTGTTGTTCATAATTTATATAAATGACATGCCAAGTATTTTAGAAAAATGTAAAGTTGTATTATACGCTGATAACACTCTGATATATACTATAGCAAATAGTGATGAAGAATGTCGCGAAAATATCAAGTATGATATGAAGAAAATAGATGAATGGCTTAAAATGAATAAACTCAAACTAAATGAAAATAAAACAAAAATAATGGAATTAACTTAAATTCAGAAGAAATATTTACAATAAATGACACAGTAATTGAAAAAGTCGAATATATAAAATACCTTGGTTTTATAATCGATAAAAAATTAAATTTCAATGAACAAATAGATTACTTATGCAAAAAAGTTGGTAAAAAAAATTAGTTTTTTAAAAAGAATAAGAAGCAAAATATCCAAGTCTACAGCGATAAATATATACAGCACGATAATAAAACCACACTTTGAATATGGTTCCACTATTTTATTCACATGCAGCAGCACAAATCAATTAGCAAGGATGCAGAAACTGCAAAAAGAGCGATGAGAGTAATACTAAAATGCGATCGTTACACACATATAAACACAATGTTAACTGATCTAAAATGGATGAACATAGCACAACGACTTCAATTTAACACATTAAGATTTATTAGAAAATTAAAACAAGGAGACGCCCCGAAATATCTATGTGATCAAATACATTATGTGGGAGACAGTCAACCATATCAACTAAGAAATGCAAGTGACTTTAGGATCCAAAGAGTGAGGTCAACACAAATGCAGAAAACGCTATTCTACAAAGGTCTACAGCTGTTTAACTCATTGCCAAACTACATTAAGAATGAAACGGATGAAAATGTCTTTAGACGAAAGTGTACTAATTTTGTATTATTTAATAATAATTTGTAATATATAATTTTGTTGAACATTTAAAGTATTTTTAATACTAAAAAAAAAAAAACAAAAAAAAACAATCTCGGGAAATGACGGCTACCCACTTTATCGCCGACGTTCTGTGGATAATGGTGGACGATCAATTTCAGTAAAGGTGCATGGAAATGATTTTGATGTTGATAATCGTTGGATAGTACCTTACTCTCCATTGCTTTCAAAAACATTTAAAGCGCATATTAATGTTGAGTATTGTCATTCAGTTAAGTCGATCAAATACATCTGCAAATATGTTACTAAAGGGTCTTATATGGCTGTATTTTCATTACAAAATCCAAATGATGAAATTCCGCAGTATCAAATGGCCAGGTACATTAGTAGCAATGAAGCAGTATGGCGAATTTTGGGATTTCCCATTCATGAGCGCCATCCAACTGTTGTTCATTTATCAGTGCATCTGGAAAATGGAAACCGGGTTTACTTTACAGAATGAAATGCTCGAGAGAGAGAGCAGCAGCACCACCGGCTACAACATTAACATCATTTTTTGATCTTTGTAGAAATGATATGTTTGCTAAAACTTTGTCTTATTCAGAAATTCCAACGTTTTATACGTGGAATGCATCAACAAAGAAATTCCAACGTCGAAAGCAGGGGAAACCTGTTGATGGTTGGCCAAATTTATATTCAACAGATGCATTAGGTAGGGTTTATACCGTCCATCCTCAAAATGCTGAATGTTTTTATTTGAGAATGCTTCTGATTAATGTTCGAGGACCAACATCTTTTGAGACATTACATTGTGTTGATGGCGTAGTATGTGCAACATATCGAGAGGCCTGTCAGAAACTACAATTATTGGAGAACGATTGTCATTGGGAAACAACGCTTGAAGATGCAGCAGTAATCAACCATCCATGGAAAATAAGGGCATTATTTGCGATAATATTGGTATCGTGCTCACCATCTAATCCAAAAGATCTTTGGAATAAATTTAAAACATATTTGGCTGAGGACATATTACACCCGGAAAGAGTTACCACCAACAATGCAACGCTTGAACTAAGTTTATTTTATTCATTTTTATTTTTTATTTACTTGTTTACAAGAACTTACAAGAGCTTTAAGAATGTTATTCTTTTATAGCTCAGTAGGATATACACAAATTACATTAGTCATTAGTATTCCCTAAATTTATATTGTTTTATAAAGTATATAGCTAATACACAAAAAGGCAATAATTATATTTCACACAAAATTTTAAATATTTGAGGACATATAGTCAAAAAGTGACTTCTTAAAACTGCTCTTTCTCGAAATGTTTTTAATAGACATTGGTAAGGAGTTCCACAAATTAATTGCGTTGACGAAAAACAAACTGCCAGTATTGATGTTAGTATATCTAGGTGTAATTAGAGTTGTATATCTAGTGGATCTGCCAAATACAAGCTTCTCAAAGAGATAGGGTGGTTTCTTCCGATAAAGAAGATTATGTATAAATATAATATTTCGCATCTGAAGGTAGTCGATTAAGTCACAGCCCAAGATCATTTTCCTCCAGGACGATACACTGCTAAACCTAGTTAAATCATACACATACCGCGTAGCATTATTAAAAGATACTTGCAACTTATGTAGTGAGAGAGCGTCCAATTTACTGTAAACCTATGCAAAATAATTAATCAGTGGAAGTATTAATTGAATTATAAGTTTCCTCTTAACTTCGACTGGTGTGAAGTTAGACGACATTCGTAAATTACGAAGCAAGAGGTATACGTTACGCACAACATGATTAATATGGTCAGTGCATGACAAGGTGGAATTGATCCAAAATCCTAAGTATTTAATCTTACTAACGTACACAAGAGGTGTGTTCCCCAAGTAAATGGTCGGAAAATAACTTAAATCATATTCCCATCTACTGATTGGTAAAATGTAAGATTTTCCAGGATTGAGCATAAGGTTATTATCCTCAGCCCATTTTAAAATAGACCTCAAGTCATAATTAAGTTTGTAACTTGTATCCTCTATCAGACCAATACGGTTTGAGATGTACAGCTGAATATCGTCTGCGTATGCATGTACCTTAGTATACCTGCATACTGAAAATAAATCATTGACGAACATACTAAATAGCAGGGGGCCTAACACGGACCCTTGTGGAACACCGGATGTTATACGCCTCAGCCCTGACTGCCTATTTCCAATAATTACCCTTTGGGCTCTCCCATATAAGTAGTTTTCCATAAGAGATAAAGCGGTATTCGTAAAACCAAAATAGTGCCCCAATTTTCGACACAAGATTAAATGATCAACCCTGTCAAAGGCCTTTGAAAAATCTAGCAGACACATAAGAGAGAGGTTTCCTTTGTCATATTCGGGCCTTATGTCATCAATTACTTTCAAGACCGCAGTAGTACAACTATGAGCAATGCGAAAACCAGATTGGAATGGGGACAAGAGATTATTGTTATTCAGATATAACGTAATCTGTTCAGCAATTAGGGACTCAAATATTTTCGAAAAAACTGGCAAAATACTTATTGGCCGATAATCGCCCGCACTCACTGCATTGGAAATCTTTGCTATTGGTATAACTCTTCCAATTTTCCAGGCTGTAGGAAACTGGGTGGTTGTAATGCAATGGTTAAAGACACGAGTCAGCGCTCCCAAAATATATGGCAATATAAGTTTAACAAATTTAATGGCTACACCGTCTGCACCGATGGCATTGGATCGAATTTTCAAGATATACCTGGTTACATCAGCCTCTGACACTGTAGAAAATGAGAAGTTAGTATTGCAGGAGAGTTCATTTTGTAGATTAGGACTGGTATGATTATTAATCACGCCATTAATACAAAAAAAGTCATTAAGCTCATCTGGGTCTATTTTGCACTCAAAAGAACTACGGGAGTGTATACCTAACGACTTCACATTCCTCCACAATTCGCCAGCAGGGAGATTTAAATTAAGTTTCCGGGAGAAATATGATTTTTTAGCTTGTCTGACAATGAGATTGGAGCGGTTTCTAGCTCTATTGTAAGCAGCTCTGTTTATCAACGTGGGTCTCCTTTTCCAAACGTTGTAAGCTAAATTGCGATCACGAATAGCATTTTTTACAGCAGTTGTATACCATGGACAAGAGCGATTATTTACAGCAAAACTACGTTCAGGTACATGACGATCATACGCGCCCTGCAATGTTGCAAGAAGTACGTTCAACTTATCATCCACTGACGCATAATACCAACATTCATTCCAACTCAGAACAGAAATGTCAGCAAAGAGGGACGAAAAATTAATCGCGTTATAATCCCTATAAGTTATAATCCGAAGATTATCATCTCTAGTCAGGTTAATGTTTAATGTACAAAATAATAGATCATGGTCAGAGACGAAAGAAATTTGATCATACAAAAGTAATAAGCTTGGATGAGATAGCAGGAATAAATCGAGTAAACTTGGCCTTGAATTGGACGAAAAACGTGTGGGAATTTCATCATTAACCGTAGTCATACCCACAGAACTTATCATATCAAGGAAATCATTACTAATTTCATCTTTAACCATCAAGTTTACATTAAAGTCACCACAAGTGATAAAAAAGTCATAAGCTATGGAATGATTCCTGAAGTTATCAAAAAAAGGTTCAAGAGTTAATGTTCTTATAGGATTATAAACGCATGACACTAAAGTTCTCACACTATTATCATAAACGACAATATTAATAAATTCAATGTCACAATCCTGTGAAATGCTGACTACTCTAGTGTTGAGGTTACTCTTAGCATAAATTGCAACACCACCGCCTCTTCTATATCTCCTATCATTCCTATATAGTTTATACCCATTTATGCTATAGTAACCATCCGGAACATCACAGTGGAACCACGTTTCCGTTACACAAATAATATCAACCTTAGAGTTTTCAAATATATGTCGAACGTAATCCAATTTAAGTCCATTTAAACTCCTGGCATTGAAATGCACAACATTAATACCTGATCGCTGTTTACATAATATATTTATTGAGGCAGAGTGGTTTCAATCAACACTATCATTATAATTTGTCTGACTCATAATAAGGTAGAGAAATAGCAGTCTTTTCGTTCACTTCAAAATAATTATTAAAAATTGAATATATAATCTTACGTAGCCTCACAACACCAATCCTTATACTGTGTTTAAATATTATAACAGTTGTTAAAAAAAGAAAAAAAAAGGATAAACCAAAAATAAATAAAAAGTTAGTAAAATTCTTATTATAAATAGAAATGAGTATTTTTATAAATATAAATAGAAATAAGTTCGTAAAATTCTTATTATAAATAGAAATAAGTAAAATAGAAGGCACTGAGTATATAATCTTAATTACTGCTGATATTTCTTTTTTCAGCAATGCTCGGAAAAAACTGATTCAGCTTCTCAATTTCATCTATTTTTATTGCATCGTCATTAAGCTCACGCTTTATGTAAACATAGCCTCGCATAGTAAAAGCAGAACATAAGAGCTTCTTCCTTTTCAGGCGTAAAGCCGCCCTCAGAATATTAAAATTATGCTGTGTTAGGTTTTCATTTAAAAAGAACTTTTCATCAGAAATAAAACCAAGGTGTCTGAGACTGAAGGCAAAATCTTTATTAAGTTTTTTATAGCCTGCCAGGGATTTAAGAAAACTGTTTTTGTCATATGCAGACCACAGCTTCACAATTATTACCCCATCCTTGGAGTATGTCTTCTGCTTGCTATTATAATTTCCTAGCCGGTATATAGATCTTATGTTAGGCATCTGAGTGTTTATAGCTCTGCATACATTTTTAAATATTTGGGTAAGATCTTCTTTTTCCGCGAATGGTATCTGATTAATTCTCAGTGAAAGTATGAATAATGAGACATTGATTCTACTTGAAGACAAATGCTTGGCGATAAGGAATGTGACACTAATTGAAGTTGGAATGATTGCTCCTATTCGTTCAGGAACTGATGCACACGATCAAGATCTACGACGAGAAATGGAATATAATCATCGAAATTTGGAAATTTTATTGGAAGAAAATTTACCAAATTTACAACAAGAGCAGAGAATGGTATACAACAGTATACTAGCAGATATAACAAACAAACAAATAACCGGAAAAACTTTTTTAATTTCATTGATATTGGCAAAAGTTCGGTCTCAAAAAAATATTGCATTAGCTATTGCGTCATCCGGCATTGCTGCCACACTCTTAGATGGTGGTAGAACAGCGTATTCTGCACTAAAATTATCCTAGAAGCCTCAATTTTCCGAAGAGATTACAAGTGTAACATAAAGAAAAATTCTTCTATGGGCAAAGTATTGCAACAATGTACAATCATAGTGTGGGTTGAATGCACCATTGCACATAAGAAATCTTTGGAAGTCTCGCAGTTTACGGGATTTTAGAAGCAATAATAACATATTTGGAGGTGCATTAGTTTTATTAGCTGGCGATTTTCGTCAAACACTTCCTGTTATGCCTGCATCAACGCCAGCTGATGAGCTAAATGCATCGTCATACCTTTGGCGATTTGTTCATACTCTAAAATTAACTACTAATATGCTTGTTCAGTTGCAACGTGATGCTTCGCTTCGACTTTTTCCAAACAATTGCTTGATTTAGGTAATGCAAGAATTCCAATGGATCCTATAACAAAGTATATAAAATTTCCATCAGAGTTTTGCATAATGACACAATCCAAAGAACAATTAATAAATTGTGTATTTCCCAATATTGTGCAAAATTTTAAAAATATGCAATGGTTATGTGAACGTGCGTTACTGGCAACCAAAAATATTGACGTTAATTCCATCAACAGCAATATTCTCAACAAAGTCGATGGGAATCTAAGAACTTATAAATCGATCGACACAGTTTCAAATATTGAGGATGTCGTCAATTATCCAGTCGCATTTTTAAATTCGTTAGATTTACCAGGCTTTCCACCACATGACTTACAGCTAAAAAACGGTGTTCCCATTATTTTACTTAGAAATATTGATCCTCCACGACTATGTAATGGCATTCGACTTACAGTAAAAAAAATGATGAACAATCTTATCGAGGCGACCATTATAGCTGGAAAGTTTAAGGGAACTGATGTGTTGCTGCCACGTATTCCTATGACCACATCGGAGATGCCATTCGATTTCAAGCGCCTGCAATTTCCTATTCGCCTAGCATTTGCAATGACGATTAATAAAGCTCAAGGTCAGTCCTTGCAAGTTTGTGGACTTAATCTAGAAAATCCATGTTTCTCACATGGACAGCTTTACGTCGCGTGTTCGCGAGTAGGAAAACCCGCAGATTTATATGTATACGCACCAGAGGGAAAAACAAAAACTATTGTGTACCCCAAGGCATTAGAATAAGAATTATTTATTTAAGAAAAAAAGTATATATTAAATTTTAGCAAGTAAGAAATAAATAGCCCATTAATGCATTATTTTATAATTTAAATGAAATATATTGTCATCAAATGAAAGGTTCATTCTTTAAGAAAAATTGCATAATTTAATTACTAAATAAATACACTTTTTAATTATTATGTATTTAATTTCGATGGGGGGTAGCGAAGCACACCGGGTATTACCTAGTATACATATATAGTGATATATATTAAGAGAATTATATACATTAAAACAAGTGAAATTAAAAAATACTTTTTATATTGAAATTAATTTTTGTTTTTTAATTACTTAATCATGTACTAAATTATTAAATACTAGTTAAAACACTTATGTTACACTTATATAAAATAAAAAAAATTATTCTCTAATTACTATATATAACTAGTCTATGAGATCGTTATTCAAATAAATCGTCTCATATAAGTTCGGCTCTTTACCGTTTTCGGTACGATTGTATGGTGCGGCCTTAATAACATTCGAAGAAATTCGATGCCTCTCTCGTTTATATCCCAATAAAAACATGTCCGACAGTGGTACTCCCAAATCATGTCATGTGCAAGTAGTGTTTTCATTGCCTGAATGACTTCTATGTCTAATGTCCTCAAGTTCATGATGAGGACCTTCAAAATTTGCCATTGCTGTTAAAGTTCCCTCAATAAAGAAGTGATTGTACACTGCCAAGCGATTCACTCGTTCTTTTTTTTTATTTTGTTTTTTTTTCATTATATATATATTTTTTATTTCTTTTACTTATTTTAAATTTACAAAACGTTATAAATAAACATCATTAACAAACAAAATTGTCTATGATATAAAAATGTATGTAGTTATAATAGAATAAGAGCTCAACTAAAAATAAAAAAAAAATTATTTACTGAAGGGGGAAAACGGTAAGGAAATAATACAAGGATGTTGTATGACTTGAAGTAGGTTTGACTATTTACATGAAATCATCGTAATCATCATAAGTAATGTAATCATTACCATACTTTTTATAACCATCGATATCATTGCTCTCTTTTTTCAAGGTTACTTTCCCTTTGCCTTTGCCTTTGCTAGCGGGTTTCTTGACATTTTGTTTTTCCATTTTCACTTTTTCTCTATGTAAGTTTTCTACACTAATTTTTAATTTCTTCAAATCGGGAATAGCCAAATGTACACCTATGCTACGTACTAAATCCTCAATAAATTGCGGGAAATGAGGTGATTCTTTATATTGTGCCAATTTACAACTAAGCGTCGCACCAAATTCTTTGAATTCTTCTTCAGTTTGAGGATTAAATGCATCTAAATCACCTCTAATATCACTAACACCAAAGGTTTCTAAAGCACTCTTTAAGTCCGATTCTTCTTGAATTTTTTGTAAACGTAGTTTTTCGGCTAATTTTTCTTCGGCTGTCATATTAGCTAAGCGTTCAGCTTCGGCTTCCTCTGCCAGTCTCTCTTGTTCGGCTAGTTTAGCTTTCAAAGCCTTGTTAGGTTTCGTCTTCACCGGCGCTTTGACTTCAACTTTTTCTTCGTCCTTTTTTTCCTCTTCCTCGAGATCCCAACTGTCCTTAACATCCTCATCATCATCCTCGCCAGCCCATTTGTTGACTTTGTCAGGAATAACCACTATGGGTTTGTCCGCAGCACTTTCCCAATCGTCTTTCATATTTTTTGGTTCTCTATTATTTTATTTATTTAGCAAATTTTTGATTATATGACTTTGTGTTTTGCTTGTATGTGCTTGGTGTGCTTGGATGTGCGTAAGTGTTTTCGCCAAGGATTTGAAACCAGAACTAATAATTTTTCGCAATCTTTCTGTTGCTTTTATACTGTTTCCTGAGACCCGAAAATAACTGCGTTAATCGATTTCCTTAATATGATATTGCATTACAGGTAGAAAAATTATGATTTTATAATTGACCCTCACACATCATTTGATAACTTGTTTATAATGTTCGAATAACATGAATATTAATTTCCAGGTAAAAGGGAAAATAATAAAAGCCTTCTTGCGCTCGAAAATTTCCCCTTTTTCACTTTAAGGCCGGTTTAGTATACAGTTGTTATCCACTTTACATAATTTTCTTTAAATTCGTACTTCAATAGACAGCTTTTTTTATATTAAGTACATACGCGTTATTTGCTGACAGGTAGGGGCATTTAAATTGAATTTTCTCCCCTTTGCCAACAAATGTCATTTAAGCGGTTTATGCCATATTTTTTAAGTATACGCTTTATTTTACTCACAAAGGTGCTTTGTTCATAGCTTATAGACGGCTGTATACACAACAACAAAATATTAAGAGTTTGTCAGTCATTTTTGAACGCAAGCAAAAATAAACAAACACATGCTACAGTAGTAGATCCTAACATTTCAACGACGAATTTATATGAATTCGTTCATTTGCTGTATACACAACAACAAAATATTAAGAGTTTGTCAGTCATTTTTGAACGCAAGCAAAAATAAACAAACACATGCTACAGTAGTAGATCCTAACATTTCAACGACGAATTTATATGAATTCGTTCATTTGGACACTGTGCCAGTGTGTAAAATGTTACTACAAAGTTAATATAATGCAAGTGAGTGAAAATTTTCATAGAAAATCCAGTTACTTGACATTTTCCCTTCAAAAAATATTTCAAGAAAAGTTTTTAGTAGACATCTGCAAATGAGTAAATGCTACAAGTGGTTGAAACACAATCATAAATTTACTATGTACCTGCTAATGCACAGCTAACATTCACAAAAAGTAAAGGAAACAAATCTGTATGTATTTACTTTATTATCTTATATATAAAAATGAATGTGTGTTTGTTTGTATGTTTGTATGTTTGAAGTTTATAGACGATAAAACGGCTGAACCGATTTTCTTAAAATTTTCACAGTATCTTCCTGTATGTCCGGAAGGAGTTATAGGCTACTTTTTATGTTGATATTCCAAATGAGCGAGGGGCCATGCCCACGTATACTACACACTACATACTTAATATTTAATTGCATTTGAAATATATTACTCATACGCATAGTAGTTACCCCTACAAGTAGGCTATCTATGATTCTTGATATTAAAACCAAAGAAAATAAAGTATGTATAAAGAATGTGCATTTTGGCATATTTTGGAATATTTTTCAAAAATATTTCACGACGCGGGGGGAAAGATAGAAGGGAAGGATAAAGAAACCAAGAGCGTAACAATGTTCTCAATTGTTCTCATCGTGCGTTTTTGTTGTTTGACTAATTTTTTATTTATTCATCTGACACAATGTTGCCACGAAAAACATTTTGTAGCCAACATTTGTGGAAAAATCACCAAATAAGAAAAAATATAACCAAAATTAAATTCATAGACTTTTGTTTTATTTTTTTTTTTCAAGTTTAAATTATAATTAAACAAAGTGCAAAAACAACATACGCGGATCCAGTTAAAAATAAAGGGTTGCCAAGTATAAATAAACAACTACCCCTGATTGTTAAACCTAAGGAAAAACAATCGGCTGAAAAAACTAAAGAAGAGTTAAACAAAATAAATCCAGACAACTTGAAGATAACAAATGTGGAAAGTAGAAGCAGTGGAAGCAGTGGAACAATTGTTATTCAAAGTGAGAGCTGTGAAGATAGAGAGAAAAGTAAAAGTGCAATCCAAGAAAAAATATCTAAACAATATGAAGTAAAAATTCCAAATTCGACGGGACTAAATATCAAAATTATTGGCATGTCTTTTGAATATAGTGAAAATGATTTAATTGAGAAATTAAGAAAACAAAATCCTAAATTAGCTGATGCAAATATTAAATTTATGGGAAAATATGAAACGAAAAGAGGAAATAAATCTTTGTTCAATGTGAGACTGAGAGTTGATAATGAAGCTTACGGAAAAATTATGGAAGAAAGAAAAGTAAATGTCGGTTGGGAAAGATGTAGAGTGTATGATGGAACTGAATTAGTTCAATGTATGAAATGCAGAGGATACAATCATATAGCCAAAGAATGTAAAAATCAGGAAATATGTCTAAAATGCCATGGTCAACATAAAACAGTTAATTGCGAAAGCCAAGAGAAGATAATGAAATGTATTAATTGTTCAAAAGTAAACAGCAGGCTCAATATGGGATTAGATGAAAATCACTTTACAAACGATAGAGAATGTCCAGTTTATCAAAATAAATTGAAAAACAAAATGAGAAATATAGGCTTGACGATTTAACAACTAAAGGAAATGAGTGCCCTCTATACAAATGTACAAGGTCTTGTTAACAACTATAATCAAATTGAAATTATCGCAGCAACAGAAAAACCTGACTTTTTAATATTGTCTGAAACACATTTGACGAAAGATATAGATGAACAAGAAATTGCGTTACAAGGATATGATAACATCGGGTCAGTGTCAGCATCCTCAAGAACAGGTGGAGTTGTCGTATACTATAAAAATAATTGGAACGTGAAAAAGTTTATAGAGAGAACTGATGATTTGAAGTATTGGATATTATTTTGCAAAGCTGTACATAATGATAATAATAATAATATCTTAATTGATGCAATATATAGATCGCCTAGCTACAGCGAAGCTGAGTTCTGTGGTATATTTGACGAAATTATTGAAGAAATCTGTGATAATAATAACTGTGATATTTTAATTGCAGGAGATTTTAATATAGATTGGAAAAAACTCTTTATACAAGAATAGAATTAGGAATACTCTCAATGACAACGGCCTTAAATAAATAGTTAACGAAAGCACCCGTGTAACAAGAAATTCGAGCACAATAATTGACTAGGTAATAACTAATAATTATAAGATAAAATGTACAAACAGTAAAGATAATAAAATTTCTGACCATGAAGTTATTAATATTAATATAGACTTTGAGAGATCGAATGAAAACAATCTAAATACAGCAAAAACCATCAAGATATTTAAATACGATAAGAATATATTCAATAATGTGTTAACTGAGAATATGATATACGAGGATAATAAGGATCTTAATGAAAACGTTAAACTGTTTGATGCCTGTCTAGGAAATACAATACAAAGATTTACGTTTGAAAAGCAAGTGCACATAAATAACAAAGTGAATAACTGGTTTAACGAAGAACTGCGAACAATAAAAAGAGAAAAAATAATAAAATATTTACGAGCCAAATTTGAAAACACAAATCAAGCTTGGGGAGAATATAAACTAATAAGAAATCGATACAAAGTACAAATCGAAAATAATAAGAATAATTACATAAAAAATAAAATTAACAACGCAACTAGTCAAAAGCAAATGTGGACACACATAAAAAACCTAGTACTTAATAAGAGGCAAAACTCAACTAAATCTGTGATATTCGACCAGATAGAGTACAACGATATATGTGATATAGTTAATAAGTTCAATGCATTCTTCATTGATAGCATTAGTAGTATAAGAAAATCGATAGGGAGCGTGCAACATATTAACCGAATAGAATATAGAGTGAATGATGTTTTTAAATTCCGTAAGGTAAATATTAGTGAACTGGAGAGCATCGTGAAGTGTATGAATAACAAATCTGACCATGAACGCGTATCAAATAAAATTATACTTGACAACTGGAATGTAACAGGAAATATAATGGTAAAAGTAATAAACACATCTTTAGAGACAGGTATTGTTCCTGATAATTGGAAAAAATCAACCGTAACCCCAATTGAGAAAGTGCCCAGAACAAAAAAATGCGAGGAGTTTAGACCAATAAACTCTCTCAAAACTTGCGAGAAAATAATTGAAAAAGTAGTTAAAGATCAGCTTGAAAAATATATAGAAAATCGAGACATATTATCTAAATACCAGTCACGATTGCGTAAAAACATTCGTGTGAAACCACGGTAAACTATGTCATAAGTGAATGGAGAGCAATAGGAAAGGATAAGAGGATAATAGCAATATTTCTTGACTTCAAAAGAGCCTTTGAGACGATCGATAGAGAAATAATACTGAATAAACTATATATGTATGGAATAAGAGGAATTGAGCTAGATTGGTTCAAATCGTACCTGAAAAGAAGAAGGCAAACGACAAAATTAAATGACATAGAATCTGATGAAATAATAAATAATTTCGGAGTGCCACAAGGTTCCATTTTGGGAGCGTTGTTGTTCATAATTTATATAAATGACATGCCAAGTATTTTAGAAAAATGTAAAGTTGTATTATACGCTGATGACACTCTGATATATACTATAGCAAATAGTGATGAAGAATGTCGCGAAAATATCAAGTATGATATGAAGAAAATAGATGAATGGCTTAAAATGAATAAACTCAAACTAAATGAAAACAAAACAAAAATAATGGAATTAACTTAAATTCAGAAGAAATATTTACAATAAATGACACAGTAATTGAAAAAGTCGAATATATAAAATACCTTGGTTTTATAATCGATAAAAAATTAAATTTCAATGAACAAATAGATTACTTATGCAAAAAAGTTGGTAAAAAAATTACTTTTTTAAAAAGAATAAGAAGCAAAATATCCAAGTCTACAGCGATAAATATATACAGCACGATAATAAAACCACACTTTGAATATGGTTCCACTATTTTATTCACATGCAGCAGCACAAATCAATTAGCAAGGATGCAGAAACTGCAAAATAGAGCGATGAGAGTAATACTAAAATGCGATCGTTACACACATATAAACACAATGTTAACTGATCTAAAATGGATGAACATAGCACAACGACTTCAATTTAACACATTAAGATTTATTAGAAAATTAAAACAAGGAGACGCCCCGAAATATCTATTTGATCAAATACATTATGTGGGAGACAGTCAACCATATCAACTAAGAAATGCAAGTGACTTTAGGATCCAAAGAGTGAGGTCAACACAAATGCAGAAAACGCTATTCTACAAAGGTCTACAGCTGTTTAACTCATTGCCAAACTACATTAAGAATGAAACGGATGAAAATGTCTTTAGACGAAAGTGTACTAATTTTGTATTATTTAATAATAATTTGTAATTTTGTTGAACATTTAAAGTATTTTTAATACTAAAAAAAAAAAAAAAAAAAAAAAAAAAAAACACAATCTCGGGAAATGACGGCTACCCACTTTATCGCCGACGTTCTGTGGATAATGGTGGACGATCAATTTCAGTAAAGGTGCATGGAAATGATTTTGATGTTGATAACCGCTGGATAGTACCTTACTCTCCATTGCTTTCAAAAAACAGTTAAAGCGCATATTAATGTTGAGTATTGTCATTCAGTTAAGTCGATCAAATACATCTGCAAATATGTTACTAAAGGGTCTTATATGGCTGTATTTTCATTACAAAATCCAAATGATGAAATTCCGCAGTATCAAATGGCCAGGTACATTAGTAGCAATGAAGCAGTATGGCGAATTTTGGGATTTCCCATTCATGAGCGCCATCCAACTGTTGTTCATTTATCAGTGCATCTGGAAAATGGACAACGGGTTTACTTTTCAGAAAGAAATGCTCGAGAGAGAGCAGCAGCACCACCGGCTACAACATTAACATCATTTTTTGATCTTTGTAGAAATGATATGTTTGCTAAAACTTTGTTTTATTCAGAAATTCCAACGTATTATACGTGGAATGCATCAACAAAGAAATTCCAACGTCGAAAGCAGGGGAAACCTGTTGATGGTTGGCCAAATTTATATTCAACAGATGCATTAGGTAGGGTTTATACCGTCCATCCTCAAAATGCTGAATGTTTTTATTTGAGAATGATTCTGATTAATGTTCGAGGACCAACATCTTTTGAGACATTACATAGTGTTGATGGCGTAGTATGTGCAACATATCGAGAGGCCTGACAGAAACTACAATTATTGGAGAACGATTGTCATTGGAAAACAACGCTTGAAGATGCAGCAGTAATCAACCATCCATGGAAAATAAGGGCATTATTTGCGATAATATTGGTATCGTGCTCACCATCTAATCCAAAAGATCTTTGGAATAAATTTAAAACATATTTGGCTGAGGACATATTACACCAGTAAAGAGTTACCACCAACAATGCAACGCTTGAACTAAGTGAAAGTATGAATAATGAGACATTGATTCTACTTGAAGACAAATGCTTGGCGATAAGGAATGTGACACTAATTGAAGTTGGAATGATTGCTCCTATTCGGTCAGGAACTGATGCACACGATCAAGATCTACGACGAGAAATGGAATATAATCATCAAAATTTGGAAATTTTATTGGAAGAAAATTTACCAAATTTACAACAAGAGCAGAGAATGGTATACAACAGTATACTAGCAGCAATAACAAACAAACAAATAACCGGAAAAACGTTTTTAATTTCATTGATATTGGCAAAAGTTCGATCTCAAAAAAATATTGCATTAGCTATTGCGTCATCCGGCATTGCTGCCACATTCTTAAATGGTGGTAGAACAGCGTATTCTGCACTAAAATTATCCTAGAAGCCTCAATTTTTCGAAGAGATTACAAGTGTAACATAAAGAAAAATTCTTCTATGGGCAAAGTATTGCAACAATGTGAAATCATAGTGTGGGTTGAATGCACCATGGCGCATAAGAAATCTTTGGAAGTCTCGCAGTTTACGGGATTTTAGAAGCAATAATAACATATTTGGAGGTGCATTAGTTTTATTAGCTGGTGATTTTCGTCAAACACTTCCTGTTATGCCTGCATCAACGCCAGCTGATGAGCTAAAAAAAATTATTCTCTAATTACTATATATAACTAGTCTATGAGATCGTTATTCAAATAAAAATAGTACAATCGTCTCATATAAGTTCGGCTCTTTACCGTTTTCGGTACGATTGTATGGTGCGGCCTTAATAACATTCGAAGAAATTCGATGCCTCTCTCGTTTATATCCCAATAAAAACATGTCCGACAGCGGTACTCCCAAGTCATGTCATGTGCAAGTAGTGTTTTCATTGCCTGAATGACTTCTACATTTGGAATGTCCTCAATTTCATGATGAGGACCTTCAAAATTTGCCATTGCTGTTAAAGTTCCCTCAATAAAGAAGTGATTGTACACTGCCAAGCGATTCACTCGTTCTTTTATTTATTTTTTTTTTTCATTATATATATATTTTTTTATTTCTTTTACTTATTTTAAATTTACAAAACGTTATAAATAAACATCATTAACAAACAAAATTGTCTATGATATACAAATGTATGTAGTTATAATAGAATAAGAGCTCAACTAAAAATAAAAAAAAAAATTATTTACTGAAGGGGGAAAACGGTAAGGAAATAATACAAGGATGTTGTATGACTTGAAGTAGGTTTGACTATTTACATGAAATCATCGTAATCATCATAAGTAATGTAATCATTACCATACTTTTTATAACCATCGATATCATTGCTCTCTTTTTTCAAGGTTACTTTTCCTTTGCCTTTGCCTTTGCTAGCGGGTTTCTTGACATTTTGTTTTTCCATTTTCACTTTTTCTCTATGTAAGTTTTCTACACTAATTTTTAATTTCTTCAAATCGGGAATAGCCAAATGTACACCTATGCTACGTACTAAATCCTCAATAAATTGCGGGAAATGAGGTGATTCTTTATATTGTGCCAATTTACAACTAAGCGTCGCACCAAATTCTTTGAATTCTTCTTCAGTTTGAGGATTAAATGCATCTAAATCACCTCTAATATCACTAACACCAAAGGTTTCTAAAGCACTCTTTAAGTCCGATTCTTCTTGAATTTTTTGTAAACGTAATTTTTCGGCTAATTTTTCTTCGGCTGTCATATTAGCTAAGCGTTCAGCTTCGGCTTCCTCTGCCAGTCTCTCTTGTTCGGCTAGTTTAGCTTTCAAAGCCTTGTTAGGTTTCGTCTTCACCGGCGCTTTGACTTCAACTTTTTCTTCGTCCTTTTTTTCCTCTTCCTCGAGATCCCAACTGTCCTTAACATCCTCATCATCATCCTCGCCAGCCCATTTGTTGACTTTGTCAGGAATAACCACTATGGGTTTGTCCGCAGCACTTTCCCAATCGTCTTTCATATTTTTTGGTTCTCTATTATTTTATTTATTTAGCAAATTTTTGATTATATGACTTTGTGTTTTGCTTGTATGTGCTTGGTGTGCTTGGATGTGCGTAAGTGTTTTCGCCAAGGATTTGAAACCAGAACTAATAATTTTTCGCAATCTTTCTGTTGCTTTTATACTGTTTCCTGAGACCCGAAAATAACTGCGTTAATCGATTTCCTTAATATGATATTGCATTACAGGTAGAAAAATTATGATTTTATAATTGACCCTCACACATCATTTGATAACTTGTTTATAATGTTCGAATAACACGAATATTAATTTTCAGGTAAAAGGGAAAATAATAAAAGCCTTCTTGCGCTCGAAAATTTTCCCTTTTTCACTTTAAGTCCGGATTAGTATGCAGTTGTTATCCACTTTACATAATTTTCTTTAAATTCGTACTTCAATAGACAGCCTTTTTTATATTAAGTACATACGCGTTATTTGCTGACAGGTAGGGGCATTTAAATTGAATTTTCTCCCCTTTGCCAACAAATGTCATTTAAGCGGTTTATGCCATATTTTTTAAGTATACGCTTTATTTTACTCGCAAAGATGCTTTGTTCATAGCTTACAGACGGCTGTATACACAACAACAAAATATTAAGAGTTTGTCAGTCATATTTGAACGCAAGCAAAAATAAACAAACACATGCTACAGTAGTAGATCCTAACATTTCAACGACGAATTTATATGAATTCGTTCATTTGGACACTGTGCCAGTGTGTAAAATGTTACTACAAAGTTAATATAATGCAAGTGAGTGAAAATTTTCATAGAAAATCCAGTCACTTGACATTTTCCCTTCAAAAAATATTTCAAGAAAAGTTTTTAATAGACATCTGCAAATGAGTAAATGCTACAAGTGGTTGAAACACAATCATAAATTTACTATGTACCTGTATAGCACAGCTAACATTCACAAAAAGTAAAGGAAACAAATCTGTATGTATTTACTTTATTATCTTATCTTGTGTGTTTGTTTGTATGTTTGTATGTTTGAAGTTTATAGACGATTAAACGGCTGAACCGATTTTCTTGAAATTTTCACAGTATCTTCCTGTATGTCTGGAAGGAGTTATAGGCTACTTTTTATGTTGATATTCTAAATGAGCAAGGAGCCATGCCCACATATACTATATACTACATACTTAATATTTAATTGCATTTGAAATATATTACTCATACGCATAGTTACCCCTAAAGTATGCTATCTATGATTCTTGATGTATAAAAGCAACGAAAATAAAGTATGTATAAAGAATGTGCATTTTGGCATATTTTGGAATATTTTTAAAAAATATTTCACGACGCGGGGGATAGATATAAGATAAGGAAAAAAATTTTGTAACCAACGTTTGGGGAAAAAATCACCAAATAAGAAAAAATATAACCAAAATTAAATTCGTAGACTTTTGTTTTATTTATTTTTTTTTCAGAAATAACCAAAAAAGGCAACATCATTACTAGATTCAATCTTTGCGGATTCTTCGCAAATTACAATACATTTTTACTTTTTAGAGTTAATCCTTAAACCATTTGCAGTCGCCCAAAGAGAAATATTATTAAGGTCAGTGTTAAGATCTTTAACTCCAGTGTTGATGGAAGCTATAAAGCTATCAAGGTAGAGTTGAATATCATCAACATATATTTGAATTCTAGGATGTTTGAGCTGCTCAAACATATGACCCTTAAATTGTTGAGCTTGAAATTTTGCACTCATGTACATAGTAAGTACTGAAATTGATACTATTTAAATATTTATTTGAAAAACATATATGTACATATGTAATAGTTATGTTATTGTTTACTTCTAACAATGGGTAATTAATAAAAATATTATTTATTTGTTGCATATCTTGAAAAATAGATCATGCAAGTTTATAATCAGCATTTTATTGGGCGATGAATGGGCATGTAACAATAGGCAGTAACATTTTCATTCATTACTTTCGATTAACTAAGTAATAAAATGTAAACTGTCAATATTTTTCCAAATAAAATAAGTAGTTGCAAAACTCATCAAAAAAAAAATTACCTGCGACCCAGGTCGTTTTTCTTTTAAAACGTTTTTGACCTGAACCGATTTCATATTAGGTACAATTTGAAGTAATAAAATGCAACTGTCAATATTTTTTCAAATAAAATAAGAAGTTGCAAAACTCATCAAGAAAATTGCCTGCGACCGAAACAAACCTAATTATTTGTCAAATTTAAATAGCCTTAATTTTTTTTAAAAAGTTTTTTGACCTGAACCGATTTCATATTAGGTAAAATATAAAGGAATAAATATAACACGCATTCGGTTTTGGAATTCAGTTGAATCTTTGATTCTAAACGAGTTAAACGTTGAGTGACATTTATTTTGCAATAATTTATAAAAATGCCCCCAAAAAAGCATCGCTTTCCAGAAGCACTAAAAATGCATTGCATTTGCAATCCCAGAGAGCAAATGAAAGTTCGGAAGAGCGTGAAAGTCGCCTAAGGACTGAAAGGAGTCGAGCTTCAACCTCTCGAGCCGCCGAAACGCCATGACAACGTGAAGGACGCCTTGAAGGCCTACGAGCTACTGAAACGCTTTCAGAAAGCCAAGAGCGCCTTAAAAGTCAACGAAATCTTACCTCTTTAGCACGAGCTTCTGAAATGCCGTCAGAACACGAACGACGTTTTGAAGGTCTTCGACAACATGCGACAACCGCACGAGGTACCGAGACACCGTTGGAACATGAAGGTCGGCTACAAAGCCAGCGAAATCGTATCGAAACATCACGAGGCACAGAAACGCCTTTAGAGCGTGAAAGACGTCTTGAACGTCTTCGACAACATGCGACAACCGCACGAGCTACCGAGACACCATTGGAACATGAAGGTCGGCTACAAAGCCAGCGAAATCGTATCGAAACATCACGAGACATAGCGTCGAGAACAAAATCGTAATCGAATGGTGGTGAATCGACGTAATGTTTTTCATGGATTCTCAGGTATTACATTTAACTACAGATCTGATATAGATGACCACATAATCGCAACTCATGCTGATAGAACTCCAGAACTCCAACAATGGCGTAACAATTTTGATGGAGGGCGATCCAGTTGCATCACGAGATATGTATTTAATTCCGATGGGGGTAGTGAAGCACACCGGGTATTAGCTAAAAAGTGGATTGACTAGCAGAAATTCAAGTAAATTTGTTGCCATTTCGTAGAATAAATCTTTTAAAGCCCATAGATTCTCGGCCATAGATTCTCGACCATTAATGTATTACTGTGATATTAATTGTGGAGCTGGCTAAAAAAAAACCAGACATGTCCTCAGTTAATGCTGTTTTAAATTTTATTTTAGGGATCTCTAAGTCTGCATAATGAAGCCACGTAATATTTTCATTTAAAACCAGGTCCTAGGTGCTATTTTAAAATAACAAGAAAAACTGACTTCTCGAACAAAACTGGGCATTTGATACGACGAGAGTTAATAACATTTCATCAGTCTAAGTTGGTCATAAAATAGATTTTTTAATTTTTATTTATCTTTCTGTAAAGCTCGATTCACTCCTTTTTTTATATGTAGTTTGACAGCCCTCTTCTTGAGAGAAAGAGAAAATATGTAGTATGAACATCTTTTAGCTCGTTTTGGTTTAATTTTATATTTTGTCCGGAAAAACAGAACAGAGCAGTAGTAGGTTATATTTTATATAAAAAGGTGAATTGATTTGTCCACATAGATAAATCATGGAAAATTTAAATTTCCTTTAAAAGTCTCATCTGGTAGTCTTAATTTTGTGGAAACATTTTTAGAAATGCACAAATCATGCTGCAGAAAACACTCAGTTCGCTGTGCCAGAAAAGGTGCCTGTAAAGTGCAGATAGCCAGAATTTTTCATTCTTTTTTGCATTTGTGTATCAAAACATGACGTATGTATATTGTTCTGAGAAATATCTTGTCATTAAGCTTAATAATAAACACGCGACGTAACAGGAAAAGTGTGACGATTAAATTCGCAATAAAAAATAATTTTTATTCGGTTTCTCCAGCTTTGCAGCAGCACAATAGGTCATAGGACTATAGAACTTTGCTCAATAAATATTAATCTGATGGTTTACACATAAAACTTACAAAGCATTTATGACTTTACCATACGTAGCGAGTTTTTTTAACCGAGAAGGTTAACACTTAAAACTACATTACGAAGAAATAACCGAATCAAAAGATCTGATCTAATAAAGGTAATGAAAGGATTACAACAACAGCCCATTAGGGATTATTATAGAAATCGCAAGTTGTAAATGAAAATGTTTTTCGAATACTAAGAAGGAAAACAAGAGCCATTGGTTGAAATTAAAGGGCAGGGTCTTTACCTGCATACATAAAAGGGTTGTTGAAAGATCAGGTAGCAGTTAACCTATTTGTTCACTCATTACGTTGAATCCGGTACCTGTTTGTATCGAAATCACAAATTTCCAAAATGGTTTCCACCTATAAAAGGCGTGAACCTTACACAATAAGTTCAATCACAATTTAGTCTCGGTAGACAACACACAACATTTATCAGCGGAAAACCTTAAGAAAAAATGGAAGCATCAAAGCAAGTGAAATTTGACGAATTACTCGACAAATGCATAGACATGTCGAAAGTGAAATTGGATGCGTTAAAGGCACAAATTAATTCGAAAATCTACGACGTTTTTCAAATTGAAAAATTTGTTTACAACGAATTAAAATTGGAACAATTTATCTGCCCGATGAAGACGCATATCCATATGACTGAATTTCTAAATGGTCCTCTGGTAAAACAATTCATATGTGAATTATGGCATATTTTGTTAGCGGCTGAAGAGAGTTCGACAGCCATATCAAATAATACAGTGGAACCGAAAAAAGATGAAATTATAAAGGAAGTAATCCAAACAAATGTTGAACCTACAAAAACTAAAATTTTTAAAAAAGTATTCCAAAGTAAATTTCGAAAAGACGCCGAAGGATCTCAATCTCGATCCCGAAAACAAGACAACATGGTGAATGGCGGAAAAGAACCATTGGTACCTCCTACCACTTTCAGTTCCACCCTTAAACCACAGGGGCGGTTGGACACTAAGCACGGCGAAAAACACGATGAATCTGCATCGCTTTCTCGGTTAACCTATAGCCGAAATAGTGGTACGAAAGGTAACAGAAAAGTAGAACAAAAGCAAGATTTAACCGCCAGCACTTTAATCACAAAGAAACAACAGTCAGATAAGGAAAACAATAAAAGTTTCATCAACATTGAAAATCGCGTACATAAACTGGACAAGTCAGTATCAATCTGTAGCACACAAGCAGAACAAAAGCAACCACAAGTACCACCCAACACTTGTGGTTCTACCCTTAAACCACAACGGCGCATTAACATGTTGAATGGCGGAAAACAATCACTTGCAGCTTATAAAACGTTGAGTTCCAAACTTAAAGCACAGGGACGTATCGACATATCCAAAGTAAAATTGGACATGTTGAAACCGTGGATAAGCAAGAAAATCACGGATATTTTGCAGAGAGAAGATAATGCGGCAGTTGAGTTCGTGCACAATAAATTAAAACAGGATAAAATGCTTTGTCGACAGAAATTACAGATCAGAATTGCTGGATTCCTAAGAGGTGGCAAAGCACAGAAATTTGTGTCTGAATTATGGCCACTTTTGTTATCAGCTCAAGAGAATGAAAGCGGCATACCAGCTGAATTGAAAAAGCAGCAGAATGATAAAAATTTAAGAATTGAAAAGGATATTAAGCATGACGGATCTGCATCGCTTTCTCGGTTAAATAATGTCCAAAATAGTGGTACGGTAATTGACACAAAACCAGAACAACAACATCCAGGAAGTCAGAGCAGTCAGAACAATGATAGCTCGGCTGTGCTGAGATGCGGCGTAGGCGGTTTCGCTAACGTTTGCATGCATTCCCCCCAAAAGAAAGATGCAAGTGCTAAGTCACAGGAATTTTTATCTCAATATTGTGCAGAAATGGACGAATTTTTGACACATTGGAATAAAACTCCCGAAAAGGAAACAATTCTATTCTCAAAAAAGTTCATATATCCTGGTGAACAAAATATTGAAAAACAAATAAACGCCACTTTGTCGACACCGCCATCATCGGTTATACAATCAGATCATAAACAGCAAACACGCAATATTGACTTTGATAACGAGATAAAAGCTACCCGAGAACTACAATCACGCAAGCGTACACACTTGACAATGATGAATGAGAGCAAAAAGTCGAAAAATAATTCCCACGATAAAGATGAACAGCAGTCAGCTAAGAAGAAACAGACTAGGACAAATAAATCCTCATCAAAACGCAATTCAGACAAAGATTCCTCTAGGAAGCCAGAAGCTAAATTAATAGAAAAGCAGGACAACAAGAAATCTAACAGCGAGATGAAGAATCTTGAATTGGAGCCTTTTGGCAGTATTAGTAGCGACGAAGAAGAACCCAATTCAGAACAACCTTCTAAGGAAAATTCTGTAAAGAAGTACCACAATAGCGAATTGAGCACCCTTGAGGCTGATCTTTTTATCAGCAGCGATGAGGAAGACGTCTACAATATACTCGGCAAAGAAGACCAATTTTTAAAACAAAAATAATGGACGAAGTTCACGAAGAGTATATTCTCTGGAAAAAAAGAATTTGTAATTTAGAAAAATTATTTGTAATCAATTTGCGTAAATTTTAAATTAAATATCATGACAATGTTTTTAATTTCTATTAAATATTGATGAAATATATGAGGAGTTTTCTAAGTTTAAATTTATATTACAATAAAGTTTTATATTATAATAAATTCATATTATAATAAATTTAAATTTATAAAAAATACTGTCTCTTTCAATTTAATTCTTAATTCCTTATTTGTAATGTATTTTGAATGTATTTTAAGGAAATCATATAAATAATTAAAATAAAATGAAAATAAAAAATGTATTCAATGCTTTAATTTAATTACCGGGATAAGGGGAAGGGAAGGTTTATTTGAAATATTCTTCGGCGGTGACGGTGTGGAGATTCCGCCGCCTAGCAATGAAGAGGTCAAAGTTGCGATTATAAATCTTAAAAACAATAAAGCGGCATGTTCTGATAGCCTCCCCGCTGAGTTGTTTAAGACCGGAGTTGGTAGTGCGCATGCACCAGCTTATCTACAAAATATGCCTAGAGGAAAGTATGCCCAACGATTGGAACTTCAGTGTCCGCTGCCCTGTCCTGAAAAAGGTAGACCCTACGATATGCGCCAACTACAGGGGTATAATTCTACTTTTTATATTGATATTCCAAATGAGCGAGGGGCCATGCCCACGTATACTACACACTACATACTTAATATTTAATTGCATTTGAAATATATTACTCATACGCATAGTAGTTACCCCTACAAGTATGCTATCTATGATTCTTGATATTAAAACCAAAGAAAATAAAGTATGTATAAAGAATGTGCATTTTGGCATATTTTGGAATATTTTTCAGAAATATTTTACGACGCGGGGGGAAAGATAGAAGGGAAGGATAATGTCTTTTAGGGTTATAGGGTGGGGTTAGTTTAAGGGTAAAAGGGTATGAGGGGCTAGGGTATGTACATATGCTCAAACCTTTTATATTACTTTTATATATGTAAATAATAAATGTCATATATGTTTTGTTTTTTGTTTGTATTTTCTTAAAACGTTATAAAGTGGATATTTATTTGTATTTTGTAACAATATGTGTGTTGTTTACAATGTACATATATTTTGTTTGCAGTAGTATCAAATTTCACAAAGTTCACAATTTATTTTGAATTTATTAATGTTCACAAGGCTGATTAAATTTAATATAAATACAATTAAATAGCCATTTATTTCATTTCGCACACGCGTATGGATTGTTGGGTTTCTATGTTTAGTGTTGTTCGGCGATCGCTAGTCAACTGAACTGATCAACAAGGATCAAAACAATCAAGCAGGAGTTGTTGATGAAAATGTGTATGTTGATGTGTATTGTGAATGTTGATGTGTGTTGGTGAATGTTGATGTCAGGGTTGGGGTTGTTCGAATTTGTTCACTCGTGTGAACAGATAAAGAAACCAAGAGCGTAACAATGTTCTCAATTGTTCTCATCGTGCGTTTTTGTTGTTTGACTAATTTTTTATTTATTCATCTGAAACAATGTTGCCACGAAAAACATTTTGTAACCAACATTTGTGAAAAAAATCACCAAATAAGAAAAAATATAACCAAAATTAAATTCATAGACTTTTGTTTTATTTTTTTTTTTCAAGTTTAAATTATAATTAACAAAAACTGAAACAAAAATAGCTTTTTTTATAAGAAAAAATAAACAAAACCAAAAACTACACATTGATCAAAAAATAACCAATTTTGGTTAGAAATAACAAAAAAAAGGCAACACTTATTCTCAGACGTCGGCACAAAGAGAACATGAGAAAAATTATGAGAGGCATATTAACCCAGAGGAAAATTGTTAGTAATATTTTCAAGTCTACTTTACTCTACATAATACGTCACATATGTAGTTTTTATAATGAATTTTACATCTATATAAACAAAATGAATGAAAAACAATAGAAGAGAAAAATGAAAATATGTGCAAAGAAATAAAGAAAGTAATAAATGAAACATGTAAACAAAGTGCAAAAGCAACATACGCGGATGCAGTTAAAAATAAAGGGTTGCCAAGTATAAATAAAAAATTACCCCTGATTGTTAAACCTAAGGAAAAACAATCGGCTGAAAAAACTAAAGAAGAGTTAAACAAAATAAATCCAGACAACTTGAAGATAACAAATGTGGAAAGTAGAAGCAGTGGAACAATTGTTATTCAAAGTGAGAGCTGTGAAGATAGAGAGAAAAGTAAAAGTGCAATCCAAGAAAAAATATCTAAACAATATGAAGTAAAAATTCCAAATTCGACGGGACTAAATATCAATATTATTGGCATGTCTTTTGAATATAGTGAAAATGATTTAATTGAGGAATTAAGAAAACAAAATCCTAAATTAGCTGATGCAAATATTAAATTTATGGGAAAATATGAAACGAAAAGAGGAAATAAATCTTTGTTCAATGTGAGACTGAGAGTTGATAATGAAGCTTACGGAAAAATTATGGAAGAAAGAAAAGTAAATGTCGGTTGGGAAAGATGTAGAGTGTATGATGGAACTGAATTAGTTCAATGTATGAAATGCAGAGGATACAATCATATAGCCAAAGAATGTAAAAATCAGGAAATATGTCTAAAATGCCATGGTCAACATAAAACAGTTAATTGCGAAAGCCAAGAGAAGTTAATGAAATGTATTAATTGTTCAAAAGTAAACAGCAGGCTCAATATGGGATTAGATGAAAATCACTTTACAAACGATAGAGAATGTCCAGTTTATCAAAATAAATTGAAAAACAAAATGAGAAATATAGGTTTGACGATTTAACAACTAAAGGAAATGAGTGCCCTCTATACAAATGTACAAGGTCTTGTTAACAACTATAATCAAATTGAAATTATCGCAGCAACAGAAAAACCTGACTTTTTAATATTGTCTGAAACACATTTGACGAAAGATATAGATGAACAAGAAATTGCGTTACAAGGATATGATAACATCGGGTCAGTGTCAGCATCCTCAAGAACAGGTGGAGTTGTCGTATACTATAAAAATAATTGGAACGTGAAAAAGTTTATAGAGAGAACTGATGATTTGAAGTATTGGATATTATTTTGCAAAGCTGTACATAATGATAATAATAATAATATCTTAATTGGTGCAATATATAGATCGCCTAGCTACAGCGAAGCTGAGTTCTGTGATATATTTGACGAAATTATTGAAGAAATCTGTGATAATAATAACTGTGATATTTTAATTGCAGGAGATTTTAATATAGATTGGAAAAAACTCTTTATACAAGAATAGAATTAGGAATACTCTCAATGACAACGGCCTTAAACAAATAGTTAACGAAAGCACCCGTGTAACAAGAAATTCGAGCACAATAATTGACTACGTAATAACTAATAATTATAAGATAAAATGTACAAACAGTAAAGATAATAAAATTTCTGACCATGAAGTTATTAATATTAATATAGACTTTGAGAGATCGAATGAAAACATTCTAAATACAGCAAAAACCATCAAGATATTTAAATACGATAAGAATATATTCAATAATGTGTTAACTGAGAATATGATATACGAGGATAATAAGGATCTTAATGAAAACGTTAAACTGTTTGATGCCTGTCTAGGAAATACAATACAAAGATTTACGTTTGAAAAGCAAGTGCACATAAATAACAAAGTGAATAACTGGTTTAACGAAGAACTGCGAACAATAAAAAGAGAAAAAATAATAAAATATTTACGAGCCAAATTTGAAAACACGAATCAAGCTTGGGGAGAATATAAACTAATAAGAAATCGATACAAAGTACAAATCGAAAATAATAAGAATAATTACATAAAAAATAAAATTAACAACGCAACTAGTCAAAAGCAAATGTGGACACACATAAAAAACCTAGTACTTAATAAGAGGCAAAACGCAACTTAATCTGTGATATTCGACCAGATAGAGTACAACGATATATGTGATATAGTTAATAAGTTCAATGCATTCTTCATTGATAGCATTAGTAGTATAAGAAAATCGATAGGGAGCGTGCAACATATTAACCGAATAGAATATAGAGTGAATGATGTTTTTAAATTCCGTAAGGTATATATTAGTGAACTGGAGAGCATCGTGAAGTGTATGAATAACAAATCTGACCATGAACGCGTATCAAATAAAATTATACTTGACAACTGGAATGTAACAGGAAATATAATGGTAAAAGTAATAAACACATCTTTAGAGACAGGTATTTTTCCTGATAATTGGAAAAAATCAACCGTAACCCCAATTGAGAAAGTGCCCAGAACAAAAAAATGCGAGGAGTTTAGACCAATAAACTCTCTCAAAACTTGCGAGAAAATAATTGAAAAAGTAGTTAAAGATCAGCTTGAAAAATATATAGAAAATCGAGACATATTATCTAAATACCAGTCAGGATTCCGTAAAAACATTCGTGTGAAACCACGGTAAACTATGTCATAAGTGAATGGAGAGCAATAGGAAAGGATAAGAGGATAATAGCAATATTTCTTGACTTCAAAAGAGCCTTTGAGACGATCGATAGAGAAATAATACTGAATAAACTATATATGTATGGAATAAGAGGAATTGAGCTAGATTGGTTCAAATCGTACCTGAAAAGAAGAAGGCAAACGACAAAATTAAATGACATAGAATCTGATGAAATAATAAATAATTTCGGAGTGCCACAAGGTTCCATTTTGGGAGCGTTGTTGTTCATAATTTATATAAATGACATGCCAAGTATTTTAGAAAAATGTAAAGTTGTATTATACGCTGATGACACTCTGATATATGCAATAGCAAATAGTGATGAAGAATGTCGCGAAAATATCAAGTATGATATGAAGAAAATAGATGAATGGCTTAAAATGAATAAACTCAAACTAAATGAAAATAAAACAAAAATAATGGAATTAACTTAAATTCAGAAGAAATATTTACAATAAATGACACAGTAATTGAAAAAGTCGAATATATAAAATACCTTGGTTTTATAATCGATAAAAAATTAAATTTCAATGAACAAATAGATTACTTATGCAAAAAAGTTGGTAAAAAAAATTAGTTTTTTAAAAAGAATAAGAAGCAAAATATCCAAGTCTACAGCGATAAATATATACAGCACGATAATAAAACCACACTTTGAATATGGTTCCACTATTTTATTCACATGCAGCAGCACAAATCAATTAGCAAGGATGCAGAAACTGCAAAAAGAGCGATGAGAGTAATACTAAAATGCGATCGTTACACACATATAAACACAATGTTAACTGATCTAAAATGGATGAACATAGCACAACGACTTCAATTTAACACATTAAGATTTATTAGAAAATTAAAACAAGGAGACGCCCCGAAATATCTATGTGATCAAATACATTATGTGGGAGACAGTCAACCATATCAACTAAGAAATGCAAGTGACTTTAGGATCCAAAGAGTGAGGTCAACACAAATGCAGAAAACGCTATTCTACAAAGGTCTACAGCTGTTTAACTCATTGCCAAACTACATTAAGAATGAAACGGATGAAAATGTCTTTAGACGAAAGTGTACTAATTTTGTATTATTTAATAATAATTTGTAATATATAATTTTGTTGAACATTTAAAGTATTTTTAATACTAAAAAAAAAAAAACAAAAAAAAACAATCTCGGGAAATGACGGCTACCCACTTTATCGCCGACGTTCTGTGGATAATGGTGGACGATCAATTTCAGTAAAGGTGCATGGAAATGATTTTGATGTTGATAATCGTTGGATAGTACCTTACTCTCCATTGCTTTCAAAAACATTTAAAGCGCATATTAATGTTGAGTATTGTCATTCAGTTAAGTCGATCAAATACATCTGCAAATATGTTACTAAAGGGTCTTATATGGCTGTATTTTCATTACAAAATCCAAATGATGAAATTCCGCAGTATCAAATGGCCACGTACATTAGTAGCAATGAAGCAGTATGGCGAATTTTGGGATTTCCCATTCATGAGCGCCATCCAACTGTTGTTCATTTATCAGTGCATCTGGAAAATGGACAACGGGTTTACTTTACAGAAAGAAATGCTCGAGAGAGAGCAGCAGCACCACCGGCTACAACATTAACATCATTTTTTGATCTTTGTAGAAATGATATGTTTGCTAAAACTTTGTTTTATTCAGAAATTCCAACGTATTATACGTGGAATGCATCAACAAAGAAATTCCAACGTCGAAAGCAGGGGAAACCTGTTGATGGTTGGCCAAATTTATATTCAACAGATGCATTAGGTAGGGTTTATACCGTCCATCCTCAAAATGCTGAATGTTTTTATTTGAGAATGCTTCTGATTAATGTTCGAGGACCAACATCTTTTGACACATTAGTGTTGATGGCGTAGTATGTGCAACATATCGAGAGGCCTGTCAGAAACTACAATTATTGGAGAACGATTGTCATTGGGAAACAACGCTTGAAGATGCAGCAGTAATCAACCATCCATGGAAAATAAGGGCATTATTTGCGATAATATTGGTATCGTGCTCACCATCTAATCCAAAAGATCTTTGGAATAAATTTAAAACATATTTGGCTGAGGACATATTACACCCGGAAAGAGTTACCACCAACAATGCAACGCTTGAACTAAGTGAAAGTATGAATAATGAGACATTGATTCTACTTGAAGACAAATGCTTGGCGATAAGGAATGTGACACTAATTGAAGTTGGAATGATTGCTCCTATTCGGTCAGGAACTGATGCACACGATCAAGATCTACGACGAGAAATGGAATATAATCATCAAAATTTGGAAATTTTATTGGAAGAAAATTTACCAAATTTACAACAAGAGCAGAGAATGGTATACAACAGTATACTAGCAGCAATAACAAACAAACAAATAACCGGAAAAACGTTTTTAATTTCATTGATATTGGCAAAAGTTCGATCTCAAAAAAATATTGCATTAGCTATTGCGTCATCCGGCATTGCTGCCACACTCTTAGATGGTGGTAGAACAGCGTATTCTGCACTAAAATTATCCTAGAAGCCTCAATTTTCCGAAGAGATTACAAGTGTAACATAAAGATAAATTCTTCTATGGGCAAAGTATTGCAACAATGTGAAATCATAGTGTGGGTTGAATGCACCATGGCGCATAAGAAATCTTTGGAAGTCTCGCAGTTTACGGGATTTTAGAAGCAATAATAACATATTTGGAGGTGCATTAGTTTTATTAGCTGGTGATTTTCGTCAAACACTTCCTGTTATGCCTGCATCAACGCCAGCTGATGAGCTAAAAAAAATTATTCTCTAATTACTATATATAACTAGTCTATGAGATCGTTATTCAAATAAAAATAGTACAATCGTCTCATATAAGTTCGGCTCTTTACCGTTTTCGGTACGATTGTATGGTGCGGCCTTAATAACATTCGAAGAAATTCGATGCCTCTCTCGTTTATATCCCAATAAAAACATGTCCGACAGCGGTACTCCCAAGTCATGTCATGTGCAAGTAGTGTTTTCATTGCCTGAATGACTTCTACATTTGGAATGTCCTCAATTTCATGATGAGGACCTTCAAAATTTGCCATTGCTGTTAAAGTTCCCTCAATAAAGAAGTGATTGTACACTGCCAAGCGATTCACTCGTTCTTTTATTTTATTTTTTTTTTTTTCATTATATATATATTTTTTTATTTCTTTTACTTATTTTAAATTTACAAAACGTTATAAATAAACATCATTAACAAACAAAATTGTCTATGATATAAAAATGTATGTAGTTATAATAGAATAAGAGCTCAACTAAAAATAAAAAAAAAATTATTTACTGAAGGGGGAAAACGGTAAGGAAATAATACAAGGATGTTGTATGACTTGAAGTAGGTTTGACTATTTACATGAAATCATCGTAATCATCATAAGTAATGTAATCATTACCATACTTTTTATAACCATCGATATCATTGCTCTCTTTTTTCAAGGTTACTTTCCCTTTGCCTTTGCCTTTGCTAGCGGGTTTCTTGACATTTTGTTTTTCCATTTTCACTTTTTCTCTATGTAAGTTTTCTACACTAATTTTTAATTTCTTCAAATCGGGAATAGCCAAATGTACACCTATGCTACGTACTAAATCCTCAATAAATTGCGGGAAATGAGGTGATTCTTTATATTGTGCCAATTTACAACTAAGCGTCGCACCAAATTCTTTGAATTCTTCTTCAGTTTGAGGATTAAATGCATCTAAATCACCTCTAATATCACTAACACCAAAGGTTTCTAAAGCACTCTTTAAGTCCGATTCTTCTTGAATTTTTTGTAAACGTAATTTTTCGGCTAATTTTTCTTCGGCTGTCATATTAGCTAAGCGTTTAGCTTCGGCTTCCTCTGCCAGTCTCTCTTGTTCGGCTAGTTTAGCTTTCAAAGCCTTGTTAGGTTTCGTCTTCACCGGCGCTTTGACTTCAACTTTTTCTTCGTCCTTTTTTTTCTCTTCCTCGAGATCCCAACTGTCCTTAACATCCTCATCATCATCCTCGCCAGCCCATTTGTTGACTTTGTCAGGAATAATCACTATGGGTTTGTCCGCAGCACTTTCCCAATCGTCTTTCATAATTTTTGGTTCTCTATTATTTTATTTATTTAGCAAATTTTTGATTATATGACTTTGTGTTTTGCTTGTATGTGCTTGGTGTGCTTGGATGTGCGTAAGTGTTTTCGCCAAGCATTTGAAACCAGAACTAATAATTTTTCGCAATCTTTCTGTTGCTTTTATACTGTTTCCTGAGACCCGAAAATAACTGCGTTAATCGATTTCCTTAATATGATATTGCATTACAGGTAGAAAAATTATGATTTTATAATTGACCCTCACACATCATTTGATAACTTGTTTATAATGTTCGAATAACACGAATATTAATTTCCAGGTAAAAGGGAAAATAATAAAAGCCTTCTTGCGCTCGAAAATTTTCCCTTTTTCACTTTAAGTCCGGATTAGTATGCAGTTGTTATCCACTTTACATAATTTTCTTTAAATTCGTACTTCAATAGACAGCCTTTTTTATATTAAGTACATACGCGTTATTTGCTGACAGGTAGGGGCATTTAAATTGAATTTTCTCCCCTTTGCCAACAAATGTCATTTAAGCGGTTTATGCCATATTTTTTAAGTATACGCTTTATTTTACTCGCAAAGGTGCTTTGTTCATAGCTTACAGACGGCTGTATACACAACAACAAAATATTAAGAGTTTGTCAGTCATATTTGAACGCAAGCAAAAATAAACAAACACATGCTACAGTAGTAGATCCTAACATTTCAACGACGAATTTATATGAATTCGTTCATTTGGACACTGTGCCAGTGTGTAAAATGTTACTACAAAGTTAATATAATGCAAGTGAGTGAAAATTTTCATAGAAAATCCAGTCACTTGACATTTTCCCTTCAAAAAATATTTCAAGAAAAGTTTTTAATAGACATCTGCAAATGAGTAAATGCTACAAGTGGTTGAAACACAATCATAAATTTACTATGTACCTGCTAATGCACAGCTAACATTCACAAAAAGTAAAGGAAACAAATCTGTATGTATTTACTTTATTATCTTATATATAAAAATGAATGTGTGGTTGTTTGTATGTTTGTATGTTTGAAGTTTATAGACGATTAAACGGCTGAACCGATTTTCTTAAAATGTTCACAGTATCTTCCTGTATGTGTAATGGTAAATAATGTATAAAATAATAAAATGTAATAAAATGTACCATCACCCTTTTGGTACAACCAATAATTAGTAGTATAAATAGAATAATAAGCGTAGTATAAGAAAGTAGGATAAGAAATAAGATAAGATAAGGATAAGAAATAAGAAGACGAGTTTTTTTAATAAAGCAGTCGTTTTTTGATCATGGAGCTAAGCAGTTGGGTTTTATTTATTATATGGCGACCGTGACTTTAATAACATAAAACGGTAAATTTTTTTTTTAATAAAAACGGTATTTAAATTTATGAAGAATAAGTGAAGATTTAATTTTTGTATGATATGAGTGACCGCGAAAGTTAAAAAAAAAGTGAGGTTATAGCCACCATTTTATTACACAAAAATTGTGTACAAATAAAAAAAAAAAAGACAATTCAACTAAAAGAACATAAACTCGCAAACGCTCATCAGTCGATAGATAAAAAAAAAACCCAACAAGCGTAATAACAAAAAAAAAATCAAATTAAAATTAAAAAAAAAAACACACACACTTCCCTGATTGATTGTCAATTTACAAATTGATTGAAACAGAATTCAAAAAATTCTGTAAGACTCAAAAGAACAAAGATTTTGTTACTACTTGGGCGGTTTAGAAGAATCAGCCACTGGTATCTTGAACGAAATGTCAAAGCCTTTGAGTTGGTCAATGCCAGCTGAAAAAGTGTGCGAAAAGTTGAAGAAGAAAGATGCTCAAATCTGTGATTTACGTTATGAAAAACAAATTGATTTAAATGCCGTTGATTTGAAAAAACTTAAAGTGCGTGACTTGAAGAAAATCCTGAATGACTGGGATGAGGAATGCGATGGTTGTTTGGAAAAGACCGATTTTATTAAAAGAATAGAAGAATTGAAACCCAAATATGTTAAAGCCGAATTATAAGATTAAATCATAAATGATAATTAAAAAAAAAAGAAGTTAATTAAAGTAAGACTTGAATTAGTTAAATAACAACAAAACCCACACACCTCCCTGCAAGCCATTTTTTTTGGTAATAGACAAAAAATTTAAATTGTTTTAAGTATAAATAATATACATACATACAATACTTATATTAACTATTATAATTGAATGTAATAATTCTTATTTTTTATATAATTAATTAAAAAAAAAAAAAAAACAAATTATATTTAAATCCTTCCCCACAATTTGTGTTAACATATAAGAAAAACTGAAAACTCAAAAAAAAAAAAAAAAAATTTTTTTTTCGACAAAAATTGTAAAATATTTAATATTTAATACAGTTATCAAAATACAGTTATCAAATAAACAGTTATGAAAAAAAAGTATACACACATGTTATACATAATTACCGGTAAAATATTTAACGGCAACATATTGCCTAGTGACAAACAAAAAATTAAAAAGCAAAATAACAAAAAAAAAAAAAAACAAGTACAGTGTCAATAAGTAAAATAAATAGAAACCGTTACTATTGGAAAAAGACAATATATATATCAACATATATAAATATATATAACGGTATTAACTAACATTGCAAAACGAGAGTGTTAAAGAAATTGGCAAAATAGACTTCGAAAACAACGGTAGAAAAATATGCCATTACATTTTGAAAAACAGTACAGTATACAACAAAATAGATCGTCCTTTCAAACAAATAAAAATTAAGCATCCAATAACTCAAAAACAATAAAGCAACAACCAAAGCATACACAGAACCAAACAATACTACAACAATAATAACGGCAGCAGCCAAAATATACATATAAAAACAAAAAAAAAAAAAATTATTTCAAAAATATTGGAAAAAAAAAACAAAAATTTAAAAAAAAAAAAACCAAATTAACCTCACAAATGAGCAAAGAAACCTATCTGAAAAAAAAATATTCTTGCAAACTAATGAAAAAAAAAAAAGAAAAACTATGATATTATTAAATAAAAATAATAACTATTGAAAAAAAATTGAATTTAAAACAATGAAAAAGATCAACTGAAAACCTACAAATAAAACAACTGAAAAAAAATTACAACAATAAACCACTGGCACAATATACAAACAACACATCCAAACAAATGAAAAAAAAATGTACTAAGAAATAAGTAAAATGAAGTAGAGAAAAAAGAATAAGAAACTGAAAAAAAAAACATCTAAATAACAAAAATAAAACCAACAATCAATAGACAACGGAAAGAACAACATTACAACAACATTACAACAATAATACAACAAGCAACTGGCTCGGATGGCTCGGAAGAAGACAACAAAAACAATCGACATAGAAGGTGATGTACAAAGAAATCAACACTGTATCCCAGCAAACATTTTTTTCTCAAAACATATGCTAAAAAAAAAAGATAAAGATCCAAATATATACTTTTACTTAATTTACGTAAATAAATAAATTTATTATAATATATATACAATATTATTACAATATTACTAGATTTCATTTAATACTACTATTATATTACTATATTATATTATTAATTTATTATAAAATATATACAATATTACTACAATTTAATCAAATATTACTAGATATTATCTAATACTACTACTTTATTACTATATTATATTACTAATTTATTATAATATATATACAATAATACTACAATTTAATCAAATATTACTAGATATTATCTAATACTACTATTATATTACTATATATTACATTACAAAAAAAAAAAAGAAGAAATTACTGAATATTATATTAAAAAGAAGAAAAAAAAATAGAAACAGAAAAACAAAAATCATTATTAACTACATATACTAAATTTATATAAATATAAAAATTAATAAATTTGGATTTCATAAAATATATATATACTTGTTCTAATCAAATATTATTGAATTAAATATTATTGCATGGGCTTAGTAAATGTCTTCGGGTCAATTTGACAGCGATAATTTTAGGGGATTATTGTCCAAGTTTAACACCGTGAAAAAGAGAATCATTCAGAATAGACCGATAACTAGTAACGAAGGTAAAAGGAAGGAATATATAGATTCGTTGGTGGAATCTTTTAATAATATTTTAGCCTATACAGAACAATTTTTCGACCGAATACAGCCAGCTTTGCAGAGGGAAATATATGGTAAAATCACACATTGTAGGGAAATTTTATTTAAATGTTTTTGTAAATTGGATTGTAAAATCAAAGTCCCATTCGGCGACAATCTGTTTGATAGAGTAGATAGGAAAATATTGATAGAGTCTGTGTTCGATACAGAGGCAAATAGGAGTGATTCGGATACCGAGGTAGAAGTTAAGGGAAATTTGAATCTGGGACAGATAGTTGAGGAGACCAGAGAAGTTAGGAGATTGAAAATGGCGACAATAGAGGAAAAAACTAAATTTATTTCTATGTGTTCGAATATTATTCGCGAAAATTATGGTGGGGATCCACTTACATTGAATCCCTTTATTGACAAAGTAAATTTAGTGACGGAAATCATGTCCGATAACTTGGAAGGTTGTTTCATCTCATTTATAAAATCTAAATTGGACGGCAAAGCCAGGGAAGTGTTACCTGATGAAGTCACTAGTATTAGTCAGATCAAGGAAGCATTAAGAAATAGAATTCGGCCTGATAGTTCAAAGGTGGTGGCTGGAAGGATTACAGCCTTAAGTATTAAGGACAATAATTATGCCGATTTCGCGAAGAATGTGGAAGATCTAGCGGATTCCTTGGAGAGATCACTAGTCATAGAGGGTATTACCAGGGAAAAAGCGCACGAAATGAGTATAGAACAAACGGTTAGTGTATGTAGGAGCAACGCAAGGTCGGATATGGTAAAGGCTATATTGGCGTCAAGCACTTTTAAGGAACCTAAAGATGTTGTAGCAAAATTAATTTTGGAGGAATCTAGTACTAGTGGGCAGGCACATGTCTTCTCTATGAGATATAATAGGAATAACTTTGAACATAGAAACAGTTTTGAACGCCGGAATAGTTTTCAACACCGAGATCCACGAAATGATACATTTTACCGCCGCAACAACAATAGGTACGGGAATAGGTCCAATATTAATGGTTCATATGGAAGTAGGGCCAGTATTCCTACGGGTAATCATAATAATCGGACCGGATATAGCAGACCAAATAGGGGTCGCGGAAACGGACGTAACGCCTCAGTGAGGACTTTAAACTCAGAGGCCCCTCAACAGGTACTGTTGAGGGAGGAGGAGAATCGGAATTAAGAGCCGTTTATTGTCTCAATCTTAATTACACAGACTTCATAAAATTAAATTGTACTGATACTAAAGGACCATCTAGCTTTCTTGTAGACACTCAGGCTGACATATCGCTGATCAAAATATCTTGTTTAAACCCTGAAGTGATTTTCAACCGGAATAATATTATCAACATAACTGGAGTCACCTCCGAGACGGTTCCCACATTGGGCACAATTTGTACCAATTTAATTGTTTCTAATTTCATGATTCCCATTGTTCTTCATGTTGTCAGTAACGATTTCAATATACCATCCGATGGCATACTGGGAAAGGATTTTCTCAGGGACAACAAATGTAGGATAGACTATGAGAATATGGACATTACAATTTTTGTTAGAGAGGCACGGCTTAAAATTCCAATTCTTCAAGGTCCAAAGAACTTTACTTGCATAATTCCACCCAGGTGTGAGGTTTACAGAATGTTCAATTTGCATGATGTTAAGGAACCCATGTTTGTGGATTGCCAGGAAATATCTGACGGAGTCTTTATCGGTAAAGGGATTATAGATTCGGACAACCCTATTTTACGTATAGTTAACACGACTGATCAGGTAAAATGTGTCAAAAATGATCGAATTAAACTCGAAAAACTTCGACATTTTGATGTATATTCAGTGAATCACAATGACATAGACAAGGAACGTATCGAGAAACTGAGGGCTATACTTGTTGACCAGATGCCACATGACGTTCAGAATGATTTAATGCCATTATGCTTATCTTACGCTGACATTTTCGCTCTTAAGGACGACAAGATGTCCGTTAACAACTTTTATGAGCAGAAATTCAGAATGGTCGATTCGTCTCCCGTATATGTGAAAAATTATAGACTTCCTCATACTCAAAAGGATGAAATAAATAGGCAGGTCCTAAATTTGCTGGATAACGACCTAATTGAACCCAGTACTTCGAATTTTAACAGCCCATTGATCCTAGTCCCTAAAAAGAGTAGAGATAACCAAAAGGCTTACAGGATGTGTGTGGATTACCGAGCGGTGAACAGGAAGCTGATTGCGGACAAATTTCCCTTGCCACGGATCGACGACATATTGGACAATTTAGGTCGGGCAAAACATTTTTCAGTTGTTGATTTATTTTCCGGTTTTCACCAAGTCCCAATACATCCCGATTCACGTGACATAACGGCATTCAGTACTGACAAAGGATCCTTTAGATGGAAAGTTCTCCCATTTGGTTTGAGTGTTGCACCAAACTCCTTCTCAAGAATGATGTCCATAGCATTTTCAGGTCTGGAACCTAACAAGGCATTCCTCTATATTGACGATGTAATTATCACGGGTTGTAGTAAAAACCACCATTTGAGAAACTTGAAGGAAGTTTTTGATATAATGAGATCCCATAATTTGAGAATAAATCCATATAAATGCGAATTTTTTCGATCCGAGGTTACTTTTCTGGGCCACAAATGTACGGCAAGGGGTCTTCTGCCGGACGATAGGAAGATTGAGGCCATAAAAAATTATCCTACCCCGGTTGACAAGGACTCGGTTAGAAGATTTGTTGCTTTCGCAAATTATTACAGGCGCTTCATTCCAAATTTCGCTGTAATGGCAGCCCCTCTCAATAAACTGACAAGGAAAAACGTAGAGTATACATGGAATGAGAAATGTCAAGAGTCCTTTGACAAGTTGAGACTTGCATTAGTGAGTCCTAGAATTTTACAATATCCGGACCTAGCAAAACCTTTTGTAATAACAGTTGACGCATCCAAATATGGATGTGGAGCCATTTTGAGTCAAAACTTCAATGGGAATGATCTTCCAATTTATTATGCGTCTAAATGTTTTACGGAATCGGAACAGAAGAAACCTACTATAGAATTAGAACTGTTGGCAATACATTTCGCTATCACGCAATTTCGTCCCTACGTTTACGGAACATCTTTTACGGTGCGATCGGATCATCGACCGCTGGTCTATCTTTTTAATCTGAAAGACCCATCATCAAAATTATCCCGTATTAGATTAGAGCTATCAGAATATAATTTTAACGTCGAATACATTAGGGGTAGAGACAATGTTGGTGCTGATGCACTTTCCAGAATTTCAATAAGTGACCTCATGGTTAAGGACAACCAAGTATTGGCCGTCACGACGCGTTCAAAATCGAAAAATAAACTTATTAAGCAAATCGAGCAAGTAGAACCTGTTTTGGATTGTGACACATTGCAGGTCTACGACAAATTTTCTCATCAATTCAGTAAGAATATTGCCAGGATTAAAACGGAAATAATAGATCATAATGAACATTATATTAAATTGCGCATACATTTTCATAGGAAATGCAGTAAACTGCTATCAGTGGATTTCGAATTTGTTAACGAAACGGATGGATTAGTCTGTTTGCTTTCGAAGCTGCAAAAGGAGGCTAACAAATGCGAAATCTACAGAGCAGAATGGAGGAAAGACGATTCATTTTTTAGAATTTTTAGAATTCAGGACTTGAGAGAACAGGGTAATAGAACACTGGAAACTTTGGAACTGATTCTTACTGAACCGATAGCTATAATAGGAAATGAGGATGAGAAACAAAAATTGATGCAGATTTACCATAATGACGCGTTATTAGGAGGACACTGCGGACAGAAAAAGTTGTACGCTAAACTGAGAACTAAATATTATTGGAAAAGGATGACTAGGGATATAGCGAGATTTGTAAAGAATTGTCCACAGTGCAGGCTAAACAAGGTCAGACCATCCAACATAGAGAAATTAGTTCTTACACCTACTCCCGTTAAGGCTTTTGATATCATAGTTATGGATACAATAGGTCCGTTACCTCAATCAGTTCATGGAAATAAGTATGCGTTGACACTGATATGCGATCTGACAAAATATTTAGTTTCGATTCCTATACCAGACAAATCGGCTCCCACTGTGGCCAAAGCGATTTTTGAGAGTTTTATTTTGATATATGGGAGGATGCAGACTATAAAATCAGATTCAGGAACTGAGTTTAAAAATGAGGTCCTGACTGAACTTTGTAAATTGTTAGATATTGACTTAAAATTTTCTACGAGTTATCACCACCAGACGGTGGGCACAGTGGAACGCAATCACCGAGTTTTTAATGAGTACATTAGGGCATATGTGGGTGAGAACAGGAATGATTGGGACACTTACATTAAGTATTTTACATTCTACCATAATACCACGCCAAACTCAGTTTTTGAAAACAAGTATACACCCTTTGAGTTAGTATTCGGCAGAAATGCTACCATGCCCAATGAGACAATGACAAATTTAGATCCTGTTTATAATATACAGAATTACAGCAAGGAAGTGAAATATAGGCTACAGAAAACGAACATATTAGCTAGACAACTAATAGACAGGCATAAACAGAGGAATAAGGCATTTTATGACAGATTTGCGAAACCAATCCGATTACAGGTGAATGACACGGTCTATTTACAGAAACAACCGTATGACAAACATAGCAATATTTATGATGGACCCTTCATTGTTAAAGGGTTGGAAGGAGTCAATGCAATAATATTTGACGAGAGAACAAGACAAGAGAAGGTTGTCCATAAGAACAGATTAAGAAAATAAAGAAATGAAAGATGTATATATATATTTTATGAAGTTATTAATTGAAAAGGAAAAGAAAAAAAATACTAGAAAATACGAAAAAAAAAAAATAATATTAAGAATTGAAATTTAATGTACATATAACAAAATATACAAATACTGACAGCACAGTAAAAGATAAGAGTAATTGAAATACATTTGAATATACACTCCCATAAAGCAAAAAAAAAAAAGTCTGATCAACTTGATTAGTTCATTGTTTTGTTTTATCATGTATCACAGACTCAAATGAAAAAAAAAAAAAATAATGTTTTGAATTGTTATATATGAATTGTTGATATATGAATTGCTAGCATTAAGAATTATAGGTTTAATACTGTATAATACTAGAATATTGAAAAAAAAAAGAATTTTTTATAAATACTGTTACATAAATTCTTTTTTTTAGAGAAAAAGGGAGGTGTAATGGTAAATAATGTATAAAATAATAAAATGTAATAAAATGTACCATCACTGATATGTACCCTTTTGGTACAACCAATAATTAGTAGTATAAATAGAATAATAAGCGTAGTATAAGAAAGTAGGATAAGAAATAAGATAAGATAAGTGTTCACGCTGGCCACCCTACTTCTAAGTTTAGATTTAAGTTTTGTTTAAGTGTATAAACCACCCCTGTGTTAGTATAAATTAATTGTGAATTATAAAGAATTAAATAGAAAAGAATCATTACCCGATCCACCCCCGAAGCTAAAGGTACGTTTTGTGTACATTGAATAAATAATAATAGATTATTTAACACTAATACTTTTGTATTTATTTACCCCAATTCTCGCCAAATATTTTATTTTGGATTCTTACCCCAATACCCCCCAAAACATTTGGTCCTTCGAGCCGGATATACTTTGTATTTTCAATCTGCCTCGTTTATTGACGGACTGATTGACAGCCTTAAGGATAAGGCCGCGAACCCGATTGCTAATACAGTTCCCATTCACCTTCCTCCATGCGACACCCCGACCTTTTCTGGCGATTATGCGTCATGGCCAACATTCCGAGATATGTTTTCGGCCATTTACGGAACTAACCCCCATATTAGCAATATCCAAAAGATGTACTATCTTTTGCAGAAAACTGAAGGTGAGGCGAGGGACATAATACGAACGTGCCCCATGACGAATGATGGTTTCGACATGGCTTGGCAGAATCTCGTAGATCGTTACGAGAATAAAAGATTATTAGTCAATTTTCAATTGAAAACTCTTTTCAACCTCCCTGCCATATCCAAGGAATCTGGCTCTTCAATTAAAAGTTTGCAACGAACAATTAATGATTGCATTTCTAATTTGTCGTTGTTGGGCATCGAAACTAGAAATTGGGACATTATTTTTGTGTACATTTGCTCCACGAAACTCCCCGAACACACCCTAGGTCTTTGGGAGCAATCTCAAGGGCCTAGCTCAGACCTACCCAAGTGGAGCAAAATGGATGCGTTCCTGACTGCCAGATATCGAACTCTGGAATCAGTCTCGGACATTATCGGCAGCCATAATTTTAACCAATCTGCAGTTCGAAATGATAGCCAAGGCATTTCTCATAGCCCCCGAAAATTCAGACCTTATGAAATTGTGGCTCCGAAATTACCCCAGAGAAAATGTCCAGTCTGCAATGAGAATCACCCTATTCGTCTTTGTTCAGATTTTTTGAGAATGACGGTTAGTGATCGTTTATCAGCCGTTAAAAGACATATGTGTTGCACGAATTGTTTGGCTGTTTCTCATGAGTTCAAAAGATGCCAGAGCTCAAATGTTTGCTACATTTGCAAACAAAAACATCATTCGCTACTTCACCGTAGCGAATCATCCACCCGGGAGGGACCGAGAGCTGAAACCAACCCCGTTAAACCATTTTCCCCAGATCGCTCTTTGGAAATCCCCCGGCCTCCTGAACAAAAGCGAAATGAAGTGGATAATTGTCCATCGACATCCGCTACTACCCGTTCTTTCTACAATTACGCTACCCGTCTACAGTCCACCCCGTCTTCAACAGTTCTGCTAGGAACTGCCCAAGTAAATATAGAATTAGATCATGCGATGTTTTCTACGAGAGCTCTGATAGACCCAGCGTCTCAAGCTACTTTCATCTCTCGAAAATTGCAACGGAAGCTAGATCTCCCAACCTATTCGGTTCCTGCTGCCACTGTTGTGGGCCTTAATGGCGCAGTGGTAGCAAACTCAACAAGAGTTTGTACTATTTCGCTAGGATCTCCTATTGATCCCTCGTTTAAATTGACCACGGAAGCATATGTTGTTGAAAAGCTCACTGGTCAGTTACCCACATGCTCATTAGCGGAGCATGCTGATGCACCCGAACTTCCGTTAACAGAATTTAAATGCGCCCATATGGATTTGCTATTAGGTGGAGATGTATACTCCCAGATAATGCTTTCTGGAGTTCGAAAGGATCCCAAAAACCCTTTGATCGCCCAACGAACCGTTTTCGGTTGGATTGTGACTGGCAAAACACGTCAGTCAAATTCGTTTCCTTCTAAGTCCAAATCCCCTACGGACTTGAGTCTTGGTCCATCTCGTAAGGATGCGTTTGCTCAAAATATGAGATCGGATTACTTCAAAGCCCCGAGATTAAAACCTAATGAGAAGAAGTATTGGGGAATACCCTTCCATTTACCGCGCGTCGGCCATGAATCTATTTTATTCTCCTCCTAACCCAGTTACTATTTACCCCATCATGTCGTTTTAAGTCCCAACGTTCATTTTTTCTCTTATACATCCACTGGATTCCTAATTTTTGAAATTGTCAGACGCCAGCACCGCTAAAACTCTGGGTTTCCGTTGGAATGCGAGCATTGAAACATTTTTCTTCAAGCCAGCTCCAACGCCCTATTTCTCTATAGTCACAAACCGTTCTGTCTTCTCTCAAATAGCCGAAGCTATTTGACCCCGTTGGGTGAGTGGCACCTAAAATCGTAGTTGCTAGGATTATTTTATGCGACATATTTGTTAAGGCAGAACAGATTGGGACGAATGTTTGGAACCCATGACGTTTAACAGATGGCTTGAGTTTGCCGATGATTACTCGTCCATCGACAGGATTAACATCCCCCGTTGGGTTAATTTGAACCCTCAGCGTGAACTACTTCATGCAAGTTGTGATGCTTCTGAGAAAGCATATGAGACCATTCTGTATAGTAGAGTCCTAACCCCGTCTGGTGAATTTGTCACCCACTTGCTCGTTGCCAAAACAAAGGTTGTGCCTGTAAAGTGTAAACTTTACCCCGTTTAGAGCTCTGCTGTGCAACTCTGTTGGCAAAAAATGGTATTTTCACTTTGTAAGAAGCGGAATCTTACCAGATCGAAAGCCATTGTGGGACAGATTCGACTATCGTTCTGTCCTGGTTTCAAAAACCCCCGTGCCATTGGCCAACTTTTGTGGCATATCGAGTATCGTTTATCGTGGACCAGGTAGGCACTGACATTTGGAATCACGTGGATTGTTGTTGTCGATTTGTTGTCATTCCTCATAACAAATTACCCCTAGCGATTGGCGATTTGGTCGAATCCAATGGATTTATTTCGTCCCTGATTCGAAGTGCGAGTGGCTGCAAGTGGCGTTCTAATACGGCCAATTGTGAAGCTCGTGTCGCTTTCTAATCTAAAGCAGTACTAATTCGTTTTCTCGCCTTCTCTTGTGTGTTTGTCGTTTTATTTACAGAGAATCTAATACCCCGCAGGCTAATTTTCGAACGCCTAAGAGACAAACTCATCGGAAAAAGCTGGCAACAAGAAGGAACCCACTCACATCAAATGGAAAAGCAGAGCACAACCCACAACCAGGCTCTCATGTCCAGTACCAGCTAGAAACTATATTTCTTATATTATACCAGAACTACTTTATTTTTATGAGCAAATAATATTGTAATATTAATCTAAATATACCCTGAATTGTTAAATTTGATCTCTGGCCAGGTGACTTCTCGGTCCTCTTGTTGCAATGTTGCAAGGGGGGCGGGATGTTCACGCTGGCCACCCTAATTCTAAGTTTAGATTTAAGTTTTGTTTAAGTGTATAAACCACCCCTGTGTTAGTATAAATTAATTGTGAATTATAAAGAATTAAATAGAAAATAATCATTACCCGATCCACCCCCGAAGCTAAAGGTACGTTTTGTGTACATTGAATAAATAATAATAGATTATTTAACACTAATACTTTTGTATTTATTTACCCCAATTCTCGCCAAATATTTTATTTTGGATTCTTACCCCAATACCCCCCAAAACAATAAGGATAAGAAATAAGAAGACGAGTTTTTTTAATAAAGCAGTCGTTTTTTGATCATGGAGCTAAGCAGTTGGGTTTTATTTATTATATATGTCTGGAAGGAGTTATAGGCTACTTTTTATGTTGATATTCCAAATGAGCGAGGGGCCATGCCCACGTATACTACACACTACATACTTAATATTTAATTGCATTTGAAATATATTACTCATACGCATAGTAGTTACCCCTAAAGTATGCTATCTATGATTCTTGATATTAAAACCAAAGATAATAAAGTATGTATAAAGAATGTGCATTTTGGCATATTTTGGAATATTTTTCAAAAATATTTCACGACGCGGGGGGAAAGATATAAGGGAAGGAAAAAAATTTTGTAACCAACGTTTGTGAAAAAAATCACCAAATAAGAAAAAATATAACCAAAATTAAATTCGTAGACTTTTGTTTTATTTATTTTTTTTCAGAAATAACCAAAAAAGGCAACATCATTACTAAATTCAATCTTTGCGGATTCTTTGCAAATTACAATACATTTTTACTTTTTAGAGTTAATCCTTAAACCATTTGCAGTCGCCCAAAGAGAAATATTATTAAGGTCAGTGTTAAGATCTTTAAATCCAGTGTTGATGGAAGCTATAAAGCTATCAATGTAGAGTTGAATATCATCAACATACATTTGAATTCTAGAATGTTTGAGCTGCTCAAACATATGACCCTTAAATGGTTGAGTTTGAAATTTTCAACTCATATACATAGTAAGTACTGAAATTCATACTATTTAAATATTTATTTGAAAAACATATACATATGTAATAGTTATGTTATTGTTTACTTCTAACAATGGGTAATTACTAAAAATATTATTTATTTGTTGCATATCTTGAAAAATAGATCAGGTAAGTTTATAATCAGCATTTTATTGGGCGATGAATGGGCATGTAACAATAGGCAGTAAAATTTTCATTCATTACTTTCGAATACCTAAGTAATAAAATGTAAACTCTCAACATTTTTTCCAAATAAAATAAGAAGTTGCAAAACTCATCAAAAAAAAATTACCTGCGACCGACACAAACATAATTATTTGTCAAATTTTAATAACCTTACTTTCTTTTAAAAAGTTTTTGACCTGAACCGATTTCATATTAGGTACAATTTGAAGTAATAAAATGCAACTGTCAATATTTTTTCAAATAAAATAAGAAGTTGCAAAACTCATCAAGAAAATTGCCTGCGACCGAAACAAACCTAATTATTTGTCAAATTTAAATAGCCTTAATTTTTTTTAAAAAGCTTTTTGACCTGAACCGATTTCATATTAGATAAAATATAAAGGAATAAATATAACACGCATTCGGTTTTGGAATTCAGTTGAATCTTTGATCCTAAACGAGTTAAACGTTGAGTGACATTTATTTTGCAACAATTTATAAAAATGCCCCCAAAAAGCATCGCTTTCCAGAAGCACTAAAAATGCATTGCATTTGCAATCCCAGAGAGCAAATGAAAGTTCGGAAGAGCGTGAAAGTCGCCTAAGGACTGAAAGGAGTCGAGCTTCAACCTCTAGAGCCGCCGAAACGCCATCACAACGTGAAGAACGCCTTGAAGGCCTACGAGCCACTGAAACGCTTTCAGAAAGCCAAGAGCGGCTTGAAAGTCAACGAAATCTTACCTCTTTAGCACGAGCTTCTGAAACGCCGTCAGAACACGAACGACGTTTTGAAGGTCTTCGACAACATGCGACAACCGCACGAGGTACCGAGACACCGTTGGAACATGAAGGTCGGCTACAAAGCCAGCGAAATAGTATCGAAACATCACGAGACATAGCGTCGAGAACAAAATCGTAATCGAATGGTGGTGAATCGACGTAATGTTTTTCATGGATTCTCAGGTATTACATTTAACTACAGATCTGATATAGATGACCACATAATCGCAACTCATGCTGATAGAACTCCAGAACTCCAACAATGGCGTAACAATTTTGATGGAGGGCGATCCAGTTGCATCACGAGATATGTATTTAATTCCGATGGGGGTAGTGAAGCACACCGGGTATTAGCTAGTACCTCTATAAAAAACACATTATATATACATATGTACTTATTTGTAAGCACAAGTTATATAGCTATTGAGCCAATTCAGACGAGCACATTTTTTAGTCGCACAATTTTTGTTCTTTTCAATTTACACGGGATGAATATTCGTTTGGCAACGAATGTACACGTATACAGAGCTTTGTATGTATTAGTGTTTTTTCATTCATTTGATGTTTGGCTGATTTTTAAAAATGTGCATGTATTAGTTTTGTGCTGGTGATGCGGGGTTGTAGCTGGTGGAAACTTTACGCCACCGAAAAACCATTCTCTTCACCCCTCTTGCCTATAAACTATCAGTTTGCGCCAGCACAATTGTGCTTGTGTGAATTGGCTCATTGATATTTTAAGGAAATACTGCTCTGAGAATGAAATTGAGAGCACTTTTGTCCTTGACAAAATTGAGAACCCTATTTTGAACAATTTTCTTAAAAAAAAAGTCAAAATTTATGGAACTTTTTAAGTAGTTATGTCTATAATAATATTAAAACGAACTTACTTTTTATTGTATCTCACTCATTACATAGTCAATAAACTAGAAGACTTTTTTAAGTCTATAATTAAAGTAAATACTCTTATTAAAAAAAACCTTTTTGATTTATATATTTTTTTTCAATTTATAATCATATTACTGAAAATAATTGAAAACAGATATATGCCATAAAGTTCGTTTAAATGTCGAATTTGGCTTATTGTCCACAAATGTTTTGCAACTATGGGTGTGGACTATAAGCGAAAACTACTGTAATTGTATTATAAGTAATAAATAAATAAATATTTCTCTTAGTAGCTTTCTGGCAAAAACTCTGAGAGTAAATAAAATTGGCATGAAAAACGGAGTCGACTTTAAATAATTGGTCGCGCCACTCAAATATAAAATTAACACTCACAACATAAGTGGTGTGTGAAGTTGGATCGTAATCCTGATTAATTATACATACACATGATCTTCAAATTAAAAAGTGGATTGACTAGCAGAAATTCAAGTAAATTTGTTGCCATTTCGTAGAATAAATCTTTTAAAGCCCATAGATTCTCGGCCATAGATTCTCGACCATTAATGTATTACTGTGATATTAATTGTGGAGCTGGCTAAAAAAAACCAGACATGTCCTCAGTTAATGCTGTTTTAAATTTTATTTTAGGGACCTCTAAGTCTGCATAATGAAGCCACGTAATATTTTCATTTAAAACCAGGTCCTAGGTGCTATTTTAAAATAACAAGAAAAACTGACTTCTCGAACAAAACTGGGCATTTGATACGACGAGAGTTAATAACATTTCATCAGTCTAAGTTGGTCATAAAATAGATTTTTTAATTTTTATTTATCTTTCTGTAAAGCTCGATTCACTCCTTTTTTTATATGTAGTTTGACAGCCCTCTTCTTGAGAGAAAGAGAAAATATGTAGTATGAACATCTTTTAGCTCGTTTTGGTTTAATTTTATATTTTGTCCGGAAAAACTTGAACAGAGCAGTAGTAGGTTATATTTTATATAAAAAGGTGAATTGATTTGTCCACATAGATAAATCATGCAAAATTTAAATTTCCTTTAAAAGTCTCATCTGGTAGTCTTAATTTTGTGGAAAAATTTTTAGAAATGCACAAATCATGCTGCAGAAAACACTCAGTTCGCTGTGCCAGAAAAGGTGCCTGTAAAGTGCAGATAGCCAGAATTTTTCATTCTTTTTTGCATTTGTGTATCAAAACATGACGTATGTATATTGTTCTGAGAAATATCTTGTCATTAAGCTTAATAATAAACACGCGACGTAACAGGAAAAGTGTGACGATTAAATTCGCAATAAAAAATAATTTTTATTCGGTTTCTCCAGCTTTGCAGCAGCACAATAGGTCATAGGACTATAGAACTTTGCTCAATAAATATTAATCTGATGGTTTACACATAAAACTTACAAAGCATTTATGACTTTACCATACGTAGCGAGTTTTTTTAACCGAAAAGGTTAACACTTAAAACTACATTACGAAGAAATAACCGAATCAAAAGATCTGATCTAATAAGGGTAATGAAAGGATTACAACAACAGCCCATTAGGGATTATTATAGAAATCGCAAGTTGTAAATGAATATGTTTTTCGAATACTAAGAAGGAAAACAAAAGCCATTGGTTGAAATTAAAGGGCAGGGTCTTTACCTGCATACATAAAAGGGTTGTTGAAAGATCAGGTAGCAGTTAACCTATTTGTTCACTCATTACGTTGAATCCGGTACCTGTTTGTATCGAAATCACAAATTTCCAAAATGGTTTCCACCTATAAAAGGCGTGAACCTTACACAATAAGTTCAATCACAATTTAGTCTCGGTAGACAACACACAACATTTATCAGCGGAAAACCTTAAGAAAAAATGGAAGCATCAAAGCAAGTGAAATTTGACGAATTACTCGACAAATGCATAGACATGTCGAAAGTGAAATTGGATGCGTTAAAGGCACAAATTAATTCGAAAATCTACGACGTTTTTCAAATTGAAAAATTTGTTTACAACGAATTAAAATTGGAACAATTTATCTGCCCGATGAAGACGCATATCCATATGACTGAATTTCTAAATGGTCCTCTGGTAAAACAATTCATATGTGAATTATGGCATATTTTGTTAGCGGCTGAAGAGAGTTCGACAGCCATATCAAATAATACAGTGGAACCGAAAAAAGATGAAATTATAAAGGAAGTAATCCAAACAAATGTTGAACCTACAAAAACTAAAATTTTTAAAAAAGTATTCCAAAGTAAATTTCGATAAGACGCCGAAGGATCTCAATCTCGATCCCGAAAACAAGACAACATGGTGAATGGCGGAAAAGAACCATTGGTACCTCCTACCACTTTCAGTTCCACCCTTAAACCACAGGGGCGGTTGGACACTAAGCACGGCGAAAAACACGATGAATCTGCATCGCTTTCTCGGTTAACCTGTAGCCGAAATAGTGGTACGGAAGGTAACAGAAAAGTTGAACAAAAGCAAGATTTAACCGCCAGCACTTTAATCACAAAGAAACAACAGTCAGATAAGGAAAACAATAAAAATTCCGTCAACATTGAAAATCGTGTACATAAACTGGACAAGTCAATATCAATCTGTAGCACACAAGCAGAACAAAAGCAACCACTAGTACCACCCAACACTTGTGGTTCCACCCTTAAACCACAACGACGCATTAACCTGTTGAATGGCGGAAAACAATCGCTTGCAGCTTATAAAACGTTGAGTTCCAAACTTAAAGCACAGGGACGTATCGACATATCCAAAGTAAAATTGGACATGTTGAAACCGTGGATAAGCAAGAAAATCACGGATATTTTGCAGAGAGAAGATAATGCGGCAGTGGAGTTCGTGCACAATAAATTAAAGCAGGATAAAATGCTTTGTCGACAGAAATTACAGATCAGAATTGCTGGATTCCTAAGAGGTGGCAAAGCACAGAAATTTGTGTCTGAATTATGGCCACTTTTGTTATCAGCTCAAGAGAGTGAAAGCGGCATACCAGCTGAATTGAAAAAGCAGCAGAATGATCAAAATTTAAGAATTGAAAAGGATATTAAGCATGACGGATCTGCATCGCTTTCTCGGTTAAATAATGTCCAAAATAGTGGTACGGTAATTGACACAAAACCAGAACAACAACATCCGGAAAGTCAGAGCAGTCAGAACAATGATAGCTCAGCTGTGCTGAGATGCGGCGTAGGCGGTTTCGCTAACGTTTGCATGCATTCCCCCCAAAAGAAAGATGCAAGTGCTAAGTCACAGGAATTTTTATCTCAATATTGTGCAGAAATGGACGAATTTTTGACACATTGGAATAAAACTCCCGAAAAGGAAACAATTCTATTCTCAAAAAAGTTCATATATCCTGGTGAACAAAATATTGAAAAACAAACAAACGCCACTTTGTCGACACCGCCATCATCGGTTATACAATCAGATCATAAACAGCAAACACGCAATATTGACTTTGATAACGAGATAAAAGCTACCCGAGAACTACAATCACGCAAGCGTACACACTTGACAATGATGAATGAGAGCAAAAAGTCGAAAAATAATTCCCACGATAAAGATGAACAGCAGTCAGCTAAGAAGAAACAGACTAGGACAAATAAATCCTCATCAAAACGCAATTCAGACAAAGATTCCTCTAGGAAGCCAGAAGCTAAATTAATAGAAAAGCAGGACAACAAGAAATCTAACAGCGAGATGAAGAATCTTGAATTGGAGCTTTTTGGCAGTATTAGTAGCGACGAAGAAGAACCCAATTCAGAACAACCTTCTAAGGAAAATTCTGTAAAGAAGTACCACAATAGCCAATTGAGCACCCTTGAGGCTGATCTTTTTATCAGCAGCGATGAGGAAGACGTCTACAATATACTCGGCAAAGAAGACCAATTTTTAAAACAAAAATAATGGACGAAGTTCACGAAGAGTATATTCTCTGGAAAAAAAGAATTTGTAATTTAGAAAAATTTTTTGTAATCAATTTGCGTAAATTTTAAATTAAATATCATGACAATGTTTTTAATTTCTATTAAATATTGATGAAATATATGAGTAGTTTTCTAAGTTTAAATTTATATTACAATAAAGTTTTATATTATAATAAATTTATATTATAATAAATTTAAATTTATAAAAAATACTGTCTCTTTCAATTTAATTCTTAATTCCTTATTTGTAATATATTTTGAATGTATTTTAAGGAAATCATATAAATAATTAAAATAAAATGAAAATAAAAAATGTATTCAATGCTTTAATTTAATTACCGGGATAAGGGGAAGGGAAGGTTTATTTGAAATATTTTTCGGCGGTGACGGTGTGGAGATTCCGCCGCCTAGCAATGAAGAGGTCAAAGTTGCGATTATAAATCTTAAAAACAATAAAGCGGCATGTTCTGATAGCCTCCCCGCTGAGTTGTTTAAGACCGGAGTTGGTAGTGCGCATGCACCAGCTTATCTACAAAATATGCCTAGAGGAAAGTATGCCCAACGATTGGAACCTCAGTGTCCGCTGCCCTGTCCCGAAAAAGGTAGACCCTACGATATGCGCCAACTACAGGGGTATAATTCTACTTTTTATATTGATTTTCCAAATGAGCGAGGGGCCATGCCCACGTATACTACACACTACATACTTAATATTTAATTGCATTTGAAATATATTACTCATACGCATAGTAGTTACCCCTACAAGTATGCTATCTATGATTCTTGATATTAAAACCAAAGCAAATAAAGTATGTATAAAGAATGTGCATTTTGGCATATTTTGTAATATTTTTCAAAAATATTTCACGACGCGGGGGGAAAGATAGAAGGGAAGGATAAAGAAACCAAGAGCGTAACAATGTTCTCAATTGTTCTCATCGTGCGTTTTTGTTGTTTGACTAATTGTTTATTTATTCATCTGAAACAATGTTGCCACGAAAAACATTTTGTAACCAACATTTGTGAAAAAAATCACCAAATAAGAAAAAATATAACCAAAATTAAATTCATAGACTTTTGTTTTATTTTTTTTTTCAAGTTTAAATTATAATTAACAAAAACTGAAACAAAAATAGCTTTTTTTATAAGAAAAAATAAACAAAACCAAAAACTACACATTGATCAAAAAATAACCAATTTTGGTTAGAAATAACAAAAAAAAGGCAACACTTATTCTCAGACGTCGGCACAAAGAGAACATGAGAAAAATTATGACAGGCATATTAACCCAGAGGAAAATTGTTAGTAATATTTTCAAGTCTACTTTACTCTACATAATACGTCACATATGTAGTTTTTTAATGAATTTTACATCTATATAAACAAAATGAATGAAAAACAATAGAAGAGAAAAATGAAAATATGTGCAAAGAAATAAAGAAAGTAATAAATGAAACATGTAAACAAAGTGCAAAAACAACATACGCGGATGAAGTTAAAAATAAAGGGTTGCCAAGTCTAAATAAACAACTACCCCTGATTGTTAAACCTAAGGAAAAACAATCGGCTGAAAAAAAACTAAAGAAGAGTTAAACAAAATAAATCCAGACAACTTGAAGATAACAAATGTGGAAAGTAGAAGCAGTGGAACAATTGTTATTCAAAGTGAGAGCTGTGAAGATAGAGAGAAAAGTAAAAGTGCAATCCAAGAAAAAATATCTAAACAATATGAAGTAAAAATTCCAAATTCGACGGGACTAAATATCAAAATTATTGGCATGTCTTTTGAATATAGCGAAAATGATTTAATTGAGAAATTAAGAAAACAAAATCCTAAATTAGCTGATGCAAATATTAAATTTATGGGAAAATATGAAACGAAAAGAGGAAATAAATCTTTGTTCAATGTGAGACTGAGAGTTGATAATGAAGCTTACGGAAAAATTATGGAAGAAAGAAAAGTAAATGTCGGTTGGGAAAGATGTAGAGTGTATGATGGAACTGAATTAGTTCAATGTATGAAATGCAGAGGATACAATCATATAGCCAAAGAATGTAAAAATCAGGAAATATGTCTAAAATGCCATGGTCAACATAAAACAGTTAATTGCGAAAGCCAAGAGAAGATAATGAAATGTATTAATTGTTCAAAAGTAAACAGCAGGATTAGATGAAAATCACTTTACAAACGATAGAGAATGTCCAGTTTATCAAAATAAATTGAAAAACAAAATGAGAAATATAGGCTTGACGATTTAACAACTAACGGAAATGAGTGCCCTCTATACAAATGTACAAGGTCTTGTTAACAACTATAATCAAATTGAAATTATCGCAGCAACAGAAAAACCTGACTTTTTAATATTGTCTGAAACACATTTGACGAAAGATATAGATGAACAAGAAATTGCGTTACAAGGATATGATAACATCGGGTCAGTGTCAGCATCCTCAAGAACAGGTGGAGTTGTCGTATACTATAAAAATAATTGGAACGTGAAAAAGTTTATAGAGAGAACTGATGATTTGAAGTATTGGATATTATTTTGCAAAGCTGTACATAATGATAATAATAATAATATCTTAATTGGTGGAATATATAGATCGCCTAGCTACAGCGAAGCTGAGTTCTGTGATATATTTGACGAAATTATTGAAGAAATCTGTGATAATAATAACTGTGATATTTTAATTGCAGGAGATTTTAATATAGATTGGAAAAAAAACTCTTTATACAAGAATAGAATTAGGAATACTCTCAATGACAACGGCCTTAAACAAATAGTTAACGAAAGCACCCGTGTAACAAGAAATTCGAGCACTATAATTGACTACGTAATAACTAATAATTATAAGATAAAATGTACAAACAGTAAAGATAATAAAATTTCTGACCATGAAGTTATTAATATTAATATAGACTTTGAGAGATCGAATGAAAACATTCTAAATACAGCAAAAACCATCAAGATATTTAAATACGATAAGAATATATTCAATAATGTGTTAACTGAGAATATGATATACGAGGATAATAAGGATCTTAATGAAAACGTTAAACTGTTTGATGCCTGTCTAGGAAATACAATACAAAGATTTACGTTTGAAAAGCAAGTGCACATAAATAACAAAGTGAATAACTGGTTTAACGAAGAACTGCGAACAATAAAAAGAGAAAAAATAATAAAATATTTACGAGCCAAATTTGAAAACACAAATCAAGCTTGGGGAGAATATAAACTAATAAGAAATCGATACAAAGTACAAATCGAAAATAATAAGAATAATTACATAAAAAATAAAATTAACAACGCAACTAGTCAAAAGCAAATGCGGACACACATAAAAAACCTAGTACTTAATAAGCGGCAAAACTCAACCAAGTCTGTGATATTCGACCAGATAGAGTACAACGATATATGTGATATAGTTAATAAGTTCAATGCATTCTTCATTGATAGCATTAGTAGTATAAGACAATCGATAGGGAGCGTGCAACATATTAACCGAATAGAATATAGAGTGAATGATGTTTTTAAATTCCGTAAGGTAAATATTAGTGAACTGGAGAGCATCGTGAAGTGTATGAATAACAAATCTGACCATGAACGCGTATCAAATAAAATTATACTTGACAACTGGAATGTAACAGGAAATATAATGGTAAAAGTAATAAACACATCTTTAGAGACAGGTATTTTTCCTGATAATTGGAAAAAATCAACCGTAACCCCAATTGAGAAAGTGCCCAGAACAAAAAAAATGCGAGGAGTTTAGACCAATAAACTCTCTTAAAACTTGCGAGAAAATAATTGAAAAAGTAGTTAAAGATCAGCTTGAAAAATATATAGAAAATCGAGACATATTATCTAAATACCAGTCAGGATTCCGTAAAAAACATTCGTGTGAAACCACGGTAAACTATGTCATAAGTGAATGGAGAGCAATAGGAAAGGATAAGAGGATAATAGCAATATTTCTTGACTTCAAAAGAGCCTTTGAGACGATCGATAGAGAAATAATACTGAATAAACTATATATGTATGGAATAAGAGGAATCGAGCTAGATTGGTTCAAATCGTACCTGAAAAGAAGAAGGCAAACGACAAAATTAAATGACATAGAATCTGATGAAATAATAAATAATTACGGAGTGCCGCAAGGTTCCATTTTGGGAGCGTTGTTGTTCATAATTTATATAAATGACATGCCAAGTATTTTAGAAAAATGTAAAGTTGTATTATACGCTGATGCCACTCTGATATATACTATAGCAAATAGTGATGAAGAATGTCGCGAAAATATCAAGTATGATATGAAGAAAATAGATGAATGGCTTAAAATGAATAAACTCAAACTAAATGAAAATAAAACAAAAATAATGGAATTAACTTAAATTCAGAAGAAATATTTACAATAAATGACACAGTAATTGAAAAAGTCGAATATATAAAATACCTTGGTTTTATAATCGATAAAAAATTAAATTTCAATGAACAAATAGATTACTTATGCAAAAAAGTTGGTAAAAAAATTAGTTTTTTAAAAAGAATAAGAAGCAAAATATCCAAGTCTACAGCGATAAATATATACAGCACGAAAATAAAACCGCACTTAGAATATGGTTCCACTATTTTATTCACATACAGCAGCACAAATCAATTAGCAAGGATGCAGAAACTGCAAAATAGAGCGATGAGAGTAATACTAAAATGCAATCGTTACACACATATAAACACAATGTTAACTGATCTAAAATGGATGAACATAGCACAACGACTTCAATTTAACACATTAAGATTTATTAGAAAATTAAAACAAGGAGACGCCCCGAAATATCTATGTGATCAAATACATTATCAATATATATTATATCAACTAAGAAATGCAAGTGACTTTAGGATCCAAAGAGTGAGGTCAACACAAATGCAGAAAACGCTATTCTACAAAAGTCTACAGCTGTTTAACTCATTGCCAAACTACATTAAGAATGAAACGGATGAAAATGTCTTTAGACGAAAGTGTACTAATTTTGTATTATTTAATAATAATTTGTAATATATAATTTTGTTGAACATTTAAAGTATTTTTAATACTAAAAAAAAAAAAAAAAAAAAAAAAAACACAATCTCGGGAAATGACGGCTACCCACTTTATCGCCGACGTTCTGTGGATAATGGTGGACGATCAATTTCAATAAAGGTGCATGGAAATGATTTTGATGTTGATAACCGCTGGATAGTACCTTACTCTCCATTGCTTTCAAAAACATTTAAAGCGCATATTAATGTTGAGTATTGTCATTCAGTTAAGTCGATCAAATACATCTGCAAATATGTTACTAAAGGGTCTTATATGGCTGTATTTTCATTACAAAATCCAAATGATGAAATTCCGCAGTATCAAATGGCCAGGTACATTAGTAGCAATGAAGCAGTATGGCGAATTTTGGGATTTCCCATTCATGAGCGCCATCCAACTGTTGTTCATTTATCAGTGCATCTGGAAAATGGACAACGGGTTTACTTTACAGAAAGAAATGCTCGAGAGAGAGCAGCAGCACCACCGGCTACAACATTAACATCATTTTTTGATCTTTGTAGAAATGATATGTTTGCTAAAACTTTGTTTTATTCAGAAATTCCAACGTATTATACGTGGAATGCATCAACAAAGAAATTCCAACGTCGAAAGCAGGGGAAACCTGTTGATGGTTGGCCAAATTTATATTCAACAGATGCATTAGGTAGGGTTTATACCGTCCATCCTCAAAATGCTGAATGTTTTTATTTGAGAATGCTTCTGATTAATGTTCGAGGACCAACATCTTTTGAGACATTACATAGTGTTGATGGCGTAGTATGTGCAACATATCGAGAGGCCTGTCAGAAACTACAATTATTGGAGAACGATTGTCATTGGGAAACAACGCTTGAAGATGCAGCAGTAATCAACCATCCATGGAAAATAAGGGCATTATTTGCGATAATATTGGTATCGTGCTCACCATCTAATCCAAAAGATCTTTGGAATAAATTTAAAACATATTTGGCTGAGGACATATTACACCCGGAAAGAGTTACCACCAGCAATGCAACGCTTGAACTAAGTGAAAGTATGAATAATGAGACATTGATTCTACTTGAAGACAAATGCTTGGCGATAAGGAATGTGACACTAATTGAAGTTGGAATGATTGCTCCTATTCGGTCAGGAACTGATGCACACGATCAAGATCTACGACGAGAAATGGAATATAATCATCAAAATTTGGAAATTTTATTGGAAGAAAATTTACCAAATTTACAACAAGAGCAGAGAATGGTATACAACAGTATACTAGCAGCAATAACAAACAAACAAATAACCGGAAAAACGTTTTTAATTTCATTGATATTGGCAAAAGTTCGATCTCAAAAAAATATTGCATTAGCTATTGCGTCATCCGGCATAGCTGCCACACTCTTAGATGGTGGTAGAACAGCGTATTCTGCACTAAAATTATCCTAGAAGCCTCAATTTTCCGAAGAGATTACAAGTGTAACATAAAGAAAAATTCTTCTATGGGCAAAGTATTGCAACAATGTGAAATCATAGTGTGGGTTGAATGCACCATGGCGCATAAGAAATCTTTAGAAGTCTCGCAGTTTACGGGATTTTAGAAGCAATAATAACATATTTGGAGGTGCATTAGTTTTATTAGCTGGTGATTTTCTTCAAACACTTCCTGTTATGCCTGCATCAACGCCAGCTGATGAGCTAAATGCATCGTCATACCTTTGGCGATATGTTCATACTCTAAAATTAACTACTAATATGCGTGTTCAGTTGCAACGTGATGCTTCGCTTCAACTTTTTCCAAACAATTGCTTGATTTAGGTAATGCAAGAATTCCAATGGATCCTATAACAAAGTATATAAAATTTCCATCAGAGTTTTGCATAATGACACAATCCAAAGAACAATTAATAAATTGTGTATCTCCCAATATTGTGCAAAATTTTAAAAATATGCAATGGTTATGTGAACGTGCGTTACTGGCATCCAAAAATATTGACGTTAATTCCATCAACAGCAATATTCTCAACAAGGTCGATGGGAATCTAAGAACTTATAAATCGATCGACACAGTTTCAAATATTGAGGATGTCGTCAATTATCCAGTCGAATTTTTAAATTCGTCAGATTTACCAGGCTTTCCACCACATGACTTACAGCTAAAAAACGGTGTTCCCATTATTTTACTTAGAAATATTGATCCTCCACGAATTTGTAATGGCACTCGACTAACAGTAAAAAAAATGATGAACAATCTTATCGAGGCGACCATTATAACTGGAAAGTTTAAGGGAACTGATGTGTTGCTGCCACGTATTCCTATGACCACATCGGAGATGCCATTCGATTTCAAGCGCCTGCAATTTCCTATTCGCCTAGCATTTGCAATGACGATTAATAAAGCTCAAGGTCAGTCCTTGCAAGTTTGTGGACTTAATCTAGAAAATCCATGCTTTACGTCGCGTGTTCGCGAGTAGGAAAACCCGCAGATTTATATGTATACGCACCAGAGGGAAAAACAAAAACTATTGTGTACCCCAAGGCATTAGAATAAGAATTATTTATTTAAGAAAAAAAGTATATATTAAATTTTAGCAAGTAAGAAATAAATAGCCCATTAATGCATTATTTTTTAATTTAAATGAAATACATTGTCATCAAATGAAAGGTTCATTCTTTAAGAAAAATTGCATAATTTAATTACTAAATAAATACACTTTTTAATTATTATGTATTTAATTTCAATGGGGGGGGGTAGCGAAGTACACCGGGTATTACCTAGTATACATATATAGTGATATATATTAAGAGAATTATATACATTAAAACAAGTGAAATTAAAAAATACTTTTTATATTGAAATTAATTTTTGTTTTTTAATTACTCAATCATGTACTAAATTATTAAATACTAGTTAAAACACTTATGTTACACTTATATAACATAAAAAAATTATTCTCTAATTACTATATATAACTAGTCTATGAGATCGTTATTCAAATAAAAATAGTACAATCGTCTCATATAAGTTCGGCTCTTTACCGTTTTCGGTACGATTGTATGGTGCGGCCTTAATAACATTCGAAGAAATTCGATGCCTCTCTCGTTTATATCCCAATAAAAACATGTCCGACAGCGGTACTCCCAAATCATGTCATGTGCAAGTAGTGGTTTCATTGCCTGAATGACTTCTACATTTGGAATGTCCTCAATTTCATGATGAGGACCTTCAAAATTTGCCATTGCTGTTAAAGTTCCCTCAATAAAGAAGTGATTGTACACTGCCAAGCGATTCACTCGTTCTTTTTTTTTATTTTTTTTTCATTATATATATATATTTTTATTTCTTTTACTTATTTTAAATTTACAAAACGTTATTACGCATTTTTTTATATGAAAAGTAATCATTTAATATCTTTTTTATGTTCTCAAAAAAAAGAAAAATAAAATCAAAAATCATTTTATTACGAAATATGTATGATATTTCTAGACTAAATAACAAAACATAAATTGTGATCGGTTTTAACATTGTTATTGTTAAATTCCTGTGTGTGCTTAATAACATTTCTTTTTGTATTCATTTTCTTTCTTTTTACATCATTTTATAAACAAATTTATGATCAGGTTGAGCTTCATTTGTTGTTGTTCTACAATAAACATCATTAACAAACAAAAATGTCTATGATATAAAAATGTATGTAGTTATAATAGAATAAGCGCTAATAAAAAAAAAATTATTTACTGAAGGGGGAAAACGGTAAGGAAATAATACAAGGATGTTGTATGACTTGAAGTAGGTTTGACTATTTACATGAAATCATCGTAATCATCATAAGTAATGTAATCATTACCATACTTTTCATAACCATCGATATCATTGCTCTCTTTTTTCAAGGTTACTTTTCCTTTGCCTTTGCCTTTGCTAGCGGGTTTCTTGACATTTTGTTTTTCCATTTTCACTTTTTCTCTATGTAAGTTTTCTACACTAATTTTTAATTTCTTCAAATCGGGAATAGCCAAATGTACACCTATGCTACGTACTAAATCCTCAATAAATTGCGGGAAATGTGGTGATTCTTTATATTGTGCCAATTTACAACTAAGCGTCGCACCAAATTCTTTGAATTCTTCTTCAGTTTGAGGATTAAATGCATCTAAATCACCTCTAATATCACTAACACCAAAGGTTTCTAAAGCACTCTTTAAGTCCGATTCTTCTTGAATTTTTTGTAAACGTAATTTTTCGGCAAATTTTGCTTCGGCTGTCATATTAGCTAAGCGTTCAGCTTCGGCTTCCTCTGCCAGTCTCTCTTGTTCGGCTAGTTTAGCTTTCAAAGCCTTGTTAGGTTTCGTCTTCACCGGCGCTTTGACTTCAACTTTTTCTTCGTCCTTTTTTTCCTCTTCCTCGAGATCCCAACTGTCCTTAACATCCTCATCATCATCCTCGCCAGCCCATTTGTTGACTTTGTCAGGAATAACCACTATGGGTTTGTCCGCAGCACTTTCCCAATCGTCTTTCATATTTTTTGGTTCTCTATTATTTTATTTATTTAGCAAATTTTTGATTATATGACTTTGTGTTTTGCTTGTATATGCTTGGTGTGCTTGGATGTGCGTAAGTGTTTTCGCCAAGAATTTGAAACCAGAACTAATAATTTTTCGCAATCTTTCTGTTGCTTTTATACTGTTTCCTGAGACCCGAAAATAACTGCGTTAATCGATTTCCTTAATATGATATTGCATTACAGGTAGAAAAATTATGATTTTATAATTGACCCTCACACATCATTTGATAACTTGTTTATAATGTTCGAATAACATGAATATTAATTTCCAGGTAAAAGGGAAAATAATAAAAGCCTTCTTGCTCTCGAAAATTTTCCCTTTTTCACTTTAAGTCCGGATTAGTATGCAGTTGTTATCCACTTTACATAATTTTCTTTAAATTCGTACTTCAATAGACAGCGTTTTTTATATTAAGTACATACGCGTTATTTGCTGACAGGTAGGGGCATTTAAATTGAATTTTCTACCCTTTGCCAACAAATGTCATTTAAGCGGTTTATGCCATATTTTTTAAGTATACTCTTTATTTTACTCGCAAAGGTGCTTTGTTCATAGCTTACAGACGGCTGTATACACAACAACAAAATATTAAGAGTTTGTCAGTCATATTTGAACGCAAGCAAAAATAAACAAACACATGCTACAGTAGTAGATCCTAACATTTCAACGACGAATTTATATGAATTCGTTCATTTGGACACTGTGCCAGTGTGTAAAATGTTACTACAAAGTTAATATAATGCAAGTGAGTGAAAATTTTCATAGAAAATCCAGTCACTTGACATTTTCCCTTCAAAAAATATTTCAAGAAAAGTTTTTAGTAGACATCTGCAAATGAGTAAATGCTACAAGTGGTTGAAACACATTCATAAATTTACTATGTACCTGCTAATGCACAGCTAACATTCACAAAAAGTAAAGGAAACACATCTGTATGTATGTTAACGTAAAAAACATTAATTTCATTTTTGCTGACACATTTCCAGACAGTTACCAACCTCTTTTATTAAATATTGCACAAGACATACTTTTTATAGTTTCTGTTTACTAAGCATTCTTTTGTAACACGCTTATCGTAAATTGTTATTATGCAGATCTTGCAGTTTCAACCGTAATTAGAATTAAGAATTAATTTCAAGTTCAGTTGTAAAAAAACATTCAAGTGGCCAACAAGTGAAAATAATAAAATAAATAAAAAAAATATTTTTTTAATGAAAAACAACTTATAATTAAATAATTGGCGCCCAACGTTAAAAGGTTCCTATCAAAAGCACCCCATAGGCTGCAGATACAAGGACACCCATAAGACAAGCACCCCATAGGCTGCGGACTTAAGTAAAAGGCACCTCATAAGCTGCAATAAGCGATCATCTGCAAAACAAGGACATTTTGAGTGGAGAACTCGGTGTAGACGCGGGCACCCTAGTAACAAGGTGGAAAAGGAACAATACCCCCCTACCAGCTCCATGAGGATGATCTTTATGTAAGCATGGGTTTAATACTAAATTTTTAAGAAGAATATTTATTAATTAAAAAAAAAAAAATATTTTTACTAAAAGTGCTAAAAATCAAAAGTTTAAAAAAAGAGGAAAGTGCAAAACTTAAAAGAATACAAATAAGTATAAATATAAGTTTAAAAGTCAATTAAAAAGTTTAATACAAATTTCAATTATGAATTTATAAAATATAAAAATATTTTAAACGTAATGAAAATTCCAAAAAAGGAAAAATAATAGAATCCAATTAAGTTACAAATCGTATGAAAAATTGAAAAAGTGAAGTAAATCAACAGTAAATTTAACAAGTAAATTTTGGAGAATTAAATTTTGAAAAATATTGCAAGGAAAAGTGAATCTTTTTGGAAAGAGAAAACGACTAAAACTAAAACATAGAAGTTAAAATTTAAAGAATAAGAATCGATTTAAAATTTTAAAGTGAAAATTATTAAAGTTAATAAACAAATTCCAATTAAAGAAATTTTTGCTTTGAATGTGAATCAATTGTAAAATAATAATATCTCTTCAAAAAAAAATATCTTTTAGAACCACTATTGCGATTCCTACGGGACCCTCCAATAGAAATAAGAAATTTTTTTTTAACACAAATATAATTTTTTTTAAAAAAAAAAAACCACTATTGCGATTCCTACGGGACCCTCCAATAGAAATAAGAAAAATTAGAACAAAAATATACTTTTTATTAATATAATAAATTATGTCTAATCCTAACAACTTGGTCAGGCCCCCAGTCCTGAATATAAATGTTCCAAATCCAGCTCCTAATAATGAGAATAATAGAAACATGGAAGAAATGATAGCTAGAATTTGCGCGCAGCAATGCCAAATAGCAATTAATCAGATACTAAATCCCAACGCAAATATAGGAGGTATAGATCAGGTAATAGAGGAAAGATATAGGAACGATTTAGCAGATTTAGATAAGGTTCCCGAAGTTGTAAAGAACTTGAGGGAATTCTCCGGTAATCCATCAGAATTTAGCTCTTGGAAAAAGAGCGTAGACAGAATACTCGGACTGTACGACTCTATGAAAGGGACTCCTAAATACTTTGCAATAATTAATACAATTCGAAACAAAATTATTGGCCGCGCAGATGCAGCCTTGGAGTCATATAATACTCCTTTAAACTGGAACTGCATTGTGAAATGTCTGGCATTACACTATGCAGACAAAAGGGATTTGACTACTTTAGAATACCAGATGAGTACATTAACACACTGTAACAGCAAAATTCAAGACTTCTATCAGGAGGTTTACTCCTATCTCTCTCCAATTATTAATAAATTATCTTGCATGGATATTGGTAAAGAAGCGCTCTATCTTCTGGCACAGACCTATAGAGATAAGGCTTTAGATGTCTTCATTAGAGGTCTAAGAGGCAATATGTCAATGCATCTTGGTATGAAAGAACCAAAAGATCTCCCTCAGGCACTCCATTTGTGCCTTAAAATGGAAAATCAATTCGTGAGGTCACAATTTGTGAACTCTCAAAAGACTAATACCAACAAAACTATATCTCTACCACCAAATAGAATGCAATACCAGAACAAACATCGGAATAATTTTTATACACAATTGGCTCACATGCCACAAACTTCTCATGATTTTTATCAATTTAAACCAATACCTCCAAGAAGATATTATAACCCTAATCAAATGTCAATGGCACAAGCATATTCAAACCCAAACTTCATGCCACCTAGGCCAAGCGCACCAAAACCACAGCCACGTCCTGAACCTATGGACGTAGACTCTTCAACAAAAACAAAGGCTGTGAACTACATGAATAGGCCAAGCCAAAATAATCAATTTTTTGGTAAAAGACCACCCGTCCAATCGGAACAATTCCGAGGACCACCAAAAATGCAAAGGAATTTCCATTTGCAAACAGAACAAAGTAATTATGAGGAACAAATGTTAAACTACGAGGGCGAGGAAAAATTACCATCACTTGATGAGTACCTCGAAAACCAAACGGACAGACAAGAAAACGATAATCATTTTGAAACACAAGAATTCGTTGACATACATTTTTTAGGCTAACGAATTCGTCCTTACCCTATTTTGAGTGCAGGACGAATACCGGACAGATACTAAACTTTCTCATTGACACAGGATCAAACAAGAATTACATCCAGCCTAGCCTTGTGAGAAATCCCTTACCTAACCGGAATAATTTCTATGCAAGGTCAGTAGGTGGACAAAATGAAATTACCCACCATACTTTCGTAAATCTTTTCGGCAAACATGCCGATAAAATCAAATTTTTTCTACTACCATCTCTAAGATCCTTCCATGGCATCTTAGGAAACGATAGTTTAAAAGAACTATCAGCAATTATTTATCTGGCAGATAACTATATGCTTATCAATAAAAAACTTAAAGTCAAAATAAAGCAGAAAATCTCACAATCGGTTAATAATATTAGTATCAGGACTGACCACATGACAGTAGAACAAAAAAACAGGTTAAAAGAAACCATCGAACGACACAAAACCTTATTTAGTGAACCAGACGAGAACCTTACTTACACCACAGCTGTAGTTGCAGACATCCAGACTAAAACTGACGATCCCATTTATTCCAGATATTATCCCTATCCTGTACAATTAAAAGATGAAGTCGAAAACCAAATACAAGACCTCTTGAAGCAAGGTATCATTCGACCTTCACGGTCGCCATACAACTCACCCATTTGGGTTGTTCCTAAAAAAGCCGATGCATCCGGCAAGAAAAAGTACAGAATAGTAATTGATTATAGAAAGTTAAATGAACAAACTTTACCGGACAGATATCCAATCCCAGAGATCAATGATGTTCTCCCACAACTGGGACAAAACAAATTTTTCTCAGTACTGGATTTAAAAAGCGGGTTCCATCAAATACCGCTTAGAGAGGCTGACAGACAAAAGACGGCATTCTCGGTCAATAATGGTAAATATGAGTTTACCAGATTACCGTTCGGATTGAGGAATGCGCCTTCCATATTTCAGCGGACGTTAGACGACATACTCAGAAAATGGATAGGAAAAATTTGTTTCGTCTATATGGACGACATTATTATATTTTCCAAAGATGAAGAAGAACACTTCAAAAACATAGATACCATTTTTAAAACTCTTAGACTTTCAAATATGAAAGTTCAGTTGGACAAGTGCGAGTTCTTGAAAAAAGAGGTTGAATTTTTAGGATTCATCATTTCAGATGAGGGAATAAAAACCAACCCCAAAAAAGTAGAAGCAATCCTAAATTTCCCAACACCCAAAACACTGAAAGATCTAAGATCATTTTTGGGATTGTCCAACTATTATAGACGCTTTATCAGGGATTATGCCAAAATTGCAAAGCCCCTGACAATGCTTTTGAGAGGGGAGGCAGGACGTTCGTCCAAATATATGTCAAAAAAGATAACAATTGATTTAGATCAGGAAGCAATGGATGCATTTATAAAACTTAAGACCATATTGACTTCTGACGATGTTATGTTAGCGTATCCGGACTTTAATAAAGAATTTACCCTCACGACAGACGCCTCTAACTACGCACTAGGAGCAGTGCTATCCCAAGAAAATAGACCTATTGTATTTTTATCAAGAACCCTTAGCAAAGCAGAAGAGCACTACGCCACCAATGAAAGAGAATTGCTCGCAATCGTATGGGCGTTAAAGTCGCTAAGGAACTACCTTTATGGCTCCGCGAAGTTAAAAATACTTACAGACCATCTTCCTCTGACTTATGCTTTGAATAACAAAAATTCGAATTTTAAACTTAAAAGATGGAAAGCATTTCTCGAGGACTTCAATTACGAACTACAATACAAACCAGGCAGCACTAATGTAGTTACCGACGCTTTATCCAGACCTTCGCCTGAGAACACTCTTGTAAATACCTTAACTGTAACTCAACATAGCGATGAGAGTTCATCACAAAATTTAATACAATATACTGATGCTCCCATTAACGCCTTCAAGAATCAAATATTCATTTCAAATGAAGGAAGCCAACCGTCTTATAACTTTGAAATTGTTTTCCCTACCTTTCACAGACATAGAATTAACGAACCTGACATTACACCAGAATCCCTGACTCAGATATTAAAAAAATATTTGAATCCCTCAGTAACTAATTGCATATATACATCGGATGAAATACTAGGAATGTTACAAGAAATTTACAGAAATAATTTCGCCCAATACAGGGTAAAATATTGTAGGAAAATAGTCACGGATTTGAAAAGCAACGAAGAGCAGGAAACCGAAATACTTAAAGAACACCATCGAGCTCACAGGAACAGCATTGAGAATAAGGCACAGCTTTTAACAAATTATTACTTTCCACAAATGCATTCGAAAATAAAAAAACTCATTAGCTCTTGTAAGGTGTGCAAAGAAAATAAATATGAGAGACACCCCAACAAAATCGCAATCCAAGAAACGCCAATACCACAATTCCCCGGACAAATCGTCCACATAGATATTTTCATGACTGAGAGAAAGGCTATTTTAACTGCTATAGATAAATTCTCCAAATTTGCGCAAGCAAGAATATTAAGGTCACGAGCCGTTGAAGATGTCAAAGAACCTCTTAGGGAACTCTTACTTTCTTTCGGAATGCCAGAAACGATTGTCATGGACAACGAAAAATCTTTTAATTCTACATCTATCATTTTTATGTTAGAAAATCAGTATGGTATAAAAGTATTTAAGATTCCACCATATAGTAGCAGCGTTAATGGACAAGTTGAGAGGTTTCATTCCACGCTTTCGGAAGTTATGCGTTGCTTGAAAGCCGAGAACTCACACACAACATTCCCAGAGCTATTGTATAAAGCAATCTACGAGTACAATAATTCCATACATTCTACTACAAAAAAGAAACCAATAGAAGCATTTTTTTTAGGAAGAGTAAGTACCAACCCTCAGGAAATAGAAAAAGTTAAATTAGACACTATCAGAAGAATTCAGGAAAAACAGTTAGAAGACATGAACTACCACAATAAAAGAAAGATCGAACCTAAGACTTATGAAACCTGGACAAATCATCTATGTAAAGGAAAACAGGAGATTAGGGACGAAACTTAGTAAAACATACAAAAAGGAAATAGTTAAGGAGAATAGAAATACAACAGTCTTAACAGAATCAGGAAGAACGGTACACAAAAATAATATCAGGAACTAAAGTCATTATTAACAAACTTACGGTAGAAAAAATTAATGAACTCACCCGTGCAACAAATAGCATTTTGGAAACTTTTAATAATAGCTACAATAAAAGCAATTCGGTAAAGGAACAATTGGTAACAATATTAAAATATAAATTAGATACTGTCAAGGAAGAATTGATTAATATCCAACATGCCATACATTGGGCAAAAGTGGGTGTAGTCAACTCATTTTTATTAAAATCAGAAGAAAACAACCTTGTTAAAGAAATAATAAGTAAAAATTCCATACCATTTATAAATTTAGAACAAGCCTTTGAGTTTGCCGAGATAAAAATAGCATCGGATCAAAGCTCAATCGTCTATATATTAAGTATTCCAATAACAAATGTAAATTCATGTGATAAAATGTTAGTAAGACCGATCAAATTTGGAAAGTATGTAAATAAAATAACATTTAAAAATATTCTTATATGTGACAATGTAAATTACGGTATAAAGAAAGAATGTAAAAACTATAATAATATCACAATATGTAATAGAAATAATTTAGATAATCTGGAAACCGATATGTGTCTGGCAGACTTAATAAAAAGCAAACCAGCAAACTGTAGCCTGATAGACAATCGAAGTACCCCCATTATCGAGGAGATTTCGCCAGGAACAATATTGCTGAATCAATTTAACGGAACAATTTTTGTCGACAAGGAACCACAAAACCTTACTGGGACCTACGTGATACAATTCTCTAATATATCTGTGTCAGTAGCTGATAAAATCTATAGCTTTTTTGAAGGAATACAACTACAACCGCAACCGGCAATCCTCCAACCCAGATATTTAGGCCAAAATATAGAGGAAACCCTATCGTTAGAAATGGTAAAAGAGATACGGACAAACACCACTGAAACCATTGATCTGCTAGAGGATAAACATAAAAAAGGCCTAGCAGTTAACCTCGGTCTCTCTTTAATGGCCATATCATCCATGATCGTCCTTCTCCTAAAATCAAAGATACTCAAAAGAAACAATAAGACGGTTATTATTCCTACAGCCATAAATGCGGCTCCATCAACACACACATCCATGCCTGAGTTATCAGAAAGGAAGAAACCAGAACAAAAGAGCATTACAAAAATATCGGACAACCCATATTTTTGACCGAACGAGGACGCTCGGATTTAAGTGGGGAGGTGTTAACGTAAAAAACATTAATTTCATTTTTGCTGACACATTTCCAGACAGTTACCAACCTCTTTTATTAAATATTGCACAAGACATACTTTTTATAGTTTCTGTTTACTAAGCATTCTTTTGTAACACGCTTATCGTAAATTGTTATTATGCAGATCTTCAACCGTAATTAGAATTAAGAATTAATTTTAAGTTCAGTTGTAAAAAAACATTCAAGTGGTCAACAAGTGAAAATCATAAAATAAATAAAAAAAATATTTTTTTTAATGAAAAACAACTTATAATTAAATAATTTGTATTTACTTTATTATCTTATATATAAAAATGAATGTGTGTTTGTTTGTATGTTTGTATGTTTGGAGTTTATAGACGATTAAACGGCTGAAGCGATTTTCTTAAAATTTTCACAGTATCTTCCTGTATGTCCGGAAGGAGTTATAGGCTACTTTTTATGTTGATATTCCAAATGAGCGAGGGGCCATGCCCACGTATACTACACACTACATACTTAATATTTAATTGCATTTGAAATATATTACTCATACGCATAGTAGTTACCCCTACAAGTATGCTATCTATGATTCTTGATATTAAAACCAAAGAAAAAAAAAGTATGTATAAAGAATGTGCATTTTGGCATATTTTGGAATATTTTTCAAAAATATTTCACGACGCGGGGGGAAAGATAGAAGGGAAGGATAAAGAAACCAAGAGCGTAACAATGTTCTCAATTGTTCTCATCGTGCGTTTTTGTTGTTTGACTAATTTTTTATTTATTCATCTGAAACAATGTTGCCACGAAAAACATTTCGTAACCAACATTTGTGAAAAAATCACCAAATAAGAAAAAATATAACCAAAATTAAATTCATAGACTTTTGTTTTATTTTTTTTTCAAGTTTAAATTATAATTAACAAAAACTGAAACAAAAATAGCTTTTTTTATAAGAAAAAAATAAACAAAACCAAAAGCTACACATTGATCAAAAAAATAACCAATTTTGGTTAGAAATAACAAAAAAAAAAGCAACACTTATTCTCAGACGTCGGCACAAAGAGAACATGAGAAAAATTATGAGAGGCATATTAACCCAGAGGAAAATTGTTAGTAATATTTTCAAGTCTACTTTACTCTACATAATACGTCACATATGTAGTTTTTTTAATGAATTTTACATCTATATAAACAAAATGAATGAAAAACAATAGAAGAGAAAAATGAAAATATGTGCAAAGAAATAAAGAAAGTAATAAATGAAACATGTAAACAAAGTGCAAAAACAACATACGCGGATGCAGTTAAAAATAAAGGGTTGCCAAGTATAAATAAACAACTACCCCTGATTGTTAAACCTAAGGAAAAACAATCGGCTGAAAAAAAACTAAAGAAGAGTTAAACAAAATAAATCCAGACAACTTGAAGATAACAAATGTGGAAAGTAGAAGCAGTGGAACAATTGTTATTCAAAGTGAGAGCTGTGAAGATAGAGAGAAAAGTAAAAGTGCAATCCAAGAAAAAATATCTAAACAATATGAAGTAAAAATTCCAAATTCGACGGGACTAAATATCAAAATTATTGGCATGTCTTTTGAATATAGTGAAAATGATTTAATTGAGAAATTAAGAAAACAAAATCCTAAATTAGCTGATGCAAATATTAAATTTATGGGAAAATATGAAACGAAAAGAGGAAATAAATCTTTGTTCAATGTGAGACTGAGAGTTGATAATGAAGCTTACGGAAAAATTATGGAAGAAAGAAAAGTAAATGTCGGTTGGGAAAGATGTAGAGTGTATGATGGAACTGAATTAGTTCAATGTATGAAATGCAGAGGATACAATCATATAGCCAAAGAATGTAAAAATCAGGAAATATGTCTAAAATGCCATGGTCAACATAAAACAGTTAATTGCGAAAGTCAAGAGAAGATAATGAAATGTATTAATTGTTCAAAAGTAAACAGCAGGCTCAATATGGGATTAGATGAAAATCACTTTACAAACGATAGAGAATGTCCAGTTTATCAAAATAAATTGAAAAACAAAATGAGAAATATAGGCTTGACGATTTAACAACTAAAGGAAATGAGTGCCCTCTATACAAATGTACAAGGTCTTGTTAACAACTATAATCAAATTGAAATTATCGCAGCAACAGAAAAACCTGACTTTTTAATATTGTCTGAAACACATTTGACGAAAGATATAGATGAACAAGAAATTGCGTTACAAGGATATGAAAACATCGGGTCAGTGTCAGCATCCTCAAGAACAGGTGGAGTTGTCGTATACTATAAAAATAATTGGAATGTGAAAAAGTTTATAGAGAGAACTGATGATTTGAAGTATTGAATATTATTTTGGAAAGCTGTACATAATGATAATAATAATAATATCTTAATTGGTGCAATATATAGATCGCCTAGCTACAGCGAAGCTGAGTTCTGTGATATATTTGACGAAATTATTGAAGAAATCTGTGATAATAATAACTGTGATATTTTAATTGCAGGAGATTTTAATATAGATTGGAAAAAAACTCTTTATACAAGAATAGAATTAGGAATACTCTCAATGACAACGGCCTTAAACAAATAGTTAACGAAAGCACCCGTGTAACAAGAAATTCGAGCACAATAATTGACTACGTAATAACTAATAATTATAAGATAAAATGTACAAACAGTAAAGATATTAAAATTTCTGACCATGAAGTTATTAATATTAATACAGACTTTGAGAGATCGAATGAAAACATTCTAAATACAGCAAAAACCATCAAGATATTTAAATACGATAAGAATATATTCAATAATGTGTTAACTGAGAATATGATATACGAGGATAATAAGGATCTTAATGAAAACGTTAAACTGTTTGATGCCTGTCTAGGAAATACAATACAAAGATTTACGTTTGAAAAGCAAGTGCACATAAATAACAAAGTGAATAACTGGTTTAACGAAGAACTGCGAACAATAAAAAGAGAAAAAATACTAAAATATTTACGAGCCAAATTTGAAAACACAAATCAAGCTTGGGGAGAATATAAACTAATAAGAAATCGATACAAAGTACAAATCGAAAATAATAAGAATAATTACATAAAAAATAAAATTAACAACGCAACTAGTCAAAAGCAAATGTGGGCACACATAAAAAACCTAGTACTTAATAAGAGGCAAAACTCAACAAAATCTGTGATATTCGACCAGATAGAGTACAACGATATATGTGATATAGTTAATAAGATCAATGCATTCTTCATTGATAGCATTAGTAGTATAAGACAATCGATAGGGAGCGTGCAACATATTAACCGAATAGAATATAGAGTGAATGATGTTTTTAAATTCCGTAAGGTAAATATTAGTGAACTGGAGAGCATCGTGAAGTGTATGAATAACAAATCTGACCATGAACGCGTATCAAATAAAATTATACTTGACAACTGGAATGTAACAGGAAATATAATGGTAAAAGTAATAAACACATCTTTAGAGACAGGTATTTTTCCTGATAATTGGAAAAAATCAACCGTAACCCCAATTGAGAAAGTGCCCAGAACAAAAAAATGCGAGGAGTTTAGACCAATAAACTCTCTTAAAACTTGCGAGAAAATAATTGAAAAAGTAGTTAAAGATCAGCTTGAAAAATATATAGAAAATAGAGACATATTATCTAAATACCAGTCAGGATTCCGTAAAAAAACATTCGTGTGAAACCACGGTAAACTATGTCATAAGTGAATGGAGAGCAATAGGAAAGGATAAGAGGATAATATCAATATTTCTTGACTTCAAAAGAGCCTTTGAGACGATCGATAGAGAAATAATACTGAATAAACTATATATGTATGGAATAAGAGGAATCGAGCTAGATTGGTTCAAATCGTACCTGAAAAGAAGAAGGCAAACGACAAAATTAAATGACATAGAATCTGATGAAATAATAAATAATTTCGGAGTGCCACAAGGTTCCATTTTGGGAGCGTTGTTGTTCATAATTTATATAAATGACATGCCAAGTATTTTAGAAAAATGTAAAGTTGTATTATACGCTGATGACACTCTGATATATACTATAGCAAATAGTGATGAAGAATGTCGCGAAAATATCAAGTATGATATGAAGAAAATAGATGAATGGCTTAAAATGAATAAACTCAAACTAAATGAAAATAAAACAAAAATAATGGAATTAACTTAAATTCAGAAGAAATATTTACAATAAATGACACAGTAATTGAAAAAGTCGAATATATAAAATACCTTGGTTTTATAATCGATAAAAAATTAAATTTCAATGAACAAATAGATTACTTATGCAAAAAAGTTGGTAAAAAAATTAGTTTTTTAAAAAGAATAAGAAGCAAAATATCCAAGTCTACAGCGATAAATATATACAGCACGAAAATAAAACCACACTTAGAATATGGTTCCACTATTTTATTCACATGCAGCAGCACAAATCAATTAGCAAGGATGCAGAAACTGCAAAATAGAGCGATGAGAGTAATACTAAAATGCGATCGTTACACACATATAAACACAATGTTAACTGATCTAAAATGGATGAACATAGCACAACGACTTCAATTTAACACATTAAGATTTATTAGAAAATTAAAACAAGGTGACGCCCCGAAATATCTATGTGATCAAATACATTATGTGGGAGACAGTCAACCATATCAACTAAGAAATGCAAGTGACTTTAGGATCCAAAGAGTGAGGTCAACACAAATGCAGAAAACGCTATTCTACAAAAGTCTACAGCTGTTTAACTCATTGCCAAACTACATTAAGAATGAAACGGATGAAAATGTCTTTAGACGAAAGTGTACTAATTTTGTATTATTTAATAATAATTTGTAATATATAATTTTGTTGAACATTTAAAGTATTTTTAATACTAAAAAAAAAAAAAAAAAAAAAACAATCTCGGGAAATGACGGCTACCCACTTTATCGCCGACGTTCTGTGGATAATGGTGGACGATCAATTTCAGTAAAGGTGCATGGAAATGATTTTGATGTTGATAACCGCTGGATAGTACCTTACTCTCCATTGCTTTCAAAAACATTTAAAGCGCATATTAATGTTGAGTATTGTCATTCAGTTAAGTCGATCAAATACATATGCAAATATGTTACTAAAGGGTCTTATATGGCTGTATTTTCATTACAAAATCCAAATGATGAAATTCCGCAGTATCAAATGGCCAGGTACATTAGTAGCAATGAAGCAGTATGGCGAATTTTGGGATTTCCCATTCATGAGCGCCATCCAACTGTTGTTCATTTATCAGTGCATCTGGAAAATGGACAACGGGTTTACTTTACAGAAAGAAATGCTCGAGAGAGAGCAGCAGCACCACCGGCTACAACATTAACATCATTTTTTGATCTTTGTAGAAATGATATGTTTGCTAAAACTTTGTTTTATTCAGAAATTCCAACGTATTATACGTGAAATGCATCAACAAAGAAATTCCAACGTCGAAAGCAGGGGAAACCTGTTGATGGTTGGCCAAATTTATATTCAACAGATGCATTAGGTAGGGTTTATACCGTCCATCCTCAAAATGCTGAATGTTTTTATTTGAGAATGCTTCCGATTAATGTTCGAGGACCAACATCTTTTGAGACATTACATAGTGTTGATGGCGTAGTATGTGCAACATATCGAGAGGCCTGTCACAAACTACAATTATTGGAGAACGATTGTCATTGGGAAACAACGCTTGAAGATGCAGCAGTAATCAACCATCCATGGAAAATAAGGGCATTATTTGCGATAATATTGGTATCGTGCTCACCATCTAATCCAAAAGATCTTTGGAATAAATTTAAAACATATTTGGCTGAGGACATATTACACCCGGAAAGAGTTACCACCAGCAATGCAACGCTTGAACTAAGTGAAAGTATGAATAATGAGACATTGATTCTACTTGAAGACAAATGCTTGGCGATAAGGAATGTGACACTAATTGAAGTTGGAATGATTGCTCCTATTCGGTCAGGAACTGATGCACACGATCAAGATCTACGACGAGAAATGGAATATAATCATCAAAATTTGGAAATTTTATTGGAAGAAAATTTACCAAATTTACAACAAGAGCAGAGAATGGTATACAACAGTATACTAGCAGCAATAACAAACAAACAAATAACCGGAAAAACGTTTTTAATTTCATTGATATTGGCAAAAGTTCGATCTCAAAAAAATATTGCATTAGCTATTGCGTCATCCGGCATTGCTGCCACATTCTTAAATGGTGGTAGAACAGCGTATTCTGCACTAAAATTATCCTAGAAGCCTCAATTTTTCGAAGAGATTACAAGTGTAACATAAAGAAAAATTCTTCTATGGGCAAAGTATTGCAACAATGTGAAATCATAGTGTGGGTTGAATGCACCATGGCGCATAAGAAATCTTTGGAAGTCTCGCAGTTTACGGGATTTTAGAAGCAATAATAACATATTTGGAGGTGCATTAGTTTTATTAGCTGGTGATTTTCGTCAAACACTTCCTGTTATGCCTGGATCAACGCCAGCTGATGAGCTAAATGCATCGTCATACCTTTGGCAATATGTTCATACTCTAAAATTAACTACTAATATGCGTGTTCAGTTGCAACGTGATGCTTCGCTTCAACTTTTTCCAAACAATTGCTTGATTTAGGTAATGCAAGAATTCCAGTGGATCCTATAACAAAGTATATAAAATTTCCATCAGAGTTTTGCTAAATGACACAATCCAAAGAACAATTAATAAATTGTGTATTTCCCAATATTGTGCAAAATTTTAAAAATATGCAATGGTTATGTGAACGTGCGTTACTGGCATCCAAAAATATTGACGTTAATTCCATCAACAGCAATATTCTTAACAAGGTCGATGGGAATCTAAGAACTTATAAATCGATCGACACAGTTTCAAATATTGACGATGTCCTCAATTATCCAGTCGAATTTTTAAATTCGTTAGATTTACCAGGCTTTCCACCACATGACTTACAGCTAAAAAACGGTGTTCCCATTATTTTACTTAGAAATATTGATCCTCCACGAATTTGTAATGGCACTCGACTAACAGTAAAAAAAATGATGAACAATCTTATCGAGGCGACCATTATAACTGGAAAGTTTAAGGGAACTGATGTGTTGCTGCCACGTATTCCTATGACCACATCGGAGATGCCATTCGATTTCAAGCGCCTGAAATTTCCTATTCGCCTAGCATTTGCAATGACGATTAATAAAGCTCAAGGTCAGTCCTTGCAAGTTTGTGGACTTAATCTAGAAAATCCATGTTTCTCACATGGACAGCTTTACGTCGCGTGTTCGCGAGTAGGAAAACCCGCAGCGAAGCACACCGGGTATTACCTAGTATACATATATAGTGATATATATTAAGAGAATTATATACATTAAAACAAGTGAAATTAAAAAATACTTTTTATATTGAAATTAATTTTTGTTTTTTAATTACTTAATCATGTACTAAATTATTAAATACTAGTTAAAACACTTATGTTACACTTATATAACATAAAAAAAAATTATTCTCTAATTACTATATATAACTAGTCTATGAGATCGTTATTCAAATAAAAATAGTACAATCGTCTCATATAAGTTCGGCTCCTTACCGTTTTCGGTACGATTGTATGGTGCGGCCTTAATAACATTCGAAGAAATTCGATGCCTCTCTCGTTTATATCCCAATAAAAACATGTCCGACAGTGGTACTCCCAAATCATGTCATGTGCAAGTAGTGTTTTCATTGCCTGAATGACTTCTACATTTGGAATGTCCTCAAGTTCATGATGAGGACCTTCAAAATTTGCCATTGCTGTTAAAGTTCCCTCAATAAAGAAGTGATTGTACACTGCCAAGCGATTCACTCGTTCTTTTTTTTTATTTTTTTTTTTTTTCATTATATATATATTTTTTTATTTCTTTTACTTATTTTAAATTTACAAAACGTTATTACACATTTTTTTATATGAAAAGTAATCATTTAATATCTTTTTTATGTTCTCAAAAAAAAAGAAAAATAAAATAAAAAATCATTTTATTACGAAATATGTATGATATTTCTAGACTAAATAACAAAACATAAATTGTGATCGGTTTTAACATTGTTATTGTTAAATTCCTGTGTGTGCTTAATAACATTTCTTTTTGTATTCATTTTCTTTCTTTTTACATCATTTTATAAAAAAATATATGATCAGGTTGAGCTTCATTTGTTGTTGTTCTACAATAAACATCATTAACAAACAAAAATGTCTATGATATAAAAATGTATGTAGTTATAATAGAATAAGAGCTCAACTAAAAATAAAAAAAAAATTATTTACTGAAGGGGGAAAACGGTAAGGAAATAATACAAGGATGTTGTATGACTTGAAGTAGGTTTGACTATTTACATGAAATCATCGTAATCATCATAAGTAATGTAATCATTACCATACTTTTTATAACCATCGATATCATTGCTCTCTTTTTTCAAGGTTACTTTTCCTTTGCCTTTGCCTTTGCTAGCGGGTTTCTTGACAATTTGTTTTTCCATTTTCACTTTTTCTCTATGTAAGTTTTCTACACTAATTTTTAATTTCTTCAAATCGGGAATAGCCAAATGTACACCTACGCTACGTACTAAATCCTCAATAAATTGCGGGAAATGAGGTGATTCTTTATATTGTGCCAATTTACAACTAAGCGTCGCACCAAATTCTTTGAATTCTTCTTCAGTTTGAGGATTAAATGCATCTAAATCACCTCTAATATCACTAACACCAAAGGTTTCTAAAGCACTCTTTAAGTCCGATTCTTCTTGAATTTTTTGTAAACGTAATTTTTCGGCTAATTTTTCTTCGGCTGTCATATTAGCTAAGCGTTCAGCTTCGGCTTCCTCTGCCAGTCTCTCTTGTTCGGCTAGTTTAGCTTTCAAAGCCTTGTTAGGTTTCGTCTTCACCGGCGCTTTGACTTCAACTTTTTCTTCGTCCTTTTTTTCCTCTTCCTCGAGATCCCAACTGTCCTTAACATCCTCATCATCATCCTCGCCAGCCCATTTGTTGACTTTGTCAGGAATAACCACTATGGGTTTGTCCGCAGCACTTTCCCAATCGTCTTTCATATTTTTTGGTTCTCTATTATTTTATTTATTTAGCAAATTTTTGATTATATGACTTTGTGTTTTGCTTGTATGTGCTTGGTGTGCTTGGATGTGCGTAAGTGTTTTCACCAAGGATTTGAAACCAGAACTAATAATTTTTCGCAATCTTTCTGTTGCTTTTATACTGTTTCCTGAGACCCGAAAATAACTTCGTTAATCGATTTCCTTAATATGATATTGCATTACAGGTAGAAAAATTATCATTTTATAATTGACCCTCACACATCATTTGATAACTTGTTTATAATGTTCGAATAACATGAATATTAATTTCCAGGTAAAAGGGAAAATAATAAAAGCCTTCTTGCGCTCGAAAATTTTCCCTTTTTCACTTTAAGTCCGGTTTAGTATACAGTTGTTATCCACTTTACATAATTTTCTTTAAATTCGTACTTCAATAGACAGCGTTTTTTATATTAAGTACATAGGCGTTATTTGCTGACAGGTAGGGGCATTTAAATTGAATTTTCTCCCCTTTGCCAACAAATGTAATTTAAGCGGTTTATGCCATATTTTTTAAGTATACGCTTTGTTTTACTCGCAAAGGTGCTTTGTTCATAGCTTACAGACGGCTGTATACACAACAACAAAATATTAAGAGTTTGTCAGTCATATTTGAACGCAAGCAAAAATAAACAAACACATGCTACAGTAGTAGATCCTAACATTTCAACGACGAATTTATATGAATTCGTTCATTTGGACACTGTGCCAGTGTGTAAAATGTTACTACAAAGTTAATATAATGCAAGTGAGTGAAAATTTTCATAGAAAATCCAGTCACTTGACATTTTCCCTTCAAAAAATATTTCAAGAAAAGTTTTTAGTAGACATCTGCAAATGAGTAAATGCTACAAGTGGTTGAAACACAATCATAAATTTACTATGTACCTGCTAATGCACATCTAACATTCACAAAAAGTAAAGGAAACAAATCTGGATGTATTTACTTTATTATCTTATATATAAAAATGAATGTGTGTTTGTTTGTATGTTTGTATGTTTGAAGTTTATAGACGATAAAACGGCTGAACCGATTTTCTTAAAATTTTCACAGTATCTTCCTGTATGTCCGGAAGGAGTTATAGGCTACTTTTTATGTTGATATTCCAAATGAGCGAGGGGCCATGCCCACGTATACTACACACTACATACTTAATATTTAATTGCATTTGAAATATATTACTCATACGCATAGTAGTTACCCCTACAAGTATGCTATCTATGATTCTTGATATTAAAACCAAAGAAAATAAAGTATGTATAAAGAATGTGCATTTTGGCATATTTTGGAATATTTTTCAAAAATATTTCACGACGGGGGGGGAAAGATAGAAGGGAAGGATAAAGAAACCAAGAGCGTAACAATGTTCTCAATTGTTCTCATCGTGCGTTTTTGTTGTTTGACTAATTTTTTATTTATTCATCTGAAACAATGTTGCCACGAAAAACATTTTGTAACCAACATTTGTGAAAAAAATCACCAAATAAGAAAAAATATAACCAAAATTAAATTCATAGACTTTTGTTTTATTTTTTTTCAAGTTTAAATTATAATTAACAAAAACTGAAACAAAAATAGCTTTTTTTATAAGAAAAAAATAAACAAAACCAAAAACCACACATTGATCAAAAAAATAACCAATTTTGGTTAGAAATAACAAAAAAAAGGCAACACTTATTCTCAGACGTCGGCACAAAGAGAACATGAGAAAAATTATGAGAGGCATATTAACCCAGAGGAAAATTGTTAGTAATATTTTCAAGTCTACTTTACTCTACATAATAAGTCACATATGTAGTTTTTATAATGAATTTTACATCTATATAAACAAAATGAATGAAAAACAATAGAAGAGAAAAATGAAAATATGTGCAAAGAAATAAAGAAAGTAATAAATGAAACATGTAAACAAAGTGCAAAAGCAACATACGCGGATGCAGTTAAAAATAAAGGGTTGCCAAGTATAAATAAAAAATTACCCCTGATTGTTAAACCTAAGGAAAAACAATCGGCTGAAAAAACTAAAGAAGAGTTAAACAAAATAAATCCAGACAACTTGAAGATAACAAATGTGGAAAGTAGAAGCAGTGGAACAATTGTTATTCAAAGTGAGAGCTGTGAAGATAGAGAGAAAAGTAAAAGTGCAATCCAAGAAAAAATATCTAAACAATATGAAGTAAAAATTCCAAATTCGACGGGACTAAATATCAATATTATTGGCATGTCTTTTGAATATAGTGAAAATGATTTAATTGAGAAATTAAGAAAACAAAATCCTAAATTAGCTGATGCAAATATTAAATTTATGGGAAAATATGAAACGAAAAGAGGAAATAAATCTTTGTTCAATGTGAGGCTGAGAGTTGATAATGAAGCTTACGGAAAAATTATGGAAGAAAGAAAAGTAAATGTCGGTTGGGAAAGATGTAGAGTGTATGATGGAACTGAATTAGTTCAATGTATGAAATGCAGAGGATACAATCATATAGCCAAAGAATGTAAAAATCAGGAAATATGTCTAAAATGCCATGGTCAACATAAAACAGTTAATTGCGAAAGCCAAGAGAAGATAATGAAATGTATTAATTGTTCAAAAGTAAACAGCAGGCTCAATATGGGATTAGATGAAAATCACTTTACAAACGATAGAGAATGTCCAGTTTATCAAAATAAATTGAAAAACAAAATGAGAAATATAGGCTTGACGATTTAACAACTAAAGGAAATGAGTGCCCTCTATACAAATGTACAAGGTCTTGTTAACAACTATAATCAAATTGAAATTATCGCAGCAACAGAAAAACCTGACTTTTTAATATTGTCTGAAACACATTTGACGAAAGATATAGATGAACAAGAAATTGCGTTACAAGGATATGATAACATCGGGTCAGTGTCAGCATCCTCAAGAACAGGTGGAGTTGTCGTATACTATAAAAATAATTGGAACGTGAAAAAGTTTATAGAGAGAACTGATGATTTGAAGTATTGGATATTATTTTGCAAAGCTGTACATAATGATAATAATAATAATATCTTAATTGGTGCAATATATAGATCGCCTAGCTACAGCGAAGCTGAGTTCTGTGATATATTTGACGAAATTATTGAAGAAATCTGTGATAATAATAACTGTGATATTTTAATTGCAGGAGATTTTAATATAGATTGGAAAAAAACTCTTTATACAAGAATAGAATTAGGAATACTCTCAATGACAACGGCCTTAAACAAATAGTTAACGAAAGCACCCGTGTAACAAGAAATTCGAGCACAATAATTGACTACGTAATAACTAATAATTATAAGATAAAATGTACAAACAGTAAAGATAATAAAATTTCTGACCATGAAGTTATTAATATTAATATAGACTTTGAGAGATCGAATGAAAACATTCTAAATACAGCAAAAACCATCAAGATATTTAAATACGATAAGAATATATTCAATAATGTGTTAACTGAGAATATGATATACGAGGATAATAAGGATCTTAATGAAAACGTTAAACTGTTTGATGCCTGTCTAGGAAATACAATACAAAGATTTACGTTTGAAAAGCAAGTGCACATAAATAACAAAGTGAATAACTGGTTTAACGAAGAACTGCGAACAATAAAAAGAGAAAAAATAATCAAATATTTACGAGCCAAATTTGAAAACACAAATCAAGCTTGGGGAGAATATAAACTAATAAGAAATCGATACAAAGTACAAATCGAAAATAATAAGAATAATTACATAAAAAATAAAATTAACAACGCAACTAGTCAAAAGCAAATGTGGACACACATAAAAAACCTAGTACTTAATAAGAGGCAAAACTCAACTAAATCTGTGATATTCGACCAGTGTGATATAGTTAATAAGTTCTATGCATTCTTCATTGATAGCATTAGTAGTATAAGAAAATCGTTAGGAAGCGTGCAACATATTAACCGAATAGAATATAGAGTGAATGATGTTTTTAAATTCCGTAAGGTAAATATTAGTGAACTGGAGAGCATCGTGAAGTGTATGAATAACAAATCTGACCATGAACGCGTATCAAATAAAATTATACTTGACAACTGGAATGTAACAGGAAATATAATGGTAAAAGTAATAAACACATCTTTAGAGACAGGTATTTTTCCTGATAATTGGAAAAAATCAACCGTAACCCCAATTGAGAAAGTGCCCAGAACAAAAAAATGCGAGGAGTTTAGACCAATAAACTCTCTTAAAACTTGCGAGAAAATAATTGAAAAAGTAGTTAAAGATCAGCTTGAAAAATATATAGAAAATCGAGACATATTATCTAAATACCAGTCAGGATTCCGTAAAAAACATTCGTGTGAAACCACGGTAAACTATGTCATAAGTGAATGGAGAGCAATAGGAAAGGATAAGAGGATAATAGCAATATTTCTTGACTTCAAAAGAGCCTTTGAGACGATCGATAGAGAAATAATACTGAATAAACTATATATGTATGGAATAAGAGGAATCGAGCTAGATTGGTTCAAATCGTACCTGAAAAGAAGAAGGCAAACGACAAAATTAAATGACATAGAATCTGATGAAATAATAAATAATTTCGGAGTGCCACAAGGTTCCATTTTGGGAGCGTTGTTGTTCATAATTTATATAAATGACATGCCAAGTATTTTAGAAAAATGTAAAGTTGTATTATACGCTGATGACACTCTGATATATACTATAGCAAATAGTGATGAAGAATGTCGCGAAAATGTCAAGTATGATATGAAGAAAATAGATGAATGGCTTAAAATGAATAAACTCAAACTAAATGAAAATAAAACAAAAATAATGGAATTAACTTAAATTCAGAAGAAATATTTACAATAAATGACACAGTAATTGAAAAAGTCGAATATATAAAATACCTTGGTTTTATAATCGATAAAAAATTAAATTTCAATGAACAAATAGATTACTTATGCAAAAAAGTTGGTTAAAAAATTAGTTTTTTAAAAAGAATAAGAAGCAAAATATCCAAGTCTACAGCGATAAATATATACAGCACGATAATAAAACCACACTTTGAATATGGTTCCACTATTTTATTCACATGCAGCAGCACAAATCAATTAGCAAGGATGCAGAAACTGCAAAATAGAGCGATGAGAGTAATACTAAAATGCGATCGTTACACACATATAAACACAATGTTAACTGATCTAAAATATATGAACATAGCACAACGACTTCAATTTAACACATTAAGATAACACTAAGAAATGCAAGTGACTTTAGGATCCAAAGAGTGAGGTCAACACAAATGCAGAAAACGCTATTCTACAAAGGTCTACAGCTGTTTAACTCATTGCCAAACTACATTAAGAATGAAACGGATGAAAATGTCTTTAGACGAAAGTGTACTAATTTTGTATTATTTAATAATAATTTGTAATATATAATTTTGTTGAACATTTAAAGTATTTTTAATACTAAAAAAAAAAAAAAAAAAAAAAAACAAAAAAAAAAAAAACAATCTCGGGAAATGACGGCTACCCACTTTATCGCCGACGTTCTGTGGATAATGGTGGACGATCAATTTCAGTAAAGGTGCATGGAAATGATTCGATGTTGATAACCGCTGGATAGTACCTTACTCTCCATTGCTTTCAAAAAACATTTAAAGCGCATATTAATGTTGAGTATTGTCATTCAGTTAAGTCGATCAAATACATCTGCAAATATGTTACTAAAGGGTCTTATATGGCTGTATTTTCATTACAAAATCCAAATGATGAAATTCCGCAGTATCAAATGGCCAGGTACATTAGTAGCAATGAAGCAGTATGGCGAATTTTGGGATTTCCCATTCATGAGCGCCATCCAACTGTTGTTCATTTATCAGTGCATCTGGAAAATGGACAACGGGTTTACTTTACAGAAAGAAATGCTCGAGAGAGAGTAGCAGCACCACCGGCTACAACATTAACATCATTTTTTGATCTTTGTAGAAATGATATGTTTGCTAAAACTTTGTTTTATTCAGAAATTCCAACGTATTATACGTGGAATGCATCAACAAAGAAATTCCAACGTCGAAAGCAGGGGAAACCTGTTGATGGTTGGCCAAATTTATATTCAACAGATGCATTAGGTAGGGTTTATACCGTCCATCCTCAAAATGCTGAATGTTTTTATTTGAGAATGCTTCTGATTAATGTTCGAGGACCAACATCTTTTGAGACATTACATTGTGTTGATGGCGTAGTATGTGCAACATATCGAGAGGCCTGTCAGAAACTACAATTATTGGAGAACGATTGTCATTGGGAAACAACGCTTGAAGATGCAGCAGTAATCAACCATCCATGGAAAATAAGGGCATTATTTGCGATAATATTTGTATCGTGCTCACCATCTAATCCAAAAGATCTTTGGAATAAATTTAAAACATATTTGGCTGAGGACATATTACACCCGGAAAGAGTTACCACCAACAATGCAACGCTTGAACTAAGTTTATTTTATTTATTTTTATTTTTTATTTACTTGTTTACAAGAACTTACAAGAGCTTTAAGAATGTTATTCTTTTATAGCTCAGTAGGATATACACAAATTACATTAGTCATTAGTATTCCCTAAATTTATATTGTTTTATAAAGTATATAGCTAATACACAAAAAGGCAATAATTATATTTCACACAAAATTTTAAATATTTGAGGACATATAGTCAAAAAGTGACTTCTTAAAACTGCTCTTTCTCGAAATGTTTTTAATAGACATTGGTAAGGAGTTCCACAAATTAATTGCGTTGACGAAAAACAATCTGCCAGTATTGATGTAAGTATATCTAGGTGTAATTAGAGTTGTATATCTAGTGGATCTGCCAAATACAAGCTTCTCAAAGAGATAGGGTGGTTTCTTCCGATAAAGAAGATTATGTATAAATATAATATTTCGCATCTGAAGGTAGTCGATTAAGTCACAGCCCAAGATCATTTTCCTCCAGGACGATACACTGCTAAACCTAGTTAAATCATACACATACCGCGTAGCATTATTAAAAGATACTTGCAACTTATGTAGTGAGAGAGCGTCCAATTTACTGTAAACCTATGCAAAATAATTAATCAGTGGAAGTATTAATTGAATTATAAGTTTCCTCTTAACTTCGACTGGTGTGAAGTTAGACGACATTCGTAAATTACGAAGCAAGAGGTATACGTTACGCACAACATGATTAATATGGTCAGTGCATGACAAGGTGGAATTGATCCAAAATCCTAAGTATTTAATCTTACTAACGTACACAAGAGGTGTGTTCCCCAAGTAAATGGTCGGAAAATAACTTAAATCATATTCCCATCTACTGATTGGTAAAATGTAAGATTTTCCAGGATTGAGCATAAGGTTATTATCCTCAGCCCATTTTAAAATAGACCTCAAGTCATAATTAAGTTTGTAACTTGTATCCTCTATCAGACCAATACGGTTTGAGATGTACAGCTGAATATCGTCTGCGTATGCATGTACCTTAGTATACCTGCATACTGAAAATAAATCATTGACGAACATACTAAATAGCAGGGGGCCTAACACGGACCCTTGTGGAACACCGGATGTTATACGCCTCAGCCCTGACTGCCTATTTCCAATAATTACCCTTTGGGCTCTCCCATATAAGTAGTTTTCCATAAGAGATAAAGCGGTATTCGTAAAACCAAAATAGTGCCCCAATTTTCGACACAAGATTAAATGATCAACCCTGTCAAAGGCCTTTGAAAAATCTAGCAGACACATAAGAGAGAGGTTTCCTTTGTCATATTCGGGCCTTATGTCATCAATTACTTTCAAGACCGCAGTAGTACAACTATGAGCAATGCGAAAACCAGATTGGAATGGGGACAAGAGATTATTGTTATTCAGATATAACGTAATCTGTTCAGCAATTAGGGACTCAAATATTTTCGAAAAAACTGGCAAAATACTTATTGGCCGATAATCGCCCGCACTCACTGCATTGGAAATCTTTGCTATTGGTATAACTCTTCCAATTTTCCAGGCTGTAGGAAACTGGGTGGTTGTAATGCAATGGTTAAAGACATGAGTCAGCGCTCCCAAAATATATGGCAATATAAGTTTAACAAATTTAATGGCTACACCGTCTGCACCGATGACATTGGATCGAATTTTCAAGATATACCTGGTTACATCAGCCTCTGACACTGTAGAAAATGAGAAGTTAGTATTGCAGGAGAGTTCATTTTGTAGATTAGGACTGGTATGATTATTAATCACGCCATTAATACAAAAAAAGTCATTAAGCTCATCTGGGTCTATTTTGCACTCAAAAGAACTACGGGAGTGTATACCTAACGACTTCACATTCCTCCACAATTCGCCAGCAGGGAGATTTGAATTAAGTTTCCGGGAGAAATATGATTTTTTAGCTTGTCTGACAATGAGATTGGAGCGGTTTCTAGCTCTATTGTAAGCAGCTCTGTTTATCAACGTGGGTCTCCTTTTCCAAACGTTGTAAGCTAAATTGCGATCACGAATAGCATTTTTTACAGCAGTTGTATACCATGGGCAAGAGCGATTATTTACAGCAAAACTACGTTCAGGTACATGACGATCATACGCGCCCTGCAATGTTGCAAGAAGTACGTTCAACTTATCATCCACTGACGCATAATACCAACATTCATTCCAACTCAGAACAGAAATGTCAGCAAAGAGGGACGAAAAATTAATCGCGTTATAATCCCTATAAGTTATAATCCGAAGATTATCATCTCTAGTCAGGTTAATGTTTAATGTACAAAATAATAGATCATGGTCAGAGACGAAAGAAATTTGATCATACAAAAGTAATAAGCTTGGATGAGATAGCAGGAATAAATCGAGTAAACTTGGCCTTGAATTGGACGAAAAACGTGTGGGAATTTCATCATTAACCGTAGTCATACCCACAGAACTTATCATATCAAAGAAATCATTACTAATTTCATCTTTAACCATCAAGTTTACATTAAAGTCACCACAAGTGATAAAAAAGTCATAAGCTATGGAATGATTCCTGAAGTTATCAAAAAAAGGTTCAAGAGTTAATGTTCTTATAGGATTATAAACGCATGACACTAAAGTTCTCACACTATTATCATAAACGACAATATTAATAAATTCAATGTCACAATCCTGTGAAATGCTGACTACTCTAGTGTTGAGGTTACTCTTAGCATAAATTGCAACACCACCGCCTCTTCTATATCTCCTATCATTCCTATATAGTTTATACCCATTTATGCTATAGTAACCATCCGGAACATCACAGTGGAACCACGTTTCCGTTACACAAATAATATCAACCTTAGAGTTTTCAAATATATGTCGAACGTAATCCAATTTAAGTCCATTTAAACTCCTGGCATTGAAATGCACAACATTAATACCTGATCGCTGTTTACATAATATATTTATTGAGGCAGAGTGGTTTCCGTCAACACTATCATTATAATTTGTCTGACTCATAATAAGGTAGAGAAATAGCAGTCTTTTCGTTCACTTCAAAATAATTATTAAAAATTGAATATATAATCTTACGTAGCCTCACAACACCAATCCTTATACTGTGTTTAAATATTATAACAGTTGTTAAAAAAAGAAAAAAAAAAAGGATAAACCAAAAATAAATAAAAAGTTAGTAAAATTCTTATTATAAATAGAAATGAGTATTTTTATAAATATAAATAGAAATAAGTTCGTAAAATTCTTATTATAAATATAAATAAGTAAAATAGAAGGCACTGAGTATATAATCTTAATTACTGCTGATATTTCTTTTTTCAGCAATGCTCGGAAAAAACTGATTCAGCTTCTCAATTTCATCTATTTTTATTGCATCGTCATTAAGCTCTCGCTTTATGTAAACATAGCCTCGCATAGTAAAAGCAGAACATAAGAGCTTCTTCCTTTTCAGGCGTAAAGCCGCCCTCAGAATATTAAAATTATGCTGTGTTAGGTTTTCATTTAAAAAGAACTTTTCATCAGAAATAAAACCAAGGTGTCTGAGACTGAAGGCAAAATCTTTATTAAGTTTTTTATAGCCTGCCAGGGATTTAAGAAAACTGTTTTTGTCATATGCAGACCACAGCTTCACAATTATTACCCCATCCTTGGAATATGTCTTCTGCTTGCTATTATAATTTCCTAGCCGGTATATAGATCTTATGTTAGGCATCTGAGCGTTTATAGCTATGCATACATTTTTAAATATTTGGGTAAGATCTTCTTTTTCCGCGTAGGGTATCTGATTAATTCTCAGTGAAAGTATGAATAATGAGACATTGATTCTACTTGAAGACAAATGCTTGGCGATAAGGAATGTGACACTAATTGAAGTTGGAATGATTGCTCCTATTCGGTCAGGAACTGATGCACACGATCAAGATCTACGACGAGAAATGGAATATAATCATCGAAATTTGGAAATTTTATTGGAAGAAAATTTACCAAATTTACAACAAGAGCAGAGAATGGTATACAACAGTATACTAGCAGCAATAACAAACAAACAAATAACCGGAAAAACGTTTTTAATTTCATTGATATTGGCAAAAGTTCGATCTCAAAAAAATATTGCATTAGCTATTGCGTCATCCGGCATTGCTGCCACACTCTTAGATGGTGGTAGAACAGCGTATTCTGCACTAAAATTATCCTAGAAGCCTCAATTTTCCGAAGAGATTACAAGTGTAACATAAAGAAAAATTCTTCTATGGGCAAAGTATTGCAACAATGTGAAATCATAGTGTGGGTTGAATGCACCATTGCGCATAAGAAATCTTTGGAAGTCTCGCAGTTTACGGGATTTTAGAAGCAATAATAACATATTTGGAGGTGCATTAGTTTTATTAGCTGGTGATTTTCGTCAAACACTTCCTGTTATGCCTGCATCAACGCCAGCTGATGAGCTAAAAAAAATTATTCTCTAATTACTATATATAACTAGTCTATGAGATCGTTATTCAAATAAAAATAGTACAATCGTCTCATATAAGTTCCGCTCTTTACCGTTTTCGGTACGATTGTATGGTGCGGCCTTAATAACATTCGAAGAAATTCGATGCCTCTCTCGTTTATATCCCAATAAAAACATGTCCGACAGTGGTACTCCCAAATCATGTCATGTGCAAGTAGTGTTTTCATTGCCTGAATGACTTCTACATTTGGAATGTCCTCAAGTTCATGATGAGGACCTTCAAAATTTGCCATTGCTGTTAAAGTTCCCTCAATAAAGAAGTGATTGTACACTGCCAAGCGATTCACTCGTTCTTTTTTTTATTTGTTTTTTTTTTTTCATTATATATATACTTTTTTATTTCTTTTACTTATTTTAAATTTACAAAACGTTATAAATAAACATCATTAACAAACAAAATTGTCTATGATATAAAAATGTATGTAGTTATAATAGAATAAGAGCTCAACTAAAAATAAAAAAAAAATTATTTACTGAAGGGGGAAAACGGTAAGGAAATAATACAAGGATGTTGTATGACTTGAAGTAGGTTTGACTATTTACATGAAATCATCGTAATCATCATAAATAATGTAATCATTACCATACTTTTTATAACCATCGATATCATTGCTCTCTTTTTTCAAGGTTACTTTTCCTTTGCCTTTGCCTTTGCTAGCGGGTTTCTTGACATTTTGTTTTTCCATTTTCACTTTTTCTCTATGTAAGTTTTCTACACTAATTTTTAATTTCTTCAAATCGGGAATAGCCAAATGTACACCTATGCTACGTACTAAATCCTCAATAAATTGCGGGAAATGAGGTGATTCTTTATATTGTGCCAATTTACAACTAAGCGTCGCACCAAATTCTTTGAATTCTTCTTCAGTTTGAGGATTAAATGCATCTAAATCACCTCTAATATCACTAACACCAAAGGTTTCTAAAGCACTCTTTAAGTCCGATTCTTCTTGAATTTTTTGTAAACGTAGTTTTTCGGCTAATTTTTCTTCGGCTGTCATATTAGCTAAGCGTTCAGCTTCGGCTTCCTCTGCCAGTCTCTCTTGTTCGGCTAGTTTAGCTTTCAAAGCCTTATTAGGTTTCGTCTTCACCGGCGCTTTGACTTCAACTTTTTCTTCGTCCTTTTTTTCCTCTTCCTCGAGATCCCAACTGTCCTTAACATCCTCATCATCATCCTCGCCAGCCCATTTGTTGACTTTGTCAGGAATAACCACTATGGGTTTGTCCGCAGCACTTTCCCAATCGTCTTTCATATTTTTTGGTTCTCTATTATTTTATTTATTTAGCAAATTTTTGATTATATGACTTTGTGTTTTGCTTGTATGTGCTTGGTGTGCTTGGATGTGCGTAAGTGTTTTCGCCAAGGATTTGAAACCAGAACTAATAATTTTTCGCAATCTTTCTGTTGCTTTTATACTGTTTCCTGAGACCCGGAAATAACTGCGTTAATCGATTTCCTTAATATGATATTGCATTACAGGTAGAAAAATTATGATTTTATAATTGACCCTCACACATCATTTGATAACTTGTTTATAATGTTCGAATAACATGAATATTAATTTCCAGGTAAAAGGGAAAATAATAAAAGCCTTCTTGCGCTCGAAAATTTTCCCTTTTTCACTTTAAGTCCGGTTTAGTATACAGTTGTTATCCACTTTACATAATTTTCTTTAAATTCGTACTTCAATAGACAGCGTTTTTTATATTAAGTACATACGCGTTATTTGCTGACAGGTAGGGGCATTTAAATTGAATTTTCTCCCCTTTACCAACAAATGTCATTTAAGCGGTTTATGCCATATTTTTTAAGTATACGCTTTATTTTACTCGCAAAGGTGCTTTGTTCATAGCTTACAGACGGCTGTATACACAACAACAAAATATTAAGAGTTTGTCAGTCATATTTGAACGCAAGCAAAAATAAACAAACACATGCTACAGTAGTAGATCCTAACATTTCAACGACGAATTTATATGAATTCGTTCATTTGGACACTGTGCCAGTGTGTAAAATGTTACTACAAAGTTAATATAATGCAAGTGAGTGAAAATTTTCATAGAAAATCCAGTCACTTGACATTTTCCCTTCAAAAAATATTTCAAGAAAAGTTTTTAATAGACATCTGCAAATGAGTAAATGCTACAAGTGGTTGAAACACAATCATAAATTTACTATGTACCTGTATAGCACAGCTAACATTCACAAAAAGTAAAGGAAACAAATCTGTATGTATTTACTTTATTATCTTATCTTGTGTGTTTGTTTGTATGTTTGAAGTTTATAGACGATTAAACGGCTGAACCGATTTTCTTGAAATTTTCACAGTATCTTCCTGTATGTCTGGAAGGAGTTATAGGCTACTTTTTATGTTGATATTCTAAATGAGCGAGGAGCCATGCCCACATATACTATATACTACATACTTAATATTTAATTGCATTTGAAATATATTACTCATACGCTAGTATGCTATCTATGATTCTTGATGTATAAAAGCAACGAAAATAAAGTATGTATAAAGAATGTGCATTTTGGCATATTTTGGAATATTTTTAAAAAATATTTCACGACGCGGGGGATAGATATAAGGGAAGGAAAAAAATTTTGTAACCAACGTTTGGGAAAAAAATCACCAAATAAGAAAAAATATAACCAAAATTAAATTCGTAGACTTTTGTTTTATTTATTTTTTTTTTCAGAAATAACCAAAAAAGGCAACATCATTACTAGATTCAATCTTTGCGGATTCTTTGCAAATTACAATACATTTTTACTTTTTAGAGTTAATCCTTAAACCATTTGCAGTCGCCCAAAGAGAAATATTATTAAGGTCAGTGTTAAGATCTTTAAATCCAGTGTTGATGGAAGCTATAAAGCTATCAATGTAGAGTTGAATATCATCAACATACATTTGAATTCTAGAATGTTTGAGCTGCTCAAACATATGACCCTTAAATGGTTGAGTTTGAAATTTTCAACTCATATACATAGTAAGTACTGAAATTCATACTATTTAAATATTTATTTGAAAAACATATACATATGTAATAGTTATGTTATTGTTTACTTCTAACAATGGGTAATTACTAAAAATATTATTTATTTGTTGCATATCTTGAAAAATAGATCAGGTAAGTTTATAATCAGCATTTTATTGGGCGATGAATGGGCATGTAACAATAGGCAGTAAAATTTTCATTCATTACTTTCGAATACCTAAGTAATAAAATGTAAACTCTCAACATTTTTCCCAAATAAAATAAGAAGTTGCAAAACTCATAAAAAAAAAAATTACCTGCGACCGACACAAACATAATTATTTGTCAAATTTTAATAACCTTACTTTCTTTTAAAAAGTTTTTGACCTGAACCGATTTCATATTAGGTACAATTTGAAGTAATAAAATGCAACTGTCAATATTTTTTCAAATAAAATAAGAAGTTGCAAAACTCATCAAGAAAATTGCCTGCGACCGAAACAAACCTAATTATTTGTCAAATTTAAATAGCCTTAATTTTTTTTAAAAAGCTTTTTGACCTGAACCGATTTCATATTAGATAAAATATAAAGGAATAAATATAACACGCATTCGGTTTTGGAATTCAGTTGAATCTTTGATCCTAAACGAGTTAAACGTTGAGTGACATTTATTTTGCAACAATTTATAAAAATGCCCCCAAAAAGCATCGCTTTCCAGAAGCACTAAAAATGCATTGCATTTGCAATCCCAGAGAGCAAATGAAAGTTCGGAAGAGCGTGAAAGTCGCCTAAGGACTGAAAGGAGTCGAGCTTCAACCTCTAGAGCCGCCGAAACGCCATCACAACGTGAAGAACGCCTTGAAGGCCTACGAGCCACTGAAACGCTTTCAGAAAGCCAAGAGCGCCTTGAAAGTCAACGAAATCTTACCTCTTTAGCACGAGCTTCTGAAACGCCGTCAGAACACGAACGACGTTTTGAAGGTCTTCGACAACATGCGACAACCGCACGAGGTACCGAGGCACCGTTGGAACATGAAGGTCGGCTACAAAGCCAGCGAAATAGTATCGAAACATCACGAGACATAGCGTCGAGAACAAAATCGTAATCGAATGGTGGTGAATCGACGTAATGTTTTTCATGGATTCTCAGGTATTACATTTAACTACGGATCTGATATAGATGACCACATAATCGCAACTCATGCTGATAGAACTCCAGAACTCCAACAATGGCGTAACAATTTTGATGGAGGGCGATCCAGTTGCATCACGAGATATGTATTTAATTCCGATGGGGGTAGTGAAGCACACCGGGTATTAGCTAGTACCTCTATAAAAAACACATTATATATACATATGTACTTATTTGTAAGCACAAGTTATATAGCTATTGAGCCAATTCAGACGAGCACATTTTTTAGTCGCACAATTTTTGTTCTTTTCAATTTACACGGGATGAATATTCGGTTGGCAACGAATGTACACGTATACAGAGCTTTGTATGTATTAGTGTTTTTTCATTCATTTGATGTTTGGCTGATTTTTAAAAATGTGCATGTATTAGTTTTGTGCTGGTGATGCGGGGTTGTAGCTGGTGGAAACTTTACGCCACCGAAAAACCATTCTCTTCACCCCTCTTGCCTATAAACTATCATTTTGCGCCAGCACAATTGTGCTTGTGTGAATTGGCTCATTGATATTTTAAGGAAATACTGCTCTGAGAATGAAATTGAGAGCACTTTTGTCCTTGACAAAATTGAGGACCCTATTTTGAACAATTTTCTTAAAAAAAAAGTCAAAATTTATGGAACTTTTTAAGTAGTTATGTCTATAATAATATTAAAACGAACTTACTTTTTATTGTATCTCACTCATTACATAGTCAATAAACTAGAAGACTTTTTTAAGTCTATAATTAAAGTAAATACTCTTATTAAAAAAACCTTTTTGATTTATATATTTTTTTTTCAATTTATAATCATATTACTGAAAATAATTGAAAACAGATATATGCCATAAAGTTCGTTTAAATGTCGAATTTGGCTTATTGTCCACAAATGTTTTGCAACTATGGGTGTGGACTATAAGCGAAAACTACTGTAATTGTATTATAAGTAATAAATAAATAAATATTTCTCTTAGTAGCTTTCTGGCAAAAACTCTGAGAGTAAATAAAATTGGCATGAAAAACGGAGTCGACTTTAAATAATTGGTCGCGCCACTCATGTATAAAATTAACACTCACAACATAAGTGGTGTGTGAAGTTGGATCGTAATCCTGATTAATTATACATACACATGATCTTCAAATTAAAAAGTGGATTGACTAGCAGAAATTCAAGTAAATTTGTTGCCATTTCGTAGAATAAATCTTTTAAAGCCCATAGATTCTCGGCCATAGATTCTCGACCTTTAATGTATTACTGTGATATTAATTGTGGAGCTGGCTAAAAAAAACCAGACATGTCCTCAGTTAATGCTGTTTTAAATTTTATTTTAGGGACCTCTAAGTCTGCATAATGAAGCCACGTAATATTTTCATTTAAAACCAGGTCCTAGGTGCTATTTTAAAATAACAAGAAAAACTGACTTCTCGAACAAAACTGGGCATTTGATACGACGAGAGTTAATAACATTTCATCAGTCTAAGTTGGTCATAAAATAGATTTTTTAATTTTTATTTATCTTTCTGTAAAGCTCGATTCACTCCTTTTTTTATATGTAGTTTGACAGCCCTCTTCTTGAGAGAAAGAGAAAATATGTAGTATGAACATCTTTTAGCTCGTTTTGGTTTAATTTTATATTTTGTCCGGAAAAACTTGAACAGAGCAGTAGTAGGTTATATTTTATATAAAAAGGTGAATTGATTTGTCCACAAGGATATATCATGCAAAATTTAAATTTCCTTTAAAAGTCTCATCTGGTAGTCTTAATTTTGTGGAAAAATTTTTAGAAATGCACAAATCATGCTGCAGAAAACACTCAGTTCGCTGTGCCAGAAAAGGTGCCTGTAAAGTGCAGATAGCCAGAATTTTTCATTCTTTTTTGCATTTGTGTATCAAAACATGACGTATGTATATTGTTCTGAGAAATATCTTGTCATTAAGCTTAATAATAAACACGCGACGTAACAGGAAAAGTGTGACGATTAAATTCGCAATAAAAAATAATTTTTATTCGGTTTCTCCAGCTTTGCAGCAGCACAATAGGTCATAGGACTATAGAACTTTGCTCAATAAATATTAATCTGATAGTTTACACATAAAACTTACAAAGCATTTATGACTTTACCATACGTAGCGAGTTTTTTTAACCGAAAAGGTTAACACTTAAAACTACATTACGAAGAAATAACCGAATCAAAAGATCTGATCTAATAAGGGTAATGAAAGGATTACAACAACAGCCCATTAGGGATTATTATAGAAATCGCAAGTTGTAAATGAAAATGTTTTTCGAATACTAAGAAGGAAAACAAAAGCCATTGGTTGAAATTAAAGGGCAGGGTCTTTACCTGCATACATAAAAGGGTTGTTGAAAGATCAGGTAGCAGTTGACCTATTTGTTCACTCATTACGTTGAATCCGGTACCTGTTTGTATCGAAATCACAAATTTCCAAAATGGTTTCCACCTATAAAAGGCGTGAACCTTACACAATAAGTTCAATCACAATTTAGTCTCGGTAGACAACACACAACATTTATCAGCGGAAAACTTTAAGAAAAAATGGAAGCGTCAAAGCAATTGAAATTTGACGAATTACTCGACAAATGCATAGACATGTCGAAAGTGAAATTGGATGCGTTAAAGGCACAAATTAATTCGAAAATCTACGACGTTTTTCAAATTGAAAAATTTGTTTACAACGAATTAAAATTGGAACAATTTATCTGCCCGATGAAGACGCATATCCATATGACTGAATTTCTAAATGGTCCTCTGGTAAAACAATTCATATGTGAATTATGGCATATTTTGTTAGCGGCTGAAGAGAGTTCGACAGCCATATCAAATAATACAGTGGAACCGAAAAAAGATGAAATTATAAAGGAAGTAATCCAAACTAAAGATGTTGAACCTACAAAAACTAAAATTTTGAAACAAGTATTCCAAAGTAAATTTCGAAAAGACGCCGAAGGATCTCAATCTCGATCCCGAAAACAAGACAACATGGTGAATGGCGGAAAAGAACCATTGGTACCTCCTACCACTTTCAGTTCCACCCTTAAACCACAGGGGCGGTTGGACACTAAGCACGGCGAAAAACACGATGAATCTGCATCGCTTTCTCGGTTAACCTGTAGCCGAAATAGTGGTACGGAAGGTAACAGAAAAGTTGAACAAAAGCAAGATTTAACCGCCAGCACTTTAATCACAAAGAAACAACAGTCAGATAAGGAAAACAATAAAAATTCCGTCAACATTGAAAATCGTGTACATAAACTGGACAAGTCAATATCAATCTGTAGCACACAAGCAGAACAAAAGCAACCACTAGTACCACCCAACACTTGTGGTTCCACCCTTAAACCACAACGACGCATTAACCTGTTGAATGGCGGAAAACAATCGCTTGCAGCTTATAAAACGTTGAGTTCCAAACTTAAAGCACAGGGACGTATCGACATATCCAAAGTAAAATTGGACATGTTGAAACCGTGGATAAGCAAGAAAATCACGGATATTTTGCAGAGAGAAGATAATGCGGCAGTGGAGTTCGTGCACAATAAATTAAAGCAGGATAAAATGCTTTGTCGACAGAAATTACAGATCAGAATTGCTGGATTCCTAAGAGGTGGCAAAGCACAGAAATTTGTGTCTGAATTATGGCCACTTTTGTTATCAGCTCAAGAGAGTGAAAGCGGCATACCAGCTGAATTGAAAAAGCAGCAGAATGATCAAAATTTAAGAATTGAAAAGGATATTAAGCATGACGGATCTGCATCGCTTTCTCGGTTAAATAATGTCCAAAATAGTGGTACGGTAATTGACACAAAACCAGAACAACAACATCCGGAAAGTCAGAGCAGTCAGAACAATGATAGCTCAGCTGTGCTGAGATGCGGCGTAGGCAATTTCGCTAACGTTTGCATGCATTCCCCCCAAAAGAAAGATGCAAGTGCTAAGTCACAGGAATTTTTATCTCAATATTGTGCAGAAATGGACGAATTTTTGACACATTGGAATAAAACTCCCGAAAAGGAAACAATTCTATTCTCAAAAAAGTTCATATATCCTGGTGAACAAAATATTGAAAAACAAATAAACGCCACTTTGTCGACACCGCCATCATCGGTTATACAATCAGATCATAAACAGCAAACACGCAATATTGACTTTGATAACGAGATAAAAGCTACCCGAGAACTACAATCACGCAAGCGTACACACTTGACAATGATGAATGAGAGCAAAAAGTCGAAAAATAATTCCCACGATAAAGATGAACAGCAGTCAGCTAAGAAGAAACAGACTAGGACAAATAAATCCTCATCAAAACGCAATTCAGACAAAGATTCCTCTAGGAAGCCAGAAGCTAAATTAATAGAAAAGCAGGACAACAAGAAATCTAACAGCGAGATGAAGAATCTTGAATTGGAGCTTTTTGGCAGTATTAGTAGCGACGAAGAAGAACCCAATTCAGAACAACCTTCTAAGGAAAATTGTGTAAAGAAGTACCACAATAGCGAATTGAGCACCCTTGAGGCTGATCTTTTTATCAGCAGCGATGAGGAAGACGTCTACAATATACTCGGCACAGAAGACCAATTTTTAAAACAAAAATAATGGACGAAGTTCACGAAGAGTATATTCTCTGGAAAAAAAGAATTTGTAATTTAGAAAAATTATTTGTAATAAATTTGCGTAAATTTTAAATTAAATATCATGACAATGTTTTTAATTTCTATTAAATATTGATGAAATAAATGAGTAGTTTTCTAAGTTTAAATTTATATTACAATAAAGTTTTATATTATAATAAATTTATATTATAATAAATTTAAATTTATAAAAAATACTGTCTCTTTCAATTTAATTCTTAATTCCTTATTTGTAATATATTTTGAATGTATTTTAAGGAAATCATATAAATAATTAAAATAAAATGAAAATAAAAAATGTATTCAATGCTTTAATTTAATTACCGGGATAAGGGGAAGGGAAGGTTTATTTGAAATATTTTTCGGCGGTGACGGTGTGGAGATTCCGCCGCCTAGCAATGAAGAGGTCAAAGTTGCGATTATAAATCTTAAAAACAATAAAGCGGCATGTTCTGATAGCCTCCCCGCTGAGTTGTTTAAGACCGGAGTTGGTAGTGCGCATGCACCAGGTTATCTACAAAATATGCCTAGAGGAAAATATGCCCAACGATTGGAACCTCAGTGTCCGCTGCCCTGTCCCGAAAAAGGTAGACCCTACGATATGCGCCAACTACAGGGGTATAATTCTACTTTTTATATTGATATTCCAAATGAGCGAGGGGCCATGCCCACGTATACTACACACTACATACTTAATATTTAATTGCATTTGAAATATATTACTCATACGCATAGTAGTTACCCCTACAAGTATGCTATCTATGATTCTTGATATTAAAACCAAAGAAAATAAAGTACGTATAAAGAATCTGCATTTTGGCATATTTTGGAATATTTTTCAGAAATATTTCACGACGCGGGGGGAAAGATAGAAGGGAAGGATAATGTCTTTTCGGGTTATAGGGTGGGGTTAGTTTAAGGGTAAAAGGGTATGAGGGGCTAGGGTATGTACATATGCTCAAACCTTTTATATTACTTTTATATATGTAAATAATAAATGTCATATATGTTTTGTTTTTTGTTTGTATTTTCTTAAAACGTTATAAAGTGGATATTTATTTGTATTTTGTAACAATATGTGTGTTGTTTACAATGTACATATATTTTGTTTGCAGTAATATCAAATTTCACAAAGTTCACAATTTATTTTGAATTTATTAATGTTCACAAGGCTGATTAAATTTAATATAAATACAATTAAATAGCCATTTATTTCATTTCGCACACGCGTATGGATTGTTGGGTTTCTATGTTTAGTGTTGTTCGGCGATCGCTAGTCAACTGAACTGATCAACAAGGATCAAAACAATCAAGCAGGAGTTGTTGATGAAAATGTGTATGTTGATGTGTATTGTGAATGTTGATGTGTGTTGGTGAATGTTGATGTCAGGGTTGGGGTTGTTCGAATTTGTTCACTCGTGTGAACAGATAAAGAAACCAAGAGCGTAACAATGTTCTCAATTGTTCTCATCGTGCGTTTTTGTTGTTTGACTAATTTTTTATTTATTCATCTGAAACAATGTTGCCACGAAAAACATTTTGTAACCAACATTTGTGAAAAAAATCACCAAATAAGAAAAAATATAACCAAAATTAAATTCATAGACTTTTGTTTTATTTTTTTTTTTCAAGTTTAAATTATAATTAACAAAAACTGAAACAAAAATAGCTTTTTTTATAAGAAAAAATAAACAAAACCAAAAACTACACATTGATCAAAAAATAACCAATTTTGGTTAGAAATAACAAAAAAAAGGCAACACTTATTCTCAGACGTCGGCACAAAGAGAACATGAGAAAAATTATGAGAGGCATATTAACCCAGAGGAAAATTGTTAGTAATATTTTCAAGTCTACTTTACTCTACATAATACGTCACATATGTAGTTTTTTTAATGAATTTTACATCTATATAAACAAAATGAATGAAAAACAATAGAAGAGAAAAATGAAAATATGTGCAAAGAAATAAAGAAAGTAATAAATGAAACATGTAAACAAAGTGCAAAAACAACATACGCGGATGCAGTTAAAAATAAAGGGTTGCCAAGTCTAAATAAACAACTACCCCTGATTGTTAAACCTAAGGAAAAACAATCGGCTGAAAAAAAACTAAAGAAGAGTTAAACAAAATAAATCCAGACAACTTGAAGATAACAAATGTGGAAAGTAGAAGCAGTGGAACAATTGTTATTCAAAGTGAGAGCTGTGAAGATAGAGAGAAAAGTAAAAGTGCAATCCAAGAAAAAATATCTAAACAATATGAAGTAAAAATTCCAAATTCGACGGGACTAAATATCAAAATTATTGGCATGTCTTTTGAATATAGCGAAAATGATTTAATTGAGAAATTAAGAAAACAAAATCCTAAATTAGCTGATGCAAATATTAAATTTATGGGAAAATATGAAACGAAAAGAGGAAATAAATCTTTGTTCAATGTGAGACTGAGAGTTGATAATGAAGCTTACGGAAAAATTATGGAAGAAAGAAAAGTAAATGTCGGTTGGGAAAGATGTAGAGTGTATGATGGAACTGAATTAGTTCAATGTATGAAATGCAGAGGATACAATCATATAGCCAAAGAATGTAAAAATCAGGAAATATGTCTAAAATGCCATGGTCAACATAAAACAGTTAATTGCGAAAGCCAAGAGAAGATAATGAAATGTATTAATTGTTCAAAAGTAAACAGCAGGATTAGATGAAAATCACTTTACAAACGATAGAGAATGTCCAGTTTATCAAAATAAATTGAAAAACAAAATGAGAAATATAGGCTTGACGATTTAACAACTAACGGAAATGAGTGCCCTCTATACAAATGTACAAGGTCTTGTTAACAACTATAATCAAATTGAAATTATCGCAGCAACAGAAAAACCTGACTTTTTAATATTGTCTGAAACACATTTGACGAAAGATATAGATGAACAAGAAATTGCGTTACAAGGATATGATAACATCGGGTCAGTGTCAGCATCCTCAAGAACAGGTGGAGTTGTCGTATACTATAAAAATAATTGGAACGTGAAAAAGTTTATAGAGAGAACTGATGATTTGAAGTATTGGATATTATTTTGCAAAGCTGTACATAATGATAATAATAATAATATCTTAATTGGTGCAATATATAGATCGCCTAGCTACAGCGAAGCTGAGTTCTGTGATATATTTGACGAAATTATTGAAGAAATCTGTGATAATAATAACTGTGATATTTTAATTGCAGGAGATTTTAATATAGATTGGAAAAAAACTCTTTATACAAGAATAGAATTAGGAATACTCTCAATGACAACGGCCTTAAACAAATAGTTAACGAAAGCACCCGTGTAACAAGAAATTCGAGCACTATAATTGACTACGTAATAACTAATAATTATAAGATAAAATGTACAAACAGTAAAGATAATAAAATTTCTGACCATGAAGTTATTAATATTAATATAGACTTTGAGAGATCGAATGAAAACATTCTAAATACAGCAAAAACCATCAAGATATTTAAATACGATAAGAATATATTCAATAATGTGTTAACTGAGAATATGATATACGAGGATAATAAGGATCTTAATGAAAACGTTAAACTGTTTGATGCCTGTCTAGGAAATACAATACAAAGATTTACGTTTGAAAAGCAAGTGCACATAAATAACAAAGTGAATAACTGGTTTAACGAAGAACTGCGAACAATAAAAAGAGAAAAAATAATAAAATATTTACGAGCCAAATTTGAAAACACAAATCAAGCTTGGGGAGAATATAAACTAATAAGAAATCGATACAAAGTACAAATCGAAAATAATAAGAATAATTACATAAAAAATAAAATTAACAACGCAACTAGTCAAAAGCAAATGTGGACACACATAAAAAACCTAGTACTTAATAAGAGGCAAAACTCAACCAAGTCTGTGATATTCGACCAGATAGAGTACAACGATATATGTGATATAGTTAATAAGTTCAATGCATTCTTCATTGATAGCATTAGTAGTATAAGACAATCGATAGGGAGCGTGCAACATATTAACCGAATAGAATATAGAGTGAATGATGTTTTTAAATTCCGTAAGGTAAATATTAGTGAACTGGAGAGCATCGTGAAGTGTATGAATAACAAATCTGACCATGAACGCGTATCAAATAAAATTATACTTGACAACTGGAATGTAACAGGAAATATAATGGTAAAAGTAATAAACACATCTTTAGAGACAGGTATTTTTCCTGATAATTGGAAAAAATCAATCGTAACCCCAATTGAGAAAGTGCCCAGAACAAAAAAATGCGAGGAGTTTAGACCAATAAACTCTCTTAAAACTTGCGAGAAAATAATTGAAAAAGTAGTTAAAGATCAGCTTGAAAAATATATAGAAAATCGAGACATATTATCTAAATACCAGTCAGGATTCCGTAAAAAACATTCGTGTGAAACCACGGTAAACTATGTCATAAGTGAATGGAGACCAATAGGAAAGGATAAGAGGATAATAGCAATATTTCTTGACTTCAAAAGAGCCTTTGAGACGATCGATAGAGAAATAATACTGAATAAACTATATATGTATGGAATAAGAGGAATCGAGCTAGATTGGTTCAAATCGTACCTGAAAAGAAGAAGGCAAACGACAAAATTAAATGACATAGAATCTGATGAAATAATAAATAATTTCGGAGTGCCGCAAGGTTCCATTTTGGGAGCGTTGTTGTTCATAATTTATATAAATGACATGCCAAGTATTTTAGAAAAATGTAAAGTTGTATTATACGCTGATGACACTCTGATATATACTATAGCAAATAGTGATGAAGAATGTCGCGAAAATATCAAGTATGATATGAAGAAAATAGATGAATGGCTTAAAATGAATAAACTCAAACTAAATGAAAATAAAACAAAAATAATGGAATTAACTTAAATTCAGAAGAAATATTTACAATAAATGACACAGTAATTGAAAAAGTCGAATATATAAAATACCTTGGTTTTATAATCGATAAAAAATTAAATTTCAATGAACAAATAGATTACTTATGCAAAAAAGTTGGTAAAAAAATTAGTTTTTTAAAAAGAATAAGAAGCAAAATATCCAAGTCTACAGCGATAAATATATACAGCACGAAAATAAAACCACACTTAGAATATGGTTCCACTATTTTATTCACATGCAGCAGCGCAAATCAATTAGCAAGGATGCAGAAACTGCAAAATAGAGCGATGAGAGTAATACTAAAATGCGATCGTTACACACATATAAACACAATGTTAACTGATCTAAAATGGATGAACATAGCACAACGACTTCAATTTAACACATTAAGATAACACTAAGAAATGCAAGTGACTTTAGGATCCAAAGAGTGAGGTCAACACAAATGCAGAAAACGCTATTCTACAAAGGTCTACAGCTGTTTAACTCATTGCCAAACTACATTAAGAATGAAACGGATGAAAATGTCTTTAGACGAAAGTGTACTAATTTTGTATTATTTAATAATAATTTGTAATATATAATTTTGTTGAACATTTAAAGTATTTTTAATACTAAAAAAAAAAAAAAAAAAAAAAAACAAAAAAAAAAAAACAATCTCGGGAAATGACGGCTACCCACTTTATCGCCGACGTTCTGTGGATAATGGTGGACGATCAATTTCAGTAAAGGTGCATGGAAATGATTCGATGTTGATAACCGCTGGATAGTACCTTACTCTCCATTGCTTTCAAAAAACATTTAAAGCGCATATTAATGTTGAGTATTGTCATTCAGTTAAGTCGATCAAATACATCTGCAAATATGTTACTAAAGGGTCTTATATGGCTGTATTTTCATTACAAAATCCAAATGATGAAATTCCGCAGTATCAAATGGCCAGGTACATTAGTAGCAATGAAGCAGTATGGCGAATTTTGGGATTTCCCATTCATGAGCGCCATCCAACTGTTGTTCATTTATCAGTGCATCTGGAAAATGGACAACGGGTTTACTTTACAGAAAGAAATGCTCGAGAGAGAGCAGCAGCACCACCGGCTACAACATTAACATCATTTTTTGATCTTTGTAGAAATGATATGTTTGCTAAAACTTTGTTTTATTCAGAAATTCCAACGTATTATACGTGGAATGCATCAACAAAGAAATTCCAACGTCGAAAGCAGGGGAAACCTGTTGATGGTTGGCCAAATTTATATTCAACAGATGCATTAGGTAGGGTTTATACCGTCCATCCTCAAAATGCTGAATGTTTTTATTTGAGAATGCTTCTGATTAATGTTCGAGGACCAACATCTTTTGAGACATTACATAGTGTTGATGGCGTAGTATGTGCAACATATCGAGAGGCCTGTCAGAAACTACAATTATTGGAGAACGATTGTCATTGGGAAACAACGCTTGAAGATGCAGCAGTAATCAACCATCCATGGAAAATAAGGGCATTATTTGCGATAATATTGGTATCGTGCTCACCATCTAATCCAAAAGATCTTTGGAATAAATTTAAAACATATTTGGCTGAGGACATATTACACCCGGAAAGAGTTACCACCAGCAATGCAACGCTTGAACTAAGTGAAAGTATGAATAATGAGACATTGATTCTACTTGAAGACAAATGCTTGGCGATAAGGAATGTGACACTAATTGAAGTTGGAATGATTGCTCCTATTCGGTCAGGAACTGATGCACACGATCAAGATCTACGACGAGTAATGGAATATAATCATCAAAATTTGGATATTTTATTGGAAGAAAATTTACCAAATTTACAACAAGAGCAGAGAATGGTATACAACAGTATACTAGCAGCAATAACAAACAAACAAATAACCGGAAAAACGTTTTTAATTTCATTGATATTGGCAAAAGTTCGATCTCAAAAAAATATTGCATTAGCTATTGCGTCATCCGGCATTGCTGCCACACTCTTAGATGGTGGTAGAACAGCGTATTCTGCACTAAAATTATCCTAGAAGCCTCAATTTTCCGAAGAGATTACAAGTGTAACATAAAGAAAAATTCTTCTATGGGCAAAGTATTGCAACAATGTGAAATCATAGTGTGGGTTGAATGCACCATGGCGCATAAGAAATCTTTGGAAGTCTCGCAGTTTACGGGATTTTAGAAGCAATAATAACATATTTGGAGGTGCATTAGTTTTATTAGCTGGTGATTTTCTTCAAACACTTCCTGTTATGCCTGCATCAACGCCAGCTGATGAGCTAAATGCATCGTCATACCTTTGGCGATATGTTCATACTCTAAAATTAACTACTAATATGCGTGTTCAGTTGCAACGTGATGCTTCGCTTCAACTTTTTCCAAACAATTGCTTGATTTAGGTAATGCAAGAATTCCAATGGATCCTATAACAAAGTATATAAAATTTCCATCAGAGTTTTGCATAACGACACAATCCAAAGAACAATTAATAAATTGTGTATCTCCCAATATTGCGCAAGTTGTAAATGAATATGTTTTTCGAATACTAAGAAGGAAAACAAAAGCCATTGGTTGAAATTAAAGGGCAGGGTCTTTACCTGCATACATAAAAGGGTTGTTGAAAGATCAGGTAGCAGTTAACCTATTTGTTTACTCATTACGTTGAATCCGGTACCTGTTTGTATCGAAATCACAAATTTCCAAAATGGTTTCCACCTATAAAATGCGTGAACCTTACACAATAAGTTCAATCACAATTTAGTCTCGGTAGACAACACACAACATTTATCAGCGGAAAACTTTAAGAAAAAATGGAAGCGTCAAAGCAATTGAAATTTGACGAATTACTCGACAAATGCATAGACATGTCGAAAGTGAAATTGGATGCGTTAAAGGCACAAATTAATTCGAAAATCTACGACGTTTTTCAAATTGAAAAATTTGTTTACAACGAATTAAAATTGGAACAATTTATCTGCCCGATGAAGACGCATATCCATATGACTGAATTTCTAAATGGTCCTCTGGTAAAACAATTCATATGTGAATTATGGCATATTTTGTTAGCGGCTGAAGAGAGTTCGACAGCCATATCAAATAATACAGTGGAACCGAAAAAAGATGAAATTATAAAGGAAGTAATCCAAACTAAAGATGTTGAACCTACAAAAACTAAAATTTTGAAACAAGTATTCCAAAGTAAATTTCGAAAAGACGCCGAAGGATCTCAATCTCGATCCCGAAAACAAGACAACATGGTGAATGGCGGAAAAGAACCATTGGTACCTCCTACCACTTTCAGTTCCACCCTTAAACCACAGGGGCGGTTGGACACTAAGCACGGCGAAAAACACGATGAATCTGCATCGCTTTCTCGGTTAACCTGTAGCCGAAATAGTGGTACGGAAGGTAACAGAAAAGTTGAACAAAAGCAAGATTTAACCGCCAGCACTTTAATCACAAAGAAACAACAGTCAGATAAGGAAAACAATAAAAATTCCGTCAACATTGAAAATCGTGTACATAAACTGGACAAGTCAATATCAATCTGTAGCACACAAGCAGAACAAAAGCAACCGCTAGTACCACCCAACACTTGTGGTTCCACCCTTAAACCACAACGACGCATTAACCTGTTGAATGGCGGAAAACAATCGCTTGCAGCCTATAAAACGTTGAGTTCCAAACTTAAAGCACAGGGACGTATCGACATATCCAAAGTAAAATTGGACATGTTGAAACAGTGGATAAGCAAGAAAATCACGGATATTTTGCAGAGAGAAGATAATGCGGCAGTGGAGTTCGTGCACAATAAATTAAAGCAGGATAAAATGCTTTGTCGACAGAAATTACAGATCAGAATTGCTGGATTCCTAAGAGGTGGCAAAGCACAGAAATTTGTGTCTGAATTATGGCCACTTTTGTTATCAGCTCAAGAGAGTGAAAGCGGCGTACCAGCTGAATTGAAAAAGCAGCAGAATGATCAAAATTTAAGAATTGAAAAGGATAGTAAGCATGACGGATCTGCATCGCTTTCTCGGTTAAATAATGTCCAAAATAGTGGTACGGTAATTGACACAAAACCAGAACAACAACATCCGGAAAGTCAGAGCAGTCAGAACAATGATAGCTCAGCTGTGCTGAGATGCGGCGTAGGCGGTTTCGCTAACGTTTGCATGCATTCCCCCCAAAAGAAAGATGCAAGTGCTAAGTCACAGGAATTTTTATCTCAATATTGTGCAGAAATGGACGAATTTTTGACACATTGGAATAAAACTCCCGAAAAGGAAACAATTCTATTCTCAAAAAAGTTCATATATCCTGGTGAACAAAATATTGAAAAACAAATAAACGCCACTTTGTCGACACCGCCATCATCGGTTATACAATCAGATCATAAACAGCAAACACGCAATATTGACTTTGATAACGAGATAAAAGCTACCCGAGAACTACAATCACGCAAGCGTACACACTTGACAATGATGAATGAGAGCAAAAAGTCGAAAAATAATTCCCACGATAAAGATGAACAGCAGTCAGCTAAGAAGAAACAGACTAGGACAAATAAATCCTCATCAAAACGCAATTCAGACAAAGATTCCTCTAGGAAGCCAGAAGCTAAATTAATAGAAAAGCAGGACAACAAGAAATCTAACAGCGAGATGAAGAATCTTGAATTGGAGCTTTTTGGCAGTATTAGTAGCGACGAAGAAGAACCCAATTCAGAACAACCTTCTAAGGAAAATTCTGTAAAGAAGTACCACAATAGCGAATTGAGCACCCTTGAGGCTGATCTTTTTATCAGCAGCGATGAGGAAGACGTCTACAATATACTCGGCAAAGAAGACCAATTTTTAAAACAAAAATAATGGACGAAGTTCACGAAGAGTATATTCTCTGGAAAAAAAGAATTTGTAATTTAGAAAAATTATTTGTAATCAATTTGCGTAAATTTTAAATTAAATATCATGACAATGTTTTTAATTTCTATTAAATATTGATGAAATATATGAGTAGTTTTCTAAGTTTAAATTTATATTACAATAAAGTTTTATATTATAATAAATTTATATTATAATAAATTTAAATTTATAAAAAATACTGTCTCTTTCAATTTAATTCTTAATTCCTTATTTGTAATGTATTTTGAATGTATTTTAAGGAAATCATATAAATAATTAAAATAAAATGAAAATAAAAAATGTATTCACTGCTTTAATTTAATTACCGGGATAAGGGGAAGGGAAGGTTTATTTGAAATATTTTTCGGCGGTGACGGTGTGGAGATTCCGCCGCCTAGCAATGAAGAGGTCAAAGTTGCGATTATAAATCTTAAAAACAATAAAGCGGCATGTTCTGATAGCCTCCCCGCTGAGTTGTTTAAGACCGGAGTTGGTAGTGCGCATGCACCAGCTTATCTACAAAATATGCCTAGAGGAAAGTATGCCCAACGATTGGAACCTCAGTGTCCGCTGCCCTGTCCCGAAAAAGGTAGACCCTACGATATGCGCCAACTACAGGGGTATAATTCTACTTTTTATATTGATTTTCCAAATGAGCGAGGGGCCATGCCCACGTATACTACACACTACATACTTAATATTTAATTGCATTTGAAATATATTACTCATACGCATAGTAGTTACCCCTACAAGTATGCTATCTATGATTCTTGATATTAAAACCAAAGCAAATAAAGTATGTATAAAGAATGTGCATTTTGGCATATTTTGTAATAGTTTTCAAAAATATTTCACGACGCGGGGGGAAAGATAGAAGGGAAGGATAAAGAAACCAAGAGCGTAACAATGTTCTCAATTGTTCTCATCGTGCGTTTTTGTTGTTTGACTAATTTTTTATTTATTCATCTGAAACAATGTTGCCACGAAAAACATTTTGTAACCAACATTTGTGAAAAAATCACCAAATAAGAAAAAATATAACCAAAATTAAATTCATAGACTTTTGTTTTATTTTTTTTTTTTCAAGTTTAAATTATAATTAACAAAAACTGAAACAAAAATAGCTTTTTTTATAAGAAAAAATAAACAAAACCAAAAACTACACATTGATCAAAAAATAACCAATTTTGGTTAGAAATAACAAAAAAAAGGCAACACTTATTCTCAGACGTCGGCACAAAGAGAACATGAGAAAAATTATGAGAGGCATATTAACCCAGAGGAAAATTGTTAGTAATATTTTCAAGTCTACTTTACTCTACATAATACGTCACATATGTAGTTTTTTTAATGAATTTTACATCTATATAAACAAAATGAATGAAAAACAATAGAAGAGAAAAATGAAAATATGTGCAAAGAAATAAAGAAAGTAATAAATGAAACATGTAAACAAAGTGCAAAAACAACATACGCGGATGCAGTTAAAAATAAAGGGTTGCCAAGTCTAAATAAACAACTACCCCTGATTGTTAAAGCTCAGGAAAAACAATCGGCTGAAAAAACTAAAGAAGAGTTAAACAAAATAAATCCAGACAACTTGAAGATAACAAATGTGGAAAGTAGAAGCAGTGGAACAATTGTTATTCAAAGTGAGAGCTGTGAAGATAGAGAGAAAAGTAAAAGTGCAATCCAAGAAAAAATATCTAAACAATATGAAGTAAAAATTCCAAATTCGACGGGACTAAATATCAAAATTATTGGCATGTCTTTTGAATATATCGAAAATGATTTAATTGAGAAATTAAGAAAACAAAATCCTAAATTAGCTGATGCAAATATTAATTTTATGGGAAAATATGAAACGAAAAGAGGAAATAAATCTTTGTTCAATGTGAGACTGAGAGTTGATAATGAAGCTTACGGAAAAATTATGGAAGAAAGAAAAGTAAATGTCGGTTGGGAAAGATGTAGAGTGTATGATGGAACTGAATTAGTTCAATGTATGAAATGCAGAGGATACAATCATATAGCCAAAGAATGTAAAAATCAGGAAATATGTCTAAAATGCCATGGTCAACATAAAACAGTTAATTGCGAAAGCCAAGAGAAGATAATGAAATGTATTAATTGTTCAAAAGTAAACAGCAGGATTAGATGAAAATCACTTTACAAACGATAGAGAATGTCCAGTTTATCAAAATAAATTGAAAAACAAAATGAGAAATATAGGCTTGACGATTTAACAACTAACGGAAATGAGTGCCCTCTATACAAATGTACAAGGTCTTGTTAACAACTATAATCAAATTGAAATTATCGCAGTAACAGAAAAACCTGACTTTTTAATATTGTCTGAAACACATTTGACGAAAGATATAGATGAACAAGAAATTGCGTTACAAGGATATGAAAACATCGGGTCAGTGTCAGCATCCTCAAGAACAGGTGGAGTTGTCGTATACTATAAAAATAATTGGAACGTGAAAAAGTTTATAGAGAGAACTGATGATTTGAAGTATTGGATATTATTTTGCAAAGCTGTACATAATGATAATAATAATAATATCTTAATTGGTGCAATATATAGATCGCCTAGCTACAGCGAAGCTGAGTTCTGTGATATATTTGACGAAATTATTGAAGAAATCTGTGATAATAATAACTGTGATATTTTAATTGCAGGAGATTTTAATATAGATTGGAAAAAAACTCTTTATACAAGAATAGAATTAGGAATACTCTCAATGACAACGGCCTTAAACAAATAGTTAACGAAAGCACCCGTGTAACAAGAAATTCGAGCACTATAATTGACTACGTAATAACTAATAATTATAAGATAAAATGTACAAACAGTAAAGATAATAAAATTTCTGACCATGAAGTTATTAATATTAATATAGACTTTGAGAGATCGAATGAAAACATTCTAAATACAGCAAAAACCATCAAGATATTTAAATACGATAAGAATATATTCAATAATGTGTTAACTGAGAATATGATATACGAGGATAATAAGGATCTTAATGAAAACGTTAAACTGTTTGATGCCTGTCTAGGAAATACAATACAAAGATTTACGTTTGAAAAGCAAGTGCACATAAATAACAAAGTGAATAACTGGTTTAACGAAGAACTGCGAACAATAAAAAGAGAAAAAATAATAAAATATTTACGAGCCAAATTTGAAAACACAAATCAAGCTTGGGGAGAATATAAACTAATAAGAAATCGATACAAAGTACAAATCGAAAATAATAAGAATAATTACATAAAAAATAAAATTAACAACGCAACTAGTCAAAAGCAAATGTGGACACACATAAAAAACCTAGTACTTAATAAGAGGCAAAACTCAACCAAGTCTGTGATATTCGACCAGATAGAGTACAACGATATATGTGATATAGTTAATAAGTTCAATGCATTCTTCATTGATAGCATTAGTAGTATAAGACAATCGATAGGGAGCGTGCAACATATTAACCGAATAGAATATAGAGTGAATGATGTTTTTAAATTCCGTAAGGTAAATATTAGTGAACTGGAGAGCATCGTGAAGTGTATGAATAACAAATCTGACCATGAACGCGTATCAAATAAAATTATACTTGACAACTGGAATGTAACAGGAAATATAATGGTAAAAGTAATAAACACATCTTTAGAGACAGGTATTTTTCCTGATAATTGGAAAAAATCAATCGTAACCCCAATTGAGAAAGTGCCCAGAACAAAAAAATGCGAGGAGTTTAGACCAATAAACTCTCTTAAAACTTGCGAGAAAATAATTGAAAAAGTAGTTAAAGATCAGCTTGAAAAATATATAGAAAATCGAGACATATTATCTAAATACCAGTCAGGATTCCGTAAAAAACATTCGTGTGAAACCACGGTAAACTATGTCATAAGTGAATGGAGACCAATAGGAAAGGATAAGAGGATAATAGCAATATTTCTTGACTTCAAAAGAGCCTTTGAGACGATCGATAGAGAAATAATACTGAATAAACTATATATGTATGGAATAAGAGGAATCGAGCTAGATTGGTTCAAATCGTACCTGAAAAGAAGAAGGCAAACGACAAAATTAAATGACATAGAATCTGATGAAATAATAAATAATTTCGGAGTGCCGCAAGGTTCCATTTTGGGAGCGTTGTTGTTCATAATTTATATAAATGACATGCCAAGTATTTTAGAAAAATGTAAAGTTGTATTATACGCTGATGACACTCTGATATATACTATAGCAAATAGTGATGAAGAATGTCGCGAAAATATCAAGTATGATATGAAGAAAATAGATGAATGGCTTAAAATGAATAAACTCAAACTAAATGAAAATAAAACAAAAATAATGGAATTAACTTAAATTCAGAAGAAATATTTACAATAAATGACACAGTAATTGAAAAAGTCGAATATATAAAATACCTTGGTTTTATAATCGATAAAAAATTAAATTTCAATGAACAAATAGATTACTTATGCAAAAAAGTTGGTAAAAAAATTAGTTTTTTAAAAAGAATAAGAAGCAAAATATCCAAGTCTACAGCGATAAATATATACAGCACGAAAATAAAACCACACTTAGAATATGGTTCCACTATTTTATTCACATGCAGCAGCGCAAATCAATTAGCAAGGATGCAGAAACTGCAAAATAGAGCGATGAGAGTAATACTAAAATGCGATCGTTACACACATATAAACACAATGTTAACTGATCTAAAATGGATGAACATAGCACAACGACTTCAATTTAACACATTAAGATTTATTAGAAAATTAAAACAAGGAGACGCCCCGAAATATCTATGTGATCAAATACATTATCAATATATATTATATCAACTAAGAAATGCAAGTGACTTTAGGATCCAAAGAGTGAGGTCAACACAAATGCAGAAAACGCTATTCTACAAAAGTCTACAGCTGTTTAACTCATTGCCAAACTACATTAAGAATGAAACGGATGAAAATGTCTTTAGACGAAAGTGTACTAATTTTGTATTATTTAATAATAATTTGTAATATATAATTTTGTTGAACATTTAAAGTATTTTTAATACAAAAAAAAAAAAAAAAAAAAAAAAAAAAAAAAAAAAACACAATCTCGGGAAATGACGGCTACCCACTTTATCGCCGACGTTCTGTGGATAATGGTGGACGATCAATTTCAGTAAAGGTGCATGGAAATGATTTTGATGTTGATAACCGCTGGATAGTACCTTACTCTCCATTGCTTTCAAAAACATTTAAAGCGCATATTAATGTTGAGTATTGTCATTCAGTTAAGTCGATCAAATACATCTGCAAATATGTTACTAAAGGGTCTTATATGGCTGTATTTTCATTACAAAATCCAAATGATGAAATTCCGCAGTATCAAATGGCCAGGTACATTAGTAGCAATGAAGCAGTATGGCGAATTTTGGGATTTCCCATTCATGAGCGCCATCCAACTGTTGTTCATTTATCAGTGCATCTGGAAAATGGACAACGGGTTTACTTTACAGAAAGAAATGCTCGAGAGAGAGCAGCAGCACCACCGGCTACAACATTAACATCATTTTTTGATCTTTGTAGAAATGATATGTTTGCTAAACCTTTGTTTTATTCAGAAATTCCAACGTATTATACGTGGAATGCATCAACAAAGAAATTCCAACGTCGAAAGCAGGGGAAACCTGTTGATGGTTGGCCAAATTTATATTCAACAGATGCATTAGGTAAGGTTTATACCATCCATCCTCAAAATGCTGAACGTTTTTATTTGAGAATGCTTCTGATTAATGTTCGAGGACCAACATCTTTTGACACATTAGTGTTGATGGCGTAGTATGTGCAACATATCGAGAGGCCTGTCAGAAACTACAATTATTGGAGAACGATTGTCATTGGGAAACAACGCTTGAAGATGCAGCAGTAATCAACCATCCATGGAAAATAAGGGCATTATTTGCGATAATATTGGTATCGTGCTCACCATCTAATCCAAAAGATCTTTGGAATAAATTTAAAACATATTTGGCTGAGGACATATTACACCCGGAAAGAGTTACCACCAACAATGCAACGCTTGAACTAAGTGAAAGTATGAATAATGAGACATTGATTCTACTTGAAGACAAATGCTTGGCGATAAGGAATGTGACACTAATTGAAGTTGGAATGATTGCTCCTATTCGGTCAGGAACTGATGCACACGATCAAGATCTACGACGAGAAATGGAATATAATCATCAAAATTTGGAAATTTTATTGGAAGAAAATTTACCAAATTTACAACAAGAGCAGAGAATGGTATACAACAGTATACTAGCAGCAATAACAAACAAACAAATAACCGGAAAAACGTTTTTAATTTCATTGATATTGGCAAAAGTTCGATCTCAAAAAAATATTGCATTAGCTATTGCGTCATCCGGCATTGCTGCCACACTCTTAGATGGTGGTAGAACAGCGTATTCTGCACTAAAATTATCCTAGAAGCCTCAATTTTCCGAAGAGATTACAAGTGTAACATAAAGAAAAATTCTTCTATGGGCAAAGTATTGCAACAATGTGAAATCATAGTGTGGGTTGAATGCACCATGGCGCATAAGAAATCTTTGGAAGTCTCGCAGTTTACGGGATTTTAGAAGCAATAATAACATATTTGGAGGTGCATTAGTTTTATTAGCTGGTGATTTTCGTCAAACACTTCCTGTTATGCCTGCATCAACGCCAGCTGATGAGCTAAAAAAAATTATTCTCTAATTACTATATATAACTAGTCTATGAGATCGTTATTCAAATAAAAATAGTACAATCGTCTCATATAAGTTCGGCTCTTTACCGTTTTCGGTACATTTGTATGGTGCGGCCTTAATAACATTCGAAGAAATTCGATGCCTCTCTCGTTTATATCCCAATAAAAACATGTCCGACAGCGGTACTCCCAAGTCATGTCATGTGCAAGTAGTGTTTTCATTGCCTGAATGACTTCTACATTTGGAATGTCCTCAAGTTCATGATGAGGACCTTCAAAATTTGCCATTGCTGTTAAAGTTCCCTCAATAAAGAAGTGATTGTACACTGCCAAGCGATTCACTCGTTCTTTTTTTTTATTTTTTTTTTTTCATTATATATATTTTTTTTTATTTCTTTTACTTATTTTAAATTTACAAAACGTTATAAATAAACATCATTAACAAACAAAATTGTCTATGATATAAAAATGTATGTAGTTATAATAGAATAAGAGCTCAACTAAAAATAAAAAAAAAATTATTTACTGAAGGGGGAAAACGGTAAGGAAATAATACAAGGATGTTGTATGACTTGAAGTAGGTTTGACTATTTACATGAAATCATCGTAATCATCATAAGTAATGTAATCATTACCATACTTTTTATAACCATCGATATCATTGCTCTCTTTTTTCAAGGTTACTTTTCCTTTGCCTTTGCTTTTGCTAGCGGGTTTCTTGACATTTTGTTTTTCCATTTTCACTTTTTCTCTATGTAAGTTTTCTACACTAATTTTTAATTTCTTCAAATCGGGAATAGCCAAATGTACACCTATGCTACGTACTAAATCCTCAATAAATTGCGGGAAATGAGGTGATTCTTTATATTGTGCCAATTTACAACTAAGCGTCGCACCAAATTCTTTGAATTCTTCTTCAGTTTGAGGATTAAATGCATCTAAATCACCTCTAATATCACTAACACCAAAGGTTTCTAAAGCACTCTTTAAGTCCGATTCTTCTTGAATTTTTTGTAAACGTAATTTTTCGGCTAATTTTTCTTCGGCTGTCATATTAGCTAAGCGTTCAGCTTCGGCTTCCTCTGCCAGTCTCTCTTGTTCGGCTAGTTTAGCTTTCAAAGCCTTGTTAGGTTTCGCCTTCACCGGCGCTTTGACTTCAACTTTTTCTTCGTCCTTTTTTTCCTCTTCCTCGAGATCCCAACTGTCCTTAACATCCTCATCATCATCCTCGCCAGCCCATTTGTTGACTTTGTCAGGAATAACCACTATGGGTTTGTCCGCAGCACTTTCCCAATCGTCTCTCATATTTTTTGGTTCTCTATTATTTTATTTATTTAGCAAATTTTTGATTATATGACTTTGTGTTTTGCTTGTATGTGCTTGGTGTGCTTGGATGTGCGTAAGTGTTTTCGCCAAGGATTTGAAACCAGAACTAATAATTTTTCGCAATCTTTCTGTTGCTTTTATACTGTTTCCTGAGACCCGAAAATAACTGCGTTAATCGATTTCCTTAATATGATATTGCATTACAGGTAGAAAAATTATGATTTTATAATTGACCCTCACACATCATTTGATAACTTGTTTATAATGTTCGAATAACACGAATATTAATTTTCAGGTAAAAGGGAAAATAATAAAAGCCTTCTAGAGATCGAAAATTTTCCCTTTGTCACTTTAAGTCCGGATTAGTATGCAGTTGTTATCCACTTTACATAATTTTCTTTAAATTCGTACTTCAATAGACAGCGTTTTTTATATTAAGTACATACGCGTTATTTGCTGACAGGTAGGGGCATTTAAATTGAATTTTCTCCCCTTTGCCAACAAATGTCATTTAAGCGGTTTATGCCATATTTTTTAAGTATACGCTTTATTTTACTCGCAAAGGTGCTTTGTTCATAGCTTACAGACGGCTGTATACACAACAACAAAATATTAAGAGTTTGTCAGTCATATTTGAACGCGAGCAAAAATAAACAAACACATGCTACAGTAGTAGATCCTAACATTTCAACGACGAATTTATATGAATTCGTTCATTTGGACACTGTGCCAGTGTGTAAAATGTTACTACAAAGTTAATATAATGCAAGTGAGTGAAAATTTTCATGAAAATCCAGTTACTTGACATTTTCCCTTCAAAAAATATTTCAAGAAAAGTTTTTAGTAGACATCTGCAAATGAGTAAATGCTACAAGTGGTTGAAACACAATCATAAATTTACTATGTACCTGCTAATGCACAGCTAACATTCACAAAAAGTAAAGGAAACAAATCTGTATGTATTTACTTTATTATCTTATATATAAAAATGAATGTGTGTTTGTTTGTATGTTTGTATGTTTGAAGTTTATAGACGATTAAACGGCTGAACCGATTTTCTTAAAATGTTCACAGTATCTTCCTGTATGTCTGGAAGGAGTTATAGGCTACTTTTTATGTTGATATTCCAAATGAGCGAGGGGCCATGCCCACGTATACTACACACTACATACTTAATATTCAATTGCATTTGAAATATATTACTCATACACATAGTAGTTACCCCTAAAGTATGCTATCTATGATTCTTGATATTAAAACCAAAGATAATAAAGTATGTATAAAGAATGTGCATTTTGGCATATTTTGGAATATTTTTCAAAAATATTTCACGACGCGGGGGGAAAGATAGAAGGGAAGGATAAAGAACCCAAGAGCGTAACAATGTTCTCAATTGTTCTCATCGTGCGTTTTTGTTGTTTGACTAATTTTTTATTTATTCATCTGACACAATGTTGCCACGAAAAACATTTTGTAGCCAACATTTGTGAAAAAATCACCAAATAAGAAAAAATATAACCAAAATTAAATTCATAGACTTTTGTTTAATTTTTTTTTTAAGTTTAAATTATAATTAACAAAAACTGAAACAAAAATAGCTTTTTTTATAAGAAAAAAATAAACAAAACCAAAAACTACACATTGATCAAAAAAATAACCAATTTTGGTTAGAAATAACAAAAAAAAAGGCAACACTTATTCTCAGACGTCGGCACAAAGAGAACATGAGAAAAATTATGAGAGGCATATTAACCCAGAGGAAAATTGTTAGTAATATTTTCAAGTCTACTTTACTCTACATAATACGTCACATATGTAGTTTTTATAATGAATTTTACATCTATATAAACAAAATGAATGCAAAACAATAGAAGAGAAAAATGAAAATATGTGCAAAGAAATAAAGAAAGTAATAAATGAAACATGTAAACAAAGTGCAAAAACAACATACGCGGATGCAGTTAAAAATAAAGGGTTGCCAAGTATAAATAAACAACTACCCCTGATTGTTAAACCTAAGGAAAAACAATCGGCTGAAAAAACTAAAGAAGAGTTAAACAAAATAAATCCAGACAACTTGAAGATAACAAATGTGGAAAGTAGAAGCAGTGGAACAATTGTTATTCAAAGTGAGAGCTGTGAAGATAGAGAGAAAAGTAAAAGTGCAATCCAAGAAAAAATATCTAAACAATATGAAGTAAAAATTCCAAATTCGACGGGACTAAATATCAAAATTATTGGCATGTCTTTTGAATATAGTGAAAATGATTTAATTGAGAAATTAAGAAAACAAAATCCTAAATTAGCTGATGCAAATATTAAATTTATGGGAAAATTATGGGAATATATAAGAGGAAATAAATCTTTGTTCAATGTGAGACTGAGAGTTGATAATGAAGCTTACGGAAAAATTATGGAAGAAAGAAAAGTAAATGTCGGTTGGGAAAGATGTAGAGTGTATGATGGAACTGAATTAGTTCAATGTATGAAATGCAGAGGATACAATCATATAGCCAAAGAATGTAAAAATCAGGAAATATGTCTAAAATGCCATGGTCAACATAAAACAGTTAATTGCGAAAGCCAAGAGAAGATAATGAAATGTATTAATTGTTCAAAAGTAAACAGCAGGCTCAATATGGGATTAGATGAAAATCACTTTACAAACGATAGAGAATGTCCAGTTTATCAAAATAAATTGAAAAACAAAATGAGAAATATAGGCTTGACGATTTAACAACTAAAGGAAATGAGTGCCCTCTATACAAATGTACAAGGTCTTGTTAACAACTATAATCAAATTGAAATTATCGCAGCAACAGAAAAACCTGACTTTTTAATATTGTCTGAAACACATTTGACGAAAGATATAGATGAACAAGAAATTGCGTTACAAGGATATGATAACATCGGGTCAGTGTCAGCATCCTCAAGAACAGGTGGAGTTGTCGTATACTGTAAAAATAATTGGAACGTGAAAAAGTTTATAGAGAGAACTGATGATTTGAAGTATTGGATATTATTTTGCAAAGCTGTACATAATGATAATAATAATAATATCTTAATTGGTGCAATATATAGATCGCCTAGCTACAGCGAAGCTGAGTTCTGTGGTATATTTGACGAAATTATTGAAGAAATCTGTGATAATAATAACTGTGATATTTTAATTGCAGGAGATTTTAATATAGATTGGAAAAAACTCTTTATACAAGAATAAAATTAGGAATACTCTCAATGACAACGGCCTTAAATAAATAGTTAACGAAAGCACCCGTGTAACAAGAAATTCGAGCACAATAATTGACTACGTAATAACTAATAATTATAAGATAAAATGTACAAACAGTAAAGATAATAAAATTTCTGACCATGAAGTTACTAATATTAATATAGACTTTGAGAGATCGAATGAAAACAATCTAAATACAGCAAAAACCATCAAGATATTTAAATACGATGAGAATATATTCAATAATGTGTTAACTGAGAATATGATATACGAGGATAATAAGGATCTTAATGAAAACGTTAAACTGTTTGATGCCTGTCTAGGAAATACAATACAAAGATTTACGTTTGAAAAGCAAGTGCACATAAATAACAAAGTGAATAACTGGTTTAACGAAGAACTGCGAACAATAAAAAGAGAAAAAATAATAAAATATTTACGAGCCAAATTTGAAAACACAAATCAAGCTTGGGGAGAATATAAACTAATAAGAAATCGATACAAAGTACAAATCGAAAATAATAAGAATAATTACATAAAAAATAAAATTAACAACGCAACTAGTCAAAAGCAAATGTGGACACACATAAAAAACCTAGTACTTAATAAGAGGCAAAACTCAACTAAATCTGTGATATTCGACCAGATAGAGTACAACGATATATGTGATATAGTTAATAAGTTCAATGCATTCTTCATTGATAGCATTAGTAGTATAAGAAAATCGATAGGGAGCGTGCAACATATTAACCGAATAGAATATAGAGTGAATGATGTTTTTAAATTCCGTAAGGTAAATATTAGTGAACTGGAGAGCATCGTGAAGTGTATGAATAACAAATCTGACCATGAACGCGTATCAAATAAAATCATACTTGACAACTGGAATGTAGCAGGAAATATAATGGTAAAAGTAATAAACACATCTTTAGAGACAGGTATTTTTCCTGATAATTGGAAAAAATCAACCGTAACCCCAATTGAGAAAGTGCCCAGAACAAAAAAATGCGAGGAGTTTAGACCAATAAACTCTCTTAAAACTTGCGAGAAAATAATTGAAAAAGTAGTTAAAGATCAGCTTGAAAAATATATAGAAAATCGAGACATATTATCTAAATACCAGTCAGGATTCCGTAAAAAAACATTCGTGTGAAACCACGGTAAACTATGTCATAAGTGAATGGAGAGCAATAGGAAAGGATAAGAGGATAATAGCAATATTTCTTGACTTCAAAAGAGCCTTTGAGACGATCGATAGAGAAATAATACTGAATAAATGTATGGAATAAGAGGAATCGAGCTAGATTGGTTCAAATCGTACCTGAAAAGAAGAAGGCAAACGACAAAATTAAATGACATAGAATCTGATGAAATAATAAATAATTTCGGAGTGCCACAAGGTTCCATTTTGGGAGCGTTGTTGTTCATAATTTATATAAATGACATGCCAAGTATTTTAGAAAAATGTAAAGTTGTATTATACGCTGATGACACTCTGATATATACTATAGCAAATAGTGATGAAGAATGTCGCGAAAATATCAAGTATGATATGAAGAAAATAGATGAATGGCTTAAAATGAATAAACTCAAACTAAATGAAAATAAAACAAAAATAATGGAATTAACTTAAATTCAGAAGAAATATTTACAATAAATGACACAGTAATTGAAAAAGTCGAATATATAAAATGCCTTGGTTTTATAATCGATAAAAAATTAAATTTCAATGAACAAATAGATTACTTATGCAAAAAAGTTGGTTAAAAAATTAGTTTTTTAAAAAGAATAAGAAGCAAAATATCCAAGTCTACAGCGATAAATATATACAGCACGATAATAAAACCACACTTTGAATATGGTTCCACTATTTTATTCACATGCAGCAGCACAAATCAATTAGCAAGGATGCAGAAACTGCAAAATAGAGCGATGAGAGTAATACTAAAATGCGATCGTTACACACATATAAACACAATGTTAACTGATCTAAAATGGATGAACATAGCACAACGACTTCAATTTAACACATTAAGATAACACTAAGAAATGCAAGTGACTTTAGGATCCAAAGAGTGAGGTCAACACAAATGCAGAAAACGCTATTCTACAAAGGTCTACAGCTGTTTAACTCATTGCCAAACTACATTAAGAATGAAACGGATGAAAATGTCTTTAGACGAAAGTGTACTAATTTTGTATTATTTAATAATAATTTGTAATATATAATTTTGTTGAACATTTAAAGTATTTTTAATACTAAAAAAAACAAAAAAAAACAATCTCGGGAAATGACGGCTACCCACTTTATCGCCGACGTTCTGTGGATAATGGTGGACGATCAATTTCAGTAAAGGTGCATGGAAATGATTTTGATGTTGATAACCGCTGGATAGTACCTTACTCTCCATTGCTTTCAAAAACATTTAAAGCGCATATTAATGTTGAGTATTGTCATTCAGTTAAGTCGATCAAATACATCTGCAAATATGTTACTAAAGGGTCTTATATGGCTGTATTTTCATTACAAAATCCAAATGATGAAATTCCGCAGTATCAAATGGCCAGGTACATTAGTAGCAATGAAGCAGTATGGCGAATTTTGGGATTTCCCATTCATGAGCGCCTACTGTTATTCATTTATCAGTGCATCTGGAAAATGGACAACGGGTTTACTTTACAGAAAGAAATGCTCGAGAGAGAGCAGCAGCACCACCGGCTACAACATTAACATCATTTTTTGATCTTTGTAGAAATGATATGTTTGCTAAAACTTTGTTTTATTCAGAAATTCCAACGTATTATACGTGGAATGCATCAACAAAGAAATTCCAACGTCGAAAGCAGGGGAAACCTGTTGATGGTTGGCCAAATTTATATTCAACAGATGCATTAGGTAGGGTTTATACCGTCCATCCTCAAAATGCTGAATGTTTTTATTTGAGAATGCTTCTGATTAATGTTCGAGGACCAACATCTTTTGAGACATTACATAGTGTTGATGGCGTAGTATGTGCAACATATCGAGAGGCCTGTCAGAAACTACAATTATTGGAGAACGATTGTCAATGGGAAACAACGCTTGAAGATGCAGCAGTAATCAACCATCCATGGAAAATAAGGGCATTATTTGCGATAATATTGGTATCGTGCTCACCATCTAATCCAAAAGATCTTTGGAATAAATTTAAAACATATTTGGCTGAGGACATATTACACCCGGAAAGAGTTACCACCAACAATGCAACGCTTGAACTAAGTGAAAGTATGAATAATGAGACATTGATTCTACTTGAAGACAAATGCTTGGCGATAAGGAATGTGACACTAATTGAAGTTGGAATGATTGCTCCTATTCGGTCAGGAACTGATGCACACGATCAAGATCTACGACGAGAAATGGAATATAATCATCAAAATTTGGAAATTTTATTGGAAGAAAATTTACCAAATTTACAACAAGAGCAGAGAATGGTATACAACAGTATACTAGCAGCAATAACAAACAAACAAATAACCGGAAAAACGTTTTTAATTTCATTGATATTGGCAAAAGTTCGATCTCAAAAAAATATTGCATTAGCTATTGCGTCATCCGGCATTGCTGCCACACTCTTAGATGGCGGTAGAACAGCGTATTCTGCACTAAAATTATCCTAGAAGCCTCAATTTTCCGAAGAGATTACAAGTGTAACATAAAGAAAAATTCTTTTATGGGCAAAGTATTGCAACAATGTGAAATCATAGTGTGGGTTGAATGCACCATTGCGCATAAGAAATCTTTGGAAGTCTCGCAGTTTACGGGATTTTAGAAGCAATAATAACATATTTGGAGGTGCATTAGTTTTATTAGCTGGTGATTTTCGTCAAACACACACGATATGTTCATACTCTAAAATTAACTACTAATATGCGTGTTCAGTTGCAACGTGATGCTTCGCTTCAACTTTTTCCAAACAATTGCTTGATTTAGGTAATGCAAGAATTCCAATGGATCCTATAACAAAGTATATACAATTTCCATCAGAGTTTTGCATAATGACACAATCCAAAGAACAATTAATAAATTGTGTATTTCCCAATATTGTGCAAAATTTTAAAAATATGCAATGGTTATGTGAACGTGCGTTACTGGCATCCAAAAATATTGACGTTAATTCCATCAACAGCAATATTCTCAACAAGGTCGATGGGAATCTAAGAACTTATAAATCGATCGACACAGTTTCAAATATTGAGGATGTCCTCAATTATCCAGTCGAATTTTTAAATTCGTTAGATTTACCAGGCTTTCCACCACATGACTTACAGCTAAAAAACGGTGTTCCCATTATTTTACTTAGAAATATTGATCCTCCACGAATTTGTAATGGCACTCGACTAACAGTAAAAAAAATGATGAACAATCTTATCGAGGCGACCATTATAACTGGAAAGTTTAAGGGAACTGATGTGTTGCTGCCACGTATTCCTATGACCACATCGGAGATGCCATTCGATTTCAAGCGCCTGCAATTTCCTATTCGCCTAGCATTTGCAATGTCGATTAATAAAGCTCAAGGTCAGTCCTTGCAAGTTTGTGGACTTAATCTAGAAAATCCATGTTTCTCACATGGACAGCTTTACGTCGCGTGTTCGCGAGTAGGAAAACCCGCAGATTTATATGTATACGCACCAGAGGGAGAAACAAAAACTATTGTGTACCCCAAGGCATTAGAATAAGAATTATTTATTTAAGAAAAAAAGTATATATTAAATTTTAGCAAGTAAGAAATAAATAGCCCATTAATGCATTATTTTATAATTTAAATGAAATACATTGTCATCAAATGAAAGGTTCATTCTTTAAGAAAAATTGCATAATTTAATTACTAAATAAATACACTTTTTAATTATTATGTATTTAATTTCGATGGGGGGTAGCGAAGCACACCGGGTATTACCTAGTATACATATATAGTGATATATATTAAGAGAATTATATACATTAAAACAAGTGAAATTAAAAAATACTTTTTATATTGAAATTAATTTTTGTTTTTTAATTCCTTAATCATGTACTAAATTATTAAATACTAGTTAAAACACTTATGTTACACTTATATAACATAAAAAAAATTATTCTCTAATTACTATATATAACTAGTCTATGAGATCGTTATTCAAATAAAAATAGTACAATCGTCTCATATAAGTTCGGCTCTTTACCGTTTTCGGTACGATTGTATGGTGCGGCCTTAATAACATTCGAAGAAATTCGATGCCTCTCTCGTTTATATCCCAATAAAAACATGTCCGACAGCGGTACTCCCAAATCATGTCATGTGCAAGTAGTGTTTTCATTGCCTGAATGACTTCTACATTTGGAATGTCCTCAAGTTCATGATGAGGACCTTCAAAATTTGCCATTGCTGTTAAAGTTCCCTCAATAAAGAAGTGATTGTACACTGCCAAGCGATTCACTCGTTCTTTTTTTTTATTTTTTTTTTTTTTCATTATATATATATTTTTTTATTTCTTTTACTTATTTTAAATTTACAAAACGTTATAAATAAACATCATTAACAAACAAAATTGTCTATGATATAAAAATGTATGTAGTTATAATAGAATAAGAGCTCAACTAAAAATAAAAAAAAAATTATTTACTGAAGGGGGAAAACGGTAAGGAAATAATACAAGGATGTTGTATGACTTGAAGTAGGTTTGACTATTTACATGAAATCATCGTAATCATCATAAGTAATGTAATCATTACCATACTTTTTATAACCATCGATATCATTGCTCTCTTTTTTCAAGGTTACTTTTCCTTTGCCTTTGCCTTTGCTAGCGGGTTTCTTGACATTTTGTTTTTCCATTTTCACTTTTTCTCTATGTAAGTTTTCTACACTAATTTTTAATTTCTTCAAATCGGGAATAGCCAAATGTACACCTATGCTACGTACTAAATCCTCAATAAATTGCGGGAAATGAGGTGATTCTTTATATTGTGCCAATTTACAACTAAGCGTCGCACCAAATTCTTTGAATTCTTCTTCAGTTTGAGGATTAAATGCATCTAAATCACCTCTAATATCACTAACACCAAAGGTTTCTAAAGCACTCTTTAAGTCCGATTCTTCTTGAATTTTTTGTAAACGTAGTTTTTCGGCTAATTTTTCTTCGGCTGTCATATTAGCTAAGCGTTCAGCTTCGGCTTCCTCTGCCAGTCTCTCTTGTTCGGCTAGTTTAGCTTTCAAAGCCTTATTAGGTTTCGTCTTCACCGGCGCTTTGACTTCAACTTTTTCTTCGTCCTTTTTTTCCTCTTCCTCGAGATCCCAACTGTCCTTAACATCCTCATCATCATCCTCGCCAGCCCATTTGTTGACTTTGTCAGGAATAACCACTATGGGTTTGTCCGCAGCACTTTCCCAATCGTCTTTCATATTTTTTGGTTCTCTATTATTTTATTTATTTAGCAAATTTTTGATTATATGACTTTGTGTTTTGCTTGTATGTGCTTGGTGTGCTTGGATGTGCGTAAGTGTTTTCGCCAAGGATTTGAAACCAGAACTAATAATTTTTCGCAATCTTTCTGTTGCTTTTATACTGTTTCCTGAGACCCGAAAATAACTGCGTTAATCGATTTCCTTAATATGATATTGCATTACAGGTAGAAAAATTATGATTTTATAATTGACCCTCACACATCATTTGATAACTTGTTTATAATGTTCGAATAACATGAATATTAATTTCCAGGTAAAAGGGCAAATAATAAAAGCCTTCTTGCGCTCGAAAATGTTCCCTTTTTCACTTTAAGTCCGGTTTAGTATACAGTTGTTATCCACATAATTTTCTTTAAATTCGTACTTCAATAGACAGCGTTTTTTATATTAAGTACATACGCGTTATTTGCTGACAGGTAGGGGCATTTAAATTGAATTTTCTCCCCTTTGCCAACAAATGTCATTTAAGCGGGTTATGCCATATTTTTTAAGTATACGCTTTATTTTACTCGCAAAGGTGCTTTGTTCATAGCTTACAGACGGCTGTATACACAACAACAAAATATTAAGAGTTTGTCAGTCATATTTGAACGCAAGCAAAAATAAACAAACACATGCTACAGTAGTAGATGCTAACATTTCAAGGACGAATTTATATGAATTCGTTCATTTGGACACTGTGCCAGTGTGTAAAATGTTACTACAAAGTTAATATAATGCAAGTGAGTGAAAATTTTCATAGAAAATCCAGTCACTTGACATTTTCCCTTCAAAAAATATTTCAAGAAAAGTTTTTAGTAGACATCTGCAAATGAGTAAATGCTACAAGTGGTTGTAACACAATCATAAATTTACTATGTACCTGCTAACATTCACAAAAAGTAAAGGAAACAAATCTGTATGTATTTACTTTATTATCTTATATATAAAAATGAATGTGTGTTTGTTTGTATTGTAATGTATGCATTCACCCATATGTAAAAATAAAAAGACAAACAAAAATAAAATAAACAAATACAAAGTGACTTCACAAAGTATAACCGTAATATGCAGACTATGCAATTTCAAATGGCTTGTGTTGATTAATATGGGTCACTAGAAATGTATTACAAACGAATTTGATATATATTGCTGTAGGTCACTAAATCATTAACAAATTAGGAGAAAGAAAAATATAGAAACATAGAATAAGTAGGGGAAATAGTTTAAGATTATTATAAGAAACATAGAATAAGAATAGTATATAAGCCATAGTTATTTGAAATAAAATTCAGAATCAATTCAGACTTCAACTGTTTTTATTCTCATAAACTTCGGCAATTGACTTTGCCATCTTATAGAGCCGACTACTACTCAAAGGCTCTTAAAAAGAAATAAGAGTACTATAGGAAACTATAGGATACCTACACGGACCAAACAAACATATTACATGGCGATCCTGCGATCTCGATCCTGCCATCTCAAGAAATCGTTATTTTTTTTTAAGAAAAAAATTAACGTATTTCAAGTAGAAGTAGAAGTAAAGTTAATAAATATTAAAAAGTTAACTTTACTAGACAAAATGGAATCATATTTAACGGAAACACGTATACCACTCCCCAAATATGAACCTAGCGGTAATAGGCCACCACGTAGCGGCTATTATCCTCTAGATAGACCATATACACCACCACGTGACTATCTAGTGACAGCAAATGAATCGATTTTAATTAATCACCATCACCAGCAATCACATCAAGAGGATGGTGAGGATTTTCGACCAACATTACATCAAAAAATTTAATAATTTTCGAAATAATTTTCTCTTTAGTTATAATTATTAATGTAAACAGATATATAATGTAAGTAACGATTTAAGTGTTTAATTATACATATGTATATGTATATTATTGTATGTTTTAAAATGTAATAAATTTAATAATATTATTAAAAGTATTGGTATGCAATCAAAAAAAAAATATATATAATAATTATAAAACTTATACATTAGGCATACAATTCTTTAGACTGTAATGTAAATGTATTACAAGACCGTATTTATATAAACTTTATATAAGAAAGAAAAAAACTAATATATATACAAACAAGGAAAAACAAATACTAACGCCGATGCATTATCAAGAATCAAAATAGATTCCAATGACTTAAAGGAAAGGATGCCAAAATCTATAAATATAATGACTAGGAAAATGACTGAAAAATTAATTAATTTGGTCCTACACGGACCAAACAAACATATTACAGTATGTTTGTATGTTTGAAGTTTATAGACGATTAAACGGCTGAACCGATTTTCTTAAAATTTTCACAGTATCTTCTTGTATGTCTGGAAGGAGTTATAGGCTACTTTTTATGTTGATATTCCAAATGAGCGAGGGGCCATGCCCACGTATACTACACACTACATACTTAATATTTAATTGCATTTGAAATATATTACTCATACGCATAGTAGTTACCCCTACAAGTATGCTATCTATGATTCTTGATATTAAAACCAAAGAAAATAAAGTATGTATAAAGAATGTGCATTTTGGCATATTTTGGAATATTTTTCAAAAATATTTCACGACGCGGGGGGAAAGATAGAAGGGAAGGATAAAGAACCCAAGAGCGTAACAATGTTCTCAATTGTTCTCATCGTGCGTTTTTGTTGTTTGACTAATTTTTTATTTATTCATCTGACACAATGTTGCCACGAAAAACATTTTGTAGCCAACATTTGTGAAAAAATCACCAAATAAGAAAAAATATAACCAAAATTAAATTCATAGACTTTTGTTTTATTTTTTTTCAAGTTTAAATTATAATTAACAAAAACTGAAACAAAAATAGCTTTTTTTATAAGAAAAAAATAAACAAAACCAAAAACTACACATTGATCAAAAAAATAACCAATTTTGGTTAGAAATAACAAAAAAAAAGGCAACACTTATTCTCAGACGTCGGCACAAAGAGAACATGAGAAAAATTATGAGAGGCATATTAACCCAGAGGAAAATTGTTAGTAATATTTTCAAGTCTACTTTACTCTACATAATACGTCACATATGTAGTTTTTTTTAATGAATTTTACATCTATATAAACAAAATGAATGAAAAACAATAGAAGAGAAAAATGAAAATATGTGCAAAGAAATAAAGAAAGTAATAAATGAAACATGTAAACAAAGTGCAAAAACAACATACGCGGATGCAGTTAAAAATAAAGGGTTGCCAAGTATAAATAAACAACTACCCCTGATTGTTAAACCTAAGGAAAAACAATCGGCTGAAAAAACTAAAGAAGAGTTAAACAAAATAAATCCAGACAACTTGAAGATAACAAATGTGGAAAGTAGAAGCAGTGGAACAATTGTTATTCAAAGTGAGAGCTGTGAAGATAGAGAGAAAAGTAAAAGTGCAATCCAAGAAAAAATATCTAAACAATATGAAGTAAAAATTCCAAATTCGACGGGACTAAATATCAAAATTATTGGCATGTCTTTTGAATATAGTGAAAATGATTTAATTGAGAAATTAAGAAAACAAAATCCTAAATTAGCTGATGCAAATATTAAATTTATGGGAAAATATGAAACGAAGAGAGGAAATAAATCTTTGTTCAATATGAGACTGAGAGTTGATAATGAAGCTTACGGAAAAATTATGGAAGAAAGAAAAGTAAATGTCGGTTGGGAAAGATGTAGAGTGTATGATGGAACTGAATTAGTTCAATGTATGAAATGCAGAGGATACAATCATATAGCCAAAGAATGTAAAAATCAGGAAATATGTCTAAAATGCCATGGTCAACATAAAACAGTTAATTGCGAAAGCCAAGAGAAGATAATGAAATGTATTAATTGTTCAAAAGTAAACAGCAGGCTCAATATGGGATTAGATGAAAATCACTTTACAAACGATAGAGAATGTCCAGTTTATCAAAATAAATTGAAAAACAAAATGACAAAATTTAGGCTTTACGATTTAACAACTAAAGGAAATGAGTGCCCTCTATACAAATGTACAAGGTCCTGTTAACAACTATAATCAAATTGAAATTATCGCAGCAACAGAAAAACCTGACTTTTTAATATTGTCTGAAACACATTTGACGAAAGATATAGATGAACAAGAAATTGCGTTACAAGGATATGATAACATCGGGTCAGTGTCAGCATCCTCAAGAACAGGTGGAGTTGTCGTATACTATAAAAATAATTGGAACGTGAAAAAGTTTATAGAGAGAACTGATGATTTGAAGTATTGGATATTATTTTGCAAAGCTGTACATAATGATAATAATAATAATGGGCCTGTTCGTAAATGAATCACTGCGCTGCATAATATGAGCATCGTGTTCATAAATGCAAACCTTGGCAGCACTGCAGCTGCAACATGTTCGTAAATGCAACATTAAATCATATTATGCGCAAATAAACCCAAAACACTAATCACAAAAATGGCTGATGAGTGGGAGAGAGAGAATGAGAGTTTTAACAATAAGATTATTTTTTCTTTCTTAAATGTCTTCTTTTTTGCACAAAGTACACTTTTTGTACATTTAACAACATTTTGTCATTTGTTTTATCGTCCAGTTCAAAAATCAAATATATTAATAATTTTTCCTTGATTTCTGCAGTGTTTGTTCGTTCGCAAATGCAAACAAATAAATCAGCAAAAAGAAGCATCAGCAACATGTGATTAGCAGTGTGAGCGCAAAATAATCATATTATGCAGCGCAGTGATTCATTTACGAACAGGCCCAATATCTTAATTGGTGGAATATATAGATCGCCTAGCTACAGCGAAGCTGAGTTCTGTGATATATTTGACGAAATTATTGAAGAAATCTGTGATAATAATAACTGTGATATTTTAATTGCAGGAGATTTTAATATAGATTGGAAAAAAACTCTTTATACAAGAATAGAATTAGGAATACTCTCAATGACAACGGCCTTAAACAAATAGTTAACGAAAGCACCCGTGTAACAAGAAATTCGAGCACAATAATTGACTACGTAATAACTAATAATTATAAGATAAAATGTACAAACAGTAAAGATAATAAAATTTCTGACCATGAAGTTATTAATATTAATATAGACTTTGAGAGATCGAATGAAAACATTCTAAATACAGCAAAAACCATCAAGATATTTAAATACGATAAGAATATATTCAATAATGTGTTAACTGAGAATATGATATACGAGGATAATAAGGATCTTAATGAAAACGTTAAACTGTTTGATGCCTGTCTAGGAAATACAATACAAAGATTTACGTTTGAAAAGCAAGTGCACATAAATAACAAAGTGAATAACTGGTTTAACGAAGAACTGCGAACAATAAAAAGAGAAAAAATAATAAAATATTTACGAGCCAAATTTGAAAACACAAATCAAGCTTGGGGAGAATATAAACTAATGAGAAATCGATACAAAGTACAAATCGAAAATAATAAGAATAATTACATAAAAAATAAAATTAACAACGCAACTAGTCAAAAGCAAATGTGGACACACATAAAAAACCTAGTACTTAATAAGAGGCAAAACTCAACTAAATCTGTGATATTCGACCAGATAGAGTACAAGGATATATGTGATATAGTTAATAAGTTCAATGCATTCTTCATTGATAGCATTAGTAGTATAAGACAATCGATAGGGAGCGTGCAACATATTAACCGAATAGAATATAGAGTGAATGATGTTTTTAAATTCCGTAAGTTAAATATTAGTGAACTGGAGAGCATCGTGAAGTGTATGAATAACAAATCTGACCATGAACGCGTATCAAATAAAATTATACTTGACAACTGGAATGTAACAGGAAATATAATGGTAAAAGTAATAAACACATCTTTAGAGACAGGTATTTTTCCTGATAATTGGAAAAAATCAACCGTAACCCCAATTGAGAAAGTGCCCAGAACAAAAAAATGCGAGGAGTTTAGACCAATAAACTCTCTTAAAACTTGCGAGAAAATAATTGAAAAAGTAGTTAAAGATCAGCTTGAAAAATATATAGAAAATCGAGACATATTATCTAAATACCAGTCAGGATTCCGTAAAAAAACATTCGTGTGAAACCACGGTAAACTATGTCATAAGTGAATGGAGAGCAATAGGAAAGGATAAGAGGATAATAGCAATATTTCTTGACTTCAAAAGAGCCTTTGAGACGATCGATAGAGAAATAATACTGAATAAATGTATGGAATAAGAGGAATCGAGCTAGATTGGTTCAAATCGTACCTGAAAAGAAGAAGGCAAACGACAAAATTAAATGACATAGAATCTGATGAAATAATAAATAATTTCGGAGTGCCACAAGGTTCCGTTTTGGGAGCGTTGTTGTTCATAATTTATATAAATGACATGCCAAGTATTTTAGAAAAATGTAAAGTTGTATTATACGCTGATGACACTCTGATATATACTATAGCAAATAGTGATGAAGAATGTCGCGAAAATATCAAGTATGATATGAAGAAAATAGATGAATGGCTTAAAATGAATAAACTCAAACTAAATGAAAATAAAACAAAAATAATGGAATTACCTTAAATTCAGAAGAAATATTTACAATAAATGACACAGTAATTGAAAAAGTCGAATATATAAAATGCCTTGGTTTTATAATCGATAAAAAATTAAATTTCAATGAACAAATAGATTACTTATGCAAAAAAGTTGGTTAAAAAATTAGTTTTTTAAAAAGAATAAGAAACAAAATATCCAAGTCTACAGCGATAAATATATACAGCACGATAATAAAACCACACTTTGAATATGGTTCCACTATTTTATTCACATGCAGCAGCACAAATCAATTAGCAAGGATGCAGAAACTGCAAAATAGAGCGATGAGAGTAATACTAAAATGCGATCGTTACACACATATAAACACAATGTTAACTGATCTAAAATGGATGAACATAGCACAACGACTTCAATTTAACACATTAAGATAACACTAAGAAATGCAAGTGACTTTAGGATCCAAAGAGTGAGGTCAACACAAATGCAGAAAACGCTATTCTACAAAGGTCTACAGCTGTTTAACTCATTGCCAAACTACATTAAGAATGAAACGGATGAAAATGTCTTTAGACGAAAGTGTACTAATTTTGTATTATTTAATAATAATTTGTAATATATAATTTTGTTGAACATTTAAAGTATTTTTAATACTAAAAAAAACAAAAAAAAAAACAATCTCGGGAAATGACGGCTACCCACTTTATCGCCGACGTTCTGTGGATAATGGTGGACGATCAATTTCAGTAAAGGTGCATGGAAATGATTCGATGTTGATAATCGTTGGATAGTACCTTACTCTCCATTGCTTTCAAAAACATTTAAAGCGCATATAATGTTGAGTATTGTCATTCAGTTAAGTCGATCAAATACATCTGCAAATATGTTACTAAAGGGTCTTATATGGCTGTATTTTCATTACAAAATCCAAATGATGAAATTCCGCAGTATCAAATGGCCAGGTACATTAGTAGCAATGAAGCAGTATGGCGAATTTTGGGATTTCCCATTCATGAGCGCCATCCAACTGTTGTTCATTTATCAGTGCATCTGGAAAATGGACAACGGGTTTACTTTACAGAAAGAAATGCTCGAGAGAGAGCAGCAGCACCACCGGCTACAACATTAACATCATTTTTTGATCTTTGTAGAAATGATATGTTTGCTAAAACTTTGTTTTATTCAGAAATTCCAACGTATTATACGTGGAATGCATCAACAAAGAAATTCCAACGTCGAAAGCAGGGGAAACCTGTTGATGGTTGGCCAAATTTATATTCAACAGATGCATTAGGTAGGGTTTATACCGTCCATCCTCAAAATGCTGAATGTTTTTATTTGAGAATGCTTCTGATTAATGTTCGAGGACCAACATCTTTTGAGACATTACATTGTGTTGATGGCGTAGTATGTGCAACATATCGAGAGGCCTGTCAGAAACTACAATTATTGGAGAACGATTGTCATTGGGAAACAACGCTTGAAGATGCAGCAGTAATCAACCATCCATGGAAAATAAGGGCATTATTTGCGATAATATTGGTATCGTGCTCACCATCTAATCCAAAAGATCTTTGGAATAAATTTAAAACATATTTGGCTGAGGACATATTACACCCGGAAAGAGTTACCACCAACAATGCAACGCTTGAACTAAGTGAAAGTATGAATAATGAGACATTGATTCTACATGAAGACAAATGCTTGGCGATAAGGAATGTGACACTAATTGAAGTTGGAATGATTGCTCCTATTCGGTCAGGAACTGATGCACACGATCAAGATCTACGACGAGAAATGGAATATAATCATCAAAATTTGGAAATTTTATTGGAAGAAAATTTACCAAATTTACAACAAGAGCAGAGAATGGTATACAAAAGTATACTAGCAGCAATAACAAACAAACAAATAACCGGAAAAACGTTTTTAATTTCATTGATATTGGCAAAAGTTCGATCTCAAAAAAATATTGCATTAGCTATTGCGTCATCCGGCATTGCTGCCACACTCTTAGATGGTGGTAGAACAGCGTATTCTGCACTAAAATTATCCTAGAAGCCTCAATTTTCCGAAGAGATTACAAGTGTAACATAAAGAAAAATTCTTCTATGGGCAAAGTATTGCAACAATGTGAAATCATAGTGTGGGTTGAATGCACCATGGCGCATAAGAAATCTTTGGAAGTCTCGCAGTTTACGGGATTTTAGAAGCAATAATAACATATTTGGAGGTGCATTAGTTTTATTAGCTGGTGATTTTCGTCAAACACTTCCTGTTATGCCTGCATCAACGCCAGCTGATGAGCTAAATGCATCGTCATACCTTTGGCGATATGTTCATACTCTAAAATTAACTACTAATATGCGTGTTCAGTTGCAACGTGATGCTTCGCTTCAACTTTTTCCAAACAATTGCTTGATTTAGGTAATGCAAGAATTCCAATGGATCCTATAACAAAGTATATAAAATTTCCATCAGAGTTTTGCATAATGACACAATCCAAAGAACAATTAATAAATTGTGTATTTCCCAATATTGTGCAAAATTTTAAAAATATGCAATGGTTATGTGAACGTGCGTTACTGGCATCCAAAAATATTGACGTTAATTCCATCAACAGCAATATTCTCAACAAGGTCGATGGGAATCTAAGAACTTATAAATCGATCGACACAGTTTCAAATATTGAGGATGTCCTCAATTATCCAGTCGAATTTTTAAATTCGTTAGATTTACCAGGCTTTCCACCACATGACTTACAGCTAAAAAATGGTGTTCCCATTATTTTACTTAGAAATATTGATCCTCCACGAATTTGTAATGGCACTCGACTAACAGTAAAAAAAATGATGAACAATCTTATCGAGGCGACCATTATAACTGGAAAGTTTAAGGGAACTGATGTGTTGCTGCCACGTATTCCTATGACCACATCGGAGATGCCATTCGATTTCAAGCGCCTGCAATTTCCTATTCGCCTAGCATTTGCAATGTCGATTAATAAAGCTCAAGGTCAGTCCTTGCAAGTTTGTGGACTTAATCTAGAAAATCCATGTTTCTCACATGGACAGCTTTACGTCGCGTGTTCGCGAGTAGGAAAACCCGCAGATTTATATGTATACGCACCAGAGGGAAAAACAAAAACTATTGTGTACCCCAAGGCATTAGAATAAGAATTATTTATTTAAGAAAAAAAGTATATATTAAATTTTAGCAAGTAAGAAATAAATAGCCCATTAATGCTTTATTTTTTAATTTAAATGAAATACATTGTCATCAAATGAAAGGTTCATTCTTTAAGAAAAATTGCATCATTTAATTACTAAATAAATACACTTTTTAATTATTATGTATTTAATTTCGATGGGGGGGTAGCGAAGCACACCGGGTATTACCTAGTATACATATATAGTGATATATATTAAGAGAATTATATACATTAAAACAAGTGAAATTAAAAAATACTTTTTATATTGAAATTAATTTTTGTTTTTTAATTACTTAATCATGTACTAAATTATTAAATACTAGTTAAAACACTTATGTTACACTTATATAACATAAAAAAAATTATTCTCTAATTACTATACATAACTAGTCTATGAGATCGTTATTCAAATAAAAATAGTACAATCGTCTCATATAAGTTCGGCTCTTTACCGTTTTCGGTACGATTGTATGGTGCGGCCTTAATAACATTCGAAGAAATTCGATGCCTCTCTCGTTTATATCCCAATAAAAACATGTCCGACAGCGGTACTCCCAAATCATGTCATGTGCAAGTAGTGTTTTCATTGCCTGAATGACTTCTACATTTGGAATGTCCTCAATTTCATGATGAGGACCTTCAAAATTTGCCATTGCTGTTAAAGTTCCCTCAATAAAGAAGTGATTGTACACTGCCAAGCGATTCACTCGTTCTTTTATTTTTTTTTTTTTTTTTTTTTTTCATTATATATATTTTTTTATTTCTTTTACTTATTTTAAATTTACAAAACGTTATTACGCATTTTTTATATGAAAAGTAATCATTTAATATCTTTTTTATGTTCTCAAAAAAAAAAAGAAAAATAAAATAAAAAATCATTTTATTACGAAATATGTATGATATTTCTAGACTAAATAACAAAACATAAATTGTGATCGGTTTTAACATTGTTATTGTTAAATTCCTGTGTGTGTTTAATAACATTTCTTTTTGTATTCATTTTCTTTCTTTTTACATCATCTTATAAAAAAATATATGATCAGGTTGAGCTTCAGTTGTTGTTGTTCTACAATAAACATCATTAACAAACAAAAATGTCTATGATATAAAAATGTACATATGTAGTTATAATAGAATAAGAGCTCAACTAAAAATAAAAAAAAAATATTTACTGAAGGAGGAAAACGGTAAGGAAATAATACAAGGATGTTGTATGACTTGAAGTAGGTTTGACTATTTACATGAAATCATCGTAATCATCATAAGTAATGTAATCATTACCATACTTTTTATAACCATCGATATCATTGCTCTCTTTTTTCAAGGTTACTTTTCCTTTGCCTTTGCCTTTGCTAGCGGGTTTCTTGACATTTTGTTTTTCCATTTTCACTTTTTCTCTATGTAAGTTTTCTACACTCATTTTTAATTTCTTCAAATCGGGAATAGCCAAATGTATACCTATGCTACGTACTAAATCCTCAATAAACTGCGGGAAATGAGGTGATTCTTTATATTGTGCCAATTTACAACTAAGCGTCGCACCAAATTCTTTGAATTCTTCTTCAGTTTGAGGATTAAATGCATCTAAATCACCTCTAATATCACTAACACCAAAGGTTTCTAAAGCACTCTTTAAGTCCGATTCTTCTTGAATTTTTTGTAAACGTAGTTTTTCGGCTAATTTTTCTTCGGCTGTCATATTAGCTAAGCGTTCAGCTTCAGCTTCCTCTGCCAGTCTCTCTTGTTCGGCTAGTTTAGCTTTCAAAGCCTTGTTAGGTTTCGTCTTCACCGGCGCTTTGACTTCAACTTTTTCTTCGTCCTTTTTTTCCTCTTCCTCGAGATCCCAACTGTCCTTAACATCCTCATCATCATCCTCGCCAGCCCATTTGTTGACTTTGTCAGGAATAACCACTATGGGTTTGTCCGCAGCACTTTCCCAATCGTCTTTCATATTTTTTGGTTCTCTATTATTTTATTTATTTAGCAAATTTTTGATTATATGACTTTGTGTTTTGCTTGTATGTGCTTGGTGTGCTTGGATGTGCGTAAGTGTTTTCGCCAAGGATTTGAAACCAGAACTAATAATTTTTCGCAATCTTTCTGTTGCTTTTATACTGTTTCCTGAGACCCGAAAATAACTGCGTTAATCGATTTCCTTAATATGATATTGCATTACAGGTAGAAAAATTATGATTTTATAATTGACCCTCACACATCATTTGATAACTTGTTTATAATGTTCGAATAACATGAATATTAATTTCCAGGCAAAAGGGAAAATAATAAAAGCCTTCTTGCGCTCGAAAATTTTCCCTTTTTCACTTTAAGTCCGGTTTAGTATACAGTTGTTATCCACTTTACATAATTTTCTTTAAATTCGTACTTCAATAGACAGCGTTTTTTATATTAAGTACATACGCGTTATTTGCTGACAGGTAGGGGCATTTAAATTGAATTTTCTCCCCTTTGCCAACAAATGTCATTTAAGCGGTTTATGCCATATTTTTTAAGTATACGCTTTATTTTACTCGCAAAGGTGCTTTGTTCATAGCTTACAGACGGCTGTACACACAACAACAAAATATTAAGAGTTTGTCAGTCATATTTGAACGCAAGCAAAAATAAACAAACACATGCTACAGTAGTAGATCCTAACATTTCAACGACGAATTTATATGAATTCGTTCATTTGGACACTGTGCCAGTGTGTAAAATGTTACTACAAAGTTAATATAATGCAAGTGAGTGAAAATTTTCATAGAAAATCCAGTCACTTGACATTTTCCCTTCAAAAAATATTTCAAGAAAAGTTTTTAGTAGACATCTGCAAATGAGTAAATGCTACAAGTGGTTGAAACACAATCATAAATTTACTATGTACCTGCTAATGCACAGCTAACATTCACAAAAAGTAAAGGAAACAAATCTGTATATATTTACTTTATTATCTTATATATAAAAATGGATGTGTGTTTGTTTGTATGTTTGTATGTTTGAAGTTTATAGACGATTAAACAGCTGAACCGATTTTCTTAAAATTTTCACAGTATCTTCCTGTATGTCTGGAAGGAGTTATAGGCTACTTTTTATGTTGATATTCCAAATGAGCGAGGGGCCATGCCCACGTATACTACACACTACATACTTAATATTTAATTGCATTTGAAATATATTACTCATACGCATAGTAGTTACCCCTACAAGTATGCTATCTATGATTCTTGATATTAAAACCAAAGAAAATAAAGTATGTATAAAGAATGTGCATTTTGGCATATTTTGGAATATTTTTCAAAAATATTTCACGACGCGGGGGGAAAGATAGAAGGGAAGGATAAAGAAACCAAGAGCGTAACAATGTTCTCAATTGTTCTCATCGTGCGTTTTTGTTGTTTGACTAATTTTTTATTTTTTCATCTGAAACAATGTTGCCACGAAAAACATTTTGTAACCAACATTTGTGAAAAAAAATCACCAAATAAGAAAAAAATATAACCAAAATTAAATTCATAGACTTTTGTTTTATTTTTTTTTCAAGTTTAAATTATAATTAACAAAAACTGAAACAAAAATAGCTTTTTTTTATAAGAAAAAAATAAACAAAACCAAAAACTACACATTGATCAAAAAAATAACCAATTTTGGTTAGAAATAACAAAAAAAAGCAACACTTATTCTCAGACGTCGGCACAAAGAGAACATGAGAAAAATTATGAGAGGCATATTAACCCAGAGGAAAATTGTTAGTAATATTTTCAAGTCTACTTTACTCTACATAATACGTCACATATGTAGTTTTTTTAATGAATTTTACATCTATATAAACAAAATGAATGAAAAACAGTAGAAGAGAAAAATGAAAATATGTGCAAAGAAATAAAGAAAGTAATAAATGAAACATGTAAACAAAGTGCAAAGACAACATACGCGGATGCAGTTAAAAATAAAGGGGTGCCAAGTATAAATAAACAACTACCCCTGATTGTTAAAGCTCAGGAAAAACAATCGGCTGAAAAAACTAAAGAAGAGTTAAACAAAATAAATCCAGACAACTTGAAGATAACAAATGTGGAAAGTAGAAGCAGTGGAACAATTGTTATTCAAAGTGAGAGCTGTGAAGATAGAGAGAAAAGTAAAAGTGCAATCCAAGAAAAAATATCTAAACAATATGAAGTAAAAATTCCAAATTCGACGGTACTAAATATCAAAATTATTGGCATGTCTTTTGAATATAGTGAAAATGATTTAATTGAGAAATTAAGAAAACAAAATCCTAAATTAGCTGCTGCAAATATTAAATTTATGGGAAAATATGAAACGAATAGAGGAAATAAATCTTTGTTCAATGTGAGACTGAGAGTTGATAATGAAGCTTACGGAAAAATTATGGAAGAAAGAAAAGTAAATGTCGGTTGGGAAAGATGTAGAGTGTATGATGGAACTGAATTAGTTCAATGTATGAAATGCAGAGGATACAATCATATAGCCAAAGAATGTAAAAATCAGGAAATATGTCTAAAATGCCATGGTCAACATAAAACAGTTAATTGCGAAAGCCAAGAGAAGATAATGAAATGTATTAATTGTTCAAAAGTAAACAGCAGGCTCAATATGGGATTAGATGAAAATCACTTTACAAACGATAGAGAATGTCCAGTTTATCAAAATAAATTGAAAAACAAAATGAGAAATATAGGCTTGACGATTTAACAACTAAAGGAAATGAGTGCCCTCTATACAAATGTACAAGGTCTTGTTAACAACTATAATCAAATTGAAATTATCGCAGCAACAGAAAAACCTGACTTTTTAATATTGTCTGAAACACATTTGACGAAAGATATAGATGAACAAGAAATTGCGTTACAAGGATATGATAACATCGGGTCAGTGTCAGCATCCTCAAGAACAGGTGGAGTTGTCGTATACTATAAAAATAATTGGAACGTGAAAAAGTTTATAGAGAGAACTGATGATTTGAAGTATTGGATATTATTTTGCAAAGCTGTACATAATGATAATAATAATAATATCTTAATTGGTGCAATATATAGATCGCCTAGCTACAGCGAAGCTGAGTTCTGTGATATATTTGACGAAATTATTGAAGAAATCTGTGATAATAATAACTGTGATATTTTAATTGCAGGAGATTTTAATATAGATTGGAAAATACTCTTTATACAAGAATAGAATTAGGAATACTCTCAATGACAACGGCCTTAAACAAATAGTTAACGAAAGCACCCGTGTAACAAGAAATTCGAGCACAATAATTGACTACGTAATAACTAATAATTATAAGATAAAATGTACAAACAGTAAAGATAATAAAATTTCTGACCATGAAGTTATTAATATTAATATAGACTTTGAGAGATCGAATGAAAACAATCTAAATACAGCAAAAACCATCAAGATATTTAAATACGATAAGAATATATTCAATAATGTGTTAACTGAGAATATGATATACGAGGATAATAAGGATCTTAATGAAAACGTTAAACTGTTTGATGCCTGTCTAGGAAATACAATACAAAGATTTACGTTTGAAAAGCAAGTGCACATAAATAACAAAGTGAATAACTGGTTTAACGAAGAACTGCGAACAATAAAAAGAGAAAAAATAATAAAATATTTACGAGCCAAATTTGAAAACACAAATCAAGCTTGGGGAGAATATAAACTAATAAGAAATCGATACAAAGTACAAATCGAAAATAATAAGAATAATTACATAAAAAATAAAATTAACAACGCAACTAGTCAAAAGCAAATGTGGACACACATAAAAAACCTAGTACTTAATAAGAGGCAAAACTCAACTAAATCTGTGATATTCGACCAGATAGAGTACAACGATATATGTGATATAGTTAATAAGTTCAATGCATTCTTCATTGATAGCATTAGTAGTATAAGAAAATCGATAGGGAGCGTGCAACATATTAACCGAATAGAATATAGAGTGAATGATGTTTTTATTTATTTATTTATTTATTTAATTTAATAAATTCCGTAAGGTAAATATTAGTGAACTGGAGAGCATCGTGAAGTGTATGAATAACAAATCTGACCATGAACGCGTATCAAATAAAATTATACTTGACAACTGGAATGTAACAGGAAATATAATGGTAAAAGTAATAAACACATCTTTAGAGACAGGTATTTTTCCTGATAATTGGAAAAAATCAACCGTAACCCCAATTGAGAAAGTGCCCAGAACAAAAAAATGCGAGGAGTTTAGACCAATAAACTCTCTTAAAACTTGCGAGAAAATAATTGAAAAAGTAGTTAAAGATCAGCTTGAAAAATATATAGAAAATCGAGACATATTATCTAAATACCAGTCAGGATTCCGTAAAAAAACATTCGTGTGAAACCACGGTAAACTATGTCATAAGTGAATGGAGAGCAATAGGAAAGGATAAGAGGATAATAGCAATATTTCTTGACTTCAAAAGAGCCTTTGAGACGATCGATAGAGAAATAATACTGAATAAACTATATATGTATGGAATAAGAGGAATCGAGCTAGATTGGTTCAAATCGTACCTGAAAAGAAGAAGGCAAACGACAAAATTAAATGACATAGAATCTGATGAAATAATAAATAATTTCGGAGTGCCACAAGGTTCCATTTTGGGAGCGTTGTTGTTCATAATTTATATAAATGACATGCCAAGTATTTTAGAAAAATGTAAAGTTGTATTATACGCTGATGACACTCTGATATATACTATAGCAAATAGTGATGAAGAATGTCGCGAAAATATCAAGTATGATATGAAGAAAATAGATGAATGGCTTAAAATGAATAAGCTCAAACTAAATGAAAATAAAACAAAAATAATGGAATTAACTTAAATTCAGAAGAAATATTTACAATAAATGACACAGTAATTGAAAAAGTCGAATATATAAAATACCTTGGTTTTATAATCGATAAAAAATTAAATTTCAATGAACAAATAGATTACTTATGCAAAAAAGTTGGTTAAAAAATTAGTTTTTTAAAAAGAATAAGAAGCAAAATATCCAAGTCTACAGCGATAAATATATACAGCACGATAATAAAACCACACTTTGAATATGGTTCCACTATTTTATTCACATGCAGCAGCACAAATCAATTAGCAAGGATGCAGAAACTGCAAAATAGAGCGATGAGAGTAATACTAAAATGCGATCGTTACACACATATAAACACAATGTTAACTGATCTAAAATGGATGAACATAGCACAACGACTTCAATTTAACACATTAAGATTTATTAGAAAATTAAAACAAGGAGACGCCCCGAAATATCTATGTGATCAAATACATTATGTGGGAGACAGTCAACCATATCAACTAAGAAATGCAAGTGACTTTAGGATCCAAAGAGTGAGGTCAACACAAATGCAGAAAACGCTATTCTACAAAGGTCTACAGCTGTTTAACTCATTGCCAAACTACATTAAGAATGAAACGGATGAAAATGTCTTTAGACGAAAGTGTACTAATTTTGTATTATTTAATAATAATTTGTAATATATAATTTTGTTGAACATTTAAAGTATTTTTAATACTAAAAAAAAAAAAAAAAAAAAAAACACAATCTCGGGAAATGACGGCTACCCACTTTATCGCCGACGTTCTGTGGATAATGGTGGACGATCAATTTCAGTAAAGGTGCATGGAAATGATTTTGATGTTGATAACCGCTGGATAGTACCTTACTCTCCATTGCTTTCAAAAACATTTAAAGCGCATATTAATGTTGAGTATTGTCATTCAGTTAAGTCGATCAAATACATCTGCAAATATGTTACTAAAGGGTCTTATATGGCTGTATTTTCATTACAAAATCCAAATGATGAAATTCCGCAGTATCAAATGGCCAGGTACATTAGTAGCAATGAAGCAGTATGGCGAATTTTGGGATTTCCCATTCATGAGCGCCATCCAACTGTTGTTCATTTATCAGTGCATCTGGAAAATGGACAACGGGTTTACTTTACAGAAAGAAATGCTCGAGAGAGAGCAGCAGCACCACCGGCTACAACATTAACATCATTTTTTGATCTTTGTAGAAATGATATGTTTGCTAAACCTTTGTTTTATTCAGAAATTCCAACGTATTATACGTGGAATGCATCAACAAAGAAATTCCAACGTCGAAAGCAGGGGAAACCTGTTGATGGTTGGCCAAATTTATATTCAACAGATGCATTAGGTAAGGTTTATACCATCCATCCTCAAAATGCTGAACGTTTTTATTTGAGAATGCTTCTGATTAATGTTCGAGGACCAACATCTTTTGACACATTAGTGTTGATGGCGTAGTATGTGCAACATATTGAGAGGCCTGTCAGAAACTACAATTATTGGAGAACGATTGTCATTGGGAAACAACGCTTGAAGATGCAGCAGTAATCAACCATCCATGGAAAATAAGGGCATTATTTGCGATAATATTGGTATCGTGCTCACCATCTAATCCAAAAGATCTTTGGAATAAATTTAAAACATATTTGGCTGAGGACATATTACACCCGGAAAGAGTTACCACCAACAATGCAACGCTTGAACTAAGTGAAAGTATGAATAATGAGACATTGATTCTACTTGAAGACAAATGCTTGGCGATAAGGAATGTGACACTAATTGAAGTTGGAATGATTGCTCCTATTCGGTCAGGAACTGATGCACACGATCAAGATCTACGACGAGAAATGGAATATAATCATCAAAATTTGGAAATTTTATTGGAAGAAAATTTACCAAATTTACAACAAGAGCAGAGAATGGTATACAACAGTATACTAGCAGCAATAACAAACAAACAAATAACCGGAAAAACGTTTTTAATTTCATTGATATTGGCAAAAGTTCGATCTCAAAAAAATATTGCATTAGCTATTGCGTCATCCGGCATTGCTGCCACACTCCTAGATGGTGGTAGAACAGCGTATTCTGCACTAAAATTATCCTAGAAGCCTCAATTTTCCGAAGAGATTACAAGTGTAACATAAAGAAAAATTCTTCTATGGGCAAAGTATTGCAACAATGTGAAATCATAGTGTGGGTTGAATGCACCATGGCGCATAAGAAATCTTTGGAAGTCTCGCAGTTTACGGGATTTTAGAAGCAATAATAACATATTTGGAGGTGCATTAGTTTTATTAGCTGGTGATTTTCGTCAAACACTTCCTGTTATGCCTGCATCAACGCCAGCTGATGAGCTAAAAAAAATTATTCTCTAATTACTATATATAACTAGTCTATGAGATCGTTATTCAAATAAAAATAGTACAATCGTCTCATATAAGTTCGGCTCTTTACCGTTTTCGGTACGATTGTATGGTGCGGCCTTAATAACATTCGAAGAAATTCGATGCCTCTCTCGTTTATATCCCAATAAAAACATGTCCGACAGCGGTACTCCCAAGTCATGTCATGTGCAAGTAGTGTTTTCATTTCCTGAATGACTTCTACATTTGGAATGTCCTCAATTTCATGATGAGGACCTTCAAAATTTGCAATTGCTGTTAAAGTTCCCTCAATAAAGAAGTGATTGTACACTGCCAAGCGATTCACTCGTTCTTTTATTTTTTTTTTTTTTTTTCATTATATATATATTTTTTTATTTCTTTTACTTATTTTAAATTTACAAAACGTTATAAATAAACATCATTAACAAACAAAATTGTCTATGTTATAAAAATGTATGTAGTTATAATAGAATAAGAGCTCAACTAAAAATAAAAAAAAATTATTTACTGAAGGGGGAAAACGGTAAGGAAATAATACAAGGATGTTGTATGGCTTGAAGTAGGTTTGACTATTTACATGAAATCATCGTAATCATCATAAGTAATGTAATCATTACCATACTTTTTATAACCATCGATATCATTGCTCTCTTTTTTCAAGGTTACTTTTCCTTTGCCTTTGCCTTTGCTAGCGGGTTTCTTGACATTTTGTTTTTCCATTTTCACTTTTTCTCTATGTAAGTTTTCTACACTAATTTTTAATTTCTTCAAATCGGGAATAGCCAAATGTACACCTATGCTACGTACTAAATCCTCAATAAATTGCGGGAAATGAGGTGATTCTTTATATTGTGCCAATTTACAACTAAGCGTCGCACCAAATTCTTTGAATTCTTCTTCAGTTTGAGGATTAAATGCATCTAAATCACCTCTAATATCACTAACACCAAAGGTTTCTAAAGCACTCTTTAAGTCCGATTCTTCTTGAATTTTTTGTAAACGTAATTTTTCGGCTAATTTTTCTTCGGCTGTCATATTAGCTAAGCGTTCAGCTTCGGCTTCCTCTGCCAGTCTCTCTTGTTCGGCTAGTTTAGCTTTCAAAGCCTTGTTAGGTTTCGCCTTCACCGGCGCTTTGACTTCAACTTTTTCTTCGTCCTTTTTTTCCTCTTCCTCGAGATCCCAACTGTCCTTAACATCCTCATCATCATCCTCGCCAGCCCATTTGTTGACTTTGTCAGGAATAACCACTATGGGTTTGTCCGCAGCACTTTCCCAATCGTCTCTCATATTTTTTGGTTCTCTATTATTTTATTTATTTAGCAAATTTTTGATTATATGACTTTGTGTTTTGCTTGTATGTGCTTGGTGTGCTTGGATGTGCGTAAGTGTTTTCGCCAAGGATTTGAAACCAGAACTAATAATTTTTCGCAATCTTTCTGTTGCTTTTATACTGTTTCCTGAGACCCGAAAATAACTGCGTTAATCGATTTCCTTAATATGATATTGCATTACAGGTAGAAAAATTATGATTTTATAATTGACCCTCACACATCATTTGATAACTTGTTTATAATGTTCGAATAACATGAATATTAATTTCCAGGTAAAAGGGAAAATAATAAAAGCCTTCTTGCGCTCGAAAATTTTCCCTTTTTCACTTTAAGTCCGGTTTAGTATACAGTTGTTATCCACTTTACATAATTTTCTTTAAATTCGTACTTCAATAGACAGCGTTTTTTATATTAAGTACATACGCGTTATTTGCTGACAGGTAGGGGCATTTAAATTGAATTTTCTCCCCTTTGCCAACAAATGTCATTTAAGCGGTTTATGCCATATATTTTAAGTATACGCTTTATTTTACTCGCAAAGGTGCTTTGTTCATAGCTTACAGACGGCTGTATACACAACAACAAAATATTAAGAGTTTGTCAGTCATATTTGAACGCAAGCAAAAATAAACAAACACATGCTACAGTAGTAGATCCTAACATTTCAACGACGAATTTATATGAATTCGTTCATTTGGACACTGTGCCAGTGTGTAAAATGTTACTACAAAGTTAATATAATGCAAGTGAGTGAAAATTTTCATGAAAATCCAGTTACTTGACATTTTCCCTTCAAAAAATATTTCAAGAAAAGTTTTTAGTAGACATCTGCAAATGAGTAAATGCTACAAGTGGTTGAAACACAATCATAAATTTACTATGTACCTGCTAATGCACAGCTAACATTCACAAAAAGTAAAGGAAACAAATCTGTATGTATTTACTTTATTATCCTATATATAAAAATGAATGTGTGTTTGTTTGTATGTTTGTATGTTTGAAGTTTATAGACGATTAAACGGCTGAACCGATTTTCTTAAAATGTTCACAGTATCTTCCTGTATGTCTGGAAGGAGTTATAGGCTACTTTTTATGTTGATATTCCAAATGAGCGAGGGGCCATGCCCACGTATACTACACACTACATACTTAATATTCAATTGCATTTGAAATATATTACTCATACACATAGTAGTTACCCCTAAAGTATGCTATCTATGATTCTTGATATTAAAACCAAAGATAATAAAGTATGTATAAAGAATGTGCATTTTGGCATATTTTGGAATATTTTTCAAAAATATTTCGCGACGCGGGGGGAAAGATAGAAGGGAAGGATAAAGAAACCAAGAGCGTAACAATGTTCTCAATTGTTCTCATCGTGCGTTTTTGTTGTTTGACTAATTTTTTATTTATTCATCTGAAACAATGTTGCCACGAAAAACATTTTGTAACCAACATTTGTGAAAAAAATCACCAAATAAGAAAAAATATAACCAAAATTAAATTCATAGACTTTTGTTTTATTTTTTTTTTCAAGTTTAAATTATAATTAACAAAAACTGAACAAAAATAGCTTTTTTTATAAGAAAAAATAAACAAAACCAAAAACTACACATTGATCAAAAAAATAACCAATTTTGGTTAGAAATAACAAAAAAAAAGGCAACACTTATTCTCAGACGTCGGCACAAAGAGAACATGAGAAAAATTATGAGAGGCATATTAACCCAGAGGAAAATTGTTAGTAATATTTTCAAGTCTACTTTACTCTACATAATACGTCACATATGTAGTTTTTATAATGAATTTTACATCTATATAAACAAAATGAATGAAAAACAATAGAAGAGAAAAATGAAAATATGTGCAAAGAAATAAAGAAAGTAATAAGTGAAACATGTAAACAAAGTGCAAAAACAACATACGCGGATGCAGTTAAAAATAAAGGGTTGCCAAGTATAAATAAACAACTACCCCTGATTGTTAAACCTAAGGAAAAACAATCGGCTGAAAAAACTAAAGAAGAGTTAAACAAAATAAATCCAGACAACTTGAAGATAACAAATGTGGAAAGTAGAAGCAGTGGAACAATTGTTATTCAAAGTGAGAGCTGTGAAGATAGAGAGAAAAGTAAAAGTGCAATCCAAGAAAAAATATCTAAACAATATGAAGTAAAAATTCCAAATTCGACGGGACTAAATATCAAAATTATTGGCATGTCTTTTGAATATAGTGAAAATGATTTAATTGAGAAAATAAGAAAACAAAATCCTAAATTAGCTGATGCAAATATTCAATTTATGGGAAAATATGAAACGAAGAGAGGAAATAAATCTTTGTTCAATGTGAGACTGAGAGTTGATAATGAAGCTTACGGAAAAATTATGGAAGAAAGAAAAGTAAATGTCGGTTGGGAAAGATGTAGAGTGTATGATGGAACTGAATTAGTTCAATGTATGAAATGCAGAGGATACAATCATATAGCCAAAGAATGTAAAAATCAGGAAATATGTCTAAAATGCCATGGTCAACATAAAACAGTTAATTGCGAAAGCCAAGAGAAGATAATGAAATGTATTAATTGTTCAAAAGTAAACAGCAGGATTAGATGAAAATCACTTTACAAACGATGGAGAATGTCCAGTTTATCAAAATAAATTGAAAAACAAAATGAGAAATATAGGCTTGACGATTTAACAACTAACGGAAATGAGTGCCCTCTATACAAATGTACAAGGTCTTGTTAACAACTATAATCAAATTGAAATTATCGCAGCAACAGAAAAACCTGGCTTTTTAATATTGTCTGAAACACATTTGACGAAAGATATAGATGAACAAGAAATTGCGTTACAAGGATATGATAACATCGGGTCAGTGTCAGCATCCTCAAGAACAGGTGGAGTTGTCGTATACTATAAAAATAATTGGAACGTGAAAAAGTTTATAGAGAGAACTGATGATTTGAAGTATTGGATATTATTTTGCAAAGCTGTACATAATGATAATAATAATAATATCTTAATTGGTGCAATATATAGATCGCCTAGCTACAGCGAAGCTGAGTTCTGTGATATATTTGACGAAATTATTGAAGAAATCTGTGATAATAATAACTGTGATATTTTAATTGCAGGAGATTTTAATATAGATTGGAAAAAAACTCTTTATACAAGAATAGAATTAGGAATACTCTCAATGACAACGGCCTTAAACAAATAGTTAACGAAAGCACCCGTGTAACAAGAAATTCGAGCACAATAATTGACTACGTAATAACTAATAATTATAAGATAAAATGTACAAACAGTAAAGATAATAAAATTTCTGACCATGAAGTTATTAATATTAATATAGACTTTGAGAGATCGAATGAAAACATTCTAAATACAGCAAAAACCATCAAGATATTTAAATACGATAAGAATATATTCAATAATGTGTTAACTGAGAATATGATATACGAGGATAATAAGGATCTTAATGAAAACGTTAAACTGTTTGATGCCTGTCTAGGAAATACAATACAAAGATTTACGTTTGAAAAGCAAGTGCACATAAATAACAAAGTGAATAACTGGTTTAACGAAGAACTGCGAACAATAAAAAGAGAAAAAATAATAAAATATTTACGAGCCAAATTTGAAAACACAAATCAAGCTTGGGGAGAATATAAACTAATAAGAAATCGATACAAAGTACAAATCGAAAATAATAAGAATAATTACATAAAAAATAAAATTAACAACGCAACTAGTCTAAAGCAAATGTGGACACACATAAAAAATCTAGTACTTAATAAGAGGCAAAACTCAACTAAATCTGTGATATTCGACCAGATAGAGTACAACGATATATGTGATATAGTTAATAAGTTCAATGCATTCTTCATTGATAGCATTAGTAGTATAAGAAAATCGATAGGGAGCGTGCAACATATTAACCGAATAGAATATAGAGTGAATGATGTTTTTAAATTCCGTAAGGTAAATATTAGTGAACTGGAGAGCATCGTGAAGTGTACGAATAACAAATCTGACCATGAACGCGTATCAAATAAAATTATACTTGACAACTGGAATGTAACAGGAAATATAATGGTAAAAGTAATAAACACATCTTTAGAGACAGGTATTTTTCCTGATAATTGGAAAAAATCAACCGTAACCCCAATTGAGAAAGTGCCCAGAACAAAAAAATGCGAGGAGTTTAGACCAATAAACTCTCTTAAAACTTGCGAGAAAATAATTGAAAAAGTAGTTAAAGATCAGCTTGAAAAATATATAGAAAATCGAGACATATTATCTAAATACCAGTCAGGATTCCGTAAAAAACATTCGTGTGAAACCACGGTAAACTATGTCATAAGTGAATGGAGAGCAATAGGAAAGGATAAGAGGATAATAGCAATATTTCTTGACTTCAAAAGAGCCTTTGAGACGATCGATAGAGAAATAATACTGAATAAACTATATATGTATGGAATAAGAGGAATCGAGCTAGATTGGTTCAAATCGTACCTGAAAAGAAGAAGGCAAACGACAAAATTAAATGACATAGAATCTGATGAAATAATAAATAATTTTGGAGTCCCACAAGGTTCCATTTTGGGAGCGTTGTTGTTCATAATTTATATAAATGACATGCCAAGTATTTTAGAAAAATGTAAAGTTGTATTATACGCTGATGACACTCTGATATATACTATAGCAAATAGTGATGAAGAATGTCGCGAAAATATCAAGTATGATATGAAGAAAATAGATGAATGGCTTAAAATGAATAAACTCAAACTAAATGAAAATAAAACAAAAATAATGGAATTAACTTAAATTCAGAAGAAATATTTACAATAAATGACACAGTAATTGAAAAAGTCGAATATATAAAATACCTTGGTTTTATAATCGATAAAAAATTAAATTTCAATGAACAAATAGATTACTTATGCAAAAAAGTTGGTAAAAAAATTAGTTTTTTAAAAAGAATAAGAAGCAAAATATCCAAGTCTACAGCGATAAATATATACAGCACGATAATAAAACCACACTTTGAATATGGTTCCACTATTTTATTCACATGCAGCAGCACAAATCAATTAGCAAGGATGCAGAAACTGCAAAATAGAGCGATGAGAGTAATACTAAAATGCGATCGTTACACACATATAAACACAATGTTAACTGATCTAAAATGGATGAACATAGCACAACGACTTCAATTTAACACATTAAGATTTATTAGAAAATTAAAACAAGGAGACGCCCCGAAATATCTATGCGATCAAATACATTATGTGGGAGACAGTCAACCATATCAACTAAGAAATGCAAGTGACTTTAGGATCCAAAGAGTGAGGTCAACACAAATGCAGAAAACGCTATTCTACAAAGGTCTACAGCTGTTTAACTCATTGCCAAACTACATTAAGAATGAAACGGATGAAAATGTCTTTAGACGAAAGTGTACTAATTTTGTATTATTTAATAATAATTTATAATATATAATTTTGTTGAACATTTAAAGTATTTTTAATACTAAAAAAAAAAAAAAAAAACAAAAAAAAAAACAATCTCGGGAAATGACGGCTACCCACTTTATCGCCGACGTTCTGTGGATAATGGTGCACGATCAATTTCAGTAAAGGTGGTACTCTCCATTGCTTTCAAAAACATTTAAAGCGCATATTAATGTTGAGTATTGTCATTCAGTTAAGTCGATCAAATACATCTGCAAATATGTTACTAAAGGGTCTTATATGGCTGTATTTTCATTACAAAATCCAAATGATGAAATTCCGCAGTATCAAATGGCCAGGTACATTAGTAGCAATGAAGCAGTATGGCGAATTTTGGGATTTCCCATTCATGAGCGCCATCCAACTGTTGTTCATTTATCAGTGCATCTGGAAAATGGACAACGGGTTTACTTTACAGAAAGAAATGCTCGAGAGAGAGCAGCAGCACCACCGGCTACAACATTAACATCATTTTTTTATCTTTGTAGAAATGATATGTTTGCTAAAACTTTGTTTTATTCAGAAATTCCAACGTATTATACGTGGAATGCATCAACAAAGAAATTCCAACGTCGAAAGCAGGGGAACCTGTTGATGGTTGGCCAAATTTATATTCAACAGATGCATTAGGTAGGGTTTATACCATCCATCCTCAAAATGCTGAATGTTTTTATTTGAGAATGCTTCTGATTAATGTTCGAGGACCAACATCTTTTGACACATTAGTGTTGATGGCGTAGTATGTGCAACATATCGAGAGGCCTGTCAGAAACTACAATTATTGGAGAACGATTGTCATTGGGAAACAACGCTTGAAGATGCAGCAGTAATCAACCATCCATGGAAAATAAGGGCATTATTTGCGATAATATTGGTATCGTGCTCACCATCTAATCCAAAAGATCTTTGGAATAAATTTAAAACATATTTGGCTGAGGACATATTACACCCGGAAAGAGTTACCACCAACAATGCAACGCTTGAACTAAGTGAAAGTATGAATAATGAGACATTGATTCTACTTGAAGACAAATGCTTGGCGATAAGGAATGTGACACTAATTGAAGTTGGAATGATTGCTCCTATTCGGTCAGGGACTGATGCACACGATCAAGATCTACGACGAGAAATGGAATATAATCATCAAAATTTTTTAAATTTTATTGGAAGAAAATTTACCAAATTTACAACAAGAGCAGAGAATGGTATACAACAGTATACTAGCAGCAATAACAAACAAACAAATAACCGGAAAAACGTTTTTAATTTCATTGATATTGGCAAAAGTTCGATCTCAAAAAAATATTGCATTAGCTATTGCGTCATCCGGCATTGCTGCCACACTCTTAAATGGTGGTAGAACAGCGTATTCTGCACTAAAATTATCCTAGAAGCCTCAATTTTCCGAAGAGATTACAAGTGTAACATAAAGAAAAATTCTTCTATGGGCAAAGTATTGCAACAATGTGAAATCATAGTGTGGGTTGAATGCACCATGGCGCATAAGAAATCTTTGGAAGTCTCGCAGTTTACGGGATTTTAGAAGCAATAATAACATATTTGGAGGTGCATTAGTTTTATTAGCTGGTGATTTTCGTCAAACACTTCCTGTTATGCCTGCATCAACGCCAGCTGATGAGCTAAAAAAAATTATTCTCTAATTACTATATATAACTAGTCTATGAGATCGTTATTCAAATAAAAATAGTACAATCGTCTCATATAAGTTCGGCTCTTTACCGTTTTCGGTACGATTGTATGGTGCGGCCTTAATAACATTCGAAGAAATTCGATGCCTCTCTCGTTTATATCCCAATAAAAACATGTCCGACAGCGGTACTCCCAAGTCATGTCATGTGCAAGTAGTGTTTTCATTGCCTGAATGACTTCTACATTTGGAATGTCCTCAATTTCATGATGAGGACCTTCAAAATTTGCCATTGCTGTTAAAGTTCCCTCAATAAAGAAGTGATTGTACACTGCCAAGCGATTCACTCGTTCTTTTATTTATTTTTTTTTTTTTTCATTATATATATATTTTTTTATTTATTTTACTTATTTTAAATTTACAAAACGTTATTACGCATTTTTTATATGAAAAGTAATCATTTAATATCTTTTTTATGTTCTCAAAGAAAAAAGAAAAATAAAATAAAAAATCATTTTATTACGAAATATGTATGATATTTCTAGACTAAATAACAAAACATAAATTGTGATCGGTTTTAACATTGTTATTGTTAAATTCCTGTGTGTGTTTAATAACATTTCTTTTTGTATTCATTTTCTTTCTTTTTACATCATCTTATAAAAAAATATATGATCAGGTTGAGCTTCAGTTGTTGTTGTTCTACAATAAACATCATTAACAAACAAAAATGTCTATGATATAAAAATGTACATATGTAGTTATAATAGAATAAGAGCTCAACTAAAAATAAAAAAAAATTATTTACTGAAGGGGCAAAACGGTAAGGAAATAATACAAGGATGTTGTATGACTTGAAGTAGGTTTGACTATTTACATGAAATCATCGTAATCATCATAAGTAATGTAATCATTACCATACTTTTTATAACCATCGATATCATTGCTCTCTTTTTTCAAGGTTACTTTTCCTTTGCCTTTGCCTTTGCTAGCGGGTTTCTTGACATTTTGTTTTTCCATTTTCACTTTTTCTCTATGTAAGTTTTCTACACTAATTTTTAATTTCTTCAAATCGGGAATAGCCAAATGTACACCTATGCTACGTACTAAATCCTCAATAAATTGCGGGAAATGAGGTGATTCTTTATATTGTGCCAATTTACAACTAAGCGTCGCACCAAATTCTTTGAATTCTTCTTCAGTTTGAGGATTAAATGCATCTAAATCACCTCTAATATCACTAACACCAAAGGTTTCTAAAGCACTCTTTAAGTCCGATTCTTCTTGAATTTTTTGTAAACGTAGTTTTTCGGCTAATTTTTCTTCGGCTGTCATATTAGCTAAGCGTTCAGCTTCGGCTTCCTCTGCCAGTCTCTCTTGTTCGGCTAGTTTAGCTTTCAAAGCCTTGTTAGGTTTCGTCTTCACCGGCGCTTTGACTTCAACTTTTTCTTCGTCCTTTTTTTCCTCTTCCTCGAGATCCCAACTGTCCTTAACATCCTCATCATCATCCTCGCCAGCCCATTTGTTGACTTTGTCAGGAATAACCACTATGGGTTTGTCCGCAGCACTTTCCCAATCGTCTTTCATATTTTTTGGTTCTCTATTATTTTATTTATTTAGCAAATTTTTGATTATATGACTTTGTGTTTTGCTTGTATGTGCTTGGTGTGCTTGGATGTGCGTAAGTGTTTTCGCCAAGGATTTGAAACCAGAACTAATAATTTTTCGCAATCTTTCTGTTGCTTTTATACTGTTTCCTGAGACCCGAAAATAACTGCGTTAATCGATTTCCTTAATATGATATTGCATTACAGGTAGAAAAATTATGATTTTATAATTGACCCTCACACATCATTTGATAACTTGTTTATAATGTTCGAATAACATGAATATTAATTTCCAGGTAAAAGGGAAAATAATAAAAGCCTTCTTGCGCTCGAAAATTTTCCCTTTTTCACTTTAAGTCCGGTTTAGTATACAGTTGTTATCCACTTTACATAATTTTCTTTAAATTCGTACTTCAATAGACAGCGTTTTTTATATTAAGTACATACGCGTTATTTGCTGACAGGTAGGGGCATTTAAATTGAATTTTCTCCCCTTTGCCAACAAATGTCATTTAAGCGGTTTATGCCATATTTTTTAAGTATACGCTTTATTTTACTCGCAAAGGTGCTTTGTTCATAGCTTACAGACGGCTGTATACACAACCACAAAATATTAAGAGTTTGTCAATCATATTTGAACGCAAGCAAAAATAAACAAACACATGCTACAGTAGTAGATCCTAACATTTCAACGACGAATTTATATGAATTCGTTCATTTGGACACTGTGCCAGTGTGTAAAATGTTACTACAAAGTTAATATAATGCAAGTGAGTGAAAATTTTCATAGAAAATCCAGTCACTTGACATTTTCCCTTCAAAAAATATTTCAAGAAAAGTTTTTAATAGACATCTGCAAATGAGTAAATGCTACAAGTGGTTGAAACACAATCATAAATTTACTATGTACCTGGATAGCACAGCTAACATTCACAAAAAGTAAAGGAAACAAATCTGTATGTATTTACTTTATTATCTTATCTTGTGTGTTTGTTTGTATGTTTGAAGTTTATAGACGATTAAACGGCTGAACCGATTTTCTTGAAATTTTCACAGTATCTTCCTGTATGTCTGGAAGGAGTTATAGGCTACTTTTTATGTTGATATTCTAAATGAGCGAGGAGCCATGCCCACATATACTATATACTACATACTTAATATTTAATTGCATTTGAAATATATTACTCATACGCATAGTTACCCCTAAAGTATGGGGCCTGTTCGTAAATGCATTACTGCGCTGCATATTATGCGCATCATGTTCATAAATGCAAATCTTGGCAGCACTGCAGCTGTCAAATGTTCGTAAATGCAACATTAAATCATATTATGCGCAAATAAACCCAAAACACTAATCATAAAAATGGCTGATGCCTTGAATGAGTGAGAGAGAGAGAATAAGAGTTTTAACTATAAGTTTCTTTTTTTCTTCCTTAAATGTCTTCTTTTTTGCACAAAGTACACTTTTTTGTGTATTTTACAAAATTTTGTCATTTGTTTTATCGTCCAGTTCAAAAATCAAATTTATTAATAATTTTTCCATTTCTGCAGTGTTTGTTCGTTCGTAAATGCAAACAAATAAATCAGCAAAAAGAAGCATCAGCAGCATGTGATTAGCAGTGTGAGCGCAAAATAATCATATTATGCAGCGCAGTGATTAATTTACGAACAGGCCCATGCTATCTATGATTCTTGATGTATAAAAGCAACGAAAATAAAGTATGTATAAAGAATGTGCATTTTGGCATATTTTAGAATATTTTTAAAAAATATTTCACGACGCGGGGGATAGATATAAGGGAAGGAAAAAAATTTTGTAACCAACGTTTGGGGAAAAAATCACCAAATAAGAAAAAATATAACCAAAATTAAATTCGTAGACTTTTGTTTTATTTATTTTTTTTTCAGAAATAACCAAAAAAGGCAACATCATTACTAGATTCAATCTTTGCGGATTCTTTGCAAATTACAATACATTTTTACTTTTTAGAGTTAATCCTTAAACCATTTGCAGTCGCCCAAAGAGAAATATTATTAAGGTCAGTGTTAAGATCTTTAAATCCAGTGTTGATGGAAGCTATAAAGCTATCAATGTAGAGTTGAATATCATCAACATACATTTGAATTCTAGAATGTTTGAGCTGCTCAAACATATGACCCTTAAATGGTTGAGTTTGAAATTTTCAACTCATATACATAGTAAGTACTGAAATTCATACTATTTAAATATTTATTTGAAAAACATATACATATGTAATAGTTATGTTATTGTTTACTTCTAACAATGGGTAATTACTAAAAATATTATTTATTTGTTGCATATTTTGAAAAATAGATCAGGTAAGTTTATAATCAGCATTTTATTGGGCGATGAATGGGCATGTAACAATAGGCAGTAAAATTTTCATTCATTACTTTCGAATACCTAAGTAATAAAATGTAAACTCTCAACATTTTTTCCAAATAAAATAAGAAGTTGCAAAACTCATCAAAAAAAAAATTACCTGCGACCGACACAAACATAATTATTTGTCAAATTTTAATAACCTTACTTTCTTTTAAAAAGTTTTTGACCTGAACCGATTTCATATTAGGTACAATTTGAAGTAATAAAATGCAACTGTCAATATTTTTTCAAATAAAATAAGAAGTTGCAAAACTCATCAAGAAAATTGCCTGCGACCGAAACAAACCTAATTATTTGTCAAATTTAAATAGCCTTAATTTTTTTTAAAAAGCTTTTTGACCTGAACCGATTTCATATTAGATAAAATATAAAGGAATAAATATAACACGCATTCGGTTTTGGAATTCAGTTGAACCTTTGATCCTAAACGAGTTAAACGTTGAGTGACATTTATTTTGCAACAATTTATAAAAATGCCCCCAAAAAGCATCGCTTTCCAGAAGCACTAAAAATGCATTGCATTTGCAATCCCAGAGAGCAAATGAAAGTTCGGAAGAGCGTGAAAGTCGCCTAAGGACTGAAAGGAGTCGAGCTTCAACCTCTAGAGCCGCCGAAACGCCATCACAACGTGAAGAACGCCTTGAAGGCCTACGAGCCACTGAAACGCTTTCAGAAAGCCAAGAGCGCCTTGAAAGTCAACGAAATCTTACCTCTTTAGCACGAGCTTCTGAAACGCCGTCAGAACACGAACGACGTTTTGAAGGTCTTCGACAACATGCGACAACCGCACGAGGTACCGAGGCACCGTTGGAACATGAAGGTCGGCTACAAAGCCAGCGAAATAGTATCGAAACATCACGAGACATAGCGTCGAGAACAAAATCGTAATCGAATGGTGGTGAATCGACGTAATGTTTTTCATGGATTCTCAGGTATTACATTTAACTACGGATCTGATATAGATGACCACATAATCGCAACTCATGCTGATAGAACTCCAGAACTCCAACAATGGCGTAACAATTTTGATGGAGGGCGATCCAGTTGCATCACGAGATATGTATTTAATTCCGATGGGGGTAGTGAAGCACACCGGGTATTAGCTAGTACCTCTATAAAAAACACATTATATATACATATGTACTTATTTGTAAGCACAAGTTATATAGCTATTGAGCCAATTCAGACGAGCACATTTTTTAGTCGCACAATTTTTGTTCTTTTCAATTTACACGGGATGAATATTCGTTTGGCAACGAATGTACACGTATACAGAGCTTTGTATGTATTAGTGTTTTTTCATTCATTTGATGTTTGGCTGATTTTTAAAAATGTGCATGTATTAGTTTTGTGCTGGTGATGCGGGGTTGTAGCTGGTGGAAACTTTACGCCACCGAAAAACCATTCTCTTCACCCCTCTTGCCTATAAACTATCATTTTGCGCCAGCACAATTGTGCTTGTGTGAATTGGCTCATTGATATTTTAAGGAAATACTGCTCTGAGAATGAAATTGAGAGCACTTTTGTCCTTGACAAAATTGAGGACCCTATTTTGAACAATTTTCTTAAAAAAAAAGTCAAAATTTATGGAACTTTTTAAGTAGTTATGTCTATAATAATATTAAAACGAACTTACTTTTTATTGTATCTCACTCATTACATAGTCAATAAACTAGAAGACTTTTTTAAGTCTATAATTAAAGTAAATACTCTTATTAAAAAAACCTTTTTGATTTATATATTTTTTTTTTCAATTTATAATCATATTACTGAAAATAATTGAAAACAGATATATGCCATAAAGTTCGTTTAAATGTCGAATTTGGCTTATTGTCCACAAATGTTTTGCAACTATGGGTGTGGACTATAAGCGAAAACTACTGTAATTGTATTATAAGTAATAAATAAATAAATATTTCTCTTAGTAGCTTTCTGGCAAAAACTCTGAGAGTAAATAAAATTGGCATGAAAAACGGAGTCGACTTTAAATAATTGGTCGCGCCACTCATGTATAAAATTAACACTCACAACATAAGTGGTGTGTGAAGTTGGATCGTAATCCTGATTAATTATACACACACATGATCTTCAAATTAAAAAGTGGATTGACTAGCAGAAATTCAAGTAAATTTGTTGCCATTTCGTAGAATAAATCTTTTAAAGCCCATAGATTCTCGGCCATAGATTCTCGACCTTTAATGTATTACTGTGATATTAATTGTGGAGCTGGCTAAAAAAAACCAGACATGTCCTCAGTTAATGCTGTTTTAAATTTTATTTTAGGGACCTCTAAGTCTGCATAATGAAGCCACGTAATATTTTCATTTAAAACCAGGTCCTAGGTGCTATTTTAAAATAACAAGAAAAACTGACTTCTCGAACAAAACTGGGCATTTGATACGACGAGAGTTAATAACATTTCATCAGTCTAAGTTGGTCATAAAATAGATTTTTTAATTTTTATTTATCTTTCTGTAAAGCTCGATTCACTCCTTTTTTTATATGTAGTTTGACAGCCCTCTTCTTGAGAGAAAGAGAAAATATGTAGTATGAACATCTTTTAGCTCGTTTTGGTTTAATTTTATATTTTGTCCGGTAAAACTTGAACAGAGCAGTAGTAGGTTATATTTTATATAAAAAGGTGAATTGATTTGTCCACATAGATAAATCATGCAAAATTTAAATTTCCTTTAAAAGTCTCATCTGGTAGTCTTAATTTTGTGGAAAAATTTTTAGAAATGCACAAATCATGCTGCAGAAAACACTCAGTTCGCTGTGCCAGAAAAGGCAGAAAAGGTAAAGTGCAGATAGCCAGAATTTTTCATTCTTTTTTGCATTTGTGTATCAAAACATGACGTATGTATATTGTTCTGAGAAATATCTTGTCATTAAGCTTAATAATAAACACGCGACGTAATAGGAAAAGTGTGACGATTAAATTCGCAATAAAAAATAATTTTTATTCGGTTTCTCCAGCTTTGCAGCAGCACAATAGGTCATAGGACTATAGAACTTTGCTCAATAAATATTAATCTGATGGTTTACACATAAAACTTACAAAGCATTTATGACTTTACCATACGTAGCGAGTTTTTTTAACCGAAAAGGTTAACACTTAAAACTACATTACGAAGAAATAACCGAATCAAAAGATCTGATCTAATAAGGGTAATGAAAGGATTACAACAACAGCCCATTAGGGATTATTATAGAAATCGCAAGTTGTAAATGAATATGTTTTTCGAATACTAAGAAGGAAAACAAAAGCCATTGGTTGAAATTAAAGGGCAGGGTCTTTACCTGCATACATAAAAGGGTTGTTGAAAGATCAGGTAGCAGTTAACCTATTTGTTCACTCATTACGTTGAATCCGGTACCTGTTTGTATCGAAATCACAAATTTCCAAAATGGTTTCCACCTATAAAAGGCGTGAACCTTACACAATAAGTTCAATCACAATTTAGTCTCGGTAGACAACACACAACATTTATCAGCGGAAAACTTTAAGAAAAAATGGAAGCGTCAAAGCAATTGAAATTTGACGAATTACTCGACAAATGCATAGACATGTCGAAAGTGAAATTGGATGCGTTAAAGGCACAAATTAATTCGAAAATCTACGACGTTTTTCAAATTGAAAAATTTGTTTACAACGAATTAAAATTGGAACAATTTATCTGCCCGATGAAGACGCATATCCATATGACTGAATTTCTAAATGGTCCTCTGGTAAAACAATTCATATGTGAATTATGGCATATTTTGTTAGCGGCTGAAGAGAGTTCGACAGCCATATCAAATAATACAGTGGAACCGAAAAAAGATGAAATTATAAAGGAAGTAATCCAAACTAAAGATGTTGAACCTACAAAAACTAAAATTTTGAAACAAGTATTCCAAAGTAAATTTCGAAAAGACGCCGAAGGATCTCAATCTCGATCCCGAAAACAAGACAACATGGTGAATGGCGGAAAAGAACCATTGGTACCTCCTACCACTTTCAGTTCCACCCTTAAACCACAGGGGCGGTTGGACACTAAGCACGGCGAAAAACACGATGAATCTGCATCGCTTTTTCGGTTAACCTGTAGCCGAAATAGTGGTACGGAAGGTAACAGAAAAGTTGAACAAAAGCAAGATTTAACCGCCAGCACTTTAATCACAAAGAAACAACAGTCAGATAAGGAAAACAATAAAAATTCCGTCAACATTGAAAATCGTGTACATAAACTGGACAAGTCAATATCAATCTGTAGCACACAAGCAGAACAAAAGCAACCACTAGTACCACCCAACACTTGTGGTTCCACCCTTAAACCACAACGACGCATTAACCTGTTGAATGGCGGAAAACAATCGCTTGCAGCTTATAAAACGTTGAGTTCCAAACTTAAAGCACAGGGACGTATCGACATATCCAAAGTAAAATTGGACATGTTGAAACCGTGGATAAGCAAGAAAATCACGGATATTTTGCAGAGAGAAGATAATGCGGCAGTGGAGTTCGTGCACAATAAATTAAAGCAGGATAAAATGCTTTGTCGACAGAAATTACAGATCAGAATTGCTGGATTCCTAAGAGGTGGCAAAGCACAGAAATTTGTGTCTGAATTATGGCCACTTTTGTTATCCGCTCAAGAGAGTGAAAGCGGCATACCAGCTGAATTGAAAAAGCAGCAGAATGATCAAAATTTAAGAATTGAAAAGGATATTAAGCATGACGGATCTGCATCGCTTTCTCGGTTAAATAATGTCCAAAATAGTGGTACGGTAATTGACACAAAACCAGAACAACAACATCCGGAAAGTCAGAGCAGTCAGAACAATGATAGCTCAGCTGTGCTGAGATGCGGCGTAGGCGGTTTCGCTAACGTTTGCATGCATTCCCCCCAAAAGAAAGATGCAAGTGCTAAGTCACAGGAATTTTTATCTCAATATTGTGCAGAAATGGACGAATTTTTGACACATTGGAATAAAACTCCCGAAAAGGAAACAATTCTATTCTCAAAAAAGTTCATATATCCTGGTGAACAAAATATTGAAAAACAAATAAACGCCACTTTGTCGACACCGCCATCATCGGTTATACAATCAGATCATAAACAGCAAACACGCAATATTGACTTTGATAACGAGATAAAAGCTACCCGAGAACTACAATCACGCAAGCGTACACACTTGACAATGATGAATGAGAGCAAAAAGTCGAAAAATAATTCCCACGATAAAGATGAACAGCAGTCAGCTAAGAAGAAACAGACTAGGACAAATAAATCCTCATCAAAACGCAATTCAGACAAAGATTCCTCTAGGAAGCCAGAAGCTAAATTAATAGAAAAGCAGGACAACAAGAAATCTAACAGCGAGATGAAGAATCTTGAATTGGAGCTTTTTGGCAGTATTAGTAGCGACGAAGAAGAACCCAATTCAGAACAACCTTCTAAGGAAAATTCTGTAAAGAAGTACCACAATAGCGAATTGAGCACCCTTGAGGCTGATCTTTTTATCAGCAGCGATGAGGAAGACGTCTACAATATACTCGGCAAAGAAGACCAATTTTTAAAACAAAAATAATGGACGAAGTTCACGAAGAGTATATTCTCTGGAAAAAAAGAATTTGTAATTTAGAAAAATTATTTGTAATCAATTTGCGTAAATTTTAAATTAAATATCATGACAATGTTTTTAATTTCTATTAAATATTGATGAAATATATGAGTAGTTTTCTAAGTTTAAATTTATATTACAATGAAGTTTTATATTATAATAAATTTATATTATAATAAATTTAAATTTATAAAAAAATACTGTCTCTTTCAATTTAATTCTTAATTCCTTATTTGTAATATATTTTGAATGTATTTTAAGGAAATCATATAAATAATTAAAATAAAATGAAAATAAAAAATGTATTCAATGCTTTAATTTAATTACCGGGATAAGGGGAAGGGAAGGTTTATTTGAAATATTTTTCGGCGGTGACGGTGTGGAGATTCCGCCGCCTAGCAATGAAGAGGTCAAAGTTGCGATTATAAATCTTAAAAACAATAAAGCGGCATGTTCTGATAGCCTCCCCGCTGAGTTGTTTAAGACCGGAGTTGGTAGTGCGCATGCACCAGCTTATCTACAAAATATGCCTAGAGGAAAGTATGCCCAACGATTGGAACCTCAGTGTCCGCTGCCCTGTCCCGAAAAAGGTAGACCCTACGATATGCGCCAACTACAGGGGTATAATTCTACTTTTTATATTGATTTTCCAAATGAGCGAGGGGCCATGCCCACGTATACTACACACTACATACTTAATATTTAATTGCATTTGAAATATATTACTCATACGCATAGTAGTTACCCCTACAAGTATGCTATCTATGATTCTTGATATTAAAACCAAAGCAAATAAAGCATGTATAAAGAATGTGCATTTTGGCATATTTTGTAATATTTTTCAAAAATATTTCACGACGCGGGGGGAAAGATAGAAGGGAAGGATAAAGAAACCAAGAGCGTAACAATGTTCTCAATTGTTCTCATCGTGCGTTTTTGTTGTTTGACTAATTTTTTATTTATTCATCTGAAACAATGTTGCCACGAAAAACATTTTGTAACCAACATTTGTGAAAAAAATCACCAAATAAGAAAAAATATAACCAAAATTAAATTCATAGACTTTTGTTTTATTTTTTTTTTCAAGTTTAAATTATAATTATCAAAAACTGAAACAAAAATAGCTTTTTTTATAAGAAAAAATAAACAAAACCAAAAACTACACATTGATCAAAAAATAACCAATTTTGGTTAGAAATAACAAAAAAAAGGCAACACTTATTCTCAGACGTCGGCACAAAGAGAACATGAGAAAAATTATGAGAGGCATATTAACCCAGAGGAAAATTGTTAGTAATATTTTCAAGTCTACTTTACTCTACATAATACGTCACATATGTAGTTTTTTTAATGAATTTTACATCTATATAAACAAAATGAATGAAAAACAATAGAAGAGAAAAATGAAAATATGTGCAAAGAAATAAAGAAAGTAATAAATGAAACATGTAAACAAAGTGCAAAAACAACATACGCGGATGCAGTTAAAAATAAAGGGTTGCCAAGTCTAAATAAACAACTACCCCTGATTGTTAAACCTAAGGAAAAACAATCGGCTGAAAAAAAACTAAAGAAGAGTTAAACAAAATAAATCCAGACAACTTGAAGATAACAAATGTGGAAAGTAGAAGCAGTGGAACAATTGTTATTCAAAGTGAGAGCTGTGAAGATAGAGAGAAAAGTAAAAGTGCAATCCAAGAAAAAATATCTAAACAATATGAAGTAAAAATTCCAAATTCGACGGGACTAAATATCAAAATTATTGGCATGTCTTTTGAATATAGCGAAAATGATTTAATTGAGAAATTAAGAAAACAAAATCCTAAATTAGCTGATGCAAATATTAAATTTATGGGAAAATATGAAACGAAAAGAGGAAATAAATCTTTGTTCAATGTGAGACTGAGAGTTGATAATGAAGCTTACGGAAAAATTATGGAAGAAAGAAAAGTAAATGTCGGTTGGGAAAGATGTAGAGTGTATGATGGAACTGAATTAGTTCAATGTATGAAATGCAGAGGATACAATCATATAGCCAAAGAATGTAAAAATCAGGAAATATGTCTAAAATGCCATGGTCAACATAAAACAGTTAATTGCGAAAGCCAAGAGAAGATAATGAAATGTATTAATTGTTCAAAAGTAAACAGCAGGATTAGATGAAAATCACTTTACAAACGATAGAGAATGTCCAGTTTATCAAAATAAATTGAAAAACAAAATGAGAAATATAGGCTTGACGATTTAACAACTAACGGAAATGAGTGCCCTCTATACAAATGTACAAGGTCTTGTTAACAACTATAATCAAATTGAAATTATCGCAGCAACAGGAAAACCTGACTTTTTAATATTGTCTGAAACACATTTGACGAAAGATATAGATGAACAAGAAATTGCGTTACAAGGATATGATAACATCGGGTCAGTGTCAGCATCCTCAAGAACAGGTGGAGTTGTCGTATACTATAAAAATAATTGGAACGTGAAAAAGTTTATAGAGAGAACTGATGATTTGAAGTATTGGATATTATTTTGCAAAGCTGTACATAATGATAATAATAATAATATCTCAATTGATGCAATATATAGATCGCCTAGCTACAGCGAAGCTGAGTTCTGTGATATATTTGACGAAATTATTGAAGAAATCTGTGATAATAATAACTGTGATAGTTTAATTGCAGGAGATTTTAATATAGATTGGAAAAAACTCTTTATACAAGAATAGAATTAGGAATACTCTCAATGACAACGGCCTTAAACAAATAGTTAACGAAAGAACCCGTGTAACAAGAAATTCGAGCACAATAATTGACTACGTAATAACTAATAATTATAAGATAAAATGTACAAACAGTAAAGATAATAAAATTTCTGACCATGAAGTTATTAATATTAATATAGACTTTGAGAGATCGAATGAAAACATTCTAAATACAGCAAAAACCATCAAGATATTTAAATACGATAAGAATATATTCAATAATGTGTTAACTGAGAATATGATATACGAGGATAATAAGGATCTTAATGAAAACGTTAAACTGTTTGATGCCTGTCTAGGAAATACAATACAAAGATTTACGTTTGAAAAGCAAGTGCACATAAATAACAAAGTGAATAACTGGTTTAACGAAGAACTGCGAACAATAGAAAGAGAAAAAATAATAAAATATTTACGAGCCAAATTTGAAAACACAAATCAAGCTTGGGGAGAATATAAACTAATAAGAAATCGATACAAAGTACAAATCGAAAATAATAAGAATAATTACATAAAAAATAAAATTAACAACGCAACTAGTCAAAAGCAAATGTGGACACACATAAAAAACCTAGTACTTAATAACGATACAACGATATATGTGATATAATTAATAAGTTCAATGCATTCTTCATTGATAGCATTAGTAGTATAAGACAATCGATAGGGAGCGTGCAACATATTAACCGAATAGAATATAGAGTGAATGATGTTTTTAAATTCCGTAAGGTAAATATTAGTGAACTGGAGAGCATCGTGAAGTGTATGAATAACAAATCTGACCATGAACGCGTATCAAATGAAATTATACTTGACAACTGGAATGTAACAGGAAATATAATGGTAAAAGTAATAAACACATCTTTAGAGACAGGTATTTTTCCTGATAATTGGAAAAAATCAACCGTAACCCCAATTCAGAAAGTGCCCAGAACAAAAAAATGCGAGGAGTTTAGACCAATAAACTCTCTTAAAACTTGCGAGAAAATAATTGAAAAAGTAGTTAAAGATCAGCTTGAAAAATATATAGAAAATCGAGACATATTATCTAAATACCAGTCAGGATTCCGTAAAAAACATTCGTGTGAAACCACGGTAAACTATGTCATAAGTGAATGGAGAGCAATAGGAAAGGATAAGAGGATAATAGCAATATTTCTTGACTTCAAAAGAGCCTTTGAGACGATCGATAGAGAAATAATACTGAATAAACTATATATGTATGGAATAAGAGGAATCGAGCTAGATTGGTTCAAATCGTACCTGAAAAGAAGAAGGCAAACGACAAAATTAAATGACATAGAATCTGATGAAATAATAAATAATTTCGGAGTGCCACAAGGTTCCATTTTGGGAGCGTTGTTGTTCATAATTTATATAAATGACATGCCAAGTATTTTAGAAAAAAGGTAAAGTTGTATTATACGCTGATGACACTCTGATATATACTATAGCAAATAGTGATGAAGAATGTCGCGAAAATATCAAGTATGATATGAAGAAAATAGATGAATGGCTTAAAATGAATAAACTCAAACTAAATGAAAATAAAACAAAAATAGTGGAATTAACTTAAATTCAGAAGAAATATTTACAATAAATGACACAGTAATTGAAAAAGTCGAATATATAAAATACCTTGGTTTTATAATCGATAAAAAATTAAATTTCAATGAACAAATAGATTACTTATGCAAAAAAGTTGGTAAAAAAATTAGTTTTTTAAAAAGAATAAGAAGCAAAATATCCAAGTCTACAGCGATAAATATATACAGCACGATAATAAAACCACACTTTGAATATGGTTCCACTATTTTATTAACATGCAGCAGCACAAATCAATTAGCAAGGATGCAGAAACTGCAAAATAGAGCGATGAGAGTAATACTAAAATGCGATCGTTACACACATATAAACACAATGTTAACTGATCTAAAATGGATGAACATAGCACAACGACTTCAATTTAACACATTAAGATTTATTAGAAAATTAAAACAAGGAGACGCCCCGAAATATCTATGCGATCAAATACATTATGTGGGAGACAGTCAACCATATCAACTAAGAAATGCAAGTGACTTTAGGATCCAAAGAGTGAGGTCAACACAAATGCAGAAAACGCTATTCTACAAAGGTCTACAGCTGTTTAACTCATTGCCAAACTACATTAAGAATGAAACGGATGAAAATGTCTTTAGACGAAAGTGTACTAATTTTGCATTATTTAATAATAATTTGTAATATATAATTTTGTTGAACATTTAAAGTATTTTTAATACTAAAAAAAAAAAAAAAAAAAACAATCTCGGGAAATGACGGCTACCCACTTTATCGCCGACGTTCTGTGGATAATGGTGGACGATCAATTTCAGTAAAGGTGGTACTCTCCATTGCTTTCAAAAACATTTAAAGCGCATATTAATGTTGAGTATTGTCATTCAGTTAAGTCGATCAAATACATCTGCAAATATGTTACTAAAGGGTCTTATATGGCTGTATTTTCATTACAAAATCCAAATGATGAAATTCCGCAGTATCAAATGGCCAGGTACATTAGTAGCAATGAAGCAGTATGGCGAATTTTGGGATTTCCCACTCATGAGCGCCACCCAACTGTTGTTCATTTATCAGTGCATCTGGAAAATGGACAACGGGTTTACTTTACAGAAAGAAATGCTCGAGTGAGAGCAGCAGCACCACCGGCTACAACATTAACATCATTTTTTGATCTTTGTAGAAATGATATGTTTGCTAAACCTTTGTTTTATTCAGAAATTCCAACGTATTATACGTGGAATGCATCAACAAAGAAATTCCAACGTCGAAAGCAGGGGAAACCTGTTGATGGTTGGCCAAATTTATATTCAACAGATGCATTAGGTAGGGTTTATACCGTCCATCCTCAAAATGCTGAATGTTTTTATTTGAGAATGCTTCTGATTAATGTTCGAGGACCAACATCTTTTGAGACATTACATAGTGTTGATGGCGTAGTATGTGCAACATATCGAGAGGCCTGTCAGAAACTACAATTATTGAAGAACGATTGTCATTGGGAAACAACGCTTGAAGATGCAGCAGTAATCAACCATCCATGGAAAATAAGGGCATTATTTGCGATAATATTGGTATCGTGCTCACCATCTAATCCAAAAGATCTTTGGAATAAATTTAAAACATATTTGGCTGAGGACATATTACACCCGGAAAGAGTTACCACCAACAATGCAACGCTTGAACTAAGTGAAAGTATGAATAATGAGACATTGATTCTACTTGAAGACAAATGCTTGGCGATAAGGAATGTGACACTAATTGAAGTTGGAATGATTGTTCCTATTCGGTCAGGAACTGATGCACACGATCAAGATCTACGACGAGAAATGGAATATAATCATCAAAATTTTTTAAATTTTATTGGAAGAAAATTTACCAAATTTACAACAAGAGCAGAGAATGGTATACAACAGTATACTAGCAGCAATAACAAACAAACAAATAACCGGAAAAACGTTTTTAATTTCATTGATATTGGCAAAAGTTCGATCTCAAAAAAATATTGCATTAGCTATTGCGTCATCCGGCATTGCTGCCACACTCTTAAATGGTGGTAGAACAGCGTATTCTGCACTAAAATTATCCTAGAAGCCTCAATTTTCCGAAGAGATTACAAGTGTAACATAAAGAAAAATTCTTCTATGGGCAAAGTATTGCAACAATGTGAAATCATAGTGTGGGTTGAATGCACCATGGCGCATAAGAAATCTTTGGAAGTCTCGCAGTTTACGGGATTTTAGAAGCAATAATAACATATTTGGAGGTGCATTAGTTTTATTAGCTGGTGATTTTCGTCAAACACTTCCTGTTATGCCTGCATCAACGCCAGCTGATGAGCTAAAAAAAATTATTCTCTAATTACTATATATAACTAGTCTATGAGATCGTTATTCAAATAAAAATAGTACAATCGTCTCATATAAGTTCGGCTCTTTACCGTTTTCGGTACGATTGTATGGTGCGGCCTTAATAACATTCGAAGAAATTCGATGCCTCTCTCGTTTATATCCCAATAAAAACATGTCCGACAGCGGTACTCCCAAGTCATGTCATGTGCAAGTAGTGTTTTCATTGCCTGAATGACTTCTACATTTGGAATGTCCTCAATTTCATGATGAGGACCTTCAAAATTTGCCATTGCTGTTAAAGTTCCCTCAATAAAGAAGTGATTGTACACTGCCAAGCGATTCACTCGTTCTTTTATTTATTTTTTTTTTTTTTCATTATATATATATTTTTTTATTTATTTTACTTATTTTAAATTTACAAAACGCTATTACGCATTTTTTATATGAAAAGTAATCATTTAATATCTTTTTTATGTTCTCAAAAAAAAAAAGAAAAATAAAATAAAAAATCATTTTATTACGAAATATGTATGATATTTCTAGACCAAATAACAAAACATAAATTGTGATCGGTTTTAACATTGTTATTGTTAAATTCCTGTGAGTGTTTAATAACATTTCTTTTTGTATTCATTTTCTTTCTTTTTACATCATCTTATAAAAAAATATATGATCAGGTTGAGCTTCAGTTGTTGTTGTTCTACAATAAACATCATTAACAAACAAAAATGTCTATGATATAAAAATGTACATATGTAGTTATAATAGAATAAGAGCTCAACTAAAAATAAAAAAAAATTATTTACTGAAGGGGGAAAACGGTAAGGAAATAATACAAGGATGTTGTATGACTTGAAGTAGGTTTGACTATTTACATGAAATCATCGTAATCATCATAAGTAATGTAATCATTACCATACTTTTTATAACCATCGATATCATTGCTCTCTTTTTTCAAGGTTACTTTTCCTTTGCCTTTGCCTTTGCTAGCGGGTTTCTTGACATTTTGTTTTTCCATTTTCACTTTTTCTCTATGTAAGTTTTCTACACTAATTTTTAATTTCTTCAAATCGGGAATAGCCAAATGTACACCTACGCTACGTACTAAATCCTCAATAAATTGCGGGAAATGAGGTGATTCTTTATATTGTGCCAATTTACAACTAAGCGTCGCACCAAATTCTTTGAATTCTTCTTCAGTTTGAGGATTAAATGCATCTAAATCACCTCTAATATCACTAACACCAAAGGTTTCTAAAGCACTCTTTAAGTCCGATTCTTCTTGAATTTTTTGTAAACGTAGTTTTTCGGCTAATTTTTCTTCGGCTGTCATATTAGCTAAGCGTTCAGCTTCGGCTTCCTCTGCCAGTCTCTCTTGTTCGGCTAGTTTAGCTTTCAAAGCCTTGTTAGGTTTCGTCTTCACCGGCGCTTTGACTTCAACTTTTTCTTCGTCCTTTTTTTCCTCTTCCTCGAGATCCCAACTGTCCTTAACATCCTCATCATCATCCTCGCCAGCCCATTTGTTGACTTTGTCAGGAATAACCACTATGGGTTTGTCCGCAGCACTTTCCCAATCGTCTTTCATATTTTTTGGTTCTCTATTATTTTATTTATTTAGCAAATTTTTGATTATATGACTTTGTGTTTTGCTTGTATGTGCTTGGTGTGCTTGGATGTGCGTAAGTGTTTTCGCCAAGGATTTGAAACCAGAACTAATAATTTTTCGCAATCTTTCTGTTGCTTTTATACTGTTTCCTGAGACCCGAAAATAACTGCGTTAATCGATTTCCTTAATATGATATTGCATTACAGGTAGAAAAATTATGATTTTATAATTGACCCTCACACATCATTTGATAACTTGTTTATAATGTTCGAATAACATGAATATTAATTTCCAGGTAAAAGGGAAAATAATAAAAGCCTTCTTGCGCTCGAAAATTTTCCCTTTTTCACTTTAAGTCCGGTTTAGTATACAGTTGTTATCCACTTTACATAATTTTCTTTAAATTCGTACTTCAATAGACAGCGTTTTTTATATTAAGTACATACGCGTTATTTGCTGACAGGTAGGGGCATTTAAATTGAATTTTCTCCCCTTTGCCAACAAATGTCATTTAAGCGATTTATGCCATATTTTTTAAGTATACGCTTTATTTTACTCGCAAAGGTGCTTTTTCATAGCTTACAGACGGCTGTATACACAACAACAAAATATTAAGAGTTTGTCAGTCATATTTGAACGCAAGCAAAAATAAACAAACACATGCTACAGTAGTAGATCCTAACATTTCAACGACGAATTTATATGAATTCGTTCATTTGGACACTGTGCCAGTGTGTAAAATGTTACTACAAAGTTAATATAATGCAAGTGAGTGAAAATTTTCATAGAAAATCCAGTCACTTGACATTTTCCCTTCAAAAAATATTTCAAGAAAAGTTTTTAATAGACATCTGCAAATGAGTAAATGCTACAAGTGGTTGAAACACAATCATAAATTTACTATGTACCTGTATAGCACAGCTAACATTCACAAAAAGTAAAGGAAACAAATCTGTATGTATTTACTTTATTATCTTATCTTGTGTGTTTGTTTGTATGTTTGAAGTTTATAGACGATTAAACGGCTGAACCGATTTTCTTGAAATTTTCACAGTATCTTCCTGTATGTCTGGAAGGAGTTATAGGCTACTTTTTATGTTGATATTCTAAATGAGCGAGGAGCCATGCCCACATATACTATATACTACATACTTAATATTTAATTGCATTTGAAATATATTACTCATACGCATAGTTACCCCTAAAGTATGCTATCTATGATTCTTGATGTATAAAAGCAACGAAAATAAAGTATGTATAAAGAATGTGCATTTTGGCATATTTTGGAATATTTTTAAAAAATATTTCACGACGCGGGGGATAGATATAAGGGAAGGAAAAAAATTTTGTAACCAACGTTTGGGAAAAAAATCACCAAATAAGAAAAAATATAACCAAAATTAAATTCGTAGACTTTTGTTTTATTTATTTTTTTTTCAGAAATAACCAAAAAAGGCAACATCATTACTAGATTCAATCTTTGCGGATTCTTTGCAAATTACAATACATTTTTACTTTTTAGAGTTAATCCTTAAACCATTTGCAGTCGCCCAAAGAGAAATATTATTAAGGTCAGTGTTAAGATCTTTAAATCCAGTGTTGATGGAAGCTATAGAGCTATCAATGTAGAGTTGAATATCATCAACATACATTTGAATTCTAGAATGTTTGAGCTGCTCAAACATATGACCCTTAAATGGTTGAGTTTGAAATTTTCAACTCATATACATAGTAAGTACTGAAATTCATACTATTTAAATATTTATTTGAAAAACATATACATATGTAATAGTTATGTTATTGTTTACTTCTAACAATGGGTAATTACTAAAAATATTATTTATTTGTTGCATATCTTGAAAAATAGATCAGGTAAGTTTATAATCAGCATTTTATTGGGCGATGAATGGGCATGTAACAATAGGCAGTAAAATTTTCATTCATTACTTTCGAATACCTAAGTAATAAAATGTAAACTCTCAACATTTTTTCCAAATAAAATAAGAAGTTGCAAAACTCATCAAAAAAAAAATTACCTGCGACCGACACAAACATAATTATTTGTCAAATTTTAATAACCTTACTTTCTTTTAAAAAGTTTTTGACCTGAACCGATTTCATATTAGGTACAATTTGAAGTAATAAAATGCAACTGTCAATATTTTTTCAAATAAAATAAGAAGTTGCAAAACTCATCAAGAAAATTGCCTGCGACCGAAACAAACCTAATTATTTGTCAAATTTAAATAGCCTTAATTTTTTTTAAAAAGCTTTTTGACCTGAACCGATTTCATATTAGATAAAATATAAAGGAATAAATATAACACGCATTCGGTTTTGGAATTCAGTTGAATCTTTGATCCTAAACGAGTTAAACGTTGAGTGACATTTATTTTGCAACAATTTATAAAAATGCCCCCAAAAAGCATCGCTTTCCAGAAGCACTAAAAATGCATTGCATTTGCAATCCCAGAGAGCAAATGAAAGTTGGGAAGAGCGTGAAAGTCGCCTAAGGACTGAAAGGAGTCGAGCTTCAACCTCTAGAGCCGCCGAAACGCCATCACAACGTGAAGAACGCCTTGAAGGCCTACGAGCCACTGAAACGCTTTCAGAAAGCCAAGAGCGCCTTGAAAGTCAACGAAATCTTACCTCTTTAGCACGAGCTTCTGAAACGCCGTCAGAACACGAACGACGTTTTGAAGGTCTTCGACAACATGCGACAACCGCACGAGGTACCGAGACACCGTTGGAACATGAAGGTCGGCTACAAAGCCAGCGAAATAGTATCGAAACATCACGAGACATAGCGTCGAGAACAAAATCGTAATCGAATGGTGGTGAATCGACGTAATGTTTTTCATGGATTCTCAGGTATTACATTTAACTACAGATCTGATGTAGATGACCACATAATCGCAACTCATGCTGATAGAACTCCAGAACTCCAACAATGGCGTAACAATTTTGATGGAGGGCGATCCAGTTGCATCACGAGATATGTATTTAATTCCGATGGGGGTAGTGAAGCACACCGGGTATTAGCTAGTACCTCTATAAAAAACACATTATATATACATATGTACTTATTTGTAAGCACAAGTTATATAGCTATTGAGCCAATTCAGACGAGCACATTTTTTAGTCGCACAATTTTTGTTCTTTTCAATTTACACGGGATGAATATTCGTTTGGCAACGAATGTACACGTATACAGAGCTTTGTATGTATTAGTGTTTTTTCATTCATTTGATGTTTGGCTGATTTTTAAAAATGTGCATGTATTAGTTTTGTGCTGGTGATGCGGGGTTGTAGCTGGTGGAAACTTTACGCCACCGAAAAACCATTCTCTTCACCCCTCTTGCCTATAAACTATCATTTTGCGCCAGCACAATTGTGCTTGTGTGAATTGGCTCATTGATATTTTAAGGAAATACTGCTCTGAGAATGAAATTGAGAGCACTTTTGTCCTTGACAAAATTGAGGACCCTATTTTGAACAATTTTCTTAAAAAAAAAGTCAAAATTTATGGAACTTTTTAAGTAGTTATGTCTATAATAATATTAAAACGAACTTACTTTTTATTGTATCTCACTCATTACATAGTCAATAAACTAGAAGACTTTTTTAAGTCTATAATTAAAGTAAATACTCTTATTAAAAAAAAACTTTTTGATTTATATATTTTTTTTCAATTTATAATCATATTACTGAAAATAATTGAAAACAGATATATGCCATAAAGTTCGTTTAAATGTCGAATTTGGCTTATTGTCCACAAATGTTTTGCAACTATGGGTGTGGACTATAAGCGAAAACTACTGTAATTGTATTATAAGTAATAAATAAATAAATATTTCTCTTAGTAGCTTTCTGGCAAAAACTCTGAGAGTAAATAAAATTGGCATGAAAAACGGAGTCGACTTTAAATAATTGGTCGCGCCACTCATGTATAAAATTAACACTCACAACATAAGTGGTGTGTGAAGTTGGATCGTAATCCTGATTAATTATACATACACATGATCTTCAAATTAAAAAGTGGATTGACTAGCAGAAATTCAAGTAAATTTGTTGCCATTTCGTAGAATAAATCTTTTAAAGCCCATAGATTCTCGGCCATAGATTCTCGACCATTAATGTATTACTGTGATATTAATTGTGGAGCTGGCTAAAAAAAACCAGACATGTCCTCAGTTAATGCTGTTTTAAATTTTATTTTAGGGACCTCTAAGTCTGCATAATGAAGCCACGTAATATTTTCATTTAAAACCAGGTCCTAGGTGCTATTTTAAAATAACAAGAAAAACTGACTTCTCGAACAAAACTGGGCATTTGATACGACGAGAGTTAATAACATTTCATCAGTCTAAGTTGGTCATAAAATAGATTTTTTAATTTTTATTTATCTTTCTGTAAAGCTCGATTCACTCCTTTTTTATATGTAGTTTGACAGCCCTCTTCTTGAGAGAAAGAGAAAATATGTAGTATGAACATCTTTTAGCTCGTTTTGGTTTAATTTTATATTTTGTCCGGAAAAACTTGAACAGAGCAGTAGTAGGTTATATTTTATATAAAAAGGTGAATTGATTTGTCCACATAGATAAATCATGCAAAATTTAAATTTCCTTTAAAAGTCTCATCTGGTAGTCTTAATTTTGTGGAAAAATTTTTAGAAATGCACAAATCATGCTGCAGAAAACACTCAGTTCGCTGTGCCAGAAAAGGTGCCTGTAAAGTGCAGATAGCCAGAATTTTTCATTCTTTTTTGCATTTGTGTATCAAAACATGACGTATGTATATTGTTCTGAGAAATATCTTGTCATTAAGCTTAATAATAAACACGCGACGTAACAGGAAAAGTGTGACGATTAAATTCGCAATAAAAAATAATTTTTATTCGGTTTCTCCAGCTTTGCAGCAGCACAATAGGTCATAGGACTATAGAACTTTGCTCAATAAATATTAATCTGATGGTTTACACATAAAACTTACAAAGCATTTATGACTTTACCATACGTAGCGAGTTTTTTTAACCGAAAAGGTTAACACTTAAAACTACATTACGAAGAAATAACCGAATCAAAAGATCTGATCTAATAAGGGTAATGAAAGGATTACAACAACAGCCCATTAGGGATTATTATAGAAATCGCAAGTTGTAAATGAATATGTTTTTCGAATACTAAGAAGGAAAACAAAAGCCATTGGTTGAAATTAAAGGGCAGGGTCTTTACCTGCATACATAAAAGGGTTGTTGAAAGATCAGGTAGCAGTTAACCTATTTGTTCACTCATTACGTTGAATCCGGTACCTGTTTGTATCGAAATCACAAATTTCCAAAATGGTTTCCACCTATAAAAGGCGTGAACCTTACACAATAAGTTCAATCACAATTTAGTCTCGGTAGACAACACACAACATTTATCAGCGGAAAACTTTAAGAAAAAATGGAAGCGTCAAAGCAATTGAAATTTGACGAATTACTCGACAAATGCATAGACATGTCGAAAGTGAAATTGGATGCGTTAAAGGCACAAATTAATTCGAAAATCTACGACGTTTTTCAAATTGAAAAATTTGTTTACAACGAATTAAAATTGGAACAATTTATCTGCCCGATGAAGACGCATATCCATATGACTGAATTTCTAAATGGTCCTCTGGTAAAACAATTCATATGTGAATTATGGCATATTTTGTTAGCGGCTGAAGAGAGTTCGACAGCCATATCAAATAATACAGTGGAACCGAAAAAAGATGAAATTATAAAGGAAGTAATCCAAACTAAAGATGTTGAACCTACAAAAACTAAAATTTTGAAACAAGTATTCCAAAGTAAATTTCGAAAAGACGCCGAAGGATCTCAATCTCGATCCCGAAAACAAGACAACATGGTGAATGGCGGAAAAGAACCATTGGTACCTCCTACCACTTTCAGTTCCACCCTTAAACCACAGGGGCGGTTGGACACTAAGCACGGCGAAAAACACGATGAATCTGCATCGCTTTCTCGGTTAACCTGTAGCCGAAATAGTGGTACGGAAGGTAACAGAAAAGTTGAACAAAAGCAAGATTTAACCGCCAGCACTTTAATCACAAAGAAACAACAGTCAGATAAGGAAAACAATAAAAATTCCGTCAACATTGAAAATCGTGTACATAAACTGGACAAGTCAATATCAATCTGTAGCACACAAGCAGAACAAAAGCAACCACTAGTACCACCCAACACTTGTGGTTCCACCCTTAAACCACAACGACGCATTAACCTGTTGAATGGCGGAAAACAATCGCTTGCAGCTTATAAAACGTTGAGTTCCAAACTTAAAGCACGGGGACGTATCGACATATCCAAAGTAAAATTGGACATGTTGAAACCGTGGATAAGCAAGAAAATCACGGATATTTTGCAGAGAGAAGATAATGCGGCAGTGGAGTTCGTGCACAATAAATTAAAACAGGATAAAATGCTTTGTCGACAGAAATTAGAGATCAGAATTGCTGGATTCCTAAGAGGTGGCAAAGCACAGAAATTTGTGTCTGAATTATGGCCACTTTTGTTATCAGCTCAAGAGCGTGAAAGCGGCATACCAGCTGAATTGAAAAAGCAGAAGAATGATCAAAATTTAAGAATTGAAAAGGATATTAAGCATGACGGATCTGCATCGCTTTCTCGGTTAAATAATGTCCAAAATAGTGGTATGGTAATTGACACAAAACCAGAACAACAACATCCGGAAAGTCAGAGCAGTCAGAACAATGATAGCTCAGCTGTGCTGAGATGCGGCGTAGGCGGTTTCGCTAACGTTTGCATGCATTCCCCCCAAAAGAAAGATGCAAGTGCTAAGTCACAGGAATTTTTATCTCAATATTGTGCAGAAATGGACGAATTTTTGACACATTGGAATAAAACTCCCGAAAAGGAAACAATTCTATTCTCAAAAAAGTTCATATATCCTGGTGAACAAAATATTGAAAAACAAATAAACGCCACTTTGTCGACACCGCCATCATCGGTTATACAATCAGATCATAAACAGCAAACACGCAATATTGACTTTGATAACGAGATAAAAGCTACCCGAGAACTACAATCACGCAAGCGTACACACTTGACAATGATGAATGAGAGCAAAAAGTCGAAAAATAATTCCCACGATAAAGATGAACAGCAGTCAGCTAAGAAGAAACAGACTAGGACAAATAAATCCTCATCAAAACGCAATTCAGACAAAGATTCCTCTAGGAAGCCAGAAGCTAAATTAATAGAAAAGCAGGACAACAAGAAATCTAACAGCGAGATGAAGAATCTTGAATTGGAGCTTTTTGGCAGTATTAGTAGCGACGAAGAAGAACCCAATTCAGAACAACCTTCTAAGGAAAATTCTGTAAAGAAGTACCACAATAGCGAATTGAGCACCCTTGAGGCTGATCTTTTTATCAGCAGCGATGAGGAAGACGTCTAGAATATACTCGGCAAAGAAGACCAATTTTTAAAACAAAAATAATGGACGAAGTTCACGAAGAGTATATTCTCTGGAAAAAAAGAATTTGTAATTTAGAAAAATTATTTGTAATCAATTTGCGTAAATTTTAAATTAAATATCATGACAAAGTTTTTAATTTCTATTAAATATATGAGTAGTTTTCTAAGTTTAAATTTATATTACAATAAAGTTTTATATTATAATAAATTTATATTATAATAAATTTAAATTTATAAAAAATACTGTCTCTTTCAATTTAATTCTTAATTCCTTATTTGTAATATATTTTGAATGTATTTTAAGGAAATCATATAAATAATTAAAATAAAATGAAAATAAAAAATGTATTCAATGCTTTAATTTAATTACCGGGATAAGGGGAAGGGAAGGTTTATTTGAAATATTTTTCGGCGGTGACGGTGTGGAGATTCCGCCGCCTAGCAATGAAGAGGTCAAAGTTGCGATTATAAATCTTAAAAACAATAAAGCGGCATGTTCTGATAGCCTCCCCGCTGAGTTGTTTAAGACCGGAGTTGGTAGTGCGCATGCACCAGCTTATCTACAAAATATGCCTAGAGGAAAGTATGCCCAACGATTGGAACCTCAGTGTCCGCTGCCCTGTCCCGAAAAAGGTAGACCCTACGATATGCGCCAACTACAGGGGTATAATTCTACTTTTTATATTGATTTTCCAAATGAGCGAGGGGCCATGCCCACGTATACTACACACTACATACTTAATATTTAATTGCATTTGAAATATATTACTCATACGCATAGTAGTTACCCCTACAAGTATGCTATCTATGATTCTTGATATTAAAACCAAAGCAAATAAAGTATGTATAAAGAATGTGCATTTTGGCATATTTTGTAATATTTTTCAAAAATATTTCACGACGCGGGGGGAAAGATAGAAGGGAAGGATAAAGAAACCAAGAGCGTAACAATGTTCTCAATTGTTCTCATCGTGCGTTTTTGTTGTTTGACTAATTTTTTATTTATTCATCTGAAACAATGTTGCCACGAAAAACATTTTGTAACCAACATTTGTGAAAAAAATCACCAAATAAGAAAAAATATAACCAAAATTAAATTCATAGACTTTTGTTTTATTTTTTTTTTTCAAGTTTAAATTATAATTAACAAAAACTGAAACAAAAATAGCTTTTTTTATAAGAAAAAATAAACAAAACCAAAAACTACACATTGATCAAAAAATAACCAATTTTGGTTAGAAATAACAAAAAAAAGGCAACACTTATTCTCAGACGTCGGCACAAAGAGAACATGAGAAAAATTATGAGAGGCATATTAACCCAGAGGAAAATTGTTAGTAATATTTTCAAGTCTACTTTACTCTACATAATACGTCACATATGTAGTTTTTTTAATGAATTTTACATCTATATAAACAAAATGAATGAAAAACAATAGAAGAGAAAAATGAAAATATGTGCAAAGAAATAAAGAAAGTAATAAATGAAACATGTAAACAAAGTGCAAAAACAACATACGCGGATGCAGTTAAAAATAAAGGGTTGCCAAGTCTAAATAAACAACTACCCCTGATTGTTAAACCTAAGGAAAAACAATCGGCTGAAAAAAAACTAAAGAAGAGTTAAACAAAATAAATCCAGACAACTTGAAGATAACAAATGTGGAAAGTAGAAGCAGTGGAACAATTGTTATTCAAAGTGAGAGCTGTGAAGATAGAGAGAAAAGTAAAAGTGCAATCCAAGAAAAAATATCTAAACAATATGAAGTAAAAATTCCAAATTCGACGGGACTAAATATCAAAATTATTGGCATGTCTTTTGAATATAGCGAAAATGATTTAATTGAGAAATTAAGAAAACAAAATCCTAAATTAGCTGATGCAAATATTAAATTTATGGGAAAATATGAAACGAAAAGAGGAAATAAATCTTTGTTCAATGTGAGACTGAGAGTTGATAATGAAGCTTACGGAAAAATTATGGAAGAAAGAAAAGTAAATGTCGGTTGGGAAAGATGTAGAGTGTATGATGGAACTGAATTAGTTCAATGTATGAAATGCAGAGGATACAATCATATAGCCAAAGAATGTAAAAATCAGGAAATATGTCTAAAATGCCATGGTCAACATAAAACAGTTAATTGCGAAAGCCAAGAGAAGATAATGAAATGTATTAATTGTTCAAAAGTAAACAGCAGGCTCAATATGGGATTAGATGAAAATCACATTACAAACGATAGAGAATGTCCAGTTTATCAAAATAAATTGAAAAACAAAATGAGAAATATAGGCTTGACGATTTAACAACTAACGGAAATGAGTGCCCTCTATACAAATGTACAAGGTCTTGTTAACAACTATAATCAAATTGAAATTATCGCAGCAACAGAAAAACCTGACTTTTTAATATTGTCTGAAACACATTTGACGAAAGATATAGATGAACAAGAAATTGCGTTACAAGGATATGATAACATCGGGTCAGTGTCAGCATCCTCAAGAACAGGTGGAGTTGTCGTATACTATAAAAATAATTGGAACGTGAAAAAGTTTATAGAGAGAACTGATGATTTGAAGTATTGGATATTATTTTGCAAAGCTGTACATAATGATAATAATAATAATATCTTAATTGGTGCAATATAAAGATCGCCTAGCTACAGCGAAGCTGAGTTCTGTGATATATTTGACGAAATTATTGAAGAAATCTGTGATAATAATAACTGTGATATTTTAATTGCAGGAGATTTTAATATAGATTGGAAAAAACTCTTTATACAAGAATAGAATTAGGAATACTCTCAATGACAACGGCCTTAAACAAATAGTTAACGAAAGCACCCGTGTAACAAGAAATTCGAGCACTATAATTGACTACGTAATAACTAATAATTATAAGATAAAATGTACAAACAGTAAAGATAATAAAATTTCTGACCATGAAGTTATTAATATTAATATAGACTTTGAGAGATCGAATGAAAACATTCTAAATACAGCAAAAACCATCAAGATATTTAAATACGATAAGAATATATTCAATAATGTGTTAACTGAGAATATGATATACGAGGATAATAAGGATCTTAATGAAAACGTTAAACTGTTTGATGCCTGTCTAGGAAATACAATACAAAGATTTACGTTTGAAAAGCAAGTGCACATAAATAACAAAGTGAATAACTGGTTTAACGAAGAACTGCGAACAATAAAAAGAGAAAAAATAATAAAATATTTACGAGCCAAATTTGAAAACACAAATCAAGCTTGGGGAGAATATAAACTATAAGAAATCGATACAAAGTACAAATCGAAAATAATAAGAATTACATAAAAAATAAAATTAACAACGCAACTAGTCAAAAGCAAATGTGGACACACATAAAAAACCTAGTACTTAATAAGAGGCAAAACTCAACCAAATCTGTGATATTCGACCAGATAGAGTACAACGATATATGTGATATAGTTAATAAGTTCAATGCATTCTTCATTGATAGCATTAGTAGTATAAGACAATCGATAGGGAGCGTGCAACATATTAACCGAATAGAATATAGAGTGAATGATGTTTTTAAATTCCGTAAGGTAAATATTAGTGAACTGGAGAGCATCGTGAAGTGTATGAATAACAAATTTGACCATGAACGCGTATCAAATAAAATTATACTTGACAACTGGAATGTAACAGGAAATATAATGGTAAAAGTAATAAACACATCTTTAGAGACAGGTATTTTTCCTGATAATTGGAAAAAATCAACCGTAACCCCAATTGAGAAAGTGCCCAGAACAAAAAAATGCGAGGAGTTTAGACCAATAAACTCTCTTAAAACTTGCGAGAAAATAATTGAAAAAGTAGTTAAAGATCAACTTGAAAAATATATAGAAAATCGAGACATATTATCTAAATACCAGTCAGGATTCCGTAAAAAAGATTCGTGTGAAACCACGGTAAACTACGTCATAAGTGAATGGAGAGCAATAGGAAAGGACAAGAGGATAATAGCAATATTTCTTGACTTCAAAAGAGCCTTTGAGACGATCGATAGAGAAATAATACTGAGTAAACTATATATGTATGGAATAAGAGGAATCGAGCTAGATTGGTTCAAATCGTACCTGAAAAGAAGAAGGCAAACGACAAAATTAAATGACATAGAATCTGATGAAATAATAAATAATTTCGGAGTGCCACAAGGTTCCATTTTGGGAGCGTTGTTGTTCATAATTTATATAAATGACATGCCAAGTATTTTAGAAAAATGTAAAGTTGTATTATACGCTGATGACACTCTGATATATACTATAGCAAACAGTGATGAAGAATGTCGCGAAAATATCAAGTATGATATGAAGAAAATAGATGAATGGCTTAAAATGAATAAACTCAAACTAAATGAAAATAAAACAAAAATAATGGAATTAACTTAAATTCAGAAGAAATATTTACAATAAATGACACAGTAATTGAAAAAGTCGAATATATAAAATACCTTGGTTTTATAATCGATAAAAAATTCAATTTACTTATGCAAAAAAGTTGGTAAAAAAATTAGTTTTTTAAAAAGAATAAGAAGCAAAATATCCAAGTCTACAGCGATAAATATATACAGCACGATAATAAAACCACACTTTGAATATGGTTCCACTATTTTATTCACATGCAGCAGCACAAATCAATTAGCAAGGATGCAGAAACTGCAAAATAGAGCGATGAGAGTAATACTAAAATGCGATCGTTACACACATATAAACACAATGTTAACTGATCTAAAATGGATGAACATAGCACAACGACTTCAATTTAACACATTAAGATTTATTAGAAAATTAAAACAAGGAGACGCCCCGAAATATCTATGTGATCAAATACATTATGTGGGAGACAGTCAACCATATCAACTAAGAAATGCAAGTGACTTTAGGATCCAAAGAGTGAGGTCAACACAAATGCAGAAAACGCTATTCTACAAAGGTCTACAGCTGTTTAACTCATTGCCAAACTACATTAAGAATGAAACGGATGAAAATGTCTTTAGACGAAAGTGTACTAATTTTTTATTATTTAATAATAATTTATAATATATAATTTTTTTGAACATTTAAAGTATTTTTAATACTAAAAAAAAAAAAAAAAAAAAACAATCTCGGGAAATGACGGCTACCCACTTTATCGCCGACGTTCTGTGGATAATGGTGGACGATCAATTTCAGTGAAGGTGCATGGAAATGATTTTGATGTTGATAATCGTTGGATAGTACCTTACTCTCCTTACTCGCATATTAATGTTGAGTATTGTCATTCAGTTAAGTCGATCAAATACATCTGCAAATATGTTACTAAAGGGTCTTATATGGCTGTATTTTCATTACAAAATCCAAATGATGAAATTCCGCAGTATCAAATGGCCAGGTACATTAGTAGCAATGAAGCAGTATGGCGAATTTTGGGATTTCCCATTCATGAGCGCCATTCAACTGTTGTTCATTTATCAGTGCATCTGGAAAATGGACAACGGGTTTACTTTACAGAAAGAAATGCTCGAGAGAGAGCAGCAGCACCACCGGCTACAACATTAACATCATTTTTTGATCTTTGTAGAAATGATATGTTTGCTAAAACTTTGTTTTATTCAGAAATTCCAACGTATTATACGTGGAATGCATCAACAAAGAAATTCCAACGTCGAAAGCAGGGGAAACCTGTTGATGGTTGGCCAAATTTATATTCAACAGATGCATTAGGTAGGGTTTATACCGTCCATCCTCAAAATACTGAATGTTTTTATTTGAGAATGCTTCTGATTAATGTTCGAGGACCAACATCTTTTGAGACATTACATAGTGTTGATGGCGTAGTATGTGCAACATATCGAGAGGCCTGTCAGAAACTACAATTATTGGAGAACGATTGTCATTGGGAAACAACGCTTGAAGATGCAGCAGTAATCAACCATCCATGGAAAATAAGGGCATTATTTGCGATAATATTGGTATCGTTCTCACCATCTAATCCAAAAGATCTTTGGAATAAATTTAAAACATATTTGGCTGAGGACATATTACACCCGGAAAGAGTTACCACCAACAATGCAACGCTTAAACTAAGTGAAAGGAATAATAATGAGACATTGATTCTACTTGAAGACAAATGCTTGGCGATAAGGAATGTGACACTAATTGAAGTTGGAATGATTGCTCCTATTCGGTCAGGAACTGATGCACACGATCAAGATCTACGACGAGAAATGGAATATAATCATCAAAATTTGGAAATTTTATTGGAAGAAAATTTACCAAATTTACAACAAGAGCAGAGAATGGTATACAACAGTATACTAGCAGCAATAACAAACAAACAAATAACCGGAAAAACGTTTTTAATTTCATTGATATTGGCAAAAGTTCGATCTCAAAAAAATATTGCATTAGCTATTGCGTCATCCGGCATTGCTGCCACACTCTTAGATGGTGGTAGAACAGCGTATTCTGCACTAAAATTATCCTAGAAGCCTCAATTTTCCGAAGAGATTACAAGTGTAACATAAAGAAAAATTCTTCTATGGGCAAAGCATTGCAACAATGTGAAATCATAGTGTGGGTTGAATGCACCATGGCGCATAAGAAATCTTTGGAAGTCTCGCAGTTTACGGGATTTTAGAAGTAATAATAACATATTTGGAGGTGCATTAGTTTTATTAGCTGGTGATTTTCGTCAAACACTTCCTGTTATGCCTGGATCAACGCCAGCTGATGAGCTAAATGCATCGTCATACCTTTGGCGATATGTTCATACTCTAAAATTAACTACTAATATGCGTGTTCAGTTGCAACGTGATGCTTCGCTTCAACTTTTTCCAAACAATTGCTTGATTTAGGTAATGCAAGAATTCCAATGGATCCTATAACAAAGTATATAAAATTTCCATCAGAGTTTTGCATAATGACACAATCCAAAGAACAATTAATAAATTGTGTATTTCCCAATATTGTGCAAAATTTTAAAAATATGCAATGGTTATGTGAACGTGCGTTACTGGGATCCAAAAATATTGACATTAATTCCATCAACAGCAATATTCTCAACAAGGTCGATGGGAATCTAAGAACTTATAAATCGATCGACACAGTTTCAAATATTGAGGATGTCGTCAATTATCCAGTCGAATTTTTAAATTCGTCAGATTTACCAGGCTTTCCACCACATGACTTACAGCTAAAAAACGGTGTTCCCATTATTTTACTTAGAAATATTGATCCTCCACGAATTTGTAATGGCACTCAACTAACAGTAAAAAAAATGATGAACAACCTTATCGAGGCGACCATTATAACTGGAAAGTTTAAGGGAACTGATGTGTTGCTGCCACGTATTCCTATGACCACATCGGAGATGCCATTCGGTTTCAAGCGCCTGCAATTTCCTATTCGCCTAGCATTTGCAATGACGATTAATAAAGCTCAAGGTCAGTCCTTGCAAGTTTGTGGACTTAATCTAGAAAATCCATGTTTCTCACATGGACAGCTTTACGTCGCGTGTTCGCGAGTAGGAAAACCCGCAGATTTATATGTATACGCACCAAAGGGAAAAACAAAAACTATTGTGTACCCCAAGGCATTAGAATAAGAATTATTTATTTAAGAAAAAAAGTATATATTAAATTTTAGCAAGTAAGAAATAAATAGCCCATTAATGCATTATTTTATAATTTAAATGAAATACATTGTCATCAAATGAAAGGTTCATTCTTTAAGAAAAATTGCATAATTTAATTACTAAATAAATACACTTTTTAATTATTATGTATTTAATTTCGATGGGGGGGTAGCGAAGCACACCGGGTATTACCTAGTATACATATATAGTGATATATATTAAGAGAATTATATACATTAAAACAAGTGAAATTAAAAAATACTTTTTATATTGAAATTAATTTTTGTTTTTTAATTACTTAATCATGTACTAAATTATTAAATACTAGTTAAAACACTTATGTTACACTTATATAACATAAAAAAAATTATTCTCTAATTACTATATATAACTAGTCTATGAGATCGTTATTCAAATAAAAATAGTACAATCGTCTCATATAAGTTCGGCTCTTTACCGTTTTCGGTACGATTGTATGGTGCGGCCTTAATAACATTCGAAGAAATTCGATGCCTCTCTCGTTTATATCCCAATAAAAACATGTCCGACAGCGGTACTCCCAAGTCATGTCATGTGCAAGTAGTGTTTTCATTGCCTGAATGACTTCTACATTTGGAATGTCCTCAATTTCATGATGAGGACCTTCAAAATTTGCCATTGCTGTTAAAGTTCCCTCAATAAAGAAGTGATTGTACACTGCCAAGCGATTCACTCGTTCTTTTTTTTTATTTTTTTTTTTTCATTATATATATATTTTTTTATTTCTTTTACTTATTTTAAATTTACAAAACGTTATAAATAAACATCATTAACAAACAAAATTGTCTATGATATAAAAATGTATGTAGTTATAATAGAATAAGAGCTCAACTAAAAATAAAAAAAAAAATTATTTACTGAAGGGGGAAAACGGTAAGGAAATAATACAAGGATGTTGTATGACTTGAAGTAGGTTTGACTATTTACATGAAATCATCGTAATCATCATAAGTAATGTAATCATTACCATACTTTTTATAACCATCGATATCATTGCTCTCTTTTTTCAAGGTTACTTTTCCTTTGCCTTTGCTAGCGGGTTTCTTGACATTTTGTTTTTCCATTTTCACTTTTTCTCTATGTAAGTTTTCTACACTAATTTTTAATTTCTTCAAATCGGGAATAGCCAAATGTACACCTATGCTACGTACTAAATCCTCAATAATTTGCGGGAAATGAGGTGATTCTTTATATTGTGCCAATTTACAACTAAGCGTCGCACCAAATTCTTTGAATTCTTCTTCAGTTTGAGGATTAAATGCATCTAAATCACCTCTAATATCACTAACACGAAAGGTTTCTAAAGCACTCTTTAAGTCCGATTCTTCTTGAATTTTTTGTAAACGTAATTTTTCGGCTAATTTTTCTTCGGCTGTCATATTAGCTAAGCGTTCAGCTTCGGCTTCCTCTGCCAGTCTCTCTCGTTCGGCTAGTTTAGCTTTCAAAGCCTTGTTAGGTTTCGTCTTCACCGGCGCTTTGACTTCAACTTTTTCTTCGTCCTTTTTTTCCTCTTCCTCGAGATCCCAACTGTCCTTAACATCCTCATCATCATCCTCGCCAGCCCATTTGTTGACTTTGTCAGGAATAACCACTATGGGTTTGTCCGCAGCACTTTCCCAATCGTCTTTCATATTTTTTGGTTCTCTATTATTTTATTTATTTAGCAAATTTTTGATTATATGACTTTGTGTTTTGCTTGTATGTGCTTGGTGTGCTTGGATGTGCGTAAGTGTTTTCGCCAAGGATTTGAAACCAGAACTAATAATTTTTCGCAATCTTTCTGTTGCTTTTATACTCTTTCCTGAGACCCGAAAATAACTGCGTTAATCGATTTCCTTAATATGATATTGCATTACAGGTAGAAAAATTATGATTTTATAATTGACCCTCACACATCATTTGATAACTTGTTTATAATGTTCGAATAACACGAATATTAATTTCCAGGTACAAGAGAAAATAATAAAAGCCTTCTTGCGCTCGAAAATTTTCCATTTTTCACTTTAAGTCCGGATGAGTATGCAGTTGTTATCCACTTTACATAATTTTCTTTAAATTCGTACTTCAATAGACAACGTTTTTTATATTAAGTACATACGCGTTATTTGCTGACAGGTAGGGGCATTTAAATTGAATTTTCTCCCCTTTGCCAACAAATGTCATTTAAGCGGTTTATGCCATATTTTTTAAGTATACGCTTTATTTTACTCGCAAAGGTGCTTTGTTCATAGCTTACAGACGGCTGTATACACAACAACAAAATATTAAGAGTTTGTCAGTCATATTTGAACGCAAGCAAAAATAAACAAACACATGCTACAGTAGTAGATCCTAACATTTCAACGACGAATTTATATGAATTCGTTCATTTGGACACTGTGCCAGTGTGTAAAATGTTACTACAAAGTTAATATAATGCAAGTGAGTGAAAATTTTCATAGAAAATCCAGTCACTTGACATTTTCCCTTCAAAAAATATTTCAAGAAAAGTTTTTAGTAGACATCTGCAAATGAGTAAATGCTACAAGTGGTTGAAACACAATCATAAATTTACTATGTACCTGCTAATGCACAGCTAACATTCACAAAAAGTAAAGGAAACAAATCTGTATGTATTTACTTTATTATCTTATATATAAAAATGAATGTGTGTTTGTTTGTATGTTTGTATGTTTGAAGTTTATAGACGATTAAACGGCTGAACCGATTTTCTTAAAATGTTCACAGTATCTTACTGTATGTCTGGAAGGAGTTATAGGCTACTTTTTGTGTTGATATTCCAAATGAGCGAGGGGCCATGCCCACATATACTATATACTACATACTTAATATTTAATTGCATTTGAAATATATTACTCATACGCATAGTTACCCCTAAAGTATGCTATCTATGATTCTTGATGTATAAAAGCAACGAAAATAAAGTATGTATAAAGAATGTGCATTTTGGCATATTTTGGAATATTTTTAAAAAATATTTCACGACGCGGGGGATAGATATAAGGGAAGGAAAAAAATTTTGTAACCAACGTTTGGGAAAAAAATCACCAAATAAGAAAAAATATAACCAAAATTAAATTCGTAGACTTTTGTTTTATTTATTTTTTTTTTCAGAAATAACCAAAAAAGGCAACATCATTACTAGATTCAATCTTTGCGGATTCTTTGCAAATTACAATACATTTTTACTTTTTAGAGTTAATCCTTAAACCATTTGCAGTCGCCCAAAGAGAAATATTATTAAGGTCAGTGTTAAGATCTTTAAATCCAGTGTTGATGGAAGCTATAAAGCTATCAATGTAGAGTTGAATATCATCAACATACATTTGAATTCTAGAATGTTTGAGCTGCTCAAACATATGACCCTTAAATGGTTGAGTTTGAAATTTTCAACTCATATACATAGTAAGTACTGAAATTCATACTATTTAAATATTTATTTGAAAAACATATACATATGTAATAGTTATGTTATTGTTTACTTCTAACAATGGGTAATTACTAAAAATATTATTTATTTGTTGCATATCTTGAAAAATAGATCAGGTAAGTTTATAATCAGCATTTTATTGGGCGATGAATGGGCATGTAACAATAGGCAGTAAAATTTTCATTCATTACTTTCGAATACCTAAGTAATAAAATGTAAACTCTCAACATTTTTTCCAAATAAAATAAGAAGTTGCAAAACTCATCAAAAAAAAATTACCTGCGACCGACACAAACATAATTATTTGTCAAATTTTAATAACCTTACTTTCTTTTAAAAAGTTTTTGACCTGAACCGATTTCATATTAGGTACAATTTGAAGTAATAAAATGCAACTGTCAATATTTTTTCAAATAAAATAAGAAGTTGCAAAACTCATCAAGAAAATTGCCTGCGACCGAAACAAACCTAATTATTTGTCAAATTTAAATAGCCTTAATTTTTTTTAAAAAGTTTTTTGACCTGAACCGATTTCATATTAGGTAAAATATAAAGGAATAAATATAACACGCATTCAGTTTTGGAATTCAGTTGAATCTTTGATTCTAAACGAGTTAAACGTTGAGTGACATATATTTTGCAACAATTTATAAAAATGTCACAAAAAAAGCATCGCTTTCCAGAAGCACTAAAAATGCATTGCATTTGCAATCCCAGAGAGCAAATGAAAGTTTGGAAGAGCGTGAAAGTCGCCTAAGGACTGAAAGGAGTCGAGCTTCAACCTCTAGAGCCGCCGAAACGCCATCACAACGTGAAGAACGCCTTGAAGGCCTACGAGCTACTGAAACGCTTTCAGAAAGCCAAGAGCGTCTTGAAAGTCAACGAAATCTTACCTCTTTAGCACGAGCTTCTGAAATGCCGTCAGAACACGAACGACGTTTTGAAGGTCTTCGACAACATGCGACAACCGCACGAGGTACCGAGACACCGTTGGAACATGAAGGTCGGCTACAAAGCCAGCGAAATCGTATCGAAACATCACGAGACATAGCGTCGAGAACAAAATCGTAATCGAATGGTGGTGAATCGACGTAATGTTTTTCATGGATTCTCAGGTATTACATTTAACTACAGATCTGATATAGATGACCACATAATCGCAACTCATGCTGATAGAACTCCAGAACTCCAACAATGGCGTAACAATTTTGATGGAGGGCGATCCAGTTGCATCACGAGATATGTATTTAATTCCGATGGGGGTAGTGAAGCACACCGGGTATTAGCTAGTACCTCTATAAAAAACACATTATATATACATATGTACTTATTTGTAAGCACAAGTTATATAGCTATTGAGCCAATTCAGACGAGCACATTTTTTAGTCGCACAATTTTTGTTCTTTTCAATTTACACGGGATGAATATTCGTTTGGCAACGAATGTACACGTATACAGAGCTTTGTATGTATTAGCGTTTTTTCATTCATTTGATGTTTGGCTGATTTTTAAAAATGTGCATGTATTAGTTTTGTGCTGGTGATGCGGGGTTGTAGCTGGTGGAAACTTTACGCCACCGAAAAACCATTCTCTTCACCCATCTTGCCTATAAACTATCATTTTGCGCCAGCACAATTGTGCTTGTGTGAATTGGCTCATTGACATTTTAAGGAAATACTGCTCTGAGAATGAAATTGAGAGCACTTTTGTCCTTGACAAAATTGAGGACCCTATTTTGAACAATTTTCTTAAAAAAAAAGTCAAAATTTATGGAACTTTTTAAGTAGTTATGTCTATAATAATATTAAAACGAACTTACTTTTTATTGTATCTCACTCATTACATAGTCAATAAACTAGAAGACTTTTTTAAGTCTATAATTAAAGTAAATACTCTTATTAAAAAAACCCTTTTTGATTTATATATTTTTTTCAATTTATAATCATATTACTGAAAATAATTGAAAACAGATATATGCCATAAAGTTCGTTTAAATGTCGAATTTGGCTTATTGTCCACAAATGTTTTGCAACTATGGGTGTGGACTATAAGCGAAAACTACTGTAATTGTATTATAAGTAATAAATAAATAAATATTTCTCTTAGTAGCTTTCTGGCAAAAACTCTGAGAGTAAATAAAATTGGCATGAAAAACGGAGTCGACTTTAAATAATTGGTCGCGCCACTCATGTATAAAATTAACACTCACAACACAAGTGGTGTGTGAAGTTGGATCGAAATCCTGATTAATTATACATACACATGATCTTCAAATTAAAAAGTGGATTGACTAGCAGAAATTCAAGTAAATTTGTTGCCATTTCGTAGAATAAATCTTTTAAAGCCCATAGATTCTCGGCCATAGATTCTCGACCATTAATGTATTACTGTGATATTAATTGTGGAGCTGGCTAAAAAAAAAACCAGACATGTCCTCAGTTAATGCTGTTTTAAATTTTATTTTAGGGATCTCTAAGTCTGCATAATGAAGCCACGTAATATTTTCATTTAAAACCAGGTCCTAGGTGCTATTTTAAAATAACAAGAAAAACTGACTTCTCGAACAAAACTGGGCATTTGATACGACGAGAGTTAATAACATTTCATCAGTCTAAGTTGGTCATAAAATATATTTTTTAATTTTTATTTATCTTTCTGTAAAGCTCGATTCACTCCTTTTTTTATATGTAGTTTGACAGCCCTCTTCTTGAGAGAAAGAGAAAATATGTACTATGAACATCTTTTAGCTCGTTTTGGTTTAATTTTATATTTTGTCCGGAAAAACTTGAACAGAGCAGTAGTAGGTTATATTTTATATAAAAAGGTGAATTGATTTGTCCACATAGATAAATCATGCAAAATTTAAATTTCCTTTAAAAGTCTCATCTGGTAGTCTTAATTTTGTGGAAAAATTTTTAGAAATGCACAAATCATGCTGCAGAAAACACTCAGTTCGCTGTGCCAGAAAAGGCAGAAAAGGTAAAGTGCAGATAGCCAGAATTTTTCATTCTTTTTTGCATTTGTGTATCAAAACATGACGTATGTATATTGTTCTGAGAAATATCTTGTCATTAAGCTTAATAATAAACACGCGACGTAACAGGAAAAGTGTGACGATTAAATTCGCAATAAAAAATAATTTTTATTCGGTTTCTCCAGCTTTGCAGCAGCACAATAGGTCATAGGACTATAGAACTTTGCTCAATAAATATTAATCTGATGGTTTACACATAAAACTTACAAAGCATTTATGACTTTACCATACGTAGCGAGTTTTTTTAACCGAAAAGGTTAACACTTAAAACTACATTACGAAGAAATAACCGAATCAAAAGATCTGATATAATAAGGGTAATGAAAGGATTACAACAACAGCCCATTAGGGATTATTATAGAAATCGCAAGTTGTAACTGAAAATGTTTTTCGAATACTAAGAAGGAAAACAAGAGCCATTGGTTGAAATTAAAGGGCAGGGTCTTTACCTGCATACATAAAAGGGTTGTTGAAAGATCAGGTAGCAGTTAACCTATTTGTTCACTCATTACGTTGAATCCGGTACCTGTTTGTATCGAAATCACAAATTTCCAAAATGGTTTCCACCTATAAAAGGCGTGAACCTTACACAATAAGTTCAATCACAATTTAGTCTCGGTAGACAACACACAACATTTATCAGCGGAAAACCTTAAGAAGAAATGGAAGCATCAAAGCAAGTGAAATTTGACGAATTACTCGACAAATGCATAGACATGTCGAAAGTGAAATTGGATGCGTTAAAGGCACAAATTAATTCGAAAATCTACGACGTTTTTCAAATTGAAAAATTTGTTTACAACGAATTAAAATTGGAACAATTTATCTGCCCGATGAAGACGCATATCCATATGACTGAATTTCTAAATGGTCCTCTGGTAAAACAATTCATATGTGAATTATGGCATATTTTGTTAGCGGCTGAAGAGAGTTCGACAGCCATATCAAATAATACAGTGGAACCGAAAAAAGATGAAATTATAAAGGAAGTAATCCAAACAAATGTTGAACCTACAAAAACTAAAATTTTTAAAAAAGTATTCCAAAGTAAATTTCGAAAAGACGCCGAAGGATCTCAATCTCGATCCAGAAAACAAGACAACATGGTGAATGGCGGAAAAGAACCATTGGTACCTCCTACCACTTTCAGTTCCACCCTTAAACCACAGGGGCGGTTGGACACTAAGCACGGCGAAAAACACGATGAATCTGCATCGCTTTCTCGGTTAACCTATAGCCGAAATAGTGGTACGAAAGGTAACAGAAAAGTAGAACAAAAGCAAGATTTAACCGCCAGCACTTTAATCACAAAGAAACAACAGTCAGATAAGGAAAACAATAAAAATTCCGTCAACATTGAAAATCGTGTACATAAACTGGACAAGTCAATATCAATCTGTAGCACACAAGCAGAACAAAAGCAACCACTAGTACCACCCAACACTTGTGGTTCCACCCTTAAACCACAACGACGCATTAACCTGTTGAATGGCGGAAAACAATCGCTTGCAGCTTATAAAACGTTGAGTTCCAAACTTAAAGCACAGGGACGTATCGACATATCCAAAGTAAAATTGGACATGTTGAAACCGTGGATAAGCAAGAAAATCACGGATATTTTGCAGAGAGAAGATAATGCGGCAGTGGAGTTCGTGCACAATAAATTAAAACAGGATAAAATGCTTTGTCGACAGAAATTACAGATCAGAATTGCTGGATTCCTAAGAGGTGGCAAAGCACAGAAATTTGTGTCTGAATTATGGCCACTTTTGTTATCAGCTCAAGAGAGTGAAAGCGGCATACCAGCTGAATTGAAAAAGCAGCAGAATGATCAAAATTTAAGAATTGAAAAGGATATTAAGCATGACGGATCTGCATCGCTTTCTCGGTTAAATAATGTCCAAAATAGTGGTACGGTAATTGACACAAAACCAGAACAACAACATCCGGAAAGTCAGAGCAGTCAGAACAATGATAGCTCAGCTGTGCTGAGATGCGGCGTAGGCAATTTCGCTAACGTTTGCATGCATTCCCCCCAAAAGAAAGATGCAAGTGCTAAGTCACAGGGATTTTTATCTCAATATTGTGCAGAAATGGACGAATTTTTGACACATTGGAATAAAACTCCCGAAAAGGAAACAATTCTATTCTCAAAAAAGTTCATATATCCTGGTGAACAAAATATTGAAAAACAAATAAACGCCACTTTGTCGACACCGCCATCATCGGTTATACAATCAGATCATAAACAGCAAACACGCAATATTGACTTTGATAACGAGATAAAAGCTACCCGAGAACTACAATCACGCAAGCGTACACACTTGACAATGATGAATGAGAGCAAAAAGTCGAAAAATAATTCCCACGATAAAGATGAACAGCAGTCAGCTAAGAAGAAACAGACTAGGACAAATAAATCCTCATCAAAACGCAATTCAGACAAAGATTCCTCTAGGAAGCCAGAAGCTAAATTAATAGAAAAGCAGGACAACAAGAAATCTAACAGCGAGATGAAGAATCTTGAATTGGAGCTTTTTGGCAGTATTAGTAGCGACGAAGAAGAACCCAATTCAGAACAACCTTCTAAGGAAAATTCTGTAAAGAAGTACCACAATAGCGAATTGAGCACCCTTGAGGCTGATCTTTTTATCAGCAGCGATGAGGAAGACGTCTACAATATACTCGGCAAAGAAGACCAATTTTTAAAACAAAAATAATGGACGAAGTTCACGAAGAGTATATTCTCTGGAAAAAAAGAATTTGTATTTTAGAAAAATTATTTGTAATCAATTTGCGTAAATTTTAAATTAAATATCATGACAATGTTTTTAATTTCTATTAAATATTGATGAAATATATGAGGAGTTTTCTAAGTTTAAATTTATATTACAATAAAGTTTTATATTATAATAAATTCATATTATAATAAATTTAAATTTATAAAAAATACTGTCTCTTTCAATTTAATTCTTAATTCCTTATTTGTAATGTATTTTGAATGTATTTTAAGGAAATCATATAAATAATTAAAATAAAATGAAAATAAAAAATGTATTCAATGCTTTAATTTAATTACCGGGATAAGGGGAAGGGAAGGTTTATTTGAAATATTCTTCGGCGGTGACGGTGTGGAGATTCCGCCGCATAGCAATGAAGAGGTCAAAGTTGCGATTATAAATCTTAAAAACAATAAAGCGGCATGTTCTGATAGCCTCCCCGCTGAGTTTTTTAAGACCGGAGTTGGTAGTGCGCATGCACCAGCTTATCTACAAAATATGCCTAGAGGAAAGTATGCCCAACGATTGGAACTTCAGTGTCCGCTGCCCTGTCCTGAAAAAGGTAGACCCTACGATATGCGCCAACTACAGGGGTATAATTCTACTTTTTATATTGATATTCCAAATGAGCGAGGGGCCATGCCCACGTATACTACACACTACATACTTAATATTTAATTGCATTTGAAATATATTACTCATACGCATAGTAGTTACCCCTACAAGTATGCTATCTATGATTCTTGATATTAAAACCAAAGAAAATTAAGTATGTATAAAGAATGTGCATTTTGGCATATTTTGGAATATTTTTCAGAAATATTTCACGACGCGGGGGGAAAGATAGAAGGGAAGGATAATGTCTTTTCGGGTTATAGGGTGGGGTTAGTTTAAGGGTAAAAGGGTATGAGGGGCTAGGGTATGTACATATGCTCAAACCTTTTATATTACTTTTATATATGTATATAATAAATGTCATATATGTTTTGTTTTTTGTTTGTATTTTCTTAAAACGTTATAAAGTGGATATTTATTTGTATTTTGTAACAATATGTGTGTTGTTTACAATGTACATATATTTTGTTTGCAGTAGTATCAAATTTCACAAAGTTCACAATTTATTTTGAATTTATTAATGTTCACAAGGCTGATTAAATTTAATATAAATACAATTAAATAGCCATTTATTTCATTTCGCACACGCGTATGGATTGTTGGGTTTCTATGTTTAGTGTTGTTCGGCGATCGCTAGTCAACTGAACTGATCAACAAGGATCAAAACAATCAAGCAGGAGTTGTTGATGAAAATGTGTATGTTGATGTGTATTGTGAATGTTGATGTGTGTTGGTGAATGTTGATGTCAGGGTTGGGGTTGTTCGAATTTGTTCACTCGTGTGAACAGATAAAGAAACCAAGAGCGTAACAATGTTCTCAATTGTTCTCATCGTGCGTTTTTGTTGTTTGACTAATTTTTTATTTATTCATCTGAAACAATGTTGCCACGAAAAACATTTTGTAACCAACATTTGTGAAAAAAATCGCCAAATAAGAAAAAATATAACCAAAATTAAATTCATAGACTTTTGTTTTATTTTTTTTTTCAAGTTTAAATTATAATTAACAAAAACTGAAACAAAAATAGCTTTTTTTATAAGAAAAAATAAACAAAACCAAAAACTACACATTGATCAAAAAATAACCAATTTTGGTTAGAAATAACAAAAAAAAGGCAACACTTATTCTCAGACGTCGGCACAAAGAGAACATGAGAAAAATTATGAGAGGCATATTAACCCAGAGGAAAATTGTTAGTAATATTTTCAAGTCTACTTTACTCTACATAATACGTCACATATGTAGTTTTTTTAATGAATTTTACTTCTATATAAACAAAATGAATGAAAAACAATAGAAGAGAAAAATGAAAATATGTGCAAAGAAATAAAGAAAGTAATAAATGAAACATGTAAACAAAGTGCAAAAACAACATACGCGGATGCAGTTAAAAATAAAGGGTTGCCAAGTATAAATAAACAACTACCCCTGATTGTTAAACCTAAGGAAAAACAATCGGCTGAAAAAACTAAAGAAGAGTTAAACAAAATAAATCCAGACAACTTGAAGATAACAAATGTGGAAAGTAGAAGCAGTGGAAGCAGTGGAACAATTGTTATTCAAAGTGAGAGCTGTGAAGATAGAGAGAAAAGTAAAAGTGCAATCCAAGAAAAAATATCTAAACAATATGAAGTAAAAATTCCAAATTCGACGGGACTAAATATCAATATTATTGGCATGTCTTTTGAATATAGTGAAAATGATTTAATTGAGGAATTAAGAAAACAAAATCCTAAATTAGCTGATGCAAATATTAAATTTATGGGAAAATATGAAACGAAAAGAGGAAATAAATCTTTGTTCAATGTGAGACTGAGAGTTGATAATGAAGCTTACGGAAAAATTATGGAAGAAAGAAAAGTAAATGTCGGTTGGGAAAGATGTAGAGTGTATGATGGAACTGAATTAGTTCAATGTATGAAATGCAGAGGATACAATCATATAGCCAAAGAATGTAAAAATCAGGAAATATGTCTAAAATGCCATGGTCAACAGTTAATTGCGAAAGCCAAGAGAAGATAATGAAATGTATTAATTGTTCAAAAGTAAACAGCAGGCTCAATATGGGATTAGATGAAAATCACTTTACAAACGATAGAGAATGTCCAGTTTATCAAAATAAATTGAAAAACAAAATGAGAAATATAGGCTTGACGATTTAACAACTAAAGGAAATGAGTGCCCTCTATACAAATGTACAAGGTCTTGTTAACAACTATAATCAAATTGAAATTATCGCAGCAACAGAAAAACCTGACTTTTTAATATTGTCTGAAACACATTTGACGAAAGATATAGATGAACAAGAAATTGCGTTACAAGGATATGATAACATCGGGTCAGTGTCAGCATCCTCAAGAACAGGTGGAGTTGTCGTATACTATAAAAATAATTGGAACGTGAAAAAGTTTATAGAGAGAACTGATGATTTGAAGTATTGGATATTATTTTGCAAAGCTGTACATAATGATAATAATAATATTATCTTAATTGGTGCAATATATAGATCGCCTAGCTACAGCGAAGCTGAGTTCTGTGATATATTTGACGAAATTATTGAAGAAATCTGTGATAATAATAACTGTGATATTTTAATTGCAGGAGATTTTAATATAGATTGGAAAAAACTCTTTATACAAGAATAGAATTAGGAATACTCTCAATGACAACGGCCTTAAACAAATAGTTAACGAAAGCACCCGTGTAACAAGAAATTCGAGCACAATAATTGACTACGTAATAACTAATAATTATAAGATAAAATGTACAAACAGTAAAGATAATAAAATTTCTGACCATGAAGTTATTAATATTAATATAGACTTTGAGAGATCGAATGAAAACATTCTAAATACAGCAAAAACCATCAAGATATTTAAATACGATAAGAATATATTCAATAATGTGTTAACTGAGAATATGATATACGAGGATAATAAGGATCTTAATGAAAACGTTAAACTGTTTGATGCCTGTCTAGGAAATACAATACAAAGATTTACGTTTGAAAAGCAAGTGCACATAAATAACAAAGTGAATAACTGGTTTAACGAAGAACTGCGAACAATAAAAAGAGAAAAAATAATAAAATATTTACGAGCCAAATTTGAAAACACGAATCAAGCTTGGGGAGAATATAAACTAATAAGAAATCGATACAAAGTACAAATCGAAAATAATAAGAATAATTACATAAAAAATAAAATTAACAACGCAACTAGTCAAAAGCAAATGTGGACACACATAAAAAACCTAGTACTTAATAAGAGGCAAAACTCAACTAAATCTGTGATATTCGACCAGATAGAGTACAAGGATATATGTGATATAGTTAATAAGTTCAATGCATTCTTCATTGATAGCATTAGTAGTATAAGACAATCGATAGGGAGCGTGCAACATATTAACCGAATAGAATATAGAGTGAATGATGTTTTTAAATTCCGTAAGGTAAATATTAGTGAACTGGAGAGCGTCGTAAAGTGTATGAATAACAAATCTGACCATGAACGCGTATCAAATAAAATTATACTTGACAACTGGAATGTAACAGGAAATATAATGGTAAAAGTAATAAACACATCTTTAGAGACAGGTATTTTTCCTGATAATTGGAAAAAATCAACCGTAACCCCAATTGAGAAAGTGCCCAGAACAAAAAAATGCGAGGAGTTTAGACCAATAAACTCTCTTAAAACTTGCGAGAAAATAATTGAAAAAGTAGTTAAAGATCAGCTTGAAAAATATATAGAAAATCGAGACATATTATCTAAATACCAGTCAGGATTCCGTAAAAAACATTCGTGTGAAACCACGGTAAACTATGTCATAAGTGAATGGAGAGCAATAGGAAAGGATAAGAGGACAATAGCAATATTTCTTGACTTCAAAAGAGCCTTTGAGACGATCGATAGAGAAATAATACTGAATAAATGTATGGAATAAGAGGAATCGAGCTAGATTGGTTCAAATCGTACCTGAAAAGAAGAAAGCAAACGACAAAATTAAATGACATAGAATCTGATGAAATAATAAATAATTTCGGAGTGCCACAAGGTTCCATTTTGGGAGCGTTGTTGTTCATAATTTATATAAATGACATGCCAAGTATTTTAGAAAAATGTAAAGTTGTATTATACGCTGATGACACTCTGATATATACAATAGCAAATAGTGATGAAGAATGTCGCGAAAATATCAAGTATGATATGAAGAAAATAGATGAATGGCTTAAAATGAATAAACTCAAACTAAATTAAAATAAAATAAAAATAATGGAATTAACTTAAATTCAGAAGAAATATTTACAATAAATGACACAGTAATTGAAAAAGTCGAATATATAAAATACCTTGGTTTTATAATCGATAAAAAATTAAATTTCAATGAACAAATAGATTACTTATGCAAAAAAGTTGGTAAAAAAATTAGTTTTTTAAAAAGAATAAGAAGCAAAATATCCAAGTCTACAGCGATAAATATATACAGCACGAAAATAAAACCACACTTAGAATATGGTTCCACTATTTTATTCACATACAGCAGCACAAATCAATTAGCAAGGATGCAGAAACTGCAAAATAGAGCGATGAGAGTAATACTAAAATGCGATCGTTACACACATATAAACACAATGTTAACTGATCTAAAATGGATGAACATAGCACAACGACTTCAATTTAACACATTAAGATTTATTAGAAAATTAAAACAAGGAGACGCCCCGAAATATCTATGTGATCAAATACATTATGTGGGAGACAGTCAACCATATCAACTAAGAAATGCAAGTGACTTTAGGATCCAAAGAGTGAGGTCAACACAAATGCAGAAAACGCTATTCTACAAAGGTCTACAGCTGTTTAACTCATTGCCAAACTACATTAAGAATGAAACGGATGAAAATGTCTTTAGACGAAAGTGTACTAATTTTGTATTATTTAATAATAATTTGTAATATATAATTTTGTTGAACATTTAAAGTATTTTTAATACTAAAAAAAACAAAAAAAAAACAATCTCGGGAAATGACGGCTACCCACTTTATCGCCGACGTTCTGTGGATAATGGTGGACGATCAATTTCAGTAAAGGTGCATGGAAATGATTTTGATGTTGATAACCGCTGGATAGTACCTTACTCTCCATTGCTTTCAAAAACATTTAAAGCGCATATTAATGTTGAGTATTGTCATTCAGTTAAGTCGATCAAATACATCTGCAAATATGTTACTAAAGGGTCTTATATGGCTGTATTTTCATTACAAAATCCAAATGATGAAATTCCGTAGTATCAAATGGCCAGGTACATTAGTAGCAATGAAGCAGTATGGCGAATTTTGGGATTTCCCATTCATGAGCGCCATCCAACTGTTGTTCATTTATCAGTGCATCTGGAAAATGGACAACGGGTTTACTTTACAGAAAGAAATGCTCGAGAGAGAGCAGCAGCACCACCGGCTACAACATTAACATCATTTTTTGATCTTTGTAGAAATGATATGTTTGCTAAACCTTTGTTTTATTCAGAAATTCCAACGTATTATACGTGGAATGCATCAACAAAGAAATTCCAACGTCGAAAGCAGGGGAAACCTGTTGATGGTTGGCCAAATTTATATTCAACAGATGCATTAGGTAGGGTTTATACCGTCCATCCTCAAAATACTGAATGTTTTTATTTGAGAATGCTTCTGATTAATGTTCGAGGACCAACATCTTTTGAGACATTACATAGTGTTGATGGCGTAGTATGTGCAACATAGGCCTGTCAGAAACTACAATTATTGGAGAACGATTGTCATTGGGAAACAACGCTTGAAGATGCAGCAGTAATCAACCATCCATGGAAAATAAGGGCATTATTTGCGATAATATTGGTATCGTGCTCACCATCTAATCCAAAAGATCTTTGGAATAAATTTAAAACATATTTGGCTGAGGACATATTACACCCGGAAAGAGTTACCACCAACAATGCAACGCTTGAACTAAGTGAAAGTATGAATAATGAGACATTGATTCTAATTGAAGACAAATGCTTGGCGATAAGGAATGTGACACTAATTGAAGTTGGAATGATTGCTCCTATTCGGTCAGGAACTGATGCACACGATCAAGATCTACGACGAGAAATGGAATATAATCATCAAAATTTGGAAATTTTATTGGAAGAAAATTTACCAAATTTACAACAAGAGCAGAGAATGGTATACAACAGTATACTAGCAGCAATAACAAACAAACAAATAACCGGAAAAACGTTTTTAATTTCATTGATATTGGCAAAAGTTCGATCTCAAAAAAATATTGCATTAGCTATTGCGTCATCCGGCATTGCTGCCACACTCTTGGATGGTGGTAGAACAGCGTATTCTGCACTAAAATTATCCTAGAAGCCTCAATTTTCCGAAGAGATTACAAGTGTAACATAAAGAAAAATTCTTCTATGGGCAAAGTATTGCAACAATGTGAAATCATAGTGTGGGTTGAATGCACCATGGCGCATAAGAAATCTTTGGAAGTCTCGCAGTTTACGGGATTTTAGAAGCAATAATAACATATTTGGAGGTGCATTAGTTTTATTAGCTGGTGATTTTCGTCAAACACTTCCTGTTATGCCTGCATCAACGCCAGCTGATGAGCTAAAAAAAATTATTCTCTAATTACTATATATAACTAGTCTATGAGATCGTTATTCAAATAAAAATAGTACAATCGTCTCATATAAGTTCGGCTCTTTACCGTTTTCGGTACGATTGTATGGTGCGGCCTTAATAACATTCGAAGAAATTCGATGCCTCTCTCGTTTATATCCCAATAAAAACATGTCCGACAGCGGTACTCCCAAGTCATGTCATGTGCAAGTAGTGTTTTCATTTCCTGAATGACTTCTACATTTGGAATGTCCTCAATTTCATGATGAGGACCTTCAAAATTTGCAATTGCTGTTAAAGTTCCCTCAATAAAGAAGTGATTGTACACTGCCAAGCGATTCACTCGTTCTTTTATTTTTTTTTTTTTTTCATTATATATATATTTTTTTATTTCTTTTACTTATTTTAAATTTACAAAACGTTATAAATAAACATCATTAACAAACAAAATTGTCTATGTTATAAAAATGTATGTAGTTATAATAGAATAAGAGCTCAACTAAAAATAAAAAAAAATTATTTACTGAAGGGGGAAAACGGTAAGGAAATAATACAAGGATGTTGTATGGCTTGAAGTAGGTTTGACTATTTACATGAAATCATCGTAATCATCATAAGTAATGTAATCATTACCATACTTTTTATAACCATCGATATCATTGCTCTCTTTTTTCAAGGTTACTTTTCCTTTGCCTTTGCCTTTGCTAGCGGGTTTCTTGACATTTTGTTTTTCCATTTTCACTTTTTCTCTATGTAAGTTTTCTACACTAATTTTTAATTTCTTCAAATCGGGAATAGCCAAATGTACACCTATGCTACGTACTAAATCCTCAATAAATTGCGGGAAATGAGGTGATTCTTTATATTGTGCCAATTTACAACTAAGCGTCGCACCAAATTCTTTGAATTCTTCTTCAGTTTGAGGATTAAATGCATCTAAATCACCTCTAATATCACTAACACCAAAGGTTTCTAAAGCACTCTTTAAGTCCGATTCTTCTTGAATTTTTTGTAAACGTAATTTTTCGGCTAATTTTTCTTCGGCTGTCATATTAGCTAAGCGTTCAGCTTCGGCTTCCTCTGCCAGTCTCTCTTGTTCGGCTAGTTTAGCTTTCAAAGCCTTGTTAGGTTTCGCCTTCACCGGCGCTTTGACTTCAACTTTTTCTTCGTCCTTTTTTTCCTCTTCCTCGAGATCCCAACTGTCCTTAACATCCTCATCATCATCCTCGCCAGCCCATTTGTTGACTTTGTCAGGAATAACCACTATGGGTTTGTCCGCAGCACTTTCCCAATCGTCTCTCATATTTTTTGGTTCTCTATTATTTTATTTATTTAGCAAATTTTTGATTATATGACTTTGTGTTTTGCTTGTATGTGCTTGGTGTGCTTGGATGTGCGTAAGTGTTTTCGCCAAGGATTTGAAACCAGAACTAATAATTTTTCGCAATCTTTCTGTTGCTTTTATACTGTTTCCTGAGACCCGAAAATAACTGCGTTAATCGATTTCCTTAATATGATATTGCATTACAGGTAGAAAAATTATGATTTTATAATTGACCCTCACACATCATTTGATAACTTGTTTATAATGTTCGAATAACATGAATATTAATTTCCAGGTAAAAGGGAAAATAATAAAAGCCTTCTTGCGCTCGAAAATTTTCCCTTTTTCACTTTAAGTCCGGTTTAGTATACAGTTGTTATCCACTTTACATAATTTTCTTTAAATTCGTACTTCAATAGACAGCGTTTTTTATATTAAGTACATACGCGTTATTTGCTGACAGGTAGGGGCATTTAAATTGAATTTTCTCCCCTTTGCCAACAAATGTCATTTAAGCGGTTTATGCCATATTTTTTAAGTATACGCTTTATTTTACTGGCAAAGGTGCTTTGTTCATAGCTTACAGACGGCTGTATACACAACAACAAAATATTAAGAGTTTGTCAGTCATATTTGAACGCAAGCAAAAATAAACAAACACATGCTACAGTAGTAGATCCTAACATTTCAAGGACGAATTTATATGAATTCGTTCATTTGGACACTGTGCCAGTGTGTAAAATGTTACTACAAAGTTAATATAATGCAAGTGAGTGAAAATTTTCATGAAAATCCAGTTACTTGACATTTTCCCTTCAAAAAATATTTCAAGAAAAGTTTTTAGTAGACATCTGCAAATGAGTAAATGCTACAAGTGGTTGAAACACAATCATAAATTTACTATGTACCTGCTAATGCACAGCTAACATTCACAAAAAGTAAAGGAAACAAATCTGGATGTATTTACTTTATTATCTTATATATAAAAATGAATGTGTGTTTGTTTGTATGTTTGTATGTTTGAAGTTTATAGACGATTAAACGGCTGAACCGATTTTCTTAAAATGTTCACAGTATCTTCCTGTATGTCTGGAAGAAGTTATAGGCTACTTTTTATGTTGATATTCCAAATGAGCGAGGGGCCATGCCCACGTATACTACACACTACATACTTAATATTCAATTGCATTTGAAATATATTACTCATACACATAGTAGTTACCCCTAAAGTATGCTATCTATGATTCTTGATATTAAAACCAAAGATAATAAAGTATGTATAAAGAATGTGCATTTTGGCATATTTTGGAATATTTTTCAAAAATATTTCACGACGCGGGGGGAAAGATAGAAGGGAAGGATAAAGAAACCAAGAGCGTATCAATGTTCTCAATTGTTCTCATCGTGCGTTTTTGTTGTTTGACTAATTTTTTATTTATTCATCTGACACAATGTTGCCACGAAAAACATTTTGTAGCCAACATTTGTGAAAAAATCACCAAATAAGAAAAAATATAACCAAAATTAAATTCATAGACTTTTGTTTTATTTTTTTTTTCAAGTTTAAATTATAATTAACAAAAACTGAAACAAAAATAGCTTTTTTTATAAGAAAAAAATAAACAAAACCAAAAACTACACATTGATCAAAAAAATAACCAATTTTGGTTAGAAATAACAAAAAAAAGGCAACACTTATTCTCAGACGTCGGCACAAAGAGAACATGAGAAAAATTATGAGAGGCATATTAACCCAGAGGAAAATTGTTAGTAATATTTTCAAGTCTACTTTACTCTACATAATACGTCACATATGTAGTTTTTTTAATGAATTTTACATCTATATAAACAAAATGAATGAAAAACAATAGAAGAGAAAAATGAAAATATGTGCAAAGAAATAAAGAAAGTAATAAATGAAACATGTAAACAAAGTGCAAAAGCAACATACGCGGATGCAGTTAAAAATAAAGGGTTGCCAAGTATAAATAAAAAACTACCCCTGATTGTTAAACCTAAGGAAAAACAATCGGATGAAAAAACTAAAGAAGAGTTAAACAAAATAAATCCAGACAACTTGAAGATAACAAATGTGGAAAGTAGAAGCAGTGGAACAATTGTTATTCAAAGTGAGAGCTGTGAAGATAGAGAGAAATGTAAAAGTGCAATCCAAGAAAAAATATCTAAACAATATGAAGTAAAAATTCCAAATTCGACGGGACTAAATATCAATATTATTGGCATGTCTTTTGAATATAGTGAAAATGATTTAATTGAGGAATTAAGAAAACAAAATCCTAAATTAGCTGATGCAAATATTAAATTTATGGGAAAATATGAAACGAAAAAAGGAAATAAATTTTTGTTCAATGTGAGACTGAGAGTTGATAATGAAGCTTACGGAAAAATTATGGAAGAAAGAAAAGTAAATGTCGGTTGGGAAAGATGTAGAGTGTATGATGGAACTGAATTAGTTCAATGTATGAAATGCAGAGGATACAATCATATAGCCAAAGAATGTAAAAATCAGGAAATATGTCTAAAATGCCATGGTCAACATAAAACAGTTAATTGCGAAAGCCAAGAGAAGATAATGAAATGTATTAATTGTTCAAAAGTAAACAGCAGGCTCAATATGGGATTAGATGAAAATTACTTTACAAACGATAGAGAATGTCCAGTTTATCAAAATAAATTGAAAAACAAAATGAGAAATATAGGCTTGACGATTTAACAACTAAAGCAAATGAGTGCCCTCTATACAAATGTACAAGGTCTTGTTAACAACTATAATCAAATTGAAATTATCGCAGCAACAGAAAAACCTGACTTTTTAATATTGTCTGAAACACATTTGACGAAAGATATAGATGAACAAGAAATTGCGTTACAAGGATATGATAACATCGGGTCAGTGTCAGCATCCTCAAGAACAGGTGGAGTTGTCGTATACTATAAAAATAATTGGAACGTGAAAAAGTTTATAGAGAGAACTGATGATTTGAAGTATTGGATATTATTTTGCAAAGCTGTACATAATGATAATAATAATAATATCTTAATTGGTGCAATATATAGATCGCCTAGCTACAGCGAAGCTGAGTTCTGTGATATATTTGACGAAATTATTGAAGAAATCTGTGATAATAATAACTGTGATATTTTAATTGCAGGAGATTTTAATATAGATTGGAAAAAACTCTTTATACAAGAATAGAATTAGGAATACTCTCAATGACAACGGCCTTAAATAAATAGTTAACGAAAGCACCCGTGTAACAAGAAATTCGAGCACAATAATTGACTACGTAATAACTAATAATTATAAGATAAAATGTACAAACAGTAAAGATAATAAAATTTCTGACCATGAAGTTATTAATATTAATATAGACTTTGAGAGATCGAATGAAAACAATCTAAATACAGCAAAAACCATCAAGATATTTAAATACGATAAGAATATATTCAATAATGTGTTAACTGAGAATATGATATACGAGGATAATAAGGATCTTAATGAAAACGTTAAACTGTTTGATGCCTGTCTAGGAAATACAATACAAAGATTTACGTTTGAAAAGCAAGTGCACATAAATAACAAAGTGAATAACTGGTTTAACGAAGAACTGCGAACAATAAAAAGAGAAAAAATAATAAAATATTTACGAGCCAAATTTGAAAACACAAATCAAGCTTGGGGAGAATATAAACTAATAAGAAATCGATACAAAGTACAAATCGAAAATAATAAGAATAATTACATAAAAAATAAAATTAACAACGCAACTAGTCAAAAGCAAATGTGGACACACATAAAAAACCTAGTACTTAATAAGAGGCAAAACTCAACTAAATCTGTGATATTCGGCCAGATAGAGTACAACGATATATGTGATATAGTTAATAAGTTCAATGCATTCTTCATTGATAGCATTAGTAGTATAAGAAAATCGATAGGGAGCGTGCAACATATTAACCGAATAGAATATAGAGTGAATGATGTTTTTAAATTCCGTAAGGTAAATATTAGTGAACTGGAGAGCATCGTGAAGTGTATGAATAACAAATCTAACCATGAACGCGTATCAAATAAAATTATACTTGACAACTGGAATGTAACAGGAAATATAATGGTAAAAGTAATAAACACATCTTTAGAGACAGGTATTTTTCCTGATAATTGGAAAAAATCAACCGTAACCCCAATTGAGAAAGTGCCCAGAACAAAAAAATGCGAGGAGTTTAGACCAATAAACTCTCTTAAAACTTGCGAGAAAATAATTGAAAAAGTAGTTAAAGATCAGCTTGAAAAATATATAGAAAATCGAGACATATTATCTAAATACTAGTCAGGATTCCGTAAAAAAACATTCGTGTGAAACCACAGTAAACTATGTCATAAGTGAATGGAGAGCAATAGGAAAGGATAAGAGGATAATAGCAATATTTCTTGACTTCAAAAGAGCCTTTGAGACGATCGATAGAGAAATAATACTGAATAAATGTATGGAATAAGAGGAATCGAGCTAGATTGGTTCAAATCGTACCTGAAAAGAAGAAGGCAAACGACAAAATTAAATGACATAGAATCTGATGAAATAATAAATAATTTCGGAGTGCCACAAGGTTCCATTTTGGGAGCGTTGTTGTTCATAATTTATATAAATGACATGCCAAGTATTTTAGAAAAATGTAAAGTTGTATTATACGCTGATGACACTCTGATATATACTATAGCAAATAGTGATGAAGAATGTCGCGAAAATATCAAGTATGATATGAAGAAAAAAGATGAATGGCTTAAAATGAATAAACTCAAACTAAATGAAAATAAAACAAAAATAATGGAATTAACTTAAATTCAGAAGAAATATTTACAATAAATGACACAGTAATTGAAAAAGTCGAATATATAAAATACCTTGGTTTTATAATCGATAAAAAATTAAATTTCAATGAACAAATAGATTACTTATGCAAAAAAGTTGGTAAAAAAATTAGTTTTTTAAAAAGAATAAGAAGCAAAATATAACGATAATAAAACCACACTTTGAATATGATTCCACTATTTTATTCACATGCAGCAGCACAAATCAATTAGCAAGGATGCAGAAACTGCAAAATAGAGCGATGAGAGTAATACTAAAATGCGATCGTTACACACATATAAACACAATGTTAACTGATCTAAAATGGATGAACATAGCACAACGACTTCAATTTAACACATTAAGATTTATTAGAAAATTAAAACAAGGAGACGCCCCGAAATATCTATGTGATCAAATACATTATGTGGGAGACAGTCAACCATATCAACTAAGAAATGCAAGTGACTTTAGGATCCAAAGAGTGAGGTCAACACAAATGCAGAAAACGCTATTCTACAAAGGTCTACAGCTGTTTAACTCATTGCCAAACTACATTAAGAATGAAACGGATGAAAATGTCTTTAGACGAAAGTGTATTATTTAATAATAATTTGTAATATATAATTTTGTTGAACATTTAAAGTATTTTTAATACTAAAAAAAACAAAAAAAAAACAATCTCGGGAAATGACGGCTACCCACTTTATCGCCGACGTTCTGTGGATAATGGTGGACGATCAATTTCAGTAAAGGTGCATGGAAATGATTTTGATGTTGATAACCGCTGGATAGTACCTTACTCTCCATTGCTTTCAAAAACATTTAAAGCGCATATTAATGTTGAGTATTGTGATTCAGTTAAGTCGATCAAATACATCTGCAAATATGTTACTAAAGGGTCTTATATGGCTGTATTTTCATTACAAAATCCAAATGATGAAATTCCGCAGTATCAAATGGCCAGGTACATTAGTAGCAATGAAGCAGTATGGCGAATTTTGGGATTTCCCATTCATGAGCGCCATCCAACTGTTGTTCATTTATCAGTGCATCTGGAAAATGGACAACGGGTTTACTTTACAGAAAGAAATGCTCGAGAGAGAGCAGCAGCACCACCGGCTACAACATTAACATCATTTTTTGATCTTTGTAGAAATGATATGTTTGCTAAAACTTTGTTTTATTCAGAAATTCCAACGTATTATACGTGGAATGCATCAACAAAGAAATTCCAACGTCGAAAGCAGGGGAAACCTGTTGATGGTTGACCAAATTTATACTCAACAGATGCATTAGGTAGGGTTTATACCGTCCATCCTCAAAATGCTGAATGTTTTTATTTGAGAATGCTTCAGATTAATGTTCGAGGACCAACATCTTTTGAGACATTACATTGTGTTGATGGCGTAGTATGTGCAACATATCGAGAGGCCTGTCAGAAACTACAATTATTGGAGAACGATTGTCATTGGGAAACAACGCTTGAAGATGCAGCAGTAATCAACCATCCATGGAAAATAAGGGCATTATTTGCGATAATATTGGTATCGTGCTCACCATCTAATCCAAAAGATCTTTGGAATAAATTTAAAACATATTTGGCTGAGGACATATTACACCCGGAAAGAGTTACCACCAACAATGCAACGCTTGAACTAAGTGAAAGTATGAATAATGAGACATTGATTCTACTTGAAGACAAATGCTTGGCGATAAGGAATGTGACACTAATTGAAGTTGGAATGATTGCTCCTATTCGGTCAGGAACTGATGCACACGATCAAGATCTACGACGAGAAATGGAATATAATCATCAAAATTTGGAAATTTTATTGGAAGAAAATTTACCAAATTTACAACAAGAGCAGAGAATGGTATACAACAGTATACTAGCAGCAATAACAAACAAACAAATAACCGGAAAAACGTTTTTAATTTCATTGATATTGGCAAAAGTTCGATCTCAAAAAAATATTGCATTAGCTATTGCGTCATCCGGCATTGCTGCCACACTCTTAGATGGTGGTAGAACAGCGTATTCTGCACTAAAATTATCCTAGAAGCCTCAATTTTCCGAAGAGATTACAAGTGTAACATAAAGAAAAATTCTTCTATGGGCAAAGTATTGCAACAATGTGAAATCATAGTGTGGGTTGAATGCACCATTGCGCATAAGAAATCTTTGGAAGTCTCGCAGTTTACGGGATTTTAGAAGCAATAATAACATATTTGGAGGTGCATTAGTTTTATTAGCTGGTGATTTTCGTCAAACACTTCCTGTTATGCCTGCATCAACGCCAGCTGATGAGCTAAATGCATCGTCATACCTTTGGCGATATGTTCATACTCTAAAATTAACTACTAATATGCGTGTTCAGTTGCAACGTGATGCTTCGCTTCAACTTTTTCCAAACAATTGCTTGATTTAGGTAATGCAAGAATTCCAATGGATCCTATAACAAAGTATATAAAATTTCCATCAGAGTTTTGCATAATGACACAATCCAAAGAACAATTAATAAATTGTGTATTTCCCAATATTGTGCAAAATTTTAAAAATATGCAATGGTTATGTGAACGTGCGTTACTGGCATCCAAAAATATTGACGTTAATTCCATCAACAGCAATATTCTCAACAAGGTCGATGGGAATCTAAGAACTTATAAATCGATCGACACAGTTTCAAATATTGAGGATGTCCTCAATTATCCAGTCGAATTTTTAAATTCGTTAGATTTACCAGGCTTTCCACCACATGACTTACAGCTAAAAAACGGTGTTCCCATTATTTTACTTAGAAATATTGATCCTCCACGAATTTGTAATGGCACTCGACTAACAAAAAAAAAAATGATGAACAATCTTATCGAGGCGACCATTATAACTGGAAAGTTTAAGGGAACTGATGTGTTGCTGCCACGTATTCCTATGACCACATCGGAGATGCCATTCGATTTCAAGCGCCTGCAATTTCCTATTCGCCTAGCATTTGCAATGTCGATTAATAAAGCTCAAGGTCAGTCATTGCAAGTTTGTGGACTTAATCTAGAAAATCCATGTTTCTCACATGGACAGCTTTACGTCGCGTGTTCGCGAGTAGGAAAACCCGCAGATTTATATGTATACGCACCAGAGGGAAAAACAAAAACTATTGTGTACCCCAAGGCATTAGAATAAGAATTATTTATTTAAGAAAAAAAGTATATATTAAATTTTAGCAAGTAAGAAATAAATAGCCCATTAATGCATTATTTTATAATTTAAATGAAATACATTGTCATCAAATGAAAGGTTCATTCTTTAAGAAAAATTGCATAATTTAATTACTAAATAAATACACTTTTTAATTATTATGTATTTAATTTCGAGGGGGGGGTAGCGAAGCACACCGGGTATTACCTAGTATACATATATAGTGATATATATTAAGAGAATTATATACATTAAAACAAGTGAAATTAAAAAATACTTTTTATATTGAAATTAATTTTTGTTTTTTAATTCCTTAATCATGTACTAAATTATTAAATACTAGTTAAAACACTTATGTTACACTTATATAACATAAAAAAAATTATTCTCTAATTACTATATATAACTAGTCTATGAGATCGTTATTCAAATAAAAATAGTACAATCGTCTCATATAAGTTCGGCTCTTTACCGTTTTCGGTACGATTGTATGGTGCGGCCTTAATAACATTCGAAGAAATTCGATGCCTCTCTCGTTTATATCCCAATAAAAACATGTCCGACAGCGGTACTCCCAAATCATGTCATGTGCAAGTAGTGTTTTCATTGCCTGAATGACTTCTACATTTGGAATGTCCTCAATTTCATGATGAGGACCTTCAAAATTTGCCATTGCTGTTAAAGTTCCCTCAATAAAGAAGTGATTGTACACTGCCAAGCGATTCACTCGTTCTTTTATTTTTTTTTCATTATAAATATATTTTTTTATTTCTTTTACTTATTTTAAATTTACAAAACGTTATTACGCATTTTTTTATATGAAAAGTAATCATTTAATATCTTTTTTATGTTCTCAAAAAAAAAAGAAAAATAAAATAAAAAATCATTTTATTACGAAATATGTATGATATTTCTAGACTAAATAACAAAACATAAATTGTGATCGGTTTTAACATTGTTATTGTTAAATTCCTGTGCGTGTTTAATAACATTTCTTTTTGTATTCATTTTCTTTCTTTTTACATCATTTTATAAAAAAATATATGATCAGGTTGAGCTTAATTTGTTGTTGTTCTACAATAAACATCATTAACAAACAAAAATGTCTATGATATAAAAATGTATGTAGTTATAATAGAATAAGAGCTCAACTAAAAATAAAAAAAAAATTATTTACTGAAGGGGGAAAACGGTAAGGAAATAATACAAGGATGTTGTATGACTTGAAGTAGGTTTGACTATTTACATGAAATCATCGTAATCATCATAAGTAATGTAATCATTACCATACTTTTTATAACCATCGATATCATTGCTCTCTTTTTTCAAGGTTACTTTCCCTTTGCCTTTGCCTTTGCTAGCGGGTTTCTTGACATTTTGTTTTTCCATTTTCACTTTTTCTCTATGTAAGTTTTCTACACTAATTTTTAATTTCTTCAAATCGGGAATAGCCAAATGTACACCTATGCTACGTACTAAATCCTCAATAAATTGCGGGAAATGAGGTGATTCTTTATATTGTGCCAATTTACAACTAAGCGTCGCACCAAATTCTTTGAATTCTTCTTCAGTTTGAGGATTAAATGCATCTAAATCACCTCTAATATCACTAACACCAAAGGTTTCTAAAGCACTCTTTAAGTCCGATTCTTCTTGAATTTTTTGTAAACGTAATTTTTCGGCTAATTTTTCTTCGGCTGTCATATTAGCTAAGCGTTCAGCTTCGGCTTCCTCTGCCAGTCTCTCTTGTTCGGCTAGTTTAGCTTTCAAAGCCTTGTTAGGTTTCGTCTTCACCGGCGCTTTGACTTCAACTTTTTCTTCGTCCTTTTTTTCCTCTTCCTCGAGATCCCAACTGTCCTTAACATCCTCATCATCATCCTCGCCAGCCCATTTGTTGACTTTGTCAGGAATAACCACTATGGGTTTGTCCGCAGCACTTTCCCAATCGTCTTTCATATTTTTTGGTTCTCTATTATTTTATTTATTTAGCAAATTTTTGATTATATGACTTTGTGTTTTGCTTGTATGTGCTTGGTGTGCTTGGATGTGCGTAAGTGTTTTCGCCAAGGATTTGAAACCAGAACTAATAATTTTTCGCAATCTTTCTGTTGCTTTTATACTGTTTCCTGAGACCCGAAAATAACTGCGTTAATCGATTTCCTTAATATGATATTGCATTACAGGTAGAAAAATTATGATTTTATAATTGACCCTCACACATCATTTGATAACTTGTTTATAATGTTCGAATAACACGAATATTAATTTCCAGGTAAAAGGGGAAATAATAAAAGCCTTCTTGCTCGAAAATTTTCCCTTTTTCACTTTAAGTCCGGATTAGTATGCAGTTGTTATCCACTTTACATAATTTTCTTTAAATTCGTACTTCAATAGACAGCGTTTTTTATATTAAGTAAATACGCGTTATTTGCTGACAGGTAGGGGCATTTAAATTGAATTTTCTCCCCTTTGCCAACAAATGTCATTTAAGCGGTTTATGCCATATTTTTTAAGTATACGCTTTATTTTACTCGCAAAGGTGCTTTGTTCATAGCTTACAGACGGCTGTATACACAACAACAAAATATTAAGAGTTTGTCAGTCATATTTGAACGCAAGCAAAAATAAACAAACACATGCTACAGTAGTAGATCCTAACATTTCAACGACGAATTTATATGAATTCGTTCATTTGGACACTGTGCCAGTGTGTAAAATGTTACTACAAAGTTAATATAATGCAAGTGAGTGAAAATTTTCATAGAAAATCCAGTCACTTGACATTTTCCCTTCAAAAAATATTTCAAGAAAAGTTTTTAGTAGACATCTGCAAATGAGTAAATGCTACAAGTGGTTGAAACACATTCATAAATTTACTATGTACCTGCTAACATTCACAAAAAGTAAAGGAAACAAATCTGTATGTATTTACTTTATTATCTTATATATAAAAATGAATGTGTGTTTGTTTGTATTGTAATGTATGCATTCACCCATATGTAAAAATAAAAAGACAAACAAAAATAAAATAAACAAATACAAAGTGACTTCACAAAGTATAACCGTAATATGCAGACTATGCAATTTCAAATGGCTTGTGTTGATTAATATGGGTCACTAGAAATGTATTACAAACGAATTTGATATATATTGCTGTAGGTCACTAAATCATTAACAAATTAGGAGAAAGAAAAATATAGAAACATAGAATAAGTAGGGGAAATAGTTTAAGATTATTATAAGAAACATAGAATAAGAATAGTATATAAGCCATAGTTATTTGAAATAAAATTCAGAATCAATTCAGACTTCAACTGTTTTTATTCCCATAAACTTCGGCAATTGACTTTGCCATCTTATAGAGCCGACTACTACTCAAAGGCTCTTAAAAAGAAATAAGAGTACTATAGGAAACTATAGGATACCTACACGGACCAAACAAACATATTACATGGCGATCCTGCGATCTCGATCCTGCCATCTCAAGAAATCGTTATTTTTTTTTTAAGAAAAAAGTAGAAATAGAAGTAAAGTTAATAAATATTAAAAAGTTAACTTTACTAGACAAAATGGAATCATATTTAACGGAAACACGTATACCACTCCCCAAATATGAACCTAGCGGTAATAGGCCACCACGTAGCGGCTATTATCCTCTAGATAGACCATATACACCACCACGTGACTATCTAGTGACAGCAAATGAATCGATTTTAATTAATCACCATCACCAGCAATCACATCAAGAGGATGGTGAGGATTTTCGACCAACATTACATCAAAAAATTTAATAATTTTCGAAATAATTTTCTCTTTAGTTATAATTATTAATGTAAACAGATATATAATGTAAGTAACGATTTAAGTGTTTAATTATACATATGTATATGTATATTATTGTATGTTTTAAAATGTAATAAATTTAATAATATTATTAAAAGTATTGGTATGCAATCAAAAAAAAAAATATATATAATAATTATAAAACTTATACATTAGGCATACAATTCTTTAGACTGTAATGTAAATGTATTACAAGACCGTATTTATATAAACTTTATATAAGAAAGAAAAAAACTAATATATATACAAACAAGGAAAAACAAATACTAACGCCGATGCATTATCAAGAATCAAAATAGATTCCAATGACTTAAAGGAAAGGATGCCAAAATCTATAAATATAATGACTAGGAAAATGACTGAAAAATTAATTAATTTGGTCCTACACGGACCAAACAAACATATTACAGTATGTTTGTATGTTTGAAGTTTATAGACGATTAAACGGCTGAACCGATTTTCTTAAAATTTTCACAGTATCTTCTTGTATGTCTGGAAGGAGTTATAGGCTACTTTTTATGTTGATATTCCAAATGAGCGAGGGGCCATGCCCACGTATACTACACACTACATACTTAATATTTAATTGCATTTGAAATATATTACTCATACGCATAGTAGTTACCCCTACAAGTATGCTATCTAGTTATATAGTTGTTGACCTCTACCTCTCCTTTAAAATAAGATTTCTTTAAAATTAAATTTTTCATTAACCTTGAATTTACCTCTCCTTGAAGTAAGGTCATGCTTAGAATAAACAACACTGCTTTTTACCGTTCAAAATATGTTTATTCCAATTTCTTTTGACCTTCCATTCCCCTTTAAAATTAATATCACTTAAATATAGAAAACCTGATCATGACCTTAATTTCTCCTTTCCTTTCTTTCTTTCTTTCTTTCCTTATACTTAAAAATAATTTAATTTATCCCTTAATTTGTTATTGTTTTTTATTTTGTATTTTACTGCTATTGTTTTACCTAACGGTTAGTTTTAAGATATAGATTAAGTATGAATAATTGTAATGAATATAATTGGAGTCAGTCTTTGACTTGCTTTCGAGTAATAAAGAATAAATCTTTTATGAAAAAAAGTGAAGGCAATCTTTAATTTAACTGGCGACGAGGATGGGATATGTTGGTGAAAAAAAAACATATCCAGTGATAATCGGTATTGAAATTATTTTTTCTGTTAAATCGATATAAACCCAAATAAAATAAAATTTTAAATTAAAATTATTAGAAATTACAAAACAGTGAAAGATAAGTGTACTACAAATAAACAAAGAAAACTAAAGAAAAAAAAATAACATTTTATAGTTTTGTAATTAAAAACAATATAAAGTTATAACACTCATAAAGTAATAGAAAGGAGTTGAGTGAAAAATATACGAACTAATTAAAAAAAGATAAAAATCGTGATAAACAAATTTCATGTTAAATTTATTATAAAAAAAAAATGAAATTAAAATATTAACTTAAAATATAAAGTTAAAGTTAAATATAAACTTAAAAATTTAAAGAAAATAAATAATGATTCTCCTGTAATCAGGATATGGAACACTTTTAATTTGACATAAAAGAAATTGTACAAGAGATATAAAAAGAAAAAGAACTTAAATTTTGAAAAACTTAAAGAGAAAAAAAATAAAATAATATTTAAAAACAAAAACTGTATTACGAACGAGAACTAGCAAAAGCAACCATGGCGTTAACACTAGCAGAGAGTCTACATGAAGCCAGAAGTTTTCCAGCATTTAATGGAAGCAATGATTACACCCTTTCCAATTATTTGAGGGACATCGCAACTGTATTACAGCTGACACCAGCCGAACATCAAGAGACGATGAAAAAAGTTTTGAGCAATAGGCTGCAAGGTAAGGCGTTAAAGGCAGCAGAAACATTAGTAAACCCTACATGGGAAAATATTATTAAAAAATTAAAAGAAGAGTTTGGTGTAAGAAGAAGTTTTTTTAATTTAAGAACTGATGCTTTAAATGTAGAGGCTACAAATATAGAGGAATTACATTATAAGTTAGACAATATTTTAAGTTTAATGAATACGAAATATAGTTTAGAGCCGGAGTATATAAATACTCCGGACAATAATGAGACATTAGTTTTTGATATTTATGTAAATTATTTGCCTATTAACATAAGAACACTTTTAATTCAAAATAACATTAAGTCAATACGTAATTCATATTCTTTTTGTTTGGAAAATAATCTACTTAGAGATATTAAATTAGTTAATCCCAGAAGAACTAATAGTTTTCCAAATAATAATTTTAGAAATATGAATGGCAATATAAATCATAAAAATAGTTTTCAACCTATGAAATATTCGAGAGAAAACCATGTGCGGGATACTCAGCACAGTGGTTATGACAATAATAATAGATATTTTGGAAATAATGAGGGCCATTCCTACAATAGTAACAGAAGACAACAGAATTTGGCTTTTAATCATGGGAATTTTCGACAGAATAATTACAGTAGAAATCAGGAACCTATGGAGGTTGATGCAATTAATGCAACGGAAAATTTTCGTGTACGGCCTCCAAATTATCATTACCAATAATAATATTGACAATTAATAATAGAAGAACCAAATGTTTAATTGATAGTGGTGCTGCAACTACCCTTGGGGACTATAATTTTTTTGCTGGAATGGGAATTAGGAGGAAATTACGGAGACCTTTGTTACTGAATACCTTAGTGGGTAATAACATTATTTCAGAGGAAGTTATAGTTAAAGTTCCCGGAGAATTCGGGGAGGATAATAGCACGATGTCTGTAAAATTAACTGATTTTACCAATAAGAATTTTGATTGTATAATGGGAATGAATATTCTGTATCCTTTTAAGGCCATGATAGATTTCGAGAATAATTCGTTTTTGGTGAATGGCAATAGGATGAACATTTTCGAGGACAATTTTAATATTTCTTATGAGGATGTGAATTATTTAGAAAAATTTGAAATTGATAAACTTAGGGATTTGATACCATCCAATTTGAATGAAGAAGAGGAAATATTATTAGTAAAATTTTTGAATGGGAACAAAAGGACATTTTATATTGAAGGTCAGAACTTGACGACTACAACGTGTGTAAGACATAAGATAATAACAACATCGGATAGGCCAATTTATTGCAGAAATTATAGACATCCTCAAATTTTAGAAGAGGAAATAGAAAGACAAATCAATGACATGTTGAGACAGAACATAATTCGACCTAGTAAATCACCGTATAATTCTCCTTTGTGGATAGTGAAGAAAAAATCCAATAATTCTAGGGAACAGAAATGGAGATTAGTCATAGATTTCAGAAGGTTAAATGAGGTGACAGTGGACGACAAATTTCCCCTACCGAATATAGAATCATTATTTGATAAGTTAGGAAAGGCACAATATTTTTCCTCATTAGACCTTGCGAAAGGATTTCATCAGGTTTTAATGGATGAAAGTGATATAGAGAAAACGGCATTTTCTACTTCAAAGGGACACTTTGAATTCGTTCGAATGCCCTTTGGTCTAAAGAACGCCCCTGCTACGTTTCAGAGGATGCTAAACTATGTTCTAGCCGATTATATCAATAAAATTTGCATAATTTATATGGATGACATATTAGTCTTTTCCACTTCCCTCACCGAACATTTTGAAAGTTTAAGGAAAATATTTAATAAGCTTAATGAGTATAATTTAAAGGTGCAAATAGATAAGTGTAAATTCTTATCTAGGGAAACGGACTACCTTGGTCATATTATTACGAATAAGGGTATAAAACCGAATCCAGAGAAAATTAATGCAATACAGAAGTTACATTTGCCGGAAAATGTGAGGGAGATCAAATCATTTTTAGGTTTAACCGGATATTACCGGAAATTTATTAAAGGATATTCGTTTTTGGCTAGCCCTATAATCAAATATTTGAAAAAGGATATTAAAATTGATGTTAATGATAAGGAATACATTGAGGCATTCGAGAAATTGAAAAGAATTTTAATAAATCCACCTTTGTTATGTTACCCTAATTTTGACAAACAATTTGTTTTGACTACTGATGCGAGTAATCTGGCCATTGGTGCAGTACTGAGTCAGGAGGGCAAACCCATAAGTTACGCCAGCAGGACGTTAAATGGTCATGAAAGAAATTATTCTACTTTGGAAAAGGAGTTGCTGGCTATTGTATGGGCCGTAAAATATTATCGTCCTTACCTTTACGGTCGAAAATTTCTCGTTCAGACGGACCACCAGCCATTAAAGTGGCTTTATTCACTGAAAGATCCAAATTCCAGAATAATTAGGTGGAAAATTCTTTTGGATGAATTTTATTTTGACATTGAATATCTTAAAGGAAAGGAAAACAAAGTTGCGGATTTTCTTAGCAGAGCTCAGTTGAATCATGCATCTATAAATTTAGTTAGAAATGGAAAGGATAACTTGAAGGAAAATATTTACGTGGTCGATAGAATTGTTAATAAATATAGAACACAAATAAGGATAATGAAAAATAAGGATCAGGAAAGGAGAACATTATTTGGAAAATATAAAATAATATGTGTGTCCGAGGGCGATTTTAGTAATCCACATTATTTGAATGATTTATTTAGAAGAGAATTGAGAAATGGGAAAGTTGGAATCTATTCGGAGAGTGACGTCGGATATGATATAATAAAGAATAGATTAACTCAATTATTTTCGGATAATAGAAATTTAAATTTTGTTAGATGTACTAAAATTGCAGAGGATATTGAATCTGAGGAATCTTTGGTAAATATTATAAATGATATTCACATGAAAGGTAACCACAGGGGAATCCAGGAGAATTATGAGGAACTAAGGGACAAATATTTTAATCCACGATTGTACAAACTTTTGAACAGATATTGTAATAGCTGCAGAGTATGTAACGAGAACAAGTATGACAGAAAACCAGTTAACAAACAATTTCAGTATACAATAACACCCGACAAACCGAATTCGATAGTACATATGGATATTTTTCAAATACAAAAAACTTACTTTTTAACGACAATAGACAAATTTACAAAATTGGCGACTGCACATAAACTAACTGACAAGAATATGGTTACGATTAGGGCCAAAATTGAGGAGCGAATTGCATTTTTAGGTAAGCCTGAGAAATTTGTTATGGATAATGAATTTAACAATGCCTTAATAAAATTATTTTGTCAGGAGAATAATATAAACACTCACTTCACTACTCCTAATTCTCATACTGGAAATTCGGACGTGGAACGATTACACTCGACATTACTGGAACATATCAGAATATTAAAGAATGATAGGGGAATTACTGATTCCGAGGAACTGGTCCTGAAATCTATTAATTTCTACAATAACACAATTCACAGCACAACGAGATTAAGACCAATGGATTTTATAAATAAAGTAGATTTAAATTTAGAGGAAATTAGGAAAAGAACAGAATCTTGCAAACGAAAGGCAATTGATAGACAAAATATGAAGAGGGAAAAAAATAGATTTGGATTTACGGAAGTCAAATTTGTACATTAGAAATCCTTATGCCGCAAGGCAGAAAACTGCAAAAAGATATAACAGATATCACTACAGTAACCCAAATAAGATAGACGTGGCTCAATTTCGACGACCACCACGGTGTATAGATTGAAAAAATTATTATATGGAAAACTATTCATTAATTTTGATCATTATAATATAGTAACATAATAAATATAAGAAATAAATAATTATGAAGAAAAGAAAAAGTAAAAGTATTAATAATATATATGTATATGAAATAATTTGAATCCTACTCAAATATCTTATGATTTATAGTTAATAGTAATTAGTTTAAGTAAATCTAGAAATGTATTTAGTATTATTATAAATTCGAAGGGACTCGAATTTTATGGGAGAGGCGAGTTATATAGTTGTTGACCTCTACCTCTCCTTTAAAATAAGATTTCTTTAAAATTGAATTTTTCATTAACCTTGAATTTACCTCTCCTTGAAGTAAGGTCATGCTTAGAATAAACAACACTGCTTTTTACCGTTCAAAATATGTTTATTCCAATTTCTTCGTTTTTTAACGAAGTCTGGAAGGAGTTATAGGCTACTTTTTATGTTGATATTCCAAATGAGCGAGGGGCCATGCCCACGTATACTACACACTACATACTTAATATTTAATTGCATTTGAAATATATTACTCATACGCATAGTAGTTACCCCTACAAGTATGCTATCTAGTTATATAGTTGTTGACCTCTACCTCTCCTTTAAAATAAGATTTCTTTAAAATTGAATTTTTCATTAACCTTGAATTTACCTCTCCTTGAAGTAAGGTCATGCTTAGAATAAACAACACTGCTTTTTACCGTTCAAAATATGTTTATTCCAATTTCTTTTGACCTTCCATTCCCCTTTAAAATTAATATCACTTAAATATAGAAAACCTGATCATGACCTTAATTTATCCTTTCCTTTCTTTCTTTCTTTCTTTCCTTATACTTAAAAATAATTTAATTTATCCCTTAATTTGTTATTGTTTTTTATTTTGTATTTTACTGCTATTGTTTTACCTAACGGTTAGTTTTAAGATATAGATTAAGTATGAATAATTGTAATGAATATAATTGGAGTCAGTCTTTGACTTGCTTTCGAGTAATAAAGAATAAATCTTTTATGAAAAAAAGTGAAGGCAATCTTTAATTTAACTGGCGACGAGGATGGGATATGTTGGTGAAAAAAAAACATATCCAGTGATAATCGGTATTGAAATTATTTTTTCTGTTAAATCGATATAAACCCAAATAAAATAAAATTTTAAATTAAAATTATTAGAAATTACAAAACAGTGAAAGATAAGTGTACTACAAATAAACAAAGAAAACTAAAGAAAAAAAAATAACATTTTATAGTTTTGTAATTAAAAACAATATAAAGTTATAACACTCATAAAGTAATAGAAAGGAGTTGAGTGAAAAATATACGAACTAATTAAAAAAAGATAAAAATCGTGATAAACAAATTTCATGTTAAATTTATTATAAAAAAAAAATGAAATTAAAATATTAACTTAAAATATAAAGTTAAAGTTAAATATAAACTTAAAAATTTAAAGAAAATAAATAATGATTCTCCTGTAATCAGGATATGGAACACTTTTAATTTGACATAAAAGAAATTGTACAAGAGATATAAAAAGAAAAAGAACTTAAATTTTGAAAAACTTAAAGAGAAAAAAAATAAAATAATATTTAAAAACAAAAACTGTATTACGAACGAGAACTAGCAAAAGCAACCATGGCGTTAACACTAGCAGAGAGTCTACATGAAGCCAGAAGTTTCCCTTTAATCATGGGAATTTTCGACAGAATAATTACAGTAGAAATCAGGAACCTATGGAGGTTGATGCAATTAATGCAACGGAAAATTTTCGTGTACGGCCTCCAAATTATCATTACCAATAATAATATTGACAATTAATAATAGAAGAACCAAATGTTTAATTGATAGTGGTGCTGCAACTACCCTTGGGGACTATAATTTTTTTGCTGGAATGGGAATTAGGAGGAAATTACGGAGACCTTTGTTACTGAATACCTTAGTGGGTAATAACATTATTTCAGAGGAAGTTATAGTTAAAGTTCCCGGAGAATTCGGGGAGGATAATAGCACGATGTCTGTAAAATTAACTGATTTTACCAATAAGAATTTTGATTGTATAATGGGAATGAATATTCTGTATCCTTTTAAGGCCATGATAGATTTCGAGAATAATTCGTTTTTGGTGAATGGCAATAGGATGAACATTTTCGAGGACAATTTTAATATTTCTTATGAGGATGTGAATTATTTAGAAAAATTTGAAATTGATAAACTTAGGGATTTGATACCATCCAATTTGAATGAAGAAGAGGAAATATTATTAGTAAAATTTTTGAATGGGAACAAAAGGACATTTTATATTGAAGGTCAGAACTTGACGACTACAACGTGTGTAAGACATAAGATAATAACAACATCGGATAGGCCAATTTATTGCAGAAATTATAGACATCCTCAAATTTTAGAAGAGGAAATAGAAAGACAAATCAATGACATGTTGAGACAGAACATAATTCGACCTAGTAAATCACCGTATAATTCTCCTTTGTGGATAGTGAAGAAAAAATCCAATAATTCTAGGGAACAGAAATGGAGATTAGTCATAGATTTCAGAAGGTTAAATGAGGTGACAGTGGACGACAAATTTCCCCTACCGAATATAGAATCATTATTTGATAAGTTAGGAAAGGCACAATATTTTTCCTCATTAGACCTTGCGAAAGGATTTCATCAGGTTTTAATGGATGAAAGTGATATAGAGAAAACGGCATTTTCTACTTCAAAGGGACACTTTGAATTCGTTCGAATGCCCTTTGGTCTAAAGAACGCCCCTGCTACGTTTCAGAGGATGCTAAACTATGTTCTAGCCGATTATATCAATAAAATTTGCATAATTTATATGGATGACATATTAGTCTTTTCCACTTCCCTCACCGAACATTTTGAAAGTTTAAGGAAAATATTTAATAAGCTTAATGAGTATAATTTAAAGGTGCAAATAGATAAGTGTAAATTCTTATCTAGGGAAACGGACTACCTTGGTCATATTATTACGAATAAGGGTATAAAACCGAATCCAGAGAAAATTAATGCAATACAGAAGTTACATTTGCCGGAAAATGTGAGGGAGATCAAATCATTTTTAGGTTTAACCGGATATTACCGGAAATTTATTAAAGGAGATTCGTTTTTGGCTAGCCCTATAATCAAATATTTGAAAAAGGATATTAAAATTGATGTTAATGATAAGGAATACATTGAGGCATTCGAGAAATTGAAAAGAATTTTAATAAATCCACCTTTGTTATGTTACCCTAATTTTGACAAACAATTTGTTTTGACTACTGATGCGAGTAATCTGGCCATTGGTGCAGTACTGAGTCAGGAGGGCAAACCCATAAGTTACGCCAGCAGGACGTTAAATGGTCATGAAAGAAATTATTCTACTTTGGAAAAGGAGTTGCTGGCTATTGTATGGGCCGTAAAATATTATCGTCCTTACCTTTACGGTCGAAAATTTCTCGTTCAGACGGACCACCAGCCATTAAAGTGGCTTTATTCACTGAAAGATCCAAATTCCAGAATAATTAGGTGGAAAATTCTTTTGGATGAATTTTATTTTGACATTGAATATCTTAAAGGAAAGGAAAACAAAGTTGCGGATTTTCTTAGCAGAGCTCAGTTGAATCATGCATCTATAAATTTAGTTAGAAATGGAAAGGATAACTTGAAGGAAAATTTTTACGTGGTCGATAGAATTGTTAATAAATATAGAACACAAATAAGGATAATGAAAAATAAGGATCAGGAAAGGAGAACATTATTTGGAAAATATAAAATAATATGTGTGTCCGAGGGCGATTTTAGTAATCCACATTATTTGAATGATTTATTTAGAAGAGAATTGAGAAATGGGAAAGTTGGAATCTATTCGGAGAGTGACGTCGGATATGATATAATAAAGAATAGATTAACTCAATTATTTTCGGATAATAGAAATTTAAATTTTGTTAGATGTACTAAAATTGCAGAGGATATTGAATCTGAGGAATCTTTGGTAAATATTATAAATGATATTCACATGAAAGGTAACCACAGGGGAATCCAGGAGAATTATGAGGAACTAAGGGACAAATATTTTAATCCACGATTGTACAAACTTTTGAACAGATATTGTAATAGCTGCAGAGTATGTAACGAGAACAAGTATGACAGAAAACCAGTTAACAAACAATTTCAGTATACAATAACACCCGACAAACCGAATTCGATAGTACATATGGATATTTTTCAAATACAAAAAACTTACTTTTTAACGACAATAGACAAATTTACAAAATTGGCGACTGCACATAAACTAACTGACAAGAATATGGTTACGATTAGGGCCAAAATTGAGGAGCGAATTGCATTTTTAGGTAAGCCTGAGAAATTTGTTATGGATAATGAATTTAACAATGCCTTAATAAAATTATTTTGTCAGGAGAATAATATAAACACTCACTTCACTACTCCTAATTCTCATACTGGAAATTCGGACGTGGAACGATTACACTCGACATTACTGGAACATATCAGAATATTAAAGAATGATAGGGGAATTACTGATTCCGAGGAACTGGTCCTGAAATCTATTAATTTCTACAATAACACAATTCACAGCACAACGAGATTAAGACCAATGGATTTTATAAATAAAGTAGATTTAAATTTAGAGGAAATTAGGAAAAGAACAGAATCTTGCAAACGAAAGGCAATTGATAGACAAAATATGAAGAGGGAAAAAATAGATTTGGATTTACGGAAGTCAAATTTGTACATTAGAAATCCTTATGCCGCAAGGCAGAAAACTGCAAAAAGATATAACAGATATCACTACAGTAACCCAAATAAGATAGACGTGGCTCAATTTCGACGACCACCACGGTGTATAGATTGAAAAAATTATTATATGGAAAACTATTCATTAATTTTGATCATTATAATATAGTAACATAATAAATATAAGAAATAAATAATTATGAAGAAAAGAAAAAGTAAAAGTATTAATAATATATATGTATATGAAATAATTTGAATCCTACTCAAATATCTTATGATTTATAGTTAATAGTAATTAGTTTAAGTAAATCTAGAAATGTATTTAGTATTATTATAAATTCGAAGGGACTCGAATTTTATGGGAGAGGCGAGTTATATAGTTGTTGACCTCTACCTCTCCTTTAAAATAAGATTTCTTTAAAATTGAATTTTTCATTAACCTTGAATTTACCTCTCCTTGAAGTAAGGTCATGCTTAGAATAAACAACACTGCTTTTTACCGTTCAAAATATGTTTATTCCAATTTCTTTTGACCTTCCATTCCCCTTTAAAATTAATATCACTTAAATATAGAAAACCTGATCATGACCTTAATTTCTCCTTTCCTTTCTTTCTTTCTTTCTTTCCTTATACTTAAAAATAATTTAATTTATCCCTTAATTTGTTATTGTTTTTTATTTTGCATTTTACTGCTATTGTTTTACCTAACGGTTAGTTTTAAGATATAGATTAAGTATGAATAATTGTAATGAATATAATTGGAGTCAGTCTTTGACTTGCTTTCGAGTAATAAAGAATAAATCTTTTATGAAAAAAAGTGAAGGCAATCTTTAATTTAACTATCTATGATTCTTGATATTAAAACCAAGGAAAATAAAGTATGTATATAGAATGTGCATTTTGGCATATTTTGGAATATTTTTCAAAAATATTTCACGACGCGGGGGGAAAGATAGAAGGGAAGGATAAAGAACCCAAGAGCGTAACAATGTTCTCAATTGTTCTCATCGTGCGTTTTTGTTGTTTGACTAATTTTTTATTTATTCATCTGACACAATGTTGCCACGAAAAACATTTTGTAGCCAACATTTGTGAAAAAATCACCAAATAAGAAAAAATATAACCAAAATTAAATTCATAGACTTTTGTTTTATTTTTTTTTCAAGTTTAAATTATAATTAACAAAAACTGAAACAAAAATAGCTTTTTTTATAAGAAAAAAATAAACAAAACCAAAAACTACACATTGGTCAAAAAAATAACAAATTTTGGTTAGAAATAACAAAAAAAAAAGGCAACACTTATTCTCAGACGTCGGCACAAAGAGAACATGAGAAAAATTATGAGAGGCATATTAACCCAGAGGAAAACTGTTAGTAATATTTTCAAGTCTACTTTACTCTACATAATACGTCACATATGTAGTTTTTATAATGAATTTTACATCTATATAAACAAAATTAATGAAAAACAATAGAAGAGAAAAATGAAAATATGTGCAAAGAAATAAAGAAAGTAATAAATGAAACATGTAAACAAAGTGCAAAAACAACATACGCGGATGCAGTTAAAAATAAAGGGTTGCCAAGTATAAATAAACAACTACCCCTGATTGTTAAACCTAAGGAAAAACAATCGGCTGAAAAAACTAAAGAAGAGTTAAACAAAATAAATCCAGACAACTTGAAGATAACAAATGTGGAAAGTAGAAGCAGTGGAACAATTGTTATTCAAAGTGGGAGCTGTGAAGATAGAGAGAAAAGTAAAAGTGCAATCCAAGAAAAAATATCTAAACAATATGAAGTAAAAATTCCAAATTCGACGGGACTAAATATCAAAATTATTGGCATGTCTTTTGAATATAGTGAAAATGATTTAATTGAGAAATTAAGAAAACAAAATCCTAAATTAGCTGATTCAAATATTAAATTTATGGGAAAATATGAACCGAAAAGAGGAAATAAATCTTTGTTCAATGTAAGACTGAGAGTTGATAATGAAGCTTACGGAAAAATTATGGAAGAAAGAAAAGTAAATGTCGGTTGGGAAAGATGTAGAGTGTATGATGGAACTGAATTAGTTCAATGTATGAAATGCAGAGGATACAATCATATAGCCAAAGAATGTAAAAATCAGGAAATATGTCTAAAATGCCATGGTCAACATAAAACAGTTAATTGCGAAAGCCAAGAGAAGATAATGAAATGTATTAATTGTTCAAAAGTAAACAGCAGGCTCAATATGGGATTAGATGAAAATCACTTTACAAACGATAGAGAATGTCCAGTTTATCAAAATAAATTGAAAAACAAAATGACAAAATTTAGGCTTTACGATTTAACAACTAAAGGAAATGAGTGCCCTCTATACAAATGTACAAGGTCCTGTTAACAACTATAATCAAATTGAAATTATCGCAGCAACAGAAAAACCTGACTTTTTAATATTGTCTGAAACACATTTGACGAAAGATATAGATGAACAAGAAATTGCGTTACAAGGATATGATAACATCGGGTCAGTGTCAGCATCCTCAAGAACAGGTGGAGTTGTCGTATACTATAAAAATAATTGGAACGTGAAAAAGTTTATAGAGAGAACTGATGATTTGAAGTATTGGATATTATTTTGCAAAGCTGTACATAATGATAATAATAATAATATCTTAATTGGTGGAATATATAGATCGCCTAGCTACAGCGAAGCTGAGTTCTGTGATATATTTGACGAAATTATTGAAGAAATCTGTGATAATAATAACTGTGATATTTTAATTGCAGGAGATTTTAATATAGATTGGAAAAAACTCTTTATACAAGAATAGAATTAGGAATACTCTCAATGACAACGGCCTTAAACAAATAGTTAACGAAAGCACCCGTGTAACAAGAAATTCGAGCACAATAATTGACTACGTAATAACTAATAATTATAAGATAAAATGTACAAACAGTAAAGATAATAAAATTTCTGACCATGAAGTTATTAATATTAATATAGACTTTGAGAGATCGAATGAAAACAATCTAAATACAGCAAAAACCATCAAGATATTTAAATACGATAAGAATATATTCAATAATGTGTTAACTGAGAATATGATATACGAGGATAATAAGGATCTTAATGAAAACGTTAAACTGTTTGATGCCTGTCTAGGAAATACAATACAAAGATTTACGTTTGAAAAGCAAGTGCACATAAATAACAAAGTGAATAACTGGTTTAACGAAGAACTGCGAACAATAAAAAGAGAAAAAATAATAAAATATTTACGAGCCAAATTTGAAAACACAAATCAAGCTTGGGGAGAATATAAACTAATAAGAAATCGATACAAAGTACAAATCGAAAATAATAAGAATAATTACATAAAAAATAAAATTAACAACGCAACTAGTCAAAAGCAAATGTGGACACACATAAAAAACCTAGTACTTAATAAGAGGCAAAACTCAACTAAATCTGTGATATTCGACCAGATAGAGTACAAGGATATATGTGATATAGTTAATAAGTTCAATGCATTCTTCATTGATAGCATTAGTAGTATAAGACAATCGATAGGGAGCGTGCAACATATTAACCGAATAGAATATAGAGTGAATGATGTTTTTAAATTCCGTAAGGTAAATATTAGTGAACTGGAGAGCGTCGTAAAGTGTATGAATAACAAATCTGACCATGAACGCGTATCAAATAAAATTATACTTGACAACTGGAATGTAACAGGAAATATAATGGTAAAAGTAATAAACACATCTTTAGAGACAGGTATTTTTCCTGATAATTGGAAAAAATCAACCGTAACCCCAATTGAGAAAGTGCCCAGAACAAAAAAATGCGAGGAGTTTAGACCAATAAACTCTCTTAAAACTTGCGAGAAAATAATTGAAAAAGTAGTTAAAGATCAGCTTGAAAAATATATAGAAAATCGAGACATATTATCTAAATACCAGTCAGGATTCCGTAAAAAACATTCGTGTGAAACCACGGTAAACTATGTCATAAGTGAATGGAGAGCAATAGGAAAGGATAAGAAGATAATAGCAATATTTCTTGACTTCAAAAGAGCCTTTGAGACGATCGATAGAGAAATAATACTGAATAAACTATATATGTATGGAATAAGAGGAATCGAGCTAGATTGGTTCAAATCGTACCTGAAAAGAAGAAGGCAAACGACAAAATTAAATGACATAGAATCTGATGAAATAATAAATAATTTCGGAGTGCCACAAGGTTCCATTTTGGGAGCGTTGTTGTTCATAATTTATATAAATGACATGCCAAGTATTTTAGAAAAATGTAAAGTTGTATTATACGCTGATGACACTCTGATATATACTATAGCAAATAGTGATGAAGAATGTCGCGAAAATATCAAGTATGATATGAAGAAAATAGATGAATGGCTTAAAATGAATAAACTCAAACTAAATGAAAATAAAACAAAAATAATGGAATTAACTTAAATTCAGAAGAAATATTTACAATAAATGACACAGTAATTGAAAAAGTCGAATATATAAAATGCCTTGGTTTTATAATCGATAAAAAATTAAATTTCAATGAACAAATAGATTACTTATGCAAAAAAGTTGGTTAAAAAATTAGTTTTTTAAAAAGAATAAGAAGCAAAATATCCAAGTCTACAGCGATAAATATATACAGCACGATAATAAAACCACACTTTGAATATGGTTCCACTATTTTATTCACATGCAGCAGCACAAATCAATTAGCAAGGATGCAGAAACTGCAAAATAGAGCGATGAGAGTAATACTAAAATGCGATCGTTACACACATATAAACACAATGTTAACTGATCTAAAATGGATGAACATAGCACAACGACTTCAATTTAACACATTAAGATAACACTAAGAAATGCAAGTGACTTTAGGATCCAAAGAGTGAGGTCAACACAAATGCAGAAAACGCTATTCTACAAAGGTCTACAGCTGTTTAACTCATTGCCAAACTACATTAAGAATGAAACGGATGAAAATGTCTTTAGACGAAAGTGTACTAATTTTGTATTATTTAATAATAATTTGTAATATATAATTTTGTTGAACATTTAAAGTATTTTTAATACTAAAAAAAAAAAAAAAAAAAAACAAAAAAAAACAATCTCGGGAAATGACGGCTACCCACTTTATCGCCGACGTTCTGTGGATAATGGTGGACGATCAATTTCAGTAAAGGTGCATGGAAATGATTCGATGTTGATAATCGTTGGATAGTACCTTACTCTCCATTGCTTTCAAAAACATTTAAAGCGCATATTAATGTTGAGTATTGTCATTCAGTTAAGTCGATCAAATACATCTGCAAATATGTTACTAAAGGGTCTTATATGGCTGTATTTTCATTACAAAATCCAAATGATGAAATTCCGCAGTATCAAATGGCCAGGTACATTAGTAGCAATGAAGCAGTATGGCGAATTTTGGGATTTCCCATTCATGAGCGCCATCCAACTGTTGTTCATTTATCAGTGCATCTGGAAAATGGACAACGGGTTTACTTTACAGAAAGAAATGCTCGAGAGAGAGCAGCAGCACCACCGGCTACAACATTAACATCATTTTTTGATCTTTGTAGAAATGATATGTTTGCTAAAACTTTGTTTTATTCAGAAATTCCAACGTATTATACGTGGAATGCATCAACAAAGAAATTCCAACGTCGAAAGCAGGGGAAACCTGTTGATGGTTGGCCAAATTTATATTCAACAGATGCATTAGGTAGGGTTTATACCGTCCATCCTCAAAATGCTGAATGTTTTTATTTGAGAATGCTTCTGATTAATGTTCGAGGACCAACATCTTTTGAGACATTACATTGTGTTGATGGCGTAGTATGTGCAACATATCGAGAGGCCTGTCAGAAACTACAATTATTGGAGAACGATTGTCATTGGGAAACAACGCTTGAAGATGCAGCAGTAATCAACCATCCATGGAAAATAAGGGCATTATTTGCGATAATATTGGTATCGTGCTCACCATCTAATCCAAAAGATCTTTGGAATAAATTTAAAACATATTTGGCTGAGGACATATTACACCCGGAAAGAGTTACCACCAACAATGCAACGCTTAGTTCAAGCGTAAGCGAAAGTATGAATAATGAGACATTGATTCTACTTGAAGACAAATGCTTGGCGATAAGGAATGTGACACTAATTGAAGTTGGAATGATTGCTCCTATTCGGTCAGGAACTGATGCACACGATCAAGATCTACGACGAGAAATGGAATATAATCATCAAAATTTGGAAATTTTATTGGAAGAAAATTTACCAAATTTACAACAAGAGCAGAGAATGGTATACAAAAGTATACTAGCAGCAATAACAAACAAACAAATAACCGGAAAAACGTTTTTAATTTCATTGATATTGGCAAAAGTTCGATCTCAAAAAAATATTGCATTAGCTATTGCGTCATCCGGCATTGCTGCCACACTCTTAGATGGTGATAGAACAGCGTATTCTGCACTAAAATTATCCTAGAAGCCTCAATTTTCCGAAGAGATTACAAGTGTAACATAAAGAAAAATTCTTCTATGGGCAAAGTATTGCAACAATGTGAAATCATAGTGTGGGTTGAATGCACCATGGCGCATAAGAAATCTTTGGAAGTCTTGCAGTTTACGGGATTTTAGAAGCAATAATAACATATTTGGAGGTGCATTAGTTTTATTAGCTGGTGATTTTCGTCAAACACTTCCTGTTATGCCTGCATCAACGCCAGCTGATGAGCTAAATGCATCGTCATACCTTTGGCGATATGTTCATACTCTAAAATTAACTACTAATATGCGTGTTCAGTTGCAACGTGATGCTTCGCTTCAACTTTTTCCAAACAATTGCTTGATTTAGGTAATGCAAGAATTCCAATGGATCCTATAACAAAGTATATAAAATTTCCATCAGAGTTTTGCATAATGACACAATCCAAAGAACAATTAATAAATTGTGTATTTCCCAATATTGTGCAAAATTTTAAAAATATGCAATGGTTATGTGAACGTGCGTTACTGGCATCCAAAAATATTGACGTTAATTCCATCAACAGCAATATTCTCAACAAGGTCGATGGGAATCTAAGAACTTATAAATCGATCGACACAGTTTCAAATATTGAGGATGTCCTCAATTATCCAGTCGAATTTTTAAATTCGTTAGATTTACCAGGCTTTCCACCACATGACTTACAGCTAAAAAACGGTGTTCCCATTATTTTACTTAGAAATATTGATCCTCCACGAATTTGTAATGGCACTCGACTAACAGTAAAAAAAATGATGAACAATCTTATCGAGGCGACCATTATAACTGGAAAGTTTAAGGGAACTGATGTGTTGCTGCCACGTATTCCTATGACCACATCGGAGATGCCATTCGATTTCAAGCGCCTGCAATTTCCTATTCGCCTAGCATTTGCAATGTCGATTAATAAAGCTCAAGGTCAGTCCTTGCAAGTTTGTGGACTTAATCTAGAAAATCCATGTTTCTCACATGGACAGCTTTACGTCGCGTGTTCGCGAGTAGGAAAACCCGCAGATTTATATGTATACGCACCAGAGGGAAAAACAAAAACTATTGTGTACCCCAAGGCATTAGAATAAGAATTATTTATTTAAGAAAAAAAGTATATATTAAATTTTAGCAAGTAAGAAATATATAGCCCATTAATGCTTTATTTTTTAATTTAAATGAAATACATTGTCATCAAATGAAAGGTTCATTCTTTAAGAAAAATTGCATAATTTAATTACTAAATAAATACACTTTTTAATTATTATGTATTTAATTTCGATGGGGGGGTAGCGAAGCACACCGGGTATTACCTAGTATACATATATAGTGATATATATTAAGAGAATTATATACATTAAAACAAGTGAAATTAAAAAATACTTTTTATATTGAAATTAATTTTTGTTTTTTAATTACTTAATCATGTACTAAATTATTAAATACTAGTTAAAACACTTATGTTACACTTATATAACATAAAAAAAATTATTCTCTAATTACTATACATAACTAGTCTATGAGATCGTTATTCAAATAAAAATAGTACAATCGTCTCATATAAGTTCGGCTCTTTACCGTTTTCGGTACGATTGTATGGTGCGGCCTTAATAACATTCGAAGAAATTCGATGCCTCTCTCGTTTATATCCCAATAAAAACATGTCCGACAGCGGTACTCCCAAATCATGTCATGTGCAAGTAGTGTTTTCATTGCCTGAATGACTTCTACATTTGGAATGTCCTCAATTTCATGATGAGGACCTTCAAAATTTGCCATTGCTGTTAAAGTTCCCTCAATAAAGAAGTGATTGTACACTGCCAAGCGATTCACTCGTTCTTTTATTTTTTTTTTTTTTCATTATATATATTTTTTTATTTCTTTTACTTATTTTAAATTTACAAAACGTTATTAAGCATTTTTTATATGAAAAGTAATCATTTAATATCTTTTTTATGTTCTCAAAAAAAAAAGAAAAATAAAATAAAAAATCATTTTATTACGAAATATGTATGATATTTCTAGACTAAATAACAAAACATAAATTGTGATCGGTTTTAACATTGTTATTGTTAAATTCCTGTGTGTGTTTAATAACATTTCTTTTTGTATTCATTTTCTTTCTTTTTACATCATCTTATAAAAAAATATATGATCAGGTTGAGCTTCAGTTGTTGTTGTTCTACAATAAACATCATTAACAAACAAAAATGTCTATGATATAAAAATGTACATAAGTAGTTATAATAGAATAAGAGCTCAACTAAAAATAAAAAAAATTATTTACTGAAGGGGGAAAACGGTAAGGAAATAATACAAGGATGTTGTATGACTTGAAGTAGGTTTGACTATTTACATGAAATCATCGTAATCATCATAAGTAATGTAATCATTACCATACTTTTTATAACCATCGATATCATTGCTCTCTTTTTTCAAGGTTACTTTTCCTTTGCCTTTGCCTTTGCTAGCGGGTTTCTTGACATTTTGTTTTTCCATTTTCACTTTTTCTCTATGTAAGTTTTCTACACTAATTTTTAATTTCTTCAAATCGGGAATAGCCAAATGTACACCTATGCTACGTACTAAATCCTCAATAAACTGCGGGAAATGAGGTGATTCTTTATATTGTGCCAATTTACAACTAAGCGTCGCACCAAATTCTTTGAATTCTTCTTCAGTTTGAGGATTAAATGCATCTAAATCACCTCTAATATCACTAACACCAAAGGTTTCTAAAGCACTCTTTAAGTCCGATTCTTCTTGAATTTTTTGTAAACGTAGTTTTTCGGCTAATTTTTCTTCGGCTGTCATATTAGCTAAGCGTTCAGCTTCGGCTTCCTCTGCCAGTCTCTCTTGTTCGGCTAGTTTAGCTTTCAAAGCCTTGTTAGGTTTCGTCTTCACCGGCGCTTTGACTTCAACTTTTTCTTCGTCCTTTTTTTCCTCTTCCTCGAGATCCCAACTGTCCTTAACATCCTCATCATCATCCTCGCCAGCCCATTTGTTGACTTTGTCAGGAATAACCACTATGGGTTTGTCCGCAGCACTTTCCCAATCGTCTTTCATATTTTTTGGTTCTCTATTATTTTATTTATTTAGCAAATTTTTGATTATATGACTTTGTGTTTTGCTTGTATGTGCTTGGTGTGCTTGGATGTGCGTAAGTGTTTTCGCCAAGAATTTGAAACCAGAACTAATAATTTTTCGCAATCTTTCTGTTGCTTTTATACTGTTTCCTGAGACCCGAAAATAACTGCGTTAATCGATTTCCTTAATATGATATTGCATTACAGGTAGAAAAATTATGATTTTATAATTGACCCTCACACATCATTTGATAACTTGTTTATAATGTTCGAATAACATGAATATTAATTTCCAGGCAAAAGGGAAAATAATAAAAGCCTTCTTGCGCTCGAAAATTTTCCCTTTTTCACTTTAAGTCCGGTTTAGTATACAGTTGTTATCCACTTTACATAATTTTCTTTAAATTCGTACTTCAATAGACAGCGTTTTTTATATTAAGTACATACGCGTTATTTGCTGACAGGTAGGGGCATTTAAATTGAATTTTCTCCCCTTTGCCAACAAATGTCATTTAAGCGGTTTATGCCATATTTTTTAAGTATACGCTTTATTTTACTCGCAAAGGTGCTTTGTTCATAGCTTACAGACGGCTGTACACACAACAACAAAATATTAAGAGTTTGTCAGTCATATTTGAACGCAAGCAAAAATAAACAAACACATGCTACAGTAGTAGATCCTAACATTTCAACGACGAATTTATATGAATTCGTTCATTTGGACACTGTGCCAGTGTGTAAAATGTTACTACAAAGTTAATATAATGCAAGTGAGTGAAAATTTTCATAGAAAATCCAGTCACTTGACATTTTCCCTTCAAAAAATATTTCAAGAAAAGTTTTTAGTAGACATCTGCAAATGAGTAAATGCTACAAGTGGTTAAAACACAATCATAAATTTACTATGTACCTGCTAATGCACAGCTAACATTCACAAAAAGTAAAGGAAACAAATCTGTATGTATTTACTTTATTATCTTATATATAAAAATGAATGTGTGTTTGTTTGTATGTTTGTATGTTTGAAGTTTATAGACGATAAAACGGCTGAACCGATTTTCTTAAAATTTTCACAGTATCTTCCTGTATGTCCGGAAGGAGTTATAGGCTACTTTTTATGTTGATATTCCAAATGAGCGAGGGGCCATGCCCACGTATACTACACACTACATACTTAATATTTAATTGCATTTGAAATATATTACTCATACGCATAGTAGTTACCCCTACAAGTATGCTATCTATGATTCTTGATATTAAAACCAAAGAAAATAAAGTATGTATAAAGAATGTGCATTTTGGCATATTTTGGAATATTTTTCAAAAATATTTCACGACGCGGGGGGAAAGATAGAAGGGAAGGATAAAGAAACCAAGAGCGTAACAATGTTCTCAATTGTTCTCATCGTGCGTTTTTGTTGGTTGACTAATTTTTTATTTATTCATCTGAAACAATGTTGCCACGAAAAACATTTTGTAACCAACATTTGTGAAAAAAATCACCAAATAAGAAAAAATATAACCAAAATTAAATTCATAGACTTTTGTTTTATTTTTTTTTCAAGTTTAAATTATAATTAACAAAAACTGAAACAAAAATAGCTTTTTTTATAAGAAAAAAATAAACAAAACCAAAAACTACACATGGATCAAAAAAATAACCAATTTTGGTTAGAAATAACAAAAAAAGGCAACACTTATTCTCAGACGTCGGCACAAAGAGAACATGAGAAAAATTATGAGAGGCATATTAACCCAGAGGAAAATTGTTAGTAATATTTCCAAGTCTACTTTACTCTACATAATACGTCACATATGTAGTTTTTTTAATGAATTTTACTTCTATATAAACAAAATGAATGAAAAACAATAGAAGAGAAAAATGAAAATATGTGCAAAGAAATAAAGAAAGTAATAAATGAAACATGTAAACAAAGTGCAAAAACAAAATACGCGGATGCAGTTAAAAATAAAGGGTTGCCAAGTATAAATAAACAACTACCCCTGATTGTTAAACCTAAGGAAAAACAATCGGCTGAAAAAACTAAAGAAGAGTTAAACAAAATAAATCCAGACAACTTGAAGATAACAAATGTGGAAAGTAGAAGCAGTGGAACAATTGTTATTCAAAGTGAGAGCTGTGAAGATAGAGAGAAAAGTAAACAATATGAAGTAAAAATTCCAAATTCGACGGGACTAAATATCAATATTATTGGCATGTCTTTTGAATATAGTGAAAATGATTTAATTGAGGAATTAAGAAAACAAAATCCTAAATTAGCTGATGCAAATATTAAATTTATGGGAAAATATGAAACGAAAAGAGGAAATAAATCTTTGTTCAATGTGAGACTGAGAGTTGATAATGAAGCTTACGGAAAAATTATGGAAGAAAGAAAAGTAAATGTCGGTTGGGAAAGATGTAGAGTGTATGATGGAACTGAATTAGTTCAATGTATGAAATGCAGAGGATACAATCATATAGCCAAAGAATGTAAAAATCAGGAAATATGTCTAAAATGCCATGGTCAACATAAAACAGTTAATTGCGAAAGCCAAGAGAAGATAATGAAATGTATTAATTGTTCAAAAGTAAACAGCAGGCTCAATATGGGATTAGATGAAAATCACTTTACAAACGATAGAGAATGTCCAGTTTATCAAAATAAATTGAAAAACAAAATGACAAAATTTAGGCTTTACGATTTAACAACTAAAGGAAATGAGTGCCCTCTATACAAATGTACAAGGTCCTGTTAACAACTATAATCAAATTGAAATTATCGCAGCAACAGAAAAACCTGACTTTTTAATATTGTCTGAAACACATTTGACGAAAGATATAGATGAACAAGAAATTGCGTTACAAGGATATGATAACATCGGGTCAGTGTCAGCATCCTCAAGAACAGGTGGAGTTGTCGTATACTATAAAAATAATTGGAACGTGAAAAAGTTTATAGAGAGAACTGATGATTTGAAGTATTGGATATCATTTTGCAAAGCTTTACATAATGATAATAATAATAATATCTTAATTGGTGCAATATATAGATCGCTTAGCTACAGCGAAGCTGAGTTCTGTGATATATTTGACGAAATTATTGAAGAAATCTGTGATAATAATAACTGTGATATTTTAATTGCAGGAGATTTTAATATAGATTGGAAAAAAAACTCTTTATACAAGAATAGAATTAGGAATACTCTCAATGACAACGGCCTTAAACAAATAGTTAACGAAAGCACCCGTGTAATAAGAAATTCGAGCACAATAATTGACTACGTAATAACTAATAATTATAAGATAAAATGTACAAACAGTAAAGATAATAAAATTTCTGACCATGAAGTTATTAATATTAATATAGACTTTGAGAGATCGAATGAAAACAATCTAAATACAGCAAAAACCATCAAGATATTTAAATACGATAAGAATATATTCAATAATGTGTTAACTGAGAATATGATATACGAGGATAATAAGGATCTTAATGAAAACGTTAAACTGTTTGATGCCTGTCTAGGAAATACAATACAAAGATTTACGTTTGAAAAGCAAGTGCACATAAATAACAAAGTGAATAACTGGTTTAACGAAGAACTGCGAACAATAAAAAGAGAAAAAATAATAAAATATTTACGAGCCAAATTTGAAAACACAAATCAAGCTTGGGGAGAATATAAACTAATAAGAAATCGATACAAAGTACAAATCGAAAATAATAAGAATAATTACATAAAAAATAAAATTAACAACGCAACTAGTCAAAAGCAAATGTGGACACACATAAAAAACCTAGTACTTAATAAGAGGCAAAACTCAACTAAATCTGTGATATTCGACCAGATAGAGTACAACGATATATGTGATATAGTTAATAAGTTCAATGCATTCTTCATTGATAGCATTAGTAGTATAAGAAAATCGATAGGGAGCGTGCAACATATTAACCGAATAGAATATAGAGTGAATGATGTTTTTAAATTCCGTAAGGTAAATATTAGTGAACTGGAGAGCATCGTGAAGTGTATGAATAACAAATCTGACCATGAACGCGTATCAAATAAAATTATACTTGACAACTGGAATGTAACAGGAAATATAATGGTAAAAGCAATAAACACATCTTTAGAGACAGGTATTTTTCCTGATAATTGGAAAAAATCAACCGTAACCCCAATTGAGAAAGTGCCCAGAACAAAAAAATGCGAGGAGTTTAGACCAATAAACTCTCTTAAAACTTGCGAGAAAATAATTGAAAAAGTAGTTAAAGATCAGCTTGAAAAATATATAGAAAATCGAGACATATTATCTAAATACCAGTCAGGATTCCGTAAAAAAACATTCGTGTGAAACCACGGTAAACTATGTCATAAGTGAATGGAGAGCAATAGGAAAGGATAAGAGGATAATAGCAATATTTCTTGACTTCAAAAGAGCCTTTGAGACGATCGATAGAGAAATAATACTGAATAAACTATATATGTATGGAATAAGAGGAATCGAGCTAGATTGGTTCAAATCGTACCTGAAAAGAAGAAGGCAAACGACAAAATTAAATGACATAGAATCTGATGAAATAATAAATAATTTCGGAGTGCCACAAGGTTCCATTTTGGGAGCGTTGTTGTTCATAATTTATATAAATGACATGCCAAGTATTTTAGAAAAATGTAAAGTTGTATTATACGCTGATGACACTCTGATATATACTATAGCAAATAGTGATGAAGAATGTCGCGAAAATATCAAGTATGATATGAAGAAAATAGATGAATGGCTTAAAATGAGTAAACTCAAACTAAATGAAAATAAAACAAAAATAATGGAATTAACTTAAATTCAGATGAAATATTTACAATAAATGACACAGTAATTGAAAAAGTCGAATATATAAAATACCTTGGTTTTATAATCGATAAAAAATTAAATTTCAATGAACAAATAGATTACTTATGCAAAAAAGTTGGTTAAAAAATTAGTTTTTTAAAAAGAATAAGAAGCAAAATATCCAATTCTACAGCGATAAATATATACAGCACGATAATAAAACCACACTTTGAATATGGTTCCACTATTTTATTCACATGCAGCAGCACAAATCAATTAGCAAGGATGCAGAAACTGCAAAATAGAGCGATGAGAGTAATACTAAAATGCGATCGTTACACACATATAAACACAATGTTAACTGATCTAAAATGGATGAACATAGCACAACGACTTCAATTTAACACATTAAGATAACACTAAGAAATGCAAGTGACTTTAGGATCCAAAGAGTGAGGTCAACACAAATGCAGAAAACGCTATTCTACAAAGGTCTACAGCTGTTTAACTCATTGCCTAACTACATTAAGAATGAAACGGATGAAAATGTCTTTAGACGAAAGTGTACTAATTTTGTATTATTTAATAATAATTTGTAATATATAATTTTGTTGAACATTTAAAGTATTTTTAATACTAAAAAAAAAAAAAAAAAAAAAAAAACAAAAAAAAAAACAATCTCGGGAAATGACGGCTACCCACTTTATCGCCGACGTTCTGTGGATAATGGTGGACGATCAATTTCAGTAAAGGTGCATGGAAATGATTCGATGTTGATAATCGTTGGATAGTACCTTACTCTCCATTGCTTTCAAAAACATTTAAAGCGCATATTAATGTTGAGTATTGTCATTCAGTTAAGTCGATCAAATACATCTGCAAATATGTTACTAAAGGGTCTTATATGGCTGTATTTTCATTACAAAATCCAAATGATGAAATTCCGCAGTATCAAATGGCCAGGTACATTAGTAGCAATGAAGCAGTATGGCGAATTTTGGGATTTCCCATTCATGAGCGCCATCCAACTGTTGTTCATTTATCAGTGCATCTGGAAAATGGACAACGGGTTTACTTTACAGAAAGAAATGCTCGAGAGAGAGCAGCAGCACCACCGGCTACAACATTAACATCATTTTTTGATCTTTGTAGAAATGATATGTTTGCTAAAACTTTGTTTTATTCAGAAATTCCAACGTATTATACGTGGAATGCATCAACAAAGAAATTCCAACGTCGAAAGCAGGGGAAACCTGTTGATGGTTGGCCAAATTTATATTCAACAGATGCATTAGGTAGGGTTTATACCGTCCATCCTCAAAATGCTGAATGTTTTTATTTGAGAATGCTTCTGATTAATGTTCGAGGACCAACATCTTTTGAGACATTACATTGTGTTGATGGCGTAGTATGTGCAACATATCGAGAGGCCTGTCAGAAACTACAATTATTGGAGAACGATTGTCATTGGGAAACAACGCTTGAACATGCAGCAGTAATCAACCATCCGTGGAAAATAAGGGCATTATTTGCGATAATATTTGTATCGTGCTCACCATCTAATCCAAAAGATCTTTGGAATAAATTTAAAACATATTTGGCTGAGGACATATTACACCCGGAAAGAGTTACCACCAACAATGCAACGCTTGAACTAAGTTTATTTTATTTATTTTTATTTTTTATTTATTTGTTTACAAGAACTTACAAGAGCTTTAAGAATGTTATTCTTTTATAGCTCAGTAGGATATACACAAATTACATTAGTCATTAGTATTCCCTAAATTTATATTGTTTTATAAAGTATATAGCTAATACACAAAAAGGCAATAATTATATTTCACACAAAATTTTAAATATTTGAGGACATATAGTCAAAAAGTGACTTCTTAAAACTGCTCTTTCTCGAAATGTTTTTAATAGACATTGGTAAGGAGTTCCACAAATTAATTGCGTTGACGAAAAATAATCTGCCAGTATTGATGTAAGTATATCTAGGTGTAATTAGAGTTGTATATCTAGTGGATCTGCCAAATACAAGCTTCTCAAAGAGATAGGGTGGTTTCTTCCGATAAAGAAGATTATGTATAAATATAATATTTCGCATCTGAAGGTAGTCGATTAAGTCACAGCCCAAGATCATTTTCCTCCAGGACGATACACTGCTAAACCTAGTTAAATCATACACATACCGCGTAGCATTATTAAAAGATACTTGCAACTTATGTAGTGAGAGAGCGTCCAATTTACTGTAAACCTATGCAAAATAATTAATCAGTGGAAGTATTAATTGAATTATAAGTTTCCTCTTAACTTCGACTGGTGTGAAGTTAGACGACATTCGTAAATTACGAAGCAAGAGGTATACGTTACGCACAACATGATTAATATGGTCAGTGCATGACAAGGTGGAATTGATCCAAATATTTAATCTTACTAACGTACACAAGAGGTGTGTTCCCCAAGTAAATGGTCGGAAAATAACTTAAATCATATTCCCATCTACTGATTGGTAAAATGTAAGATTTTCCAGGATTGAGCATAAGGTTATTATCCTCAGCCCATTTTAAAATAGACCTCAAGTCATAATTAAGTTTGTAACTTGTATCCTCTATCAGACCAATACGGTTTGAGATGTACAGCTGAATATCGTCTGCGTATGCATGTACCTTAGTATACCTGCATACTGAAAATAAATCATTGACGAACATACTAAATAGCAGGGGGCCTAACACGGACCCTTGTGGAACACCGGATGTTATACGCCTCAGCCCTGACTGCCTATTTCCAATAATTACCCTTTGGGCTCTCCCATATAAGTAGTTTTCCATAAGAGATAAAGCGGTATTCGTAAAACCAAAATAGTGTATTCGTAACCCAAAAAGGCCTTTGAAAAATCTAGCAGACACATAAGAGAGAGGTTTCCTTTGTCATATTCGGGCCTTATGTCATCAATTACTTTCAAGACCGCAGTAGTACAACTATGAGCAATGCGAAAACCAGATTGGAATGGGGACAAGAGATTATTGTTATTCAGATATAACGTAATCTGTTCAGCAATTAGGGACTCAAATATTTTCGAAAAAACTGGCAAAATACTTATTGGCCGATAATCGCCCGCACTCACTGCATTGGAAATCTTTGCTATTGGTATAACTCTTCCAATTTTCCAGGCTGTAGGAAACTGGGTGGTTGTAATGCAACGGTTAAAGACATGAGTCAGCGCTCCCAAAATATATGGCAATATAAGTTTAACAAATTTAATGGCTACACCGTCTGCACCGATGGCATTGGATCGAATTTTCAAGATATACCTGGTTACATCAGCCTCTGACACTGTAGAAAATGAGAAGTTAGTATTGCAGGAGAGTTCATTTTGTAGATTAGGACTGGTATGATTATTAATCACGCCATTAATACAAAAAAAGTCATTAAGCTCATCTGGGTCTATTTTGCACTCAAAAGAACTACGGGAGTGTATACCTAACGACTTCACATTCCTCCACAATTCGCCAGCAGGGAGATTTGAATTAAGTTTCCGGGAGAAATATGATTTTTTAGCTTGTCTGACAATGAGATTGGAGCGGTTTCTAGCTCTATTGTAAGCAGCTCTGTTTATCAACGTGGGTCTCCTTTTCCAAACGTTGTAAGCTAAATTGCGATCACGAATAGCATTTTTTACAGCAGTTGTATACCATGGACAAGAGCGATTATTTACAGCAAAACTACGTTCAGGTACATGACGATCATACGCGCCCTGCAATGTTGCAAGAAGTACGTTCAACTTATCATCCACTGACGCATAATACCAACATTCATTCCAACTCAGAACAGAAATGTCAGCAAAGAGGGACGAAAAATTAATCGCGTTATAATCCCTATAAGTTATAATCCGAAGATTATCATCTCTAGTCAGGTTAATGTTTAATGTACAAAATAATAGATCATGGTCAGAAACGAAAGAAATTTGATCATACAAAAGTAATAAGCTTGGATGAGATAGCAGGAATAAATCGAGTAAACTTGGCCTTGAATTGGACGAAAAACGTGTGGGAATTTCATCATTAACCGTAGTCATACCCACAGAACTTATCATATCAAGGAAATCATTACTAATTTCATCTTTAACCATCAAGTTTACATTAAAGTCACCACAAGTGATAAAAAAAGTCATAAGCTATGGAATGATTCCTGAAGTTATCAAAAAAAGGTTCAAGAGTTAATGTTCTTATAGGATTATAAACGCATGACACTAAAGTTCTCACACTATTATCATAAACGACAATATTAATAAATTCAATGTCACAATCCTGTGAAATGCTGACTACTCTAGTGTTGAGGTTACTCTTAGCATAAATTGCAACACCACCGCCTCTTCTATGTCTCCTATCATTCCTATATAGTTTATACCCATTTATGCTATAGTAACCATCAGGAACATCACAGTGGAACCACGTTTCCGTTACACAAATAATATCAACCTTAGAGTTTTCAAATATATGTCGAACGTAATCCAATTTAAGTCCATTTAAACTCCTGGCATTGAAATGCACAACATTAATACCTGATCGCTGTTTACATAATATATTTATTGAGGCAGAGTGATTTCCGTCAACACTATCATTATAATTTGTCTGACTCATAATAAGGTAGAGAAATAGCAGTCTTTTCGTTCACTTCAAAATAATTATTAAAAATTGAATATATAATCTTACGTAGCCTCACAACACCAATCCTTATACTGTGTTTAAATATTATAACAGTTGTTAAAAAAAGAAAAAAAAAAAGGATAAACCAAAAATAAATAAAAAGTTAGTAAAATTCTTATTATAAATAGAAATGAGTATTTTTATAAATATAAATAGAAATAAGTTCGTAAAATTCTTATTATAAATAGAAATAAGTAAAAAAGAAGGCACTGAGTATATAATCTTAATTACTGCTGATATTTCTTTTTTCAGCAATGCTCGGAAAAAACTGATTCAGCTTCTCAATTTCATCTATTTTTATTGCATCGTCATTAAGCTCTCGCTTTATGTAAACATAGCCTCGCATAGTAAAAGCAGAACATAAGAGCTTCTTCCTTTTCAGGCGTAAAGCCGCCCTCAGAATATTAAAATTATGCTGTGTTAGGTTTTCATTTAAAAAGAACTTTTCATCAGAAATAAAACCAAGGTGTCTGAGACTGAAGGCAAAATCTTTATTAAGTTTTTTATAGCCTGCCAGGGATTTAAGAAAACTGTTTTTGTCATATGCAGACCACAGCTTCACAATTATTACCCCATCCTTGGAATATGTCTTCTGCTTGCTATTATAATTTCCTAGCCGGTATATAGATCTTATGTTAGGCATCTGAGTGTTTATAGCTCTGCATACATTTTTAAATATTTGGGTAAGATCTTCTTTTTCCGCGTAGGGTATCTGATTAATTCTCAGTGAAAGTATGAATAATGAGACATTGATTCTACTTGAAGACAAATGCTTGGCGATAAGGAATGTGACACTAATTGAAGTTGGAATGATTGCTCCTATTCGTTCAGGAACTGATGCACACGATCAAGATCTACGACGAGAAATGGAATATAATCATCGAAATTTGGAAATTTTATTGGAAGAAAATTTACCAAATTTACAACAAGAGCAGAGAATGGTATACAACAGTATACTAGCAGCAATAACAAACAAACAAATAACCGGAAAAACTTTTTTAATTTCATTGATATTGGCAAAAGTTCGATCTCAAAAAAATATTGCATTAGCTATTGCGTCATCCGGCATTGCTGCCACACTCTTAGATGGTGGTAGAACAGCGTATTCTGCACTAAAATTATCCTAGAAGCCTCAATTTTCCGAAGAGATTACAAGTGTAACATAAAGAAAAATTCTTCTATGGGCAAAGTATTGCAACAATGTGAAATCATAGTGTGGGTTGAATGCACCATGGCGCATAAGAAATCTTTGGAAGTCTCGCAGTTTACGGGATTTTAGAAGCAATAATAACATATTTGGAGGTGCATTAGTTTTATTAGCTGGTGATTTTCGTCAAACACTTCCTGTTATGCCTGCATCAACGCCAGCTGATGAGCTAAAAAAAATTATTCTCTAATTACTATATATAACTAGTCTATGAGATCGTTATTCAAATAAAAATAGTACAATCGTCTCATATAAGTTCGGCTCTTTACCGTTTTCGGTACGATTGTATGGTGCGGCCTTAATAACATTCGAAGAAATTCGATGCCTCTCTCGTTTATATCCCAATAAAAACATGTCCGACAGTGGTACTCCCAAATCATGTCATGTGCAAGTAGTGTTTTCATTGCCTGAATGACTTCTACATTTGGAATGTCCTCAAGTTCATGATGAGGACCTTCAAAATTTGCCATTGCTGTTAAAGTTCCCTCAATAAAGAAGTGATTGTACACTGCCAAGCGATTCACTCGTTCTTTTTTTTTATTTTTTTTCATTATATATATATTTTTTTATTTCTTTTACTTATTTTAAATTTACAAAACGTTATAAATAAACATCATTAACAAACAAAATTGTCTATGATATAAAAATGTATGTAGTTATAATAGAATAAGAGCTCAACTAAAAATAAAAAAAAAAATTATTTACTGAAGGGGGAAAACGGTAAGGAAATAATACAAGGATGTTGTATGACTTGAAGTAGGTTTGACTATTTACATGAAATCATCGTAATCATCATAAGTAATGTAATCATTACCATACTTTTTATAACCATCGATATCATTGCTCTCTTTTTTCAAGGTTACTTTCCCTTTGCCTTTGCCTTTGCTAGCGGGTTGCTTGACATTTTGTTTTTCCATTTTCACTTTTTCTCTATGTAAGTTTTCTACACTAATTTTTAATTTCTTCAAATCGGGAATAGCCAAATGTACACCTATGCTACGTACTAAATCCTCAATAAATTGCGGGAAATGAGGTGATTCTTTATATTGTGCCAATTTACAACTAAGCGTCGCACCAAATTCTTTGAATTCTTCTTCAGTTTGAGGATTAAATGCATCTAAATCACCTCTAATATCACTAACACCAAAGGTTTCTAAAGCACTCTTTAAGTCCGATTCTTCTTGAATTTTTTGTAAACGTAATTTTTCGGCTAATTTTTCTTCGGCTGTCATATTAGCTAAGCGTTCAGCTTCGGCTTCCTCTGCCAGTCTCTCTTGTTCGGCTAGTTTAGCTTTCAAAGCCTTGTTAGGTTTCGTCTTCACCGGCGCTTTGACTTCAACTTTTTCTTCGTCCTTTTTTTCCTCTTCCTCGAGATCCCAACTGTCCTTAACATCCTCATCATCATCCTCGCCAGCCCATTTGTTGACTTTGTCAGGAATAACCACTATGGGTTTGTCCGCAGCACTTTCCCAATCGTCTTTCATATTTTTTGGTTCTCTATTATTTTATTTATTTAGCAAATTTTTGATTATATGACTTTGTGTTTTGCTTGTATGTGCTTGGTGTGCTTGGATGTGCGTAAGTGTTTTCGCCAAGGATTGGAAACCAGAACTAATAATTTTTCGCAATCTTTCTGTTGCTTTTATACTGTTTCCTGAGACCCGAAAATAACTGCGTTAATCGATTTCCTTAATATGATATTGCATTACAGGTAGAAAAATTATGATTTTATAATTGACCCTCACACATCATTTGATAACTTGTTTATAATGTTCGAATAACATGAATATTAATTTCCAGGTAAAAGGGAAAATAATAAAAGCCTTCTTGCGCTCGAAAATTTTCCCTTTTTCACTTTAAGTCCGGTTTAGTATACAGTTGTTATCCACTTTACATAATTTTCTTTAAATTCGTACTTCAATAGACAGCGTTTTTTATATTAAGTACATACGCGTTATTTGCTGACAGGTAGGGGCATTTAAATTGAATTTTCTCCCCTTTGCCAACAAATGTCATTTAAGCGGTTTATGCCATATTTTTTAAGTATACGCTTTATTTTACTCGCAAAGGTGCTTTGTTCATAGCTTACAGACGGCTGTATACACAACAACAAAATATTAAGAGTTTGTCAGTCATATTTGAACGCAAGCAAAAATAAACAAACACATGCTACAGTAGTAGATCCTAACATTTCAACGACGAATTTATATGAATTCGTTCATTTGGACACTGTGCCAGTGTGTAAAATGTTACTACAAAGTTAATATAATGCAAGTGAGTGAAAATTTTCATGAAAATCCAGTTACTTGACATTTTCCCTTCAAAAAATATTTCAAGAAAAGTTTTTAGTAGACATCTGCAAATGAGTAAATGCTACAAGTGGTTGAAACACAATCATAAATTTACTATGTACCTGCTAATGCACAGCTAACATTCACAAAAAGTAAAGGAAACAAATCTGTATGTATTTACTTTATTATCTTATATATAAAAATGAATGTGTGTTAGTTTGTATGTTTGTATGTTTTAAGTTTATAGACGATAAAACGGCTGAACCGATTTTCTTAAAATTTTCACAGTATCTTCCTGTATGTCCGGAAGGAGTTATAGGCTACTTTTTATGTTGATATTCCAAATGAGCGAGGGGCCATGCCCACGTATACTACACACTACATACTTAATATTTAATTGCATTTGAAATATATTACTCATACGCATAGTAGTTACCCCTACAAGTATGCTATCTATGATTCTTGATATTAAAACCAAAGAAAATAAAGTATGTATAAAGAATGTGCATTTTGGCATATTTTGGAATATTTTTCAAAAATATTTCACGACGCGGGGGGAAAGATAGAAGGGAAGGATAAAGAAACCAAGAGCGTAACAATGTTCTCAATTGTTCTCATCGTGCGTTTTTGTTGTTTGACTAATTTTTTATTTATTCATCTGACACAATGTTGCCACGAAAAACATTTTGTAGCCAACATTTGTGAAAAAATCACCAAATAAGAAAAAATATAACCAAAATTAAATTCATAGACTTTTGTTCTATTTTTTTTTCAAGTTTAAATTATAATTAACAAAAACTGAAACAAAAATAGCTTTTTTTATAAGAAGAAAATAAACAAAACCAAAAACTACACATTGGTCAAAAAAATAACCAATTTTGGTTAGAAATAACAAAAAAAAAAGGAAACACTTATTCTCAGACGTCGGCACAAAGAGTACATGAGAAAAATTATGAGAGGCATATTAACCCAGAGGAAAATTGTTAGTAATATTTCCAAGTCTACTTTACTCTACATAATACGTCACATATGTAGTTTTTTTAATGAATTTTACATCTATATAAACAAAATGAATGAAAAACAATAGAAGAGAAAAATGAAAATATGTGCAAAGAAATAAAGAAAGTAATAAATGAAACATGTAAACAAAGTGCAAAAACAACATACGCGGATGCAGTTAAAAATAAAGGGTTGCCAAGTATAAATAAACAACTACCCCTGATTGTTAAACCTAAGGAAAAACAATCGGCTGAAAAAACTAAAGAAGAGTTAAACAAAATAAATCCAGACAACTTGAAGATAACAAATGTGGAAAGTAGAAGCAGTGGAACAATTGTTATTCAAAGTCAGAGCTGTGAAGATAGAGAGAAAAGTAAAAGTGCAATCCAAGAAAAAATATCTAAACAATATGAAGTAAAAATTCCAAATTCGACGGGACTAAATATCAAAATTATTGGCATGTCTTTTGAATATAGTGAAAATGATTTAATTGAGAAATTAAGAAAACAAAATCCTAAATTAGCTGATGCAAATATTAAATTTATGGGAAAATATGAAACGAAGAGAGGAAATAAATCTTTGTTAAATGTGAGACTGAGAGTTGATAATGAAGCTTACGGAAAAATTATGGAAGAAAGAAAAGTAAATGTCGGTTGGGAAAGATGTAGAGTGTATGATGGAACTGAATTAGTTCAATGTATGAAATGCAGAGGATACAATCATATAGCCAAAGAATGTAAAAATCAGGAAATATGTCTAAAATGCCATGGTCAACATAAAACAGTTAATTGCGAAAGCCAAGAGAAGATAATGAAATGTATTAATTGTTCAAAAGTAAACAGCTGGCTCAATATGGGATTAGATGAAAATCACTTTACAAACGATAGAGAATGTCCAGTTTACAAAATGACAAAATTTAGGCTTTACGATTTAACAACTAAAGGAAATGAGTGCCCTCTATACAAATGTACAAGGTCTTGTTAACAACTATAATCAAATTGAAATTATCGCAGCAACAGAAAAACCTGACTTTTTAATATTGTCTGAAACACATTTGACGAAAGATATAGATGAACAAGAAATTGCGTTACAAGGATATGATAACATCGGGTCAGTGTCAGCATCCTCAAGAACAGGTGGAGTTGTCGTATACTATAAAAATAATTGGAACGTGAAAAAGTTTATAGAGAGAACTGATGATTTGAAGTATTGGATATTATTTTGCAAAGCTGTACATAATGATAATAATAATAATATCTTAATTGATGCAATATATAGATCGCCTAGCTACAGCGAAGCTGAGTTCTGTGATATATTTGACGAAATTATTGAAGAAATCTGTGATAATAATAACTGTGATATTTTAATTGCAGGAGATTTTAATATAGATTGGAAAAAACTCTTTATACAAGAATAGAATTAGGAATACTCTCAATGACAACGGCCTTAAACAAATAGTTAACGAAAGCACCCGTGTAACAAGAAATTCGAGCACAATAATTGACTACGTAATAACTAATAATTATAAGATAAAATGTACAAACAGTAAAGATAATAAAATTTCTGCCCATGAAGTTATTAATATTAATATAGACTTTGAGAGATCGAATGAAAACATTCTAAATACAGCAAAAACCATCAAGATATTTAAATACGATAAGAATATATTCAATAATGTGTTAACTGAGAATATGATATACGAGGATAATAAGGATCTTAATGAAAACGTTAAACTGTTTGATGCCTGTCTAGGAAATACAATACAAAGATTTACGTTTGAAAAGCAAGTGCACATAAATAACAAAGTGAATAACTGGTTTAACGAAGAACTGCGAACAATAAAAAGAGAAAAAATAATAAAATATTTACGAGCCAAATTTGAAAACACAAATCAAGCTTGGGGAGAATATAAACTAATAAGAAATCGATACAAAGTACAAATCGAAAATAATAAGAATAATTACATAAAAAATAAAATTAACAACGCAACTAGTCAAAAGCAAATGTGGGCACACATAAAAAACCTAGTACTTAATAAGAGGCAAAACTCAACTAAATCTGTGATCTTCGACCAGATAGAGTACAACGATATATGTGATATAGTTAATAAGTTCAATGCATTCTTCATTGATAGCATTAGTAGTATAAGAAAATCGATAGGGAGCGTGCAACATATTAACCGAATAGAATATAGAGTGAATGATGTTTTTAAATTCCGTAAGGTAAATATTAGTGAACTGGAGAGCGTCGTGAAGTGTATGAATAACAAATCTGACCATGAACGCGTATCAAATAAAATTATACTTGACAACTGGAATGTAACAGGAAATATAATGGTAAAAGTAATAAACACATCTTTAGAGACAGGTATTTTTCCTGATAATTGGAAAAAATCAACCGTAACCCCAATTGAGAAAGTGACCAGAACAAAAAAATGCGAGGAGTTTAGACCAATAAACTCTCTTAAAACTTGCGAGAAAATAATTGAAAAAGTAGTTAAAGATCAGCTTGAAAAATATATAGAAAATCGAGACATATTATCTAAATACCAGTCAGGATTCCGTAAAAAACATTCGTGTGAAACCACGGTAAACTATGTCATAAGTGAATGGAGAGCAATAGGAAAGGATAAGAGGATAATAGCAATATTTCTTGACTTCAAAAGAGCCTTTGAGACGATCGATAGAGAAATAATACTGAATAAACTATATATGTATGGAATAAGAGGAATCGAGCTAGATTGGTTCAAATCGTACCTGAAAAGAAGAAGGCAAACGACAAAATTAAATGACATAGAATCTGATGAAATAATAAATAATTTCGGAGTGCCACAAGGTTCCATTTTGGGAGCGTTGTTGTTCATAATTTATATAAATGACATGCCAAGTATTTTAGAAAAATGTAAAGTTGTATTATACGCTGATGACACTCTGATATATACAATAGCAAATAGTGATGAAGAATGTCGCGAAAATATCAAGTATGATATGAAGAAAATAGATGAATGGCTTAAAATGAATAAACTCAAACTAAATGAAAATAAAATAAAAATAATGGAATTAACTTAAATTCAGAAGAAATATTTACAATAAATGACACAGTAATTGAAAAAGTCGAATATATAAAATACCTTGGTTTTATAATCGATAAAAAATTAAATTTCAATGAACAAATAGATTACTTATGCAAAAAAGTTGGTAAAAAAATTAGTTTTTTAAAAAGAATAAGAAGCAAAATATCCAAGTCTACAGCGATAAATATATACAGCACGATAATAAAACCACACTTTGAATATGGTTCCACTATTTTATTCACATGCAGCAGCACAAATCAATTAGCAAGGATGCAGAAACTGCAAAATAGAGCGATGAGAGTAATACTAAAATGCGATCGTTACACACATATAAACACAATGTTAACTGATCTAAAATGGATGAACATAGCACAACGACTTCAATTTAACACATTAAGATTTATTAGAAAATTAAAACAAGGAGACGCCCCGAAATATCTATGTGATCAAATACATTATCAATATATATTATATCAACTAAGAAATGCAAGTGACTTTAGGATCCAAAGAGTGAGGTCAACACAAATGCAGAAAACGCTATTCTACAAAAGTCTACAGCTGTTTAACTCATTGCCAAACTACATTAAGAATGAAACGGATGAAAATGTCTTTAGACGAAAGTGTACTAATTTTGCATTATTTAATAATAATTTGTAATATATAATTTTGTTGAACATTTAAAGTATTTTTAATACTAAAAAAAAAAAAAAAAAAAAAAAAAAAAACAATCTCGGGAAATGACGGCTACCCACTTTATCGCCGACGTTCTGTGGATAATGGTGGACGATCAATTTCAGTAAAGGTGCATGGAAATGATTTTGATGTTGATAACCGCTGGATAGTACCTTACTCTCCATTGCTTTCAAAAACATTTAAAGCGCATATTAATGTTGAGTATTGTCATTCAGTTAAGTCGATCAAATGATATGTTTGCTAAAACTTTGTTTTATTCAGAAATTCCAACGTATTATACGTGGAATGCATCAACAAAGAAATTTCAACGTCGAAAGCAGGGGAACCTGTTGATGGTTGGCCAAATTTATATTCAACAGATGCATTAGGTAGGGTTTATACCATCCATCCTCAAAATGCTGAATGTTTTTATTTGAGAATGCTTCTGATTAATGTTCGAGGACCAACATCTTTTGACACATTAGTGTTGATGGCGTAGTATGTGCAACATATCGAGAGGCCTGTCAGAAACTACAATTATTGGAGAACGATTGTCATTGGGAAACAACGCTTGAAGATGCAGCAGTAATCAACCATCCATGGAAAATAAGGGCATTATTTGCGATAATATTGGTATCGTGCTCACCATCTAATCCAAAAGATCTTTGGAATAAATTTAAAACATATTTGGCTGAGGACATATTACACCAGTAAAGAGTTACCACCAACAATGCAACGCTTGAACTAAGTGAAAGTATGAATAATGAGACATTGATTCTACTTGAAGACAAATGCTTGGCGATAAGGAATGTGACACTAATTGAAGTTGGAATGATTGCTCCTATTCGGTCAGGAACTGATGCACACGATCAAGATCTACGACGAGAAATGGAATATAATCATCAAAATTTGGAAATTTTATTGGAAGAAAATTTACCAAATTTACAACAAGAGCAGAGAATGGTATACAACAGTATACTAGCAGCAATAACAAACAAACAAATAACCGGAAAAACGTTTTTAATTTCATTGATATTGGCAAAAGTTCGATCTCAAAAAAATATTGCATTAGCTATTGCGTCATCCGGCATTGCTGCCACACTCTTAGATGGTGGTAGAACAGCGTATTCTGCACTAAAATTATCCTAGAAGCCTCAATTTTCCGAAGAGATTACAAGTGTAACATAAAGAAAAATTCTTCTATGGGCAAAGTATTGCAACAATGTGAAATCATAGTGTGGGTTGAATGCACCATGGCGCATAAGAAATCTTTGGAAGTCTCGCAGTTTACGGGATTTTAGAAGCAATAATAACATATTTGGAGGTGCATTAGTTTTATTAGCTGGTGATTTTCGTCAAACACTTCCTGTTACGCCTGCATCAACGCCAGCTGATGAGCTAAAAAAAATTATTCTCTAATTACTATATATAACTAGTCTATGAGATCGTTATTCAAATAAAAATAGTACAATCGTCTCATATAAGTTCGGCTCTTTACCGTTTTCGGTACGATTGTATGGTGCGGCCTTAATAACATTCGAAGAAATTCGATGCCTCTCTCGTTTATATCCCAATAAAAACATGTCCGACAGCGGTACTCCCAAGTCATGTCATGTGCAAGTAGTGTTTTCATTGCCTGAATGACTTCTACATTTGGAATGTCCTCAATTTCATGATGAGGACCTTCAAAATTTGCCATTGCTGTTAAAGTTCCCTCAATAAAGAAGTGATTGTACACTGCCAAGCGATTCACTCGTTCTTTTTTTTTATTTTTTTTCATTATATATATATTTTTTATTTCTTTTACTTATTTTAAATTTACAAAACGTTATAAATAAACATCATTAACAAACAAAATTGTCTATGATATAAAAATGTATGTAGTTATAATAGAATAAGAGCTCAACTAAAAATAAAAAAAAAAATTATTTACTGAAGGGGGAAAACGGTAAGGAAATAATACAAGGATGTTGTATGACTTGAAGTAGGTTTGACTATTTACATGAAATCATCGTAATCATCATAAGTAATGTAATCATTACCATACTTTTTATAACCATCGATATCATTGCTCTCTTTTTTCAAGGTTACTTTTCCTTTGCCTTTGCCTTTGCTAGCGGGTTTCTTGACATTTTGTTTTTCCATTTTCACTTTTTCTCTATGTAAGTTTTCTACACTAATTTTTAATTTCTTCAAATCGGGAATAGCCAAATGTACACCTATGCTACGTACTAAATCCTCAATAAATTGCGGGAAATGAGGTGATTCTTTATATTGTGCCAATTTACAACTAAGCGTCGCACCAAATTCTTTGAATTCTTCTTCAGTTTGAGGATTAAATGCATCTAAATCACCTCTAATATCACTAACACCAAAGGTTTCTAAAGCACTCTTTAAGTCCGATTCTTCTTGAATTTTTTGTAAACGTAATTTTTCGGCTAATTTTTCTTCGGCTGTCATATTAGCTAAGCGTTCAGCTTCGGCTTCCTCTGCCAGTCTCTCTTGTTCGGCTAGTTTAGCTTTCAAAGCCTTGTTAGGTTTCGTCTTCACCGGCGCTTTGACTTCAACTTTTTCTTCGTCCTTTTTTTCCTCTTCCTCGAGATCCCAACTGTCCTTAACATCCTCATCATCATCCTCGCCAGCCCATTTGTTGACTTTGTCAGGAATAACCACTATGGGTTTGTCCGCAGCACTTTCCCAATCGTCTTTCATATTTTTTGGTTCTCTATTATTTTATTTATTTAGCAAATTTTTGATTATATGACTTTGTGTTTTGCTTGTATGTGCTTGGTGTGCTTGGATGTGCGTAAGTGTTTTCGCCAAGGATTTGAAACCAGAACTAATAATTTTTCGCAATCTTTCTGTTGCTTTTATACTGTTTCCTGAGACCCGAAAATAACTGCGTTAATCGATTTCCTTAATATGATATTGCATTACAGGTAGAAAAATTATGATTTTATAATTGACCCTCACACATCATTTGATAACTTGTTTATAATGTTCGAATAACACGAATATTATTTTCCAGGTAAAAGGGAAAATAATAAAAGCCTTCTTGCGCTCGAAAATTTCCCCTTTTTCACTTTAAGTCCGGATTAGTATGCAGTTGTTATCCACTTTACATAATTTTCTTTAAATTCGTACTTCAATAGACAGCCTTTTTTATATTAAGTACATACGCGTTATTTGCTGACAGGTAGGGGCATTTAAATTGAATTTTCTCCCCTTTGCCAACAAATGTCATTTAAGCGGTTTATGCCATATTTTTTAAGTATACGCTTTATTTTACTCGCAAAGATGCTTTGTTCATAGCTTACAGACGGCTGTATACACAACAACAAAATATTAAGAGTTTGTCAGTCATATTTGAACGCAAGCAAAAATAAACAAACACATGCTACAGTAGTAGATCCTAACATTTCAACGACGAATTTATATGAATTCGTTCATTTGGACACTGTGCCAGTGTGTAAAATGTTACTACAAAGTTAATATAATGCAAGTGAGTGAAAATTTTCATAGAAAATCCAGTCACTTGACATTTTCCCTTCAAAAAATATTTCAAGAAAAGTTTTTAATAGACATCTGCAAATGAGTAAATGCTACAAGTGGTTGAAACGCAATCATAAATTTACTATGTACATGTATAGCACAGCTAACATTCACAAAAAGTAAAGGAAACAAATCTGTATGTATTTACTTTATTATCTTATCTTGTGTGTTTGTTTGTATGTTTGTATGTTTGAAGTTTATAGACGATTAAACGGCTGAACCGATTTTCTTGAAATTTTCACAGTATCTTCCTGTATGTCTGAAAGGAGTTATAGGCTACTTTTTATGTTGATATTCTAAATGAGCGAGGAGCCATGCCCACATATACTATATACTACATACTTAATATTTAATTGCATTTGAAATATATTACTCATACGCATAGTTACCCCTAAAGTATGCTATCTATGATTCTTGATGTATAAAAGCAACGAAAATAAAGTATGTATAAAGAATTTGCATTTTGGCATATTTTGGAATATTTTTAAAAAATATTTCACGACACGGGGGATAGATATAAGGGAAGGAAAACAATTTTGTAACAAACGTTTGTGAAAAAAATCACCAAATAAGAAAAAATATAACCAAAATTAAATCCGTAGACTTTTGTTTTATTTATTTTTTTTTCAGAAATAACCAAAAAAGGCAACATCATTACTAGATTCAATCTTTGCGGATTCTTTGCAAATTACAATACATTTTTACTTTTTAGAGTTAATCCTTAAACCATTTGCAGTCGCCCAAAGAGAAATATTATTAAGGTCAGTGTTAAGATCTTTAACTCCAGTGTTGATGGAAGCTATAGAGCTATCAATGTAGAGTTGAATATCATCAACATACATTTGAATTCTAGAATGTTTGAGCTGCTCAAACATATGACCCTTAAATGGTTGAGTTTGAAATTTTCAACTCATATACATAGTAAGTACTGAAATCCATACTATTTAAATATTTATTTGAAAAACATATACATATGTAATAGTTATGTTATTGTTTACTTCTAACAATGGGTAATTACTAAAAATATTATTTATTTGTTGCATATCTTGAAAAATAGATCAGGTAAGTTTATAATCAGCATTTTATTGGGCGATGAATGGGCATGTAACAATAGGCAGTAAAATTTTCGTTCATTACTTTCGAATACCTAAGTAATAAAATGTAAACTCTCAACATTTTTTCCAAATAAAATAAGAAGTTGAAAACTCATCAAAAAAAAAAATTACCTGCGACCGACACAAACATAATTATTTGTCAAATTTTAATAACCTTACTTTCTTTTAAAAAGTTTTTGACCTGAACCGATTTCATATTAGGTACAATTTGAAGTAATAAAATGCAACTGTCAATATTTTTTCAAATAAAATAAGAAGTTGCAAAACTCATCAAGAAAATTGAAAGCGACCGAAACAAACCTAATTATTTGTCAAATTTAAATAGCCTTAATTTTTTTTAAAAAGTTTTTTGACCTGAACCGATTTCATATTAGGTAATATATAAAGGAATAAATATAACACGCATTCGGTTTTGGAATTCAGTTGAATCTTTGATTCTAAACGAGTTAAACGTTGAGTGACATTTATTTTGCAATAATTTATAAAAATGCCCCCAAAAAAGCATCGCTTTCCAGAAGCACTAAAAATGCATTGCATTTGCAATCCCAGAGAGCAAATGAAAGTTCGGAAGAGCGTGAAAGTCGCCTAAGGACTGAAAGGAGTCGAGTTTCAACCTCTCGAGCCGCCGAAACGCCATGACAACGTGAAGAACGCCTTGAAGGCCTACGAGCTACTGAAACGCTTTCAGAAAGCCAAGAGCGCCTTGAAAGTCAACGAAATCTTACCTCTTTAGCACGAGCTTCTGAAATGCCGTCAGAACACGAACGACGTTTTGAAGGTCTTCGACAACATGCGACAACCGCACGAGGTACCGAGACACCGTTGGAACATGAAGGTCGGCTACAAAGCCAGCGAAATCGTATCGAAACATCACGAGGCACAGAAACGCCTTTAGAGCGTGAAAGACGTCTTGAACGTCTTCGACAACATGCGACAACCGCACGAGCTACCGAGACACCATTGGAACATGAAGGTCGGCTACAAAGCCTGCGAAATCGTATCGAAACATCACGAGACATAGCGTCGAGAACAAAATCGTAATCGAATGGTGGTGAATCGACGTAATGTTTTTCATGGATTCTCAGGTATTACATTTAACTACAGATCTGATATAGATGACCACATAATCGCAACTCATGCTGATAGAACTCCAGAACTCCAACAATGGCGTAACAATTTTGATGGAGGGCGATCCAGTTGCATCACGAGATATGTATTTAATTCCGATGGGGGTAGTGAAGCACACCGGGTATTAGCTAGTACCTCTATAAAAAACACATTATATATACATATGTACTTATTTGTAAGCACAAGTTATATAGCTATTGAGCCAATTCAGACGAGCACATTTTTTAGTCGCACAATTTTTGTTCTTTTCAATTTACACGGGATGAATATTCGTTTGGCAACGAATGTACACGTATACAGAGCTTTGTATGTATTAGTGTTTTTTCATTCATTTGATGGTTGGGCTGGTTTTTAAAAATGTGCATTTATTAGTTTTGTGCTGGTGATGCGGGGTTGTAGCTGGTGGAAACGTTACGCCACCGAAAAACCATTCTCTTCACCCCTCTTGCCTATAAACTATCATTTTGCGCCAGCACAATTGTGCTTGTGTGAATTGGCTCATTGATATTTTAAGGAAATACTGCTCTGAGAATGAAATTGAGAGCACTTTTGTCCTTGACAAAATTGAGGACCCTATTTTGAACAATTTTCTTAAAAAAAAAGTCAAAATTTATGGAACTTTTTAAGTAGTTATGTCTATAATAATATTAAAACGAACTTACTTTTTATTGTATCTCACTCATTACATAGTCAATAATCTAGAAGACTTTTTTAAGTCTATAATTAAAGTAAATACTCTTATTAAAAAAAAACTTTTTGATTTATATATTTTTTTTCAATTTATAATCATATTACTGAAAATAATTGAAAACAGATATATGCCATAAAGTTCGTTTAAATGTCGAATTTGGCTTATTGTCCACAAATGTTTTGCAACTATGGGTGTGAACTATAAGCGAAAACTACTGTAATTGTATTATAAGTAATAAATAAATAAATATTTCTCTTAGTAGCTTTCTGGCAAAAACTCTGAGAGTAAATAAAATTGGCATGAAAAACGGAGTCGACTTTAAATAATTGGTCGCGCCACTCATGTATAAAATTAACACTCACAACATAAGTGGTGTGTGAAGTTTGATCGTAATCCTGATTAATTATACATACACATGATCTTCAAATTAAAAAGTGGATTGACTAGCAGAAATTCAAGTAAATTTGTTGCCATTTCGTAGAATAAATCTTTTAAAGCCCATAGATTCTCGGCCATAGATTCTCGACCGTTAATGTATTACTGTGATATTAATTGTGGAGCTGGCTAAAAAAAAACCAGACATGTCCTCAGTTAATGCTGTTTTAAATTTTATTTTAGGGATCTCTAAGTCTGCATAATGAAGCCACGTAATATTTTCATTTAAAACCAGGTCCTAGGTGCTATTTTAAAATAACAAGAAAAACTGACTTCTCGAACAAAACTGGGCATTTGATACGACGAGAGTTAATAACATTTCATCAGTCATAAAATAGATTTTTTAATTTTTATTTATCTTTCTGTAAAGCTCGATTCACTCCTTTTTTATATGTAGTTTGACAGCCCTCTTCTTGAGAGAAAGAGAAAATATGTAGTATGAACATCTTTTAGCTCGTTTTGGTTTAATTTTATATTTTGTCCGGAAAAACTTGAACAGAGCAGTAGTAGGTTATATTTTATATAAAAAGGTGAATTGATTTGTCCACATAGATAAATCATGGAAAATTTAAATTTCCTTTAAAAGTCTCATCTGGTAGTCTTAATTTTGTGGAAACATTTTTAGAAATGCACAAATCATGCTGCAGAAAACACTCAGTGCGCTGTGCCAGAAAAGGTGCCTGTAAAGTGCAGATAGCCAGAATTTTTCATTCTTTTTTGCATTTGTGTATCAAAACATGACGTATGTATATTGTTCTGAGAAATATCTTGTCATTAAGCTTAATAATAAACACGCGACGTAACAGGAAAAGTGTGACGATTAAATTCGCAATAAAAAATAATTTTTATTCGGTTTCTCCAGCTTTGCAGCAGCACAATAGGTCATAGGACTATAGAACTTTGCTCAATAAATATTAATCTGATGGTTTACACATAAAACTTACAAAGCATTTATGACTTTACCATACGTAGCGAGTTTTTTAACCGAAAAGGTTAACACTTAAAACTACATTACGAAGAAATAACCGAATCAAAAGATCTGATCTAATAAGGGTAATGAAAGGATTACAACAACAGCCCATTAGGGATTATTATAGAAATCGCAAGTTGTAACTGAAAATGTTTTTCGAATACTAAGAAGGAAAACAAGAGCCATTGGTTGAAATTAAAGGGCAGGGTCTTTACCTGCATACATAAAAGGGTTGTTGAAAGATCAGGTAGCAGTTAACCTATTTGTTCACTCATTACGTTGAATCCGGTACCTGTGTGTATCGAAATCACAAATTTCCAAAATGGTTTCCACCTATAAAAGGCGTGAACCTTACACAATAAGTTCAATCACAATTTAGTCTCGGTAGACAACACACAACATTTATCAGCGGAAAACCTTAAGAAAAAATGGAAGCATCAAAGCAAGTGAAATTTGACGAATTACTCGACAAATGCATAGACATGTCGAAAGTGAAATTGGATGCGTTAAAGGCACAAATTAATTCGAAAATCTACGACGTTTTTCAAATTCAAAAATTTGTTTACAACGAATTAAAATTGGAACAATTTATCTGCCCGATGAAGACGTATATCCATATGACTGAATTTCTAAATGGTCCTCTGGTAAAACAATTCATATGTGAATTATGGCATATTTTGTTAGCGGCTGAAGAGAGTTCGGCAGCCATATCAAATAATACAGTGGAACCGAAAAAAGATGAAATTATAAAGGAAGTAATCCAAACAAATGTTGAACCTACAAAAACTAAAATTTTTAAAAAAGTATTCCAAAGTAAATTTCGAAAAGACGCCGAAGGATCTCAATCTCGATCCCGAAAACAAGACAACATGGTGAATGGCGGAAAAGAACCATTGGTACCTCCTACCACTTTCAGTTCCACCCTTAAACCACAGGGGCGGTTGGACACTAAGCACGGCGAAAAACACGATGAATCTGCATCGCTTTCTCGGTTAACCTATAGCCGAAATAGTGGTACGAAAGGTAACAGAAAAGTAGAACAAAAGCAAGATTTAACCGCCAGCACTTTAATCACAAAGAAACAACAGTCAGATAAGGAAAACAATAAAAGTTTCATCAACATTGAAAATCGCGTACATAAACTGGACAAGTCAGTATCAATCTGTAGCACACAAGCAGAACAAAAGCAACCACAACTACCACCCAACACTTGTGGTTCTACCCTTAAACCACAACGGCGCATTAACATGTTGAATGGCGGAAAACAATCACTTGCAGCTTATAAAACGTTGAGTTCCAAACTTAAAGCACAGGGACGTATCGACATATCCAAAGTAAAATTGGACATGTTGAAACCGTGGATAAGCAAGAAAATCACGGATATTTTGCAGAGAGAAGATAATGCGGCAGTGGAGTTCGTGCACAATAAATTAAAGCAGGATAAAATGCTTTGTCGACAGAAATTACAGATCAGAATTGCTGGATTCCTAAGAGGTGGCAAAGCACAGAAATTTGTGTCTGAATTATGGCCACTTTTGTTATCAGCTCAAGAGAGTGAAAGCGGCATACCAGCTGAATTGAAAAAGCAGCAGAATGATAAAAATTTAAGAATTGAAAAGGATATTAAGCATGACGGATCTGCATCGCTTTCTCTGTTAAATAATGTCCAAAATAGTGGTACGGTAATTGACACAAAACCAGAACAACAACATCCAGGAAGTCAGAGCAGTCAGAACAATGATAGCTCGGCTGTGCTGAGATGCGGCGTAGGCGGTTTCGCTAACGTTTGCATGCATTCCCCCCAACAGGAAGATGCAAGTGCTAAGTCACAGGAATTTTTATCTCAATATTGTGCAGAAATGGACGAATTTTTGACACATTGGAATAAAACTCCCGAAAAGGAAACAATTCTATTCTCAAAAAAGTTCATATATCCTGGTGAACAAAATATTGAAAAACAAATAAACGCCACTTTGTCGACACCGCCATCATCGGTTATACAATCAGATCATAAACAGCAAACACGCAATATTGACTTTGATAACGAGATAAAAGCTACCCGAGAACTACAATCACGCAAGCGTACACACTTGACAATGATGAATGAGAGCAAAAAGTCGAAAAATAATTCCCACGATAAAGATGAACAGCAGTCAGCTAAGAAGAAACAGACTAGGACAAATAAATCCTCATCAAAACGCAATTCAGACAAAGATTCCTCTAGGAAGCCAGAAGCTAAATTAATAGAAAAGCAGGACAACAAGAAATCTAACAGCAAGATGAAGAATCTTGAATTGGAGCTTTTTGGCAGTATTAGTAGCGACGAAGAAGAACCCAATTCAGAAGAACCTTCTAAGGAAAATTCTGTAAAGAAGTACCACAATAGCGAATTGAGCACCCTTGAGGCTGATCTTTTTATCAGCAGCGATGAGGAAGACGTCTACAATATACTCGGCAAAGAAGACCAATTTTTAAAACAAAAATAATGGACGAAGTTCACGAAGAGTATATTCTCTGGAAAAAAAGAATTTGTAATTTAGAAAAATTATTTGTAATCAATTTGCGTAAATTTTAAATTAAATATCATGACAATGTTTTTAATTTCTATTAAATATTGATGAAATATATGAGGAGTTTTCTAAGTTTAAATTTATATTACAATAAAGTTTTATATTATAATAAATTCATATTATAATAAATTTAAATTTATAAAAAATACTGTCTCTTTCAATTTAATTCTTAATTCCTTATTTGTAATGTATTTTGAATGTATTTTAAGGAAATCATATAAATAATTAAAATAAAATGAAAATAAAAAATGTATTCAATGCTTTAATTTAATTACCGGGATAAGGGGAAGGGAAGGTTTATTTGAAATATTCTTCGGCGGTGACGGTGTGGAGATTCCGCCGCATAGCAATGAAGAGGTCAAAGTTGCGATTATAAATCTTAAAAACAATAAAGCGGCATGTTCTGATAGCCTCCCCGCTGAGTTGTTTAAGACCGGAGTTGGTAGTGCGCATGCACCAGCTTATCTACAAAATATGCCTAGAGGAAAGTATGCCCAACGATTGGAACTTCAGTGTCCGCTGCCCTGTCCTGAAAAAGGTAGACCCTACGATATGCGCCAACTACAGGGGTATAATTCTACTTTTTATATTGATATTCCAAATGAGCGAGGGGCCATGCCCACGTATACTACACACTACATACTTAATATTTAATTGCATTTGAAATATATTACTCATACGCATAGTAGTTACCCCTACAAGTATGCTATCTATGATTCTTGATATTAAAACCAAAGAAAATAAAGTATGTATAAAGAATGTGCATTTTGGCATATTTTGGAATATTTTTCAGAAATATTTCACGACGCGGGGGGAAAGATAGAAGGGAAGGATAATGTCTTTTCGGGTTATAGGGTGGGGTTAGTTTAAGGGTAAAAGGGTATGAGGGGCTAGGGTATGTACATATGCTCAAACCTTTTATATTACTTTTATATATGTAAATAATAAAAGTCATATATGTTTTGTTTTTTGTTTGTATTTTCTTAAAACGTTATAAAGTGGATATTTATTTGTATTTTGTAACAATATGTGTGTTGTTTACAATGTACATATATTTTGTTTGCAGTAGTATCAAATTTCACAAAGTTCACAATTTATTTTGAATTTATTAATGTTCACAAGGCTGATTAAATTTAATATAAATACAATTAAATAGCCATTTATTTCATTTCGCACACGCGTATGGATTGTTGGGTTTCTATGTTTAGTGTTGTTCGGCGATCGCTAGTCAACTGAACTGATCAACAAGGATCAAAACAATCAAGCAGGAGTTGTTGATGAAAATGTGTATGTTGATGTGTATTGTGAATGTTGATGTGTGTTGGTGAATGTTGATGTCAGGGTTGGGGTTGTTCGAATTTGTTCACTCGTGTGAACAGATAAAGAAACCAAGAGCGTAACAATGTTCTCAATTGTTCTCATCGTGCGTTTTTGTTGTTTGACTAATTTTTTATTTATTCATCTGAAACAATGTTGCCACGAAAAACATTTTGTAACCAACATTTGTGAAAAAAATCACCAAATAAGAAAAAATATAACCAAAATTAAATTCATAGACTTTTGTTTTATTTTTTTTTTTCAAGTTTAAATTATAATTAACAAAAACTGAAACAAAAATAGCTTTTTTTATAAGAAAAAAATAAACAAAACCAAAAACTACACATTGATCAAAAAAATAACCAATTTTGGTTAGAAATAACAAAAAAAAGGCAACACTTATTCTCAGACGTCGGCACAAAGAGAACATGAGAAAAATTATGAGAGGCATATTAACCCAGAGGAAAATTGTTAGTAATATTTTCAAGTCTACTTTACTCTACATAATACGTCACATATGTAGTTTTTTTAATGAATTTTACATCTATATAAACAAAATGAATGAAAAACAATAGAAGAGAAAAATGAAAATATGTGCAAAGAAATAAAGAAAGTAATAAATGAAACATGTAAACAAAGTGCAAAAGCAACATACGCGGATGCAGTTAAAAATAAAGGGTTGCCAAGTATAAATAAACAACTACCCCTGATTGTTAAACCTAAGGAAAAACAATCGGCTGAAAAAACTAAAGAAGAGTTAAACAAAATAAATCCAGACAACTTGAAGATAACAAATGTGGAAAGTAGAAGCAGTGGAACAATTGTTATTCAAAGTGAGAGCTGTGAAGATAGAGAGAAAAGTAAAAGTGCAATCCAAGAAAAAATATCTAAACAATATGAAGTAAAAATTCCAAATTCGACGGGACTAAATATCAATATTATTGGCATGTCTTTTGAATATAGTGAAAATGATTTAATTGAGGAATTAAGAAAACAAAATCCTAAATTAGCTGATGCAAATATTAAATTTATGGGAAAATATGAAACGAAAAGAGGAAATAAATCTTTGTTCAATGTGAGACTGAGAGTTGATAATGAAGCTTACGGAAAAATTATGGAAGAAAGAAAAGTTAATGTCGGTTGGGAAAGATGTAGAGTGTATGATGGAACTGAATTAGTTCAATGTATGAAATGCAGAGGATACAATCATATAGCCAAAGAATGTAAAAATCAGGAAATATGTCTAAAATGCCATGGTCAACATAAAACAGTTAATTGCGAAAGCCAAGAGAAGATAATGAAATGTATTAATTGTTCAAAAGTAAACAGCAGGCTCAATATGGGATTAGATGAAAATCACTTTACAAACGATAGAGAATGTCCAGTTTATCAAAATAAATTGAAAAACAAAATGAGAAATATAGGCTTGACGATTTAACAACTAAAGGAAATGAGTGCCCTCTATACAAATGTACAAAGGTCTTGTTAACAACTATAATCAAATTGAAATTATCGCAGCAACAGAAAAACCTGACTTTTTAATATTGTCTGAAACACATTTGACGAAAAATATAGATGAACAAGAAATTGCGTTACAAGGATATGATAACATCGGGTCAGTGTCAGCATCCTCAAGAACAGGTGGAGTTGTCGTATACTATAAAAATAATTGGAACGTGAAAAAGTTTATAGAGAGAACTGATGATTTGAAGTATTGGATATTATTTTGCAAAGCTGTACATAATGATAATAATAATAATATCTTAATTGGTGCAATATATAAATCGCCTAGCTACAGCGAAGCTGAGTTCTGTGATATATTTGACGAAATTATTGAAGAAATCTGTGATAATAATAACTGTGATATTTTAATTGCAGGAGATTTTAATATAGATTGGAAAAAACTCTTTATACAAGAATAGAATTAGGAATACTCTCAATGACAACGGTATTAAACAAATAGTTAACGAAAGCACCCGTGTAACAAGATTCGAGCACAATAATTGACTACGTAATAACTAATAATTATAAGATAAAATGTACAAACAGTAAAGATAATAAAATTTCTGACCATGAAGTTATTAATATTAATATAGACTTTGAGAGATCGAATGGAAACATTCTAAATACAGCAAAAACCATCAAGATATTTAAATACGATAAGAATATATTCAATAATGTGTTAACTGAGAATATGATATACGAGGATAATAAGGATCTTAATGAAAACGTTAAACTGTTTGATGCCTGTCTAGGAAATACAATACAAAGATTTACGTTTGAAAAGCAAGTGCACATAAATAACAAAGTGAATAACTGGTTTAACGAAGAACTGCGAACAATAAAAAGAGAAAAAATAATAAAATATTTACGAGCCAAATTTGAAAACACGAATCAAGCTTGGGGAGAATATAAACTAATAAGAAATCGATACAAAGTACAAATCGAAAATAATAAGAATAATTACATAAAAAATAAAATTAACAACGCAACTAGTCAAAAGCAAATGTGGACACACATAAAAAACCTAGTACTTAATAAGAGGCAAAACGCAACTTAATCTGTGATATTCGACCAGATAGAGTACAACGATATATGTGATATAGTTAATAAGTTCAATGCATTCTTCATTGATAGCATTAGTAGTATAAGAAAATCGATAGGGAGCGTGCAACATATTAACCGAATAGAATATAGAGTGAATGATGTTTTTAAATTCCGTAAGGTATATATTAGTGAACTAGAGAGCATCGTGAAGTGTATGAATAACAAATCTGACCATGAACGCGTATCAAATAAAATTATACTTGACAACTGGAATGTAACAGGAAATATAATGGTAAAAGTAATAAACACATCTTTAGAGACAGGTATTTTTCCTGATAATTGGAAAAAATCAACCGTAACCCCAATTGAGAAAGTGCCCAGAACAAAAAAATGCGAAGAGTTTAGACCAATAAACTCTCTTAAAACTTGCGAGAAAATAATTGAAAAAGTAGTTAAAGATCAGCTTGAAAAATATATAGAAAATCGAGACATATTATCTAAATACCAGTCAGGATTCCGTAAAAAACATTCGTGTGAAACCACGGTAAACTATGTCATAAGTGAATGGAGAGCAATAGGAAAGGATAAGAGGACAATAGCAATATTTCTTGACTTCAAAAGAGCCTTTGAGACGATCGATAGAGAAATAATACTGAATAAACTATATATGTATGGAATAAGAGGAATCGAGCTAGATTGGTTCAAATCGTACCTGAAAAGAAGAAGGCAAACGACAAAATTAAATGACATAGAATCTGATGAAATAATAAATAATTTCGGAGTGCCACAAGGTTCCATTTTGGGAGCGTTGTTGTTCATAATTTATATAAATGACATGCCAAGTATTTTAGAAAAATGTAAAGTTGTATTATACGCTGATGACACTCTGATATATACAATAGCAAATAGTGATGAAGAATGTCGCGAAAATATCAAGTATGATATGAAGAAAATAGATGAATGGCTTAAAATGAATAAACTCAAACTAAATGAAAATAAAATAAAAATAATGGAATTAACTTAAATTCAGAAGAAATATTTACAATAAATGACACAGTAATTGAAAAAGTCGAATATATAAAATACCTTGGTTTTATAATCGATAAAAAATTAAATTTCAATGAACAAATAGATTACTTATGCAAAAAAGTTGGTAAAAAAATTAGTTTTTTAAAAAGAATAAGAAGCAAAATATAACGATAATAAAACCACACTTTGAATATGATTCCACTATTTTATTCACATGCAGCAGCACAAATCAATTAGCAAGGATGCAGAAACTGCAAAATAGAGCGATGAGAGTAATACTAAAATGCGATCGTTACACACATATAAACACAATGTTAACTGATCTAAAATGGATGAACATAGCACAACGACTTCAATTTAACACATTAAGATTTATTAGAAAATTAAAACAAGGAGACGCCCCGAAATATCTATGTGATCAAATACATTATGTGGGAGACAGTCAACCATATCAACTAAGAAATGCAAGTGACTTTAGGATCCAAAGAGTGAGGTCAACACAAATGCAGAAAACGCTATTCTACAAAGGTCTACAGCTGTTTAACTCATTGCCAAACTACATTAAGAATGAAACGGATGAAAATGTCTTTAGACGAAAGTGTACTAATTTTGTATTATTTAATAATAATTTGTAATATATAATTTTGTTGAACATTTAAAGTATTTTTAATACTAAAAAAAACAAAAAAAAAAACAATCTCGGGAAATGACGGCTACCCACTTTATCGCCGACGTTCTGTGGATAATGGTGGACGATCAATTTCAGTAAAGGTGCATGGAAATGATTTTGATGTTGATAACCGCTGGATAGTACCTTACTCTCCATTGCTTTCAAAAACATTTAAAGCGCATATTAATGTTGAGTATTGTCATTCAGTTAAGTCGATCAAATACATCTGCAAATATGTTACTAAAGGGTCTTATATGGCTGTATTTTCATTACAAAATCCAAATGATGAAATTCCGCAGTATCAAATGGCCAGGTACATTAGTAGCAATGAAGCAGTATGGCGAATTTTCCCATTCATGAGCGCCATCCAACTGTTGTTCATTTATCAGTGCATCTGGAAAATGGACAACGGGTTTACTTTACAGAAAGAAATGCTCGAGAGAGAGCAGCAGCACCACCGGCTACAACATTAACATCATTTTTTGATCTTTGTAGAAATGATATGTTTGCTAAACCTTTGTTTTATTCAGAAATTCCAACGTATTATACGTGGAATGCATCAACAAAGAAATTCCAACGTCGAAAGCAGGGGAAACCTGTTGATGGTTGGCCAAATTTATATTCAACAGATGCATTAGGTAAGGTTTATACCATCTATCCTCAAAATGCTGAATGTTTTTATTTGAGAATGCTTCTGATTAATGTTCGAGGACCAACATCTTTTGACACATTAGTGTTGATGGCGTAGTATGTGCAACATATCGAGAGGCCTGTCAGAAACTACAATTATTGGAGAACGATTGTCATTGGGAAACAACGCTTGAAGATGCAGCAGTAATCAACCATCCATGGAAAATAAGGGCATTATTTGCGATAATATTGGTATCGTGCTCACCATCTAATCCAAAAGATCTTTGGAATAAATTTAAAACATATTTGGCTGAGGACATATTACACCAGTAAAGAGTTACCACCAACAATGCAACGCTTGAACTAAGTGAAAGTATGAATAATGAGACATTGATTCTACTTGAAGACAAATGCTTGGCGATAAGGAATGTGACACTAATTGAAGTTGGAATGATTGCTCCTATTCGGTCAGGAACTGATGCACACGATCAAGATCTACGACGAGAAATGGAATATAATCATCAAAATTTGGAAATTTTATTGGAAGAAAATTTACCAAATTTACAACAAGAGCAGAGAATGGTATACAACAGTATACTAGCAGCAATAACAAACAAACAAATAACCGGAAAAACGTTTTTAATTTCATTGATATTGGCAAAAGTTCGATCTCAAAAAAATATTGCATTAGCTATTGCGTCATCCGGCATTGCTGCCACACTCTTAGATGGTGGTAGAACAGCGTATTCTGCACTAAAATTATCCTAGAAGCCTCAATTTTCCGAAGAGATTACAAGTGTAACATAAAGAAAAATTCTTCTATGGGCAAAGTATTGCAACAATGTGAAATCATAGTGTGGGTTGAATGCACCATGGCGCATAAGAAATCTTTGGAAGTCTCGCAGTTTACGGGATTTTAGAAGCAATAATAACATATTTGGAGGTGCATTAGTTTTATTAGCTGGTGATTTTCGTCAAACACTTCCTGTTATGCCTGCATCAACGCCAGCTGATGAGCTAAAAAAAATTATTCTCTAATTACTATATATAACTAGTCTATGAGATCGTTATTCAAATAAAAATAGTACAATCGTCTCATATAAGTTCGGCTCTTTACCGTTTTCGGTACGATTGTATGGTGCGGCCTTAATAACATTCGAAGAAATTCGATGCCTCTCTCGTTTATATCCCAATAAAAACATGTCCGACAGCGGTACTCCCAAGTCATGTCATGTGCAAGTAGTGTTTTCATTGCCTGAATGACTTCTACATTTGGAATGTCCTCAAGTTCATGATGAGGACCTTCAAAATTTGCCATTGCTGTTAAAGTTCCCTCAATAAAGAAGTGATTGTACACTGCCAAGCGATTCACTCGTTCTTTTTTTTTATTTTTTTTTTTTTTTCATTATATATATTTTTTTTTATTTCTTTTACTTATTTTAAATTTACAAAACGTTATAAATAAACATCATTAACAAACAAAATTGTCTATGATATAAAAATGTATGTAGTTATAATAGAATAAGAGCTCAACTAAAAATAAAAAAAAAATTATTTACTGAAGGGGGAAAACGGTAAGGAAATAATACAAGGATGTTGTATGACTTGAAGTAGGTTTGACTATTTACATGAAATCATCGTAATCATCATAAGTAATGTAATCATTACCATACTTTTTATAACCATCGATATCATTGCTCTCTTTTTTCAAGGTTACTTTTCCTTTGCCTTTGCCTTTGCCTTTGCTAGCGGGTTTCTTGACATTTTGTTTTTCCATTTTCACTTTTTCTCTATGTAAGTTTTCTACACTAATTTTTAATTTCTTCAAATCGGGAATAGCCAAATGTACACCTATGCTACATACTAAATCCTCAATAAATTGCGGGAAATGAGGTGATTCTTTATATTGTGCCAATTTACAACTAAGCGTCGCACCAAATTCTTTGAATTCTTCTTCAGTTTGAGGATTAAATGCATCTAAATCACCTCTAATATCACTAACACCAAAGGTTTCTAAAGCACTCTTTAAGTCCGATTCTTCTTGAATTTTTTGTAAACGTAATTTTTCGGCTAATTTTTCTTCGGCTGTCATATTAGCTAAGCGTTCAGCTTCGGCTTCCTCTGCCAGTCTCTCTTGTTCGGCTAGTTTAGCTTTCAAAGCCTTGTTAGGTTTCGCCTTCACCGGCGCTTTGACTTCAACTTTTTCTTCGTCCTTTTTTTCCTCTTCCTCGAGATCCCAACTGTCCTTAACATCCTCATCATCATCCTCGCCAGCCCATTTGTTGACTTTGTCAGGAATAACCACTATGGGTTTGTCCGCAGCACTTTCCCAATCGTCTCTCATATTTTTTGGTTCTCTATTATTTTATTTATTTAGCAAATTTTTGATTATATGACTTTGTGTTTTGCTTGTATGTGCTTGGTGTGCTTGGATGTGCGTAAGTGTTTTCGCCAAGGATTTGAAACCAGAACTAATAATTTTTCGCAATCTTTCTGTTGCTTTTATACTGTTTCCTGAGACCCGAAAATAACTGCGTTAATCGATTTCCTTAATATGATATTGCATTACAGGTAGAAAAATTATGATTTTATAATTGACCCTCACACATCATTTGATAACTTGTTTATAATGTTCGAATAACACGAATATTAATTTTCAGGTAAAAGGGAAAATAATAAAAGCCTTCTAGAGATCGAAAATTTTCCCTTTGTCACTTTAAGTCCGGATTAGTATGCAGTTGTTATCCACTTTACATAATTTTCTTTAAATTCGTACTTCAATAGACAGCGTTTTTTATATTAAGTACATACGCGTTATTTGCTGACAGGTAGGGGCATTTAAATTGAATTTTCTCCCCTTTGCCAACAAATGTCATTTAAGCGGTTTATGCCATATTTTTTAAGTATACGCTTTATTTTACTCGCAAAGGTGCTTTGTTCATAGCTTACAGACGGCTGTATACACAACAACAAAATATTAAGAGTTTGTCAGTCATATTTGAACGCAAGCAAAAATAAACAAACACATGCTACAGTAGTAGATCCTAACATTTCAACGACGAATTTATATGAATTCGTTCATTTGGACACTGTGCCAGTGTGTAAAATGTTACTACAAAGTTAATATAATGCAAGTGAGTGAAAATTTTCATGAAAATCCAGTTACTTGACATTTTCCCTTCAAAAAATATTTCAAGAAAAGTTTTTAGTAGACATCTGCAAATGAGTAAATGCTACAAGTGGTTGAAACACAATCATAAATTTACTATGTACCTGCTAATGCACAGCTAACATTCACAAAAAGTAAAGGAAACAAATCTGTATGTATTTACTTTATTATCTTATATATAAAAATGAATGTGTGTTTGTTTGTATGTTTGTATGTTTGAAGTTTATAGACGATTAAACGGCTGAACCGATTTTCTTAAAATGTTCACAGTATCTTCCTGTATGTCTGGAAGGAGTTATAGGCTACTTTTTATGTTGATATTCCAAATGAGCGAGGGGCCATGCCCACGTATACTACACACTACATACTTAATATTCAATTGCATTTGAAATATATTACTCATACACATAGTAGTTACCCCTAAAGTATGCTATCTATGATTCTTGATATTAAAACCAAAGATAATAAAGTATGTATAAAGAATGTGCATTTTGGCATATTTTGGAATATTTTTCAAAAATATTTCACGACGCGGGGGGAAAGATAGAAGGGAAGGATAAAGAAACCAAGAGCGTAACAATGTTCTCAATTGTTCTCATCGTGCGTTTTTGTTGCTTGACTAATTTTTTATTTATTCATCTGAAACAATGTTGCCACGAAAAACATTTTGTAACCAACATTTGTGAAAAAATCACCAAATAAGAAAAAATATAACCAAAATTAAATTCATAGACTTTTGTTTTATTTTTTTTTTCAAGTTTAAATTATAATTAACAAAAACTGAAACAAAAATAGCTTTTTTTATAAGAAAAAAATAAACAAAACCAAAAACTACACATTGATCAAAAAAATACCCATTTTGGTTAGAAATAACAAAAAAAAGGCAACACTTATTCTCAGACGTCGGCACAAAGAGAACATGAGAAAAATTATGAGAGGCATATTAACCCAGAGGAAAATTGTTAGTAATATTTTCAAGTCTACTTTACTCTACATAATACGTCACATATGTAGTTTTTATAATGAATTTTACATCTATATAAACAAAATGAATGAAAAACAATAGAAGAGAAAAATGAAAATATGTGCAAAGAAATAAAGAAAGTAATAAATGAAACATGTAAACAAAGTGCAAAAACAACATACGCGGATGCAGTTAAAAATAAAGGGTTGCCAAGTATAAATAAACAACTACCCCTGATTGTTAAACCTAAGGAAAAACAATCGGCTGAAAAAACTAAAGAAGAGTTAAACAAAATAAATCCAGACAACTTGAAGATAATAAATGTGGAAAGTAGAAGCAGTGGAACAATTGTTATTCAAAGTGAGAGCTGTGAAGATAGAGAGAAAAGTAAAAGTGCAATCCAAGAAAAAATATCTAAACAATATGAAGTAAAAATTCCAAATTCGACGGGACTAAATATCAAAATTATTGGCATGTCTTTTGAATATAGTGAAAATGATTTAATTGAGAAATTAAGAAAACAAAATCCTAAATTAGCTGATGCAAATATTAAATTTATGGGAAAATTATGGGAAAATATAAGAAGAAATAAATCTTTGTTCAATGTGAGACTGCGAGTTGATAATGAAGCTTACGGAAAAATTATGGAAGAAAGAAAAGTAAATGTCGGTTGGGAAAGATGTAGAGTGTATGATGGAACTGAATTAGTTCAATGTATGAAATGCAGAGGATACAATCATATAGCCAAAGAATGTAAAAATCAGGAAATATGTCTAAAATGCCATGGTCAACATAAAACAGTTAATTGCGAAAGCCAAGAGAAGATAATGAAATGTATTAATTGTTCAAAAGTAAACAGCAGGCTCAATATGGGATTAGATGAAAATCACTTTACAAACGATAGAGAATGTCCAGTTTATCAAAATAAATTGAAAAACAAAATGAGAAATATAGGCTTGACGATTTAACAACTAAAGGAAATGAGTGCCCTCTATACAAATGTACAAGGTCTTGTTAACAACTATAATCAAATTGAAATTATCGCAGCAACAGAAAAACCTGACTTTTTAATATTGTCTGAAACACATTTGACGAAAGATATAGATGAACAAGAAATTGCGTTACAAGGATATGATAACATCGGGTCAGTGTCAGCATCCTCAAGAACAGGTGGAGTTGTCGTATACTATAAAAATAATTGGAACGTGAAAAAGTTTATAGAGAGAACTGATGATTTGAAGTATTGGATATTATTTTGCAAAGCTGTACATAATGATAATAATAATAATATCTTAATTGGTGCAATATATAGATCGCCTAGCTACAGCGAAGCTGAGTTCTGTGGTATATTTGACGAAATTATTGAAGAAATCTGTTATAATAATAACTGTGATATTTTAATTGCAGGAGATTTTAATATAGATTGGAAAAAACTCTTTATACAAGAATAAAATTAGGAATACTCTCAATGACAACGGCCTTAAATAAATAGTTAACGAAAGGACCCGTGTAACAAGAAATTCGAGCACAATAATTGACTACGTAATAACTAATAATTATAAGATAAAATGTACAAACAGTAAAGATAATAAAATTTCTGACCATGAAGTTATTAATATTAATATAGACTTTGAGAGATCGAATGAAAACAATCTAAATACAGCAAAAACCATCAAGATATTTAAATACGATAAGAATATATTCAATAATGTGTTAACTGAGAATATGATATACGAGGATAATAAGGATCTTAATGAAAACGTTAAACTGTTTGATGCCTGTCTAGGAAATACAATACAAAGATTTACGTTTGAAAAGCAAGTGCACATAAATAACAAAGTGAATAACTGGTTTAACGAAGAACTGCGAACAATAAAAAGAGAAAAAATAATAAAATATTTACGAGCCAAATTTGAAAACACAAATCAAGCTTGGGGAGAATATAAACTAATAAGAAATCGATACAAAGTACAAATCGAAAATAATAAGAATAATTACATAAAAAATAAAATTAACAACGCAACTAGTCAAAAGCAAATGTGGACACACATAAAAAACCTAGTACTTAATAAGAGGCAAAACTCAACTAAATCTGTGATATTCGACCAGATAGAGTACAACGATATATGTGATATAGTTAATAAGTTCAATGCATTCTTCATTGATAGCATTAGTAGTATAAGAAAATCGATAGGGAGCGTGCAACATATTAACCGAATAGAATATAGAGTGAATGATGTTTTTAAATTCCGTAAGGTAAATATTAGTGAACTGGAGAGCATCGTGAAGTGTATGAATAACAAATCTGACCATGAACGCGTATCAAATAAAATTATACTTGACAACTGGAATGTAACAGGAAATATAATGGTAAAAGTAATAAACACATCTTTAGAGACAGGTATTTTTCCTGATAATTGGAAAAAATCAACCGTAACCCCAATTGAGAAAGTGCCCAGAACAAAAAAATGCGAGGAGTTTAGACCAATAAACTCTCTTAAAACTTGCGAGAAAATAATTGAAAAAGTAGTTAAAGATCAGCTTGAAAAATATATAGAAAATCGAGACATATTATCTAAATACCAGTCAGGATTCCGTAAAAAACATTCGTGTGAAACCACGGTAAACTATGTCATAAGTGAATGGAGAGCAATAGGAAAGGATAAGAGGATAATAGCAATATTTCTTGACTTCAAAAGAGCCTTTGAGACGATCGATAGAGAAATAATACTGAATAAACTATATATGTATGGAATAAGAGGAATCGAGCTAGATTGGTTCAAATCGTACCTGAAAAGAAGAAGGCAAACGACAAAATTAAATGACATAGAATCTGATGAAATAATAAATAATTTCGGAGTGCCACAAGGTTCCATTTTGGGAGCGTTGTTGTTCATAATTTATATAAATGACATGCCAAGTATTTTAGAAAAATGTAAAGTTGTATTATACGCTGATGACACTCTGATATATACTATAGCAAATAGTGATGAAGAATGTCGCGAAAATATCAAGTATGATATGAAGAAAATAGATGAATGGCTTAAAATGAATAAACTCAAACTAAATGAAAATAAAACAAAAATAATGGAATTAACTTAAATTCAGAAGAAATATTTACAATAAATGACACAGTAATTGAAAAAGTCGAATATATAAAATACCTTGGTTTTATAATCGATAAAAAATTAAATTTCAATGAACAAATAGATTACTTATGCAAAAAAGTTGGTTAAAAAATTAGTTTTTTAAAAAGAATAAGAAGCAAAATATCCAAGTCTACAGCGATAAATATATACAGCACGATAATAAAACCACACTTTGAATATGGTTCCACTATTTTATTCACATGCAGCAGCACAAATCAATTAGCAAGGATGCAGAAACTGCAAAATAGAGCGATGAGAGTAATACTAAAATGCGATCGTTACACACATATAAACACAATGTTAACTGATCTAAAATGGATGAACATAGCACAACGACTTCAATTTAACACATTAAGATAACACTAAGAAATGCAAGTGACTTTAGGATCCAAAGAGTGAGGTCAACACAAATGCAGAAAACGCTATTCTACAAAGGTCTACAGCTGTTTAACTCATTGCCAAACTACATTAAGAATGAAACGGATGAAAATGTCTTTAGACGAAAGTGTAATAATTTTGTATTATTTAATAATAATTTGTAATATATAATTTTGTTGAACATTTAAAGTATTTTTAATACTAAAAAAAAAAAAAAAAAAAAAAACAAAAAAAAAAACAATCTCGGGAAATGACGGCTACCCACTTTATCGCCGACGTTCTGTGGATAATGGTGGACGATCAATTTCAGTAAAGGTGGATGGAAATGATTTTGATGTTGATAATCGTTGGATAGTACCTTACTCTCCATTGCTTTCAAAAACATTTAAAGCGCATATTAATGTTGAGTATTGTCATTCAGTTAAGTCGATCAAATACATCTGCAAATATGTTACTAAAGGGTCTTATATGGCTGTATTTTCATTACAAAATCCAAATGATGAAATTCCGCAGTATCAAATGGCCAGGTACATTAGTAGCAATGAAGCAGTATGGCGAATTTTGGGATTTCCCATTCATGAGCGCCATCCAACTGTTGTTCATTTATCAGTGCATCTGGAAAATGGACAACGGGTTTACTTTACAGAAAGAAATGCTCGAGAGAGAGCAGCAGCACCACCGGCTACAACATTAACATCATTTTTTGATCTTTGTAGAAATGATATGTTTGCTAAAACTTTCTTTTATTCAGAAATTCCAACGTATTATACGTGGAATGCATCAACAAAGAAATTCCAACGTCGAAAGCAGGGGAAACCTGTTGATGGTTGGCCAAATTTATATTCAACAGATGCATTAGGTAGGGTTTATACCGTCCATCCTCAAAATGATGAATGTTTTTATTTGAGAATGCTTCTGATTAATGTTCGAGGACCAACATCTTTTGAGACATTACATTGTGTTGATGGCGTAGTATGTGCAACATATCGAGAGGCCTGTCAGAAACTACAATTATTGGAGAACGATTGTCATTGGGAAACAACGCTTGAAGATGCAGCAGTAATCAACCATCCATGGAAAATAAGGGCATAATTTGCGATAATATTTGTATCGTGCTCACCATCTAATCCAAAAGATCTTTGGAATAAATTTAAAACATATTTGGCTGAGGACATATTACACCCGGAAAGAGTTACCACCAACAATGCAACGCTTGAACTAAGTTTATTTTATTTATTTTTGTTTTTTATTTATTTGTTTACAAGAACTTACAAGAGCTTTAAGAATGTTATTCTTTTATAGCTCAGTAGGATATACACAAATTACATTAGTCATTAGTATTCCCTAAATTTATATTGTTTTATAAAGTATATAGCTAATACACAAAAAGGCAATAATTATATTTCACACAAAATTTTAAATATTTGAGGACATATAGTCAAAAAGTGACTTCTTAAAACTGCTCTTTCTCGAAATGTTTTTAATAGACATTGGTAAGGAGTTCCACAAATTAATTGCGTTGACGAAAAACAATCTGCCAGTATTGATGTAAGTATATCTAGGTGTAATTAGAGTTGTATATCTAGTGGATCTGCCAAATACAAGCTTCTCAAAGAGATAGGGTGGTTTCTTCCGATAAAGAAGATTATGTATAAATATAATATTTCGCATCTGAAGGTAGTCGATTAAGTCACAGCCCAAGATCATTTTCCTCCAGGACGATACACTGCTAAACCTAGTTAAATCATACACATACCGCGTAGCATTATTAAAAGATACTTGCAACTTATGTAGTGAGAGAGCGTCCAACTTACTGTAAACCTATGCAAAATAATTAATCAGTGGAAGTATTAATTGAATTATAAGTTTCCTCTTAACTTCGACTGGTGTGAAGTTAGACGACATTCGTAAATTACGAAGCAAGAGGTATACGTTACGCACAACATGATTAATATGGTCAGTGCATGACAAGGTGGAATTGATCCAAATATTTAATCTTACTAACGTACACAAGAGGTGTGTTCCCCAAGTAAATGGTCGGAAAATAACTTAAATCATATTCCCATCTACTGATTGGTAAAATGTAAGATTTTCCAGGATTGAGCATAAGGTTATTATCCTCAGCCCATTTTAAAATAGACCTCAAGTCATAATTAAGTTTGTAACTTGTATCCTCTATCAGACCAATACGGTTTGAGATGTACAGCTGAATATCGTCTGCGTATGCATGTACCTTAGTATACCTGCATACTGAAAATAAATCATTGACGAACATACTAAATAGCAGGGGGCCTAACACGGACCCTTGTGGAACACCGGATGTTATACGCCTCAGCCCTGACTGCCTATTTCCAATAATTACCCTTTGGGCTCTCCCATATAAGTAGTTTTCCATAAGAGATAAAGCGGTATTCGTAAAACCAAAATAGTGCCCCAATTTTCGACACAAGATTAAATGATCAACCCTGTCAAAGGCCTTTGAAAAATCTAGCAGACACATAAGAGAGAGGTTTCCTTTGTCATATTCGGGCCTTATGTCATCAATTACTTTCAAGACCGCAGTAGTACAACTATGAGCAATGCGAAAACCAGATTGGAATGGGGACAAGAGATTATTGTTATTCAGATATAACGTAATCTGTTCAGCAATTAGGGACTCAAATATTTTCGAAAAAACTGGCAAAATACTTATTGGCCGATAATCGCCCGCACTCACTGCATTGGAAATCTTTGCTATTGGTATAACTCTTCCAATTTTCCAGGCTGTAGGAAACTGGGTGGTTGTAATGCAATGGTTAAAGACATGAGTCAGCGCTCCCAAAATATATGGCAATATAAGTTTAACAAATTTAATGGCTACACCGTCTGCACCGATGGCATTGGATCGAATTTTCAAGATATACCTGGTTACATCAGCCTCTGACACTGTAGAAAATGAGAAGTTAGTATTGCAGGAGAGTTCATTTTGTAGATTAGGACTGGTATGATTATTAATCACGCCATTAATACAAAAAAAGTCATTAAGCTCATCTGGGTCTATTTTGCACTCAAAAGAACTACGGGAGTGTATACCTAACGACTTCACATTCCTCCACAATTCGCCAGCAGGGAGATTTAAATTAAGTTTCCGGGAGAAATATGATTTTTTAGCTTGTCTGACAATGAGATTGGAGCGGTTTCTAGCTCTATTGTAAGCAGCTCTGTTTATCAACGTGGGTCTCCTTTTCCAAACGTTGTAAGCTAAATTGCGATCACGAATAGCATTTTTTACAGCAGTTGTATACCATGGACAAGAGCGATTATTTACAGCAAAACTACGTTCAGGTACATGACGATCATACGCGCCCTGCAATGTTGCAAGAAGTACGTTCAACTTATCATCCACTGACGCATAATACCAACATTCATTCCAACTCAGAACAGAAATGTCAGCAAAGAGGGACGAAAAATTAATCGCGTTATAATCCCTATAAGTTATAATCCGAAGATTATCATCTCTAGTCAGGTTAATGTTTAATGTACAAAATAATAGATCATGGTCAGAAACGAAAGAAATTTGATCATACAAAAGTAATAAGCTTGGATGAGATAGCAGGAATAAATCGAGTAAACTTGGCCTTGAATTGGACGAAAAACGTGTGGGAATTTCATCATTAACCGTAGTCATACCCACAGAACTTATCATATCAAGGAAATCATTACTAATTTCATCTTTAACCATCAAGTTTACATTAAAGTCACCACAAGTGATAAAAAAAGTCATAAGCTATGGAATGATTCCTGAAGTTATCAAAAAAAGGTTCAAGAGTTAATGTTCTTATAGGATTATAAACGCATGACACTAAAGTTCTCACACTATTATCATAAACGACAATATTAATAAATTCAATGTCACAATCCTGTGAAATGCTGACTACTCTAGTGTTGAGGTTACTCTTAGCATAAATTGCAACACCACCGCCTCTTCTATGTCTCCTATCATTCCTATATAGTTTATACCCATTTATGCTATAGTAACCATCCGGAACATCACAGTGGAACCACGTTTCCGTTACACAAATAATATCAACCTTAGAGTTTTCAAATATATGTCGAACGTAATCCAATTTAAGTCCATTTAAACTCCTGGCATTGAAATGCACAACATTAATACCTGATCGCTGTTTACATAATATATTTATTGAGGCAGAGTGATTTCCGTCAACACTATCATTATAATTTGTCTGACTCATAATAAGGTAGAGAAATAGCAGTCTTTTCGTTCACTTCAAAATAATTATTAAAAATTGAATATATAATCTTACGTAGCCTCACAACACCAATCCTTATACTGTGTTTAAATATTATAACAGTTGTTAAAAAAAGAAAAAAAAAAAGGATAAACCAAAAATAAATAAAAAGTTAGTAAAATTCTTATTATAAATAGAAATGAGTATTTTTATAAATATAAATAGAAATAAGTTCGTAAAATTCTTATTATAAATAGAAATAAGTAAAAAAGAAGGCACTGAGTATATAATCTTAATTACTGCTGATATTTCTTTTTTCAGCAATGCTCGGAAAAAACTGATTCAGCTTCTCAATTTCATCTATTTTTATTGCATCGTCATTAAGCTCTCGCTTTATGTAAACATAGCCTCGCATAGTAAAAGCAGAACATAAGAGCTTCTTCCTTTTCAGGCGTAAAGCCGCCCTCAGAATATTAAAATTATGCTGTGTTAGGTTTTCATTTAAAAAGAACTTTTCATCAGAAATAAAACCAAGGTGTCTGAGACTGAAGGCAAAATCTTTATTAAGTTTTTTATAGCCTGCCAGGGATTTAAGAAAACTGTTTTTGTCATATGCAGACCACAGCTTCACAATTATTACCCCATCCTTGGAATATGTCTTCTGCTTGCTATTATAATTTCCTAGCCGGTATATAGATCTTATGTTAGGCATCTGAGTGTTTATAGCTCTGCATACATTTTTAAATATTTGGGTAAGATCTTCTTTTTCCGCGTAGGGTATCTGATTAATTCTCAGTGAAAGTATGAATAATGAGACATTGATTCTACTTGAAGACAAATGCTTGGCGATAAGGAATGTGACACTAATTGAAGTTGGAATGATTGCTCCTATTCGTTCAGGAACTGATGCACACGATCAAGATCTACGACGAGAAATGGAATATAATCATCGAAATTTGGAAATTTTATTGGAAGAAAATTTACCAAATTTACAACAAGAGCAGAGAATGGTATACAACAGTATACTAGCAGCAATAACAAACAAACAAATAACCGGAAAAACTTTTTTAATTTCATTGATATTGGCAAAAGTTCGATCTCAAAAAAATATTGCATTAGCTATTGCGTCATCCGGCATTGCTGCCACACTCTTAGATGGTGGTAGAACAGCGTATTCTGCACTAAAATTATCCTAGAAGCCTCAATTTTCCGAAGAGATTACAAGTGTAACATAAAGAAAAATTCTTCTATGGGCAAAGTATTGCAACAATGTGAAATCATAGTGTGGGTTGAATGCACCATGGCGCATAAGAAATCTTTGGAAGTCTCGCAGTTTACGGGATTTTAGAAGCAATAATAACATATTTGGAGGTGCATTAGTTTTATTAGCTGGTGATTTTCGTCAAACACTTCCTGTTATGCCTGCATCAACGCCAGCTGATGAGCTAAAAAAAATTATTCTCTAATTACTATATATAACTAGTCTATGAGATCGTTATTCAAATAAAAATAGTACAATCGTCTCATATAAGTTCGGCTCTTTACCGTTTTCGGTACGATTGTATGGTGCGGCCTTAATAACATTCGAAGAAATTCGATGCCTCTCTCGTTTATATCCCAATAAAAACATGTCCGACAGTGGTACTCCCAAATCATGTCATGTGCAAGTAGTGTTTTCATTGCCTGAATGACTTCTACATTTGGAATGTCCTCAAGTTCATGATGAGGACCTTCAAAATTTGCCATTGCTGTTAAAGTTCCCTCAATAAAGAAGTGATTGTACACTGCCAAGCGATTCACTCGTTCTTTTTTTTTATTTTTTTTCATTATATATATATTTTTTTATTTCTTTTACTTATTTTAAATTTACAAAACGTTATAAATAAACATCATTAACAAACAAAATTGTCTATGATATAAAAATGTATGTAGTTATAATAGAATAAGAGCTCAACTAAAAATAAAAAAAAAAATTATTTACTGAAGGGGGAAAACGGTAAGGAAATAATACAAGGATGTTGTATGACTTGAAGTAGGTTTGACTATTTACATGAAATCATCGTAATCATCATAAGTAATGTAATCATTACCATACTTTTTATAACCATCGATATCATTGCTCTCTTTTTTCAAGGTTACTTTCCCTTTGCCTTTGCCTTTGCTAGCGGGTTTCTTGACATTTTGTTTTTCCATTTTCACTTTTTCTCTATGTAAGTTTTCTACACTAATTTTTAATTTCTTCAAATCGGGAATAGCCAAATGTACACCTATGCTACGTACTAAATCCTCAATAAATTGCGGGAAATGAGGTGATTCTTTATATTGTGCCAATTTACAACTAAGCGTCGCACCAAATTCTTTGAATTCTTCTTCAGTTTGAGGATTAAATGCATCTAAATCACCTCTAATATCACTAACACCAAAGGTTTCTAAAGCACTCTTTAAGCCCGATTCTTCTTGAATTTTTTGTAAACGTAGTTTTTCGGCTAATTTTTCTTCGGCTGTCATATTAGCTAAGCGTTCAGCTTCGGCTTCCTCTGCCAGTCTCTCTTGTTCGGCTAGTTTAGCTTTCAAAGCCTTGTTAGGTTTCGTCTTCACCGGCGCTTTGACTTCAACTTTTTCTTCGTCCTTTTTTTCCTCTTCCTCGAGATCCCAACTGTCCTTAACATCCTCATCATCATCCTCGCCAGCCCATTTGTTGACTTTGTCAGGAATAACCACTATGGGTTTGTCCGCAGCACTTTCCCAATCGTCTTTCATATTTTTTGGTTCTATATTATTTTATTTATTTATCAAATTTTTGATTATATGACTTTGTGTTTTGCTTGTATGTGCTTGGTGTGCTTGGATGTGCGTAAGTGTTTTCGCCAAGGATTTGAAACCAGAACTAATAATTTTTCGCAATCTTTCTGTTGCTTTTACCCGAAAACCCGAAAATAACTGCGTTAATCGATTTCCTTAATATGATATTGCATTACAGGTAGAAAAATTATGATTTTATAATTGACCCTCACACATCATTTGATAACTTGTTTATAATGTTCGAATAACATGAATATTAATTTCCAGGTAAAAGGGAAAATAATAAAAGCCTTCTTGCGCTCGAAAATTTTCCCTTTTTCACTTTAAGTCCGGTTTAGTATACAGTTGTTATCCACTTTACATAATTTTCTTTAAATTCGTACTTCAATAGACAGCGTTTTTTATATTAAGTACATACGCGTTATTTGCTGACAGGTAGGGGCATTTAAATTGAATTTTCTCCCCTTTGCCAACAAATGTCATTTAAGCGGTTTATGCCATATTTTTTAAGTATACGCTTTATTTTACTCGCAAAGGTGCTTTGTTCATAGCTTACAGACGGCTGTATACACAACAACAAAATATTAAGAGTTTGTCAGTCATATTTGAACGCAAGCAAAAATAAACAAACACATGCTACAGTAGTAGATCCTGACATTTCAACGACGAATTTATATGAATTCGTTCATTTGGACACTGTGCCAGTGTGTAAAATGTTACTACAAAGTTAATATAATGCAAGTGAGTGAAAATTTTCATAGAAAATCCAGTTACTTGACATTTTCCCTTCAAAAAATATTTCAAGAAAAGTTTTTAGTAGACATCTGCAAATGAGTAAATGCTACAAGTGGTTGAAACACAATCATAAATTTACTATGTACCTGCTAATGCACAGCTAACATTCACAAAAAGTAAAGGAAACAAATCTGTATGTATTTACTTTATTATCTTATATATAAAAATGAATGTGTGTTTGTTTGTATGTTTGTATGTTTGAAGTTTATAGACGATAAAACGGCTGAACCGATTTTTTTAAAATTTTCACAGTATCTTCCTGTATGTCCGGAACGAGTTATAGGCTACTTTTTATGTTGATATTCCAAATGAGCGAGGGGCCATGCCCACGTATACTACACACTACATACTTAATATTTAATTGCATTTGAAATATATTACTCATACGCATAGTAGTTACCCCTACAAGTATGCTATCTATGATTCTTGATATTAAAACCAAAGAAAACAAAGTATGTATAAAGAATGTGCATTTTGGCATATTTTGGAATATTTTTCAAAAATATTTCACGACGCGGGGGGAAAGATAGAAGGGAAGGATAAAGAAACCAAGAGCGTAACAATGTTCTCAATTGTTCTCATCGTGCGTTTTTGTTGTTTGACTAATTTTTTATTTATTCATCTGACACAATGTTGCCACGAAAAACATTTTGTAGCCAACATTTGTGAAAAAATCACCAAATAAGAAAAAATATAACCAAAATTAAATTCATAGACTTTTGTTTTATTTTTTTTTCAAGTTTAAATTATAATTAACAAAAACTGAAACAAAAATAGCTTTTTTTATAAGAAGAAAATAAACAAAACCAAAAACTACACATTGATCAAAAAAATAACAAATTTTGGTTAGAAATAACAAAAAAAAAAGGCAACACTTATTCTCAGACGTCGGCACAAAGAGAACATGAGAAAAATTATGAGAGGCATATTAACCCAGAGGAAAACTGTTAGTAATATTTTCAAGTCTACTTTACTCTACATAATACGTCACATATGTAGTTTTTTAATGAATTTTACATCTATATAAACAAAATGAATGAAAAACAATAGAAGAGAAAAATGAAAATATGTGCAAAGAAATAAAGAAAGTAATAAATGAAACATGTAAACAAAGTGCAAAAACAACATACGCGGATGCAGTTAAAAATAAAGGGTTGCCAAGTATAAATAAACAACTACCCCTGATTGTTAAACCTAAGGAAAAACAATCGGCTGAAAAAACTAAAGAAGAGTTAAACAAAATAAATCCAGACAACTTGAAGATAACAAATGTGGAAAGTAGAAGCAGTGGAACAATTGTTATTCAAAGTGAGAGCTGTGAAGATAGAGAGAAAAGTAAAAGTGCAATCCAAGAAAAAATATCTAAACAATATGAAGTAAAAATTCCAAATTCGACGGGACTAAATATCAAAATTATTGGCATGTCTTTTGAATATAGCGAAAATGATTTAATTGAGAAATTAAGAAAACAAAATCCTAAATTAGCTGATGCAAATATTAAATTTATGGGAAAATATGAAACGAAAAGAGGAAATAAATCTTTGTTCAATGTGAGACTGAGAGTTGATAATGAAGCTTACGGAAAAATTATGGAAGAAAGAAAAGTAAATGTCGGTTGGGAAAGATGTAGAGTGTATGATGGAACTGAATTAGTTCAATGTATGAAATGCAGAGGATACAATCATATAGCCAAAGAATGTAAAAATCAGGAAATATGTCTAAAATGCCATGGTCAACATAAAACAGTTAATTGCGAAAGCCAAGAGAAGATAATGAAATGTATTAATTGTTCAAAAGTAAACAGCAGGCTCAATATGGGATTAGATGAAAATCACTTTACAAACGATAGAGAATGTCCAGTTTATCAAAATAAATTGAAAAACAAAATGACAAAATTTAGGCTTTACGATTTAACAACTAAAGGAAATGAGTGCCCTCTATACAAATGTACAAGGTCCTGTTAACAACTATAATCAAATTGAAATTATCGCAGCAACAGAAAAACCTGACTTTTTAATATTGTCTGAAACACATTTGACGAAAGATATAGATGAACAAGAAATTGCGTTACAAGGATATGATAACATCGGGTCAGTGTCAGCATCCTCAAGAACAGGTGGAGTTGTCGTATACTATAAAAATAATTGGAACGTGAAAAAGTTTATAGAGAGAACTGATGATTTGAAGTATTGGATATTATTTTGCAAAGCTGTACATAATGATAATAATAATAATATCTTAATTGATGCAATATATAGATCGCCTAGCTACAGCGAAGCTGAGTTCTGTGATATATTTGACGAAATTATTGAAGAAATCTGTGATAATAATAACTGTGATAGTTTAATTGCAGGAGATTTTAATATAGATTGGAAAAAACTCTTTATACAAGAATAGAATTAGGAATACTCTCAATGACAACGGCCTTAAACAAATAGTTAACGAAAGAACCCGTGTAACAAGAAATTCGAGCACAATAATTGACTACGTAATAACTAATAATTATAAGATAAAATGTACAAACAGTAAAGATAATAAAATTTCTGACCATGAAGTTATTAATATTAATATAGACTTTGAGAGATCGAATGAAAACATTCTAAATACAGCAAAAACCATCAAGATATTTAAATACGATAAGAATATATTCAATAATGTGTTAACTGAGAATATGATATACGAGGATAATAAGGATCTTAATGAAAACGTTAAACTGTTTGATGCCTGTCTAGGAAATACAATACAAAGATTTACGTTTGAAAAGCAAGTGCACATAAATAACAAAGTGAATAACTGGTTTAACGAAGAACTGCGAACAATAAAAAGAGAAAAAATAATAAAATATTTACGAGCCAAATTTGAAAACACAAATCAAGCTTGGGGAGAATATAAACTAATAAGAAATCGATACAAAGTACAAATCGAAAATAATAAGAATAATTACATAAAAAATAAAATTAACAACGCAACTAGTCAAAAGCAAATGTGGACACACATAAAAAACCTAGTACTTAATAAGAGGCAAAACTCAACTAAATCTGTGATATTCGACCAGATAGAGTACAACGATATATGTGATATAGTTAATAAGTTCAATGCATTCTTCATTGATAGCATTAGTAGTATAAGACAATCGATAGGGAGCGTGCAACATATTAACCGAATAGAATATAGAGTGAATGATGTTTTTAAATTCCGTAAGGTAAATATTAGTGAACTGGAGAGCATCGTGAAGTGTATGAATAACAAATCTGACCATGAACGCGTATCAAATAAAATTATACTTGACAACTGGAATGTAACAGGAAATATAATGGTAAAAGTAATAAACACATCTTTAGAGACAGGTATTTTTCCTGATAATTGGAAAAAATCAACCGTAACCCCAATTCAGAAAGTGCTCAGAACAAAAAAATGCGAGGAGTTTAGACCAATAAACTCTCTTAAAACTTGCGAGAAAATAATTGAAAAAGTAGTTAAAGATCAGCTTGAAAAATATATAGAAAATCGAGACATATTATCTAAATACCAGTCAGGATTCCGTAAAAAACATTCGTGTGAAACCACGGTAAACTATGTCATAAGTGAATGGAGAGCAATAGGAAAGGATAAGAGGATAATAGCAATATTTCTTGACTTCAAAAGAGCCTTTGAGACGATCGATAGAGAAATAATACTGAATAAACTATATATGTATGGAATAAGAGGAATCGAGCTAGATTGGTTCAAATCGTACCTGAAAAGAAGAAGGCAAACGACAAAATTAAATGACATAGAATCTGATGAAATAATAAATAATTTCGGAGTGCCACAAGGTTCCATTTTGGGAGCGTTGTTGTTCATAATTTATATAAATGACATGCCAAGTATTTTAGAAAAATGTAAAGTTGTATTATACGCTGATGACACTCTGATATATACTATAGCAAATAGTGATGAAGAATGTCGCGAAAATATCAAGTATGATATGAAGAAAATAGATGAATGGCTTAAAATGAATAAACTCAAACTAAATGAAAATAAAACAAAAATAATGGAATTAACTTAAATTCAGAAGAAATATTTACAATAAATGACACAGTAATTGAAAAAGTCGAATATATAAAATACCTTGGTTTTATAATCGATAAAAAATTAAATTTCAATGAACAAATAGATTACTTATGCAAAAAAGTTGGTTAAAAAATTAGTTTTTTAAAAAGAATAAGAAGCAAAATATCGAAGTCTACAGCGATAAATATATACAGCACGATAATAAAACCACACTTTGAATATGGTTCCACTATTTTATTCACATGCAGCAGCACAAATCAATTAGCAAGGATGCAGAAACTGCAAAATAGAGCGATGAGAGTAATACTAAAATGCGATCGTTACACACATATAAACACAATGTTAACTGATCTAAAATGGATGAACATAGCACAACGACTTCAATTTAACACATTAAGATAACACTAAGAAATGCAAGTGACTTTAGGATCCAAAGAGTGAGGTCAACACAAATGCAGAAAACGCTATTCTACAAAGGTCTACAGCTGTTTAACTCATTGCCAAACTACATTAAGAATGAAACGGATGAAAATGTCTTTAGACGAAAGTGTACTAATTTTGTATTATTTAATAATAATTTGTAATATATAATTTTGTTGAACATTTAAAGTATTTTTAATACTAAAAAAAAAAAAAAAAAAAAAAAAACAAAAAAAAAAAAACAATCTCGGGAAATGACGGCTACCCACTTTATCGCCGACGTTCTGTGGATAATGGTGGACGATCAATTTCAGTAAAGGTGGATGGAAATGATTTTGATGTTGATAATCGTTGGATAGTACCTTACTCTCCATTGCTTTCAAAAACATTTAAAGCGCATATTAATGTTGAGTATTGTCATTCAGTTAAGTCGATCAAATACATCTGCAAATATAATACTAAAGGGTCTTATATGGCTGTATTTTCATTACAAAATCCAAATGATGAAATTCCGCAGTATCAAATGGCCAGGTACATTAGTAGCAATGAAGCAGTATGGCGAATTTTGGGATTTCCCATTCATGAGCGCCATCCAACTGTTGTTCATTTATCAGTGCATCTGGAAAATGGACAACGGGTTTACTTTACAGAAAGAAATGCTCGAGAGAGAGCAGCAGCACCACCGGCTACAACATTAACATCATTTTTTGATCTTTGTAGAAATGATATGTTTGCTAAAACTTTGTTTTATTCAGAAATTCCAACGTATTATACGTGGAATGCATCAACAAAGAAATTCCAACGTCGAAAGCAGGGGAAACCTGTTGATGGTTGGCCAAATTTATATTCAACAGATGCATTAGGTAGGGTTTATACCATCCATCCTCAAAATGCTGAATGTTTTTATTTGAGAATGCTTCTGATTAATGTTCGAGGACCAACATCTTTTGAGACATTACATTGTGTTGATGGCGTAGTATGTGCAACATATCGAGAGGCCTGTCAGAAACTACAATTATTGGAGAACGATTGTCATTGGGAAACAACGCTTGAAGATGCAGCAGTAATCAACCATCCATGGAAAATAAGGGCATTATTTGCGATAATATTGGTATCGTGCTTACCATCTAATCCAAAAGATCTTTGGAATAAATTTAAAACATATTTGGCTGAGGACATATTACACCCGGAAAGAGTTACCACCAACAATGCAACGCTTGAACTAAGTGAAAGTATGAATAATGAGACATTGATTCTACTTGAAGACAAATGCTTGGCGATAAGGAATGTGACACTAATTGAAGTTGGAATGATTGCTCCTATTCGGTCAGGAACTGATGCACACGATCAAGATCTACGACGAGAAATGGAATATAATCATCAAAATTTGGAAATTTTATTGGAAGAAAATTTACCAAATTTACAACAAGAGCAGAGAATGGTATACAACAGTATACTAGCAGCAATAACAAACAAACAAATAACCGGAAAATCGTTTTTAATTTCATTGATATTGGCAAAAGTTCGATCTCAAAAAAATATTGCATTAGCTATTGCGTCATCCGGCATTGCTGCCACACTCTTAGATGGTGGTAGAACAGCGTATTCTGCACTAAAATTATCCTAGAAGCCTCAATTTTCCGAAGAGATTACAAGTGTAACATAAAGAAAAATTCTTCTATGGGCAAAGTATTGCAACAATGTGAAATCATAGTGTGGGTTGAATGCACCATGGCGCATAAGAAATCTTTGGAAGTCTCGCAGTTCACGGGATTTTAGAAGCAATAATAACATATTTGGAGGTGCATTAGTTTTATTAGCTGGTGATTTTCGTCAAACACTTCCTGTTATGCCTGCATCAACGCCATCTGATGAGCTAAATGCATCGTCATACCTTTGGCGATATGTTCATACTCTAAAATTAACTACTAATATGCGTGTTCAGTTGCAACGTGATGCTTCGCTTCAACTTTTTCCAAACAATTGCTTGATTTAGGTAATGCAAGAATTCCAGTGGATCCTATAACAAAGTATATAAAATTTCCATCAGAGTTTTGCTTAATGACACAATCCAAAGAACAATTAATAAATTGTGTATTTCCCAATATTGTGCAAAATTTTAAAAATATGCAATGGTTATGTGAACGTGCGTTACTGGCATCCAAAAATATTGACGTTAATTCCATCAACAGCAATATTCTTAACAAGGTCGATGGGAATCTAAGAACTTATAAATCGATCGACACAGTTTCAAATATTGACGATGTCCTCAATTATCCAGTCGAATTTTTAAATTCGTTAGATTTACCAGGCTTTCCACCACATGACTTACAGCTACAAAACGGTGTTCCCATTATTTTACTTAGAAATATTGATCCTCCACGAATTTGTAATGGCACTCGACTAACAGTAAAAAAAATGATGAACAATCTTATCGAGGCGACCATTATAACTGGAAAGTTTAAGGGAACTGATGTGTTGCTGCCACGTATTCCTATGACCACATCGGAGATGCCATTCGATTTCAAGCGCCTGCAATTTCCTATTCGCCTAGCATTTGCAATGACGATTAATAAAGCTCAAGGTCAGTCCTTGCAAGTTTGTGGACTTAATCTAGAAAATCCATGTTTCTCACATGGACAGCTTTACGTCGCGTGTTCGCGAGTAGGAAAACCCGCAGCGAAGCACACCGGGTATTACCTAGTATACATATATAGTGATATATATTAAGAGAATTATATACATTAAAACAAGTGAAATTAAAAAATACTTTTTATATTGAAATTAATTTTTGTTTTTTAATTACTTAATCATGTACTAAATTATTAAATACTAGTTAAAACACTTATGTTACACTTATATAACATAAAAAAAAATTATTCTCTAATTACTATATATAACTAGTCTATGAGATCGTTATTCAAATAAAAATAGTACAATCGTCTCATATAAGTTCGGCTCTTTACCGTTTTCGGTACGATTGTATGGTGCGGCCTTAATAACATTCGAAGAAATTCGATGCCTCTCTCGTTTATATCCCAATAAAAACATGTCCGACAGCGGTACTCCCAAGTCATGTCATGTGCAAGTAGTGTTTTCATTGCCTGAATGACTTCTACATTTGGAATGTCCTCAATTTCATGATGAGGACCTTCAAAATTTGCCATTGCTGTTAAAGTTCCCTCAATAAAGAAGTGATTGTACACTGCCAAGCGATTCACTCGTTCTTTTATTTATTTTTATTTTTTTTTTTCATTATATATATATTTTTTTATTTATTTTACTTATTTTAAATTTACAAAACGTTATAAATAAACATCATTAACAAACAAAATTGTCTATGATATAAAAATGTATGTAGTTATAATAGAATAAGAGCTCAACTAAAAATAAAAAAAAATTATTTACTGAAGGGGGAAAACGGTAAGGAAATAATACAAGGATGTTGTATGACTTGAAGTAGGTTTGACTATTTACATGAAATCATCGTAATCATCATAAGTAATGTAATCATTACCATACTTTTTATAACCATCGATATCATTGCTCTCTTTTTTCAAGGTTACTTTTCCTTTGCCTTTGCCTTTGCTAGCGGGTTTCTTGACATTTTGTTTTTCCATTTTCACTTTTTCTCTATGTAAGTTTTCTACACTAATTTTTAATTTCTTCAAATCGGGAATAGCCAAATGTACACCTATGCTACGTACTAAATCCTCAATAAATTGCGGGAAATGAGGTGATTCTTTATATTGTGCCAATTTACAACTAAGCGTCGCACCAAATTCTTTGAATTCTTCTTCAGTTTGAGGATTAAATGCATCTAAATCACCTCTAATATCACTAACTCCAAAGGTTTCTAAAGCACTCTTTAAGTCCGATTCTTCTTGAATTTTTTGTAAACGTAATTTTTCGGCTGTCATATTAGCTAAGCGTTCAGCTTCGGCTTCCTCTGCCAGTCTCTCTTGTTCGGCTAGTTTAGCTTTCGAAGCCTTGTTAGGTTTCGTCTTCACCGGCGCTTTGACTTCAACTTTTTCTTCGTCCTTTTTTTCCTCTTCCTCGAGATCCCAACTGTCCTTAACATCCTCATCATCATCCTCGCCAGCCCATTTGTTGACTTTGTCAGGAATAACCACTATGGGTTTGTCCGCAGCACTTTCCCAATCGTCTTTCATATTTTTTGGTTCTCTATTATTTTATTTATTTAGCAAATTTTTGATTATATGACTTTGGGGTTTGCTTGTATGTGCTTGGTGTGCTTGGATGTGCGTAAGTGTTTTCGCCAAGGATTTGAAACCAGAACTAATAATTTTTCGCAATCTTTCTGTTGCTTTTATACTGTTTCCTGAGACCCGAAAATAACTGCGTTAATCGATTTCCTTAATATGATATTGCATTACAGGTAGAAAAATTATGATTTTATAATTGACCCTCACACATCATTTGATAACTTGTTTATAATGTTCGAATAACACGAATATTAATTTCCAGGTAAAAGGGAAAATAATAAAAGCCTTCTTGCGCTCGAAAATTTTCCCTTTTTCACTTTAAGTCCGGATTAGTATGCAGTTGTTATCCACTTTACATAATTTTCTTTAAATTCGTACTTCAATAGACAGCCTTTTTTATATTAAGTACATACGCGTTATTTGCTGACAGGTAGGGGCATTTAAATTGAATTTTCTCCCCTTTGCCAACAAATGTCATTTAAGCGGTTTATGCCATATTTTTTAAGTATACGCTTTATTTTACTCGCAAAGGTGCTTTGTTCATAGCTTACAGACGGCTGTATACACAACAACAAAATATTAAGAGTTTGTCAGTCATATTTGAACGCAAGCAAAAATAAACAGACACATGCTACAGTAGTAGATCCTAACATTTCAACGACGAATTTATATGAATTCGTTCATTTGGACACTGTGCCAGTGTGTAAAATGTTACTACAAAGTTAATTTTCATAGAAAATCCAGTCACTTGACATTTTCCCTTCAAAAAATATTTCAAGAAAAGTTTTTAATAGACATCTGCAAATGAGTAAATGCTACAAGTGGTTGAAACACAATCATAAATTTACTATGTACCTGTATAGCACAGCTAACATTCACAAAAAGTAAAGGAAACAAATCTGTATGTATTTACTTTATTATCTTATCTTGTGTGTTTGTTTGTATGTTTGAAGTTTATAGACGATTAAACGGCTGAACCGATTTTCTTGAAATTTTCACAGTATCTTCCTGTATGTCTGGAAGGAGTTATAGGCTACTTTTTATGTTGATATTCTAAATGAGCGAGGAGCCATGCCCACATATACTATATACTACATACTTAATATTTAATTGCATTTGAAATATATTACTCATACGCTAGTATGCTATCTATGATTCTTGATGTATAAAAGCAACGAAAATAAAGTATGTATAAAGAATGTGCATTTTGGCATATTTTGGAATATTTTTAAAAAATATTTCACGACGCGGGGGATAGATATAAGGGAAGGAAAACAATTTTGTAACAAACGTTTGTGAAAAAAATCACCAAATAAGAAAAAATATAACCAAAATTAAATTCGTAGACTTTTGTTTTATTTATTTTTTTTTTTCAGAAATAACCAAAAAAGGCAACATCATTACTAGATTCAATCTTTGCGGATTCTTTGCAAATTACAATACATTTTTACTTTTTAGAGTTAATCCTTAAACCATTTGCAGTCGCCCAAAGAGAAATATTATTAAGGTCAGTGTTAAGATCTTTAAATCCAGTGTTGATGGAAGCTATAAAGCTATCAATGTAGAGTTGAATATCATCAACATACATTTGAATTCTAGAATGTTTGAGCTGCTCAAACATATGACCCTTAAATGGTTGAGTTTGAAATTTTCAACTCATATACATAGTAAGTACTGAAATTCATACTATTTAAATATTTATTTGAAAAACATATACATATGTAATAGTTATGTTATTGTTTACTTCTAACAATGGGTAATTACTAAAAATATTATTTATTTGTTGCATATTTTGAAAAATAGATCAGGTAAGTTTATAATCAGCATTTTATTGGGCGATGAATGGGCATGTAACAATAGGCAGTAAAATTTTCATTCATTACTTTCGAATACCTAAGTAATAAAATGTAAACTCTCAACATTTTTTCCAAATAAAATAAGAAGTTGCAAAACTCATCAAAAAAAAAAATTACCTGCGACCGACACAAACATAATTATTTGTCAGATTTTAATAACCTTACTTTCTTTTAAAAAGTTTTTGACCTGAACCGATTTCATATTAGGTACAATTTGAAGTAATAAAATGCAACTGTCAATATTTTTTCAAATAAAATAAGAAGTTGCAAAACTCATCAAGAAAATTGCCTGCGACCGAAACAAACCTAATTATTTGTCAAATTTAAATAGCCTTAATTTTTTTTAAAAAGCTTTTTGACCTGAACCGATTTCATATTAGATAAAATATAAAGGAATAAATATAACACGCATTCGGTTTTGGAATTCAGTTGAATCTTTGATCCTAAACGAGTTAAACGTTGAGTGACATTTATTTTGCAACAATTTATAAAAATGCCCCCAAAAAGCATCGCTTTCCAGAAGCACTAAAAATGCATTGCATTTGCAATCCCAGAGAGCAAATGAAAGTTCGGAAGAGCGTGAAAGTCGCCTAAGGACTGAAAGGAGTCGAGCTTCAACCTCTAGAGCCGCCGAAACGCCATCACAACGTGAAGAACGCCTTGAAGGCCTACGAGCCACTGAAACGCTTTCAGAAAGCCAAGAGCGCCTTGAAAGTCAACGAAATCTTACCTCTTTAGCACGAGCTTCTGAAACGCCGTCAGAACACGAACGACGTTTTGAAGGTCTTCGACAACATGCGACAACCGCACGAGGTACCGAGACACCGTTGGAACATGAAGGTCGGCTACAAAGCCAGCGAAATAGTATCGAAACATCACGAGACATAGCGTCGAGAACAAAATCGTAATCGAATGGTGGTGAATCGACGTAATGTTTTTCATGGATTCTCAGGTATTACATTTAACTACAGATCTGATATAGATGACCACATAATCGCAACTCATGCTGATAGAACTCCAGAACTCCAACAATGGCGTAACAATTTTGATGGAGGGCGATCCAGTTGCATCACGAGATATGTATTTAATTCCGATGGGGGTAGTGAAGCACACCGGGTATTAGCTAGTACCTCTATAAAAAACACATTATATATACATATGTACTTATTTGTAAGCACAAGTTATATAGCTATTGAGCCAATTCAGACGAGCACATTTTTTAGTCGCACAATTTTTGTTCTTTTCAATTTACACGGGATGAATATTCGTTTGGCAACGAATGTACACGTATACAGAGCTTTGTATGTATTAGTGTTTTTTCATTCATTTGATGTTTGGCTGATTTTTAAAAATGTGCATGTATTAGTTTTGTGCTGGTGATGCGTGGTTGTAGCTGGTGGAAACTTTACGCCACCGAAAACCCATTCTCTTCACCCCTCTTGCCTATAAACTATCATTTTGCGCCAGCACAATTGTGCTTGTGTGAATTGGCTCATTGATATTTTAAGGAAATACTGCTCTGAGAATGAAATTGAGAGCACTTTTGTCCTTGACAAAATTGAGGACCCTATTTTGAACAATTTTCTTAAAAAAAAAGTCAAAATTTATGGAACTTTTTAAGTAGTTATGTCTATAATAATATTAAAACGAACTTACTTTTTATTGTATCTCACTCATTACATAGTCAATAAACTAGAAGACTTTTTTAAGTCTATAATTAAAGTAAATACTCTTATTAAAAAAAACCTTTTTGATTTCACATGAAAGATGAAAGTGAAATACAAAAATTACTCAGTAGTTGTTTTTTATCATTGTTATTTTAGCTTTGGGTGAATATTATTTAATTTTGGTCTTATAATTTTTTCGTTTGAAAATGAAATTCATTTTGTGCTATCCACTTATTAAACAAAGAAAAAAATATTTTTTTTACATAAAAAGATTTATATTATAGTTAGTTATATTTCACCCAAAAATGGTACGAATTGGTCTAAAAGATTTTAAGTTTTTCGAGAAATACGTTTGGTCTTATAAATATTTCGGGGGGTGTATACACAACAACAAAATATTAAGAGTTTGTCAGTCATATTTGAACGCAAGCAAAAATAAACAAACACATGCTACAGTAGTAGATCCTAACATTTCAACGACGAATTTATATGAATTCGTTCATTTGGACACTGTGCCAGTGTGTAAAATGTTACTACAAAGTTAATATAATGCAAGTGAGTGAAAATTTTCATAGAAAATCCAGTCACTTGACATTTTCCCTTCAAAAAATATTTCAAGAAAAGTTTTTAATAGACATCTGCAAATGAGTAAATGCTACAAGTGGTTGAAACACAATCATAAATTTACTATGTACCTGCTAATGCACAGCTAACATTCACAAAAAGTAAAGGAAACAAATCTGTATGTATTTACTTTATTATCTTATCTTGTGTGTTTGTTTGTATGTTTGAAGTTTATAGACGATTAAACGGCTGAACCGATTTTCTTGAAATTTTCACAGTATCTTCCTGTATGTCTGGAAGGAGTTATAGGCTACTTTTTATGTTGATATTCTAAATGAGCGAGGAGCCATGCCCACATATACTATATACTACATACTTAATATTTAATTGCATTTGAAATATATTACTCATACGCTAGTATGCTATCTATGATTCTTGATGTATAAAAGCAACGAAAATAAAGTATGTATAAAGAATGTGCATTTTGGCATATTTTGGAATATTTTTAAAAAATATTTCACGACGCGGGGGATAGATATAAGGGAAGGAAAACAATTTTGTAACAAACGTTTGTGAAAAAAATCACCAAATAAGAAAAAATATAACCAAAATTAAATTCGTAGACTTTTGTTTTATTTATTTTTTTTTTTCAGAAATAACCAAAAAAGGCAACATCATTACTAGATTCAATCTTTGCGGATTCTTTGCAAATTACAATACATTTTTACTTTTTAGAGTTAATCCTTAAACCATTTGCAGTCGCCCAAAGAGAAATATTATTAAGGTCAGTGTTAAGATCTTTAAATCCAGTGTTGATGGAAGCTATAAAGCTATCAATGTAGAGTTGAATATCATCAACATACATTTGAATTCTAGAATGTTTGAGCTGCTCAAACATATGACCCTTAAATGGTTGAGTTTGAAATTTTCAACTCATATACATAGTAAGTACTGAAATTCATACTATTTAAATATTTATTTGAAAAACATATACATATGTAATAGTTATGTTATTGTTTACTTCTAACAATGGGTAATTACTAAAAATATTATTTATTTGTTGCATATTTTGAAAAATAGATCAGGTAAGTTTATAATCAGCATTTTATTGGGCGATGAATGGGCATGTAACAATAGGCAGTAAAATTTTCATTCATTACTTTCGAATACCTAAGTAATAAAATGTAAACTCTCAACATTTTTTCCAAATAAAATAAGAAGTTGCAAAACTCATCAAAAAAAAAAATTACCTGCGACCGACACAAACATAATTATTTGTCAGATTTTAATAACCTTACTTTCTTTTAAAAAGTTTTTGACCTGAACCGATTTCATATTAGGTACAATTTGAAGTAATAAAATGCAACTGTCAATATTTTTTCAAATAAAATAAGAAGTTGCAAAACTCATCAAGAAAATTGCCTGCGACCGAAACAAACCTAATTATTTGTCAAATTTAAATAGCCTTAATTTTTTTTAAAAAGCTTTTTGACCTGAACCGATTTCATATTAGATAAAATATAAAGGAATAAATATAACACGCATTCGGTTTTGGAATTCAGTTGAATCTTTGATCCTAAACGAGTTAAACGTTGAGTGACATTTATTTTGCAACAATTTATAAAAATGCCCCCAAAAAGCATCGCTTTCCAGAAGCACTAAAAATGCATTGCATTTGCAATCCCAGAGAGCAAATGAAAGTTCGGAAGAGCGTGAAAGTCGCCTAAGGACTGAAAGGAGTCGAGCTTCAACCTCTAGAGCCGCCGAAACGCCATCACAACGTGAAGAACGCCTTGAAGGCCTACGAGCCACTGAAACGCTTTCAGAAAGCCAAGAGCGCCTTGAAAGTCAACGAAATCTTACCTCTTTAGCACGAGCTTCTGAAACGCCGTCAGAACACGAACGACGTTTTGAAGGTCTTCGACAACATGCGACAACCGCACGAGGTACCGAGACACCGTTGGAACATGAAGGTCGGCTACAAAGCCAGCGAAATAGTATCGAAACATCACGAGACATAGCGTCGAGAACAAAATCGTAATCGAATGGTGGTGAATCGACGTAATGTTTTTCATGGATTCTCAGGTATTACATTTAACTACAGATCTGATATAGATGACCACATAATCGCAACTCATGCTGATAGAACTCCAGAACTCCAACAATGGCGTAACAATTTTGATGGAGGGCGATCCAGTTGCATCACGAGATATGTATTTAATTCCGATGGGGGTAGTGAAGCACACCGGGTATTAGCTAGTACCTCTATAAAAAACACATTATATATACATATGTACTTATTTGTAAGCACAAGTTATATAGCTATTGAGCCAATTCAGACGAGCACATTTTTTAGTCGCACAATTTTTGTTCTTTTCAATTTACACGGGATGAATATTCGTTTGGCAACGAATGTACACGTATACAGAGCTTTGTATGGATTAGTGTTTTTTCATTCATTTGATGTTTGGCTGATTTTTAAAAATGTGCATGTATTAGTTTTGTGCTGGTGATGCGTGGTTGTAGCTGGTGGAAACTTTACGCCACCGAAAACCCATTCTCTTCACCCCTCTTGCCTATAAACTATCATTTTGCGCCAGCACAATTGTGCTTGTGTGAATTGGCTCATTGATATTTTAAGGAAATACTGCTCTGAGAATGAAATTGAGAGCACTTTTGTCCTTGACAAAATTGAGGACCCTATTTTGAACAATTTTCTTAAAAAAAAAGTCAAAATTTATGGAACTTTTTAAGTAGTTATGTCTATAATAATATTAAAACGAACTTACTTTTTATTGTATCTCACTCATTACATAGTCAATAAACTAGAAGACTTTTTTAAGTCTATAATTAAAGTAAATACTCTTATTAAAAAAAACCTTTTTGATTTATATATTTTTTTTCAATTTATAATCATATTACTGAAAATAATTGAAAACAGATATATGCCATAAAGTTCGTTTAAATGTCGAATTTGGCTTATTGTCCACAAATGTTTTGCAACTATGGGTGTGGACTATAAGCGAAAACTACTGTAATTGTATTATAAGTAATAAATAAATAAATATTTCTCTTAGTAGCTTTCTGGCAAAAACTCTGAGAGTAAATAAAATTGGCATGAAAAACGGAGTCGACTTTAAATAATTGGTCGCGCCACTCATGTATAAAATTAACACTCACAACATAAGTGGTGTGTGAAGTTGGATCGTAATCCTGATTAATTATACATACACATGATCTTCAAATTAAAAAGTGGATTGACTAGCAGAAATTCAAGTAAATTTGTTGCCATTTCGTAGAATAAATCTTTTAAAGCCCATAGATTCTCGGCCATAGATTCTCGACCATTAATGTATTACTGTGATATTAATTGTGGAGCTGGCTAAAAAAAACCAGACATGTCCTCAGTTAATGCTGTTTTAAATTTTATTTTAGGGACCTCTAAGTCTGCATAATGAAGCCACGTAATATTTTCATTTAAAACCAGGTCCTAGGTGCTATTTTAAAATAACAAGAAAAACTGACTTCTCGAACAAAACTGGGCATTTGATACGACGAGAGTTAATAACATTTCATCAGTCTAAGTTGGTCATAAAATAGATTTTTTAATTTTTATTTATCTTTCTGTAAAGCTCGATTCACTCCTTTTTTTATATGTAGTTTGACAGCCCTCTTCTTGAGAGAAAGAGAAAATATGTAGTATGAACATCTTTTAGCTCGTTTTGGTTTAATTTTATATTTTGTCCGGAAAAACTTGAACAGAGCAGTAGTAGGTTATATTTTATATAAAAAGGTGAATTGATTTGTTCACATAGATAAATCATGCAAAATTTAAATTTCCTTTAAAAGTCTCATCTGGTAGTCTTAATTTTGTGGGAAAATTTTTAGAAATGCACAAATCATGCTGCAGAAAACACTCAGTTCGCTGTGCCAGAAAAGGTGCCTGTAAAGTGCAGATAGCCAGAATTTTTCATTCTTTTTTGCATTTGTGTATCAAAACATGACGTATGTATATTGTTCTGAGAAATATCTTGTCATTAAGCTTAATAATAAACACGCGACGTAACAGGAAAAGTGTGACGATTAAATTCGCAATAAAAAATAATTTTTATTCGGTTTCTCCAGCTTTGCAGCAGCACAATAGGTCATAGGACTATAGAACTTTGCTCAATAAATATTAATCTGATGGTTTACACATAAAACTTACAAAGCATTTATGACTTTACCATACGTAGCGAGTTTTTTTAACCGAAAAGGTTAATACTTAAAACTACATTACGAAGAAATAACCGAATCAAAAGATCTGATCTAATAAGGGTAATGAAAGGATTACAACAACAGCCCATTAGGGATTATTATAGAAATCGCAAGTTGTAAATGAATATGTTTTTCGAATACTAAGAAGGAAAACAAAAGCCATTGGTTGAAATTAAAGGGCAGGGTCTTTACCTGCATACATAAAAGGGTTGTTGAAAGATCAGGTAGCAGTTAACCTATTTGTTCACTCATTACGTTGAATCCGGTACCTGTTTGTATCGAAATCACAAATTTCCAAAATGGTTTCCACCTATAAAAGGCGTGAACCTTACACAATAAGTTCAATCACAATTTAGTCTCGGTAGACAACACACAACATTTATCAGCGGAAAACTTTAAGAAAAAATGGAAGCGTCAAAGCAATTGAAATTTGACGAATTACTCGACAAATGCATAGACATGTCGAAAGTGAAATTGGATGCGTTAAAGGCACAAATTAATTCGAAAATCTACGACGTTTTTCAAATTGAAAAATTTGTTTACAACGAATTAAAATTGGAACAATTTATCTGCCCGATGAAGACGCATATCCATATGACTGAATTTCTAAATGGTCCTCTGGTAAAACAATTCATATGTGAATTATGGCATATTTTGTTAGCGGCTGAAGAGAGTTCGACAGCCATATCAAATAATACAGTGGAACCGAAAAAAGATGAAATTATAAAGGAAGTAATCCAAACTAAAGATGTTGAACCTACAAAAACTAAAATTTTGAAACAAGTATTCCAAAGTAAATTTCGAAAAGACGCCGAAGGATCTCAATCTCGATCCCGAAAACAAGACAACATGGTGAATGGCGGAAAAGAACCATTGGTACCTCCTACCACTTTCAGTTCCACCCTTAAACCACAGGGGCGGTTGGACACTAAGCACGGCGAAAAACACGATGAATCTGCATCGCTTTCTCGGTTAACCTGTAGCCGAAATAGTGGTACGGAAGGTAACAGAAAAGTTGAACAAAAGCAAGATTTAACCGCCAGCACTTTAATCACAAAGAAACAACAGTCAGATAAGGAAAACAATAAAAATTCCGTCAACATTGAAAATCGTGTACATAAACTGGACAAGTCAATATCAATCTGTAGCACACAAGCAGAACAAAAGCAACCACTAGTACCACCCAACACTTGTGGTTCCACCCTTAAACCACAACGACGCATTAACCTGTTGAATGGCGGAAAACAATCGCTTGCAGCTTATAAAACGTTGAGTTCCAAACTTAAAGCACAGGGACGTATCGACATATCCAAAGTAAAATTGGACATGTTGAAACCGTGGATAAGCAAGAAAATCACGGATATTTTGCAGAGAGAAGATAATGCGGCAGTGGAGTTCGTGCACAATAAATTAAAGCAGGATAAAATGCTTTGTCGACAGAAATTACAGATCAGAATTGCTGGATTCCTAAGAGGTGGCAAAGCACAGAAATTTGTGTCTGAATTGTGGCCACTTTTGTTATCAGCTCAAGAGAGTGAAAGCGGCATACCAGCTGAATTGAAAAAGCAGCAGAATGATCAAAATTTAAGAATTGAAAAGGATATTAAGCATGACGGATCTGCATCGCTTTCTCGGTTAAATAATGTCCAAAATAGTGGTACGGTAATTGACACAAAACCAGAACAACAACATCCGGAAAGTCAGAGCAGTCAGAACAATGATAGCTCAGCTGTGCTGAGATGCGGCGTAGGCGGTTTCGCTAACGTTTGCATGCATTCCCCCCAAAAGAAAGATGCAAGTGCTAAGTCACAGGAATTTTTATCTCAATATTGTGCAGAAATGGACGAATTTTTGACACATTGGAATAAAACTCCCGAAAAGGAAACAATTCTATTCTCAAAAAAGTTCATATATCCTGGTGAACAAAATATTGAAAAACAAATAAACGCCACTTTGTCGACACCGCCATCATCGGTTATACAATCAGATCATAAACAGCAAACACGCAATATTGACTTTGATAACGAGATAAAAGCTACCCGAGAACTACAATCACGCAAGCGTACACACTTGACAATGATGAATGAGAGCAAAAAGTCGAAAAATAATTCCCACGATAAAGATGAACAGCAGTCAGCTAAGAAGAAACAGACTAGGACAAATAAATCCTCATCAAAACGCAATTCAGACAAAGATTCCTCTAGGAAGCCAGAAGCTAAATTAATAGAAAAGCAGGACAACAAGAAATCTAACAGCGAGATGAAGAATCTTGAATTGGAGCTTTTTGGCAGTATTAGTAGCGACGAAGAAGAACCCAATTCAGAAGAACCTTCTAAGGAAAATTCTGTAAAGAAGTACCACAATAGCGAATTGAGCACCCTTGAGGCTGATCTTTTTATCAGCAGCGATGAGGAAGACGTCTACAATATACTCGGCAAAGAAGACCAATTTTTAAAACAAAAATAATGGACGAAGTTCACGAAGAGTATATTCTCTGGAAAAAAAGAATTTGTAATTTAGAAAAATTATTTGTAATCAATTTGCGTAAATTTTAAATTAAATATCATGACAATGTTTTTAATTTCTATTAAATATTGATGAAATATATGAGGAGTTTTCTAAGTTTAAATTTATATTACAATAAAGTTTTATATTATAATAAATTCATATTATAATAAATTTAAATTTATAAAAAATACTGTCTCTTTCAATTTAATTCTTAATTCCTTATTTGTAATGTATTTTGAATGTATTTTAAGGAAATCATATAAATAATTAAAATAAAATGAAAATAAAAAATGTATTCAATGCTTTAATTTAATTACCGGGATAAGGGGAAGGGAAGGTTTATTTGAAATATTCTTCGGCGGTGACGGTGTGGAGATTCCGCCGCATAGCAATGAAGAGGTCAAAGTTGCGATTATAAATCTTAAAAACAATAAAGCGGCATGTTCTGATAGCCTCCCCGCTGAGTTGTTTAAGACCGGAGTTGGTAGTGCGCATGCACCAGCTTATCTACAAAATATGCCTAGAGGAAAGTATGCCCAACGATTGGAACCTCAGTGTCCGCTGCCCTGTCCCGAAAAAGGTAGACCCTACGATATGCGCCAACTACAGGGGTATAATTCTACTTTTTATATTGATTTTCCAAATGAGCGAGGGGCCATGCCCACGTATACTACACACTACATACTTAATATTTAATTGCATTTGAAATATATTACTCATACGCATAGTAGTTACCCCTACAAGTATGCTATCTATGATTCTTGATATTAAAACCAAAGCAAATAAAGTATGTATAAAGAATGTGCATTTTGGCATATTTTGTAATATTTTTCAAAAATATTTCACGACGCGGGGGGAAAGATAGAAGGGAAGGATAAAGAAACCAAGAGCGTAACAATGTTCTCAATTGTTCTCATCGTGCGTTTTTGTTGTTTGACTAATTTTTTATTTATTCATCTGAAACAATGTTGCCACGAAAAACATTTTGTAACCAACATTTGTGAAAAAAATCACCAAATAAGAAAAAATATAACCAAAATTAAATTCATAGACTTTTGTTTTATTTTTTTTTTCAAGTTTAAATTATAATTAACAAAAACTGAAACAAAAATAGCTTTTTTTATAAGAAAAAATAAACAAAACCAAAAACTACACTCAGACGTCGGCACAAAGAGAACATGAGAAAAATTATGAGAGGCATATTAACCCAGAGGAAAATTGTTAGTAATATTTTCAAGTCTACTTTACTCTACATAATACGTCACATATGTAGTTTTTTTAATGAATTTTACATCTATATAAACAAAATGAATGAAAAACAATAGAAGAGAAAAATGAAAATATGCATAATGCATAATGCATAATGAAGCCACGTAATATTTTCATTTAAAACCAGGTCCTAGGTGCTATTTTAAAATAACAAGAAAAACTGACTTCTCGAACAAAACTGGGCATTTGATACGACGAGAGTTAATAACATTTCATCAGTCTAAGTTGGTCATAAAATAGATTTTTTAATTTTTATTTATCTTTCTGTAAAGCTCGATTCACTCCTTTTTTTATATGTAGTTTGACAGCCCTCTTCTTGAGAGAAAGAGAAAATATGTAGTATGAACATCTTTTAGCTCGTTTTGGTTTAATTTTATATTTTGTCCGGAAAAACTTGAACAGAGCAGTAGTAGGTTATATTTTATATAATTGTGAATTGATTTGTCCACATAGATAAATCATGCAAAATTTAAATTTCCTTTAAAAGTCTCATCTGGTAGTCTTAATTTTGTGGAAAAATGTTTAGAAATGCACAAATCATGCTGCAGAAAACACTCAGTTCGCTGTGCCAGAAAAGGTGCCTGTAAAGTGCAGATAGCCAGAATTTTTCATTCTTTTTTGCATTTGTGTATCAAAACATGACGTATGTATATTGTTCTGAGAAATATCTTGTCATTAAGCTTAATAATAAACACGCGACGTAACAGGAAAAGTGTGACGATTAAATTCGCAATAAAAAATAATTTTTATTCGGTTTCTCCAGCTTTGCAGCAGCACAATAGGTCATAGGACTATAGAACTTTGCTCAATAAATATTAATCTGATGGTTTACACATAAAACTTACAAAGCATTTATGACTTTACCATACGTAGCGAGTTTTTTTAACCGAAAAGGTTAATACTTAAAACTACATTACGAAGAAATAACCGAATCAAAAGATCTGATCTAATAAGGGTAATGAAAGGATTACAACAACAGCCCATTAGGGATTATTATAGAAATCGCAAGTTGTAAATGAATATGTTTTTCGAATACTAAGAAGGAAAACAAAAGCCATTGGTTGAAATTAAAGGGCAGGGTCTTTACCTGCATACATAAAAGGGTTGTTGAAAGATCAGGTAGCAGTTAACCTATTTGTTCACTCATTACGTTGAATCCGGTACCTGTTTGTATCGAAATCACAAATTTCCAAAATGGTTTCCACCTATAAAAGGCGTGAACCTTACACAATAAGTTCAATCACAATTTAGTCTCGGTAGACAACACACAACATTTATCAGCGGAAAACTTTAAGAAAAAATGGAAGCGTCAAAGCAATTGAAATTTGACGAATTACTCGACAAATGCATAGACATGTCGAAAGTGAAATTGGATGCGTTAAAGGCACAAATTAATTCGAAAATCTACGACGTTTTTCAAATTGAAAAATTTGTTTACAACGAATTAAAATTGGAACAATTTATCTGCCCGATGAAGACGCATATCCATATGACTGAATTTCTAAATGGTCCTCTGGTAAAACAATTCATATGTGAATTATGGCATATTTTGTTAGCGGCTGAAGAGAGTTCGACAGCCATATCAAATAATACAGTGGAACCGAAAAAAGATGAAATTATAAAGGAAGTAATCCAAACTAAAGATGTTGAACCTACAAAAACTAAAATTTTGAAACAAGTATTCCAAAGTAAATTTCGAAAAGACGCCGAAGGATCTCAATCTCGATCCCGAAAACAAGACAACATGGTGAATGGCGGAAAAGAACCATTGGTACCTCCTACCACTTTCAGTTCCACCCTTAAACCACAGGGGCGGTTGGACACTAAGCACGGCGAAAAACACGATGAATCTGCATCGCTTTCTCGGTTAACCTGTAGCCGAAATAGTGGTACGGAAGGTAACAGAAAAGTTGAACAAAAGCAAGATTTAACCGCCAGCACTTTAATCACAAAGAAACAACAGTCAGATAAGGAAAACAATAAAAATTCCGTCAACATTGAAAATCGTGTACATAAACTGGACAAGTCAATATCAATCTGTAGCACACAAGCAGAACAAAAGCAACCACTAGTACCACCCAACACTTGTGGTTCCACCCTTAAACCACAACGACGCATTAACCTGTTGAATGGTGGAAAACAATCGCTTGCAGCTTATAAAACGTTGAGTTCCAAACTTAAAGCACAGGGACGTATCGACATATGCAAAGTAAAATTGGACATGTTGAAACCGTGGATAAGCAAGAAAATCACGGATATTTTGCAGAGAGAAGATAATGCGGCAGTGGAGTTCGTGCACAATAAATTAAAGCAGGATAAAATGCTTTGTCGACAGAAATTACAGATCAGAATTGCTGGATTCCTAAGAGGTGGCAAAGCACAGAAATTTGTGTCTGAATTATGGCCACTTTTGTTATCAGCTCAAGAGAGTGAAAGCGGCATACCAGCTGAATTGAAAAAGCAGCAGAATGATCAAAATTTAAGAATTGAAAAGGATATTAAGCATGACGGATCTGCATCGCTTTCTCGGTTAAATAATGTCCAAAATAGTGGTACGGTAATTGACACAAAACCAGAACAACAACATCCGGAAAGTCAGAGCAGTCAGAACAATGATAGCTCAGCTGTGCTGAGATGCGGCGTAGGCGGTTTCGCTAACGTTTGCATGCATTCCCCCCAAAAGAAAGATGCAAGTGCTAAGTCACAGGAATTTTTATCTCAATATTGTGCAGAAATGGACGAATTTTTGACACATTGGAATAAAACTCCCGAAAAGGAAACAATTCTATTCTCAAAAAAGTTCATATATCCTGGTGAACAAAATATTGAAAAACAAATAAACGCCACTTTGTCGACACCGCCATCATCGGTTATACAATCAGATCATAAACAGCAAACACGCAATATTGACTTTGATAACGAGATAAAAGCTACCCGAGAACTACAATCACGCAAGCGTACACACTTGACAATGATGAATGAGAGCAAAAAGTCGAAAAATAATTCCCACGATAAAGATGAACAGCAGTCAGCTAAGAAGAAACAGACTAGGACAAATAAATCCTCATCAAAACGCAATTCAGACAAAGATTCCTCTAGGAAGCCAGAAGCTAAATTAATAGAAAAGCAGGACAACAAGAAATCTAACAGCGAGATGAAGAATCTTGAATTGGAGCTTTTTGGCAGTATTAGTAGCGACGAAGAAGAACCCAATTCAGAACAACCTTCTAAGGAAAATTCTGTAAAGAAGTACCACAATAGCGAATTGAGCACCCTTGAGGCTGATCTTTTTATCAGCAGCGATGAGGAAGACGTCTACAATATACTCGGCAAAGAAGACCAATTTTTAAAACAAAAATAATGGACGAAGTTCACGAAGAGTATATTCTCTGGAAAAAAAGAATTTGTAATTTAGAAAAATTATTTGTAATCAATTTGCGTAAATTTTAAATTAAATATCATGACAATGTTTTTAATTTCTATTAAATATTGATGAAATATATGAGTAGTTTTCTAAGTTTAAATTTATATTACAATAAAGTTTTATAGTATAATAAATTTATATTATAATAAATTTAAATTTATAAAAAATACTGTCTCTTTCAATTTAATTCTTAATTCCTTATTTGTAATATATTTTGAATGTATTTTAAGGAAATCATATAAATAATTAAAATAAAATGAAAATAAAAAATGTATTCAATGCTTTAATTTAATTACCGGGATAAGGGGAAGGGAAGGTTTATTTGAAATATTTTTCCGCGGTGACGGTGTGGAGATTCCGCCGCCTAGCAATGAAGAGGTCAAAGTTGCGATTATAAATCTTAAAAACAATAAAGCGGCATGTTCTGATAGCCTCCCCGCTGAGTTGTTTAAGACCGGAGTTGGTAGTGCGCATGCACCAGCTTATCTACAAAATATGCCTAGAGGAAAGTATGCCCAACGATTGGAACCTCAGTGTCCGCTGCCCTGTCCCGAAAAAGGTAGACCCTACGATATGCGCCAACTACAGGGGTATAATTCTACTTTTTATATTGATTTTCCAAATGAGCGAGGGGCCATGCCCACGTATACTACACACTACATACTTAATATTTAATTGCATTTGAAATATATTACTCATACGCATAGTAGTTACCCCTACAAGTATGCTATCTATGATTCTTGATATTAAAACCAAAGCAAATAAAGTATGTATAAAGAATGTGCATTTTGGCATATTTTGTAATATTTTTCAAAAATATTTCACGACGCGGGGGGAAAGATAGAAGGGAAGGATAAAGAAACCAAGAGCGTAACAATGTTCTCAATTGTTCTCATCGTGCGTTTTTGTTGTTTGACTAATTTTTTATTTATTCATCTGAAACAATGTTGCCACGAAAAACATTTTGTAACCAACATTTGTGAAAAAAATCACCAAATAAGAAAAAATATAACCAAAATTAAATTCATAGACTTTTGTTTTATTTTTTTTTTCAAGTTTAAATTATAATTAACAAAAACTGAAACAAAAATAGCTTTTTTTATAAGAAAAAATAAACAAAACCAAAAACTACACATTGATCAAAAAATAACCAATTTTGGTTAGAAATAACAAAAAAAATTCAACACTTATTCTCAGACGTCGGCACAAAGAGAACATGAGAAAAATTATGAGAGGCATATTAACCCAGAGGAAAATTGTTAGTAATATTTTCAAGTCTACTTTACTCTACATAATACGTCACATATGTAGTTTTTTTAATGAATTTTACATCTATATAAACAAAATGAATGAAAAACAATAGAAGAGAAAAATGAAAATATGTGCAAAGAAATAAAGAAAGTAATAAATGAAACATGTAAACAAAGTGCAAAAACAACATACGCGGATGCAGTTAAAAATAAAGGGTTGCCAAGTCTAAATAAACAACTACCCCTGATTGTTAAACCTAAGGAAAAACAATCGGCTGAAAAAAAACTAAAGAAGAGTTAAACAAAATAAATCCAGACAACTTGAAGATAACAAATGTGGAAAGTAGAAGCAGTGGAACAATTGTTATTCAAAGTGAGAGCTGTGAAGATAGAGAGAAAAGTAAAAGTGCAATCCAAGAAAAATATCTAAACAATATGAAGTAAAAATTCCAAATTCGACGGGACTAAATATCAAAATTATTGGCATGTCTTTTGAATATAGCGAAAATGATTTAATTGAGAAATTAAGAAAACAAAATCCTAAATTAGCTGATGCAAATATTAAATTTATGGGAAAATATGAAACGAAAAGAGGAAATAAATCTTTGTTCAATGTGAGACTGAGAGTTGATAATGAAGCTTACGGAAAAATTATGGATGAAAGAAAAGTAAATGTCGGTTGGGAAAGATGTAGAGTGTATGATGGAACTGAATTAGTTCAATGTATGAAATGCAGAGGATACAATCATATAGCCAAAGAATGTAAAAATCAGGAAATATGTCTAAAATGCCATGGTCAACATAAAACAGTTAATTGCGAAAGCCAAGAGAAGATAATGAAATGTATTAATTGTTCAAAAGTAAACAGCAGGATTAGATGAAAATCACTTTACAAACGATAGAGAATGTCCAGTTTATCAAAATAAATTAAAAAACAAAATGAGAAATATAGGCTTGACGATTTAACAACTAACGGAAATGAGTGCCCTCTATACAAATGTACAAGGTCTTGTTAACAACTATAATCAAATTGAAATTATCGCAGCAACAGAAAAACCTGACTTTTTAATATTGTCTGAAACACATTTGACGAAAGATATAGATGAACAAGAAATTGCGTTACAAGGATATGATAACATCGGGTCAGTGTCAGCATCCTCAAGAACAGGTGGAGTTGTCGTATACTATAAAAATAATTGGAACGTGAAAAAGTTTATAGAGAGAACTGATGATTTGAAGTATTGGATATTATTTTGCAAAGCTGTACATAATGATAATAATAATAATATCTTAATTGGTGCAATATATAGATCGCCTAGCTACAGCGAAGCTGAGTTCTGTGATATATTTGACGAAATTATTGAAGAAATCTGTGATAATAATAACTGTGATATTTTAATTGCAGGAGATTTTAATATAGATTGGAAAAAAAACTCTTTATACAAGAATAGAATTAGGAATACTCTCAATGACAACGGCCTTAAACAAATAGTTAACGAAAGCACCCGTGTAACAAGAAATTCGAGCACTATAATTGACTACGTAATAACTAATAATTATAAGATAAAATGTACAAACAGTAAAGATAATAAAATTTCTGACCATGAAGTTATTAATATTAATATAGACTTTGAGAGATCGAATGAAAACATTCTAAATACAGCAAAAACCATCAAGATATTTAAATACGATAAGAATATATTCAATAATGTGTTAACTGAGAATATGATATACGAGGATAATAAGGATCTTAATGAAAACGTTAAACTGTTTGATGCCTGTCTAGGAAATACAATACAAAGATTTACGTTTGAAAAGCAAGTGCACATAAATAACAAAGTGAATAACTGGTTTAACGAAGAACTGCGAACAATAAAAAGAGAAAAAATAATAAAATATTTACGAGCCAAATTTGAAAACACAAATCAAGCTTGGGGAGAATATAAACTAATAAGAAATCGATACAAAGTACAAATCGAAAATAATAAGAATAATTACATAAAAAATAAAATTAACAACGCAACTAGTCAAAAGCAAATGTGGACACACATAAAAAACCTAGTACTTAATAAGAGGCAAAACTCAACCAAGTCTGTGATATTCGACCAGATAGAGTACAACGATATATGTGATATAGTTAATAAGTTCAATGCATTCTTCATTGATAGCATTAGTAGTATAAGAAAATCGATAGGGAGCGTGCAACATATTAACCGAATAGAATATAGAGTGAATGATGTTTTTAAATTCCGTAAGGTATATATTAGTGAACTGGAGAGCATCGTGAAGTGTATGAATAACAAATCTGACCATGAACGCGTATCAAATAAAATTATACTTGACAACTGGAATGTAACAGGAAATATAATGGTAAAAGTAATAAACACATCTTTAGAGACAGGTATTTTTCCTGATAATTGGAAAAAATCAACCGTAACCCCAATTGAGAAAGTGGCCAGAACAAAAAAATGCGAGGAGTTTAGACCAATAAACTCTCTTAAAACTTGCGAGAAAATAATTGAAAAAGTAGTTAAAGATCAGCTTGAAAAATATATAGAAAATCGAGACATATTATCTAAATACCAGTCAGGATTCCGTAAAAAACATTCGTGTGAAACCACGGTAAACTATGTCATAAGTGAATGGAGAGCAATAGGAAAGGATAAGAGGATAATAGCAATATTTCTTGACTTCAAAAGAGCCTTTGAGACGATCGATAGAGAAATAATACTGAATAAACTATATATGTATGGAATAAGAGGAATCGAGCTAGATTGGTTCAAATCGTACCTGAAAAGAAGAAGGCAAACGACAAAATTAAATGACATAGAATCTGATGAAATAATAAATAATTTCGGAGTGCCACAAGGTTCCATTTTGGGAGCGTTGTTGTTCATAATTTATATAAATGACATGCCAAGTATTTTAGAAAAATGTAAAGTTGTATTATACGCTGATGACACTCTGATATATACAATAGCAAATAGTGATGAAGAATGTCGCGAAAATATCAAGTATGATATGAAGAAAATAGATGAATGGCTTAAAATGAATAAACTCAAATTAAATGAAAATAAAACAAAAATAATGGAATTAACTTAAATTCAGAAGAAATATTTACAATAAATGACACAGTAATTGAAAAAGTCGAATATATAAAATACCTTGGTTTTATAATCGATAAAAAATTAAATTTCAATGAACAAATAGATTACTTATGCAAAAAAGTTGGTAAAAAAATTAGTTTTTTAAAAAGAATAAGAAGCAAAATATCCAAGTCTACAGCGATAAATATATACAGCACGAAAATAAAACCACACTTAGAATATGGTTCCACTATTTTATTCACATGCAGCAGCACAAATCAATTAGCAAGGATGCAGAAACTGCAAAATAGAGCGATGAGAGTAATACTAAAATGCGATCGTTACACACATATAAACACAATGTTAACTGATCTAAAATGGATGAACATAGCACAACGACTTCAATTTAACACATTAAGATTTATTAGAAAATTAAAACAAGGAGACGCCCCGAAATATCTATGTGATCAAATACATTATCAATATATATTATATCAACTAAGAAATGCAAGTGACTTTAGGATCCAAAGAGTGAGGTCAACACAAATGCAGAAAACGCTATTCTACAAAAGTCTACAGCTGTTTAACTCATTGCCAAACTACATTAAGAATGAAACGGATGAAAATGTCTTCAGACGAAAGTGTACTAATTTTGTATTATTTAATAATAATTTGTAATATATAATTTTGTTGAACATTTAAAGTATTTTTAATACTAAAAAAAAAAAAAAAAAAAAAAACACAATCTCGGGAAATGACGGCTACCCACTTTATCGCCGACGTTCTGTGGATAATGGTGGACGATCAATTTCAGTAAAGGTGCATGGAAATGATTTTGATGTTGATAACCGCTGGATAGTACCTTACTCTCCATTGCTTTCAAAAACATTTAAAGCGCATATTAATGTTGAGTATTGTCATTCAGTTAAGTCGATCAAATACATCTGCAAATATGTTACTAAAGGGTCTTATATGGCTGTATTTTCATTACAAAATCCAAATGATGAAATTCCGCAGTATCAAATGGCCAGGTACATTAGTAGCAATGCAGCAGTATGGCGAATTTTGGGATTTCCCATTCATGAGCGCCATCCAACTGTTGTTCATTTATCAGTGCATCTGGAAAATGGACAACGGGTTTACTTTACAGAAAGAAATGCTCGAGAGAGAGCAGCAGCACCACTGGCTACAACATTAACATCATTTTTTGATCTTTGTAGAAATGATATGTTTGCTAAAACTTTGTTTTATTCAGAAATTCCAACGTATTGTACGTGGAATGCATCAACAAAGAAATTCCAACGTCGAAAGCAGGGGAAACCTGTTGATGGTTGGCCAAATTTATATTCAACAGATGCATTAGGTAGGGTTTATACCGTCCATCCTCAAAATGGTGAATGTTTTTATTTGAGAATGCTTCTGATTAATGTTCGAGGACCAACATCTTTTGAGACATTACATAGTGTTGATGGCGTAGTATGTGCAACATATCGAGAGGCCTGTCAGAAACTACAATTATTGGAGAACGATTGTCATTGGGAAACAACGCTTGAAGATGCAGCAGTAATCAACCATCCATGGAAAATAAGGGCATTATTTGCGATAATATTGGTATCGTGCTCACCATCTAATCCAAAAGATCTTTGGAATAAATTTAAAACATATTTGGCTGAGGACATATTACACCCGGAAAGAGTTACCACCAGCAATGCAACGCTTGAACTAAGTGAAAGTATGAATAATGAGACATTGATTCTACTTGAAGACAAATGCTTGGCGATAAGGAATGTGACACTAATTGAAGTTGGAATGATTGCTCCTATTCGGTCAGGAACTGATGCACACGATCAAGATCTACGACGAGAAATGGAATATAATCATCAAAATTTGGAAATTTTATTGGAAGAAAATTTACCAAATTTACAACAAGAGCAGAGAATGGTATACAACAGTATACTAGCAGCAATAACAAACAAACAAATAACCGGAAAAACGTTTTTAATTTCATTGATATTGGCAAAAGTTCGATCTCAAAAAAATATTGCATTAGCTATTGCGTCATCCGGCATTGCTACCACACTCTTAGATGGTGGTAGAACAGCGTATTCTGCACTAAAATTATCCTAGAAGCCTCAATTTTCCGAAGAGATTACAAGTGTAACATAAAGAAAAATTCTTCTATGGGCAAAGTATTGCAACAATGTGAAATCATAGTGTGGGTTGAATGCACCATGGCGCATAAGAAATCTTTGGAAGTCTCGCAGTTTACGGGATTTTAGAAGCAATAATAACATATTTGGAGGTGCATTAGTTTTATTAGCTGGTGATTTTCTTCAAACACTTCCTGTTATGCCTGCATCAACGCCAGCTGATGAGCTAAATGCATCGTCATACCTTTGGCGATATGTTCATACTCTAAAATTAACTACTAATATGCGTGTTCAGTTGCAACGTGATGCTTCGCTTCAACTTTTTCCAAACAATTGCTTGATTTAGGTAATGCAAGAATTCCAATGGATCCTATAACAAAGTATATAAAATTTCCATCAGAGTTTTGCATAACGACACAATCCAAAGAACAATTAATAAATTGTGTATCTCCCAATATTGCGCAAGTTGTAAATGAATATGTTTTTCGAATACTAAGAAGGAAAACAAAAGCCATTGGTTGAAATTAAAGGGCAGGGTCTTTACCTGCATACATAAAAGGGTTGTTGAAAGATCAGGTAGCAGTTAACCTATTTGTTCACTCATTACGTTGAATCCGGTACCTGTTTGTATCGAAATCACAAATTTCCAAAATGGTTTCCACCTATAAAAGGCGTGAACCTTACACAATAAGTTCAATCACAATTTAGTCTCGGTAGACAACACACAACATTTATCAGCGGAAAACTTTAAGAAAAAATGGAAGCGTCAAAGCAATTGAAATTTGACGAATTACTCGACAAATGCATAGACATGTCGAAAGTGAAATTGGATGCGTTAAAGGCACAAATTAATTCGAAAATCTACGACGTTTTTCAAATTGAAAAATTTGTTTACAACGAATTAAAATTGGAACAATTTATCTGCCCGATGAAGACGCATATCCATATGACTGAATTTCTAAATGGTCCTCTGGTAAAACAATTCATATGTGAATTATGGCATATTTTGTTAGCGGCTGAAGAGAGTTCGACAGCCATATCAAATAATACAGTGGAACCGAAAAAAGATGAAATTATAAAGGAAGTAATCCAAACTAAAGATGTTGAACCTACAAAAACTAAAATTTTGAAACAAGTATTCCAAAGTAAATTTCGAAAAGACGCCGAAGGATCTCAATCTCGATCCCGAAAACAAGACAACATGGTGAATGGCGGAAAAGAACCATTGGTACCTCCTACCACTTTCAGTTCCACCCTTAAACCACAGGGGCGGTTGGACACTAAGCACGGCGAAAAACACGATGAATCTGCATCGCTTTCTCGGTTAACCTGTAGCCGAAATAGTGGTACGGAAGGTAACAGAAAAGTTGAACAAAAGCAAGATTTAACCGCCAGCACTTTAATCACAAAGAAACAACAGTCAGATAAGGAAAACAATAAAAATTCCGTCAACATTGAAAATCGTGTACATAAACTGGACAAGTCAATATCAATCTGTAGCACACAAGCAGAACAAAAGCAACCACTAGTACCACCCAACACTTGTGGTTCCACCCTTAAACCACAACGACGCATTAACCTGTTGAATGGCGGAAAACAATCGCTTGCAGCTTATAAAACGTTGAGTTCCAAACTTAAAGCACAGGGACGTATCGACATATCCAAAGTAAAATTGGACATGTTGAAACCGTGGATAAGCAAGAAAATCACGGATATTTTGCAGAGAGAAGATAATGTGGCAGTGGAGTTCGTGCACAATAAATTAAAGCAGGATAAAATGCTTTGTCGACAGAAATTACAGATCAGAATTGCTGGATTCCTAAGAGGTGGCAAAGCACAGAAATTTGTGTCTGAATTATGGCCACTTTTGTTATCAGCTCAAGAGAGTGAAAGCGGCATACCAGCTGAATTGAAAAAGCAGCAGAATGATCAAAATTTAAGAATTGAAAAGGATATTAAGCATGACGGATCTGCATCGCTTTCTCGGTTAAATAATGTCCAAAATAGTGGTACGGTAATTGACACAAAACCAGAACAACAACATCCGGAAAGTCAGAGCAGTCAGAACAATGATAGCTCAGCTGTGCTGAGATGCGGCGTAGGCGGTTTCGCTAACGTTTGCATGCATTCCCCCCAAAAGAAAGATGCAAGTGCTAAGTCACAGGAATTTTTATCTCAATATTGTGCAGAAATGGACGAATTTTTGACACATTGGAATAAAACTCCCGAAAAGGAAACAATTCTATTCTCAAAAAAGTTCATATATCCTGGTGAACAAAATATTGAAAAACAAATAAACGCCACTTTGTCGACACCGCCATCATCGGTTATACAATCAGATCATAAACAGCAAACACGCAATATTGACTTTGATAACGAGATAAAAGCTACCCGAGAACTACAATCACGCAAGCGTACACACTTGACAATGATGAATGAGAGCAAAAAGTCGAAAAATAATTCCCACGATAAAGATGAACAGCAGTCAGCTAAGAAGAAACAGACTAGGACAAATAAATCCTCATCAAAACGCAATTCAGACAAAGATTCCTCTAGGAAGCCAGAAGCTAAATTAATAGAAAAGCAGGACAACAAGAAATCTAACAGCGAGATGAAGAATCTTGAATTGGAGCTTTTTGGCAGTATTAGTAGCGACGAAGAAGAACCCAATTCAGAACAACCTTCTAAGGAAAATTCTGTAAAGAAGTACCACAATAGCGAATTGAGCACCCTTGAGGCTGATCTTTTTATCAGCAGCGATGAGGAAGACGTCTACAATATACTCGGCAAAGAAGACCAATTTTTAAAACAAAAATAATGGACGAAGTTCACGAAGAGTATATTCTCTGGAAAAAAAGAATTTGTAATTTAGAAAAATTATTTGTAATCAATTTGCGTAAATTTTAAATTAAATATCATGACAATGTTTTTAATTTCTATTAAATATTGATGAAATATATGAGTAGTTTTCTAAGTTTAAATTTATATTACAATAAAGTTTTATATTATAATAAATTTATATTATAATAAATTTAAATTTATAAAAAATACTGTCTCTTTCAATTTAATTCTTAATTCCTTATTTGTAATATATTTTGAATGTATTTTAAGGAAATCATATAAATAATTAAAATAAAATGAAAATAAAAAATGTATTCAATGCTTTAATTTAATTACCGGGATAAGGGGAAGGGAAGGTTTATTTGAAATATTTTTCGGCGGTGACGGTGTGGAGATTCCGCCGCCTAGCAATGAAGAGGTCAAAGTTGCGATTATAAATCTTAAAAACAATAAAGCGGCATGTTCTGATAGCCTCCCCGCTGAGTTGTTTAAGACCGGAGTTGGTAGTGCGCATGCACCAGCTTACCTACAAAATATGCCTAGAGGAAAGTATGCCCAACGATTGGAACCTCAGTGTCCGCTGCCCTGTCCCGAAAAAGGTAGACCCTACGATATGCGCCAACTACAGGGGTATAATTCTACTTTTTATATTGATTTTCCAAATGAGCGAGGGGCCATGCCCACGTATACTACACACTACATACTTAATATTTAATTGCATTTGAAATATATTACTCATACGCATAGTAGTTACCCCTACAAGTATGCTATCTATGATTCTTGATATTAAAACCAAAGCAAATAAAGTATGTATAAAGAATGTGCATTTTGGCATATTTTGTAATATTTTTCAAAAATATTTCACGACGCGGGGGGAAAGATAGAAGGGAAGGATAAAGAAACCAAGAGCGTAACAATGTTCTCAATTGTTCTCATCGTGCGTTTTTGTTGTTTGACTAATTTTTTATTTATTCATCTGAAACAATGTTGCCACGAAAAACATTTTGTAACCAATATTTGTGAAAAAAAATCACCAAATAAGAAAAAATATAACCAAAATTAAATTCATAGACTTTTGTTTTATTTTTTTTTTCAAGTTTAAATTATAATTAACAAAAACTGAAACAAAAATAGCTTTTTTTATAAGAAAAAATAAACAAAACCAAAAACTACACATTGATCAAAAAATAACCAAAATTATGAGAGGCATATTAACCCAGAGGAAAATTGTTAGTAATATTTTCAAGTCTACTTTACTCTACATAATACGTCACATATGTAGTTTTTTTAATGAATTTTACATCTATATAAACAAAATGAATGAAAAACAATAGAAGAGAAAAATGAAAATATGTGCAAAGAAATAAAGAAAGTAATAAATGCAACATGTAAACAAAGTGCAAAAACAACATACGCGGATGCAGTTAAAAATAAAGGGTTGCCAAGTCTAAATAAACAACTACCCCTGATTGTTAAACCTAAGGAAAAACAATCGGCTGAAAAAAAACTAAAGAAGAGTTAAACAAAATAAATCCAGACAACTTGAAGATAACAAATGTGGAAAGTAGAAGCAGTGGAACAATTGTTATTCAAAGTGAGAGCTGTGAAGATAGAGAGAAAAGTAAAAGTGCAATCCAAGAAAAAATATCTAAACAATATGAAGTAAAAATTCCAAATTCGACGGGACTAAATATCAAAATTATTGGCATGTCTTTTGAATATAGCGAAAATGATTTAATTGAGAAATTAAGAAAACAAAATCCTAAATTAGCTGATGCAAATATTAAATTTATGGGAAAATATGAAACGAAAAGAGGAAATAAATCTTTGTTCAATGTGAGACTGAGAGTTGATAATGAAGCTTACGGAAAAATTATGGAAGAAAGAAAAGTAAATGTCGGTTGGGAAAGATGTAGAGTGTATGATGGAACTGAATTGGTTCAATGTATGAAATGCAGAGGATACAATCATATAGCCAAAGAATGTAAAAATCAGGAAATATGTCTAAAATGCCATGGTCAACATAAAACAGTTAATTGCGAAAGCCAAGAGAAGATAATGAAATGTATTAATTGTTCAAAAGTAAACAGCAGGATTAGATGAAAATCACTTTACAAACGATAGAGAATGTCCAGTTTATCAAAATAAATTGAAAAACAAAATGAGAAATATAGGCTTGACGATTTAACAACTAACGGAAATGAGTGCCCTCTATACAAATGTACAAGGTCTTGTTAACAACTATAATCAAATTGAAATTATCGCAGCAACAGAAAAACCTGACTTTTTAATATTGTCTGAAACACATTTGACGAAAGATATAGATGAACAAGAAATTGCGTTACAAGGATATGATAACATCGGGTCAGTGTCAGCATCCTCAAGAACAGGTGGAGTTGTCGTATACTATAAAAATAATTGGAACGTGAAAAAGTTTATAGAGAGAACTGATGATTTGAAGTATTGGATATTATTTTGCAAAGCTGTACATAATGATAATAATAATATCTTAATTGGTGCAATATATAGATCGCCTAGCTACAGCGAAGCTGAGTTCTGTGATATATTTGACGAAATTATTGAAGAAATCTGTGATAATAATAACTGTGATATTTTAATTGCAGGAGATTTTAATATAGATTGGAAAAAAAACTCTTTATACAAGAATAGAATTAGGAATACTCTCAATGACAACGGCCTTAAACAAATAGTTAACGAAAGCACCCGTGTAACAAGAAATTCGAGCACTATAATTGACTAGGTAATAACTAATAATTATAAGATAAAATGTACAAACAGTAAAGATAATAAAATTTCTGACCATGAAGTTATTAATATTAATATAGACTTTGAGAGATCGAATGAAAACATTCTAAATACAGCAAAAACCATCAAGATATTTAAATACGATAAGAATATATTCAATAATGTGTTAACTGAGAATATGATATACGAGGATAATAAGGATCTTAATGAAAACGTTAAACTGTTTGATGCCTGTCTAGGAAATACAATACAAAGATTTACGTTTGAAAAGCAAGTGCACATAAATAACAAAGTGAATAACTGGTTTAACGAAGAACTGCGAACAATAAAAAGAGAAAAAATAATAAAATATTTACGAGCCAAATTTGAAAACACAAATCAAGCTTGGGGAGAATATAAACTAATAAGAAATCGATACAAAGTACAAATCGAAAATAATAAGAATAATTACATAAAAAATAAAATTAACAACGCAACTAGTCAAAAGCAAATGTGGACACACATAAAAAACCTAGTACTTAATAAGAGGCAAAACTCAACCAAGTCTGTGATATTCGACCAGATAGAGTACAAGGATATATGTGATATAGTTAATAAGTTCAATGCATTCTTCATTGATAGCATTAGTAGTATAAGACAATCGATAGGGAGCGTGCAACATATTAACCGAATAGAATATAGAGTGAATGATGTTTTTAAATTCCGTAAGGTAAATATTAGTGAACTGGAGAGCATCGTGAAGTGTATGAATAACAAATCTGACCATGAACGCGTATCAAATAAAATTATACTTGACATCTGGAATGTAACAGGAAATATAATGGTAAAAGTAATAAACACATCTTTAGAGACAGGTATTTTTCCTGATAATTGGAAAAAATCAACCGTAACCCCAATTGAGAAAGTGCCCAGAACAAAAAAATGCGAGGAGTTTAGACCAATAAACTCTCTTAAAACTTGCGAGAAAATAATTGAAAAAGTAGTTAAAGATCAGCTTGAAAAATATATAGAAAATCGAGACATATTATCTAAATACCAGTCAGGATTCCGTAAAAAACATTCGTGTGAAACCACGGTAAACTATGTCATAAGTGAATGGAGAGCAATAGGAAAGGATAAGAGGATAATAGCAATATTTCTTGACTTCAAAAGAGCCTTTGAGACGATCGATAGAGAAATAATACTGAATAAACTATATATGTATGGAATAAGAGGAATCGAGCTAGATTGGTTCAAATCGTACCTGAAAAGAAGAAGGCAAACGACAAAATTAAATGACATAGAATCTGATGAAATAATAAATAATTTCGGAGTGCCGCAAGGTTCCATTTTGGGAGCGTTGTTGTTCATAATTTATATAAATGACATGCCAAGTATTTTAGAAAAATGTAAAGTTGTATTATACGCTGATGACACTCTGATATATACTATAGCAAATAGTGATGAAGAATGTCGCGAAAATATCAAGTATGATATGAAGAAAATAGATGAATGGCTTAAAATGAATAAACTCAAATTAAATGAAAATAAAACAAAAATAATGGAATTAACTTAAATTCAGAAGAAATATTTACAATAAATGACACAGTAATTGAAAAAGTCGAATATATAAAATACCTTGGTTTTATAATCGATAAAAAATTAAATTTCAATGAACAAATAGATTACTTATGCAAAAAAGTTGGTTAAAAAATTAGTTTTTTAAAAAGAATAAGAAGCAAAATATCCAAGTCTACAGCGATAAATATATACAGCACGAAAATAAAACCACACTTAGAATATGGTTCCACTATTTTATTCACATGCAGCAGCACAAATCAATTAGCAAGGATGCAGAAACTGCAAAATAGAGCGATGAGAGTAATACTAAAATGCGATCGTTACACACATATAAACACAATGTTAACTGATCTAAAATGGATGAACATAGCACAACGACTTCAATTTAACACATTAAGATTTATTAGAAAATTAAAACAAGGAGACGCCCCGAAATATCTATGTGATCAAATACATTATCAATATATATTATATCAACTAAGAAATGCAAGTGACTGTAGGATCCAAAGAGTGAGGTCAACACAAATGCAGAAAACGCTATTCTACAAAAGTCTACAGCTGTTTAACTCATTGCCAAACTACATTAAGAATGAAACGGATGAAAATGTCTTTAGACGAAAGTGTACTAATTTTGTATTATTTAATAATAATTTGTAATATATAATTTTGTTGAACATTTAAAGTATTTTTAATACTAAAAAAAAAAAAAAAAAAAAAAAAAAACAATCTCGGGAAATGACGGCTACCCACTTTATCGCCGACGTTCTGTGGATAATGGTGGACGATCAATTTCAGTAAAGGTGCATGGAAATGATTTTGATGTTGATAACCGCTGGATAGTACCTTACTCTCCATTGCTTTCAAAAACATTTAAAGCGCATATTAATGTTGAGTATTGTCATTCAGTTAAGTCGATCAAATACATCTGCAAATATGTTACTAAAGGGTCTTATATGGCTGTATTTTCATTACAAAATCCAAATGATGAAATTCCGCAGTATCAAATGGCCAGGTACATTAGTAGCAATGAAGCAGTATGGCGAATTTTGGGATTTCCCATTCATGAGCGCCATCCAACTGTTGTTCATTTATCAGTGCATCTGGAAAATGGACAACGGGTTTACTTTACAGAAAGAAATGCTCGAGAGAGAGCAGCAGCACCACCGGCTACAACATTAACATCATTTTTTGATCTTTGTAGAAATGATATGTTTGCTAAAACTTTGTTTTATTCAGAAATTCCAACGTATTATACGTGGAATACATCAACAAAGAAATTCCAACGTCGAAAGCAGGGGAAACCTGTTGATGGTTGGCCAAATTTATATTCAACAGATGCATTAGGTAGGGTTTATACCGTCCATCCTCAAAATGCTCAATGTTTTTATTTGAGAATGCTTCCGATTAATGTTCGAGGACCAACATCTTTTGAGACATTACATAGTGTTGATGGCGTAGTATGTGCAACATATCGAGAGGCCTGTCAGAAACTACAATTATTGGAGAACGATTGTCATTGGGAAACAACGCTTGAAGATGCAGCAGTAATCAACCATCCATGGAAAATAAGGGCATTATTTGCGATAATATTGGTATCGTGCTCACCATCTAATCCAAAAGATCTTTGGAATAAATTTAAAACATATTTGGCTGAGGACATATTACACCCGGAAAGAGTTACCACCAGCAATGCAACGCTTGAACTAAGTGAAAGTATGAATAATGAGACATTGATTCTACTCGGATAAAAATGCTTGGCGATAAGGAATGTGACACTAATTGAAGTTGAAATGATTGCTCCTATTCGGTCAGGAACTGATGCACACGATCAAGATCTACGACGAGAAATGGAATATAATCATCAAAATTTGGAAATTTTATTGGAAGAAAATTTACCAAATTTACAACAAGAGCAGAGAATGGTATACAACAGTATACTAGCAGCAATAACAAACAAACAAATAACCGGAAAAACGTTTTTAATTTCATTGATATTGGCAAAAGTTCGATCTCAAAAAAATATTGCATTAGCTATTGCGTCCTCCGGCATTGCTGTCACACTCTTAGATGGTGGTAGAACAGCGTATTCTGCACTAAAATTATCCTAGAAGCCTCCATTTTCCGAAGAGATTACAAGTGTAACATAAAGAAAAATTCTTCTATGGGCAAAGTATTGCAACAATGTGAAATCATAGTGTGGGTTGAATGCACCATGGCGCATAAGAAATCTTTGGAAGTCTCGCAGTTTACGGGATTTTAGAAGCAATAATAACATATTTGGAGGTGCATTAGTTTTATTAGCTGGTGATTTTCGTCAAACACTTCCTGTTATGCCTGCATCAACGCCATCTGATGAGCTAAATGCATCGTCATACCTTTGGCGATATGTTCATACTCTAAAATTAACTACTAATATGCGTGTTCAGTTGCAACGTGATGCTTCGCTTCAACTTTTTCCAAACAATTGCTTGATTTAGGTAATGCAAGAATTCCAATGGATCCTATAACAAAGTATATAAAATTTCCATCAGAGTTTTGCATAATGACACAATCCAAAGAACAATTAATAAATTGTGTATTTCCCAATATTGTGCAAAATTTTAAAAATAAGCGAAGCACACCGGGTATTACCTAGTATACATATAAGTTAAGGAAAAATATGTTTAAATAACAAAAGTTACTAAGCTGACGTTGCTATTGCATAATCAACAACTTTGCTTGGTTCCTATTTCAACATTAATGGAACGGTGGGAAAATGCTGACACCATGTCTACAAACAACACGAGCAGCAAAGGTATGTGATCAAAACAGCGACGTTTAGGCAGTTAGAGTAGTTTTAATAAAAATTATTTTTACTGTTGTTCTTACTGTGCATAAATAAAGACGTGTTGTGTCTTAAAAAACACAACACAAAAAATAATTTTTTTTAACTTTTGAATTTGGAAAGAATTAATTGGCGCCCGAGCAGGGACATCCTTTTTTTACAAGGATTCCCATCCCGGTAAAGAACTAACAGTCAAGCCTTGCCAGGTGCCCCAGTAATCCGTAAAGGATAAAAAGGATTGGCGTATGCCAAGGCCTGGCAAGCCCGCGTAAAACCGGTATCTATCTAAATTAATTAAATTTAAATTAAAAAGTGAAAACATTAAAAAATTGAAAACAAGTGTTTGGTGTACAGTGGAAAAGAAAAATTCGTGAACAAAAATATAAATAAATCAAATTAATTGATCGTACTAAAGAGGCTGCAAGTGTTAATAACAAATACGAACAAAAAAATTAATTGAATAAATAAAACCTACAAAGAAAATGTAAGAAACAAAAAATCGTGTTAAAATATTCAAACTGCAACAAGTTCATAAAGGAAAAAATTATTACTAGGAATATTTTGAAAGAACTTGAAAAATAAAAGTAATTTTAAGCGAAAAGAAAAAGTAGTGAATAATAAATGATAAATCGCTAAGTGAATAAAAATTGAAGAGCTAAAAATTTAGAAATTAATAAAAACTGAAATCAAGTAAATAATATTTAAAAACCTACATGGAAAACAACCTCAATTTATAAAAATTTTTACCTTTGAAAAATTAAAAATTTGTGAAGTACGTGCAAATAATATAAATAAAAACAATAATAATAAAGACACAATAAACACATAAAATACACAGTTGAAACAGTGAAACCCAAATCAAGAGACAGAGGACATCAACAAGGACAACATGATCCTGAATCTGCTAATGTAAGCTTAATGTAGATATAACAAATATTAGTTTTGATTTTTTTAAGATATTTTGCAATATAATTGAAATTTTTTTAAAAAAAAATTTTTGTATAAAAAAGGAAAAGAAAGAAATAGTTTATTAAGTAAACAGAATCAAACAAAGAAATTAATCATTTAATTCAATTAATCGATTAAAAATTTTAAATGTGAATAAGAGAACTATCCTATTATATTAATTATTAAAGGTTTAAACAAAATTTTTTTTAAAGAATAAATAAAAATTTTTTTTTTTAATCTCGTTCTAACTTTCAATAAATTTCAATGCCAGACGAATCAATTGACAAACTAACAGAGAGGCTAAGTAGAACCTTGACTATGGCAAACAATAATTTACCATCGGGTTCTAATGCGGCCCACATGACAGGACTAAACGAATTACAGAAAAGACAAATTAGGGAACTTATAAAGGAGACGATTGAAACAACAAGTGATCATGACTTAGATGAGGGTTTAGATCAACCAATCGGGGAACTTACGCCAAAACTCGAGGAGCTAGATAGAGTACCCGATATCGTCAAATCCTTGAGAGAGTTCTCAGGGATCGCGGGTGAATTCAATTCATGGAAAAAGTCCGTAGATAGGATATTAGAGTTGTATGACTCCATAAAAGGATCGAGTAAATATTACGCGATCTTACATACGATTCGGACGAAAATTACGGGTAATGCTGATACTGCGTTGGAGTCGTATAGAACTCCATTGGAATGGGGGAGAATAAAAAAATGTTTGAGTATGCATTACTCCGATAAACGGGACATTGGCACTTTAGAGTATCAGATGACTGTTCTATGTCAGGGCCAAAGATCAATTACGGACTTCTATCAGGATGTTTATAGACACCTGTCATTAATATTGGACAAAGTTTCTTGTCTAGATCTGAATGAGAGTAGTCTTCGCGCTATGACAGATACGTATAGAGAAAAAGCACTTGACACCTTTGTTAGGGGGCTAAATGGAGACCTTCCGAGATTGCTAAGTATAAGAGAGCCAAGTTCTCTGCCACAGGCTCTTCATATATGTCTCAAATTGGACAATATGAATTTTAGAAGAAATTACGCCCAATCTCAACAAAATAAGAAAGACAGGGTAGGAGTGAGTACAATCAATAACAAACATTTTTACCCAGAATTGGCACATATCGGGGGGCTACGGCAACCAGATACAAGACATTCCCAACTTACAATAATTCTAGTTTCCCGAATTATCAATATCCGAATCTACGTCCCAATAACCCTCAACATTTTTGGAACAATCAGACATACCAGAATAGATTTTTTAATCAGGGGCAACGACACACCCCGTTTGTTCAAAAACAGCCAACCAACATCCCACAAATGAAGCCGGAACCAATGGAGGTGGATAAATCAATTCAAATGACAAATTCAAACAGACAACCACCTCAGCAGATGTTCAAGAGACCAGCTGGAACTTCATTCCAAGGACCAGTGAACAAACACCAAAGAAACTTCCATTTGGGAACTATACCGGACGAAACTTATTACTGGGAAGATCCATATTCAGGAGACAACGAGGCTGATCTTGCCGGAGCAATGACACCTTACTATGTTGATGATTGTTTCCAACAAATTCCAGTAGATTGTAATGACAAGGAATCTGAAGAAAAACCAGACATTATAGAAGCTGCTGTACATTTTTTAGACTAAATTGTTCCTCGTTACCTTATTTCGAGGCAAACACGAGGAACGGTAAAGTTTTAAGGTTTCTATTAGACACTGGTAGCAATAAGAATTACATTAACTCTGATTTAGTAAAAAATCCTAAACCTAACGAGAACATTTTTAGCACAAAAACGGCCAATGGTAACATAAAAATAACCCATCATACATTTGTCCAATTATTCGGAGTTGAGGACGCACCCATTAAATTTTTCCTTTTACCAGGATTCAATTCTTTTGATGGAATTCTGGGAAATGACAGCTTAAAAGCATTATCGGCTGTTATTTATACCGCCGAAAACTATTTTACCATAAACGGCGGAAGAAAAATTCAAATCAAACAATGTACGTCACAGAGCGTTAATAATCTCGAACTTAGAACTCAACATTTGTCTAAACGACTACAAGAATCATTGGAGGATATTGTAAAGCAACACGGTCCATTATTTGCAGATCCTGATGAAAGATTAACATATACCACCGTGGTGGAAGGAGAGATCCGAACAGAAAACAACAATCCAGTATATTCCAAAAGTTACCCTTATCCCATGGCATTGAAAGATGTAGTGGAGGAGGAAATTAACCGTCTTCTACGTGATGGAATCATACGACCGTCACGATCCCCATACAATTCTCCCATTTGGGTGGTACCAAAAAAGGAGGATCACTCTGGAAAGCGAAAGTTTAGGTTAGTGGTGGATTTTCGAAAATTGAACGCGGTAACGGTGGCAGACAGATATCCGATTCCTGAAATAAACGAAGTTTTGGCGAACTTGGGGGGAAATAAATATTTCACGGTGGTTGATTTAAAGAGTGGATTCCACCAAATTCCGTTAAAAAGCGAGGATATGCCGAAAACTGCTTTTTCCGTCAATAATGGCAAGTACGAGTTCACTAGGTTGCCATTTGGATTAAAAAATGCGCCTTCTATCTTCCAGAGGACACTGGACGATATATTGAGGAACCACATAGGAAAGATTTGCCATGTTTATGTCGATGACATTATAATTTTCAGTAAGGATGAAAAATCGCATTTACAGAACGTGGAGAAGATATTTGCAACCCTTGAATCTGCTAACATGAAGATTCAATTGGATAAATGCGAATTCTTCAAAACGGAGGTAGAATTTTTGGGGTTTATTGTGTCAGAAGAGGGAATAAAACCCAATCCAAAGAAGGTTGAATCGATTTTGAAACTTCCGTATCCCAAGACACTAAAGGAGCTCCGATCTTTCCTCGGACTTTCTGGATATTACAGGCGATTTATAAAGGGTTATGCTGATATAGCAAAACCACTGACAACACTTCTAAGAGGAGAAGAAGGACGAGTGTCAAAATCAACATCAAGTCAGATAAAAATAAACCTTGACGATGCAGCTAAAAAAGCTTTCGAAGCACTTAAAAATGCTTTAGTATCACAGGAAGTAATATTATCGCACCCAGATTTCGATAAAGATTTTCAGCTTACAACAGATGCATCCAACTTCGCCATTGGAGCCGTCCTCAGCCAAGAGGATAAACCTATTGCATTCATCTCCAGAACTTTAAATGCGACAGAAGAACATTACGCTACGAATGAGCGAGAATTATTGGCTATAATTTGGGCTCTCAATAACCTAAGAAATTATGTTTACGGCTCAAGAAAGGTAATTATTTATACTGACCACCAACCATTGACGTATGCCCTAAGTAGCAATAATCACAATTCAAAGATAAAAAGATGGAAATGCGCTCTAGAAGAATATAATTACGAATTGAGGTACAAACCGGGTAAGTCAAACGTAGTAGCCGATGCCTTGTCAAGAAACATCACGGAAACGAATGTTCTCCAAGAACAGGGTGACTCTTCCACCGAAACCCAACATAGTGCAGAGAGTTCATCCGAGAATCTAATTCCAAGCGTAGAGACACCGATTAATGTGTTTAGGAATCAAATATTCCTTAGCATTGGCGAAACATCCTCATACCAGTTTAAGATTGTTTTTCCAGGAATTCATCGACACCTAATAACTGAACCCCAATATAACGAGATTAACCTTTTAAATGTAATGAAGAGATATTTAAATCCATCCGTCATCAATGGAATAAAGGCTCCTGAACCCATTATGGGAAAAATTCAGACATTATACCCAATACATTTTTCCAATTATAAGTGTAGGTTTACACAGCTATTTGTTTCCGATGTGTCTCCAGAAGGGGACCAAGAGAACATAATTGTAGAAGAACATAACAGAGCCCATCGCAACGAAAAAGAGAACAGGGCACAAATATTGGAAAAATACTATTTTCCAGGAATGGCTGGAAAAATAAAGCGAATTATTAAACTATGTGCAACATGCAAGAAAAACAAATATGAAAGACACCCAAATATGACTGAACTAAAACAAACACCTATACCAACGTTTCCCGGACATACAATTCATATTGACATTTTTTCAACAGATCGCAAACTAATACTAACATCCATTGATAAATTTTCAAAGTATGCTAAAGTCAAACTGCTAAATGGAAGATCCATAGAGGATGTAAGGAAACCTTTGAGGGAACTTATATTTTCCTATGGGGTACCAAAAAATATTGTAATGGATAATGAGCCTTCGTTAAATTCGGCATCAATTCTGTTTATGTTGAAGGATGACCTGAAAATCAATGTTTTTACAACTCCTGCATACAGAAGCGAGGCAAATGGTCAAGTGGAACGCTTCCATTCCACTTTGGCAGAAATTATGAGATGTCTTAATAGCGACGGGACATCCAGAAATTTTGAGGAATTACTCGAAAAATCAGTTAATGAATATAATCATTCAATCCATTCCACCACCAACAGAAAACCTGTCGACCTTTATTTCGGAAGGACTGTCGATTTCTCTCCACAAGACCTGGAGATAACTAGGCTGTCTAACATCGAAAGGCTCAGACAAAAGCAAGAAAAGGACTTGCCCTACCACAACAAGAAAAGGAAACCGATAAAAGATTATGTGCCAGGGCAACTGGTGTATGTTAGGACTAATAAACGACTGGGCACCAAATTAAGCAATCGATTTAAACAGGAAATCGTTAGGGAAAATCGTAATACGACAATTGTGACTGAAAGTGGACGTGTTATTCACAAAAGCCATATTAGAAACTGAAATATTTTGAAAAATTGCAGGAAAGGGGAAGAATTTTCTTTGAATCGTTTCGTTTCTTTCAGATTCTTTATTGGTGCCGTATCGGCGGAATTTAACATACTTGACTACTCTAATGCAAGGCTAATAACTATTCAGAACGGTATCGCTAGACGACAGGAGGGTGCATTTAAAGTAATACATTCAATCGATCTACAACAGTACCAACCCTTATCAGAAGACATCGAGTCAATTTTAAATTCAAATATTACATACGCTCATCCGCTCCGTCCGTTTTTATTACAGCAAGTTCTGAACATAAAAGGACTCCTTAAACGACTTAGTCCCGGTAGAAAGAAAAGATCCATAGATTTCATCGGTAGTGCATGGAAATGGATAGCCGGAACCCCAGACGGACACGACTTTGAAATTCTCGATGAAAAAATCAGAAACGTACTTGAAAATAACAACAGACAAATGATTATAAATGAACTAACTACAAATAGATTGCAAGAAATTTCTAACATTACAAACGAAATATTGAAAGTGAAGAAAGAGAACTGGAATAATGAATTGCTTGTAAAATTAGAACATAAACTCATTGTAATAGAAAAGGAATTACAAAATATCGAATATGCCATTCAGTGGGCAAAAGTCAATATTGTAAATGCATTTATTCTGTCAAAAACTGAAATAGAAATTCTAAATGATGTTCTTGAAAATTATAATATCCCAACTTTTAGTGTAGACGAATTGTTATCCTTTGGCAATGTAAAAATAGTAGCAAATAATAAAGAAATTTTGTATATCTTAAGTATTCCAATCGTACGAGAAGACACATGTAAAAGATTCTTGGTTAAACCAGTAAAAAACAAATATTTAATTGATAGAATCGAATTTGATAAAATTTTAGATTGCAACAAAGACTTATTCGCTATTAAAGAAAATTGTAAATCTTATAACGATCTAACTATTTGTGGTAGAGATAAACTTATAGAATTAACTGATGAATATTGTATTACTAGTTTGTTTAAGAACAAGATAGGGAATTGTACCCAAATAAACAATGATCACATACCAACTATGGAGGAAATTGGAAGTGACTATTTACTACTAAATCAATATGCTGGAAAAATAGAGGTCAAAAATGAAGAAATAACGCTAAACGGAACCTACCTGATTAAATACTTTAACGTAACAATAAACATCAACGGCAGAAGATTTCACTCAAAGGAAATAACTAGCAGTAAACCTCTCCCCGCATTTATACAACCAAGAGGAATGAACATTCAAACCGAAGAAGTACTATCACTAGAAAGACTGCAGAAAATTAATCTGGGCAATATAAAAAGATTAGATAACCTAGATATCAAGAACAATGCACTTTTAACAACAAGCAGCATTTTGTTAATTTTTGTCGTCTCCATTATCACGTGGATGTCCATAAAAAAATTGGTTAACAAGAAGAAAAACGACATAGAAAAAGAGGATACAAGTCCGGATAACCCAACAACAGAAGAAGATGCTAAGGTAAACAAGAAAAGCAGGAAATCTTCAAGCATCTTCGATATTCATACATTCTAAAACAATCGGGACGATTGTATTTAAGGAGGGAGGAGTTAAGGAAAAATATGTTTAAATAACAAAAGTTACTAAGCTGACGTTGCTATTGCATAATCAACAACTTTGCTTGGTTCCTATTTCAACATTAATGGAACGGTGGGAAAATGCTGACACCATGTCTACAAACAACACGAGCAGCAAAGGTATGTGATCAAAACAGCGACGTTTAGGCAGTTAGAGTAGTTTTAATAAAAATTGTTTTTACTGTTGTTCTTACTGTGCATAAATAAAGACGTGTTGTGTCTTAAAAAACACAACACAAAAAAATAATTTTTTTTAACTTTTGAATTTGGAAAGAATTAATTTATATAGTGATATATATTAAGAGAATTATATACATTAAAACAAGTGAAATTAAAAAATACTTTTTATATTGAAATTAATTTTTGTTTTTTAATTACTCAATCATGTACTAAATTATTAAATACTAGTTAAAACACTTATGTTACACTTATATAACATAAAAAAAATTATTCTCTAATTACTATATATAACTAGTCTATGAGATCGTTATTCAAATAAAAATAGTACAATCGTCTCATATAAGTTCGGCTCTTTACCGTTTTCGGTACGATTGTATGGTGCGGCCTTAACCCATTTCGCTCCGAGATAAAATTTTATTTTTTATTTAAGAAGAAAAATACTTTTTTAAGGTAATTAGGACCTACTGATGTCAAAAATCAGCTCAAAAAAATTTTCCGATTTTTCGTTTTCCCAGAAAACAGTGTTCGAAATTTCGAACACTGGCGTTTATCCTATATGTCTGCTTTATATGCAAGTAAAACATTTGAATTTATTTGCTGTTTTATTGATTTATTTTATTATTTTTGAATCAAACGGCACAAAAGTTATTAAATTTAGAGAGAAATTATACTTAGCTAAATTTATGTTGTAACAATTTGATATAAAAATTTGAAAAAAAAAAAATATGAAATAGTCCAAATAGAAGCTATGAAAAAATGCTTTTATTCATGTTTTAGTTTGAAACATTTTGTATGCAGATGAATATTACATTTTTCCCACATATATGTATATTGTGAGCTTACCGCAACTCTTCAACTGACAACGACGATGTTTTCCCTCGGGATTTCTGATTACAACGTGTTTTCCCTGCACTTTTGGAAGATTTGGATATCGATATTCCTTATCGTCGACATAATCATCGGTAGTTTCTTTCCTTTCAGTCAAAAGAAGAGCTTCTGTCACCGAGATTTTGAATTCTTTTTGACTCAAAGGCTTCTCAACTTTGTGTTTTGCAATCAAGCAATGCAATTTCCAAGCATTCACAACTGCCGAATTCAAAGTGTTACACCACAAAGGCCAATACCATTTTTTCCACGAATATTAATTCGGTAGTTCTGGATTGCATCATCCAAATGAAACTTCGTATTATTTTGGCCCGCATATATATTTGTTTCTTGAATAATATGTGCAAAGACTTCATCATCGTAAAATATTTGAAACAATTGCAATGAAGAATAATTGCCCAGTTTTGAGCAAATATTTTCTTTCAGTTCAGTCAGTGGAGCTGGATTTGGAGCAATGCCAAAATCGTGTTTGTTTTGGTTTCTTTTTGTCCATTTCGGTTTCCCAAAGAAAAGAATTGTATTCAAATCGAGGCCTCTTCGATGTTGAAGGTCGTATTACATCTTCAAATTCAGGATAGCCACTGTCTTCAATTTCATTTCTTTCTGTTTCAAATTCAACAAAACCGGCAACCTCGTTCATTGGATTTGGATCTACGTTTAAGGCTATTTCATCATCATTGATTGTCTCTTCATCCGAACATTCATCGACTCGATCAGGCGGAAGTATATTTACACAATTCATATCGAGGTCATCATCACTCCAGTTGGCTATTACATCATCCAACTCCTTCATAGACAAAATCTTTTTACGTGTACTCATACTTACCTATCCAAAATATAAATCAATAACACAAATAAAAAACCACAAATAATACGAAATTCACTGGTAAATTGTAAATAATAAATGAAATATTCACCTTTTCTTCAAAAAATGTACACCAATACCCCGATTTGCGTCGCTTCAGTTTGCGTCGCTTCGAAGTTGCGTCTTTTTTTAAGTTTCTGGAATTTTAGTGTTGCGTCGTTTTTATTTCAGTTTGCATCGCATGGCTTCGAAGTTGCGTCGTAAATGCTTCGATTTGCGTCGTTGATATGAAAATGTTTTTACAAAGCTAAAGCAGAAAAAGGGGATTTCCCGTGAGTAGAAAGAAAATTTGCAGGTGCGCGTTGTTTACATGTTAAGCGTAGTTATTAGTTTCGAGTTAAATGTCGTGGAGTGAAGTTCAGTCTGAAAGTTGAAATTGAAAATTCTGCTTCAGTTTGCGTCGTTTCGGTTTGCGTCTCATTTTTTCAGTCCCAATTAGCGACGCAAACCGGGGTATTGGTGTATTATATAACGATTCCTTTACCTACCAGAATACTGTGCAACAATAGAAAAGACTGATTCCGTTGAGTGCTCTGCTTTTATACCCTTTTCAATGTGGTTTTTTCCTAATATTAACCACAGCAAGCGCTGCTATTTCAAATTCAGTTTCATATTCAACGAATACAAAGAATTTTGATCGTCAGTCAGTAACTATAGGATAAGCGCCAGCGTTCGAAATTTCGAACAGACAAGTTTACACTTATGTGAAGGCACGCATGTGCACGTAAATCATAGTTTTTATATTTTATAAAACGGTTACATATATTGACAGTAATTCCTCATAATTATTTTTTTAATTTTATTTTGTTTACTATTTTTAAAAATTAATTTAAAAAGTATCCAAAAATATGGGTTGAAGAAATTTACCCCTAGCATCGGGAGGGAGGTGGATATTTTACGGGCGGATTTTTTTTTTATTTTTATAAAGTTGAGACTTAATACCAAACCCCAATTTTTTTTAAAATTTTACCTTTTTCATACATAAATATTTTTTTGAAAAAAGAAGATTTTTACTGTTCGAAAAATCGAACAGAGGAGCGAAATGGGTTAATAACATTCGAAGAAATTCGATGCCTCTCTCGTTTATATCCCAATAAAAACATGTCCGACAGCGGTACTCCCAAATCATGTCATGTGCAAGTAGTGGTTTCATTGCCTGAATGACTTCTACATTTGGAATGTCTTCAATTTCATGATGAGGACCTTCAAAATTTGCCATTGCTGTTAAAGTTCCCTCAATAAAGAAGTGATTGTACACTGCCAAGCGATTCACTCGTTCTTTTTTTTATTTTTTTTTTTCATTATATATATATATTTTTATTTCTTTTACTTATTTTAAATTTACAAAACGTTATTACGCATTTTTTTATATGAAAAGTAATCATTTAATATCTTTTTTATGTTCTCAAAAAAAAAGAAAAATAAAATCAAAAATCATTTTATTACGAAATATGTATGATATTTCTAGACTAAATAACAAAACATAAATTGTGATCGGTTTTAACATTGTTATTGTTAAATTCCTGTGTGTGCTTAATAACATTTCTTTTTGTATTCATTTTCTTTCTTTTTACATCATTTTATAAACAAATATATGATCAGGTTGAGCTTCATTTGTTGTTGTTCTACAATAAACATCATTAACAAACAAAAATGTCTATGATATAAAAATGTATGTAGTTATAATAGAATAAGCGCTAATAAAAAAAAAATTATTTACTGAAGGGGGAAAACGGTAAGGAAATAATACAAGGATGTTGTATGACTTGAAGTAGGTTTGACTATTTACATGAAATCATCGTAATCATCATAAGTAATGTAATCATTACCATACTTTTTATAACCATCGATATCATTGCTCTCTTTTTTCAAGGTTACTTTTCCTTTGCCTTTGCCTTTGCTAGCGGGTTTCTTGACATTTTGTTTTTCCATTTTCACTTTTTCTCTATGTAAGTTTTCTACACTAATTTTTAATTTCTTCAAATCGGGAATAGCCAAATGTACACCTATGCTACGTACTAAATCCTCAATAAATTGCGGGAAATGAGGTGATTCTTTATATTGTGCCAATTTATAACTAAGCGTCGCACCAAATTCTTTGAATTCTTCTTCAGTTTGAGGATTAAATGCATCTAAATCACCTCTAATATCACTAACACCAAAGGTTTCTAAAGCACTCTTTAAGTCCGATTCTTCTTGAATTTTTTGTAAACGTAATTTTTCGGCTAATTTTTCTTCGGCTGTCATATTAGCTAAGCGTTCAGCTTCGGCTTCCTCTGCCAGTCTCTCTTGTTCGGCTAGTTTAGCTTTCAAAGCCTTGTTAGGTTTCGTCTTCACCGGCGCTTTGACTTCAACTTTTTCTTCGTCCTTTTTTTCCTCTTCCTCGAGATCCCAACTGTCCTTAACATCCTCATCATCATCCTCGCCAGCCCATTTGTTGACTTTGTCAGGAATAACCACTATGGGTTTGTCCGCAGCACTTTCCCAATCGTCTTTCATATTTTTTGGTTCTCTATTATTTTATTTATTTAGCAAATTTTTGATTATATGACTTTGTGTTTTGCTTGTATGTGCTTGGTGTGCTTGGATGTGGTTTCGCCAAGAATTTGAAACCAGAACTAATAATTTTTCGCAATCTTTCTGTTGCTTTTATACTGTTTCCTGAGACCCGAAAATAACTGCGTTAATCGATTTCCTTAATATGATATTGCATTACAGGTAGAAAAATTATGATTTTATAATTGACCCTCACACATCATTTGATGACTTGTTTATAATGTTCGAATAACACGAATATTAATTTCCAGGTAAAAGGGAAAATAATAAAAGCCTTCTTGCTCTCGAAAATTTTCCCTTTTTCACTTTAAGTCCGGATTAGTATGCAGTTGTTATCCACTTTACATAATTTTCTTTAAATTCGTACTTCAATAGACAGCGTTTTTTATATTAAGTACATACGCGTTATTTGCTGACAGGTAGGGGCATTTAAATTGAATTTTCTACCCTTTGCCAACAAATGTCATTTAAGCGGTTTATGCCATATTTTTTAAGTATACTCTTTATTTTACTCGCAAAGGTGCTTTGTTCATAGCTTACAGACGGCTGTATACACAACAACAAAATATTAAGAGTTTGTCAGTCATATTTGAACGCAAGCAAAAATAAACAAACACATGCTACAGTAGTAGATCCTAACATTTCAACGACGAATTTATATGAATTCGTTCATTTGGACACTGTGCCAGTGTGTAAAATGTTACTACAAAGTTAATATAATGCAAGTGAGTGAAAATTTTCATAGAAAATCCAGTCACTTGACATTTTCCCTTCAAAAAATATTTCAAGAAAAGTTTTTAGTAGACATCTGCAAATGAGTAAATGCTACAAGTGGTTGAAACACATTCATAAATTTACTATGTACCTGCTAATGCACAGCTAACATTCACAAAAAGTAAAGGAAACACATCTGTATGTATGTTAACGTAAAAAACATTAATTTCATTTTTGCTGACACATTTCCAGACAGTTACCAACCTCTTTTATTAAATATTGCACAAGACATACTTTTTATAGTTTCTGTTTACTAAGCATTCTTTTGTAACACGCTTATCGTAAATTGTTATTATGCAGATCTTGCAGTTTCAACCGTAATTAGAATTAAGAATTAATTTCAAGTTCAGTTGTAAAAAAACATTCAAGTGGCCAACAAGTGAAAATAATAAAATAAATAAAAAAAATATTTTTTTTAATGAAAAACAACTTATAATTAAATAATTGGCGCCCAACGTTAAAAGGTTCCTATCAAAAGCACCCCATAGGCTGCAGATACAAGGACACCCATAAGACAAGCACCCCATAGGCTGCGGACTTAAGTAAAAGGCACCTCATAAGCTGCAATAAGCGATCATCTGCAAAACAAGGACATTTTGAGTGGAGAACTCGGTGTAGACGCGGGCACCCTAGTAACAAGGTGGAAAAGGAACAATACCCCCCTACCAGCTCCATGAGGATGATCTTTATGTAAGCATGGGTTTAATACTAAATTTTTAAGAAGAATATTTATTAATTAAAAAAAAAAATATATTTTTACTAAAAGTGCTAAAAATCAAAAGTTTAAAAAAAGAGGAAAGTGCAAAACTTAAAAGAATACAAATAAGTATAAATATAAGTTTAAAAGTCAATTAAAAAGTTTAATACAAATTTCAATTATGAATTTATAAAATATAAAAATATTTTAAACGTAATGAAAATTCCAAAAAAGGAAAAATAATAGAATCCAATTAAGTTACAAATCGTATGAAAAATTGAAAAAGTGAAGTAAATCAACAGTAAATTTAACAAGTAAATTTTGGAGAATTAAATTTTGAAAAATATTGCAAGGAAAAGTGAATCTTTTTGGAAAGAGAAAACGACTAAAACTAAAACATAGAAGTTAAAATTTAAAGAATAAGAATCGATTTAAAATTTTAAAGTGAAAATTATTAAAGTTAATAAACAAATTCCAATTAAAGAAATTTTTGCTTTGAATGTGAATCAATTGTAAAATAATAATATCTCTTCAAAAAAAAATATCTTTTAGAACCACTATTGCGATTCCTACGGGACCCTCCAATAGAAATAAGAAATTTTTTTTTAACACAAATATAATTTTTTTTAAAAAAAAAAAACCACTATTGCGATTCCTACGGGACCCTCCAATAGAAATAAGAAAAATTAGAACAAAAATATACTTTTTATTAATATAATAAATTATGTCTAATCCTAACAACTTGGTCAGGCCCCCAGTCCTGAATATAAATGTTCCAAATCCAGCTCCTAATAATGAGAATAATAGAAACATGGAAGAAATGATAGCTAGAATTTGCGCGCAGCAATGCCAAATAGCAATTAATCAGATACTAAATCCCAACGCAAATATAGGAGGTATAGATCAGGTAATAGAGGAAAGATATAGGAACGATTTAGCAGATTTAGATAAGGTTCCCGAAGTTGTAAAGAACTTGAGGGAATTCTCCGGTAATCCATCAGAATTTAGCTCTTGGAAAAAGAGCGTAGACAGAATACTCGGACTGTACGACTCTATGAAAGGGACTCCTAAATACTTTGCAATAATTAATACAATTCGAAACAAAATTATTGGCCGCGCAGATGCAGCCTTGGAGTCATATAATACTCCTTTAAACTGGAACTGCATTGTGAAATGTCTGGCATTACACTATGCAGACAAAAGGGATTTGACTACTTTAGAATACCAGATGAGTACGTTAACACAGGGTAACAGCAAAATTCAAGACTTCTATCAGGAGGTTTACTCCTATCTCTCTCCAATTATTAATAAATTATCTTGCAGGGATATTGGTAAAGAAGCGCTCTATCTTCTGGCACAGACCTATAGAGATAAGGCTTTAGATGTCTTCATTAGAGGTCTAAGAGGCAATATGTCAATGCATCTTGGTATGAAAGAACCAAAAGATCTCCCTCAGGCACTCCATTTGTGCCTTAAAATGGAAAATCAATTCCTGAGGTCACAATTTGTGAACTCTCAAAAGACTAATACCAACAAAACTATATCTCTACCACCAAATAGAATGCAATACCAGAACAAACATCGGAATAATTTTTATACACAATTGGCTCACATGCCACAAACTTCTCATGATTTTTATCAATTTAAACCAATACCTCCAAGAAGATATTATAACCCTAATCAAATGTCAATGGCACAAGCATATTCAAACCCAAACTTCATGCCACCTAGGCCAAGCGCACCAAAACCACAGCCACGTCCTGAACCTATGGACGTAGACTCTTCAACAAAAACAAAGGCTGTGAACTACATGAATAGGCCAAGCCAAAATAATCAATTTTTTGGTAAAAGACCACCCGTCCAATCGGAACAATTCCGAGGACCACCAAAAATGCAAAGGAATTTCCATTTGCAAACAGAACAAAGTAATTATGAGGAACAAATGTTAAACTACGAGGGCGAGGAAAAATTACCATCACTTGATGAGTACCTCGAAAACCAAACTGACAGACAAGAAAACGATAATCATTTTGAAACACAAGAATTCGTAGACATACATTTTTTAGGCTAACGAATTCGTCCTTACCCTATTTTGAGTGCAGGACGAATACCGGACAGATACTAAACTTTCTCATTGACACAGGATCAAACAAGAATTACATCCAGCCTAGCCTTGTGAGAAATCCCTTACCTAACCGGAATAATTTCTATGCAAGCTCAGTAGGTGGACAAAATGAAATTACCCACCATACTTTCGTAAATCTTTTCGGCAAACATGCCGATAAAATCAAATTTTTTCTACTACCATCTCTAAGATCCTTCCATGGCATCTTAGGAAACGATAGTTTAAAAGAACTATCAGCAATTATTTATCTGGCAGATAACTATATGCTTATCAATAAAAAACTTAAAGTCAAAATAAAGCAGAAAATCTCACAATCGGTTAATAATATTAGTATCAGGACTGACCACATGACAGTAGAACAAAAAAACAGGTTAAAAGAAACCATCGAACGACACAAAACCTTATTTAGTGAACCAGACGAGAACCTTACTTACACCACAGCTGTAGTTGCAGACATCCAGACTAAAACTGACGATCCCATTTATTCCAGATATTATCCCTATCCTGTACAATTAAAAGATGAAGTCGAAAACCAAATACAAGACCTCTTGAAGCAAGGTATCATTCGACCTTCACGGTCGCCATACAACTCACCCATTTGGGTTGTTCCTAAAAAAGCCGATGCATCCGGCAAGAAAAAGTACAGAATAGTAATTGATTATAGAAAGTTAAATGAACAAACTTTACCGGACAGATATCCAATCCCAGAGATCAATGATGTTCTCCCACAACTGGGACAAAACAAATTTTTCTCAGTACTGGATTTAAAAAGCGGGTTCCATCAAATACCGCTTAGAGAGGCTGACAGACAAAAGACGGCATTCTCGGTCAATAATGGTAAATATGAGTTTACCAGATTACCGTTCGGATTGAGGAATGCGCCTTCCATATTTCAGCGGACGTTAGACGACATACTCAGAAAATGGATAGGAAAAATTTGTTTCGTCTATATGGACGACATTATTATATTTTCCAAAGATGAAGAAGAACACTTCAAAAACATAGATACCATTTTTAAAACTCTTAGACTTTCAAATATGAAAGTTCAGTTGGACAAGTGCGAGTTCTTGAAAAAAGAGGTTGAATTTTTAGGATTCATCATTTCAGATGAGGGAATAAAAACCAACCCCAAAAAAGTAGAAGCAATCCTAAATTTCCCAACACCCAAAACACTGAAAGATCTAAGATCATTTTTGGGATTGTCCAACTATTATAGACGCTTTATCAGGGATTATGCCAAAATTGCAAAGCCCCTGACAATGCTTTTGAGAGGGGAGGCAGGACGTTCGTCCAAATATATGTCAAAAAAGATAACAATTGATTTAGATCAGGAAGCAATGGATGCATTTATAAAACTTAAGACCATATTGACTTCTGACGATGTTATGTTAGCGTATCCGGACTTTAATAAAGAATTTACCCTCACGACAGACGCCTCTAACTACGCACTAGGAGCAGTGCTATCCCAAGAAAATAGACCTATTGTATTTTTATCAAGAACCCTTAGCAAAGCAGAAGAGCACTACGCCACCAATGAAAGAGAATTGCTCGCAATCGTATGGGCGTTAAAGTCGCTAAGGAACTACCTTTATGGCTCCGCGAAGTTAAAAATACTTACAGACCATCTTCCTCTGACTGATGCTTTGAATAACAAAAATTCGAATTTTAAACTTAAAAGATGGAAAGCATTTCTCGAGGACTTCAATTACGAACTACAATACAAACCAGGCAGCACTAATGTAGTTGCCGACGCTTTATCCAGACCTTCGCCTGAGAACACTCTTGTAAATACCTTAACTGTAACTCAACATAGCGATGAGAGTTCATCACAAAATTTAATACAATATACTGATGCTCCCATTAACGCCTTCAAGAATCAAATATTCATTTCAAATGAAGGAAGCCAACCGTCTTATAACTTTGAAATTGTTTTCCCTACCTTTCACAGACATAGAATTAACGAACCTGACATTACACCAGAATCCCTGACTCAGATATTAAAAAAATATTTGAATCCCTCAGTAACTAATTGCATATATACATCGGATGAAATACTAGGAATGTTACAAGAAATTTACAGAAATAATTTCGCCCAATACAGGGTAAAATATTGTAGGAAAATAGTCACGGATTTGAAAAGCGACGAAGAGCAGGAAACCGAAATACTTAAAGAACACCATCGAGCTCACAGGAACGGCATTGAGAATAAGGCACAGCTTTTAACAAATTATTACTTTCCACAAATGCATTCGAAAATAAAAAAACTCATTAGCTCTTGTAAGGTGTGCAAAGAAAATAAATATGAGAGACACCCCAACAAAATCGCAATCCAAGAAACGCCAATACCACAATTCCCCGGACAAATCGTCCACATAGATATTTTTATGACTGAGAGAAAGGCTATTTTAACTGCTATAGATAAATACTCCAAATTTGCGCAAGCAAGAATATTAAGGTCACGAGCCGTTGAAGATGTCAAAGAACCTCTTAGGGAACTCTTACTTTCTTTCGGAATGCCAGAAACGATTGTCATGGACAACGAAAAATCTTTTAATTCTTCATCTATCATTTTTATGTTAGAAAATCAGTATGGTATAAAAGTATTTAAGATTCCACCATATAGTAGCAGCGTTAATGGACAAGTTGAGAGGTTTCATTCCACGCTTTCGGAAGTTATGCGTTGCTTGAAAGCCGAGAACTCACACACAACATTCCCAGAGCTATTGTATAAACCAATCTACGAGTACAATAATTCCATACATTCTACTACAAAAAAGAAACCAATAGAAGCATTTTTTTAGGAAGAGTAAGTACCAACCCTCAGGAAATAGAAAAAGTTAAATTAGACACTATCAGAAGAATTCAGGAAAAACAGTTAGAAGACATGAACTACCACAATAAAAGAAAGATCGAACCTAAGACTTATGAAACCTGGACAAATCATCTATGTAAAGGAAAACAGGAGATTAGGGACGAAACTTAGTAAAACATACAAAAAGGAAATAGTTAAGGAGAATAGAAATACAACAGTCTTAACAGAATCAGGAAGAACGGTACACAAAAATAATATCAGGAACTAAAGTCATTATTAACAAACTTACGGTAGAAAAAATTAATGAACTCACCCGTGCAACAAATAGCATTTTGGAAACTTTTAATAATAGCTACAATAAAAGCAATTCGGTAAAGGAACAATTGGTAACAATATTAAAATATAAATTAGATACTGTCAAGGAAGAATTGATTAATATCCAACATGCCATACATTGGGCAAAAGTGGGTGTAGTCAACTCATTTTTATTAAAATCAGAAGAAAACAACCTTGTTAAAGGAAATAATAAGTAAAAATTCCATACCATTTATAAATTTAGAACAAGCCTTGAGTTTGCCGAGATAAAAATAGCATCGGATCAAAGCTCAATCGTCTATATATTAAGTATTCCAATAACAAATGTAAATTCATGTGATAAAATGTTAGTAAGACCGATCAAATTTGAAAGTATGTAAATAAAATAACATTTAAAAATATTCTTATATGTGACAATGTAAATTACGGTATAAAGAAAGAATGTAAAAACTATAATAATATCACAATATGTAATAGAAATAATTTAGATAATCTGGAAACCGATATGTGTCTGGCAGACTTAATAAAAAGCAAACCAGCAAACTGTAGCCTGATAGACAATCGAAGTACCCCCACTATCGAGGAGATTTCGCCAGGAACAATATTGCTGAATCAATTTAACGGAACAATTTTTGTCGACAAGGAACCACAAAACCTTACTGGGACCTACGTGATACAATTCTCTAATATATCTGTGTCAGTAGCTGATAAAATCTATAGCTTTTTTGAAGGAATACAACTACAACCGCAACCGGCAATCCCCCAACCCAGATATTTAGGTCAAAATATAGAGGAAACCCTATCGTTAGAAATGGTAAAAGAGATACGGACAAACAACACTGAAGCCATTGATCTGCTAGAGGATAAACATAAAAAAGGCCTAGCAGTTAACCTCGGTCTCTCTTTAATGGCCATATCATCCATGATCGTCCTTCTCCTAAAATGAAAGATACTCAAAAGAAACAATAAGACGGTTATTATTCCTACAGCCATAAATGCGGCTCCATCAACACACACATCCATGCCTGAGTTATCAGAAAGGAAGAAACCAGAACAAAAGAGCATTACAAAAATATCGGACATCCCATATTTTTGACCGAACGAGGACGCTCGGATTTAAGTGGGGAGGTGTTAACGTAAAAAACATTAATTTCATTTTTGCTGACACATTTCCAGACAGTTACCAACCTCTTTTATTAAATATTGCACAAGACATACTTTTTATAGTTTCTGTTTACTAAGCATTCTTTTGTAACACGCTTATCGTAAATTGTTATTATGCAGATCTTGCAGTTTCAACCGTAATTAGAATTAAGAATTAATTTTAAGTTCAGTTGTAAAAAAACATTCAAGTGGTCAACAAGTGAAAATAATAAAATAAATAAAAAAAATATTTTTTTTAATGAAAAACAACTTATAATTAAATAATTTGTATTTACTTTACTATGTATCGCATGCATCGTGCGTTTTTGTTGTTTGACTAATTTTTTATTTATTCATCTGACACAATGTTGCCACGAAAAACATTTTGTAGCCAACATTTGTGAAAAAATCACCAAATAAGAAAAAATATAACCAAAATTAAATTCATAGACTTTTGTTTTATTTTTTTTTCAAGTTTAAATTATAATTAACAAAAACTGAAACAAAAATAGCTTTTTTTTATAAGAAAAAAATAAACAAAACCAAAAACTACACATTGATCAAAAAAATAACCAATTTTGGTTAGAAATAACAAAAAAAAAGGCAACACTTATTCTCAGACGTCGGCACAAAGAGAACATGAGAAAAATTATGAGAGGCATATTAACCCAGAGGAAAATTGTTAGTAATATTTTCAAGTCTACTTTACTCTACATAATACGTCACATATGTAGTTTTTTTAATGAATTTTACATCTATATAAACAAAATGAATGAAAAACAATAGAAGAGAAAAATGAAAACATGTGCAAAGAAATAAAGAAAGTAATAAATGAAACATGTAAACAAAGTGCAAAAACAACATACGCGGATGCAGTTAAAAATAAAGGGTTGCCAAGTATAAATAAACAACTACCCCTGATTGTTAAACCTAAGGAAAAACAATCGGCTGAAAAAACTAAAGAAGAGTTAAACAAAATAAATCCAGACAACTTGAAGATAACAAATGTGGAAAGTAGAAGCAGTGGAACAATTGTTATTCAAAGTGAGAGCTGTGAAGATAGAGAGAAAAGTAAAAGTGCAATCCAAGAAAAAATATCTAAACAATATGAAGTAAAAATTCCAAATTCGACGGGACTAAATATCAAAATTATTGGCATGTCTTTTGAATATAGTGAAAATGATTTAATTGAGAAATTAAGAAAACAAAATCCTAAATTAGCTGATGCAAATATTAAATTTATGGGAAAATATGAAACGAAAAGAGGAAATAAATCTTTGTTCAATGTGAGACTGAGAGTTGATAATGAGGCTTACGGAAAAATTATGGAAGAAAGAAAAGTAAATGTCGGTTGGGAAAGATGTAGAGTGTATGATGGAACTGAATTAGTTCAATGTATGAAATGCAGAGGATACAATCATATAGCCAAAGAATGTAAAAATCAGGAAATATGTCTAAAATGCCATGGTCAACATAAAACAGTTAATTGCGAAAGCCAAGAGAAGATAATGAAATGTATTAATTGTTCAAAAGTAAACAGCAGGCTCAATATGGGGTTAGATGAAAATCACTTTACAAACGATAGAGAATGTCCAGTTTATCAAAATAAATTGAAAAACAAAATGACAAAATTTAGGCTTTACGATTTAACAACTAAAGGAAATGAGTGCCTTCTATACAAATGTACAAGGTCTTGTTAACAACTATAATCAAATTGAAATTATCGCAGCAACAGAAAAACCTGACTTTTTAATATTGTCTGAAACACATTTGACGAAAGATATAGATGAACAAGAAATTGCGTTACAAGGATATGATAACATCGGGTCAGTGTCAGCATCCTCAAGAACAGGTGGAGTTGTCGTATACTATAAAAATAATTGGAACGTGAAAAAGTTTATAGAGAGAACTGATGATTTGAAGTATTGGATATTATTTTGCAAAGCTGTACATAATGATAATAATAATAATATCTTAATTGGTGCAATATATAGATCGCCTAGCTACAGCGAAGCTGAGTTCTGTGATATATTTGACGAAATTATTGAAGAAATCTGTGATAATAATAACTGTGATATTTTAATTGCAGGAGATTTTAATATAGATTGGAAAAAAAACTCTTTATACAAGAATAGAATTAGGAATACTCTCAATGACAACGGCCTTAAACAAATAGTTAACGAAAGCACCCGTGTAACAAGAAATTCGAGCACAATAATTGACTACGTAATAACTAATAATTATAAGATAAAATGTACAAACAGTAAAGATAATAAAATTTCTGACCATGAAGTTATTAATATTAATATAGACTTTGAGAGATCGAATGAAAACATTCTAAATACAGCAAAAACCATCAAGATATTTAAATACGATAAGAATATATTCAATAATGTGTTAACTGAGAATATGATATACGAGGATAATAAGGATCTTAATGAAAACGTTAAACTGTTTGATGCCTGTCTAGGAAATACAATACAAAGATTTACGTTTGAAAAGCAAGTGCACATAAATAACAAAGTGAATAACTGGTTTAACGAAGAACTGCGAACAATAAAAAGAGGAAAAATAATAAAATATTTACGAGCCAAATTTGAAAACACAAATCAAGCTTGGGGAGAATATAAACTAATAAGAAATCGATACAAAGTACAAATCGAAAATAATAAGAATAATTACATAAAAAATAAAATTAACAACGCAACTAGTCAAAACCAAATGTGGACACACATAAAAAACCTAGTACTTAATAAGAGGCAAAACTCAACCAAATCTGTGATATTCGACGAGATAGAGTACAACGATATATGTGATATAGTTAATAAGTTCAATGCATTCTTCATTGATAGCATTAGTAGTATAAGACAATCGATAGGGAGCGTGCAACATATTAACCGAATAGAATATAGAGTGAATGATGTTTTTAAATTCCGTAAGGTAAATATTAGTGAACTGGAGAGCATCGTGAAGTGTATGAATAACAAATCTGACCATGAACGCGTATCAAATAAAATTATACTTGACAACTGGAATGTAACAGGAAATATAATGGTAAAAGTAATAAACACATCTTTAGAGACAGGTATTTTTCCTGATAATTGGAAAAAATCAACCGTAACCCCAATTGAGAAAGTGCCCAGAACAAAAAAATGCGAGGAGTTTAGACCAATAAACTCTCTTAAAACTTGCGAGAAAATAATTGAAAAAGTAGTTAAAGATCAGCTTGAAAAATATATAGAAAATCGAGACATATTATCTAAATACCAGTCAGGATTCCGTAAAAAACATTCGTGTGAAACCACGGTAAACTATGTCATAAGTGAATGGAGAGCAATAGGAAAGGATAAGAGGATAATAGCAATATTTCTTGACTTCAAAAGAGCCTTTGAGACGATCGATAGAGAAATAATACTGAATAAACTATATATGTATGGAATAAGAGGAATCGAGCTAGATTGGTTCAAATCGTACCTGAAAAGAAGAAGGCAAACGACAAAATTAAATGACATAGAATCTGATGAAATAATAAATAATTTCGGAGTGCCACAAGGTTCCATTTTGGGAGCGTTGTTGTTCATAATTTATATAAATGACATGCCAAGTATTTTAGAAAAATGTAAAGTTGTATTATACGCTGATGACACTCTGATATATACTATAGCAAATAGTGATGAAGAATGTCGCGAAAATATCAAGTATGATATGAAGAAAATAGATGAATGGCTTAAAATGAATAAACTCAAACTAAATGAAAATAAAACAAAAATAATGGAATTAACTTAAATTCAGAAGAAATATTTACAATAAATGACACAGTAATTGAAAAAGTCGAATATATAAAATACCTTGGTTTTATAATCGATAAAAAATTAAATTTCAATGAACAAATAGATTACTTATGCAAAAAAGTTGGTAAAAAAATTACTTTTTTAAAAAGAATAAGAAGCAAAATATCCAAGTCTACAGCGATAAATATATACAGCACGATAATAAAACCACACTTTGAATATGGTTCCACTATTTTATTCACATGCAGCAGCACAAATCAATTAGCAAGGATGCAGAAACTGCAAAATAGAGCGATGAGAGTAATACTAAAATGCGATCGTTACACACATATAAACACAATGTTAACTGATCTAAAATGGATGAACATAGCACAACGACTTCAATTTAACACATTAAGATTTATTAGAAAATTAAAACAAGGAGACGCCCCGAAATATCTATGTGATCAAATACATTATCAATATATATTATATCAACTAAGAAATGCAAGTGACTTTAGGATCCAAAGAGTGAGGTCAACACAAATGCAGAAAACGCTATTCTACAAAAGTCTACAGCTGTTTAACTCATTGCCAAACTACATTAAGAATGAAACGGATGAAAATGTCTTTAGACGAAAGTGTACTAATTTTGTATTATTTAATAATAATTTGTAATATATAATTTTGTTGAACATTTAAAGTATTTTTAATACTAAAAAAAACAAAAAAAAAAACAATCTCGGGAAATGACGGCTACCCACTTTATCGCCGACGTTCTGTGGATAATGGTGGACGATCAATTTCAGTAAAGGTGCATGGAAATGATTTTGATGTTGATAACCGCTGGATAGTACCTTACTCTCCATTGCTTTCAAAAACATTTAAAGCGCATATTAATGTTGAGTATTGTCATTCAGTTAAGTCGATCAAATGATATGTTTGCTAAAACTTTGTTTTATTCAGAAATTCCAACGTATTATACGTGGAATGCATCAACAAAGAAATTTCAACGTCGAAAGCAGGGGAACCTGTTGATGGTTGGCCAAATTTATATTCAACAGATGCATTAGGTAGGGTTTATACCATCCATCCTCAAAATGCTGAATGTTTTTATTTGAGAATGCTTCTGATTAATGTTCGAGGACCAACATCTTTTGACACATTAGTGTTGATGGCGTAGTATGTGCAACATATCGAGAGGCCTGTCAGAAACTACAATTATTGGAGAACGATTGTCATTGGGAAACAACGCTTGAAGATGCAGCAGTAATCAACCATCCATGGAAAATAAGGGCATTATTTGCGATAATATTGGTATCGTGCTCACCATCTAATCCAAAAGATCTTTGGAATAAATTTAAAACATATTTGGCTGAGGACATATTACACCAGTAAAGAGTTACCACCAACAATGCAACGCTTGAACTAAGTGAAAGTATGAATAATGAGACATTGATTCTACTTGAAGACAAATGCTTGGCGATAAGGAATGTGACACTAATTGAAGTTGGAATGATTGCTCCTATTCGGTCAGGAACTGATGCACACGATCAAGATCTACGACGAGAAATGGAATATAATCATCGAAATTTGGAAATTTTATTTGAAGAAAATTTACCAAATTTACAACAAGAGCAGAGAATGGTATACAACAGTATACTAGCAGCAATAACAAACAAACAAATAACCGGAAAAACGTTTTTAATTTCATTGATATTGGCAAAAGTTCGATCTCAAAAAAATATTGCATTAGCTATTGCGTCATCCGGCATTGCTGCCACACTCTTAGATGGTGGTAGAACAGCGTATTCTGCACTAAAATTATCCTAGAAGCCTCAATTTTCCGAAGAGATTACAAGTGTAACATAAAGAAAAATTCTTCTATGGGCAAAGCATTGCAACAATGTGAAATCATAGTGTGGGTTGAATGCACCATGGCGCATAAGAAATCTTTGGAAGTCTCGCAGTTTACGGGATTTTAGAAGCAATAATAACATATTTGGAGGTGCATTAGTTTTATTAGCTGGTGATTTTCGTCAAACACTTCCTGTTATGCCTGCATCAACGCCATCTGATGAGCTAAATGCATCGTCATACCTTTGGCGATATGTTCATACTCTAAAATTAACTACTAATATGCGTGTTCAGTTGCAACGTGATGCTTCGCTTCAACTTTTTCCAAACAATTGCTTGATTTAGGTAATGCAAGAATTCCAATGGATCCTATAACAAAGTATATAGAATTTCCATCAGAGTTTTGCATAATGACACAATCCAAAGAACAATTAATAAATTGTGTATTTCCCAATATTGTGCAAAATTTTAAAAATATGCAATGGTTATGTGAACGTGCGTTACTGGCATCCAAAAATATTGACGTTAATTCCATCAACAGCAATATTCTCAACAAGGTCGATGGGAATCTAAGAACTTATAAATCGATCGACATCGTTTCAAATATTGAGGATGTCGTCAATTATCCAGTCGAATTTTTAAATTCGTCAGATTTACCAGGCTTTCCGCCACATGACTTACAGCGAAAAAACGGTGTTCCCATTATTTTACTTAGAAATATTGATCCTCCACGAATTTGTAATGGCACTCGACTAACAGTAAAAAAAATGATGAACAATCTTATCGAGGCGACCATTATAACTGGAAAGTTTAAGGGAACTGATGTGTTGCTGCCACGTATTCCTATGACCACATCGGAGATGCCATTCGATTTCAAGCGCCTGCAATTTCCTATTCGCCTAGCATTTGCAATGACGATTAATAAAGCTCAAGGTCAGTCCTTGCAAGTTTGTGGACTTAATCTAGAAAATCCATGTTTCTCACATGGACAGCTTTACGTCGCGTGTTCGCGAGTAGGAAAACCCGCAGATTTATATGTATACGCACCAGAGGGAAAAACAAAAACTATTGTGTACCCCAAGGCATTAGAATAAGAATTATTTATTTAAGAAAAAAAGTAGTATTAAATTTTAGCAAGTAAGAAATAAATAGCCCATTAATGCATTATTTTATAATTTAAATGAAATACATTGTCATCAAATGAAAGGTTCATTCTTTAAGAAAAATTGCATAATTTAATTACTAAATAAATACACTTTTTAATTATTATGTATTTAATTTCGATGGGGGAGTAGTGAAGCACACCGGGTATTACCTATTTTTTTTATGTTCTCAAAAAAAAAGAAAAATAAAATAAAAAATCATTTTATTACGAAATATGTATGATATTTCTAGACTAAATAACAAAACATAAATTGTGATCGGTTTTAACATTGTTATTGTTAAATTCCTGTGTGTGCTTAATAACATTTCTTTTTGTATTCATTTTCTTTCTTTTTACATCATTTTATAAAAAAATATATGATCAGGTTGAGCTTTATTTGTTGTTGTTCTACAATAAACATCATTAACAAACAAAAATGTCTATGATATAAAAATGTATGTAGTTTTTTTTTTTTTCTCTGTGGACTGAAACCGGTTGGTTGTTTCTTTTTAGACAAAATTTTCAAGTTATAAATAGAAAAAAATATAGACAATGATAATGAAAGTACCCTCAAGTGGCTGGTCGGATCAATTCGAACAATATGTAATCGAAGAAGAATCCGATAATGAATTGGATGAACTGGATCAGGATTTCTCCGAATATTTGTGGATGGAAAACGAAGAAGAATTCGATAAAGTTGAATTGCAACGCCTTGAAGATGAGGAATTGATGAAGGAATGCATTGATGCCATGCTTGAGGACGAATTAGAGGAACAAATAAATGAATGGGACAAAGCTAAAAATGAAGAATTGAGAGCAGCTCTTTCCACTTCGACAGTAAGTGAATGTAATGTAAGCGATTCATTGCTTAATCCCTTGGCAGCTGAGTTTGTTCCACAAAGTCGTTTAGCTATCACCCAAGTCGATACATCATAAAAATCACAGCCCAAAACAAAACAGCATTAAGAATACATTTACAATAGACGATGAACAAATATCTTGAATATTCTCTTATTAAGGTAGTGAAAACGTTCTCCTAGTTTTCTATACTGAAAAAGCATCACACTACACCCAAATAATTAAAAACAGAAAAAAACAAAAAAAATTTAAAAAATAAGAAAAAAAAAGAACAAAAACATTTAAAAAATATTGTAAGAAAATTATTACTTGTTGCCAGGCAACTGTTCATGTTTAATGATGATTATTATTATTTAATTTTTAAAATATTATTATAAATTAAATGAAATTGATAAAACTGAAATGACAACAAGTTAAGACTTACAAAACAAAAAAATTAAAACAGCTCATCGAAAACAATATATATTAAAATAAATATATTAAATACCGTTAGAATAAAATATTAAAAAAGAAAAATATCAGAAAAAAACTTTAAAATTTATATAAAAAGAAAATATTACAATTATTTTTACGCTTTCAAATTAATAATATCTCTGAAGAAGGACATTAATTTCATATCCTCTATCTATTTAACTTTTTCCTTTTAAAATTAAATAATAAATAATACGCTTAACTTTGCTGTCATCATTATCGATTACATACCATTTGAAATTGTCGTAACAACCGGCTGTATATCGAAGTAAAGAAGGTGGTGTGTGTTTTGCTTGTAAGCTTTTAAAATCATTTTGTATTTTATTTTTAAATATATTTTTAATACATTTTTGTTTAATTCATATGTGTATGTATGTAATGTTTACATTAACTTAACGAAATTCTTTTGTACAAATGTTTTATTTCATTTTTTATTATATTATTATTATTTTCATTTAACTTGTAATGTGATATTCAATTTAAGTTATTTGTTCAAACCTGCCCCCATAACTCCTGTATATTGTTTTAAGATCGAAGAAGTAGAAACCAAACTGAAATAATTATTTTTATTTGTATTTTAAATGACTTGAAAAGATTTGACTGCTGCCAAAACACACACACCCAAAAAAAAAAGAAAAAAATTTTTTTCCTTGTTATTTAATCTTTAAGGCAGTTATTTAAGCAATTTTTTATTTTAATGAGAAAGTACCGAAAGCCAACCTCAATACTCTCATCATCAGTCACTATCTCACTTTTAATCCATATTCATGTCTACCATATTCATTTTAATGTTCCTCATTGAATATATGTAAATTGTTTCTTTAATGCTTGTTTTGCAAAAATTTAATTAAAGTAAACCACAAATAAATAAATGAAAATATTTTGTGTGTCAAATTCATAATAAAGAGCTCAACTAAAAATAAAAAAAAAATTATTTACTGAAGGGGGAAAACGGTAAGGAAATAATACAAGGATGTTGTATAAGTAGGTTTGACTATTTACATGAAATCATCGTAATCATCATAAGTAATGTAATCATTACCATACTTTTTATAACCATCGATATCATTGCTCTCTTTTTTCAAGGTTACTTTTCCTTTGCCTTTGCTAGCGGGTTTCTTGACATTTTGTTTTTCCATTTTCACTTTTTCTCTATGTAAGTTTTCTACACTAATTTTTAATTTCTTCAAATCGGGAATAGCCAAATGTACACCTATGCTACGTACTAAAACCTCAATAAATTGCGGGAAATGAGGTGATTCTTTATATTGTGCCAATTTACAACTAAGCGTCGCACCAAATTCTTTGAATTCTTCTTCAGTTTGAGGATTAAATGCATCTAAATCACCTCTAATATCTCTAACACCAAAGGTTTCTAAAGCACTCTTTAAGTCCGATTCTTCTTGAATTTTTTGTAAACGTAATTTTTCGGCTAATTTTTCTTCGGCTGTCATATTAGCTAAGCGTTCAGCTTCGGCTTCCTCTGCCAGTCTCTCTTGTTCGGCTAGTTTAGCTTTCAAAGCCTTGTTAGGTTTCGTCTTCACCGGCGCTTTGACTTCAACTTTTTCTTCGTCCTTTTTTTCCTCTTCCTCGAGATCCCAACTGTCCTTAACATCCTCATCATCATCCTCGCCAGCCCATTTGTTGACTTTGTCAGGAATAACCACTATGGGTTTGTCCGCAGCACTTTCCCAATCGTCTTTCATATTTTTTGGTTCTCTATTATTTTATTTATTTAGCAAATTTTTGATTATATGACTTTGTGTTTTGCTTGTATGTGCTTGGTGTGCTTGGATGTGCGTAAGTGTTTTCGCCAAGGATTTGAAACCAGAACTAATAATTTTTCGCAATCCTTCTGTTGCTTTTATACTGTTTCCTGAGACCCGAAAATAACTGCGTTAATCGATTTCCTTAATATGATATTGCATTACAGGTAGAAAAATTATCATTTTATAATTGACCCTCACACATCATTTGATAACTTGTTTATAATGTTCGAATAACATGAATATTAATTTCCAGGTAAAAGGGAAAATAATAAAAGCCTTCTTGCGCTCGAAAATTTCCCCTTTTTCACTTTAAGTCCGGTTTAGTATACAGTTGTTATCCACTTTACATAATTTTCTTTAAATTCGTACTTCAATAGACAGCGTTTTTTATATTAAGTACATACGCGTTATTTGCTGACAGGTAGGGGCATTTAAATTGAATTTTCTCCCCTTTGCCAACAAATGTCATTTAAGCGGTTTATGCCATATTTTTTAAGTATACGCTTTATTTTACTCGCAAAGGTGCTTTGTTCATAGCTTACAGACGGCTGTATACACAACAACAAAATATTAAGAGTTTGTCAGTCATATTTGAACGCAAGCAAAAATAAACAAACACATGCTACAGTAGTAGATCCTAACATTTCAACGACGAATTTATATGAATTCGTTCATTTGGACACTGTGCCAGTGTGTAAAATGTTACTACAAAGTTAATATAATGCAAGTGAGTGAAAATTTTCATAGAAAATCCAGTCACTTGACATTTTCCCTTCAAAAAATATTTCAAGAAGAGTTTTTAGTAGACATCTGCAAATGAGTAAATGCTACAAGTGGTTGAAACACAATCATAAATTTACTATGTACCTGCTAATGCACATCTAACATTCACAAAAAGAAAAGGAAACAAATCTGTATGTATTTACTTTATTATCTTATATATAAAAATGAATGTGTGTTTGTTTGTATGTTTGAAGTTTATAGACGATAAAACGGCTGAACCGATTTTCTTAAAATTTTCACAGTATCTTCCTGTATGTCCGGAAGGAGTTATAGGCTACTTTTTATGTTGATATTCCAAATGAGCGAGGGGCCATGCCCACGTATACTACACACTACATACTTAATATTTAATTGCATTCGAAATATATTACTCATACGCATAGTAGTTACCCCTACAAGTATGCTATCTATGATTCTTGATATTAAAACCAAAGAAAATAAAATATGTATAAAGAATGTGCATTTTGGCATATTTTGGAATATTTTTCAAAAATATTTCACGACGCGGGGGGAAAGATAGAAGGGAAGGATAAAGAAACCAAGAGCGTAACAATGTTCTCAATTGTTCTCATCGTGCGTTTTTGTTTGTTGCCACGAAAAACATTTTGTAACCAACATTTGTGAAAAAAATCACCAAATAAGAAAAAATATAACCAAAATTAAATTCATAGACTTTTGTTTTATTTTTTTTTTTCAAGTTTAAATTATAATTAACAAAAACTGAAACAAAAATATCTTTTTTTATAAGAAAAAAATAAACAAAACCAAAAACTACACATGGATCAAAAAAATAACCAATTTTGGTTAGAAATAACAAAAAAAAGGCAACACTTATTCTCAGACGTCGGCACAAAGAGAACATGAGAAAAATTATGAGAGGCATATTAACCCAGAGGAAAATTGTTAGTAATATTTTCAAGTCTACTTTACTCTACATAATACGTCACATATGTAGTTTTTTTAATGAATTTTACTTCTATATAAACAAAATGAATGAAAAACAATAGAAGAGAAAAATGATAATATGTGCAAAGAAATAAAGAAAGTAATAAATGAAACATGTAAACAAAGTGCAAAAACAACATACGCGGATGCAGTTAAAAATAAAGGGTTGCCAAGTATAAATAAACAACTACCCCTGATTGTTAAAGCTAAGGAAAAACAATCGGCTGAAAAAACTAAAGAAGAGTTAAACAAAATAAACCCAGACAACTTGAAGATAACAAATGTGGAAAGTAGAAGCAGTGGAACAATTGTTATTCAAAGTGAGAGCTGTGAAGATAGAGAGAAAAGTAAAAGTGCAATCCAAGAAAAAATATCTAAACAATATGAAGTAAAAATTCCAAATTCGACGGGACTAAATATCAAAATTATTGGCATGTCTTTTGAATATAGTGAAAATGATTTAATTGAGAAATTAAGAAAACAAAATCCTAAATTAGCTGCTGCAAATATTAAATTTATGGGAAAATATGAAACGAATAGAGGAAATAAATCTTTGTTCAATGTGAGACTGAGAGTTGATAATGAAGCTTACGGAAAAATTATGGAAGAAAGAAAAGTAAATGTCGGTTGGGAAAGATGTAGAGTGTATGATGGAACTGAATTCAATGTATGAAATGCAGAGGATACAATCATATAGCCAAAGAATGTAAAAATCAGGAAATATGTCTAAAATGCCATGGTCAACATAAAACAGTTAATTGCGAAAGCCAAGAGAAGATAATGAAATGTATTAATTGTTCAAAAGTAAACAGCAGGATTAGATGAAAATCACTTTACAAACGATAGAGAATGTCCAGTTTATCAAAATAAATTGAAAAACAAAATGAGAAATATAGGCTTGACGATTTAACAACTAAAGGAAATGAGTGCCCTCTATACAAATGTACAAGGTCTTGTTAACAACTATAATCAAATTGAAATTATCGCAGCAACAGAAAAACCTGACTTTTTAATATTGTCTGAAACACATTTGACGAAAGATATAGATGAACAAGAAATTGCGTTACAAGGATATGATAACATCGGGTCAGTGTCAGCATCCTCAAGAACAGGTGGAGTTGTCGTATACTATAAAAATAATTGGAACGTGAAAAAGTTTATAGAGAGAACTGATGATTTGAAGTATTGGATATTATCTTGCAAAGCTGTACATAATGATAATAATAATAATATCTTAATTGATGCAATATATAGATCGCCTAGCTACAGCGAAGCTGAGTTCTGTGGTATATTTGACGAAATTATTGAAGAAATCTGTGATAATAATAACTGTGATATTTTAATTGCAGGAGATTTTAATATAGATTGGAAAAAACTCTTTATACAAGAATAGAATTAGGAATACTCTCAATGACAACGGCCTTAAATAAATAGTTAACGAAAGCACCCGTGTAACAAGAAATTCGAGCACAATAATTGACTAGGTAATAACTAATAATTATAAGATAAAATGTACAAACAGTAAAGATAATAAAATTTCTGACCATGAAGTTATTAATATTAATATAGACTTTGAGAGATCGAATGAAAACAATCTAAATACAGCAAAAACCATCAAGATATTTAAATACGATAAGAATATATTCAATAATGTGTTAACTGAGAATATGATATACGAGGATAATAAGGATCTTAATGAAAACGTTAAACTGTTTGATGCTTGTCTAGGAAATACAATACAAAGATTTACGTTTGAAAAGCAAGTGCACATAAATAACAAAGTGAATAACTGGTTTAACGAAGAACTGCGAACAATAAAAAGAGAAAAAATAATAAAATATTTACGAGCCAAATTTGAAAACACAAATCAAGCTTGGGGAGAATATAAACTAATAAGAAATCGATACAAAGTACAAATCGAAAATAATAAGAATAATTACATAAAAAATAAAATTAACAACGCAACTAGTCAAAAGCAAATGTGGACACACATAAAAAACCTAGTACTTAATAAGAGGCAAAACTCAACTAAATCTGTGATATTCGACCAGATAGAGTACAACGATATATGTGATATAGTTAATAAGTTCAATGCATTCTTCATTGATAGCATTAGTAGTATAAGAAAATCGATAGGGAGCGTGCAACATATTAACCGAATAGAATATAGAGTGAATGATGTTTTTAAATTCCGTAAGGTAAATATTAGTGAACTGGAGAGCATCGTGAAGTGTATGAATAACAAATCTGACCATGAACGCGTATCAAATAAAATTATACTTGACAACTGGAATGTAACAGGAAATATAATGGTAAAAGTAATAAACACATCTTTAGAGACAGGTATTTTTCCTGATAATTGGAAAAAATCAACCGTAACCCCAATTGAGAAAGTGCCCAGAACAAAAAAATGCGAGGAGTTTAGACCAATAAACTCTCTTAAAACTTGCGAGAAAATAATTGAAAAAGTAGTTAAAGATCAGCTTGAAAAATATATAGAAAATAGAGACATATTATCTAAATACCAGTCAGGATTCCGTAAAAAAACATTCGTGTGAAACCACGGTAAACTATGTCATAAGTGAATGGAGAGCAATAGGAAAGGATAAGAGGATAATAGCAATATTTCTTGACTTCAAAAGAGCCTTTGAGACGATCGATAGAGAAATAATACTTAATAAATGTATGGAATAAGAGGAATCGAGCTAGATTGGTTCAAATCGTACCTGAAAAGAAGAAGGCAAACGACAAAATTAAATGACATAGAATCTGATGAAATAATAAATAATTTCGGAGTGCCACAAGGTTCCATTTTGGGAGCGTTGTTGTTCATAATTTATATAAATGACATGCCAAGTATTTTAGAAAAATGTAAAGTTGTATTATACGCTGATGACACTCTGATATATACTAGCAAATAGTGATGAAGAATGTCGCGAAAATATCAAGTATTATATGAAGAAAATAGATGAATGGCTTAAAATGAATAAACTCAAACTAAATGAAAATAAAACAAAAATAATGGAATTAACTTAAATTCAGAAGAAATATTTACAATAAATGACACAGTAATTGAAAAAGTCGAATATATAAAATACCTTGGTTTTATAATCGATAAAAAATTAAATTTCAATGAACAAATAGATTACTTATGCAAAAAAGTTGGTAAAAAAATTAGTTTTTTAAAAAGAACAAGAAGCAAAATATCCAAGTCTACAGCGATAAATATATACAGCACGATAATAAAACCACACTTTGAATATGGTTCCACTATTCCACTATTTTATTCACATGCAGCAGCACAAATCAATTAGCAAGGATGCAGAAACTGCAAAATAGAGCGATGAGAGTAATACTAAAATGCGATCGTTACACACATATAAACACAATGTTAACTGATCTAAAATGGATGAACATAGCACAACGACTTCAATTTAACACATTAAGATTTATTAGAAAATTAAAACAAGGAGACGCCCCGAAATATCTATGTGATCAAATACATTATGTGGGAGACAGTCAACCATATCAACTAAGAAATGCAAGTGACTTTAGGATCCAAAGAGTGAGGTCAACACAAATGCAGAAAACGCTATTCTACAAAAGTCTACAGCTGTTTAACTCATTGCCAAACTACATTAAGAATGAAACGGATGAAAATGTCTTTAGACGAAAGTGTACTAATTTTGTATTATTTAATAATAATTTGTAATATATAATTTTGTTGAACATTTAAAGTATTTTTAATACTAAAAAAAAAAAAAAAAAAAAAAAAGCAATCTCGGGAAATGACGGCTACCCACTTTATCGCCGACGTTCTGTGGATAATGGTGGACGATCAATTTCAGTAAAGGTGCATGGAAATGATTTTGATGTTGATAACCGCTGGATAGTACCTTACTCTCCATTGCTTTCAAAAACATTTAAAGCGCATATTAATGTTGAGTATTGTCATTCAGTTAAGTCGATCAAATGATATGTTTGCTAAAACTTTGTTTTATTCAGAAATTCCAACGTATTATACGTGGAATGCATCAACAAAGAAATTTCAACGTCGAAAGCAGGGGAACCTGTTGATGGTTGGCCAAATTTATATTCAACAGATGCATTAGGTAGGGTTTATACCATCCATCCTCAAAATGCTGAATGTTTTTATTTGAGAATGCTTCTGATTAATGTTCGAGGACCAACATCTTTTGACACATTAGTGTTGATGGCGTAGTATGTGCAACATATCGAGAGGCCTGTCAGAAACTACAATTATTGGAGAACGATTGTCATTGGGAAACAACGCTTGAAGATGCAGCAGTAATCAACCATCCATGGAAAATAAGGGCATTATTTGCGATAATATTGGTATCGTGCTCACCATCTAATCCAAAAGATCTTTGGAATAAATTTAAAACATATTTGGCTGAGGACATATTACACCAGTAAAGAGTTACCACCAACAATGCAACGCTTGAACTAAGTTTATTTTATTTATTTTTATTTTTTATTTATTTGTTTACAAGAACTTACAAGAGCTTTAAGAATGTTATTCTTTTATAGCTCAGTAGGATATACACAAATTACATTAGTCATTAGTATTCTCTAAATTTATATTGTTTTATAAAGTATATAGCTAATACACAAAAAGGCAATAGTTATATTTCACACAAAATTTTAAATATTTGAGGACATATAGTCAAAAAGTGACTTCTTAAAACTGCTCTTTCTCGAAATGTTTTTAATAGACATTGGTAAGGAGTTCCACAAATTAATTGCGTTGACGAAAAACAATCTGCCAGTATTGATGTAAGTATATCTAGGTGTAATTAGAGTTGTATATCTAGTGGATCTGCCAAATACAAGCTTCTCAAAGAGATAGGGTGGTTTCTTCCGATAAAGAAGATTATGTATAAATATAATATTTCGCATCTGAAGGTAGTCGATTAAGTCACAGCCCAAGATCATTTTCCTCCAGGACGATACACTGCTAAACCTAGTTAAATCATACACATACCGCGTAGCATTATTAAAAGATACTTGCAACTTATGTAGTGAGAGAGCGTCCAATTTACTGTAAACCTATGCAAAATAATTAATCAGTGGAAGTATTAATTGAATTATAAGTTTCCTCTTAACCTCGACTGGTGTGAAGTTAGACGACATTCGTAAATTACGAAGCAAGAGGTATACGTTACGCACAACATGATTAATATGGTCAGTGCATGACAAGGTGAAATTGATCCAAAATCCTAAGTATTTAATCTTACTAACGTACACAAGAGGTGTGTTCCCCAAGTAAATGGTCGGAAAATAACTTAAATCATATTCCCATCTACTGATTGGTAAAATGTAAGATTTTCCAGGATTGAGCATAAGGTTATTATCCTCAGCCCATTTTAAAATAGACCTCAAGTCATAATTAAGTTTGTAACTTGTATCCTCTATCAGACCAATACGGTTTGAGATGTACAGCTGAATATCGTCTGCGTATGCATGTACCTTAGTATACCTGCATACTGAAAATAAATCATTGACGAACATACTAAATAGCAGGGGGCCTAACACGGACCCTTGTGGAACACCGGATGTTATACGCCTCAGCCCTGACTGCCTATTTCCAATAATTACCCTTTGGGCTCTCCCATATAAGTAGTTTTCCATAAGAGATAAAGCGGTATTCGTAAAACCAAAATAGTGCCCCAATTTTCGACACAAGATTAAATGATCAACCCTGTCAAAGGCCTTTGAAAAATCTAGCAGACACATAAGAGAGAGGTTTCCTTTGTCATATTCGGGCCTTATGTCATCATTTACTTTCAAGACCGCAGTAGTACAACTATGAGCAATGCGAAAACCAGATTGGAATGGGGACAAGAGATTATTGTTATTCAGATATAACGTAATCTGTTCAGCAATTAGGGACTCAAATATTTTCGAAAAAACTGGCAAAATACTTATTGGCCGATAATCGCCCGCACTCACTGCATTGGAAATCTTTGCTATTGGTATAACTCTTCCAATTTTCCAGGCTGTAGGAAACTGGGTGGTTGTAATGCAATGGTTAAAGACATGAGTCAGCGCTCCCAAAATATATGGCAATATAAGTTTAACAAATTTAATGGCTACACCGTCTGCACCGATGGCATTGGATCGAATTTTCAAGATATACCTGGTTACATCAGCCTCTGACACTGTAGAAAATGAGAAGTTAGTATTGCAGGAGAGTTCATTTTGTAGATTAGGACTGGTATGATTATTAATCACGCCATTAATACAAAAAAGTCATAAAGCTCATCTGGGTCTATTTTGCACTCAAAAGAACTACGGGAGTGTATACCTAACGACTTCACATTCCTCCACAATTCGCCAGCAGGGAGATTTAAATTAAGTTTCCGGGAGAAATATGATTTTTTAGCTTGTCTGACAATGAGATTGGAGCGGTTTCTAGCTCTATTGTAAGCAGCTCTGTTTATCAACGTGGGTCTCCTTTTCCAAACGTTGTAAGCTAAATTGCGATCACGAATAGCATTTTTTACAGCAGTTGTATACCATGGACAAGAGCGATTATTTACAGCAAAACTACGTTCAGGTACATGACGATCATACGCGCCCTGCAATGTTGCAAGAAGTACGTTCAACTTATCATCCACTGACGCATAATACCAACATTCATTCCAACTCAGAACAGAAATGTCAGCAAAGAGGGACGAAAAATTAATCGCGTTATAATCCCTATAAGTTATAATCCGAAGATTATCATCTCTAGTCAGGTTAATGTTTAATGTACAAAATAATAGATCATGGTCAGAGACGAAAGAAATTTGATCATACAAAAGTAATAAGCTTGGATGAGATAGCAGGAATAAATCGAGTAAACTTGGCCTTGAATTGGACGAAAAACGTGTGGGAATTTCATCATTAACCGTAGTCATACCCACAGAACTTATCATATCAAGGAAATCATTACTAATTTCATCTTTAACCATCAAGTTTACATTAAAGTCACCACAAGTGATAAAAAAGTCATAAGCTATGGAATGATTCCTGAAGTTATCAAAAAAAGGTTCAAGAGTTAATGTTCTTATAGGATTATAAACGCATGACACTAAAGTTCTCACACTATTATCATAAACGACAATATTAATAAATTCAATGTCACAATCCTGTGAAATGCTGACTACTCTAGTGTTGAGGTTACTCTTAGCATAAATTGCAACACCACCGCCTCTTCTATATCTCCTATCATTCCTATATAGTTTATACCCATTTATGCTATAGTAACCATCCGGAACATCACAGTGGAACCACGTTTCCGTTACACAAATAATATCAACCTTAGAGTTTTCAAATATATGTCGAACGTAATCCAATTTAAGTCCATTTAAACTCCTGGCATTGAAATGCACAACATTAATACCTGATCGCTGTTTACATAATATATTTATTGAGGCAGAGTGGTTTCCGTCAACACTATCATTATAATTTGTCAGACTCATAATAAGGTAGAGAAATAGCAGTCTTTTCGTTCACTTCAAAATAATTATTAAAAATTGAATATATAATCTTACGTAGCCTCACAACACCAATCCTTATACTGTGTTTAAATATTATAACAGTTGTTAAAAAAAGAAAAAAAAAAAGGATAAACCAAAAATAAATAAAAAGTTAGTAAAATTCTTATTATAAATAGAAATGAGTATTTTTATAAATATAAATAGAAATAAGTTCGTAAAATTCTTATTATAAATAGAAATAAGTAAAATAGAAGGCACTGAGTATATAATCTTAATTACTGCTGATATTTCTTTTTTCAGCAATGCTCGGAAAAAACTGATTCAGCTTCTCAATTTCATCTATTTTTATTGCATCGTCATTAAGCTCTCGCTTTATGTAAACATAGCCTCGCATAGTAAAAGCAGAACATAAGAGCTTCTTCCTTTTCAGGCGTAAAGCCGCCCTCAGAATATTAAAATTATGCTGTGTTAGGTTTTTATTTAAAAAGAACTTTTCATCAGAAATAAAACCAAGGTGTCTGAGACTGAAGGCAAAATCTTTATTAAGTTTTTTATAGCCTGCCAGGGATTTAAGAAAACTGTTTTTGTCATATGCAGACCACAGCTTCACAATTATTACCCCATCCTTGGAATATGTCTTCTGCTTGCTATTATAATTTCCTAGCCGGTATATAGATCTTATGTTAGGCATCTGAGTGTTTATAGCTCTGCATACATTTTTAAATATTTGGGTAAGATCTTCTTTTTCCGCGTAGGGTATCTGATTAATTCTCAGTGAAAGTATGAATAATGAGACATTGATTCTACTTGAAGACAAATGCTTGGCGATAAGGAATGTGACACTAATTGAAGTTGGAATGATTGCTCCTATTCGGTCAGGAACTGATGCACACGATCAAGATCTACGACGAGAAATGGAATATAATCATCAAAATTTTTTAAATTTTATTGGAAGAAAATTTACCAAATTTACAACAAGAGCAGAGAATGGTATACAACAGTATACTAGCAGCAATAACAAACAAACAAATAACCGGAAAAACGTTTTTAATTTCATTGATATTGGCAAAAGTTCGATCTCAAAAAAATATTGCATTAGCTATTGCGTCATCCGGCATTGCTGCCACACTCTTAAATGGTGGTAGAACAGCGTATTCTGCACTAAAATTATCCTAGAAGCCTCAATTTTCCGAAGAGATTACAAGTGTAACATAAAGAAAAATTCTTCTATGGGCAAAGTATTGCAACAATGTGAAATCATAGTGTGGGTTGAATGCACCATGGCGCATAAGAAATCTTTGGAAGTCTCGCAGTTTACGGGATTTTAGAAGCAATAATAACATATTTGGAGGTGCATTAGTTTTATTAGCTGGTGATTTTCGTCAAACACTTCCTGTTATGCCTGCATCAACGCCAGCTGATGAGCTAAATGCATCGTCATACCTTTGGCGATATGTTCATACTCTAAAATTAACTACTAATATGCTTGTTCAGTTGCAACGTGATGCTTCGCTTCAACTTTTTCCAAACAATTGCTTGATTTAGGTAATGCAAGAATTCCAATGGATCCTATAACAAAGTATATAAAATTTCCATCAGAGTTTTGCATAATGACACAATCCAAAGAACAATTAATAAATTGTGTATTTCCCAATATTGTGCAAAATTTTAAAAATATGCAATGGTTATGTGAACGTGCGTTACTGGCATCCAAAAATATTGACGTTAATTCCATCAACAGCAATATTCTCAACAAAGTCGATGGGAATCTAAGAACTTATAAATCGATCGACACAGTTTCAAATATTGAGGATGTCGTCAATTATCCAGTCGCATTTTTAAATTCGTTAGATTTACCAGGCTTTCCACCACATGACTTACAGCTAAAAAACGGTGTTCCCATTATTTTACTTAGAAATATTGATCCTCCACGACTATGTAATGGCACTCGACTTACAGTAAAAAAAATGATGAACAATCTTATCGAGGCGACCATTATAGCTGGAAAGTTTAAGGGAACTGATGTGTTGCTGCCACGTATTCCTATGACCACATCGGAGATGCCATTCGATTTCAAGCGCCTGCAATTTCCTATTCGCCTAGCATTTGCAATGACGATTAATAAAGCTCAAGGTCAGTCCTTGCAAGTTTGTGGACTTAATCTAGAAAATCCATGTTTCTCACATGGACAGCTTTACGTCGCGTGTTCGCGAGTAGGAAACCCCGCAGATTTATATGTATACGCACCAGAGGGAAAAACAAAAGCTATTGTGTACCCCAAGGCATTAGAATAAGAATTATTTATTTAAGAAAAAAAGTATATATTAAATTTTAGCAAGTAAGAAATAAATAGCCCATTAATGCATTATTTTATAATTTAAATGAAATATATTGTCATCTAATGAAAGGTTCATTCTTTAGAAAAATTGCATAATTTAATTACTAAATAAATACACTTTTTAATTATTATGTATTTAATTTCGATGGGGGGTAGCGAAGCACACCGGGTATTACCTAGTATACATATATAGTGATATATATTAAGAGAATTATATACATTAAAACAAGTGAAATTAAAAAATACTTTTTATATTGAAATTAATTTTTGTTTTTTAATTACTTAATCATGTACTAAACTATTAAATACTAGTTAAAACACTTATGTTACACTTATATAACATAAAAAAAATTATATATATAACTAGTCTATGAGATCGTTATTCAAATAAAAATAGTACAATCGTCTCATATAAGTTCGGCTCTTTACCGTTTTCGGTACGATTGTATGGTGCGGCCTTAATAACATTCGAAGAAATTCGATGCCTCTCTCGTTTATATCCCAATAAAAACATGTCCGACAGTGGTACTCCCAAATCATGTCATGTGCAAGTAGTGTTTTCATTGCCTGAATGACTTCTACATTTGGAATGTCCTCAAGTTCATGATGAGGACCTTCAAAATTTGCCATTGCTGTTAAAGTTCCCTCAATAAAGAAGTGATTGTACACTGCAAGCGATTCACTCGTTCTTTTTTTTTATTTTTTTTTCATTATATATATATTTTTTTATTTCTTTTACTTATTTTAAATTTACAAAACGTTATAAATAAACATCATTAACAAACAAAATTGTCTATGATATAAAAATGTATGTAGTTATAATAGAATAAGAGCTCAACTAAAAATAAAAAAAAAATTATTTACTGAAGGGGGAAAACGGTAAGGAAATAATACAAGGATGTTGTATGACTTGAAGTAGGTTTGACTATTTACATGAAATCATCGTAATCATCATAAGTAATGTAATCATTACCATACTTTTTATAACCATCGATATCATTGCTCTCTTTTTTCAAGGTTACTTTTCCTTTGCCTTTGCCTTTGCTAGCGGGTTTCTTGACATTTTGTTTTTCCATTTTCACTTTTTCTCTATGTAAGTTTTCTACACTAATTTTTAATTTCTTCAAATCGGGAATAGCCAAATGTACACCTATGCTACGTACTAAATCCTCAATAAATTGCGGGAAATGAGGTGATTCTTTATATTGTGCCAATTTACAACTAAGCGTCGCACCAAATTCTTTGAATTCTTCTTCAGTTTGAGGATTAAATGCATCTAAATCACCTCTAATATCACTAACACCAAAGGTTTCTAAAGCACTCTTTAAGTCCGATTCTTCTTGAATTTTTTGTAAACGTAGTTTTTCGGCTAATTTTTCTTCGGCTGTCATATTAGCTAAGCGTTCAGCTTCGGCTTCCTCTGCCAGTCTCTCTTGTTCGGCTAGTTTAGCTTTTAAAGCCTTGTTAGGTTTCGTCTTCACCGGCGCTTTGACTTCAACTTTTTCTTCGTCCTTTTTTTCCTCTTCCTCGAGATCCCAACTGTCCTTAACATCCTCATCATCATCCTCGCCAGCCCATTTGTTGACTTTGTCAGGAATAACCACTATGGGTTTGTCCGCAGCACTTTCCCAATCGTCTTTCATATTTTTTGGTTCTCTATTATTTTATTTATTTAGCAAATTTTTGATTATATGACTTTGTGTTTTGCTTGTATGTGCTTGGTGTGCTTGGATGTGCGTAAGTGTTTTCGCCAAGGATTTGAAACCAGAACTAATAATTTTTCGCAATCTTTCTGTTGCTTTTATACTGTTTCCTGAGACCCGAAAATAACTGCGTTAATCGATTTCCTTAATATGATATTGCATTACAGGTAGAAAAATTATGATTTTATAATTGACCCTCACACATCATTTGATAACTTGTTTATAATGTTCGAATAACATGAATATTAATTTCCAGGTAAAAGGGAAAATAATAAAAGCCTTCTTGCGCTCGAAAATTTTCCCTTTTTCACTTTAAGTCCGGTTTAGTATACAGTTGTTATCCACTTTACATAATTTTCTTTAAATTCGTACTTCAATAGACAGCGTTTTTTATATTAAGTACATACGCGTTATTTGCTGACAGGTAGGGGCATTTAAATTGAATTTTCTCCCCTTTGCCAACAAATGTCATTTAAGCGGTTTATGCCATATTTTTTAAGTATACGCTTTATTTTACTCACAAAGGTGCTTTGTTCATAGCTTATAGACGGCTGTATACACAACAACAAAATATTAAGAGTTTGTCAGTCATTTTTGAACGCAAGCAAAAATAAACAAACACATGCTACAGTAGTAGACCCTAACATTTCAACGACGAATTTATATGAATTCGTTCATTTGGACACTGTGCCAGTGTGTAAAATGTTACTACAAAGTTAATATAATGCAAGTGAGTGAAAATTTTCATAGAAAATCCAGTTACTTGACATTTTCCCTTCAAAAAATATTTCAAGAAAAGTTTTTAGTAGACATCTGCAAATGAGTAAATGCTACAAGTGGTTGAAACACAATCATAAATTTACTATGTACCTGCTAATGCACAGCTAACATTCACAAAAAGTAAAGGAAACAAATCTGTATGTATTTACTTTATTATCTTATATATAAAAATTAATGTGTGTTTGTTTGTATGTTTGTATGTTTGAAGTTTATAGACGATAAAACGGCTGAACCGATTTTCTTAAAATTTTCACAGTATCTTCCTGTATGTCCGGAAGGAGTTATAGGCTACTTTTTATGTTGATATTCCAAATGAGCGAGGGGCCATGCCCACGTATACTACACACTACATACTTAATATTTAATTGCATTTGAAATATATTACTCATACGCATAGTAGTTACCCCTACAAGTATGCTATCTATGATTCTTGATATTAAAACCAAAGAAAATAAAGTATGTATAAAGAATGTGCATTTTGGCATATTTTGGAATATTTTTCAAAAATATTTCACGACGCGGGGGGAAAGATAGAAGGGAAGGATAAAGAAACCAAGAGCGTAACAATGTTCTCAATTGTTCTCATCGTGCGTTTTTGTTGTTTGACTAATTTTTTATTTATTCATCTGACACAATGTTGCCACGAAAAACATTTTGTAGCCAACATTTGTGAAAAAATCACCAAATAAGAAAAAATATAACCAAAAATTAAATTCATAGACTTTTGTTTTATTTTTTTTTTTCAAGTTTAAATTATAATTAACAAAAACTGAAACAAAAATAGCTTTTTTTATAAGAAGAAAATAAACAAAACCAAAAACTACACATTGATCAAAAAAATAACCAATTTTGGTTAGAAATAACAAAAAAAAAGGCAACACTTATTCTCAGACGTCGGCACAAAGAGAACATGAGAAAAATTATGAGAGGCATATTAACCCAGAGGAAAATTGTTAGTAATATTTTCAAGTCTACTTTACTCTACATAATACGTCACATATGTAGTTTTTTTAATGAATTTTACTTCTATATAAACAAAATGAATGAAAAACAATAGAAGAGAAAAATGAAAATATGTGCAAAGAAATAAAGAAAGTAATAAATGAAACATGTAAACAAAGTGCAAAAACAACATACGCGGATGCAGTTAAAAATAAAGGGTTGCCAAGTATAAATAAACAACTACCCCTGATTGTTAAACCTAAGGAAAAACAATCGGCTGAAAAAACTAAAGAAGAGTTAAACAAAATAAATCCAGACAACTTGAAGATAACAAATGTGGAAAGTAGAAGCAGTGGAACAATTGTTATTCAAAGTGAGAGCTGTGAAGATAGAGAGAAAAGTAAAAGTGCAATCCAAGAAAAAATATCTAAACAATATGAAGTAAAAATTCCAAATTCGACGGGACTAAATATCAAAATTATTGGCATGTCTTTTGAATATAGTGAAAATGATTTAATTGAGAAATTAAGAAAACAAAATCCTAAATTAGCTGATGCAAATATTAAATTTATGGGAAAATATGAAACGAAGAGAGGAAATAAATCTTTGTTCAATGTGAGACTGAGAGTTGATAATGAAGCTTACGGAAAAATTATGGAAGAAAGAAAAGTAAATGTCGGTTGGGAAAGATGTAGAGTGTATGATGGAACTGAATTAGTTCAATGTATGAAATGCAGAGGATACAATCATATAGCCAAAGAATGTAAAAATCAGGAAATATGTCTAAAATGCCATGGTCAACATAAAACAGTTAATTGCGAAAGCCAAGAGAAGATAATGAAATGTATTAATTGTTCAAAAGTAAACAGCTGGCTCAATATGGGATTAGATGAAAATCACTTTACAAACGATAGAGAATGTCCAGTTTATCAAAATAAATTGAAAAACAAAATGACAAAATTTAGGCTTTACGATTTAACAACTAAAGGAAATGAGTGCCCTCTATACAAATGTACAAGGTCTTGTTAACAACTATAATCAAATTGAAATTATCGCAGCAACAGAAAAACCTGACTTTTTAATATTGTCTGAAACACATTTGACGAAAGATATAGATGAACAAGAAATTGCGTTACAAGGATATGATAACATCGGGTCAGTGTCAGCATCCTCAAGAACAGGTGGAGTTGTCGTATACTATAAAAATAATTGGAACGTGAAAAAGTTTATAGAGAGAACTGATGATTTGAAGTATTGGATATTATTTTGCAAAGCTGTACATAATGATAATAATAATAATATCTTAATTGATGCAATATATAGATCGCCTAGCTACAGCGAAGCTGAGTTCTGTGATATATTTGACGAAATTATTGAAGAAATCTGTGATAATAATAACTGTGATATTTTAATTGCAGGAGATTTTAATATAGATTGGAAAAAACTCTTTATACAAGAATAGAATTAGGAATACTCTCAATGACAACGGCCTTAAACAAATAGTTAACGAAAGCACCCGTGTAACAAGAAATTCGAGCACAATAATTGACTACGTAATAACTAATAATTATAAGATAAAATGTACAAACAGTAAAGATAATAAAATTTCTGCCCATGAAGTTATTAATATTAATATAGACTTTGAGAGATCGAATGAAAACATTCTAAATACAGCAAAAACCATCAAGATATTTAAATACGATAAGAATATATTCAATAATGTGTTAACTGAGAATATGATATACGAGGATAATAAGGATCTTAATGAAAACGTTAAACTGTTTGATGCCTGTCTAGGAAATACAATACAAAGATTTACGTTTGAAAAGCAAGTGCACATAAATAACAAAGTGAATAACTGGTTTAACGAAGAACTGCGAACAATAAAAAGAGAAAAAATAATAAAATATTTACGAGCCAAATTTGAAAACACAAATCAAGCTTGGGGAGAATATAAACTAATAAGAAATCGATACAAAGTACAAATCGAAAATAATAAGAATAATTACATAAAAAATAAAATTAACAACGCAACTAGTCAAAAGCAAATGTGGACACACATAAAAAACCTAGTACTTAATAAGAGGCAAAACTCAACTAAATCTGTGATCTTCGACCAGATAGAGTACAACGATATATGTGATATAGTTAATAAGTTCAATGCATTCTTCATTGATAGCATTAGTAGTATAAGAAAATCGATAGGGAGCGTGCAACATATTAACCGAATAGAATATAGAGTGAATGATGTTTTTAAATTCCGTAAGGTAAATATTAGTGAACTGGAGAGCATCGTGAAGTGTATGAATAACAAATCTGACCATGAACGCGTATCAAATAAAATTATACTTGACAACTGGAATGTAACAGGAAATATAATGGTAAAAGTAATAAACACATCTTTAGAGACAGGTATTTTTCCTGATAATTGGAAAAAATCAACCGTAACCCCAATTGAGAAAGTGCCCAGAACAAAAAAATGCGAGGAGTTTAGACCAATAAACTCTCTTAAAACTTGCGAGAAAATAATTGAAAAAGTAGTTAAAGATCAGCTTGAAAAATATATAGAAAATCGAGACATATTATCTAAATACCAGTCAGGATTCCGTAAAAAAACATTCGTGTGAAACCACGGTAAACTATGTCATAAGTGAATGGAGAGCAATAGGAAAGGATAAGAGGATAATAGCAATATTTCTTGACTTCAAAAGAGCCTTTGAGACGATCGATAGAGAAATAATACTGAATAAACTATATATGTATGGAATAAGAGGAATCGAGCTAGATTGGTTCAAATCGTACCTGAAAAGAAGAAGGCAAACGACAAAATTAAATGACATAGAATCTGATGAAATAATAAATAATTTCGGAGTGCCACAAGGTTCCATTTTGGGAGCGTTGTTGTTCATAATTTATATAAATGACATGCCAAGTATTTTAGAAAAATGTAAAGTTGTATTATACGCTGATGACACTCTGATATATACTATAGCAAATAGTGATGAAGAATGTCGCGAAAATATCAAGTATGATATGAAGAAAATAGATGAATGGCTTAAAATGAATAAACTCAAACTAAATGAAAATAAAACAAAAATAATGGAATTAACTTAAATTCAGAAGAAATATTTACAATAAATGACACAGTAATTGAAAAAGTCGAATATATAAAATACCTTGGTTTTATAATCGATAAAAAATTAAATTTCAATGAACAAATAGATTACTTATGCAAAAAAGTTGGTTAAAAAATTAGTTTTTTAAAAAGAATAAGAAGCAAAATATCCAATTCTACAGCGATAAATATATACAGCACGATAATAAAACCACACTTTGAATATGGTTCCACTATTTTATTCACATGCAGCAGCACAAATCAATTAGCAAGGATGCAGAAACTGCAAAATAGAGCGATGAGAGTAATACTAAAATGCGATCGTTACACACATATAAACACAATGTTAACTGATCTAAAATGGATGAACATAGCACAACGACTTCAATTTAACACATTAAGATAACACTAAGAAATGCAAGTGACTTTAGGATCCAAAGAGTGAGGTCAACACAAATGCAGAAAACGCTATTCTACAAAGGTCTACAGCTGTTTAACTCATTGCCAAACTACATTAAGAATGAAACGGATGAAAATGTCTTTAGACGAAAGTGTACTAATTTTTTATTATTTAATAATAATTTGTAATATATAATTTTGTTGAACATTTAAAGTATTTTTAATAATAAAAAAAAAAAAAAAAAAAAAAAAACAAAAAAAAAACAATCTCGGGAAATGACGGCTACCCACTTTATCGCCGACGTTCTGTGGATAATGGTGGACGATCAATTTCAGTAAAGGTGCATGGAAATGATTCGATGTTGATAATCGTTGGATAGTACCTTACTCTCCATTGCTTTCAAAAACATTTAAAGCGCATATTAATGTTGAGTATTGTCATTCAGTTAAGTCGATCAAATACATCTGCAAATATGTTACTAAAGGGTCTTATATGGCTGTATTTTCATTACAAAATCCAAATGATGAAATTCCGCAGTATCAAATGGCCAGGTACATTAGTAGCAATGAAGCAGTATGGCGAATTTTGGGATTTCCCATTCATGAGCGCCATCCAACTGTTGTTCATTTATCAGTGCATCTGGAAAATGGACAACGGGTTTACTTTACAGAAAGAAATGCTCGAGAAAGGGCAGCAGCACCACCGGCTACAACATTAACATCATTTTTTGATCTTTGTAGAAATGATATGTTTGCTAAAACTTTGTTTTATTCAGAAATTCCAACGTATTATACGTGGAATGCATCAACAAAGAAATTCCAACGTCGAAAGCAGGGGAAACCTGTTGATGGTTGGCCAAATTTATATTCAACAGATGCATTAGGTAGGGTTTATACCGTCCATCCTCAAAATGCTGAATGTTTTTATTTGAGAATGCTTCTGATTAATGTTCGAGGACCAACATCTTTTGAGACATTACATTGTGTTGATGGCGTAGTATGTGCAACATATCGAGAGGCCTGTCAGAAACTACAATTATTGGAGAACGATTGTCATTGGGAAACAACGCTTGAAGATGCAGCAGTAATCAACCATCCATGGAAAATAAGGGCATTATTTGCGATAATATTTGTATCGTGCTCACCATCTAATCCAAAAGATCTTTGGAATAAATTTAAAACATATTTGGCTGAGGACATATTACACCCGGAAAGAGTTACCACCAACAATGCAACGCTTGAACTAAGTTTATTTTATTTATTTTTATTTTTTATTTATTTGTTTACAAGAACTTACAAGAGCTTTAAGAATGTTATTCTTTTATAGCTCAGTAGGATATACACAAATTACATTAGTCATTAGTATTCCCTAAATTTATATTGTTTTATAAAGTATATAGCTAATACACAAAAAGGCAATAATTATATTTCACACAAAATTTTAAATATTTGAGGACATATAGTCAAAAAGTGACTTCTTAAAACTGCTCTTTCTCGAAATGTTTTTAATAGACATTGGTAAGGAGTTCCACAAATTAATTGCGTTGACGAAAAATAATCTGCCAGTATTGATGTAAGTATATCTAGGTGTAATTAGAGTTGTATATCTAGTGGATCTGCCAAATACAAGCTTCTCAAAGAGATAGGGTGGTTTCTTCCGATAAAGAAGATTATGTATAAATATAATATTTCGCATCTGAAGGTAGTCGATTAAGTCACAGCCCAAGATCATTTTCCTCCAGGACGATACACTGCTAAACCTAGTTAAATCATACACATACCGCGTAGCATTATTAAAAGATACTTGCAACTTATGTAGTGAGAGAGCGTCCAATTTACTGTAAACCTATGCAAAATAATTAATCAGTGGAAGTATTAATTGAATTATAAGTTTCCTCTTAACTTCGACTGGTGTGAAGTTAGACGACATTCGTAAATTACGAAGCAAGAGGTATACGTTACGCACAACATGATTAATATGGTCAGTGCATGACAAGGTGGAATTGATCCAAATATTTAATCTTACTAACGTACACAAGAGGTGTGTTCCCCAAGTAAATGGTCGGAAAATAACTTAAATCATATTCCCATCTACTGATTGGTAAAATGTAAGATTTTCCAGGATTGAGCATAAGGTTATTATCCTCAGCCCATTTTAAAATAGACCTCAAGTCATAATTAAGTTTGTAACTTGTATCCTCTATCAGACCAATACGGTTTGAGATGTACAGCTGAATATCGTCTGCGTATGCATGTACCTTAGTATACCTGCATACTGAAAATAAATCATTGACGAACATACTAAATAGCAGGGGGCCTAACACGGACCCTTGTGGAACACCGGATGTTATACGCCTCAGCCCTGACTGCCTATTTCCAATAATTACCCTTTGGGCTCTCCCATATAAGTAGTTTTCCATAAGAGATAAAGCGGTATTCGTAAAACTAAAATAGTGTATTCGTAACCCAAAAAGGCCTTTGAAAAATCTAGCAGACACATAAGAGAGAGGTTTCCTTTGTCATATTCGGGCCTTATGTCATCAATTACTTTCAAGACCGCAGTAGTACAACTATGAGCAATGCGAAAACCAGATTGGAATGGGGACAAGAGATTATTGTTATTCAGATATAACGTAATCTGTTCAGCAATTAGGGACTCAAATATTTTCGAAAAAACTGGCAAAATACTTATTGGCCGATAATCGCCCGCACTCACTGCATTGGAAATCTTTGCTATTGGTATAACTCTTCCAATTTTCCAGGCTGTAGGAAACTGGGTGGTTGTAATGCAATGGTTAAAGACATGAGTCAGCGCTCCCAAAATATATGCCAATATAAGTTTAACAAATTTAATGGCTACACCGTCTGCACCGATGGCATTGGATCGAATTTTCAAGATATACCTGGTTACATCAGCCTCTGACACTGTAGAAAATGAGAAGTTAGTATTGCAGGAGAGTTCATTTTGTAGATTAGGACTGGTATGATTATTAATCACGCCATTAATACAAAAAAAGTCATTAAGCTCATCTGGGTCTATTTTGCACTCAAAAGAACTACGGGAGTGTATACCTAACGACTTCACATTCCTCCACAATTCGCCAGCAGGGAGATTTGAATTAAGTTTCCGGGAGAAATATGATTTTTTAGCTTGTCTGACAATGAGATTGGAGCGGTTTCTAGCTCTATTGTAAGCAGCTCTGTTTATCAACGTGGGTCTCCTTTTCCAAACGTTGTAAGCTAAATTGCGATCACGAATAGCATTTTTTACAGCAGTTGTATACCATGGACAAGAGCGATTATTTACAGCAAAACTACGTTCAGGTACATGACGATCATACGCGCCCTGCAATGTTGCAAGAAGTACGTTCAACTTATCATCCACTGACGCATAATACCAACATTCATTCCAACTCAGAACAGAAATGTCAGCAAAGAGGGACGAAAAATTAATCGCGTTATAATCCCTATAAGTTATAATCCGAAGATTATCATCTCTAGTCAGGTTAATGTTTAATGTACAAAATAATAGATCATGGTCAGAAACGAAAGAAATTTGATCATACAAAAGTAATAAGCTTGGATGAGATAGCAGGAATAAATCGAGTAAACTTGGCCTTGAATTGGACGAAAAACGTGTGGGAATTTCATCATTAACCGTAGTCATACCCACAGAACTTATCATATCAAGGAAATCATTACTAATTTCATCTTTAACCATCAAGTTTACATTAAAGTCACCACAAGTGATAAAAAAAGTCATAAGCTATGGAATGATTCCTGAAGTTATCAAAAAAAGGTTCAAGAGTTAATGTTCTTATAGGATTATAAACGCATGACACTAAAGTTCTCACACTATTATATAATCTTAATTACTGCTGATATTTCTTTTTTCAGCAATGCTCGGAAAAAACTGATTCAGCTTCTCAATTTCATCTATTTTTATTGCATCGTCATTAAGCTCTCGCTTTATGTAAACATAGCCTCGCATAGTAAAAGCAGAACATAAGAGCTTCTTCCTTTTCAGGCGTAAAGCCGCCCTCAGAATATTAAAATTATGCTGTGTTAGGTTTTCATTTAAAAAGAACTTTTCATCAGAAATAAAACCAAGGTGTCTGAGACTGAAGGCAAAATCTTTATTAAGTTTTTTATAGCCTGCCAGGGATTTAAGAAAACTGTTTTTGTCATATGCAGACCACAGCTTCACAATTATTACCCCATCCTTGGAATATGTCTTCTGCTTGCTATTATAATTTCCTAGCCGGTATATAGATCTTATGTTAGGCATCTGAGTGTTTATAGCTCTGCATACATTTTTAAATATTTGGGTAAGATCTTCTTTTTCCGCGTAGGGTATCTGATTAATTCTCAGTGAAAGTATGAATAATGAGACATTGATTCTACTTGAAGACAAATGCTTGGCGATAAGGAATGTGACACTAATTGAAGTTGGAATGATTGCTCCTATTCGTTCAGGAACTGATGCACACGATCAAGATCTACGACGAGAAATGGAATATAATCATCGAAATTTGGAAATTTTATTGGAAGAAAATTTACCAAATTTACAACAAGAGCAGAGAATGGTATACAACAGTATACTAGCAGCAATAACAAACAAACAAATAACCGGAAAAACTTTTTTAATTTCATTGATATTGGCAAAAGTTCGATCTCAAAAAAATATTGCATTAGCTATTGCGTCATCCGGCATTGCTGCCACACTCTTAGATGGTGGTAGAACAGCGTATTCTGCACTAAAATTATCCTAGAAGCCTCAATTTTCCGAAGAGATTACAAGTGTAACATAAAGAAAAATTCTTCTATGGGCAAAGTATTGCAACAATGTGAAATCATAGTGTGGGTTGAATGCACCATGGCGCATAAGAAATCTTTGGAAGTCTCGCAGTTTACGGGATTTTAGAAGCAATAATAACATATTTGGAGGTGCATTAGTTTTATTAGCTGGTGATTTTCGTCAAACACTTCCTGTTATGCCTGCATCAACGCCAGCTGATGAGCTAAAAAAAATTATTCTCTAATTACTATATATAACTAGTCTATGAGATCGTTATTCAAATAAAAATAGTACAATCGTCTCATATAAGTTCGGCTCTTTACCGTTTTCGGTACGATTGTATGGTGCGGCCTTAATAACATTCGAAGAAATTCGATGCCTCTCTCGTTTATATCCCAATAAAAACATGTCCGACAGTGGTACTCCCAAATCATGTCATGTGCAAGTAGTGTTTTCATTGCCTGAATGACTTCTACATTTGGAATGTCCTCAATTTCATGATGAGGACCTTCAAAATTTGCCATTGCTGTTAAAGTTCCCTCAATAAAGAAGTGATTGTACACTGCCAAGCGATTCACTCGTTCTTTTTTTTTATTTTTTTTCATTATATATATATTTTTTTATTTCTTTTACTTATTTTAAATTTACAAAACGTTATAAATAAACATCATTAACAAACAAAATTGTCTATGATATAAAAATGTATGTAGTTATAATAGAATAAGAGCTCAACTAAAAATAAAAAAAAAATTATTTACTGAAGGGGGAAAACGGTAAGGAAATAATACAAGGATGTTGTATGACTTGAAGTAGGTTTGACTATTTACATGAAATCATCGTAATCATCATAAGTAATGTAATCATTACCATACTTTTTATAACCATCGATATCATTGCTCTCTTTTTTCAAGGTTACTTTTCCTTTGCCTTTGCCTTTGCTAGCGGGTTTCTTGACATTTTGTTTTTCCATTTTCACTTTTTCTCTATGTAAGTTTTCTACACTAATTTTTAATTTCTTCAAATCGGGAATAGCCAAATGTACACCTATGCTACGTACTAAATCCTCAATAAACTGCGGGAAATGAGGTGATTCTTTATATTGTGCCAATTTACAACTAAGCGTCGCACCAAATTCTTTGAATTCTTCTTCAGTTTGAGGATTAAATGCATCTAAATCACCTCTAATATCACTAACACCAAAGGTTTCTAAAGCACTCTTTAAGTCCGATTCTTCTTGAATTTTTTGTAAACGTAATTTTTCGGCTAATTTTTCTTCGGCTGTCATATTAGCTAAGCGTTCAGCTTCGGCTTCCTCTGCCAGTCTCTCTTGTTCGGCTAGTTTAGCTTTCAAAGCCTTGTTAGGTTTCGTCTTCACCGGCGCTTTGACTTCAACTTTTTCTTCGTCCTTTTTTTCCTCTTCCTCGAGATCCCAACTGTCCTTAACATCCTCATCATCATCCTCGCCAGCCCATTTGTTGACTTTGTCAGGAATAACCACTATGGGTTTGTCCGCAGCACTTTCCCAATCGTCTTTCATATTTTTTGGTTCTCTATTATTTTATTTATTTAGCAAATTTTTGATTATATGACTTTGTGTTTTGCTTGTATGTGCTTGGTGTGCTTGGATGTGCGTAAGTGTTTTCGCCAAGGATTTGAAACCAGAACTAATAATTTTTCGCAATCTTTCTGTTGCTTTTATACTGTTTCCTGAGACCCGAAAATAACTGCGTTAATCGATTTCCTTAATATGATATTGCATTACAGGTAGAAAAATTATGATTTTATAATTGACCCTCACACATCATTTGATAACTTGTTTATAATGTTCGAATAACATGAATATTAATTTCCAGGTAAAAGGGAAAATAATAAAAGCCTTCTTGCGCTCGAAAATTTTCCCTTTTTCACTTTAAGTCCGGTTTAGTATACAGTTGTTATCCACTTTACATAATTTTCTTTAAATTCGTACTTCAATAGACAGCGTTTTTTATATTAAGTACATACGCGTTATTTGCTGACAGGTAGGGGCATTTAAATTGAATTTTCTCCCCTTTGCCAACAAATGTCATTTAAGCGGTTTATGCCATATTTTTTAAGTATACGCTTTATTTTACTCGCAAAGGTGCTTTGTTCATAGCTTACAGACGGCTGTATACACAACAACAAAATATTAAGAGTTTGTCAGTCATATTTGAACGCAATTCACACATTTCAACGACGAATTTATATGAATTCGTTCATTTGGACACTGTGCCAGTGTGTAAAATGTTACTACAAAGTTAATATAATGCAAGTGAGTGAAAATTTTCATGAAAATCCAGTTACTTGACATTTTCCCTTCAAAAAATATTTCAAGAAAAGTTTTTAGTAGACATCTGCAAATGAGTAAATGCTACAAGTGGTTGAAACACAATCATAAATTTACTATGTACCTGCTAATGCACAGCTAACATTCACAAAAAGTAAAGGAAACAAATCTGTATGTATTTACTTTATTATCTTATATATAAAAATGAATGTGTGTTAGTTTGTATGTTTGTATGTTTTAAGTTTATAGACGATAAAACGGCTGAACCGATTTTCTTAAAATTTTCACAGTATCTTCCTGTATGTCCGGAAGGAGTTATAGGCTACTTTTTATGTTGATATTCCAAATGAGCGAGGGGCCATGCCCACGTATACTACACACTACATACTTAATATTTAATTGCATTTGAAATATATTACTCATACGCATAGTAGTTACCCCTACAAGTATGCTATCTATGATTCTTGATATTAAAACCAAAGAAAATAAAGTATGTATAAAGAATGTGCATTTTGGCATATTTTGGAATATTTTTCAAAAATATTTCATGGCGCGGGGGGAAAGATAGAAGGGAAGGATAAAGAAACCAAGAGCGTAACAATGTTCTCAATTGTTCTCATCGTGCGTTTTTGTTGTTTGACTAATTTTTTATTTATTCATCTGACACAATGTTGCCACGAAAAACATTTTGTAGCCAACATTTGTGAAAAAATCACCAAATAAGAAAAAATATAACCAAAATTAAATTCATAGACTTTTGTTCTATTTTTTTTTCAAGTTTAAATTATAATTAACAAAAACTGAAACAAAAATAGCTTTTTTTATAAGAAGAAAATAAACAAAACCAAAAACTACACATTGGTCAAAAAAATAACCAATTTTGGTTAGAAATAACAAAAAAAAAAGGAAACACTTATTCTCAGACGTCGGCACAAAGAGTACATGAGAAAAATTATGAGAGGCATATTAACCCAGAGGAAAATTGTTAGTAATATTTCCAAGTCTACTTTACTCTACATAATACGTCACATATGTAGTTTTTTTAATGAATTTTACATCTATATAAACAAAATGAATGAAAAACAATAGAAGAGAAAAATGAAAATATGTGCAAAGAAATAAAGAAAGTAATAAATGAAACATGTAAACAAAGTGCAAAAACAACATACGCGGATGCAGTTAAAAATAAAGGGTTGCCAAGTATAAATAAACAACTACCCCTGATTGTTAAACCTAAGGAAAAACAATCGGCTGAAAAAACTAAAGAAGAGTTAAACAAAATAAATCCAGACAACTTGAAGATAACAAATGTGGAAAGTAGAAGCAGTGGAACAATTGTTATTCAAAGTGAGAGCTGTGAAGATAGAGAGAAAAGTAAAAGTGCAATCCAAGAAAAAATATCTAAACAATATGAAGTAAAAATTCCAAATTCGACGGGACTAAATATCAAAATTATTGGCATGTCTTTTGAATATAGTGAAAATGATTTAATAGAGAAATTAAGAAAACAAAATCCTAAATTAGCTGATGCAAATATTAAATTTATGGGAAAATATGAAACGAAGAGAGGAAATAAATCTTTGTTCAATGTGAGACTGAGAGTTGATAATGAAGCTTACGGAAAAATTATGGAAGAAAGAAAAGTAAATGTCGGTTGGGAAAGATGTAGAGTGTATGATGGAACTGAATTAGTTCAATGTATGAAATGCAGAGGATACAATCATATAGCCAAAGAATGTAAAAATCAGGAAATATGTCTAAAATGCCATGGTCAACATAAAACAGTTAATTGCGAAAGCCAAGAGAAGATAATGAAATGTATTAATTGTTCAAAAGTAAACAGCAGGCTCAATATGGGATTAGATGAAAATCACTTTACAAACGATAGAGAATGTCCAGTTTATCAAAATAAATTGAAAAACAAAATGAGAAATATAGGCTTGACGATTTAACAACTAAAGGAAATGAGTGCCCTCTATACAAATGTACAAGGTCTTGTTAACAACTATAATCAAATTGAAATTATCGTAGCAACAGAAAAACCTGACTTTTTAATATTGTCTGAAACACATTTGACGAAAGATATAGATGAACAAGAAATTGCGTTACAAGGATATGATAACATCGGGTCAGTGTCAGCATCCTCAAGAACAGGTGGAGTTGTCGTATACTATAAAAATAATTGGAACATGAAAAAGTTTATAGAGAGAACTGATGATTTGAAGTATTGGATATTATTTTGCAAAGCTGTACATAATGATAATAATAATAATATCTTAATTGGTGCAATATATAGATCGCCTAGCTACAGCGAAGCTGAGTTCTGTGATATATTTGACGAAATTATTGAAGAAATCTGTGATAATAATAACTGTGATATTTTAATTGCAGGAGATTTTAATATAGATTGGAAAAAAAACTCTTTATACAAGAATAGAATTAGGAATACTCTCAATGACAACGGCCTTAAACAAATAGTTAACGAAAGCACCCGTGTAACAAGAAATTCGAGCACAATAATTGACTACGTAATAACTAATAATTATCAGATAAAATGTACAAACAGTAAAGATAATAAAATTACTGACCATGAAGTTATTAATATTAATATAGACTTTGAGAGATCGAATGAAAACATTCTAAATACAGCAAAAACCATCAAGATATTTAAATACGATAAGAATATATTCAATAATGTGTTAACTGAGAATATGATATACGAGGATAATAAGGATCTTAATGAAAACGTTAAACTGTTTGATGCCTGTCTAGGAAATACAATACAAAGATTTACGTTTGAAAAGCAAGTGCACATAAATAACAAAGTGAATAACTGGTTTAACGAAGAACTGGGAACAATAAAAAGAGAAAAAATAATAAAATATTTACGAGCCAAATTTGAAAACACAAATCAAGCTTGGGGAGAATATAAACTAATAAGAAATCGATACAAAGTACAAATCGAAAATAATAAGAATAATTACATAAAAAATAAAATTAACAACGCAACTAGTCAAAAGCAAATGTGGACACACATAAAAAACCTAGTACTTAATAAGAGGCAAAACTCAACTAAATCTGTGATATTCGACCAGATAGAGTACAACGATATATGTGATATAGTTAATAAGTTCAATGCATTCTTCATTGATAGCATTAGTAGTATAAGACAATCGATAGGGAGCGTGCAACATATTAACCGAATAGAATATAGAGTGAATGATGTTTTTAAATTCCGTAAGGTAAATATTAGTGAACTGGAGAGCATCGTGAAGTGTATGAATAACAAATCTGACCATGAACGCGTATCAAATAAAATTATACTTGACAACTGGAATGTAACAGGAAATATAATGGTAAAAGTAATAAACACATCTTTAGAGACAGGTATTTTTCCTGATAATTGGAAAAAATCAACCATAACCCCAATTGAGAAAGTGCCCAGAACAAAAAAATGCGAGGAGTTTAGACCAATAAACTCTCTTAAAACTTGCGAGAAAATAATTGAAAAAGTAGTTAAAGATCAGCTTGAAAAATATATAGAAAATCGAGACATATTATCTAAATACCAGTCAGGATTCCGTAAAAAACATTCGTGTGAAACCACGGTAAACTATGTCATAAGTGAATGGAGAGCAATAGGAAAGGATAAGAGGATAATAGCAATATTTCTTGACTTCAAAAGAGCCTTTGAGACGATCGATAGAGAAATAATACTGAATAAACTATATATGTATGGAATAAGAGGAATCGAGCTAGATTGGTTCAAATCGTACCTGAAAAGAAGAAGGCAAACGACAAAATTAAATGACATAGAATCTGATGAAATAATAAATAATTTCGGAGTGCCACAAGGTTCCATTTTGGGAGCGTTGTTGTTCATAATTTATATAAATGACATGCCAAGTATTTTAGAAAAATGTAAAGTTGTATTATACGCTGATGACACTCTGATATATACTATAGCAAATAGTGATGAAGAATGTCGCGAAAATATCAAGTAGGATATGAAGAAAATAGATGAATGGCTTAAAATGAATAAACTCAAACTAAATGAAAATAAAACAAAAATAATGGAATTAACTTAAATTCAGAAGAAATATTTACAATAAATGACACAGTAATTAAAAAAGTCGAATATATAAAATACCTTGGTTTTATAATCGATAAAAAATTAAATTTCAATGAACAAATAGATTACTTATGCAAAAAAGTTGGTAAAAAAATTAGTTTTTTAAAAAGAATAAGAAGCAAAATATCCAAGTCTACAGCGATAAATATATACAGCACGATAATAAAACCACACTTTGAATATGGTTCCACTATTTTATTCACATGCAGCAGCACAAATCAATTAGCAAGGATGCAGAAACTGCAAAATAGAGCGATGAGAGTAATACTAAAATGCGATCGTTACACACATATAAACACAATGTTAACTGATCTAAAATGGATGAACATAGCACAACGACTTCAATTTAACACATTAAGATTTATTAGAAAATTAAAACAAGGAGACGCCCCGAAATATCTATGTGATCAAATACATTATGTGGGAGACAGTCAACCATATCAACTAAGAAATGCAAGTGACTTTAGGATCCAAAGAGTGAGGTCAACACAAATGCAGAAAACGCTATTCTACAAAGGTCTACAGCTGTTTAACTCATTGCCAAACTACATTAAGAATGAAACGGATGAAAATGTCTTTAGACGAAAGTGTACTAATTTTGTATTATTTAATAATAATTTGTAATATATAATTTTGTTGAACATTTGAAGTATTTTTAATACTAAAAAAAAAAACAAAAACAAAAAAAAAACAATCTCGGGAAATGACGGCTACCCACTTTATCGCCGACGTTCTGTGGATAATGGTGGACGATCAATTTCAGTAAAGGTGCATGGAAATGATTTTGATGTTCATAATCGTTGGATAGTACCTTACTCTCCATTGCTTTCAAAAACATTTAAAGCGCATATTAATGTTGAGTATTGTCATTCAGTTAAGTCGATCAAATACATCTGCAAATATGTTACTAAAGGGTCTTATATGGCTGTATTTTCATTACAAAATCCAAATGATGAAATTCCGCAGTATCAAATGGCCAGGTACATTAGTAGCAATGAAGCAGTATGGCGAATTTTGGGATTTCCCATTCATGAGCGCCATCCAACTGTTGTTCATTTATCAGTGCATCTGGAAAATGGACAACGGGTTTACTTTACAGAAAGAAATGCTCGAGAGAGAGCAGCAGCACCACCGGCTACAACATTAACATCATTTTTTGATCTTTGTAGAAATGATATGTTTGCTAAACCTTTGTTTTATTCAGAAATTCCAACGTATTATACGTGGAATGCATCAACAAAGAAATTCCAACGTCGAAAGCAGGGGAAACCTGTTGATGGTTGGCCAAATTTATATTCAACAGATGCATTAGGTAAGGTTTATACCATCCATCCTCAAAATGCTGAATGTTTTTATTTGAGAATGCTTCTGATTAATGTTCGAGGACCAACATCTTTTGACACATTAGTGTTGATGGCGTAGTATGTGCAACATATCGAGAGGCCTGTCAGAAACTACAATTATTGGAGAACGATTGTCATTGGGAAACAACGCTTGAAGATGCAGCAGTAATCAACCATCCATGGAAAATAAGGGCATTATTTGCGATAATATTGGTATCGTGCTCACCATCTAATCCAAAAGATCTTTGGAATAAATTTAAAACATATTTGGCTGAGGACATATTACACCCGGAAAGAGTTACCACCAACAATGCAACGCTTGAACTAAGTGAAAGTATGAATAATGAGACATTGATTCTACTTGAAGACAAATGCTTGGCGATAAGGAATGTGACACTAATTGAAGTTGGAATGATTGCTCCTATTCGGTCAGGAACTGATGCACACGATCAAGATCTACGACGAGAAATGGAATATAATCATCAAAATTTGGAAATTTTATTGGAAGAAAATTTACCAAATTTACAACAAGAGCAGAGAATGGTATACAACAGTATACTAGCAGCAATAACAAACAAACAAATAACCGGAAAAACGTTTTTAATTTCATTGATATTGGCAAAAGTTCGATCTCAAAAAAATATTGCATTAGCTATTGCGTCATCCGGCATTGCTGCCACACTCTTAGATGGTGGTAGAACAGCGTATTCTGCACTAAAATTATCCTAGAAGCCTCAATTTTCCGAAGAGATTACAAGTGTAACATAAAGAAAAATTCTTCTATGGGCAAAGTATTGCAACAATGTGAAATCCTAGTGTGGGTTGAATGCACCATGGCGCATAAGAAATCTTTGGAAGTCTCGCAGTTTACGGGATTTTAGAAGCAATAATAACATATTTGGAGGTGCATTAGTTTTATTAGCTGGTGATTTTCGTCAAACACTTCCTGTTATGCCTGCATCAACGCCAGCTGATGAGCTAAAAAAAATTATTCTCTAATTACTATATATAACTAGTCTATGAGATCGTTATTCAAATAAAAATAGTACAATCGTCTCATATAAGTTCGGCTCTTTACCGTTTTCGGTACGATTGTATGGTGCGGCCTTAATAACATTCGAAGAAATTCGATGCCTCTCTCGTTTATATCCCAATAAAAACATGTCCGACAGCGGTACTCCCAAGTCATGTCATGTGCAAGTAGTGTTTTCATTGCCTGAATGACTTCTACATTTGGAATGTCCTCAATTTCATGATGAGGACCTTCAAAATTTGCCATTGCTGTTAAAGTTCCCTCAATAAAGAAGTGATTGTACACTGCCAAGCGATTCACTCGTTCTTTTATTTATTTTTTTTTTTTTTTTCATTCTATATATATTTTTTTATTTCTTTTACTTATTTTAAATTTACAAAACGTTATAAATAAACATCATTAACAAACAAAATTGTCTATGATATAAAAATGTATGTAGTTATAATAGAATAAGAGCTCAACTAAAAATAAAAAAAAAAATTATTTACTGAAGGGGGAAAACGGTAAGGAAATAATACAAGGATGTTGTATGACTTGAAGTAGGTTTGACTATTTACATGAAATCATCGTAATCATCATAAGTAATGTAATCATTACCATACTTTTTATAACCATCCATATCATTGCTCTCTTTTTTCAAGGTTACTTTTCCTTTGCCTTTGCCTTTGCTAGCGGGTTTCTTGACATTTTGTTTTTCCATTTTCACTTTTTCTCTATGTAAGTTTTCTACACTAATTTTTAATTTCTTCAAATCGGGAATAGCCAAATGTACACCTATGCTACGTACTAAATCCTCAATAAATTGCGGGAAATGAGGTGATTCTTTATATTGTGCCAATTTACAACTAAGCGTCGCACCAAATTCTTTGAATTCTTCTTCAGTTTGAGGATTAAATGCATCTAAATCACCTCTAATATCACTAACACCAAAGGTTTCTAAAGCACTCTTTAAGTCCGATTCTTCTTGAATTTTTTGTAAACGTAATTTTTCGGCTAATTTTTCTTCGGCTGTCATATTAGCTAAGCGTTCAGCTTCGGCTTCCTCTGCCAGTCTCTCTTGTTCGGCTAGTTTAGCTTTCAAAGCCTTGTTAGGTTTCGTCTTCACCGGCGCTTTGACTTCAACTTTTTCTTCGTCCTTTTTTTCCTCTTCCTCGAGATCCCAACTGTCCTTAACATCCTCATCATCATCCTCGCCAGCCCATTTGTTGACTTTGTCAGGAATAACCACTATGGGTTTGTCCGCAGCACTTTCCCAATCGTCTTTCATATTTTTTGGTTCTCTATTATTTTATTTATTTAGCAAATTTTTGATTATATGACTTTGTGTTTTGCTTGTATGTGCTTGGTGTGCTTGGATGTGCGTAAGTGTTTTCGCCAAGGATTTGAAACCAGAACTAATAATTTTTCGCAATCTTTCTGTTGCTTTTATACTGTTTCCTGAGACCCGAAAATAACTGCGTTAATCGATTTCCTTAATATGATATTGCATTACAGGTAGAAAAATTATGATTTTATAATTGACCCTCACACATCATTTGATAACTTGTTTATAATGTTCGAATAACACGAATATTAATTTCCAGGTAAAAGGGAAAATACTAAAAGCCTTCTTGCGCTCGAAAATTTTCCCTTTTTCACTTTAAGTCCGGATTAGTATGCAGTTGTTATCCACTTTACATAATTTTCTTTAAATTCGTACTTCAATAGACAGCGTTTTTTATATTAAGTACATACGCGTTATTTGCTGACAGGTAGGGGCATTTAAATTGAATTTTCTCCCCTTTGCCAACAAATGTCATTTAAGCGGTTTATGCCATATTTTTTAAGTATACGCTTTATTTTACTCGCAAAGGTGCTTTGTTCATAGCTTACAGACGGCTGTATACACAACAACAAAATATTAAGAGTTTGTCAGTCATATTTGAACGCAAGCAAAAATAAACAAACACATGCTACAGTAGTAGATCCTAACATTTCAACGACGAATTTATATGAATTCGTTCATTTGGACACTGTGCCAGTGTGTAAAATGTTACTACAAAGTTAATATAATGCAAGTGAGTGAAAATTTTCATAGAAAATCCAGTCACTTGACATTTTCCCTTCAAAAAATATTTCAAGAAAAGTTTTTAATAGACATCTGCAAATGAGTAAATGCTACAAGTGGTTGAAACACAATCATAAATTTACTATATACCTGCTAATGCACAGCTAACATTCACAAAAAGTAAAGGAAACAAATCTGTATGTATTTACTTTATTATCTTATCTTGTGTGTTTGTTTGTATGTTTGAAGTTTATAGACGATTAAACGGCTGAACCGATTTTCTTGAAATTTTCACAGTATCTTCCTGTATGTCTGGAAGGAGTTATAGGCTACTTTTTATGTTGATATTCTAAATGAGCGAGGAGCCATGCCCACATATACTATATACTACATACTTAATATTTAATTGCATTTGAAATATATTACTCATACGCTAGTATGCTATCTATGATTCTTGATGTATAAAAGCAACGAAAATAAAGTATGTATAAAGAATGTGCATTTTGGCATATTTTGGAATATTTTTAAAAAATATTTCACGACGCGGGGGATAGATATAAGGGAAGGAAAACAATTTTGTAACAAACGTTTGTGAAAAAAATCACCAAATAAGAAAAAATATAACCAAAATTAAATTCGTAGACTTTTGTTTTATTTATTTTTTTTTCAGAAATAACCAAAAAAGGCAACATCATTACTAGATTCAATCTTTGCGGATTCTTTGCAAATTACAATACATTTTTACTTTTTAGAGTTAATCCTTAAACCATTTGCAGTCGCCCAAAGAGAAATATTATTAAGGTCAGTGTTAAGATCTTTAAATCCAGTGTTGATGGAAGCTATAAAGCTATCAATGTAGAGTTGAATATCATCAACATACATTTGAATTCTAGAATGTTTGAGCTGCTCAAACATATGACCCTTAAATGGTTGAGTTTGAAATTTTCAACTCATATACATAGTAAGTACTGAAATTCATACTATTTAAATATTTATTTGAAAAACATATACATATGTAATAGTTATGTTATTGTTTACTTCTAACAATGGGTAATTACTAAAAATATTATTTATTTGTTGCATATTTTGAAAAATAGATCAGGTTAGTTTATAATCAGCATTTTATTGGGCGATGAATGGGCATGTAACAATAGGCAGTAAAATTTTCATTCATTACTTTCGAATACCTAAGTAATAAAATGTAAACTCTCAACATTTTTTCCAAATAAAATAAGAAGTTGCAAAACTCATCAAAAAAAAAATTACCTGCGACCGACACAAACATAATTATTTGTCAGATTTTAATAACCTTACTTTCTTTTAAAAAGTTTTTGACCTGAACCGATTTCATATTAGGTACAATTTGAAGTAATAAAATGCAACTGTCAATATTTTTTCAAATAAAATAAGAAGTTGCAAAACTCATCAAGAAAATTGCCTGCGACCGAAACAAACCTAATTATTTGTCAAATTTAAATAGCCTTAATTTTTTTTAAAAAGCTTTTTGACCTGAACCGATTTCATATTAGATAAAATATAAAGGAATAAATATAACACGCATTCGGTTTTGGAATTCAGTTGAATCTTTGATCCTAAACGAGTTAAACGTTGAGTGACATTTATTTTGCAACAATTTATAAAAATGCCCCCAAAAAGCATCGCTTTCCAGAAGCACTAAAAATGCATTGCATTTGCAATCCCAGAGAGCAAATGAAAGTTCGGAAGAGCGTGAAAGTCGCCTAAGGACTGAAAGGAGTCGAGCTTCAACCTCTAGAGCCGCCGAAACGCCATCACAACGTGAAGAACGCCTTGAAGGCCTACGAGCCACTGAAACGCTTTCAGAAAGCCAAGAGCGCCTTGAAAGTCAACGAAATCTTACCTCTTTAGCACGAGCTTCTGAAACGCCGTCAGAACACGAACGACGTTTTGAAGGTCTTCGACAACATGCGACAACCGCACGAGGTACCGAGACACCGTTGGAACATGAAGGTCGGCTACAAAGCCAGCGAAATAGTATCGAAACATCACGAGACATAGCGTCGAGAACAAAATCGAATGGTGGTGAATCGACGTAATGTTTTTCATGGATTCTCAGGTATTACATTTAACTACAGATCTGATATAGATGACCACATAATCGCAACTCATGCTGATAGAACTCCAGAACTCCAACAATGGCGTAACAATTTTGATGGAGGGCGATCCAGTTGCATCACGAGATATGTATTTAATTCCGATGGGGGTAGTGAAGCACACCGGGTATTAGCTAGTACCTCTATAAAAAACACATTATATATACATATGTACTTATTTGTAAGCACAAGTTATATAGCTATTGAGCCAATGCAGACGAGCACATTTTTTAGTCGCACAATTTTTGTTCTTTTCAATTTACACGGGATGAATATTCGTTTGGCAACGAATGTACACGTATACAGAGCTTTGTATGTATTAGTGTTTTTTCATTCATTTGATGGTTGGGCTGGTTTTTAAAAATGTGCATTTATTAGTTTTGTGCTGGTGATGCGGGGTTGTAGCTGGTGGAAACGTTACGCCACCGAAAAACCATTCTCTTCACCCCTCTTGCCTATAAACTATCATTTTGCGCCAGCACAATTGTGCTTGTGTGAATTGGCTCATTGATATTTTAAGGAAATACTGCTCTGAGAATGAAATTGAGAGCACTTTTGTCCTTGACAAAATTGAGGACCCTATTTTGAACAATTTTCTTAAAAAAAAAGTCAAAATTTATGGAACTTTTTAAGTAGTTATGTCTATAATAATATTAAAACGAACTTACTTTTTATTGTATCTCACTCATTACATAGTCAATAAACTAGAAGACTTTTTTAAGTCTATAATTAAAGTAAATACTCTTATTAAAAAAAAACTTTTTGATTTATATATTTTTTTTCAATTTATAATCATATTACTGAAAATAATTGAAAACAGATATATGCCATAAAGTTCGTTTAAATGTCGAATTTGGCTTATTGTCCACAAATGTTTTGCAACTATGGGTGTGAACTATAAGCGAAAACTACTGTAATTGTATTATAAGTAATAAATAAATAAATATTTCTCTTAGTAGCTTTCTGGCAAAAACTCTGAGAGTAAATAAAATTGGCATGAAAAACGGAGTCGACTTTAAATAATTGGTCGCGCCACTCATGTATAAAATTAACACTCACAACATAAGTGGTGTGTGAAGTTGGATCGTAATCCTGATTAATTATACATACACATGATCTTCAAAATAAAAAGTGGATTGACTAGCAGAAATTCAAGTAAATTTGTTGCCATTTCGTAGAATAAATCTTTTAAAGCCCATAGATTCTCGGCCATAGATTCTCGACCGTTAATGTATTACTGTGATATTAATTGTGGAGCTGGCTAAAAAAAAACCAGACATGTCCTCAGTTAATGCTGTTTTAAATTTTATTTTAGGGATCTCTAAGTCTGCATAATGAAGCCACGTAATATTTTCATTTAAAACCAGGTCCTAGGTGCTATTTTAAAATAACAAGAAAAACTGACTTCTCGAACAAAACTGGGCATTTGATACGACGAGAGTTAATAACATTTCATCAGTCTAAGTTGGTCATAAAATAGATTTTTTAATTTTTATTTATCTTTCTGTAAAGCTCGATTCACTCCTTTTTTATATGTAGTTTGACAGCCCTCTTCTTGAGAGAAAGAGAAAATATGTAGTATGAACATCTTTTAGCTCGTTTTGGTTTAATTTTATATTTTGTCCGGAAAAACTTGAACAGAGCAGTAGTAGGTTATATTTTATATAAAAAGGTGAATTGATTTGTCCACATAGATAAATCATGGAAAATTTAAATTTCCTTTAAAAGTCTCATCTGGTAGTCTTAATTTTGTGGAAACATTTTTAGAAATGCACAAATCATGCTGCAGAAAACACTTAGTGCGCTGTGCCAGAAAAGGTGCCTGTAAAGTGCAGATAGCCAGAATTTTTCATTCTTTTTTGCATTTGTGTATCAAAACATGACGTATGTATATTGTTCTGAGAAATATCTTGTCATTAAGCTTAATAATAAACACGCGACGTAACAGGAAAAGTGTGACGATTAAATTCGCAATAAAAAATAATTTTTATTCGGTTTCTCCAGCTTTGCAGCAGCACAATAGGTCATAGGATTATAGAACTTTGCTCAATAAATATCTGATGGTTTACACATAAAACTTACAAAGCATTTATGACTTTACCATACGTAGCGAGTTTTTTTAACCGAAAAGGTTAACACTTAAAACTACATTACGAAGAAATAACCGAATCAAAAGATCTGATCTAATAAGGGTAATGAAAGGATTACAACAACAGCCCATTAGGGATTATTATAGAAATCGCAAGTTGTAACTGAAAATGTTTTTCGAATACTAAGAAGGAAAACAAGAGCCATTGGTTGAAATTAAAGGGCAGGGTCTTTACCTGCATACATAAAAGGGTTGTTGAAAGATCAGGTAGCAGTTAACCTATTTGTTCACTCATTACGTTGAATCCGGTACCTGTTTGTATCGAAATCACAAATTTCCAAAATGGTTTCCACCTATAAAAGGCGTGAACCTTACACAATAAGTTCAATCACAATTTAGTCTCGGTAGACAACACACAACATTTATCAGCGGAAAACCTTAAGAAAAAATGGAAGCATCAAAGCAAGTGAAATTTGACGAATTACTCGACAAATGCATAGACATGTCGAAAGTGAAATTGGATGCGTTAAAGGCACACATTAATTCGAAAATCTACGACGTTTTTCAAATTGAAAAATTTGTTTACAACGAATTAAAATTGGAACAATTTATCTGCCCGATGAAGACGTATATCCATATGACTGAATTTCTAAATGGTCCTCTGGTAAAACAATTCATATGTGAATTATGGCATATTTTGTTAGCGGCTGAAGAGAGTTCGACAGCCATATCAAATAATACAGTGGAACCGAAAAAAGATGAAATTATAAAGGAAGTAATCCAAACAAATGTTGAACCTACAAAAACTAAAATTTTTAAAAAAGTATTCCAAAGTAAATTTCGAAAAGACGCCGAAGGATCTCAATCTCGATCCCGAAAACAAGACAACATGGTGAATGGCGGAAAAGAACCATTGGTACCTCCTACCACTTTCAGTTCCACCCTTAAACCACAGGGGCGGTTGGACACTAAGCACGGCGAAAAACACGATGAATCTGCATCGCTTTCTCGGTTAACCTATAGCCGAAATAGTGGTACGAAAGGTAACAGAAAAGTAGAACAAAAGCAAGATTTAACCGCCAGCACTTTAATCACAAAGAAACAACAGTCAGATAAGGAAAACAATAAAAGTTTCATCAACATTGAAAATCGCGTACATAAACTGGACAAGTCAGTATCAATCTGTAGCACACAAGCAGAACAAAAGCAACCACAACTACCACCCAACACTTGTGGTTCTACCCTTAAACCACAACGGCGCATTAACATGTTGAATGGCGGAAAACAATCACTTGCAGCTTATAAAACGTTGAGTTCCAAACTTAAAGCACAGGGACGTATCGACATATCCAAAGTAAAATTGGACATGTTGAAACCGTGGATAAGCAAGAAAATCACGGATATTTTGCAGAGAGAAGATAATGCGGCAGTTGAGTTCGTGCACAATAAATTAAAACAGGATAAAATGCTTTGTCGACAGAAATTACAGATCAGAATTGCTGGATTCCTAAGAGGTGGCAAAGCACAGAAATTTGTGTCTGAATTATGGCCACTTTTGTTATCAGCTCAAGAGAATGAAAGCGGCATACCAGCTGAATTGAAAAAGCAGCAGAATGATACAAATTTAAGAATTGAAAAGGATATTAAGCATGACGGATCTGCATCGCTTTCTCGGTTAAATAATGTCCAAAATAGTGGTACGGTAATTGACACAAAACCAGAACAACAACATCCAGGAAGTCAGAGCAGTCAGAACAATGATAGCTCGGCTGTGCTGAGATGCGGCGTAGGCGGTTTCGCTAACGTTTGCATGCATTCCCCCCAAAAGAAAGATGCAAGTGCTAAGTCACAGAAATTTTTATCTCAATATTGTGCAGAAATGGACGAATTTTTGACACATTGGAATAAAACTCCCGAAAAGGAAACAATTCTATTCTCAAAAAAGTTCATATATCCTGGTGAACAAAATATTGAAAAACAAATAAACGCCACTTTGTCGACACCGCCATCATCGGTTATACAATCAGATCATAAACAGCAAACACGCAATATTAACTTTGATAACGAGATAAAAGCTACCCGAGAACTACAATCACGCAAGCGTACACACTTGACAATGATGAATGAGAGCAAAAAGTCGAAAAATAATTCCCACGATAAAGATGAACAGCAGTCAGCTAAGAAGAAACAGACTAGGACAAATAAATCCTCATCAAAACGCAATTCAGACAAAGATTCCTCTAGGAAGCAAGAAGCTAAATTAATAGAAAAGCAGGACAACAAGAAATCTAACAGCGAGATGAAGAATCTTGAATTGGAGCTTTTTGGCAGTATTAGTAGCGACGAAGAAGAACCCAATTCAGAACAACCTTCTAAGGAAAATTCTGTAAAGAAGTACCACAATAGCGAATTGAGCACCCTTGAGGCTGATCTTTTTATCAGCAGCGATGAGGAAGACGTCTACAATATACTCGGCAAAGAAGACCAATTTTTAAAACAAAAATAATGGACGAAGTTCACGAAGAGTATATTCTCTGGAAAAAAAGAATTTGTAATTTAGAAAAATTATTTGTAATCAATTTGCGTAAATTTTAAATTAAATATCATGACAATGTTTTTAATTTCTATTAAATATTGATGAAATATATGAGTAGTTTTCTAAGTTTAAATTTATATTACAATAAAGTTTTATATTATAATAAATTTATATTATAATAAATTTAAATTTATAAAAAATACTGTCTCTTTCAATTTAATTCTTAATTCCTTATTTGTAATATATTTTGAATGTATTTTAAGGAAATCATATAAATAATTAAAATAAAATGAAAATAAAAAATGTATTCAATGCTTTAATTTAATTACCGGGATAAGGGGAAGGGAAGGTTTATTTGAAATATTTTTCGGCGGTGACGGTGTGAAGATTCCGCCGCCTAGCAATGAAGAGGTCAAAGTTGCGATTATAAATCTTAAAAACAATAAAGCGGCATGTTATGATAGCCTCCCCGCTGAGTTGTTTAAGACCGGAGTTGGTAGTGCGCATGCACCAGCTTACCTACAAAATATGCCTAGAGGAAAGTATGCCCAACGATTGGAACCTCAGTGTCCGCTGCCCTGTCCCGAAAAAGGTAGACCCTACGATATGCGCCAACTACAGGGGTATAATTCTACTTTTTATATTGATTTTCCAAATGAGCGAGGGGCCATGCCCACGTATACTACACACTACATACTTAATATTTAATTGCATTTGAAATATATTACTCATACGCATAGTAGTTACCCCTACAAGTATGCTATCTATGATTCTTGATATTAAAACCAAAGCAAATAAAGTATGTATAAAGAATGTGCATTTTGGCATATTTTGTAATATTTTTCAAAAATATTTCACGACGCGGGGGGAAAGATAGAAGGGAAGGATAAAGAAACCAAGAGCGTAACAATGTTCTCAATTGTTCTCATCGTGCGTTTTTGTTGTTTGACTAATTTTTTATTTATTCATCTGAAACAATGTTGCCACGAAAAACATTTTGTAACCAACATTTGTGAAAAAAATCACCAAATAAGAAAAAATATAACCAAAATTAAATTCATAGACTTTTGTTTTATTTTTTTTTTTCAAGTTTAAATTATAATTAACAAAAACTGAAACAAAAATAGCTTTTTTTATAAGAAAAAATAAACAAAACCAAAAACTACACATTGATCAAAAAATAACCAATTTTGGTTAGAAATAACAAAAAAAAGGCAACACTTATTCTCAGACGTCGGCACAAAGAGAACATGAGAAAAATTATGAGAGGCATATTAACCCAGAGGAAAATTGTTAGTAATATTTTCAAGTCTACTTTACTCTACATAATACGTCACATATGTAGTTTTTTTAATGAATTTTACATCTATATAAACAAAATGAATGAAAAACAATAGAAGAGAAAAATGAAAATATGTGCAAAGAAATAAAGAAAGTAATAAATGAAACATGTAAACAAAGTGCAAAAACAACATACGCGGATGCAGTTAAAAATAAAGGGTTGCCAAGTATAAATAAACAACTACCCCTGATTGTTAAACCTAAGGAAAAACAATCGGCTGAAAAAACTAAAGAAGAGTTAAACAAAATAAATCCAGACAACTTGAAGATAACAAATGTGGAAAGTAGAAGCAGTGGAACAATTGTTATTCAAAGTGAGAGCTGTGAAGATAGAGAGAAAAGTAAAAGTGCAATCCAAGAAAAAATATCTAAACAATATGAAGTAAAAATTCCAAATTCGACGGGACTAAATATCAAAATTATTGGCATGTCTTTTGAATATAGTGAAAATGATTTAATTGAGAAATTAAGAAAACAAAATCCTAAATTAGCTGATGCAAATATTAAATTTATGGGAAAATTATGGGAAAATATAAGAGGAAATAAATCTTTGTTCAATGTGAGACTGAGAGTTGATAATGAAGCTTACGGAAAAATTATGGAAGAAAGAAAAGTAAATGTCGGTTGGGAAAGATGTAGAGTGTATGATGGAACTGAATTAGTTCAATGTATGAAATGCAGAGGATACAATCATATAGCCAAAGAATGTAAAAATCAGGAAATATGTCTAAAATGCCATGGTCAACATAAAACAGTTAATTGCGAAAGCCAAGAGAAGATAATGAAATGTATTAATTGTTCAAAAGTAAACAGCAGGCTCAATATGGGATTAGATGAAAATCACTTTACAAACGATAGAGAATGTCCAGTTTATCAAAATAAATTGAAAAACAAAATGAGAAATATAGGCTTGACGATTTAACAACTAAAGGAAATGAGTGCCCTCTATACAAATGTACAAGGTCTTGTTAACAACTATAATCAAATTGAAATTATCGCAGCAACAGAAAAACCTGACTTTAATATTGTCTGAAACACATTTGACGAAAGATATAGATGAACAAGAAATTGCGTTACAAGGATATGATAACATCGGGTCAGTGTCAGCATCCTCAAGAACAGGTGGAGTTGTCGTATACTATAAAAATAATTGGAACGTGAAAAAGTTTATAGAGAGAACTGATGATTTGAAGTATTGGATATTATTTTGCAAAGCTGTACATAATGATAATAATAATAATATCTTAATTGGTGCAATATATAGATCGCCTAGCTACAGCGAAGGAAAAAAAACTCTTTATACAAGAATAGAATTAGGAATACTCTCAATGACAACGGCCTTAAACAAATAGTTAACGAAAGCACCCGTGTAACAAGAAATTCGAGCACTATAATTGACTACGTAATAACTAATAATTATAAGATAAAATGTACAAACAGTAAAGATAATAAAATTTCTGACCATGAAGTTATTAATATTAATATAGACTTTGAGAGATCGAATGAAAACATTCTAAATACAGCAAAAACCATCAAGATATTTAAATACGATAAGAATATATTCAATAATGTGTTAACTGAGAATATGATATACGAGGATAATAAGGATCTTAATGAAAACGTTAAACTGTTTGATGCCTGTCTAGGAAATACAATACAAAGATTTACGTTTGAAAAGCAAGTGCACATAAATAACAAAGTGAATAACTGGTTTAACGAAGAACTGCGAACAATAAAAAGAGAAAAAATAATAAAATATTTACGAGCCAAATTTGAAAACACAAATCAAGCTTGGGGAGAATATAAACTAATAAGAAATCGATACAAAGTACAAATCGAAAATAATAAGAATAATTACATAAAAAATAAAATTAACAACGCAACTAGTCAAAAGCAAATGTGGACACACATAAAAAACCTAGTACTTAATAAGAGGCAAAACGCAACTTAATCTGTGATATTCGACCAGATAGAGTACAACGATATATGTGATATAGTTAATAAGTTCAATGCATTCTTCATTGATAGCATTAGTAGTATAAGAAAATCGATAGGGAGCGTGCAACATATTAACCGAATAGAATATAGAGTGAATGATGTTTTTAAATTCCGTAAGGTATATATTAGTGAACTGGAGAGCATCGTGAAGTGTATGAATAACAAATCTGACCATGAACGCGTATCAAATAAAATTATACTTGACAACTGGAATGTAACAGGAAATATAATGGTAAAAGTAATAAACACATCTTTAGAGACAGGTATTTTTCCTGATAATTGGAAAAAATCAACCGTAACCCCAATTGAGAAAGTGCCCAGAACAAAAAAATGCGAAGAGTTTAGACCAATAAACTCTCTTAAAACTTGCGAGAAAATAATTGAAAAAGTAGTTAAAGATCAGCTTGAAAAATATATAGAAAATCGAGACATATTATCTAAATACCAGTCAGGATTCCGTAAAAAACATTCGTGTGAAACCACGGTAAACTATGTCATAAGTGAATGGAGAGCAATAGGAAAGGATAAGAGGACAATAGCAATATTTCTTGACTTCAAAAGAGCCTTTGAGACGATCGATAGAGAAATAATACTGAATAAACTATATATGTATGGAATAAGAGGAATCGAGCTAGATTGGTTCAAATCGTACCTGAAAAGAAGAAGGCAAACGACAAAATTAAATGACATAGAATCTGATGAAATAATAAATAATTTCGGAGTGCCACAAGGTTCCATTTTGGGAGCGTTGTTGTTCATAATTTATATAAATGACATGCCAAGTATTTTAGAAAAATGTAAAGTTGTATTATACGCTGATGACACTCTGATATATACAATAGCAAATAGTGATGAAGAATGTCGCGAAAATATCAAGTATGATATGAAGAAAATAGATGAATGGCTTAAAATGAATAAACTCAAACTAAATGAAAATAAAATAAAAATAATGGAATTAACTTAAATTCAGAAGAAATATTTACAATAAATGACACAGTAATTGAAAAAGTCGAATATATAAAATACCTTGGTTTTATAATCGATAAAAAATTAAATTTCAATGAACAAATAGATTACTTATGCAAAAAAGTTGGTAAAAAAATTAGTTTTTTAAAAAGAATAAGAAGCAAAATATCCAAGTCTACAGCGATAAATATATACAGCACGATAATAAAACCACACTTTGAATATGGTTCCACTATTTTATTCACATGCAGCAGCACAAATCAATTAGCAAGGATGCAGAAACTGCAAAATAGAGCGATGAGAGTAATACTAAAATGCGATCGTTACACACATATAAACACAATGTTAACTGATCTAAAATGGATGAACATAGCACAACGACTTCAATTTAACACATTAAGATTTATTAGAAAATTAAAACAAGGAGACGCCCCGAAATATCTATGTGATCAAATACATTATGTGGGAGACAGTCAACCATATCAACTAAGAAATGCAAGTGACTTTAGGATCCAAAGAGTGAGGTCAACACAAATGCAGAAAACGCTATTCTACAAAGGTCTACAGCTGTTTAACTCATTGCCAAACTACATTAAGAATGAAACGGATGAAAATGTCTTTAGACGAAAGTGTACTAATTTTGTATTATTTAATAATAATTTGTAATATATAATTTTGTTGAACATTTGAAGTATTTTTAATACTAAAAAAAAAAACAAAAACAAAAAAAAACAATCTCGGGAAATGACGGCTACCCACTTTATCGCCGACGTTCTGTGGATAATGGTGGACGATCAATTTCAGTAAAGGTGCATGGAAATGATTTTGATGTTCATAATCGTTGGATAGTACCTTACTCTCCATTGCTTTCAAAAACATTTAAAGCGCATATTAATGTTGAGTATTGTCATTCAGTTAAGTCGATCAAATACATCTGCAAATATGTTACTAAAGGGTCTTATATGGCTGTATTTTCATTACAAAATCCAAATGATGAAATTCCGCAGTATCAAATGGCCAGGTACATTAGTAGCAATGAAGCAGTATGGCGAATTTTGGGATTTCCCATTCATGAGCGCCATCCAACTGTTGTTCATTTATCAGTGCATCTGGAAAATGGACAACGGGTTTACTTTACAGAAAGAAATGCTCGAGAGAGAGCAGCAGCACCACCGGCTACAACATTAACATCATTTTTTGATCTTTGTAGAAATGATATGTTTGCTAAACCTTTGTTTTATTCAGAAATTCCAACGTATTATACGTGGAATGCATCAACAAAGAAATTCCAACGTCGAAAGCAGGGGAAACCTGTTGATGGTTGGCCAAATTTATATTCAACAGATGCATTAGGTAAGGTTTATACCATCCATCCTCAAAATGCTGAATGTTTTTATTTGAGAATGCTTCTGATTAATGTTCGAGGACCAACATCTTTTGACACATTAGTGTTGATGGCGTAGTATGTGCAACATATCGAGAGGCCTGTCAGAAACTACAATTATTGGAGAACGATTGTCATTGGGAAACAACGCTTGAAGATGCAGCAGTAATCAACCATCCATGGAAAATAAGGGCATTATTTGCGATAATATTGGTATCGTGCTCACCATCTAATCCAAAAGATCTTTGGAATAAATTTAAAACATATTTGGCTGAGGACATATTACACCCGGAAAGAGTTACCACCAACAATGCAACGCTTGAACTAAGTGAAAGTATGAATAATGAGACATTGATTCTACTTGAAGACAAATGCTTGGCGATAAGGAATGTGACACTAATTGAAGTTGGAATGATTGCTCCTATTCGGTCAGGAACTGATGCACACGATCAAGATCTACGACGAGAAATGGAATATAATCATCAAAATTTGGAAATTTTATTGGAAGAAAATTTACCAAATTTACAACAAGAGCAGAGAATGGTATACAACAGTATACTAGCAGCAATAACAAACAAACAAATAACCGGAAAAACGTTTTTAATTTCATTGATATTGGCAAAAGTTCGATCTCAAAAAAATATTGCATTAGCTATTGCGTCATCCGGCATTGCTGCCACACTCTTAGATGGTGGTAGAACAGCGTATTCTGCACTAAAATTATCCTAGAAGCCTCAATTTTCCGAAGAGATTACAAGTGTAACATAAAGAAAAATTCTTCTATGGGCAAAGTATTGCAACAATGTGAAATCATAGTGTGGGTTGAATGCACCATGGCGCATAAGAAATCTTTGGAAGTCTCGCAGTTTACGGGATTTTAGAAGCAATAATAACATATTTGGAGGTGCATTAGTTTTATTAGCTGGTGATTTTCGTCAAACACTTCCTGTTATGCCTGCATCAACGCCAGCTGATGAGCTAAAAAAATTATTCTCTAATTACTATATATAACTAGTCTATGAGATCGTTATTCAAATAAAAATAGTACAATCGTCTCATATAAGTTCGGCTCTTTACCGTTTTCGGTACGATTGTATGGTGCGGCCTTAATAACATTCGAAGAAATTCGATGCCTCTCTCGTTTATATCCCAATAAAAACATGTCCGACAGCGGTACTCCCAAGTCATGTCATGTGCAAGTAGTGTTTTCATTGCCTGAATGACTTCTACATTTGGAATGTCCTCAAGTTCATGATGAGGACCTTCAAAATTTGCCATTGCTGTTAAAGTTCCCTCAATAAAGAAGTGCTTGTACACTGCCAAGCGATTCACTCGTTCTTTTTTTTTATTTTTTTTTTTTTTCATTATATATATTTTTTTTTTATTTCTTTTACTTATTTTAAATTTACAAAACGTTATAAATAAACATCATTAACAAACAAAATTGTCTATGATATAAAAATGTATGTAGTTATAATAGAATAAGAGCTCAACTAAAAATAAAAAAAAAATTATTTACTGAAGGGGGAAAACGGTAAGGAAATAATACAAGGATGTTGTATGACTTGAAGTAGGTTTGACTATTTACATGAAATTATCGTAATCATCATAAGTAATGTAATCATTACCATACTTTTTATAACCATCGATATCATTGCTCTCTTTTTTCAAGGTTACTTTTCCTTTGCCTTTGCCTTTGCCTTTGCTAGCGGGTTTCTTGACATTTTGTTTTTCCATTTTCACTTTTTCTCTATGTAAGTTTTCTACACTAATTTTTAATTTCTTCAAATCGGGAATAGCCAAATGTACACCTATGCTACGTACTAAATCCTCAATAAATTGCGGGAAATGAGGTGATTCTTTATATTGTGCCAATTTACAACTAAGCGTCGCACCAAATTCTTTGAATTCTTCTTCAGTTTGAGGATTAAATGCATCTAAATCACCTCTAATATCACTAACACCAAAGGTTTCTAAAGCACTCTTTAAGTCCGATTCTTCTTGAATTTTTTGTAAACGTAATTTTTCGGCTAATTTTTCTTCGGCTGTCATATTAGCTAAGCGTTCAGCTTCGGCTTCCTCTGCCAGTCTCTCTTGTTCGGCTAGTTTAGCTTTCAAAGCCTTGTTAGGTTTCGCCTTCACCGGCGCTTTGACTTCAACTTTTTCTTCGTCCTTTTTTTCCTCTTCCTCGAGATCCCAACTGTCCTTAACATCCTCATCATCATCCTCGCCAGCCCATTTGTTGACTTTGTCAGGAATAACCACTATGGGTTTGTCCGCAGCACTTTCCCAATCGTCTCTCATATTTTTTGGTTCTCTATTATTTTATTTATTTAGCAAATTTTTGATTATATGACTTTGTGTTTTGCTTGTATGTGCTTGGTGTGCTTGGATGTGCGTAAGTGTTTTCGCCAAGGATTTGAAACCAGAACTAATAATTTTTCGCAATCTTTCTGTTGCTTTTATACTGTTTCCTAAGACCCGAAAATAACTGCGTTAATCGATTTCCTTAATATGATATTGCATTACAGGTAGAAAAATTATGATTTTATAATTGACCCTCACACATCATTTGATAACTTGTTTATAATGTTCGAATAACACGAATATTAATTTTCAGGTAAAAGGGAAAATAATAAAAGCCTTCTAGAGATCGAAAATTTTCCCTTTGTCACTTTAAGTCCGGATTAGTATGCAGTTGTTATCCACTTTACATAATTTTCTTTAAATTCGTACTTCAATAGACAGCGTTTTTTATATTAAGTACATACGCGTTATTTGCTGGCAGGTAGGGGCATTTAAATTGAAATTCTCCCCTTTGCCAACAAATGTCATTTAAGCGGTTTATGCCATATTTTTTAAGTATACGCTTTATTTTACTCGCAAAGGTGCTTTGTTCATAGCTTACAGACGGCTGTATACACAACAACAAAATATTAAGTGTTTGTCAGTCATATTTGAACGCAAGCAAAAATAAACAAACACATGCTACAGTAGTAGATCCTAACATTTCAACGACGAATTTATATGAATTCGTTCATTTGGACACTGTGCCAGTGTGTAAAATGTTACTACAAAGTTAATATAATGCAAGTGAGTGAAAATTTTCATGAAAATCCAGTTACTTGACATTTTCCCTTCAAAAAATATTTCAAGAAAAGTTTTTAGTAGACATCTGCAAATGAGTAAATGCTACAAGTGGTTGAAACACAATCATAAATTTACTATGTACCTGCTAATGCACAGCTAACATTCACAAAAAGTAAAGGAAACAAATCTGTATGTATTTACTTTATTATCTTATATATAAAAATGAATGTGTGTTTGTTTGTATGTTTGTATGTTTGAAGTTTATAGACGATTAAACGGCTGAACCGATTTTCTTAAAATGTTCACAGTATCTTCCTGTATGTCTGGAAGGAGTTATAGGCTACTTTTTATGTTGATATTCCAAATGAGCGAGGGGCCATGCCCACGTATACTACACACTACATACTTAATATTCAATTGCATTTGAAATATATTACTCATACACATAGTAGTTACCCCTAAAGTATGCTATCTATGATTCTTGATATTAAAACCAAAGATAATAAAGTATGTATAAAGAATGTGCATTTTGGCATATTTTGGAATATTTTTCAAAAATATTTCACGACGCGGGGGGAAAGATAGAAGGGAAGGATAAAGAAACCAAGAGCGTAACAATGTTCTCAATTGTTCTCATCGTGCGTTTTTGTTGCTTGACTAATTTTTTATTTATTCATCTGAAACAATGTTGCCACGAAAAACATTTTGTAAACAACATTTGTGAAAAAATCACCAAATAAGAAAAAATATAACCAAAATTAAATTCATAGACTTTTGTTTTATTTTTTTTTTTCAAGTTTAAATTATAATTAACAAAAACTGAAACAAAAATAGCTTTTTTTATAAGAAAAAATAAACAAAACCAAAAACTACACATTGATCAAAAAAATAACCAATTTTGGTTAGAAATAACAAAAAAAAGGCAACACTTATTCTCAGACGTCGGCACAAAGAGAACATGAGAAAAATTATGAGAGGCATATTAACCCAGAGGAAAATTGTTAGTAATATTTTCAAGTCTACTTTACTCTACATAATACGTCACATATGTAGTTTTTATAATGAATTTTACATCTATATAAACAAAATGAATGAAAAACAATAGAAGAGAAAAATGAAAATATGTGCAAAGAAATAAAGAAAGTAATAAATGAAACATGTAAACAAAGTGCAAAAACAACATACGCGGATGCAGTTAAAAATAAAGGGTTGCCAAGTATAAATAAACAACTACCCCTGATTGTTAAACCTAAGGAAAAACAATCGGCTGAAAAAACTAAAGAAGAGTTAAACAAAATAAATCCAGACAACTTGAAGATAACAAATGTGGAAAGTAGAAGCAGTGGAACAATTGTTATTCAAAGTGAGAGCTGTGAAGATAGAGAGAAAAGTAAAAGTGCAATCCAAGAAAAAATATCTAAACAATATGAAGTAAAAATTCCAAATTCGACGGGACTAAATATCAAAATTATTGGCATGTCTTTTGAATATAGTGAAAATGATTTAATTGAGAAATTAAGAAAACAAAATCCTAAATTAGCTGATGCAAATATTAAATTTATGGGAAAATTATGGGAAAATATAAGAGGAAATAAATCTTTGTTCAATGTGAGACTGAGAGTTGATAATGAAGCTTACGGAAAAATTATGGAAGAAAGAAAAGTAAATGTCGGTTGGGAAAGATGTAGAGTGTATGATGGAACTGAATTAGTTCAATGTATGAAATGCAGAGGATACAATCATATAGCCAAAGAATGTAAAAATCAGGAAATATGTCTAAAATGCCATGGTCAACATAAAACAGTTAATTGCGAAAGCCAAGAGAAGATAATGAAATGTATTAATTGTTCAAAAGTAAACAGCAGGCTCAATATGGGATTAGATGAAAATCACTTTACAAACGATAGAGAATGTCCAGTTTATCAAAATAAATTGAAAAACAAAATGAGAAATATAGGCTTGACGATTTAACAACTAAAGGAAATGAGTGCCCTCTATACAAATGTACAAGGTCTTGTTAACAACTATAATCAAATTGAAATTATCGCAGCAACAGAAAAACCTGACTTTTTAATATTGTCTGAAACACATTTGACGAAAGATATAGATGAACAAGAAATTGCGTTACAAGGATATGATAACATCGGGTCAGTGTCAGCATCCTCAAGAACAGGTGGAGTTGTCGTATACTATAAAAATAATTGGAACGTGAAAAAGTTTATAGAGAGAACTGATGATTTGAAGTATTGGATATTATTTTGCAAAGCTGTACATAATGATAATAATAATAATATCTTAATTGGTGCAATATATAGATCGCCTAGCTACAGCGAAGCTGAGTTCTGTGGTATATTTGACGAAATTATTGAAGAAATCTGTTATAATAATAACTGTGATATTTTAATTGCAGGAGATTTTAATATAGATTGGAAAAAACTCTTTATACAAGAATAAAATTAGGAATACTCTCAATGACAACGGCCTTAAATAAATAGTTAACGAAAGCACCCGTGTAACAAGAAATTCGAGCACAATAATTGACTACGTAATAACTAATAATTATAAGATAAAATGTACAAACAGTAAAGATAATAAAATTTCTGACCATGAAGTTATTAATATTAATATAGACTTTGAGAGATCGAATGAAAACAATCTAAATACAGCAAAAACCATCAAGATATTTAAATACGATAAGAATATATTCAATAATGTGTTAACTGAGAATATGATATACGAGGATAATAAGGATCTTAATGAAAACGTTAAACTGTTTGATGCCTGTCTAGGAAATACAATACAAAGATTTACGTTTGAAAAGCAAGTGCACATAAATAACAAAGTGAATAACTGGTTTAACGAAGAACTGCGAACAATAAAAAGAGAAAAAATAATAAAATATTTACGAGCCAAATTTGAAAACACAAATCAAGCTTGGGGAGAATATAAACTAATAAGAAATCGATACAAAGTACAAATCGAAAATAATAAGAATAATTACATAAAAAATAAAATTAACAACGCAACTAGTCAAAAGCAAATGTGGACACACATAAAAAACCTAGTACTTAATAAGAGGCAAAACTCAACTAAATCTGTGATATTCGACCAGATAGAGTACAACGATATATGTGATATAGTTAATAAGTTCAATGCATTCTTCATTGATAGCATTAGTAGTATAAGAAAATCGATAGGGAGCGTGCAACATATTAACCGAATAGAATATAGAGTGAATGATGTTTTTAAATTCCGTAAGGTAAATATTAGTGAACTGGAGAGCATCGTGAAGTGTATGAATAACAAATCTGACCATGAACGCGTATCAAATAAAATTATACTTGACAACTGGAAAGTAACAGGAAATATAATGGTAAAAGTAATAAACACATCTTTAGAGACAGGTATTTTTCCTGATAATTGGAAAAAATCAACCGTAACCCCAATTGAGAAAGTGCCCAGAACAAAAAAATGCGAGGAGTTTAGACCAATAAACTCTCTTAAAACTTGCGAGAAAATAATTGAAAAAGTAGTTAAAGATCAGCTTGAAAAATATATAGAAAATCGAGACATATTATCTAAATACCAGTCAGGATTCCGTAAAAAACATTCGTGTGAAACCACGGTAAACTATGTCATAAGTGAATGGAGAGCAATAGGAAAGGATAAGAGGATAATAGCAATATTTCTTGACTTCAAAAGAGCCTTTGAGACGATCGATAGAGAAATAATACTGAATAAACTATATATGTATGGAATAAGAGGAATCGAGCTAGATTGGTTCAAATCGTACCTGAAAAGAAGAAGGCAAACGACAAAATTAAATGACATAGAATCTGATGAAATAATAAATAATTTCGGAGTGCCACAAGGTTCCATTTTGGGAGCGTTGTTGTTCATAATTTATATAAATGACATGCCAAGTATTTTAGAAAAATGTAAAGTTGTATTATACGCTGATGACACTCTGATATATACTATAGCAAATAGTGATGAAGAATGTCGCGAAAATATCAAGTATGATATGAAGAAAATAGATGAATGGCTTAAAATGAATAAACTCAAACTAAATGAAAATAAAACAAAAATAATGGAATTAACTTAAATTCAGAAGAAATATTTACAATAAATGACACAGTAATTGAAAAAGTCGAATATATAAAATACCTTGGTTTTATAATCGATAAAAAATTAAATTTCAATGAACAAATAGATTACTTATGCAAAAAAGTTGGTTAAAAAATTAGTTTTTTAAAAAGAATAAGAAGCAAAATATCCAAGTCTACAGCGATAAATATATACAGCACGATAATAAAACCACACTTTGAATATGGTTCCACTATTTTATTCACATGCAGCAGCACAAATCAATTAGCAAGGATGCAGAAACTGCAAAATAGAGCGATGAGAGTAATACTAAAATGCGATCGTTACACACATATAAACACAATGTTAACTGATCTAAAATGGATGAACATAGCACAACGACTTCAATTTAACACATTAAGATTTATTAGAAAATTAAAACAAGGAGACGCCCCGAAATATCTATGTGATCAAATACATTATGTGGGAGACAGTCAACCATATCAACTAAGAAATGCAAGTGACTTTAGGATGCAAAGAGTGAGGTCAACACAAATGCAGAAAACGCTATTCTACAAAGGTCTACAGCTGTTTAACTCATTGCCAAACTACATTAAGAATGAAACGGATGAAAATGTCTTTAGACGAAAGTGTACTAATTTTGTATTATTTAATAATAATTTGTAATATATAATTTTGTTGAACATTTAAAGTATTTTTAATACTAAAAAAAAAAAAAAAAAAAAAAAAAAAAAAAAAAAAAAAAAACAATCTCGGGAAATGACGGCTACCCACTTTATCGCCGACGTTCTCTGGATAATGGTGGACGATCAATTTCAGTAAAGGTGGATGGAAATGATTTTGATGTTGATAATCGTTGGATAGTACCTTACTCTCCATTGCTTTCAAAAACATTTAAAGCGCATATTAATGTTGAGTATTGTCATTCAGTTAAGTCGATCAAATACATCTGCAAATATGTTACTAAAGGGTCTTATATGGCTGTATTTTCATTACAAAATCCAAATGATGAAATTCCGCAGTATCAAATGGCCAGGTACATTAGTAGCAATGAAGCAGTATGGCGAATTTTGGGATTTCCCATTCATGAGCGCCATCCAACTGTTGTTCATTTATCAGTGCATCTGGAAAATGGACAACGGGTTTACTTTACAGAAAGAAATGCTCGAGAGAGAGCAGCAGCACCACCGGCTACAACATTAACATCATTTTTTGATCTTTATAGAAATGATATGTTTGCTAAAACTTTGTTTTATTCAGAAATTCCAACGTATTATACGTGGAATGCATCAACAAAGAAATTCCAACGTCGAAAGCAGGGGAAACCTGTTGATGGTTGGCCAAATTTATATTCAACAGATGCATTAGGTAGGGTTTATACCGTCCATCCTCAAAATGCTGAATGTTTTTATTTGAGAATGCTTCTGATTAATGTTCGAGGACCAACATCTTTTGAGACATTACATTGTGTTGATGGCGTAGTATGTGCAACATATCGAGAGGCCTGTCAGAAACTACAATTATTGGAGAACGATTGTCATTGGGAAACAACGCTTGAAGATGCAGCAGTAATCAACCATCCATGGAAAATAAGGGCATTATTTGCGATAATATTTGTATCGTGCTCACCATCTAATCCAAAAGATCTTTGGAATAAATTTAAAACATATTTGGCTGAGGACATATTACACCCGGAAAGAGTTACCACCAACAATGCAACGCTTGAACTAAGTTTATTTTATTTATTTTTGTTTTTTATTTATTTGTTTACAAGAACTTACAAGAGCTTTAAGAATGTTATTCTTTTATAGCTCAGTAGGATATACACAAATTACATTAGTCATTAGTATTCCCTAAATTTATATTGTTTTATAAAGTATATAGCTAATACACAAAAAGGCAATAATTATATTTCACACAAAATTTTAAATATTTGAGGACATATAGTCAAAAAGTGACTTCTTAAAACTGCTCTTTCTCGAAATGTTTTTAATAGACATTGGTAAGGAGTTCCACAAATTAATTGCGTTGACGAAAAACAATCTGCCAGTATTGATGTAAGTATATCTAGGTGTAATTAGAGTTGTATATCTAGTGGATCTGCCAAATACAAGCTTCTCAAAGAGATAGGGTGGTTTCTTCCGATAAAGAAGATTATGTATAAATATAATATTTCGCATCTGAAGGTAGTCGATTAAGTCACAGCCCAAGATCATTTTCCTCCAGGACGATACACTGCTAAACCTAGTTAAATCATACACATACCGCGTAGCATTATTAAAAGATACTTGCAACTTATGTAGTGAGAGAGCGTCCAATTTACTGTAAACCTATGCAACATAATTAATCAGTGGAAGTATTAATTGAATTATAAGTTTCCTCTTAACTTCGACTGGTGTGAAGTTAGACGACATTCGTAAATTACGAAGCAAGAGGTATACGTTACGCACAACATGATTAATATGGTCAGTGCATGACAAGGTGGAATTGATCCAAAATCCTAAGTATTTAATCTTACTAACGTACACAAGAGGTGTGTTCCCCAAGTAAATGGTCGGAAAATAACTTAAATCATATTCCCATCTACTGATTGGTAAAATGTAAGATTTTCCAGGATTGAGCATAAGGTTATTATCCTCAGCCCATTTTAAAATAGACCTCAAGTCATAATTAAGTTTGTAACTTGTATCCTCTATCAGACCAATACGGTTTGAGATGTACAGCTGAATATCGTCTGCGTATGCATGTACCTTAGTATACCTGCATACTGAAAATAAATCATTGACGAACATACTAAATAGCAGGGGGCCTAACACGGACCCTTGTGGAACACCGGATGTTATACGCCTCAGCCCTGACTGCCTATTTCCAATAATTACCCTTTGGGCTCTCCCATATAAGTAGTTTTCCATAAGAGATAAAGCGGTATTCGTAAAACCAAAATAGTGCCCCAATTTTCGACACAAGATTAAATGATCAACCCTGTCAAAGGCCTTTGAAAAATCTAGCAGACACATAAGAGAGAGGTTTCCTTTGTCATATTCGGGCCTTATGTCATCAATTACTTTCAAGACCGCAGTAGTACAACTATGAGCAATGCGAAAACCAGATTGGAATGGGGACAAGAGATTATTGTTATTCAGATATAACGTAATCTGTTCAGCAATTAGGGACTCAAATATTTTCGAAAAAACTGGCAAAATACTTATTGGCCGATAATCGCCCGCACTCACTGCATTGGAAATCTTTGCTATTGGTATAACTCTTCCAATTTTCCAGGCTGTAGGAAACTGGGTGGTTGTAATGCAATGGTTAAAGACATGAGTCAGCGCTCCCAAAATATATGCCAATATAAGTTTAACAAATTTAATGGCTACACCGTCTGCACCGATGGCATTGGATCGAATTTTCAAGATATACCTGGTTACATCAGCCTCTGACACTGTAGAAAATGAGAAGTTAGTATTGCAGGAGAGTTCATTTTGTAGATTAGGACTGGTATGATTATTAATCACGCCATTAATACAAAAAAAGTCATTAAGCTCATCTGGGTCTATTTTGCACTCAAAAGAACTACGGGAGTGTATACCTAACGACTTCACATTCCTCCACAATTCGCCAGCAGGGAGATTTAAATTAAGTTTCCGGGAGAAATATGATTTTTTAGCTTGTCTGACAATGAGATTGGAGCGGTTTCTAGCTCTATTGTAAGCAGCTCTGTTTATCAACGTGGGTCTCCTTTTCCAAACGTTGTAAGCTAAATTGCGATCACGAATAGCATTTTTTACAGCAGTTGTATACCATGGACAAGAGCGATTATTTACAGCAAAACTACGTTCAGGTACATGACGATCATACGCGCCCTGCAATGTTGCAAGAAGTACGTTCAACTTATCATCCACTGACGCATAATACCAACATTCATTCCAACTCAGAACAGAAATGTCAGCAAAGAGGGACGAAAAATTAATCGCGTTATAATCCCTATAAGTTATAATCCGAAGATTATCATCTCTAGTCAGGTTAATGTTTAATGTACAAAATAATAGATCATGGTCAGAAACGAAAGAAATTTGATCATACAAAAGTAATAAGCTTGGATGAGATAGCAGGAATAAATCGAGTAAACTTGGCCTTGAATTGGACGAAAAACGTGTGGGAATTTCATCATTAACCGTAGTCATACCCACAGAACTTATCATATCAAGGAAATCATTACTAATTTCATCTTTAACCATCAAGTTTACATTAAAGTCACCACAAGTGATAAAAAAAGTCATAAGCTATGGAATGATTCCTGAAGTTATCAAAAAAAGGTTCAAGAGTTAATGTTCTTATAGGATTATAAACGCATGACACTAAAGTTCTCACACTATTATCATAAACGACAATATTAATAAATTCAATGTCACAATCCTGTGAAATGCTGACTACTCTAGTGTTGAGGTTACTCTTAGCATAAATTGCAACACCACCGCCTCTTCTATGTCTCCTATCATTCCTATATAGTTTATACCCATTTATGCTATAGTAACCATCAGGAACATCACAGTGGAACCACGTTTCCGTTACACAAATAATATCAACCTTAGAGTTTTCAAATATATGTCGAACGTAATCCAATTTAAGTCCATTTAAACTCCTGGCATTGAAATGCACAACATTAATACCTGATCGCTGTTTACATAATATATTTATTGAGGCAGAGTGATTTCCGTCAACACTATCATTATAATTTGTCTGACTCATAATAAGGTAGAGAAATAGCAGTCTTTTCGTTCACTTCAAAATAATTATTAAAAATTGAATATATAATCTTACGTAGCCTCACAACACCAATCCTTATACTGTGTTTAAATATTATAACAGTTGTTAAAAAAAGAAAAAAAAAAAGGATAAACCAAAAATAAATAAAAAGTTAGTAAAATTCTTATTATAAATAGAAATGAGTATTTTTATAAATATAAATAGAAATAAGTTCGTAAAATTCTTATTATAAATAGAAATAAGTAAAAAAGAAGGCACTGAGTATATAATCTTAATTACTGCTGATATTTCTTTTTTCAGCAATGCTCGGAAAAAACTGATTCAGCTTCTCAATTTCATCTATTTTTATTGCATCGTCATTAAGCTCTCGCTTTATGTAAACATAGCCTCGCATAGTAAAAGCAGAACATAAGAGCTTCTTCCTTTTCAGGCGTAAAGCCGCCCTCAGAATATTAAAATTATGCTGTGTTAGGTTTTCATTTAAAAAGAACTTTTCATCAGAAATAAAACCAAGGTGTCTGAGACTGAAGGCAAAATCTTTATTAAGTTTTTTATAGCCTGCCAGGGATTTAAGAAAACTGTTTTTGTCATATGCAGACCACAGCTTCACAATTATTACCCCATCCTTGGAATATGTCTTCTGCTTGCTATTATAATTTCCTAGCCGGTATATAGATCTTATGTTAGGCATCTGAGTGTTTATAGCTCTGCATACATTTTTAAATATTTGGGTAAGATCTTCTTTTTCCGCGTAGGGTATCTGATTAATTCTCAGTGAAAGTATGAACAATGAGACATTGATTCTACTTGAAGACAAATGCTTGGCGATAAGGAATGTGACACTAATTGAAGTTGGAATGATTGCTCCCATTCGGTCAGGAACTGATGCACACGATCAAGATCTACGACGAGAAATGGAATATAATCACCAAAATTTGGAAATTTTATTGGAAGAAAATTTACCAAATTTACAACAAGAGCAGAGAATGGTATACAACAGTATACTAGCAGCAATAACAAACAAACAAATAACCGGAAAAACGTTTTTAATTTCATTGATATTGGCAAAAGTTCGATCTCAAAAAAATATTGCATTAGCTATTGCGTCATCCGGCATTGCTGCCACACTCTTAGATGGTGGTAGAACAGCGTATTCTGCACTAAAATTATCCTAGAAGCCTCAATTTTCCGAAGAGATTACAAGTGTAACATAAAGAAAAATTCTTCTATGGGCAAAGTATTGCAACAATGTGAAATCATAGTGTGGGTTGAATGCACCATTGCGCATAAGAAATCTTTGGAAGTCTCGCAGTTTACGGGATTTTAGAAGCAATAATAACATATTTGGAGGTGCATTAGTTTTATTAGCTGGTGATTTTCGTCAAACACTTCCTGTTATGCCTGCATCAACGCCAGCTGATGAGCTAAATGCATCGTCATACCTTTGGCGATATGTTCGTACTCTAAAATTAACTACTAATATGCTTGTTCAGTTGCAACGTGATGCTTCGCTTCAACTTTTTCCAAACAATTGCTTGATTTAGGTAATGCAAGAATTCCAATGGATCCTATAACAAAGTATATAAAATTTCCATCAGAGTTTTGCATAATGACACAATCCAAAGAACAATTAATAAATTGTGTATTTCCCAATATTGTGCAAAATTTTAAAAATATGCAATGGTTATGTGAACGTGCGTTACTGGCAACCAAAAATATTGACGTTAATTCCATCAACAGCAATATTCTCAACAAGGTCGATGGGAATCTAAGAACTTATAAATCGATCGACACAGTTTCAAATATTGAGGATGTCGTCAATTATCCAGTCGCATTTTTAAATTCGTTAGATTTACCAGGCTTTCCACCACATGACTTACAGCTAAAAAACGGTGTTCCCATTATTTTACTTAGAAATATTGATCCTCCACGACTATGTAATGGCACTCGACTTACAGTAAAAAAAATGATGAACAATCTTATCGAGGCGACCATTATAGCTGGAAAGTTTAAGGGAACTGATGTGTTGCTGCCACGTATTCCTATGACCACATCGGAGATGCCATTCGATTTCAAGCGCCTGCAATTTCCTATTCGCCTAGCATTTGCAATGACGATTAATAAAGCTCAAGGTCAGTCCTTGCAAGTTTGTGGACTTAATCTAGAAAATCCATGTTTCTCACATGGACAGCTTTACGTCGCGTGTTCGCGAGTAGGAAAACCCGCAGATTTATATGTATACGCACCAGAGGGAAAAACAAAAACTATTGTGTACCCCAAGGCATTAGAATAAGAATTATTTATTTAAGAAAAAAAGTATATATTAAATTTTAGCAAGTAAGAAATAAATAGCCCATTAATGCATTATTTTATAATTTAAATGAAATATATTGTCATCAAATGAAAGGTTCATTCTTTAAGAAAAATTGCATAATTTAATTACTAAATAAATACACTTTTTAATTATTATGTATTTAATTTCGATGGGGGGTAGCAAAGCACACCGGGTATTACCTAGTATACATATATAGTGATATATATTAAGAGAATTATATACATTAAAACAAGTGAAATTAAAAAATACTTTTTATATTGAAATTAATTTTTGTTTTTTAATTACTTAATCATGTACTAAATTATTAAATACTAGTTAAAACACTTATGTTACACTTATATAACATAAAAAAATTATTCTCTAATTACTATATATAACTAGTCTATGAGATCGTTATTCAAATAAAAATAGTACAATCGTCTCATATAAGTTCGGCTCTTTACTGTTTTCGGTACGATTGTATGGTGCGACCTTAATAACATTCGAAGAAATTCGATGCCTCTCTCGTTTATATCCCAATAAAAACATGTCCGACAGTGGTACTCCCAAATCATGTCATGTGCAAGTAGTGTTTTCATTGCCTGAATGACTTCTACATTTGGAATGTCCTCAAGTTCATGATGAGGACCTTCAAAATTTGCCATTGCTGTTAAAGTTCCCTCAATAAAGAAGTGATTGTACACTGCCAAGCGATTCACTCGTTCTTTTTTTTATTTTTTTTTTTTTTTCATTATATATATATTTTTTTATTTCTTTTACTTATTTTAAATTTACAAAACGTTATAAATAAACATCATTAACAAACAAAATTGTCTATGATATAAAAATGTATGTAGTTATAATAGAATAAGAGCTCAACTAAAAATAAAAAAAAAATTATTTACTGAAGGGGGAAAACGGTAAGGAAATAATACAAGGATGTTGTATGACTTGAAGTAGGTTTGACTATTTACATGAAATCATCGTAATCATCATAAGTAATGTAATCATTACCATACTTTTTATAACCATCGATATCATTGCTCTCTTTTTTCAAGGTTACTTTTCCTTTGGCTTTGCCTTTGCTAGCGGGTTTCTTGACATTTTGTTTTTCCATTTTCACTTTTTCTCTATGTAAGTTTTCTACACTAATTTTTAATTTCTTCAAATCGGGAATAGCCAAATGTACACCTATGCTACGTACTAAATCCTCAATAAATTGCGGGAAATGAGGTGATTCTTTATATTGTGCCAATTTACAACTAAGCGTCGCACCAAATTCTTTGAATTCTTCTTCAGTTTGAGGATTAAATGCATCTAAATCACCTCTAATATCACTAACACCAAAGGTTTCTAAAGCACTCTTTAAGCCCGATTCTTCTTGAATTTTTTGTAAACGTAGTTTTTCGGCTAATTTTTCTTCGGCTGTCATATTAGCTAAGCGTTCAGCTTCGGCTTCCTCTGCCAGTCTCTCTTGTTCGGCTAGTTTAGCTTTCAAAGCCTTGTTAGGTTTCGTCTTCACCGGCGCTTTGACTTCAACTTTTTCTTCGTCCTTTTTTTCCTCTTCCTCGAGATCCCAACTGTCCTTAACATCCTCATCATCATCCTCGCCAGCCCATTTGTTGACTTTGTCAGGAATAACCACTATGGGTTTGTCCGCAGCACTTTCCCAATCGTCTTTCATATTTTTTGGTTCTCTATTATTTTATTTATTTAGCAAATTTTTGATTATATGACTTTGTGTTTTGCTTGTATGTGCTTGGTGTGCTTGGATGTGCGTAAATGTTTTCGCCAAGGATTTGAAACCAGAACTAATAATTTTTCGCAATCTTTCTGTTGCTCTTATACTGTTTCCTGAGACCCGAAAATAACTGCGTTAATCGATTTCCTTAATATGATATTGCATTACAGGTAGAAAAATTATGATTTTATAATTGACCCTCACACATCATTTGATAACTTGTTTATAATGTTCGAATAACATGAATATTAATTTCCAGGTAAAAGGGAAAATAATAAAAGCCTTCTTGCGCTCGAAAATTTTCCCTTTTTCACTTTAAGTCCGGTTTAGTATACAGTTGTTATCCACTTTACATAATTTTCTTTAAATTCGTACTTCAATAGACAGCGTTTTTTATATTAAGTACATACGCGTTATTTGCTGACAGGTAGGGGCATTTAAATTGAATTTTCTCCCCTTTGCCAACAAATGTCATTTAAGCGGTTTATGCCATATTTTTTAAGTATACGCTTTATTTTACTCGCAAAGGTGCTTTGTTCATAGCTTACAGACGGCTGTATACACAACAACAAAATATTAAGAGTTTGTCAGTCATATTTGAACGCAAGCAAAAATAAACAAACACATGCTACAGTAGTAGATCCTAACATTTCAACGACGAATTTATATGAATTCGTTCATTTGGACACTGTGCCAGTGTGTAAAATGTTACTACAAAGTTAATATAATGCAAGTGAGTGAAAATTTTCATAGAAAATCCAGTTACTTGACATTTTCCCTTCAAAAAATATTTCAAGAAAAGTTTTTAGTAGACATCTGCAAATGAGTAAATGCTACAAGTGGTTGAAACACAATCATAAATTTACTATGTACCTGCTAATGCACAGCTAACATTCACAAAAAGTAAAGGAAACAAATCTGTATGTATTTACTTTATTATCTTATATATAAAAATGAATGTGTGTTTGTTTGTATGTTTGTATGTTTGAAGTTTATAGACGATAAAACGGCTGAACCGATTTTTTTAAAATTTTCACAGTATCTTCCTGTATGTCCGGAAGGAGTTATAGGCTACTTTTTATGTTGATATTCCAAATGAGCGAGGGGCCATGCCCACGTATACTACACACTACATACTTAATATTTAATTGCATTTGAAATATATTACTCATACGCATAGTAGTTACCCCTACAAGTATGCTATCTATGATTCTTGATATTAAAACCAAAGAAAACAAAGTATGTATAAAGAATGTGCATTTTGGCATATTTTGGAATATTTTTCAAAAATATTTCACGACGCGGGGGGAAAGATAGAAGGGAGGGATAAAGAAACCAAGAGCGTAACAATGTTCTCAATTGTTCTCATCGTGCGTTTTTGTTGTTTGACTAATTTTTTATTTATTCATCTGACACAATGTTGCCACGAAAAACATTTTGTAGCCAACATTTGTGAAAAAATCACCAAATAAGAAAAAATATAACCAAAATTAAATTCATAGACTTTTGTTTTATTTTTTTTTCAAGTTTAAATTATAATTAACAAAAACTGAAACAAAAATAGCTTTTTTTATAAGAAGAAAATAAACAAAACCAAAAACTACACATTGATCAAAAAAAATAACCAATTTTGGTTAGAAATAACAAAAAAAAAGGCAACACTTATTCTCAGACGTCGGCACAAAGAGAACATGAGAAAAATTATGAGAGGCATATTAACCCAGAGGAAAACTGTTAGTAATATTTTCAAGTCTACTTTACTCTACATAATACGTCACATATGTAGTTTTTATAATGAATTTTACATCTATATAAACAAAATGAATGAAAAACAATAGAAGAGAAAAATGAAAATATGTGCAAAGAAATAAAGAAAGTAATAAATGAAACATGTAAACAAAGTGCAAAAACAACATACGCGGATGCAGTTAAAAATAAAGGGTTGCCAAGTATAAATAAACAACTACCCCTGATTGTTAAACCTAAGGAAAAACAATCGGCTGAAAAAACTAAAGAAGAGTTAAACAAAATAAATCCAGACAACTTGAAGATAACAAATGTGGAAAGTAGAAGCAGTGGAACAATTGTTATTCAAAGTGAGAGCTGTGAAGATAGAGAGAAAAGTAAAAGTGCAATCCAAGAAAAAATATCTAAACAATATGAAGTAAAAATTCCAAATTCGACGGGACTAAATATCAAAATTATTGGCATGTCTTTTGAATATAGCGAAAATGATTTAATTGAGAAATTAAGAAAACAAAATCCTAAATTAGCTGATGCAAATATTAAATTTATGGGAAAATATGAAACGAAAAGAGGAAATAAATCTTTGTTCAATGTGAGACTGAGAGTTGATAATGAAGCTTACGGAAAAATTATGGAAGAAAGAAAAGTAAATGTCGGTTGGGAAAGATGTAGAGTGTATGATGGAACTGAATTAGTTCAATGTATGAAATGCAGAGGATACAATCATATAGCCAAAGAATGTAAAAATCAGGAAATATGTCTAAAATGCCATGGTCAACATAAAACAGTTAATTGCGAAAGCCAAGAGAAGATAATGAAATGTATTAATTGTTCAAAAGTAAACAGCAGGCTCAATATGGGATTAGATGAAAATCACTTTACAAACGATAGAGAATGTCCAGTTTATCAAAATAAATTGAAAAACAAAATGAGAAATATAGGCTTGACGATTTAACAACTAAAGGAAATGAGTGCCCTCTATACAAATGTACAAGGTCTTGTTAACAACTATAATCAAATTGAAATTATCGCAGCAACAGAAAAACCTGACTTTTTAATATTGTCTGAAACACATTTGACGAAAGATATAGATGAACAAGAAATTGCGTTACAAGGATATGATAACATCGGGTCAGTGTCAGCATCCTCAAGAACAGGTGAAGTTGTCGTATACTATAAAAATAATTGGAACGTGAAAAAGTTTATAGAGAGAACTGATGATTTGAAGTATTGGATATTATTTTGCAAAGCTGTACATAATGATAATAATAATAATATCTTAATTGATGCAATATATAGATCGCCTAGCTACAGCGAAGCTGAGTTCTGTGATATATTTGACGAAATTATTGAAGAAATCTGTGATAATAATAACTGTGATAGTTTAATTGCAGGAGATTTTAATATAGATTGGAAAAAACTCTTTATACAAGAATAGAATTAGGAATACTCTCAATGACAACGGCCTTAAACAAATAGTTAACGAAAGAACCCGTGTAACAAGAAATTCGAGCACAATAATTGACTACGTAATAACTAATAATTATAAGATAAAATGTACAAACAGTAAAGATAATAAAATTTCTGACCATGAAGTTATTAATATTAATATAGACTTTGAGAGATCGAATGAAAACATTCTAAATACAGCAAAAACCATCAAGATATTTAAATACGATAAGAATATATTCAATAATGTGTTAACTGAGAATATGATATACGAGGATAATAAGGATCTTAATGAAAACGTTAAACTGTTTGATGCCTGTCTAGGAAATACAATACAAAGATTTACGTTTGAAAAGCAAGTGCACATAAATAACAAAGTGAATAACTGGTTTAACGAAGAACTGCGAACAATAAAAAGAGAAAAAATAATAAAATATTTACGAGCCAAATTTGAAAACACAAATCAAGCTTGGGGAGAATATAAACTAATAAGAAATCGATACAAAGTACAAATCGAAAATAATAAGAATAATTACATAAAAAATAAAATTAACAACGCAACTAGTCAAAAGCAAATGTGGACACACATAAAAAACCTAGTACTTAATAAGAGGCAAAACTCAACTAAATCTGTGATATTCGACCAGATAGAGTACAACGATATATGTGATATAGTTAATAAGTTCAATGCATTCTTCATTGATAGCATTAGTAGTATAAGAAAATCGATAGGGAGCGTGCAACATATTAACCGAATAGAATATAGAGTGAATGATGTTTTTAAATTCCGTAAGGTAAATATTAGTGAACTGGAGAGCATCGTGAAGTGTATGAATAACAAATCTGACCATGAACGCGTATCAAATAAAATTATACTTGACAACTGGAATGTAACAGGAAATATAATGGTAAAAGTAATAAACACATCTTTAGAGACAGGTATTTTTCCTGATAATTGGAAAAAATCAACCGTAACCCCAATTGAGAAAGTGCCCAGAACAAAAAAATGCGAGGAGTTTAGACCAATAAACTCTCTTAAAACTTGCGAGAAAATAATTGAAAAAGTAGTTAAAGATCAGCTTGAAAAATATATAGAAAATCGAGACATATTATCTAAATACCAGTCAGGATTCCGTAAAAAACATTCGTGTGAAACCACGGTAAACTATGTCATAAGTGAATGGAGAGCAATAGGAAAGGATAAGAGGATAATAGCAATATTTCTTGACTTCAAAAGAGCCTTTGAGACGATCGATAGAGAAATAATACTGAATAAACTATATATGTATGGAATAAGAGGAATCGAGCTAGATTGGTTCAAATCGTACCTGAAAAGAAGAAGGCAAACGACAAAATTAAATGACATAGAATCTGATGAAATAATAAATAATTTCGGAGTGCCACAAGGTTCCATTTTGGGAGCGTTGTTGTTCATAATTTATATAAATGACATGCCAAGTATTTTAGAAAAATGTAAAGTTGTATTATACGCTGATGACACTCTGATATATACTATAGCAAATAGTGATGAAGAATGTCGCGAAAATATCAAGTATGATATGAAGAAAATAGATGAATGGCTTAAAATGAATAAACTCAAACTAAATGAAAATAAAACAAAAATAATGGAATTAACTTAAATTCAGAAGAAATATTTACAATAAATGACACAGTAATTGAAAAAGTCGAATATATAAAATACCTTGGTTTTATAATCGATAAAAAATTAAATTTCAATGAACAAATAGATTACTTATGCAAAAAAGTTGGTTAAAAAATTAGTTTTTTAAAAAGAATAAGAAGCAAAATATCGAAGTCTACAGCGATAAATATATACAGCACGATAATAAAACCACACTTTGAATATGGTTCCACTATTTTATTCACATGCAGCAGCACAAATCAATTAGCAAGGATGCAGAAACTGCAAAATAGAGCGATGAGAGTAATACTAAAATGCGATCGTTACACACATATAAACACAATGTTAACTGATCTAAAATGGATGAACATAGCACAACGACTTCAATTTAACACATTAAGATAACACTAAGAAATGCAAGTGACTTTAGGATCCAAAGAGTGAGGTCAACACAAATGCAGAAAACGCTATTCTACAAAGGTCTACAGCTGTTTAACTCATTGCCAAACTACATTAAGAATGAAACGGATGAAAATGTCTTTAGACGAAAGTGTACTAATTTTGTATTATTTAATAATAATTTGTAATATATAATTTTGTTGAACATTTAAAGTATTTTTAATACTAAAAAAAAAAAAAAAAAAAAACAATCTCGGGAAATGACGGCTACCCACTTTATCGCCGACGTTCTGTGGATAATGGTGGACGATCAATTTCAGTAAAGGTGGATGGAAATGATTTTGATGTTGATAATCGTTGGATAGTACCTTACTCTCCATTGCTTTCAAAAACATTTAAAGCGCATATTAATGTTGAGTATTGTCATTCAGTTAAGTCGATCAAATACATCTGCAAATATGTTACTAAAGGGTCTTATATGGCTGTATTTTCATTACAAAATCCAAATGATGAAATTCCGCAGTATCAAATGGCCAGGTACATTAGTAGCAATGAAGCAGTATGGCGAATTTTGGGATTTCCCATTCATGAGCGCCATCCAACTGTTGTTCATTTATCAGTGCATCTGGAAAATGGACAACGGGTTTACTTTACAGAAAGAAATGCTCGAGAGAGAGCAGCAGCACCACCGGCTACAACATTAACATCATTTTTTGATCTTTGTAGAAATGATATGTTTGCTAAAACTTTGTTTTATTCAGAAATTCCAACGTATTATACGTGGAATACATCAACAAAGAAATTCCAACGTCGAAAGCAGGGGAAACCTGTTGATGGTTGGCCAAATTTATATTCAACAGATGCATTAGGTAGGGTTTATACCATCCATCCTCAAAATGCTGAATGTTTTTATTTGAGAATGCTTCTGATTAATGTTCGAGGACCAACATCTTTTGAGACATTACATTGTGTTGATGGCGTAGTATGTGCAACATATCGAGAGGCCTGTCAGAAACTACAATTATTGGAGAACGATTGTCATTGGGAAACAACGCTTGAAGATGCAGCAGTAATCAACCATCCATGGAAAATAAGGGCATTATTTGCGATAATATTGGTATCGTGCTTACCATCTAATCCAAAAGATCTTTGGAATAAATTTAAAACATATTTGGCTGAGGACATATTACACCCGGAAAGAGTTACCACCAACAATGCAACGCTTGAACTAAGTGAAAGTATGAATAATGAGACATTGATTCTACTTGAAGACAAATGCTTGGCGATAAGGAATGTGACACTAATTGAAGTTGGAATGATTGCTCCTATTCGGTCAGGAACTGATGCACACGATCAAGATCTACGACGAGAAATGGAATATAATCATCAAAATTTGGAAATTTTATTGGAAGAAAATTTACCAAATTTACAACAAGAGCAGAGAATGGTATACAACAGTATACTAGCAGCAATAACAAACAAACAAATAACCGGAAAAACGTTTTTAATTTCATTGATATTGGCAAAAGTTCGATCTCAAAAAAATATTGCATTAGCTATTGCGTCATCCGGCATTGCTGCCACACTCTTAGATGGTGGTAGAACAGCGTATTCTGCACTAAAATTATCCTAGAAGCCTCAATTTTCCGAAGAGATTACAAGTGTAACATAAAGAAAAATTCTTCTATGGGCAAAGTATTGCAACAATGTGAAATCATAGTGTGGGTTGAATGCACCATGGCGCATAAGAAATCTTTGGAAGTCTCGCAGTTCACGGGATTTTAGAAGCAATAATAACATATTTGGAGGTGCATTAGTTTTATTAGCTGGTCATTTTCGTCAAACACTTCTTGTTATGCCTGCATCAACGCCATCTGATGAGCTAAATGCATCGTCATACCTTTGGCGATATGTTCATACTCTAAAATTAACTACTAATATGCGTGTTCAGTTGCAACGTGATGCTTCGCTTCAACTTTTTCCAAACAATTGCTTGATTTAGGTAATGCAAGAATTCCAGTGGATCCTATAACAAAGTATATAAAATTTCCATCAGAGTTTTGCTTAATGACACAATCCAAAGAACAATTAATAAATTGTGTATTTCCCAATATTGTGCAAAATTTTAAAAATATGCAATGGTTATGTGAACGTGCGTTACTGGCATCCAAAAATATTGACGTTAATTCCATCAACAGCAATATTCTTAACAAGGTCGATGGGATTCTAAGAACTTATAAATCGATCGACACAGTTTCAAATATTGACGATGTCCTCAATTATCCAGTCGAATTTTTAAATTCGTTAGATTTACCAGGCTTTCCACCACATGACTTACAGATAAAAAACGGTGTTCCCATTATTTTACTTAGAAATATTGATCCTCCACGAATTTGTAATGGCACTCGACTAACAGTAAAAAAAATGATGAACAATCTTATCGAGGCGACCATTATAACTGGAAAGTTTAAGGGAACTGATGTGTTGCTGCCACGTATTCCTATGACCACATCGGAGATGCCATTCGATTTCAAGCGCCTGCAATTTCCTATTCGCCTAGCATTTGCAATGACGATTAATAAAGCTCAAGGTCAGTCCTTGCAAGTTTGTGGACTTAATCTAGAAAATCCATGTTTCTCACATGGACAGCTTTACGTCGCGTGTTCGCGAGTAGGAAAACCCGCAGCGAAGCACACCGGGTATTACCTAGTATACATATATAGTGATATATATTAAGAGAATTATATACATTAAAACAAGTGAAATTAAAAAATACTTTTTATATTGAAATTAATTTTTGTTTTTTAATTACTTAATCATGTACTAAATTATTAAATACTAGTTAAAACACTTATGTTACACTTATATAACATAAAAAAAAAATTATTCTCTAATTACTATATATAACTAGTCTATGAGATCGTTATTCAAATAAAAATAGTACAATCGTCTCATATAAGTTCGGCTCTTTACCGTTTTCGGTACGATTGTATGGTGCGGCCTTAATAACATTCGAAGAAATTCGATGCCTCTCTCGTTTATATCCCAATAAAAACATGTCCGACAGCGGTACTCCCAAGTCATGTCATGTGCAAGTAGTGTTTTCATTGCCTGAATGACTTCTACATTTGGAATGTCCTCAATTTCATGATGAGGACCTTCAAAATTTGCCATTGCTGTTAAAGTTCCCTCAATAAAGAAGTGATTGTACACTGCCAAGCGATTCACTCGTTCTTTTTTTTTATTTTTTTTTTTTCATTATATATATATTTTTTTATTTCTTTTACTTATTTTAAATTTACAAAACGTTATAAATAAACATCATTAACAAACAAAATTGTCTATGATATAAAAATGTATGTAGTTATAATAGAATAAGAGCTCAACTAAAAATAAAAAAAAAATTATTTACTGAAGGGGGAAAATGGTAAGGAAATAATACAAGGATGTTGTATGACTTGAAGTAGGTTTGACTATTTACATGAAATCATCGTAATCATCATAAGTAATGTAATCATTACCATACTTTTTATAACCATCGATATCATTGCTCTCTTTTTTCAAGGTTACTTTTCCTTTGCCTTTGCCTTTGCTAGCGGGTTTCTTGACATTTTGTTTTTCCATTTTCACTTTTTCTCTATGTAAGTTTTCTACACTAATTTTTAATTTCTTCAAATCGGGAATAGCCAAATGTACACCTATGCTACGTACTAAATCCTCAATAAATTGCGGGAAATGAGGTGATTCTTTATATTGTGCCAATTTACAACTAAGCGTCGCACCAAATTCTTTGAATTCTTCTTCAGTTTGAGGATTAAATGCATCTAAATCACCTCTAATATCACTAACTCCAAAGGTTTCTAAAGCACTCTTTAAGTCCGATTCTTCTTGAATTTTTTGTAAACGTAATTTTTCGGCTGTCATATTAGCTAAGCGTTCAGCTTCGGCTTCCTCTGCCAGTCTCTCTTGTTCGGCTAGTTTAGCTTTCAAAGCCTTGTTAGGTTTCGTCTTCACCGGCGCTTTGACTTCAACTTTTTCTTCGTCCTTTTTTTCCTCTTCCTCGAGATCCCAACTGTCCTTAACATCCTCATCATCATCCTCGCCAGCCCATTTGTTGACTTTGTCAGGAATAACCACTATGGGTTTGTCCGCAGCACTTTCCCAATCGTCTTTCATATTTTTTGGTTCTCTATTATTTTATTTATTTAGCAAATTTTTGATTATATGACTTTGTGTTTTGCTTGTATGTGCTTGGTGTGCTTGGATGTGCGTAAGTGTTTTCGCCAAGGATTTGAAACCAGAACTAATAATTTTTCGCAATCTTTCTGTTGCTTTTATACTGTTTCCTGAGACCCGAAAATAACTGCGTTAATCGATTTCCTTAATATGATATTGCATTACAGGTAGAAAAATTATGATTTTATAATTGACCCTCACACATCATTTGATAACTTGTTTAAAATGTTCGAATAACACGAATATTAATTTCCAGGTAAAAGGGAAAATACTAAAAGCCTTCTTGCGCTCGAAAATTTTCCCTTTTTCACTTTAAGTCCGGATTAGTATGCAGTTGTTATCCACTTTACATAATTTTCTTTAAATTCATACTTCAATAGACAGCCTTTTTTATATTAAGTACATACGCGTTATTTGCTGACAGGTAGGGGCATTTAAATTGAATTTTCTCCCCTTTGCCAACAAATGTCATTTAAGCGGTTTATGCCATATTTTTTAAGTATACGCTTTATTTTACTCGCAAAGGTGCTTTGTTCATAGCTTACAGACGGCTGTATACACAACAACAAAATATTAAGAGTTTGTCAGTCATATTTGAACGCAAGCAAAAATAAACAGACACATGCTACAGTAGTAGATCCTAACATTTCAACGACGAATTTATATGAATTCGTTCATTTGGACACTGTGCCAGTGTGTAAAATGTTACTACAAAGTTAATATAATGCAAGTGAGTGAAAATTTTCATAGAAAATCCAGTCACTTGACATTTTCCCTTCAAAAAATATTTCAAGAAAAGTTTTTAATAGACATCTGCAAATGAGTAAATGCTACAAGTGGTTGAAACACAATCATAAATTTACTATGTACCTGTATAGCACAGCTAACATTCACAAAAAGTAAAGGAAACAAATCTGTATGTATTTACTTTATTATCTTATCTTGTGTGTTTGTTTGTATGTTTGAAGTTTATAGACGATTAAACGGCTGAACCGATTTTCTTGAAATTTTCACAGTATCTTCCTGTATGTCTGGAAGGAGTTATAGGCTACTTTTTATGTTGATATTCTAAATGAGCGAGGAGCCATGCCCACATATACTATATACTACATACTTAATATTTAATTGCATTTGAAATATATTACTCATACGCTAGTATGCTATCTATGATTCTTGATGTATAAAAGCAACGAAAATAAAGTATGTATAAAGAATGTGCATTTTGGCATATTTTGGAATATTTTTAAAAAATATTTCACGACGCGGGGGATAGATATAAGGGAAGGAAAACAATTTTGTAACAAACGTTTGTGAAAAAAATCACCAAATAAGAAAAAATATAACCAAAATTAAATTCGTAGACTTTTGTTTTATTTATTTTTTTTTTCAGAAATAACCAAAAAAGGCAACATCATTACTAGATTCAATCTTTGCGGATTCTTTGCAAATTACAATACATTTTTACTTTTTAGAGTTAATCCTTAAACCATTTGCAGTCGCCCAAAGAGAAATATTATTAAGGTCAGTGTTAAGATCTTTAAATCCAGTGTTGATGGAAGCTATAAAGCTATCAATGTAGAGTTGAATATCATCAACATACATTTGAATTCTAGAATGTTTGAGCTGCTCAAACATATGACCCTTAAATGGTTGAGTTTGAAATTTTCAACTCATATACATAGTAAGTACTGAAATTCATACTATTTAAATATTTATTTGAAAAACATATACATATGTAATAGTTATGTTATTGTTTACTTCTAACAATGGGTAATTACTAAAAATATTATTTATTTGTTGCATATTTTGAAAAATAGATCAGGTTAGTTTATAATCAGCATTTTATTGGGCGATGAATGGGCATGTAACAATAGGCAGTAAAATTTTCATTCATTACTTTCGAATACCTAAGTAATAAAATGTAAACTCTCAACATTTTTTCCAAATAAAATAAGAAGTTGCAAAACTCATCAAAAAAAAAATTACCTGCGACCGACACAAACATAATTATTTGTCAGATTTTAATAACCTTACTTTCTTTTAAAAAGTTTTTGACCTGAACCGATTTCATATTAGGTACAATTTGAAGTAATAAAATGCAACTGTCAATATTTTTTCAAATAAAATAAGAAGTTGCAAAACTCATCAAGAAAATTGCCTGCGACCGAAACAAACCTAATTATTTGTCAAATTTAAATAGCCTTAATTTTTTTTAAAAAGCTTTTTGACCTGAACCGATTTCATATTAGATAAAATATAAAGGAATAAATATAACACGCATTCGGTTTTGGAATTCAGTTGAATCTTTGATCCTAAACGAGTTAAACGTTGAGTGACATTTATTTTGCAACAATTTATAAAAATGCCCCCAAAAAGCATCGCTTTCCAGAAGCACTAAAAATGCATTGCATTTGCAATCCCAGAGAGCAAATGAAAGTTCGGAAGAGCGTGAAAGTCGCCTAAGGATTGAAAGGAGTCGAGCTTCAACCTCTCGAGCCGCCGAAACGCCATGACAACGTGAAGAACGCCTTGAAGGCCTACGAGCTACTGAAACGCTTTCAGAAAGCCAAGAGCGCCTTGAAAGTCAACGAAATCTTACCTCTTTAGCACGAGCTTCTGAAATGCCGTCAGAACACGAACGACGTTTTGAAGGTCTTCGACAACATGCGACAACCGCACGAGGTACCGAGACACCGTTGGAACATGAAGGTCGGCTACAAAGCCAGCGAAATCGTATCGAAACATCACGAGGCACAGAAACGCCTTTAGAGCGTGAAAGACGTCTTGAACGTCTTCGACAACATGCGACAACCGCACGAGCTACCGAGACACCATTGGAACATGAAGGTCGGCTACAAAGCCAGCGAAATCGTATCGAAACATCACGAGACATAGCGTCGAGAACAAAATCGTAATCGAATGGTGGTGAATCGACGTAATGTTTTTCATGGATTCTCAGGTATTACATTTAACTACAGATCTGATATAGATGACCACATAATCGCAACTCATGCTGATAGAACTCCAGAACTCCAACAATGGCGTAACAATTTTGATGGAGGGCGATCCAGTTGCATCACGAGATATGTATTTAATTCCGATGGGGGTAGTGAAGCACACCGGGTATTAGCTAGTACCTCTATAAAAAACACATTATATATACATATGTACTTATTTGTAAGCACAAGTTATATAGCTATTGAGCCAATTCAGACGAGCACATTTTTTAGTCGCACAATTTTTGTTCTTTTCAATTTACACGGGATGAATATTCGTTTGGCAACGAATGTACACGTATACAGAGCTTTGTATGGATTAGTGTTTTTTCATTCATTTGATGTTTGGCTGATTTTTAAAAATGTGCATGTATTAGTTTTGTGCTGGTGATGCGTGGTTGTAGCTGGTGGAAACTTTACGCCACCGAAAACCCATTCTCTTCACCCCTCTTGCCTATAAACTATCATTTTGCGCCAGCACAATTGTGCTTGTGTGAATTGGCTCATTGATATTTTAAGGAAATACTGCTCTGAGAATGAAATTGAGAGCACTTTTGTCCTTGACAAAATTGAGGACCCTATTTTGAACAATTTTCTTAAAAAAAAAGTCAAAATTTATGGAACTTTTTAAGTAGTTATGTCTATAATAATATTAAAACGAACTTACTTTTTATTGTATCTCACTCATTACATAGTCAATAAACTAGAAGACTTTTTTAAGTCTATAATTAAAGTAAATACTCTTATTAAAAAAAACCTTTTTGATTTATATATTTTTTTTCAATTTATAATCATATTACTGAAAATAATTGAAAACAGATATATGCCATAAAGTTCGTTTAAATGTCGAATTTGGCTTATTGTCCACAAATGTTTTGCAACTATGGGTGTGGACTATAAGCGAAAACTACTGTAATTGTATTATAAGTAATAAATAAATAAATATTTCTCTTAGTAGCTTTCTGGCAAAAACTCTGAGAGTAAATAAAATTGGCATGAAAAACGGAGTCGACTTTAAATAATTGGTCGCGCCACTCATGTATAAAATTAACACTCACAACATAAGTGGTGTGTGAAGTTGGATCGTAATCCTGATTAATTATACATACACATGATCTTCAAATTAAAAAGTGGATTGACTAGCAGAAATTCAAGTAAATTTGTTGCCATTTCGTAGAATAAATCTTTTAAAGCCCATAGATTCTCGGCCATAGATTCTCGACCATTAATGTATTACTGTGATATTAATTGTGGAGCTGGCTAAAAAAAACCAGACATGTCCTCAGTTAATGCTGTTTTAAATTTTATTTTAGGGACCTCTAAGTCTGCATAATGAAGCCACGTAATATTTTCATTTAAAACCAGGTCCTAGGTGCTATTTTAAAATAACAAGAAAAACTGACTTCTCGAACAAAACTGGGCATTTGATACGACGAGAGTTAATAACATTTCATCAGTCTAAGTTGGTCATAAAATAGATTTTTTAATTTTTATTTATCTTTCTGTAAAGCTCGATTCACTCCTTTTTTTATATGTAGTTTGACAGCCCTCTTCTTGAGAGAAAGAGAAAATATGTAGTATGAACATCTTTTAGCTCGTTTTGGTTTAATTTTATATTTTGTCCGGAAAAACTTGAACAGAGCAGTAGTAGGTTATATTTTATATAAAAAGGTGAATTGATTTGTCCACATAGATAAATCATGCAAAATTTAAATTTCCTTTAAAAGTCTCATCTGGTAGTCTTAATTTTGTGGGAAAATTTTTAGAAATGCACAAATCATGCTGCAGAAAACACTCAGTTCGCTGTGCCAGAAAAGGTGCCTGTAAAGTGCAGATAGCCAGAATTTTTCATTCTTTTTTGCATTTGTGTATCAAAACATGACGTATGTATATTGTTCTGAGAAATATCTTGTTATTAAGCTTAATAATAAACACGCGACGTAACAGGAAAAGTGTGACGATTAAATTCGCAATAAAAAATAATTTTTATTCGGTTTCTCCAGCTTTGCAGCAGCACAATAGGTCATAGGACTATAGAACTTTGCTCAATAAATATTAATCTGATGGTTTACACATAAAACTTACAAAGCATTTATGACTTTACCATACGTAGCGAGTTTTTTTAACCGAAAAGGTTAATACTTAAAACTACATTACGAAGAAATAACCGAATCAAAAGATCTGATCTAATAAGGGTAATGAAAGGATTACAACAACAGCCCATTAGGGATTATTATAGAAATCGCAAGTTGTAAATGAATATGTTTTTCGAATACTAAGAAGGAAAACAAAAGCCATTGGTTGAAATTAAAGGGCAGGGTCTTTACCTGCATACATAAAAGGGTTGTTGAAAGATCAGGTAGCAGTTAACCTATTTGTTCACTCATTACGTTGAATCCGGTACCTGTTTGTATCGAAATCACAAATTTCCAAAATGGTTTCCACCTATAAAAGGCGTGAACCTTACACAATAAGTTCAATCACAATTTAGTCTCGGTAGACAACACACAACATTTATCAGCGGAAAACTTTAAGAAAAAATGGAAGCGTCAAAGCAATTGAAATTTGACGAATTACTCGACAAATGCATAGACATGTCGAAAGTGAAATTGGATGCGTTAAAGGCACAAATTAATTCGAAAATCTACGACGTTTTTCAAATTGAAAAATTTGTTTACAACGAATTAAAATTGGAACAATTTATCTGCCCGATGAAGACGCATATCCATATGACTGAATTTCTAAATGGTCCTCTGGTAAAACAATTCATATGTGAATTATGGCATATTTTGTTAGCGGCTGAAGAGAGTTCGACAGCCATATCAAATAATACAGTGGAACCGAAAAAAGATGAAATTATAAAGGAAGTAATCCAAACTAAAGATGTTGAACCTACAAAAACTAAAATTTTGAAACAAGTATTCCAAAGTAAATTTCGAAAAGACGCCGAAGGAGCTCAATCTCGATCCCGAAAACAAGACAACATGGTGAATGGCGGAAAAGAACCATTGGTACCTCCTACCACTTTCAGTTCCACCCTTAAACCACAGGGGCGGTTGGACACTAAGCACGGCGAAAAACACGATGAATCTGCATCGCTTTCTCGGTTAACCTGTAGCCGAAATAGTGGTACGGAAGGTAACAGAAAAGTTGAACAAAAGCAAGATTTAACCGCCAGCACTTTAATCACAAAGAAACAACAGTCAGATAAGGAAAACAATAAAAATTCCGTCAACATTGAAAATCGTGTACATAAACTGGACAAGTCAATATCAATCTGTAGCACACAAGCAGAACAAAAGCAACCACTAGTACCACCCAACACTTGTGGTTCCACCCTTAAACCACAACGACGCATTAACCTGTTGAATGGCGGAAAACAATCGCTTGCAGCTTATAAAACGTTGAGTTCCAAACTTAAAGCACAGGGACGTATCGACATATCCAAAGTAAAATTGGACATGTTGAAACCGTGGATAAGCAAGAAAATCACGGATATTTTGCAGAGAGAAGATAATGCGGCAGTGGAGTTCGTGCACAATAAATTAAAGCAGGATAAAATGCTTTGTCGACAGAAATTACAGATCAGAATTGCTGGATTCCTAAGAGGTGGCAAAGCACAGAAATTTGTGTCTGAATTGTGGCCACTTTTGTTATCAGCTCAAGAGAGTGAAAGCGGCATACCAGCTGAATTGAAAAAGCAGCAGAATGATCAAAATTTAAGAATTGAAAAGGATATTAAGCATGACGGATCTGCATCGCTTTCTCGGTTAAATAATGTCCAAAATAGTGGTACGGTAATTGACACAAAACCAGAACAACAACATCCGGAAAGTCAGAGCAGTCAGAACAATGATAGCTCAGCTGTGCTGAGATGCGGCGTAGGCGGTTTCGCTAACGTTTGCATGCATTCCCCCCAACAGGAAGATGCAAGTGCTAAGTCACAGGAATTTTTATCTCAATATTGTGCAGAAATGGACGAATTTTTGACACATTGGAATAAAACTCCCGAAAAGGAAACAATTCTATTCTCAAAAAAGTTCATATATCCTGGTGAACAAAATATTGAAAAACAAATAAACGCCACTTTGTCGACACCGCCATCATCGGTTATACAATCAGATCATAAACAGCAAACACGCAATATTGACTTTGATAACGAGATAAAAGCTACCCGAGAACTACAATCACGCAAGCGTACACACTTGACAATGATGAATGAGAGCAAAAAGTCGAAAAATAATTCCCACGATAAAGATGAACAGCAGTCAGCTAAGAAGAAACAGACTAGGACAAATAAATCCTCATCAAAACGCAATTCAGACAAAGATTCCTCTAGGAAGCCAGAAGCTAAATTAATAGAAAAGCAGGACAACAAGAAATCTAACAGCGAGATGAAGAATCTTGAATTGGAGCTTTTTGGCAGTATTAGTAGCGACGAAGAAGAACCCAATTCAGAAGAACCTTCTAAGGAAAATTCTGTAAAGAAGTACCACAATAGCGAATTGAGCACCCTTGAGGCTGATCTTTTTATCAGCAGCGATGAGGAAGACGTCTACAATATACTCGGCAAAGAAGACCAATTTTTAAAACAAAAATAATGGACGAAGTTCACGAAGAGTATATTCTCTGGAAAAAAAGAATTTGTAATTTAGAAAAATTATTTGTAATCAATTTGCGTAAATTTTAAATTAAATATCATGACAATGTTTTTAATTTCTATTAAATATTGATGAAATATATGAGTAGTTTTCTAAGTTTAAATTTATATTACAATAAAGGTTTATATTATAATAAATTTATATTATAATAAATTTAAATTTATAAAAAATACTGTCTCTTTCAATTTAATTCTTAATTCCTTATTTGTAATATATTTTGAATGTATTTTAAGGAAATCATATAAATAATTAAAATAAAATGAAAATAAAAAATGTATTCAATGCTTTAATTTAATTACCGAGATAAGGGGAAGGGAAGGTTTATTTGAAATATTTTTCGGCGGTGACGGTGTGGAGATTCCGCCGCCTAGCAATGAAGAGGTCAAAGTTGCGATTATAAATCTTAAAAACAATAAAGCGGCATGTTCTGATAGCCTCCCCGCTGAGTTGTTTAAGACCGGAGTTGGTAGTGCGCATGCACCAGCTTATCTACAAAATATGCCTAGAGGAAAGTATGCCCAACGATTGGAACCTCAGTGTCCGCTGCCCTGTCCCGAAAAAGGTAGACCCTACGATATGCGCCAACTACAGGGGTATAATTCTACTTTTTATATTGATTTTCCAAATGAGCGAGGGGCCATGCCCACGTATACTACACACTACATACTTAATATTTAATTGCATTTGAAATATATTACTCATACGCATAGTAGTTACCCCTACAAGTATGCTATCTATGATTCTTGATATTAAAACCAAAGCAAATAAAGTATGTATAAAGAATGTGCATTTTGGCATATTTTGTAATATTTTTCAAAAATATTTCACGACGCGGGGGGAAAGATAGAAGGGAAGGATAAAGAAACCAAGAGCGTAACAATGTTCTCAATTGTTCTCATCGTGCGTTTTTGTTGTTTGACTAATTTTTTATTTATTCATCTGAAACAATGTTGCCACGAAATACATTTTGTAACCAACATTTGTGAAAAAAATCACCAAATAAGAAAAAATATAACCAAAATTAAATTCATAGACTTTTGTTTTATTTTTTTTTTTCAAGTTTAAATTATAATTAACAAAAACTGAAACAAAAATAGCTTTTTTTATAAGAAAAAATAAACAAAACCAAAAACTACACTCAGACGTCGGCACAAAGAGAACATGAGAAAAATTATGAGAGGCATATTAACCCAGAGGAAAATTGTTAGTAATATTTTCAAGTCTACTTTACTCTACATAATACGTCACATATGTAGTTTTTTTAATGAATTTTACATCTATATAAACAAAATGAATGAAAAACAATAGAAGAGAAAAATGAAAATATGCATAATGCATAATGAAGCCACGTAATATTTTCATTTAAAACCAGGTCCTAGGTGCTATTTTAAAATAACAAGAAAAACTGACTTCTCGAACAAAACTGGGCATTTGATACGACGAGAGGTAATAACATTTCATCAGTCTAAGTTGGTCATAAAATAGATTTTTTAATTTTTATTTATCTTTCTGTAAAGCTCGATTCACTCCTTTTTTTATATGTAGTTTGACAGCCCTCTTCTTGAGAGAAAGAGAAAATATGTAGTATGAACATCTTTTAGCTCGTTTTGGTTTAATTTTATATTTTGTCCGGAAAAACTTGAACAGAGCAGTAGTAGGTTATATTTTATATAAAAAGGTGAATTGATTTGTCCACATAGATAAATCATGCAAAATTTAAATTTCCTTTAAAAGTCTCATCTGGTAGTCTTAATTTTGTGGAAAAATGTTTAGAAATGCACAAATCATGCTGCAGAAAACACTCAGTTCGCTGTGCCAGAAAAGGTGCCTGTAAAGTGCAGATAGCCAGAATTTTTCATTCTTTTTTGCATTTGTGTATCAAAACATGACGTATGTATATTGTTCTGAGAAATATCTTGTCATTAAGCTTAATAATAAACACGCGACGTAACAGGAAAAGTGTGACGATTAAATTCGCAATAAAAAATAATTTTTATTCGGTTTCTCCAGCTTTGCAGCAGCACAATAGGTCATAGGACTATAGAACTTTGCTCAATAAATATTAATCTGATGGTTTACACATAAAACTTACAAAGCATTTATGACTTTACCATACGTAGCGAGTTTTTTTAACCGAAAAGGTTAATACTTAAAACTACATTACGAAGAAATAACCGAATCAAAAGATCTGATCTAATAAGGGTAATGAAAGGATTACAACAACAGCCCATTAGGGATTATTATAGAAATCGCAAGTTGTAAATGAATATGTTTTTCGAATACTAAGAAGGAAAACAAAAGCCATTGGTTGAAATTAAAGGGCAGGGTCTTTACCTGCATACATAAAAGGGTTGTTGAAAGATCAGGTAGCAGTTAACCTATTTGTTCACTCATTACGTTGAATCCGGTACCTGTTTGTATCGAAATCACAAATTTCCAAAATGGTTTCCACCTATAAAAGGCGTGAACCTTACACAATAAGTTCAATCACAATTTAGTCTCGGTAGACAACACACAACATTTATCAGCGGAAAACTTTAAGAAAAAATGGAAGCGTCAAAGCAATTGAAATTTGACGAATTACTCGACAAATGCATAGACATGTCGAAAGTGAAATTGGATGCGTTAAAGGCACAAATTAATTCGAAAATCTACGACGTTTTTCAAATTGAAAAATTTGTTTACAACGAATTAAAATTGGAACAATTTATCTGCCCGATGAAGACGCATATCCATGTGACTGAATTTCTAAATGGTCCTCTGGTAAAACAATTCATATGTGAATTATGGCATATTTTGTTAGCGGCTGAAGAGAGTTCGACAGCCATATCAAATAATACAGTGGAACCGAAAAAAGATGAAATTATAAAGGAAGTAATCCAAACTAAAGATGTTGAACCTACAAAAACTAAAATTTTGAAACAAGTATTCCAAAGTAAATTTCGAAAAGACGCCGAAGGATCTCAATCTCGATCCCGAAAACAAGACAACATGGTGAATGGCGGAAAAGAACCATTGGTACCTCCTACCACTTTCAGTTCCACCCTTAAACCACAGGGGCGGTTGGACACTAAGCACGGCGAAAAACACGATGAATCTGCATCGCTTTCTCGGTTAACCTGTAGCCGAAATAGTAGTACGGAAGGTAACAGAAAAGTTGAACAAAAGCAAGATTTAACCGCCAGCACTTTAATCACAAAGAAACAACAGTCAGATAAGGAAAACAATAAAAATTCCGTCAACATTGAAAATCGTGTACATAAACTGGACAAGTCAATATCAATCTGTAGCACACAAGCAGAACAAAAGCAACCACTAGTACCACCCAACACTTGTGGTTCCACCCTTAAACCACAACGACGCATTAACCTGTTGAATGGCGGAAAACAATCGCTTGCAGCTTATAAAACGTTGAGTTCCAAACTTAAAGCACAGGGACGTATCGACATATCCAAAGTAAAATTGGACATGTTGAAACCGTGGATAAGCAAGAAAATCACGGATATTTTGCAGAGAGAAGATAATGCGGCAGTGGAGTTCGTGCACAATAAATTAAAGCAGGATAAAATGCTTTGTCGACAGAAATTACAGATCAGAATTGCTGGATTCCTAAGAGGTGGCAAAGCACAGAAATTTGTGTCTGAATTATGGCCACTTTTGTTATCAGCTCAAGAGAGTGAAAGCGGCATACCAGCTGAATTGAAAAAGCAGCAGAATGATCAAAATTTAAGAATTGAAAAGGATATTAAGCATGACGGATCTGCATCGCTTTCTCGGTTAAATAATGTCCAAAATAGTGGTACGGTAATTGACACAAAACCAGAACAACAACATCCGGAAAGTCAGAGCAGTCAGAACAATGATAGCTCAGCTGTGCTGAGATGCGGCGTAGGCGGTTTCGCTAACGTTTGCATGCATTCCCCCCAAAAGAAAGATGCAAGTGCTAAGTCACAGGAATTTTTATCTCAATATTGTGCAGAAATGGACGAATTTTTGACACATTGGAATAAAACTCCCGAAAAGGAAACAATTCTATTCTCAAAAAAGTTCATATATCCTGGTGAACAAAATATTGAAAAACAAATAAACGCCACTTTGTCGACACCGCCATCATCGGTTATACAATCAGATCATAAACAGCAAACACGCAATATTGACTTTGATAACGAGATAAAAGCTACCCGAGAACTACAATCACGCAAGCGTACACACTTGACAATGATGAATGAGAGCAAAAAGTCGAAAAATAATTCCCACGATAAAGATGAGCAGCAGTCAGCTAAGAAGAAACAGACTAGGACAAATAAATCCTCATCAAAACGCAATTCAGACAAAGATTCCTCTAGGAAGCCAGAAGCTAAATTAATAGAAAAGCAGGACAACAAGAAATCTAACAGCGAGATGAAGAATCTTGAATTGGAGCTTTTTGGCAGTATTAGTAGCGACGAAGAAGAACCCAATTCAGAACAACCTTCTAAGGAAAATTCTGTAAAGAAGTACCACAATAGCGAATTGAGCACCCTTGAGGCTGATCTTTTTATCAGCAGCGATGAGGAAGACGTCTACAATATACTCGGCAAAGAAGACCAATTTTTAAAACAAAAATAATGGACGAAGTTCACGAAGAGTATATTCTCTGGAAAAAAAGAATTTGTAATTTAGAAAAATTATTTGTAATCAATTTGCGTAAATTTTAAATTAAATATCATGACAATGTTTTTAATTTCTATTAAATATTGATGAAATATATGAGTAGTTTTCTAAGTTTAAATTTATATTACAATAAAGTTTTATAGTATAATAAATTTATATTATAATAAATTTAAATTTATAAAAAATACTGTCTCTTTCAATTTAATTCTTAATTCCTTATTTGTAATATATTTTGAATGTATTTTAAGGAAATCATATAAATAATTAAAATAAAATGAAACTAAAAAATGTATTCAATGCTTTAATTTAATTACCGGGATAAGGGGAAGGGAAGGTTTATTTGAAATATTTTTCCGCGGTGACGGTGTGGAGATTCCGCCGCCTAGCAATGAAGAGGTCAAAGTTGCGATTATAAATCTTAAAAACAATAAAGCGGCATGTTCTGATAGCCTCCCCGCTGAGTTGTTTAAGACCGGAGTTGGTAGTGCGCATGCACCAGCTTATCTACAAAATATGCCTAGAGGAAAGTATGCCCAACGATTGGAACCTCAGTGTCCGCTGCCCTGTCCCGAAAAAGGTAGACCCTACGATATGCGCCAACTACAGGGGTATAATTCTACTTTTTATATTGATTTTCCAAATGAGCGAGGGGCCATGCCCACGTATACTACACACTACATACTTAATATTTAATTGCATTTGAAATATATTACTCATACGCATAGTAGTTACCCCTACAAGTATGCTATCTATGATTCTTGATATTAAAACCAAAGCAAATAAAGTATGTATAAAGAATGTGCATTTTGGCATATTTTGTAATATTTTTCAAAAATATTTCACGACGCGGGGGGAAAGATAGAAGGGAAGGATAAAGAAACCAAGAGCGTAACAATGTTCTCAATTGTTCTCATCGTGCGTTTTTGTTGTTTGACTAATTTTTTATTTATTCATCTGAAACAATGTTGCCACGAAAAACATTTTGTAACCAACATTTGTGAAAAAAATCACCAAATAAGAAAAAATATAACCAAAATTAAATTCATAGACTTTTGTTTTATTTTTTTTTTTCAAGTTTAAATTATAATTAACAAAAACTGAAACAAAAATAGCTTTTTTTATAAGAAAAAATAAACAAAACCAAAAACTACACATTGATCAAAAAATAACCAATTTTGGTTAGAAATAACAAAAAAAAGGCAACACTTATTCTCAGACGTCGGCACAAAGAGAACATGAGAAAAATTATGAGAGGCATATTAACCCAGAGGAAAATTGTTAGTAATATTTTCAAGTCTACTTTACTCTACATAATACGTCACATATGTAGTTTTTTTAATGAATTTTACATCTATATAAACAAAATGAATGAAAAACAATAGAAGAGAAAAATGAAAATATGTGCAAAGAAATAAAGAAAGTAATAAATGAAACATGTAAACAAAGTGCAAAAACAACATACGCGGATGCAGTTAAAAATAAAGGGTTGCCAAGTCTAAATAAACAACTACCCCTGATTGTTAAACCTAAGGAAAAACAATCGGCTGAAAAAAAACTAAAGAAGAGTTAAACAAAATAAATCCAGACAACTTGAAGATAACAAATGTGGAAAGTAGAAGCAGTGGAACAATTGTTATTCAAAGTGAGAGCTGTGAAGATAGAGAGAAAAGTAAAAGTGCAATCCAAGAAAAAATATCTAAACAATATGAAGTAAAAATTCCAAATTCGACGGGACTAAATATCAAAATTATTGGCATGTCTTTTGAATATAGCGAAAATGATTTAATTGAGAAATTAAGAAAACAAAATCCTAAATTAGCTGATGCAAATATTAAATTTATGGGAAAATATGAAACGAAAAGAGGAAATAAATCTTTGTTCAATGTGAGACTGAGAGTTGATAATGAAGCTTACGGAAAAATTATGGATGAAAGAAAAGTAAATGTCGGTTGGGAAAGATGTAGAGTGTATGATGGAACTGAATTAGTTCAATGTATGAAATGCAGAGGATACAATCATATAGCCAAAGAATGTAAAAATCAGGAAATATGTCTAAAATGCCATGGTCAACATAAAACAGTTAATTGCGAAAGCCAAGAGAAGATAATGAAATGTATTAATTGTTCAAAAGTAAACAGCAGGATTAGATGAAAATCACTTTACAAACGATAGAGAATGTCCAGTTTATCAAAATAAATTGAAAAACAAAATGAGAAATATAGGCTTGACGATTTAACAACTAACGGAAATGAGTGCCCTCTATACAAATGTACAAGGTCTTGTTAACAACTATAATCAAATTGAAATTATCGCAGCAACAGAAAAACCTGACTTTTTAATATTGTCTGAAACACATTTGACGAAAGATATAGATGAACAAGAAATTGCGTTACAAGGATATGATAACATCGGGTCAGTGTCAGCATCCTCAAGAACAGGTGGAGTTGTCGTATACTATAAAAATAATTGGAACGTGAAAAAGTTTATAGAGAGAACTGATGATTTGAAGTATTGGATATTATTTTGCAAAGCTGTACATAATGATAATAATAATAATATCTTAATTGGTGCAATATATAGATCGCCTAGCTACAGCGAAGGAAAAAAAACTCTTTATACAAGAATAGAATTAGGAATACTCTCAATGACAACGGCCTTAAACAAATAGTTAACGAAAGCACCCGTGTAACAAGAAATTCGAGCACTATAATTGACTACGTAATAACTAATAATTATAAGATAAAATGTACAAACAGTAAAGATAATAAAATTTCTGACCATGAAGTTATTAATATTAATATAGACTTTGAGAGATCGAATGAAAACATTCTAAATACAGCAAAAACCATCAAGATATTTAAATACGATAAGAATATATTCAATAATGTGTTAACTGAGAATATGATATACGAGGATAATAAGGATCTTAATGAAAACGTTAAACTGTTTGATGCCTGTCTAGGAAATACAATACAAAGATTTACGTTTGAAAAGCAAGTGCACATAAATAACAAAGTGAATAACTGGTTTAACGAAGAACTGCGAACAATAAAAAGAGAAAAAATAATAAAATATTTACGAGCCAAATTTGAAAACACAAATCAAGCTTGGGGAGAATATAAACTAATAAGAAATCGATACAAAGTACAAATCGAAAATAATAAGAATAATTACATAAAAAATAAAATTAACAACGCAACTAGTCAAAAGCAAATGTGGACACACATAAAAAACCTAGTACTTAATAAGAGGCAAAACTCAACCAAGTCTGTGATATTCGACCAGATAGAGTACAACGATATATGTGATATAGTTAATAAGTTCAATGCATTCTTCATTGATAGCATTAGTAGTATAAGACAATCGATAGGGAGCGTGCAACATATTAACCGAATAGAATATAGAGTGAATGATGTTTTTAAATTCCGTAAGGTAAATATTAGTGAACTGGAGAGCATCGTGAAGTGTATGAATAACAAATCTGACCATGAACGCGTATCAAATAAAATTATACTTGACAACTGGTATGTAACAGGAAATATAATGGTAAAAGTAATAAACACATCTTTAGAGACAGGTATTTTTCCTGATAATTGGAAAAAATCAACCGTAACCCCAATTGAGAAAGTGGCCAGAACAAAAAAATGCGAGGAGTTTAGACCAATAAACTCTCTTAAAACTTGCGAGAAAATAATTGAAAAAGTAGTTAAAGATCAGCTTGAAAAATATATAGAAAATCGAGACATATTATCTAAATACCAGTCAGGATTCCGTAAAAAACATTCGTGTGAAACCACGGTAAACTATGTCATAAGTGAGTGGAGAGCAATAGGAAAGGATAAGAGGATAATAGCAATATTTCTTGACTTCAAAAGAGCCTTTGAGACGATCGATAGAGAAATAATACTGAATAAACTATATATGTATGGAATAAGAGGAATCGAGCTAGATTGGTTCAAATCGTACCTGAAAAGAAGAAGGCAAACGACAAAATTAAATGACATAGAATCTGATGAAATAATAAATAATTTCGGAGTGCCGCAAGGTTCCATTTTGGGAGCGTTGTTGTTCATAATTTATATAAATGGCATGCCAAGTATTTTAGAAAAATGTAAAGTTGTATTATACGCTGATGACACTCTGATATATACTATAGCAAATAGTGATGAAGAATGTCGCGAAAATATCAAGTATGATATGAAGAAAATAGATGAATGGCTTAAAATGAATAAACTCAAATTAAATGAAAATAAAACAAAAATAATGGAATTAACTTAAATTCAGAAGAAATATTTACAATAAATGACACAGTAATTGAAAAAGTCGAATATATAAAATACCTTGGTTTTATAATCGATAAAAAATTAAATTTCAATGAACAAATAGATTACTTATGCAAAAAAGTTGGTAAAAAAATTAGTTTTTTAAAAAGAATAAGAAGCAAAATATCCAAGTCTACAGCGATAAATATATACAGCACGAAAATAAAACCACACTTAGAATATGGTTCCACTATTTTATTCACATGCAGCAGCACAAATCAATTAGCAAGGATGCAGAAACTGCAAAATAGAGCGATGAGAGTAATACTAAAATGCGATCGTTACACACATATAAACACAATGTTAACTGATCTAAAATGGATGAACATAGCACAACGACTTCAATTTAACACATTAAGATTTATTAGAAAATTAAAACAAGGAGACGCCCCGAAATATCTATGTGATCAAATACATTATCAATATATATTATATCAACTAAGAAATGCAAGTGACTGTAGGATCCAAAGAGTGAGGTCAACACAAATGCAGAAAACGCTATTCTACAAAAGTCTACAGCTGTTTAACTCATTGCCAAACTACATTAAGAATGAAACGGATGAAAATGTCTTTAGACGAAAGTGTACTAATTTTGTATTATTTAATAATAATTTGTAATATATAATTTTGTTGAACATTTAAAGTATTTTTAATACTAAAAAAAAAAAAAAAAAAAAAAAAAAAAACAATCTCGGGAAATGACGGCTACCCACTTTATCGCCGACGTTCTGTGGATAATGGTGGACGATCAATTTCAGTAAAGGTGCATGGAAATGATTTTGATGTTGATAACCGCTGGATAGTACCTTACTCTCCATTGCTTTCAAAAACATTTAAAGCGCATATTAATGTTGAGTATTGTCATTCAGTTAAGTCGATCAAATACATCTGCAAATATGTTACTAAAGGGTCTTATATGGCTGTATTTTCATTACAAAATCCAAATGATGAAATTCCGCAGTATCAAATGGCCAGGTACATTAGTAGCAATGAAGCAGTATGGCGAATTTTGGGATTTCCCATTCATGAGCGCCATCCAACTGTTGTTCATTTATCAGTGCATCTGGAAAATGGACAACGGGTTTACTTTACAGAAAGAAATGCTCGAGAGAGAGCAGCAGCACCACCGGCTACAACATTAACATCATTTTTTGATCTTTGTAGAAATGATATGTTTGCTAAAACTTTGTTTTATTCAGAAATTCCAACGTATTATACGTGGAATACATCAACAAAGAAATTCCAACGTCGAAAGCAGGGGAAACCTGTTGATGGTTGGCCAAATTTATATTCAACAGATGCATTAGGTAGGGTTTATACCGTCCATCCTCAAAATGCTCAATGCTTTTATTTGAGAATGCTTCCGATTAATGTTCGAGGACCAACATCTTTTGAGACATTACATAGTGTTGATGGCGTAGTATGTGCAACATATCGAGAGGCCTGTCAGAAACTACAATTATTGGAGAACGATTGTCATTGGGAAACAACGCTTGAAGATGCAGCAGTAATCAACCATCCATGGAAAATAAGGGCATTATTTGCGATAATATTGGTATCGTGCTCACCATCTAATCCAAAAGATCTTTGGAATAAATTTAAAACATATTTGGCTGAGGACATATTACACCCGGAAAGAGTTACCACCAGCAATGCAACGCTTGAACTAAGTGAAAGTATGAATAATGAGACATTGATTCTACTCGGATACAAATGCTTGGCGATAAGGAATGTGACACTAATTGAAGTTGAAATGATTGCTCCTATTCGGTCAGGAACTGATGCACACGATCAAGATCTACGACGAGAAATGGAATATAATCATCAAAATTTGGAAATTTTATTGGAAGAAAATTTACCAAATTTACAACAAGAGCAGAGAATGGTATACAACAGTATACTAGCAGCAATAACAAACAAACAAATAACCGGAAAAACGTTTTTAATTTCATTGATATTGGCAAAAGTTCGATCTCAAAAAAATATTGCATTAGCTATTGCGTCCTCCGGCATTGCTGTCACACTCTTAGATGGTGGTAGAACAGCGTATTCTGCACTAAAATTATCCTAGAAGCCTCAATTTTCCGAAGAGATTACAAGTGTAACATAAAGAAAAATTCTTCTATGGGCAAAGTATTGCAACAATGTGAAATCATAGTGTGGGTTGAATGCACCATGGCGCATAAGAAATCTTTGGAAGTCTCGCAGTTTACGGGATTTTAGAAGCAATAATAACATATTTGGAGGTGCATTAGTTTTATTAGCTGGTGATTTTCGTCAAACACTTCCTGTTATGCCTGCATCAACGCCATCTGATGAGCTAAATGCATCGTCATACCTTTGGCGATATGTTCATACTCTAAAATTAACTACTAATATGCGTGTTCAGTTGCAACGTGATGCTTCGCTTCAACTTTTTCCAAACAATTGTTTGATTTAGGTAATGCAAGAATTCCAATGGATCCTATAACAAAGTATATAAAATTTCCATCAGAGTTTTGCATAATGACACAATCCAAAGAACAATTAATAAATTGTGTATTTCCCAATATTGTGCAAAATTTTAAAAATATGCAATGGTTATGTGAACGTGCGTTACTGGGATCCAAAAATATTGACGTTAATTCCATCAACAGCAATATTCTCAACAAGGTCGATGGGAATCTAAGAACTTATAAATCGATCGACACAGTTTCAAATATTGAGGATGTCGTCAATTATCCAGTCGAATTTTTAAATTCGTCAGATTTACCAGGCTTTCCAGGCGAAGCACACCGGGTATTACCTAGTATACATATAAGTTAAGGAAAAATATGTTTAAATAACAAAAGTTACTAAGCTGACGTTGCTATTGCATAATCAACAACTTTGCTTGGTTCCTATTTCAACATTAATGGAACGGTGGGAAAATGCTGACACCATGTCTACAAACAACACGAGCAGCAAAGGTATGTGATCAAAACAGCGACGTTTAGGCAGTTAGAGTAGTTTTAATAAAAATTGTTTTTACTGTTGTTCTTACTGTGCATAAATAAAGACGTGTTGTGTCTTAAAAAACACAACACAAAAAATAATTTTTTTTAACTTTTGAATTTGGAAAGAATTAATTGGCGCCCGAGCAGGGACATCCTTTTTTTACAAGGATTCCCATCCCGGTAAAGAACTAACAGTCAAGCCTTGCCAGGTGCCCCAGTAATCCGTAAAGGATAAAAAGGATTGGCGTATGCCAAGGCCTGGCAAGCCCGCGTAAAACCGGTATCTATCTAAATTAATTAAATTTAAATTAAAAAGTGAAAACATTAAAAAATTGAAAACAAGTGTTTGGTGTACAGTGGAAAAGAAAAATTCGTGAACAAAAATATAAATAAATCAAATTAATTGATCGTACTAAAGAGGCTGCAAGTGTTAATAACAAATACGAACAAAAAAATTAATTGAATAAATAAAACCTACAAAGAAAATGTAAGAAACAAAAAATCGTGTTAAAATATTCAAACTGCAACAAGTTCATAAAGGAAAAAATTATTACTAGGAATATTTTGAAAGAACTTGAAAAATAAAAGTAATTTTAAGCGAAAAGAAAAAGTAGTGAATAATAAATGATAAATCGCTAAGTGAATAAAAATTGAAGAGCTAAAAATTTAGAAATTAATAAAAACTGAAATCAAGTAAATAATATTTAAAAACCTACATGGAAAACAACCTCAATTTATAAAAATTTTTACCTTTGAAAAATTAAAAATTTGTGAAGTACGTGCAAATAATATAAATAAAAACAATAATAATAAAGACACAATAAACACATAAAATACACAGTTGAAACAGTGAAACCCAAATCAAGAGACAGAGGACATCAACAAGGACAACATGATCCTGAATCTGCTAATGTAAGCTTAATGTAGATATAACAAATATTAGTTTTGATTTTTTTAAGATATTTTGCAATATAATTGAAATTTTTTTAAAAAAAAATTTTTGTATAAAAAAGGAAAAGAAAGAAATAGTTTATTAAGTAAACAGAATCAAACAAAGAAATTAATCATTTAATTCAATTAATCGATTAAAAATTTTAAATGTGAATAAGAGAACTATCCTATTATATTAATTATTAAAGGTTTAAACAAAATTTTTTTAAAGAATAAATAAAAATTTTTTTTTTTAATCTCGTTCTAACTTTCAATAAATTTCAATGCCAGACGAATCAATTGACAAACTAACAGAGAGGCTAAGTAGAACCTTGACTATGGCAAACAATAATTTACCATCGGGTTCTAATGCGGCCCACATGACAGGACTAAACGAATTACAGAAAAGACAAATTAGGGAACTTATAAAGGAGACGATTGAAACAACAAGTGATCATGACTTAGATGAGGGTTTAGATCAACCAATCGGTGAACTTACTCCAAAACTCGAGGAGCTAGATAGAGTACCCGATATCGTCAAATCCTTGAGAGAGTTCTCAGGGATCGCGGGTGAATTCAATTCATGGAAAAAGTCCGTAGATAGGATATTAGAGTTGTATGACTCCATAAAAGGATCGAGTAAATATTACGCGATCTTACATACGATTCGGACGAAAATTACGGGTAATGCTGATACTGCGTTGGAGTCGTATAGAACTCCATTGGAATGGGGGAGAATAAAAAAATGTTTGAGTATGCATTACTCCGATAAACGGGACATTGGCACTTTAGAGTATCAGATGACTGTTCTATGTCAGGGCCAAAGATCAATTACGGACCTCTATCAGGATGTTTATAGACACCTGTCATTAATATTGGACAAAGTTTCTTGTCTAGATCTGAATGAGAGTAGTCTTCGCGCTATGACAGATACGTATAGAGAAAAAGCACTTGACACCTTTGTTAGGGGGCTAAATGGAGACCTTCCGAGATTGCTAAGTATAAGAGAGCCAAGTTCTCTGCCACAGGCTCTTCATATATGTCTCAAATTGGACAATATGAATTTTAGAAGAAATTACGCCCAATCTCAACAAAATAAGAAAGACAGGGTAGGAGTGAGTACAATCAATAACAAACATTTTTACCCAGAATTGGCACATATCGGGGGGGCTACGGCAACCAGATACAAGACATTCCCAACTTACAATAATTCTAGTTTCCCGAATTATCAATATCCGAATCTACGTCCCAATAACCCTCAACATTTTTGGAACAATCAGACATACCAGAATAGATTTTTTAATCGGGGGCAACGACACACCCCGTTTGTTCAAAAACAGCCAACCAACATCTCACAAATGAAGCCGGAACCAATGGAGGTGGATAAATCAATTCAAATGACAAATTCAAACAGACAACCACCTCAGCAGATGTTCAAGAGACCAGCTGGAACTTCATTCCAAGGACCAGTGAACAAACACCAAAGAAACTTCCATTTGGGAACTATACCGGACGAAACTTATTACTGGGAAGATCCATATTCAGGAGACAACGAGGCTGATCTTGCCGGAGCAATGACACCTTACTATGTTGATGATTGTTTCCAACAAATTCCAGTAGATTGTAATGACAAGGAATCTGAAGAAAAACCAGACATTATAGAAGCTGCTGTACATTTTTTAGACTAAATTGTTCCTCGTTACCTTATTTCGAGGCAAACACGAGGAACGGTAAAGTTTTAAGGTTTCTATTAGACACTGGTAGCAATAAGAATTACATTAACTCTGATTTAGTAAAAAATCCTAAACCTAACGAGAACATTTTTAGCACAAAAACGGCCAATGGTAACATAAAAATAACCCATCATACATTTGTCCAATTATTCGGAGTTGAGGACGCACCCATTAAATTTTTCCTTTTACCAGGATTCAATTCTTTTGATGGAATTCTGGGAAATGACAGCTTAAAAGCATTATCGGCTGTTATTTATACCGCCGAAAACTATTTTACCATAAACGGCGGAAGAAAAATTCAAATCAAACAATGTACGTCACAGAGCGTTAATAATCTCGAACTTAGAACTCAACATTTGTCTAAACGACTACAAGAATCATTGGAGGATATTGTAAAGCAACACGGTCCATTATTTGCAGATCCTGATGAAAGATTAACATATACCACCGTGGTGGAAGGAGAGATCCGAACAGAAAACAACAATCCAGTATATTCCAAAAGTTACCCTTATCCCATGGCATTGAAAGATGTAGTGGAGGAGGAAATTAACCGTCTTCTACGTGATGGAATCATACGACCGTCACGATCCCCATACAATTCTCCCATTTGGGTGGTACCAAAAAAGGAGGATCACTCTGGAAAGCGAAAGTTTAGGTTAGTGGTGGATTTTTGAAAATTGAACGCGGTAACGGTGGCAGACAGATATCCGATTCCTGAAATAAACGAAGTTTTGGCGAACTTGGGGGGAAATAAATATTTCACGGTGGTTGATTTAAAGAGTGGATTCCACCAAATTCCGTTAAAAAGCGAGGATATGCCGAAAACTGCTTTTTCCGTCAATAATGGCAAGTACGAGTTCACTAGGTTGCCATTTGGATTAAAAAATGCGCCTTCTATCTTCCAGAGGACACTGGACGATATATTGAGGAACCACATAGGAAAGATTTGCCATGTTTATGTCGATGACATTATAATTTTCAGTAAGGATGAAAAATCGCATTTACAGAACGTGGAGAAGATATTTGCAACCCTTGAATCTGCTAACATGAAGATTCAATTGGATAAATGCGAATTCTTCAAAACGGAGGTAGAATTTTTGGGGTTTATTGTGTCAGAAGAGGGAATAAAACCCAATCCAAAGAAGGTTGAATCGATTTTGAAACTTCCGTATCCCAAGACACTAAAGGAGCTCCGATCTTTCCTCGGACTTTCTGGATATTACAGGCGATTTATAAAGGGTTATGCTGATATAGCAAAACCACTGACAACACTTCTAAGAGGAGAAGAAGGACGAGTGTCAAAATCAACATCAAGTCAGATAAAAATAAACCTTGACGATGCAGCTAAAAAAGCTTTCGAAGCACTTAAAAATGCTTTAGTATCACAGGAAGTAATATTATCGCACCCAGATTTCGATAAAGATTTTCAGCTTACAACAGATGCATCCAACTTCGCCATTGGAGCCGTCCTCAGCCAAGAGGATAAACCTATTGCATTCATCTCCAGAACTTTAAATGCGACAGAAGAACATTACGCTACGAATGAGCGAGAATTATTGGCTATAATTTGGGCTCTCAATAACCTAAGAAATTATGTTTACGGCTCAAGAAAGGTAATTATTTATACTGACCACCAACCATTGACGTATGCCCTAAGTAGCAATAATCACAATTCAAAGATAAAAAGATGGAAATGCGCTCTAGAAGAATATAATTACGAATTGAGGTACAAACCGGGTAAGTCAAACGTAGTGGCCGATGCCTTGTCAAGAAACATCACGGAAACGAATGTTCTCCAAGAACAGGGTGACTCTTCCACCGAAACCCAACATAGTGCAGAGAGTTCATCCGAGAATCTAATTCCAAGCGTAGAGACACCGATTAATGTGTTTAGGAATCAAATATTCCTTAGCATTGGCGAAACATCCTCATACCAGTTTAAGATTGTTTTTCCAGGAATTCATCGACACCTAATAACTGAACCCCAATATAACGAGATTAACCTTTTAAATGTAATGAAGAGATATTTAAATCCATCCGTCATCACTGGAATAAAGGCTCCTGAACCCATTATGGGAAAAATTCAGACATTATACCCAATACATTTTTCCAATTATAAGTGTAGGTTTACACAGCTATTTGTTTCCGATGTGTCTCCAGAAGGGGACCAAGAGAACATAATTGTAGAAGAACATAACAGAGCCCATCGCAACGAAAAAGAGAACAGGGCACAAATATTGGAAAAATACTATTTTCCAGGAATGGCTGGAAAAATAAAGCGAATTATTAAACTATGTGCAACATGCAAGAAAAACAAATATGAAAGACACCCAAATATGACTGAACTAAAACAAACACCTATACCAACGTTTCCCGGACATACAATTCATATTGACATTTTTTCAACAGATCGCAAACTAATACTAACATCCATTGATAAATTTTCAAAGTATGCTAAAGTCAAACTGCTAAATGGAAGATCCATAGAGGATGTAAGGAAACCTTTGAGGGAACTTATATTTTCCTATGGGGTACCAAAAAATATTGTAATGGATAATGAGCCTTCGTTAAATTCGGCATCAATTCTGTTTATGTTGAAGGATGACCTGAAAATCAATGTTTTTACAACTCCTGCATACAGAAGCGAGGCAAATGGTCAAGTGGAACGCTTCCATTCCACTTTGGCAGAAATTATGAGATGTCTTAATAGCGACGGGACATCCAGAAATTTTGAGGAATTACTCGAAAAATCAGTTAATGAATATAATCATTCAATCCATTCCACCACCAACAGAAAACCTGTCGACCTTTATTTCGGAAGGACTGTCGATTTCTCTCCACAAGACCTGGAGATAACTAGGCTGTCTAACATCGAAAGGCTCAGACAAAAGCAAGAAAAGGACTTGCCCTACCACAACAAGAAAAGGAAACCGATAAAAGATTATGTGCCAGGGCAACTGGTGTATGTTAGGACTAATAAACGACTGGGCACCAAATTAAGCAATCGATTTAAACAGGAAATCGTTAGGGAAAATCGTAATACGACAATTGTGACTGAAAGTGGACGTGTTATTCACAAAAGCCATATTAGAAACTGAAATATTTTGAAAAATTGCAGGAAAGGGGAAGAATTTTCTTTGAATCGTTTCGTTTCTTTCAGATTCTTTATTGGTGCCGTATCGGCGGAATTTAACATACTTGACTACTCTAATGCAAGGCTAATAACTATTCAGAACGGTATCGCTAGACGACAGGAGGGTGCATTTAAAGTAATACATTCAATCGATCTACAACAGTACCAAACCTTATCAGAAGACATCGAGTCAATTTTAAATTCAAATATTACATACGCTCATCCGCTCCGTCCGTTTTTATTACAGCAAGTTCTGAACATAAAAGGACTCCTTAAACGACTTAGTCCCGGTAGAAAGAAAAGATCCATAGATTTCATCGGTAGTGCATGGAAATGGATAGCCGGAACCCCAGACGGACACGACTTTGAAATTCTCGATGAAAAAATCAGAAACGTACTTGAAAATAACAACAGACAAATGATTATAAATGAACTAACTACAAATAGATTGCAAGAAATTTCTAACATTACAAACGAAATATTGAAAGTGAAGAAAGAGAACTGGAATAATGAATTGCTTGTAAAATTAGAACATAAACTCATTGTAATAGAAAAGGAATTACAAAATATCGAATATGCCATTCAGTGGGCAAAAGTCAATATTGTAAATGCATTTATTCTGTCAAAAACTGAAATAGAAATTCTAAATGATGTTCTTGAAAATTATAATATCCCAACTTTTAGTGTAGACGAATTGTTATCCTTTGGCAATGTAAAAATAGTAGCAAATAATAAAGAAATTTTGTATATCTTAAGTATTCCAATCGTACGAGAAGACACATGTAAAAGATTCTTGGTTAAACCAGTAAAAAACAAATATTTAATTGATAGAATCGAATTTGATAAAATTTTAGATTGCAACAAAGACTTATTCCCTATTAAAGAAAATTGTAAATCTTATAACGATCTAACTATTTGTGGTAGAGATAAACTTATAGAATTAACTGATGAATATTGTATTACTAGTTTGTTTAAGAACAAGATAGGGAATTGTACCCAAATAAACAATGATCACATACCAACTATGGAGGAAATTGGAAGTGACTATTTACTACTAAATCAATATGCTGGAAAAATAGAGGTCGAAAATGAAGAAATAACGCTAAACGGAACCTACCTGATTAAATACTTTAACGTAACAATAAACATCAACGGCAGAAGATTTCACTCAAAGGAAATAACTAGCAGTAAACCTCTCCCCGCATTTCTACAACCAAGAGGAATGAACATTCAAACCGAAGAAGTACTATCACTAGAAAGACTGCAGAAAATTAATCTGGGCAATATAAAAAGATTAGATAACCTAGATATCAAGAACAATGCACTTTTAACAACAAGCAGCATTTTGTTAATTTTTGTCGTCTCCATTATCACGTGGATGTCCATAAAAAAATTGGTTAACAAGAAGAAAAACGACATAGAAAAAGAGGATACAAGTCCGGATAACCCAACAACAGAAGAAGATGCTAAGGTAAACAAGAAAAGCAGGAAATCTTCAAGCATCTTCGATATTCATACATTCTAAAACAATCGGGACGATTGTATTTAAGGAGGGAGGAGTTAAGGAAAAATATGTTTAAATAACAAAAGTTACTAAGCTGACGTTGCTATTGCATAATCAACAACTTTGCTTGGTTCCTATTTCAACATTAATGGAACGGTGGGAAAATGCTGACACCATGTCTACAAACAACACGAGCAGCAAAGGTATGTGATCAAAACAGCGACGTTTAGGCAGTTAGAGTAGTTTTAATAAAAATTGTTTTTACTGTTGTTCTTACTGTGCATAAATAAAGACGTGTTGTGTCTTAAAAAACACAACACAAAAAAATAATTTTTTTTAACTTTTGAATTTGGAAAGAATTAATTTATATAGTGATATATATTAAGAGAATTATATATATTAAAACAAGTGAAATTAAAAAATACTTTTTATATTGAAATTAATTTTTGTTTTTTAATTACTCAATCATGTACTAAATTATTAAATACTAGTTAAAACACTTATGTTACACTTATATAACATAAAAAAAATTATTCTCTAATTACTATATATAACTAGTCTATGAGATCGTTATTCAAATAAAAATAGTACAATCGTCTCATATAAGTTCGGCTCTTTACCGTTTTCGGTACGATTGTATGGTGCGGCCTTAATAACATTCGAAGAAATTCGATGCCTCTCTCGTTTATATCCCAATAAAAACATGTCCGACAGCGGTACTCCCAAATCATGTCATGTGCAAGTAGTGGTTTCATTGCCTGAATGACTTCTACATTTGGAATGTCTTCAATTTCATGATGAGGACCTTCAAAATTTGCCATTGCTGTTAAAGTTCCCTCAATAAAGAAGTGATTGTACACTGCCAAGCGATTCACTCGTTCTTTTTTTTATTTTTTTTTTCATTATATATATATATTTTTATTTCTTTTACTTATTTTAAATTTACAAAACGTTATTACGCATTTTTTTATATGAAAAGTAATCATTTAATATCTTTTTTATGTTCTCAAAAAAAAAGAAAAATAAAATCAAAAATCATTTTATTACGAAATATGTATGATATTTCTAGACTAAATAACAAAACATAAATTGTGATCGGTTTTAACATTGTTATTGTTAAATTCCTGTGTGTGCTTAATAACATTTCTTTTTGTATTCATTTTCTTTCTTTTTACATCATTTTATAAACAAATATATGATCAGGTTGAGCTTCATTTGTTGTTGTTCTACAATAAACATCATTAACAAACAAAAATGTCTATGATATAAAAATGTATGTAGTTATAATAGAATAAGCGCTAATAAAAAAAAAATTATTTACTGAAGGGGGAAAACGGTAAGGAAATAATACAAGGATGTTGTATGACTTGAAGTAGGTTTGACTATTTACATGAAATCATCGTAATCATCATAAGTAATGTAATCATTACCATACTTTTTATAACCATCGATATCATTGCTCTCTTTTTTCAAGGTTACTTTTCCTTTGCCTTTGCCTTTGCTAGCGGGTTTCTTGACATTTTGTTTTTCCATTTTCACTTTTTCTCTATGTAAGTTTTCTACACTAATTTTTAATTTCTTCAAATCGGGAATAGCCAAATGTACACCTATGCTACGTACTAAATCCTCAATAAATTGCGGGAAATGAGGTGATTCTTTATATTGTGCCAATTTATAACTAAGCGTCGCACCAAATTCTTTGAATTCTTCTTCAGTTTGAGGATTAAATGCATCTAAATCACCTCTAATATCACTAACACCAAAGGTTTCTAAAGCACTCTTTAAGTCCGATTCTTCTTGAATTTTTTGTAAACGTAATTTTTCGGCTAATTTTTCTTCGGCTGTCATATTAGCTAAGCGTTCAGCTTCGGCTTCCTCTGCCAGTCTCTCTTGTTCGGCTAGTTTAGCTTTCAAAGCCTTGTTAGGTTTCGTCTTCACCGGCGCTTTGACTTCAACTTTTTCTTCGTCCTTTTTTTCCTCTTCCTCGAGATCCCAACTGTCCTTAACATCCTCATCATCATCCTCGCCAGCCCATTTGTTGACTTTGTCAGGAATAACCACTATGGGTTTGTCCGCAGCACTTTCCCAATCGTCTTTCATATTTTTTGGTTCTCTATTATTTTATTTATTTAGCAAATTTTTGATTATATGACTTTGTGTTTTGCTTGTATGTGCTTGGTGTGCTTGGATGTGGTTTCGCCAAGAATTTGAAACCAGAACTAATAATTTTTCGCAATCTTTCTGTTGCTTTTATACTGTTTCCTGAGACCCGAAAATAACTGCGTTAATCGATTTCCTTAATATGATATTGCATTACAGGTAGAAAAATTATGATTTTATAATTGACCCTCACACATCATTTGATGACTTGTTTATAATGTTCGAATAACACGAATATTAATTTCCAGGTAAAAGGGAAAATAATAAAAGCCTTCTTGCTCTCGAAAATTTTCCCTTTTTCACTTTAAGTCCGGATTAGTATGCAGTTGTTATCCACTTTACATAATTTTCTTTAAATTCGTACTTCAATAGACAGCGTTTTTTATATTAAGTACATACGCGTTATTTGCTGACAGGTAGGGGCATTTAAATTGAATTTTCTACCCTTTGCCAACAAATGTCATTTAAGCGGTTTATGCCATATTTTTTAAGTATACTCTTTATTTTACTCGCAAAGGTGCTTTGTTCATAGCTTACAGACGGCTGTATACACAACAACAAAATATTAAGAGTTTGTCAGTCATATTTGAACGCAAGCAAAAATAAACAAACACATGCTACAGTAGTAGATCCTAACATTTCAACGACGAATTTATATGAATTCGTTCATTTGGACACTGTGCCAGTGTGTAAAATGTTACTACAAAGTTAATATAATGCAAGTGAGTGAAAATTTTCATAGAAAATCCAGTCACTTGACATTTTCCCTTCAAAAAATATTTCAAGAAAAGTTTTTAGTAGACATCTGCAAATGAGTAAATGCTACAAGTGGTTGAAACACATTCATAAATTTACTATGTACCTGCTAATGCACAGCTAACATTCACAAAAAGTAAAGGAAACACATCTGTATGTATGTTAACGTAAAAAACATTAATTTCATTTTTGCTGACACATTTCCAGACAGTTACCAACCTCTTTTATTAAATATTGCACAAGACATACTTTTTATAGTTTCTGTTTACTAAGCATTCTTTTGTAACACGCTTATCGTAAATTGTTATTATGCAGATCTTGCAGTTTCAACCGTAATTAGAATTAAGAATTAATTTCAAGTTCAGTTGTAAAAAAACATTCAAGTGGCCAACAAGTGAAAATAATAAAATAAATAAAAAAAATATTTTTTTTAATGAAAAACAACTTATAATTAAATAATTGGCGCCCAACGTTAAAAGGTTCCTATCAAAAGCACCCCATAGGCTGCAGATACAAGGACACCCATAAGACAAGCACCCCATAGGCTGCGGACTTAAGTAAAAGGCACCTCATAAGCTGCAATAAGCGATCATCTGCAAAACAAGGACATTTTGAGTGGAGAACTCGGTGTAGACGCGGGCACCCTAGTAACAAGGTGGAAAAGGAACAATACCCCCCCTACCAGCTCCATGAGGATGATCTTTATGTAAGCATAGGTTTAAGACTAAATTTTTAAGAAGAATATTTATTAATTAAAAAAAAAAAATATATTTTTACTAAAAGTGCTAAAAATCAAAAGTTTAAAAAAAGAGGAAAGTGCAAAACTTAAAAGAATACAAATAAGGATAAATATAAGTTTAAAAGTCAATTAAAAAGTTTAATACAAATTTCAATTATGAATTTATAAAATATAAAAATATTTTAAACGTAATGAAAATTCCAAAAAAGGAAAAATAATAGAATCCAATTAAGTTACAAATCGTATGAAACATTGAAAAAGTGAAGTAAATCAACAGTAAATTTAACAAGTAAATTTTGGAGAATTAAATTTTGAAAAATATTGCAAGGAAAAGTGAATCTTTTTGGAAAGAGAAAACGACTAAAACTAAAACATAGAAGTTAAAATTTAAAGAATAAGAATCGATTTAAAATTTTAAAGTGAAAATTATTAAAGTTAATAAACAAATTCCAATTAAAGAAATTTTTGCTTTGAATGTGAATCAATTGTAAAATAATAATATCTCTTCAAAAAAAAATATCTTTTAGAACCACTATTGCGATTCCTACGGGACCCTCCAATAGAAATAAGAAATTTTTTTTTAACACAAATATAATTTTAAAAAAAAAAAAAAAAACCACTATTGCGATTCCTACGGGACCCTCCAATAGAAATAAGAAAAATTAGAACAAAAATATACTTTTTATTAATATAATAAATTATGTCTAATCCTAACAACTTGGTCAGGCCCCCAGTCCTGAATATAAATGTTCCAAATCCAGCTCCTAATAATGAGAATAATAGAAACATGGAAGGAATGATAGCTAGAATTTGCGCGCAGCAATGCCAAATAGCAATTAATCAGATACTAAATCCCAACGCAAATATAGGAGGTATAGATCAGGTAATAGAGGAAAGATATAGGAACGATTTAGCAGATTTAGATAAGGTTCCCGAAGTTGTAAAGAACTTGAGGGAATTCTCCGGTAATCCATCAGAATTTAGCTCTTGGAAAAAGAGCGTAGACAGAATACTCGGACTGTACGACTCTATGAAAGGGACTCCTAAATACTTTGCAATAATTAATACAATTCGAAACAAAATTATTGGCCGCGCAGATGCAGCCTTGGAGTCATATAATACTCCTTTAAACTGGAACTGCATTGTGAAATGTCTGGCATTACACTATGCAGACAAAAGGGATTTGACTACTTTAGAATACCAGATGAGTACGTTAACACAGGGTAACAGCAAAATTCAAGACTTCTATCAGGAGGTTTACTCCTATCTCTCTCCAATTATTAATAAATTATCTTGCATGGATATTGGTAAAGAAGCGCTCTATCTTCTGGCACAGACCTATAGAGATAAGGCTTTAGATGTCTTCATTAGAGGTCTAAGAGGCAATATGTCAATGCATCTTGGTATGAAAGAACCAAAAGATCTCCCTCAGGCACTCCATTTGTGCCTTAAAATGGAAAATCAATTCCTGAGGTCACAATTTGTGAACTCTCAAAAGACTAATACCAACAAAACTATATCTCTACCACCAAATAGAATGCAATACCAGAACAAACATCGGAATAATTTTTATACACAATTGGCTCACATGCCACAAACTTCTCATGATTTTTATCAGTTTAAACCAATACCTCCAAGAAGATATTATAACCCTAATCAAATGTCAATGGCACAAGCATATTCAAACCCAAACTTCATGCCACCTAGGCCAAGCGCACCAAAACCACAGCCACGTCCTGAACCTATGGACGTAGACTCTTCAACAAAAACAAAGGCTGTGAACTACATGAATAGGCCAAGCCAAAATAATCAATTTTTTGGTAAAAGACCACCCGTCCAATCGGAACAATTCCGAGGACCACCAAAAATGCAAAGGAATTTCCATTTGCAAACAGAACAAAGTAATTATGAGGAACAAATGTTAAACTACGAGGGCGAGGAAAAATTACCATCACTTGATGAGTACCTCGAAAACCAAACGGACAGACAAGAAAACGATAATCATTTTGAAACACAAGAATTCGTAGACATACATTTTTTAGGCTAACGAATTCGTCCTTACCCTATTTTGAGTGCAGGACGAATACCGGACAGATACTAAACTTTCTCATTGACACAGGATCAAACAAGAATTACATCCAGCCTAGCCTTGTGAGAAATCCCTTACCTAACCGGAATAATTTCTATGCAAGCTCAGTAGGTGGACAAAATGAAATTACCCACCATACTTTCGTAAATCTTTTCGGCAAACATGCCGATAAAATCAAATTTTTTCTACTACCATCTCTAAGATCCTTCCATGGCATCTTAGGAAACGATAGTTTAAAAGAACTATCAGCAATTATTTATCTGGCAGATAACTATATGCTTATCAATAAAAAACTTAAAGTCAAAATAAAGCAGAAAATCTCACAATCGGTTAATAATATTAGTATCAGGACTGACCACATGACAGTAGAACAAAAAAACAGGTTAAAAGAAACCATCGAACGACACAAAACCTTATTTAGTGAACCAGACGAGAACCTTACTTACACCACAGCTGTAGTTGCAGACATCCAGACTAAAACTGACGATCCCATTTATTCCAGATATTATCCCTATCCTGTACAATTAAAAGATGAAGTCGAAAACCAAATACAAGACCTCTTGAAGCAAGGTATCATTCGACCTTCACGGTCGCCATACAACTCACCCATTTGGGTTGTTCCTAAAAAAGCCGATGCATCCGGCAAGAAAAAGTACAGAATAGTAATTGATTATAGAAAGTTAAATGAACAAACTTTACCGGACAGATATCCAATCCCAGAGATCAATGATGTTCTCCCACAACTGGGACAAAACAAATTTTTCTCAGTACTGGATTTAAAAAGCGGGTTCCATCAAATACCGCTTAGAGAGGCTGACAGACAAAAGACGGCATTCTCGGTCAATAATGGTAAATATGAGTTTACCAGATTACCGTTCGGATTGAGGAATGCGCCTTCCATATTTCAGCGGACGTTAGACGACATACTCAAAAAATGGATAGGAAAAATTTGTTTCGTCTATATGGACGACATTATTATATTTTCCAAAGATGAAGAAGAACACTTCAAAAACATAGATACCATTTTTAAAACTCTTAGACTTTCAAATATGAAAGTTCAGTTGGACAAGTGCGAGTTCTTGAAAAAAGAGGTTGAATTTTTAGGATTCATCATTTCAGATGAGGGAATAAAAACCAACCCCAAAAAAGTAGAAGCAATCCTAAATTTCCCAACACCCAAAACACTGAAAGATCTAAGATCATTTTTGGGATTGTCCAACTATTATAGACGCTTTATCAGGGATTATGCCAAAATTGCAAAGCCCCTGACAATGCTTTTGAGAGGGTAGGCAGGACGTTCGTCCAAATATATGTCAAAAAAGATAACAATTGATTTAGATCAGGAAGCAATGGATGCATTTATAAAACTTAAGACCATATTGACTTCTGACGATGTTATGTTAGCGTATCCGGACTTTAATAAAGAATTTACCCTCACGACAGACGCCTCTAACTACGCACTAGGAGCAGTGCTATCCCAAGAAAATAGACCTATTGTATTTTTATCAAGAACCCTTAGCAAAGCAGAAGAGCACTACGCCACCAATGAAAGAGAATTGCTCGCAATCGTATGGGCGTTAAAGTCGCTAAGGAACTACCTTTATGGCTCCGCGAAGTTAAAAATACTTACAGACCATCTTCCTCTGACTGATGCTTTGAATAACAAAAATTCGAATTTTAAACTTAAAAGATGGAAAGCATTTCTCGAGGACTTCAATTACGAACTACAATACAAACCAGGCAGCACTAATGTAGTTGCCGACGCTTTATCCAGACCTTCGCCTGAGAACACTCTTGTAAATACCTTAACTGTAACTCAACATAGCGATGAGAGTTCATCACAAAATTTAATACAATATACTGATGCTCCCATTAACGCCTTCAAGAATCAAATATTCATTTCAAATGAAGGAAGCCAACCGTCTTATAACTTTGAAATTGTTTTCCCTACCTTTCACAGACATAGAATTAACGAACCTGACATTACACCAGAATCCCTGACTCAGATATTAAAAAAATATTTGAATCCCTCAGTAACTAATTGCATATATACATCGGATGAAATACTAGGAATGTTACAAGAAATTTACAGAAATAATTTCGCCCAATACAGGGTAAAATATTGTAGGAAAATAGTCACGGATTTGAAAAGCGACGAAGAGCAGGAAACCGAAATACTTAAAGAACACCATCGAGCTCACAGGAACGGCATTGAGAATAAGGCACAGCTTTTAACAAATTATTACTTTCCACAAATGCATTCGAAAATAAAAAAACTCATTAGCTCTTGTAAGGTGTGCAAAGAAAATAAATATGAGAGACACCCCAACAAAATCGCAATCCAAGAAACGCCAATACCACAATTCCCCGGACAAATCGTCCACATAGATATTTTTATGACTGAGAGAAAGGCTATTTTAACTGCTATAGATAAATACTCCAAATTTGCGCAAGCAAGAATATTAAGGTCACGAGCCGTTGAAGATGTCAAAGAACCTCTTAGGGAACTCTTACTTTCTTTCGGAATGCCAGAAACGATTGTCATGGACAACGAAAAATCTTTTAATTCTTCATCTATCATTTTTATGTTAGAAAATCAGTATGGTATAAAAGTATTTAAGATTCCACCATATAGTAGCAGCGTTAATGGACAAGTTGAGAGGTTTCATTCCACGCTTTCGGAAGTTATGCGTTGCTTGAAAGCCGAGAACTCACACACAACATTCCCAGAGCTATTGTATAAACCAATCTACGAGTACAATAATTCCATACATTCTACTACAAAAAAGAAACCAATAGAAGCATTTTTTTAGGAAGAGTAAGTACCAACCCTCAGGAAATAGAAAAAGTTAAATTAGACACTATCAGAAGAATTCAGGAAAAACAGTTAGAAGACATGAACTACCACAATAAAAGAAAGATCGAACCTAAGACTTATGAAACCTGGACAAATCATCTATGTAAAGGAAAACAGGAGATTAGGGACGAAACTTAGTAAAACATACAAAAAGGAAATAGTTAAGGAGAATAGAAATACAACAGTCTTAACAGAATCAGGAAGAACGGTACACAAAAATAATATCAGGAACTAAAGTCATTATTAACAAACTTACGGTAGAAAAAATTAATGAACTCACCCGTGCAACAAATAGCATTTTGGAAACTTTTAATAATAGCTACAATAAAAGCAATTCGGTAAAGGAACAATTGGTAACAATATTAAAATATAAATTAGATACTGTCAAGGAAGAATTGATTAATATCCAACATGCCATACATTGGGCAAAAGTGGGTGTAGTCAACTCATTTTTATTAAAATCAGAAGAAAACAACCTTGTTAAAGAAATAATAAGTAAAAATTCCATACCATTTATAAATTTAGAACAAGCCTTTGAGTTTGCCGAGATAAAAATAGCATCGGATCAAAGTTCAATCGTCTATATATTAAGTATTCCAATAATAAATGTAAATTCATGTGATAAAATGTTAGTAAGACCGATCAAATTTGGAAAGTATGTAAATAAAATAACATTTAAAAATATTCTTATATGTGACAATGTAAATTACGGTATAAAGAAAGAATGTAAAAACTATAATAATATCACAATATGTAATAGAAATAATTTAGATAATCTGGAAACCGATATGTGTCTGGCAGACTTAATAAAAAGCAAACCAGCAAACTGTAGCCTGATAGACAATCGAAGTACCCCCACTATCGAGGAGATTTCGCCAGGAACAATATTGCTGAATCAATTTAACGGAACAATTTTTGTCGACAAGGAACCACAAAACCTTACTGGGACCTACGTGATACAATTCTCTCTGTTCAGTAGCTGATAAAATCTATAGCTTTTTTGAAGGAATACAACTACAACCGCAACCGGCAATCCTCCAACCCAGATATTTAGGTCAAAATATAGAGGAAACCCTATCGTTAGAAATGGTAAAAGAGATACGGACAAACAACACTGAAGCCATTGATCTGCTAGAGGATAAACATAAAAAAGGCCTAGCAGTTAACCTCGGTCTCTCTTTAATGGCCATATCATCCATGATCGTCCTTCTCCTAAAATCAAAGATACTCAAAAGAAACAATAAGACGGTTATTATTCCTACAGCCATAAATGCGGCTCCATCAACACACACATCCATGCCTGAGTTATCAGAAAGGAAGAAACCAGAACAAAAGAGCATTACAAAAATATCGGACATCCCATATTTTTGACCGAACGAGGACGCTCGGATTTAAGTGGGGAGGTGTTAACGTAAAAAACATTAATTTCATTTTTGCTGACACATTTCCAGACAGTTACCAACCTCTTTTATTAAATATTGCACAAGACATACTTTTTATAGTTTCTGTTTACTAAGCATTCTTTTGTAACACGCTTATCGTAAATTGTTATTATGCAGATCTTGCAGTTTCAACCGTAATTAGAATTAAGAATTAATTTTAAGTTCAGTTGTAAAAAAACATTCAAGTGGTCAACAAGTGAAAATAATAAAATAAATAAAAAAAATATTTTTTTTAATGAAAAACAACTTATAATTAAATAATTTGTATTTACTTTACTATGTACCTGCTAATGCACAGCTAACATTCACAAAAAGTAAAGGAAACAAATCTGTATGTATTTACTTTATTATCTTATATATAAAAATGAATGTGTGTTTGTTTGTATGTTTGTATGTTTGAAGTTTATAGACGATTAAACGGCTGAACCGATTTTCTTAAAATTTTCACAGTATCTTCCTGTATGTCCGGAAGGAGTTATAGGCTACTTTTTATGTTGATATTCCAAATGAGCGAGGGGCCATGCCCACGTATACTACACACTACATACTTAATATTTAATTGCATTTGAAATATATTACTCATACGCATAGTAGTTACCCCTACAAGTATGCTATCTATGATTCTTGATATTAAAACCAAAGAAAATAAAGTATGTATAAAGAATGTGCATTTTGGCATATTTTGGAATATTTTTCAAAACTATTTCACGACGCGGGGGGAAAGATAGAAGGGAAGGATAAAGAAACCAAGAGCGTAACAATGTTCTCAATTGTTCTCATCGTGCGTTTTTGTTGTTTGACTAATTTTTTATTTATTCATCTGAAACAATGTTGCCACGAAAAACATTTCGTAACCAACATTTGTGAAAAAAATCACCAAATAAGAAAAAATATAAGAAAAAAATAAACAAAACCAAAAACTACACATTGATCAAAAAAATAACCAATTTTGGTTAGAAATAACAAAAAAAAAGGCAACACTTATTCTCAGACGTCGGCACAAAGAGAACATGAGAAAAATTATGAGAGGCATATTAACCCAGAGGAAAATTGTTAGTAATATTTTCAAGTCTACTTTACTCTACATAATACGTCACATATGTAGTTTTTTTAATGAATTTTACATCTATATAAACAAAATGAATGAAAAACAATAGAAGAGAAAAATGAAAATATGTGCAAAGAAATAAAGAAAGTAATAAATGAAACATGTAAACAAAGTGCAAAAACAACATACGCGGATGCAGTTAAAAATAAAGGGTTGCCAAGTATAAATAAACAACTACCCCTGATTGTTAAACCTAAGGAAAAACAATCGGCTGAAAAAACTAAAGAAGAGTTAAACAAAATAAATCCAGACAACTTGAAGATAACAAATGTGGAAAGTAGAAGCAGTGGAACAATTGTTATTCAAAGTGAGAGCTGTGAAGATAGAGAGAAAAGTAAAAGTGCAATCCAAGAAAAAATATCTAAACAATATGAAGTAAAAATTCCAAATTCGACGGGACTAAATATCAAAATTATTGGCATGTCTTTTGAATATAGTGAAAATGATTTAATTGAGAAATTAAGAAAACAAAATCCTAAATTAGCTGATGCAAATATTAAATTTATGGGAAAATATGAAACGAAAAGAGGAAATAAATCTTTGTTCAATGTGAGACTGAGAGTTGATAATGAAGCTTACGGAAAAATTATGGAAGAAAGAAAAGTAAATGTCGGTTGGGAAAGATGTAGAGTGTATGATGGAACTGAATTAGTTCAATGTATGAAATGCAGAGGATACAATCATATAGCCAAAGAATGTAAAAATCAGGAAATATGTCTAAAATGCCATGGTCAACATAAAACAGTTAATTGCGAAAGCCAAGAGAAGATAATGAAATGTATTAATTGTTCAAAAGTAAACAGCAGGCTCAATATGGGATTAGATGAAAATCACTTTACAAACGATAGAGAATGTCCAGTTTATCAAAATAAATTGAAAAACAAAATGAGAAATATAGGCTTGACGATTTAACAACTAAAGGAAATGAGTGCCCTCTATACAAATGTACAAGGTCTTGTTAACAACTATAATCAAATTGAAATTATCGCAGCAACAGAAAAACCTGACTTTTTAATATTGTCTGAAACACATTTGACGAAAGATATAGATGAACAAGAAATTGCGTTACAAGGATATGAAAACATCGGGTCAGTGTCAGCATCCTCAAGAACAGGTGGAGTTGTCGTATACTATAAAAATAATTGGAACGTGAAAAAGTTTGTAGAGAGAACTGATGATTTGAAGTACTGGATATTATTTTGCAAAGCTGTACATAATGATAATAATAATAATAACTTAATTGGTGCAATATATAGATCGCCTAGCTACAGCGAAGCTGAGTTCTGTGATATATTTGACGAAATTATTGAAGAAATCTGTGATAATAATAACTGTGATATTTTAATTGCAGGAGATTTTAATATAGATTGGAAAAAAAACTCTTTATACAAGAATAGAATTAGGAATACTCTCAATGACAACGGCCTTAAACAAATAGTTAACGAAAGCACCCGTGTAACAAGAAATTCGAGCACAATAATTGACTACGTAATAACTAATAATTATAAGATAAAATGTACAAACAGTAAAGATAATAAAATTTCTGAGCATGAAGTTATTAATATTAATATAGACTTTGAGAGATCGAATGAAAACATTCTAAATACAGCAAAAACCATCAAGATATTTAAATACGATAAGAATATATTCAATAATGTGAGAGAGAATATGATATACGAGGATAATAAGGATCTTAATGAAAACGTTAAACTGTTTGATGCCTGTCTAGGAAATACAATACAAAGATTTACGTTTGAAAAGCAAGTGCACATAAATATCAAAGTGAATAACTGGTTTAACGAAGAACTGCGAACAATAAAAAGAGAAAAAATAATAAAATATTTACGAGCCAAATTTGAGAACACAAATCAAGCTTGGGGAGAATATAAACCAATAAGAAATCGATACAAAGTACAAATCGAAAATAATAAGAATAATTACATAAAAAATAAAATTAACAACGCAACTAGTCAAAAGCAAATGTGGACACACATAAAAAACCTAGTACTTAATAAGAGGCAAAACTCAACTAAATCTGTGATATTCGACCAGATAGAGTACAACGATATATGTGATATAGTTAATAAGTTCAATGCATTCTTCATTGATAGCATTAGTAGTATAAGAAAATCGATAGGGAGCGTGCAACATATTAACCGAATAGAATATAGAGTGAATGATGTTTTTAAATTCCGTAAGGTAAATATTAGTGAACTGGAGAGCGTCGTAAAGTGTATGAATAACAAATCTGACCATGAACGCGTATCAAATAAAATTATACTTGACAACTGGAATGTAACAGGAAATATAATGGTAAAAGTAATAAACACATCTTTAGAGACAGGTATTTTTCCTGATAATTGGAAAAAATCAACCGTAACCCCAATTGAGAAAGTGCCCAGAACAAAAAAATGCGAGGAGTTTAGACCAATAAACTCTCTTAAAACTTGCGAGAAAATAATTGAAAAAGTAGTTAAAGATCAGCTTGAAAAATATATAGAAAATCGAGACATATTATCTAAATACCAGTCAGGATTCCGTAAAAAACATTCGTGTGAAACCACGGTAAACTATGTCATAAGTGAGTGGAGAGCAATAGGAAAGGATAAGAGGATAATAGCAATATTTCTTGACTTCAAAAGAGCCTTTGAGACGATCGATAGAGAAATAATACTGAATAAACTATATATGTATGGAATAAGAGGAATCGAGCTAGATTGGTTCAAATCGTACCTGAAAAGAAGAAGGCAAACGACAAAATTAAATGACATAGAATCTGATGAAATAATAAATAATTTCGGAGTGCCGCAAGGTTCCATTTTGGGAGCGTTGTTGTTCATAATTTATATAAATGACATGCCAAGTATTTTAGAAAAATGTAAAGTTGTATTATACGCTAATGACACTCTGATATATACTATAGCAAATAGTGATGAAGAATGTCGCGAAAATATCAAGTATGATATGAAGAAAATAGATGAATGGCTTAAAATGAATAAACTCAAATTAAATGAAAATAAAACAAAAATAATGGAATTAACTTAAATTCAGAAGAAATATTTACAATAAATGACACAGTAATTGAAAAAGTCGAATATATAAAATACCTTGGTTTTATAATCGATAAAAAATTAAATTTCAATGAACAAATAGATTACTTATGCAAAAAAGCTGGTAAAAAAATTACTTTTTTAAAAAGAATAAGAAGCAAAATATCCAAGTCTACAGCGATAAATATATACAGCACGATAATAAAACCACACTTTGAATATGGTTCCACTATTTTATTCACATGCAGCAGCACAAATCAATTAGCAAGGATGCAGAAACTGCAAAATAGAGCGATGAGAGTAATACTAAAATGCGATCGTTACACACATATAAACACAATGTTAACTGATCTAAAATGGATGAACATAGCACAACGACTTCAATTTAACACATTAAGATTTATTAGAAAATTAAAACAAGGAGACGCCCCGAAATATCTATGTGATCAAATACATTATGTGGGAGACAGTCAACCATATCAACTAAGAAATGCAAGTGACTTTAGGATCCAAAGAGTGAGGTCAACACAAATGCACAAAACGCTATTCTACAAAGGTCTACAGCTGTTTAACTCATTGCCAAACTACATTAAGAATGAAACGGATGAAAATGTCTTTAGACGAAAGTGTACTAATTTTGTATTATTTAATAATAATTTGTAATATATAATTTTGTTGAACATTTAAAGTATTTTTAATACTAAAAAAAAAAAAAAAAACAATCTCGGGAAATGACGGCTACCCACTTTATCGCCGACGTTCTGTGGATAATGGTGGACGATCAATTTCAGTAAAGGTGCATGGAAATGATTTTGATGTTGATAACCGCTGGATAGTACCTTACTCTCCATTGCTTTCAAAAACATTTAAAGCGCATATTAATGTTGAGTATTGTCATTCAGTTAAGTCGATCAAATACATCTGCAAATATGTTACTAAAGGGTCTTATATGGCTGTATTTTCATTACAAAATCCAAATGATGAAATTCCGCAGTATCAAATGGCCAGGTACATTAGTAGCAATGAAGCAGTATGGCGAATTTTGGGATTTCCCATTCATGAGCGCCATCCAACTGTTGTTCATTTATCAGTGCATCTGGAAAATGGACAACGGGTTTACTTTACAGAAAGAAATGCTCGAGAGAGAGCAGCAGCACCACCGGCTACAACATTAACATCATTTTTTGATCTTTGTAGAAATGATATGTTTGCTAAAACTTTGTTTTATTCAGAAATTCCAACGTATTATACGTGGAATGCATCAACAAAGAAATTCCAACGTCGAAAGCAGGGGAAACCTGTTGATGGTTGGCCAAATTTATATTCAACAGATGCATTAGGTAGGGTTTATACCGTCCATCCTCAAAATGCTGAATGTTTTTATTTGAGAATGCTTCCGATTAATGTTCGAGGACCAACATCTTTTGAGACATTACATAGTGTTGATGGCGTAGTATGTGCAACATATCGAGAGGCCTGTCACAAACTACAATTATTGGAGAACGATTGTCATTGGGAAACAACGCTTGAAGATGCAGCAGTAATCAACCATCCATGGAAAATAAGGGCATTATTTGCGATAATATTGGTATCGTGCTCACCATCTAATCCAAAAGATCTTTGGAATAAATTTAAAACATATTTGGCTGAGGACATATTACACCCGGAAAGAGTTACCACCAACAATGCAACGCTTGAACTAAGTGAAAGTATGAATAATGAGACATTGATTCTACTTGAAGACAAATGCTTGCCGATAAGGAATGTGACACTAATTGAAGTTGGAATGATTGCTCCTATTCGGTCAGGAACTGATGCACACGATCAAGATCTACGACGAGAAATGGAATATAATCATCAAAATTTGGAAATTTTATTGGAAGAAAATTTACCAAATTTACAACAAGAGCAGAGAATGGTATACAACAGTATACTAGCAGCAATAACAAACAAACAAATAACCGGAAAAACGTTTTTAATTTCATTGATATTGGCAAAAGTTCGATCTCAAAAAAATATTGCATTAGCTATTGCGTCATCCGGCATTGCTGCCACACTCTTAGATGGTGGTAGAACAGCGTATTCTGCACTAAAATTATCCTAGAAGCCTCAATTTTCCGAAGAGATTACAAGTGTAACATAAAGAAAAATTCTTCTATGGGCAAAGTATTGCAACAATGTGAAATCATAGTGTGGGTTGAATGCACCATGGCGCATAAGAAATCTTTGGAAGTCTCGCAGTTTACGGGATTTTAGAAGCAATAATAACATATTTGGAGGTGCGTTAGTTTTATTAGCTGGTGATTTTCGTCAAACACTTCCTGTTATGCCTGGATCAACGCCAGCTGATGAGCTAAATGCATCGTCATACCTTTGGCAATATGTTCATACTCTAAAATTAACTACTAATATGCGTGTTCAGTTGCAACGTAATGCTTCGCTTCAACTTTTTCCAAACAATTGCTTGATTTAGGTAATGCAAGAATTCCAGTGGATCCTATAACAAAGTATATAAAATTTCCATCAGAGTTTTGCTTAATGACACAATCCAAAGAACAATTAATAAATTGTGTATTTCCCAATATTGTGCAAAATTTTAAAAATATGCAATGGTTATGTGAACGTGCGTTACTGGCATCCAAAAATATTGACGTTAATTCCATCAACAGCAATATTCTTAACAAGGTCGATGGGAATCTAAGAACTTATAAATCGATCGACACAGTTTCAAATATTGACGATGTCCTCAATTATCCAGTCGAATTTTTAAATTCGTTAGATTTACCAGGCTTTCCACCACATGACTTACAGCTAAAAAACGGAGTTCCCATTATTTTACTTAGAAATATTGATCCTCCACGAATTTGTAATGGCACTCGACTAACAGTAAAAAAAATGATGAACAATCTTATCGAGGCGACCATTATAACTGGAAAGTTTAAGGGAACTGATGTGTTGCTGCCACGTATTCCTATGACCACATCGGAGATGCCATTCGATTTCAAGCGCCTGCAATTTCCTATTCGCCTAGCATTTGCAATGACGATTAATAAAGCTCAAGGTCAGTCCTTGCAAGTTTGTGGACTTAATCTAGAAAATCCATGTTTCTCACATGGACAGCTTTACGTCGCGTGTTCGCGAGTAGGAAAACCCGCAGCGAAGCACACCGGGTATTACCTAGTATACATATATAGTGATATATATTAACCCTTATCCTGTACTTCAAAAATATAACGCATGTGACATTAGTGGGTCAAATTTGCCCAATGCAAAAAAATTATAATATTTATTCAGTTTTTTTATTTCTTTACATTCATTACGTACAATATTGGTGTCAGAATGCTATTTGCAAATAAATTTTAGACATTCGGAATATTTATTTGCATATTTGATGCTGTTAGAACGATTTGGACAAAAGTAACAATCTTTTTTAATTATTTGCTTGCAGAACTTCAGCAGAATACTTTTAAAGGCTTTTTACGACTGCTTTAGCAGGACTACTTTGTGGCATGTTCGGTCTACTAGATATTTCTCCGCTTTCTCACCTCTTTCTGTCTTTTCCAGTATACACCTATAAGGACCATGAATAATTTGTTTCTACATAACACAACTCCCATATGTATACCATATTTGACTGCTTTTTATGGTATGCATTGCTTGAATGGGCATCGTCCACTATACGTTACAAGCTCATCCACTGTCACATATTCGCTAAGATTAAATATATTTCGTAAATGTGTTTCCCATGGGTTCCAAAAAGTTTGGATTTGGTGGATTTGAATAGCGGTCGTCACATAGAGATTATAAAGCTTCACCATGAGATCTAAAGACACCCGCCAACAAAAGTAGCCCGAAATATACTTCAATTGTTATGTCATCTACAGCAATCCAAATATTTCCAAATACAGACTAATCTTGTAAATTAGTAATATCAACAACTAATTTCATATTATCACTGGGCATAAATAACAGAAAAATAGTATAAAATTATCAGCTCTTGAAATAGCATAGCGCGTTGGGTCAGGAGTCAAATTTATTATGTTCTGTTTAGAAGATCTTTCAATTATGTTTCTGACCATAACTATTTCCCACTTTTATATAGATACATTAAATCTTCATCCCAAGTTTGATCGAGAATTTCGAAATTCCCTATGCTAGCGCCTGACGAGGAGTTGTGGTCATAATCAGATGCAAGTTCAGAAACGAGATCGTTTTCATCTTCACTTGATGTGTCCTGGGGGATTTCGTCGCCTGAATCAGATTGCACAAGAAAAGTTCTTATCTCTTCTGGTTTCATTGTTCCAAAATAAGTAAAGATTTTGTCCCTTGTATTCAATACAAAAACACATAAATGAATGAAATATTTATACTACTTGTTCTTTTTTTTTGGTTTTGTTGCAGCTTGTTGTACCGCTATAAAAAACAAAAACAACAAAACACATTTGTGGGCTTTAACTTATCTTTTGTTTTGTTGCTAGTTATGATGTTGTCAAAGCACACAAAATTGTTACAAAGCTCGTATCACATGCGTAAATTGATTTTTTTGCATTGGGCAAATTTGACCCAAAAGTACCATTTCCGTAAGTTTTTTTACACACGCTTTGTGAAACGATTTACCAAAGTTATATTTTAAATTTTAATAGTATTCACTAAAAAAATAATTGTACAAAAGTTTCTAAAAAATCCGCTGAGTATTTAAAGAGTAAATGAGCAATAAAAACTGTTTGGGCAATTTTGACCCATGAATACAGGATAAGGGTTAAGAGAATTATATACATTAAAACAAGTGAAATTAAAAAATACTTTTTATATTGAAATTAATTTTTGTTTTTTAATTACTTAATCATGTACTAAATTATTAAATACTAGTTAAAACACTTATGTTACACTTATATAACATAAAAAAAAATTATTCTCTAATTACTATATATAACTAGTCCATGAGATCGTTATTCAAATAAAAATAGTACAATCGTCTCATATAAGTTCGGCTCTTTACCGTTTTCGGTACGATTGTATGGTGCGGCCTTAATAACATTCGAAGAAATTCGATGCCTCTCTCGTTTATATCCCAATAAAAACATGTCCGACAGTGGTACTCCCAAATCATGTCATGTGCAAGTAGTGTTTTCATTGCCTGAATGACTTCTACATTTGGAATGTCCTCAAGTTCATGATGAGGACCTTCAAAATTTGCCATTGCTGTTAAAGTTCCCTCAATAAAGAAGTGATTGTACACTGCCAAGCGATTCACTCGTTCTTTTTTTTATTTTTTTTTTTTTTTCATTATATATATATTTTTTTATTTCTTTTACTTATTTTAAATTTACAAAACGTTATAAATAAACATCATTAACAAACAAAATTGTCTATGATATAAAAATGTATGTAGTTATAATAGAATAAGAGCTAAACTAAAAATAAAAAAAAAATTATTTACTGAAGGGGGAAAACGGTAAGGAAATAATACAAGGATGTTGTATGACTTGAAGTAGGTTTGACTATTTACATGAAATCATCGTAATCATCATAAGTAATGTAATCATTGCCATACTTTTTATAACCATCGATATCATTGGTCTCTTTTTTCAAGGTTACTTTTCCTTTGCCTTTGCCTTTGCTAGCGGGTTTCTTGACATTTTGTTTTTCCATTTTCACTTTTTCTCTATGTAAGTTTTCTACACTAATTTTTAATTTCTTCAAATCGGGAATAGCCAAATGTACACCTATGCTACGTACTAAATCCTCAATAAATTGCGGGAAATGAGGTGATTCTTTATATTGTGCCAATTTACAACTAAGCGTCGCACCAAATTCTTTGAATTCTTCTTCAGTTTGAGGATTAAATGCATCTAAATCACCTCTAATATCACTAACACCAAAGGTTTCTAAAGCACTCTTTAAGTCCGATTCTTCTTGAATTTTTTGTAAACGTAATTTTTCGGCTAATTTTTCTTCGGCTGTCATATTAGCTAAGCGTTCAGCTTCGGCTTCCTCTGCCAGTCTCTCTTGTTCGGCTAGTTTAGCTTTCAAAGCCTTGTTAGGTTTCGTCTTCACCGGCGCTTTGACTTCAACTTTTTCTTCGTCCTTTTTTTCCTCTTCCTCGAGATCCCAACTGTCCTTAACATCCTCATCATCATCCTCGCCAGCCCATTTGTTGACTTTGTCAGGAATAACCACTATGGGTTTGTCCGCAGCACTTTCCCAATCGTCTTTCATATTTTTTGGTTCTCTATTATTTTATTTATTTAGCAAATTTTTGATTATATGACTTTGTGTTTTGCTTGTATGTGCTTGGTGTGCTTGGATGTGCGTAAGTGTTTTCGCCAAGGATTTGAAACCAGAACTAATAATTTTTCGCAATCTTTCTGTTGCTTTTATACTCTTTCCTGAGACCCGAAAATAACTGCGTTAATCGATTTCCTTAATATGATATTGCATTACAGGTAGAAAAATTATGATTTTATAATTGACCCTCACACATCATTTGATAACTTGTTTATAATGTTCGAATAACACGAATATTAATTTCCAGGTACAAGAGAAAATAATAAAAGCCTTCTTGCGCTCGAAAATTTTCCCTTTTTCACTTTAAGTCCGGATGAGTATGCAGTTGTTATCCACTTTACATAATTTTCTTTAAATTCGTACTTCAATAGACAACGTTTTTTATATTAAGTACATACGCGTTATTTGCTGACAGGTAGGGGCATTTAAATTGAATTTTCTCCCCTTTGCCAACAAATGTCATTTAAGCGGTTTATGCCATATTTTTTAAATATACGCTTTATTTTACTCGCAAAGGTGCTTTGTTCATAGCTTACAGACGGCTGTATACACAACAACAAAATATTAAGAGTTTGTCAGTCATATTTGAACGCAAGCAAAAATAAACAAACACATGCTACAGTAGTAGATCCTAACATTTCAACGACGAATTTATATGAATTCGTTCATTTGGACACTGTGCCAGTGTGTAAAATGTTACTACAAAGTTAATATAATGCAAGTGAGTGAAAATTTTCATAGAAAATCCAGTCACTTGACATTTTCCCTTCAAAAAATATTTCAAGAAAAGTTTTTAGTAGACATCTGCAAATGAGTAAATGCTACAAGTGGTTGAAACACAATCATAAATTTACTATGTACCTGCTAATGCACAGCTAACATTCACAAAAGTAAAGGAAACAAATCTGTATATATTTACTTTATTATCTTATATATAAAAATGGATGTGTGTTTGTTTGTATGTTTGTATGTTTGAAGTTTATAGACGATTAAACAGCTGAACCGATTTTCTTAAAATTTTCACAGTATCTTCCTGTATGTCTGGAAGGAGTTATAGGCTACTTTTTATGTTGATATTCCAAATGAGCGAGGGGCCATGCCCACGTATACTACACACTACATACTTAATGTTTAATTGCATTTGAAATATATTACTCATACGCATAGTAGTTACCCCTACAAGTATGCTATCTATGATTCTTGATATTAAAACCAAAGAAAATAAAGTATGTATTAAAGAATGTGCATTTTGGCATATTTTGGAATATTTTTCAAAAATATTTCACGACGCGGGGGGAAAGATAGAAGGGAAGGATAAAGAAACCAAGAGCGTAACAATGTTCTCAATTGTTCTCATCGTGCGTTTTTGTTGTTTGACTAATTTTTTATTTTTTCATCTGAAACAATGTTGCCACGAAAAACATTTTGTAACCAACATTTGTGAAAAAAATCACCAAATAAGAAAAAATATAACCAAAATTAAATTCATAGACTTTTGTTTTATTTTTTTTTCAAGTTTAAATTATAATTAACAAAAACTGAAACAAAAATAGCTTTTTTTTATAAGAAAAAAATAAACAAAACCAAAAACTACACATTGATCAAAAAAATAACCAATTTTGGTTAGAAATAACAAAAAAAAAGGCAACACTTATTCTCAGACGTCGGCACAAAGAGAACATGAGAAAAATTATGAGAGGCATATTAACCCAGAGGAAAATTGTTAGTAATATTTTCAAGTCTACTTTACTCTACATAATACGTCACATATGTAGTTTTTTTAATGAATTTTACATCTATATAAACAAAATGAATGAAAAACAATAGAAGAGAAAAATGAAAATATGTGCAAAGAAATAAAGAAAGTAATAAATGAAACATGTAAACAAAGTGCAAAAACAACATACGCGGATGCAGTTAAAAATAAAGGGTTGCCAAGTATAAATAAACAACTACCCCTGATTGTTAAACCTAAGGAAAAACAATCGGCTGAAAAAACTAAAGAAGAGTTAAACAAAATAAATCCAGACAACTTGAAGATAACAAATGTGGAAAGTAGAAGCAGTGGAACAATTGTTATTCAAAGTGAGAGCTGTGAAGATAGAGAGAAAAGTAAAAGTGCAATCCAAGAAAAAATATCTAAACAATATGAAGTAAAAATTCCAAATTCGACGGGACTAAATATCAAAATTATTGGCATGTCTTTTGAATATAGTGAAAATGATTTAATTGAGAAATTAAGAAAACAAAATCCTAAATTAGCTGCTGCAAATATTAAATTTATGGGAAAATATGAAACGAATAGAGGAAATAAATCTTTGTTCAATGTGAGACTGAGAGTTGATAATGAAGCTTACGGAAAAATTATGGAAGAAAGAAAAGTAAATGTCGGTTGGGAAAGATGTAGAGTGTATGATGGAACTGAATTCAATGTATGAAATGCAGAGGATACAATCATATAGCCAAAGAATATAAAAATCAGGAAATATGTCTAAAATGCCATGGTCAACATAAAACAGTTAATTGCGAAAGCCAAGAGAAGATAATGAAATGTATTAATTGTTCAAAAGTAAACAGCAGGCTCAATATGGGATTAGATGAAAATCACTTTACAAACGATAGAGAATGTCCAGTTTATCAAAATAAATTGAAAAACAAAATGAGAAATATAGGCTTGACGATTTAACAACTAAAGGAAATGAGTGCCCTCTATACAAATGTACAAGGTCTTGTTAACAACTATAATCAAATTGAAATTATCGCAGCAACAGAAAAACCTGACTTTTTAATATTGTCTGAAACACATTTGACGAAAGATATAGATGAACAAGAAATTGCGTTACAAGGATATGATAACATCGGGTCAGTGTCAGCATCCTCAAGAACAGGTGGAGTTGTCGTATACTATAAAAATAATTGGAACGTGAAAAAGTTTATAGAGAGAACTGATGATTTGAAGTATTGGATATTATTTTGCAAAGCTGTACATAATGATAATAATAATAATATCTTAATTGATGCAATATATAGATCGCCTAGCTACAGCGAAGCTGAGTTCTGTGGTATATTTGACGAAGTTATTGAAGAAATCTGTGATAATAATAACTGTGATATTTTAATTGCAGGAGATTTTAATATAGATTGGAAAAAACTCTTTATACAAGAATAGAATTAGGAATACTCTCAATGACAACGGCCTTAAATAAATAGTTAACGAAAGCACCCGTGTAACAAGAAATTCGAGCACAATAATTGACTAGGTAATAACTAATAATTATAAGATAAAATGTACAAACAGTAAAGATAATAAAATTTCTGACCATGAAGTTATTAATATTAATATAGACTTTGAGAGATCGAATGAAAACAATCTAAATACAGCAAAAACCATCAAGATATTTAAATACGATAAGAATATATTCAATAATGTGTTAACTGAGAATATGATATACGAGGATAATAAGGATCTTAATGAAAACGTTAAACTGTTTGATGCCTGTCTAGGAAATACAATACAAAGATTTACGTTTGAAAAGCAAGTGCACATAAATAACAAAGTGAATAACTGGTTTAACGAAGAACTGCGAACAATAAAAAGAGAAAAAATAATAAAATATTTACGAGCCAAATTTGAAAACACAAATCAAGCTTGGGGAGAATATAAACTAATAAGAAATCGATACAAAGTACAAATCGAAAATAATAAGAATAATTACATAAAAAATAAAATTAACAACGCAACTAGTCAAAAGCAAATGTGGACACACATAAAAAACCTAGTACTTAATAAGAGGCAGAACTCAACTAAATCTGTGATATTCGACCAGATAGAGTACAACGATATATGTGATATAGTTAATAAGTTCAATGCATTCTTCATTGATAGCATTAGTAGTATAAGAAAATCGATAGGGAGCGTGCAACATATTAACCGAATAGAATATAGAGTGAATGATGTTTTTAAATTCCGTAAGGTAAATATTAGTGAACTGGAGAGCATCGTGAAGTGTATGAATAACAAATCTGACCATGAACGCGTATCAAATAAAATTATACTTGACAACTGGAATGTAACAGGAAATATAATGGTAAAAGTAATAAACACATCTTTAGAGACAGGTATTTTTCCTGATAATTGGAAAAAATCAACCGTAACCCCAATTGAGAAAGTGCCCAGAACAAAAAAATGCGAGGAGTTTAGACCAATAAACTCTCTCAAAACTTGCGAGAAAATAATTGAAAAAGTAGTTAAAGATCAGCTTGAAAAATATATAGAAAATCGAGACATATTATCTAAATACCAGTCAGGATTCCGTAAAAAACATTCGTGTGAAACCACGGTAAACTATGTCATAAGTGAATGGAGAGCAATAGGAAAGGATAAGAGGATAATAGCAATATTTCTTGACTTCAAAAGAGCCTTTGAGACGATCGATAGAGAAATAATACTGAATAAACTATATATGTATGGAATAAGAGGAATTGAGCTAGATTGGTTCAAATCGTACCTGAAAAGAAGAAGGCAAACGACAAAATTAAATGACATAGAATCTGATGAAATAATAAATAATTTCGGAGTGCCACAAGGTTCCATTTTGGGAGCGTTGTTGTTCATAATTTATATAAATGACATGCCAAGTATTTTAGAAAAATGTAAAGTTGTATTATACGCTGATGACACTCTGATATATACTATAGCAAATAGTGATGAAGAATGTCGCGAAAATATCAAGTATGATATGAAGAAAATAGATGAATGGCTTAAAATGAATAAACTCAAACTAAATGAAAATAAAACAAAAATAATGGAATTAACTTAAATTCAGAAGAAATATTTACAATAAATGACACAGTAATTGAAAAAGTCGAATATATAAAATGCCTTGGTTTTATAATCGATAAAAAATTAAATTTCAATGAACAAATAGATTACTTATGCAAAAAAGCTGGTAAAAAAATTACTTTTTTAAAAAGAATAAGAAGCAAAATATCCAAGTCTACAGCGATAAATATATACAGCACGATAATAAAACCACACTTTGAATATGGTTCCACTATTTTATTCACATGCAGCAGCACAAATCAATTAGCAAGGATGCAGAAACTGCAAAATAGAGCGATGAGAGTAATACTAAAATGCGATCGTTACACACATATAAACACAATGTTAACTGATCTAAAATGGATGAACATAGCACAACGACTTCAATTTAACACATTAAGATTTATTAGAAAATTAAAACAAGGAGACGCCCCGAAATATCTATGTGATCAAATACATTATGTGGGAGACAGTCAACCATATCAACTAAGAAATGCAAGTGACTTTAGGATCCAAAGAGTGAGGTCAACACAAATGCAGAAAACGCTATTCTACAAAGGTCTACAGCTGTTTAACTCATTGCCAAACTACATTAAGAATGAAACGGATGAAAATGTCTTTAGACGAAAGTGTACTAATTTTGTATTATTTAATAGTAATTTGTAATATATAATTTTGTTGAACATTTAAAGTATTTTTAATACTAAAAAAAAAAAAAAAAAAAAAACACAATCTCGGGAAATGACGGCTACCCACTTTATCGCCGACGTTCTGTGGATAATGGTGGACGATCAATTTCAGTAAAGGTGCATGGAAATGATTTTGATGTTGATAACCGCTGGATAGTACCTTACTCTCCATTGCTTTCAAAAAACATTTAAAGCGCATATTAATGTTGAGTATTGTCATTCAGTTAAGTCGATCAAATACATCTGCAAATATGTTACTAAAGGGTCTTATATGGCTGTATTTTCATTACAAAATCCAAATGATGAAATTCCGCAGTATCAAATGGCCAGGTACATTAGTAGCAATGAAGCAGTATGGCGAATTTTGGGATTTCCCATTCATGAGCGCCATCCAAGTGTTGTTCATTTATCAGTGCATCTGGAAAATGGACAACGGGTTTACTTTTCAGAAAGAAATGCTCGAGAGAGAGCAGCAGCACCACCGGCTACAACATTAACATCATTTTTTGATCTTTGTAGAAATGATATGTTTGCTAAAACTTTGTTTTATTCAGAAATTCCAACGTATTATACGTGGAATGCATCAACAAAGAAATTCCAACGTCGAAAGCAGGGGAACCTGTTGATGGTTGGCCAAATTTATATTCAACAGATGCATTAGGTAGGGTTTATACCATCCATCCTCAAAATGCTGAATGTTTTTATTTGAGAATGCTTCTGATTAATGTTCGAGGACCAACATCTTTTGACACATTAGTGTTGATGGCGTAGTATGTGCAACATATCGAGGGGCCTGTCAGAAACTACAATTATTGGAGAACGATTGTCATTGGGAAACAACGCTTGAAGATGCAGCAGTAATCAACCATCCATGGAAAATAAGGGCATTATTTGCGATAATATTGGTATCGTGCTCACCATCTAATCCAAAAGATCTTTGGAATAAATTTAAAACATATTTGGCTGAGGACATATTACACCAGTAAAGAGTTACCACCAACAATGCAACGCTTGAACTAAGTGAAAGTATGAATAATGAGACATTGATTCTACTTGAAGACAAATGCTTGGCGATAAGGAATGTGACACTAATTGAAGTTGGAATGATTGCTCCTATTCGGTCAGGAACTGATGCACACGATCAAGATCTACGACGAGAAATGGAATATAATCATCAAAATTTGGAAATTTTATTGGAAGAAAATTTACCAAATTTACAACAAGAGCAGAGAATGGTATACAACAGTATACTAGCAGCAATAACAAACAAACAAATAACCGGAAAAACGTTTTTAATTTCATTGATATTGGCAAAAGTTCGATCTCAAAAAAATATTGCATTAGCTATTGCGTCATCCGGCATTGCTGCCACACTCTTAGATGGTGGTAGAACAGCGTATTCTGCACTAAAATTATCCTAGAAGCCTCAATTTTCCGAAGAGATTACAAGTGTAACATAAAGAAAAATTCTTCTATGGGCAAAGTATTGCAACAATGTGAAATCATAGTGTGGGTTGAATGCACCATGGCGCATAAGAAATCTTTGGAAGTCTCGCAGTTTACGGGATTTTAGAAGCACTAATAACATATTTGGAGGTGCATTAGTTTTATTAGCTGGTGATTTTCGTCAAACACTTCCTGTTATGCCTGCATCAACGCCAGCTGATGAGCTAAAAAAAATTATTCTCTAATTACTATATATAACTAGTCTATGAGATCGTTATTCAAATAAAAATAGTACAATCGTCTCGTATAAGTTCGGCTCTTTACCGTTTTCGGTACGATTGTATGGTGCGGCCTTAATAACATTCGAAGAAATTCGATGCCTCTCTCGTTTATATCCCAATAAAAACATGTCCGACAGCGGTACTCCCAAGTCATGTCATGTGCAAGTAGTGTTTTCATTGCCTGAATGACTTCTACATTTGGAATGTCCTCAATTTCATGATGAGGACCTTCAAAATTTGCCATTGCTGTTAAAGTTCCCTCAATAAAGAAGTGATTGTACACTGCCAAGCGATTCACTCGTTCTTTTATTTATTTTTTTTTTTTTTTTTCATTATATATATATTTTTTTATTTCTTTTACTTATTTTAAATTTACAAAACGTTATAAATAAACATCATTAACAAACAAAATTGTCTATGATATAAAAATGTATGTAGTTATAATAGAATAAGAGCTCAACTAAAAATAAAAAAAAAAATTATTTACTGAAGGGGGAAAACGGTAAGGAAATAATACAAGGATGTTGTATGACTTGAAGTAGGTTTGACTATTTACATGAAATCATCGTAATCATCATAAGTAATGTAATCATTACCATACTTTTTATAACCATCGATATCATTGCTCTCTTTTTTCAAGGTTACTTTTCCTTTGCCTTTGCCTTTGCCTTTGCTAGCGGGTTTCTTGACATTTTGTTTTTCCATTTTCACTTTTTCTCTATGTAAGTTTTCTACACTACTTTTTAATTTCTTCAAATCGGGAATAGCCAAATGTACACCTATGCTACGTACTAAATCCTCAATAAATTGCGGGAAATGAGGTGATTCTTTATATTGTGCCAATTTACAACTAAGCGTCGCACCAAATTCTTTGAATTCTTCTTCAGTTTGAGGATTAAATGCATCTAAATCACCTCTAATATCACTAACACCAAAGGTTTCTAAAGCACTCTTTAAGTCCGATTCTTCTTGAATTTTTTGTAAACGTAATTTTTCGGCTAATTTTTCTTCGGCTGTCATATTAGCTAAGCGTTCAGCTTCGGCTTCCTCTGCCAGTCTCTCTTGTTCGGCTAGTTTAGCTTTCAAAGCCTTGTTAGGTTTCGTCTTCACCGGCGCTTTGACTTCAACTTTTTCTTCGTCCTTTTTTTCCTCTTCCTCGAGATCCCAACTGTCCTTAACATCCTCATCATCATCCTCGCCAGCCCATTTGTTGACTTTGTCAGGAATAACCACTATGGGTTTGTCCGCAGCACTTTCCCAATCGTCTTTCATATTTTTTGGTTCTCTATTATTTTATTTATTTAGCAAATTTTTGATTATATGACTTTGTGTTTTGCTTGTATGTGCTTGGTGTGCTTGGATGTGCGTAAGTGTTTTCGCCAAGGATTTGAAACCAGAACTAATAATTTTTCGCAATCTTTCTGTTGCTTTTATACTGTTTCCTGAGACCCGAAAATAACTGCGTTAATCGATTTCCTTAACCCTTTCGCGATTTTGTTGCCATATGGCAACAGCCACTTTTGTGAGCAATATTTTTGTACATATTCAATATATCTTAATTGTTTTTATTGATTATTACTTTTTAATATCTTAGGAAGGCAAAAAATGTGAAATTTGGACATTTTAGATAAATTTTCATGAGAATAATCCAAATCTGGCTAACCTCATATATACTTTACAATTTTTAGTCAAAAAGTTGATTTTTTGTAAATTTTTTTTTTAATATTATTCAGAAATATTAAAAAGAAATCTTGATAAAAAACGAATAAAAACACATTGGTTTATGAGATTTTACAAAAAAGTATGGTTTTTAACCCCGCATAAGCATGTAGCGATTTTTTAAAATCAACCTGTTGCCATATGGCAACAAATTTGTTTTGTGTATATATAAGTGACAAAGAAACGTTACTTTTTTGTATGAATTTCTTTTGTGTATTGTTTACCATCATGACAAGACGTATGAAAGAGAGTGACATTCAAAAAACACTGATAAACTTTGAAGACTCAGACTTATCAGATATTGATAATGATGATCCAGAAGATATTGATGTTTTGCAAGATTTAATAGAAACTTTTGACCAAAATGGCTCTTTTATAGGGAAGGAGTTAACAGGAGAAAATATCTATGAAGTTAATCCGACTAATACTGAAATTGAAATAGCAGAACCTGTTGAAGATGAAACTTCTGAGTTTGTTGTAAAAAAATTAGAAGACTTTCGTTGGAGAAAATGTCCTTGGGCCACTCCAGAAGTAGTATTTTTGTATTTTTTGGAATACTATACGGAAGATTTTATGACGAAGTAGCTTTAGCCACGAATCAAACAGTTCTGGTTAAAAACGGAACCTCATTCAATCTTTCTCGGGAAAAGTTTCTAAAATTTCTTTCCCTAGAGATAATGACTGGATCAATAGGGTATCCCCGATTAGAAATATACTGGAAGAACCCCACAACTATTCCGGCTTTTGCAGAAAATATGGCAAGGGCCCGATTTCATTCCATTCGCAACAATTTAAAATTTTCGGTGAATGAGGTAGCTAATGACAAGCTGTACAAAGTTCGCCCCATAATAAATATGTTTTCAAAAAAGTCTTACATGATACCAAAAGACGAAAACATTTGCATTGATGAAATGATGATTCCTTTTAGAGGCAAAACAGCGCTTAGACAATATATGCCTAAAAACCCATAAAATGGGGCATAAAATTTTTCTGTTTGTATAGTTCATCTGGTATATTGCACGACTTCAAAATTTACCAAGGCAAAAACACAATTTTATCTGGTACAAAATTGGGATTTTGCTCCGATATTGTTATCCATTTAACAAAGACAATCCCAGAAAACAAAAATTTCAAACTGTTTTTCGATAATTATATGAAATTATAATTAATTGAATTATATGAAATAATAATTATGAAATAACTTTAAATCTGTATATGAAAAAATTTCTTAAAAACACACGAAAAGGTAAATTTTCTTATGCTGTGAGAAAAATTGTTGCCATTTGGCAACAGTCTTAAAAACCCACTTCGGACAATTTTTTTTAATTTTTCTTTTTAAATTTGAATTTTTGTTATTAAATCTTTTAAAAAAATGTAAAAATAGAATTTTTATTGTCGTTAAGTAAAAAGATGTAGCGAAAGGGTTAATATGATATTGCATTACAGGTAGAAAAATTATGATTTTATAATTGACCCTCACACATCATTTGATAACTTGTTTATAATGTTCGAATAACACGAATATTAATTTCCAGGTAAAAGGGAAAATAATAAAAGCCTTCTTGCGCTCGAAAATTTTCCCTTTTTCACTTTAAGTCCGGATTAGTATGCAGTTGTTATCCACTTTACATACTTTTCTTTAAATTCGTACTTCAATAGACAGCCTTTTTTATATTAAGTACATACGCGTTATTTGCTGACAGGTAGGGGCATTTAAATTGAATTTTCTCCCCTTTGCCAACAAATGTCATTTAAGCGGTTTATGCCATATTTTTTAAGTATACGCTTTATTTTACTCGCAAAGATGCTTTGTTCATAGCTTACAGACGGCTGTATACACAACAACAAAATATTAAGAGTTTATCAGTCATATTTGAACGCAAGCAAAAATAAACAAACACATGCTACAGTAGTAGATCCTAACATTTCAACGACGAATTTATATGAATTCGTTCATTTGGACACTGTGCCAGTGTGTAAAATGTTACTACAAAGTTAATATAATGCAAGTGAGTGAAAATTTTCATAGAAAATCCAGTCACTTGACATTTTCCCTTCAAAAAATATTTCAAGAAAAGTTTTTAATAGACATCTGCAAATGAGTAAATGCTACAAGTGGTTGAAACACAATCATAAATTTACTATGTACCTGTATAGCACAGCTAACATTCACAAAAAGTAAAGGAAACAAATCTGTATGTATTTACTTTATTATCTTATCTTGTGTGTTTGTTTGTATGTTTGTATGTTTGAAGTTTATAGACGATTAAACGGCTGAACCGATTTTCTTGAAATTTTCACAGTATCTTCCTGTATGTCTGGAAGGAGTTATAGGCTACTTTTTATGTTGATATTCTAAATACGCGAGGAGCCATGCCCACATATACTATATACTACATACTTAATATTTAATTGCATTTGAAATATATTACTCATACGCATAGTTACCCCTAAAGTATGCTATCTATGATTCTTGATGTATAAAAGCAACGAAAATAAAGTATGTATAAAGAATGTGCATTTTGGCATATTTTGGAATATTTTTAAAAAATATTTCACGACGCGGGGGATAGATATAAGGGAAGGAAAAAAATTTTGTAACCAACGTTTGTGAAAAAAATCACCAAATAAGAAAAAATATAACCAAAATTAAATTCGTAGACTTTTGTTTTATTTATTTTTTTTTCAGAAATAACCAAAAAAGGCAACATCATTACTAGATTCAATCTTTGCGGATTCTTTGCAAATTACAATACATTTTTACTTTTTAGAGTTAATCCTTAAACCATTTGCAGTCGCCCAAAGAGAAATATTATTAAGGTCAGTGTTAAGATCTTTAACTCCAGTGTTGATGGAAGCTATAAAGCTATCAAGGTAGAGTTGAATATCATCAACATATATTTGAATTCTAGGATGTTTGAGCTGCTCAAACATATGACCCTTAAATTGTTGAGCTTGAAATTTTGCTCTCATGTACATAGTAAGTACTGAAATTGATACTATTTAAATATTTATTTGAAAAACATATATGTACATATGTAATAGTTATGTTATTGTTTACTTCTAACAATGGGTAATTAATAAAAATATTATTTATTTGTTGCATATCTTGAAAAATAGATCATGCAAGTTTATAATCAGCATTTTATTGGGCGATGAATGGGCATGTAACAATAGGCAGTAAAATTTTCATTCATTACTTTCGAATACCTAAGTAATAAAATGTAAACTCTCAACATTTTTTCCAAATAAAATAAGAAGTTGCAAAACTCATCAAAAAAAAAATTACCTGCGACCGACACAAACATAATTATTTGTCAGATTTTAATAACCTTACTTTCTTTTAAAAAGTTTTTGACCTGAACCGATTTCATATTAGGTACAATTTGAAGTAATAAAATGCAACTGTCAATATTTTTTCAAATAAAATAAGAAGTTGCAAAACTCATCAAGAAAATTGCCTGCGACCGAAACAAACCTAATTATTTGTCAAATTTAAATAGCCTTAATTTTTTTTAAAAAGCTTTTTGACCTGAACCGATTTCAAATTAGATAAAATATAAAGGAATAAATATAACACGCATTCGGTTTTGGAATTCAGTTGAATCTTTGATCCTAAACGAGTTAAACGTTGAGTGACATTTATTTTGCAACAATTTATAAAAATGCCCCCAAAAAGCATCGCTTTCCAGAAGCACTAAAAATGCATTGCATTTGCAATCCCAGAGAGCAAATGAAAGTTCGGAAGAGCGTGAAAGTCGCCTAAGGACTGAAAGGAGTCGAGCTTCAACCTCTAGAGCCGCCGAAACGCCATCACAACGTGAAGAACGCCTTGAAGGCCTACGAGCCACTGAAACGCTTTCAGAAAGCCAAGAGCGCCTTGAAAGTCAACGAAATCTTACCTCTTTAGCACGAGCTTCTGAAACGCCGTCAGAACACGAACGACGTTTTGAAGGTCTTCGACAACATGCGACAACCGCACGAGGTACCGAGACACCGTTGGAACATGAAGGTCGGCTACAAAGCCAGCGAAATAGTATCGAAACATCACGAGACATAGCGTCGAGAACAAAATCGTAATCGAATGGTGGTGAATCGACGTAATGTTTTTCATGGATTCTCAGGTATTACATTTAACTACAGATCTGATATAGATGACCACATAATCGCAACTCATGCTGATAGAACTCCAGAACTCCAACAATGGCGTAACAATTTTGATGGAGGGCGATCCAGTTGCATCACGAGATATGTATTTAATTCCGATGGGGGTAGTGAAGCACACCGGGTATTAGCTAGTACCTCTATAAAAAACACATTATATATACATATGTACTTATTTGTAAGCACAAGTTATATAGCTATTGAGCCAATTCAGACGAGCACATTTTTTAGTCGCACAATTTTTGTTCTTTTCAATTTACACGGGATGAATATTCGTTTGGCAACGAATGTACACGTATACAGAGCTTTGTATGTATTAGTGTTTTTTCATTCATTTGATGTTTGGCTGATTTTTAAAAATGTGCATGTATTAGTTTTGTGCTGGTGATGCGGGGTTGTAGCTGGTGGAAACTTTACGCCACCGAAAAACCATTCTCTTCACCCCTCTTGCCTATAAACTATCATTTTGCGCCAGCACAATTGTGCTTGTGTGAATTGGCTCATTGATATTTTAAGGAAATACTGCTCTGAGAATGAAATTGAGAGCACTTTTGTCCTTGACAAAATTGAGGACCCTATTTTGAACAATTTTCTTAAAAAAAAAGTCAAAATTTATGGAACTTTTTAAGTAGTTATGTCTATAATAATATTAAAACGAACTTACTTTTTATTGTATCTCACTCATTACATAGTCAATAAACTAGAAGACTTTTTTAAGTCTATAATTAAAGTAAATACTCTTATTAAAAAAAACCTTTTTGATTTATATATTTTTTTCAATTTATAATCATATTACTGAAAATAATTGAAAACAGATATATGCCATAAAGTTCGTTTAAATGTCGAATTTGGCTTATTGTCCACAAATGTTTTGCAACTATGGGTGTGGACTATAAGCGAAAACTACTGTAATTGTATTATAAGTAATAAATAAATAAATATTTCTCTTAGTAGCTTTCTGGCAAAAACTCTGAGAGTAAATAAAATTGGCATGAAAAACGGAGTCGACTTTAAATAATTGGTCGCGCCACTCATGTATAAAATTAACACTCACAACATAAGTGGTGTGTGAAGTTGGATCGTAATCCTGATTAATTATACATACACATGATCTTCAAATTAAAAAGTGGATTGACTAGCAGAAATTCAAGTAAATTTGTTGCCATTTCGTAGAATAAATCTTTTAAAGCCCATAGATTCTCGGCCATAGATTCTCGACCATTAATGTATTACTGTGATATTAATTGTGGAGCTGGCTAAAAAAAACCAGACATGTCCTCAGTTAATGCTGTTTTAAATTTTATTTTAGGGATCTCTAAGTCTGCATAATGAAGCCACGTAATATTTTCATTTAAAACCAGGTCCTAGGTGCTATTTTAAAATAACAAGAAAAACTGACTTCTCGAACAAAACTGGGCATTTGATACGACGAGAGTTAATAACATTTCATCAGTCTAAGTTGGTCATAAAATAGATTTTTTAATTTTTATTTATCTTTCTGTAAAGCTCGATTCACTCCTTTTTTTATATGTAGTTTGACAGCCCTCTTCTTGAGAGAAAGAGAAAATATGTAGTATGAACATCTTTTAGCTCGTTTTGGTTTAATTTTATATTTTGTCCGGAAAAACTTGAACAGAGCAGTAGTAGGTTATATTTTATATAAAAAGGTGAATTGATTTGTCCACATAGATAAATCATGCAAAATTTAAATTTCCTTTAAAAGTCTCATCTGGTAGTCTTAATTTTGTGGAAAAATTTTTAGAAATGCACAAATCATGCTGCAGAAAACACTCAGTTCGCTGTGCCAGAAAAGGTGCCTGTAAAGTGCAGATAGCCAGAATTTTTCATTATTTTTTGCATTTGTGTATCAAAACATGACGTATGTATATTGTTCTGAGAAATATCTTGTCATTAAGCTTAATAATAAACACGCGACGTAACAGGAAAAGTGTGACGATTAAATTCGCAATAAAAAATAATTTTTATTCGGTTTCTCCAGCTTTGCAGCAGCACAATAGGTCATAGGACTATAGAACTTTGCTCAATAAATATTAATCTGATGGTTTACACATAAAACTTACAAAGCATTTATGACTTTACCATACGTAGCGAGTTTTTTTAACCGAAAAGGTTAACACTTAAAACTACATTACGAAGAAATAACCGAATCAAAAGATCTGATCTAATAAGGGTAATGAAAGGATTACAACAACAGCCCATTAGGGATTATTATAGAAATCGCAAGTTGTAAATGAAAATGTTTTTCGAATACTAAGAAGGAAAACAAGAGCCATTGGTTGAAATTAAAGGGCAGGGTCTTTACCTGCATACATAAAAGGGTTGTTGAAAGAACAGGTAGCAGTTAACCTATTTGTTCACTCATTACGTTGAATCCGGTACCTGTTTGTATCGAAATCACAAATTTCCAAAATGGTTTCCACCTATAAAAGGTGTGAACCTTACACAATAAGTTCAATCACAATTTAGTCTCGGTAGACAACCCACAACATTTATCAGCGGAAAATCTTAAGAAAAAATGGAAGCATCAAAGCAAGTGAAATTTGACGAATTACTCGACAAATGCATAGACATGTCGAAAGTGAAATTGGATGCGTTAAAGGCACAAATTAATTCGAAAATCTACGACGTTTTTCAAATTGAAAAATTTGTTTACAACGAATTAAAATTGGAACAATTTATCTGCCCGATGAAGACGCATATCCATATGACTGAATTTCTAAATGGTCCTCTGGTAAAACAATTCATATGTGAATTATGGCATATTTTGTTAGCGGCTGAAGAGAGTTCGACAGCCATATCAAATAATACAGTGGAACCGAAAAAAGATGAAATTATAAAGGAAGTAATCCAAACAAATGTTGAACCTACAAAAACTAAAATTTTTAAAAAAGTATTCCAAAGTAAATTTCGAAAAGACGCCGAAGGATCTCAATCTCGATCCCGAAAACAAGACAACATGGTGAATGGCGGAAAAGAACCATTGGTACCTCCTACCACTTTCAGTTCCACCCTTAAACCACAGGGGCGGTTGGACACTAAGCACGGCGAAAAACACGATGAATCTGCATCGCTTTCTCGGTTAACCTATAGCCGAAATAGTGGTACGAAAGGTAACAGAAAAGTAGAACAAAAGCAAGATTTAACCGCCAGCACTTTAATCACAAAGAAACAACAGTCAGATAAGGAAAACAATAAAAGTTTCATCAACATTGAAAATCGCGTACATAAACTGGACAAGTCAGTATCAATCTGTAGCACACAAGCAGAACAAAAGCAACCACAAGTACCACCCAACACTTGTGGTTCTACCCTTAAACCACAACGGCGCATTAACATGTTGAATGGCGGAAAACAATCACTTGCAGCTTATAAAACGTTGAGTTCCAAACTTAAAGCACAGGGACGTATCGACATATCCAAAGTAAAATTGGACATGTTGAAACCGTGGATAAGCAAGAAAATCACGGATATTTTGCAGAGAGAAGATAATGCGGCAGTTGAGTTCGTGCACAATAAATTAAAACAGGATAAAATGCTTTGTCGACAGAAATTACAGATCAGAATTGCTGGATTCCTAAGAGGTGGCAAAGCACAGAAATTTGTGTCTGAATTATGGCCACTTTTGTTATCAGCTCAAGAGAATGAAAGCGGCATACCAGCTGAATTGAAAAAGCAGCAGAATGATACAAATTTAAGAATTGAAAAGGATATTAAGCATGACGGATCTGCATCGCTTTCTCGGTTAAATAATGTCCAAAATAGTGGTACGGTAATTGACACAAAACCAGAACAACAACATCCAGGAAGTCAGAGCAGTCAGAACAATGATAGCTCGGCTGTGCTGAGATGCGGCGTAGGCGGTTTCGCTAACGTTTGCATGCATTCCCCCCAAAAGAAAGATGCAAGTGCTAAGTCACAGGAATTTTTATCTCAATATTGTGCAGAAATGGACGAATTTTTGACACATTGGAATAAAACTCCCGAAAAGGAAACAATTCTATTCTCAAAAAAGTTCATATATCCTGGTGAACAAAATATTGAAAAAAAAATAAACGCCACTTTGTCGACACCGCCATCATCGGTTATACAATCAGATCATAAACAGCAAACACGCAATATTGACTTTGATAACGAGATAAAAGCTACCCGAGAACTACAATCACGCAAGCGTACACACTTGACAATGATGAATGAGAGCAAAAAGTCGAAAAATAATTCCCACGATAAAGATGAACAGCAGTCAGCTAAGAAGAAACAGACTAGGACAAATAAATCCTCATCAAAACGCAATTCAGACAAAGATTCCTCTAGGAAGCCAGAAGCTAAATTAATAGAAAAGCAGGACAACAAGAAATCTAACAGCGAGATGAAGAATCTTGAATTGGAGCTTTTTGGCAGTATTAGTAGCGACGAAGAAGAACCCAATTCAGAACAACCTTCTAAGGAAAATTCTGTAAAGAAGTACCACAATAGCGAATTGAGCACCCTTGAGGCTGATCTTTTTATCAGCAGCGATGAGGAAGACGTCTACAATATACTCGGCAAAGAAGACCAATTTTTAAAACAAAAATAATGGACGAAGTTCACGAAGAGTATATTCTCTGGAAAAAAAGAATTTGTAATTTAGAAAAATTATTTGTAATCAATTTGCGTAAATTTTAAATTAAATATCATGACAATGTTTTTAATTTCTATTAAATATTGATGAAATATATGAGGAGTTTTCTAAGTTTAAATTTATATTACAATAAAGTTTTATATTATAATAAATTCATATTATAATAAATTTAAATTTATAAAAAATACTGTCTCTTTCAATTTAATTCTTAATTCCTTATTTGTAATGTATTTTGAATGTATTTTAAGGAAATCATATAAATAATTAAAATAAAATGAAAATAAAAAATGTATTCAATGCTTTAATTTAATTACCGGGATAAGGGGAAGGGAAGGTTTATTTGAAATATTCTTCGGCGGTGACGGTGTGGAGATTCCGCCGCATAGCAATGAAGAGGTCAAAGTTGCGATTATAAATCTTAAAAACAATAAAGCGGCATGTTCTGATAGCCTCCCCGCTGAGTTGTTTAAGACCGGAGTTGGTAGTGCGCATGCACCAGCTTATCTACAAAATATGCCTAGAGGAAAGTATGCCCAACGATTGGAACTTCAGTGTCCGCTGCCCTGTCCTGAAAAAGGTAGACCCTACGATATGCGCCAACTACAGGGGTATAATTCTACTTTTTATATTGATATTCCAAATGAGCGAGGGGCCATGCCCACGTATACTACACACTACATACTTAATATTTAATTGCATTTGAAATATATTACTCATACGCATAGTAGTTACCCCTACAAGTATGCTATCTATGATTCTTGATATTAAAACCAAAGAAAATAAAGTACGTATAAAGAATCTGCATTTTGGCATATTTTGGAATATTTTTCAGAAATATTTCACGACGCGGGGGGAAAGATAGAAGGGAAGGATAATGTCTTTTCGGGTTATAGGGTGGGGTTAGTTTAAGGGTAAAAGGGTATGAGGGGCTAGGGTATGTACATATGCTCAAACCTTTTATATTACTTTTATATATGTAAATAATAAATGTCATATATGTTTTGTTTTTTGTTTGTATTTTCTTAAAACGTTATAAAGTGGATATTTATTTATATTTTGTAACAATATGTGTGTTGTTTACAATGTACAGATATTTTGTTTGCAGTAATATCAAATTTCACAAAGTTCACAATTTATTTTGAATTTATTAATGTTCACAAGGCTGATTAAATTTAATATAAATACAATTAAATAGCCATTTATTTCATTTCGCACACGCGTATGGATTGTTGGGTTTCTATGTTTAGTGTTGTTCGGCGATCGCTAGTCAACTGAACTGATCAACAAGGATCAAAACAATCAAGCAGGAGTTGTTGATGAAAATGTGTATGTTGATGTGTATTGTGAATGTTGATGTGTGTTGGTGAATGTTGATGTCAGGGTTGGGGTTGTTCGAATTTGTTCACTCGTGTGAACAGATAAAGAAACCAAGAGCGTAACAATGTTCTCAATTGTTCTCATCGTGCGTTTTTGTTGTTTGACTAATTTTTTATTTATTCATCTGAAACAATGTTGCCACGAAAAACATTTTGTAACCAACATTTGTGAAAAAAATCACCAAATAAGAAAAAATATAACCAAAATTAAATTCATAGACTTTTGTTTTATTTTTTTTTCAAGTTTAAATTATAATTAACAAAAACTGAAACAAAAATAGCTTTTTTTATAAGAAAAAAATAAACAAAACCAAAAACCACACATTGATCAAAAAATAACCAATTTTGGTTAGAAATAACAAAAAAAAGGCAACACTTATTCTCAGACGTCGGCACAAAGAGAACATGAGAAAAATTATGAGAGGCATATTAACCCAGAGGAAAATTGTTAGTAATATTTTCAAGTCTACTTTACTCTACATAATACGTCACATATGTAGTTTTTATAATGAATTTTACATTTATATAAACAAAATGAATGAAAAACAATAGAAGAGAAAAATGAAAATATGTGCAAAGAAATAAAGAAAGTAATAAATGAAACATGTAAACAAAGTGCAAAAACAACATACGCGGATGCAGTTAAAAATAAAGGGTTGCCAAGTATAAATAAACAACTACCCCTGATTGTTAAACCTAAGGAAAAACAATCGGCTGAAAAAACTAAAGAAGAGTTAAACAAAATAAATCCAGACAACTTGAAGATAACAAATGTGGAAAGTAGAAGCAGTGGAACAATTGTTATTCAAAGTGAGAGCTGTGAAGATAGAGAGAAAAGTAAAAGTGCAATCCAAGAAAAAATATCTAAACAATATGAAGTAAAAATTCCAAATTCGACGGGACTAAATATCAATATTATTGGCATGTCTTTTGAATATAGTGAAAATGATTTAATTGAGGAATTAAGAAAACAAAATCCTAAATTAGCTGATGCAAATATTAAATTTATGGGAAAATATGAAACGAAAAGAGGAAATAAATCTTTGTTCAATGTGAGACTGAGAGTTGATAATGAAGGTTACGGAAAAATTATGGAAGAAAGAAAAGTAAATGTCGGTTGGGAAAGATGTAGAGTGTATGATGGAACTGAATTAGTTCAGTGTATGAAATGCAGAGGATACAATCATATAGCCAAAGAATGTAAAAATCAGGAAATATGTCTAAAATGCCAAGGTCAACATAAAACAGTTAATTGCGAAAGCCAAGAGAAGATAATGAAATGTATTAATTGTTCAAAAGTAAACAGCAGGATTAGATGAAAATCACTTTACAAACGATAGAGAATGTCCAGTTTATCAAAATAAATTGAAAAACAAAATGAGAAATATAGGCTTGACGATTTAACAACTAAAGGAAATGAGTGCCCTCTATACAAATGTACAAGGTCTTGTTAACAACTATAATCAAATTGAAATTATCGCAGCAACAGAAAAACCTGACTTTTTAATATTGTCTGAAACACATTTGACGAAAGATATAGATGAACAAGAAATTGCGTTACAAGGATATGATAACATCGGGTCAGTGTCAGCATCCTCAAGAACAGGTGGAGTTGTCGTATACTATAAAAATAATTGGAACGTGAAAAAGTTTATAGAGAGAACTGATGATTTGAAGTATTGGATATTATTTTGCAAAGCTGTACATAATGATAATAATAATAATATCTTAATTGGTGCAATATATAGATCGCCTAGCTACAGCGAATCTGAGTTCTGTGATATATTTGACGAAATTATTGAAGAAATCTGTGATAATAATAACTGTGATATTTTAATTGCAGGAGATTTTAATATAGATTGGAAAAAAAACTCTTTATACAAGAATAGAATTAGGAATACTCTCAATGACAACGGCCTTAAACAAATAGTTAACTAAAGCACCCGTGTAACAAGAAATTCGAGCACAATAATTGACTACGTAATAACTAATAATTATAAGATAAAATGTACAAACAGTAAAGATAATAAAATTTCTGACCATGAAGTTATTAATATTAATATAGACTTTGAGAGATCGAATGAAAACATTCTAAATACAGCAAAAACCATCAAGATATTTAAATACGATAAGAATATATTCAATAATGTGTTAACTGAGAATATGATATACGAGGATAATAAGGATCTTAATGAAAACGTTAAACTGTTTGATGCCTGTCTAGGAAATACAATACAAAGATTTACGTTTGAAAAGCAAGTGCACATAAATAACAAAGTGAATAACTGGTTTAACGAAGAACTGCGAACAATAAAAAGAGAAAAAATAATAAAATATTTACGAGCCAAATTTGAAAACACGAATCAAGCTTGGGGAGAATATAAACTAATAAGAAATCGATACAAAGTACAAATCGAAAATAATAAGAATAATTACATAAAAAATAAAATTAACAACGCAACTAGTCAAAAGCAAATGTGGACACACATAAAAAACCTAGTACTTAATAAGAGGCAAAACGCAACTTAATCTGTGATATTCGACCAGATAGAGTACAACGATATATGTGATATAGTTAATAAGTTCAATGCATTCTTCATTGATAGCATTAGTAGTATAAGAAAATCGATAGGGAGCGTGCAACATATTAACCGAATAGAATATAGAGTGAATGATGTTTTTAAATTCCGTAAGGTATATATTAGTGAACTGGAGAGCATCGTGAAGTGTATGAATAACAAATCTGACCATGAACGCGTATCAAATAAAATTATACTTGACAACTGGAATGTAACAGGAAATATAATGGTAAAAGTAATAAACACATCTTTAGAGACAGGTATTTTTCCTGATAATTGGAAAAAATCAACCGTAACCCCAATTGAGAAAGTGCCCAGAACAAAAAAATGCGAGGAGTTTAGACCAATAAACTCTCTTAAAACTTGCGAGAAAATAATTGAAAAAGTAGTTAAAGATCAGCTTGAAAAATATATAGAAAATCGAGACATATTATCTAAATACCAGTCAGGATTCCGTAAAAAAACATTCGTGTGAAACCACGGTAAACTATGTCATAAGTGAATGGAGAGCAATAGGAAAGGATAAGAGGATAATAGCAATATTTCTTGACTTCAAAAGAGCCTTTGAGACGATCGATAGAGAAATAATACTGAATAAACTATATATGTATGGAATAAGAGGAATCGAGCTAGATTGGTTCAAATCGTACCTGAAAAGAAGAAGGCAAACGACAAAATTAAATGACATAGAATCTGATGAAATAATAAATAATTTCGGAGTGCCACAAGGTTCCATTTTGGGAGCGTTGTTGTTCATAATTTATATAAATGACATGCCAAGTATTTTAGAAAAATGTAAAGTTGTATTATACGCTGATGACACTCTGATATATACAATAGCAAATAGTGATGAAGAATGTCGCGAAAATATCAAGTATGATATGAAGAAAATAGATGAATGGCTTAAAATGAATAAACTCAAACTAAATGAAAATAAAACAAAAATAATGGAATTAACTTAAATTCAGAAGAAATATTTACAATAAATGACACAGTAATTGAAAAAGTCGAATATATAAAATACCTTGGTTTTATAATCGATAAAAAATTAAATTTCAATGAACAAATAGATTACTTATGCAAAAAAGTTGGTAAAAAAATTAGTTTTTTAAAAAGAATAAGAAGCAAAATATCCAAGTCTACAGCGATAAATATATACAGCACGATAATAAAACCACACTTTGAATATGGTTCCACTATTTTATTCACATGCAGCAGCACAAATCAATTAGCAAGGATGCAGAAACTGCAAAATAGAGCGATGAGAGTAATACTAAAATGCGATCGTTACACACATATAAACACAATGTTAACTGATCTAAAATGGATGAACATAGCACAACGACTTCAATTTAACACATGAAGATAACACTAAGAAATGCAAGTGACTTTAGGATCCAAAGAGTGAGGTCAACACAAATGCAGAAAACGCTATTCTACAAAGGTCTACAGCTGTTTAACTCATTGCCAAACTACATTAAGAATGAAACGGATGAAAATGTCTTTAGACGAAAGTGTACTAATTTTGTATTATTTAATAATAATTTGTAATATATAATTTTGTTGAACATTTAAAGTATTTTTAATAATAAAAAAAAAAAAAAAAAAACAAAAAAAAAACAATCTCGGGAAATGACGGCTACCCACTTTATCGCCGACGTTCTGTGGATAATGGTGGACGATCAATTTCAGTAAAGGTGCATGGAAATGATTTTGATGTTGATAACCGCTGGATAGTACCTTACTCTCCATTGCTTTCAAAAACATTTAAAGCGCATATTAATGTTGAGTATTGTCATTCAGTTAAGTCGATCAAATGATATGTTTGCTAAAACTTTGTTTTATTCAGAAATTCCAACGTATTATACGTGGAATGCATCAACAAAGAAATTTCAACGTCGAAAGCAGGGGAACCTGTTGATGGTTGGCCAAATTTATATTCAACAGATGCATTAGGTAGGGTTTATACCATCCATCCTCAAAATGCTGAATGTTTTTATTTGAGAATGCTTCTGATTAATGTTCGAGGACCAACATCTTTTGACACATTAGTGTTGATGGCGTAGTATGTGCAACATATCGAGAGGCCTGTCAGAAACTACAATTATTGGAGAACGATTGTCATTGGGAAACAACGCTTGAAGATGCAGCAGTAATCAACCATCCATGGAAAATAAGGGCATTATTTGCGATAATATTGGTATCGTGCTTACCATCTAATCCAAAAGATCTTTGGAATAAATTTAAAACATATTTGGCTGAGGACATATTACACCCGGAAAGAGTTACCACCAACAATGCAACGCTTGAACTAAGTGAAAGTATGAATAATGAGACATTGATTCTACTTGAAGACAAATGCTTGGCGATAAGGAATGTGACACTAATTGAAGTTGGAATGATTGCTCCTATTCGGTCAGGAACTGATGCACACGATCAAGATCTACGACGAGAAATGGAATATAATCATCAAAATTTGGAAATTTTATTGGAAGAAAATTTACCAAATTTACAACAAGAGCAGAGAATGGTATACAACAGTATACTAGCAGCAATAACAAACAAACAAATAACCGGAAAAACGTTTTTAATTTCATTGATATTGGCAAAAGTTCGATCTCAAAAAAATATTGCATTAGCTATTGCGTCATCCGGCATTGCTGCCACACTCTTAGATGGTGGTAGAACAGCGTATTCTGCACTAAAATTATCCTAGAAGCCTCAATTTTCCGAAGAGATTACAAGTGTAACATAAAGAAAAATTCTTCTATGGGCAAAGTATTGCAACAATGTGAAATCATAGTGTGGGTTGAATGCACCATGGCGCATAAGAAATCTTTGGAAGTCTCGCAGTTCACGGGATTTTAGAAGCAATAATAACATATTTGGAGGTGCATTAGTTTTATTAGCTGGTCATTTTCGTCAAACACTTCCTGTTATGCCTGCATCAACGCCATCTGATGAGCTAAATGCATCGTCATACCTTTGGCGATATGTTCATACTCTAAAATTAACTACTAATATGCTTGTTCAGTTGCAACGTGATGCTTCGCTTCAACTTTTTCCAAACAATTGCTTGATTTAGGTAATGCAAGAATTCCAGTGGATCCTATAACAAAGTATATAAAATTTTCATCAGAGTTTTGCTTAATGACACAATCCAAAGAACAATTAATAAATTGTGTATTTCCCAATATTGTGCAAAATTTTAAAAATATGCAATGGTTATGTGAACGTGCGTTACTGGCATCCAAAAATATTGACGTTAATTCCATCAACAGCAATATTCTTAACAAGGTCGATGGGAATCTAAGAACTTATAAATCGATCGACACAGTTTCAAATATTGACGATGTCCTCAATTATCCAGTCGAATTTTTAAATTCGTTAGATTTACCAGGCTTTCCACCACATGACTTACAGATAAAAAACGGTGTTCCCATTATTTTACTTAGAAATATTGATCCTCCACGAATTTGTAATGGCACTCGACTAACAGTAAAAAAAATGATGAACAATCTTATCGAGGCGACCATTATAACTGGAAAGTTTAAGGGAACTGATGTGTTGCTGCCACGTATTCCTATGACCACATCGGAGATGCCATTCGATTTCAAGCGCCTGCAATTTCCTATTCGCCTAGCATTTGCAATGACGATTAATAAAGCTCAAGGTCAGTCCTTGCAAGTTTGTGGACTTAATCTAGAAAATCCATGTTTCTCACATGGACAGCTTTACGTCGCGTGTTCGCGAGTAGGAAAACCCGCAGCGAAGCACACCGGGTATTACCTAGTATACATATATAGTGATATATATTAAGAGAATTATATACATTAAAACAAGTGAAATTAAAAAATACTTTTTATATTGAAATTAATTTTTGTTTTTTAATTACTTAATCATGTACTAACTTATTAAATACTAGTTAAAACACTTATGTTACACTTATATAACATAAAAAAAAATTATTCTCTAATTACTATATATAACTAGTCTATGAGATCGTTATTCAAATAAAAATAGTACAATCGTCTCATATAAGTTCGGCTCTTTACCGTTTTCGGTACGATTGTATGGTGCGGCCTTAATAACATTCGAAGAAATTCGATGCCTCTCTCGTTTATATCCCAATAAAAACATGTCCGACAGCGGTACTCCCAAGTCATGTCATGTGCAAGTATGTAGTGTTTTCATTGCCTGAATGACTTCTACATTTGGAATGTCCTCAATTTCATGATGAGGACCTTCAAAATTTGCCATTGCTGTTAAAGTTCCCTCAATAAAGAAGTGATTGTACACTGCCAAGCGATTCACTCGTTCTTTTATTTTATTTTTTTTTTTTTTCATTATATATATATTTTTTTATTTCTTTTAGTTATTTTAAATTTACAAAACGTTATAAATAAACATCATTAACAAACAAAATTGTCTATGATATAAAAATGTATGTAGTTATAATAGAATAAGAGCTCAACTAAAAATAAAAAAAAAAATTATTTACTGAAGGGGGAAAACGGTAAGGAAATAATACAAGGATGTTGTATGACTTGAAGTAGGTTTGACTATTTACATGAAATCATCGTAATCATCATAAGTAATGTAATCATTACCATACTTTTTATAACCATCGATATCATTGCTCTCTTTTTTCAAGGTTACTTTTCCTTTGCCTTTGCCTTTGCCTTTGCCTTTGCTAGCGGGTTTCTTGACATTTTGTTTTTCCATTTTCACTTTTTCTCTATGTAAGTTTTCTACACTAATTTTTAATTTCTTCAAATCGGGAATAGCCAAATGTACACCTATGCTACGTACTAAATCCTCAATAAATTGCGGGAAATGAGGTGATTCTTTATATTGTGCCAATTTACAACTAAGCGTCGCACCAAATTCTTTGAATTCTTCTTCAGTTTGAGGATTAAATGCATCTAAATCACCTCTAATATCACTAACACCAAAGGTTTCTAAAGCACTCTTTAAGTCCGATTCTTCTTGAATTTTTTGTAAACGTAATTTTTCGGCTAATTTTTCTTCGGCTGTCATATTAGCTAAGCGTTCAGCTTCGGCTTCCTCTGCCAGTCTCACTTGTTCGGCTAGTTTAGCTTTCAAAGCCTTGTTAGGTTTCGTCTTCACCGGCGCTTTGACTTCAACTTTTTCTTCGTCCTTTTTTTCCTCTTCCTCGAGATCCCAACTGTCCTTAACATCCTCATCATCATCCTCGCCAGCCCATTTGTTGACTTTGTCAGGAATAACCACTATGGGTTTGTCCGCAGCACTTTCCCAATCGTCTTTCATATTTTTTGGTTCTCTATTATTTTATTTATTTAGCAAATTTTTGATTATATGACTTTGTGTTTTGCTTGTATGTGCTTGGTGTGCTTGGATGTGCGTAAGTGTTTTCGCCAAGGATTTGAAACCAGAACTAATAATTTTTCGCAATCTTTCTGTTGCTTTTATACTGTTTCCTGAGACCCGAAAATAACTGCGTTAATCGATTTCCTTAATATGATATTGCATTACAGGTAGAAAAATTATGATTTTATAATTGACCCTCACACATCATTTGATAACTTGTTTATAATGTTCGAATAACACGAATATTAATTTCCAGGTAAAAGGGAAAATAATAAAAGCCTTCTTGCGCTCGAAAATTTTCCCTTTTTCACTTTAAGTCCGGATTAGTATGCAGTTGTTATCCACTTTACATAATTTTCTTTAAATTCGTACTTCAATAGACAGCCTTTTTTATATTAAGTACATACGCGTTATTTGCTGACAGGTAGGGGCATTTAAATTGAATTTTCTCCCCTTTGCCAACAAATGTCATTTAAGCGGTTTATGCCATATTTTTTAAGTATACGCTTTATTTTACTCGCAAAGGTGCTTTGTTCATAGCTTACAGACGGCTGTATACACAACAACAAAATATTACGAGTTTGTCAGTCATATTTGAACGCAAGCAAAAATAAACAAACACATGCTACAGTAGTAGATCCTAACATTTCAACGACGAATTTATATGAATTCGTTCATTTGGACACTGTGCCAGTGTGTAAAATGTTACTACAAAGTTAATATAATGCAAGTGAGTGAAAATTTTCATAGAAAATCCAGTCACTTGACATTTTCCCTTCAAAAAATATTTCAAGAAAAGTTTTTAATAGACATCTGCAAATGAGTAAATGCTACAAGTGGTTGAAACACAATCATAAATTTACTATGTACCTGCTAATGCACAGCTAACATTCACAAAAAGTAAAGGAAACAAATCTGTATGTATTTACTTTATTATCTTATATATAAAAATGAATGTGTGTTTGTTTGTATGTTTGTATGTTTGAAGTTTATAGACGATTAAACGGCTGAACCGATTTTCTTAAAATGTTCACAGTATCTTCCTGTATGTCTGGAAGGAGTTATAGGCTACTTTTTATGTTGATATTCCAAATGAGCGAGGGGCCATGCCCACGTATACTACACACTACATACTTAATATTCAATTGCATTTGAAATATATTACTCATACGCATAGTAGTTACCCCTAAAGTATGCTATCTATGATTCTTGATATTAAAACCAAAGATAATAAAGTATGTATAAAGAATGTGCATTTTGGCATATTTTGGAATATTTTTCAAAAATATTTCACGACGCGGGGGGAAAGATAGAAGGGAAGGATAAAGAAACCAAGAGCTTAACAATGTTCTCAATTGTTCTCATCGTGCGTTTTTGTTGCTTGACTAATTTTTTATTTATTTATCTGAAACAATGTTGCCACGAAAAACATTTTGTAGCCAACATTTGTGAAAAAATCACCAAATAAGAAAAAATATAACCAAAATTAAATTCATAGACTTTTGTTTTATTTTTTTTTTCAAGTTTAAATTATAATTAACAAAAACTGAAACAAAAATAGCTTTTTTTATAAGAAGAAAATAAACAAAACCAAAAACTACACATTGATCAAAAAAATAACCAATTTTGGTTAGAAATAACAAAAAAAAAAAAGGCAACACTTATTCTCAGACGTCGGCACAAAGAGAACATGAGAAAAATTATGAGAGGCATATTAACCCAGAGGAAAATTGTTAGTAATATTTTCAAGTCTACTTTACTCTACATAATACGTCACATATGTAGTTTTTTTAATGAATTTTACATCTATATAAACAAAATGAATGAAAAACAATAGAAGAGAAAAATGAAAATATGTGCAAAGAAATAAAGAAAGTAATAAATGAAACATGTAAACAAAGTGCAAAAACAACATACGCGGATGCAGTTAAAAATAAAGGGTTGCCAAGTATAAATAAACAACTACCCCTGATTGTTAAACCTAAGGAAAAACAATCGGCTGAAAAAACTAAAGAAGAGTTAAACAAAATAAATCCAGACAACTTGAAGATAACAAATGTGGAAAGTAGAAGCAGTGGAACAATTGTTATTCAAAGTGAGAGCTGTGAAGATAGAGAGAAAAGTAAAAGTGCAATCCAAGAAAAAATATCTAAACAATATGAAGTAAAAATTCCAAATTCGACGGGACTAAATATCAAAACTATTGGCATGTCTTTTGAATATAGTGAAAATGATTTAATTGAGAAATTAAGAAAACAAAATCCTAAATTAGCTGATGCAAATATTAAATTTATGGGAAAATATGAAACGAAAAGAGGAAATAAATCTTTGTTCAATGTGAGACTGAGAGTTGATAATGAAGCTTACGGAAAAATTATGGAAGAAAGAAAAGTAAATGTCGGTTGGGAAAGATGTAGAGTGTATGATGGAACTGAATTAGTTCAATGTATGAAATGCAGAGGATACAATCATATAGCCAAAGAATGTAAAAATCAGGAAATATGTCTAAAATGCCATGGTCAACATAAAACAGTTAACTGCGAAAGCCAAGAGAAGATAATGAAATGTATTAATTGTTCAAAAGTAAACAGCTGGCTCAATATGGGATTAGATGAAAATCACTTTACAAACGATAGAGAATGTCCAGTTTATCAAAATAAATTGAAAAACAAAATGACAAAATTTAGGCTTTACGATTTAACAACTAAAGGAAATGAGTGCCCTCTATACAAATGTACAAGGTCTTGTTAACAACTATAATCAAATTGAAATTATCGCAGCAACAGAAAAACCTGACTTTTTAATATTGTCTGAAACACATTTGACGAAAGATATAGATGAACAAGAAATTGCGTTACAAGGATATGATAACATCGGGTCAGTGTCAGCATCCTCAAGAACAGGTGGAGTTGTCGTATACTATAAAAATAATTGGAACGTGAAAAAGTTTATAGAGAGAACTGATGATTTGAAGTATTGGATATTATTTTGCAAAGCTGTACATAATGATAATAATAATAATATCTTAATTGATGCAATATATAGATCGCCTAGCTACAGCGAAGCTGAGTTCTGTGATATATTTGACGAAATTATTGAAGAAATCTGTGATAATAATAACTGTGATATTTTAATTGCAGGAGATTTTAATATAGATTGGAAAAAACTCTTTATACAAGAATAGAATTAGGAATACTTTCAATGACAACGGCCTTAAACAAATAGTTAACGAAAGCACCCGTGTAACAAGAAATTCGAGCACAATAATTGACTACGTAATAACTAATAATTATAAGATAAAATGTACAAACAGTAAAGATAATAAAATTTCTGACCATGAAGTTATTAATATTAATATAGACTTTGAGAGATCGAATGAAAACATTCTAAATACAGCAAAAACCATCAAGATATTTAAATACGATAAGAATATATTCAATAATGTGTTAACTGAGAATATGATATACGAGGATAATAAGGATCTTAATGAAAACGTTAAACTGTTTGATGCCTGTCTAGGAAATACAATACAAAGATTTACGTTTGAAAAGCAAGTGCACATAAATAACAAAGTGAATAACTGGTTTAACGAAGAACTGCGAACAATAAAAAGAGAAAAAATAATAAAATATTTACGAGCCAAATTTGAAAACACAAATCAAGCTTGGGGAGAATATAAACTAATAAGCAATCGATACAAAGTACAAATCGAAAATAATAAGAATAATTACATAAAAAATAAAATTAACAACGCAACTAGTCAAAAGCAAATGTGGACACACATAAAAAACCTAGTACTTAATAAGAGGCAAAACTCAACTAAATCTGTGATATTCGACCAGATAGAGTACAACGATATATGTGATATAGTTAATAAGTTCAATGCATTCTTCATTGATAGCATTAGTAGTATAAGAAAATCGATAGGGAGCGTGCAACATATTAACCGAATAGAATATAGAGTGAATGATGTTTTTAAATTCCGTAAGGTAAATATTAGTGAACTGGAGAGCGTCTTGAAGTGTATGAATAACAAATCTGACCATGAACGCGTATCAAATAAAATTATACTTGACAACTGGAATGTAACAGGAAATATAATGGTAAAAGTAATAAACACATCTTTAGAGACAGGTATTTTTCCTGATAATTGGAAAAAATCACCCGTAACCCCAATTGAGAAAGTGCCCAGAACAAAAAAATGCGAGGAGTTTAGACCAATAAACTCTCTTAAAACTTGCGAGAAAATAATTGAAAAAGTAGTTAAAGATCAGCTTGAAAAATATATAGAAAATCGAGACATATTATCTAAATACCAGTCAGGATTCCGTAAAAAACATTCGTGTGAAACCACGGTAAACTACATATGTCATAAGTGAATGGAGAGCAATAGGAAAGGATAAGAGGATAATAGCAATATTTCTTGACTTCAAAAGAGCCTTTGAGACGATCGATAGAGAAATAATACTGAATAAACTATATATGTATGGAATAAGAGGAATCGAGCTAGATTGGTTCAAATCGTACCTGAAAAGAAGAAGGCAAACGACAAAATTAAATGACATAGAATCTGATGAAATAATAAATAATTTCGGAGTGCCACAAGGTTCCATTTTGGGAGCGTTGTTGTTCATAATTTATATAAATGACATGCCAAGTATTTTAGAAAAATGTAAAGTTGTATTATACGCTGATGACACTCTGATATATACTATAGCAAATAGTGATGAAGAATGTCGCGAAAATATCAAGTATGATATGAAGAAAATAGATGAATGGCTTAAAATGAATAAACTCAAACTAAATGAAAATAAAACAAAAATAATGGAATTAACTTAAATTCAGAAGAAATATTTACAATAAATGACACAGTAATTGAAAAAGTCGAATATATAAAATGCCTTGGTTTTATAATCGATAAAAAATTAAATTTCAATGAACAAATAGATTACTTATGCAAAAAAGCTGGTAAAAAAATTACTTTTTTAAAAAGAATAAGAAGCAAAATATCCAAGTCTACAGCGATAAATATATACAGCACGATAATAAAACCACACTTTGAATATGGTTCCACTATTTTATTCACATGCAGCAGCACAAATCAATTAGCAAGGATGCAGAAACTGCAAAATAGAGCGATGAGAGTAATACTAAAATGCGATCGTTACACACATATAAACACAATGTTAACTGATCTAAAATGGATGAACATAGCACAACGACTTCAATTTAACACATTAAGATTTATTAGAAAATTAAAACAAGGAGACGCCCCGAAATATCTATGTGATCAAATACATTATGTGGGAGACAGTCAACCATATCAACTAGGAAATGCAAGTGACTTTAGAATCCAAAGAGTGAGGTCAACACAAATGCAGAAAACGCTATTCTACAAAGGTCTACAGCTGTTTAACTCATTGCCAAACTACATTAAGAATCAAACGGATGAAAATGTCTTTAGACGAAAGTGTACTAATTTTGTATTATTTAATAATAATTTATAATATATAATTTTGTTGAACATTTAAAGTATTTTTAATACTAAAAAAAAAAAAAAAAAAACAAAAAAAAAACAATCTCGGGAAATGACGGCTACCCACTTTATCGCCGACGTTCTGTGGATAATGGTGGACGATCAATTTCAGTAAAGGTGCATGGAAATGATTTTGATGTTGATAATCGTTGGATAGTACCTTACTCTCCATTGCTTTCAAAAACATTTAAAGCGCATATTAATGTTGAGTATTGTCATTCAGTTAAGTCGATCAAATACATCTGCAAATATGTTACTAAAGGGTCTTATATGGCTGTATTTTCATTACAAAATCCAAATGATGAAATTCCGCAGTATCAAATGGCCAGGTACATTAGTAGCAATGAAGCAGTATGGCGAATTTTGGGATTTCCCATTCATGAGCGCCATCCAACTGTTGTTCATTTATCAGTGCATCTGGAAAATGAACAACGGGTTTACTTTACAGAAAGAAATGCTCGAGAGAGAGCAGCAGCACCACCGGCTACAACATTAACATCATTTTTTGATCTTTGTAGAAATGATATGTTTGCTAAAACTTTGTTTTATTCAGAAATTCCAACGTATTATACGTGGAATACATCAACAAAGAAATTCCAACGTCGAAAGCAGGGGAACCAGTTGATGGTTGGCCAAATTTATATTCAACAGATGCATTAGGTAGGGTTTATACCATCCATCCTCAAAATGCTGAATGTTTTTATTTGAGAATGCTTCTGATTAATGTTCGAGGACCAACATCTTTTGACACATTAGTGTTGATGGCGTAGTATGTGCAACATATCGAGAGGCCTGTCAGAAACTACAATTATTGGAGAACGATTGTCATTGGGAAACAACGCTTGAAGATGCAGCAGTAATCAACCATCCATGGAAAATAAGGGCATTATTTGCGATAATATTGGTATCGTGCTCACCATCTAATCCAAAAGATCTTTGGAATAAATTTAAAACATATTTGGCTGAGGACATATTACACCCGGAAAGAGTTACCACCAACAATGCAACGCTTGAACTAAGTGAAAGTATGAATAATGAGACATTGATTCTACTTGAAGACAAATGCTTGGCGATAAGGAATGTGACACTAATTGAAGTTGGAATGATTGCTCCTATTCGGTCAGGAACTGATGCACACGATCAAGATCTACGACGAGAAATGGAATATAATCATCAAAATTTGGAAATTTTATTGGAAGAAAATTTACCAAATTTACAACAAGAGCAGAGAATGGTATACAAAAGTATACTAGCAGCAATAACAAACAAACAAATAACCGGAAAAACGTTTTTAATTTCATTGATATTGGCAAAAGTTCGATCTCAAAAAAATATTGCATTAGCTATTGCGTCATCCGGCATTGCTGCCACACTCTTAGATGGTGGTAGAACAGCGTATTCTGCACTAAAATTATCCTAGAAGCCTCAATTTTCCGAAGAGATTACAAGTGTAACATAAAGAAAAATTCTTCTATGGGCAAAGTATTGCAACAATGTGAAATCATAGTGTGGGTTGAATGCACCATGGCGCATAAGAAATCTTTGGAAGTCTCGCAGTTTACGGGATTTTAGAAGCAATAATAACATATTTGGAGGTGCATTAGTTTTATTAGCTGCTGATTTTCGTCAAACACTTCCTGTTACGCCTGCATCAACGCCAGCTGATGATCTAAAAAAAATTATTCTCTAATTACTATATATAACTAGTCTATGAGATCGTTATTCAAATAAAAATAGTACAATCGTCTCATATAAGTTCGGCTCTTTACCGTTTTCGGTACGATTGTATGGTGCGGCCTTAATAACATTCGAAGAAATTCGATGCCTCTCTCGTTTATATCCCAATAAAAACATGTCCGACAGCGGTACTCCCAAGTCATGTCATGTGCAAGTATGTAGTGTTTTCATTGCCTGAATGACTTCTACATTTGGAATGTCCTCAATTTCATGATGAGGACCTTCAAAATTTGCCATTGCTGTTAAAGTTCCCTCAATAAAGAAGTGATTGTACACTGCCAAGCGATTCACTCGTTCTTTTTTTTTATTTTTTTTTTTTTTCATTATATATATATTTTTTTTATTTCTTTTACTTATTTTAAATTTACAAAACGTTATAAATAAACATCATTAACAAACAAAATTGTCTATGATATAAAAATGTATGTAGTTATAATAGAATAAGAGCTCAACTAAAAATAAAAAAAAAAATTATTTACTGAAGGGGGAAAACGGTAAGGAAATAATACAAGGATGTTGTATGACTTGAAGTAGGTTTGACTATTTACATGAAATCATCGTAATCATCATAAGTAATGTAATCATTACCATACTTTTTATAACCATCGATATCATTGCTCTCTTTTTTCAAGGTTACTTTTCCTTTGCCTTTGCCTTTGCCTTTGCTAGCGGGTTTCTTGACATTTTGTTTTTCCATTTTCACTTTTTCTCTATGTAAGTTTTCTACACTAATTTTTAATTTCTTCAAATCGGGAATAGCCAAATGTACACCTATGCTACGTACTAAATCCTCAATAAATTGCGGGAAATGAGGTGATTCTTTATATTGTGCCAATTTACAACTAAGCGTCGCACCAAATTCTTTGAATTCTTCTTCAGTTTGAGGATTAAATGCATCTAAATCACCTCTAATATCACTAACACCAAAGGTTTCTAAAGCACTCTTTAAGTCCGATTCTTCTTGAATTTTTTGTAAACGTAATTTTTCGGCTAATTTTTCTTCGGTTGTCATATTAGCTAAGCGTTCAGCTACGGCTTCCTCTGCCAGTCTCTCTTGTTCGGCTAGTTTAGCTTTCAAAGCCTTGTTAGGTTTCGTCTTCACCGGCGCTTTGACTTCAACTTTTTCTTCGTCCTTTTTTTCCTCTTCCTCGAGATCCCAACTGTCCTTAACATCCTCATCATCATCCTCGCCAGCCCATTTGTTGACTTTGTCAGGAATAACCACTATGGGTTTGTCCGCAGCACTTTCCCAATCGTCTTTCATATTTTTTGGTTCTCTATTATTTTATTTATTTAGCAAATTTTTGATTATATGACTTTGTGTTTTGCTTTTATGTGCTTGGTGTGCTTGGATGTGCGTAAGTGTTTTCGCCAAGGATTTGAAACCAGAACTAATAATTTTTCGCAATCTTTCTGTTGCTTTTATACTGTTTCCTGAGACCCGAAAATAACTGCGTTAATCGATTTCCTTAATATGATATTGCATTACAGGTAGAAAAATTATGATTTTATAATTGACCCTCACACATCATTTGATAACTTGTTTATAATGTTCGAATAACACGAATATTAATTTCCAGGTAAAAGGGAAAATTATAAAAGCCTTCTTGCGCTCGAAAATTTTCCCTTTTTCACTTTAAGTCCGGATTAGTATGCAGTTGTTATCCACTTTACATAATTTTCTTTAAATTCGTACTTCAATAGACAGCCTTTTTTATATTAAGTACATACGCGTTATTTGCTGACAGGTAGGGGCATTTAAATTGAATTTTCTCCCCTTTGCCAACAAATGTCATTTAAGCGGTTTATGCCATATTTTTTAAGTATACGCTTTATTTTACTCGCAAAGGTGCTTTGTTCATAGCTTACAGACGGCTGTATACACAACAACAAAATATTAAGAGTTTGTCAGTCATATTTGAACGCAAGCAAAAATAAACAAACACATGCTACAGTAGTAGATCCTAACATTTCAACGGCGAATTTATATGAATTCGTTCATTTGGACACTGTGCCAGTGTGTAAAATGTTACTACAAAGTTAATATAATGCAAGTGAGTGAAAATTTTCATAGAAAATCCAGTCACTTGACATTTCCCCTGAAAAAAATATTTCAAGAAAAGTTTTTAATAGACATCTGCAAATGAGTAAATGCTACAAGTGGTTGAAACACAATCATAAATTTACTATATACCTGCTAATGCACAGCTAACATTCACAAAAAGTAAAGGAAACAAATCTGTATGTATTTACTTTATTATCTTATCTTGTGTGTTTGTTTGTATGTTTGTATGTTTGAAGTTTATAGACGATTAAACGGCTGAACCGATTTTCTTGAAATTTTCACAGTATCTTCCTGTATGTCTGGAAGGAGTTATAGGCTACTTTTTATGTTGATATTCTAAATGAGCGAGGAGCCATGCCCACGTATACTATATACTACATACTTAATATTTAATTGCATTTGAAATATATTACTCATATGCATAGTTACCCCTAAAGTATGCTATCTATGATTCTTGATGTATAAAAGCAACGAAAATAAAGTATGTATAAAGAATGTGCATTTTGGCATATTTTGGAATATTTTTAAAAAATATTTCACGACGCGGGGGATAGATATAAGGGAAGGAAAAAAATTTTGTAACCAACGTTTGTGAAAAAAATCACCAAATAAGAAAAAATATAACCAAAATTAAATTCGTAGACTTTTGTTTTATTTATTTTTTTTTCAGAAATAACCAAAAAAGGCAACATCATTACTAGATTCAATCTTTGCGGATTCTTTGCAAATTACAATACATTTTTACTTTTTAGAGTTAATCCTTAAACCATTTGCAGTCGCCCAAAGAGAAATATTATTAAGGTCAGTGTTAAGATCTTTAACTCCAGTGTTGATGGAAGCTATAAAGCTATCAATGTAGAGTTGAATATCATCAACATACATTTGAATTCTAGAATGTTTGAGCTGCTCAAACATATGACCCTTAAATGGTTGAGTTTGAAATTTTCAACTCATATACATAGTAAGTACTGAAATTCATACTATTTAAATATTTATTGGGCGATGAATGGCCCATGAATGGGCATGTAACAATAGGCAGTAAAATTTTCATTCATTACTTTCGAATACCTAAGTAATAAAATGTAAACTCTCAACATTTTTTCCAAATAAAATAAGAAGTTGCAAAACTCATCAAAAAAAAATTACCTGCGACCGACACAAACATAATTATTTGTCAAATTTTAATAACCTTACTTTCTTTTAAAAAGTTTTTGACCTGAACCGATTTCATATTAGGTACAATTTGAAGTAATAAAATGCAACTGTCAATATTTTTTCAAATAAAATAAGAAGTTGCAAAACTCATCAAGAAAATTGCCTGCGACCGAAACAAACCTAATTATTTGTCAAATTTAAATAGCCTTAATTTTTTTTAAAAAGTTTTTGACCTGAACCGATTTCATATTAGGTACAATTTGAAGTAATAAAATGCAACTGTCAATATTTTTTCAAATAAAATAAGAAGTTGCAAAACTCATCAAGAAAATTGCCTGCGACCGAAACAAACCTAATTATTTGTCAAATTTAAATAGCCTTAATTTTTTTTAAAAAGTTTTTTGACCTGAACCGATTTCATATTAGGTAAAATATAAAGGAATAAATATAACACGCATTCGGTTTTGGAATTCAGTTGAATCTTTGATTCTAAGCGAGTTAAACGTTGAGTGACATATATTTTGCAACAATTTATAAAAATGTCACAAAAAAAGCATCGCTTTCCAGAAGCACTAAAAATGCATTGCATTTGCAATCCCAGAGAGCAAATGAAAGTTCGGAAGAGCGTGAAAGTCGCCTAAGGACTGAAAGGAGTCGAGCTTCAACCTCTAGACCCGCCGAAACGCCATCACAACGTGAAGAACGCCTTGAAGGCCTACGAGCTACTGAAACGCTTTCAGAAAGCCAAGAGCGCCTTGAAAGTCAACGAAATCTTACCTCTTTAGCACGAGCTTCTGAAATGCCGTCAGAACACGAACGACGTTTTGAAGGTCTTCGACAACATGCGACAACCGCACGAGGTACCGAGACACCGTTGGAACATGAAGGTCGGCTACAAAGCCAGCGAAATCGTATCGAAACATCACGAGGCACAGAAACGCCTTTAGAGAGTGAAAGACGTCTTGAACGTCTTCGACAACATGCGACAACCGCACGAGCTACCGAGACACCATTGGAACATGAAGGTCGGCTACAAAGCCAGAGAAATCGTATCGAAACATCACGAGACATAGCGTCGAGAACAAAATCGTAATCGAATGGTGGTGAATCGACGTAATGTTTTTCATGGATTCTCAGGTATTACATTTAACTACAGATCTGATATAGATGACCACATAATCGCAACTCATGCTGATAGAACTCCAGAACTCCAACAATGGCGTAACAATTTTGATGGAGGGCGATCCAGTTGCATCACGAGATATGTATTTAATTCCGAGGGGGGTAGTGAAGCACACCGGGTATTAGCTAGTACCTCTATAAAAAACACATTATATATACATATGTACTTATTTGTAAGCACAAGTTATATAGCTATTGAGCCAATTCAGACGAGCACATTTTTTAGTCGCACAATTTTTGTTCTTTTCAATTTACACGGGATGAATATTCGTTTGGCAACGAATGTACACGTATACAGAGCTTTGTATGTATTAGTGTTTTTTCATTCATTTGATGTTTGGCTGATTTTTAAAAATGTGCATGTATTAGTTTTGTGCTGGTGATGCGGGGTTGTAGCTGGTGGAAACTTTACGCCACCGAAAAACCATTCTCTTCACCCCTCTTGCCTATAAACTATCATTTTGCGCCAGCACAATTGTGCTTGTGTGAATTGGCTCATTGATATTTTAAGGAAATACTGCTCTGAGAATGAAATTGAGAGCACTTTTGTCCTTGACAAAATTGAGGACCCTATTTTGAACAATTTTCTTAAAAAAAAAGTCAAAATTTATGGAACTTTTTAAGTAGTTATGTCTATAATAATATTAAAACGAACTTACTTTTTATTGTATCTCACTCATTACATAGTCAATAAACTAGAAGACTTTTTTAAGTCTATAATTAAAGTAAATACTCTTATTATAAAAAAACCTTTTTGATTTACATATTTTTTTTTTCAATTTATAATCATATTACTGAAAATAATTGAAAACAGATATATGCCATAAAGTTCGTTTAAATGTCGAATTTGGCTTATTGTCCACAAATGTTTTGCAACTATGGGTGTGGACTATAAGCGAAAACTACTGTAATTGTATTATAAGTAATAAATAAATAAATATTTCTCTTAGTACCTTTCTCGCAAAAACTCTGAGAGTAAATAAAATTGGCATGAAAAACGGAGTCGACTTTAAATAATTGGTCGCGCCACTCATGTATAAAATTAACACTCACAACATAAGTGGTGTGTGAAGTTGGATCGTAATCCTGATTAATTATACATACACATGATCTTCAAATTAAAAAGTGGATTGACTAGCAGAAATTCAAGTAAATTTGTTGCCATTTCGTAGAATAAATCTTTTAAAGCCCATAGATTCTCGGCCATAGATTCTCGACCATTAATGTATTACTGTGATATTAATTGTGGAGCTGGCTAAAAAAAAACCAGACATGTCCTCAGTTAATGCTGTTTTAAATTTTATTTTAGGGATCTCTAAGTCTGCATAATGAAGCCACGTAATATTTTAATTTAAAACCAGGTCCTAGGTGCTATTTTAAAATAACAAGAAAAACTGATTTCTCGAACAAAACTGGGCATTTGATACGACGAGAGTTAATAACATTTCATCAGTCTAAGTTGGTCATAAAATAGATTTTTTAATTTTTATTTATCTTTCTGTAAAGCTCGATTCACTCCTTTTTTATATGTAGTTTGACAGCCCTCTTCTTGAGAGAAAGAGAAAATATGTAGTATGAACATCTTTTAGCTCGTTTTGGTTTAATTTTATATTTTGTCCGGAAAAACTTGAACAGAGCAGTAGTAGGTTATATTTTATATAAAAAGGTGAATTGATTTGTCCACATAGATAAATCATGCAAAATTTAAATTTCCTTTAAAAGTCTCATCTGGTAGTCTTAATTTTGTGGAAAAATTTTTAGAAATGCACAAATCATGCTGCAGAAAACACTCAGTTCGCTGTGCCAGAAAAGGTGCCTGTAAAGTGCAGATAGCCAGAATTTTTCATTCTTTTTTGCATTTGTGTATCAAAACATGACGTATGTATATTGTTCTGAGAAATATCTTGTCATTAAGCTTAATAATAAACACGCGACGTAACAGGAAAAGTGTGACGATTAAATTCGCAATAAAAAATAATTTTTATTCGGTTTCTCCAGCTTTGCAGCAGCACAATAGGTCATAGGACTATAGAACTTTGCTCAATAAATATTAATCTGATGGTTTACACATAAAACTTACAAAGCATTTATGACTTTACCATACGTAGCGAGTTTTTTTAACCGAAAAGGTTAACACTTAAAACTACATTACGAAGAAATAACCGAATCAAAAGATCTGATCTAATAAGGGTAATGAAAGGATTACAACAACAGCCCATTAGGGATTATTATAGAAATCGCAAGTTGTAAATGAAAATGTTTTTCGAATACTAAGAAGGAAAACAAGAGCCATTGGTTGAAATTAAAGGGCAGGGTCTTTACCTGCATACATAAAAGGGTTGTTGAAAGATCAGGTAGCAGTTAACCTATTTGTTCACTCATTACGTTGAATCCGGTACCTGTTTGTATCGAAATCACAAATTTCCAAAATGGTTTCCACCTATAAAAGGCGTGAACCTTACACAATAAGTTCAATCACAATTTAGTCTCGGTAGACAACACACAACATTTATCAGCGGAAAACCTTAAGAAAAAATGGAAGCATCAAAGCAAGTGAAATTTGACGAATTACTCGACAAATGCATAGACATGTCGAAAGTGAAATTGGATGCGTTAAAGGCACAAATTAATTCGAAAATCTACGACGTTTTTCAAATTGAAAAATTTGTTTACAACGAATTAAAATTGGAACAATTTATCTGCCCGATGAAGACGCATATCCATATGACTGAATTTCTAAATGGTCCTCTGGTAAAACAATTCATATGTGAATTATGGCATATTTTGTTAGCGGCTGAAGAGAGTTCGACAGCCATATCAAATAATACAGTGGAACCGAAAAAAGATGAAATTATAAAGGAAGTAATCCAAACTAAAGATGTTGAACCTACAAAAACTAAAATTTTGAAACAAGTATTCCAAAGTAAATTTCGAAAAGACGCCGAAGGATCTCAATCTCGATCCCGAAAACAAGACAACATGGTGAATGGCGGAAAAGAACCATTGGTACCTCCTACCACTTTCAGTTCCACCCTTAAACCACAGGGGCGGTTGGACACTAAGCACGGCGAAAAACACGATGAATCTGCATCGCTTTCTCGGTTAACCTGTAGCCGAAATAGTGGTACGGAAGGTAACAGAAAAGTAGAACAAAAGCAAGATTTAACCGCCAGCACTTTAATCACAAAGAAACAACAGTCAGATAAGGAAAACAATAAAAGTTTCATCAACATTGAAAATCGCGTACATAAACTGGACAAGTCAGTATCAATCTGTAGCACACAAGCAGAACAAAAGCAAACACAAGTACCACCCAACACTTGTGGTTCTACCCTTAAACCACAACGGCGCATTAACATGTTGAATGGCGGAAAACAATCACTTACAGCTTATAAAACGTTGAGTTCCAAACTTAAAGCACAGGGACGTATCGACATATCCAAAGTAAAATTGGACATGTTGAAACCGTGGATAAGCAAGAAAATCACGGATATTTTGCAGAGAGAAGATAATGCGGCAGTTGAGTTCGTGCACAATAAATTAAAACAGGATAAAATGCTTTGTCGACAGAAATTACAGATCAGAATTGCTGGATTCCTAAGAGGTTGCAAAGCACAGAAATTTGTGTCTGAATTATGGCCACTTTTGTTATCAGCTCAAGAGAGTGAAAGCGGCATACCAGCTGAATTGAAAAAGCAGCAGAATGATCAAAATTTAAGAATTGAAAAGGATATTAAGCGTGACGGATCTGCATCGCTTTCTCGGTTAAATAATGTCCAAAATAGTGGTACGGTAATTGACACAAAACCAGAACAACAACATCCGGAAAGTCAGAGCAGTCAGAACAATGATAGCTCAGCTGTGCTGAGATGCGGCGTAGGCGGTTTCGCTAACGTTTGCATGCATTCCCCCCAAAAGAAAGATGCAAGTGCTAAGTCACAGGAATTTTTATCTCAATATTGTGCAGAAATGGACGAATTTTTGACACATTGGAATAAAACTCCCGAAAAGGAAACAATTCTATTCTCAAAAAAGTTCATATATCCTGGTGAACAAAATATTGAAAAACAAATAAACGCCACTTTGTCGACACCGCCATCATCGGTTATACAATCAGATCATAAACAGCAAACACGCAATATTGACTTTGATAACGAGATAAAAGCTGCCCGATAACTACAATCACGCAAGCGTACACACTCGACAATGATGAATGAGAGCAAAAAGTCGAAAAATAATTCCCACGATAAAGATGAACAGCAGTCAGCTAAGAAGAAACAGTCTTGGACAAATAAATCCTCATCAAAACGCAATTCAGACAAAGATTCCTCTAGGAAGCCAGAAGCTAAATTAATAGAAAAGCAGGACAACAAGAAATCTAACAGCGAGATGAAGAATCTTGAATTGGAGCTTTTTGGCAGTATTAGTAGCGACGAAGAAGAACCCAATTCAGAACAACCTTCTAAGGAAAATTCTGTAAAGAAGTACCACAATAGCGAATTGAGCACCCTTGAGGCTGATCTTTTTATCAGCAGCGATGAGGAAGACGTCTACAATATACTCGGCAAAGAAGACCAATTTTTAAAACAAAAATAATGGACGAAGTTCACGAAGAGTATATTCTCTGAAAAAAAAAGAATTTGTAATTTAGAAAAATTATTTGTAATCAATTTGCGTAAATTTTAAATTAAATATCATGACAATGTTTTTAATTTCTATTAAATATTGGTGAAATATGTCAGTAGTTTTCTAAGTTTAAATTTATATTGTTACGTTTTTACCCTTTAAAAATGTTAAAAATATGAGTTCGTAGATTGCAAATGAAATAAAAGTAAATTAGTGTTTAATTTCAAAATCAATTCTTTATTGGCTGCGCAAATCTGTGTGCACCCTGTGTTGAAATTTATTCACACAATAACAATTTCCTTTAAATTGTTATTCTTCTCGTACACAACAACAATTCCCTTAGTTGTTCTCTTTGGTACACTCGTTCGTTAGAACTTCGAACTACGATTCTCTTCACACGCAACGCAACGTGTCTGATTGAATTATCACTCTTCTGTTTACAACCCTTTTTTGTAAGCAACAAACTTTCTGCTCGCGTAAACACTAACAACTGCTTACTTCGAACGCAACCGTGTCTTCACACAAGACTGACTGAACTATAACTCACTCAACGTTGCTCGCTTTGTGTTGCCTTTTATATCGCTGGATCATCAGTCTAATCATTAGACTCTATTGAATTTTATTAGACTCTAATGAATGCCCTTGGCAGAGAATGACTGCCTTCGGGAAAAATCTAAAAACGTAAACAACTCGCTTCCCTTATTGTTGTTAGTGGATCCCGTTTACACTTACCCTTGGAGCGTTGTTGTTGTTTGTTTACTTTGTCCCTTTTCTTTTTATACCTGATGTTATTGTTGCTTGTTTACTTTGTCCCCTTGTTTACTGATGTTGTTGTTATATTCTTGTTTGTTCTTTGATCACGCGATCAAGCCCATTGTTTTTGTTGCTATATGTTTACTTCTTCGTTGATCATGTAAACAACTGCCTTATGTTGTTTTTGGAGCTTTTGTTTATCACTTTATACATGATCAAGTCGGTTGTTTTGTTTTTGGAGCTTTTGTTTATTATTTTAATAACACCATTTCCATTTTCGTAACAACATTATAATAAAGTTTTATTACTGTCTTTTTCAATTTAATTCTTAATTCCTTATTTGTAATATTTTTTGAATGTATTTTAAGGAAATCATATAAATAATTAAAATAAAATGAAAATAAAAAATGTATTCAATGCTTTAATTTAATTACCGGGATAAGGGGAAGGGAAGGTTTATTTGAAATATTCTTCGGCGGTGACGGTGTGGAGATTCCGCCGCATAGCAATGAAGAGGTCAAAGTTGCGATTATAAATCTTAAAAACAATAAAGCGGCATGTTCTGATAGCCTCCCCGCTGAGTTGTTTAAGACCGGAGTTGGTAGTGCGCATGCACCAGCTTATCTACAAAATATGCCTAGAGGAAAGTATGCCCAACGATTGGAACTTCAGTGTCCGCTGCCCTGTCCTGAAAAAGGTAGACCCTACGATATGCGCCAACTACAGGGGTATAATTCTACTTTTTATATTGATATTCCAAATGAGCGAGGGGCCATGCCCACGTATACTACACACTACATACTTAATATTTAATTGCATTTGAAATATATTACTCATACGCATAGTAGTTACCCCTACAAGTATGCTATCTATGATTCTTGATATTAAAACCAAAGAAAATAAAGTATGTATAAAGAATGTGCATTTTGGCATATTTTGGAATATTTTTCAGAAATATTTCACGACGCGGGGGGAAAGATAGAAGGGAAGGATAATGTCTTTTCGGGTTATAGGGTGGGGTTAGTTTAAGGGTAAAAGGGTATGAGGGGTATGTACATATGCTCAAACCTTTTATATTACTTTTATATATGTAAATAATAAATGTCATATATGTTTTGTTTTTTGTTTGTATTTTCTTAAAACGTTATAAAGTGGATATTTATTTGTATTTTGTAACAATATGTGTGTTGTTTACAATGTACATATATTTTGTTTGCAGTAATATCAAATTTCACAAAGTTCACAATTTATTTTGAATTTATTAATGTTCACAAGGCTGATTAAATTTAATATAAATACAATTAAATAGCCATTTATTTCATTTCGCACACGCGTATGGATTGTTGGGTTTCTATGTTTAGTGTTGTTCGGCGATCGCTAGTCAACTGAACTGATCAACAAGGATCAAAACAATCAAGCAGGAGTTGTTGATGAAAGTGTGTATGTTGATGTGTATTGTGAATGTTGATGTGTGTTGGTGAATGTTGATGTCAGGGTTGGGGTTGTTCGAATTTGTTCACTCGTGTGAACATCCTCCCGGGCCGGCAACCTGTGAATAAAAACAAATTATTTTTAATTGTTCAAAAAAAAGGGTATGGGTATTAATTTTTCACTCAGGCTGTCGGGGTCTTCCCGTGGGTTCAAACATCAGTTTCTGACCCCTAAATGGGCCATAACCTTCTGTCGGGTGGGATCTGAAATGAATCCTTGGGTGAGTAATAATAGTTGTGGGTGTTCTGGGTAAGAACTTGGGTACGTAAGGAGTATTCGGGTGAGTAGTGGGTGATTATTGTAGGTGTAAGGGTGAGTAAATTTGATATTTTCTGACAAAGTATCACTAGTCTATCACGGGTAGTTTTGATCCCATGCGCATCAAGTTTAGTACTCGGGTGGGTTAATAATCTATTGAGTCTTTCGTCAATAGATTGTGGGTTTTTCGATCCAGAACTATGCTGTCATTTCGAAATTCATTTCTTCGAGTAAATGATACGTGGTCACAAAATCGATAGACATACAACAATATTCTAAAAGCTTTGGACCATTCAGAAAATCTTTCTAAAATGTCCTGGGTAGGGTGAGTGAAGTTCAGAGATGGTTTTGGGTATACAGTTTCAGCTTCAGCTTGAGTTTCGGAGGGTAAATGTGTTGTTGGCCACTTTGTAAGATCTTCCTTCAACCAAGTTGGTCCATTCCACCATAGCTTATCATCCTTGAGTTCGTCGGAGTTGCAAACACGACTGGCAACATCGGCTGGGTTGTCTGAGAGGCCACGTGACTCCAGTTCTTCGTTCCCACCGCATCGGCTATTGCAGACACACGGTTTGCCACAAAGGTGTTCCAGGTAGTCGGGGGTTTGTTGAGCTATGCCAAAACTATTACAGAGTCCGTCCAGAAATGCTTCGGGTATTGGGTTAATTGCAGCTGGGTAATCAAATTGTGTGCCATTTTTGCCAACAACACTGCACCACAAAGTTTTAATTTCGGATAAGAAATGACTTTGATAGGTGGATATGGGTGCGTTTATGGGTACAACTCGTGCGTATATAATCGCAGAGTGCCTTTTCAGAAGAATCTGAAAAGTCATGAAACTCAATTCCTGCTGAAGGTGAAAAATGTATCCATCTAGGAACCCGAATATTGTCTTTATCATAAAACTTTTAATAAGGGTGAGTGGGTTAATCAATGCCCGAAATGGGTGGGTGATCAATTTCGGGTGGATACTGGCAGTGGGTTTGGGTAAGTAGTTAGTTAAGTAACGAGGTTTAGTATTCTGGGTGAGTAATGGGTTATGAGCAAGGGTGAAACATATAAGATTATCGGAAGGAGTTTAATCAATGTGGGGGTAGGACTACGACCTTGGTTATGGGTCGAGTCAATGTTCCGGTTGATGTCTGTAATTCGACTATTCTGGGCAGTCCATCGGAACCTGGGTGAGTTTTGGTTACTCGTCCGAGTAACCCTTCATCTGAGGGTAGGTTGTCCTGTTTAATGACGACAATGTCATTGACTTCCACAGGACGCTTAGAGTTTCTCCATTTATAACGCTTATGGAGCTCTTTAAAATATTCATCCTTCCGTCTCTTGCAACACCGATGGTGTTGAATTTTCAACCTTTGCCATCGGTTCGCTAGGGTAATATCCTCGTTACTAAAATAGGGTTCAGCGGGTTTATCAAGCTTGACAGAACTGTAGTAAGAGGCGATTCTTCGGGTAGGGTGAGAATCTTGTACTGGTCCGGTTAAAATCCAACCAAACTCAGTTTCTTGAGCTATTAATGTGCCAAGAATATCTTTCTTAACACCTGCTCTAAGAATTTGTGGGTAAAAATCGCTACCAATTATAATGTCAACTGGGCGGCTTTCATAAAATTTAGGATCCGCCAATGGGATCCCATCCAACTTTTTTATGAAGGTAGGGTTTAAGTTTTGGGTGGGTAAATTGCGGGTGAGGGTTTTGACAACAATTGCCTGAATATTCAGTGAGAATTCTTTATTAGTGTTAGAACCAAGATGTATATCACACATCTTGTTCGAACGTGCTGAAACAACCTCATTTAAACCTGAGATTTCAGCAACTATGGGTAGGGTGGGTATGTGTAATTTGCGCCTTAGCTTATCAGAAATAAATGAAAAATCTGATGCTGGGTCAATAAGCGCTCTAGCAGGGAATTCTTCACCGTGTATTTTAATATTCAAGGCAGCTGTACCTAATAGTTTAGCTCTGTCATCTAATTGGGTCTTGCTTGATTGGGTTTGGGTAGAGAAAGACTGTATTGCATGTGACGTAGAGGGTTTATCGTCAATTTGTGGGTTAGCGTTTGGGGTGGGTTTGTGTAATAGGGTGTTATGTCTGCCGCCACAGTATCTGCACGTAAATGTACTGCGACACTCTGATACCATATGGCTAATGGCCAGACAATTGTAACACATAGAACTCTTTCTTACAAATTCAATTCTTTCATTTACTCCCAGGGAAGTAAATGATGAGCATTCCCTCAAAGTGTGGTTATTTTTGCAAAGTTTGCACACTGAACCATCGAGTTTTTCTTGGGTTTTCGGGTAATTATGTGTATTTGGGTGGGTTTGGGTTGAATTCAAGGGTATGCTCTGGGTATCCTTCCTATTATTGTGCATCACAATGTGGAACGTTTTCACTCTTCTGTTTGAGTCTGTCTGATTTTTGACATTCTGGAGGTATTTGGGTTTTGGGTGGGTGTTTGGGTTAGGGTTAGGGTTACTATCTGGAACATCATTGACAGAAATGAGTTCCTTGAATGTATTTGTTAAAAATACATCCACATCTGTCCAGGAAGGCATTTCAGCACAATCTTTTAGGGTTTTTTCAAATTCTCTTCGGGTTTCCTTGGGTAATTTCGTCAAACAGAGATATACAATGATAGGATCCCAATTGTCCGTATCTATCTCCAATATATTTAAATTTGCAATACAGTAATTAATCTTTCTTTGTAATTTTCTTATTGAAACACTACACATAGTGTTTACCGCTGGTAAATTTAAAAGGGTTTTTATTTGTGCATTAATTTGCATCCTTTTATTTTCATATTGATTTACCAGTTGGGTCCAAGCAATAAGAAAACCGTCATTAGTTAAGGGTGCATTGTCGACTACCTCTTTAGCCTCGCCGCTAGTCTTATTCTTGAGGTAGAAAAGTTTTTCTACACCACTTAGGCGGGTATTGTTGCCATAAATGGCCTTGAATAGGTCTCTGAACGAGGCCCAAGACTTGAAATCTCCACTAAACGTTTGCATATCGCAAGGGGGTACGTTAAATCCAACTGAGTGGGTGGGTTGTGTGGGTTCGGGTGGGGTGGGGTTTGAATTTTTGGGTTGGGTTAATTCTTCTATAGATTCATCTATGGAAATCATATATGACCTATAGAATTTTTTGGCAGATCTCACATTCCTGGAGAGGCCATTAAAATTAATTCAATTGGATATTTCAGGGTCATTGAGTTGTGGCGATTCTCGGATTTGTTTGAATTTTCCATCAATATTCGACCACAACTCTTCCAATTCATGCTTCATGAATCTCAATGCGGGTAGTGATTGAGAGTTCTCTTATAGTCCTCTTCAAAGGCGCTTAAGTCCTGTTGGATATAACGCGTAATATCGGCGGCTAAAGTTTTTAAGTCCGACATATTCAATTTAAAATTAAACACACAGAAGATTGGAAAAAATTCAATAAATTTCGATATTAAGCCGACTTATCGCGGGTAAATTTGGTTTAAAAATATTTTTATTTAATATAAATCCAAATTAGCAGACAAATTGCCTATTGGGTATTCTTTGTGTTTTTGTTGCACTACACAAAGAGAACGGCAATATTTGTTACTCACAATGTTTTGAAATATTATCGAAAAAAAAGGGTAAGTGTCGGGTGGGTGGGTTCTATGTGATAATATTTCTTATTGTGAGTTATTTACAAATTTAAAAATCGCGATAAAATTATATGAAAATTGTATAAAAAATGTAAATTGAAAATCTTCAACTTACCTTGTCTGCTGAGGGTAGAGTACAAACCAAATTTATTTTTCCAATTCCTCTTTGTGCGATGTTTGTTGTGTTGTGTTCAATGTTAATAATGTTAATTTGTTAGTATTCACTTATATTTGTAATTGTTTCTTATTTATTGTTAGTGTACAGTAATGAATGTAATTGTTAGTGCACTTTATATTCTTCAACTTTTTAATTTTTGTCACTATGTATTTTATTGCTATTTGTTTTGAACTTTCATGAAATTCTTATTTTTGTGTTCTTCAATTTTGATATTGTTTATGTATTATTTTGGCAATGTATAATTTTTGTTTCTTTATGTAATATGTATTTTGTTCCTATTTTTTGTGAACCTTTGTGAACTTTTGTACTTTCTTTTGATTTGAAATTTGTTTTTAACTTTTATTTTTTACAGTTTTGTGTGATTTGACTTTGTTTTTGTACTTTTAATATCTCTGATAATGTTAAATATGTGATGTATTATATTTGATTTTGAAATGTTCTTATTTTTTATTGTTTTTATGTTAATGTTATGTTATGTTATTGTAATGCACTTTTTATTTAGGGTAATTTTTTATAATTGTTGTTTGTGTTGATTGTTAATTAGTGTTTTCTGATTTGTATGTAAGTATTTTGTTGACTATCGAGTATTAGTTTTTGTTTGTAGGATATTTTGTTATGTTTTTTGGTTTGGGTGATTTACTGTTTTACACTGCTTTTGTTAGTGTATGTTTTTCTATTTTTATTTTGTTTATTTAAACACTTTTATAAAATCACATTTGCACTGATTGTTGTTATTGTTTTTTAAATTTTAAATTTACATTTAGTTTTTGTTTAAAATTGGGGTTTATTGGTTTATCTCTTTGGGGTGGGTAGAATTTGCAAAAATGGGTGAGGGGTTTTTATGTGGACTGTATATATATATGTCACTGTCTCTTTTTTCCTCGAAGGACCATGTCTTTTCGGGTTATAGGGTGGGGTTAGTTTAAGGGTAAAAGGGTATGAGGGGCTAGGGTATGTACATATGCTCAAACCTTTTATATTACTTTTATATATGTAAATAATAAATGTCATATATGTTTTGTTTTTTGTTTGTATTTTCTTAAAACGTTATAAAGTGGATATTTATTTGTATTTTGTAACAATATGTGTGTTGTTTACAATGTACATATATTTTGTTTGCAGTAATATCAAATTTCACAAAGTTCACAATTTATTTTGAATTTATTAATGTTCACAAGGCTGATTAAATTTAATATAAATACAATTAAATAGCCATTTATTTCATTTCGCACACGCGTATGGATTGTTGGGTTTCTATGTTTAGTGTTGTTCGGCGATCGGTAGTCAACTGAACTGATCAACAAGGATCAAAACAATCAAGCAGGAGTTGTTGATGAAAATGTGTATGTTGATGTGTATTGTGAATGTTGATGTGTGTTGGTGAATGTTGATGTCAGGGTTGGGGTTGTTCGAATTTGTTCACTCGTGTGAACAGATAAAGAAACCAAGAGCGTCAATGTTCTCAATTGTTCTCATCGTTCGTTTTTGTTGTTTGACTAATTTTTTATTTATTCATCTGAAACAATGTTGCCACGAAAAACATTTTGTAACCAACATTTGTGAAAAAATTACCAAATAAGAAAAAATATAACCAAAATTAAATTCATAGACTTTTGTTTTATTTTTTTTTCAAGTTTAAATTATAATTAACAAAAACTGAAACAAAAATAGCTTTTTTTATAAGAAAAAAATAAACAAAACCAAAAACTACACATTGATCAAAAAATAACCAATTTTGGTTAGAAATAACAAAAAAAAGGCAACACTTATTCTCAGACGTCGGCACATGAGAAAATTTATGAGAGGCATATTAACCCAGAGGAAAATTGTTAGTAATATTTTCAAGTCTACTTTACTCTACATAATACGTCACATATGTAGTTTTTTTAATGAATTTTACATCTATATAAACAAAATGAATGAAAAACAATAGAAGAGAAAAATGAAAATATGTGCAAAGAAATAAAGAAAGTAATAAATGAAACATGTAAACAAAGTGCAAAAACAACATACGCGGATGCAGTTAAAAATAAAGGGTTGCCAAGTATAAATAAAAAACTACCCCTGATTGTTAAACCTAAGGAAAAACAATCGGCTGAAAAAACTAAAGAAGAGTTAAACAAAATAAATCCAGACAACTTGAAGATAACAAATGTGGAAAGTAGAAGCAGTGGAACAATTGTTATTCAAAGTGAGAGCTGTGAAGATAGAGAGAAAAGTAAAAGTGCAATCCAAGAAAAAATATCTAAACAATATGAAGTAAAAATTCCAAATTCGACGGGACTAAATATCAATATTATTGGCATGTCTTTTGAATATAGTGAAAATGATTTAATTGAGAAATTAAGAAAACAAAATCCTAAATTAGCTGATGCAAATATTAAATTTATGGGAAAATATGAAACGAAAAGAGGAAATAAATCTTTGTTCAATGTGAGACTGAGAGTTGATAATGAAGCTTACGGAAAAATTATGGAAGAAAGAAAAGTAAATGTCGGTTGGGAAAGATGTAGAGTGTATGATGGAACTGAATTAGTTCAATGTATGAAATGCAGAGGATACAATCATATAGCCAAAGAATGTAAAAATCAGGAAATATGTCTAAAATGCCATGGTCAACATAAAACAGTTAATTGCGAAAGCCAAGAGAAGATAATGAAATGTATTAATTGTTCAAAAGTAAACAGCAGGCTCAATATGGGATTAGATGAAAATCACTTTACAAACGATAGAGAATGTCCAGTTTATCAAAATAAATTGAAAAACAAAATGAGAAATATAGGCTTGACGATTTAACAACTAAAGGAAATGAGTGCCCTCTATACAAATGTACAAGGTCTTGTTAACAACTATAATCAAATTGAAATTATCGCAGCAACAGAAAAACCTGACTTTTTAATATTGTCTGAAACACATTTGACGAAAGATATAGATGAACAAGAAATTGCGTTACAAGGATATGATAACATCGGGTCAGTGTCAGCATCCTCAAGAACAGGTGGAGTTGTCGTGTACTATAAAAATAATTGGAACGTGAAAAAGTTTATAGAGAGAACTGATGATTTGAAGTATTGGATATTATTTTGCAAAGCTGTACATAATGATAATAATAATAATATCTTAATTGGTGCAATATATAGATCGCCTAGCTACAGCGAAGCTGAGTTCTGTGATATATTTGACGAAATTATTGAAGAAATCTGTGATAATAATAACTGTGATATTTTAATTGCAGGAGATTTTAATATAGATTGGAAAAAAAACTCTTTATACAAGAATAGAATTAGGAATACTCTCAATGACAACGGCCTTAAACAAATAGTTAACGAAAGCACCCGTGTAACAAGAAATTCGAGCACAATAATTGACTACGTAATAACTAATAATTATAAGATAAAATGTACAAACAGTAAAGATAATAAAATTTCTGACCATGAAGTTATTAATATTAATATAGACTTTGAGAGATCGAATGAAAACATTCTAAATACAGCAAAAACCATCAAGATATTTAAATACGATAAGAATATATTCAATAATGTGTTAACTGAGAATATGATATTCGAGGATAATAAGGATCTTAATGAAAACGTTAAACTGTTTGATGCCTGTCTAGGAAATACAATACAAAGATTTACGTTTGAAAAGCAAGTGCACATAAATAACAAAGTGAATAACTGGTTTAACGAAGAACTGCGAACAATAAAAAGAGAAAAAATAATAAAATATTTACGAGCCAAATTTGAAAACACAAATCAAGCTTGGGGAGAATATAAACTAATAAGAAATCGATACAAAGTACAAATCGAAAATAATAAGAATAATTACATACAAAATAAAATTAACAACGCAACTAGTCAAAAGCAAATGTGGACACACATAAAAAACCTAGTACTTAATAAGAGGCAAAACGCAACTTAATCTGTGATATTCGACCAGATAGAGTACAACGATATATGTGATATAGTTAATAAGTTCAATGCATTCTTCATTGATAGCATTAGTAGTATAAGAAAATCGATAGGGAGCGTGCAACATATTAACCGAATAGAATATAGAGTGAATGATGTTTTTAAATTCCGTAAGGTAAATATTAGTGAACTGGAGAGCATCGTGAAGTGTATGAATAACAAATCTGACCATGAACGCGTATCAAATAAAATTATACTTGACAACTGGAATGTAACAGGAAATATAATGGTAAAAGTAATAAACACATCTTTAGAGACAGGTATTTTTCCTGATAATTGGAAAAAATCAACCGTAACCCCAATTGATAAAGTGCCCAGAACAAAAAAATGCGAAGAGTTTAGACCAATAAACTCTCTTAAAACTTGCGAGAAAATAATTGAAAAAGTAGTTAAAGATCAGCTTGAAAAATATATAGAAAATCGAGACATATTATCTAAATACCAGTCAGGATTCCGTAAAAAAACATTCGTGTGAAACCACGGTAAATTATGTCATAAGTGAATGGAGAGCAATAGGAAAGGATAAGAGGAGCCTTTGAGACGATCGATAGAGAAATAATACTGAATAAATGTATGGAATAAGAGGAATCGAGCTAGATTGGTTCAAATCGTACCTGAAAAGAAGAAGGCAAACGACAAAATTAAATGACATAGAATCTGATGAAATAATAAATAATTTCGGAGTGCCACAAGGTTCCATTTTGGGAGCGTTGTTGTTCATAATTTATATAAATGACATGCCAAGTATTTTAGAAAAATGTAAAGTTGTATTATACGCTGATGACACTCTGATATATACTATAGCAAATAGTGATGAAGAATGTCGCGAAAATATCAAGTATGATATGAAGAAAATAGATGAATGGCTTAAAATGAATAAACTCAAACTAAATGAAAATAAAACAAAAATAATGGAATTAACTTAAATTCAGAAGAAATATTTACAATAAATGACACAGTAATTGAAAAAGTCGAATATATAAAATACCTTGGTTTTATAATCGATAAAAAATTAAATTTCAATGAACAAATAGATTACTTATGCAAAAAAGTTGGTAAAAAAATTAGTTTTTTAAAAAGAATAAGAAGCAAAATATAACGATAATAAAACCACACTTTGAATATGATTCCACTATTTTATTCACATGCAGCAGCACAAATCAATTAGCAAGGATGCAGAAACTGCAAAATAGAGCGATGAGAGTAATACTAAAATGCGATCGTTACACACATATAAACACAATGTTAACTGATCTAAAATGGATGAACATAGCACAACGACTTCAATTTAACACATTAAGATTTATTAGAAAATTAAAACAAGGAGACGCCCCGAAATATCTATGTGATCAAATACATTATGTTGGAGACAGTCAACCATATCAACTAAGAAATGCAAGTGACTTTAGGATCCAAGGAGTGAGGTGAACACAAATGCAGAAAACGCTATTCTACAAAGGTCTACAGCTGTTTAACTCATTGCCAAACTACATTAAGAATGAAACGGATGAAAATGTCTTTAGACGAAAGTGTACTAATTTTGTATTATTTAATAATAATAAAAAAAAAAAAAAAAAAAAAAAAAAAAAAAAAAAAAAAAACAATCTCGGGAAATGACGGCTACCCACTTTATCGCCGACGTTCTGTGGATAATGGTGGACGATCAATTTCAGTAAAGGTGCATGGAAATGATTTTGATGTTGATAACCGCTGGATAGTACCTTACTCTCCATTGCTTTCAAAAACATTTAAAGCGCATATTAATGTTGAGTATTGTCATTCAGTTAAGTCGATCAAATACATCTGCAAATATGTTACTAAAGGGTCTTATATGGCTGTATTTTCATTACAAAATCCAAATGATGAAATTCCGCAGTATCAAATGGCCAGGTACATTAGTAGCAATGAAGCAGTATGGCGAATTTTGGGATTTCCCATTCATGAGCGCCATCCAACTGTTGTTCATTTATCAGTGCATCTGGAAAATGGACAACGGGTTTACTTTACAGAAAGAAATGCTCGAGAGAGAGCAGCAGCACCACCGGCTACATCATTAACATCATTTTTTGATCTTTGTAGAAATGATATGTTTGCTAAAACTTTGTTTTATTCAGAAATTCCAACGTATTATACGTGGAATGCATCAACAAAGAAATTCCAACGTCGAAAGCAGGGGAAACCTGTTGATGGTTGGCCAAATTTATATTCAACAGATGCATTAGGTAGGGTTTACACCGTCCATCCACAAAATGCTGAATGTTTTTATTTGAGAATGCTTCTGATTAATGTTCGAGGACCAACATCTTTTGAGACATTACATAGTGTTGATGGCGTAGTATGTGCAACATATCGAGAGGCCTGTCAGAAACTACAATTATTGGAGAACGATTGTCATTGGGAAACAACGCTTGAGGATGCAGCAGTAATCAACCATCCATGGAAAATAAGGGCATTATTTGCGATAATATTGGTATCGTGCTCACCATCTAATCCAAAAGATCTTTGGAATAAATTTAAAACATATTTGGCTGAGGACATATTACACCCGGAAAGAGTTACCACCAACAATGCAACGCTTGAACTAAGTGAAAGGAATAATAATGAGACATTGATTCTACTTGAAGACAAATGCTTGGCGATAAGGAATGTGACACTAATTGAAGTTGGAATGATTGCTCCTATTCGGTCAGGAACTGATGCACACGATCAAGATCTACGACGAGAAATGGAATATAATCATCAAAATTTGGAAATTTTATTGGAAGAAAATTTACCAAATTTACAACAAGAGCAGAGAATGGTATACAACAGTATACTAGCAGCAATAACAAACAAACAAATAACCGGAAAAACGTTTTTAATTTCATTGATATTGGCAAAAGTTCGATCTCAAAAAAATATTGCATTAGCTATTGCGTCATCCGGCATTGCTGCCACACTCTTAGATGGTGGTAGAACAGCGTATTCTGCACTAAAATTATCCTAGAAGCCTCAATTTTCCGAAGAGATTACAAGTGTAACATAAAGAAAAATTCTTCTATGGGCAAAGTATTGCAACAATGTGAAATCATAGTGTGGGTTGAATGCACCATGGCGCATAAGAAATCTTTGGAAGTCTCGCAGTTTACGGGATTTTAGAAGCAATAATAACATATTTGGAGGTGCATTAGTTTTATTAGCTGGTGATTTTCGTCAAACACTTCCTGTTATGCCTGCATCAACGCCAGCTGATGAGCTAAAAAAAATTATTCTCTAATTACTATATATAACTAGTCTATGAGATCGTTATTCAAATAAAAATAGTACAATCGTCTCATATAAGTTCGGCTCTTTACCGTTTTCGGTACGATTGTATGGTGCGGCCTTAATAACATTCGAAGAAATTCGATGCCTCTCTCGTTTATATCCCAATAAAAACATGTCCGACAGCGGTACTCCCAAGTCATGTCATGTGCAAGTAGTGTTTTCATTGCCTGAATGACTTCTACATTTGGAATGTCCTCAATTTCATGATGAGGACCTTCAAAATTTGCCATTGCTGTTAACTTTAACCTCAATAAAGAAGTGATTGTACACTGCCAAGCGATTCACTCGTTCTTTTATTTATTTATTTTTTTTTTTTTCATTATATATATATTTTTTTATTTCTTTTACTTATTTTAAATTTACAAAACGTTATTACGCATTTTTTTATATGAAAAGTAATCATTTAATATCTTTTTTATGTTCTCAAAAAAAAAAGAAAAATAAAATAAAAAATCATTTTATTACGAAATATGTATGATATTTCTAGACTAAATAACAAAACATAAATTGTGATCGGTTTTAACATTGTTATTGTTAAATTCCTGTGTGTGCTTAATAACCTTTCTTTTTGTATTCATTTTCTTTCTTTTTACATCATTTTATAAACAAATATATGATCAGGTTGAGCTTCATTTGTTGTTGTTCTACAATAAACATCATTAACAAACAAAAATGTCTATGATATAAAAATGTATGTAGTTATAATAGAATAAGAGCTCAACTAAAAATAAAAAAAAAATTATTTACTGAAGGGGGAAAACGGTAAGGAAATAATACAAGGATGTTGTATGACTTGAAGTAGGTTTGACTATTTACATGAAATCATCGTAATCATCATAAGTAATGTAATCATTACCATACTTTTTATAACCATCGATATCATTGCTCTCTTTTTTCAAGGTTACTTTTCCTTTGCCTTTGCCTTTGCTAGCGGGTTTCTTGACATTTTGTTTTTCCATTTTCACTTTTTCTCTATGTAAGTTTTCTACACTAATTTTTAATTTCTTCAAATCGGGAATAGCCAAATGTACACCTATGCTACGTACTAAATCCTCAATAAATTGCGGGAAATGAGGTGATTCTTTATATTGTGCCAATTTACAACTAAGCGTCGCACCAAATTCTTTGAATTCTTCTTCAGTTTGAGGATTAAATGCATCTAAATCACCTCTAATATCACTAACACCAAAGGTTTCTAAAGCACTCTTTAAGTCCGATTCTTCTTGAATTTTTTGTAAACGTAATTTTTCGGCTAATTTTTCTTCGGCTGTCATATTAGCTAAGCGTTCAGCTTCGGCTTCCTCTGCCAGTCTCTCTTGTTCGGCTAGTTTAGCTTTCAAAGCCTTGTTAGGTTTCGTCTTCACCGGCGCTTTGACTTCAACTTTTTCTTCGTCCTTTTTTTCCTCTTCCTCGAGATCCCAACTGTCCTTAACATCCTCATCATCATCCTCGCCAGCCCATTTGTTGACTTTGTCAGGAATAACCACTATGGGTTTGTCCGCAGCACTTTCCCAATCGTCTTTCATATTTTTTGGTTCTCTATTATTTTATTTATTTAGCAAATTTTTGATTATATGACTTTGTGTTTTGCTTGTATGTGCTTGGTGTGCTTGGATGTGCGTAAGTGTTTTCGCCAAGGATTTGAAACCAGAACTAATAATTTTTCGCAATCTTTCTGTTGCTTTTATACTGTTTCCTGAGACCCGAAAATAACTGCGTTAATCGATTTCCTTAATATGATATTGCATTACAGGTAGAAAAATTATGATTTTATAATTGACCCTCACACATCATTTGATAACTTGTTTATAATGTTCGAATAACACGAATATTAATTTCCAGGTAAAAGGGAAAATAATAAAAGCCTTCTTGCGCTCGAAAATTTCCCCTTTTTCACTTTAAGTCCGGATTAGTATGCAGTTGTTATCCACTTTACATAATTTTCTTTAAATTCGTACTTCAATAGACAGCGTTTTTTATATTAAGTACATACGCGTTATTTGCTGACAGGTAGGGGCATTTAAATTGAATTTTCTCCCCTTTGCCAACAAATGTCATTTAAGCGGTTTATGCCATATTTTTTAAGTATACGCTTTATTTTACTCGCAAAGGTGCTTTGTTCATAGCTTACAGACGGCTGTATACACAACAACAAAATATTAAGAGTTTGTCAGTCATATTTGAACGCAAGCAAAAATAAACAAACACATGCTACAGTAGTAGATCCTAACATTTCAACAACGAATTTATATGAATTCGTTCATTTGGACACTGTGCCAGTGTGTAAAATGTTACTACAAAGTTAATATAATGCAAGTGAGTGAAAATTTTCATAGAAAATCCAGTCACTTGACATTTTCCCTGAAAAAAATATTTCAAGAAAAGTTTTTAGTAGACATCTGCAAATGAGTAAATGCTACAAGTGGTTGAAACACAATCATAAATTTACTATGTACCTGCTAATGCACAGCTAACATTCACAAAAAGTAAAGGAAACAAATCTGTATGTATTTACTTTATTATCTTATATATAAAAATGAATGTGTGTTTGTTTGTATTGTAATGTATGCATTCACCCATATGTAAAAATAAAAAGACAAACAAAAATAAAATAAACAAATACAAAGTGACTTCACAAAGTATAACCGTAATATGCAGACTATGCAATTTCAAGTGGCTTGTGTTGATTAATATGGGTCACTAGAAATGTATTACAAACGAATTTGATATTACTGTTTATATTGCTGTAGGTCACTAAATCATTAACAAATTAGGAGAAAGAAAAATATAGAAACATAGAATAAGTAGGGGAAATAGTTTAAGATTATTATAAGAAACATAGAATAAGAATAGTATATTAGCCATAGTTATTTGAAATAAAATTCAGAATCAATTCAGACTTCAACTGTTTTTATTCTCATAAACTTCGGCAATTGACTTTGCCATCTTATAGAGCCGACTACTACTCAGAGGCTCTTAAAAAGAAATAAGAGTACTATAGGAAACTATAGGATACCTACACGGACCAAACAAACATATTACATGGCGATCCTGCGATCTCGATCCTGCCATCTCAAGAAATCGTTATTTTTTTTTAAGAAAAAAATTAACGTATTTCAAGTAGAAATAGAAGTAAAGTTAATAAATATTAAAAAGTTAACTTTACTAGACAAAATGGAATAATATTTAACGGAAACACGTATACCACTCCCCAAATATGAACCTAGCGGTAATAGGCCACCACGTAGCGGCTATTATCCTCTAGATAGACCATATACACCACCACGTGACTATCTAGTGACAGCAAATGAATCGATTTTAATTAATCACCATCACCAGCAATCACATCAAGAGGATGGTGAGGATTTTCGACCAACATTACATCAAAAAATTTAATAATTTTCGAAATAATTTTCTCTTTAGTTATAATTATTAATGTAAACAGATATATAATGTAAGTAACGATTTAAGTGTTTAATTATACATATGTATATGTATATTATTGTATGTTTTAAAATGTAATAAATTTAATAATATTATTAAAAGTATTGGTATGCAATCAAAAAAAAAAATATATATATAATAATTATAAAACTTATACATTAGGCATACAATTCTTTAGACTGTAATGTAAATGTATTACAAGACCGTATTTATATAAACTTTATATAAGAAAGAAAAAAACTAATATATATACAAACAAGGAAAAACAAATACTAACGCCGATGCATTATCAAGAATCAAAATAGATTCCAATGACTTAAAGGAAAGGATGCCAAAATCTATAAATATAATGACTAGGAAAATGACTGAAAAATTAATTAATTTGGTCCTACACGGACCAAACAAACATATTACAGTATGTTTGTATGTTTGAAGTTTATAGACGATTAAACGGCTGAACCAATTTTCTTAAAATTTTCACAGTATCTTCCTGTATGTCTAGAAGGAGTTATAGGCTACTTTTTTATGTTGATATTCCAAATGAGCGAGGGGCCATGCCCACGTATACTACACACTACATACTTAATATTTAATTGCATTTGAAATATATTACTCATACGCATAGTAGTTACCCCTACAAGTATGCTATCTATGATTCTTGATATTAAAACCAAAGAAAATAAAGTATGTATAAAGAATGTGCATTTTGGCATATTTTGGAATATTTTTCAAAAATATTTCACGACGCGGGGGGAAAGATAGAAGGGAAGGATAAAGAACCCAAGAGCGTAACAATGTTCTCAATTGTTCTCATCGTGCGTTTTTGTTGTTTGACTAATTTTTTATTTATTCATCTGACACAATGTTGCCACGAAAAACATTTTGTAGCCAACATTTGTGAAAAAATCACCAAATAAGAAAAAATATAACCAAAATTAAATTCATAGACTTTTGTTTTATTTTTTTTTTTCAAGTTTAAATTATAATTAACAAAAACTGAAACAAAAATAGCTTTTTTTATAAGAAAAAAATAAACAAAACCAAAAACTACACATTGGCCAAAAAAATAACCAATTTTGGTTAGAAATAACAAAAAAAAAAAGGCAACACTTATTCTCAGACGTCGGCACAAAGAGAACATGAGAAAAATTATGAGAGGCATATTAACCCAGAGGAAAATTGTTAGTAATATTTCCAAGTCTACTTTACTCTACATAATACGTCACATATGTAGTTTTTTTAATGAATTTTACATCTATATAAACAAAATGAATGAAAAACAATAGAAGAGAAAAATGAAAATATGTGCAAAGAAATAAAGAAAGTAATAAATGAAACATGTAAACAAAGTGCAAAAACAACATACGCGGATGCAGTTAAAAATAAAGGGTTGCCAAGTATAAATAAACAACTACCCCTGATTGTTAAACCTAAGGAAAAACAATCGGCTGAAAAAACTAAAGAAGAGTTAAACAAAATAAATCCAGACAACTTGAAGATAACAAATGTGGAAAGTAGAAGCAGTGGAACAATTGTTATTCAAAGTGAGAGCTGTGAAGATAGAGAGAAATGTAAAAGTGCAATCCAAGAAAAAATATCTAAACAATATGAAGTAAAAATTCCAAATTCGACGGGACTAAATATCAAAATTATTGGCATGTCTTTTGAATATAGTGAAAATGATTTAATTGAGAAATTAAGAAAACAAAATCCTAAATTAGCTGATGCAAATATTAAATTTATGGGAAAATATGAAACGAAAAGAGGAAATAAATCTTTGTTCAATGTAAGACTGAGAGTTGATAATGAAGCTTACGGAAAAGTTATGGAAGAAAGAAAAGTAAATGTCGGTTGGGAAAGATGTAGAGTGTATGATGGAACTGAATTAGTTCAATGTATGAAATGCAGAGGATACAATCATATAGCCAAAGAATGTAAAAATCAGGAAATATGTCTAAAATGCCATGGTCAACATAAAACAGTTAATTGCGAAAGCCAAGAGAAGATAATGAAATGTATTAATTGTTCAAAAGTAAACAGCAGGCTGAATATGGGGTTAGATGAAAATCACTTTACAAACGATAGAGAATGTCCAGTTTATCAAAATAAATTGAAAAACAAAATGACAAAATTTAGGCTTTACGATTTAACAACTAAAGGAAATGAGTGCCCTCTATACAAATGTACAAGGTCCTGTTAACAACTATAATCAAATTGAAATTATCGCAGCAACAGAAAAACCTGACTTTTTAATATTGTCTGAAACACATTTGACGAAAGATATAGATGAACAAGAAATTGCGTTACAAGGATATGATAACATCGGGTCAGTGTCAGCATCCTCAAGAACAGGTGGAGTTGTCGTATACTATAAAAATAATTGGAACGTGAAAAAGTTTATAGAGAGAACTGATGATTTGAAGTATTGGATATTATTTTGCAAAGCTGTACATAATGATAATAATAATAATATCTTAATTGGTGCAATATATAGATCGCCTAGCTACAGCGAAGCTGAGTTCTGTGATATATTTGACGAAATTATTGAAGAAATCTGTGATAATAATAACTGTGATATTTTAATTGCAGAAGATTTTAATATAGATTGGAAAAAAACTCTTTATACAAGAATAGAATTAGGAATACTCTCAATGACAACGGCCTTAAACAAATAGTTAACGAAAGCACCCGTGTAACAAGAAATTCGAGCACAATAATTGACTACGTAATAACTAATAATTATAAGATAAAATGTACAAACAGTAAAGATAATAAAATTTCTGACCATGAAGTTATTAATATTAATATAGACTTTGAGAGATCGAATGAAAACATTCTAAATACAGCAAAAACCATCAAGATATTTAAATACGATAAGAATATATTCAATAATGTGTTAACTGAGAATATGATATACGAGGATAATAAGGATCTTAATGAAAACGTTAAACTGTTTGATGCCTGTCTAGGAAATACAATACAAAGATTTACGTTTGAAAAGCAAGTGTACATAAATAACAAAGTGAATAACTGGTTTAACGAAGAACTGCGAACAATAAAAAGAGAAAAAATAATAAAATATTTACGAGCCAAATTTGAAAACACAAATCAAGCTTGGGGAGAATATAAACTAATAAGAAATCGATACAAAGTACAAATCGAAAATAATAAGAATAATTACATAAAAAATAAAATTAACAACGCAACTAGTCAAAAGCAAATGTGGACACACATAAAAAACCTAGTACTTAATAAGAGGCAAAACTCAACTAAATCTGTGATATTCGACCAGATAGAGTACAAGGATATATGTGATATAGTTAATAAGTTCAATGCATTCTTCATTGATAGCATTAGTAGTATAAGACAATCGATAGGGAGCGTGCAACATATTAACCGAATAGAATATAGAGTGAATGATGTTTTTAAATTCCGTAAGGTAAATATTAGTGAACTGGAGAGCATCGTGAAGTGTATGAATAACAAATCTGACCATGAACGCGTATCAAATAAAATTATACTTGACAACTGGAATGTAACAGGAAATATAATGGTAAAAGTAATAAACACATCTTTAGAGACAGGTATTTTTCCTGATAATTGGAAAAAATCAACCGTAACCCCAATTGAGAAAGTGCCCAGAACAAAAAAATGCGAGGAGTTTAGACCAATAAACTCTCTTAAAACTTGCGAGAAAATAATTGAAAAAGTAGTTAAAGATCAGCTTGAAAAATATATAGAAAATCGAGACATATTATCTAAATACCAGTCAGGATTCCGTAAAAAACATTCGTGTGAAACCACGGTAAACTATGTCATAAGTGAATGGAGAGCAATAGGAAAGGATAAGAGGATAATAGCAATATTTCTTGACTTCAAAAGAGCCTTTGAGACGATCGATAGAGAAATAATACTGAGTAAACTATATATGTATGGAATAAGAGGAATCGAGCTAGATTGGTTCAAATCGTACCTGAAAAGAAGAAGGCAAACGACAAAATTAAATGACATAGAATCTGATGAAATAATAAATAATTTCGGAGTGCCACAAGGTTCCATTTTGGGAGCGTTGTTTTTCATAATTTATATAAATGACATGCCAAGTATTTTAGAAAAATGTAAAGTTGTATTATACGCTGATGACACTCTGATATATACTATAGCAAATAGTGATGAAGAATGTCGCGAAAATATCAAGTATGATATGAAGAAAATAGATGAATGGCTTAAAATGAATAAACTCAAACTAAATGAAAATAAAACAAAAATAATGGAATTAACTTAAATTCAGAAGAAATATTTACAATAAATGACACAGTAATTGAAAAAGTCGAATATATAAAATACCTTGGTTTTATAATCGATAAAAAATTAAATTTCAATGAACAAATAGATTACTTATGCAAAAAAGTTGGTAAAAAATTAGTTTTTTAAAAAGAATAAGAAGCAAAATATAACGATAATAAAACCACACTTTGAATATGGTTCCACTATTTTATTCACATGCAGCAGCACAAATCAATTAGCAAGGATGCAGAAACTGCAAAATAGAGCGATGAGAGTAATACTAAAATGCGATCGTTACACACATATAAACACAATGTTAACTGATCTAAAATGGATGAACATAGCACAACGACTTCAATTTAACACATGAAGATAACACTAAGAAATGCAAGTGACTTTAGGATCCAAAGAGTGAGGTCAACACAAATGCAGAAAACGCTATTCTACAAAGGTCTACAGCTGTTTAACTCATTGCCAAACTACATTAAGAATGAAACGGATGAAAATGTCTTTAGACGAAAGTGTACTAATTTTGTATTATTTAATAATAATTTGTAATATATAATTTTGTTGAACATTTAAAGTATTTTTAATACTAAAAAAAAAAAAAAAAAAAAACAAAAAAAAAACAATCTCGGGAAATGACGGCTACCCACTTTATCGCCGACGTTCTGTGGATAATGGTGGACGATCAATTTCAGTAAAGGTGCATGGAAATGATTTTGATGTTGATAATCGTTGGATAGTACCTTACTCTCCATTGCTTTCAAAAACATTTAAAGCGCATATTAATGTTGAGTATTGTCATTCAGTTAAGTCGATCAAATACATCTGCAAATATGTTACTAAAGGGTCTTATATGGCTGTATTTTCATTACAAAATCCAAATGATGAAATTCCGCAGTATCAAATGGCCAGGTACATTAGTAGCAATGAAGCGAATTTTGGGATTTCCCATTAATGAGCGCCATCCAACTGTTGTTCATTTATCAGTGCATCTGGAAAATGGAAACCGGGTTTACTTTACAGAAAGAAATGCTCGAGAGAGAGAGCAGCAGCACCACCGGCTACAACATTAACATCATTTTTTGATCTTTGTAGAAATGATATGTTTGCTAAAACTTTGTCTTATTCAGAAATTCCAACGTATTATACGTGGAATGCATCAACAAAGAAATTCCAACGTCGAAAGCAGGGGAAACCTGTTGATGGTTGGCCAAATTTATATTCAACAGATGCATTAGGTAGGGTTTATACCGTCCATCCTCAAAATGCTGAATGTTTTTATTTGAGAATGCTTCTGATTAATGTTCGAGGACCAACATCTTTTGAGACATTACATTGTGTTGATGGCGTAGTATGTGCAACATATCGAGAGGCCTGTCAGAAACTACAATTATTGGAGAACGATTGTCATTGGGAAACAACGCTTGAAGATGCAGCAGTAATCAACCATCCATGGAAAATAAGGGCATTATTTGCGATAATATTGGTATCGTGCTCACCATCTAATCCAAAAGATCTTTGGAATAAATTTAAAACATATTTGGCTGAGGACATATTACACCCGGAAAGAGTTACCACCAACAATGCAACGCTTGAACTAAGTGAAAGTATGAATAATGAGACATTGATTCTACTTGAAGACAAATGCTTGGCGATAAGGAATGTGACACTAATTGAAGTTGGAATGATTGCTCCTATTCGGTCAGGAACTGATGCACACGATCAAGATCTACGACGAGAAATGGAATATAATCATCAAAATTTGGAAATTTTATTGGAAGAAAATTTACCAAATTTACAACAAGAGCAGAGAATGGTATACAAAAGTATACTAGCAGCAATAACAAACAAACAAATAACCGGAAAAACGTTTTTAATTTCATTGATATTGGCAAAAGTTCGATCTCAAAAAAATATTGCATTAGCTATTGCGTCATCCGGCATTGCTGCCACACTCTTAGATGGTGGTAGAACAGCGTATTCTGCACTAAAATTATCCTAGAAGCCTCAATTTTCCGAAGAGATTACAAGTGTAACATAAAGAACAATTCTTCTATGGGCAAAGTATTGCAACAATGTGAAATCATAGTGTGGGTTGAATGCACCATGGCGCATAAGAAATCTTTGGAAGTCTCGCAGTTTACGGGATTTTAGAAGCAATAATAACATATTTGGAGGTGCGTTAGTTTTATTAGCTGGTGATTTTCGTCAAACACTTCCTGTTATGCCTGGATCAACGCCAGCTGATGAGCTAAATGCATCGTCATACCTTTGGCAATATGTTCATACTCTAAAATTAACTACTAATATGCGTGTTCAGTTGCAACGTGATGCTTCGCTTCAACTTTTTCCAAACAATTGCTTGATTTAGGTAATGCAAGAATTCCAGTGGATCCTATAACAAAGTATATAAAATTTCCATCAGAGTTTTGCATAATGACACAATCCAAAGAACAATTAATAAATTGTGTATTTCCCAATATTGTGCAAAATTTTAAAAATATGCAATGGTTATGTGAACGTGCGTTACTGGCATCCAAAAATATTGACGTTAATTCCATCAACAGCAATATTCTCAACAAGGTCGATGGGAATCTAAGAACTTATAAATCGATCGACACAGTTTCAAATATTGAGGATGTCGTCAATTATCCAGTCGAATTTTTAAATTCGTCAGATTTACCAGGCTTTCCACCACATGACTTACAGCTAAAAAACGGTGTTCCCATTATTTTACTTAGAAATATTGATCCTCCACGAATTTGTAATGGCACTCGACTAACAGTAAAAAAAATGATGAACAATCTTATCGAGGCGACCATTATAACTGGAAAGTTTAAGGGAACTGATGTGTTGCTGCCACATATTCCTATGACCACATCGGAGATGCCATTCGATTTCAAGCGCCTGCAATTTCCTATTCGCCTAGCATTTGCAATGACGATTAATAAAGCTCAAGGTCAGTCCTTGCAAGTTTGTGGACTTAATCTAGAAAATCCATGTTTCTCACATGGACAGCTTTACGTCGCGTGTTCGCGAGTAGGAAAACCCGCAGATTTATATGTATACGCACCAGAGGGAAAAACAAAAACTATTGTGTACCCCAAGGCATTAGAATAAGAATTATTTATTTAAGAAAAAAAGTATATATTAAATTTTAGCAAGTAAGAAATAAATAGCCCATTAATGCATTATTTTATAATTTAAATGAAATACATTGTCATCAAATGAAAGGTTCATTCTTTAAGAAAAATTGCATAATTTAATTACTAAATAAATACACTTTTTAATTATAATGTATTTAATTTCGATGGGAGGTAGCGAAGCACACCGGGTATTACCTAGTATACATATATAGTGATATATATTAAGAGAATTATATACATTAAAACAAGTGAAATTAAAAAATACTTTTTATATTGAAATTAATTTTTGTTTTTTAATTACTTAATCATGTACTAAATTATTAAATACTAGTTAAAACACTTATGTTACACTTATATAACATAAAAAAAATTATTCTCTAATTACTATATATAATTATTGAGTTCCCTCAATAAAGAAGTGATTGTACACTGCCAAGCGATTCACTCGTTCTTTTTTTTTATTTTTTTTTTTTTTTCATTATATATATATTTTTTTATTTCTTTTACTTATTTTAAATTTACAAAACGTTATTACGCATTTTTTTATATGAAAAGTAATCATTTAATATCTTTTTTATGTTCTCAAAAAAAAAAGAAAAATAAAATAAAAAATCATTTTATTACGAAATATGTATGATATTTCTAGACTAAATAACAAAACATAAATTGTGATCGGTTTTAACATTGTTATTGTTAAATTCCTGTGTGTGCTTAATAACATTTCTTTTTGTATTCATTTTCTTTCTTTTTACATCATTTTATAAAAAAATATATGATCAGGTTGAGCTTCATTTGTTGTTGTTCTACAATAAACATCATTAACAAACAAAAATGTCTATGATATAAAAATGTATGTAGTTATAATAGAATAAGAGCTCAACTAAAAATAAAAAAAAAATTATTTACTGAAGGGGGAAAACGGTAAGGAAATAATACAAGGATGTTGTATGACTTGAAGTAGGTTTGACTATTTACATGAAATCATCGTAATCATCATAAGTAATGTAATCATTACCATACTTTTTATAACCATCGATATCATTGCTCTCTTTTTTCAAGGTTACTTTTCCTTTGCCTTTGCCTTTGCTAGCGGGTTTCTTGACATTTTGTTTTTCCATTTTCACTTTTTCTCTATGTAAGTTTTCTACACTAATTTTTAATTTCTTCAAATCGGGAATAGCCAAATGTACACCTATGCTACGTACTAAATCCTCAATAAATTGCGGGAAATGAGGTGATTCTTTATATTGTGCCAATTTACAACTAAGCGTCGCACCAAATTCTTTGAATTCTTCTTCAGTTTGAGGATTAAATGCATCTAAATCACCTCTAATATCACTAACACCAAAGGTTTCTAAAGCACTCTTTAAGTCCGATTCTTCTTGAATTTTTTGTAAACGTAATTTTTCGGCTAATTTTTCTTCGGCTGTCATATTAGCTAAGCGTTCAGCTTCGGCTTCCTCTGCCAGTCTCTCTTGTTCGGCTAGTTTAGCTTTCAAAGCCTTGTTAGGTTTCGTCTTCACCGGCGCTTTGACTTCAACTTTTTCTTCGTCCTTTTTTTCCTCTTCCTCGAGATCCCAACTGTCCTTAACATCCTCATCATCATCCTCGCCAGCCCATTTGTTGACTTTGTCAGGAATAACCACTATGGGTTTGTCCGCAGCACTTTCCCAATCGTCTTTCATATTTTTTGGTTCTCTATTATTTTATTTATTTAGCAAATTTTTGATTATATGACTTTGTGTTTTGCTTGTATGTGCTTGGTGTGCTTGGATGTGCGTAAGTGTTTTCGCCAAGGATTTGAAACCAGAACTAATAATTTTTCGCAATCTTTCTGTTGCTTTTATACTCTTTCCTGAGACCCGAAAATAACTGCGTTAATCGATTTCCTTAATATGATATTGCATTACAGGTAGAAAAATTATGATTTTATAATTGACCCTCACACATCATTTGATAACTTGTTTATAATGTTCGAATAACACGAATATTAATTTCCAGGTAAAAGGGAAAATAATAAAAGCCTTCTTGCGCTCGAAAATTTTCCCTTTTTCACTTTAAGTCCGGATGAGTATGCAGTTGTTATCCACTTTACATAATTTTCTTTAAATTCGTACTTCAATAGACAACGTTTTTTATATTAAGTACATACGCGTTATTTGCTGGCAGGTAGGGGCATTTAAATTGAATTTTCTCCCCTTTGCCAACAAATGTCATTTAAGCGGTTTATGCCATATTTTTTAAGTATACGCTTTATTTTACTCGCAAAGGTGCTTTGTTCATAGCTTACAGACGGCTGTATACACAACAACAAAATATTAAGAGTTTGTCAGTCATATTTGAACGCAAGCAAAAATAAACAAACACATGCTACAGTAGTAGATCCTAACATTTCAACGACGAATTTATATGAATTCGTTCATTTGGACACTGTGCCAGTGTGTAAAATGTTACTACAAAGTTAATATAATGCAAGTGAGTGAAAATTTTCATAGAAAATCCAGTCACTTGACATTTTCCCTTCAAAAAATATTTCAAGAAAAGTTTTTAGTAGACATCTGCAAATGAGTAAATGCTACAAGTGGTTGACACACAATCATAAATTTACTATGTACCTGCTAATGCACAGCTAACATTCACAAAAAGTAAAGGAAACAAATCTGTATATATTTACTTTATTATCTTATATATAAAAATGGATGTGTGTTTGTTTGTATGTTTGTATGTTTGAAGTTTATAGACGATTAAACAGCTGAACCGATTTTCTTAAAATTTTCACAGTATCTTCCTGTATGTCTGGAAGGAGTTATAGGCTACTTTTTATGTTGATATTCCAAATGAGCGAGGGGCCATGCCCACGTATACTACACACTACATACTTAATATTTAATTGCATTTGAAATATATTACTCATACGCATAGTAGTTACCCCTACAAGTATGCTATCTATGATTCTTGATATTAAAACCAAAGAAAATAAAGTATGTATAAAGAATGTGCATTTTGGCATATTTTGGAATATTTTTCAAAAATATTTCACGACGCGGGGGGAAAGATAGAAGGGAAGGATAAAGAAACCAAGAGCGTAACAATGTTCTCAATTGTTCTCATCGTGTGTTTTTGTTGTTTGACTAATTTTTTATTTTTTCATCTGAAACAATGTTGCCACGAAAAACATTTTGTAACCAACATTTGTGAAAAAAATCACCAAATAAGAAAAAAATATAACCAAAATTAAATTCATAGACTTTTGTTTTATTTTTTTTCAAGTTTAAATTATAATTAACAAAAACTGAAACAAAAATAGCTTTTTTTTATAAGAAAAAAATAAACAAAACCAAAAACTACACATTGATCAAAAAAATAACCAATTTTGGTTAGAAATAACAAAAAAAAGGCAACACTTATTCTCAGACGTCGGCACAAAGAGAACATGAGAAAAATTATGAGAGGCATATTAACCCAGAGGAAAATTGTTAGTAATATTTTCAAGTCTACTTTACTCTACATAATACGTCACATATGTAGTTTTTTTAATGAATTTTACATCTATATAAACAAAATGAATGAAAAACAATAGAAGAGAAAAATGAAAATATGTGCAAAGAAATAAAGAAAGTAATAAATGAAACATGTAAACAAAGTGCAAAAACAACATACGCGGATGCAGTTAAAAATAAAGGGTTGCCAAGTATAAATAAACAACTACCCCTGATTGTTAAAGCTAAGGAAAAACAATCGGCTGAAAAAACTAAAGAAGAGTTAAACAAAATAAATCCAGACAACTTGAAGATAACAAATGTGGAAAGTAGAAGCAGTGGAACAATTGTTATTCAAAGTGAGAGCTGTGAAGATAGAGAGAAAAGTAAAAGTGCAATCCAAGAAAAAATATCTAAACAATATGAAGTAAAAATTCCAAATTCGACCGGACTAAATATCAAAATTATTGGCATGTCTTTTGAATATAGTGAAAATGATTTAATTGAGAAATTAAGAAAACAAAATCCTAATTAGCTGCTGCAAATATTAAATTTATGGGAAAATATGAAACGAATAGAGGAAATAAATCTTTGTTCAATGTGAGACTGAGAGTTGATAATGAAGCTTACGGAAAAATTATGGATGAAAGAAAAGTAAATGTCGGTTGGGAAAGATGTAGAGTGTATGATGGAACTGAATTAGTTCAATGTATGAAATGCAGAGGATACAATCATATAGCCAAAGAATGTAAAAATCAGGAAATATGTCTAAAATGCCATGGTCAACATAAAACAGTTAATTGCGAAAGCCAAGAGAAGATAATGAAATGTATTAATTGTTCAAAAGTAAACAGCAGGCTCAATATGGGATTAGATGAAAATCACTTTACAAACGATAGAGAATGTCCAGTTTATCAAAATAAATTGAAAAACAAAATGAGAAATATAGGCTTGACGATTTAACAACTAAAGGAAATGAGTGCCCTCTATACAAATGTACAAGGTCTTGTTAACAACTATAATCAAATTGAAATTATCGCAGCAACAGAAAAACCTGACTTTTTAATATTGTCTGAAACACATTTGACGAAAGATATAGATGAACAAGAAATTGCGTTACAAGGATATGATAACATCGGGTCAGTGTCAGCATCCTCAAGGACAGGTGGAGTTGTCGTATACTATAAAAATAATTGGAACGTGAAAAAGTTTATAGAGAGAACTGATGATTTGAAGTATTGGATATTATTTTGCAAAGCTGTACATAATGATAATAATAATAATATCTTAATTGATGCAATATATAGATCGCCTAGCTACAGCGAAGCTGAGTTCTGTGGTATATTTGACGAAATTATTGAAGAAATCTGTGATAATAATAACTGTGATATTTTAATTGCAGGAGATTTTAATATAGATTGGAAAAAACTCTTTATACAAGAATAGAATTAGGAATACTCTCAATGACAACGGCCTTAAATAAATAGTTAACGAAAGCACCCGTGTAACAAGAAATTCGAGCACAATAATTGACTACGTAATAACTAATAATTATAAGATAAAATGTACAAACAGTAAAGATAATAAAATTTCTGACCATGAAGTTATTAATATTAATATAGACTTTGAGAGATCGAATGAAAACAATCTAAATACAGCAAAAACCATCAAGATATTTAAATACGATAAGAATATATTCAATAATGTGTTAACTGAGAATATGATATACGAGGATAATAAGGATCTTAATGAAAACGTTAAACTGTTTGATGCCTGTCTAGGAAATACAATACAAAGATTTACGTTTGAAAAGCAAGTGCACATAAATAACAAAGTGAATAACTGGTTTAACGAAGAACTGCGAACAATAAAAAGAGAAAAAATAATAAAATATTTACGAGCCAAATTTGAAAACACAAATCAAGCTTGGGGAGAATATAAACTAATAAGAAATCGATACAAAGTACAAATCGAAAATAATAAGAATAATTACATAAAAAATAAAATTAACAACGCAACTAGTCAAAAGCAAATGTGGACACACATAAAAAACCTAGTACTTAATAAGAGGCAAAACTCAACTAAATCTGTGATTTTCGACCAGATAGAGTACAACGATATATGTGATATAGTTAATAAGTTCAATGCATTCTTCATTGATAGCATTAGTAGTATAAGAAAATCGATAGGGAGCGTGCAACATATTAACCGAATAGAATATAGAGTGAATGATGTTTTTAAATTCCGTAAGGTAAATATTAGTGAACTGGAGAGCATCGTGAAGTGTATGAATAACAAATCTGACCATGAACGCGTATCAAATAAAATTATACTTGACAACTGGAATGTAACAGGAAATATAATGGTAAAAGTAATAAACACATCTTTAGAGACAGGTATTTTTCCTGATAATTGGAAAAAATCAACCGTAACCCCAATTGAGAAAGTGCCCAGAACAAAAAAATGCGAGGAGTTTAGACCAATAAACTCTCTCAAAACTTGCGAGAAAATAATTGAAAAAGTAGTTAAAGATCAGCTTGAAAAATATATAGAAAATCGAGACATATTATCTAAATACCAGTCAGGATTCCGTAAAAAACATTCGTGTGAAACCACGGTAAACTATGTCATAAGTGAATGGAGAGCAATAGGAAAGGATAAGAGGATAATAGCAATATTTCTTGACTTCAAAAGAGCCTTTGAGACGATCGATAGAGAAATAATACTGAGTAAACTATATATGTATGGAATAAGAGGAATCGAGCTAGATTGGTTCAAATCGTACCTGAAAAGAAGAAGGCAAACGACAAAATTAAATGACATAGAATCTGATGAAATAATAAATAATTTTGGAGTCCCACAAGGTTCCATTTTGGGAGCGTTGTTGTTCATAATTTATATAAATGACATGCCAAGTATTTTAGAAAAATGTAAAGTTGTATTATACGCTGATGACACTCTGATATATACTATAGCAAATAGTGATGAAGAATGTCGCGAAAATATCAAGTATGATATGAAGAAAATAGGTGAATGGCTTAAAATGAATAAACTCAAACTAAATGAAAATAAAACAAAAATAATGGAATTAACTTAAATTCAGAAGAAATATTTACAATAAATGACACAGTAATTGAAAAAGTCGAATATATAAAATATCTTGGTTTTATAATCGATAAAAAATTAAATTTCAATGAACAAATAGATTACTTATGCAAAAAAGTTGGTAAAAAATTAGTTTTTTAAAAAGAATAAGAAGCAAAATATAACGATAATAAAACCACACTTTCAATATGGTTCCACTATTTTATTCACATGCAGCAGCACAAATCAATTAGCAAGGATGCAGAAACTGCAAAATAGAGCGATGAGAGTAATACTAAAATGCGATCGTTACACACATATAAACACAATGTTAACTGATCTAAAATGGATGAACATAGCACAACGACTTCAATTTAACACATTAAGATTTATTAGAAAATTAAAACAAGGAGACGCCCCGAAATATCTATGTGATCAAATACATTATGTGGGAGACAGTCAACCATATCAACTAAGAAATGCAAGTGACTTTAGGATCCAAAGAGTGAGGTCAACACAAATGCAGAAAACGCTATTCTACAAAAGTCTACAGCTGTTTAGCCGAAATATCTATGTGATCAAATACATTATGTGGGAGACAGTCAACCATATCAACTAAGAAATGCAAGTGTGAGTGAGGTCAACACAAATGCAGAAAACGCTATTCTACAAAAGTCTACAGCTGTTTAACTCATTGCCAAACTACATTAAGAATGAAACGGATGAAAATGTCTTTAGACGAAAGTGTACTAATTTTGTATTATTTAATAATAATTTGTAATATATAATTTTGTTGAACATTTAAAGTATTTTTAATACTAAAAAAAAAAAAAAAAAAAAAAAAAAAAAAACACAATCTCGGGAAATGACGGCTACCCACTTTATCGCCGACGTTCTGTGGATAATGGTGGACGATCAATTTCAGTAAAGGTGCATGGAAATGATTTTGATGTTGATAACCGCTGGATAGTACCTTACTCTCCATTGCTTTCAAAAACATTTAAAGCGTATATTAATGTTGAGTATTGTCATTCAGTTAAGTCGATCAAATACATCTGCAAATATGTTACTAAAGGGTCTTATATGGCTGTATTTTCATTACAAAATCCAAATGATGAAATTCCCCAGTATCAAATGGCCAGGTACATTAGTAGCAATGAAGCAGTATGGCGAATTTTGGGATTTCCCATTCATGAGCGCCATCCAACTGTTGTTCATTTATCAGTGCATCTGGAAAATGGACAACGGGTTTACTTTACAGAAAGAAATGCTCGAGAGAGAGCAGCAGCACCACCGGCTACAACATTAACATCATTTTTTGATCTTTGTAGAAATGATATGTTTGCTAAAACTTTGTTTTATTCAGAAATTCCAACGTATTATACGTGGAATGCATCAACAAAGAAATTCCAACGTCGAAAGCAGGGGAAACCTGTTGATGGTTTGGCAAATTTATATTCAACAGATGCATTAGGTAGGATTTATACCGTCCATCCTCAAATTGCTGAATGTTTTTATTTGAGAATGCTTCTGATTAATGTTCGAGGACCAACATCTTTTGAGACATTACATTGTGTTGATGGCGTAGTATGTGCAACATATCGAGAGGCCTGTCAGAAACTACAATTATTGGAGAACGATTGTCATTGGGAAACAACGCTTGAAGATGCAGCAGTAATCAACCATCCATGGAAAATAAGGGCATTATTTGCGATAATATTGGTATCGTGCTCACCATCTAATCCAAAAGATCTTTGGAATAAATTTAAAACATATTTGGCTGAGGACATATTACACCCGGAAAGAGTTACCACCAACAATGCAACGCTTGAACTAAGTTTATTTTATTTATTTTTATTTTTTATTTATTTGTTTACAAGAACTTACAAGAGCTTTAAGAATGTTATTCTTTTATAGCTCAGTAGGATATACACAAATTACATTAGTCATTAGTATTCCCTAAATTTATATTGTTTTATAAAGTATATAGCTAATACACAAAAAGGCAATAATTATATTTCACACAAAATTTTAAATATTTGAGGACATATAGTCAAAAAGTGACTTCTTAAAACTGCTCTTTCTCGAAATGTTTTTAATAGACATTGGTAAGGAGTTCCACAAATTAATTGCGTTGACGAAAAACAATCTGCCAGTATTGATGTAAGTATATCTAGGTGTAATTAGAGTTGTATATCTAGTGGATCTGCCAAATACAAGCTTCTCAAAGAGATAGGGTGGTTTCTTCCGATAAAGAAGATTATGTATAAATATAATATTTCGCATCTGAAGGTAGTCGATTAAGTCACAGCCCAAGATCATTTTCCTCCAGGACGATACACTGCTAAACCTAGTTAAATCATACACATACCGCGTAGCATTATTAAAAGATACTTGCAACTTATGTAGTGAGAGAGCGTCCAATTTACTGTAAACCTATGCAAAATAATTAATCAGTGGAAGTATTAATTGAATTATAAGTTTCCTCTTAACTTCGACTGGTGTGAAGTTAGACGACATTCGTAAATTACGAAGCAAGAGGTATACGTTACGCACAACATGATTAATATGGTCAGTGCATGACAAGGTGGAATTGATCCAAAATCCTAAGTATTTAATCTTACTAACGTACACAAGAGGTGTGTTCCCCAAGTAAATGGTCGGAAAATAACTTAAATCATATTCCCATCTACTGATTGGTAAAATGTAAGATTTTCCAGGATTGAGCATAAGGTTATTATCCTCAGCCCATTTTAAAATAGACCTCAAGTCATAATTAAGTTTGTAACTTGTATCCTCTATCAGACCAATACGGTTTGAGATGTACAGCTGAATATCGTCTGCGTATGCATGTACCTTAGTATACCTGCATACTGAAAATAAATCATTGACGAACATACTAAATAGCAGGGGGCCTAACACGGACCCTTGTGGAACACCGGATGTTATACGCCTCAGCCCTGACTGCCTATTTCCAATAATTACCCTTTGGGCTCTCCCATATAAGTAGTTTTCCATAAGAGATAAAGCGGTATTCGTAAAACCAAAATAGTGCCCCAATTTTCGACACAAGATTAAATGATCAACCCTGTCAAAGGCCTTTGAAAAATCTAGCAGACACATAAGAGAGAGGTTTCCTTTGTCATATTCGGGCCTTATGTCATCAATTACTTTCAAGACCGCAGTAGTAAAACTATGAGCAATGCGAAAACCAGATTGGAATGGGGACAAGAGATTATTGTTATTCAGATATAACGTAATCTGTTCAGCAATTAGGGACTCAAATATTTTCGAAAAAACTGGCAAAATACTTATTGGCCGATAATCGCCCGCACTCACTGCATTGGAAATCTTTGCTATTGGTATAACTCTTCCAATTTTCCAGGCTGTAGGAAACTGGGTGGTTGTAATGCAATGGTTAAAGACATGAGTCAGCGCTCCCAAAATATATGGCAATATAAGTTTAACAAATTTAATGGCTACACCGTCTGCACCGATGGCATTGGATCGAATTTTCAAGATATACCTGGTTACATCAGCCTCTGACACTGTAGAAAATGAGAAGTTAGTATTGCAGGAGAGTTCATTTTGTAGATTAGGACTGGTATGATTATTAATCACGCCATTAATACAAAAAAAGTCATTAAGCTCATCTGGGTCTATTTTGGCACTCAAAAGAACTACGGGAGTGTATACCTAACGACTTCACATTCCTCCACAATTCGCCAGCAGGGAGATTTAAATTAAGTTTCCGGGAGAAATATGATTTTTTAGCTTGTCTGACAATGAGATTGGAGCGGTTTCTAGCTCTATTGTAAGCAGCTCTGTTTATCAACGTGGGTCTCCTTTTCCAAACGTTGTAAGCTAAATTGCGATCACGAATAGCATTTTTTACAGCAGTTGTATACCATGGACAAGAGCGATTATTTACAGCAAAACTACGTTCAGGTACATGACGATCATACGCGCCCTGCAATGTTGCAAGAAGTACGTTCAACTTATCATCCACTGACGCATAATACCAACATTCATTCCAACTCAGAACAGAAATGTCAGCAAAGAGGGACGAAAAATTAATCGCGTTATAATCCCTATAAGTTATAATCCGAAGATTATCATCTCTAGTCAGGTTAATGTTTAATGTACAAAATAATAGATCATGGTCAGAGACGAAAGAAATTTGATCATACAAAAGTAATAAGCTTGGATGAGATAGCAGGAATAAATCGAGTAAACTTGGCCTTGAATTGGACGAAAAACGTGTGGGAATTTCATCATTAACCGTAGTCATACCCACAGAACTTATCATATCAAGGAAATCATTACTAATTTCATCTTTAACCATCAAGTTTACATTAAAGTCACCACAAGTGATAAAAAAGTCATAAGCTATGGAATGATTCCTGAAGTTATCAAAAAAAGGTTCAAGAGTTAATGTTCTTATAGGATTATAAACGCATGACACTAAAGTTCTCACACTATTATCATAAACGACAATATTAATAAATTCAATGTCACAATCCTGTGAAATGCTGACTACTCCAGTGTTGAGGTTACTCTTAGCATAAATTGCAACACCACCGCCTCTTCTATATCTCCTATCATTCCTATATAGTTTATACCCATTTATGCTATAGTAACCATCCGGAACATCACAGTGGAACCACGTTTCCGTTACACAAATAATATCAACCTTAGAGTTTTCAAATATATGTCGAACGTAATCCAATTTAAGTCCATTTAAACTCCTGGCATTGAAATGCACAACATTAATACCTGATCGCTGTTTACATAATATATTTATTGAGGCAGAGTGGTTTCAATCAACACTATCATTATAATTTGTCTGACTCATAATAAGGTAGAGAAATAGCAGTCTTTTCGTTCACTTCAAAATAATTATTAAAAATTGAATATATAATCTTACGTAGCCTCACAACACCAATCCTTATACTGTGTTTAAATATTATAACAGTTGTTAAAAAAAGAAAAAAAAAAGGATAAACCAAAAATAAATAAAAAGTTAGTAAAATTCTTATTATAAATAGAAATGAGTATTTTTATAAATATAAATAGAAATAAGTTCGTAAAATTCTTATTATAAATAGAAATAAGTAAAATAGAAGGCACTGAGTATATAATCTTAATTACTGCTGATATTTCTTTTTTCAGCAATGCTCGGAAAAAACTGATTCAGCTTCTCAATTTCATCTATTTTTATTGCATCGTCATTAAGCTCTCGCTTTATGTAAACATAGCCTCGCATAGTAAAAGCAGAACATAAGAACTTCTCCCTTTTCAGGCGTAAAGCCGCCCTCAGAATATTAAAATTATGCTGTGTTAGGTTTTCATTTAAAAAGAACTTTTCATCAGAAGTAAAACCAAGGTGTCTGAGACTGAAGGCAAAATCTTTATTAAGTTTTTTATAGCCTGCCAGGGATTTAAGAAAACTGTTTTTGTCATATGCAGACCACAGCTTCACAATTATTACCCCATCCTTGGAATATGTCTTCTGCTTGCTATTATAATTTCCTAGCCGGTATATAGATCTTATGTTAGGCATCTGAGTGTTTATAGCTCTGCATACATTTTTAAATATTTGGGTAAGATCTTCTTTTTCCGCGTAGGGTATCTGATTAATTCTCAGTGAAAGTATGAATAATGAGACATTGATTCTACTTGAAGACAAATGCTTGGCGATAAGGAATGTGACACTAATTGAAGTTGGAATGATTGCTCCTATTCGGTCAGGAACTGATGCACACGATCAAGATCTACGACGAGAAATGGAATATAATCATCGAAATTTGGAAATTTTATTGGAAGAAAATTTACCAAATTTTCAACAAGAGCAGAGAATGGTATACAACAGTATACTAGCAGCAATAACAAACAAACAAATAACCGGAAAAACGTTTTTAATTCCATTGATATTGGCAAAAGTTCGATCTCAAAAAAATATTGCATTAGCTATTGCGTCATCCGGCATTGCTGCCACACTCTTAGATGGTGGTAGAACAGCGTATTCTGCACTAAAGTTATCCTAGAAGCCTCAATTTTCCGAAGAGATTACAAGTGTAACATAAAGAAAAATTCTTCTATGGGCAAAGTATTGCAACAATGTGAAATCATAGTGTGGGTTGAATGCACCATTGCGCATAAGAAATCTTTGGAAGTCTCGCAGTTTACGGGATTTTAGAAGCAATAATAACATATTTGGAGGTGCATTAGTTTTATTAGCTGGTGATTTTCGTCAAACACTTCCTGTTATGCCTGCATCAACGCCAGCTGATGAGCTAAATGCATCGTCATACCTTTGGCGATATGTTCATACTCTAAAATTAACTACTAATATGCTTGTTCAGTTGCAACGTGATGCTTCGCTTCAACTTTTTCCAAACAATTGCTTGATTTAGGTAATGCAAGAATTCCAATGGATCCTATAACAAAGTATATAAAATTTCCATCAGAGTTTTGCATAATGACACAATCCAAAGAACAATTAATAAATTGTGTATTTGCCAATATTGTGCAAAATTTTAAAAATATGCAATGGTTATGTGAACGTGCGTTACTGGCATCCAAAAATATTGACGTTAATTCCATCAACAGCAATATTCTCAACAAAGTCGATGGGAATCTAAGAACTTATAAATCGATCGACACAGTTTCAAATATTGAGGATGTCGTCAATTATCCAGTCGCATTTTTAAATTCGTTAGATTTACCAGGCTTTCCACCACATGACTTACAGCTAAAAAACGGTGTTCCCATTATTTTACTTAGAAATATTGATCCTCCACGACTATGTAATGGCACTCGACTTACAGTAAAAAAAATGATGAACAATCTTATCGAGGCGACCATTATAGCTGGAAAGTTTAAGGGAACTGATGTGTTGCTGCCACGTATTCCTATGACCACATCGGAGATGCCATTCGATTTCAAGCGCCTGCAATTTCCTATTCGCCTAGCATTTGCAATGACGATTAATAAAGCTCAAGGTCAGTCCTTGCAAGTTTGTGGACTTAATCTAGAAAATCCATGTTTCTCACATGGACAGCTTTACGTCGCGTGTTCGCGAGTAGGAAAACCCGCAGATTTATATGTATACGCACCAGAGGGGAAAACAAAAACTATTGTGTACCCCAAGGCATTAGAATAAGAATTATTTATTTAAGAAAAAAAGTATATATTAAATTTTAGCAAGTAAGAAATAAATAGCCCATTAATGCATTATTTTATAATTTAAATGAAATATATTGTCATCAAATGAAAGGTTCATTCTTTAAGAAAAATTGCATAATTCAATTACTAAATAAATACACTTTTTAATTATTATGTATTTAATTTCGATGGGGGGTAGCGAAGCACACCGGGTATTACCTAGTATACACATATAGTGATATATATTAAGAGAATTATATACATTAAAACAAGTGAAATTAAAAAATGCTTCTTATATTGAAATTAATTTTTGTTTTTTAATTACTTAATCATGTACTAAATTATTAAATACTAGTTAAAACACTTATGTTACACTTATATAACATAAAAAAAAATTATTCTCTAATTACTATATATAACTAGTCTATGAGATCGTTATTCAAATAAAAATAGTACAATCGTCTCATATAAGTTCGGCTCTTTACCGTTTTCGGTACGATTGTATGGTGCGGCCTTAATAACATTCGAAGAAATTCGATGCCTCTCTCGTTTATATCCCAATAAAAACATGTCCGACAGCGGTACTCCCAAGTCATGTCATGTGCAAGTAGTGTTTTCATTGCCTGAATGACTTCTACATTTGGAATGTCCTCAAGTTCATGATGAGGACCTTCAAAATTTGCCATTGCTGTTAAAGTTCCCTCAATAAAGAAGTGATTGTACACTGCCAAGCGATTCACTCGTTCTTTTTTTTTATTTTTTTTTTTTCATTATATATATATTTTTTTATTTCTTTTACTTATTTTAAATTTACAAAACGTTATAAATAAACATCATTAACAAACAAAATTGTCTATGATATAAAAATGTATGTAGTTATAATAGAATAAGAGCTCAACTAAAAATAAAAAAAAAATTATTTACTGAAGGGGGAAAACGGTAAGGAAATAATACAAGGATGTTGTATGACTTGAAGTAGGTTTGACTATTTACATGAAATCATCGTAATCATCATAAGTAATGTAATCATTACCATACTTTTTATAACCATCGATATTATTGCTCTCTTTTTTCAAGGTTACTTTCCCTTTGCCTTTGCCTTTGCCTTTGCTAGCGGGTTTCTTGACATTTTGTTTTTCCATTTTCACTTTTTCTCTATGTAAGTTTTCTACACTAATTTTTAATTTCTTCAAATCGGGAATAGCCAAATGTACACCTATGCTACGTACTAAATCCTCAATAAATTGCGGGAAATGAGGTGATTCTTTATATTGTGCCAATTTACAACTAAGCGTCGCACCAAATTCTTTGAATTCTTCTTCAGTTTGAGGATTAAATGCATCTAAATCACCTCTAATATCTCTAACACCAAAGGTTTCTAAAGCACTCTTTAAGTCCGATTCTTCTTGAATTTTTTGTAAACGTAATTTTTCGGCTAATTTTTCTTCGGCTGTCATATTAGCTAAGCGTTCAGCTTCGGCTTCCTCTGCCAGTCTCTCTTGTTCGGCTAGTTTAGCTTTCAAAGCCTTGTTAGGTTTCGTCTTCACCGGCGCTTTGACTTCAACTTTTTCTTCGTCCTTTTTTTCCTCTTCCTCGAGATCCCAACTGTCCTTAACATCCTCATCATCATCCTCGCCAGCCCATTTGTTGACTTTGTCAGGAATAACCACTATGGGTTTGTCCGCAGCACTTTCCCAATCGTCTTTCATATTTTTTGGTTCTCTATTATTTTATTTATTTAGCAAATTTTTGATTATATGACTTTGTGTTTTGCTTGTATGTGCTTGGTGTGCTTGGATGTGCGTAAGTGTTTTCGCCAAGGATTTGAAACCAGAACTAATAATTTTTCGCAATCTTTCTGTTGCTTTTATACTGTTTCCTGAGACCCGAAAATAACTGCGTTAATCGATTTCCTTAATATGATATTGCATTACAGGTAGAAAAATTATGATTTTATAATTGACCCTCACACATCATTTGATAACTTGTTTATAATGTTCGAATAACACGAATATTAATTTCCAGGTAAAAGGGAAAATAATAAAAGCCTTCTTGCGCTCGAAAATTTCCCCTTTTTCACTTTAAGTCCGGATTAGTATGCAGTTGTTATCCACTTTACATAATTTTCTTTAAATTCGTACTTCAATAGACAGCGTTTTTTATATTAAGTACATACGCGTTATTTGCTGACAGGTAGGGGCATTTAAATTGAATTTTCTCCCCTTTGCCAACAAATGTCATTTAAGCGGTTTATGCCATATTTTTTAAGTATACGCTTTATTTTACTCGCAAAGGTGCTTTGTTCATAGCTTACAGACGGCTGTATACACAACAACAAAATATTAAGAGTTTGTCAGTCATATTTGAACGCAAGCAAAAATAAACAGACACATGCTACAGTAGTAGATCCTAACATTTCAACGACGAATTTATATGAATTCGTTCATTTGGACACTGTGCCAGTGCGTAAAATGTTACTACAAAGTTAATATAATGCAAGTGAGTGAAAATTTTCATAGAAAATCCAGTCACTTGACATTTTCCCTTCAAAAAATATTTCAAGAAAAGTTTTTAATAGACATCTGCAAATGAGTAAATGCTACAAGTGGTTGAAACACAATCATAAATTTACTATGTACCTGTATAGCACAGCTAACATTCACAAAAGGTAAAGGAAACAAATCTGTATGTATTTACTTTATTATCTTATCTTGTGTGTTTGTTTGTATGTTTGAAGTTTATAGACGATTAAACGGCTGAACCGATTTTCTTGAAATTTTCACAGTATCTTCCTGTATGTCTGGAAGGAGTTATAGGCTACTTTTTATGTTGATATTCTAAATGAGCGAGGAGCCATGTCCACATATACTATATACTACATACTTAATATTTAATTGCATTTGAAATATATTACTCATACGCATAGTTACCCCTAAAGTATGCTATCTATGATTCTTGATGTATAAAAGCAACGAAAATAAAGTATGTATAAAGAATGTGCATTTTGGCATATTTTGGAATATTTTTAAAAAATATTTCACGACGCGGGGGATAGATATAAGGGAAGGAAAAAAATTTTGTAACCAACGTTTGTGAAAAAAATCACCAAATAAGAAAAAATATAACCAAAATTAAATTCGTAGACTTTTGTTTTATTTATTTTTTTTTTCAGAAATAACCAAAAAAGGCAACATCATTACTAGATTCAATCTTTGCGGATTCTTTGCAAATTACAATACATTTTTACTTTTTAGAGTTAATCCTTAAACCATTTGCAGTCGCCCAAAGAGAAATATTATTAAGGTCAGTGTTAAGATCTTTAACTCCAGTGTTGATGGAAGCTATAAAGCTATCAAGGTAGAGTTGAATATCATCAACATATATTTGAATTCTAGGATGTTTGAGCTGCTCAAACATATGACCCTTAAATTGTTGAGCTTGAAATTTTGCTCTCATGTACATAGTAAGTACTGAAATTGATACTATTTAAATATTTATTTGAAAAACATATATGTACATATGTAATAGTTATGTTATTGTTTACTTCTAACAATGGGTAATTAATAAAAATATTATTTATTTGTTGCATATCTTGAAAAATAGATCATGCAAGTTTATAATCAGCATTTTATTGGGCGATGAATGGGCATGTAACAATAGGCAGTAACATTTTCATTCAATATTTTTTCAAATAAAATAAGAAGTTGCAAAACTCATCAAGAAAATTGCCTGCGACCGAAACAAACCTAATTATTTGTCAAATTTAAATAGCCTTAATTTTTTTTAAAAAGCTTTTTGACCTGAACCGATTTCATATTAGATAAAATATAAAGGAATAAATATAACACGCATTCGGTTTTGGAATTCAGTTGAATCTTTGATCCTAAACGAGTTAAACGTTGAGTGACATTTATTTTGCAACAATTTATAAAAATGCTCCCAAAAAGCATCGCTTTCCAGAAGCACTAAAAATGCATTGCATTTGCAATCCCAGAGAGCAAATGAAAGTTCGGAAGAGCGTGAAAGTCGCCTAAGGACTGAAAGGAGTCGAGCTTCAACCTCTAGAGCCGCCGAAACGCCATCACAACGTGAAGAACGCCTTGAAGGCCTACGAGCCACTGAAACGCTTTCAGAAAGCCAAGAGCGCCTTGAAAGTCAACGAAATCTTACCTCTTTAGCACGAGCTTCTGAAACGCCGTCAGAACACGAACGACGTTTTGAAGGTCTTCGACAACATGCGACAACCGCACGAGGTACCGAGACACCGTTGGAACATGAAGGTCGGCTACAAAGCCAGCGAAATAGTATCGAAACATCACGAGACATAGCGTCGAGAACAAAATCGTAATCGAATGGTGGTGAATCGACGTAATGTTTTTCATGGATTCTCAGGTATTACATTTAACTACAGATCTGATATAGATGACCACATAATCGCAACTCATGCTGATAGAACTCCAGAACTCCAACAATGGCGTAACAATTTTGATGGAGGGCGATCCAGTTGCATCACGAGATATGTATTTAATTCCGATGGGGGTAGTGAAGCACACCGGGTATTAGCTAGTACCTCTATAAAAAACACATTATATATACATATGTACTTATTTGTAAGCACAAGTTATATAGCTATTGAGCCAATTCAGACGAGCACATTTTTTAGTCGCACAATTTTTGTTCTTTTCAATTTACACGGGATGAATATTCGTTTGGCAACGAATGTACACGTATACAGAGCTTTGTATGTATTAGTGTTTTTTCATTCATTTGATGTTTGGCTGATTTTTAAAAATGTGCATGTATTAGTTTTGTGCTGGTGATGCGGGGTTGTAGCTGGTGGAAACTTTACGCCACCGAAAAACCATTCTCTTCACCCCTCTTGCCTATAAACTATCATTTTGCGCCAGCACAATTGTGCTTGTGTGAATTGGCTCATTGATATTTTAAGGAAATACTGCTCTGAGAATGAAATTGAGAGCACTTTTGTCCTTGACAAAATTGAGGACCCTATTTTGAACAATTTTCTTAAAAAAAAAGTCAAAATTTATGGAACTTTTTAAGTAGTTATGTCTATAATAATATTAAAACGAACTTACTTTTTATTGTATCTCACTCATTACATAGTCAATAAACTAGAAGACTTTTTTAAGTCTATAATTAAAGTAAATACTCTTATTAAAAAAACCTTTTTGATTTATATATTTTTTTTCAATTTATAATCATATTACTGAAAATAATTGAAAACAGATATATGCCATAAAGTTCGTTTAAATGTCGAATTTGGCTTATTGTCCACAAATGTTTTGCAACTATGGGTGTGGACTATAAGCGAAAACTACTGTAATTGTATTATAAGTAATAAATAAATAAATATTTCTCTTAGTAGCTTTCTGGCAAAAACTCTGAGAGTAAATAAAATTGGCATGAAAAACGGAGTCGACTTTAAATAATTGGTCGCGCCACTCATGTATAAAATTAACACTCACAACATAAGTGGTGTGTGAAGTTGGATCGTAATCCTGATTAATTATACATACACATGATCTTCAAATTAAAAAGTGGATTGACTAGCAGAAATTCAAGTAAATTTGTTGCCATTTCGTAGAATAAATCTTTTAAAGCCCATAGATTCTCGGCCATAGATTCTCGACCTTTAATGTATTACTGTGATATTAATTGTGGAGCTGGCTAAAAAAAACCAGACATGTCCTCAGTTAATGCTGTTTTAAATTTTATTTTAGGGACCTCTAAGTCTGCATAATGAAGCCACGTAATATTTTCATTTAAAACCAGGTCCTAGGTGCTATTTTAAAATAACAAGAAAAACTGACTTCTCGAACAAAACTGGGCATTTGATACGACGAGAGTTAATAACATTTCATCAGTCTAAGTTGGTCATAAAATAGATTTTTTAATTTTTATTTATCTTTCTGTAAAGCTCGATTCACTCCTTTTTTTATATGTAGTTTGACAGCCCTCTTCTTGAGAGAAAGAGAAAATATGTAGTATGAACATCTTTTAGCTCGTTTTGGTTTAATTTTATATTTTGTCCGGAAAAACTTGAACAGAGCAGTAGTAGGTTATATTTTATATAAAAAGGTGAATTGATTTGTCCACATAGATATATCATGCAAAATTTAAATTTCCTTTAAAAGTCTCATCTGGTAGTCTTAATTTTGTGGAAAAATTTTTAGAAATGCACAAATCATGCTGCAGAAAACACTCAGTTCGCTGTGCCAGAAAAGGTGCCTGTAAAGTGCAGATAGCCAGAATTTTTCATTCTTTTTTGCATTTGTGTATCAAAACATGACGTATGTATATTGTTCTGAGAAATATCTTGTCATTAAGCTTAATAATAAACACGCGACGTAACAGGAAAAGTGTGACGATTAAATTCGCAATAAAAAATAATTTTTATTCGGTTTCTCCAGCTTTGCAGCAGCACAATAGGTCATAGGACTATAGAACTTTGCTCAATAAATATTAATCTGATGGTTTACACATAAAACTTACAAAGCATTTATGACTTTACCATACGTAGCGAGTTTTTTTAACCGAAAAGGTTAACACTTAAAACTACATTACGAAGAAATAACCGAATCAAAAGATCTGATCTAATAAGGGTAATGAAAGGATTACAACAACAGCCCATTAGGGATTATTATAGAAATCGCAAGTTGTAAATGAATATGTTTTTCGAATACTAAGAAGGAAAACAAAAGCCATTGGTTGAAATTAAAGGGCAGGGTCTTTACCTGCATACATAAAAGGGTTGTTGAAAGATCAGGTAGCAGTTAACCTATTTGTTCACTCATTACGTTGAATCCGGTACCTGTTTGTATCGAAATCACAAATTTCCAAAATGGTTTCCACCTATAAAAGGCGTGAACCTGACACAATAAGTTCAATCACAATTTAGTCTCGGTAGACAACACACAACATTTATCAGCGGAAAACTTTAAGAAAAAATGGAAGCGTCAAAGCAATTGAAATTTGACGAATTACTCGACAAATGCATAGACATGTCGAAAGTGAAATTGGATGCGTTAAAGGCACAAATTAATTCGAAAATCTACGACGTTTTTCAAATTGAAAAATTTGTTTACAACGAATTAAAATTGGAACAATTTATCTGCCCGATGAAGACGCATATCCATATGACTGAATTTCTAAATGGTCCTCTGGTAAAACAATTCATATGTGAATTATGGCATATTTTGTTAGCGGCTGAAGAGAGTTCGACAGCCATATCAAATAATACAGTGGAACCGAAAAAAGATGAAATTATAAAGGAAGTAATCCAAACTAAAGATGTTGAACCTACAAAAACTAAAATTTTGAAACAAGTATTCCAAAGTAAATTTCGAAAAGACGCCGAAGGATCTCAATCTCGATCCCGAAAACAAGACAACATGGTGAATGGCGGAAAAGAACCATTGGTATCTCCTACCACTTTCAGTTCCACCCTTAAACCACAGGGGCGGTTGGACACTAAGCACGGCGAAAAACACGATGAATCTGCATCGCTTTTTCGGTTAACCTGTAGCCGAAATAGTGGTACGGAAGGTAACAGAAAAGTTGAACAAAAGCAAGATTTAACCGCCAGCACTTTAATCACAAAGAAACAACAGTCAGATAAGGAAAACAATAAAAATTCCGTCAACATTGAAAATTGTGTACATAAACTGGACAAGTCAATATCAATCTGTAGCACACAAGCAGAACAAAAGCAACCACTAGTACCACCCAACACTTGTGGTTCCACCCTTAAACCACAACGACGCATTAACCTGTTGAATGGCGGAAAACAATCGCTTGCAGCTTATAAAACGTTGAGTTCCAAACTTAAAGCACAGGGACGTATCGACATATCCAAAGTAAAATTGGACATGTTGAAACCGTGGATAAGCAAGAAAATCACGGATATTTTGCAGAGAGAAGATAATGCGGCAGTGGAGTTCGTGCACAATAAATTAAAGCAGGATAAAATGCTTTGTCGACAGAAATTACAGATCAGAATTGCTGGATTCCTAAGAGGTGGCAAAGCACAGAAATTTGTGTCTGAATTATGGCCACTTTTGTTATCAGCTCAAGAGAGTGAAAGCGGCATACCAGCTGAATTGAAAAAGCAGCAGAATGATCAAAATTTAAGAATTGAAAAGGATATTAAGCATGACGGATCTGCATCGCTTTCTCGGTTAAATAATGTCCAAAATAGTGGTACGGTAATTGACACAAAACCAGAACAACAACATCCGGAAAGTCAGAGCAGTCAGAACAATGATAGCTCAGCTGTGCTGAGATGCGGCGTAGGCGGTTTCGCTAACGTTTGCATGCATTCCCCCCAAAAGAAAGATGCAAGTGCTAAGTCACAGGAATTTTTATCTCAATATTGTGCAGAAATGGACGAATTTTTGACACATTGGAATAAAACTCCCGAAAAGGAAACAATTCTATTCTCAAAAAAGTTCATATATCCTGGTGAACAAAATATTGAAAAACAAATAAACGCCACTTTGTCGACACCGCCATCATCGGTTATACAATCAGATCATAAACAGCAAACACGCAATATTGACTTTGATAACGAGATAAAAGCTACCCGAGAACTACAATCACGCAAGCGTACACACTTGACAATGATGAATGAGAGCAAAAAGTCGAAAAATAATTCCCACGATAAAGATGAACAGCAGTCAGCTAAGAAGAAACAGACTAGGACAAATAAATCCTCATCAAAACGCAATTCAGACAAAGATTCCTCTAGGAAGCCAGAAGCTAAATTAATAGAAAAGCAGGGCAACAAGAAATCTAACAGCGAGATGAAGAATCTTGAATTGGAGCTTTTTGGCAGTATTAGTAGCGACGAAGAAGAACCCAATTCAGAACAACCTTCTAAGGAAAATTCTGTAAAGAAGTACCACAATAGCGAATTGAGCACCCTTGAGGCTGATCTTTTTATCAGCAGCGATGAGGAAGACGTCTACAATATACTCGGCAAAGAAGACCAATTTTTAAAACAAAAATAATGGACGAAGTTCACGAAGAGTATATTCTCTGGAAAAAAAGAATTTGTAATTTAGAAAAATTATTTGTAATCAATTTGCGTAAATTTTAAATTAAATATCATGACAATGTTTTTAATTTCTATTAAATATTAATGAAATATATGAGTAGTTTTCTAAGTTTAAATTTATATTACAATAAAGTTTTATATTATAATAAATTTATATTATAATAAATTTAAATTTATAAAAAATACTGTCTCTTTCAATTTAATTCTTAATTCCTTATTTGTAATATATTTTGAATGTATTTTAAGGAAATCATATAAATAATTAAAATAAAATGAAAATAAAAAATGTATTCAATGCTTTAATTTAATTACCGGGATAAGGGGAAGGGAAGGTTTATTTGAAATATTTTTCGGCGGTGACGGTGTGGAGATTCCGCCGCCTAGCAATGAAGAGGTCAAAGTTGCGATTATAAATCTTAAAAACAATAAAGCGGCATGTTCTGATAGCCTCCCCGCTGAGTTGTTTAAGACCGGAGTTGGTAGTGCGCATGCACCAGCTTATCTACAAAATATGCCTAGAGGAAAGTATGCCCAACGATTGGAACCTCAGTGTCCGCTGCCCTGTCCCGAAAAAGGTAGACCCTACGATATGCGCCAACTACAGGGGTATAATTCTACTTTTTATATTGATTTTCCAAATGAGCGAGGGGCCATGCCCACGTATACTACACACTACATACTTAATATTTAATTGCATTTGAAATATATTACTCATACGCATAGTAGTTACCCCTACAAGTATGCTATCTATGATTCTTGATATTAAAACCAAAGAAAATAAAGTATGTATAAAGAATGTGCATTTTGGCATATTTTGTAATATTTTTCAAAAATATTTCACGACGCGGGGGGAAAGATAGAAGGGAAGGATAAAGAAACCAAGAGCGTAACAATGTTCTCAATTGTTCTCATCGTGCGTTTTTGTTGTTTGACTAATTTTTTATTTATTCATCTGAAACAATGTTGCCACGAAAAACATTTTGTAACCAACATTTGTGAAAAAAATCACCAAATAAGAAAAAATATAACCAACATTAAATTCATAGACTTTTGTTTTATTTTTTTTTTCAAGTTTAAATTATAATTAACAAAAACTGAAACAAAAATAGCTTTTTTTATAAGAAAAAATAAACAAAACCAAAAACTACACATTGATCAAAAAATAACCAATTTTGGTTAGAAATAACAAAAAAAAGGCAACACTTATTCTCAGACGTCGGCACAAAGAGAACATGAGAAAAATTATGAGAGGCATATTAACCCAGAGGAAAATTGTTAGTAATATTTTCAAGTCTACTTTACTCTACACAATACGTCACATATGTAGTTTTTTTAATGAATTTTACATCTATATAAACAAAATGAATGAAAAACAATAGAAGAGAAAAATGAAAATATGTGCAAAGAAATAAAGAAAGTAATAAATGAAACATGTAAACAAAGTGCAAAAACAACATACGCGGATGCAGTTAAAAATAAAGGGTTGCCAAGTCTAAATAAACAACTACCCCTGATTGTTAAACCTAAGGAAAAACAATCGGCTGAAAAAAAACTAAAGAAGAGTTAAACAAAATAAATCCAGACAACTTAAAGATAACAAATGTGGAAAGTAGAAGCAGTGGAACAATTGTTATTCAAAGTGAGAGCTGTGAAGATAGAGAGAAAAGTAAAAGTGCAATCCAAGAAAAAATATCTAAACAATATGAAGTAAAAATTCCAAATTCGACGGGACTAAATATCAAAATTATTGGCATGTCTTTTGAATATAGCGAAAATGATTTAATTGAGAAATTAAGAAAACAAAATCCTAAATTAGCTGATGCAAATATTAAATTTATGGGAAAATATGAAACGAAAAGAGGAAATAAATCTTTGTTCAATGTGAGACTGAGAGTTGATAATGAAGCTTACGGAAAAATTATGGAAGAAAGAAAAGTAAATGTCGGTTGGGAAAGATGTAGAGTGTATGATGGAACTGAATTAGTTCAATGTATGAAATGCAGAGGATACAATCATATAGCCAAAGAATGTAAAAATCAGGAAATATGTCCAAAATGCCATGGTCAACATAAAACAGTTAATTGCGAAAGCCAAGAGAAGATAATGAAATGTATTTGTTTATGTCCGAAGATCAAAAAATCCGATCAACCAAAAGAGGTCTAACGTCCAATAGAGGGCGCTACATTAATTTAAGCTTTCTTATTATTTTTAACATTGTGTAATGTAATTAAGCTTTCTTATTATTTTTAACATTGTGTAATGTAATTAAGCTTTTTGGGACTTTTTAACATTTTTATTGTAACCTAATTTACCTTAGGCCTTGACCTACCAAATTTGTACTTAAAGTGTCATTCGTTTGAATCGTCTAGATCGATCTAGACCTCCATAAAAAAAAAACTAGAGTAAATAGAGTTATTTTTTGGGCATTCGGCCATTTTTATATTATAAATTAAATTGAAAAGTGTTGAAGATTAAGAAATTTTGAATTATTGTAAATAAAATTGAAGAATATATTGTGCTCCAATCAAGAAAAAAAAAAGGATAGTGTTGTGTTTTTTTTATTGCGTTGCCTTAGAAACTAAATTTAACAATTTGCCTTTTTCTAGAGCATCTAAACCAGAAGACATTCGAGGTTCCACCACTCACTCTCCTTAAATACAGTCCACAAACGAACATTTGGTCCTTCGAGCCGGATTTTGGTTGAACCTTTTTTTGCGACATCTCTAACCCATCAACTTTTTAAATAACCTTCAAATTTATAAGGTAAAGTTGTTTTTGTTTTTACTTTTATATTTTTTAATTTTTTGGTGGTAATTTTATATACAAGCAAAGTTCTGTTAGACTGGACAACAAAACTTTGCAAGTATATAAAATTTTACAACAGTGCATATATATTCACAAAGTGGTGTGTTATAATTTCGATAGCACCGGCAGACTTTGTGAATTTATCGAATACAAGAACCAAAGTGTTCTTTTTTATGCACTGTTATACCAACTTTTCGTGACTTGTAGCACAGTCAAAAGTGACTAGGATATCGAATTGTGGTGTGAATATCACAGTTGGAAATCGAGTTCAACCACCCAATTTGATATCTGTTACAAGTCAATAGTTGTGTTATAATTTGTAATTGTGCGTTGGCTAAATAGCGTAGCACATTACCTTTTGTAACAAGTGTTCAAATCCACCAGATACATGAAAAGATACCCAAAACTAAATGTTATTCGCTTCTATTAGTTATACGTCTGGAATTTTTAGCAGACCAAATTTGTGTTAAAGTGAAGTGGAATGACATATTAGCATTTATTTTGGGTTTCCGTTTGGTTTTTATTTTCTTGTTTATTTATAAATATTTGGATTGTTTTGTTTTTTGATGACAATAAAATAGAAAAAACAAAAATTTATTTGAATTCACTAGCTCTTTATTTATTTGAAATTAACTTTTTAAAATTATTATTTTAAATTTTATATCTGTTTTTGATATTAACATAATTTAAATTGGCAAATTTTATTTATCTATAATATACATATATTTACATATACATACATATATACATATATTTGGATATTCCTTTTTAATTGAAGAAACGAAAAACAAATATCGGGTTTATTGGCCTGTAGGAATTCGTCCTGTTGGCTTAGCTTCGCGAAGTGCGTCTTATTTTTTTAAATATATGCCCGTTTTATTGGACATATATTATTTGTATTGATTTTTCGATAAGGCGTAAATTTGGTCGCGGTAGAACGTTGTCAGGGTGGTCACGGTGACCTTTTGTTTAATTTTTTGAATACTTTCGTTGCGTGTCGCGAGATTAATTACAATCGGGATCTTTTCGAGTTTCGTCCTGGTGCAATTCGTTATTTATTTAATTTTGATATTCTTATTGGGTTTGATTCCGTAGTTGAATAGTGGGGAACAGAATCTCGTTTCTGTTGATTATCTTTGTTTCCACTGTTGTTGTTGTTGATAGCTACTTTTGATAATAGTCGAGATGCCGAAGTCTAGGAGACTATTGACGTTTGAGAGGTTTGCTCAAATATTCCTGGATTTTGAGAGGGAATTCAATGCTACTCCTCAGGAAGGTAATACGACTTTCTCCATTGAAATTCAGAAAGAGGAGTTCAAGTTGCTATGGGCGAGAGTTAGGGATTCCTATGAGGCCTTTGCAACGGGTGATGAGGAGGATCTGGAAGGTGATCGGGAAGCGGCGCGTGAACTTTTCGGACATTGTAGGTTGGGGTACATAACTGTTGCCTCACTAATGGGTGAGCTCTCCCAGACTTTGGTCAATCAAGCTGGGATGTCATCAACCCAATTTCAGAATGGTCAAGGCAGCGAAAGTCGGTTTCGGCATCACATGCAGCTGCCCGCTTGTACCATGGAGGTGTTTCATGGGGACTATAAGTCTTGGCCATCTTTTCGCGACATGTTCACTGCTGTTTATGTGAACGGGGCCAACATTTCCCCAGTTGAACGACTTTTTTATTTGAGACAGTTCACACGTAGTGAAGCCTTGGAGATTGTGAAGAAATCTCCTCTGACTGATAGTGGTTTTCAGGAGGCTTGGAATAACCTGAAGGATAGGTATGAAAATAAGAGAATTTTAGTGAACTCACAGTTGAAAGTCTTGTTCACTCTTACACCGGTCAAATCCGAGGCTGCCCAGGACATCAAAAGGTTGCAGCGAGATATCAATAATTCCATATCGGCACTCCGAATGCACGATATTGATATCTCTAATTGGGATCCAATTTTCGTTTATTTATGCTCCAGCAGGTTACCAGTGTTGACTTTGTCTCTTTGGGAACAGACAATTAAGAACAAGGTGGAGATTCCCAAATGGAAGGATTTGGACAATTTTTTGACTTCACGGTTTCAGTCCCTGGAAACTGTGTCTGAGATTCGGAATTTTGAACCAGTTGGTAGTGGTTCTAGGCCTGCCCCTGACACTCATTATAATCTGAAAAGGGGAGTTCGGTCCTTTTCCACTAAGCTGAATAGGAGAGCTTGTGCATATTGCTCGGGAGACCATTTGTTGAATATTTGTCCTAAATTTTTGGATTTATCTCCCGAGAGGCGGTTTTGGGTCGTGAAGAGGTACAATATTTGTATCAACTGCCTCACAAGTGGTCATAGACTTAGTGAGTGTAAGAGCACAGTTAGTTGTTCGGTGTGTAAGTTGAAACACCACACTCTACTGCATCGAGAGGTGTCTGGATCCTCTTCAGAAATGGGCGTTTTGGATGCGTCAAGTTCTAGCGGTGCAGTTAAGTCTAATTGTGAGGTCCAGAATTGTTTCGCTGCTACATCGAGGCAGATACTTTTGGGGACAGCCATGGTTGGTATTTCCCATCGAGGGCAAACGTTTAAGGCTAGAGCCCTGATAGATTCTGGATCTCAGGCAACTTTTATTTCGGAAAAGTTGCAGAAAAAACTAGGACTGCCAACAGTTCAGATGAATGCCAAAGTTTCGGGCTTGAACGGGGCTTCTACTTGTACAGTTCAGAGACAATGTTCGTTTGTCCTGACTTCGCCTTTGAACGATGGATTTAAAGTAAAAGCAACTGGTTTAGTACTACCCAAATTGACTGGGATGTTGCCAAATTCGACTATTGAAATTTCGAAATCAGCAGCCTTTTCGGGGATTTCGTTGGCTGATCCGAAATTCGATAAAAGCCGTCACATAGATATTCTTATTGGTGGTGACGTATACCCTGACATCCTGTTGGAAGGAGTCAAGAAGAATATTTTTGGGAACCTAATGGCACAGGAGAGCGTATTTGGCTGGATTGTAACCGGGCCTGTACCAGAGCTGAATTCGAAGCAGCTCTTAACTTATGCGTCAGGTTACGCGAAAATAGGGGTTAGAGGAAAATCCTGTAGAATTTTTAAGCCGACTGATAGAGGGCCTCGGGTGTTGCCAACCAGGCCCAAGTCCCATTCCAATGTAGTGGATAGGACTTTTCGTGGAAAGACTTACGGTCAATATTTAGGGAAGAATGTTAAAGTTGGTGACACAGCAGCAATAAGAGAAGGTATAGGGCCTACCACTAAGTGGCGCTTAGGTCTCGTTCGTAATTTACATGTGGATAATAACGGTTACGTGAAAACAGTGGATTTGAAGACTTCACGTGGAACAATTACTCGACCAGTTGTGAAACTGGTAATTCTCCCTACATGTTGAATTTGAAAATTTTATAATTTCAGCTTATAGTATCATGGTTTCTGCGCGAAAGTATAAGCAAGGCGACAATGGTAAAAAAATAGTGTGTCGCGTCTGTTTGAAGAACCACCCATTGCGATTTTGCGAACGATTCTCAAAGGCAGACTACGATGAAAGAATGAAGTTGGTGACGATCTATAAGTATTGTGCTGGCTGTTTGAGTCACGATCATACCTGGCGGACGTGCGTTAGTACTGGCAAGTGTAAACGCTGCAGTGATATGCATCATACGCTTCTCCATAAGCCGGACAATAGACCTCGTTCGTCTGTTCCGACAAGAGTCGCGAAATCGAAAGCTAAGCGTCATCGCAAATCGCCTGCTCGCACAAGTAAAAAAGGACCTCGTTCGTCCCGAAAATCCGCCAGGGGACCTCGTTCGTCCAATAATCGTGAGAGTCGCAGACCCAGTCCGTCTAACGCTCTGGTTCCGAGTCGATCGAGGAACCCCAAATCTCACCAGCCAAGAGAAATCTCTCGTTCGACAGATTGTAAAGTTTCACCATCTATGTCATATACGCTGACGGACAGCTTTCTGCTAAAGCCAACTGCTGTGATCAAAATTGTGGCTCGTGGACGATACGTCACGGAGAGAGCAATGATCGATCCTACTGCCGAGCGTACTCTCATTTCCGAACAGGTGGTGCGCAGGCTTGGCGCAAAGACAATTAGAGTTGGACGTTCGGAGCGAGTACTCTTGGTTATTAGAGGTAACTACGGCAGCAGCGATACAGTCGAAATGTATGCGGAGGTGCGAAGTAAGTTGAATGGTCTCACACCGTCCAGGTCGATAGACGGAACGATAGCGAATGAGTTTCCGGGACTACAACTGGCAGACCCAACCTTTTTTGTAGCGGCCCCAGTTGGAATTACGTTGGGATGTGACGTGTATAGCAAGATCATTCGCAATGGTGTTTTTGGTGGTACGATGGGCAAACCTTTGGCCCAGTTTTCTATTTTCGGCTACCTGGTTTCTGGATTGTGTTCTTTGTAATACCCAAAGTATACAACATATCGCTTTGAACCATGATACATTCTAAATACAATTTTTTTATTTATAATTTATAGTTTAATTATAGTCTTCACAATGCAGCTGATGGACACCCGCTGGAGTTTGAGGACCGTGAGCTGACCTAGTTTTTTGTTGTTGTTTGAATTAATTTTATTTAACAGAAATTTTGGGAAAAAAAATAAAATTAAATTTGAATTAACATAATGCTTTTCTTTGTTCTTTGAATTCCTTCACTATAGCGTTAACGTTGGAGCCACTTCTTTCTTGATTGCAGTACTGCAAGGGCGGCGGAATGTTTATGTCCGAAGATCAAAAAATCCGATCAACCAAAAGAGGTCTAACGTCCAATAGAGGGCGCTACATTAATTTAAGCTTTCTTATTATTTTTAACATTGTGTAATGTAATTAAGCTTTCTTATTATTTTTAACATTGTGTAATGTAATTAAGCTTTTTGGGACTTTTTAACATTTTTATTGTAACCTAATTTACCTTAGGCCTTGACCTACCAAATTTGTACTTAAAGTGTCATTCGTTTGAATCGTCTAGATCGATCTAGACCTCCATAAAAAAAAAACTAGAGTAAATAGAGTTATTTTTTGGGCATTCGGCCATTTTTATATTATAAATTAAATTGAAAAGTGTTGAAGATTAAGAAATTTTGAATTATTGTAAATAAAATTGAAGAATATATTGTGCTCCAATCAAGAAAAAAAAAAGGATAGTGTTGTGTTTTTTTTATTGCGTTGCCTTAGAAACTAAATTTAACAATTTGCCTTTTTCTAGAGCATCTAAACCAGAAGACATTCGAGGTTCCACCACTCACTCTCCTTAAATACAGTCCACAAACGAACAGTATTAATTGTTCAAAAGTAAACAGCAGGATTAGATGAAAATCACTTTACAAACGATAGAGAATGTCCAGTTTATCAAAATAAATTGAAAAACAAAATGAGAAATATAGGCTTGACGATTTAACAACTAACGGAAATGAGTGCCCTCTATACAAATGTACAAGGTCTTGTTAACAACTATAATCAAATTGAAATTATCGCAGCAACAGGAAAACCTGACTTTTTAATATTGTCTGAAACACATTTGACGAAAGATATAGATGAACAAGAAATTGCGTTACAAGGATATGATAACATCGGGTCAGTGTCAGCATCCTCAAGAACAGGTGGAGTTGTCGTATACTATAAAAATAATTGGAACGTGAAAAAGTTTATAGAGAGAACTGATGATTTGAAGTATTGGATATTATTTTGCAAAGCTGTACATAATGATAATAATAATAATATCTTAATTGATGCAATATATAGATCGCCTAGCTACAGCGAAGCTGAGTTCTGTGATATATTTGACGAAATTATTGAAGAAATCTGTGATAATAATAACTGTGATAGTTTAATTGCAGGAGATTTTAATATAGATTGGAAAAAACTCTTTATACAAGAATAGAATTAGGAATACTCTCAATGACAACGGCCTTAAACAAATAGTTAACGAAAGAACCCGTGTAACAAGAAATTCGAGCACAATAATTGACTACGTAATAACTAATAATTATAAGATAAAATGTACAAACAGTAAAGATAATAAAATTTCTGACCATGAAGTTATTAATATTAATATAGACTTTGAGAGATCGAATGAAAACATTCTAAATACAGCAAAAACCATCAAGATATTTAAATACGATAAGAATATATTCAATAATGTGTTAACTGAGAATATGATATACGAGGATAATAAGGATCTTAATGAAAACGTTAAACTGTTTGATGCCTGTCTAGGAAATACAATACAAAGATTTACGTTTGAAAAGCAAGTGCACATAAATAACAAAGTGAATAACTGGTTTAACGAAGAACTGCGAACAATAAAAAGAGAAAAAATAATAAAATATTTACGAGCCAAATTTGAAAACACAAATCAAGCTTGGGGAGAATATAAACTAATAAGAAATCGATACAAAGTACAAATCGAAAATAATAAGAATAATTACATAAAAAATAAAATTAACAACGCAACTAGTCAAAAGCAAATGTGGACACACATAAAAAACCTAGTACTTAATAAGAGGCAAAACTCAACCAAGTCTGTGATATTCGACCAGATAGAGTACAACGATATATGTGATATAGTTAATAAGTTCAATGCATTCTTCATTGATAGCATTAGTAGTATAAGACAATCGATAGGGAGCGTGCAACATATTAACCGAATAGAATATAGAGTGAATGATGTTTTTAAATTCCGTAAGGTAAATATTAGTGAACTGGAGAGCATCGTGAAGTGTATGAATAACAAATCTGACCATGAACGCGTATCAAATAAAATTATACTTGACAACTGGAATGTAACAGGAAATATAATGGTAAAATTAATAAGCACATCTTTAGAGACAGGTATTTTTCCTGATAATTGGAAAAAATCAACCGTAACCCCAATTGAGAAAGTGCCCAGAACAAAAAAATGCGAGGAGTTTAGACCAATAAACTCTTCTAAAAACTTGCGAGAAAATAATTGAAAAAGTAGTTAAAGATCAGCTTGAAAAATATATAGAAAATCGAGACATATTATCTAAATACCAGTCAGGATTCCGTAAAAAACATTCGTGTGAAACCACGGTAAACTATGTCATAAGTGAATGGAGAGCAATAGGAAAGGATAAGAGGATAATAGCAATATTTCTTGACTTCAAAAGAGCCTTTGAGACGATCGATAGAGAAATAATACTGAATAAACTATATATGTATGGAATACGAGGAATCGAGCTAGATTGGTTCAAATCGTACCTGAAAAGAAGAAGGCAAACGACAAAATTAAATGACATAGAATCTGATGAAATAATAAATAATTTCGGAGTGCCGCAAGGTTCCATTTTGGTAGCGTTGTTGTTCATAATTTATATAAATGACATGCCAAGTATTTTAGAAAAATGTAAAGTTGTATTATACGCTGATGACACTCTGATATATACTATAGCAAATAGTGATGAAGAATGTCGCGAAAATATCAAGTATGATATGAAGAAAATAGATGAATGGCTTAAAATGAATAAACTCAAACTAAATGAAAATAAAACAAAAATAATGGAATTAACTTAAATTCAGAAGAAATATTTACAATAAATGACACAGTAATTGAAAAAGTCGAATATATAAAATACCTTGGTTTTATAATCGATAAAAAATTAAATTTCAATGAACAAATAGATTACTTATGCAAAAAAGTTGGTAAAAAAATTAGTTTTTTAAAAAGAATAAGAAGCAAAATATCCAAGTCTACAGCGATAAATATATACAGCACGAAAATAAAACCACACTTAGAATATGGTTCCACTATTTTATTCACATGCAGCAGCACAAATCAATTAGCAAGGATGCAGAAACTGCAAAATAGAGCGATGAGAGTAATACTAAAATGCGATCGTTACACACATATAAACACAATGTTAACTCATCTAAAATGGATGAACATAGCACAACGACTTCAATTTAACACATTAAGATTTATTAGAAAATTAAAACAAGGAGACGCCCCGAAATATCTATGTGATCAAATACATTATCAATATATATTATATCAACTAAGAAATGCAAGTGACTTTAGGATCCAAAGAGTGAGGTCAACACAAATGCAGAAAACGCTATTCTACAAAAGTCTACAGCTGTTTAACTCATTGCCAAACTACATTAAGAATGAAACGGATGAAAATGTCTTTAGACGAAAGTGTACTAATTTTGTATTATTTAATAATAATTTGTAATATATAATTTTGTTGAACATTTAAAGTATTTTTAATACTAAAAAAAAAAAAAAAAAAAAAAAAAAAAAAAAAAAACACAATCTCGGGAAATGACGGCTACCCACTTTATCGCCGACGTTCTGTGGATAATGGTGGACGATCAATTTCAGTAAAGGTGCATGGAAATGATTTTGATGTTGATAACCGCTGGATAGTACCTTACTCTCCATTGCTTTCAAAAACATTTAAAGCGCATATTAATGTTGAGTATTGTCATTCAGTTAAGTCGATCAAATACATCTGCAAATATGTTACTAAAGGGTCTTATATGGCTGTATTTTCATTACAAAATCCAAATGATGAAATTCCGCAGTATCAAATGGCCAGGTACATTAGTAGCAATGAAGCAGTATGGCGAATTTTGGGATTTCCCATTCATGAGCGCCATCCAACTGTTGTTCATTTATCAGTGCATCTGGAAAATGGACAACGGGTTTACTTTACAGAAAGAAATGCTCGAGAGAGAGCAGCAGCACCACCGGCTACAACATTAACATCATTTTTTGATCTTTGTAGAAATGATATGTTTGCTAAAACTTTGTTTTATTCAGGAATTCCAACGTATTATACGTGGAATGCATCAACAAAGAAATTCCAACGTCGAAAGCAGGGGAAACCTGTTGATGGTTGGCCAAATTTATATTCAACAGATGCATTAGGTAGGGTTTATACCGTCCATCCTCAAAATGCTGAATGTTTTTATTTGAGAATGCTTCTGATTAATGTTCGAGGACCAACATCTTTTGAGACATTACATAGTGTTGATGGCGTAGTATGTGCAACATATCGAGAGGCCTGTCAGAAACTACAATTATTGGAGAACGATTGTCATTGGGAAACAACGCTTGAAGATGCAGCAGTAATCAACCATCCATGGAAAATAAGGGCATTATTTGCGATAATATTGGTATCGTGCTCACCATCTAATCCAAAAGATCTTTGGAATAAATTTAAAACATATTTGGCTGAGGACATATTACACCCGGAAAGAGTTACCACCAGCAATGCAACGCTTGAACTAAGTGAAAGTATGAATAATGAGACATTGATTCTACTTGAAGACAAATGCTTGGCGATAAGGAATGTGACACTAATTGAAGTTGGAATGATTGCTCCTATTCGGTCAGGAACTGATGCACACGATCAAGATCTACGACGAGAAATGGAATATAATCATCAAAATTTGGAAATTTTATTGGAAGAAAATTTACCAAATTTACAACAAGAGCAGAGAATGGTATACAACAGTATACTAGCAGCAATAACAAACAAACAAATAACCGGAAAAACGTTTTTAATTTCATTGATATTGGCAAAAGTTCGATCTCAAAAAAATATTGCATTAGCTATTGCGTCATCCGGCATTGCTGCCACACTCTTAGATGGTGGTAGAACAGCGTATTCTGCACTAAAATTATCCTAGAAGCCTCAATTTTCCGAAGAGATTACAAGTGTAATATAAAGAAAAATTCTTCTATGGGCAAAGTATTGCAACAATGTGAAATCATAGTGTGGGTTGAATGCACCATGGCGCATAAGAAATCTTTGGAAGTCTCGCAGTTTACGGGATTTTAGAAGCAATAATAACATATTTGGAGGTGCATTAGTTTTATTAGCTGGTGATTTTCTTCAAACACTTCCTGTTATGCCTGCATCAACGCCAGCTGATGAGCTAAATGCATCGTCATACCTTTGGCGATATGTTCATACTCTAAAATTAACTACTAATATGCGTGTTCAGTTGCAACGTGATGCTTCGCTTCAACTTTTTCCAAACAATTGCTTGATTTAGGTAATGCAAGAATTCCAATGGATCCTATAACAAAGTATATAAAATTTCCATCAGAGTTTTGCATAACGACACAATCCAAAGAACAATTAATAAATTGTGTATCTCCCAATATTGCGCAAGTTGTAAATGAATATGTTTTTCGAATACTAAGAAGGAAAACAAAAGCCATTGGTTGAAATTAAAGGGCAGGGTCTTTACCTGCATACATAAAAGGGTTGTTGAAAGATCAGGTAGCAGTTAACCTATTTGTTCACTCATTACGTTGAATCCGGTACCTGTTTGTATCGAAATCACAAATTTCCAAAATGGTTTCCACCTATAAAATGCGTGAACCTTACACAATAAGTTCAATCACAATTTAGTCTCGGTAGACAACACACAACATTTATCAGCGGAAAACTTTAAGAAAAAATGGAAGCGTCAAAGCAATTGAAATTTGACGAATTACTCGACAAATGCATAGACATGTCGAAAGTGAAATTGGATGCGTTAAAGGCACAAATTAATTCGAAAATCTACGACGTTTTTCAAATTGAAAAATTTGTTTACAACGAATTAAAATTGGAACAATTTATCTGCCCGATGAAGACGCATATCCATATGACTGAATTTCTAAATGGTCCTCTGGTAAAACAATTCATATGTGAATTATGGCATATTTTGTTAGCGGCTGAAGAGAGTTCGACAGCCATATCAAATAATACAGTGGAACCGAAAAAAGATGAAATTATAAAGGAAGTAATCCAAACTAAAGATGTTGAACCTACAAAAACTAAAATTTTGAAACAAGTATTCCAAAGTAAATTTCGAAAAGACGCCGAAGGATCTCAATCTCGATCCCGAAAACAAGACAACATGGTGAATGGCGGAAAAGAACCATTGGTACCTCCTACCACTTTCAGTTCCACCCTTAAACCACAGGGGCGGTTGGACACTAAGCACGGCGAAAAACACGATGAATCTGCATCGCTTTCTCGGTTAACCTGTAGCCGAAATAGTGGTACGGAAGGTAACAGAAAAGTTGAACAAAAGCAAGATTTAACCGCCAGCACTTTAATCACAAAGAAACAACAGTCAGATAAGGAAAACAATAAAAATTCCGTCAACATTGAAAATCGTGTACATAAACTGGACAAGTCAATATCAATCTGTAGCACACAAGCAGAACAAAAGCAACCACTAGTACCACCCAACACTTGTGGTTCCACCCTTAAACCACAACGACGCATTAACCTGTTGAATGGCGGAAAACAATCGCTTGCAGCTTATAAAACGTTGAGTTCCAAACTTAAAGCACAGGGACGTATCGACATATCCAAAGTAAAATTGGACATGTTGAAACCGTGGATAAGCAAGAAAATCACGGATATTTTGCAGAGAGAAGATAATGCGGCAGTGGAGTTCGTGCACAATAAATTAAAGCAGGATAAAATGCTTTGTCGACAGAAATTACAGATCAGAATTGCTGGATTCCTAAGAGGTGGCAAAGCACAGAAATTTGTGTCTGAATTATGGCCACTTTTGTTATCAGCTCAAGAGAGTGAAAGCGGCATACCAGCTGAATTGAAAAAGCAGCAGAATGGTCAAAATTTAAGAATTGAAAAGGATATTAAGCATGACGGATCTGCATCGCTTTCTCGGTTAAATAATGTCCAAAATAGTGGTACGGTAATTGACACAAAACCAGAACAACAACATCCGGAAAGTCAGAGCAGTCAGAACAATGATAGCTCAGCTGTGCTGAGATGCGGCGTAGGCGGTTTCGCTAACGTTTGCATGCATTCCCCCCAAAAGAAAGATGCAAGTGCTAAGTCACAGGAATTTTTATCTCAATATTGTGCAGAAATGGACGAATTTTTGACACATTGGAATAAAACTCCCGAAAAGGAAACAATTCTATTCTCAAAAAAGTTCATATATCCTGGTGAACAAAATATTGAAAAACAAATAAACGCCACTTTGTCGACACCGCCATCATCGGTTATACAATCAGATCATAAACAGCAAACACGCAATATTGACTTTGATAACGAGATAAAAGCTACCCGAGAACTACAATCACGCAAGCGTACACACTTGACAATGATGAATGAGAGCAAAAAGTCGAAAAATAATTCCCACGATAAAGATGAACAGCAGTCAGCTAAGAAGAAACAGACTAGGACAAATAAATCCTCATCAAAACGCAATTCAGACAAAGATTCCTCTAGGAAGCCAGAAGCTAAATTAATAGAAAAGCAGGACAACAAGAAATCTAACAGCGAGATGAAGAATCTTGAATTGGAGCTTTTTGGCAGTATTAGTAGCGACGAAGAAGAACCCAATTCAGAACAACCTTCTAAGGAAAATTCTGTAAAGAAGTACCACAATAGCGAATTGAGCACCCTTGAGGCTGATCTTTTTATCAGCAGCGATGAGGAAGACGTCTACAATATACTCGGCAAAGAAGACCAATTTTTAAAACAAAAATAATGGACGAAGTTCACGAAGAGTATATTCTCTGGAAAAAAAGAATTTGTAATTTAGAAAAATTATTTGTAATCAATTTGCGTAAATTTTAAATTAAATATCATGACAATGTTTTTAATTTCTATTAAATATTGATGAAATATATGAGTAGTTTTCTAAGTTTAAATTTATATTACAATAAAGTTTTATAGTATAATAAATTTATATTATAATAAATTTAAATTTATAAAAAATACTGTCTCTTTCAATTTAATTCTTAATTCCTTATTTGTAATATATTTTGAATGTATTTTAAGGAAATCATATAAATAATTAAAATAAAATGAAAATAAAAAATGTATTCAATGCTTTAATTTAATTACCGGGATAAGGGGAAGGGAAGGTTTATTTGAAATATTTTTCGGCGGTGACGGTGTGGAGATTCCGCCGCCTAGCAATGAAGAGGTCAAAGTTGCGATTATAAATCTTAAAAACAATAAAGCGGCATGTTCTGATAGCCTCCCCGCTGAGTTGTTTAAGACCGGAGTTGGTAGTGCGCATGCACCAGCTTATCTACAAAATATGCCTAGAGGAAAGTATGCCCAACGATTGGAACCTCAGTGTCCGCTGCCCTGTCCCGAAAAAGGTAGACCCTACGATATGCGCCAACTACAGGGGTATAATTCTACTTTTTATATTGATTTTCCAAATGAGCGAGGGGCCATGCCCACGTATACTACACACTACATACTTAATATTTAATTGCATTTGAAATATATTACTCATACGCATAGTAGTTACCCCTACAAGTATGCTATCTATGATTCTTGATATTAAAACCAAAGAAAATAAAGTATGTATAAAGAATGTGCATTTTGGCATATTTTGTAATATTTTTCAAAAATATTTCACGACGCGGGGGGAAAGATAGAAGGGAAGGATAAAGAAACCAAGAGCGTAACAATGTTCTCAATTGTTCTCATCGTGCGTTTTTGTTGTTTGACTAATTTTTTATTTATTCATCTGAAACAATGTTGCCACGAAAAACATTTTGTAACCAACATTTGTGAAAAAAATCACCAAATAAGAAAAAATATAACCAAAATTAAATTCATAGACTTTTGTTTTATTTTTTTTTCAAGTTTAAATTATAATTAACAAAAACTGAAACAAAAATAGCTTTTTTTATAAGAAAAAATAAACAAAACCAAAAACTACACATTGATCAAAAAATAACCAATTTTGGTTAGAAATAACAAAAAAAAGGCAACACTTATTCTCAGACGTCGGCACAAAGAGAACATGAGAAAAATTATGAGAGGCATATTAACCCAGAGGAAAATTGTTAGTAATATTTTCAAGTCTACTTTACTCTACACAATACGTCACATATGTAGTTTTTTTAATGAATTTTACATCTATATAAACAAAATGAATGAAAAACAATAGAAGAGAAAAATGAAAATATGTGCAAAGAAATAAAGAAAGTAATAAATGAAACATGTAAACAAAGTGCAAAAACAACATACGCGGATGCAGTTAAAAATAAAGGGTTGCCAAGTCTAAATAAACAACTACCCCTGATTGTTAAAGCTCAGGAAAAACAATCGGCTGAAAAAACTAAAGAAGAGTTAAACAAAATAAATCCAGACAACTTGAAGATAACAAATGTGGAAAGTAGAAGCAGTGGAACAATTGTTATTCAAAGTGAGAGCTGTGAAGATAGAGAGAAAAGTAAAAGTGCAATCCAAGAAAAAATATCTAAACAATATGAAGTAAAAATTCCAAATTCGACGGGACTAAATATCAAAATTATTGGAATGTCTTTTGAATATAGCGAAAATGATTTAATTGAGAAATTAAGAAAACAAAATCCTAAATTAGCTGATGCAAATATTAAATTTATGGGAAAATATGAAACGAAAAGAGGAAATAAATCTTTGTTCAATGTGAGACTGAGAGTTGATAATGAAGCTTACGGAAAAATTATGGAAGAAAGAAAAGTAAATGTCGGTTGGGAAAGATGTAGAGTGTATGATGGAACTGAATTAGTTCAATGTATGAAATGCAGAGGATACAATCATATAGCCAAAGAATGTAAAAATCAGGAAATATGTCTAAAATGCCATGGTCAACATAAAACAGTTAATTGCGAAAGCCAAGAGAAGATAATGAAATGTATTAATTGTTCAAAAGTAAACAGCAGGCTCAATATGGGATTAGATGAAAATCACTTTACAAACGATAGAGAATGTCCAGTTTATCAAAATAAATTGAAAAACAAAATGAGAAATATAGGCTTGACGATTTAACAACTAACGGAAATGAGTGCCCTCTATACAAATGTACAAGGTCTTGTCAACAACTATAATCAAATTGAAATTATCGCAGCAACAGAAAAACCTGACTTTTTAATATTGTCTGAAACACATTTGACGAAAGATATAGATGAACAAGAAATTGCGTTACAAGGATATGATAACATCGGGTCAGTGTCAGCATCCTCAAGAACAGGTGGAGTTGTCGTATACTATAAAAATAATTGGAACGTGAAAAAGTTTATAGAGAGAACTGATGATTTGAAGTATTGGATATTATTTTGCAAAGCTGTACATAATGATAATAATAATAATATCTTAATTGGTGCAATATATAGATCGCCTAGCTACAGCGAAGCTGAGTTCTGTGATATATTTGACGAAATTATTGAAGAAATCTGTGATAATAATAACTGTGATATTTTAATTGCAGGAGATTTTAATATAGATTGGAAAAAAAACTCTTTATACAAGAATAGAATTAGGAATACTCTCAATGACAACGGCCTTAAACAAATAGTTAACGAAAGCACCCGTGTAACAAGAAATTCGAGCACTATAATTGACTACGTAATAACTAATAATTATAAGATAAAATGTACAAACAGTAAAGATAATAAAATTTCTGACCATGAAGTTATTAATATTAATATAGACTTCGAGAGATCGAATGAAAACATTCTAAATACAGCAAAAACCATCAAGATATTTAAATACGATAAGAATATATTCAATAATGTGTTAACTGAGAATATGATATACGAGGATAATAAGGATCTTAATGAAAACGTTAAACTGTTTGATGCCTGTCTAGGAAATACAATACAAAGATTTACGTTTGAAAAGCAAGTGCACATAAATAACAAAGTGAATAACTGGTTTAACGAAGAACTGCGAACAATAAAAAGAGAAAAAATAATAAAATATTTACGAGCCAAATTTGAAAACACAAATCAAGCTTGGGGAGAATATAAACTAATAAGAAATCGATACAAAGTACAAATCGAAAATAATAAGAATAATTACATAAAAAATAAAATTAACAACGCAACTAGTCAAAAGCAAATGTGGACACACATAAAAAACCTAGTACTTAATAAGAGGCAAAACTCAACCAAGTCTGTGATATTCGACCAGATAGAGTACAACGATATATGTGATATAGTTAATAAGTTCAATGCATTCTTCATTGATAGCATTAGTAGTATAAGACAATCGATAGGGAGCGTGCAACATATTAACCGAATAGAATATAGAGTGAATGATGTTTTTAAATTCCGTAAGGTAAATATTAGTGAACTGGAGAGCATCGTGAAGTGTATGAATAACAAATCTGACCATGAACGCGTATCAAATAAAATTATACTTGACAACTGGAATGTAACAGGAAATATAATGGTAAAAGTAATAAACACATCTTTAGAGACAGGTATTTTTCCTGATAATTGGAAAAAATCAACCGTAACCCCAATTGAGAAAGTGCCCAGAACAAAAAAATGCGAGGAGTTTAGACCAATAAACTCTCTTAAAACTTGCGAGAAAATAATTGAAAAAGTAGTTAAAGATCAGCTTGAAAAATATATAGAAAATCGAGACATATTATCTAAATACCAGTCAGGATTCCGTAAAAAACATTCGTGTGAAACCACGGTAAACTATGTCATAAGTGAATGGAGAGCAATAGGAAAGGATAAGAGGATAATAGCAATATTTCTTGACTTCAAAAGAGCCTTTGAGACGATCGATAGAGAAATAATACTGAATAAACTATATATGTATGGAATAAGAGGAATCGAGCTAGATTGGTTCAAATCGTACCTGAAAAGAAGAAGGCAAACGACAAAATTAAATGACATAGAATCTGATGAAATAATAAATAATTTCGGAGTGCCGCAAGGTTCCATTTTGGGAGCGTTGTTGTTCATAATTTATATAAATGATATGCCAAGTATTTTAGAAAAATGTAAAGTTGTATTATACGCTGATGACACTCTGATATATACTATAGCAAATAGTGATGAAGAATGTCGCGAAAATATCAAGTATGATATGAAGAAAATAGATGAATGGCTTAAAATGAATAAACTCAAACTAAATGAAAATAAAACAAAAATAATGGAATTAACTTAAATTCAGAAGAAATATTTACAATAAATGACACAGTAATTGAAAAAGTCGAATATATAAAATACCTTGGTTTTATAATCGATAAAAAATTAAATTTCAATGAACAAATAGATTACTTATGCAAAAAAGTTGGTAAAAAAATTAGTTTTTTAAAAAGAATAAGAAGCAAAATATCCAAGTCTACAGCGATAAATATATACAGCACGAAAATAAAACCACACTTAGAATATGGTTCCACTATTTTATTCACATGCAGCAGCACAAATCAATTAGCAAGGATGCAGAAACTGCAAAATAGAGCGATGAGAGTAATACTAAAATGCGATCGTTACACACATATAAACACAATGTTAACTGATCTAAAATGGATGAACATAGCACAACGACTTCAATTTAACACATTAAGATTTATTAGAAAATTAAAACAAGGAGACGCCCCGAAATATCTATGTGATCAAATACATTATCAATATATATTATATCAACTAAGAAATGCAAGTGACTTTAGGATCCAAAGAGTGAGGTCAACACAAATGCAGAAAACGCTATTCTACAAAAGTCTACAGCTGTTTAACTCATTGCCAAACTACATTAAGAATGAAACGGATGAAAATGTCTTTAGACGAAAGTGTACTAATTTTGTATTATTTAATAATAATTTGTAATATATAATTTTGTTGAACATTTAAAGTATTTTTAATACTAAAAAAAAAAAAAAAAAAAAAAAAAAAAACACAATCTCGGGAAATGACGGCTACCCACTTTATCGCCGACGTTCTGTGGATAATGGTGGACGATCAATTTCAATAAAGGTGCATGGAAATGATTTTGATGTTGATAACCGCTGGATAGTACCTTACTCTCCATTGCTTTCAAAAACATTTAAAGCGCATATTAATGTTGAGTATTGTCATTCAGTTAAGTCGATCAAATACATCTGCAAATATGTTACTAAAGGGTCTTATATGGCTGTATTTTCATTACAAAATCCAAATGATGAAATTCCGCAGTATCAAATGGCCAGGTACATTAGTAGCAATGAAGCAGTATGGCGAATTTTGGGATTTCCCATTCATGAGCGCCATCCAACTGTTGTTCATTTATCAGTGCATCTGGAAAATGGACAACGGGTTTACTTTACAGAAAGAAATGCTCGAGAGAGAGAGCAGCAGCACCACCGGCTACAACATTAACATCATTTTTTGATCTTTGTAGAAATGATATGTTTGCTAAAACTTTGTTTTATTCAGGAATTCCAACGTATTATACGTGGAATGCATCAACAAAGAAATTCCAACGTCGAAAGCAGGGGAAACCTGTTGATGGTTGGCCAAATTTATATTCAACAGATGCATTAGGTAGGGTTTATACCGTCCGTCCTCAAAATGCTGAATGTTTTTATTTGAGAATGCTTCTGATTAATGTTCGAGGACCAACATCTTTTGAGACATTACATAGTGTTGATGGCGTAGTATGTGCAACATATCGAGAGGCCTGTCAGAAACTACAATTATTGGAGAACGATTGTCATTGGGAAACAACGCTTGAAGATGCAGCAGTAATCAACCATCCATGGAAAATAAGGGCATTATTTGCGATAATATTGGTATCGTGCTCACCATCTAATCCAAAAGATCTTTGGAATAAATTTAAAACATATTTGGCTGAGGACATATTACACCCGGAAAGAGTTACCACCAGCAATGCAACGCTTGAACTAAGTGAAAGTATGAATAATGAGACATTGATTCTACTTGAAGACAAATGCTTGGCGATAAGGAATGTGACACTAATTGAAGTTGGAATGATTGCTCCTATTCGGTCAGGAACTGATGCACACGATCAAGATCTACGACGAGAAATGGAATATAATCATCAAAATTTGGAAATTTTATTGGAAGAAAATTTACCAAATTTACAACAAGAGCAGAGAATGGTATACAACAGTATACTAGCAGCAATAACAAACAAACAAATAACCGGAAAAACGTTTTTAATTTCATTGATATTGGCAAAAGTTCGATCTCAAAAAAATATTGCATTAGCTATTGCGTCATCCGGCATTGCTGCCACACTTTTAGATGGTGGTAGAACAGCGTATTCTGCACTAAAATTATCCTAGAAGCCTCAATTTTCTGAAGAGATTACAAGTGTAACATATAGAAAAATTCTTCTATGGGCAAAGTATTGCAACAATGTGAAATCATAGTGTGGGTTGAATGCACCATTGCACATAAGAAATCTTTGGAAGTCTCGCAGTTTACGGGATTTTAGAAGCAATAATAACATATTTGGAGGTGCATTAGTTTTATTAGCTGGTGATTTTCTTCAAACACTTCCTGTTATGCCTGCATCAACGCCAGCTGATGAGCTAAATGCATCGTCATACCTTTGGCGATATGTTCATACTCTAAAATTAACTACTAATATGCGTGTTCAGTTGCAACGTGATGCTTCGCTTCAACTTTTTCCAAACAATTGCTTGATTTAGGTAATGCAAGAATTCCAATGGATCCTATAACAAAGTATATAAAATTTCCATCAGAGTTTTGCATAATGACACAATCCAAAGAACAATTAATAAATTGTGTATCTCCCAATATTGTGCAAAATTTTAAAAATATGCAATGGTTATGTGAACGTGCGTTACTGGCATCCAAAAATATTGACGTTAATTCCATCAACAGCAATATTCTCAACAAGGTCGATGGGAATCTAAGAACTTATAAATCGATCGACACAGTTTCAAATATTGAGGATGTCGTCAATTATCCAGTCGAATTTTTAAATTCGTCAGATTTACCAGGCTTTCCACCACATGACTTACAGCTAAAAAACGGTGTTCCCATTATTTTACTTAGAAATATTGATCCTCCTCGAATTTGTAATGGCACTCGACTAACAGTAAAAAAAATGATGAACAATCTTATCGAGGCGACCATTATAACTGGAAAGTTTAAGGGAACTGATGTGTTGCTGCCACGTATTCCTATGACCACATCGGAGATGCCATTCGATTTCAAGCGCCTGCAATTTCCTATTCGCCTAGCATTTGCAATGACGATTAATAAAGCTCAAGGTCAGTCCTTGCAAGTTTGTGGACTTAATCTAGAAAATCCATGCTTTACGTCGCGTGTTCGCGAGTAGGAAAACCCGCAGATTTATATGTATACGCACCAGAGGGAAAAACAAAAACTATTGTGTACCCCAAGGCATTAGAATAAGAATTATTTATTTAAGAAAAAAAGTATATATTAAATTTTAGCAAGTAAGAAATAAATAGCCCATTAATGCATTATTTTTTAATTTAAATGAAATACATTGTCATCAAATGAAAGGTTCATTCTTTAAGAAAAATTGCATAATTTAATTACTAAATAAATACACTTTTTAATTATTATGTATTTAATTTCGAGGGGGGGGGGGGGGGGGGGGGGTAGCGAAGCACACCGGGTATTACCTAGTATACATATATAGTGATATATATTAAGAGAATTATATACATTAAAACAAGTGAAATTAAAAAATACTTTTTATATTGAAATTAATTTTTGTTTTTTAATTACTCAATCATGTACTAAATTATTAAATACTAGTTAAAACACTTATGTTACACTTATATAACATAAAAAAAATTATTCTCTAATTACTATATATAACTAGTCTATGAGATCGTTATTCAAATAAAAATAGTACAATCGTCTCATATAAGTTCGGCTCTTTACCGTTTTCGGTACGATTGTATGGTGCGGCCTTAATAACATTCGAAGAAATTCGATGCCTCTCTCGTTTATATCCCAATAAAAACATGTCCGACAGCGGTACTCCCAAATCATGTCATGTGCAAGTAGTGGTTTCATTGCCTGAATGACTTCTACATTTGGAATGTCCTAAATTACATGATGAGGACCTTCAAAATTCGCCATTGCTTATAAAGTTCCCCCAATAAATAAGTGATTGTACACTGCCAAGCGATTCACTCGTTCTTTTATTTATTTTTTTTTTTTTTTCATTATATATATATTTTTTTATTTATTTTACTTATTTTAAATTTACAAAACGTTATTACGCATTTTTTTATATGAAAAGTAATCATTTAATATCTTTTTTATGTTCTCAAAAAAAAAGAAAAATAAAATCAAAAATCATTTTATTACGAAATATGTATGATATTTCTAGACTAAATAACAAAACATAAATTGTGATCGGTTTTAACATTGTTATTGTTAAATTCCTGTGTGTGCTTAATAACCTTTCTTTTTGTATTCATTTTCTTTCTTTTTACATCATTTTATAAACAAATATATGATCAGGTTGAGCTTCATTTGTTGTTGTTCTACAATAAACATCATTAACAAACAAAAATGTCTATGATATAAAAATGTATGTAGTTATAATAGAATAAGCGCTAATAAAAAAAAAATTATTTACTGAAGGGGGATAACGGTAAGGAAATAATACAAGGATGTTGTATGACTTGAAGTAGGTTTGACTATTTACATGAAATCATCGTAATCATCATAAGTAATGTAATCATTACCATACTTTTTATAACCATCGATATCATTGCTCTCTTTTTTCAAGGTTACTTTTCCTTTGCCTTTGCCTTTGCTAGCGGGTTTCTTGACATTTTGTTTTTCCATTTTCACTTTTTCTCTATGTAAGTTTTCTACACTAATTTTTAATTTCTTCAAATCGGGAATAGCCAAATGTACACCTATGCTACGTACTAAATCCTCAATAAATTGCGGGAAATGAGGTGATTCTTTATATTGTGCCAATTTACAACTAAGCGTCGCACCAAATTCTTTGAATTCTTCTTCAGTTTGAGGATTAAATGCATCTAAATCACCTCTAATATCACTAACACCAAAGGTTTCTAAAGCACTCTTTAAGTCCGATTCTTCTTGAATTTTTTGTAAACGTAATTTTTCGGCTAATTTTTCTTCGGCTGTCATATTAGCTAAGCGTTCAGCTTCGGCTTCCTCTGCCAGTCTCTCTTGTTCGGCTAGTTTAGCTTTCAAAGCCTTGTTAGGTTTCGTCTTCACCGGCGCTTTGACTTCAACTTTTTCTTCGTCCTTTTTTTCCTCTTCCTCGAGATCCCAACTGTCCTTAACATCCTCATCATCATCCTCGCCAGCCCATTTGTTGACTTTGTCAGGAATAACCACTATGGGTTTGTCCGCAGCACTTTCCCAATCGTCTTTCATATTTTTTGGTTCTCTATTATTTTATTTATTTAGCAAATTTTTGATTATATGACTTTGTGTTTTGCTTGTATGTGCTTGGTGTGCTTGGATGTGCGTAAGTGTTTTCGCCAAGGATTTGAAACCAGAACTAATAATTTTTCGCAATCTTTCTGTTGCTTTTATACTGTTTCCTGAGACCCGAAAATAACTGCGTTAATCGATTTCCTTAATATGATATTGCATTACAGGTAGAAAAATTATGATTTTATAATTGACCCTCACACATCATTTGATAACTTGTTTATAATGTTCGAATAACACGAATATTAATTTCCAGGTAAAAGGGAAAATAATAAAAGCCTTCTTGCTCTCGAAAATTTTCCCTTTTTCACTTTAAGTCCGGATTAGTATGCAGTTGTTATCCACTTTACATAATTTTCTTTAAATTCGTACTTCAATAGACAGCGTTTTTTATATTAAGTACATACGCGTTATTTGCTGACAGGTAGGGGCATTTAAATTGAATTTTCTACCCTTTGCCAACAAATGTCATTTAAGCGGTTTATGCCATATTTTTTAAGTATACTCTTTATTTTACTCGCAAAGGTGCTTTGTTCATAGCTTACAGACGGCTGTATACACAACAACAAAATATTAAGAGTTTGTCAGTCATATTTGAACGCAAGCAAAAATAAACAAACACATGCTACAGTAGTAGATCCTAACATTTCAACGACGAATTTATATGAATTCGTTCATTTGGACACTGTGCCAGTGTGTAAAATGTTACTACAAAGTTAATATAATGCAAGTGAGTGAAAATTTTCATAGAAAATCCAGTCACTTGACATTTTCCCTTCAAAAAATATTTCAAGAAAAGTTTTTAGTAGACATCTGCAAATGAGTAAATGCTACAAGTGGTTGAAACACATTCATAAATTTACTATGTACCTGCTAATGCACAGCTAACATTCACAAAAAGTAAAGGAAACACATCTGTATGTATGTTAACGTAAAAAACATTAATTTCATTTTTGCTGACACATTTCCAGACAGTTACCAACCTCTTTTATTAAATATTGCACAAGACATACTTTTTATAGTTTCTGTTTACTAAGCATTCTTTTGTAACACGCTTATCGTAAATTGTTATTATGCAGATCTTGCAGTTTCAACCGTAATTAGAATTAAGAATTAATTTCAAGTTCAGTTGTAAAAAAACATTCAAGTGGCCAACAAGTGAAAATAATAAAATAAATAAAAAAAATATTTTTTTTAATGAAAAACAACTTATAATTAAATAATTGGCGCCCAACGTTAAAAGGTTCCTATCAAAAGCACCCCATAGGCTGCAGATACAAGGACACCCATAAGACAAGCACCCCATAGGCTGCGGACTTAAGTAAAAGGCACCTCATAAGCTGCAATAAGCGATCATCTGCAAAACAAGGACATTTTGAGTGGAGAACTCGGTGTAGACGCGGGCACCCTAGTAACAAGGTGGAAAAGGAACAATACCCCCCTACCAGCTCCATGAGGATGATCTTTATGTAAGCATGGGTTTAATACTAAATTTTTAAGAAGAATATTTATTAATTAAAAAAAAAAAATATATTTTTACTAAAAGTGCTAAAAATCAAAAGTTTAAAAAAAGAGGAAAGTGCAAAACTTAAAAGAATACAAATAAGTATAAATATAAGTTTAAAAGTCAATTAAAAAGTTTAATACAAATTTCAATTATGAATTTATAAAATATAAAAATATTTTAAACGTAATGAAAATTCCAAAAAAGGAAAAATAATAGAATCCAATTAAGTTACAAATCGTATGAAAAATTGAAAAAGTGAAGTAAATCAACAGTAAATTTAACAAGTAAATTTTGGAGAATTAAATTTTGAAAAATATTGCAAGGAAAAGTGAATCTTTTTGGAAAGAGAAAACGACTAAAACTAAAACATAGAAGTTAAAATTTAAAGAATAAGAATCGATTTAAAATTTTAAAGTGAAAATTATTAAAGTTAATAAACAAATTCCAATTAAAGAAATTTTTGCTTTGAATGTGAATCAATTGTAAAATAATAATATCTCTTCAAAAAAAAATATCTTTTAGAACCACTATTGCGATTCCTACGGGACCCTCCAATAGAAATAAGAAATTTTTTTTTAACACAAATATAATTTTTTAAAAAAAAAAAAAAAACCACTATTGCGATTCCTACGGGACCCTCCAATAGAAATAAGAAAAATTAGAACAAAAATATACTTTTTATTAATATAATAAATTATGTCTAATCCTAACAACTTGGTCAGGCCCCCAGTCCTGAATATAAATGTTCCAAATCCAGCTCCTAATAATGAGAATAATAGAAACATGGAAGAAATGATAGCTAGAATTTGCGCGCAGCAATGCCAAATAGCAATTAATCAGATACTAAATCCCAACGCAAATATAGGAGGTATAGATCAGGTAATAGAGGAAAGATATAGGAACGATTTAGCAGATTTAGATAAGGTTCCCGAAGTTGTAAAGAACTTGAGGGAATTCTCCGGTAATCCATCAGAATTTAGCTCTTGGAAAAAGAGCGTAGACAGAATACTCGGACTGTACGACTCTATGAAAGGGACTCCTAAATACTTTGCAATAATTAATACAATTCGAAACAAAATTATTGGCCGCGCAGATGCAGCCTTGGAGTCATATAATACTCCTTTAAACTGGAACTGCATTGTGAAATGTCTGGCATTACACTATGCAGACAAAAGGGATTTGACTACTTTAGAATACCAGATGAGTACGTTAACACAGGGTAACAGCAAAATTCAAGACTTCTATCAGGAGGTTTACTCCTATCTCTCTCCAATTATTAATAAATTATCTTGCATGGATATTGGTAAAGAAGCGCTCTATCTTCTGGCACAGACCTATAGAGATAAGGCTTTAGATGTCTTCATTAGAGGTCTAAGAGGCAATATGTCAATGCATCTTGGTATGAAAGAACCAAAAGATCTCCCTCAGGCACTCCATTTGTGCCTTAAAATGGAAAATCAATTCCTGAGGTCACAATTTGTGAACTCTCAAAAGACTAATACCAACAAAACTATATCTCTACCACCAAATAGAATGCAATACCAGAACAAACATCGGAATAATTTTTATACACAATTGGCTCACATGCCACAAACTTCTCATGATTTTTATCAGTTTAAACCAATACCTCCAAGAAGATATTATAACCCTAATCAAATGTCAATGGCACAAGCATATTCAAACCCAAACTTCATGCCACCTAGGCCAAGCGCACCAAAACCACAGCCACGTCCTGAACCTATGGACGTAGACTCTTCAACAAAAACAAAGGCTGTGAACTACATGAATAGGCCAAGCCAAAATAATCAATTTTTTGGTAAAAGACCACCCGTCCAATCGGAACAATTCCGAGGACCACCAAAAATGCAAAGGAATTTCCATTTGCAAACAGAACAAAGTAATTATGAGGAACAAATGTTAAACTACGAGGGCGAGGAAAAATTACCATCACTTGATGAGTACCTCGAAAACCAAACGGACAGACAAGAAAACGATAATCATTTTGAAACACAAGAATTCGTAGACATACATTTTTTAGGCTAACGAATTCGTCCTTACCCTATTTTGAGTGCAGGACGAATACCGGACAGATACTAAACTTTCTCATTGACACAGGATCAAACAAGAATTACATCCAGCCTAGCCTTGTGAGAAATCCCTTACCTAACCGGAATAATTTCTATGCAAGCTCAGTAGGTGGACAAAATGAAATTACCCACCATACTTTCGTAAATCTTTTCGGCAAACATGCCGATAAAATCAAATTTTTTCTACTACCATCTCTAAGATCCTTCCATGGCATCTTAGGAAACGATAGTTTAAAAGAACTATCAGCAATTATTTATCTGGCAGATAACTATATGCTTATCAATAAAAAACTTAAAGTCAAAATAAAGCAGAAAATCTCACAATCGGTTAATAATATTAGTATCAGGACTGACCACATGACAGTAGAACAAAAAAACAGGTTAAAAGAAACCATCGAACGACACAAAACCTTATTTAGTGAACCAGACGAGAACCTTACTTACACCACAGCTGTAGTTGCAGACATCCAGACTAAAACTGACGATCCCATTTATTCCAGATATTATCCCTATCCTGTACAATTAAAAGATGAAGTCGAAAACCAAATACAAGACCTCTTGAAGCAAGGTATCATTCGACCTTCACGGTCGCCATACAACTCACCCATTTGGGTTGTTCCTAAAAAAGCCGATGCATCCGGCAAGAAAAAGTACAGAATAGTAATTGATTATAGAAAGTTAAATGAACAAACTTTACCGGACAGATATCCAATCCCAGAGATCAATGATGTTCTCCCACAACTGGGACAAAACAAATTTTTCTCAGTACTGGATTTAAAAAGCGGGTTCCATCAAATACCGCTTAGAGAGGCTGACAGACAAAAGACGGCATTCTCGGTCAATAATGGTAAATATGAGTTTACCAGATTACCGTTCGGATTGAGGAATGCGCCTTCCATATTTCAGCGGACGTTAGACGACATACTCAGAAAATGGATAGGAAAAATTTGTTTCGTCTATATGGACGACATTATTATATTTTCCAAAGATGAAGAAGAACACTTCAAAAACATAGATACCATTTTTAAAACTCTTAGACTTTCAAATATGAAAGTTCAGTTGGACAAGTGCGAGTTCTTGAAAAAAGAGGTTGAATTTTTAGGATTCATCATTTCAGATGAGGGAATAAAAACCAACCCCAAAAAAGTAGAAGCAATCCTAAATTTCCCAACACCCAAAACACTGAAAGATCTAAGATCATTTTTGGGATTGTCCAACTATTATAGACGCTTTATCAGGGATTATGCCAAAATTGCAAAGCCCCTGACAATGCTTTTGAGAGGGGAGGCAGGACGTTCGTCCAAATATATGTCAAAAAAGATAACAATTGATTTAGATCAGGAAGCAATGGATGCATTTATAAAACTTAAGACCATATTGACTTCTGACGATGTTATGTTAGCGTATCCGGACTTTAATAAAGAATTTACCCTCACGACAGACGCCTCTAACTACGCACTAGGAGCAGTGCTATCCCAAGAAAATAGACCTATTGTATTTTTATCAAGAACCCTTAGCAAAGCAGAAGAGCACTACGCCACCAATGAAAGAGAATTGCTCGCAATCGTATGGGCGTTAAAGTCGCTAAGGAACTACCTTTATGGCTCCGCGAAGTTAAAAATACTTACAGACCATCTTCCTCTGACTTATGCTTTGAATAACAAAAATTCGAATTTTAAACTTAAAAGATGGAAAGCATTTCTCGAGGACTTCAATTACGAACTACAATACAAACCAGGCAGCACTAATGTAGTTACCGACGCTTTATCCAGACCTTCGCCTGAGAACACTCTTGTAAATACCTTAACTGTAACTCAACATAGCGATGAGAGTTCATCACAAAATTTAATACAATATACTGATGCTCCCATTAACGCCTTCAAGAATCAAATATTCATTTCAAATGAAGGAAGCCAACCGTCTTATAACTTTGAAATTGTTTTCCCTACCTTTCACAGACATAGAATTAACGAACCTGACATTACACCAGAATCCCTGACTCAGATATTAAAAAAATATTTGAATCCCTCAGTAACTAATTGCATATATACATCGGATGAAATACTAGGAATGTTACAAGAAATTTACAGAAATAATTTCGCCCAATACAGGGTAAAATATTGTAGGAAAATAGTCACGGATTTGAAAAGCGACGAAGAGCAGGAAACCGAAATACTTAAAGAACACCATCGAGCTCACAGGAACAGCATTGAGAATAAGGCACAGCTTTTAACAAATTATTACTTTCCACAAATGCATTCGAAAATAAAAAAACTCATTAGCTCTTGTAAGGTGTGCAAAGAAAATAAATATGAGAGACACCCCAACAAAATCGCAATCCAAGAAACGCCAATACCACAATTCCCCGGACAAATCGTCCACATAGATATTTTCATGACTGAGAGAAAGGCTATTTTAACTGCTATAGATAAATTCTCCAAATTTGCGCAAGCAAGAATATTAAGGTCACGAGCCGTTGAAGATGTCAAAGAACCTCTTAGGGAACTCTTACTTTCTTTCGGAATGCCAGAAACGATTGTCATGGACAACGAAAAATCTTTTAATTCTACATCTATCATTTTTATGTTAGAAAATCAGTATGGTATAAAAGTATTTAAGATTCCACCATATAGTAGCAGCGTTAATGGACAAGTTGAGAGGTTTCATTCCACGCTTTCGGAAGTTATGCGTTGCTTGAAAGCCGAGAACTCACACACAACATTCCCAGAGCTATTGTATAAAGCAATCTACGAGTACAATAATTCCATACATTCTACTACAAAAAAGAAACCAATAGAAGCATTTTTTTTAGGAAGAGTAAGTACCAACCCTCAGGAAATAGAAAAAGTTAAATTAGACACTATCAGAAGAATTCAGGAAAAACAGTTAGAAGACATGAACTACCACAATAAAAGAAAGATCGAACCTAAGACTTATGAAACCTGGACAAATCATCTATGTAAAGGAAAACAGGAGATTAGGGACGAAACTTAGTAAAACATACAAAAAGGAAATAGTTAAGGAGAATAGAAATACAACAGTCTTAACAGAATCAGGAAGAACGGTACACAAAAATAATATCAGGAACTAAAGTCATTATTAACAAACTTACGGTAGAAAAAATTAATGAACTCACCCGTGCAACAAATAGCATTTTGGAAACTTTTAATAATAGCTACAATAAAAGCAATTCGGTAAAGGAACAATTGGTAACAATATTAAAATATAAATTAGATACTGTCAAGGAAGAATTGATTAATATCCAACATGCCATACATTGGGCAAAAGTGGGTGTAGTCAACTCATTTTTATTAAAATCAGAAGAAAACAACCTTGTTAAAGAAATAATAAGTAAAAATTCCATACCATTTATAAATTTAGAACAAGCCTTTGAGTTTGCCGAGATAAAAATAGCATCGGATCAAAGCTCAATCGTCTATATATTAAGTATTCCAATAACAAATGTAAATTCATGTGATAAAATGTTAGTAAGACCGATCAAATTTGGAAAGTATGTAAATAAAATAACATTTAAAAATATTCTTATATGTGACAATGTAAATTACGGTATAAAGAAAGAATGTAAAAACTATAATAATATCACAATATGTAATAGAAATAATTTAGATAATCTGGAAACCGATATGTGTCTGGCAGACTTAATAAAAAGCAAACCAGCAAACTGTAGCTTGATAGACAATCGAAGTACCCCCACTATCGAGGAGATTTCGCAAGGAACAATATTGCTGAATCAATTTAACGGAACAATTTTTGTCGACAAGGAACCACAAAACCTTACTGGGACCTACGTGATACAATTCTCTAATATATCTGTGTCAGTAGCTGATAAAATCTATAGCTTTTTTGAAGGAATACAACTACAACCGCAACCGGCAATCCTCCAACCCAGATATTTAGGCCAAAATATAGAGGAAACCCTATCGTTAGAAATGGTAAAAGAGATACGGACAAACAACACTGAAGCCATTGATCTGCTAGAGGATAAACATAAAAAAGGCCTAGCAGTTAACCTCGGTCTCTCTTTAATGGCCATATCATCCATGATCGTCCTTCTCCTAAAATCAAAGATACTCAAAAGAAACAATAAGACGGTTATTATTCCTACAGCCATAAATGCGGCTCCATCAACACACACATCCATGCCTGAGTTATCAGAAAGGAAGAAACCAGAACAAAAGAGCATTACAAAAGTATCGGACATCCCATATTTTTGACCGAACGAGGACGCTCGGATTTAAGTGGGGAGGTGTTAACGTAAAAAACATTAATTTCATTTTTGCTGACACATTTCCAGACAGTTACCAACCTCTTTTATTAAATATTGCACAAGACATACTTTTTATAGTTTCTGTTTACTAAGCATTCTTTTGTAACACGCTTATCGTAAATTGTTATTATGCAGATCTTCAACCGTAATTAGAATTAAGAATTAATTTTAAGTTCAGTTGTAAAAAAACATTCAAGTGGTCAACAAGTGAAAATAATAAAATAAATAAAAAAAATATTTTTTTTAATGAAAAACAACTTATAATTAAATAATTTGTATTTACTTTATTATCTTATATATAAAAATGAATGTGTGTTTGTTTGTATGTTTTTATGTTTGAAGTTTATAGACGATTAAACGGCTGAACCGATTTTCTTAAAATTTTCACAGTATCTTCCTGTATGTCCGGAAGGAGTTATAGGCTACTTTTTATGTTGATATTCCAAATGAGCGAGGGGCCATGCCCACGTATACTACACACTACATACTTAATATTTAATTGCATTTGAAATATATTACTCATACGCATAGTAGTTACCCCTACAAGTATGCTATCTATGATTCTTGATATTAAAACCAAAGAAAATAAAGTATGTATAAAGAATGTGCATTTTGGCATATTTTGGAATATTTTTCAAAAATATTTCACGACGCGGGGGGAAAGATAGAAGGGAAGGATAAAGAAACCAAGAGCGTAACAATGTTCTCAATTGTTCTCACCGTGCGTTTTTGTTGTTTGACTAATTTTTTATTTATTCATCTGAAACAATGTTGCCACGAAAAACATTTCGTAACCAACATTTGTGAAAAAAATCACCAAATAAGAAAAAATATAACCAAAATTAAATTCATAGACTTTTGTTTTATTTTTTTTTTCAAGTTTAAATTATAATTAACAAAAACTGAAACAAAAATAGCTTTTTTTATAAGAAAAAAATAAACAAAACCAAAAGCTACACATTGATCAAAAAAATAACCAATTTTGGTTAGAAATAACAAAAAAAAAGGCAACACTTATTCTCAGACGTCGGCACAAAGAGAACATGAGAAAAATTATGAGAGGCATATTAACCCAGAGGAAAATTGTTAGTAATATTTTCAAGTCTACTTTACTCTACATAATACGTCACATATGTAGTTTTTTTAATGAATTTTACATCTATATAAACAAAATGAATGAAAAACAATAGAAGAGAAAAATGAAAATATGTGCAAAGAAATAAAGAAAATAATAAATGAAACATGTAAACAAAGTGCAAAAACAACATACGCGGATGCAGTTAAAAATAAAGGGTTGCCAAGTATAAATAAACAACTACCCCTGATTGTTAAACCTAAGGAAAAACAATCGGCTGAAAAAACTAAAGAAGAGTTAAACAAAATAAATCCAGACAACTTGAAGATAACAAATGTGGAAAGTAGAAGCAGTGGAACAATTGTTATTCAAAGTGAGAGCTGTGAAGATAGAGAGAAAAGTAAAAGTGCAATCCAAGAAAAAATATCTAAACAATATGAAGTAAAAATTCCAAATTCGACGGGACTAAATATCAAAATTATTGGCATGTCTTTTGAATATAGTGAAAATGATTTAATTGAGAAATTAAGAAAACAAAATCCTAAATTAGCTGATGCAAATATTAAATTTATGGGAAAATATGAAACGAAAAGAGGAAATAAATCTTTGTTCAATGTGAGACTGAGAGTTGATAATGAAGCTTACGGAAAAATTATGGAAGAAAGAAAAGTAAATGTCGGTTGGGAAAGATGTAGAGTGTATGATGGAACTGAATTAGTTCAATGTATGAAATGCAGAGGATACAATCATATAGCCAAAGAATGTAAAAATCAGGAAATATGTCTAAAATGCCATGGTCAACATAAAACAGTTAATTGCGAAAGCCAAGAGAAGATAATGAAATGTATTAATTGTTCAAAGTAAACAGCAGGCTCAATATGGGATTAGATGAAAATCACTTTACAAACGATAGAGAATGTCCAGTTTATCAAAATAAATTGAAAAACAAAATGAGAAATATAGGCTTGACGATTTAACAACTAAAGGAAATGAGTGCCCTCTATACAAATGTACAAGGTCTTGTTAACAACTATAATCAAATTGAAATTATCGCAGCAACAGAAAAACCTGACTTTTTAATATTGTCTGAAACACATTTGACGAAAGATATAGATGAACAAGAAATTGCGTTACAAGGATATGAAAACATCGGGTCAGTGTCAGCATCCTCAAGAACAGGTGGAGTTGTCGTATACTATAAAAATAATTGGAATGTGAAAAAGTTTATAGAGAGAACTGATGATTTGAAGTATTGAATATTATTTTGGAAAGCTGTACATAATGATAATAATAATAATATCTTAATTGGTGCAATATATAGATCGCCTAGCTACAGCGAAGCTGAGTTCTGTGATATATTTGACGAAATTATTGAAGAAATCTGTGATAATAATAACTGTGATATTTTAATTGCAGGAGATTTTAATATAGATTGGAAAAAAACTCTTTATACAAGAATAGAATTAGGAATACTCTCAATGACAACGGCCTTAAACAAATAGTTAACGAAAGCACCCGTGTAACAAGAAATTCGAGCACAATAATTGACTACGTAATAACTAATAATTATAAGATAAAATGTACAAACAGTAAAGATATTAAAATTTCTGACCATGAAGTTATTAATATTAATACAGACTTTGAGAGATCGAATGAAAACATTCTAAATACAGCAAAAACCATCAAGATATTTAAATACGATAAGAATATATTCAATAATGTGTTAACTGAGAATATGATATACGAGGATAATAAGGATCTTAATGAAAACGTTAAACTGTTTGATGCCTGTCTAGGAAATACAATACAAAGATTTACGTTTGAAAAGCAAGTGCACATAAATAACAAAGTGAATAACTGGTTTAACGAAGAACTGCGAACAATAAAAAGAGAAAAAATACTAAAATATTTAGGAGCCAAATTTGAAAACACAAATCAAGCTTGGGGAGAATATAAACTAATAAGAAATCGATACAAAGTACAAATCGAAAATAATAAGAATAATTACATAAAAAATAAAATTAACAACGCAACTAGTCAAAAGCAAATGTGGGCACACATAAAAAACCTAGTACTTAATAAGAGGCAAAACTCAACTAAATCTGTGATATTCGACCAGATAGAGTACAACGATATATGTGATATAGTTAATAAGTTCAATGCATTCTTCATTGATAGCATTAGTAGTATAAGACAATCGATAGGGAGCGTGCAACATATTAACCGAATAGAATATAGAGTGAATGATGTTTTTAAATTCCGTAAGGTAAATATTAGTGAACTGGAGAGCATCGTGAAGTGTATGAATAACAAATCTGACCATGAACGCGTATCAAATAAAATTATACTTGACAACTGGAATGTAACAGGAAATATAATGGTAAAAGTAATAAACACATCTTTAGAGACAGGTATTTTTCCTGATAATTGGAAAAAATCAACCGTAACCCCAATTGAGAAAGTGCCCAGAACAAAAAAATGCGAGGAGTTTAGACCAATAAACTCTCTTAAAACTTGCGAGAAAATAATTGAAAAAGTAGTTAAAGATCAGCTTGAAAAATATATAGAAAATAGAGACATATTATCTAAATACCAGTCAGGATTCCGTAAAAAAACATTCGTGTGAAACCACGGTAAACTATGTCATAAGTGAATGGAGAGCAATAGGAAAGGATAAGAGGATAATATCAATATTTCTTGACTTCAAAAGAGCCTTTGAGACGATCGATAGAGAAATAATACTGAATAAACTATATATGTATGGAATAAGAGGAATCGAGCTAGATTGGTTCAAATCGTACCTGAAAAGAAGAAGGCAAACGACAAAATTAAATGACATAGAATCTGATGAAATAATAAATAATTTCGGAGTGCCACAAGGTTCCATTTTGGGAGCGTTGTTGTTCATAATTTATATAAATGACATGCCAAGTATTTTAGAAAAATGTAAAGTTGTATTATACGCTGATGACACTCTGATATATACTATAGCAAATAGTGATGAAGAATGTCGCGAAAATATCAAGTATGATATGAAGAAAATAGATGAATGGCTTAAAATGAATAAACTCAAACTAAATGAAAATAAAACAAAAATAATGGAATTAACTTAAATTCAGAAGAAATATTTACAATAAATGACACAGTAATTGAAAAAGTCGAATATATAAAATACCTTGGTTTTATAATCGATAAAAAATTAAATTTCAATGAACAAATAGATTACTTATGCAAAAAAGTTGGTAAAAAAATTAGTTTTTTAAAAAGAATAAGAAGCAAAATATCCAAGTCTACAGCGATAAATATATACAGCACGAAAATAAAACCACACTTAGAATATGGTTCCACTATTTTATTCACATGCAGCAGCACAAATCAATTAGCAAGGATGCAGAAACTGCAAAATAGAGCGATGAGAGTAATACTAAAATGCGATCGTTACACACATATAAACACAATGTTAACTGATCTAAAATGGATGAACATAGCACAACGACTTCAATTTAACACATTAAGATTTATTAGAAAATTAAAACAAGGAGACGCCCCGAAATATCTATGTGATCAAATACATTATGTGGGAGACAGTCAACCATATCAACTAAGAAATGCAAGTGACTTTAGGATCCAAAGAGTGAGGTCAACACAAATGCAGAAAACGCTATTCTACAAAAGTCTACAGCTGTTTAACTCATTGCCAAACTACATTAAGAATGAAACGGATGAAAATGTCTTTAGACGAAAGTGTACTAATTTTGTATTATTTAATAATAATTTGTAATATATAATTTTGTTGAACATTTAAAGTATTTTTAATACTAAAAAAAAAAAAAAAAAAAACAATCTCGGGAAATGACGGCTACCCACTTTATCGCCGACGTTCTGTGGATAATGGTGGACGATCAATTTCAGTAAAGGTGCATGGAAATGATTTTGATGTTGATAACCGCTGGATAGTACCTTACTCTCCATTGCTTTCAAAAACATTTAAAGCGCATATTAATGTTGAGTATTGTCATTCAGTTAAGTCGATCAAATACATATGCAAATATGTTACTAAAGGGTCTTATATGGCTGTATTTTCATTACAAAATCCAAATGATGAAATTCCGCAGTATCAAATGGCCAGGTACATTAGTAGCAATGAAGCAGTATGGCGAATTTTGGGATTTCCCATTCATGAGCGCCATCCAACTGTTGTTCATTTATCAGTGCATCTGGAAAATGGACAACGGGTTTACTTTACAGAAAGAAATGCTCGAGAGAGAGCAGCAGCACCACCGGCTACAACATTAACATCATTTTTTGATCTTTGTAGAAATGATATGTTTGCTAAAACTTTGTTTTATTCAGAAATTCCAACGTATTATACGTGGAATGCATCAACAAAGAAATTCCAACGTCGAAAGCAGGGGAAACCTGTTGATGGTTGGCCAAATTTATATTCAACAGATGCATTAGGTAGGGTTTATACCGTCCATCCTCAAAATGCTGAATGTTTTTATTTGAGAATGCTTCCGATTAATGTTCGAGGACCAACATCTTTTGAGACATTACATAGTGTTGATGGCGTAGTATGTGCAACATATCGAGAGGCCTGTCACAAACTACAATTATTGGAGAACGATTGTCATTGGGAAACAACGCTTGAAGATGCAGCAGTAATCAACCATCCATGGAAAATAAGGGCATTATTTGCGATAATATTGGTATCGTGCTCACCATCTAATCCAAAAGATCTTTGGAATAAATTTAAAACATATTTGGCTGAGGACATATTACACCCGGAAAGAGTTACCACCAGCAATGCAACGCTTGAACTAAGTGAAAGTATGAATAATGAGACATTGATTCTACTTGAAGACAAATGCTTGGCGATAAGGAATGTGACACTAATTGAAGTTGGAATGATTGCTCCTATTCGGTCAGGAACTGATGCACACGATCAAGATCTACGACGAGAAATGGAATATAATCATCAAAATTTGGAAATTTTATTGGAAGAAAATTTACCAAATTTACAACAAGAGCAGAGAATGGTATACAACAGTATACTAGCAGCAATAACAAACAAACAAATAACCGGAAAAACGTTTTTAATTTCATTGATATTGGCAAAAGTTCGATCTCAAAAAAATATTGCATTAGCTATTGCGTCATCCGGCATTGCTGCCACACTCTTAGATGGTGGTAGAACAGCGTATTCTGCACTAAAATTATCCTAGAAGCCTCAATTTTCCGAAGAGATTACAAGTGTAACATAAAGAAAAATTCTTCTATGGGCAAAGTATTGCAACAATGTGAAATCATAGTGTGGGTTGAATGCACCATGGCGCATAAGAAATCTTTGGAAGTCTCGCAGTTTACGGGATTTTAGAAGCAATAATAACATATTTGGAGGTGCGTTAGTTTTATTAGCTGGTGATTTTCGTCAAACACTTCCTGTTATGCCTGGATCAACGCCAGCTGATGAGCTAAATGCATCGTCATACCTTTGGCAATATGTTCATACTCTAAAATTAACTACTAATATGCGTGTTCAGTTGCAACGTGATGCTTCGCTTCAACTTTTTCCAAACAATTGCTTGATTTAGGTAATGCAAGAATTCCAGTGGATCCTATAACAAAGTATATAAAATTTCCATCAGAGTTTTGCTTAATGACACAATCCAAAGAACAATTAATAAATTGTGTATTTCCCAATATTGTGCAAAATTTTAAAAATATGCAATGGTTATGTGAACGTGCGTTACTGGCATCCAAAAATATTGACGTTAATTCCATCAACAGCAATATTCTTAACAAGGTCGATGGGAATCTAAGAACTTATAAATCGATCGACACAGTTTCAAATATTGACGATGTCCTCAATTATCCAGTCGAATTTTTAAATTCGTTAGATTTACCAGGCTTTCCACCACATGACTTACAGCTAAAAAACGGTGTTCCCATTATTTTACTTAGAAATATTGATCCTCCACGAATTTGTAATGGCACTCGACTAACAGTAAAAAAAATGATGAACAATCTTATCGAGGCGACCATTATAACTGGAAAGTTTAAGGGAACTGATGTGTTGCTGCCACGTATTCCTATGACCACATCGGAGATGCCATTCGATTTCAAGCGCCTGCAATTTCCTATTCGCCTAGCATTTGCAATGACGATTAATAAAGCTCAAGGTCAGTCCTTGCAAGTTTGTGGACTTAATCTAGAAAATCCATGTTTCTCACATGGACAGCTTTACGTCGCGTGTTCGCGAGTAGGAAAACCCGCAGCGAAGCACACCGGGTATTACCTAGTATACATATATAGTGATATATATTAAGAGAATTATATACATTAAAACAAGTGAAATTAAAAAATACTTTTTATATTGAAATTAATTTTTGTTTTTTAATTACTTAATCATGTACTAAATTATTAAATACTAGTTAAAACACTTATGTTACACTTATATAACATAAAAAAAAATTATTCTCTAATTACTATATATAACTAGTCTATGAGATCGTTATTCAAATAAAAATAGTACAATCGTCTCATATAAGTTCGGCTCCTTACCGTTTTCGGTACGATTGTATGGTGCGGCCTTAATAACATTCGAAGAAATTCGATGCCTCTCTCGTTTATATCCCAATAAAAACATGTCCGACAGTGGTACTCCCAAATCATGTCATGTGCAAGTAGTGTTTTCATTGCCTGAATGACTTCTGCATTTGGAATGTCCTCAAGTTCATGATGAGGACCTTCAAAATTTGCCATTGCTGTTAAAGTTCCCTCAATAAAGAAGTGATTGTACACTGCCAAGCGATTCACTCGTTCTTTTTTTTTATTTTTTCATTATATATATATTTTTTTATTTCTTTTACTTATTTTAAATTTACAAAACGTTATAAATAAACATCATTAACAAACAAAATTGTCTATGATATAAAAATGTATGTAGTTATAATAGAATAAGAGCTAAACTAAAAATAAAAAAAAAATTATTTACTGAAGGGGGAAAACGGTAAGGAAATAATACAAGGATGTTGTATGACTTGAAGTAGGTTTGACTATTTACATGAAATCATCGTAATCATCATAAGTAATGTAATCATTGCCATACTTTTTATAACCATCGATATCATTGCTCTCTTTTTTCAAGGTTACTTTTCCTTTGCCTTTGCCTTTGCTAGCGGGTTTCTTGACATTTTGTTTTTCCATTTTCACTTTTTCTCTATGTAAGTTTTCTACACTAATTTTTAATTTCTTCAAATCGGGAATAGCCAAATGTACACCTATGCTACGTACTAAATCCTCAATAAATAGCGGGAAATGAGGTGATTCTTTATATTGTGCCAATTTACAACTAAGCGTCGCACCAAATTCTTTGAATTCTTCTTCAGTTTGAGGATTAAATGCATCTAAATCACCTCTAATATCACTAACACCAAAGGTTTCTAAAGCACTCTTTAAGTCCGATTCTTCTTGAATTTTTTGTAAACGTAATTTTTCGGCTAATTTTTCTTCGGCTGTCATATTAGCTAAGCGTTCAGCTTCGGCTTCCTCTGCCAGTCTCTCTTGTTCGGCTAGTTTAGCTTTCAAAGCCTTGTTAGGTTTCGTCTTCACCGGCGCTTTGACTTCAACTTTTTCTTCGTCCTTTTTTTCCTCTTCCTCGAGATCCCAACTGTCCTTAACATCCTCATCATCATCCTCGCCAGCCCATTTGTTGACTTTGTCAGGAATAACCACTATGGGTTTGTCCGCAGCACTTTCCCAATCGTCTTTCATATTTTTTGGTTCTCTATTATTTTATTTATTTAGCAAATTTTTGATTATATGACTTTGTGTTTTGCTTGTATGTGCTTGGTGTGCTTGGATGTGCGTAAGTGTTTTCGCCAAGGATTTGAAACCAGAACTAATAATTTTTCGCAATCTTTCTGTTGCTTTTATACTCTTTCCTGAGACCCGAAAATAACTGCGTTAATCGATTTCCTTAATATGATATTGCATTACAGGTAGAAAAATTATGATTTTATAATTGACCCTCACACATCATTTGATAACTTGTTTATAATGTTCGAATAACACGAATATTAATTTCCAGGTAAAAGGGAAAATAATAAAAGCCTTCTTGCGCTCGAAAATTTTCCCTTTTTCACTTTAAGTCCGGATGAGTATGCAGTTGTTATCCACTTTACATAATTTTCTTTAAATTCGTACTTCAATAGACAACGTTTTTTATATTAAGTACATACGCGTTATTTGCTGGCAGGTAGGGGCATTTAAATTGAATTTTCTCCCCTTTGCCAACAAATGTCATTTAAGCGGTTTATGCCATATTTTTTAAGTATACGCTTTATTTTACTCGCAAAGGTGCTTTGTTCATAGCTTACAGACGGCTGTATACACAACAACAAAATATTAAGAGTTTGTCAGTCATATTTGAACGCAAGCAAAAATAAACAAACACATGCTACAGTAGTAGATCCTAACATTTCAACGACGAATTTATATGAATTCGTTCATTTGGACACTGTGCCAGTGTGTAAAATGTTACTACAAAGTTAATATAATGCAAGTGAGTGAAAATTTTCATAGAAAATCCAGTCACTTGACATTTTCCCTTCAAAAAATATTTCAAGAAAAGTTTTTAGTAGACATCTGCAAATGAGTAAATGCTACAAGTGGTTGACACACAATCATAAATTTACTATGTACCTGCTAATGCACAGCTAACATTCACAAAAAGTAAAGGAAACAAATCTGTATATATTTACTTTATTATCTTATATATAAAAATGGATGTGTGTTTGTTTGTATGTTTGTATGTTTGAAGTTTATAGACGATTAAACAGCTGAACCGATTTTCTTAAAATTTTCACAGTATCTTCCTGTATGTCTGGAAGGAGTTATAGGCTACTTTTTATGTTGATATTCCAAATGAGCGAGGGGCCATGCCCACGTATACTACACACTACATACTTAATATTTAATTGCATTTGAAATATATTACTCATACGCATAGTAGTTACCCCTACAAGTATGCTATCTATGATTCTTGATATTAAAACCAAAGAAAATAAAGTATGTATAAAGAATGTGCATTTTGGCATATTTTGGAATATTTTTCAAAAATATTTCACGACGCGGGGGGAAAGATAGAAGGGAAGGATAAAGAAACCAAGAGCGTAACAATGTTCTCAATTGTTCTCATCGTGCGTTTTTGTTGTTTGACTAATTTTTTATTTTTTCATCTGAAACAATGTTGCCACGAAAAACATTTTGTAACCAACATTTGTGAAAAAAATCACCAAATAAGAAAAAAATATAACCAAAATTAAATTCATAGACTTTTGTTTTATTTTTTTTTCAAGTTTAAATTATAATTAACAAAAACTGAAACAAAAATAGCTTTTTTTTATAAGAAAAAAATAAACAAAACCAAAAACTACACATTGATCAAAAAAATAACCAATTTTGGTTAGAAATAACAAAAAAAAGGCAACACTTATTCTCAGACGTCGGCACAAAGAGAACATGAGAAAAATTATGAGAGGCATATTAACCCAGAGGAAAATTGTTAGTAATATTTTCAAGTCTACTTTACTCTACATAATACGTCACATATGTAGTTTTTTTAATGAATTTTACATCTATATAAACAAAATGAATGAAAAACAATAGAAGAGAAAAATGAAAATATGTGCAAAGAAATAAAGAAAGTAATAAATGAAACATGTAAACAAAGTGCAAAAACAACATACGCGGATGCAGTTAAAAATAAAGGGTTGCCAAGTATAAATAAACAACTACCCCTGATTGTTAAACCTAAGGAAAAACAATCGGCTGAAAAAACTAAAGAAGAGTTAAACAAAATAAATCCAGACAACTTGAAGATAACAAATGTGGAAAGTAGAAGCAGTGGAACAATTGTTATTCAAAGTGAGAGCTGTGAAGATAGAGAGAAAAGTAAAAGTGCAATCCAAGAAAAAATATCTAAACAATATGAAGTAAAAATTCCAAATTCGACGGGACTAAATATCAAAATTATTGGCATGTCTTTTGAATATAGTGAAAATGATTTAATTGAGAAATTAAGAAAACAAAATCCTAAATTAGCTGATGCAAATATTAAATTTATGGGAAAATATGAAACGAAAAGAGGAAATAAATCTTTGTTCAATGTGAGACTGAGAGTTGATAATGAAGCTTACGGAAAAATTATGGAAGAAAGAAAAGTAAATGTCGGTTGGGAAAGATGTAGAGTGTATGATGGAACTGAATTAGTTCAATGTATGAAATGCAGAGGATACAATCATATAGCCAAAGAATGTAAAAATCAGGAAATATGTCTAAAATGCCATGGTCAACATAAAAGAGTTAATTGCGAAAGCCAAGAGAAGATAATGAAATGTATTAATTGTTCAAAAGTAAACAGCAGGCTCAATATGGGGTTAGATGAAAATCACTTTACAAACGATAGAGAATGTCCAGTTTATCAAAATAAATTGAAAAACAAAATGACAAAATTTAGGCTTTACGATTTAACAACTAAAGGAAATGAGTGCCCTCTATACAAATGTACAAGGTCCTGTTAACAACTATAATCAAATTGAAATTATCGCAGCAACAGAAAAACCTGACTTTTTAATATTGTCTGAAACACATTTGACGAAAGATATAGATGAACAAGAAATTGCGTTACAAGGATATGATAACATCGGGTCAGTGTCAGCATCCTCAAGAACAGGTGGAGTTGTCGTATACTATAAAAATAATTGGAACGTGAAAAAGTTTATAGAGAGAACTGATGATTTGAAGTATTGGATATTATTTTGCAAAGCTGTACATAATGATAATAATAATAATATCTTAATTGGTGCAATATATAGATCGCCTAGCTACAGCGAAGCTGAGTTCTGTGATATATTTGACGAAATTATTGAAGAAATCTGTGATAATAATAACTGTGATATTTTAATTGCAGGAGATTTTAATATAGATTGGAAAAAAACTCTTTATACAAGAATAGAATTAGGAATACTCTCAATGACAACGGCCTTAAACAAATAGTTAACGAAAGCACCCGTGTAACAAGAAATTCGAGCACAATAATTGACTACGTAATAACTAATAATTATAAGATAAAATGTACAAACAGTAAAGATAATAAAATTTCTGACCATGAAGTTATTAATATTAATATAGACTTTGAGAGATCGAATGAAAACATTCTAAATACAGCAAAAACCATCAAGATATTTAAATACGATAAGAATATATTCAATAATGTGTTAACTGAGAATATGATATACGAGGATAATAAGGATCTTAATGAAAACGTTAAACTGTTTGATGCCTGTCTAGGAAATGCAATACAAAGATTTACGTTTGAAAAGCAAGTGTACATAAATAACAAAGTGAATAACTGGTTTAACGAAGAACTGCGAACAATAAAAAGAGAAAAAATAAAATATTTACGAGCCAAATTTGAAAACACAAATCAAGCTTGGGGAGAATATAAACTAATAAGAAATCGATACAAAGTACAAATCGAAAATAATAAGAATAATTACATAAAAAATAAAATTAACAACGCAACTAGTCAAAAGCAAATGTGGACACACATAAAAAACCTAGTACTTAATAAGAGGCAAAACTCAACTAAATCTGTGATATTCGACCAGATAGAGTACAAGGATATATGTGATATAGTTAATAAGTTCAATGCATTCTTCATTGATAGCATTAGTAGTATAAGACAATCGATAGGGAGCGTGCAACATATTAACCGAATAGAATATAGAGTGAATGATGTTTTTAAATTCCGTAAGGTAAATATTAGTGAACTGGAGAGCGTCGTGAAGTGTATGAATAACAAATCTGACCATGAACGCGTATCAAATAAAATTATACTTGACAACTGGAATGTAACAGGAAATATAATGGTAAAAGTAATAAACACATCTTTAGAGACAGGTATTTTTCCTGATAATTGGAAAAAATCAACCGTAACCCCAATTGAGAAAGTGCCCAGAACAAAAAAATGCGAGGAGTTTAGACCAATAAACTCTCTTAAAACTTGCGAGAAAATAATTGAAAAAGTAGTTAAAGATCAGCTTGAAAAATATATAGAAAATCGAGACATATTATCTAAATACCAGTCAGGATTCCGTAAAAAACATTCGTGTGAAACCACGGTAAACTATGTCATAAGTGAATGGAGAGCAATAGGAAAGGATAAGAGGATAATAGCAATATTTCTTGACTTCAAAAGAGCCTTTGAGACGATCGATAGAGAAATAATACTGAGTAAACTATATATGTATGGAATAAGAGGAATCGAGCTAGATTGGTTCAAATCGTACCTGAAAAGAAGAAGGCAAACGACAAAATTAAATGACATAGAATCTGATGAAATAATAAATAATTTCGGAGTGCCACAAGGTTCCATTTTGGGAGCGTTGTTGTTCATAATTTATATAAATGACATGCCAAGTATTTTAGAAAAATGTAAAGTTGTATTATACGCTGATGACACTCTGATATATACTATAGCAAATAGTGATGAAGAATGTCGCGAAAATATCAAGTATGATATGAAGAAAATAGATGAATGGCTTAAAATGAATAAACTCAAACTAAATGAAAATAAAACAAAAATAATGGAATTAACTTAAATTCAGAAGAAATATTTACAATAAATGACACAGTAATTGAAAAAGTCGAATATATAAAATACCTTGGTTTTATAATCGATAAAAAATTAAATTTCAATGAACAAATAGATTACTTATGCAAAAAAGTTGGTAAAAAATTAGTTTTTTAAAAAGAATAAGAAGCAAAATATAACGATAATAAAACCACACTTTGAATATGGTTCCACTATTTTATTCACATGCAGCAGCACAAATCAATTAGCAAGGATGCAGAAACTGCAAAATAGAGCGATGCGAGTAATACTAAAATGCGATCGTTACACACATATAAACACAATGTTAACTGATCTAAAATGGATGAACATAGCACAACGACTTCAATTTAACACATGAAGATAACACTAAGAAATGCAAGTGACTTTAGGATCCAAAGAGTGAGGTCAACACAAATGCAGAAAACGCTATTCTACAAAGGTCTACAGCTGTTTAACTCATTGCCAAACTACATTAAGAATGAAACGGATGAAAATGTCTTTAGACGAAAGTGTACTAATTTTGTATTATTTAATAATAATTTGTAATATATAATTTTGTTGAACATTTAAAGTATTTTTAATACTAAAAAAAAAAAAAAAAAACAAAAAAAAAACAATCTCGGGAAATGACGGCTACCCACTTTATCGCCGACGTTCTGTGGATAATGGTGGACGATCAATTTCAGTAAAGGTGCATGGAAATGATTTTGATGTTGATAATCATTGGATAGTACCTTACTCTCCATTGCTTTCAAAAACATTTAAAGCGCATATTAATGTTGAGTATTGTCATTCAGTTAAGTCGATCAAATACATCTGCAAATATGTTACTAAAGGGTCTTATATGGCTGTATTTTCATTACAAAATCCAAATGATGAAATTCCGCAGTATCAAATGGCCAGGTACATTAGTAGCAATGAAGCAGTATGGCGAATTTTGGGATTTCCCATTCATGAGCGCCATCCAACTGTTGTTCATTTATCAGTGCATCTGGAAAATGGAAACCGGGTTTACTTTACAGAAAGAAATGCTCGAGAGAGAGAGCAGCAGCACCACCGGCTACAACATTAACATCATTTTTGATCTTTGTAGAAATGATATGTTTGCTAAAACTTTGTCTTATTCAGAAATTCCAACGTATTATACGTGGAATGCATCAACAAAGAAATTCCAACGTCGAAAGCAGGGGAAACCTGTTGATGGTTGGCCAAATTTATATGCAACAGATGCATTAGGTAGGGTTTATACCGTCCATCCTCAAAATGCTGAATGTTTTTATTTGAGAATGCTTCTGATTAATGTTCGAGGACCAACATCTTTTGAGACATTACATTGTGTTGATGGCGTAGTATGTGCAACATATCGAGAGGCCTGTCAGAAACTACAATTATTGGAGAACGATTGTCATTGGGAAACAGCGCTTGAAGATGCAGCAGTAATCAACCATCCATGGAAAATAAGGGCATTATTTGCGATAATATTGGTATCGTGCTCACCATCTAATCCAAAAGATCTTTGGAATAAATTTAAAACATATTTTGCTGAGGACATATTACACCCGGAAAGAGTTACCACCAACAATGCAACGCTTGAACTAAGTGAAAGTATGAATAATGAGACATTGATTCTACTTGAAGACAAATGCTTGGCGATAAGGAATGTGACACTAATTGAAGTTGGAATGATTGCTCCTATTCGGTCAGGAACTGATGCACACGATCAAGATCTACGACGAGAAATGGAATATAATCATCAAAATTTGGAAATTTTATTGGAAGAAAATTTACCAAATTTACAACAAGAGCAGAGAATGGTATACAACAGTATACTAGCAGCAATAACAAACAAACAAATAACCGGAAAAACGTTTTTAATTTCATTGATATTGGCAAAAGTTCGATCTCAAAAAAATATTGCATTAGCTATTGCGTCATCCGGCATTGCTGCCACACTCTTAGATGGTGGTAGAACAGCGTATTCTGCACTAAAATTATCCTAGAAGCCTCAATTTTCCGAAGAGATTACAAGTGTAACATAAAGAAAAATTCTTCTATGGGCAAAGTATTGTAACAATGTGAAATCATAGTGTGGGTTGAATGCACCATGGCGCATAAGAAATCTTTGGAAGTCTCGCAGTTTACGGGATTTTAGAAGCAATAATAACATATTTGGAGGTGCATTAGTTTTATTAGCTGGTGATTTTCGTCAAACACTTCCTGTTATGCCTGGATCAACGCCAGCTGATGAGCTAAATGCATCGTCATACCTTTGGCAATATGTTCATACTCTAAAATTAACTACTAATATGCGTGTTCAGTTGCAACGTGATGCTTCGCTTCAATTTTTTCCAAACAATTGCTTGATTTAGGTAATGCAAGAATTCCAGTGGATCCTATAACAAAGTATATAAAATTTCCATCAGAGTTTTGCATAATGACACAATCCAAAGAACAATTAATAAATTGTGTATTTCCCAATATTGTGCAAAATTTTAAAAATATGCAATGGTTATGTGAACGTGCGTTACTGGCATCCAAAAATATTGACGTTAATTCCATCAACAGCAATATTCTTAACAAGGTCAATGGGAATCTAAGAACTTATAAATCGATCGACACAGTTTCAAATATTGAGGATGTCGTCAATTATCCAGTCGAATTTTTAAATTCGTCAGATTTACCAGGCTTTCCACCACATGACTTACTGCTAAAAAACGGTGTTCCCATTATTTTACTTAGAAATATTGATCCTCCACGAATTTGTAATGGCACTCGACTAACAGTAAAAAAAATGATGAACAACCTTATCGAGGCGACCATTATAACTGGAAAGTTTAAGGGAACTGATGTGTTGCTGCCACGTATTCCTATGACCACATCGGAGATGCCATTCGATTTCAAGCGCCTGCAATTTCCTATTCGCCTAGCATTTGCAATGACGATTAATAAAGCTCAAGGTCAGTTCTTGCAAGTTTGTGGACTTAATCTAGAAAATCCATGTTTCTCACATGGACAGCTTTACGTCGCGTGTTCGCGAGTAGGAAAACCCGCAGATTTATATGTATACGCACCAGAGGGAAAAACAAAAACTATTGTGTACCCCAAGGCATTAGAATAAGAATTATTTATTTAAGAAAAAAAGTATATATTAAATTTTAGCAAGTAAGAAATAAATAGCCCATTAATGCATTATTTTATAATTTAAATGAAATACATTGTCATCAAATGAAAGGTTCATTCTGTAAGAAAAATTGCATAATTTAATTACTAAATAAATACACTTTTTAATTATTATGTATTTAATTTCTATGTGGGGGGTAGCGAAGCACACCGGGTATTACCTAGTATACATATATAGTGATATATATTAAGAGAATTATATACATTAAAACAAGTGAAATTAAAAAATACTTTTTATATTGAAATTAATTTTTGTTTTTTAATTACTTAATCATGTACTAAATTATTAAATACTAGTTAAAACACTTATGTTACACTTATATAACATAAAAAAAATTATTCTCTAATTACTATATATAACTAGTCTATGAGATCGTTATTCAAATAAAAATAGTACAATCGTCTCATATAAGTTCGGCTCTTTACCGTTTTCGGTACGATTGTATGGTGCGGCCTTAATAACATTCGAAGAAATTCGATGCCTCTCTCGTTTATATCCCAATAAAAACATGTCCGACAGCGGTACTCCCAAATCATGTCATGTGCAAGTAGTGTTTTCATTGCCTGAATGACTTCTACATTTGGAATGTCCTCAATTTCATGATGAGGACCTTCAAAATTTGCCATTGCTGTTAAAGTTCCCTCAATAAAGAAGTGATTGTACACTGCCAAGCGATTCACTCGTTCTTTTATTTTTTTTTTTTTTTTTTCATTATATATATATTTTTTTATTTCTTTTACTTATTTTAAATTTACAAAACGTTATTACGCATTTTTTTATATGAAAAGTAATCACTTAATATCTTTTTTATGTTCTCAAAAAAAAAGAAAAATAAAATAAAAAATCATTTTATTACGAAATATGTATGATATTTCTAGACTAAATAACAAAACATAAATTGTGATCGGTTTTAACATTGTTATTGTTAAATTCCTGTGTGTGCTTAATAACATTTCTTTTTGTATTCATTTTCTTTCTTTTTACATCATTTTATAAAAAAATATATGATCAGGTTGAGCTTCATTTGTTGTTGTTCTACAATAAACATCATTAACAAACAAAAATGTCTATGATATAAAAATGTATGTAGTTATAATAGAATAAGAGCTCAACTAAAAATAAAAAAAAAATTATTTACTGAAGGGGGAAAACGGTAAGGAAATAATACAAGGATGTTGTATGACTTGAAGTAGGTTTGACTATTTACATGAAATCATCGTAATCATCATAAGTAATGTAATCATTACCATACTTTTTATAACCATCGATATCATTGCTCTCTTTTTTCAAGGTTACTTTTCCTTTGCCTTTGCCTTTGCTAGCGGGTTTCTTGACATTTTGTTTTTCCATTTTCACTTTTTCTCTATGTAAGTTTTCTACACTAATTTTTAATTTCTTCAAATCGGGAATAGCCAAATGTACACCTATGCTACGTACTAAATCCTCAATAAATTGCGGGAAATGAGGTGATTCTTTATATTGTGCCAATTTACAACTAAGCGTCGCACCAAATTCTTTGAATTCTTCTTCAGTTTGAGGATTAAATGCATCTAAATCACCTCTAATATCTCTAACACCAAAGGTTTCTAAAGCACTCTTTAAGTCCGATTCTTCTTGAATTTTTTGTAAACGTAATTTTTCGGCTAATTTTTCTTCGGCTGTCATATTAGCTAAGCGTTCAGCTTCGGCTTCCTCTGCCAGTCTCTCTTGTTCGGCTAGTTTAGCTTTCAAAGCCTTGTTAGGTTTCGTCTTCACCGGCGCTTTGACTTCAACTTTTTCTTCGTCCTTTTTTTCCTCTTCCTCGAGATCCCAACTGTCCTTAACATCCTCATCATCATCCTCGCCAGCCCATTTGTTGACTTTGTCAGGAATAACCACTATGGGTTTGTCCGCAGCACTTTCCCAATCGTCTTTCATATTTTTTGGTTCTCTATTATTTTATTTATTTAGCAAATTTTTGATTATATGACTTTGTGTTTTGCTTGTATGTGCTTGGTGTGCTTGGATGTGCGTAAGTGTTTTCACCAAGGATTTGAAACCAGAACTAATAATTTTTCGCAATCTTTCTGTTGCTTTTATACTGTTTCCTGAGACCCGAAAATAACTGCGTTAATCGATTTCCTTAATATGATATTGCATTACAGGTAGAAAAATTATCATTTTATAATTGACCCTCACACATCATTTGATAACTTGTTTATAATGTTCGAATAACATGAATATTAATTTCCAGGTAAAAGGGAAAATAATAAAAGCCTTCTGGCGCTCGAAAATTTTCCCTTTTTCACTTTAAGTCCGGTTTAGTATACAGTTGTTATCCACTTTACATAATTTTCTTTAAATTCGTACTTCAATAGACAGCGTTTTTTATATTAAGTACATAGGCGTTATTTGCTGACAGGTAGGGGCATTTAAATTGAATTTTCTCCCCTTTGCCAACAAATGTAATTTAAGCGGTTTATGCCATATTTTTTAAGTATACGCTTTGTTTTACTCGCAAAGGTGCTTTGTTCATAGCTTACAGACGGCTGTATACACAACAACAAAATATTAAGAGTTTGTCAGTCATATTTGAACGCAAGCAAAAATAAACAAACACATGCTACAGTAGTAGATCCTAACATTTCAACGACGAATTTATATGAATTCGTTCATTTGGACACTGTGCCAGTGTGTAAAATGTTACTACAAAGTTAATATAATGCAAGTGAGTGAAAATTTTCATAGAAAATCCAGTCACTTGACATTTTCCCTTCAAAAAATATTTCAAGAAAAGTTTTTAGTAGACATCTGCAAATGAGTAAATGCTACAAGTGGTTGAAACACAATCATAAATTTACTATGTACCTGCTAATGCACATCTAACATTCACAAAAAGTAAAGGAAACAAATCTGGATGTATTTACTTTATTATCTTATATATAAAAATGAATGTGTGTTTGTTTGTATGTTTGTATGTTTGAAGTTTATAGACGATAAAACGGCTGAACCGATTTTCTTAAAATTTTCACAGTATCTTCCTGTATGTCCGGAAGGAGTTATAGGCTACTTTTTATGTTGATATTCCAAATGAGCGAGGGGCCATGCCCACGTATACTACACACTACATACTTAATATTTAATTGCATTTTAAATATATTACTCATACGCATAGTAGTTACCCCTACAAGTATGCTATCTATGATGCTTGATATTAAAACCAAAGAAAACAAAGTATGTATAAAGAATGTGCATTTTGGCATATTTTGGAATATTTTTCAAAAATATTTCACGACGCGGGGGGAAAGATAGAAGGGAGGGATAAAGAAACCAAGAGCGTAACAATGTTCTCAATTGTTCTCATCGTGCGTTTTTGTTGTTTGACTAATTTTTTATTTATTCATCTGACACAATGTTGCCACGAAAAACATTTTGTAGCCAACATTTGTGAAAAAATCACCAAATAAGAAAAAATATAACCAAAATTAAATTCATAGACTTTTGTTTTATTTTTTTTTTCAAGTTTAAATTATAATTAACAAAAACTGAAACAAAAATATCTTTTTTTATAAGAAAAAAATAAACAAAACCAAAAACTACACATGGATCAAAAAAATAACCAATTTTGGTTAGAAATAACAAAAAAAAAGGCAACACTTATTCTCAGACGTCGGCACAAAGAGAAAATGAGAAAAATTATGAGAGGCATATTAACCCAGAGGAAAATTGTTAGTAATATTTTCAAGTCTACTTTACTCTACATAATACGTCACATATGTAGTTTTTTTTAATGAATTTTACTTCTATATAAACAAAATGAATGAAAAACAATAGAAGAGAAAAATGAAAATATGTGCAAAGAAATAAAGAAAGTAATAAATGAAACATGTAAACAAAATGCAAAAACAACATACGCGGATGCAGTTAAAAATAAAGGGTTGCCAAGTATAAATAAACAACTACCCCTGATTGTTAAAGCTAAGGAAAAACAATCGGCTGAAAAAACTAAAGAAGAGTTAAACAAAATAAATCCAGACAACTTGAAGATAACAAATGTGGAAAGTAGAAGCAGTGGAACAATTGTTATTCAAAGTGAGAGCTGTGAAGATAGAGAGAAAAGTAAAAGTGCAATCCAAGAAAAAATATCTAAACAATATGAAGTAAAAATTCCAAATTCGACGGGACTAAATATCAAAATTATTGGCATGTCTTTTGAATATAGTGAAAATGATTTAATTGAGAAATTAAGAAAACAAAATCCTAAATTAGCTGCTGCAAATATTAAATTTATGGGAAAATATGAAACGAATAGAGGAAATAAATCTTTGTTCAATGTGAGACTGAGAGTTGATAATGAAGCTTACGGAAAAATTATGGAAGAAAGAAAAGTAAATGTCGGTTGGGAAAGATGTAGAGTGTATGATTTTGACTGACTTTTTAATATTGTCTGAAACACATTTGACGAAAGATATAGATGAACAAGAAATTGCGTTACAAGGATATGATAACATCGGGTCAGTGTCAGCATCCTCAAGAACAGGTGGAGTTGTCGTATACTATAAAAATAATTGGAACGTGAAAAAGTTTATAGAGAGAACTGATGATTTGAAGTATTGGATATTATTTTGCAAAGCTGTACATAATGATAATAATAATAATATCTTAATTGATGCAATATATAGATCGCCTAGCTACAGCGAAGCTGAGTTCTGTGGTATATTTGACGAAATTATTGAAGAAATCTGTGATAATAATAACTGTGATATTTTAATTGCAAGAGATTTTAATATGGATTGGAAAAAACTCTTTATACAAGAATAGAATTAGGAATACTCTCAATGACAACGGCCTTAAATAAATAGTTAACGAAAGCACCCGTGTAACAAGAAATTCGAGCACAATAATTGACTAGGTAATAACTAATAATTATAAGATAAAATGTACAAACAGTAAAGATAATAAAATTTCTGACCATGAAGTTATTAATATTAATATAGACTTTGAGAGATCGAATGAAAACAATCTAAATACAGCAAAAACCATCAAGATATTTAAATACGATAAGAATATATTCAATAATGTGTTAACTGAGAATATGATATACGAGGATAATAAGGATCTTAATGAAAACGTTAAACTGTTTGATGCCTGTCTAGGAAATGCAATACAAAGATTTACGTTTGAAAAGCAAGTGTACATAAATAACAAAGTGAATAACTGGTTTAACGAAGAACTGCGAACAATAAAAAGAGAAAAAATAAAATATTTACGAGCCAAATTTGAAAACACAAATCAAGCTTGGGGAGAATATAAACTAATAAGAAATCGATACAAAGTACAAATCGAAAATAATAAGAATAATTACATAAAAAATAAAATTAACAACGCAACTAGTCAAAAGCAAATGTGGACACACATAAAAAACCTAGTACTTAATAAGAGGCAAAACTCAACTAAATCTGTGATATTCGACCAGATAGAGTACAACGATATATGTGATATAGTTAATAAGTTCAATGCATTCTTCATTGATAGCATTAGTAGTATAAGAAAATCGATAGGGAGCGTGCAACATATTAACCGAATAGAATATAGAGTGAATGATGTTTTTAAATTCCGTAAGGTAAATATTAGTGAACTGGAGAGCATCGTGAAGTGTATGAATAACAAATCTGACCATGAACGCGTATCAAATAAAATTATACTTGACAACTGGAATGTAACAGGAAATATAATGGTAAAAGTAATAAACACATCTTTAGAGACAGGTATTTTTCCTGATAATTGGAAAAAATCAACCGTAACCCCAATTGAGAAAGTGCCCAGAACAAAAAAATGCGAGGAGTTTAGACCAATAAACTCTCTTAAAACTTGCGAGAAAATAATTGAAGAAGTAGTTAAAGATCAGCTTGAAAAATATATAGAAAATCGAGACATATTATCTAAATACCAGTCAGGATTCCGTAAAAAACATTCGTATGAAACCACGGTAAACTATGTCAAAAGTGAATGGAGAGCAATAGGAAAGGATAAGAGGATAATAGCAATATTTCTTGACTTCAAAAGAGCCTTTGAGACGATCGATAGAGAAATAATACTTAATAAATGTATGGAATAAGAGGAATCGAGCTAGATTGGTTCAAATCGTACCTGAAAAGAAGAAGGCAAACGACAAAATTAAATGACATAGAATCTGATGAAATAATAAATAATTTTGGAGTCCCACAAGGTTCCATTTTGGGAGCGTTGTTGTTCATAATTTATATAAATGACATGCCAAGTATTTTAGAAAAATGTAAAGTTGTATTATACGCTGATGACACTCTGATATATACTATAGCAAATAGTGATGAAGAATGTCGCGAAAATATCAAGTATGATATGAAGAAAATAGATGAATGGCTTAAAATGAATAAACTCAAACTAAATGAAAATAAAACAAAAATAATGGAATTAACTTAAATTCAGAAGAAATATTTACAATAAATGACACAGTAATTGAAAAAGTCGAATATATAAAATACCTTGGTTTTATAATCGATAAAAAATTAAATTTCAATGAACAAATAGATTACTTATGCAAAAAAGTTGGTAAAAAAATTAGTTTTTTAAAAAGAATAAGAAGCAAAATATCCAAGTCTACAGCGATAAATATATACAGCACGATAATAAAACCACACTTTGAATATGGTTCCACTATTTTATTCACATGCAGCAGCACAAATCAATTAGCAAGGATGCAGAAACTGCAAAATAGAGCGATGAGAGTAATACTAAAATGCGATCGTTACACACATATAAACACAATGTTAACTGATCTAAAATGGATGAACATAGCACAACGACTTCAATTTAACACATTAAGATTTATTAGAAAATTAAAACAAGGAGACGCCCCGAAATATCTATGTGATCAAATACATTATGTGGGAGACAGTCAACCATATCAACTAAGAAATGCAAGTGACTTTAGGATCCAAAGAGTGAGGTCAACACAAATGCAGAAAACGCTATTCTACAAAAGTCTACAGCTGTTTAACTCATTGCCAAACTACATTAAGAATGAAACGGATGAAAATGTCTTTAGACGAAAGTGTACTAATTTTGTATTATTTAATAATAATTTGTAATATATAATTTTGTTGAACATTTAAAGTATTTTTAATACTAAAAAAAAAAAAAAAAAAAAAAAACAATCTCGGGAAATGACGGCTACCCACTTTATCGCCGACGTTCTGTGGATAATGGTGGACGATCAATTTCAGTAAAGGTGCATGGAAATGATTTTGATGTTGATAACCGCTGGATAGTACCTTACTCTCCATTGCTTTCAAAAACATTTAAAGCGTATATTAATGTTGAGTATTGTCATTCAGTTAAGTCGATCAAATACATCTGCAAATATGTTACTAAAGGGTCTTATATGGCTGTATTTTCATTACAAAATCCAAATGATGAAATTCCCCAGTATCAAATGGCCAGGTACATTAGTAGCAATGAAGCAGTATGGCGAATTTTGGGATTTCCCATTCATGAGCGCCATCCAACTGTTGTTCATTTATCAGTGCATCTGGAAAATGGACAACGGGTTTACTTTACAGAAAGAAATGCTCGAGAGAGAGCAGCAGCACCACCGGCTACAACATTAACATCATTTTTTGATCTTTGTAGAAATGATATGTTTGCTAAAACTTTGTTTTATTCAGAAATTCCAACGTATTATACGTGGAATGCATCAACAAAGAAATTCCAACGTCGAAAGCAGGGGAAACCTGTTGATGGTTGGCCAAATTTATATTCAACAGATGCATTAGGTAGGATTTATACCGTCCATCTTCAAATTGCTGAATGTTTTTATTTGAGAATGCTTCTGATTAATGTTCGAGGACCAACATCTTTTGAGACATTACATTGTGTTGATGGCGTAGTATGTGCAACATATCGAGAGGCCTGTCAGAAACTACAATTATTGGAAAACGATTGTCATTGGGAAACAACGCTTGAAGATGCAGCAGTAATCAACCATCCATGGAAAATAAGGGCATTATTTGCGATAATATTGGTATCGTGCTCACCATCTAATCCAAAAGATCTTTGGAATAAATTTAAAACATATTTGGCTGAGGACATATTACACCCGGAAAGAGTTACCACCAACAATGCAACGCTTGAACTAAGTTTATTTTATTTATTTTTATTTTTTATTTATTTGTTTACAAGAACTTACAAGAGCTTTAAGAATGTTATTCTTTTATAGCTCAGTAGGATATACACAAATTACATTAGTCATTAGTATTCCCTAAATTTATATTGTTTTATAAAGTATATAGCTAATACACAAAAAGGCAATAATTATATTTCACACAAAATTTTAAATATTTGAGGACATATAGTCAAAAAGTGACTTCTTAAAACTGCTCTTTCTCGAAATGTTTTTAATAGACATTGGTAAGGAGTTCCACAAATTAATTGCGTTGACGAAAAACAATCTGCCAGTATTGATGTAAGTATATCTAGGTGTAATTAGAGTTGTATATCTAGTGGATCTGCCAAATACAAGCTTCTCAAAGAGATAGGGTGGTTTCTTCCGATAAAGAAGATTATGTATAAATATAATATTTCGCATCTGAAGGTAGTCGATTAAGTCACAGCCCAAGATCATTTTCCTCCAGGACGATACACTGCTAAACCTAGTTAAATCATACACATACCGCGTAGCATTATTAAAAGATACTTGCAACTTATGTAGTGAGAGAGCGTCCAATTTACTGTAAACCTATGCAAAATAATTAATCAGTGGAAGTATTAATTGAATTATAAGTTTCCTCTTAACTTCGACTGGTGTGAAGTTAGACGACATTCGTAAATTACGAAGCAAGAGGTATACGTTACGCACAACATGATTAATATGGTCAGTGCATGACAAGGTGGAATTGATCCAAAATCCTAAGTATTTAATCTTACTAACGTACACAAGAGGTGTGTTCCCCAAGTAAATGGTCGGAAAATAACTTAAATCATATTCCCATCTACTGATTGGTAAAATGTAAGATTTTCCAGGATTGAGCATAAGGTTATTATCCTCAGCCCATTTTAAAATAGACCTCAAGTCATAATTAAGTTTGTAACTTGTATCCTCTATCAGACCAATACGGTTTGAGATGTACAGCTGAATATCGTCTGCGTATGCATGTACCTTAGTATACCTGCATACTGAAAATAAATCATTGACGAACATACTAAATAGCAGGGGGCCTAACACGGACCCTTGTGGAACACCGGATGTTATACGCCTCAGCCCTGACTGCCTATTTCCAATAATTACCCTTTGGGCTCTCCCATATAAGTAGTTTTCCATAAGAGATAAAGCGGTATTCGTAAAACCAAAATAGTGCCCCAATTTTCGACACAAGATTAAATGATCAACCCTGTCAAAGGCCTTTGAAAAATCTAGCAGACACATAAGAGAGAGGTTTCCTTTGTCATATTCGGGCCTTATGTCATCAATTACTTTCAAGACCGCAGTAGTAAAACTATGAGCAATGCGAAAACCAGATTGGAATGGGGACAAGAGATTATTGTTATTCAGATATAACGTAATCTGTTCAGCAATTAGGGACTCAAATATTTTCGAAAAAACTGGCAAAATACTTATTGGCCGATAATCGCCCGCACTCACTGCATTGGAAATCTTTGCTATTGGTATAACTCTTCCAATTTTCCAGGCTGTAGGAAACTGGGTGGTTGTAATGCAATGGTTAAAGACATGAGTCAGCGCTCCCAAAATATATGGCAATATAAGTTTAACAAATTTAATGGCTACACCGTCTGCACCGATGGCATTGGATCGAATTTTCAAGATATACCTGGTTACATCAGCCTCTGACACTGTAGAAAATGAGAAGTTAGTATTGCAGGAGAGTTCATTTTGTAGATTAGGACTGGTATGATTATTAATCACACCATTAATACAAAAAAAGTCATTAAGCTCATCTGGGTCTATTTTGCACTCAAAAGAACTACGGGAGTGTATACCTAACGACTTCACATTCCTCCACAATTCGCCAGCAGGGAGATTTAAATTAAGTTTCCGGGAGAAATATGATTTTTTAGCTTGTCTGACAATGAGATTGGAGCGGTTTCTAGCTCTATTGTAAGCAGCTCTGTTTATCAACGTGGGTCTCCTTTTCCAAACGTTGTAAGCTAAATTGCGATCACGAATAGCATTTTTTACAGCAGTTGTATACCATGGACAAGAGCGATTATTTACAGCAAAACTACGTTCAGGTACATGACGATCATACGCGCCCTGCAATGTTGCAAGAAGTACGTTCAACTTATCATCCACTGACGCATAATACCAACATTCATTCCAACTCAGAACAGAAATGTCAGCAAAGAGGGACGAAAAATTAATCGCGTTATAATCCCTATAAGTTATAATCCGAAGATTATCATCTCTAGTCAGGTTAATGTTTAATGTACAAAATAATAGATCATGGTCAGAGACGAAAGAAATTTGATCATACAAAAGTAATAAGCTTGGATGAGATAGCAGGAATAAATCGAGTAAACTTGGCCTTGAATTGGACGAAAAAACGTGTGGGAATTTCATCATTAACCGTAGTCATACCCACAGAACTTATCATATCAAGGAAATCATTACTAATTTCATCTTTAACCATCAAGTTTACATTAAAGTCACCACAAGTGATAAAAAAGTCATAAGCTATGGAATGATTCCTGAAGTTATCAAAAAAAGGTTCAAGAGTTAATGTTCTTATAGGATTATAAACGCATGACACTAAAGTTCTCACACTATTATCATAAACGACAATATTAATAAATTCAATGTCACAATCCTGTGAAATGCTGACTACTCCAGTGTTGAGGTTACTCTTAGCATAAATTGCAACACCACCGCCTCTTCTATATCTCCTATCATTCCTATATAGTTTATACCCATTTATGCTATAGTAACCATCCGGAACATCACAGTGGAACCACGTTTCCGTTACACAAATAATATCAACCTTAGAGTTTTCAAATATATGTCGAACGTAATCCAATTTAAGTCCATTTAAACTCCTGGCATTGAAATGCACAACATTAATACCTGATCGCTGTTTACATAATATATTTATTGAGGCAGAGTGGTTTCAATCAACACTATCATTATAATTTGTCTGACTCATAATAAGGTAGAGAAATAGCAGTCTTTTCGTTCACTTCAAAATAATTATTAAAAATTGAATATATAATCTTACGTAGCCTCACAACACCAATCCTTATACTGTGTTTAAATATTATAACAGTTGTTAAAAAAAGAAAAAAAAAAAGGATAAACCAAAAATAAATAAAAAGTTAGTAAAATTCTTATTATAAATAGAAATGAGTATTTTTATAAATATAAATAGAAATAAGTTCGTAAAATTCTTATTATAAATAGAAATAAGTAAAATAGAAGGCACTGAGTATATAATCTTAATTACTGCTGATATTTCTTTTTTCAGCAATGCTCGGAAAAAACTGATTCAGCTTCTCAATTTCATCTATTTTTATTGCATCGTCATTAAGCTCTCGCTTTATGTAAACATAGCCTCGCATAGTAAAAGCAGAACATAAGAGCTTCTTCCTTTTCAGGCGTAAAGCCGCCCTCAGAATATTAAAATTATGCTGTGTTAGGTTTTCATTTAAAAAGAACTTTTCATCAGAAATAAAACCAAGGTGTCTGAGACTGAAGGCAAAATCTTTATTAAGTTTTTTATAGCCTGCCAGGGATTTAAGAAAACTGTTATTGGCATATGCAGACCACAGCTTCACAATTATTACCCCATCCTTGGAATATGTCTTCTGCTTGCTATTATAATTTCCTAGCCGGTATATAGATCTTATGTTAGGCATCTGAGTGTTTATAGCTCTGCATACATTTTTAAATATTTGGGTAAGATCTTCTTTTTCCGCGTAGGGTATCTGATTAATTCTCAGTGAAAGTATGAACAATGAGACATTGATTCTACTTGAAGACAAATGCTTGGCGATAAGGAATGTGACACTAATTGAAGTTGGAATGATTGCTCCTATTCGGTCAGGAACTGATGCACACGATCAAGATCTACGACGAGAAATGGAATATAATCATCGAAATTTGGAAATTTTATTGGAAGAAAATTTACCAAATTTACAACAAGAGCAGAGAATGGTATACAACAGTATACTAGCAGCAATAACAAACAAACAAATAACCGGAAAAACGTTTTTAATTTCATTGATATTGGCAAAAGTTCGATCTCAAAAAAATATTGCATTAGCTATTGCGTCATCCGGCATTGCTGCCACACTCTTAGATGGTGGTAGAACAGCGTATTCTGCACTAAAATTATCCTAGAAGCCTCAATTTTCCGAAGAGATTACAAGTGTAACATAAAGAAAAATTCTTCTATGGGCAAAGTATTGCAACAATGTGAAATCATAGTGTGGGTTGAATGCACCATTGCGCATAAGAAATCTTTGGAAGTCTCGCAGTTTACGGGATTTTAGAAGCAATAATAACATATTTGGAGGTGCATTAGTTTTATTAGCTGGTGATTTTCTTCAAACACTTCCTGTTATGCCTGCATCAACGCCAGCTGATGAGCTAAATGCATCGTCATACCTTTGGCGATATGTTCATACTCTAAAATTAACTACTAATATGCGTGTTCAGTTGCAACGTGATGCTTCGCTTCAACTTTTTCCAAACAATTGCTTGATTTAGGTAATGCAAGAATTCCAATGGATCCTATAACAAAGTATATAAAATTTCCATCAGAGTTTTGCATAATGACACAATCCAAAGAACAATTAATAAATTGTGTATTTCCCAATATTGTGCAAAATTTTAAAAATATGCAATGGTTATGTGAACGTGCGTTACTGGCATCCAAAAATATTGACGTTAATTCCATCAACAGCAATATTCTCAACAAGGTCGATGGGAATCTAAGAACTTATAAATCGATCGACACAGTTTCAAATATTGAGGATGTCGTCAATTATCCAGTCGAATTTTTAAATTCGTCAGATTTACCAGGCTTTCCGCCACATGACTTACAGCTAAAAAACGGTGTTCCCATTATTTTACTTAGAAATATTGATCCTCCACGAATTTGTAATGGCACTCGACTAACAGTAAAAAAAATGATGAACAATCTTATCGAGGCGACCATTATAACTGGAAAGTTTAAGGGAACTGATGTGTTGCTGCCACGTATTCCTATGACCACATCGGAGATGCCATTCGATTTCAAGCGCCTGCAATTTCCTATTCGCCTAGCATTTGCAATGACGATTAATAAAGCTCAAGGTCAGTCCTTGCAAGTTTGTGGACTTAATCTAGAAAATCCATGTTTCTCACATGGACATCTTTACGTCGCGTGTTCGCGAGTAGGAAAACCCGCAGATTTATATGTATACGCACCAGAGGGAAAAACAAAAACTATTGTGTACCCCAAGGCATTAGAATAAGAATTATTTATTTAAGAAAAAAAGTATATATTAAATTTTAGCAAGTAAGAAATAAATAGCCCATTAATGCATTATTTTATAATTTAAATGAAATATATTGTCATCAAATGAAAGGTTCATTCTTTAAGAAAAATTGCATAATTTAATTACTAAATAAATACACTTTTTAATTATTATGTATTTAATTTCGATGGGGGGTAGCGAAGCACACCGGGTATTACCTAGTATACATATATAGTGATATATATTAAGAGAATTATATACATTAAAACAAGTGAAATTAAAAAATACTTTTTATATTGAAATTAATTTTTGTTTTTTAATTACTTAATCATGTACTAAATTATTAAATACTAGTTAAAACACTTATGTTACACTTATATAACATAAAAAAAAATTATTCTCTAATTACTATATATAACTAGTCTATGAGATCGTTATTCAAATAAAAATAGTACAATCGTGTCATATAAGTTCGGCTCTTTACCGTTTTCGGTACGATTGTATGGTGCGGCCTTAATAACATTCGAAGAAATTCGATGCCTCTCTCGTTTATATCCCAATAAAAACATGTCCGACAGTGGTACTCCCAAATCATGTCATGTGCAAGTAGTGTTTTCATTGCCTGAATGACTTCTACATTTGGAATGTCCTCAAGTTCATGATGAGGACCTTCAAAATTTGCCATTGCTGTTAAAGTTCCCTCAATAAAGAAGTGATTGTACACTGCCAAGCGATTCACTCGTTCTTTTTTTTTTATTTTTTTTTTTTCATTATATATATATTTTTTTATTTCTTTTACTTATTTTAAATTTACAAAACGTTATAAATAAACATCATTAACAAACAAAATTGTCTATGATATAAAAATGTATGTAGTTATAATAGAATAAGAGCTCAACTAAAAATAAAAAAAAAATTATTTACTGAAGGGGGAAAACGGTAAGGAAATAATACAAGGATGTTGTATGACTTGAAGTAGGTTTGACTATTTACATGAAATCATCGTAATCATCATAAGTAATGTAATCATTACCATACTTTTTATAACCATCGATATCATTGCTCTCTTTTTTCAAGGTTACTTTCCCTTTGCCTTTGCCTTTGCCTTTGCTAGCGGGTTTCTTGACATTTTGTTTTTCCATTTTCACTTTTTCTCTATGTAAGTTTTCTACACTAATTTTTAATTTCTTCAAATCGGGAATAGCCAAATGTACACCTATGCTACGTACTAAATCCTCAATAAATTGCGGGAAATGAGGTGATTCTTTATATTGTGCCAATTTACAACTAAGCGTCGCACCAAATTCTTTGAATTCTTCTTCAGTTTGAGGATTAAATGCATCTAAATCACCTCTAATATCACTAACACCAAAGGTTTCTAAAGCACTCTTTAAGTCCGATTCTTCTTGAATTTTTTGTAAACGTAGTTTTTCGGCTAATTTTTCTTCGGCTGTCATATTAGCTAAGCGTTCAGCTTCGGCTTCCTCTGCCAGTCTCTCTTGTTCGGCTAGTTTAGCTTTCAAAGCCTTGTTAGGTTTCGTCTTCACCGGCGCTTTGACTTCAACTTTTTCTTCGTCCTTTTTTTCCTCTTCCTCGAGATCCCAACTGTCCTTAACATCCTCATCATCATCCTCGCCAGCCCATTTGTTGACTTTGTCAGGAATAACCACTATGGGTTTGTCCGCAGCACTTTCCCAATCGTCTTTCATATTTTTTGGTTCTCTATTATTTTATTTATTTAGCAAATTTTTGATTATATGACTTTGTGTTTTGCTTGTATGTGCTTGGTGTGCTTGGATGTGCGTAAGTGTTTTCGGCAAGGATTTGAAACCAGAAATAATAATTTTTCGCAATCTTTCTGTTGCTTTTATACTGTTTCCTGAGACCCGAAAATAACTGCGTTAATCGATTTCCTTAATATGATATTGCATTACAGGTAGAAAAATTATGATTTTATAATTGACCCTCACACATCATTTGATAACTTGTTTATAATGTTCGAATAACATGAATATTAATTTCCAGGTAAAAGGGAAAATAATAAAAGCCTTCTTGCGCTCGAAAATTTTCCCTTTTTCACTTTAAGTCCGGTTTAGTATACAGTTGTTATCCACTTTACATAATTTTCTTTAAATTCGTACTTCAATAGACAGCTTTTTTTATATTAAGTACATACGCGTTATTTGCTGACAGGTAGGGGCATTTAAATTGAATTTTCTCCCCTTTGCCAACAAATGTCATTTAAGCGGTTTATGCCATATTTTTTAAGTATACGCTTTATTTTACTCACAAAGGTGCTTTGTTCATAGCTTACAGACGGCTGTATACACAACAACAAAATATTAAGAGTTTGTCAGTCATATTTGAACGCAAGCAAAAATAAACAAACACATGCTACAGTAGTAGATCCTAACATTTCAACGACGAATTTATATGAATTCGTTCATTTGGACACTGTGCCAGTGTGTAAAATGTTACTACAAAGTTAATATAATGCAAGTGAGTGAAAATTTTCATAGAAAATCCAGTCACTTGACATTTTCCTTTCAAAAAATATTTCAAGAAAAGTTTTTAATAGACATCTGCAAATGAGTAAATGCTACAAGTGGTTGAAACACAATCATAAATTTACTATGTACCTGCTAATGCACAGCTAACATTCACAAAAAGTAAAGGAAACAAATCTGTATGTATTTACTTTATTATCTTATATATAAAAATGAATGTGTGTTTGTTTGTATGTTTGTATGTTTGAAGTTTATAGACGATAAAACGGCTGAACCGATTTTCTTAAAATTTTCACAGTATCTTCCTGTATGTCCGGAAGGAGTTATAGGCTACTTTTTATGTTGATATTCCAAATGAGCGAGGGGCCATGCCCACGTATACTACACACTACATACTTAATATTTAATTGCATTTGAAATATATTACTCATACGCATAGTAGTTACCCCTACAAGTATGCTATCTATGATTCTTGATATTAAAACCAAAGAAAATAAAGTATGTATAAAGAATGTGCATTTTGGCATATTTTGGAATATTTTTCAAAAATATTTCACGACGCGGGGGGAAAGATAGAAGGGAAGGATAAAGAAACCAAGAGCGTAACAATGTTCTCAATTGTTCTCATCGTGCGTTTTTGTTGTTTGACTAATTTTTTATTTATTCATCTGAATAATAATAATATCTTATCGAGGCGACCATTATAACTGGAAAGTTTAAGGGAACTGATGTGTTGCTGCCACGTATTCCTATGACCACATCGGAGATGCCATTCGATTTCAAGCGCCTGCAATTTCCTATTCGCCTAGCATTTGCAATGACGATTAATAAAGCTCAAGGTCAGTCCTTGCAAGTTTGTGGACTTAATCTAGAAAATCCATGTTTCTCACATGGACATCTTTACGTCGCGTGTTCGCGAGTAGGAAAACCCGCAGATTTATATGTATACGCACCAGAGGGAAAAACAAAAACTATTGTGTACCCCAAGGCATTAGAATAAGAATTATTTATTTAAGAAAAAAAGTATATATTAAATTTTAGCAAGTAAGAAATAAATAGCCCATTAATGCATTATTTTATAATTTAAATGAAATATATTGTCATCAAATGAAAGGTTCATTCTTTAAGAAAAATTGCATAATTTAATTACTAAATAAATACACTTTTTAATTATTATGTATTTAATTTCGATGGGGGGTAGCGAAGCACACCGGGTATTACCTAGTATACATATATAGTGATATATATTAAGAGAATTATATACATTAAAACAAGTGAAATTAAAAAATACTTTTTATATTGAAATTAATTTTTGTTTTTTAATTACTTAATCATGTACTAAATTATTAAATACTAGTTAAAACACTTATGTTACACTTATATAACATAAAAAAAAATTATTCTCTAATTACTATATATAACTAGTCTATGAGATCGTTATTCAAATAAAAATAGTACAATCGTGTCATATAAGTTCGGCTCTTTACCGTTTTCGGTACGATTGTATGGTGCGGCCTTAATAACATTCGAAGAAATTCGATGCCTCTCTCGTTTATATCCCAATAAAAACATGTCCGACAGTGGTACTCCCAAATCATGTCATGTGCAAGTAGTGTTTTCATTGCCTGAATGACTTCTACATTTGGAATGTCCTCAAGTTCATGATGAGGACCTTCAAAATTTGCCATTGCTGTTAAAGTTCCCTCAATAAAGAAGTGATTGTACACTGCCAAGCGATTCACTCGTTCTTTTTTTTTTATTTTTTTTTTTTCATTATATATATATTTTTTTATTTCTTTTACTTATTTTAAATTTACAAAACGTTATAAATAAACATCATTAACAAACAAAATTGTCTATGATATAAAAATGTATGTAGTTATAATAGAATAAGAGCTCAACTAAAAATAAAAAAAAAATTATTTACTGAAGGGGGAAAACGGTAAGGAAATAATACAAGGATGTTGTATGACTTGAAGTAGGTTTGACTATTTACATGAAATCATCGTAATCATCATAAGTAATGTAATCATTACCATACTTTTTATAACCATCGATATCATTGCTCTCTTTTTTCAAGGTTACTTTCCCTTTGCCTTTGCCTTTGCCTTTGCTAGCGGGTTTCTTGACATTTTGTTTTTCCATTTTCACTTTTTCTCTATGTAAGTTTTCTACACTAATTTTTAATTTCTTCAAATCGGGAATAGCCAAATGTACACCTATGCTACGTACTAAATCCTCAATAAATTGCGGGAAATGAGGTGATTCTTTATATTGTGCCAATTTACAACTAAGCGTCGCACCAAATTCTTTGAATTCTTCTTCAGTTTGAGGATTAAATGCATCTAAATCACCTCTAATATCACTAACACCAAAGGTTTCTAAAGCACTCTTTAAGTCCGATTCTTCTTGAATTTTTTGTAAACGTAGTTTTTCGGCTAATTTTTCTTCGGCTGTCATATTAGCTAAGCGTTCAGCTTCGGCTTCCTCTGCCAGTCTCTCTTGTTCGGCTAGTTTAGCTTTCAAAGCCTTGTTAGGTTTCGTCTTCACCGGCGCTTTGACTTCAACTTTTTCTTCGTCCTTTTTTTCCTCTTCCTCGAGATCCCAACTGTCCTTAACATCCTCATCATCATCCTCGCCAGCCCATTTGTTGACTTTGTCAGGAATAACCACTATGGGTTTGTCCGCAGCACTTTCCCAATCGTCTTTCATATTTTTTGGTTCTCTATTATTTTATTTATTTAGCAAATTTTTGATTATATGACTTTGTGTTTTGCTTGTATGTGCTTGGTGTGCTTGGATGTGCGTAAGTGTTTTCGGCAAGGATTTGAAACCAGAAATAATAATTTTTCGCAATCTTTCTGTTGCTTTTATACTGTTTCCTGAGACCCGAAAATAACTGCGTTAATCGATTTCCTTAATATGATATTGCATTACAGGTAGAAAAATTATGATTTTATAATTGACCCTCACACATCATTTGATAACTTGTTTATAATGTTCGAATAACATGAATATTAATTTCCAGGTAAAAGGGAAAATAATAAAAGCCTTCTTGCGCTCGAAAATTTTCCCTTTTTCACTTTAAGTCCGGTTTAGTATACAGTTGTTATCCACTTTACATAATTTTCTTTAAATTCGTACTTCAATAGACAGCTTTTTTTATATTAAGTACATACGCGTTATTTGCTGACAGGTAGGGGCATTTAAATTGAATTTTCTCCCCTTTGCCAACAAATGTCATTTAAGCGGTTTATGCCATATTTTTTAAGTATACGCTTTATTTTACTCACAAAGGTGCTTTGTTCATAGCTTACAGACGGCTGTATACACAACAACAAAATATTAAGAGTTTGTCAGTCATATTTGAACGCAAGCAAAAATAAACAAACACATGCTACAGTAGTAGATCCTAACATTTCAACGACGAATTTATATGAATTCGTTCATTTGGACACTGTGCCAGTGTGTAAAATGTTACTACAAAGTTAATATAATGCAAGTGAGTGAAAATTTTCATAGAAAATCCAGTCACTTGACATTTTCCTTTCAAAAAATATTTCAAGAAAAGTTTTTAATAGACATCTGCAAATGAGTAAATGCTACAAGTGGTTGAAACACAATCATAAATTTACTATGTACCTGCTAATGCACAGCTAACATTCACAAAAAGTAAAGGAAACAAATCTGTATGTATTTACTTTATTATCTTATATATAAAAATGAATGTGTGTTTGTTTGTATGTTTGTATGTTTGAAGTTTATAGACGATAAAACGGCTGAACCGATTTTCTTAAAATTTTCACAGTATCTTCCTGTATGTCCGGAAGGAGTTATAGGCTACTTTTTATGTTGATATTCCAAATGAGCGAGGGGCCATGCCCACGTATACTACACACTACATACTTAATATTTAATTGCATTTGAAATATATTACTCATACGCATAGTAGTTACCCCTACAAGTATGCTATCTATGATTCTTGATATTAAAACCAAAGAAAATAAAGTATGTATAAAGAATGTGCATTTTGGCATATTTTGGAATATTTTTCAAAAATATTTCACGACGCGGGGGGAAAGATAGAAGGGAAGGATAAAGAAACCAAGAGCGTAACAATGTTCTCAATTGTTCTCATCGTGCGTTTTTGTTGTTTGACTAATTTTTTATTTATTCATCTGACACAATGTTGCCACGAAAAACATTTTGTAGCCAACATTTGTGAAAAAATCACCAAATAAGAAAAAATATAACCAAAATTAAATTCATAGACTTTTGTTTTATTTTTTTTTTCAAGTTTAAATTATAATTAACAAAAACTGAAACAAAAATAGCTTTTTTTATAAGAAAAAAATAAACAAAACCAAAAGCTACACATTGATCAAAAAAATAACCAATTTTGGTTAGAAATAACAAAAAAAAAGGCAACACTTATTCTCAGACGTCGGCACAAAGAGAACATGAGAAAAATTATGAGAGGCATATTAACCCAGAGGAAAATTGTTAGTAATATTTTCAAGTCTACTTTACTCTACATAATACGTCACATATGTAGTTTTTTTAATGAATTTTACATCTATATAAACAAAATGAATGAAAAACAATAGAAGAGAAAAATGAAAATATGTGCAAAGAAATAAAGAAAATAATAAATGAAACATGTAAACAAAGTGCAAAAACAACATACGCGGATGCAGTTAAAAATAAAGGGTTGCCAAGTATAAATAAACAACTACCCCTGATTGTTAAACCTAAGGAAAAACAATCGGCTGAAAAAACTAAAGAAGAGTTAAACAAAATAAATCCAGACAACTTGAAGATAACAAATGTGGAAAGTAGAAGCAGTGGAACAATTGTTATTCAAAGTGAGAGCTGTGAAGATAGAGAGAAAAGTAAAAGTGCAATCCAAGAAAAAATATCTAAACAATATGAAGTAAAAATTCCAAATTCGACGGGACTAAATATCAAAATTATTGGCATGTCTTTTGAATATAGTGAAAATGATTTAATTGAGAAATTAAGAAAACAAAATCCTAAATTAGCTGATGCAAATATTAAATTTATGGGAAAATATGAAACGAAAAGAGGAAATAAAACTTTGTTCAATGTGAGACTGAGAGTTGATAATGAAGCTTACGGAAAAATTATGGAAGAAAGAAAAGTAAATGTCGGTTGGGAAAGATGTAGAGTGTATGATGGAACTGAATTAGTTCAATGTATGAAATGCAGAGGATACAATCATATAGCCAAAGAATGTAAAAATCAGGAAATATGTCTAAAATGCCATGGTCAACATAAAACAGTTAATTGCGAAAGCCAAGAGAAGATAATGAAATGTATTAATTGTTCAAAAGTAAACAGCAGGCTCAATATGGGATTAGATGAAAATCACTTTACAAACGATAGAGAATGTCCAGTTTATCAAAATAAATTGAAAAACAAAATGAGAAATATAGGCTTGACGATTTAACAACTAAAGGAAATGAGTGCCCTCTATACAAATGTACAAGGTCTTGTTAACAACTATAATCAAATTGAAATTATCGCAGCAACAGAAGAACCTGACTTTTTAATATTGTCTGAAACACATTTGACGAAAGATATAGATGAACAAGAAATTGCGTTACAAGGATATGATAACATCGGGTCAGTGTCAGCATCCTCAAGAACAGGTGGAGTTGTCGTATACTATAAAAATAATTGGAACGTGAAAAAGTTTATAGAGAGAACTGATGATTTGAAGTATTGGATATTATTTTGCAAAGCTGTACATAATGATAATAATAATAATATCTTAATTGATGCAATATATAGATCGCCTAGCTACAGCGAAGCTGAGTTCTGTGGTATATTTGACGAAATTATTGAAGAAATCTGTGATAATAATAACTGTGATATTTTAATTGCAGGAGATTTTAATATAGATTGGAAAAAACTCTTTATACAAGAATAGAATTAGGAATACTCTCAATGACAACGGCCTTAAATAAATAGTTAACGAAAGCACCCGTGTAACAAGAAATTCGAGCACAATAATTGACTAGGTAATAACTAATAATTATAAGATAAAATGTACAAACAGTAAAGATAATAAAATTTCTGACCATGAAGTTATTAATATTAATATAGACTTTGAGAGATCGAATGAAAACAATCTAAATACAGCAAAAACCATCAAGATATTTAAATACGATAAGAATATATTCAATAATGTGTTAACTGAGAATATGATATACGAGGATAATAAGGATCTTAATGAAAACGTTAAACTGTTTGATGCCTGTCTAGGAAATACAATACAAAGATTTACGTTTGAAAAGCAAGTGCACATAAATAACAAAGTGAATAACTGGTTTAACGAAGAACTGCGAACAATAAAAAGAGAAAAAATAATAAAATATTTACGAGCCAAATTTGAAAACACAAATCAAGCTTGGGGAGAATATAAACTAATAAGAAATCGATACAAAGTACAAATCGAAAATAATAAGAATAATTACATAAAAAATAAAATTAACAACGCAACTAGTCAAAAGCAAATGTGGACACACATAAAAAACCTAGTACTTAATAAGAGGCAAAACTCAACTAAATCTGTGATATTCGACCAGATAGAGTACAACGATATATGTGATATAGTTAATAAGTTCAATGCATTCTTCATTGATAGCATTAGTAGTATAAGAAAATCGATAGGGAGCGTGCAACATATTAACCGAATAGAATATAGAGTGAATGATGTTTTTAAATTCCGTAAGGTAAATACTAGTGAACTGGAGAGCATCGTGAAGTGTATGAATAACAAATCTGACCATGAACGCGTATCAAATAAAATTATACTTGACAACTGGAATGTAACAGGAAATATAATGGTAAAAGTAATAAACACATCTTTAGAGACAGGTATTTTTCCTGATAATTGGAAAAAATCAACCGTAACCCCAATTGAGAAAGTGCCCAGAACAAAAAAATGCGAGGAGTTTAGACCAATAAACTCTCTTAAAACTTGCGAGAAAATAATTGAAGAAGTAGTTAAAGATCAGCTTGAAAAATATATAGAAAATCGAGACATATTATCTAAATACCAGTCAGGATTCCGTAAAAAACATTCGTGTGAAACCACGGTAAACTATGTCATAAGTGAATGGAGAGCAATAGGAAAGGATAAGAGGATAATAGCAATATTTCTTGACTTCAAAAGAGCCTTTGAGACGATCGATAGAGAAATAATACTTAATAAATGTATGGAATAAGAGGAATCGAGCTAGATTGGTTCAAATCGTACCTGAAAAGAAGAAGGCAAACGACAAAATTAAATGACATAGAATCTGATGAAATAATAAATAATTTTGGAGTCCCACAAGGTTCCATTTTGGGAGCGTTGTTGTTCATAATTTATATAAATGACATGCCAAGTATTTTAGAAAAATGTAAAGTTGTATTATACGCTGATGACACTCTGATATATACTATAGCAAATAGTGATGAAGAATGTCGCGAAAATATCAAGTATGATATGAAGAAAATAGATGAATGGCTTAAAATGAATAAACTCAAACTAAATGAAAATAAAACAAAAATAATGGAATTAACTTAAATTCAGAAGAAATATTTACAATAAATGACACAGTAATTGAAAAAGTCGAATATATAAAATACCTTGGTTTTATAATCGATAAAAAATTAAATTTCAATGAACAAATAGATTACTTATGCAAAAAAGTTGGTAAAAAAATTAGTTTTTTAAAAAGAATAAGAAGCAAAATATCCAAGTCTACAGCGATAAATATATACAGCACGATAATAAAACCACACTTTGAATATGGTTCCACTATTTTATTCACATGCAGCAGCACAAATCAATTAGCAAGGATGCAGAAACTGCAAAATAGAGCGATGAGAGTAATACTAAAATGCGATCGTTACACACATATAAACACAATGTTAACTGATCTAAAATGGATGAACATAGCACAACGACTTCAATTTAACACATTAAGATTTATTAGAAAATTAAAACAAGGAGACGCCCCGAAATATCTATGTGATCAAATACATTATGTGGGAGACAGTCAACCATATCAACTAAGAAATGCAAGTGACTTTAGGATCCAAAGAGTGAGGTCAACACAAATGCAGAAAACGCTATTCTACAAAAGTCTACAGCTGTTTAACTCATTGCCAAACTACATTAAGAATGAAACGGATGAAAATGTCTTTAGACGAAAGTGTACTAATTTTGTATTATTTAATAATAATTTGTAATATATAATTTTGTTGAACATTTAAAGTATTTTTAATACTAAAAAAAAAAAAAAAAAAAAAAACAATCTCGGGAAATGACGGCTACCCACTTTATCGCCGACGTTCTGTGGATAATGGTGGACGATCAATTTCAGTAAAGGTGCATGGAAATGATTTTGATGTTGATAACCGCTGGATAGTACCTTACTCTCCATTGCTTTCAAAAACATTTAAAGCGCATATTAATGTTGAGTATTGTCATTCAGTTAAGTCGATCAAATACATCTGCAAATATGTTACTAAAGGGTCTTATATGGCTGTATTTTCATTACAAAATCCAAATGATGAAATTCCGCAGTATCAAATGGCCAGGTACATTAGTAGCAATAAAGCAGTATGGCGAATTTTGGGATTTCCCATTCATGAGCGCCATCCAACTGTTGTTCATTTATCAGTGCATCTGGAAAATGGACAACGGGTTTACTTTACAGAAAGAAATGCTCGAGAGAGAGCAGCAGCACCACCGGCTACAACATTAACATCATTTTTTGATCTTTGTAGAAATGATATGTTTGCTAAAACTTTGTTTTATTCAGAAATTCCAACGTATTATACGTGGAATGCATCAACAAAGAAATTCCAACGTCGAAAGCAGGGGAAACCTGTTGATGGTTGGCCAAATTTATATTCAACAGATGCATTAGGTAGGGTTTATACCGTCCATCCTCAAAATGCTGAATGTTTTTATTTGAGAATGCTTCTGATTAATGTTCGAGGACCAACATCTTTTGACACATTAGTGTTGATGGCGTAGTATGTGCAACATATCGAGAGGCCTGTCAGAAACTACAATTATTGGAGAACGATTGTCATTGGGAAACAACGCTTGAAGATGCAGCAGTAATCAACCATCCATGGAAAATAAGGGCATTATTTGCGATAATATTGGTATCGTGCTCACCATCTAATCCAAAAGATCTTTGGAATAAATTTAAAACATATTTGGCTGAGGACATATTACACCAGTAAAGAGTTACCACCAACAATGCAACGCTTGAACTAAGTGAAAGTATGAATAATGAGACATTGATTCTACTTGAAGACAAATGCTTGGCGATAAGGAATGTGACACTAATTGAAGTTGGAATGATTGCTCCTATTCGGTCAGGAACTGATGCACACGATCAAGATCTACGACGAGAACTGGAATATAATCATCAAAATTTGGAAATTTTATTGGAAGAAAATTTACCAAATTTACAACAAGAGCAGAGAATGGTATACAACAGTATACTAGCAGCAATAACAAACAAACAAATAACCGGAAAAACGTTTTTAATTTCATTGATATTGGCAAAAGTTCGATCTCAAAAAAATATTGCATTAGCTATTGCGTCATCCGGCATTGCTGCCACATTCTTAAATGGTGGTAGAACAGCGTATTCTGCACTAAAATTATCCTAGAAGCCTCAATTTTTCGAAGAGATTACAAGTGTAACATAAAGAAAAATTCTTCTATGGGCAAAGTATTGCAACAATGTGAAATCATAGTGTGGGTTGAATGCACCATGGCGCATAAGAAATCTTTGGAAGTCTCGCAGTTTACGGGATTTTAGAAGCAATAATAACATATTTGGAGGTGCATTAGTTTTATTAGCTGGTGATTTTCGTCAAACACTTCCTGTTATGCCTGCATCAACGCCAGCTGATGAGCTAAAAAAAATTATTCTCTAATTACTATATATAACTGACTCATATAAGTTCGGCTCTTTACCGTTTTCGGTACGATTGTATGGTGCAGCCTTAATAACATTCGAAGAAATTCGATGCCTCTCTCGTTTATATCCCAATAAAAACATGTCCGACAGCGGTACTCCCAAGTCATGTCATGTGCAAGTAGTGTTTTCATTGCCTGAATGACTTCTACATTTGGAATGTCCTCAATTTCATGATGAGGACCTTCAAAATTTGCCATTGCTGTTAAAGTTCCCTCAATAAAGAAGTGATTGTACACTGCCAAGCGATTCACTCGTTCTTTTATTTATTTTATTTTTTTTTTTTTCATTATATATATATTTTTTTATTTCTTTTACTTATTTTAAATTTACAAAACGTTATAAATAAACATCATTAACAAACAAAATTGTCTATGATATAAAAATGTATGTAGTTATAATAGAATAAGAGCTCAACTAAAAATAAAAAAAAAAATTATTTACTGAAGGGGGAAAACGGTAAGGAAATAATACAAGGATGTTGTATGACTTGAAGTAGGTTTGACTATTTACATGAAATCATCGTAATCATCATAAGTAATGTAATCATTACCATACTTTTTATAACCATCGATATCATTGCTCTCTTTTTTCAAGGTTACTTTTCCTTTGCCTTTGCCTTTGCCTTTGCTAGCGGGTTTCTTGACATTTTGTTTTTCCATTTTCACTTTTTCTCTATGTAAGTTTTCTACACTAATTTTTAATTTCTTCAAATCGGGAATAGCCAAATGTACACCTATGCTACGTACTAAATCCTCAATAAATTGCGGGAAATGAGGTGATTCTTTATATTGTGCCAATTTACAACTAAGCGTCGCACCAAATTCTTTGAATTCTTCTTCAGTTTGAGGATTAAATGCATCTAAATCACCTCTAATATCACTAACACCAAAGGTTTCTAAAGCACTCTTTAAGTCCGATTCTTCTTGAATTTTTTGTAAACGTAATTTTTCGGCTAATTTTTCTTCGGCTGTCATATTAGCTAAGCGTTCAGCTTCGGCTTCCTCTGCCAGTCTCTCTTGTTCGGCTAGTTTAGCTTTCAAAGCCTTGTTAGGTTTCGTCTTCACCGGCGCTTTGACTTCAACTTTTTCTTCGTCCTTTTTTTCCTCTTCCTCGAGATCCCAACTGTCCTTAACATCCTCATCATCATCCTCGCCAGCCCATTTGTTGACTTTGTCAGGAATAACCACTATGGGTTTGTCCGCAGCACTTTCCCAATCGTCTTTCATATTTTTTGGTTCTCTATTATTTTATTTATTTAGCAAATTTTTGATTATATGACTTTGTGTTTTGCTTGTATGTGCTTGGTGTGCTTGGATGTGCGTAAGTGTTTTCGCCAAGGATTTGAAACCAGAACTAATAATTTTTCGCAATCTTTCTGTTGCTTTTATACTGTTTCCTGAGACCCGAAAATAACTGCGTTAATCGATTTCCTTAATATGATATTGCATTACAGGTAGAAAAATTATGATTTTATAATTGACCCTCACACATCATTTGATAACTTGTTTATAATGTTCGAATAACACGAATATTAATTTCCAGGTAAAAGGGAAAATAATAAAAGCCTTCTTGCGCTCGAAAATTTTCCCTTTTTCACTTTAAGTCCGGATTAGTATGCAGTTGTTATCCACTTTACATAATTTTCTTTAAATTCGTACTTCAATAGACAGCCTTTTTTATATTAAGTACATACGCGTTATTTGCTGACATGTAGGGGCATTTAAATTGAATTTTCTCCCCTTTGCCAACAAATGTCATTTAAGCGGTTTATGCCATATTTTTTAAGTATACGCTTTATTTTACTCGCAAAGATGCTTTGTTCATAGCTTACAGACGGCTGTATACACAACAACAAAATATTAAGAGTTTGTCAGTCATATTTGAACGCAAGCAAAAATAAACAAACACATGCTACAGTAGTAGATCCTAACATTTCAACGACGAACTTATATGAATTCGTTCATTTGGACACTGTGCCAGTGTGTAAAATGTTACTACAAAGTTAATATAATGCAAGTGAGTGAACATTTTCATAGAAAATCCAGTCACTTGACATTTTCCCTTCAAAAAATATTTCAACAAAAGTTTTTAGTAGACATCTGCAAATGAGTAAATGCTACAAGTGGTTGAAACACAATCATAAATTTACTATGTACCTGCTAATGCACAGCTAACATTCACAAAAAGTAAAGGAAACAAATCTGTATGTATTTACTTTATTATCTTATATATAAAAATGAATGTGTGTTTGTTTGTATGTTTGTATGTTTGTATGTTTGTATGTTTGAAGTTTATAGACGATTAAACGGCTGAACCGATTTTCTTGAAATTTTCACAGTATCTTCCTGTATGTCTGGAAGGAGTTATAGGCTACTTTTTATGTTGATATTCTAAATGAGCGAGGAGCCATGCCCACATATACTATATACCATAGATGGGCACTTTGCAGTACCAGTAAAATTTCAGTAAAAATTGATTTTTACTGGTTACTGAAAAAAATTTCAGTATTCAGTAAAATTTTACTGTTAATGCAATCTAAATTTAAATGACATTTAAATGAAATTTAAATGATTCATTCAATAATTCATTTAAATTTTATTTAAATTTCATTCAAATTTAGATTGCATTAACAGTAAAATTTTACTGAATACTGAAATTTTTTTCAGTAATCAGTAAAAATCAATTTTTACTGAAATTTTACTGGTACTGCAAAGTGCCCATCTATGCTATATACTACATACTTAATATTTAATTGCATTTGAAATATATTACTCATACGCATAGTTACCCCTAAAGTATGCTATCTATGATTCTTGATGTATAAAAGCAACGAAAATAAAGTATGTATAAAGAATGTGCATTTTGGCATATTTTGGAATATTTTTAAAAAATATTTCACGACGCGGGGGATAGATATAAGGGAAGGAAAAAAATTTTGTAACCAACGTTTGTGAAAAAAATCACCAAATAAGAAAAAATATAACCAAAATTAAATTCGTAGACTTTTGTTTTATTTATTTTTTTTCAGAAATAACCAAAAAAGGCAACATCATTACTAGATTCAATCTTTGCGGATTCTTTGCAAATTACAATACATTTTTACTTTTTAGAGTTAATCCTTAAACCATTTGCAGTCGCCCAAAGAGAAATATTATTAAGGTCAGTGTTAAGATCTTTAACTCCAGTGTTGATGGAAGCTATAAATCTATCAAGGTAGAGTTGAATATCATCAACATATATTTGAATTCTAGGATGTTTGAGCTGCTCAAACATATGACCCTTAAATTGTTGAGCTTGAAATTTTGCACTCATGTACATAGTAAGTACTGAAATTGATACTATTTAAATATTTATTTGAAAAACATATATGTACATATGTAATAGTTATGTTATTGTTTACTTCTAACAATGGGTAATTAATAAAAATATTATTTATTTGTTGCATATCTTGAAAAATAGATCATGCAAGTTTATAATCAGCATTTTATTGGGCGATGAATGGGCATGTAACAATAGGCAGTAACATTTTCATTCATTACTTTCGATTAACTAAGTAATAAAATGTAAACTGTCAATATTTTTCCAAATAAAATAAGTAGTTGCAAAACTCATCAAAAAAAAAAATTACCTGCGACCCACACAAACATAATTATTTGTCAAATTTTAATAAACTTATTTTCTTTTAAAACGTTTTTGACCTGAACCGATTTCATATTAGGTACAATTTGAAGTAATAAAATGCAACTGTCAATATTTTTTCAAATAAAATAAGAAGTTGCAAAACTCATCAAGAAAATTGCCTGCGACCGAAACAAACCTAATTATTTGTCAAATTTAAATAGCCTTAATTTTTTTTAAAAAGTTTTTTGACCTGAACCGATTTCATATTAGGTAAAATATAAAGGAATAAATATAACACGCATTCGGTTTTGGAATTCAGTTGAATCTTTGATTCTAAACGAGTTAAACGTTGAGTGACATATATTTTGCAACAATTTATAAAAATGTCACAAAAAAAGCATCGCTTTCCAGAAGCACTAAAAATGCATTGCATTTGCAATCCCAGAGAGCAAATGAAAGTTTGGAAGAGCGTGAAAGTCGCCTAAGGACTGAAAGGAGTCGAGCTTCAACCTCTAGAGCCGCCGAAACGCCATCACAACGTGAAGAACGCCTTGAAGGCCTACGAGCTACTGAAACGCTTTCAGAAAGCCAAGAGCGCCTTGAAAGTCAACGAAATCTTACCTCTTTAGCACGAGCTTCTGAAATGCCGTCAGAACACGAACGACGTTTTGAAGGTCTTCGACAACATGCGACAACCGCACGAGGTACCGAGACACCGTTGGAACATGAAGGTCGGCTACAAAGCCAGCGAAATCGTATCGAAACATCACGAGGCACAGAAACGCCTTTAGAGAGTGAAAGACGTCTTGAACGTCTTCGACAACATGCGACAACCGCACGAGCTACCGAGACACCATTGGAACATGAAGGTCGGCTACAAAGCCAGCGAAATCGTATCGAAACATCACGAGACATAGCGTCGAGAACAAAATCGTAATCGAATGGTGGTGAATCGACGTAATGTTTTTCATGGATTCTCAGGTATTACATTTAACTACAGATCTGATATAGATGACCACATAATCGCAACTCATGCTGATAGAACTCCAGAACTCCAACAATGGCGTAACAATTTTGATGGAGGGCGATCCAGTTGCATCACGAGATATGTATTTAATTCCGATGGGGGTAGTGAAGCACACCGGGTATTAGCTAGTACCTCTATAAAAAACACATTATATATACATATGTACTTATTTGTAAGCACAAGTTATATAGCTATTGAGCCAATTCAGACGAGCACATTTTTTAGTCGCACAATTTTTGTTCTTTTCAATTTACACGGGATGAATATTCGTTTGGCAACGAATGTACACGTATACAGAGCTTTGTATGTATTAGTGTTTTTTCATTCATTTGATGTTTGGCTGATTTTTAAAAATGTGCATGTATTAGTTTTGTGCTGGTGATGCGGGGTTGTAGCTGGTGGAAACTTTACGCCACCGAAAAACCATTCTCTTCACCCCTCTTGCCTATAAACTATCATTTTGCGCCAGCACAATTGTGCTTGTGTGAATTGGCTCATTGATATTTTAAGGAAATACTGCTCTGAGAATGAAATTGAGAGCACTTTTGTCCTTGACAAAATTGAGGACCCTATTTTGAACAATTTTCTTAAAAAAAAAGTCAAAATTTATGGAACTTTTTAAGTAGTTATGTCTATAATAATATTAAAACGAACTTACTTTTTATTGTATCTCACTCATTACATAGTCAATAAACTAGAAGACTTTTTTAAGTCTATAATTAAAGTAAATACTCTTATTAAAAAAACCTTTTCGATTTATATATTTTTTTTTCAATTTATAATCATATTACTGAAAATAATTGAAAACAGATATATGCCATAAAGTTCGTTTAAATGTCGAATTTGGCTTATTGTCCACAAATGTTTTGCAACTATGGGTGTGGACTATAAGCGAAAACTACTGTAATTGTATTATAAGTAATAAATAAATAAATATTTCTCTTAGTAGCTTTCTGGCAAAAACTCTGAGAGTAAATAAAATTGGCATGAAAAACGGAGTCGACTTTAAATAATTGGTCGCGCCACTCATGTATAAAATTAACACTCACAACATAAGTGGTGTGTGAAGTTGGATCGTAATCCTGATTAATTATACATACACATGATCTTCAAATTAAAAAGTGGATTGACTAGCAGAAATTCAAGTAAATTTGTTGCCATTTCGTAGAATAAATCTTTTAAAGCCCATAGATTCTCGGCCATAGATTCTCGACCTTTAATGTATTACTGTGATATTAATTGTGGAGCTGGCTAAAAAAAACCAGACATGTCCTCAGTTAATGCTGTTTTAAATTTTATTTTAGGGACCTCTAAGTCTGCATAATGAAGCCACGTAATATTTTCATTTAAAACCAGGTCCTAGGTGCTATTTTAAAATAACAAGAAAAACTGACTTCTCGAACAAAACTGGGCATTTGATACGACGAGAGTTAATAACATTTCATCAGTCTAAGTTGGTCATAAAATAGATTTTTTAATTTTTATTTATCTTTCTGTAAAGCTCGATTCACTCCTTTTTTATATGTAGTTTGACAGCCCTCTTCTTGAGAGAAAGAGAAAATATGTAGTATGAACATCTTTTAGCTCGTTTTGGTTTAATTTTATATTTTGTCCGGAAAAACTTGAACAGAGCAGTAGTAGGTTATATTTTATATAAAAAGGTGAATTGATTTGTCCACATAGATATATCATGCAAAATTTAAATTTCCTTTAAAAGTCTCATCTGGTAGTCTTAATTTTGTGGAAAAATTTTTAGAAATGCACAAATCATGCTGCAGAAAACACTCAGTTCGCTGTGCCAGAAAAGGTGCCTGTAAAGTGCAGATAGCCAGAATTTTTCATTCTTTTTTGCATTTGTGTATCAAAACATGACGTATGTATATTGTTCTGAGAAATATCTTGTCATTAAGCTTAATAATAAACACGCGACGTAACAGGAAAAGTGTGACGATTAAATTCGCAATAAAAAATAATTTTTATTCGGTTTCTCCAGCTTTGCAGCAGCACAATAGGTCATAGGACTATAGAACTTTGCTCAATAAATATTAATCTGATGGTTTACACATAAAACTTACAAAGCATTTATGACTTTACCATACGTAGCGAGTTTTTTTAACCGAAAAGGTTAACACTTAAAACTACATTACGAAGAAATAACCGAATCAAAAGATCTGATCTAATAAGGGTAATGAAAGGATTACAACAACAGCCCATTAGGGATTATTATAGAAATCGCAAGTTGTAAATGAAAATGTTTTTCGAATACTAAGAAGGAAAACAAAAGCCATTGGTTGAAATTAAAGGGCAGGGTCTTTACCTAAAAGCCATAAAAGGGTTGTTGAAAGATCAGGTAGCAGTTGACCTATTTGTTCACTCATTACGTTGAATCCGGTACCTGTTTGTATCGAAATCACAAATTTCCAAAATGGTTTCCACCTATAAAAGGCGTGAACCTGACACAATAAGTTCAATCACAATTTAGTCTCGGTAGACAACACACAACATTTATCAGCGGAAAACTTTAAGAAAAAATGGAAGCGTCAAAGCAATTGAAATTTGACGAATTACTCGACAAATGCATAGACATGTCGAAAGTGAAATTGGATGCGTTAAAGGCACAAATTAATTCGAAAATCTACGACGTTTTTCAAATTGAAAAATTTGTTTACAACGAATTAAAATTGGAACAATTTATCTGCCCGATGAAGACGCATATCCATATGACTGAATTTCTAAATGGTCCTCTGGTAAAACAATTCATATGTGAATTATGGCATATTTTGTTAGCGGCTGAAGAGAGTTCGACAGCCATATCAAATAATACAGTGGAACCGAAAAACGATGAAATTATAAAGGAAGTAATCCAAACAAATGTTGAACCTACAAAAACTAAAATTTTTAAAAAAGTATTCCAAAGTAAATTTCGAAAAGACGCCGAAGGATCTCAATCTCGATCCCGAAAACAAGACAACATGGTGAATGGCGGAAAAGAACCATTGGTACCTCCTACCACTTTCAGTTCCACCCTTAAACCACAGGGGCGGTTGGACACTAAGCACGGCGAAAAACACGATGAATCTGCATAGCTTTCTCGGTTAACCTGTAGCCGAAATAGTGGTACGGAAGGTAACAGAAAAGTTGAACAAAAGCAAGATTTAACCGCCAGCACTTTAATCACAAAGAAACAACAGTCAGATAAGGAAAACAATAAAAATTCCGTCAACATTGAAAATCGTGTACATAAACTGGACAAGTCAATATCAATCTGTAGCACACAAGCAGAACAAAAGCAACCACTAGTACCACCCAACACTTGTGGTTCCACCCTTAAACCACAACGACGCATTAACCTGTTGAATGGCGGAAAACAATCGCTTGCAGCTTATAAAACGTTGAGTTCCAAACTTAAAGCACAGGGACGTATCGACATATCCAAAGTAAAATTGGACATGTTGAAACCGTGGATAAGCAAGAAAATCACGGATATTTTGCAGAGAGAAGATAATGCGGCAGTGGAGTTCGTGCACAATAAATTAAAGCAGGATAAAATGCTTTGTCGACAGAAATTACAGATCAGAATTGCTGGATTCCTAAGAGGTGGCAAAGCACAGAAATTTGTGTCTGAATTATGGCCACTTTTGTTATCAGCTCAAGAGAGTGAAAGCGGCATACCAGCTGAATTGAAAAAGCAGCAGAATGGTCAAAATTTAAGAATTGAAAAGGATATTAAGCATGACGGATCTGCATCGCTTTCTCGGTTAAATAATGTCCAAAATAGTGGTACGGTAATTGACACAAAACCAGAACAACAACATCCGGAAAGTCAGAGCAGTCAGAACAATGATAGCTCAGCTGTGCTGAGATGCGGCGTAGGCGGTTTCGCTAACGTTTGCATGCATTCCCCCCAAAAGAAAGATGCAAGTGCTAAGTCACAGGAATTTTTATCTCAATATTGTGCAGAAATGGACGAATTTTTGACACATTGGAATAAAACTCCCGAAAAGGAAACAATTCTATTCTCAAAAAAGTTCATATATCCTGGTGAACAAAATATTGAAAAACAAATAAACGCCACTTTGTCGACACCGCCATCATCGGTTATACAATCAGATCATAAACAGCAAACACGCAATATTGACTTTGATAACGAGATAAAAGCTACCCGAGAACTACAATCACGCAAGCGTACACACTTGACAATGATGAATGAGAGCAAAAAGTCGAAAAATAATTCCCACGATAAAGATGAACAGCAGTCAGCTAAGAAGAAACAGACTAGGACAAATAAATCCTCATCAAAACGCAATTCAGACAAAGATTCCTCTAGGAAGCCAGAAGCTAAATTAATAGAAAAGCAGGACAACAAGAAATCTAACAGCGAGATGAAGAATCTTGAATTGGAGCTTTTTGGCAGTATTAGTAGCGACGAAGAAGAACCCAATTCAGAACAACCTTCTAAGGAAAATTCTGTAAAGAAGTACCACAATAGCGAATTGAGCACCCTTGAGGCTGATCTTTTTATCAGCAGCGATGAGGAAGACGTCTACAATATACTCGGCAAAGAAGACCAATTTTTAAAACAAAAATAATGGACGAAGTTCACGAAGAGTATATTCTCTGGAAAAAAAGAATTTGTAATTTAGAAAAATTATTTGTAATCAATTTGCGTAAATTTTAAATTAAATATCATGACAATGTTTTTAATTTCTATTAAATATTGATGAAATATATGAGTAGTTTTCTAAGTTTAAATTTATATTACAATAAAGTTTTATAGTATAATAAATTTATATTATAATAAATTTAAATTTATAAAAAATACTGTCTCTTTCAATTTAATTCTTAATTCCTTATTTGTAATATATTTTGAATGTATTTTAAGGAAATCATATAAATAATTAAAATAAAATGAAAATAAAAAATGTATTCAATGCTTTAATTTAATTACCGGGATAAGGGGAAGGGAAGGTTTATTTGAAATATTCTTCGGCGGTGACGGTGTGGAGATTCCGCCGCATAGCAATGAAGAGGTCAAAGTTGCGATTATAAATCTTAAAAACAATAAAGCGGCATGTTCTGATAGCCTCCCCGCTGAGTTGTTTAAGACCGGAGTTGGTAGTGCGCATGCACCAGCTTATCTACAAAATATGCCTAGAGGAAAGTATGCCCAACGATTGGAACTTCAGTGTCCGCTGCCCTGTCCTGAAAAAGGTAGACCCTACGATATGCGCCAACTACAGGGGTATAATTCTACTTTTTATATTGATATTCCAAATGAGCGAGGGGCCATGCCCACGTATACTACACACTACATACTTAATATTTAATTGCATTTGAAATATATTACTCATACGCATAGTAGTTACCCCTACAAGTATGCTATCTATGATTCTTGATATTAAAACCAAAGAAAATAAAGTACGTATAAAGAATCTGCATTTTGGCATATTTTGGAATATTTTTCAGAAATATTTCACGACGCGGGGGGAAAGATAGAAGGGAAGGATAATGTCTTTTCGGGTTATAGGGTGGGGTTAGTTTAAGGGTAAAAGGGTATGAGGGGCTAGGGTATGTACATATGCTCAAACCTTTTATATTACTTTTATATATGTAAATAATAAATGGCATATATGTTTTGTTTTTTGTTTGTATTTTCTTAAAACGTTATAAAGTGGATATTTATTTGTATTTTGCAACAATATGTGTGTTGTTTACAATGTACATATATTTTGTTTGCAGTAATATCAAATTTCACAAAGTTCACAATTTATTTTGAATTTATTAATGTTCACAAGGCTGATTAAATTTAATATAAATACAATTAAATAGCCATTTATTTCATTCCGCACACGCGTATGGATTGTTGGGTTTCTATGTTTAGTGTTGTTCGGCGATCGCTAGTCAACTGAACTGATCAACAAGGATCAAAACAATCAAGCAGGAGTTGTTGATGAAAATGTGTATGTTGATGTGTATTGTGAATGTTGATGTGTGTTGGTGAATGTTGATGTCAGGGTTGGGGTTGTTCGAATTTGTTCACTCGTGTGAACAGATAAAGAAACCAAGAGCGTAACAATGTTCTCAATTGTTCTCATCGTGCGTTTTTGTTGTTTGACTAATTTTTTATTTATTCATCTGAAACAATGTTGCCACGAAAAACATTTTGTAACCAACATTTGTGAAAAAAATCACCAAATAAGAAAAAATATAACCAAAATTATATTCATACAGTCTTATGCAAAAAAAACCTTATTATGACCTTAAAATGAACATTAGTTAACAACGACTTTTAGTTTAATAATCCATTATTAAAAAAGTATATGCAAAAACAGTATTTTAACTAATATACATTTTAATGTTTTTTTTTATTTGATGCTGGCAATACCATTATTTTATTCTCTCAATTTTTCCTTAATGTTGTGTATGAACGATTATTAGTTAATTTGGTATTCGTGTCTAATATTATTTTTCCTGTTTTTATGCAAAATAATTGTTTTTATTAACATAAAAATGGGATTGTATTTGTTTATTTAATAAAAACAATGTACAAATAAAATAAAACAACCAATGTAATTACATACATACATACATAATTGACCATTACAACCCTTCAGTCAGGATTACGGCCTAACTCCTCAACACCACTCATGTTGTGTGCGTTATTTTTATACATGAGTGGCGGGACCTACAGATTAAAGTCGACTCCGAACGGCAGATTTTTTGAGAAGCTTTACATGGCAATTTTTACTCTCAGAGTTTTTGCCAGAAATCTGCTGAGAGGAAGTCGCCGAAGAAATATTGATGCCTGACCTGGGATTTGAACTCGGGCCTTTCGTCTAATAAGCCAACACACTACTTACTAGACCACGGCGAATAATATAATTAAAATATTATATTTTGATTAAAGAAAGTATTCGAGTACCGGTTTCTTTAAATTTGTTTTGATAATTTAGACATCACTAAACTATTTTGTAAACAAAATTTATATTTTTGGAAAAAGAATAATTTGGATTTTTTTTTTGTTTTTTTAATAAATGTTTTATGAACTGAAAAAAAAATGTGTTCACGCGTGAAACGTTAAGTGCGCTTATTTGAAGATGGCCAACTGTCGCAAGAGAGTACGAACATCTCTGCCTACTCGTCAGTTTTTAAATACTCAAATTCGTGTCCTAACTTAAGAATTTTATAACATTGCAAAGTTAGTTAATTACTGCAACCCAAAGTAAAAGGTTCGTATACCTAAGAATAAATCATAAACCCCCAGTAACCATTAATATTTTTTTATTTGTGAAAACATTTTTCTTTTCTTTTCCTTGTACCACCTCCCCCCATCATTTTTGGTCCTTCGAACCGGATTGGAAAAGAGAAAAGAAAAAATTCACAAAATTCTATTTTCAGAGTGGACTAGCAAACCCCCGGTGAAATCACCAACAACCCCTCTATATACCCCATATACATATCTTTGGTTCATCTCTGGATTTAGCCCGATTATATCATCATACAAAAAGTAAGTCGATCACTTTTATATTTTAACAAATTCATTGGAATACATATACAGTGAACAGTGTCAAATACTTTTTTGTTGAAACAAAAATCAAGAAAAAAAAATAAACGAAAAAAAAGAATAAATACAAACAAAAAAAAAAAAATACAAAAATAAAAAATCGCGAGTGCAAAGAAAAAAAACAACAAAACCTTGTATATGCAGTTATATAGATTATTTTGTCTCGTTTAAATAAAATATCCCTTTGTAAAGTGTAACGAAATCCACAAAACGCAAAAATTCTTGTTATTGAGTGTAATTGGCGAAAATTCTCTTAACACCAGTCTGTGAATTATATTTGTTTTTATCCAGCGGGTTTGATCTATCTTTTAATATAAATATTAGCCAAGTGTTTGAGTGCGACAACAGTGTGACAGGTTTGATTCTGATCACACGCAACATTATGAAAACGGTTTAAAACGAGCACACAACATTTGTTCGAACCAACATGTGCGTACATATGTGAATGTAAATGAGTTGGAGCCATGCGAAAATCATAATAATATAAAAACAAAACACCACAAACACAAGATCGAAAAAGAAGAAGAACCAACTGGTGAACTTAAACGAGAATAAAGCAAAGTATATATTTTTTATATTAACCGTACAAGCAAGGTTAACGAACATATAAATAAAATAAAAGAATTCGCAAAAGAAAAGGATAGATTCATTTGTTATATTGATAAATGCGTTACACTGTTTCCACAAAAAAGGGAAAATAGATATTATTAAAAAACGCAATTTAATATAAAAAAGGAAGAAAATTCTTGATTATTTTAAATAATTTGAGATATAACAACCTGGAATTCTTGCATTAATTTATTATAAAACTGAATCGTTTCTTTTTTAGAATTTTATAACTGCACACAAGTTTTAACCGTACTTAATTTTACGCACATTTCCTTTTACATATTTTTTTATTTAATACTTGATTTTTTTAATAAATATAATTTGCGAATATAATCATATCCCTAACACATTTTGATTTAACCTAATCGTACTAAAATCGTATAGTATTAGTGTAAATTAAAAATTTTACCGATTGCCGATCTCGTAGTATCTATTTCCCGGCGTATTAGAGAGTCATTGGTTTATTTTCCTATAGTTGCGGGAAACTTGGTTAACAGTTTTTAATCCCCAGTTTTAGTAGCCTATTCAGACCTCTTTAGGTTTTCAGTATGTCGTTGTTAGACTCATTCATTCGTGCCTCAGATCAGGTGGTCGAATTCCAGGCCTACTTTGACAACTTACCTATCGATACTCACTCGGTTCATACGGTTGGAGTTCAAAGGGATGAAGTTGTCCGTCTCTGGTCGGAATTTAGGGCATGCTACGACACTATTTTAGGAAAATTTGATAAGTTGGAGGAGGAAGTCCAGCTGGAAACGATCAAATCGCGTTTTTACAGAACCTTTGAGGCCCATGTCAAAGTTATGGCGAAGACGAGTGAACTTCTAAATGGCCTTACTCGAAAAGTGTCTTCTAAACCCCCTTCAACCCCCCAAATTGACCATACTGCAAATATTTCGTTGCCACCTTGTGATACTGAGGTATTTTACGGCGATTATCAGTCATGGCCGACTTTTCGGGATATGTTCACGGCTTTATATCGAAATAGTACGCGTTTATCTCCAGTAGAAAAGATGTGCCATTTAATAAAAAAGACTCAAGGAGAAGCTCGGGAATTACTAAAAACTTGTCCAATTACCAACGATGGTTTTGAAATGGCCTGGCAGAATTTGGTCAATCGATATGAAAATAAACGGATACTAGTCAATGCTCAACTGAAAACGCTTTTCAATATAACACCTATTTTTAAGGAAACTGGAAGCAATATCAGGCGTATTCAACGGACAATCAATGATTGTATCACAAATCTCACTCTCCTGAAAATTGAAACTAAAAATTGGGATATAATATTTATATATATTTGTTCGACCTGTCTTCCCGAAATCACACTTAGTCTGTGGGAACAGTCGCTACCTAACAGCACAGAATTGCCCACGTGGAAGCAAATGGACGACTTTCTAACATCTCGATTCCAAACATTAGAATCTGTAGCTGATATTCGGACCACATTTGTCACTCCCAATAATTCTCAAAGTTTCAGGCCTTCTAATCCTAAAAAGGCAAACCCCCCGGACCATAAGAAGGTCAAAAGTTATCGCACGGGCGTATCTAATGATAAAAATTCACAGTGTTCAGTCTGTTCTGCAGCTCACCCCCTAAGACTTTGTCCTTCTTTTCTTGACATGTCTGTAGAAGAACGTTATGCGATAGTGAAAAAACAAAAGCGTTGCACTAACTGCCTCGGCACCTCGCATGAATTTAAAAAATGCAAAAGTCAATATGTCTGCCAAATATGCAAGCATAAACACCACTCCTTACTTCACCGAACGGATAACTCGTCAAATGCAGTACAATATATCAACCCCCAAACTTCGTCTCAAGCTGCAACCTCAGCCCCGAATACTAACAGGTTTCATACTGTTAACCCCCCTCAAGTATCAAATTTGAATACAACCCCCTCTACGTCTGCTGAAGCTGCAGCCCGCATAAGACAGTCTTACTCTGCGCACATACAGTCCACAACGAATTCCACAGTAATACTTGGTACCGCTCTTGTCGATATTTATTCAAAGGATCTGAAGTACACCGTTCGAGCCTTAATTGATTCTGCGTCCGAAGCAACCTTTATCTCAAGAAAACTTCAAAATAAGCTTTGCCTTCCAAGTCGTAAGTCACAAACCGAAGTTCATGGCCTAAATGAAGCTTTGACTGCCACTTCTACTCAATTGTGCAGTATTCGTTTAGGCTCACCTATTGATAGCTCTTTTGAAACCTCTGCGGATGCCTTCGTTGTTAGAAAACTTACGGGTCAACTGCCTTATTACCCCCTCTCATCTCTGAGAGTTAGCGAGTTTGCCGATTTAAAAATGGCGGACACTCATCTGCATAAGTGCTCTGAGATTGAGCTCCTACTTGGTGGAGATGTTTATCCTAAAATTATCAGAAATGGTTTGCGATGGGACAACGATCGGGCATTAGTCGCACAACAAACAGTTTTCGGATGGATTGTGACAGGAAAGGTAGCTACACACACCTGTGTTTCTTCGGTGTCAGCCTTCTTCAACGAAATTGCCTTGAACGATCAGCTGCGAAAGTTTTGGGAACTTGAAGAGGTTCCAAGGAAGAGTCGTCTCTCTGGCGAAGATATCTACTGCGAGGACTTGTACAAATCGAGTACATACCGAACAGAATCAGGACGTTTTGTAGTTTCGCTCCCATTTCGCCGGGAGTATCCTGAGACTATTAATATTGGCAGCTCTCGCCATATTGCTTTGTCGCAGTTTTTGAGAAATGAGGCTAGGTTATTGAGAACCCCGCAATTGAAATCTGAATATGACCGAGTCATTTCAGAATATTCATCTTTGAACCAAATGACAAGTGTCACACCGTCTACTTTAAATAATACGTATTACTTGCCGCACCATGCGGTGCTAAAGCCCGATAGTACTACCACGAAATTACGGGTAGTATTCAATGCTTCGAACCCCTCTTCAAATGGAAATAGTCTTAATGACTTACTTTACCCCGGTCCTATTCTTCAATCAGATTTGACCATTCTTATGTTGCGCTGGAGGCTCTTTAGATATGTGTTCAATGCGGACATTGAAAAGATGTATCGTCAGATTTTGGTGCATCCGTCACATACCCCCTTTCAGAGAATAATTTTTCGAAATTCCCCCCGTAAAGAGCCAAGTGATTTTGAGCTTACTACAGTGACATTTGGCGTAAACTGTGCGCCTTACCTGGCCATTCGTACGTTACTCGAGTTGGCGAAATTATGTGAAGTAACGCATCCTGTTGCTTCAGATATTCTCAAGAAGTTTATGTACGTAGACGATGTACTTGCCGGCGCTCATACTTTATCATCTGCACTTACGGCCAGAAATGAACTCATTGAGGTTCTTCAGTCAGCTGGTTTCGCGCTCCGTAAATGGACGGCAAACCACGATTTTCTACTTAAAGATCTATCCCCCGATCATTTGCTGGACACAGAGTTCCTGAAATTGTCAGACTCTAGCACCACAAAAACCTTAGGCCTACGCTGGAACGCAGGAAAGGATAATTTCTATTTTAAGCTGAAGAATGCACCTGACCGATCATTGACTACAAAAAGGTCAATTTTATCAGAGATAGCAAAGCTTTTTGATCCCGCTGGTTGGCTTGCCCCCAAAATAATTGTAGCGAAAATCATTATGCAGCAAATCTGGAAGGACGAAACGAACTGGGACGAAAGTCTAAAGGAATCAACTTTGCTACAATGGCAGTCGTTTTTGGATGACTATATTAATATAGAGAAAATTGAAATTCCCCGTTTTATTGACTTCGATCCGTCCTTTTCTACCGAGCTACACGGATTTTGCGATGCTTCAGAGAAAGCTTATGCTGCAACGCTATACATCCGTTCAGAAAATTTAGGATTAGTCTCATCACACCTCTTGGTCGCTAAAACCAAAGTGGCCCCTGTCAAATTCGTTTCACTGCCGAGGAAAGAGCTTTGTGGAACAGAACTACTAGCAACAATGGTCGAATCCATTCAATCCGAGCTTAATCTCAAAGATTGTAAGCTCTTTTTATGGACTGATTCAACTATAATCTTGGCATGGCTACAAAAACCCCCTAACAGGTGGAAAACCTTCGTTGAAAACAGGATTTCCTCCATCATTGAAAAGGTGGGGAGTGAATCTTGGCACCATGTTGAATCAAAAAGTAACCCCGCTGATTTGGCAACCCGTGGACTCACAGTACTGCAATTAAAGACAAATGATCTATGGTGGCATGGACCGTCGTGGCTCAAACTTCCTCAGAGTCAATGGCCGAAAACTCTCTTAAGTGATTTCTCTACTGAGGAAGAGGCAAAACCCGTCAAAGTTCATCTGAATCAACTCCAGAATACTGACATCTTAAAGGACTTTTCCGATTTTCCTAGAGCTTGGCGTATCGTATGTTGGATATTTCGCTTTTATTACCGGTCTAATAGAAAACTAAAGGATAAGTTGGTAACGAATGATACGTTCACACGAGTTGAACTGACTCATGCCAAGTCTCGTATGATCATTGCCTGTCAAAGGTTATACTTCGAAAATGAATATAACTTAATATCGCAGGGTCTACAAATATCTAAGAAGAGTCACATATTAACGTTCAACCCTTTTTTGGACTCCGCTGGGATTATGAGGATTAATGGTCGTTTATCAAACTGCCCAACATTAAGCTACGACGAAAGATTTCCAATAATATTGCCATATCATGGAAGCTACACTCGATTATATCTGGCATATCTGCATAAATATTCGATTCATGGTCAAAATGCTCTTCTGTATAGACTAATGCGAATAAATTATTATGTCCCCAGGCTTAAAGTTTTAATAAAAACTATTTTATCAAATTGCCGCACGTGTGTTATTCAAAAACAACAGAAAAGTCAGCAGATAATGGCAGCTCTACCCCCCGAAAGAACAGCACTTTCTCGCCCATTTACTAACACTGGCGTCGACTTTGCTGGCCCCTTTGACATAAAAACGTATGCAGGGCGTGGATGCAAGGTTACTAAGGGTTATGTGCTAGTCTTTGTTTGCTTTGCCACCAAAGCCATACACCTGGAGGCTACGAGCGAAATATCTTCTCAGGCCTTTTTGGCTGCGTTTGCACGATTTTTCTCCCGTCGAGGTTCCCCAAGTGCCATTTATTCAGATAATGGTACTGCTTTTGTTGGTGCTTCGCACATACTGGACACTGACAAAGAGCACTTTATGTCACTACTACGACGTAAACTCCTAGATGGACATATTTCCGCTCTACTTGAATGGCATTTTATCCCCCCAGGTGCTCCACACATGGGTGGTCTCTGGGAAGCTGGCGTAAAGAGCTTCAAGATGCATCTAAAAAGGATCTCTCATAGTCAGAGTTTTACATTTGAAGAATTTTCTACAATGTTAGCCCGAATTGAAGCATGTTTAAATTCCAGGCCACTCAGCCCAATCAGTGAAAATCCTGCGGATCTGTGTGCGCTTACCCCAGGACATTTCCTTATAGGAACGCCGTTACTGGCACCCCCAGAGCCTGATTTGTCAGCTCATACATTGTCCTATGTCAATCGTTGGCAAAAACTTAAAATACTCCACCACCATTTTGCCCAAAGATGGAAAGAGGAGTATCTTAAAGAGCTTCACAAGCGTTTTAAATGGAAATATCCCCAGCGTGATTACGCTATCGACGACCTTGTTGTTATAAGGAAAGAAAATTTGCCCCCGAATCAATGGCGGCTTGGCCGCATTGAAAAGGTTATCCGCGGTAGCGATAACAGAGTCAGAGTCGCCGAAATACGAACTGCCAATGGCATCGTTACAAGGCCCATTGTTAAATTAGTCTTACTCCCTAACTCAGAGCAAAACTAATTAAATTTTTTTTCTCTATACCTTTTCCACAGCCAAAACATGCCACGTCACAACATCAGAAGCCAGTCCCCACTAGAGGAGAAGAGCACTGCTCGCAACCGCTATCGTAAGCCGACTAATGATTGCCGAATTTGTAGAAAGGATCATCCATTAAGGAAATGCATTAGGTTTAAGAAGATGAACGTTGCGGACAAGTTGAAAATGGTCAGACGGTATAAATACTGTGAGAACTGTCTGGCTCACTCCCACTTGGTCCAAAATTGCCGTAATACCGATCGGTGTCGTCAGTGTAGAGGCAAACATCATACTCTTCTGCATCGACATAAACGCCTAAGTGAAGGCAAAAAGATCTCTCAGCCCTCTACCGATCTACCCCGTTCCAGGACGGGCACTGTCACTCTCTTGCCCACGATCACAGTAAAAATTGAGCTTGGAGAGAGTAGGGGCAACGTCAGAGGAATTTTGAATCCCTGTGTCGAAACGAGCTCTATTGCAGAATTCCTCATTGAGCGGTACAAACTTCCGATAGAAGCGAGCGGCAGCGAACGTTGGTGCAAAGTTAAGATAAGACCACGTTTTGATGATGGCCCAATATTTGTTCTCAACGCTAAAATTGATAGCAATCTACCCATAAAACTGCCGAAAGAAAAAATCGATGAGCGTGTCGCCTCCCTGTATACAAATCTACGGCTCGCAGACCCAAATTTTTATAAAAATATTGACATTAATGTCATTCTCGGGGCTGACATATATCCGAGGCTCATTAAGCCCCAAATCCAACCCGAAACAATTGGCTCACCTATGGCTCAGGACACAGTTTTAGGCTGGACTATAATTGGAAAATTTGGCGTGTAGAGAAACAACATTAATATGAAAATTATATTTTTTATTATTATCATAAATATTTTACTATATATTTGAATTTTTATTTTTATTGAATTTAAAATTTGTTAATTAAATTGAATTAAATTTATGCAATTATCCTTATACTATATTATAACATATAACACATTTTTTTTAAATTTAATTTGTAATATCATAATCTGTACCTTTCATTGACTTATTATATTGCAATAAGGCAAGGGGGCCGGGATGTTCACGCGTGAAACGTTAAGTGCGCTTATTTGAAGATGGCCAACTGTCGCAAGAGAGTACGAACATCTCTGCCTACTCGTCAGTTTTTAAATACTCAAATTCGTGTCCTAACTTAAGAATTTTATAACATTGCAAAGTTAGTTAATTACTGCAACCCAAAGTAAAAGGTTCGTATACCTAAGAATAAATCATAAACCCCCAGTAACCATTAATATTTTTTTATTTGTGAAAACATTTTTCTTTTCTTTTCCTTGTACCACCTCCCCCCATCAAAATGTTTCTATTATTTCCTGAAAATACTTAGCTCTACAATGACATACACATACATATATAATTGGCCTTCAGTCAGGATTACGGCCTAGCTTCTCACACTCTACAATGACGTTATTTATAAAATAAAAATATTTTTCAATAAAAGTTCTTAAAATTGGTTTAAAGTAGGGTCGAACCATTGTTAAATTTCTCAGATTTAACAATGGTTTACTACAGGTGTTTTAAGCTAATTATCGTTTTTGGATATACTTTTATCGAATTTAGCTTAACAACGGTTAGTAAGCATGTTTTAAGTTTTTTTGCATAAGACTGATAGACTTTTGTTTTATTTTTTTTCAAGTTTAAATTATAATTAACAAAAACTGAAACAAAAATAGCTTTTTTTATAAGAAAAAAATAAACAAAACCAAAAACCACACATTGATCAAAAAATAACCAATTTTGGTTAGAAATAACAAAAAAAAGGCAACACTTATTCTCAGACGTCGGCACAAAGAGAACATGAGAAAAATTATGAGAGGCATATTAACCCAGAGGAAAATTGTTAGTAATATTTTCAAGTCTACTTTACTCTACATAATAAGTCACATATGTAGTTTTTATAATGAATTTTACATCTATATAAACAAAATGAATGAAAAACAATAGAAGAGAAAAATGAAAATATGTGCAAAGAAATAAAGAAAGTAATAAATGAAACATGTAAACAAAGTGCAAAAGCAACATACGCGGATGCAGTTAAAAATAAAGGGTTGCCAAGTATAAATAAAAAATTACCCCTGATTGTTAAACCTAAGGAAAAACAATCGGCTGAAAAAACTAAAGAAGAGTTAAACAAAATAAATCCAGACAACTTGAAGATAACAAATGTGGAAAGTAGAAGCAGTGGAACAATTGTTATTCAAAGTGAGAGCTGTGAAGATAGAGAGAAAAGTAAAAGTGCAATCCAAGAAAAAATATCTAAACAATATGAAGTAAAAATTCCAAATTCGACGGGACTAAATATCAATATTATTGGCATGTCTTTTGAATATAGTGAAAATGATTTAATTGAGAAATTAAGAAAACAAAATCCTAAATTAGCTGATGCAAATATTAAATTTATTGGAAAATATGAAACGAAAAGAGGAAATAAATCTTTGTTCAATGTGAGGCTGAGAGTTGATAATGAAGCTTACGGAAAAATTATGGAAGAAAGAAAAGTAAATGTCGGTTGGGAAAGATGTAGAGTGTATGATGGAACTGAATTAGTTCAATGTATGAAATGCAGAGGATACAATCATATAGCCAAAGAATGTAAAAATCAGGAAATATGTCTAAAATGCCATGGTCAACATAAAACAGTTAATTGCGAAAGCCAAGAGAAGATAATGAAATGTATTAATTGTTCAAAAGTAAACAGCAGGCTCAATATGGGATTAGATGAAAATCACTTTACAAACGATAGAGAATGTCCAGTTTATCAAAATGAATTGAAAAACAAAATGAGAAATATAGGCTTGACGATTTAACAACTAAAGGAAATGAGTGCCCTCTATACAAATGTACAAGGTCTTGTTAACAATTATAATCAAATTGAAATTATCGCAGCAACAGAAAAACCTGACTTTTTAATATTGTCTGAAACACATTTGACGAAAGATATAGATGAACAAGAAATTGCGTTACAAGGATATGATAACATCGGGTCAGTGTCAGCATCCTCAAGAACAGGTGGAGTTGTCGTATACTATAAAAATAATTGGAACGTGAAAAAGTTTATAGAGAGAACTGATGATTTGAAGTATTGGATATTATTTTGCAAAGCTGTACATAATGATAATAATAATAATATCTTAATTGGTGCAATATATAGATCGCCTAGCTACAGCGAAGCTGAGTTCTGTGATATATTTGACGAAATTATTGAAGAAATCTGTGATAATAATAACTGTGATATTTTAATTGCAGGAGATTTTAATATAGATTGGAAAAAAAACTCTTTATACAAGAATAGAATTAGGAATACTCTCAATGACAACGGCCTTAAACAAATAGTTAACGAAAGCACCCGTGTAACAAGAAATTCGAGCACAATAATTGACTACGTAATAACTAATAATTATAAGATAAAATGTACAAACAGTAAAGATAATAAAATTTCTGACCATGAAGTTATTAATATTAATATAGACTTTGAGAGATCGAATGAAAACATTCTAAATACAGCAAAAACCATCAAGATATTTAAATACGATAAGAATATATTCAATAATGTGTTAACTGAGAATATGATATACGAGGATAATAAGGATCTTAATGAAAACGTTAAACTGTTTGATGCCTGTCTAGGAAATACAATACAAAGATTTACGTTTGAAAAGCAAGTGCACATAAATAACAAAGTGAATAACTGGTTTAACGAAGAACTGCGAACAATAAAAAGAGAAAAAATAATCAAATATTTACGAGCCAAATTTGAAAACACAAATCAAGCTTGGGGAGAATATAAACTAATAAGAAATCGATACAAAGTACAAATCGAAAATAATAAGAATAATTACATAAAAAATAAAATTAACAACGCAACTAGTCAAAAGCAAATGTGGACACACATAAAAAACCTAGTACTTAATAAGAGGCAAAACTCAACTAAATCTGTGATATTCGACCAGTGTGATATAGTTAATAAGTTCTATGCATTCTTCATTGATAGCATTAGTAGTATAAGAAAATCGTTAGGGAGCGTGCAACATATTAACCGAATAGAATATAGAGTGAATGATGTTTTTAAATTCCGTAAGGTAAATATTAGTGAACTGGAGAGCATCGTGAAGTGTATGAATAACAAATCTGACCATGAACGCGTATCAAATAAAATTATACTTGACAACTGGAATGTAACAGGAAATATAATGGTAAAAGTAATAAACACATCTTTAGAGACAGGTATTTTTCCTGATAATTGGAAAAAATCAACCGTAACCCCAATTGAGAAAGTGCCCAGAACAAAAAAATGCGAGGAGTTTAGACCAATAAACTCTCTTAAAACTTGCGAGAAAATAATTGAAAAAGTAGTTAAAGATCAGCTTGAAAAATATATAGAAAATCGAGACATATTATCTAAATACCAGTCAGGATTCCGTAAAAAACATTCGTGTGAAACCACGGTAAACTATGTCATAAGTGAATGGAGAGCAATAGGAAAGGATAAGAGGATAATAGCAATATTTCTTGACTTCAAAAGAGCCTTTGAGACGATCGATAGAGAAATAATACTGAATAAACTATATATGTATGGAATAAGAGGAATCGAGCTAGATTGGTTCAAATCGTACCTGAAAAGAAGAAGGCAAACGACAAAATTAAATGACATAGAATCTGATGAAATAATAAATAATTTCGGAGTGCCACAAGGTTCCATTTTGGGAGCGTTGTTGTTCATAATTCATATAAATGACATGCCAAGTATTTTAGAAAAATGTAAAGTTGTATTATACGCTGATGACACTCTGATATATACTATAGCAAATAGTGATGAAGAATGTCGCGAAAATGTCAAGTATGATATGAAGAAAATAGATGAATGGCTTAAAATGAATAAACTCAAACTAAATGAAAATAAAACAAAAATAATGGAATTAACTTAAATTCAGAAGAAATATTTACAATAAATGACACAGTAATTGAAAAAGTCGAATATATAAAATACCTTGGTTTTATAATCGATAAAAAATTAAATTTCAATGAACAAATAGATTACTTATGCAAAAAAGTTGGTTAAAAAATTAGTTTTTTAAAAAGAATAAGAAGCAAAATATCCAAGTCTACAGCGATAAATATATACAGCACGATAATAAAACCACACTTTGAATATGGTTCCACTATTTTATTCACATGCAGCAGCACAAATCAATTAGCAAGGATGCAGAAACTGCAAAATAGAGCGATGAGAGTAATACTAAAATGCGATCGTTACACACATATAAACACAATGTTAACTGATCTAAAATATATGAACATAGCACAACGACTTCAATTTAACACATTAAGATAACACTAAGAAATGCAAGTGACTTTAGGATCCAAAGAGTGAGGTCAACACAAATGCAGAAAACGCTATTCTACAAAGGTCTACAGCTGTTTAACTCATTGCCAAACTACATTAAGAATGAAACGGATGAAAATGTCTTTAGACGAAAGTGTACTAATTTTGTATTATTTAATAATAATTTGTAATATATAATTTTGTTGAACATTTAAAGTATTTTTAATACTAAAAAAAAAAAAAAAAAAAAACAAAAAAAAAAAAACAATCTCGGGAAATGACGGCTACCCACTTTATCGCCGACGTTCTGTGGATAATGGTGGACGATCAATTTTAGTAAAGGTGCATGGAAATGATTCGATGTTGATAACCGCTGGATAGTACCTTACTCTCCATTGCTTTCAAAAAACATTTAAAGCGCATATTAATGTTGAGTATTGTCATTCAGTTAAGTCGATCAAATACATCTGCAAATATGTTACTAAAGGGTCTTATATGGCTGTATTTTCATTACAAAATCCAAATGATGAAATTCCGCAGTATCAAATGGCCAGGTACATTAGTAGCAATGAAGCAGTATGGCGAATTTTGGGATTTCCCATTCATGAGCGCCATCCAACTGTTGTTCATTTATCAGTGCATCTGGAAAATGGACAACGGGTTTACTTTACAGAAAGAAATGCTCGAGAGAGAGCAGCAGCACCACCGGCTACAACATTAACATCATTTTTTGATCTTTGTAGAAATGATATGTTTGCTAAAACTTTGTTTATTCAGAAATTCCAACGTATTATACGTGGAATGCATCAACAAAGAAATTCCAACGTCGAAAGCATTGGAAACCTGTTGATGGTTGGCCAAATTTATATTCAACAGATGCATTAGGTAGGGTTTATACCGTCCATCCTCAAAATGCTGAATGTTTTTATTTGAGAATGCTTCTGATTAATGTTCGAGGACCAACATCTTTTGAGACATTACATTGTGTTGATGGCGTAGTATGTGCAACATATCGAGAGGCCTGTCAGAAACTACAATTATTGGAGAACGATTGTCATTGGGAAACAACGCTTGAAGATGCAGCAGTAATCAACCATCCATGGAAAATAAGGGCATTATTTGCGATAATATTGGTATCGTGCTCACCATCTAATCCAAAAGATCTTTGGAATAAATTTAAAACATATTTGGCTGAGGACATATTACACCCGGAAAGAGTTACCACCAACAATGCAACGCTTGAACTAAGTTTATTTTATTTATTTTTATTTTTTATTTATTTGTTTACAAGAACTTACAAGAGCTTTAAGAATGTTATTCTTTTATAGCTCAGTAGGATATACACAAATTACATTAGTCATTAGTATTCCCTAAATTTATATTGTTTTATAAAGTATATAGCTAATACACAAAAAGGCAATAATTATATTTCACACAAAATTTTAAATATTTGAGGACATATAGTCAAAAAGTGACTTCTTAAAACTGCTCTTTCTCGAAATGTTTTTAATAGACATTGGTAAGGAGTTCCACAAATTAATTGCGTTGACGAAAAACAATCTGCCAGTATTGATGTAAGTATATCTAGGTGTAATTAGAGTTGTATATCTAGTGGATCTGCCAAATACAAGCTTCTCAAAGAGATAGGGTGGTTTCTTCCGATAAAGAAGATTATGTATAAATATAATATTTCGCATCTGAAGGTAGTCGATTAAGTCACAGCCCAAGATCATTTTCCTCCAGGACGATACACTGCTAAACCTAGTTAAATCATACACATACCGCGTAGCATTATTAAAAGATACTTGCAACTTATGTAGTGAGAGAGCGTCCAATTTACTGACATGTAGGGGCATTTAAATTGAATTTTCTCCCCTTTGCCAACAAATGTCATTTAAGCGGTTTATGCCATATTTTTTAAGTATACGCTTTATTTTACTCGCAAAGGTGCTTTGTTCATAGCTTACAGACGGCTGTATACACAACAACAAAATATTAAGAGTTTGTCAGTCATATTTGAACGCAAGCAAAAATAAACAAACACATGCTACAGTAGTAGATCCTAACATTTCAACGACGAATTTATATGAATTCGTTCATTTGGACACTGTGCCAGTGTGTAAAATGTTACTACAAAGTTAATATAATGCAAGTGAGTGAAAATTTTCATAGAAAATCCAGTTACTTGACATTTTCCCTTCAAAAAATATTTCAAGAAAAGTTTTTAGTAGACATCTGCAAATGAGTAAATGCTACAAGTGGTTGAAACACAATCATAAATTTACTATGTATCTGCTAATGCACAGCTAACATTCACAAAAAGTAAAGGAAACAAATCTGTATGTATTTACTTTATTATCTTATATATAAAAATGAATGTGTGTTTGTTTGTATGTTTGTATGTTTGAAGTTTCTAGACGATAAAACGGCTGAACCGATTTTTTTAAAATTTTCACAGTATCTTCCTGTATGTCCGGAAGGAGTTATAGGCTACTTTTTATGTTGATATTCCAAATGAGCGAGGGGCCATGCCCACGTATACTACACACTACATACTTAATATTTAATTGCATTTGAAATATATTACTCATACGCATAGTAGTTACCCCTACAAGTATGCTATCTATGATGCTTGATATTAAAACCAAAGAAAACAAAGTATGTATAAAGAATGTGCATTTTGGCATATTTTGGAATATTTTTCAAAAATATTTCACGACGCGGGGGGAAAGATAGAAGGGAGGGATAAAGAAACCAAGAGCGTAACAATGTTCTCAATTGTTCTCATCGTGCGTTTTTGTTGTTTGACTAATTTTTTATTTATTCATCTGACACAATGTTGCCACGAAAAACATTTTGTAGCCAACATTTGTGAAAAAATCACCAAATAAGAAAAAATATAACCAAAATTAAATTCATAGACTTTTGTTTTATTTTTTTTCAAGTTTAAATTATAATTAACAAAAACTGAAACAAAAATAGCTTTTTTTATAAGAAAAAAATAAACAAAACCAAAAACTACACATTGATCAAAAAAAATAACCAATTTTGGTTAGAAATAACAAAAAAAAAGGCAACACTTATTCTCAGACGTCGGCACAAAGAGAACATGAGAAAAATTATGAGAGGCATATTAACCCAGAGGAAAACTGTTAGTAATATTTTCAAGTCTACTTTACTCTACATAATACGTCACATATGTAGTTTTTTAATGAATTTTACATCTATATAAACAAAATGAATGAAAAACAATAGAAGAGAAAAATGAAAATATGTGCAAAGAAATAAAGAAAGTAATAAATGAAACATGTAAACAAAGTGCAAAAACAACATTCGCGGATGCAGTTAAAAATAAAGGGTTGCCAAGTGTAAATAAACAACTACCCCTGATTGTTAAACCTAAGGAAAAACAATCGGCTGAAAAAACTAAAGAAGAGTTAAACAAAATAAATCCAGACAACTTGAAGATAACAAATGTCGAAAGTAGAAGCAGTGGAACAATTGTTATTCAAAGTGAGAGCTGTGAAGATAGAGAGAAAAGTAAAAGTGCAGTCCAAGAAAAAATATCTAAACAATATGAAGTAAAAATTCCAAATTCGACGGGACTAAATATCAAAATTATTGGCATGTCTTTTGAATATAGTGAAAATGATTTAATTGAGAAATTAAGAAAACAAAATCCTAAATTAGCTGATGCAAATATTAAATTTATGGGAAAATATGAAACGAAAAGAGGAAATAAATCTTTGTTCAATGTGAGACTGAGAGTTGATAATGAAGCTTACGGAAAAATTATGGAAGAAAGAAAAGTAAATGTCGGTTGGGAAAGATGTAGAGTGTATGATGGAACTGAATTAGTTCAATGTATGAAATGCAGAGGATACAATCATATAGCCAAAGAATGTAAAAATCAGGAAATATGTCTAAAATGCCATGGTCAACATAAAACAGTTAACTGCGAAAGCCAAGAGAAGATAATGAAATTTTTGAATTATTAATTGTTCAAAAGTAAACAGCTGGCTCAATATGGGATTAGATGAAAATCACTTTACAAACGATAGAGAATGTCCAGTTTATCAAAATAAATTGAAAAACAAAATGACAAAATTTAGGCTTTACGATTTAACAACTAAAGGAAATGAGTGCCCTCTATACAAATGTACAAGGTCTTGTTAACAACTATAATCAAATTGAAATTATCGCAGCAACAGAAAAACCTGACTTTTTAATATTGTCTGAAACACATTTGACGAAAGATATAGATGAACAAGAAATTGCGTTACAAGGATATGATAACATCGGGTCAGTGTCAGCATCCTCAAGAACAGGTGGAGTTGTCGTATACTATAAAAATAATTGGAACGTGAAAAAGTTTATAGAGAGAACTGATGATTTGAAGTATTGGATATTATTTTGCAAAGCTGTACATAATGATAATAATAATAATATCTTAATTGATGCAATATATAGATCGCCTAGCTACAGCGAAGCTGAGTTCTGTGATATATTTGACGAAATTATTGAAGAAATCTGTGATAATAATAACTGTGATAGTTTAATTGCAGGAGATTTTAATATAGATTGGAAAAAACTCTTTATACAAGAATAGAATTAGGAATACTCTCAATGACAACGGCCTTAAACAAATAGTTAACGAAAGAACCCGTGTAACAAGAAATTCGAGCACAATAATTGACTACGTAATAACTAATAATTATAAGATAAAATGTACAAACAGTAAAGATAATAAAATTTCTGACCATGAAGTTATTAATATTAATATAGACTTTGAGAGATCGAATGAAAACATTCTAAATACAGCAAAAACCATCAAGATATTTAAATACGATAAGAATATATTCAATAATGTGTTAACTGAGAATATGATATACGAGGATAATAAGGATCTTAATGAAAACGTTAAACTGTTTGATGCCTGTCTAGGAAATACAATACAAAGATTTACGTTTGAAAAGCAAGTGCACATAAATAACAAAGTGAATAACTGGTTTAACGAAGAACTGCGAACAATAAAAAGAGAAAAAATAATAAAATATTTACGAGCCAAATTTGAAAACACAAATCAAGCTTGGGGAGAATATAAACTAATAAGAAATCGATACAAAGTACAAATCGAAAATAATAAGAATAATTACATAAAAAATAAAATTAACAACGCAACTAGTCAAAAGCAAATGTGGACACACATAAAAAACCTAGTACTTAATAAGAGGCAAAACTCAACTAAATCTGTGATATTCGACCAGTGTGATATAGTTAATAAGTTCTATGCATTCTTCATTGATAGCATTAGTAGTATAAGAAAATCGTTAGGGAGCGTGCAACATATTAACCGAATAGAATATAGAGTGAATGATGTTTTTAAATTCCGTAAGGTAAATATTAGTGAACTGGAGAGCATCGTGAAGTGTATGAATAACAAATCTCACCATGAACGCGTATCAAATAAAATTATACTTGACAACTGGAATGTAACAGGAAATATAATGGTAAAAGTAATAAACACATCTTTAGAGACAGGTATTTTTCCTGATAATTGGAAAAAATCAACCGTAACCCCAATTGAGAAAGTGCCCAGAACAAAAAAATGCGAGGAGTTTAGACCAATACTCTCTCTTAAAACTTGCGAGAAAATAATTGAAAAAGTAGTTAAAGATCAGCTTGAAAAATATATAGAAAATCGAGACATATTATCTAAATACCAGTCAGGATTCCGTAAAAAACATTCGTGTGAAACCACGGTAAACTATGTCATAAGTGAATGGAGAGCAATAGGAAAGGATAAGAGGATAATAGCAATATTTCTTGACTTCAAAAGAGCCTTTGAGACGATCGATAGAGAAATAATACTGAATAAATGTATGGAATAAGAGGAATCGAGCTAGATTGGTTCAAATCGTACCTGAAAAGAAGAAGGCAAACGACAAAATTAAATGACATAGAATCTGATGAAATAATTAATAATTTCGGAGTGCCACAAGGTTCCATTTTGGGAGCGTTGTTGTTCATAATTTATATAAATGACATGCCAAGTATTTTAGAAAAATGTAAAGTTGTATTATACGCTGATGACACTCTGATATATACAATAGCAAATAGTGATGAAGAATGTCGCGAAAATATCAAGTATGATATGAAGAAAATAGATGAATGGCTTAAAATGAATAAACTCAAACTAAATGAAAATAAAACAAAAATAATGGAATTAACTTAAATTCAGAAGAAATATTTACAATAAATGACACAGTAATTGAAAAAGTCGAATATATAAAATACCTTGGTTTTATAATCGATAAAAAATTAAATTTCAATGAACAAATAGATTACTTGTGCAAAAAAGTTGGTAAAAAAATTAGTTTTTTAAAAAGAATAAGAAGCAAAATATCCAAGTCTACAGCGATAAATATATACAGCACGATAATAAAACCACACTTTGAATATGGTTCCACTATTTTATTCACATGCAGCAGCACAAATCAATTAGCAAGGATGCAGAAACTGCAAAATAGAGCGATGAGAGTAATACTAAAATGCGATCGTTACACACATATAAACACAATGTTAACTGATCTAAAATGGATGAACATAGCACAACGACTTCAATTTAACACATTAAGATTTATTAGAAAATTAAAACAAGGAGACGCCCCGAAATATCTATGTGATCAAATACATTATCAATATATATTATATCAACTAAGAAATGCAAGTGACTTTAGGATCCAAAGAGTGAGGTCAACACAAATGCAGAAAACGCTATTCTACAAAAGTCTACAGCTGTTTAACTCATTGCCAAACTACATTAAGAATGAAACGGATGAAAATGTCTTTAGACGAAAGTGTACTAATTTTGTATTATTTAATAATAATTTGTAATATATAATTTTGTTGAACATTTAAAGTATTTTTAATACTAAAAAAAAAAAAAAAAAAAAAAAAAAACACAATCTCGGGAAATGACGGCAACCCACTTTATCGCCGACGTTCTGTGGATAATGGTGGACGATCAATTTCAGTAAAGGTGCATGGAAATGATTTTGATGTTGATAACCGCTGGATAGTACCTTACTCTCCATTGCTTTCAAAAAACATTTAAAGCGCATATTAATGTTGAGTATTGTCATTCAGTTAAGTCGATCAAATACATCTGCAAATATGTTACTAAAGGGTCTTATATGGCTGTATTTTCATTACAAAATCCAAATGATGAAATTCCGCAGTATCAAATGGCCAGGTACATTAGTAGCAATGAAGCAGTATGGCGAATTTTGGGATTTCCCATTCATGAGCGCCATCCAACTGTTGTTCATTTATCAGTGCATCTGGAAAATGGACAACGGGTTTACTTTACAGAAAGAAATGCTCGAGAGAGAGCAGCAGCACCACCGGCTACAACATTAACATCATTTTTTGATCTTTGTAGAAATAATATGTTTGCTAAAACTTTATTTTATTCAGAAATTCCAACGTATTATACGTGGAATGCATCAACAAAGAAATTCCAACGTCGAAAGCAGGGGAAACCTGTTGATGGTTGGCCAAATTTATATTCAACAGATGCATTAGGTAGGGTTTATACCGTCCATCCTCAAAATGCTGAATGTTTTTATTTGAGAATGCTTCTGATTAATGTTCGAGGACCAACATCTTTTGAGACATTACATAGTGTTGATGGCGTAGTATGTGCAACATATCGAGAGGCCTGACAGAAACTACAATTATTGGAGAACGATTGTTATTGGGAAACAACGCTTGAAGATGCAGCAGTAATCAACCATCCATGGAAAATAAGGGCATTATTTGCGATAATATTGGTATCGTGCTCACCATCTAATCCAAAAGATCTTTGGAATAAATTTAAAACATATTTGGCTGAGGACATATTACACCCGGAAAGAGTTACCACCAACAATGCAACGCTTGAACTAAGTGAAAGTATGAATAATGAGACATTGATTCTACTTGAAGACAAATGCTTGGCGATAAGGAATGTGACACTAATTGAAGTTGGAATGATTGCTCCTATTCGGTCAGGAACTGATGCACACGATCAAGATCTACGACGAGAAATGGAATATAATCATCGAAATTTGGAAATTTTATTTGAAGAAAATTTACCAAATTTACAACAAGAGCAGAGAATGGTATACAACAGTATACTAGCAGCAATAACAAACAAACAAATAACCGGAAAAACGTTTTTAATTTCATTGATATTGGCAAAAGTTCGATCTCAAAAAAATATTGCATTAGCTATTGCGTCATCCGGCATTGCTGCCACACTCTTAGATGGTGGTAGAACAGCGTATTCTGCACTAAAATTATCCTAGAAGCCTCAATTTTCCGAAGAGATTACAAGTGTAACATAAAGAAAAATTCTTCTATGGGCAAAGTATTGCAACAATGTGAAATCATAGTGTGGGTTGAATGCACCATGGCGCATAAGAAATCTTTGGAAGTCTCGCAGTTTACGGGATTTTAGAAGCAATAATAACATATTTGGAGGTGCATTAGTTTTATTAGCTGGTGATTTTCGTCAAACACTTCCTGTTATGCCTGCATCAACGCCATCTGATGAGCTAAATGCATCGTCATACCTTTGGCGATATGTTCATACTCTAAAATTAACTACTAATATGCGTGTTCAGTTGCAACGTGATGCTTCGCTTCAACTTTTTCCAAACAATTGCTTGATTTAGGTAATGCAAGAATTCCAATGGATCCTATAACAAAGTATATAAAATTTCCATCAGAGTTTTGCATAATGACACAATCCAAAGAACAATTAATAAATTGTGTATTTCCCAATATTGTGCAAAATTTTAAAAATATGCAATGGTTATGTGAACGTGCGTTACTGGCATCCAAAAATATTGACGTTAATTCCATCAACAGCAATATTCTCAACAAGGTCGATGGGAATCTAAGAACTTATAAATCGATCGACATCGTTTCAAATATTGAGGATGTCGTCAATTATCCAGTCGAATTTTAAAATTCGTCAGATTTACCAGGCTTTCCGCCACATGACTTACAGCTAAAAAACGGTGTTCCCATTATTTTACTTAGAAATATTGATCCTCCACGAATTTGTAATGGCACTCGACTAACAGTAAAAAAAATGATGAACAATCTTATCGAGGCGACCATTATAACTGGAAAGTTTAAGGGAACTGATGTGTTGCTGCCACGTATTCCTATGACCACATCGGAGATGCCATTCGATTTCAAGCGCCTGCAATTTCCTATTCGCCTAGCATTTGCAATGACGATTAATAAAGCTCAAGGTCAGTCCTTGCAAGTTTGTGGACTTAATCTAGAAAATCCATGTTTCTCACATGGACAGCTTTACGTCGCGTGTTCGCGAGTAGGAAAACCCGCAGATTTATATGTATACGCACCAGAGGGAAAAACAAAAACTATTGTGTACCCCAAGGCATTAGAATAAGAATTATTTATTTAAGAAAAAAAGTAGTATTAAATTTTAGCAAGTAAGAAATAAATAGCCCATTAATGCATTATTTTATAATTTAAATGAAATACATTGTCATCAAATGAAAGGTTCATTCTTTAAGAAAAATTGCATAATTTAATTACTAAATAAATACACTTTTTAATTATTATGTATTTAATTTCGATGGGGGAGTAGTGAAGCACACCGGGTATTACCTATTTTTTTTATGTTCTCAAAAAAAAAGAAAAATAAAATAAAAAATCATTTTATTACGAAATATGTATGATATTTCTAGACTAAATAACAAAACATAAATTGTGATCGGTTTTAACATTGTTATTGTTAAATTCCTGTGTGTGCTTAATAACATTTCTTTTTGTATTCATTTTCTTTCTTTTTACATCATTTTATAAAAAAATATATGATCAGGTTGAGCTTTATTTGTTGTTGTTCTACAATAAACATCATTAACAAACAAAAATGTCTATGATATAAAAATGTATGTAGTTTTTTTTTTTTTCTCTGTGGACTGAAACCGGTTGGTTGTTTCTTTTTAGACAAAATTTTCAAGTTATAAATAGAAAAAAATATAGACAATGATAATGAAAGTACCCTCAAGTGGCTGGTCGGATCAATTCGAACAATATGTAATCGAAGAAGAATCCGATAATGAATTGGATGAACTGGATCAGGATTTCTCCGAATATTTGTGGATGGAAAACGAAGAAGAATTCGATAAAGTTGAATTGCAACGCCTTGAAGATGAGGAATTGATGAAGGAATGCATTGATGCCATGCTTGAGGACGAATTAGAGGAACAAATAAATGAATGGGACAAAGCTAAAAATGAAGAATTGAGAGCAGCTCTTTCCACTTCGACAGTAAGTGAATGTAATGTAAGCGATTCATTGCTTAATCCCTTGGCAGCTGAGTTTGTTCCACAAAGTCGTTTAGCTATCACCCAAGTCGATACATCATAAAAATCACAGCCCAAAACAAAACAGCATTAAGAATACATTTACAATAGACGATGAACAAATATCTTGAATATTCTCTTATTAAGGTAGTGAAAACGTTCTCCTAGTTTTCTATACTGAAAAAGCATCACACTACACCCAAATAATTAAAAACAGAAAAAAACAAAAGAAAATTTAAAAAATAAGAAAAAAAAAGAACAAAAACATTTAAAAAATATTGTAATAAAATTATTACTTGTTGCCAGGCAACTGTTCATGTTTAATGATGATTATTATTATTTAATTTTTAAAATATTATTATAAATTAAATGAAATTGATAAAACTGAAATGACAACAAGTTAAGACTTACAAAACAAAAAAATTAAAACAGCTCATCGAAAACAATATATATTAAAATAAATATATTAAATACCGTTAGAATAAAATATTAAAAAAGAAAAATATCAGAAAAAAACTTTAAAATTTATATAAAAAGAAAATATTACAATTATTTTTACGCTTTCAAATTAATAATATCTCTGAAGAAGGACATTAATTTCATATCCTCTATCTATTTAACTTTTTCCTTTTAAAATTAAATAATAAATAATACGCTAACTTTGCTGTCATCATTATCGATTACATACCATTTGAAATTGTCGTAACAACCGGCTGTATATCGAAGTAAAGAAGGTGGTGTGTGTTTTGCTTGTAAGCTTTTAAAATCATTTTGTATTTTATTTTTAAATATATTTTTAATACATTTTTGTTTAATTCATATGTGTATGTATGTAATGTTTACATTAACTTAACGAAATTCTTTTGTACAAATGTTTTATTTCATTTTTTATTATATTATTATTATTTTCATTTAACTTGTAATGTGATATTCAATTTAAGTTATTTGTTCAAACCTGCCCCCATAACTCCTGTATATTGTTTTAAGATCGAAGAAGTAGAAACCAAACTGAAATAATTATTTTTATTTGTATTTTAAATGACTTGAAAAGATTTGACTGCTGCCAAAACACACACACCCAAAAAAAAAAGAAAAAAATTTTTTTCCTTGTTATTTAATCTTTAAGGCAGTTATTTACGCAATTTTTTATTTTAATGAGAAAGTACCGAAAGCCAACCTCAATACTCTCATCATCAGTCACTATCTCACTTTTAATCCATATTCATGTCTACCATATTCATTTTAATGTTCCTCATTGAATATATGTAAATTGTTTCTTTAATGCTTGTTTTGCAAAAATTTAATTAAAGTAAACCACAAATAAATAAATGAAAATATTTTGTGTGTCAAATTCATAATAAAGAGCTCAACTAAAAATAAAAAAAAAATTATTTACTGAAGGGGGAAAACGGTAAGGAAATAATACAAGGATGTTGTATAAGTAGGTTTGACTATTTACATGAAATCATCGTAATCATCATAAGTAATGTAATCATTACCATACTTTTTATAACCATCGATATCATTGCTCTCTTTTTTCAAGGTTACTTTTCCTTTGCCTTTGCTAGCGGGTTTCTTGACATTTTGTTTTTCCATTTTCACTTTTTCTCTATGTAAGTTTTCTACACTAATTTTTAATTTCTTCAAATCGGGAATAGCCAAATGTACACCTATGCTACGTACTAAATCCTCAATAAATTGCGGGAAATGAGGTGATTCTTTATATTGTGCCAATTTACAACTAAGCGTCGCACCAAATTCTTTGAATTCTTCTTCAGTTTGAGGATTAAATGCATCTAAATCACCTCTAATATCTCTAACACCGAAGGTTTCTAAAGCACTCTTTAAGTCCGATTCTTCTTGAATTTTTTGTAAACGTAATTTTTCGGCTAATTTTTCTTCGGCTGTCATATTAGCTAAGCGTTCAGCTTCGGCTTCTTCTGCCAGTCTCTCTTGTTCGGCTAGTTTAGCTTTCAAAGCCTTGTTAGGTTTCGTCTTCACCGGCGCTTTGACTTCAACTTTTTCTTCGTCCTTTTTTTCCTCTTCCTCGAGATCCCAACTGTCCTTAACATCCTCATCATCATCCTCGCCAGCCCATTTGTTGACTTTGTCAGGAATAACCACTATGGGTTTGTCCGCAGCACTTTCCCAATCGTCTTTCATATTTTTTGGTTCTCTATTATTTTATTTATTTAGCAAATTTTTGATTATCTGACTTTGTGTTTTGCTTGTATGTGCTTGGTGTGCTTGGATGTGCGTAAGTGTTTTCGCCAAGGATTTGAAACCAGAACTAATAATTTTTCGCAATCCTTCTGTTGCTTTTATACTGTTTCCTGAGACCCGAAAATAACTGCGTTAATCGATTTCCTTAATATGATATTGCATTACAGGTAGAAAAATTATCATTTTATAATTGACCCTCACACATCATTTGATAACTTGTTTATAATGTTCGAATAACATGAATATTAATTTCCAGGTAAAAGGGAAAATAATAAAAGCCTTCTTGCGCTCGAAAATTTTCCCTTTTTCACTTTAAGTCCGGTTTAGTATGCAGTTGTTATCCACTTTACATAATTTTCTTTAAATTCGTACTTCAATAGACAGCGTTTTTTATATTAAGTATATACGCGTTATTTGCTGACAGGTAGGGGCATTTAAATTGAATTTTCTCCCCTTTGCCAACAAATGTCATTTAAGCGGTTTATGCCATATTTTTTAAGTATACGCTTTATTTTACTCGCAAAGGTGCTTTGTTCATAGCTTACAGACGGCTGTATACACAACAACAAAATATTAAGAGTTTGTCAGTCATATTTGAACGCAAGCAAAAATAAACAAACACATGCTACAGTAGTAGATCCTAACATTTCAACGACGAATTTATATGAATTCGTTCATTTGGACACTGTGCCAGTGTGTAAAATGTTACTACAAAGTTAATATAATGCAAGTGAGTGAAAATTTTCATAGAAAATCCAGTCACTTGACATTTTCCCTTCAAAAAATATTTCAAGAAAAGTTTTTAGTAGACATCTGCAAATGAGTAAATGCTACAAGTGGTTGAAACACAATCATAAATTTACTATGTACCTGCTAATGCACATCTAACATTCACAAAAAGTAAAGGAAACAAATCTGTATGTATTTACTTTATTATCTTATATATAAAAATGAATGTGTGTTTGTTTGTATGTTTGAAGTTTATAGACGATAAAACGGCTGAACCGATTTTCTTAAAATTTTCACAGTATCTTCCTGTATGTCCGGAAGGAGTTATAGGCTACTTTTTATGTTGATATTCCAAATGAGCGAGGGGCCATGCCCACGTATACTACACACTACATACTTAATATTTAATTGCATTTGAAATATATTACTCATACGCATAGTAGTTACCCCTACAAGTATGCTATCTATGATTCTTGATATTAAAACCAAAGAAAATAAAATATGTATAAAGAATGTGCATTTTGGCATATTTTGGAATATTTTTCAAAAATATTTCACGACGCGGGGGGAAAGATAGAAGGGAAGGATAAAGAAACCAAGAGCGTAACAATGTTCTCAATTGTTCTCATCGTGCGTTTTTGTTGTTTGACTAATTTTTTATTTATTCATCTGAAACAATGTTGCCACGAAAAACATTTTGTAACCAACATTTGTGAAAAAAATCACCAAATAAGAAAAAATATAACCAAAATTAAATTCATAGACTTTTGTTTTATTTTTTTTTCAAGTTTAAATTATAATTAACAAAAACTGAAACAAAAATATCTTTTTTTATAAGAAAAAAATAAACAAAACCAAAAACTACACATGGATCAAAAAAATAACCAATTTTGGTTAGAAATAACAAAAAAAAGGCAACACTTATTCTCAGACGTCGGCACAAAGAGAACATGAGAAAAATTATGAGAGGCATATTAACCCAGAGGAAAATTGTTAGTAATATTTTCAAGTCTACTTTACTCTACATAATACGTCACATATGTAGTTTTTTTAATGAATTTTACTTCTATATAAACAAAATGAATGAAAAACAATAGAAGAGAAAAATGATAATATGTGCAAAGAAATAAAGAAAGTAATAAATGAAACATGTAAACAAAGTGCAAAAACAACATACGCGGATGCAGTTAAAAATAAAGGGTTGCCAAGTATAAATAAACAACTACCCCTGATTGTTAAAGCTAAGGAAAAACAATCGGCTGAAAAAACTAAAGAAGAGTTAAACAAAATAAATCCAGACAACTTGAAGATAACAAATGTGGAAAGTAGAAGCAGTGGAACAATTGTTATTCAAAGTGAGAGCTGTGAAGATAGAGAGAAAAGTAAAAGTGCAATCCAAGAAAAAATATCTAAACAATATGAAGTAAAAATTCCAAATTCGACGGGACTAAATATCAAAATTATTGGCATGTCTTTTGAATATAGTGAAAATGATTTAATTGAGAAATTAAGAAAACAAAATCCTAAATTAGCTGCTGCAAATATTAAATTTATGGGAAAATATGAAACGAATAGAGGAAATAAATCTTTGTTCAATGTGAGACTGAGAGTTGATAATGAAGCTTACGGAAACATTATGGAAGAAAGAAAAGTAAATGTCGGTTGGGAAAGATGTAGAGTGTATGATGGAACTGAATTCAATGTATGAAATGCAGAGGATACAATCATATAGCCAAAGAATGTAAAAATCAGGAAATATGTCTAAAATGCCATGGTCAACATAAAACAGTTAATTGCGAAAGCCAAGAGAAGATAATGAAATGTATTAATTGTTCAAAAGTAAACAGCAGGCTCAATATGGGATTAGATGAAAATCACTTTACAAACGATAGAGAATGTCCAGTTTATCAAAATAAATTGAAAAACAAAATGAGAAATATAGGCTTGACGATTTAACAACTAAAGGAAATGATTGCCCTCTATACAAATGTACAAGGTCTTGTTAACAACTATAATCAAATTGAAATTATCGCAGCAACAGAAAAACCTGACTTTTTAATATTGTCTGAAACACATTTGACGAAAGATATAGATGAACAAGAAATTGCGTTACAAGGATATGATAACATCGGGTCAGTGTCAGCATCCTCAAGAACAGGTGGAGTTGTCGTATACTATAAAAATAATTGGAACGTGAAAAAGTTTATAGAGAGAACTGATGATTTGAAGTATTGGATATTATTTTGCAAAGCTGTACATAATGATAATAATAATAATATCTTAATTGATGCAATATATAGATCGCCTAGCTACAGCGAAGCTGAGTTCTGTGGTATATTTGACGAAATTATTGAAGAAATCTGTGATAATAATAACTGTGATATTTTAATTGCAGGAGATTTTAATATAGATTGGAAAAAACTCTTTATACAAGAATAGAATTAGGAATACTCTCAATGACAACGGCCTTAAATAAATAGTTAACGAAAGCACCCGTGTAACAAGAAATTCGAGCACAATAATTGACTAGGTAATAACTAATAATTATAAGATAAAATGTACAAACAGTAAAGATAATAAAATTTCTGACCATGAAGTTATTAATATTAATATAGACTTTGAGAGATCGAATGAAAACAATCTAAATACAGCAAAAACCATCAAGATATTTAAATACGATAAGAATATATTCAATAATGTGTTAACTGAGAATATGATATACGAGGATAATAAGGATCTTAATGAAAACGTTAAACTGTTTGATGCTTGTCTAGGAAATACAATACAAAGATTTACGTTTGAAAAGCAAGTGCACATAAATAACAAAGTGAATAACTGGTTTAACGAAGAACTGCGAACAATAAAAAGAGAAAAAATAATAAAATATTTACGAGCCAAATTTGAAAACACAAATCAAGCTTGGGGAGAATATAAACTAATAAGAAATCGATACAAAGTACAAATCGAAAATAATAAGAATAATTACATAAAAAATAAAATTAACAACGCAACTAGTCAAAAGCAAATGTGGACACACATAAAAAACCTAGTACTTAATAAGAGGCAAAACTCAACTAAATCTGTGATATTCGACCAGATAGAGTACAACGATATATGTGATATAGTTAATAAGTTCAATGCATTCTTCATTGATAGCATTAGTAGTATAAGAAAATCGATAGGGAGCGTGCAACATATTAACCGAATAGAATATAGAGTGAATGATGTTTTTAAATTCCGTAAGGTAAATATTAGTGAACTGGAGAGCATCGTGAAGTGTATGAATAACAAATCTGACCATGAACGCGTATCAAATAAAATTATACTTGACAACTGGAATGTAACAGGAAATATAATGGTAAAAGTAATAAACACATCTTTAGAGACAGGTATTTTTCCTGATAATTGGAAAAAATCAACCGTAACCCCAATTGAGAAAGTGCCCAGAACAAAAAAATGCGAGGAGTTTAGACCAATAAACTCTCTTAAAACTTGCGAGAAAATAATTGAAAAAGTAGTTAAAGATCAGCTTGAAAAATATATAGAAAATAGAGACATATTATCTAAATACCAGTCAGGATTCCGTAAAAAAACATTCGTGTGAAACTACGGTAAACTATGTCATAAGTGAATGGAGAGCAATAGGAAAGGATAAGAGGATAATAGCAATATTTCTTGACTTCAAAAGAGCCTTTGAGACGATCGATAGAGAAATTATACTTAATAAATGTATGGAATAAGAGGAATCGAGCTAGATTGGTTCAAATCGTACCTGAAAAGAAGAAGGCAAACGACAAAATTAAATGACATAGAATCTGATGAAATAATAAATAATTTCGGAGTGCCACAAGGTTCCATTTTGGGAGCGTTGTTGTTCATAATTTATATAAATGACATGCCAAGTATTTTAGAAAAATGTAAAGTTGTATTATACGCTGATGACACTCTGATATATACTATAGCAAATAGTGATGAAGAATGTCGCGAAAATATCAAGTATGATATGAAGAAAATAGATGAATGGCTTAAAATGAATAAACTCAAACTAAATGAAAATAAAACAAAAATAATGGAATTAACTTAAATTCAGAAGAAATATTTACAATAAATGACACAGTAATTGAAAAAGTCGAATATATAAAATACCTTGGTTTTATAATCGATAAAAAATTAAATTTCAATGAACAAATAGATTACTTATGCAAAAAAGTTGGTAAAAAAATTAGTTTTTTAAAAAGAATAAGAAGCAAAATATCCAAGTCTACAGCGATAAATATATACAGCACGAAAATAAAACCACACTTAGAATATGGTTCCACTATTTTATTCACATGCAGCAGCACAAATCAATTAGCAAGGATGCAGAAACTGCAAAATAGAGCGATGAGAGTAATACTAAAATGCGATCGTTACACACATATAAACACAATGTTAACTGATCTAAAATGGATGAACATAGCACAACGACTTCAATTTAACACATTAAGATTTATTAGAAAATTAAAACAAGGAGACGCCCCGAAATATCTATGTGATCAAATACATTATGTGGGAGACAGTCAACCATATCAACTAAGAAATGCAAGTGACTTTAGGATCCAAAGAGTGGGGTCAACACAAATGCAGAAAACGCTATTCTACAAAAGTCTACAGCTGTTTAACTCATTGCCAAACTACATTAAGAATGAAACGGAAGAAAATGTCTTTAGACGAAAGTGTACTAATTTTGTATTATTTAATAATAATTTGTAATATATAATTTTGTTGAACATTTAAAGTATTTTTAATACTAAAAAAAAAAAAAAAAAAAAAAAAAGCAATCTCGGGAAATGACGGCTACCCACTTTATCGCCGACGTTCTGTGGATAATGGTGGATGATCAATTTCAGTAAAGGTGCATGGAAATGATTTTGATGTTGATAACCGCTGGATAGTACCTTACTCTCCATTGCTTTCAAAAACATTTAAAGCGCATATTAATGTTGAGTATTGTCATTCAGTTAAGTCGATCAAATACATCTGCAAATATGTTACTAAAGGGTCTTATATGGCTGTATTTTCATTACAAAATCCAAATGATGAAATTCCGCAGTATCAAATGGCCAGGTACATTAGTAGCAATGAAGCAGTATGGCGAATTTTGGGATTTCCCATTCATGAGCGCCATCCAACTGTTGTTCATTTATCAGTGCATCTGGAAAATGGACAACGGGTTTACTTTACAGAAAGAAATGCTCGAGAGAGAGCAGCAGCACCACCGGCTACAACATTAACATCATTTTTTGATCTTTGTAGAAATGATATGTTTGCTAAAACTTTGTTTATTCAGAAATTCCAACGTATTATACGTGGAATGCATCAACAAAGAAATTCCAACGTCGAAAGCATTGGAAACCTGTTGATGGTTGGCCAAATTTATATTCAACAGATGCATTAGGTAGGGTTTATACCGTCCATCCTCAAAATGCTGAATGTTTTTATTTGAGAATGCTTCTGATTAATGTTCGAGGACCAACATCTTTTGAGACATTACATTGTGTTGATGGCGTAGTATGTGCAACATATCGAGAGGCCTGTCAGAAACTACAATTATTGGAGAACGATTGTCATTGGGAAACAACGCTTGAAGATGCAGCAGTAATCAACCATCCATGGAAAATAAGGGCATTATTTGCGATAATATTGGTATCGTGCTCACCATCTAATCCAAAAGATCTTTGGAATAAATTTAAAACATATTTGGCTGAGGACATATTACACCCGGAAAGAGTTACCACCAACAATGCAACGCTTGAACTAAGTTTATTTTATTTATTTTTATTTTTTATTTATTTGTTTACAAGAACTTACAAGAGCTTTAAGAATGTTATTCTTTTATAGCTCAGTAGGATATACACAAATTACATTAGTCATTAGTATTCCCTAAATTTATATTGTTTTATAAAGTATATAGCTAATACACAAAAAGGCAATAATTATATTTCACACAAAATTTTAAATATTTGAGGACATATAGTCAAAAAGTGACTTCTTAAAACTGCTCTTTCTCGAAATGTTTTTAATAGACATTGGTAAGGAGTTCCACAAATTAATTGCGTTGACGAAAAACAATCTGCCAGTATTGATGTAAGTATATCTAGGTGTAATTAGAGTTGTATATCTAGTGGATCTGCCAAATACAAGCTTCTCAAAGAGATAGGGTGGTTTCTTCCGATAAAGAAGATTATGTATAAATATAATATTTCGCATCTGAAGGTAGTCGATTAAGTCACAGCCCAAGATCATTTTCCTCCAGGACGATACACTGCTAAACCTAGTTAAATCATACACATACCGCGTAGCATTATTAAAAGATACTTGCAACTTATGTAGTGAGAGAGCGTCCAATTTACTGTAAACCTATGCAAAATAATTAATCAGTGGAAGTATTAATTGAATTATAAGTTTCCTCTTAACTTCGACTGGTGTGAAGTTAGACGACATTCGTAAATTACGAAGCAAGAGGTATACGTTACGCACAACATGATTAATATGGTCAGTGCATGACAAGGTGGAATTGATCCAAAATCCTAAGTATTTAATCTTACTAACGTACACAAGAGGTGTGTTCCCCAAGTAAATGGTCGGAAAATAACTTAAATCATATTCCCATCTACTGATTGGTAAAATGTAAGATTTTCCAGGATTGAGCATAAGGTTATTATCCTCAGCCCATTTTAAAATAGACCTCAAGTCATAATTAAGTTTGTAACTTGTATCCTCTATCAGACCAATACGGTTTGAGATGTACAGCTGAATATCGTCTGCGTATGCATGTACCCTAGTATACCTGCATACTGAAAATAAATCATTGACGAACATACTAAATAGCAGGGGGCCTAACACGGACCCTTGTGGAACACCGGATGTTATACGCCTCAGCCCTGACTGCCTATTTCCAATAATTACCCTTTGATAAAGCGGTATTCGTAAAACCAAAATAGTGCCCCAATTTTCGACACAAGATTAAATGATCAACCCTGTCAAAGGCCTTTGAAAAATCTAGCAGACACATAAGAGAGAGGTTTCCTTTGTCATATTCGGGCCTTATGTCATCAATTACTTTCAAGACCGCAGTAGTACAACTATGAGCAATGCGAAAACCAGATTGGAATGGGGACAAGAGATTATTGTTATTCAGATATAACGTAATCTGTTCAGCAATTAGGGACTCAAATATTTTCGAAAAAACTGGCAAAATACTTATTGGCCGATAATCGCCCGCACTCACTGCATTGGAAATCTTTGCTATTGGTATAACTCTTCCAATTTTCCAGGCTGTAGGAAACTGGGTGGTTGTAATGCAATGGTTAAAGACATGAGTCAGCGCTCCCAAAATATATGGCAATATAAGTTTAACAAATTTAATGGCTACACCGTCTGCACCGATGGCATTGGATCGAATTTTCAAGATATACCTGGTTACTTCAGCCTCTGACACTGTAGAAAATGAGAAGTTAGTATTGCAGGAGAGTTCATTTTGTAGATTAGGACTGGTATGATTATTAATCACGCCATTAATACAAAAAAGGTCTTTAAGCTCATCTGGGTCTATTTTGCACTCAAAAGAACTACGGGAGTGTATACCTAACGACTTCACATTCCTCCACAATTCGCCAGCAGGGAGATTTAAATTAAGTTTCCGGGAGAAATATGATTTTTAGCTTGTCTGACAATGAGATTGGAGCGGTTTCTAGCTCTATTGTAAGCAGCTCTGTTTATCAACGTGGGTCTCCTTTTCCAAACGTTGTAAGCTAAATTGCGATCACGAATAGCATTTTTTACAGCAGTTGTATACCATGGACAAGAGCGATTATTTACAGCAAAACTACGTTCAGGTACATGACGATCATACGCGCCCTGCAATGTTGCAAGAAGTACGTTCAACTTATCATCCACTGACGCATAATACCAACATTCATTCCAACTCAGAACAGAAATGTCAGCAAAAAGGGACGAAAAATTAATCGCGTTATAATCCCTATAAGTTATAATCCGAAGATTATCATCTCTAGTCAGGTTAATGTTTAATGTACAAAATAATAGATCATGGTCAGAGACGAAAGAAATTTGATCATACAAAAGTAATAAGCTTGGATGAGATAGCAGGAATAAATCGAGTAAACTTGGCCTTGAATTGGACGAAAAACGTGTGGGAATTTCATCATTAACCGTAGTCATACCCACAGAACTCATCATATCAAGGAAATCATTACTAATTTCATCTTTAACCATCAAGTTTACATTAAAGTCACCACAAGTGATAAAAAAGTCATAAGCTATGGAATGATTCCTGAAGTTATCAAAAAAAGGTTCAAGAGTTAATGTTCTTATAGGATTATAAACGCATGACACTAAAGTTCTCACACTATTATCATAAACGACAATATTAATAAATTCAATGTCACAATCCTGTGAAATGCTGACTACTCTAGTGTTGAGGTTACTCTTAGCATAAATTGCAACACCACCGCCTCTTCTATGTCTCCTATCATTCCTATATAGTTTATACCCATTTATGCTATAGTAACCATCCGGAACATCACAGTGGAACCACGTTTCCGTTACACAAATAATATCAACCTTAGAGTTTTCAAATATATGTCGAACGTAATCCAATTTAAGTCCATTTAAACTCCTGGCATTGAAATGCACAACATTAATACCTGATCGCTGTTTACATAATATATTTATTGAGGCAGAGTGGTTTCCGTCAACACTATCATTATAATTTGTCTGACTCATAATAAGGTAGAGAAATAGCAGTCTTTTCGTTCACTTCAAAATAATTATTAAAAATTGAATATATAATCTTACGTAGCCTCACAACACCAATCCTTATACTGTGTTTAAATATTATAACAGTTGTTAAAAAAAGAAAAAAAAGGATAAACCAAAAATAAATAAAAAGTTAGTAAAATTCTTATTATAAATAGAAATGAGTATTTTTATAAATATAAATAGAAATAAGTTCGTAAAATTCTTATTATAAATAGAAATAAGTAAAATAGAAGGCACTAAGTATATAATCTTAATTACTGCTGATATTTCTTTTTTCAGCAATGCTCGGAAAAAACTGATTCAGCTTCTCAATTTCATCTATTTTTATTGCATCGTCATTAAGCTCTCGCTTTATGTAAACATAGCCTCGCATAGTAAAAGCAGAACATAAGAGCTTCTTCCTTTTCAGGCGTAAAGCCGCCCTCAGAATATTAAAATTATGCTGTGTTAGGTTTTCATTTAAAAAGAACTTTTCATCAGAAATAAAACCAAGGTGTCTGAGACTGAAGGCAAAATCTTTATTAAGTTTTTTATAGCCTGCCAGGGATTTAAGAAAACTGTTTTTGTCATATGCAGACCACAGCTTCACAATTATTACCCCATCCTTGGAATATGTCTTCTGCTTGCTATTATAATTTCCTAGCCGGTATATAGATCTTATGTTAGGCATCTGAGTGTTTATAGCTCTGCATACATTTTTAAATATTTGGGTAAGATCTTCTTTTTCCGCGTAGGGTATCTGATTAATTCTCAGTGAAAGTATGAATAATGAGACATTGATTCTACTTGAAGACAAATGCTTGGCGATAAGGAATGTGACACTAATTGAAGTTGGAATGATTGCTCCTATTCGGTCAGGAACTGATGCACACGATCAAGATCTACGACGAGAAATGGAATATAATCATCGAAATTTGGAAATTTTATTGGAAGAAAATTTACCAAATTTACAACAAGAGCAGAGAATGGTATACAACAGTATACTAGCAGCAATAACAAACAAACAAATAACCGGAAAAACGTTTTTAATTTCATTGATATTGGCAAAAGTTCGATCTCAAAAAAATATTGCATTAGCTATTGCGTCATCCGGCATTGCTGCCACACTCTTAGATGGTGGTAGAACAGCGTATTCTGCACTAAAATTATCCTAGAAGCCTCAATTTTCCGAAGAGATTACAAGTGTAACATAAAGAAAAATTCTTCTATGGGCAAAGTATTGCAACAATGTGAAATCATAGTGTGGGTTGAATGCACCATTGCGCATAAGAAATCTTTGGAAGTCTCGCAGTTTACGGGATTTTAGAAGCAATAATAACATATTTGGAGGTGCATTAGTTTTATTAGCTGGTGATTTTCGTCAAACACTTCCTGTTATGCCTGCATCAACGCCAGCTGATGAGCTAAATGCATCGTCATACCTTTGGCGATATGTTCATACTCTAAAATTAACTACTAATATGCTTGTTCAGTTGCAACGTGATGCTTCGCTTCAACTTTTTCCAAACAATTGCTTGATTTAGGTAATGCAAGAATTCCAATGGATCCTATAACAAAGTATATAAAATTTCCATCAGAGTTTTGCATAATGACACAATCCAAAGAACAATTAATAAATTGTGTATTTCCCAATATTGTGCAAAATTTTAAAAATATGCAATGGTTATGTGAACGTGCGTTACTGGCATCCAAAAATATTGACGTTAATTCCATCAACAGCAATATTCTCAACAAAGTCGATGGGAATCTAAGAACTTATAAATCGATCGACACAGTTTCAAATATTGAGGATGTCGTCAATTATCCAGTCGCATTTTTAAATTCGTTAGATTTACCAGGCTTTCCACCACATGACTTACAGCTAAAAAACGGTGTTCCCATTATTTTACTTAGAAATATTGATCCTCCACGACTATGTAATGGCACTCGACTTACAGTAAAAAAAATGATGAACAATCTTATCGAGGCGACCATTATAGCTGGAAAGTTTAAGGTAACTGATGTGTTGCTGCCACGTATTCCTATGACCACATCGGAGATGCCATTCGATTTCAAGCGCCTGCAATTTCCTATTCGCCTAGCATTTGCAATGACGATTAATAAAGCTCAAGGTCAGTCCTTGCAAGTTTGTGGACTTAATCTAGAAAATCCATGTTTCTCACATGGACAGCTTTACGTCGCGTGTTCGCGAGTAGGAAAACCCGCAGATTTATATGTATACGCACCAGAGGGAAAAACAAAAACTATTGTGTACCCCAAGGCATTAGAATAAGAATTATTTATTTAAGAAAAAAAGTATATATTAAATTTTAGCAAGTAAGAAATAAATAGCCCATTAATGCATTATTTTATAATTTAAATGAAATATATTGTCATCAAATGAAAGGTTCATTCTTTAAGAAAAATTGCATAATTTAATTACTAAATAAATACACTTTTTAATTATTATGTATTTAATTTCGATGGGGGTAGCAAAGCACACCGGGTATTACCTAGTATACATATATAGTGATATATATTAAGAGAATTATATACATTAAAACAAGTGACATTAAAAAATACTTTTTATATTGAAATTAATTTTTGTTTTTTAATTACTTAATCATGTACTAAATTATTAAATACTAGTTAAAACACTTATGTTACACTTATATAACATAAAAAAATTATTCTCTAATTACTATATATAACTAGTCTATGAGATCGTTATTCAAATAAAAATAGTACAATCGTCTCATATAAGTTCGGCTCTTTACCGTTTTCGGTACGATTGTATGGTGCGGCCTTAATAACATTCGAAGAAATTCGATGCCTCTCTCGTTTATATCCCAATAAAAACATGTCCGACAGTGGTACTCCCAAATCATGTCATGTGCAAGTAGTGTTTTCATTGCCTGAATGACTTCTACATTTGGAATGTCCTCAAGTTCATGATGAGGACCTTCAAAATTTGCCAATGCTGTTAAAGTTCCCTCAATAAAGAAGTGATTGTACACTGCCAAGCGATTCACTCGTTCTTTTATTTTATTTTTTTTTTTTTTCATTATATATATATTTTTGTATTTCTTTTACTTATTTTAAATTTACAAAACGTTATAAATAAACATCATTAACAAACAAAATTGTCTATGATATAAAAATGTATGTAGTTATAATAGAATAAGAGCTCAACTAAAAATAAAAAAAAAAAATATTTACTGAAGGGGGAAAACGGTAAGGAAATAATACAAGGATGTTGTATGACTTGAAGTAGGTTTGACTATTTACATGAAATCATCGTAATCATCATAAGTAATGTAATCATTACCATACTTTTTATAACCATCGATATCATTGCTCTCTTTTTCAAGGTTACTTTTCCTTTGCCTTTGCCTTTGCCTTTGCTAGCGGGTTTCTTGACATTTTGTTTTTCCATTTTCACTTTTTCTCTATGTAAGTTTTCTACACTAATTTTTAATTTCTTCAAATCGGGAATAGCCAAATGTACACCTATGCTACGTACTAAATCCTCAATAAATTGCGGGAAATGAGGTGATTCTTTATATTGTGCCAATTTACAACTAAGCGTCGCACCAAATTCTTTGAATTCTTCTTCAGTTTGAGGATTAAATGCATCTAAATCACCTCTAATATCACTAACACCAAAGGTTTCTAAAGCACTCTTTAAGTCCGATTCTTCTTGAATTTTTTGTAAACGTAGTTTTTCGGCTAATTTTTCTTCGGCTGTCATATTAGCTAAGCGTTCAGCTTCGGCTTCCTCTGCCAGTCTCTCTTGTTCGGCTAGTTTAGCTTTCAAAGCCTTGTTAGGTTTCGTCTTCACCGGCGCTTTGACTTCAACTTTTTCTTCGTCCTTTTTTTCCTCTTCCTCGAGATCCCAACTGTCCTTAACATCCTCATCATCATCCTCGCCAGCCCATTTGTTGACTTTGTCAGGAATAACCACTATGGGTTTGTCCGCAGCACTTTCCCAATCGTCTTTCATATTTTTTGGTTCTCTATTATTTTATTTATTTAGCAAATTTTTGATTATATGACTTTGTGTTTTGCTTGTATGTGCTTGGTGTGCTTGGATGTGCGTAAGTGTTTTCGCCAAGGATTTGAAACCAGAACTAATAATTTTTCGCAATCTTTCTGTTGCTTTTATACTGTTTCCTGAGACCCGAAAATAACTGCGTTAATCGATTTCCTTAATATGATATTGCATTACAGGTAGAAAAATTATGATTTTATAATTGACCCTCACACATCATTTGATAACTTGTTTATAATGTTCGAATAACATGAATATTAATTTCCAGGTAAAAGGGAAAATAATAAAAGCCTTCTTGCGCTCGAAAATTTTCCCTTTTCCACTTTAAGTCCGGTTTAGTATACAGTTGTTATCCACTTTACATAATTTTCTTTAAATTCGTACTTCAATAGACAGCTTTTTTTATATTTAGTACATACGCGTTATTTGCTGACAGGTAGGGGCATTTAAATTGAATTTTCTCCCCTTTGCCAACAAATGTCATTTAAGCGGTTTATGCCATATTTTTTAAGTATACGCTTTATTTTACTCACAAAGGTGCTTTGTTCATAGCTTATAGACGGCTGTATACACAACAACAAAATATTAAGAGTTTGTCAGTCATTTTTGAACGCAAGCAAAAATAAACAAACACATGCTACAGTAGTAGATCCTAACATTTCAACGACGAATTTATATGAATTCGTTCATTTGGACACTGTGCCAGTGTGTAAAATGTTACTACAAAGTTAATATAATGCAAGTGAGTGAAAATTTTCATAGAAAATCCAGTTACTTGACATTTTCCCTTCAAAAAATATTTCAAGAAAAGTTTTTAGTAGACATCTGCAAATGAGTAAATGCTACAAGTGGTTGAAACACAATCATAAATTTACTATGTACCTGCTAATGCACAGCTAACATTCACAAAAAGTAAAGGAAACAAATCTGTATGTATTTACTTTATTATCTTATATATAAAAATTAATGTGTGTTTGTTTGTATGTTTGTATGTTTGAAGTTTATAGACGATAAAACGGCTGAACCGATTTTCTTAAAATTTTCACAGTATCTTCCTGTATGTCCGGAAGGAGTTATAGGCTACTTTTTATGTTGATATTCCAAATGAGCGAGGGGCCATGCCCACGTATACTACACACTACATACTTAATATTTAATTGCATTTGAAATATATTACTCATACGCATAGTAGTTACCCCTACAAGTATGCTATCTATGATTCTTGATATTAAAACCAAAGAAAATAAAGTATGTATAAAGAATGTGCATTTTGGCATATTTTGGAATATTTTTCAAAAATATTTCACGACGCGGGGGGAAAGATAGAAGGGAAGGATAAAGAAACCAAGAGCGTAACAATGTTCTCAATTGTTCTCATCGTGCGTTTTTGTTGTTTGACTAATTTTTTATTTATTCATCTGACACAATGTTGCCACGAAAAACATTTTGTAGCCAACATTTGTGAAAAAATCACCAAATAAGAAAAAATATAACCAAAATTAAATTCATAGACTTTTGTTTTATTTTTTTTTCAAGTTTAAATTATAATTAACAAAAACTGAAACAAAAATAGCTTTTTTTATAAGAAGAAAATAAACAAAACCAAAAACTACACATTGATCAAAAAAATAACCAATTTTGGTTAGAAATAACAAAAAAAAAGGCAACACTTATTCTCAGACGTCGGCACAAAGAGAACATGAGAAAAATTATGAGAGGCATATTAACCCAGAGGAAAATTGTTAGTAATATTTTCAAGTCTACTTTACTCTACATAATACGTCACATATGTAGTTTTTTTAATGAATTTTACTTCTATATAAACAAAATGAATGAAAAACAATAGAAGAGAAAAATGAAAATATGTGCAAAGAAATAAAGAAAATAATAAATGAAACATGTAAACAAAGTGCAAAAACAACATACGCGGATGCAGTTAAAAATAAAGGGTTGCCAAGTATAAATAAACAACTACCCCTGATTGTTAAACCTAAGGAAAAACAATCGGCTGAAAAAACTAAAGAAGAGTTAAACAAAATAAATCCAGACAACTTGAAGATAACAAATGTGGAAAGTAGAAGCAGTGGAACAATTGTTATTCAAAGTGAGAGCTGTGAAGATAGAGAGAAAAGTAAAAGTGCAATCCAAGAAAAAATATCTAAACAATATGAAGTAAAAATTCCAAATTCGACGGGACTAAATATCAAAATTATTGGCATGTCTTTTGAATATAGGGAAAATGATTTAATTGAGAAATTAAGAAAACAAAATCCTAAATTAGCTGCTGCAAATATTAAATTTATGGGAAAATATGAAACGAATAGAGGAAATAAATCTTTGTTCAATGTGAGACTGAGAGTTGATAATGAAGCTTACGGAAACATTATGGAAGAAAGAAAAGTAAATGTCGGTTGGGAAAGATGCAGAGTGTATGATGGAACTGAATTCAATGTATGAAATGCAGAGGATACAATCATATAGCCAAAGAATGTACAAATCAGGAAATATGTCTAAAATGCCATGGTCAACATAAAACAGTTAATTGCGAAAGCCAAGAGAAGATAATGAAATGTATTAATTGTTCAAAAGTAAACAGCAGGCTCAATATGGGATTAGATGAAAATCACTTTACAAACGATAGAGAATGTCCAGTTTATCAAAATAAATTGAAAAACAAAATGAGAAATATAGGCTTGACGATTTAACAACTAAAGGAAATGAGTGCCCTCTATACAAATGTACAAGGTCTTGTTAACAACTATAATCAAATTGAAATTATCGCAGCAACAGAAAAACCTGACTTTTTAATATTGTCTGAAACACATTTGACGAAAGATATAGATGAACAAGAAATTGCGTTACAAGGATATGATAACATCGGGTCAGTGTCAGCATCCTCAAGAACAGGTGGAGTTGTCGTATACTATAAAAATAATTGGAACGTGAAAAAGTTTATAGAGAGAACTGATGATTTGAAGTATTGGATATTATTTTGCAAAGCTGTACATAATGATAATAATAATAATATCTTAATTGATGCAATATATAGATCGCCTAGCTACAGCGAAGCTGAGTTCTGTGGTATATTTGACGAAGTTATTGAAGAAATCTGTGATAATAATAACTGTGATATTTTAATTGCAGGAGATTTTAATATAGATTGGAAAAAACTCTTTATACAAGAATAGAATTAGGAATACTCTCAATGACAACGGCCTTAAATAAATAGTTAACGAAAGCACCCGTGTAACAAGAAATTCGAGCACAATAATTGACTAGGTAATAACTAATAATTATAAGATAAAATGTACAAACAGTAAAGATAATAAAATTTCTGACCATGAAGTTATTAATATTAATATAGACTTTGAGAGATCGAATGAAAACAATCTAAATACAGCAAAAACCATCAAGATATTTAAATACGATAAGAATATATTCAATAATGTGTTAACTGAGAATATGATATACGAGGATAATAAGGGTCTTAATGAAAACGTTAAACTGTTTGATGCCTGTCTAGGAAATACAATACAAAGATTTACGTTTGAAAAGCAAGTGCACATAAATAACAAAGTGAATAACTGGTTTAACGAAGAACTGCGAACAATAAAAAGAGAAAAAATAATAAAATATTTACGAGCCAAATTTGAAAACACAAATCAAGCTTGGGGAGAATATAAACTAATAAGAAATCGATACAAAGTACAAATCGAAAATAATAAGAATAATTACATAAAAAATAAAATTAACAACGCAACTAGTCAAAAGCAAATGTGGACACACATAAAAAACCTAGTACTTAATAAGAGGCAAAACTCAACTAAATCTGTGATATTCGACCAGATAGAGTACAACGATATATGTGATATAGTTAATAAGTTCAATGCATTCTTCATTGATAGCATTAGTAGTATAAGAAAATCGATAGGGAGCGTGCAACATATTAACCGAATAGAATATAGAGTGAATGATGTTTTTAAATTCCGTAAGGTAAATATTAGTGAACTGGAGAGCATCGTGAAGTGTATGAATAACAAATCTGACCATGAACGCGTATCAAATAAAATTATACTTGACAACTGGAATGTAACAGGAAATATAATGGTAAAAGTAATAAACACATCTTTAGAGACAGGTATTTTTCCTGATAATTGGAAAAAATCAACCGTAACCCCAATTGAGAAAGTGCCCAGAACAAAAAAATGCGAGGAGTTTAGACCAATAAACTCTCTCAAAACTTGCGAGAAAATAATTGAAAAAGTAGTTAAAGATCAGCTTGAAAAATATATAGAAAATCGAGACATATTATCTAAATACCAGTCAGGATTCCGTAAAAACATTCGTGTGAAACCACGGTAAACTATGTCATAAGTGAATGGAGAGCAATAGGAAAGGATAAGAGGATAATAGCAATATTTCTTGACTTCAAAAGAGCCTTTGAGACGATCGATAGAGAAATAATACTGAATAAACTATATATGTATGGAATAAGAGGAATTGAGCTAGATTGGTTCAAATCGTACCTGAAAAGAAGAAGGCAAACGACAAAATTAAATGACATAGAATCTGATGAAATAATAAATAATTTCGGAGTGCCACAAGGTTCCATTTTGGGAGCGTTGTTGTTCATAATTTATATAAATGACATGCCAAGTATTTTAGAAAAATGTAAAGTTGTATTATACGCTGATGACACTCTGATATATACTATAGCAAATAGTGATGAAGAATGTCGCGAAAATATCAAGTATGATATGAAGAAAATAGATGAATGGCTTAAAATGAATAAACTCAAACTAAATGAAAATAAAACAAAAATAATGGAATTAACTTAAATTCAGAAGAAATATTTACAATAAATGACACAGTAATTGAAAAAGTCGAATATATAAAATACCTTGGTTTTATAATCGATAAAAAATTAAATTTCAATGAACAAATAGATTACTTATGCAAAAAAGTTGGTAAAAAAATTACTTTTTTAAAAAGAATAAGAAGCAAAATATCCAAGTCTACAGCGATAAATATATACAGCACGATAATAAAACCACTCTTTGAATATGGTTCCACTATTTTATTCACATGCAGCAGCACAAATCAATTAGCAAGGATGCAGAAACTGCAAAATAGAGCGATGAGAGTAATACTAAAATGCGATCGTTACACACATATAAACACAATGTTAACTGATCTAAAATGGATGAACATAGCACAACGACTTCAATTTAACACATTAAGATTTATTAGAAAATTAAAACAAGGAGACGCCCCGAAATATCTATGTGATCAAATACATTATGTGGGAGACAGTCAACCATATCAACTAAGAAATGCAAGTGACTTTAGAATCCAAAGAGTGAGGTCAACACAAATGCAGAAAACGCTATTCTACAAAGGTCTACAGCTGTTTAACTCATTGCCAAACTACATTAAGAATGAAACGGATGAAAATGTCTTTAGACGAAAGTGTACTAATTTTGTATTATTTAATAATAATTTATAATATATAATTTTGTTGAACATTTAAAGTATTTTTAATACTAAAAAAAAAAAAAAGGAAAAAAAAAACAATCTCGGGAAATGACGGCTACCCACTTTATCGCCGACGTTCTGTGGATAATGGTGGACGATCAATTTCAGTAAAGGTGCATGGAAATGATTTTGATGTTGATAACCGCTGGATAGTACCTTACTCTCCATTGCTTTCAAAAACATTTAAAGCGCATATTAATGTTGAGTATTGTCATTCAGTTAAGTCGATCAAATACATCTGCAAATATGTTACTAAAGGGTCTTATATGGCTGTATTTTCATTACAAAATCCAAATGATGAAATTCCGCAGTATCAAATGGCCAGGTACATTAGTAGCAATGAAGCAGTATGGCGAATTTTGGGATTTCCCATTCATGAGCGCCATCCAACTGTTGTTCATTTATCAGTGCATCTGGAAAATGGACAACGGGTTTACTTTTCAGAAAGAAATGCTCGAGAGAGAGCAGCAGCACCACCGGCTACAAGATTAACATCATTTTTTGATCTTTGTAGAAATGATATGTTTGCTAAAACTTTGTTTTATTCAGAAATTCCAACGTATTATACGTGGAATGCATCAACAAAGAAATTCCAACGTCGAAAGCAGGGGAACCTGTTGATGGTTGGCCAAATTTATATTCAACAGATGCATTAGGTAGGGTTTATACCATCCATCCTCAAAATGCTGAATGTTTTTATTTGAGAATGCTTCTGATTAATGTTCGAGGACCAACATCTTTTGACACATTAGTGTTGATGGCGTAGTATGTGCAACATATCGAGAGGCCTGTCAGAAACTACAATTATTGGAGAACGATTGTCATTGGGAAACAACGCTTGAAGATGCAGCAGTAATCAACCATCCATGGAAAATAAGGGCATTATTTGCGATAATATTGGTATCGTGCTCACCATCTAATCCAAAAGACATTGGAATAAATTTAAAACATATTTGGCTGAGGACATATTACACCAGTAAAGAGTTACCACCAACAATGCAACGCTTGAACTAAGTGAAAGTATGAATAATGAGACATTGATTCTACTTGAAGACAAATGCTTGGCGATAAGGAATGTGACACTAATTGAAGTTGGAATGATTGCTCCTATTCGGTCAGGAACTGATGCACACGATCAAGATCTACGACGAGAAATGGAATATAATCATCGAAATTTGGAAATTTTATTGGAAGAAAATTTACCAAATTTACAACAAGAGCAGAGAATGGTATACAACAGTATACTAGCAGCAATAACAAACAAACAAATAACCGGAAAAACGTTTTTAATTTCATTGATATTGGCAAAAGTTCGATCTCAAAAAAATATTGCATTAGCTATTGCGTCATCCGGCATTGCTGCCACACTCTTAGATGGTGGTAGAACAGCGTATTCTGCACTAAAATTATCCTAGAAGCCTCAATTTTCCGAAGAGATTACAAGTGTAACATAAAGAAAAATTCTTCTATGGGCAAAGTATTGCAACAATGTGAAATCATAGTGTGGGTTGAATGCACCATTGCGCATAAGAAATCTTTGGAAGTCTCGCAGTTTACGGGATTTTAGAAGCAATAATAACATATTTGGAGGTGCATTAGTTTTATTATCTGGTGATTTTCGTCAAACACTTCCTGTTATGCCTGCATCAACGCCAGCTGATGAGCTAAAAAAAATTATTCTCTAATTACTATATATAACTAGTCTATGAGATCGTTATTCAAATAAAAATAGTACAATCGTCTCATATAAGTTCGGCTCTTTACCGTTTTTGGTACGATTGTATGGTGCGGCCTTAATAACATTCGAAGAAATTCGATGCCGACAGCGGTACTCCCAAGTCATGTCATGTGCAAGTAGTGTTTTCATTGCCTGAATGACTTCTACATTTGGAATGTCCTCAATTTCATGATGAGGACCTTCAAAATTTGCCATTGCTGTTAAAGTTCCCTCAATAAAGAAGTGATTGTACACTGCCAAGCGATTCACTCGTTCTTTTTTTTTATTTTTTTTTTTTTTTTTTCATTATATATATATTTTTTTATTTCTTTTACTTATTTTAAATTTACAAAACGTTATAAATAAACATCATTAACAAACAAAATTGTCTATGATATAAAAATGTATGTAGTTATAATAGAATAAGAGCTCAACTAAAAATAAAAAAAAAAAAATATTTACTGAAGGGGGAAAACGGTAAGGAAATAATACAAGGATGTTGTATGACTTGAAGTAGGTTTGACTATTTACATGAAATCATCGTAATCATCATAAGTAATGTAATCATTACCATACTTTTTATAACCATCGATATCATTGCTCTCTTTTTTCAAGGTTACTTTTCCTTTGCCTTTGCCTTTGCCTTTGCTAGCGGGTTTCTTGACATTTTGTTTTTCCATTTTCACTTTTTCTCTATGTAAGTTTTCTACACTAATTTTTAATTTCTTCAAATCGGGAATAGCCAAATGTACACCTATGCTACGTACTAAATCCTCAATAAATTGCGGGAAATGAGGTGATTCTTTATATTGTGCCAATTTACAACTAAGCGTCGCACCAAATTCTTTGAATTCTTCTTCAGTTTGAGGATTAAATGCATCTAAATCACCTCTAATATCACTAACACCAAAGGTTTCTAAAGCACTCTTTAAGTCCGATTCTTCTTGAATTTTTTGTAAACGTAATTTTTCGGCTAATTTTTCTTCGGCTGTCATAGTAGCTAAGCGTTCAGCTTCGGCTTCCTCTGCCAGTCTCTCTTGTTCGGCTAGTTTAGCTTTCAAAGCCTTGTTAGGTTTCGTCTTCACCGGCGCTTTGACTTCAACTTTTTCTTCGTCCTTTTTTTCCTCTTCCTCGAGATCCCAACTGTCCTTAACATCCTCATCATCATCCTCGCCAGCCCATTTGTTGACTTTGTCAGGAATAACCACTATGGGTTTGTCCGCAGCACTTTCCCAATCGTCTTTCATATTTTTTGGTTCTCTATTATTTTATTTATTTAGCAAATTTTTGATTATATGACTTTGTGTTTTGCTTGTATGTGCTTGGTGTGCTTGGATGTGCGTAAGTGTTTTCGCCAAGGATTTGAAACCAGAACTAATAATTTTTCGCAATCTTTCTGTTGCTTTTATACTGTTTCCTGAGACCCGAAAATAACTGCGTTAATCGATTTCCTTAATATGATATTGCATTACAGGTAGAAAAATTATGATTTTATAATTGACCCTCACACATCATTTGATAACTTGTTTATAATGTTCGAATAACACGAATATTAATTTCCAGGTAAAAGGGAAAATTATAAAAGCCTTCTTGCGCTCGAAAATTTTCCCTTTTTCACTTTAAGTCCGGATTAGTATGCAGTTGTTATCCACTTTACATAATTTTCTTTAAATTCGTACTTCAATAGACAGCGTTTTTTTTATTAAGTACATACGCGTTATTTGCTGACAGGTAGCAGGTCATTTAAGCGGTTTATGCCATATTTTTTAAGTATACGCTTTATTTTACTCACAAAGGTGCTTTGTTCATAGCTTATAGACGGCTGTATACACAACAACAAAATATTAAGAGTTTGTCAGTCATTTTTGAACGCAAGCAAAAATAAACAAACACATGCTACAGTAGTAGATCCTAACATTTCAACGGCGAATTTATATGAATTCGTTCATTTGGACACTGTGCCAGTGTGTAAAATGTTACTACAAAGTTAATATAATGCAAGTGAGTGAAAATTTTCATAGAAAATCCAGTCACTTGACATTTTCCCTTCAAAAAATATTTCAAGAAAAGTTTTTAATAGATATCTGCAAATGAGTAAATGCTACAAGTGGTTGAAACACAATCATAAATTTACTATATACCTGCTAATGCACAGCTAACATTCACAAAAAGTAAAGGAAACAAATCTGTATGTATTTACTTTATTATCTTATCTTGTGTGTTTGTTTGTATGTTTGTATGTTTGAAGTTTATAGACGATTAAACGGCTGAACCGATTTTCTTGAAATTTTCACAGTATCTTCCTGTATGTCTGGAAGGAGTTATAGGCTACTTTTTATGTTGATATTCTAAATGAGCGAGGAGCCATGTCCACATATACTATATACTACATACTTAATATTTAATTGCATTTGAAATATATTACTCATACGCATAGTTACCCCTAAAGTATGCTATCTATGATTCTTGATGTATAAAAGCAACGAAAATAAAGTATGTATAAAGAATGTGCATTTTGGCATATTTTGGAATATTTTTAAAAAATATTTCACGACGCGGGGGATAGATATAAGGGAAGGAAAAAAATTTTGTAACCAACGTTTGTGTGATAAAAATCACCAAATAAGAAAAAATATAACCAAAATTAAATTCGTAGACTTTTGTTTTATTTATTTTTTTTTTTCAGAAATAACCAAAAAAGGCAACATCATTACTAGATTCAATCTTTGCGGATTCTTTGCAAATTACAATACATTTTTACTTTTTAGAGTTAATCCTTAAACCATTTGCAGTCGCCCAAAGAGAAATATTATTAAGGTCAGTGTTAAGATCTTTAACTCGAGTGTTGATGGAAGCTATAAAGCTATCAAGGTAGAGTTGAATATCATCAACATATATTTGAATTCTAGGATGTTTGAGCTGCTCAAACATATGACCCTTAAATTGTTGAGCTTGAAATTTTGCTCTCATGTACATAGTAAGTACTGAAATTGATACTATTTAAATATTTATTTGAAAAACATATATGTACATATGTAATAGTTATGTTATTGTTTACTTCTAACAATGGGTAATTAATAAAAATATTATTTATTTGTTGCATATCTTGAAAAATAGATCATGCAAGTTTATAATCAGCATTTTATTGGGCGATGAATGGGCATGTAACAATAGGCAGTAACATTTTCATTCAATATTTTTTCAAATAAAATAAGAAGTTGCAAAACTCATCAAGAAAATTGCCTGCGACCGAAACAAACCTAATTATTTGTCAAATTTAAATAGCCTTAATTTTTTTTAAAAAGTTTTTTGACCTGAACCGATTTCATATTAGGTAAAATATAAAGGAATAAATATAACACGCATTCGGTTTTGGAATTCAGTTGAATCTTTGATTCCAAACGAGTTAAACGTTGAGTGACATTTATTTTGCAATAATTTATAAAAATGCCCCCAAAAAAGCATCGCTTTCCAGAAGCACTAAAAATGCATTGCATTTGCAATCCCAGAGAGCAAATGAAAGTTCGGAAGAGCGTGAAAGTCGCCTAAGGACTGAAAGGAGTCGAGCTTCAACCTCTCGAGCCGCCGAAACGCCATGACAACGTGAAGAACGCCTTGAAGGCCTACGAGCTACTGAAACGCTTTCAGAAAGCCAAGAGCGCCTTGAAAGTCAACGAAATCTTACCTCTTTAGCACGAGCTTCTGAAATGCCGTCAGAACACGAACGACGTTTTGAAGGTCTTCGACAACATGCGACAACCGCACGAGGTACCGAGACACCGTTGGAACATGAAGGTCGGCTACAAAGCCAGCGAAATCGTATCGAAACATCACGAGGCACAGAAACGCCTTTAGAGCGTGAAAGACGTCTTGAACGTCTTCGACAACATGCGACAACCGCACGAGCTACCGAGACACCATTGGAACATGAAGGTCGGCTACAAAGCCAGCGAAATCGTATCGAAACATCACGAGACATAGCGTCGAGAACAAAATCGTAATCGAATGGTGGTGAATCGACGTAATGTTTTTCATGGATTCTCAGGTATTACATTTAACTACAGATCTGATATAGATGACCACATAATCGCAACTCATGCTGATAGAACTCCAGAACTCCAACAATGGCGTAAGAATTTTGATGGAGGGCGATCCAGTTGCATCACGAGATATGTATTTAATTCCGATGGGGGTAGTGAAGCACACCGGGTATTAGCTAGTACCTCTATAAAAAACACATTATATATACATATGTACTTATTTGTAAGCACAAGTTATATAGCTATTGAGCCAATTCAGACGAGCACATTTTTTAGTCGCACAATTTTTGTTCTTTTCAATTTACACGGGATGAATATTCGTTTGGCAACGAATGTACACGTATACAGAGCTTTGTATGTATTAGTGTTTTTTCATTCATTTGATGTTTGGCTGATTTTTAAAAATGTGCATGTATTAGTTTTGTGCTGGTGATGCGGGGTTGTAGCTGGTGGAAACTTTACGCCACCGAAAAACCATTCTCTTCACCCCTCTTGCCTATAAACTATCATTTTGCGCCAGCACAATTGTGCTTGTGTGAATTGGCTCATTGATATTTTAAGGAAATACTGCTCTGAGAATGAAATTGAGAGCACTTTTGTCCTTGACAAAATTGAGGACCCTATTTTGAACAATTTTCTTAAAAAAAAAGTCAAAATTTATGGAACTTTTTAAGTAGTTATGTCTATAATAATATTAAAACGAACTTACTTTTTATTGTATCTCACTCATTACATAGTCAATAAACTAGAAGACTTTTTAAGTCTATAATTAAAGTAAATACTCTTATTAAAAAAAACCTTTTTGATTTATATATTTTTTTCAATTTATAATCATATTACTGAAAATAATTGAAAACAGATATATGCCATAAAGTTCGTATAAATGTCGAATTTGGCTTATTGTCCACAAATGTTTTGCAACTATGGGTGTGGACTATAAGCGAAAACTACTGTAATTGTATTATAAGTAATAAATAAATAAATATTTCTCTTAGTAGCTTTCTGGCAAAAACTCTGAGAGTAAATAAAATTGGCATGAAAAACGGAGTCGACTTTAAATAATTGGTCGCGCCACTCATGTATAAAATTAACACTCACAACATAAGTGGTGTGTGAAGTTGGATCGTAATCCTGATTAATTATACATACACATGATCTTCAAATTAAAAAGTGGATTGACTAGCAGAAATTCAAGTAAATTTGTTGCCATTTCGTAGAATAAATCTTTTAAAGCCCATAGATTCTCGGCCATAGATTCTCGACCATTAATGTATTACTGTGATATTAATTGTGGAGCTGGCTAAAAAAACCAGACATGTCCTCAGTTAATGCTGTTTTAAATTTTATTTTAGGGATCTCTAAGTTTGCATAATGAAGCCACGTAATATTTTCATTTAAAACCAGGTCCTAGGTGCTATTTTAAAATAACAAGAAAAACTGACTTCTCGAACAAAACTGGGCATTTGATACGACGAGAGTTAATAACATTTCATCAGTCTAAGTTGGTCATAAAATAGATTTTTTAATTTTTATTTATCTTTCTGTAAAGCTCGATTCACTCCTTTTTTATATGTAGTTTGACAGCCCTCTTCTTGAGAGAAAGAGAAAATATGTAGTATGAACATCTTTTAGCTCGTTTTGGTTTAATTTTATATTTTGTCCGGAAAAACTTGAACAGAGCAGTAGTAGATTATATTTTATATAAAAAGGTGAATTGATTTGTCCACATAGATAAATCATGCAAAATTTAAATTTCCTTTAAAAGCCTCATCTGGTAGTCTTAATTTTGTGGAAAAATTTTTAGAAATGCACAAATCATGCTGCAGAAAACACTCAGTTCGCTGTGCCAGAAAAGGTGCCTGTAAAGTGCAGATAGCCAGAATTTTTCATTCTTTTTTGCATTTGTGTATCAAAACATGACGTATGTATATTGTTCTGAGAAATATCTTGTCATTAAGCTTAATAATAAACACGCGACGTAACAGGAAAAGTGTGACGATTAAATTCGCAATAAAAAATAATTTTTATTCGGTTTCTCCAGCTTTGCAGCAGTACAATAGTTCATAGGACTATAGAACTTTGCTCAATAAATATTAATCTGATGGTTTACACATAAAACTTACAAAGCATTTATGACTTTACCATACGTAGCGAGTTTTTTTAACCGAAAAGGTTAACACTTAAAACTACATTACGAAGAAATAACCGAATCAAAAGATCTGATCTAATAAGGGTAATGAAAGGATTACAACAACAGCCCATTAGGGATTATTATAGAAATCGCAAGTTGTAAATGAAAATGTTTTTCGAATACTAAGAAGGAAAACAAGAGCCATTGGTTGAAATTAAAGGGCAGGGTCTTTACCTGCATACATAAAAGGGTTGTTGAAAGATCAGGTAGCAGTTAACCTATTTGTTCACTCATTACGTTGAATCCGGTACCTGTTTGTATCGAAATCACAAATTTCCAAAATGGTTTCCACCTATAAAAGGCGTGAACCTTACACAATAAGTTCAATCACAATTTAGTCTCGGTAGACAACCCACAACATTTATCAGCGGAAAATCTTAAGAAAAAATGGAAGCATCAAAGCAAGTGAAATTTGACGAATTACTCGACAAATGCATAGACATGTCGAAAGTGAAATTGGATGCGTTAAAGGCACAAATTAATTCGAAAATCTACGACGTTTTTCAAATTGAAAAATTTGTTTACAACGAATTAAAATTGGAACAATTTATCTGCCCGATGAAGACGCATATCCATATGACTGAATTTCTAAATGGTCCTCTGGTAAAACAATTCATATGTGAATTATGGCATATTTTGTTAGCGGCTGAAGAGAGTTCGACAGCCATATCAAATAATACAGTGGAACCGAAAAACGATGAAATTATAAAGGAAGTAATCCAAACAAATGTTGAACCTACAAAAACTAAAATTTTTAAAAAAGTATTCCAAAGTAAATTTCGAAAAGACGCCGAAGGATCTCAATCTCGATCCCGAAAACAAGACAACATGGTGAATGGCGGAAAAGAACCATTGGTACCTCCTACCACTTTCAGTTCCACCCTTAAACCACAGGGGCGGTTGGACACTAAGCACGGCGAAAAACACGATGAATCTGCATCGCTTTCTCGGTTAACCTATAGCCGAAATAGTGGTACGAAAGGTAACAGAAAAGTAGAACAAAAGCAAGATTTAACCGCCAGCACTTTAATCACAAAGAAACAACAGTCAGATAAGGAAAACAATAAAAGTTTCATCAACATTGAAAATCGCGTAAATAAACTGGACAAGTCAGTATCAATCTGTAGCACACAAGCAGAACAAAAGCAACCACAAGTACCACCCAACACTTGTGGTTCTACCCTTAAACCACAACGGCGCATTAACATGTTGAATGGCGGAAAACAATCACTTGCAGCTTATAAAACGTTGAGTTCCAAACTTAAAGCACAGGGACGTATCGACATATCCAAAGTAAAATTGGACATGTTGAAACCGTGGATAAGCAAGAAAATCACGGATATTTTGCAGAGAGAAGATAATGCGGCAGTTGAGTTCGTGCACAATAAATTAAAACAGGAGAAAATGCTTTGTCGACAGAAATTACAGATCAGAATTGCTGGATTCCTAAGAGGTGGCAAAGCACAGAAATTTATGTCTGAATTATGGCCACTTTTGTTATCAGCTCAAGAGAATGAAAGCGGCATACCAGCTGAATTGAAAAAGCAGCAGAATGATAAAAATTTAAGAATTGAAAAGGATATTAAGCATGACGGATCTGCATCGCTTTCTCGGTTAAATAATGTCCAAAATAGTGGTACGGTAATTGACACAAAACCAGAACAACAACATCCAGGAAGTCAGAGCAGTCAGAACAATGATAGCTCGGCTGTGCTGAGATGCGGCGTAGGCGGTTTCGCTAACGTTTGCATGCATTCCCCCCAAAAGAAAGATGCAAGTGCTAAGTCACAGGAATTTTTATCTCAATATTGTGCAGAAATGGACGAATTTTTGACACATTGGAATAAAACTCCCGAAAAGGAAACAATTCTATTCTCAAAAAAGTTCATATATCCTGGTGAACAAAATATTGAAAAACAAATAAACGCCACTTTGTCGACACCGCCATCATCGGTTATACAATCAGATCATAAACAGCAAACACGCAATATTGACTTTGATAACGAGATAAAAGCTACCCGAGAACTACAATCACGCAAGCGTACACAACAATGACAATGATGAATGAGAGCAAAAAGTCGAAAAATAATTCCCACGATAAAGATGAACAGCAGTCAGCTAAGAAGAAACAGACTAGGACAAATAAATCCTCATCAAAACGCAATTCAGACAAAGATTCCTCTAGGAAGCCAGAAGCTAAATTAATAGAAAAGCAGGACAACAAGAAATCTAACAGCGAGATGAAGAATCTTGAATTGGAGCTTTTTGGCAGTATTAGTAGCGACGAAGAAGAACCCAATTCAGAACAACCTTCTAAGGAAAATTCTGTAAAGAAGTACCACAATAGCGAATTGAGCACCCTTGAGGCTGATCTTTTTATCAGCAGCGATGAGGAAGACGTCTACAATATACTCGGCAAAGAAGACCAATTTTTAAAACAAAAATAATGGACGAAGTTCACGAAGAGTATATTCTCTGGAAAAAAAGAATTTGTAATTTAGAAAAATTATTTGTAATCAATTTGCGTAAATTTTAAATTAAATATCATGACAATGTTTTTAATTTCTATTAAATATTGATGAAATATATGAGGAGTTTTCTAAGTTTAAATTTATATTACAATAAAGTTTTATATTATAATAAATTCATATTATAATAAATTTAAATTTATAAAAAATACTGTCTCTTTCAATTTAATTCTTAATTCCTTATTTGTAATGTATTTTGAATGTATTTTAAGGAAATCATATAAATAATTAAAATAAAATGAAAATAAAAAATGTATTCAATGCTTTAATTTAATTACCGGGATAAGGGGAAGGGAAGGTTTATTTGAAATATTCTTCGGCGGTGACGGTGTGGAGATTCCGCCGCATAGCAATGAAGAGGTCAAAGTTGCGATTATAAATCTTAAAAACAATAAAGCGGCATGTTCTGATAGCCTCCCCGCTGAGTTGTTTAAGACCGGAGTTGGTAGTGCGCATGCACCAGCTTATCTACAAAATATGCCTAGAGGAAAGTATGCCCAACGATTGGAACTTCAGTGTCCGCTGTCCTGTCCTGAAAAAGGTAGACCCTACGATATGCGCCAACTACAGGGGTATAATTCTACTTTTTATATTGATATTCCAAATGAGCGAGGGGCCATGCCCACGTATACTACACACTACATACTTAATATTTAATTGCATTTGAAATATATTACTCATACGCATAGTAGTTACCCCTACAAGTATGCTATCTATGATTCTTGATATTAAAACCAAAGAAAATAAAGTACGTATAAAGAATCTGCATTTTGGCATATTTTGGAATATTTTTCAGAAATATTTCACGACGCGGGGGGAAAGATAGAAGGGAAGGATAATGTCTTTTCGGGTTATAGGGTGGGGTTAGTTTAAGGGTAAAAGGGTATGAGGGGCTAGGGTATGTACATATGCTCAAACCTTTTATATTACTTTTATATATGTAAATAATAAATGTCATATATGTTTTGTTTTTTGTTTGTATTTTCTTAAAACGTTATAAAGTGGATATTTATTTGTATTTTGTAACAATATGTGTGTTGTTTACAATGTACATATATTTTGTTTGCAGTAATATCAAATTTCACAAAGTTCACAATTTATTTTGAATTTATTAATGTTCACAAGGCTGATTAAATTTAATATAAATACAATTAAATAGCCATTTATTTCATTTCGCACACGCGTATGGATTGTTGGGTTTCTATGTTTAGTGTTGTTCGGCGATCGCTAGTCAACTGAACTGATCAACAAGGATCAAAACAATCAAGCAGGAGTTGTTGATGAAAATGTGTATGTTGATGTGTATTGTGAATGTTGATGTGTGTTGGTGAATGTTGATGTCAGGGTTGGGGTTGTTCGAATTTGTTCACTCGTGTGAACAGATAAAGAAACCAAGAGCGTAACAATGTTCTCAATTGTTCTCATCGTGCGTTTTTGTTGTTTGACTAATTTTTTATTTATTCATCTGAAACAATGTTGCCACGAAAAACATTTTGTAACCAACATTTGTGAAAAAATCACCAAATAAGAAAAAATATAACCAAAATTAAATTCATAGACTTTTGTTTTATTTTTTTTTTCAAGTTTAAATTATAATTAACAAAAACCGAAACAAAAATAGCTTTTTTTATAAGAAAAAAATAAACAAACCCAAAAACCACACATTGATCAAAAAAATAACCAATTTTGGTTAGAAATAACAAAAAAAGGCAACACTTATTCTCAGACGTCGGCACAAAGAGAACATGAGAAAAATTATGAGAGGCATATTAACCCAGAGGAAAATTGTTAGTAATATTTTCAAGTCTACTTTACTCTACATAATACGTCACATATGTAGTTTTTATAATGAATTTTACATCTATATAAACAAAATGAATGAAAAACAATAGAAGAGAAAAATGAAAATATGTGCAAAGAAATAAAGAAAGTAATAAATGAAACATGTAAACAAAGTGCAAAAGCAACATACGCGGATGCAGTTAAAAATAAAGGGTTGCCAAGTATAAATAAAAAATTACCCCTGATTGTTAAACCTAAGGAAAAACAATCGGCTGAAAAAACTAAAGAAGAGTTAAACAAAATAAATCCAGACAACTTGAAGATAACAAATGTGGAAAGTAGAAGCAGTGGAACAATTGTTATTCAAAGTGAGAGCTGTGAAGATAGAGAGAAAAGTAAAAGTGCAATCCAAAAAAAAATATCTAAACAATATGAAGTAAAAATTCCAAATTCGACGGGACTAAATATCAATATTATTGGCATGTCTTTTGAATATAGTGAAAATGATTTAATTGAGGAATTAAGAAAACAAAATCCTAAATTAGCTGATGCAAATATTAAATTTATGGGAAAATATGAAACGAAAAGAGGAAATAAATCTTTGTTCAATGTGAGACTGAGAGTTGATAATGAAGCTTACGGAAAAATTATGGAAGAAAGAAAAGTAAATGTCGGTTGGGAAAGATGTAGAGTGTATGATGGAACTGAATTAGTTCAATGTATGAAATGCAGAGGATACAATCATATAGCCAAAGAATGTAAAAATCAGGAAATATGTCTAAAATGCCATGGTCAACATAAAACAGTTAATTGCGAAAGCCAAGAGAAGATAATGAAATGTATTAATTGTTCAAAAGTAAACAGCAGGCTCAATATGGGATTAGATGAAAATCACTTTACAAACGATAGAGAATGTCCAGTTTATCAAAATAAATTGAAAAACAAAATGAGAAATATAGGCTTGACGATTTAACAACTAAAGGAAATGAGTGCCCTCTATACAAATGTACAAGGTCTTGTTAACAACTATAATCAAATTGAAATTATCGCAGCAACAGAAAAACCTGACTTTTTAATATTGTCTGAAACACATTTGACGAAAGATATAGATGAACAAGAAATTGCGTTACAAGGATATGATAACATCGGGTCAGTGTCAGCATCCTCAAGAACAGGTGGAGTTGTCGTATACTATAAAAATAATTGGAACGTGAAAAAGTTTATAGAGAGAACTGATGATTTGAAGTATTGGATATTATTTTGCAAAGCTGTACATAATGATAATAATAATAATATCTTAATTGGTGCAATAAATAGATCGCCTAGCTACAGCGAAGCTGAGTTCTGTGATGTATTTGACGAAATTATTGAAGAAATCTGTGATAATAATAACTGTGATATTTTAATTGCAGGAGATTTTAATATAGATTGGAAAAAACTCTTTATACAAGAATAGAATTAGGAATACTCTCAATGACAACGGCCTTAAACAAATAGTTAACGAAAGCACCCGTGTAACAAGAAATTCGAGCACAATAATTGACTAGGTAATAACTAATAATTATAAGATAAAATGTACAAACAGTAAAGATAATAAAATTTCTGACCATGAAGTTATTAATATTAATATAGACTTTGAGAGATCGAATGAAAACATTCTAAATACAGCAAAAACCATCAAGATATTTAAATACGATAAGAATATATTCAATAATGTGTTAACTGAGAATATGATATACGAGGATAATAAGGATCTTAATGAAAACGTTAAACTGTTTGATGCCTGTCTAGGAAATACAATACAAAGATTTACGTTTGAAAAGCAAGTGCACATAAATAACAAAGTGAATAACTGGTTTAACGAAGAACTGCGAACAAAAAAAGGGAAAAAATAATAAAATATTTACGAGCCAAATATGAAAACACAAATCAAGCTTGGGGAGAATATAAACTAATAAGAAATCGATACAAAGTACAAATCGAAAATAATAAGAATAATTACATAAAAAATAAAATTAACAACGCAACTAGTCAAAAGCAAATGTGGACACACATAAAAAACCTAGTACTTAATAAGAGGCAAAACTCAACTAAATCTGTGATATTCGACCAGATAGAGTACAACGATATATGTGATATAGTTAATAAGTTCAATGCATTCTTCATTGATAGCATTAGTAGTATAAGAAAATCGATAGGGAGCGTGCAACATATTAACCGAATAGAATATAGAGTGAATGATGTTTTTAAATTCCGTAAGGTAAATATTAGTGAACTGGAGAGCATCGTGAAGTGTATGAATAACAAATCTGACCATGAACGCGTATCAAATAAAATTATACTTGACAACTGGAATGTAACAGGAAATATAATGGTAAAAGTAATAAACACATCTTTAGAGACAGGTATTTTTCCTGATAATTGGAAAAAATCAACCGTAACCCCAATTGAGAAAGTGCCCAGAACAAAAAAATGCGAGGAGTTTAGACCAATAAACTCTCTTAAAACTTGCGAGAAAATAATTGAAAAAGTAGTTAAAGATCAGCTTGAAAAATATATAGAAAATCGAGACATATTATCTAAATACCAGTCAGGATTCCATAAAAAAACATTCGTGTGAAACCACGGTAAACTATGTCATAAGTGAATGGAGAGCAATAGGAAAGGATAAGAGGATAATAGCAATATTTCTTGACTTCAAAAGAGCCTTTGAGACGATCGATAGAGAAATAATACTGAATAAATGTATGGAATAAGAGGAATCGAGCTAGATTGGTTCAAATCGTACCTGAAAAGAAGAAGGCAAACGACAAAATTAAATGACATAGAATCTGATGAAATAATAAATAATTTCGGAGTGCCACAAGGTTCCATTTTGGGAGCGTTGTTGTTCATAATTTATATAAATGACATGCCAAGTATTTTAGAAAAATGTAAAGTTGTATTATACGCTGATGACACTCTGATATATACTATAGCAAATAGTGATGAAGAATGTCGCGAAAATATCAAGTATGATATGAAGAAAATAGATGAATGGCTTAAAATGAATAAACTCAAACTAAATGAAAATAAAACAAAAATAATGGAATTAACTTAAATTCAGAAGAAATATTTACAATAAATGACACAGTAATTGAAAAAGTCGAATATATAAAATACCTTGGTTTTATAATCGATAAAAAATTAAATTTCAATGAACAAATAGATTACTTATGCAAAAAAGTTGGTAAAAAAATTAGTTTTTTAAAAAGAATAAGAAGCAAAATATCAAAAGTCTACAGCGATAAATATATACAGCACGATAATAAAACCACTCTTTGAATATGGTTCCACTATTTTATTCACATGCAGCAGCACAAATCAATTAGCAAGGATGTAGAAACTGCAAAATAGAGCGATGAGAGTAATACTAAAATGCGATCGTTACACACATATAAACACAATGTTAACTGATCTAAAATGGATGAACATAGCACAACGACTTCAATTTAACACATTAAGATAATACTAAGAAATGCAAGTGACTTTAGGATCCAAAGAGTGAGGTCAACACAAATGCAGAAAACGCTATTCTACAAAGGTCTACAGCTGTTTAACTCATTGCCAAACTACATTAAGAATGAAACGGATGAAAATGTCTTTAGACGAAAGTGTACTAGTTTTGTATTATTTAATAATAATTTATAATATATAATTTTGTTGAACATTTAAAGTATTTTTAATACTAAAAAAAAAAAAAAGAAAAAAAAAAACAATCTCGGGAAATGACGGCTACCCACTTTATCGCCGACGTTCTGTGGATAATGGTGGACGATCAATTTCAGTAAAGGTGCATGGAAATGATTTTGATGTTGATAATCGTTGGATAGTACCTTACTCTCCATTGCTTTCAAAAACATTTAAAGCGCATATTAATGTTGAGTATTGTCATTCAGTTAAGTCGATCAAATACATCTGCAAATATGTTACTAAAGGGTCTTATATGGCTGTATTTTCATTACAAAATCCAAATGATGAAATTCCGCAGTATCAAATGGCCAGGTACATTAGTAGCAATGAAGCAGTATGGCGAATTTTTGGATTTCCCATTCATGAGCGCCATCCAACTGTTGTTCATTTATCAGTGCATCTGGAAAATGGACAACGGGTTTACTTTACAGAAAGAAATGCTCGAGAGAGAGCAGCAGCACCACCGGCTACAACATTAACATCATTTTTTGATCTTTGTAGAAATGATATGTTTGCTAAAACTTTGTTTTATTCAGAAATTCCAACGTATTATACGTGGAATGCATCAACAAAGAAATTCCAACGTCGAAAGCAGGGGAAACCTGTTGATGGTTGGCCAAATTTATATTCAACAGATGCATTAGGTAGGGTTTATACCGTCCATCCTCAAAATGCTGAATGTTTTTATTTGAGAATGCTTCTGATTAATGTTCGAGGACCAACATCTTTTGAGACATTACATAGTGTTGATGGCGTAGTATGTGCAACATATCGAGAGGCCTGTCAGAAACTGCAATTATTGGAGAACGATTGTCATTGGGAAACAACGCTTGAAGATGCAGCAGTAATCAACCATCCATGGAAAATAAGGGCATTATTTGCGATAATATTGGTATCGTGCTCACCATCTAATCCAAAAGATCTTTGGAATAAATTTAAAACATATTTGGCTGAGGACATATTACACCCGGAAAGAGTTACCACCAACAATGCAACGCTTGAACTAAGTTTATTTTATTTATTTTTATTTTTTATTTATTTGTTTACAAGAACTTACAAGAGCTTTAAGAATGTTATTCTTTTATAGCTCAGTAGGATATACACAAATTACATTAGTCATTAGTATTCCCTAAATTTATATTGTTTTATAAAGTATATAGCTAATACACAAAAAGGCAATAATTATATTTCACACAAAATTTTAAATATTTGAGGACATATAGTCAAAAAGTGACTTCTTAAAACTGCTCTTTCTCGAAATGTTTTTAATAGACATTGGTAAGGAGTTCCACAAATTAATTGCGTTGACGAAAAACAATCTGCCAGTATTGATGTAAGTATATCTAGGTGTAATTAGAGTTGTATATCTAGTGGATCTGCCAAATACAAGCTTCTCAAAGAGATAGGGTGGTTTCTTCCGATAAAGAAGATTATGTATAAATATAATATTTCGCATCTGAAGGTAGTCGATTAACTCACAGCCCAAGATCATTTTCCTCCAGGACGATACACTGCTAAACCTAGTTAAATCATACACATACCGCGTAGCATTATTAAAAGATACTTGCAACTTATGTAGTGAGAGAGCGTCCAATTTACTGTAAACCTATGCAAAATAATTAATCAGTGGAAGTATTAATTGAATTATAAGTTTCCTCTTAACTTCGACTGGTGTGAAGTTAGTCGACATTCGTAAATTACGAAGCAAGAGGTATACGTTACGCACAACATGATTAATATGGTCAGTGCATGACAAGGTGGAATTGATCCAAAATCCTAAGTATTTAATCTTACTAACGTACACAAGAGGTGTGTTCCCCAAGTAAATGGTCGGAAAATAACTTAAATCATATTCCCATCTACTGATTGGTAAAATGTAAGATTTTCCAGGATTGAGCATAAGGTTATTATCCTCAGCCCATTTTAAAATAGACCTCAAGTCATAATTAAGTTTGTAACTTGTATCCTCTATCAGACCAATACGGTTTGAGATGTACAGCTGAATATCGTCTGCGTATGCATGTACCTTAGTATACCTGCATACTGAAAATAAATCATTGACGAACATACTAAATAGCAGGGGGCCTAACACGGACCCTTGTGGAACACCGGATGTTATACGCCTCAGCCCTGACTGCCTATTTCCAATAATTACCCTTTGGGCTCTCCCATATAAGTAGTTTTCCATAAGAGATAAAGCGGTATTCGTAAAACCAAAATAGTGCCCCAATTTTCGACACAAGATTAAATGATCAACCCTGTCAAAGGCCTTTGAAAAATCTAGCAGACACATAAGAGAGAGGTTTCCTTTGTCATATTCGGGCCTTATGTCATCAATTACTTTCAAGACCGCAGTAGTACAACTATGAGCAATGCGAAAACCAGATTGGAATGGGGACAAGAGATTATTGTTATTCAGATATAACGTAATCTGTTCAGCAATTAGGGACTCAAATATTTTCGAAAAAACGGGCAAAATACTTATTGGCCGATAATCGCCCGCACTCACTGCATTGGAAATCTTTGCTATTGGTATAACTCTTCCAATTTTCCAGGCTGTAGGAAACTGGGTGGTTGTAATGCAATGGTTAAAGACATGAGTCAGCGCTCCCAAAATATATGGCAATATAAGTTTAACAAATTTAATGGCTACACCGTCTGCACCGATGGCATTGGATCGAATTTTCAAGATATGCCTGGTTACATCAGCCTCTGACACTGTAGAAAATGAGAAGTTAGTATTGCAGGAGAGTTCATTTTGTAGATTAGGACTGGTATGATTATTAGTCACGCCATTAATACAAAAAAAGTCATTAAGCTCATCTGGGTCTATTTTGCACTCAAAAGAACTACGGGAGTGTATACCTAACGACTTCACATTCCTCCACAATTCGCCAGCAGGGAGATTTAAATTAAGTTTCCGGGAGAAATATGATTTTTAGCTTGTCTGACAATGAGATTGGAGCGGTTTCTAGCTCTATTGTAAGCAGCTCTGTTTATCAACGTGGGTCTCCTTTTCCAAACGTTGTAAGCTAAATTGCGATCACGAATAGCATTTTTTACAGCAGTTGTATACCATGGACAAGAGCGATTATTTACAGCAAAACTACGTTCAGGTACATGACGATCATACGCGCCCTGCAATGTTGCAAGAAGTACGTTCAACTTATCATCCACTGACGCATAATACCAACATTCATTCCAACTCAGAACAGAAATGTCAGCAAAAAGGGACGAAAAATTAATCGCGTTATAATCCCTATAAGTTATAATCCGAAGATTATCATCTCTAGTCAGGTTAATGTTTAATGTACAAAATAATAGATCATGGTCAGAGACGAAAGAAATTTGATCATACAAAAGTAATAAGCTTGGATGAGATAGCAGGAATAAATCGAGTAAACTTGGCCTTGAATTGGACGAAAAACGTGTGGGAATTTCATCATTAACCGTAGTCATACCCACAGAACTCATCATATCAAGGAAATCATTACTAATTTCATCTTTAACCATCAAGTTTACATTAAAGTCACCACAAGTGATAAAAAAGTCATAAGCTATGGAATGATTCCTGAAGTTATCAAAAAAAGGTTCAAGAGTTAATGTTCTTATAGGATTATAAACGCATGACACTAAAGTTCTCACACTATTATCATAAACGACAATATTAATAAATTCAATGTCACAATCCTGTGAAATGCTGACTACTCTAGTGTTGAGGTTACTCTTAGCATAAATTGCAACACCACCGCCTCTTCTATGTCTCCTATCATTCCTATATAGTTTATACCCATTTATGCTATAGTAACCATCCGGAACATCACAGTGGAACCACGTTTCCGTTACACAAATAATATCAACCTTAGAGTTTTCAAATATATGTCGAACGTAATCCAATTTAAGTCCATTTAAACTCCTGGCATTGAAATGCACAACATTAATACCTGATCGCTGTTTACATAATATATTTATTGAGGCAGAGTGGTTTCCGTCAACACTATCATTATAATTTGTCTGACTCATAATAAGGTAGAGAAATAGCAGTCTTTTCGTTCACTTCAAAATAATTATTAAAAATTGAATATATAATCTTACGTAGCCTCACAACACCAATCCTTATACTGTGTTTAAATATTATAACAGTTGTTAAAAAAAGAAAAAAAGGATAAACCAAAAATAAATAAAAAGTTAGTAAAATTCTTATTATAAATAGAAATGAGTATTTTTATAAATATAAATAGAAATAAGTTCGTAAAATTCTTATTATAAATAGAAATAAGTAAAATAGAAGGCACTGAGTATATAATCTTAATTACTGCTGATATTTCTTTTTTCAGCAATGCTCGGAAAAAACTGATTCAGCTTCTCAATTTCATCTATTTTTATTGCATCGTCATTAAGCTCTCGCTTTATGTAAACATAGCCTCGCATAGTAAAAGCAGAACATAAGAGCTTCTTCCTTTTCAGGCGTAAAGCCGCCCTCAGAATATTAAAATTATGCTGTGTTAGGTTTTCATTTAAAAAGAACTTTTCATCAGAAATAAAACCAAGGTGTCTGAGACTGAAGGCAAAATCTTTATTAAGTTTTTTATAGCCTGCCAGGGATTTAAGAAAACTGTTTTTGTCATATGCAGACCACAGCTTCACAATTATTACCCCATCCTTGGAATATGTCTTCTGCTTGCTATTATAATTTCCTAGCCGGTATATAGATCTTATGTTAGGCATCTGAGTGTTTATAGCTCTGCATACATTTTTAAATATTTGGGTAAGATCTTCTTTTTCCGCGTAGGGTATCTGATTAATTCTCAGTGAAAGTATGAATAATGAGACATTGATTCTACTTGAAGACAAATGCTTGGCGATAAGGAATGTGACACTAATTGAAGTTGGAATGATTGCTCCTATTCGGTCAGGAACTGATGCACACGATCAAGATCTACGACGAGAAATGGAATATAATCATCGAAATTTGGAAATTTTATTGGAAGAAAATTTACCAAATTTACAACAAGAGCAGAGAATGGTATACAACAGTATACTAGCAGCAATAACAAACAAACAAATAACCGGAAAAACTTTTTTAATTTCATTGATATTGGCAAAAGTTCGATCTCAAAAAAATATTGCATTAGCTATTGCGTCATCCGGCATTGCTGCCACACTCTTAGATGGTGGTAGAACAGTGTATTCTGCACTAAAATTATCCTAGAAGCCTCAATTTTCCGAAGAGATTACAAGTGTAACATAAAGAAAAATTCTTCTATGGGCAAAGTATTGCAACAATGTGAAATCATAGTGTGGGTTGAATGCACCATTGCACATAAGAAATCTTTGGAAGTCTCGCAGTTTACGGGATTTTAGAAGCAATAATAACATATTTGGAGGTGCATTAGTTTTATTAGCTGGTGATTTTCGTCAAACACTTCCTGTTATGCCTGCATCTACGCCAGCTGATGAGCTAAATGCATCGTCATACCTTTGGCGATATGTTCATACTCTAAAATTAACTACTAATATGCTTGTTCAGTTGCAACGTGATGCTTCGCTTCAACTTTTTCCAAACAATTGCTTGATTTAGGTAATGCAAGAATTCCAATGGATCCTATAACAAAGTATATAAAATTTCCATCAGAGTTTTGCATAATGACACAATCCAAAGAACAATTAATAAATTGTGTATTTCCCAATATTGTGCAAAATTTTAAAAATATGCAATGGTTATGTGAACGTGCGTTACTGGCATCCAAAAATATTGACGTTAATTCCATCAACAGCAATATTCTCAACAAAGTCGATGGGAATCTAAGAACTTATAAATCGATCGACACAGTTTCAAATATTGAGGATGTCGTCAATTATCCAGTCGCATTTTTAAATTCGTTAGATTTACCAGGCTTTCCACCACATGACTTACAGCTAAAAAACGGTGTTCCCATTATTTTACTTAGAAATATTGATCCTCCACGACTATGTAATGGCACTCGACTTACAGTAAAAAAAATGATGAACAATCTTATCGAGGCGACCATTATAGCTGGAAAGTTTAAGGGAACTGATGTGTTGCTGCCACGTATTCCTATGACCACATCGGAGATGCCATTCGATTTCAAGCGCCTGCAATTTCCTATTCGCCTAGCATTTGCAATGACGATTAATAAAGCTCAAGGTCAGTCCTTGCAAGTTTGTGGACTTAATCTAGAAAATCCATGTTTCTCACATGGACAGCTTTACGTCGCGTGTTCGCGAGTAGGAAAACCCGCAGATTTATATGTATACGCACCAGAGGGAAAAACAAAAACTATTGTGTACCCCAAGGCATTAGAATAAGAATTATTTATTTAAGAAAAAAAGTATATATTAAATTTTAGCAAGTAAGAAATAAATAGCCCATTAATGCATTATTTTATAATTTAAATGAAATATATTGTCATCAAATGAAAGGTTCATTCTTTAAGAAAAATTGCATAATTTAATTACTAAATAAATACACTTTTTAATTATTATGTATTTAATTTCGATGGGGGTAGCAAAGCACACCGGGTATTACCTAGTATACATATATAGTGATATATATTAAGAGAATTATATACATTAAAACAAGTGAAATTAAAAAATACTTTTTATATTGAAATTAATTTTTGTTTTTTAATTACTTAATCATGTACTAAATTATTAAATACTAGTTAAAACACTTATGTTACACTTATATAACATAAAAAAAAATTATTCTCTAATTACTATATATAACTAGTCTATGAGATCGTTATTCAAATAAAAATAGTACAATCGTCTCATATAAGTTCGGCTCTTTACTGTTTTCGGTACGATTGTATGGTGCGGCCTTAATAACATTCGAAGAAATTCGATGCCTCTCTCGTTTATATCCCAATAAAAACATGTCCGACAGTGGTACTCCCAAATCATGTCATGTGCAAGTAGTGTTTTCATTGCCTGAATGACTTCTACATTTGGAATGTCCTCAAGTTCATGATGAGGACCTTCAAAATTTGCCATTGCTGTTAAAGTTCCCTCAATAAAGAAGTGATTGTACACTGCCAAGCGATTCACTCGTTCTTTTTTTTATTTTTTTTTTTTTTTCATTATATATATATTTTTTTATTTCTTTTACTTATTTTAAATTTACAAAACGTTATAAATAAACATCATTAACAAACAAAATTGTCTATGATATAAAAATGTATGTAGTTATAATAGAATAAGAGCTCAACTAAAAATAAAAAAAAAAATTATTTACTGAAGGGGGAAAACGGTAAGGAAATAATACAAGGATGTTGTATGACTTGAAGTAGGTTTGACTATTTACATGAAATCATCGTAATCATCATAAGTAATGTAATCATTACCATACTTTTTATAACCATCGATATCATTGCTCTCTTTTTTCAAGGTTACTTTCCCTTTGCCTTTGCCTTTGCTAGCGGGTTTCTTGACATTTTGTTTTTCCATTTTCACTTTTTCTCTATGTAAGTTTTCTACACTAATTTTTAATTTCTTCAAATCGGGAATAGCCAAATGTACACCTATGCTACGTACTAAATCCTCAATAAATTGCGGGAAATGAGGTGATTCTTTATATTGTGCCAATTTACAACTAAGCGTCGCACCAAATTCTTTGAATTCTTCTTCAGTTTGAGGATTAAATGCATCTAAATCACCTCTAATATCACTAACACCAAAGGTTTCTAAAGCACTCTTTAAGTCCGATTCTTCTTGAATTTTTTGTAAACGTAATTTTTCGGCTAATTTTTCTTCGGCTGTCATATTAGCTAAGCGTTCAGCTTCGGCTTCCTCTGCCAGTCTCTCTTGTTCGGCTAGTTTAGCTTTCAAAGCCTTGTTAGGTTTTGTCTCCACCGGCGCTTTGACTTCAACTTTTTCTTCGTCCTTTTTTTCCTCTTCCTCGAGATCCCAACTGTCCTTAACATCCTCATCATCATCCTCGCCAGCCCATTTGTTGACTTTGTCAGGAATAACCACTATGGGTTTGTCCGCAGCACTTTCCCAATCGTCTTTCATATTTTTTGGTTCTCTATTATTTTATTTATTTAGCAAATTTTTGATTATATGACTTTGTGTTTTGCTTGTATGTGCTTGGTGTGCTTGGATGTGCGTAAGTGTTTTCGGCAAGGATTTGAAACCAGAAATAATAATTTTTCGCAATCTTTCTGTTGCTTTTATACTGTTTCCTGAGACCCGAAAATAACTGCGTTAATCGATTTCCTTAATATGATATTGCATTACAGGTAGAAAAATTATGATTTTATAATTGACCCTCACACATCATTTGATAACTTGTTTATAATGTTCGAATAACATGAATATTAATTTCCAGGTAAAAGGGAAAATAATAAAAGCCTTCTTGCGCTCGAAAATTTTCCCTTTTTCACTTTAAGTCCGGTTTAGTATAAAGTTGTTATCCACTTTACATAATTTTCTTTAAATTCGTACTTCAATAGACAGCGTTTTTTATATTAAGTACATACGCGTTATTTGCTGACAGGTAGGGGCATTTAAATTGAATTTTCTCCCCTTTGCCAACAAATGCCATTTAAGCGGTTTATGCCATATTTTTTAAGTATACGCTTTATTTTACTCGCAAAGGTGCTTTGTTCATAGCTTACAGACGGCTGTATACACAACAACAAAATATTAAGAGTTTGTCAGTCATATTTGAACGCAAGCAAAAATAAACAAACACATGCTACAGTAGTAGATCCTAACATTTCAACGACGAATTTATATGAATTCGTTCATTTGGACACTGTGCCAGTGTGTAAAATGTTACTACAAAGTTAATATAATGCAAGTGAGTGAAAATTTTCATAGAAAATCCAGTCACTTGACATTTTCCCTTCAAAAAATATTTCAAGAAAAGTTTTTAATAGACATCTGCAAATGAGTAAATGCTACAAGTGGTTGAAACACAATCATAAATTTACTATGTATCTCCTAATGCACAGCTAACATTCACAAAAAGTAAAGGAAACAAATCTGTATGTATTTACTTTATTATCTTATATATAAAAATGAATGTGTGTTTGTTTGTATGTTTGTATGTTTGAAGTTTATAGACGATTAAACGGCTGAACCGATTTTCTTAAAATGTTCACAGTATCTTCCTGTATGTCTGGAAGGAGTTATAGGCTACTTTTTATGTTGATATTCCAAATGAGCGAGGGGCCATGCCCACGTATACTACACACTACATACTTAATATTCAATTGCATTTGAAATATATTACTCATACGCATAGTAGTTACCCCTAAAGTATGCTATCTATGATTCTTGATATTAAAACCAAAGATAATAAAGTATGTGTAAAGAATGTGCATTTTGGCATATTTTGGAATATTTTTCAAAAATATTTCACGACGCGGGGGGAAAGATAGAAGGGAAGGATAAAGAAACCAAGAGCGTAACAATGTTCTCAATTGTTCTCATCGTGCGTTTTTGTTGTTTGACTAATTTTTTATTTATTCATCTGACACAATGTTGCCACGAAAAACATTTTGTAACCAACATTTTCGAAAAAAATCACCAAATAAGAAAAAATATAACCAAAATTAAATTCATAGACTTTTGTTTTATTTTTTTTTTTCAAGTTTAAATTATAATTAACAAAAACTGAAACAAAAATAGCTTTTTTTATAAGAAAAAAATAAACAAAACCAAAAACCACACATTGATCAAAAAAATAACCAATTTTGGTTAGAAATAACAAAAAAAAGGCAACACTTATTCTCAGACGTCGGCACAAAGAGAACATGAGAAAAATTATGAGAGGCATATTAACCCAGAGGAAAATTGTTAGTAATATTTTCAAGTCTACTTTACTCTACATAATACGTCACATATGTAGTTTTTATAATGAATTTTACATCTATATAAACAAAATGAATGAAAAACAATAGAAGAGAAAAATGAAAATATGTGCAAAGAAATAAAGAAAGTAATAAATGAAACATGTAAACAAAGTGCAAAAGCAACATACGCGGATGCAGTTAAAAATAAAGGGTTGCCAAGTATAAATAAAAAATTACCCCTGATTGTTAAACCTAAGGAAAAACAATCGGCTGAAAAAACTAAAGAAGAGTTAAACAAAATAAATCCAGACAACTTGAAGATAACAAATGTGGAAAGTAGAAGCAGTGGAACAATTGTTATTCAAAGTGAGAGCTGTGAAGATAGAGAGAAAAGTAAAAGTGCAATCCAAGAAAAAATATCTAAACAATATGAAGTAAAAATTCCAAATTCGACGGGACTAAATATCAATATTATTGGCATGTCTTTTGAATATAGTGAAAATGATTTAATTGAGGAATTAAGAAAACAAAATCCTAAATTAGCTGATGCAAATATTAAATTTATGGGAAAATATGAAACGAAAAGAGGAAATAAATCTTTGTTCAATGTGAGACTGAGAGTTGATAATGAAGCTTACGGAAAAATTATGGAAGAAAGAAAAGTAAATGTCGGTTGGGAAAGATGTAGAGTGTATGATGGAACTGAATTAGTTCAATGTATGAAATGCAGAGGATACAATCATATAGCCAAAGAATGTAAAAATCAGGAAATATGTCTAAAATGCCATGGTCAACATAAAACAGTTAATTGCGAAAGCCAAGAGAAGATAATGAAATGTATTAATTGTTCAAAAGTAAACAGCAGGCTCAATATGGGATTAGATGAAAATCACTTTACAAACGATAGAGAATGTCCAGTTTATCAAAATAAATTGAAAAACAAAATGAGAAATATAGGCTTGACGATTTAACAACTAAAGGAAATGAGTGCCCTCTATACAAATGTACAAGGTCTTGTTAACAACTATAATCAAATTGAAATTATCGCAGCAACAGAAAAACCTGACTTTTTAATATTGTCTGAAACACATTTGACGAAAGATATAGATGAACAAGAAATTGCGTTACAAGGATATGATAACATCGGGTCAGTGTCAGCATCCTCAAGAACAGGTGGAGTTGTCGTATACTATAAAAATAATTGGAACGTGAAAAAGTTTATAGAGAGAACTGATGATTTGAAGTATTGGATATTATTTTGCAAAGCTGTACATAATGATAATAATAATAATATCTTAATTGGTGCAATAAATAGATCGCCTAGCTACAGCGAAGCTGAGTTCTGTGATGTATTTGACGAAATTATTGAAGAAATCTGTGATAATAATAACTGTGATATTTTAATTGCAGGAGATTTTAATATAGATTGGAAAAAACTCTTTATACAAGAATAGAATTAGGAATACTCTCAATGACAACGGCCTTAAACAAATAGTTAACGAAAGCACCCGTGTAACAAGAAATTCGAGCACAATAATTGACTACGTAATAACTAATAATTATAAAATAAAATGTACAAACAGTAAAGATAATAAAATTTCTGACCATGAAGTTATTAATATTAATATAGACTTTGAGAGATCGAATGAAAACATTCTAAATACAGCAAAAACCATCAAGATATTTAAATACGATAAGAATATATTCAATAATGTGTTAACTGAGAATATGATATACGAGGATAATAAGGATCTTAATGAAAACGTTAAACTGTTTGATGCCTGTCTAGGAAATACAATACAAAGATTTACGTTTGAAAAGCAAGTGCACATAAATAACAAAGTGAATAACTGGTTTAACGAAGAACTGCGAACAAAAAAAGGGAAAAAATAATAAAATATTTACGAGCCAAATATGAAAACACAAATCAAGCTTGGGGAGAATATAAACTAATAAGAAATCGATACAAAGTACAAATCGAAAATAATAAGAATAATTACATAAAAAATAAAATTAACAACGCAACTAGTCAAAAGCAAATGTGGACACACATAAAAAACCTAGTACTTAATAAGAGGCAAAACTCAACTAAATCTGTGATATTCGACCAGATAGAGTACAACGATATATGTGATATAGTTAATAAGTTCAATGCATTCTTCATTGATAGCATTAGTAGTATAAGAAAATCGATAGGGAGCGTGCAACATATTAACCGAATAGAATATAGAGTGAATGATGTTATTAAATTCCGTAAGGTAAATATTAGTGAACTGGAGAGCATCGTGAAGTGTATGAATAACAAATCTGACCATGAACGCGTATCAAATAAAATTATACTTGACAACTGGAATGTAACAGGAAATATAATGGTAAAAGTAATAAACACATCTTTAGAGACAGGTATTTTTCCTGATAATTGGAAAAAATCAACCGCAACCCCAATTGAGAAAGTGCCCAGAACAAAAAAATGCGAGGAGTTTAGACCAATAAACTCTCTTAAAACTTGCGAGAAAATAATTGAAAAAGTAGTTAAAGATCAGCTTGAAAAATATATAGAAAATCGAGACATATTATCTAAATACCAGTCAGGATTCCGTAAAAAACATTCGTGTGAAACCACGGTAAACTACATATGTCATAAGTGAATGGAGAGCAATAGGAAAGGATAAGAGGATAATAGCAATATTTCTTGACTTCAAAAGAGCCTTTGAGACGATCGATAGAGAAATAATACTGAATAAACTATATATGTATGGAATAAGAGGAATCGAGCTAGATTGGTTCAAATCGTACCTGAAAAGAAGAAGGCAAACGACAAAATTAAATGACATAGAATCTGATGAAATAATAAATAATTTCGGAGTGCCACAAGGTTCCATTTTGGGAGCGTTGTTGTTCATAATTTATATAAATGACATGCCAAGTATTTTAGAAAAATGTAAAGTTGTATTATACGCTGATGACACTCTGATATATACTATAGCAAATAGTGATGAAGAATGTCGCGAAAATATCAAGTATGATATGAAGAAAATAGATGAATGGCTTAAAATGAATAAACTCAAACTAAATGAAAATAAAACAAAAATAATGGAATTAACTTAAATTCAGAAGAAATATTTACAATAAATGCACAGTAATTGAAAAAGTCGAATATATAAAATACCTTGGTTTTATAATCGATAAAAAATTAAATTTCAATGAACAAATAGATTACTTATGCAAAAAAGTTGGTAAAAAAAATTAGTTTTTTAAAAAGAATAAGAAGCAAAATATCCAAGTCTACAGCGATAAATATATACAGCACGATAATAAAACCACACTTTGAATATGGTTCCACTATTTTATTCACATGCAGCAGCACAAATCAATTAGCAAGGATGCAGAAACTGCAAAATAGAGCGATGAGAGTAATACTAAAATGCGATCGTTACACACATATAAACACAATGTTAACTGATCTAAAATGGATGAACATAGCACAACGACTTCAATTTAACACATTAAGATTTATTAGAAAATTAAAACAAGGAGACGCCCCGAAATATCTATGTGATCAAATACATTATGTGGGAGACAGTTAACCATATCAACTAAGAAATGCAAGTGACTTTAGGATCCAAAGAGTGAGGTCAACACAAATGCAGAAAACGCTATTCTACAAAGGTCTACAGCTGTTTAACTCATTGCCAAACTACATTAAGAATGAAACGGATGAAAATGTCTTTAGACGAAAGTGTACTAATTTTGTATTATTTAATAATAATTTATAATATATAATTTTGTTGAACATTTAAAGTATTTTTAATAAAAAAAAAAAAAAAAAAAAAACAAAAAAAAAAACAAAAAAAAACAATCTCGGGAAATGACGGCTACCCACTTTATCGCCGACGTTCTGTGGATAATGGTGGACGATCAATTTCAGTAAAGGTGCATGGAAATGATTTTGATGTTGATAATCGTTGGATAGTACCTTACTCTCCATTGATTTCAAAAACATTTAAAGCGCATATTAATGTTGAGTATTGTCATTCAGTTAAGTCGATCAAATACATCTGCAAATATGTTACTAAAGGGTCTTATATGGCTGTATTTTCATTACAAAATCCAAATGATGAAATTCCGCAGTATCAAATGGCCAGGTACATTAGTAGCAATGAAGCAGTATGGCGAATTTTGGGATTTCCCATTCATGAGCGCCATCCAACTGTTGTTCATTTATCAGTGCATCTGGAAAATGGACAACGGGTTTACTTTACAGAAAGAAATGCTCGAGAGAGAGCAGCAGCACCACCGGCTACAACATTAACATCATTTTTTGATCTTTGTAGAAATGATATGTTTGCCAAAACTTTGTTTTATTCAGAAATTCCAACGTATTATACGTGGAATGCATCAACAAAGAAATTCCAACGTCGAAAGCAGGGGAACCTGTTGATGGTTGGCCAAATTTATATTCAACAGATGCATTAGGTAGGGTTTATACCATCCATCCTCAAAATGCTGAATGTTTTTATTTGAGAATGCTTCTGATTAATGTTCGAGGACCAACATCTTTTGACACATTAGTGTTGATGGCGTAGTATGTGCAACATATCGAGAGGCCTGTCAGAAACTACAATTATTGGAGAACGATTGTCATTGGGAAACAACGCTTGAAGATGCAGCAGTAATCAACCATCCATGGAAAATAAGGGCATTATTTGCGATAATATTGGTATCGTGCTCACCATCTAATCCAAAAGATCTTTGGAATAAATTTAAAACATATTTGGCTGAGGACATATTACACCCGGAAAGAGTTACCACCAACAATGCAACGCTTGAACTAAGTGAAAGTATGAATAATGAGACATTGATTCTACTTGAAGACAAATGCTTGGCGATAAGGAATGTGACACTAATTGAAGTTGGAATGATTGCTCCTATTCGGTCAGGAACTGATGCACACGATCAAGATCTACGACGAGAAATGGAATATAATCATCAAAATTTGGAAATTTTATTGGAAGAAAATTTACCAAATTTACAACAAGAGCAGAGAATGGTATACAAAAGTATACTAGCAGCAATAACAAACAAACAAATAACCGGAAAAACGTTTTTAATTTCATTGATATTGGCAAAAGTTCGATCTCAAAAAAATATTGCATTAGCTATTGCGTCATCCGGCATTGCTGCCACACTCTTAGATGGTGGTAGAACAGCGTATTCTGCACTAAAATTATCCTAGAAGCCTCAATTTTCCGAAGAGATTACAAGTGTAACATAAAGAAAAATTCTTCTATGGGCAAAGTATTGCAACAATGTGAAATCATAGTGTGGGTTGAATGCACCATGGCGCATAAGAAATCTTTGGAAGTCTCGCAGTTTACGGGATTTTAGAAGCAATAATAACATATTTGGAGGTGCATTAGTTTTATTAGCTGGTGATTTTCGTCAAACACTTCCTGTTATGCCTGCATCAACGCCAGCTGATGAGCTAAAAAAAATTATTCTCTAATTACTATATATAACTAGTCTATGAGATCGTTATTCAAATAAAAATAGTACAATCGTCTCATATAAGTTCGGCTCTTTACCGTTTTCGGTACGATTGTATGGTGCGGCCTTAATAACATTCGAAGAAATTCGATGCCGACAGCGGTACTCCCAAGTCATGTCATGTGCAAGTAGTGTTTTCATTGCCTGAATGACTTCTACATTTGGAATGTCCTCAATTTCATGATGAGGACCTTCAAAATTTGCCATTGCTGTTAAAGTTCCCTCAATAAAGAAGTGATTGTACACTGCCAAGCGATTCACTCGTTCTTTTTTTTTATTTTTTTTTTTTTTTTTTCATTATATATATATTTTTTTATTTCTTTTACTTATTTTAAATTTACAAAACGTTATAAATAAACATCATTAACAAACAAAATTGTCTATGATATAAAAATGTATGTAGTTATAATAGAATAAGAGCTCAACTAAAAATAAAAAAAAAATTATTTACTGAAGGGGGAAAACGGTAAGGAAATAATACAAGGATGTTGTATGACTTGAAGTAGGTTTGACTATTTACATGAAATCATCGTAATCATCATAAGTAATGTAATCATTACCATACTTTTTATAACCATCGATATCATTGCTCTCTTTTTTCAAGATTACTTTTCCTTTGCCTTTGCCTTTGCCTTTGCTAGCGGGTTTCTTGACATTTTGTTTTTCCATTTTCACTTTTTCTCTATGTAAGTTTTCTACACTAATTTTTAATTTCTTCAAATCGGGAATAGCCAAATGTACACCTATGCTACGTACTAAATCCTCAATAAATTGCGGGAAATGAGGTGATTCTTTATATTGTGCCAATTTACAACTAAGCGTCGCACCAAATTCTTTGAATTCTTCTTCAGTTTGAGGATTAAATGCATCTAAATCACCTCTAATATCACTAACACCAAAGGTTTCTAAAGCACTCTTTAAGTCCGATTCTTCTTGAATTTTTTGTAAACGTAATTTTTCGGCTAATTTTTCTTCGGCTGTCATAGTAGCTAAGCGTTCAGCTTCGGCTTCCTCTGCCAGTCTCTCTTGTTCGGCTAGTTTAGCTTTCAAAGCCTTGTTAGGTTTCGTCTTCACCGGCGCTTTGACTTCAACTTTTTCTTCGTCCTTTTTTTCCTCTTCCTCGAGATCCCAACTGTCCTTAACATCCTCATCATCATCCTCGCCAGCCCATTTGTTGACTTTGTCAGGAATAACCACTATGGGTTTGTCCGCAGCACTTTCCCAATCGTCTTTCATATTTTTTGGTTCTCTATTATTTTATTTATTTAGCAAATTTTTGATTATATGACTTTGTGTTTTGCTTGTATGTGCTTGGTGTGCTTGGATGTGCGTAAGTGTTTTCGCCAAGGATTTGAAACCAGAACTAATAATTTTTCGCAATCTTTCTGTTACTTTTATACTGTTTCCTGAGACCCGAAAATAACTGCGTTAATCGATTTCCTTAATATGATATTGCATTACAGGTAGAAAAATTATGATTTTATAATTGACCCTCACACATCATTTGATAACTTGTTTATAATGTTCGAATAACACGAATATTAATTTCCAGGTAAAAGGGAAAATTATAAAAGCCTTCTTGCGCTCGAAAATTTTCCCTTTTTCACTTTAAGTCCGGATTAGTATGCAGTTGTTATCCACTTTACATAATTTTCTTTAAATTCGTACTTCAATAGACAGCGTTTTTTATATTAAGTACATACGCGTTATTTGCTGACAGGTAGGGGCATTTAAATTGAATTTTCTCCCCTTTGCCAACAAATGTCATTTAAGCGGTTTATGCCATATTTTTTAAGTATACGCTTTATTTTACTTGCAAAGGTGCTTTGTTCATAGCTTACAGACGGCTGTATACACAACAACAAAATATTAAGAGTTTGTCAGTCATATTTGAACGCAAGCAAAAATAAACAAACACATGCTACAGTAGTAGATCCTAACATTTCAACGGCGAATTTATATGAATTCGTTCATTTGGACACTGTGCCAGTGTGTAAAATGTTACTACAAAGTTAATATAATGCAAGTGAGTGAAAATTTTCATAGAAAATCCAGTCACTTGACATTTTCCCTGAAAAAAATATTTCAAGAAAAGTTTTTAATAGACATCTGCAAATGAGTAAATGCTACAAGTGGTTGAAACACAATCATAAATTTACTATATACCTGCTAATGCACAGCTAACATTTACAAAAAGTAAAGGAAACAAATCTGTATGTATTTACTTTATTATCTTATCTTGTGTGTTTGTTTGTATGTTTGTATGTTTGAAGTTTATAGACGATTAAACGGCTGAACCGATTTTCTTGAAATTTTCACAGTATCTTCCTGTATGTCTGGAAGGAGTTATAGGCTACTTTTTATGTTGATATTCTAAATGAGCGAGGAGCCATGCCCACATATACTATATACTACATACTTAATATTTAATTGCATTTGAAATATATTACTCATACGCATAGTTACCCCTAAAGTATGCTATCTATGATTCTTGATGTATAAAAGCAACGAAAATAAAGTATGTATAAAGAATGTGCATTTTGGCATATTTTGGAATATTTTTAAAAAATATTTCACGACGCGGGGGATAGATATAAGGGAAGGAAAAAAATTTTGTAACCAACGTTTGTGAAAAAAATCACCAAATAAGAAAAAATATAACCAAAATTAAATTCGTAGACTTTTGTTTTATTTATTTTTTTTTTTCAGAAATAACCAAAAAAGGCAACATCATTACTAGATTCAATCTTTGCGGATTCTTTGCAAATTACAATACATTTTTACTTTTTAGAGTTAATCCTTAAACCATTTGCAGTCGCCCAAAGAGAAATATTATTAAGGTCAGTGTTAAGATCTTTAACTCCAGTGTTGATGGAAGCTATAAAGCTATCAATGTAGAGTTGAATATCATCAACATACATTTGAATTCTAGAATGTTTGAGCTGCTCAAACATATGACCCTTAAATGGTTGAGTTTGAAATTTTCAACTCATATACATAGTAAGTACTGAAATTCATACTATTTAAATATTTATTGGGCGATGAATGGCCCATGAATGGGCATGTAACAATAGGCAGTAAAATTTTCATTCATTACTTTCGAATACCTAAGTAATAAAATGTAAACTCTCAACATTTTTTCCAAATAAAATGAGAAGTTGCAAAACTCACCAAAAAAAAAATTACCTGCGACCGACACAAACATAATTATTTGTCAAATTTAAATAGCCTTAATTTTTTTTAAAAAGTTTTTGACCTGAACCGATTTCATATTAGGTACAATTTGAAGTAATAAAATGCAACTGTCAATATTTTTTCAAATAAAATAAGAAGTTGCAAAACTCATCAAGAAAATTGCCTGCGACCGAAACAAACCTAATTATTTGTCAAATTTAAATAGCCTTAATTTTTTTTAAAAAGTTTTTTGACCTGAACCGATTTCATATTAGGTAAAATATAAAGGAATAAATATAACACGCATTCGGTTTTGGAATTCAGTTGAATCTTTGATTCTAAACGAGTTAAACGTTGAGTGACATATATTTTGCAACAACTTATAAAAATGTCACAAAAAAAGCATCGCTTTCCAGAAGCACTAAAAATGCATTGCATTTGCAATCCCAGAGAGCAAATGAAAGTTCGGAAGAGCGTGAAAGTCGCCTAAGGACTGAAAGGAGTCGAGCTTCAACCTCTAGAGCCGCCGAAACGCCATCACAACGTGAAGAACGCCTTGAAGGCCTACGAGCTACTGAAACGCTTTCAGAAAGCCAAGAGCGCCTTGAAAGTCAACGAAATCTTACCTCTTTAGCACGAGCTTCTGAAATGCCGTCAGAACACGAACGACGTTTTGAAGGTCTTCGACAACATGCGACAACCGCACGAGGTACCGAGACACCGTTGGAACATGAAGGTCGGCTACAAAGCCAGCGAAATCGTATCGAAACATCACGAGGCACAGAAACGCCTTTAGAGCGTGAAAGACGTCTTGAACGTCTTCGACAACATGCGACAACCGCACGAGCTACCGAGACACCATTGGAACATGAAGGTCGGCTACAAAGCCAGAGAAATCGTATCGAAACATCACGAGACATAGCGTCGAGAACAAAATCGTAATCGAATGGTGGTGAATCGACGTAATGTTTTTCATGGATTCTCAGGTATTACATTTAACTACAGATCTGATATAGATGACCACATAATCGCAACTCATGCTGATAGAACTCCAGAACTCCAACAATGGCGTAACAATTTTGATGGAGGGCGATCCAGTTGCATCACGAGATATGTATTTAATTCCGAGGGGGGTAGTGAAGCACACCGGGTATTAGCTAGTACCTCTATAAAAAACACATTATATATACATATGTACTTATTTGTAAGCACAAGTTATATAGCTATTGAGCCAATTCAGACGAGCACATTTTTTAGTCGCACAATTTTTGTTCTTTTCAATTTACACGGGATGAATATTCGTTTGGCAACGAATGTACACGTATACAGAGCTTTGTATGTATTAGTGTTTTTTCATTCATTTGATGTTTGGCTGATTTTTAAAAATGTGCATGTATTAGTTTTGTGCTGGTGATGCGGGGTTGTAGCTGGTGGAAACTTTACGCCACCGAAAAACCATTCTCTTCACCCCTCTTGCCTATAAACTATCATTTTGCGCCAGCACAATTGTGCTTGTGTGAATTGGCTCATTGATATTTTAAGGAAATACTGCTCTGAGAATGAAATTGAGAGCACTTTTGTCCTTGACAAAATTGAGGACCCTATTTTGAACAATTTTCTTAAAAAAAAGTCAAAATTTATGGAACTTTTTAAGTAGTTATGTCTATAATAATATTAAAACGAACTTACTTTTTATTGTATCTCACTCATTACATAGTCAATAAACTAGAAGACTTTTTTAAGTCTATAATTAAAGTAAATACTCTTATTATAAAAAAACCTTTTTGATTTACATATTTTTTTTTCAATTTATAATCATATTACTGAAAATAATTGAAAACAGATATATGCCATAAAGTTCGTTTAAATGTCGAATTTGGCTTATTGTCCACAAATGTTTTGCAACTATGGGTGTGGACTATAAGCGAAAACTACTGTAATTGTATTATAAGTAATAAATAAATATTTCTCTTAGTACCTTTCTCGCAAAAACTCTGAGAGTAAATAAAATTGGCATGAAAAACGGAGTCGACTTTAAATAATTGGTCGCGCCACTCATGTATAAAATTAACACTCACAACATAAGTGGTGTGTGAAGTTGGATCGTAATCCTGATTAATTATACATACACATGATCTTCAAATTAAAAAGTGGATTGACTAGCAGAAATTCAAGTAAATTTGTTGCCATTTCGTAGAATAAATCTTTTAAAGCCCATAGATTCTCGGCCATAGATTCTCGACCATTAATGTATTACTGTGATATTAATTGTGGAGCTGGCTAAAAAAAAACCAGACATGTCCTCAGTTAATGCTGTTTTAAATTTTATTTTAGGGATCTCTAAGTCTGCATAATGAAGCCACGTAATATTTTAATTTAAAACCAGGTCCTAGGTGCTATTTTCAAATAACAAGAAAAACTGATTTCTCGAACAAAACTGGGCATTTGATACGACGAGAGTTAATAACATTTCATCAGTCTAAGTTGGTCATAAAATAGATTTTTTAATTTTTATTTATCTTTCTGTAAAGCTAGATTCACTCCTTTTTTATATGTAGTTTGACAGCCCTCTTCTTGAGAGAAAGAGAAAATATGTAGTATGAACATCTTTTAGCTCGTTTTGGTTTAATTTTATATTTTGTCCGGAAAAACTTGAACAGAGCAGTAGTAGGTTATATTTTATATAAAAAGGTGAATTGATTTGTCCACATAGATAAATCATGCAAAATTTAAATTTCCTTTAAAAGTCTCATCTGGTAGTCTTAATTTTGTGGAAAAATTTTTAGAAATGCACAAATCATGCTGCAGAAAACACTCAGTTCGCTGTGCCAGATAAGGTGCCTGTAAAGTGCAGATAGCCAGAATTTTTCATTCTTTTTTGCATTTGTGTATCAAAACATGACGTATGTATATTGTTCTGAGAAATATCTTGTCATTAAGCTTAATAATATACACGCGACGTAACAGGAAAAGTGTGACGATTAAATTCGCAATAAAAAATAATTTTTATTCGGTTTCTCCAGCTTTGCAGCAGCACAATAGGTCATAGGACTATAGAACTTTGCTCAATAAATATTAATCTGATGGTTTACACATAAAACTTACAAAGCATTTATGACTTTACCATACGTAGCGAGTTTTTTTAACCGAAAAGGTTAACACTTAAAACTACATTACGAAGAAATAACCGAATCAAAAGATCTGATCTAATAAGGGTAATGAAAGGATTACAACAACAGCCCATTAGGGATTATTATAGAAATCGCAAGTTGTAAATGAAAATGTTTTTCGAATACTAAGAAGGAAAACAAGAGCCATTGGTTGAAATTAAAGGGCAGGGTCTTTACCTGCATACATAAAAGGGTTGTTGAAAGATCAGGTAGCAGTTAACCTATTTGTTCACTCATTACGTTGAATCCGGTACCTGTTTGTATCGAAATCACAAATTTCCAAAATGGTTTCCACCTATAAAAGGCGTGAACCTTACACAATATGTTCAATCACAATTTAGTCTCGGTAGACAACACACAACATTTATCAGCGGAAAACCTTAAGAAAAAATGGAAGCATCAAAGCAAGTGAAATTTGACGAATTACTCGACAAATGCATAGACATGTCGAAAGTGAAATTGGATGCGTTAAAGGCACAAATTAATTCGAAAATCTACGACGTTTTTCAAATTGAAAAATTTGTTTACAACGAATCAAAATTGGAACAATTTATCTGCCCGATGAAGACGCATATCCATATGACTGAATTTCTAAATGGTCCTCTGGTAAAACAATTCATATGTGAATTATGGCATATTTTGTTAGCGGCTGAAGAGAGTTCGACAGCCATATCAAATAATACAGTGGAACCGAAAAAAGATGAAATTATAAAGGAAGTAATCCAAACAAATGTTGAACCTACAAAAACTAAAATTTTTAAAAAAGTATTCCAAAGTAAATTTCGAAAAGACGCCGAAGGATCTCAATCTCGATCCCGAAAACAAGACAACATGGTGAATGGCGGAAAAGAACCATTGGTACATCCTACCACTTTCAGTTCCACCCTTAAACCACAGGGGCGGTTGGACACTAAGCACGGCGAAAAACACGATGAATCTGCATCGCTTTCTCGGTTAACCTATAGCCGAAATAGTGGTACGAAAGGTAACAGAAAAGTAGAACAAAAGCAAGATTTAACCGCCAGCACTTTAATCACAAAGAAACAACAGTCAGATAAGGAAAACAATAAAAGTTTCATCAACATTGAAAATCGCGTACATAAACTGGACAAGTCAGTATCAATCTGTAGCACACAAGCAGAACAAAAGCAACCACAAGTACCACCCAACACTTGTGGTTCTACCCTTAAACCACAACGGCGCATTAACATGTTGAATGGCGGAAAACAATCACTTGCAGCTTATAAAACGTTGAGTTCCAAACTTAAAGCACAGGGACGTATCGACATATCCAAAGTAAAATTGGACATGTTGAAACCGTGGATAAGCAAGAAAATCACGGATATTTTGCAGAGAGAAGATAATGCGGCAGTTGAGTTCGTGCACAATAAATTAAAACAGGATAAAATGCTTTGTCGACAGAAATTACAGATCAGAATTGCTGGATTCCTAAGAGGTGGCAAAGCACAGAAATTTGTGTCTGAATTATGGCCACTTTTGTTATCAGCTCAAGAGAATGAAAGCGGCATACCAGCTGAATTGAAAAAGCAGCAGAATGATACAAATTTAAGAATTGAAAAGGATATTAAGCATGACGGATCTGCATCGCTTTCTCGGTTAAATAATGTCCAAAATAGTGGTACGGTAATTGACACAAAACCAGAACAACAACATCCAGGAAGTCAGAGCAGTCAGAACAATGATAGCTCGGCTGTGCTGAGATGCGGCGTAGGCGGTTTCGCTAACGTTTGCATGCATTCCCCCCAAAAGAAAGATGCAAGTGCTAAGTCACAGGAATTTTTATCTCAATATTGTGCAGAAATGGACGAATTTTTGACACATTGGAATAAAACTCCCGAAAAGGAAACAATTCTATTCTCAAAAAAGTTCATATATCCTGGTGAACAAAATATTGAAAAACAAATAAACGCCACTTTGTCGACACCGCCATCATCGGTTATACAATCAGATCATAAACAGCAAACACGCAATATTGACTTTGATAACGAGATAAAAGCTGCCCGAGAACTACAATCACGCAAGCGTATACACTCGACAATGATGAATGAGAGCAAAAAGTCGAAAAATAATTCCCACGATAAAGATGAACAGCAGTCAGCTAAGAAGAAACAGTCTTGGACAAATAAATCCTCATCAAAACGCAATTCAGACAAAGATTCCTCTAGGAAGCCAGAAGCTAAATTAATAGAAAAGCAGGACAACAAGAAATCTAACAACGAGATAAAGAATCTTGAATTGGAGCTTTTTGGCAGTATTAGTAGCGACGAAGAAGAACCCAATTCAGAACAACCTTCTAAGGAAAATTCTGTAAAGAAGTATCACAATAGCGAAATGAGCACCCTTGAGGCTGATCTTTATATCAGCAGCGATGAGGAAGACGTCAACAATATACTCGGCAAAGAAGACCAATTTTTAAAACAAAAATAATGGACGAAGTTCACGAAGAGTATATTCTCTGAAAAAAAAGAATTTGTAATTTAGAAAAATTATTTGTAATCAATTTGCGTAAATTTTAAATTAAATATCATGACAATGTTTTTAATTTCTATTAAATATTGATGAAATATGTCAGTAGTTTTCTAAGTTTAAATTTATATTGTTACGTTTTTACCCTTTAAAAATGTTAAAAATATGAGTTCGTAGATTGCAAATGAAATAAAAGTAAATTAGTGTTTAATTTCAAAATCAATTCTTTATTGGCTGCGCAAATCTGTGTGCACCCTGTGTTGAAATTTATTCACACAATAACAATTTCCTTTAAATTGTTATTCTTCTCGTACACAACAACAATTCCCTTAGTTGTTCTCTTTGGTACACTCGTTCGTTAGAACTTCGAACTACGATTCTCTTCACACGCAACGCAACGTGTCTGATTGAATTATCACTCTTCTGTTTACAACCCTTTTTTGTAAGCAACAAACTTTCTGCTCGCGTAACCACTAACAACTGCTTACTTCGAACGCAACCGTGTCTTCACACAAGACTGACTGAACTATAACTCACTCAACGTTGGTCGCTTTGTGTTGCCTTTTATATCGCTGGATCATCAGTCTAATCATTAGACTCTATTGAATTTTATTAGACTCTAATGAATGCCCTTGGCAGAGAATGACTGCCTTCGGGAAAAATCTAAAAACGTAAACAACTCGCTTCCCTTATTGTTGTTAGTGGATCCCGTTTACACTTACCCTTGTAGCGTTGTTGTTGTTTGTTTACTTTGTCCCTTTTCTTTTTATACCTGATGTTATTGTTGCTTGTTTACTTTGTCCCCTTGTTTACTGATGTTGTTGTTATATTCTTGTTTGTTCTTTGATCACGCGATCAAGCCCATTGTTTTTGTTGCTATATGTTTACTTCTTCGTTGATCATGTAAACAACTGCCTTATGTTGTTTTTGGAGCTTTTGTTTATCACTTTATACATGATCAAGTCGGTTGTTTTGTTTTTGGAGCTTTTGTTTATTATTTTAATAACACCATTTCCATTTTGGTAACAATATTATAATAAAGTTTTATTACTGTCTTTTTCAATTTAATTCTTAATTCCTTATTTGTAATATTTTTTGAATGTATTTTAAGGAAATCATATAAATAATTAAAATAAAATGAAAATAAAAAATGTATTCAATGCTTTAATTTAATTACCGGGATAAGGGGAAGGGAAGGTTTATTTGAAATATTCTTCGGCGGTGACGGTGTGGAGATTCCGCCGCATAGCAATGAAGAGGTCAAAGTTGCGATTATAAATCTTAAAAACAATAAAGCGGCATGTTCTGATAGCCTCCCCGCTGAGTTGTTTAAGACCGGAGTTGGTAGTGCGCATGCACCAGCTTATCTACAAAATATGCCTAGAGGAAAGTATGCCCAACGATTGGAACTTCAGTGTCCGCTGCCCTGTCCTGAAAAAGGTAGACCCTACGATATGCGCCAACTACAGGGGTATAATTCTACTTTTTATATTGATATTCCAAATGAGCGAGGGGCCATGCCCACGTATACTACACACTACATACTTAATATTTAATTGCATTTGAAATATATTACTCATACGCATAGTAGTTACCCCTACAAGTATGCTATCTATGATTCTTGATATTAAAACCAAAGAAAATAAAGTATGTATAAAGAATGTGCATTTTGGCATATTTTGGAATATTTTTCAAAAATATTTCACGACGCGGGGGGAAAGATAGAAGGGAAGGATAATGTCTTTTCGGGTTATAGGGTGGGGTTAGTTTAAGGGTAAAAGGGTATGAGGGGCTAGGGTATGTACATATGCTCAAACCTTTTATATTACTTTTATATATGTAAATAATAAATGTCAAATATGTTTTGTTTTTTGTTTGTATTTTCTTAAAACGTTATAAAGTGGATATTTATTTGTATTTTGTAACAATATGTGTGTTGTTTACAATGTACATATATTTTGTTTGCAGTAATATCAAATTTCACAAAGTTCACAATTTATTTTGAATTTATTAATGTTCACAAGGCTGATTAAATTTAATATAAATACAATTAAATAGCCATTTATTTCATTTCGCACACGCGTATGGATTGTTGGGTTTCTATGTTTAGTGTTGTTCGGCGATCGCTAGTCAACTGAACTGATCAACAAGGATCAAAACAATCAAGCAGGAGTTGTTGATGAAAGTGTGTATGTTGATGTGTATTGTGAATGTTGATGTGTGTTGGTGAATGTTGATGTCAGGGTTGGGGTTGTTCGAATTTGTTCACTCGTGTGAACATCCTCCCGGGCCGGCAACCTGTGAATAAAAACAAATTATTTTTAATTGTTCAAAAAAAAGGGTATGGGTATTAATTTTTCACTCAGGCTGTCGGGGTCTTCCCGTGGGTTCAAACATCAGTTTCTGACCCCTAAATGGGCCATAACCTTCTGTCGGGTGGGATCTGAAATGAATCCTTGGGTGAGTAATAATAGTTGTGGGTGTTCTGGGTAAGAACTTGGGTACGTAAGGAGTATTCGGGTGAGTAGTGGGTGATTATTGTAGGTGTAAGGGTGAGTAAATTTGATCTTTTCTGACAAAGTATCACTAGTCTATCACGGGTAGTTTTGATCCCATGCGCATCAAGTTTAGTACTCGGGTGGGTTAATAATCTATTGAGTCTTTCGTCAATAGATTGTGGGTTTTTCGACCCAGAACTATGCTGTCATTTCGAAATTCATTTCTTCGAGTAAATGATACGTGGTCACAAAATCGATAGACATACAACAATATTCTAAAAGCTTTGGACCATTCAGAAAATCTTTCTAAAATGTCCTGGGTAGGGTGAGTGAAGTTCAGAGATGGTTTTGGGTATACAGTTTCAGCTTCAGCTTGAGTTTCGGAGGGTAAATGTGTTGTTGGCCACTTTGTAAGATCTTCCTTCAACCAAGTTGGTCCATTCCACCATAGCTTATCATCCTTGAGTTCGTCGGAGTTGCAAACACGACTGGCAACATCGGCTGGGTTGTCTGAGAGGCCACGTGACTCCAGTTCTTCGTTCCCACCGCATCGGCTATTGCAGACACACGGTTTGCCACAAAGGTGTTCCAGGTAGTCGGGGGTTTGTTGAGCTATGCCAAAACTATTACAGAGTCCGTCCAGAAATGCTTCGGGTATTGGGTTAATTGCAGCTGGGTAATCAAATTGTGTGCCATTTTTGCCAACAACACTGCACCACAAAGTTTTAATTTCGGATAAGAAATGACTTTGATAGGTGGATATGGGTGCGTTTATGGGTACAACTCGTGCGTATATAATCGCAGAGTGCCTTTTCAGAAGAATCTGAAAAGTCATGAAACTCAATTCCTGCTGAAGGTGAAAAATGTATCCATCTAGGAACCCGAATATTGTCTTTATCATAAAACTTTTAATAAGGGTGAGTGGGTTAATCAATGCCCGAAATGGGTGGGTGATCAATTTCGGGTGGATACTGGCAGTGGGTTTGGGTAAGTAGTTAGTTAAGTAACGAGGTTTAGTATTCTGGGTGAGTAATGGGTTATGAGCAAGGGTGAAACATATAAGATTATCGGAAGGAGTTTAATCAATGTGGGGGTAGGACTACGACCTTGGTTATGGGTCGAGTCAATGTTCCGGTTGATGTCTGTAATTCGACTATTCTGGGCAGTCCATCGGAACCTGGGTGAGTTTTGGTTACTCGTCCGAGTAACCCTTCATCTGAGGGTAGGTTGTCCTGTTTAATGACGACAATGTCATTGACTTCCACAGGACGCTTAGAGTTTCTCCATTTATAACGCTTATGGAGCTCTTTAAAATATTCATCCTTCCGTCTCTTGCAACACCGATGGTGTTGAATTTTCAACCTTTGCCATCGGTTCGCTAGGGTAATATCCTCGTTACTAAAATAGGGTTCAGCGGGTTTATCAAGCTTGACAGAACTGTAGTAAGAGGCGATTCTTCGGGTAGGGTGAGAATCTTGTACTGGTCCGGTTAAAATCCAACCAAACTCAGTTTCTTGAGCTATTAATGTGCCAAGAATATCTTTCTTAACACCTGCTCTAAGAATTTGTGGGTAAAAATCGCTACCAATTATAATGTCAACTGGGCGGCTTTCATAAAATTTAGGATCCGCCAATGGGATCCCATCCAACTTTTTTATGAAGGTAGGGTTTAAGTTTTGGGTGGGTAAATTGCGGGTGAGGGTTTTGACAACAATTGCCTGAATATTCAGTGAGAATTCTTTATTAGTGTTAGAACCAAGATGTATATCACACATCTTGTTCGAACGTGCTGAAACAACCTCATTTAAACCTGAGATTTCAGCAACTATGGGTAGGGTGGGTATGTGTAATTTGCGCCTTAGCTTATCAGAAATAAATGAAAAATCTGATGCTGGGTCAATAAGCGCTCTAGCAGGGAATTCTTCACCGTGTATTTTAATATTCAAGGCAGCTGTACCTAATAGTTTAGCTCTGTCATCTAATTGGGTCTTGCTTGATTGGGTTTGGGTAGAGAAAGACTGTATTGCATGTGACGTAGAGGGTTTATCGTCAATTTGTGAGTTAGCGTTTGGGGTGGGTTTGTGTAATAGGGTGTTATGTCTGCCGCCACAGTATCTGCACGTAAATGTAGAGCCGCCGAAACGCCATCACAACGTGAAGAACGCCTTGAAGGCCTACGAGCTACTGAAACGCTTTCAGAAAGCCAAGAGCGCCTTGAAAGTCAACGAAATCTTACCTCTTTAGCACGAGCTTCTGAAATGCCGTCAGAACACGAACGACGTTTTGAAGGTCTTCGACAACATGCGACAACCGCACGAGGTACCGAGACACCGTTGGAACATGAAGGTCGGCTACAAAGCCAGCGAAATCGTATCGAAACATCACGAGGCACAGAAACGCCTTTAGAGCGTGAAAGACGTCTTGAACGTCTTCGACAACATGCGACAACCGCACGAGCTACCGAGACACCATTGGAACATGAAGGTCGGCTACAAAGCCAGAGAAATCGTATCGAAACATCACGAGACATAGCGTCGAGAACAAAATCGTAATCGAATGGTGGTGAATCGACGTAATGTTTTTCATGGATTCTCAGGTATTACATTTAACTACAGATCTGATATAGATGACCACATAATCGCAACTCATGCTGATAGAACTCCAGAACTCCAACAATGGCGTAACAATTTTGATGGAGGGCGATCCAGTTGCATCACGAGATATGTATTTAATTCCGAGGGGGGTAGTGAAGCACACCGGGTATTAGCTAGTACCTCTATAAAAAACACATTATATATACATATGTACTTATTTGTAAGCACAAGTTATATAGCTATTGAGCCAATTCAGACGAGCACATTTTTTAGTCGCACAATTTTTGTTCTTTTCAATTTACACGGGATGAATATTCGTTTGGCAACGAATGTACACGTATACAGAGCTTTGTATGTATTAGTGTTTTTTCATTCATTTGATGTTTGGCTGATTTTTAAAAATGTGCATGTATTAGTTTTGTGCTGGTGATGCGGGGTTGTAGCTGGTGGAAACTTTACGCCACCGAAAAACCATTCTCTTCACCCCTCTTGCCTATAAACTATCATTTTGCGCCAGCACAATTGTGCTTGTGTGAATTGGCTCATTGATATTTTAAGGAAATACTGCTCTGAGAATGAAATTGAGAGCACTTTTGTCCTTGACAAAATTGAGGACCCTATTTTGAACAATTTTCTTAAAAAAAAGTCAAAATTTATGGAACTTTTTAAGTAGTTATGTCTATAATAATATTAAAACGAACTTACTTTTTATTGTATCTCACTCATTACATAGTCAATAAACTAGAAGACTTTTTTAAGTCTATAATTAAAGTAAATACTCTTATTATAAAAAAACCTTTTTGATTTACATATTTTTTTTTCAATTTATAATCATATTACTGAAAATAATTGAAAACAGATATATGCCATAAAGTTCGTTTAAATGTCGAATTTGGCTTATTGTCCACAAATGTTTTGCAACTATGGGTGTGGACTATAAGCGAAAACTACTGTAATTGTATTATAAGTAATAAATAAATAAATATTTAAATATAAAAAACTCTGAGAGTAAATAAAATTGGCATGAAAAACGGAGTCGACTTAGGGATTATTATAGAAATCGCAAGTTGTAAATGAAAATGTTTTTCGAATACTAAGAAGGAAAACAAGAGCCATTGGTTGAAATTAAAGGGCAGGGTCTTTACCTGCATACATAAAAGGGTTGTTGAAAGATCAGGTAGCAGTTAACCTATTTGTTCACTCATTACGTTGAATCCGGTACCTGTTTGTATCGAAATCACAAATTTCCAAAATGGTTTCCACCTATAAAAGGCGTGAACCTTACACAATATGTTCAATCACAATTTAGTCTCGGTAGACAACACACAACATTTATCAGCGGAAAACCTTAAGAAAAAATGGAAGCATCAAAGCAAGTGAAATTTGACGAATTACTCGACAAATGCATAGACATGTCGAAAGTGAAATTGGATGCGTTAAAGGCACAAATTAATTCGAAAATCTACGACGTTTTTCAAATTGAAAAATTTGTTTACAACGAATTAAAATTGGAACAATTTATCTGCCCGATGAAGACGCATATCCATATGACTGAATTTCTAAATGGTCCTCTGGTAAAACAATTCATATGTGAATTATGGCATATTTTGTTAGCGGCTGAAGAGAGTTCGACAGCCATATCAAATAATACAGTGGAACCGAAAAAAGATGAAATTATAAAGGAAGTAATCCAAACAAATGTTGAACCTACAAAAACTAAAATTTTTAAAAAAGTATTCCAAAGTAAATTTCGAAAAGACGCCGAAGGATCTCAATCTCGATCCCGAAAACAAGACAACATGGTGAATGGCGGAAAAGAACCATTGGTACATCCTACCACTTTCAGTTCCACCCTTAAACCACAGGGGCGGTTGGACACTAAGCACGGCGAAAAACACGATGAATCTGCATCGCTTTCTCGGTTAACCTATAGCCGAAATAGTGGTACGAAAGGTAACAGAAAAGTAGAACAAAAGCAAGATTTAACCGCCAGCACTTTAATCACAAAGAAACAACAGTCAGATAAGGAAAACAATAAAAGTTTCATCAACATTGAAAATCGCGTACATAAACTGGACAAGTCAGTATCAATCTGTAGCACACAAGCAGAACAAAAGCAACCACAAGTACCACCCAACACTTGTGGTTCTACCCTTAAACCACAACGGCGCATTAACATGTTGAATGGCGGAAAACAATCACTTGCAGCTTATAAAACGTTGAGTTCCAAACTTAAAGCACAGGGACGTATCGACATATCCAAAGTAAAATTGGACATGTTGAAACCGTGGATAAGCTAGAAAATCACGGATATTTTGCAGAGAGAAGATAATGCGGCAGTTGAGTTCGTGCACAATAAATTAAAACAGGATAAAATGCTTTGTCGACAGAAATTACAGATCAGAATTGCTGGATTCCTAAGAGGTTGCAAAGCACAGAAATTTGTGTCTGAATTATGGCCACTTTTGTTATCAGCTCAAGAGAGTGAAAGCGGCATACCAGCTGAATTGAAAAAGCAGCAGAATGATCAAAATTTAAGAATTGAAAAGGATATTAAGCGTGACGGATCTGCATCGCTTTCTCGGTTAAATAATGTCCAAAATAGTGGTACGGTAATTGACACAAAACCAGAACAACAACATCCAGAAAGTCAGAGCAGTCAGAACAATGATAGCTCAGCTGTGCTGAGATGCGGCGTAGGCGGTTTCGCTAACGTTTGCATGCATTCCCCCCAAAAGAAAGATGCAAGTGCTAAGTCACAGGAATTTTTATCTCAATATTGTGCAGAAATGGACGAATTTTTGACACATTGGAATAAAACTCCCGAAAAGGAAACAATTCTATTCTCAAAAAAGTTCATATATCCTGGTGAACAAAATATTGAAAAACAAATAAACGCCACTTTGTCGACACCGCCATCATCGGTTATACAATCAGATCATAAACAGCAAACACGCAATATTGACTTTGATAACGAGATAAAAGCTGCCCGAGAACTACAATCACGCAAGCGTACACACTCGACAATGATGAATGAGAGCAAAAAGTCGAAAAATAATTCCCACGATAAAGATGAACAGCAGTCAGCTAAGAAGAAACAGTCTTGGACAAATAAATCCTCATCAAAACGCAATTCAGACAAAGATTCCTCTAGGAAGCCAGAAGCTAAATTAATAGAAAAGCAGGACAACAAGAAATCTAACAACGAGATAAAGAATCTTGAATTGGAGCTTTTTGGCAGTATTAGTAGCGACGAAGAAGAACCCAATTCAGAACAACCTTCTAAAGAAAATTCTGTAAAGAAGTATCACAATAGCGAAATGAGCACCCTTGAGGCTGATCTTTATATCAGCAGCGATGAGGAAGACGTCAACAATATACTCGGCAAAGAAGACCAATTTTTAAAACAAAAATAATGGACGAAGTTCACGAAGAGTATATTCTCTGAAAAAAAAGAATTTGTAATTTAGAAAAATTATTTGTAATCAATTTGCGTAAATTTTAAATTAAATATCATGACAATGTTTTTAATTTCTATTAAATATTGGTGAAATATGTCAGTAGTTTTCTAAGTTTAAATTTATATTGTTACGTTTTTACCCTTTAAAAATGTTAAAAATATGAGTTCGTAGATTGCAAATGAAATAAAAGTAAATTATTGTTTAATTTCAAAATCAATTCTTTATTGGCTGCGCAAATCTGTGTGCACCCTGTGTTGAAATTTATTCACACAATAACAATTTCCTTTAAATTGTTATTCTTCTCGTACACAACAACAATTCCCTTAGTTGTTCTCTTTGGTACACTCGTTCGTTAGAACTTCGAACTACGATTCTCTTCACACGCAACGCAACGCGTCTGATTGAATTATCACTCTTCTGTTTACAACCCTTTTTTGTAAGCAACAAACTTTCTGCTCGCGTAAACACTAACAACTGCTTACTTCGAACGCAACCGTGTCTTCACACAAGACTGACTGAACTATAACTCACTCAACGTTGGTCGCTTTGTGTTGCCTTTTATATCGCTGGATCATCAGTCTAATCATTAGACTCTATTGAATTTTATTAGACTCTAATGAATGCCCTTGGCAGAGAATGACTGCCTTCGGGAAAAATCTAAAAACGTAAACAACTCGCTTCCCTTATTGTTGTTAGTGGATCCCGTTTACACTTACCCTTGTAGCGTTGTTGTTGTTTGTTTACTTTGTCCCTTTTCTTTTTATACCTGATGTTATTGTTGCTTGTTTACTTTGTCCCCTTGTTTACTGATGTTGTTGTTATATTCTTGTTTGTTCTTTGATCACGCGATCAAGCCCATTGTTTTTGTTGCTATATGTTTACTTCTTCGTTGATCATGTAAACAACTGCCTTATGTTGTTTTTGGAGCTTTTGTTTATCACTTTATACATGATCAAGTCGGTTGTTTTGTTTTTGGAGCTTTTGTTTATTATTTTAATAAAACCATTTCCATTTTCGTAACAATATTATAATAAAGTTTTATTACTGTCTTTTTCAATTTAATTCTTAATTCCTTATTTGTAATATTTTTTGAATGTATTTTAAGGAAATCATATAAATAATTAAAATAAAATGAAAATAAAAAATGTATTCAATGCTTTAATTTAATTACCGGGATAAGGGGAAGGGAAGGTTTATTTGAAATATTCTTCGGCGGTGACGGTGTGGAGATTCCGCCGCATAGCAATGAAGAGGTCAAAGTTGCGATTATAAATCTTAAAAACAATAAAGCGGCATGTTCTGATAGCCTCCCCGCTGAGTTGTTTAAGACCGGAGTTGGTAGTGCGCATGCACCAGCTTATCTACAAAATATGCCTAGAGGAAAGTATGCCCAACGATTGGAACTTCAGTGTCCGCTGCCCTGTCCTGAAAAAGGTAGACCCTACGATATGCGCCAACTACAGGGGTATAATTCTACTTTTTATATTGATATTCCAAATGAGCGAGGGGCCATGCCCACGTATACTACACACTACATACTTAATATTTAATTGCATTTGAAATATATTACTCATACGCATAGTAGTTACCCCTACAAGTATGCTATCTATGATTCTTGATATTAAAACCAAAGAAAATAAAGTATGTATAAAGAATGTGCATTTTGGCATATTTTGGAATATTTTTCAAAAATATTTCACGACGCGGGGGGAAAGATAGAAGGGAAGGATAATGTCTTTTCGGGTTATAGGGTGGGGTTAGTTTAAGGGTAAAAGGGTATGAGGGGCTAGGGTATGTACATATGCTCAAACCTTTTATATTACTTTTATATATGTAAATAATAAATGTCAAATATGTTTTGTTTTTTGTTTGTATTTTCTTAAAACGTTATAAAGTGGATATTTATTTGTATTTTGTAACAATATGTGTGTTGTTTACAATGTACATATATTTTGTTTGCAGTAATATCAAATTTCACAAAGTTCACAATTTATTTTGAATTTATTAATGTTCACAAGGCTGATTAAATTTAATATAAATACAATTAAATAGCCATTTATTTCATTTCGCACACGCGTATGGATTGTTGGGTTTCTATGTTTAGTGTTGTTCGAGGATCGATAATCAACTGAAACTGATCAACAAGGATCAAAACAATCAAGCAGGAGTTGTTGATGAAAGTGTGTATGTTGATGTGTATTGTGAATGTTGATGTGTGTTGGTGAATGTTGATGTCAGGGTTGGGGTTGTTCGAATTTGTTCACTCGTGTGAACATCCTCCCGGGCCGGCAACCTGTGAATAAAAACAAATTATTTTTAATTGTTCAAAAAAAAGGGTATGGGTATTAATTTTTCACTCAGGCTGTCGGGGTCTTCCCGTGGGTTCAAACATCAGTTTCTGACCCCTAAATGGGCCATAACCTTCTGTCGGGTGGGATCTGAAATGAATCCTTGGGTGAGTAATAATAGTTGTGGGTGTTCTGGGTAAGAACTTGGGTACGTAAGGAGTATTCGGGTGAGTAGTGGGTGATTATTGTAGGTGTAAGGGTGAGTGAATTTGATCTTTTCTGACAAAGTATCACTAGTCTATCACGGGTAGTTTTGATCCCATGCGCATCAAGTTTAGTACTCGGGTGGGTTAATAATCTATTGAGTCTTTCGTCAATAGATTGTGGGTTTTTCGATCCAGAACTATGCTGTCATTTCGAAATTCATTTCTTCGAGTAAATGATACGTGGTCACAAAATCGATAGACATACAACAATATTCTAAAAGCTTTGGACCATTCAGAAAATCTTTCTAAAATGTCCTGGGTAGGGTGAGTGAAGTTCAGAGATGGTTTTGGGTATACAGTTTCAGCTTCAGCTTGAGTTTCGGAGGGTAAATGTGTTGTTGGCCACTTTGTAAGATCTTCCTTCAACCAAGTTGGTCCATTCCACCATAGCTTATCATCCTTGAGTTCGTCGGAGTTGCAAACACGACTGGCAACATCGGCTGGGTTGTCTGAGAGGCCACGTGACTCCAGTTCTTCGTTCCCACCGCATCGGCTATTGCAGACACACGGTTTGCCACAAAGGTGTTCCAGGTAGTCGGGGGTTTGTTGAGCTATGCCAAAACTATTACAGAGTCCGTCCAGAAATGCTTCGGGTATTGGGTTAATTGCAGCTGGGTAATCAAATTGTGTGCCATTTTTGCCAACAACACTGCACCACAAAGTTTTAATTTCGGATAAGAAATGACTTTGATAGGTGGATATGGGTGCGTTTATGGGTACAACTCGTGCGTATATAATCGCAGAGTGCCTTTTCAGAAGAATCTGAAAAGTCATGAAACTCAATTCCTGCTGAAGGTGAAAAATGTATCCATCTAGGAACCCGAATATTGTCTTTATCATAAAACTTTTAATAAGGGTGAGTGGGTTAATCAATGCCCGAAATGGGTGGGTGATCAATTTCGGGTGGATACTGGCAGTGGGTTTGGGTAAGTAGTTAGTTAAGTAACGAGGTTTAGTATTCTGGGTGAGTAATGGGTTATGAGCAAGGGTGAAACATATAAGATTATCGGAAGGAGTTTAATCAATGTGGGGGTAGGACTACGACCTTGGTTATGGGTCGAGTCAATGTTCCGGTTGATGTCTGTAATTCGACTATTCTGGGCAGTCCATCGGAACCTGGGTGAGTTTTGGTTACTCGTCCGAGTAACCCTTCATCTGAGGGTAGGTTGTCCTGTTTAATGACGACAATGTCATTGACTTCCACAGGACGCTTAGAGTTTCTCCATTTATAACGCTTATGGAGCTCTTTAAAATATTCATCCTTCCGTCTCTTGCAACACCGATGGTGTTGAATTTTCAACCTTTGCCATCGGTTCGCTAGGGTAATATCCTCGTTACTAAAATAGGGTTCAGCGGGTTTATCAAGCTTGACAGAACTGTAGTAAGAGGCGATTCTTCGGGTAGGGTGAGAATCTTGTACTGGTCCGGTTAAAATCCAACCAAACTCAGTTTCTTGAGCTATTAATGTGCCAAGAATATCTTTCTTAACACCTGCTCTAAGAATTTGTGGGTAAAAATCGCTACCAATTATAATGTCAACTGGGCGGCTTTCATAAAATTTAGGATCCGCCAATGGGATCCCATCCAACTTTTTTATGAAGGTAGGGTTTAAGTTTTGGGTGGGTAAATTGCGGGTGAGGGTTTTGACAACAATTGCCTGAATATTCAGTGAGAATTCTTTATTAGTGTTAGAACCAAGATGTATATCACACATCTTGTTCGAACGTGCTGAAACAACCTCATTTAAACCTGAGATTTCAGCAACTATGGGTAGGGTGGGTATGTGTAATTTGCGCCTTAGCTTATCAGAAATAAATGAAAAATCTGATGCTGGGTCAATAAGCGCTCTAGCAGGGAATTCTTCACCGTGTATTTTAATATTCAAGGCAGCTGTACCTAATAGTTTAGCTCTGTCATCTAATTGGGTCTTGCTTGATTGGGTTTGGGTAGAGAAAGACTGTATTGCATGTGACGTAGAGGGTTTATCGTCAATTTGTGGGTTAGCGTTTGGGGTGGGTTTGTGTAATAGGGTGTTATGTCTGCCGCCACAGTATCTGCACGTAAATGTACTGCGACACTCTGATACCATATGGCTAATGGCCAGACAATTGTAACACATAGAACTCTTTCTTACAAATTCAATTCTTTCATTTACTCCCAGGGAAGTAAATGATGAGCATTCCCTCAAAGTGTGGTTATTTTTGCAAAGTTTGCACACTGAACCATCGAGTTTTTCTTGGGTTTTCGGGTAATTATGTGTATTTGGGTGGGTTTGGGTTGAATTCAAGGGTATGCTCTGGGTATCCTTCCTATTATTGTGCATCACAATGTGGAACGTTTTCACTCTTCTGTTTGAGTCTGTCTGATTTTTGACATTCTGGAGGTATTTGGGTTTTGGGTGGGTGTTTGGGTTAGGGTTAGGGTTACTATCTGGAACATCATTGACAGAAATGAGTTCCTTGAATGTATTTGTTAAAAATACATCCACATCTGTCCAGGAAGGCATTTCAGCACAATCTTTTAGGGTTTTTTCAAATTCTCTTCGGGTTTCCTTGGGTAATTTCGTCAAACAGAGATATACAATGATAGGATCCCAATTGTCCGTATCTATCTCCAATATATTTAAATTTGCAATACAGTAATTAATCTTTCTTTGTAATTTTCTTATTGAAACACTACACATAGTGTTTACCGCTGGTAAATTTAAAAGGGTTTTTATTTGTGCATTAATTTGCATCCTTTTATTTTCATATTGATTTACCAGTTGGGTCCAAGCAATAAGAAAACCGTCATTAGTTAAGGGTGCATTGTCGACTACCTCTTTAGCCTCGCCGCTAGTCTTATTCTTGAGGTAGAAAAGTTTTTCTACACCACTTAGGCGGGTATTGTTGCCATAAATGGCCTTGAATAGGTCTCTGAACGAGGCCCAAGACTTGAAATCTCCACTAAACGTTTGCATATCGCAAGGGGGTACGTTAAATCCAACTGAGTGGGTGGGTTGTGTGGGTTCGGGTGGGGTGGGGTTTGAATTTTTGGGTTGGGTTAATTCTTCTATAGATTCATCTATGGAAATCATATATGACCTATAGAATTTTTTGGCAGATCTCACATTCCTGGAGAGGCCATTAAAATTAATTGAATTGGATATTTCAGGGTCATTGAGTTGTGGCGATTCTCGGATTTGTTTGAATTTTCCATCAATATTCGACCACAACTCTTCCAATTCATGCTTCATGAATCTCAATGCGGGTAGTGATTGAGAGTTCTCTTATAGTCCTCTTCAAAGGCACTTAAGTCCTGTTGGATATAACGCGTAATATCGGCGGCTAAAGTTTTTAAGTCCGACATATTCAATTTAAAATTAAACACACAGAAGATTGGAAAAAATTCAATAAATTTCGATATTAAGCCGACTTATCGCGGGTAAATTTGGTTTAAAAATATTTTTATTTAATATAAATCCAAATTAGCAGACAAATTGCCTATTGGGTATTCTTTGTGTTTTTGTTGCACTACACAAAGAGAACGGCAATATTTGTTACTCACAATGTTTTGAAATATTATCGAAAAAAAAGGGTAAGTGTCGGGTGGGTGGGTTCTATGTGATAATATTTCTTATTGTGAGTTATTTACAAATTTAAAAATCGCGATAAAATTATATGAAAATTGTATAAAAAATGTAAATTGAAAATCTTCAACTTACCTTGTCTGCTGAGGGTAGAGTACAAACCAAATTTATTTTTCCAATTCCTCTTTGTGCGATGTTTGTTGTGTTGTGTTCAATGTTAATAATGTTAATTTGTTAGTATTCACTTATATTTGTAATTGTTTCTTATTTATTGTTAGTGTACAGTAATGAATGTAATTGTTAGTGCACTTTATATTCTTCAACTTTTTAATTTTTGTCACTATGTATTTTGTTGCTATTTGTTTTGAACTTTCATGAACTTCTTATTTTTGTGTTCTTCAATTTTGATATTGTTTATGTATTATTTTGGCAATGTATAATTTTTGTTTCTTTATGTAATATGTATTTTGTTCCTATTTTTTGTGAACCTTTGTGAACTTTTGTACTTTCTTTTGATTTTAAATTTGTTTTTAACTTTTATTTTTTACAGTTTTGTGTGATTTGACTTTGTTTTTGTACTTTTAATATCTCTGATAATGTTAAATACAGTGTATCACTAAAGTGAGTATGCAGCATGAAAATAATTAAATATCCCAATTTTTTTTCCAAAAATATGCAGAAAAATATATTATTTTTACACTTACAATAATATATAATAATGCCTTACACAAAAACACAAACATACCTCAAAATAATTATCCCTTTATCATATCTCGTTATCATTTCTTAAAAAATAGAGAAAATCACATCACAAAAATAAGTATGCACTTTTTAAAGTTTTGAGGTGCACTTAAACTAAACGCATTTTAATCGCGGAAAAAGTGAATAATTGTTATTATAAATAAATATAAATTGATAAATAAATATAAAAAGATTAAATAAATAGATTAAATACCGAAATTTTTCTTAACTTTTATTATGACCCCTCATGGAAAAGAACTTTCACAAGATTTAAAAGATGTTATTATTAAACTTTATAAAGAGCAGAAAAGCCAACGTGAAATTGCAAAAATTATTAATAAAAGTAGCTCCACAGTGCCAAAAATAATAGAAAAATATAATAAGAAGGGAAATACAAATAACAAGTCTCGACCTGGGCGTCCAAAAATCTTCAATGACAGGGAGAAACGAATTATCACCAGAAAAATAGAAGTAAATCCCAAGATGAGCGCTCCAAAAACTATGTCAGAAATAGAAAAAGAGACTGGAAAACCTGTAACCAACAAACCATTCGTCGAGTTCTGTATGCTTCTGGTTACCATGGCCGTAACATCCGCAAAAAGCCATTTGTGAACAGCACCAATAGAAGAAAACTGTTGGACTTCGTAAAGGAGTACGAAACCAAGGATGCAAATTTCTGGAAATCAGTTATATTTTCTGATGAGATTAAATATAATATTTTTGGCTCAGATGGGTGTCAAAAAGTGTGGAGAAAAGTGAACACTGAGCTCGATGCAAAAACTATGGCTGCCACAGTAAAACATGGTGGTGGCGCGGTTATGGTATGGGGGTGTATGACAGCATCAGGTGTTGGAAATCTTGTGTTAATCGAAGGAACAATGGATAAGACGGTGTATTTGAACATTTTAAAAAACAACTTGCATCAAAGTGCAGCTAAATTGGGACTAACAGGATCATGTGTATTCCAACAGGACAATGTCCCTAAACATACAGCCCATATCGTTAGAGATTATCTTTTGTGTAACACGCCAAAACAACTAAAAACTCCTTCCCAATCACCCGACCTTAATCCAATAGAACATCTGTGGGACTATCTCGAAAAAAAATCAGAAGTCATGTCATTACAAGTAAAGACACCCTTAAAACTGCACTACTTCAGGAGTGAAATAAGATTCCACATTCGATTACCCAAAATCTTATAACATCTATGCCATCGAGATTGAAGTCAGTCAAAAAGGCAAAGGGCTATCCAACAAAATGTTAAATATCAGCCTGACTTCAAAAATTGAATCATAGTGCCAATTTTTGTGAACTGCATACTCCCATATGTGACCTGAATTCTAACCATTTTGTTAATTCTATTGTTATCAACCAGTAATGAATTAGAAACATTTTTCTTCCTCATTATTTTTCTTAAGTTTATATGTAAAATAAATGAAAAAACATAATATTTGTGTTTTTATTTCAAATCTTAAGCAATTTTTCCAATAATTTCAAATATATATATCGCTGCACACTCACTTTAGTGATGTATGTGATGTATTATATTTGATTTTGAAATGTTCTTATTTTTTATGTTAATGTTATGTTATGTTATTGTAATGCACTTTTTATTTAGGGTAATTTTTTATAATTGTTGTTTGTGTTGATTGTTAATTAGTGTTTTCTGATTTGTATGTAAGTATTTTGTTGACTATCGAGTATTAGTTTTTGTTTGTAGGATATTTTGTTATGTTTTTTGGTTTGGGTGATTTACTGTTTTACACTGCTTTTGTTAGTGTATGTTTTTCTATTTTTATTTTGTTTACTTAAACACTTTTATAAAATCACATTTGCACTGCTTGTTGTTATTGTTTTTTAAATTTTAAATTTACATTTAGTTTTTGTTTAAAATTGGGGTTTTATTGGTTTATCTCTTTGGGGTGGGTAGAATTTGCAAAAATGGGTGAGGGGTTTTTATGTGGACTGTATATATATATGTCACTGTCTCTTTTTTCCTCGAAGGACCATGTCTTTTCGGGTTATAGGGTGGGGTTAGTTTAAGGGTAAAAGGGTATGAGGGGCTAGGGTATGTACATATGCTCAAACCTTTTATATTACTTTTATATATGTAAATAATAAATGTCAAATATGTTTTGTTTTTTGTTTGTATTTTCTTAAAACGTTATAAAGTGGATATTTATTTGTATTTTGTAACAATATGTGTGTTGTTTACAATGTACATATATTTTGTTTGCAGTAATATCAAATTTCACAAAGTTCACAATTTATTTTGAATTTATTAATGTTCACAAGGCTGATTAAATTTAATATAAATACAATTAAATAGCCATTTATTTCATTTCGCACACGCGTATGGATTGTTGGGTTTCTATGTTTAGTGTTGTTCGGCGATCGCTAGTCAACTGAACTGATCAACAAGGATCAAAACAATCAAGCAGGAGTTGTTGATGAAAATGTGTATGTTGATGTGTATTGTGAATGTTGATGTGTGTTGGTGAATATTGATGTCAGGGTTGGGGTTGTTCGAATTTGTTCACTCGTGTGAACAGATAAAGAAACCAAGAGCGTCAATGTTCTCAATTGTTCTCATCGTGCGTTTTTGTTGTTTGACTAATTTTTTATTTATTCATCTGAAACAATGTTGCCACGAAAAACATTTTGTAACCAACATTTGTGAAAAAATTACCAAATAAGAAAAAATATAACCAAAATTAAATTCATAGACTTTTGTTTTATTTTTTTTTTTCAAGTTTAAATTATAATTAACAAAAACTGAAAGAAAAATAGCTTTTTTTATAAGAAAAAAATAAACAAAACCAAAAACTACACATTGATCAAAAAATAACCAATTTTGGTTAGAAATAACAAAAAAAAGGCAACACTTATTCTCAGACGTCGGCACAAAGAGAACATGAGAAAAATTATGAGAGGCATATTAACCCAGAGGAAAATTGTCAGTAATATTTTCAAGTCTACTTTACTCTACATAATACGTCACATATGTAGTTTTTTTTAATGAATTTTACATCTATATAAACACAATGAATGAAAAACAATAGAAGAGAAAAATGAAAATATGTGCAAAGAAATAAAGAAAGTAATAAATGAAACATGTAAACAAAGTGCAAAAGCAACATACGCGGATGCAGTTAAAAATAAAGGGTTGCCAATTATAAATAAAAAACTACCCCTGATTGTTAAACCTAAGGAAAAACAATCGGCTGAAAAAACTAAAGAAGAGTTAAACAAAATAAATCCAGACAACTTGAAGATAACAAATGTGGAAAGTAGAAGCAGTGGAACAATTGTTATTCAAAGTGAGAGCTGTGAAGATAGAGAGAAAAGTAAAAGTGCAATCCAAGAAAAAATATCTAAACAATATGAAGTAAAAATTCCAAATTCGACGGGACTAAATATCAATATTATTGGCATGTCTTTTGAATATAGTGAAAATGATTTAATTGAGAAATTAAGAAAACAAAATCCTAAATTAGCTGATGCAAATATTAAATTTATGGGAAAATATGAAACGAAAAGAGGAAATAAATCTTTGTTCAATGTGAGACTGAGAGTTGATAATGAAGCTTACGGAAAAATTATCAACTGAACTGAATTAGTTCAATGTATGAAATGCAGAGGATACAATCATATAGCCAAAGAATGTAAAAATCAGGAAATATGTCTAAAATGCCATGGTCAACATAAAACAGTTAATTGCGAAAGCCAAGAGAAGATAATAAAATGTATTAATTGTTCAAAAGTAAACAGCAGGCTCAATATGGGATTAGATGAAAATCACTTTACAAACGATAGAGAATGTCCAGTTTATCAAAATAAATTGAACAACAAAATGAGAAATATAGGCTTGACGATTTAACAACTAAAGGAAATAAGTGCCCTATATACAAATGTACAAGGCCTTGTTAACAACTATAATCAAATTGAAATTATCGCAGCAACAGAAAAACCTGACTTTTTAATATTGTCTGAAACACATTTGACGAAAGATATAGATGAACAAGAAATTGCGTTACAAGGATATGATAACATCGGGTCAGTGTCAGCATCCTCAAGAACAGGTGGAGTTGTCGTATACTATAAAAATAATTGGAACGTGAAAAAGTTTATAGAGAGAACTGATGATTTGATATTATTTTGCAAAGCTGTACATAATGATAATAATAATAATATCTTAATTGGTGCAATATATAGATCGCCTAGCTACAGCGAGGCTGAGTTCTGTGATATATTTGACGAAATTATTGAAGAAATCTGTGATAATAATAACTGTGATATTTTAATTGCAGGAGATTTTAATATAGATTGGAAAAAACTCTTTATACAAGAATAGAATTAGGAATACCCTCAATGACAACGGCCTTAAACAAATAGTTAACGAAAGCACCCGTGTAACAAGAAATTCGAGCACAATAATTGACTACGTAATAACTAATAATTATAAAATAAAATGTACAAACAGTAAAGATAATAAAATTTCTGACCATGAAGTTATTAATATTAATATAGACTTTGAGAGATCGAATGAAAACATTCTAAATACAGGAAAAACCATCAAGATATTTAAATACGATAATAATATATTCAATAATGTGTTAACTGAGAATATGATATACGAGGATAATAAGGATCTTAATGAAAACGTTAAACTATTTGATGCCTGTCTAGGAAATACAATACAAAGATTTACGTTTGAAAAGCAAGTGCACATAAATAACAAAGTGAATAACTGGTTTAACGAAGAACTGCGAACAAAAAAAGGGAAAAAATAATAAAATATGTACGAGCCAAATATGAAAACACAAATCAAGCTTGGGGAGAATATAAACTAATAAGAAATCGATACAAAGTACAAATCGAAAATAATAAGAATAATTACATAAAAAATAAAATTAGCAACGCAACTAGTCAAAAGCAAATGTGGACACACATAAAAAACCTAGTACTTAATAAGAGGCAAAACTCAACTAAATCTGTGATATTCGACCAGATAGAGTACAACGATATATGTGATATAGTTAATAAGTTCAATGCATTCTTCATTGATAGCATTAGTAGTATAAGACAATCGATAGGGAGCGTGCAACATATTAACCGAATAGAATATAGAGTGAATGATGTTTTTAAATTCCGTAAGGTAAATATTAGTGAACTGGAGAGCATCGTGAAGTGTATGCATAACAAATCTGACCATGAACGCGTATCAAATAAAATTATACTTGACAATTGGAATGTAACAGGAAATATAATGGTAAAAGTAATAAACACATCTTTAGAGACAGGTATTTTTCCTGATAATTGGAAAAAATCAACCGTAACCCCAATTGAGAAAGTGCCCAGAACAAAAAAATGCGAGGAGTTTAGACCAATAAACTCTCTTAAAACTTGCGAGAAAATAATTGAAAAAGTAGTTAAAGATCAGCTTGAAAAATATATAGAAAATCGAGACATATTATCTAAATACCAGTCAGGATTCCGTAAAAAACATTCGTGTGAAACCACGGTAAACTATGTCATAAGTGAATGGAGAGCAATAGGAAAGGATAAGAGGATAATAGCAATATTTCTTGACTTCAAAAGAGCCTTTGAGACGATCGATAGAGAAATAATACTGAATAAACTATATATGTATGGAATAAGAGGAATCGAGCTAGATTGGTTCAAATCGTACCTGAAAAGAAGAAGGCAAACGACAAAATTAAATGACATAGAATCTGATGAAATAATAAATAATTTCGGAGTGCCATAAGGTTCCATTTTGGGAGCGTTGTTGTTCATAATTTATATAAATGACATGCCAAGTATTTTAGAAAAATGTAAAGTTGTATTATACGCTGATGACACTCTGATATATACTATAGCAAATAGTGATGAAGAATGTCGCGAAAATATCAAGTATGATATGAAGAAAATAGATGAATGGCTTAAAATGAATAAACTCAAACTAAATGAAAATAAAACAAAAATAATGGAATTAACTTAAATTCAGAAGAAATATTTACAATAAATGACACAGTAATTGAAAACGTCGAATATATAAAATACCTTGGTTTTATAATCGATAAAAAATTAAATTTCAATGAACAAATAGATTACTTATGCAAAAAAGTTGTTAAAAAAATTAGTTTTTTAAAAAGAATAAGAAGCAAAATATCCAAGGCTACAGCGATAAATATATACAGCACGATAATAAAACCACACTTTGAATATGGTTCCACTATTTTATTCACATGCAGCAGCACAAATCAATTAGCAAGGATGCAGAAACTGCAAAATAGAGCGATGAGAGTAATACTAAAATGCGATCGTTACACACATATAAACACAATGTTAACTGATCTAAAATGGATGAACATAGCACAACGACTTCAATTTAACACATTAAGATTTATTAGAAAATTAAAACAAGGAGACGCCCCGAAATATCTATGTGATCAAATACATTATGTGGGAGACAGTCAACCATATCAACTAAGAAATGCAAGTGACTTTAGGATCCAAAGAGTGAGGTCAACACAAATGCAGAAAACGCTATTCTACAAAGGTCAACAGCTGTTTAACTCATTGCCAAACTACATTAAGAATGAAACGGATGAAAATGTCTTTAGACGAAAGTGTACTAATTTTGTATTATTTAATAATAATTTGTAATATATAATTTTGTTGAACATTTAAAGTATTTTTAATACTAAAAAAAAAAAAAAACAAAAAAAAAAAAACAATCTCGGGAAATGACGGCTACCCACTTTATCGCCGACGTTCTGTGGATAATGGTGGACGATCAATTTCAGTAAAGGTGCATGGAAATGATTTTGATGTTGATAATCGTTGGATAGTACCTTACTCTCCATTGCTTTCAAAAACATTTAAAGCGCATATTAATGTTGAGTATTGTCATTCAGTTAAGTCGATCAAATACATCTGCAAATATGTTACTAAAGGGTCTTATATGGCTGTATTTTCATTACAAAATCCAAATGATGAAATTCCGCAGTATCAAATGGCCAGGTACATTAGTAGCAATGAAGCAGTATGGCGAATTTTGGGATTTCCAATTCATGAGCTCCATCCAACTGTTGTTCATTTATCAGTGCATCTGGAAAATGGACAACGGGTTTACTTTACAGAAAGAAATGCTCGAGAGAGAGAGCAGCAGCACCACCGGCTACAACATTAACATCATTTTTTGATCTTTGTAGAAATGATATGTTTGCTAAAACTTTGTTTTATTCAGAAATTCCAACGTATTATACGTGGAATGCATCAACAAAGAAATTCCAACGTCGAAAGCAGGGGAAACCTGTTGATGGTTGGCCAAATTTATATTCAACAGATGCATTAGGTAGGGTTTATACTGTCCATCCTCAAAATGCTGAATGTTTTTATTTGAGAATGCTTCTGATTAATGTTCGAGGACCAACATCTTTTGAGACATTACATTGTGTTGATGGCGTAGTATGTGCAACATATCGAGAGGCTTGTCAGAAACTACAATTATTGGAGAACGATTGTCATTGGGAAACAACGCTTGAAGATGCAGCAGTAATCAACCATCCATGGAAAATAAGGGCATTATTTGCGATAATATTGGTATCGTGCTCACCATCTAATCCAAAAGATCTTTGGAATAAATTTAAAACATATTTGGCTGAGGACATATTACACCCGGAAAGAGTTACCACCAACAATGCAACGCTTGAACTAAGTGAAAGTATGAATAATGAGACATTGATTCTACTTGAAGACAAATGCTTGGCGATAAGGAATGTGACACTAATTGAAGTTGGAATGATTGCTCCTATTCGGTCAGGAACTGATGCACACGATCAAGATCTACGACGAGAAATGGAATATAATCATCAAAATTTGGAAATTTTATTGGAAGAAAATTTACCAAATTTACAACAAGAGCAGAGAATGGTATACAAAAGTATACTAGCAGCAATAACAAACAAACAAATAACCGGAAAAACGTTTTTAATTTCATTGATATTGGCAAAAGTTCGATCTCAAAAAAATATTGCATTAGCTATTGCGTCATCCGGCATTGCTGCCACACTCTTAGATGGTGGTAGAACAGCGTATTCTGCACCAAAATTATCCTAGAAGCCTCAATTTTCCGAAGAGATTACAAGTGTAACATAAAGAAAAATTCTTCTATGGGCAAAGTATTGCAACAATGTGAAATCATAGTGTGGGTTGAATGCACCATGGCGCATAAGAAATCTTTGGAAGTCTCGCAGTTTACGGGATTTTAGAAGCAATAATAACATATTTGGAGGTGCATTAGTCTTGGTTTGACCGCGATCGAAAACAGACGTTTAGTGTGCTAATTTTTCGTAAAAAATAAAAAATTAAAAAAAATTAAAACAAAACAAAAACATAATAGACTACAGTTATTAACAAAAACAAACATTTACTTATTCAAAAAAATAAAATAAAAAAATAAAAAAAAAAAAAAAAAAATAAATAAAAACAATTTTAATGCAGGAATGCACTTAAAAATATTGCATTCTTTTGTATAAAAACAAAATTACTACGCGATGCCTAGTGATGTCAGTAGTGAAGATGCTAATGATGCTGAATTGCTACGAACAAGTGAAAATAACAACAACGTAGCTGAACCGGTTTGGCAAAGTGTTAGAATAAAACGAAAACGAATTGAATCCCCTCAACATAATAATAAAAGAGTTAATATACATGAAGTACCATCTACATCATCCAACAACAATAGATACTCAGCCCTTGATACTAATGACGAAGAAGCAGATGAAGCTCATAAAGCAATACCAAAACCTCCTCCTATTTACATTCCTAATGTGGAAAATATTAATCTTATGGTAAAAAAATTAAGCGAAGTTATTTCTGCTACTGATTTTAGCTATAAGTCATTGAGAGAAAATCAGGTTCGATTAATGATTAAATCTGTAGATTCTTATAGGAAAGTCATAGAATATCTAAATAGATCTAATATTAGTTTTCATACATACCAATTAAAGCACGAAAGATCATTCAGAGTTGTTATTAAAGGACTTCATCCTACTACACCGACGGAAGATATTAAAGCCGAACTCCTAGCAATAGGTCATTCAGTAAGATCTGTGACAAATGTAAGGAGTCGTGTCACAAAAGAACCACTTTCAATGTTTTTTGTGGACTTGGATCCAAACCCTACCAACAAAACCATATATGAAATAAAGTTTATAAATCGGGCAGTTGTTAAAATTGAACCACCTAGAAGAACCTATGATTTAGTGCAGTGCCATCGTTGTCAACAATTTGGACACACAAAGGCATACTGTAAAAAACCGTTCAGATGTGTTAAGTGCGGCATGGATCATGCAACTGTTGAATGTAAAAAACCTATTAACACTCCTCCCCGTTGCGTCCATTGTATGTGAAATCACACTGCCAATTACAAAGGTTGTAGAGTCTACCAACATCTTGTTTCTAATAGGACAACTACAAAATATTCAAATGGTCAAAGAACATCTAATGTAAACTTAAACTCTACAGAGTTTCCACAACTAAATAATACCAATTTTAATCAGCCAAATCAAAATCGTTTTAATGTGTCATATTCAGAAGCAGTCAAATCTACAAACGCCAGCGAAAACACTCGTATGGATCGACTTGAAAAAATGATGGAGAATTTAATGAATATGATGTCAATGTTAATGGCTAAATTATGCAAATAAACTTAAGGATAGCAATATGGAACGCTAACGGTTTATCTAACCATACAAATGAAATTGAAATCTTTATAAAAAACAACTATATCGACATCTTTTTAGTCTCTGAAACGCATTTTACAAATAGATCCTTTTTTAGGATAAAAGACTATGATATTGTTACTGCTAACCATCCTGATGGAAGAGCTCATGGTGGAGCAGCTATTTTAATTAAAAATAATATAAAATATGAAATTGTGAATTCTATTGAAGAAAACTTTCTTCAAGCTGCAGGTGTAAAACTAACATGTGATAACAACAGTATAATTATATATTCGGTATATTTTCCACCAAGACATAGTGTTAAATGTGAACAATATGAAAACTTTTTTAAAGATCTTGGCCCCAAATTCATTGTTGGTGGTGACTATAATGCCAAGCACACTTGGTGGGGATCCCGATTGGCAAACCCTAAAGGAAGAGAGTTATATAAATGCATTTCAAAAAACAATTACTCAACTTTATCTACAGTATAATATAATATATAATTTTGTTGAACATTTAAAGTATTTTTAATACTAAAAAAAAAAAAAAAAAAAAAAAAAAAAAAAAAAAAACAAAATCGGGAAAAGACGGCTACCCACTTTATCGCCGACGTTCTGTGGATAATGGTGGACGATCAATTTCAGTAAAGGTGCATGGAAATGATTTTGATGTTGATAATCGTTGGATAGTACCTTACTCTCCATTGCTTTCAAAAACATTTAAAGCGCATATTAATGTTGAGTATTGTCATTCAGTTAAGTCGATCAAATACATCTGCAAATATGTTACTAAAGGGTCTTATATTTTTTTTTTTTTTTTTTTTTTTTTTTTTTTTTTTTTTTTTAAATTTTTTATTTATTTATTTATCATTAATATAATACATACCTGAAAAAAATTTAATATAACCCGCTAAGCCATTGGCTTGTCAGCAGGAAAAGAGAATTAAAATTTTCTAAATATATTATATAAATTTATGAATTCATTGCGAACTTAAAAAATATTTTTTCAAAAGTTTCTTTCTTTTAAATTCATTATTTTCATTAATTATATGTGTTGGTATCTTATTACAAATTGTTGGTAACATAACGCTTAGCTCATTTCTACCATATTCATTAAAAAATTGCTTTACTTTATACCTTCCTTGAGCTCGACGTCTTGTACTATATCGGTGATCGATGACATCAAGAAACCTATTGTCTTTATGAAATTCATTTATTAATGTGAAATAGTAAATACTTTTAATGTTTAAAAGGTTGAGTTTAGAGGCTAGATTGTTTGAATTGTTTATTGCTGTGTTTGCAGTTGTATTTGTAGTTGTGTTTGTTGTTATGTTTGTTGTTGTGTTTGTTGTTATGTTTGTTGTTGTAGTGTGTGCTGTTGTAGTGTGTGCTGTTGTGCCTACTGTTGTGTTTGTTGCTATGTTGGTTGTTGTATCTGTTCTTGTGTTGTTGGTTGTTAACGATGTGCTGTTTGTTTGCAAATTCCAGGTTACTGATGCGATGTTATTAGAGGACGAGTTGTTGACTGTATTGACGGAAATATTTCGTTGTATTGTATCTGGGCGTATGTTGTTGGATCTGTTAAGTGTAGTATTGAAGTAAAGTGTTGTGTTGCTTTGAATGTTGTTGCTGCTATCATTTAGTGGGTGATTGTTGTTATATGTGTAATGTAAGAAATGGTTATTTTTTTCAAGAATTTTTAGTAATTGATTTTGTGTATTTTGTAGTATTCTACAATGTGTTGAACCTCCCCATGCAGTGATACCGTGTCGTATGTAAGATTCGGCCAATGAGTGATACGCTTGTCTTAGAACATCGTTTGTAGAGCAGTAACTTAAATGATAAAGCATATATGCAGATTTGCGTAGTTTCTTTTGTAGATTTATAATATGGGTCTTCCACTTAAACTTATTATCAACATATACTCCTAAGTATTTGTACGTTTCCACTAATTCTATATTTGTGTCGCACCTATCGTCTATTGTATTAGGGTTTTTGGCACTTCTGTGAATACATTCGTAATTGTGAAATTTTAAATATATATTTGACTGTGTAAGATGTGGAGGTTTTATATGCATAATTTTCGTTTTTGTCGCGTTAATAATTAGGCCATTGTCGTGACACCATTTCGCTGCTATATTTAATTGTTTCTGCATTATTTCTGTGGCATATTCGATGTTTTTATCTGAGACCACTATTGCGGTATCATCTGCGTAAGCAAAAGTTGTACTTCCTTGAAGTGCATTTATCATTTCATTGGCGTATATTAAATATAGTATTGGTCCCAGTTTGGAGCCCTGCGGCACACCACAATCTATTGCCACTTCTTCGCTGTTGTTGTCACATATTCTCACACGGTAAGTTCTGCACTCCAGATAGTTCTTAAACCAGTTTAATGTGCTTCCTCTAACTCCAATTCTCTCTAGCATTTGTAGTAGTTTGCTATGTGTGAGTGTGTCGAAGGCTTTGCTGAAGTCGACGAATAGCACTAGACAATGCATATGTTTGCTCAGACAACTATTGATGAGGTTTGAGAAGTTTCCCAATAGTTTATTTATATTTAACCCTTTTTGGAAGCCGAATTGATTTTTATTTATAATTTTATATTTCCTTAGGAACGCAGTTAATCTTCTAACAATGACTTCTTCTAAGACTTTCTCAACAGCTGGTAAAATAGCAACAGGTCTGTAATTGTTGTAGTCTGACTTACATCCGCTTTTATAAATGGGTCGTATTAACGATGTCTTCAGTATGCTTGGTATTATGCCATCTTCTAAGCTTAAGTTGATAAACTTTGTTAGGATTGGTGCAAGGTAACTCGCATTATTTTTCAAATCGGATGGTCTAATACCGTCCATTCCTGGGCCTTTCCTGGATTTTAAAGTCCTTAAAATATTGAAAATTTCCTCCTCATTTGTATATTCCAAATATAAGGAGTTTTGGAGCACTGTTTCAACACTATTTATTGTTTTTATGTTACAAGTATGTATTATTTTATTTATGTTATTTTTAAAATTTGTTGCAAAATTGTTTAATAGTTCATTTATAGTACTGGTTTTAAAATTTCTTGTAATGATTTCATCGACATTGTTTGTTTTCTTTCCTATTATTTCGTTTATAATTCGCCATGTTACACGCATATTATTTCTATTTTCGATGAATTTTTTTCGAAAATAATTGTTTTTTTCATAATTTATTTTTTTATTTACTAAATTTCTAAATTTTTTATATTCAAGTTCAAAGTTATTATTATTTTATTGTTTCGCCATCGTTTATAAAGTTTATCCCGATAATCACAGTATTTAATTAATTCTTCATTTATCCATGGGTTTTGTGATCTTTTCTTACTAACTTTTAATAATTTCGTAGATTTATTATAAATTTCACAAAATTTTGAGTATATCTTAAGGTATAAATCATTAGCGTTTTCTGCTCGATACATCATTTCACTCCAGTTCGTTTCTTTAATTTTATTATTTATTTTTATATTATTTAATATTTTAATATGCTCACGCGTACCTATATTTGCGCTACTCTGGTTGTTTTCTTCGTCATGTGTAGCAAAAAACAGAGTGTAATGATCACTTATGGTTGTTGTAATTATTACTGCATACGCATGTGTGTTTGTTTGTTTATTTTTTATAAACACGTGATCAATGCATGAGAATGTGTTTTTGTTTATGTCTTCACGTGTGCTTTCATTTACCATGCTTTGCATACCATTCGCTAGCATCATATCAAGATATGCTGTTGTTGGTTTATTTTGTTTTAAGATATCAATATTGATATCTCCAACCAATATACATTTTTGTTTTTTGTTTATTTTGCTTATTTCTATTTCTAGCTCGTGTATAAAGTCAGTGATTTTTTGGTTTGGAGGACGATACAACGCAAGAAGGGTAATTGTTTTGTTGTTCGTTTTAACATCGAGACGTAAGAGTTCAAATGATTTTGTGTTCGAAGAGATTTGTGTAAATGTGATGTTTTCTCTTACATAAACAGCGATTCCTCCTCCCCTTCCTTCTCTATTAAAGAATATCGAACTAAAGCCTTTTATGTTATAAAGAGAGTTTTCACTGTCGCTTATGTTAGTTTCTACAAGTACTATAAATTTTACTTTGTTTATTATTTGATTTATACTCACTATAAATGAAGAGAAATTAAGTCTGAGTGAACGAATGTTAGTATAAATTATTGATGTGGGATAACTTAAGTATTGTTTATCGATTTTGTTAAAATTATCTAAAGTTTGAATTTTATTATTCATTTTTTGTACTTCGAATTTAAATTAGATATGTACATATGTGTATTATTTTACGGATTTTTTTTTTTTTTTTAATTTAATTATAAGAAAAAGATGGTAAATTTAATTTGCTGAAGGAATAATTAATTCAATATCAGTAGCATTGTTTATGATTATAAGTGATGAATTTTCGTTTTTGCGGGCAAATATTTGGCCATCTCTGACCCAAACATATTTCCAGTTTGCTTCTCTTGCCTTGGTTTTTGTTATCCAAAGCAAACGACGATTATCAAAAGTGAGTTGATCATTAATGTAGATATATTTGTTATTATTACTAGAGTTTTGTTTTTCAGTGTTGTTTACAATGTTAGCATCTAGTCGGTGTCGTGCAATCTTACTCATCAACTCTCTTTTTTTGCCGAGAGATGTAAATTCCACTACAATCTTATCATTTTTCTTTTTCGGCCTATATGCATTGCTTATATCGGTTTCTCTCATTTGCACGTCTAGTGAGGAAGCAATTTTTGTTATTATCTCGTTTGGAGTCATCTCTTCATTTGTAACGTTTTTTATTTCAATATTTCTTGCAATATTTTGCTGTTCAAGTTTGTTTATGCGTGTTTCCAACGTATCAATTTGTTTCTCTCTTTGCTTATCTTTTTCACTGAGTTCTTTTACTTGATCCGCTATTTTTGAAAGGGTATTTGTTATTGTGGAGAGTGCAGTTTTTAATTCATCTCCCATTTGTATGTAGGAGTTCTTAACACTTATTGTTAATTGCTCTATGTTTGTTTTGATATCTCTTATGTCTGTCTTTAGGTCATTGACATCAGATTGAACCGAGCACAAGGTCGAGTTTACAGTGTTAAGAGAAAGTGAATCTTTGAATATTTTTGCTCTGTTTTCTTCACAATTTTCATTATCATCATCTCTTAATTTGCGTTGTTGGGGTTTCTCGTCAAATACGACAGTTTGATATAAGGTGTTGGTAGATTTGGATCGTGGTTTACATACTTGACACTTCCAATTTGTTTTTCTCTCTCCATACATGCTCGAATATGTAGCCTCGGATAAAGGACAACAGGGGGAGAAGTGGTAATTTGAATTACAACTATAACATTTAACAAAAGCAGTTGTTGTAATTGCATTTTTACATGTATAACAGAGAGTGGTACTCATTTTTTTTTCTATTGCTTATTTTGTTTGTTTTTGGGGTTTGTTTAATTATGAATATTTAGTAATTTCACTATGAAAAAGTAGTTAATTTAGCACAATTTTTGCATCAATTTGTATCTTTTTGCTTTTTAAGCTATGGTTTTTATTTTTATTTTTTTTTTTTTTATTTTAATTTCTTAATGATATAATTATAGAAAACACACTTTTCTCACGAGCATTCAAAAAACACGTCCGTTCGCAATGAAGGTATATAAGTTGATATGGCTGTATTTTCATTACAAAATCCAAATGATGAAATTCCGCAGTATCAAATGGCCAGGTACATTAGTAGCAATGAAGCAGTATGGCGAATTTTGGGATTTCCCATTCATGAGCTCCATCCAACTGTTGTTCATTTATCAGTGCATCTGGAAAATGGACAACGGGTTTACTTTACAGAAAGAAATGCTCGAGAGAGAGAACCAGCACCACCGGCTACAACATTAACATCATTTTTTGATCTTTGTAGAAATGATATGTTTGCTAAAACTTTGTTTTATTCAGAAATTCCAACGTATTATACGTGGAATGCATCAACAAAGAAATTCCAACGTCGAAAGCAGGGGAAACCTGTTGATGGTTGGCCAAATTATATTCAACACATGCATTAGGTAGGGTTTATATCGTCCATCCTCAAAATGCTGAATGTTTTTATTTGAGAATGCTTCTGATTAATGTTCGAGGACCAACATCTTTTGAGACATTACATTGTGTTGATGGCGTAGTATGTGCAACATATCGAGAGGCCTGTCAGAAACTACAATTATTGGAGAACGATTGTCATTGGGAAACAACGCTTGAAGATGCAGCAGTAATCAACCATCCATGGAAATAAAGGGCAGTATTTGCGATAATATTGGTATCGTGCTCACCATCTAATCCAAAAGATCTTTGGAATAAATTTAAAACATATTTGGCTGAGGACATATTACACCCGGAAAGAGTTACCACCAACAATGCAACGCTTGAACTAAGTGAAAGTATGAATAATGAGACATTGATTCTACTTGAAGACAAATGCTTGGCGATAAGGAATGTGACACTAATTGAAGTTGGAATGATTGCTCCTATTCGGTCAGGAACTGATGCACACGATCAAGATCTACGACGAGAAATGGAATATAATCATCAAAATTTGGAAATTTTATTGGAAGAAAATTTACCAAATTTACAACAAGAGCAGAGAATGGTATACAACAGTATACTAGCAGCAATAACAAACAAACAAATAACCGGAAAAACGTTTTTAATTTCATTGATATTGGCAAAAGTTCGATCTCAAAAAAATATTGCATTAGCTATTGCGTCATCCGGCATTGCTGCCACACTCTTATGGTGTTTTCTTTTCTACCAAAAAATTTGCACTTTATTGTAAAAAATGCAATTTTGTGTTTCTTTCTTAAAAATGTTTTTCCCTCTAAAAGGGTGGTATGTTTTATTCTAAATAAATTGCACTTGAAAATGGTGGAGGGCATTGCATTTTACGCCCTGTATAAATCGAGAGTGCTGATAATGCCCTGTAAAGCAAATGACTTTTGTTTATTTATAGGGCTACCAGATGAAATTTAAAAAAGTCTCCTAGTATCGTTATCCAATTCTGAAGTTAATTTTTTCATCGTTTTGTGGGGTAACCTTAAGGGAATATTACATTATTAAAGCTACAGGTCAGTAATATAAAAAATTGCATTCAGTTTTAGAACTGTGTTAAAAAAATTTTATTTGGTTATAAAAAAAAACCCTAAAAATATGAAATCGAAAAATTAGCGATCTAGCAACATCTTTTTCATGTTTACATATTTTATTGAAAACAAATCAAAAAATACAACATATTTTTAAGGGCACGGGGCATACCCTTTTTCATATTTGTGTTATGTTCATCTCAAATAAAAATTACATTATAACAGGGTTGGTCAGCAATTTTTTTAATGCACCTTGTAAGAGGGTGACATTTTCTTTGTAGAAAAGAAAACACCATTAGATGGTGGTAGAACAGCGTATTCTGCACTAAAATTATCCTAGAAGCCTCAATTTTCCGAAGAGATTACAAGTGTAACATAAAGAAAAATTCTTCTATGGGCAAAGTATTGCAACAATGTGAAATCATAGTGTGGGTTGAATGCACCATTGCGCATAAGAAAGCTTTGGAAGTCTAGCAGTTTACGGGATTTTAGAAGCAATAATAACATATTTGGAGGTGCATTAGTTTTATTAGCTGGTGATTTTCGTCAAACACTTCCTGTTATGCCTGCATCAACGCCAGCTGATGAGCTAAATGCATCGTCATACCTTTGGCGATATGTTCATACTCTAAAATTAACTACTAATATGCGTGTTCAGTTGCAACGTGATGCTTCGCTTCAACTTTTTCCAAACAATTGCTTGATTTAGGTAATGCAAGAATTCCAATGGATCCTATAACAAAGTATATAAAATTTCCATCAGAGTTTTGCATAATGACACAATCCAAAGAACAATTAATAAATTGTGTATTTCCCAATATTGTGCAAAATTTTAAAAATATGCAATGGTTATGTGAACGTGCGTTACTGGCATCCAAAAATATTGACGTTAATTCCATCAACAGCAATATTCTCAACAAAGTCGATGGGAATCTAAGAACTTATAAATCGATCGACACAGTTTCAAATATTGAGGATGTCGTCAATTATCCAGCCGCATTTTTAAATTCGTTAGATTTACCAGGCTTTCCACCACATGGCTTACAGCTAAAAAACGGTGTTCCCATTATTTTACTTAGAAATATTGATCCTCCACGACTATGTAATGGCACTCGACTTACAGTAAAAAAAATGATGAACAATCTTATCGAGGCGACCATTATAGCTGGAAAGTTTAAGGGAACTGATGTGTTGCTGCCACGTATTCCTATGACCACATCGGAGATGCCATTCGATTTCAAGCGCCTGCAATTTCCTATTCGCCTAGCATTTGCAATGACGATTAATAAAGCTCAAGGTCAGTCCTTGCAAGTTTGTGGACTTAATCTAGAAAATCCATGTTTCTCACATGGACAGCTTTACGTCGCGTGTTCGCGAGTAGGAAAACCGGCAGATTTATATGTACACGCACCAGAGGGAAAAACAAAAACTATTGTGTACCCCAAGGCATTAGAATAAGAATTATTTATTTAAGAAAAAAAGTATATATTAAATTTTAGCAAGTAAGAAATAAATAGCCCATTAATGCATTATTTTATAATTTAAATGAAATATATTGTCATCAAATGAAAGGTTCATTCTTTAAGAAAAATTGCATAATTTAATTACTAAATAAATACACTTTTTAATTATTATGTATTTAATTTCGATGGGGGGGTAGCGAAGCACACCGGGTATTACCTAGTATACATATATAGTGATATATATTAAGAGAATTATATACATTAAAACAAGTGAAATTAAAAAATACTCTTTATATTGAAATTAATTTTTGTTTTTTAATTACTTAATCATGTACTAAATTATTAAATACTAGTTAAAACACTTATGTTACACTTATATAACATAAAAAAAATTATTCTCTAATTACTATATATAACTAGTCTATGAGATCGTTATTCAAATAAAAATAGTACAATCGTCTCATATAAGTTCGGCTCTTTACCGTTTTCGGTACGATTGTATGGTGCGGCCTTAATAACATTCGAAGAAATTCGATGCCTCTCTCGTTTATATCCCAATAAAAACATGTCCGACAGCGGTACTCCCAAGTCATGTCATGTGCAAGTAGTGTTTTCATTGCCTGAATGACTTCTACATTTGGAATGTCCTCAATTTCATGATGAGGACCTTCAAAATTTGCCATTGCTGTTAAAGTTCCCTCAATAAAGAAGTGATTGTACACTGCCAAGCGATTCACTCGTTCTTTTATTTTTTTTTTTTTCATTATATATATATTTTTTTATTTCTTTTACTTATTTTAAATTTACAAAACGTTATAAATAAACATCATTAACAAACAAAATTGTCTATGATATAAAAATGTATGTAGTTATAATAGAATAAGAGGTCAACTAAAAATAAAAAAAAATTATTTACTGAAGGGGGAAAACGGTAAGGAAATAATACAAGGATGTTGTATGACTTGAAGTAGGTTTGACTATTTACATGAAATCATCGTATTCATCATAAGTAATGTAATCATTACCATACTTTTTATAACCATCGATATCATTGCTCTCTTTTTTCAAGGTTACTTTTCCTTTGCCTTTGCCTTTGCTAGCGGGTTTCTTGACATTTTGTTTTTCCATTTTCACTTTTTCTCTATGTAAGTTTTCTACACTAATTTTTAATTTCTTCAAATCGGGAATAGCCAAATGTACACCTATGCTACGTACTAAATCCTCAATAAATTGCGGGAAATGAGGTGATTCTTTATATTGTGCCAATTTACAACTAAGCGTCGCACCAAATTCTTTGAATTCTTCTTCAGTTTGAGGATTAAATGCATCTAAATCACCTCTAATATCACTAACACCAAAGGTTTCTAAAGCACTCTTTAAGTCCGATTCTTCTTGAATTTTTTGTAAACGTAATTTTTCGGCTAATTTTTCTTCGGCTGTCATATTAGCTAAGCGTTCAGCTTCGGCTTCCTCTGCCAGTCTCTCTTGTTCGGCTAGTTTAGCTTTCAAAGCCTTGTTAGGTTTCGTCTTCACCGGCGCTTTGACTTCAACTTTTTCTTCGTCCTTTTTTTCCTCTTCCTCGAGATCCCAACTGTCCTTAACATCCTCATCATCATCCTCGCCAGCCCATTTGTTGACTTTGTCAGGAATAACCACTATGGGTTTGTCCGCAGCACTTTCCCAATCGTCTTTCATATTTTTTGGTTCTCTATTATTTTATTTATTTAGCAAATTTTTGATTATATGACTTTGTGTTTTGCTTGTATGTGCTTGGTGTGCTTGGATGTGCGTAAGTGTTTTCGCCAAGGATTTGAAACCAGAACTAATAATTTTTCGCAATCTTTCTGTTGCTTTTATACTGTTTCCTGAGACCCGAAAATAACTGCGTTAATCGATTTCCTTAATATGATATTGCATTACAGGTAGAAAAATTATGATTTTATAATTGACCCTCACACATCATTTAATAACTTGTTTATAATGTTCGAATAACACGAATATTAATTTCCAGGTAAAAGGGAAAATAATAAAAGCCTTCTTGCGCTCGAAAATTTTCCCTTTTTCACTTTAAGTCCGGATTAGTATGCAGTTGTTATCCACTTTACATAATTTTCTTTAAATTCGTACTTCAATAGACAGCGTTTTTTTTATTAAGTACATACGCGTTATTTGCTGACAGGTAGGGTCATTTAAATTGAATTTTCTCCCCTTTGCCAACAAATGTCATTTAAGCGGTTTATGCCATATTTTTTAAGTATACGCTTTATTTTACTCACAAAGGTGCTTTGTTCATAGCTTACAGACGGCTGTATACACAACAACAAAATATTAAGAGTTTGTCAGTCATATTTGAACGCAAGCAAAAATAAACAAACACATGCTACAGTAGTAGATCCTAACATTTCAACGACGAATTTATATGAATTCGTTCATTTGGACACTGTGCCAGTGTGTAAAATGTTACTACAAAGTTGATATAATGCAGGTGAGTGAAAATTTTCATAGAAAATCCAGTCACTTGACATTTTCCCTTCAAAAAATATTTCAAGAAAAGTTTTTAGTAGACATCTGCAAATGAGTAAATGCTACAAGTGGTTGAAACACAATCATAAATTTACTATGTACCTGTATAGCACAGCTAACATTCACAAAAAGTAAAGGAAACAAATCTGTATGTATTTACTTTATTATGGGACTATAAAGTAGTTCTCCTACAGAATATTCCAAGAACACATATTATTTTCGATGCTCTGAAATCAGTATAAGAATTTTACTCCTATTGCGGACATTTGTCCACCTACTGCTGATAAGTCAGCTAGCAGTGCCATACCGAAGTCTGCAAATTTGGTTGAATTGAGTCCTAAGTTTATTCCGTCTCCTTCACCTTTGCCTCTGGATGATGTCACTTCTCATGCATCTTCCAAACCGTCTTCTATTTCGCATTCAGGTGTAGTGTCCGCTAGTTTATCTACTTCTGCTCCAAGGGACTTGGTTGTAGTTAAACCTAAGAAAACTATTTTTGTGTCCCGGCTTTCTTGTAATACTTCAGTCGACGATATAAAATGTTTCGTTAAATCGAAGATTGGGGAACCTTTTGAGTTTGGTTGCTATAAGATGAGGCCATCTTTGGATAGCAACATTTCTTCGTTTAAATTATATGTTGCCGATGAAAGATTTGATGAAATTGTTAATCCTGCGTTTTGGCCACAGGGTGTATTGGTACGGGAATTCGTACTCAGGCTGGGCCATCGTAGGAATGGTGCTAATTTGCCTGGTCCTATTTCTCAAAAAAACTAACTTCGAAATCGTCTATTTATTTCCAAATTGCTTATCAGAATGTTCGCGGACTTAGGTCTAAACTTTCTTTACTTTATAATAGTAGCTTTGATTTTGAATTTGATGGAATTGCTCTTACTGAGACTTGGCTAAATTGCAATATTCTTGATTCTGAGATTATGTCTAGTAATTTTAACATTTATAGACGGGATAGGAAATCTAGAAATGGTGGTGGTGTTCTTATTTCCATTTGCTCTAAATATACCACTGAATTGATTGACTTGGGTCCTTCTGAGGATATTGAGTTCATTTGCGTTAAGGTCTATGACCGTGGAAAGTCTATATACATTACTTGCTCGTATATTCCTCCCTGTTCTGACATTTATATCTATAGGGCTCACTTCGATTTGATTTCTGTAGTAATTGATTCAATGGGGCAAGAGGGGATTATAGTGGTTCTTGGTGATTTTAATCTTCCGCATATATCTTGGAATTTTTCACTTGAGACTGGCTCATTGGTGCCATGTTCTTCAGTTCCATTCTATGATGAAATTCTGTCCGCTATGTGTGATCTAGGTCTTTTCCAGGTTAACGGTGTATTGAATTCAATGGGTAGAATTTTGGATCTTGTATTTTTAGAGGATCCAAGTATTTCTTCTTTATTTCGCATTGATCCTATATCTATTCCTGAGGATGGTTATCATCCTACGTTGTTACTTTCTATCGAAGTTGATCTTTGTTTACCTCCTGTAATTGAGCGCTCATTAGGTGAAAAGGGGCGTTTTAATTTCCATCGTACGGATTTTAGTCGTTTAAATACACTACTATCCTCTGTAGATTGGTCTTCTGTACTTATTTTACCACCATATGACTCGTTTTCACTTGATAGGATCTTAGATGGTTTTTGTGATGTACTAGCTAATACCCGGTGTGCTTCGCTACCCCCATCGAAATTAAATACATAGTAATTAAAAAAATTTTTTATTTAGTAATTAAATTATGCAATTTTTCTTAAAGGTTTATTCTAATTTCATTTGATGACAATATATTTCATTTCAATTCGAAAATAATACATTAATGGGCTATTTATTTCTTACATGCTAAAATTTAATATGTACTTTTTTTCTTAAATAAATAATTCTTATTCTAATGCCTTGGGATACACAATATTTTTTGTTTTCCCCTCTGCGGGTTTTCCTAGTCGCGAACATGCGACGTAAAGCTGTCCATGTGAGAAACATGGATTTTTTAGATTAAGTCCACAAACTTGCAAGGACTGACCTTGAGCTTTATTAATTGTCATTGCAAATGCTAGGCGAATAGGAAATTGAAGGCGCTTGAAATCGAATGGCATCTCCGATGTGGTCATAGGAATACGTGGCAGCAACACATCAGTTCCCTTAAACTTTCCAGTTATAATGGTCGTTCATCATTTTTTTATTGTTAGTTGAGTGCCATTACAAAGTCGTGGAGGGTCAATATTTCTAAGTAAAATAATGGCAACACCGTTTTTTATAAGTTCTTAGATTCCCATCGATCTTGTAGAGAATATTGCTGTTGATAGAATTAACGTCAATATTTTTGGACCATTGCATATTTTTTAAATTTTGCACGATATTGGGAAATACACAATTTATTAATTCTTCTTTGGATTGTGTCATTCTGCAAAAGTCTGATGGAAATTGTATATACTTTCTTATAGGATACATTGGAATTCTTCCGTTACCTAAATCAAGCAATTTTTCGGAAAAAGTTGAAGCTGAAGCATCACGTTCCAACTGAACATGCATATTAGTAGTTAACTTTAAAGTGTGAACATGTCGCCAAAGGTGTTTCATTTTTGTACATGAGTGCATTGCAATATTGGCAAACTTCATTCATGCCACCAATTGCCACTAATTCATATATATACTTTATACTTTATATATATATACTTTAAATATTCATGAAATCATAGTTTAATTTAAATTATAATCATTGTTAATAAGCGACAACATATTCTACGCATAAATGACGGAGTCTGCGAATTTTGTCTGTATGTTTACGGAATATAATATAAACTAGAAAACTTTATTAAGATAAAGAAGCAAAAACTTAAACAGAGATACACAGCTATATATTTTATAGCTTTCCAAATAACACTTTTGGGAATAGCCCTTCATCGCACCGTAATGTGTAATTTTGTTCTATTGAAGCGAATAAACAATATCCAATGAAACCAGAATCTTATATATAAAAATGAATGTGTGTTTGATTGTATGTTTGTATCTTTGAAGTTTATAGACGATTAAACGGCTGAACCGATTTTCTTGAAATTTTCACAGTATCTTCCTGTATGTCTGGAAGGAGTTATAGGCTACTTTTTATGTTGATATTCTAAATGAGCGAGTAGCCATGCCCACATATACTATATACTACATACATTTGCATTTGAAATATATTACTCATACGCATAGTAACCCCTAAAGTATGCTATCTATGATTCTTGACGAAAATAAAGTATGTATAAAGAATGTGCATTTTGGCATAGTTTGGAAGATTTTTAAAAAATATTTCACGACGCGGGGGATAGATATAAGGGAAGGAAAAAAATTTTGTAACCAACGTTTGTGAAAAAAATCACCAAATACGAAAAAATATAACCAAAATTAAATTCGTAGACTTTTGTTTTATTTATTTTTTTTTTTCAGAAATAACCAAAAAAGGCAACATCATTACTAGATTCAATCTTTGCGGATTCTTTGCAAATTACAATACATTTTGACTTTTTAGAGTTAATCCTTAAACCATTTGCAGTCGCCCAAAGAGAAATATTATTAAGGTCAGTGTTAAGATCTTTAACTCCAGTGTTGATGGAAGCTATAGAGCTATCAATGTAGAGTTGAATATCATCAACATACATTTGAATTCTAGAATGTTTGAGCTGCTCAAACATATGACCCTTAAATGGTTGAGTTTGAAATTTTCAACTCATATACATAGTAAGTACTGAAATTGATACTATTTAAATATTTATTTGAAAAACATATACATATGTAATAGTTATGTTATTGTTTACTTCTAACAATGGGTAATTACTAAAAATATTATTTATTTGTTGCATATCTTGAAAAATAGATCAGGTAAGTTTATAATCAGCATTTTATTGGGCGATGAATGGGCATGTAACAATAGGCAGTACAATTTTCATTCATTACTTTTAATTACCTAAGTAATAAAATGTAAACTGTCAATATTTTTGCCAAATAAAATAAGTAGTTGCAAAACTTATCAAAAAAATTACCTGTGACCGACGCAAACACAATTATTTGTTAAATTTTAATAACATTAATTTTCTTCAAAAGGTTTTTGACTTGAACCGATTTCATATTAGGCAAAATATAAAGAAATAAATATAACATGCATTCGGTTTTGAAATTCAGTTGAATCTTTGATTCTAAACAAGTTAAACGTTACCTGAGTGACATTTATTTTGCAACAATTTGTAAAAATGCCCGGAATAAAAGCATCTAAAATGCATAGCCGTCAGAACGCGAAAGACGTCTTGAAGATCTTCGACAACATGCCACAACCCCACGAGCTACCGAGACATCGTTGGAACATGAAGGTCGACTACAAAGCCAGCGAAATCGTATTGAAACATCACGAGCCACAGAAACACCTTCAGAACGTGAAAGACGTCTGGAAAGCCGTCGACAATATGCGACAACCGCACGAGCTACCGAGACACCTTTGGAACATGAAGGTACCACAACAGCACGAGCTAATGAAACAGAAGTCCAACATGAATCACGAGTAGAAAGTCAGAGGATTCGAACATCAACAAGAAGAGCAGAGAACAAAATCATAATCGAATCGCGGTGAATCGACGTAATGTTTTTCATGGATACTCAGGTATTGCATTTAACTACAGATCTGATATAGATGACCACATAATCGCAACTCATGCTGATAGAACTCCAGAACTCCAACAATGGCGTAACAATTTTGATGGAGGGCGATCCAGTTGCATCACGAGATATGTATTTAATTCCGATGGGGGTAGTGAAGCACACCGGGTATTAGCTAGTACCTCTATAAAAAACACATTATATATACATATGTACTTATTTGTAAGCACAAGTTATATAGCTAATGAGCCAATTCAGACGAGCACATCTTTTAGTCGCACAATTTTTGTTCTTTTCAATTTACACGGGATGAATATTCGTTTGGCAACGAATGTACACGTATACAGAGCTTTGTATGTATTAGTGTTTTTTCATTAATTTGATGTTTGGCTGATTTTTAAAAATGTGCATGTATTAGTTTTGTGCTGGTGATGCGGGGTTGTAGCTGGTGGAAACTTAACACCACCGAAAAACCATTCTCTTCACCCCTCTTGCCTATAAACTATCATTTTGCGCCAGCACAATTGTGCTTGTGTGAATTGGCTCATTGATATTTTAAGGAAATACTGCTCTGAGAATGAAATTGAGAGCACTTTTGTCCTTGACAAAATTGAGGACCCTATTTTGACAATTTTCTTAAAAAAAAAAGTCAAAATTTATGGAACTTTTTAAGTAGTTATGTCTGTAATAATATTAAAACGAACTTACTTTTTATTGTATCTCACTCATTACATAGTCAATAAACTAGAAGACTTTTTTAAGTCTATAATTAAAGTAAATACTCTTATTAAAAAAAACCTTTTTGATTTATATATTTTTTTTCAATTTATAATCTTATTACTGAAAATAATTGAAAACAGATATATGCCATAAAGTTCGTTTAAATGTCGAATTTGGCTTATTGTCCACAAATGTTTTGCACTATGGGTGTGGACTATAAGCGAAAACTACTGTAATTGTATTATAAGTAATAAATAAATAAATATTTCTCTTAGTACCTTTCTGGCAAAAACTCTGAGAGTAAATAAAATTGGCATGAAAAACGGAGTCGACTTTAAATAATTGGTCGCGCCACTCATGTATAAAATTAACACTCACAACATAAGTGGTGTGTGAAGTTGGATCGTAATCCTGATTAATTATACATACACATGATCTTCAAATTAAAAAGTGGATTGACTAGCAGAAATTCAAGTAAATTTGTTGCCATTTCGTAGAATAAATCTTTTAAAGCCCATAGATTCTCGGCCATAGATTCTCGACCATTAATGTATTACTGTGATATTAATTGTGGAGCTGGCTAAAAAAAAACCAGACATGTCCTCAGTTAATGCTGTTTTAAATTTTATTTTAGGGATCTCTAAGTCTGCATAATGAAGCCACGTAATATTTTCATTTAAAACCAGGTCCTAGGTGCTATTTTAAAATAACAAGAAAAACTGACTTCTCGAACAAAACTGGACATTTGATACGACGAGAGTTAATAACATTTCATCAGTCTAAGTTGGTCATAAAATAGATTTTTTAATTTTTATTTATCTTTCTGTAAAGCTCGATTCACTCCTTTTTTATATGTAGTTTGACAGCCCTCTTCTTGAGAGAAAGAGAAAATATTTAGTATGAACATCTTTTAGCTCGTTTTGGTTTAATTTTATATTTTGTCCGGAAAAACTTGAACAGAGCAGTAGTAGGTTATATTTTATATAAAAAGGTGAATTGATTTGTCCACATAGATAAATCATGCAAAATTTAAATTTCCTTTAAAAGTCTCATCTGGTAGTCTTAATTTTGTGGAAAAATTTTTAGAAATGCACAAATCATGCTGCAGAAAACACTCAGTTCGCTGTGCCAGAAAAGGTGCCTGTAAAGTGCAGATAGCCAGAATTTTTCATTCTTTTTTGCATTTGTGTATCAAAACATGACGTATGTATATTGTTCTGAGAAATATCTTGTCATTAAGCTTAATAATAAACACGCGACGTAACAGGAAAAGTGTGACGATTAAATTCGCAATAAAAAATAATTTTTATTCGGTTTCTCCAGCTTTGCAGCAGCACAATAGGTCATAGGACTATAGAACTTTGCTCAATAAATATTAATAAAACTTACAAAGCATTTATGACTTTACCATACGTATCGAGTTTTTTTAACCTGAAAAGGTTAACACTTAAAACTACATTACGAAGAAATAACCGAATCAAAAGATCTGATCTAATAAGGGTAATGAAAGGATTACAACAACAGCCCATTAGGTATTATTATAGAAATCGCAAGTTGTAAATAAAAATGTTTTTCGAATACTAAGAAGGAAAACAAGAGCCAGTGGTTGAAATTAAAGGGCAGGGTATTTACCTGCATACATAAAAGGGTTGTTGAAAGATCAGGTAGCAGTTAACCTATTTGTTCACTCATTACGTTGAATCCGGTACCTGTTTGTATCGAAATCACAAATTTCCAAAATGGTTTCCACCTATAAAAGGCGTGAACCTTACACAATAAGTTCAATCACAATTTAGTCTCGGTAGACAACACACAACATTTATCAGCGGAAAACCTTAAGAAAAAATGGAAGCATCAAAGCAAGTGAAATTTGACGAATTACTCGACAAATGCATAGACATGTCGAAAGTGAAATTGAATGCGTTAAAGGCACAAATTAATTCGAAAATCTACGACGTTTTTCAAATTGAAAAATTTGTTTACAACGAATTAAAATTGGAACAATTTATCTGCCCGATGAAGACGCATATCCATATGACTGAATTTCTAAATGGTCCTCTGGTAAAACAATTCATATGTGAATTATGGCATATTTTGTTAGCGGCTGAAGAGAGTTCGGCAGCCATATCAAATAATACAGTGGAACCGAAAAAAGATGAAATTATAAAGGAAGTAATCCAAACAAATGTTGAACCTACAAAAACTAAAATTTTTAAAAAAGTATTCCAAAGTAAATTTCGAAAAGACGCCGAAGGATCTCAATCTCGATCCCGAAAACAAGACAACATGGTGAATGGCGGAAAAGAACCATTGGTACATCCTACCACTTTCAGTTCCACCCTTAAACCACAGGGGCGGTTGGACACTAAGCACGGCGAAAAACACGATGAATCTGCATCGCTTTCTCGGTTAACCTATAGCCGAAATAGTGGTACGAAAGGTAACAGAAAAGTAGAACAAAAGCAAGATTTAACCGCCAGCACTTCAATCACAAAGAAACAACAGTCAGATAAGGAAAACAATAAAAGTTTCATCAACATTGAAAATCGCGTACATAAACTGGACAAGTCAGTATCAATCTGTAGCACACAAGCAGAACAAAAGCAACCACAAGTACCACCCAACACTTGTGGTTCTACCCTTAAACCACAACGGCGCATTAACATGTTGAATGGCGGAAAACAATCACTTGCAGCTTATAAAACGTTGAGTTCCAAACTTAAAGCACAGGGACGTATCGACATATCCAAAGTAAAATTGGACATGTGGAAACCGTGGATAAGCAAGAAAATCACGGATATTTTGCAGAGAGAAGATAATGCGGCAGTGGAGTTCGTGCACAATAAATTAAAACAGGATAAAATGCTTTGTCGACAGAAATTAGAGATCAGAATTGCTGGATTCCTAAGAGGTGGCAAAGCACAGAAATTTGTGTCTGAATTATGGCCACTTTTGTTATCAGCTCAAGAGAGTGAAAGCGGCATACCAGCTGAATTGAAAAAGCAGCAGAATGATCAAAATTTAAGAATTGAAAAGGATATTAAGCATGACGGATCTGCATCGCTTTCTCGGTTAAATAATGTCCAAAATAGTGGCACGGTAATTGACACAAAACCAGAACAACAACATCCAGAAAGTCAGAGCAGTCAGAACAATGATAGCTCAGCTGTGCTGAGATGCGGCGTAGGCGGTTTCGCTAACGTTTGCATGCATTCCCCCCAAAAGAAAGATGCAAGTGCTAAGTCACAGGAATTTTTATCTCAATATTGTGCAGAAATGGACGAATTTTTGACACATTGGAATAAAACTCCCGAAAAGGAAACAATTCTATTCTCAAAAAAGTTCATATATCCTGGTGAACAAAATATTGAAAAACAAATAAACGCCACTTTGTCGACACCGCCATCATCGGTTATACAATCAGATCATAAACAGCAAACACGCAATATTGACTTTGATAACGAGATAAAAGCTGCCCGAGAACTACAATCACGCAAGCGTACACACTCGACAATGATGAATGAGAGCAAAAAGTCGAAATATAATTCCCACGATATAGATGAACAGCAGTCAGCTAAGAAGAAACAGACTAGGACAAATAAATCCTCATCAAAACGCAATTCAGACAAAGATTCCTCTAGGAAGCCAGAAGCTAAATTAATAGAAAAGCAGGACAACAAGAAATCTAACAGCGAGATGAAGAATCTTGAATTGGAGCTTTTTGGCAGTATTAGTAGCGACGAAGAAGAACCCAATTCAGAACAACCTTCTAAGGAAAATTCTGTAAAGAAGTACCACAATAGCGAATTGAGCACCCTTGAGGCTGATCTTTTTATCAGCAGCGATGAGGAAGACGTCTACAATATACTCGGCAAAGAAGACCAATTTTTAAAACAAAAATAATGGACGAAGTTCACGAAGAGTATATTCTCTGAAAAAAAAGAATTTGTAATTTAGAAAAATTATTTGTAATCAATTTGCGTAAATTTTAAATTAAATATCATGACAATGTTTTTAATTTCTATTAAATATTGATGAAATATATGAGTAGTTTTCTAAGTTTAAATTTATATTGTTACGTTTTTACCCTTTAAAAATGTTAAAAATATGAGTTCGTAGATTGCAAATGAAATAAAAGTAAATTAGTTGGGCAATTCACACAACTTTGTATGCTGTATGTTGTATTGACTACATTTGTTTGTTTGTGAACGCTCAATGCTATGCCGTATTGTGCATTTCCTGGCATTTAAACAATTTGATAGCCCGAAACCAACACAACATATGAAAACATATACACATTTTTTTCATTCACATAATTTGATAGCACGAAACCAATACAACTTCCAAAAACATAGGAAAAAAATGTGTATGAGTGTATCGGATTTTTATATGAAAATTATCAACAACAATCATACACTGTTGAATGTTCTTCCAACAATACAATGAATACAACGATACAAAGGCTTGTGTGAATTGACCAAGTGTTTAATTTCAAAATCAATTCTTTATTGGCTGCGCAAATCTGTGTGCACCCTGTGTTGAAATTTATTCACACAATAACAATTTCCTTTAAATTGTTATTCTTCTCGTACACAACAACAATTCCCTTAGTTGTTCTCTTTGGTACACTCGATCGTTAGAACTTCGAACTACGATTCTCTTCACACGCCACGCAACGTGTCTGATTGAATTATCACTCTTCTGTTTACAACCCTTTTTTGTAAGCAACAACCTTTCTGCTCGCGTAAACACTAACAACTGCTTACTTCGAACGCAACCGTGTCTTCACACAAGACTGACTGAACTATAACTCACTCAACGTTGCTCGCTTTGTGTTGCCTTTTATATCGCTGGATCATCAGTCTAATCATTAAGCCCTAGTTATGCTACCGTAACGGAATGTAACAGTAACGTAATGTAATGTGTACGGAACGTAAAAATGTAAGTGCAATTATAGATCGTAAAATCGTGTCATATGTTTTTATGTAAACAAAACAATAGAAGAAATAAGCAAAAACAAATAAAGAAATAAAAATTACAAAAACTAAAAGACAAAAATTCAGATATGGATATAGAAGACATGTTTTTGGGTTTGAGTGGTTATTTTACTATTTTTATTATCGTTTTTTAAACATATTTAATATTAATTCCAAATTTTGAAAACTTTGTTTTCACTCCTTTAATCATTTTCAATATGACGCCTTTTGTTTCTCTTTAATCCAGCTGTTAACCAATGTTATCAACACAGAGTTTTTAGGTTCATTTTAAACGATTTTATATTTATTTAAAGGTACTTATTAAAAGTTTTATGTACTGTTTCTGTAAACCAAACAATTTCACTTTCACTCAAACAAAAACACTAAATTTAGTTTATGTTTGTTTGTTGAGGAAAACAAAAACACAAAATTAAGTGCCTTTCATTGAATTTTCTATATCAATAGACAAGCAAGTGAAATCGTTTATTCTACAGAAACAGGTCAGGTATTTCGGAAACCAAATTTGTACGAATGTTAAAACGTTTTTATCTTCTCTAATAAAAGTAAAATGCAAACTGAAATGCTTTTCGAACGCTTTAATTAGTTAAAAATCGATAACTAAATTTTTCTAATTTAAAATAAAAATAAACACTACCTACATACATAATATTGTAATAAAATAGTGTTTATTTTTATTTTAAATTATAAACGTTAATAATGAAATAAATTATAATTTGGGGTTTTAAAATATGTGAAGTCTTATTTAAAGAGAATTCCACATACAGACAAACATAACATACATACAAAATGTAAATTCTGTTTATAATTTAAATTTTCAGTTTTAGTGGTTTTTAATATTGACATGTTGTTAACACTGCTAAGCAGATGTCACGTAAAAATGTAAGAAAATTCTATTTTTTACAGATTCTTACGTTCCGGTTACGTTACATTACATTTCTATAACCATTCGTATTGCTTTATACATAACAAAAACGATCAGCTGTTTCTTACTGTTGCGGTTACGTTCCGTTACGGTAGCATAACTAGGGCTTTATACTCCATTGAATTTTATTAGACTCTAATGAATGCCCTTGGCAGAGAATGACTGCCTTCGGGAAAAATCTAAAAACGTAAACAACTCGCTTCCCTTATTGTTGTTAGTGGATCCCGTTTACACTTACCCTTGTAGCGTTGTTGTTGTTTGTTTACTTTGTCCCTTTTCTTTTTATACCTGATGTTATTGTTGCTTGTTTTTATTCTTGTTTGTTGTTATATTCTTGTTTGTTCTTTGATCACGCGATCAAGCCCATTGTTTTTGTTGCTACATGTTTACTTCTTCGTTGATCATGTAAACAACTGCCTTATGTTGTTTTTGGAGCTTTTGTTTATCACTTTATACATGATCAAGTCGGTTGTTTTGTTTTTGGAGCTTTTGTTTATTATTTTAATAACACCATTTCCATTTTCGTAACAATATTATAATAAAGTTTTATTACTGTCTTTTTCAATTTAATTCTTAATTCCTTATTTGTAATATTTTTTTAATGTATTTTAAGGAAATCATATAAATAATTAAAATAAAATGAAAATAAAAAATGTATTCAATGCTTTAATTTAATTACCGGGATAAGGGGAAGGGAAGGTTTATTTGAAATACTCTTCGGCGGTGACGGTGTGGAGATTCCGCCGCCTAGCAATGAAGAGGTCAAAGTTGCCATTATACGTCTTAAAAACAATAAAGCGGCATGTTCTGATAGCCTCCTCGCTGAATTGTTTAAGACCGGAGTTGGTAGTGCGCATGCACCAGCTTATCTACAAAATATGGCTAGAGGAAAGTATGCCCAACGATTGGAACCTCAGTGTCCGCTGTCCTGTCCTGAAAAGGGTGACCCTACGATATGCGCCAACTACAGGGGTATAATTCTTCTCCATATCGCATAAAAGGTTCTTACAGACGTATTGTGTGAACGACTGTAGCCACTCGTCAAAGTACTGATTGGATCTTATCAGTGCGGCTTCAGACCTGGCAAGTCCACCATCGACCAGATGTTCACACTACTCCAAATGCTGGAAAAGACCCACAAAAAAAAGTCGACACACACCATCTTTTTGTCGACTATAAGGCAGCCTTCGATAGCCACATAAAGGATCGTGTTTTTGCCGCAATGTCTGAGCTCGTTATACCTGCGAAGCTAATAAGGGTATGCATAATGACGTTGAGCAATTCCTGCAGCTCCGTCAAGGTGGGAAAGGACCTCTCCGATCCTTTTGGTACCGTGCGAGGTTTCAGACAAGGCGACCCGTTATCATGCGACCTCTTCAACTTTGTCGTGGGTAGTGTTCTGCGAAAGTCGGGAGTGCATCGCAATGGCACTATTTTTCAAAAAAGTGTCCAGTTGTTTGCGTACGCTGACGACATCGACAACATAGGGCGTACCAAGCGAGATGTTACTGCTGCATTTAGTGCAATTGAACGGGAGTCTACCAAGATGGGTATGGCAGTAAATGAGGACAAAACAAAGTATATGTTATCGACATGTAGAGATGTGCGGCGTAATGATTCTCAGATTACGGCCGATAACTATACTTTTGAAACAGTCAAGGAATTTATTTATCTTGGCTCCGCCGTTACCACCAAAAATGATGTCAGTCTGGAGATCAAGCATAGGATCACTCTGGCCAACAGGTGCTACTATGGTCTCAATAGGCAATTGAGTAGCAGAGACCTCTCTCGTGCGACAAAACTAACACTCTATAAGACACTCATCCTACCCGTGCTTCTTTATGGCGTAGAGGCATGGACCCTGTTAAGAACTGATGCAGCGGCCTTTAGAGTGTTCGTGAGAAAAGTCCTACGTAAGATCTTCGTTCCAGTGCGTGTTGGCGATGATTTCCGTATCCGATTCAACAGTGACTGTATGAGCTCTTCAACGACATTGAGGTTGTACATCGTATTAAAATCCAGCGGCTACGCTGGCTCGGCCATGTCGTTCGAATGGTTTAGGATACTCCGGCGAGACGAGTATTTGATGCGGGAACCTTGTATCCGTTGGAAGCACCAAATCGAGGAAGCCCTGTCATCGATTGGTGTGACCAAATGGCGTAGGCGCGCAAGAAGCAGAGGTGCCTGGAAGGATGTGTTGCGGCAGACCGAAATCCGTTAAACGGGTTGTTATGGCCAATTAAGTAAGTAAGTAAATTAAAAATGTATTCAATGCTTTCATTTCAATTAAAGAGGTAATTCTTGCACCCACAACTAAAAATTGTTTGTTTAAATGGACTTCACTGGGTCTAGTATCGATAGAAAAAAATTAAATAAAAAAATTAAATCTACCCAACCAACGACATAGTGTAGGTCATGTAAAGCTCTGAAATATTTTTCTTATATTTCTCGAACCCTCCAAACTTGTTCTATTTTACAAAAATTGTTTTTTGATCTTATCACAAAAATTTATCAATTATACAAACATTTCTGAACCGATGCACATTGGGGTTTTTTATGCCTAAAATGGGAATTAATTGGAAAATGAAATTCTTGAGTACCAAATATTTTATTACATGAGCTGAAAGTGCACAAAATTCTGCACCACTTTCTTAAAAAACGTGTCTTTAATCGAAATAAACCAAAAAAAAGTTAAAAAAGCAACCAGGAAAGCTCCCACGATTTAATTCCAAAATTTAAACATTCTTAGAAAAGGAAGGAATGGACTTTTAAAACGGTCTGCATATACATCTGTGGCATTAAATAATAATAGCTTAAGTCGAAATTTCGTGTTTAGAGATTTTAACGGATTTGTCTGAAATAAATTGTGTTTCGTAATTGTGTTTGTAAAATATAAATGCGCATAGTTTTATTAATAACGACATTTTATACATAAAATTTAGCTGGGTGATTGATCTTGGATATGAGAATAGGAATATGTAATAAAATGAAAAACACTTATGTCAACATAAGCCATTATCATTTGACCACAGATATATTATTCGGCTTAATATTCTATGAGGTTTCATCAGGTAAACTTGGAAAATATTTATTTTTCTCATATTTTTTTCAAGTTTGTCCATTCATAGTATCAAAATTTAATTACATTTTGCAATTAAGTATAGCTAAGCTTGAAAATATAAGAAAAAATCAGTTTACCCGATCAAATCTCATAGCATATAAAGTAGAAACATGCATATGTGTGTTTATGTATACCATTCTAAAGGCTCTTCCCTTTTCAAAAAACATTGGTTTGAGAGAATATCAGAAAAAATATGTCTGCGGTAGAAATTTATTTCTCTTAGGGCGCCCTGGCAGTCTAGTGGGTAGTGTTCTAGACTGTTAGCGTGAGGGTCGTGCGTTTTATTCCCCCCAGAGGCTCTGAGTTACTCAGCTCGTAATAATAATTATATATAATTTGTACTTTTCGCTTATAGTCCATCGCACATATAAGAGAATTTTAATTTCGCAATACAAATGATTTCATACATTTAGTTCGTTGTATTGTCCATTTCTTATATAGTCGAATTTGGCATATATTCCACTTTTTTGTCACATTAATAAATATAAATGTATATGAAGTATTCTTGATATAGTCCACACAGTAAAATTAATCGTCAAAATCATAAAAAACATTAAGTAAAATGAAACGTAATAAACGCAAAATTTTATGGAAAACAAATATTGGTTACACTGCATGTGTAAATGTAGTTGGCAGCATTAGTGTTAAAAACGGAAATCCCCGTATTATTTGTAATATATGTATATGTAAAGGGTGTTTTTTATAGAGGTATAGAACTTTAAGTTGGCATTACTTTTCAATATGGCGACCGATTTAACAGCTGTCAAGTGATAGACTCACGCCTGAACAACGCTTGCAAATAGTGCAATTTTATTTCGAAAATAATGGCTCTGTGCGGAAAACGTATCGCGCACTACGTCCATTTTATCGTCGACAAAATCGTCCATCAGAGCAGTTAATTCGATTAACCATGGAACGTTTTCGCACCACGTTTACTCTTATTGATAACTCTCATCCCCAGAGACGCTGTACGGTGCGTACAGAAGAAGCTATTGCTGCTGTAGAGCGTAGCATTGAGGAAGAACGTTACAGTCAATGGTGATGGGTATAGAGCCATGATTACTAACTTTTTCAATCCTGAATTGAATAACCACGATGTCCAGGATATGTGGTTTCAACAAGACGGCGAAACATGTCACACAGCTCGTGCCACAATAGATTTATTGAAAGACACGTTTGGTGACCGCCTAATTTCCCGTTTTGGACCTGTGAATTGGCCTCCAAGATCTTGTGATTTAACACCGCTAGACTACTTTCTGTGGGGCTATGTAAAGTCATTGGTCTATGCGGTAAAGCCACAAACGCTTGACCATTTGGAAGACAACATTCGCCGTGTTATTGCCGATATACGGCCACAAATGTTATAAATAAAAATATAAATAAAATTCATGTCAATCGAATAATCCGTCATTGTTTTATTGCAACTTAAAGTTCTATACCTCTATAAAAAAACACCCTATATATACATATGTACTTATTTGTAAGCACAAGTTATATAGCTATTGAGCCAATTCAGACGAGCACATTTTTTAGTCGCACAATTTTTGTTCTTTTCAATTTACACGGGATGAATATTCGTTTGGCAACAAATGTATACGTATACAGAGCTTTGTATGCATTAGTGTTTTTTCATTCATTTGATGTTTGGCTGATTTTTAAAAATGTGCATGTATTAGTTTTGTGCTGGTGATGCGGGCTTGTAGCTGGTGGAAACTTTACGCCACCGAAAAACCATTCTCTTCATCCCTCTTGCCTATAAACTATCATTTTGCGCCAGCACAATTGTGCTTGTGTGAATTGGCTCATTGATAATTTAAGGAAATACTGCTCTGAGAATGAAATTGAGAGCACTTTTGTCCTTGACAAAATTGAGGACCCTATTTTGAACAATTTTCTTAAAAAAAACAGTCAAAAATTATGGAACTTTTTAAGTAGTTATGTCTATAATAATATTAAAACGAACTTACTTTTTATTGTACCTCACTCGTTACATAGTCAATAAACTCGAAGAATTTTTTAAGTCTATAATTAAAGTAAATACTCTTATTAAAAAAAAACCTTTTTGATTTATATATATTTTTTTTCAATTTATAATCAATATATATCAAAATAATTGAAAACAGATATATGCCATAAAGTTCGTTTAAATGTCGAATTTGGCTTATTGTCCACAAATGTTTTGCAACTATGGGTGTGGACTATAAGCGAAAACAACTGTAACTGTATTATAAGTAATAAATAAATAAATATTTCTCTTAGTAGCTTTCTGGCAAAAACTCTGAGAGTAAATAAAATTGGCATGTATAAAATTAACACTCACAACATAAGTGGTGTGTGAAGTTGGATCGTAATCCTGATTAATTATACATACACATGATCTTCAAATTAAAAAGTGGATTGACTAGCAGAAATTCAAGTAAATTTGTAGCCATTTCGTAGAATAAATCTTTTAAAGCCCATAGATTCTCGGCCATAGATTCTCCATTAATGTATTACAGTGATATTAATTGTGGAGCTGGCTAAAAAAAACCGGACATGTCCTCAGTTAACGCTGTTTTAAATTTTATTTTAGGGATCTCTAAGTCTGCATAATGAAGCCACGTAATATTTTCATTTACAACCAGGTCCTAGATGCTATTTTAAAATAACAAGAAAAACTGACTTCTCGAACAAAGCTGGGCATTTGATACGGCGAGAGTTAATAACATTTCATCAGTCTAAGTTGGTCATAAAATAGATTTTTTAATTTTTATTTATCTTTCTGTAAAGCTCGATTCACTCCTTTTTTATATGTAGTTTGACAGCCCTCTTCTTGGGAGAAAGAGAAAATATTTAGTATGAACATCTTTTAGCTCGTTTTGGTTTAATTTTATATTTTGTCCGGAAAAACTTGAACAGAGCAGTAGTAGGTTATATTTTATATAAAAAGGTGAATTGATTTGTCCACATAGGTAAATCATGCAAAATTTAAATTTCCTTTAAAAGTCTCATCTGGTAGTCTTAATTTTGTGGAAAAATTTTTAGAAATGCACAAATCATGCTGCAGAAAACACTCAATCCGCTGTGCCAGAAAAGGTGCCTGTAAAGTGCAGATAGCCAGAATTTTTCATTCTTTTTTGCATTTGTGTATCAAAACATGACGTATGTATATTGTTCTGAGAAATATCTTGTCATTAAGCTTAATAATAAACACGCGACGTAACAGGAAAAGTGTGACGATTAAATTCGCAATAAAAAATAATTTTTATTCGGTTTCTCCAGCTTTGCAGCAGCACAATAGGTCATAGGACTATAGAACTTTGCTCAATAAATATTAATCTGATGGTTTACACATAAAACTTACAAAGCATTTATGACTTTACCATACGTAGCGAGTTTTTTTAACCGAAAAGGTTAATACTTAAAACTACATTACGAAGAAATAACCGAATCAAAAGATCTGATCTAATAAGGGTAATGAAAGGATTACAACAACAGCCCATTAGGTATTATTATAGAAATCGCAAGTTGTAAATGAATATGTTTTTCGAATACTAAGAAGGAAAACAAGAGCCATTGGTTGAAATTAAAGGGCAGGGTCTTTACCTGCATACATAAAAGGGTTGTTGAAAGATCAGGTAGCAGTTAACCTATTTGTTCACTCATTACGTTGAATCCGGTACCTGTTTGTATCGAAATCACAAATTTCCAAAATGGTTTCCACCTATAAAAGGCGTGAACCTTACACAATAAGTTCAATCACAATTTAGTCTCGGTAGACAACACACAACATTTATCAGCGGAAAACCTTAAGAAAAAATGGAAGCATCAAAGCAAGTGAAATTTGACGAATTACTCGACAAATGCATAGACATGTCGAAAGTGAAATTGAATGCGTTAAAGGCACAAATTAATTCGAAAATCTACGACGTTTTTCAAATTGAAAAATTTGTTTACAACGAATTAAAATTGGAACAATTTATCTGCCCGATGAAGACGCATATCCATATGACTGAATTTCTAAATGGTCCTCTGGTAAAACAATTCATATGTGAATTATGGCATATTTTGTTAGCGGCTGAAGAGAGTTCGGCAGCCATATCAAATAATACAGTGGAACCGAAAAAAGATGAAATTATAAAGGAAGTAATCCAAACAAATGTTGAACCTACAAAAACTAAAATTTTTAAAAAAGTATTCCAAAGTAAATTTCGAAAAGACGCCGAAGGATCTCAATCTCGATCCCGAAAACAAGTCAACATGGTGAATGGCGGAAAAGAACCATTGGTACCTCCTACCACTTTCAGTTCCACCCTTAAACCACAGGGGCGGTTGGACACTAAGCACGGCGAAAAACACGATGAATGCGCATCGCTTTCTCGGTTAACCTATAGCCGAAATAGTGGTACGAAAGGTAACAGAAAAGTAGAACAAAAGCAAGATTTAACCGCCAGAACTTTAATCACAAAGAAACAACAGTCAGATAAGGAAAACAATAAAAATTCCATCAACATTGAAAATCGCGTACATAAACTGGACAAGTCAGTATCAATCTGTAGCACACAAGCAGAACAAAAGCAACCACAAGTACCACCCAACACTTGTGGTTCTACCCTTAAACCACAACGACGCATTAACATGTTGAATGGCGGAAAACAATCACTTGCAGCTTATAAAACGTTGAGTTCCAAACTTAAAGCACAGGGACGTATCGACATATCCAAAGTAAAATTGGACATGTTGAAACCGTGGATAAGCAAGAAAATCACGGATATTTTGCAGAGAGAAGATAATGCGGCAGTGGAGTTCGTGCACAATAAATTAAAACAGGATAAAATGCTTTGTCGACAGAAATTAGAGATCAGAATTGCTGGATTCCTAAGAGGTGGCAAAGCACAGAAATTTGTGTCTGAATTATGGCCACTTTTGTTATCAGCTCAAGAGAGTGAAAGCGGCATACCAGCTGAATTGAAAAAGCAGCAGAATGATCAAAATTTAAGAATTGAAAAGGATATTAAGCATGACGGATCTGCATCGCTTTCTCGGTTAAATAATGTCCAAAATAGTGGCACGGTAATTGACACAAAACCAGAACAACAACATCCAGAAAGTCAGAGCAGTCAGAACAATGATAGCTCAGCTGTGCTGAGATGCGGCGTAGGCGGTTTCGCTAACGTTTGCATGCATTCCCCCCAAAAGAAAGATGCAAGTGCTAAGTCACAGGAATTTTTATCTCAATATTGTGCAGAAATGGACGAATTTTTGACACATTGGAATAAAACTCCCGAAAAGGAAACAATTCTATTCTCAAAAAAGTTCATATATCCTGGTGAACAAAATATTGAAAAACAAATAAACGCCACTTTGTCGACACCGCCATCATCGGTTATACAATCAGATCATAAACAGCAAACACGCAATATTGACTTTGATAACGAGATAAAAGCTGCCCGAGAACTACAATCACGCAAGCGTACACACTCGACAATGATGAATGAGAGCAAAAAGTCGAAATATAATTCCCACGATATAGATGAACAGCAGTCAGCTAAGAAGAAACAGACTAGGACAAATAGATCCTCATCAAAACGCAATTCAGACAAAGATTCCTCTAGGAAGCCAGAAGCTAAATTAATAGAAAAGCAGGACAACAAGAAATCTAACAGCGAGATGAAGAATCTTGAATTGGAGCTTTTTGGCAGTATTAGTAGCGACGAAGAAGAACCCAATTCAGAACAACCTTCTAAGGAAAATTCTGTAAAGAAGTACCACAATAGCGAATTGAGCACCCTTGAGGCTGATCTTTTTATCAGCAGCGATGAGGAAGACGTCTACAATATACTCGGCAAAGAAGACCAATTTTTAAAACAAAAATAATGGACGAAGTTCACGAAGAGTATATTCTCTGAAAAAAAAAAGAATTTGTAATTTAGAAAAATTATTTGTAATCAATTTGCGTAAATTTTAAATTAAATATCATGACAATGTTTTTAATTTCTATTAAATATTGATGAAATATATGAGTAGTTTTCTAAGTTTAAATTTATATTGTTACGTTTTTACCCTTTAAAAATGTTAAAAATATGAGTTCGTAGATTGCAAATGAAATAAAAGTAAATTAGTGTTTAATTTCAAAATCAATTCTTTATTGGCTGCGCAAATCTGTGTGCACCCTGTGTTGAAATTTATTCACACAATAACAATTTCCTTTAAATTGTTATTCTTCTCGTACACAACAACAATTCCCTTAGTTGTTCTCTTTGGTACACTCGTTCGTTAGAACTTCGAACTACGATTCTCTTCACACGCAACGCAACGTGTCTCATTGAATTATCACTCTTCTGTTTACAACCCTTTTTTGTAAGCAACAAACTTTCTGCTCGCGTAAACACTAACAACTGCTTACTTCGAACGCAACCGTGTCTTCACACAAGACTGACTGAACTATAACTCACTCAACGTTGCTCGCTTTGTGTTGCCTTTTATATCGCTGGATCATCAGTCTAATCATTAGACTCTATTGAATTTTATTAGACTCTAATGAATGCCCTTGGCAGAGAATGACTGCCTTCGGGAACAATCTAAAAACGTAAACAACTCGCTTCCCTTATTGTTGTTAGCGGATCTTGTTTACATTTACCTTTGTAGCGGTGTTGTTGTTTGTTTACTTTGTCCCTTTTCTTTTTATACCTGATGTTATTGTTGCTTGTTTACTTTGTACCCTTGTTTACTGATGTTGTTGTTATATTCTCGTTTGTTCTTTGATCAAGACCATTGTTTTTGTTGCTATATGTTTACTTTTTCGTTGATCATGTAAACTACTGCCTTATGTTGTTTTTGGAGCTTTTGTTTATCACTTTATACATGATCAAGTCCGTTGTTTTGTTTTTGGAGCTTTTGTTTATTATTTTAATAACACCATTTTCATTTTCGTAACAATATATTTTGCGTAATGAAAGTCATACTTGCTATACATATATACTTGATTCATTAAGAAATTTTAATCCCAATTACTGTTAACATTTTATGAACATTCTTTTGTTTTCAAAACCCAACGAATTCTTGTTGTAATTTTATTGCAAGTGTAAAGACAAATATTAAATACTTTAAAAACAATTCACAAATTACAGTACGTGCATCAGAGCCAAACATTTTAATACGAAATGCTGAGAGATATTTTTATTTAATAAAATTAAAAAAAAATTTTTTTTGGAATATTTTAAAATGAAATCTTTAAAAATCTTTTTTAAAGATTTTAGATGCACTGAGGGAATAGCATTTAATACTAAATATGTTCAGATATGCACTTTTATTGAGTACAATATTTTAACTATTATTCAATATTCATTTGACAGCTGGTAATCAAAACAGTTGGTTGTTTCAACAACATTTTTTTAATTTTGTTTTTTTTTATTTGTTTTTTTTGTGCGTAATAATTAATTGAAACTTTATATGAAAAATTGAGCGTAATAATCGCGTTTATTGCGATTTACGGAATAAAGTTGAATATCAGACCACCGTATAAAGATGCACTTTTAGATCTGAGTTGCACAATATTAATCAACAGAAAAGTTGTTGCGTTCCATTATGGCAAAGCCAGACTGCATACATATTTGATGATCCAGCAGATCATAGATATATATCGGTTCGTGACCCTTGAGATTTTCATTTCCTATGTTCTATTCAGAAGCCTCTTAATAATGTGCTACAAATTCCAAATCAATCATATGAAACAAATCACAAATGATGTAGTTCTGCAAAGCGTTGCCAGCATTTAATACAAAAAATTTTTTTCTACAAAAGTAACAAAATTTTATAAGAAAACACAGGAATCCGGTCCCTCTATTACTTCCTCTGTTGGTGTTTCTTTGCTACCTTTGCACGGCATTAATAAAGTATACACTTTATATTTAAAATTATAAAATTTCATGTCATTATTATTGAATTTATTAAAAAATGTAAATTTATTAAAGAAACTATTCATAAAAGTTTAATAAAAATTTTTTGGATCCCAAAAAGCTTTGAAAAACGGGAAAACTTGGCAACGCTAGTTCAGCCTTTTTTCTAATACACCTATCCCCCGTTTTACACGGAAGATAGGTTCCATAAAAAACCGTGTAACTCGAAAAATTCACTCTTATATGGAAAAACAGTGCTAAACGAAAATCACTATAAAAAAGCCCTTTTTGTCAGTTTTTAATATGATGAATAACAAACACCTTGAACGTTATTTGGTCACCTTGAATAAATTTACGTTATCAATTATATATAAACACTAATTGAAAACAATGATGCTCTTTGTTTTGGTATTTCAAACAAACTAGCTTATACACACATAAAATTTAGTTTGGGGGAGTTCCCATCTTATCTATTTCCATCATAGACATAGACTACTAAGAATTCGTAACTGTAACATACATTTTGTAATGTTGTATTTTGACCGTAAAATATTTTTACAATAAAACAATGAAAATGTTATTGTAGATATAAGCAAATTATAGTATAGTGTTTATAATTTCGTGTAAATGCAAAATTAATAAATTTCGTTAAAAAAATTTTATTTTAAAAAACCGTGTAAGATCGAAAACGTGTAAAACGGGGGATAGGTGTACTTTTTGCTGGTTATTTGTTTTTCTTTTTTCTTCTGGCCTCTGCTTACACAATTCAAGTTTTTCTTCAATCCACATTTACATACATACATATTTATACACTAGAAAATTGCTGCAGATGGCGTGTTAGGCTTCACTTTTTCTGCACACCCCCATTTTTTTTCCACATAATAAACTTTGCATGCCATACAGAAAATTTTCTTTTTTACAGCCAAACGTAATAATTGTTTTTTGATTGCAGAGACAAATAGAAACCAAATAAGAAAAATAAATATATGATCTAAATATGAGAATCCAATAAGCAAATATAAAATGCTTGTTCTGAAAAATATCAGGCAATAAATATTTTTGTATACCCACATGAATAAAGTCCGTACCATACAGCTGACTGCTGTTAATTCTTCCTGCCAACATAAAAAGTGAAAGAAAATCAACACAGCGACAATGGAAATGGTGTTTTGTTTTTACATCGTTTAGCATTAAAATTATAAACAAAAGCTACAAAACCAATTAACTTGTTTACATGACAAACATGACAAATGTCAAATAAGCTTGTAATTTTAGTTGAATAGTAACTTAAAAGAGAATAAAACAAGTTCTACGAATACAAATCAGTACTGATTTTTATTTTAAAAATCCTTGACAATAACTAAATTATAAGGATCGTAATTGAAAAACCATATTCCATTAATACTTAATTAATTGATCATTGCAACCTATAGGCAGAATGCCGACCTAGAAATTTCAAATGAAGTTTCCTGACCGAATTCTTTCTGACATTAAAATGTAACAAATCTTAACAAACATGATGCTCTGTGGTTCATAAGTATATAAAACCTACGGATTTTTCTTGCGAATAATATTTTAGCATATTTTTTATAACAAACATTTTCACTTCACATAAAACTAATTGCAAATAATATTCGTAACAGTTGTTTTCAAATATAAGAATCACTTTATTTCTTATTTAAGTAAAAAGGGATTTTCAAACGTTAATTTTTTTTCCTAGGCAGAACGGAAAAATCATCATTTGCATATGAGAGATTTTGTATTTGGTAGATAGATAGACATTTTTATCATAAATGTCTTACAAAGATATGAATAATGATTTATTCAGTCAAAAACTTTCAATAAATATGAACTACTTTATACGTGCCTCTGAGATTAGCATCATTAGTTAAAGGCACATTTTTATATTCGATCTCTAATTAATGGAAACCCTTTATATAGGGTGTTTTTATAGAGGTATACAACTTTAAGTTGCAATAAAACAACGATGGATTATTCGATTGACATGAATTTTATTTATCCGAAAGATAATCTTGTGGCATTATATTTTAAGTATGATTTCTGGCATATGACCGCCACAGCTGGCGCGGATGTAGTCCAATCTGGACATCCAATATTCGATGACTTTTCCAACATTTGTGGCCGTATATCGGCAATAACACGGCGAATGTTGTGTTCCAAATGGTCAAGCGTTTGTGGCTTTACCGCATAGACCAACGACTTTACATAGCCCCACAGAAAGTAGTCTAGCGGTGTTAAATCACAAGATCTTGGAGACCAATTCACAGGTCCAAAACGTGAAATTAGGCGGTCACCAAACGTGTCTTTCAATAAATCGAAATAAAATTGCACTATTTGCAAGCGTTGTCCAGGCGTGAGTCTATTCATGATGAATTGCCAAACCAAACTGAGAATAAATCACTTGACAGCTGTTAAATCGGTAGCCATCTTGAAAAGTAATGCCAAATTAAAGTTCTATACCTCTTTAAAAAACACCCTTTATATAAAATTATGTATTTTCTTCACTTAACTCAGACAAGGCTGTCCACAGTTCACCTACGAACTTTGTCGAAATTGTTGTTAATGATTTTCGAAACAAGTTTTTCATATCTGTCCCATACAATTGTGTTATATTCTACAATAAAATTGTATCAACTAGGTCTTTTTTTAAGTAATTATTGACTATAACTTTAGGACTTTAAACTTTATTCTTTAAAATTGTCTCTCATTGATAATTCGTGGAACTTATTTATCGATTGTTAGTTATTCTATTATTATATGTAAATATACTTCCTTTACTGTTTATATATCTGCGAATGCATACATGTTTTACAACACTGTTAAAGTAACTCCAAAAATTTTTAATTGATTGAAATTTTTTGTGAATTCTTATAACAAAGTCTACAAATAAAATAGAACAATACGTTTTGATTTTTGTATACCCTTTCTAATAGAACACATTTGAAATTATTGGATTTTCTAGAGTTGCTAGAACTCTACGTAACATACTCATACCTACCTATTTGTAAATCATAATTTTGCTTCCAATCGAATTTCAACAACATTTTGCAAATTTTCAATTCAAAGTAAACGTTATTTTGTGGAGATAAAAGCATTTAAAATTCCAATTTAAAGCATTTGTCATTAAAATTTCTTTTAATAGTACGTATATTGTATGTTTTCACACAAAGCAACGAATTTTGAATAGAAACAATGTCAAAAGCGCTGCCTGCCTTACTACCAGACCGCTTTTCTTTGTGTTCTTTATCTTTAAAGTACATTTCTTTGAAATCCTCTTTTATAATAAAACAGAAATATTTTTAAGAATAAAAGAAATTGCTGTCAAAAACGTTATTCATGTGTAAAGTTAAATCGAAATTAAATGTCATTATATTTTCTACGGTTTCTTTTTCAACATTCGCCGCTTGTTTTTTCTTTAATTTAAGTTGTTGTTAATTGTACATTTTTTTTTTCGAACTCAGATTTTTCCTTTGTGGGTCAATTTCCACCATTTTTTTTTTATCAATTATTTTAATAATTCAATAATTTATAAAATTTTCAATTTAATATTGAACAGCAATAATAACCCAGTATACAAAAATTAATTACTTATTCCCTATTAATGAGAAATAAATTCAGATATCGTATTTGATATCGTATGTATTTATAAACGAAAATATCTTTAATGAAGATGTCGCAGTAGTTTAATAGGTAGTGTGTTGCCTTATTAGACGTGAGGCCACAGTTCAAACCCCAGGTCAGACATCAAAACGAAATATAAATAATCATTTCTTCTGCGACTTCCTCTCAGCAGATTTCTGGCAAAAACCCTTAGGACCATTATTACGATTGATGATTATACGATGATTTTAAAGGGCAGATAACCTGATTTTCGTTATTATTATGAGTACACAATAAGATAAAAGTAGACGTTAATCTAAAGCTCTAAGTTTCAAAAGTTCACTTTATCTTTGCCATATTATTTATATTATTTTCAAAATGGCAACTTTAAATATAAACTTGAAAAATAAATCGTTAATATATTAATAGGTTTTCAAATCAAAATGGATATTGGCGTATTTATTATATGTATTTTAAAACAAAAGACACAGAAAGAAAAAAGCTAAAACCGCAACACATAAATTTTATAAACAAATAAAAAGGCGCGTCGTTGTTTTGAAAACGCTAACTTTATTTTATGTGTAGGTTGTAATAACGAAAATAAGCTAAAGGTGACTTTAAAGTTTACTTTAGTTAAAGTTACCTTTAACTAAATCCTACTTAAACTGCAACTTATAATAATCGCCCTTACACTCATAACTTGTAGTTTCAATTCATATTATTTTGTTAAAAAAATGTATATATTATATTGCATAATGTATGGTATTCTGATACTTGTGTAAAATGAGGATACTCCCACATATACAAAACTATTAAAAAGTTTTAAAGTATACAAGTAAACAAGCATTTAAAAAATTAAATTTTGTTACCTTTCCTATTAGTTTTATAAACAAAATTTTCTATAAAAACTATTTATTATAGCTCTTCTCATGCTGAAGCTGTAAAAAGTGTATGGAATGAAAGAAGTGTGTGCAAATTTCTGGAAAAGTTTGCCATTGCTTCCAAAATTAGTATATAAAAAATGTTTTGTGGAAAGAAACTTTTTAATCAACGTTATTTTACAAAATTATGGAAACAACAGAAATCAGATTAAACACATAATAATAATTTTATTTTTTAATAATACTAGTTGCAACATAATCACTTTGTATTTTTCACTTTAATCCATTTTAATACACTGTTTTAAAGTTAATTATCACACTCTGACTAAAAATATGTTTCCATTCTAATATGGTGGAATTATTTTTTTAAAGGCTTACATTTTGTACATTTTAATGACCATCATTAGCATAAATATTTATAAAAACAAGAACTAAATGTGACGAAAATGTGTTTTTATCATGAAATGATAATTGGAAATAATCCAAAAATTACCACACAGATTCTTTTCAAAAGATTTCGGATACCAAAAAACACTATTTTTTAAATTTTTTTCTCTAGTCCTCTATATATTTACAACTGAAGAGAACAGAATTTTAATCAAGCATCTCTTGATGTGTCTCCTTAAGTGTGAAATAAAGACGTATTAAAATAGACCTTCTCAGCTAAGCGCTGAGAAAAGAATCGACGACAAAATAAAATCTAGTTCTTTATCCATTCCTTATCAAAATGATGATGAATGTTCTGAATGGAGAATCTGAGAAAAAGTTGAGCAATGTTACTTGTAAATGCTTAAAAGGAAAAATTTAATGTAAATGAATGGTAAATCTGACAAAAAGTTGTCCAATGTTACTTGTAAATGCTTAAAAGCAAAAATTAATGTCATGGTTACCTCTTACAATGCCTAGCCGGATGCTGTTTTAAATGGTTGTTTGTCTTATTAAAACCACAACGTTGAACTATGAACAGTTCTTAATTATTGTTGACACCAACATCATTGTTTTTGTCATAACGAAAATGAACGTCACTGTTACCATCGCCAAGAACTAAGTGTTATTTCCGACAAATGCAGACATGATTGCAAGCTTTTTATATTTATGTATGTATATGCGTACTGTATATATATATCTCTAACATTTTTCTACTTTTATTGTGCAAAGAGACAAAAAGACAAGAACGAAATTATAAATAGAACAGATTCTACTTGTTTTTAGCCAATAATATTGTTACGGTTTTACCTTTTTAAAAACATTTAGGATATGAGTTCGTGAATGGCAAACAAAAATAAATTTGTGTTTAGTTTTAAATAAATTCTTTATTGTTTGCACAATTCCGTGTGCCACTGTCCGCAACCTGATTTAAACAACAACAATTTGCGTTAATAGTTATTTTTCTTTACACTCTACCGCATACACACCAACAATTGTTCGTTAGAACTTCACAACGGAGATCTTCAAACCATGATTATTCTCTTCACACACAACGCGTCTTCACGCAAGACTGACTGAATTCTTTCTGATCCCGTTGCTTGCTTTGTCTTGCCTTTTATATCGCAGGGTAAACAGTCTAATGAATGCTCTCGAAGGAGAATGACTTTGCCTTCGCGAAATCTCTATAAATGTAAACATGTTATATACGTTATTATTGTTTGTGTATTTTGTTTACGTTTGTCCTTGCAGTGTTATTGTTGCCTGTTTGTTTATCCCCTTTTTTATACTGATGTTGTTGCTATATTTTTGTTTATTTGTTGATCATGTAAACAAGTCCATCGTTTTTGTTTTTGTAGTTTTTATTTATCATTTTAATGTTAAACGATGTAACACAATTTTCATTTTCGTAACAGTATATTGTCGGTCAAAGAGAAATTTGTGCACTTGCAAGAGAGATCTTAAATGTACAAAAAAAAAACTCAGAAATGGATATTAAATTTTAAATACTTAAAAATTTGTTAGTATTTTGTAAAAAGAGGCCACAGTAAAAATGGTCAATAGTGACCTACTATGAAAAATAAGTGATATTTTTCACATTCTTATTTGGTTATTCAATTACACTCATATATAATGCATAATGGTCATTACAACGCTTCAGTCAGGATTACGGCCTAGCTTCTCACACCACTTATATTGCGTGTGTTAATTTTATAAATGGGTTTGAAGTCGGCTTCGAAGGACAAATTTTTTGAGACAGAGTCATTGCTAGAAAGAGGCAATCGCTGAAGAAATAATTATTCATATTTCGTTTGTGTTGGAGATGTCTGACCTGGGGTTTGAACCCTGGCTTCACACTGGAATACAGAAACTACTGCTGAACCTGTACAAAGGCTTTTTAAAATATTATTCACCAAGAATGGTATCCAACTAAATATGGAAATTGTATTTATTTACATCTACGATTTATTAATTATACTAAATATGTTGTGACAGAAGTTTATTACTTTGTTATATTAGTATGTAACACAAATTTTTTAAATGTCTAATAGAACTTTGATTTTTTGTTTACTTATCATTCAAAAAAATTTGGCTGAATGACTTTTAAATTAATTAATACTAAAATTAATAAAAATAAAAAAATTAATTAATAATAAAAAATTAATACATCTTTCTCAGTTATTTTGTTTTGGAACATTAAGTTATTAATGGCAAGTGGAAGAATTTCACTGTTACGCACTGTACATACATACATACTATACATATGCATACGACAAAAAATATTCATTCCTACGAGTACACATAATATATGCTCTTTACCTCCTGATTGTCTTGTTTGTTTGATTCCGACTTTTTATCGCTGCTTACTTCTTACCTTTTTCATGTTGCAATACAAACACTTGAGGTTATTACAAACAAATGATATGTCAAACTTTTCTTAAGTATAATTTTTATCTTTAACTGTTTATTTTGCACAAATAAACAAATATTTATGTACTTATAAATGTTCTCGAAGAGCAAGAAAATTACAAAAGAAGTGAGAAAATTCCAAAAAAAATAAAACTCTTCATAAGTAAAAGTTTGTTATTCATTTGTTTATATCAGTCGTTATTAAAGAGCGAAAGCGATAAGACGTGCGATCTTTATGTTGACGGAATTTTCAAACCAAACTGTGCATTATTAAAAACAACAATTAAATCAGTATAGGTCATATAATAAAAAAAAAAACAAAAACAAAAACACTTGCCTAAGTGCATTGCTAAATGCAATTGCATTAAACAAAAACAATTACATTACATATGCAAGATCATTTAAAAAAAAAAAAAGAAAGAAAAGGAGAAAAGGAATAAAAATAAAAAAAAAAACAAGCAAATAAACAATACCCAAAAACAAAAACAAAAAAAAAACCCGTAAAAATAAATTCCAAACATTGTTTTACATTTCAAACACATGTTACATGTTATACATTTCAAACATTACCAATGTTAAAGACATGAATCGAACCTTTTCAACTGTTATACCATCCACTCAATACACCTACAAGGCTCTTGGAGACAGTCAAATCAGAGTTATGGTTAAAACTATTACCTCTTATAGAACTCTTGTTTCGTATCTTAAAATTAAAAATATTAGCTTTCACACTTTTCAGATCAAACAAGATACGGCTTACAGAGTAGTTATTAAAAATTTACATTACTCAACTAATACTGACGACATTAAGACTTTTATTGAAAAACATGATCATAAAGTACGTAATATTTCTAACATTACGAGTAACCTAACCAAAAAACCACTCTCAATGTTCTTTGTTGATTTTGAACCTAGAGACAACAATAAAGAAATTTATAATATAACACACATAAACAATGCGATTGTTAATATAGAACCGCCACGCAAGGTCAAAAATATTCCGCAATGTCATCGCTGCCAACAGTACGGCCACACCAAATCCTACTGCCACAAACCCTACAAATGCGTCAAATGCGGAGCAAGCCACATCACTGCTGAGTGTGCAAAAAATAAAGATTCACCTCCCAAGTGTGCCAACTGCCAGGAATCTCACCCAGCTAGTTATAGAGGATGCATTGTCCATCAAGAATTAAAAAGAAAAATGCAAAACAAAATAGCTAATTACCACCATGGAAAACCAGTACCAAATTCTCAAAATATAGAATTTGTAAATAATGTAAGCCCACCAACGACACATAATATTTCTTATTCTGATGCAGTAAGAGGCAACAACTTATCTAACAATACCAGCGAAAATTCTCTTTTGCAAAAAATTGAAACCCTCCTTACAAAACAAATGGAGATGACAAACACTTTACTAAATATGATGTCATTAATATGTGGTAAACTATGCCAATAGATTTTAGAATTGCAACATGGAACGCTAACGGTCTGCTAAATCACATTCTGGAGGTAGAAACATTTTTGAAAACTAACTTTATAGACATTCTACTAATCTTTGAAACACACTTCACAAAAAAGTCATTTCCTTAAATAAAAAATTTTGATTTAATAACTGCTAACCATCCCAACGATAGAGCCCACGGAGGTTCAGCTATACTAATAAAATCAAATATTAAATACCAAACGGAGGAACACATATCCACCGAATATTTACAAGCTACCTTTATTAAAATAATAAGTAACAATTCATTGGTCTCAATTTGTGCAGTTTATTTTCCTCCCCGCCACAACTTAAAATGCTTGGATTTTGAAAATTTCTTCAATAACCGAGGACCAAGGTTCATAGCCGGTGGCGACTGTAATGCAAAACACTCTTGGTGGCTATCACGCCTAATTAACCCGAAAGGAAGAGAACTATATAAGTGCTTAGTGAAGAATAATCTCTCTACGTTGTCCACAGGAACTCCAACGTATTGGCCTACTGACCCTAGAAAAATACCTGACCTTTTAGATTTTTTCATTTACTCTGGATTACCAAGTAGTATGTTTGATATTAAGGATAACTATGAATTAAGTTCTGACCACTCACCAATAATAATCTCATACAATACTTCCATTACAAAATTACCTAAGTTTGGAAAATTAATCACAAACAAGACTGATATGGAATCTTTTTCATATTGGTTAGATGCAAACATTAACCTTAACACCACTATCACAAACGGTTCTGAGTTAGATAATACTGTCGAAAAATTTACAAACCTAATACATGATGCCGCTTCTAGGTCAACGAGAGAAAATAATGTAAGTAATACAAACAATTATAATATATCTTTTGAAACTCGCGAACTCATTAGACAAAAAAGACGATTAAGGCAAAACTGGCAAAGAACAAGGAATCCGAATGACAAACGTTTACTTAACCAAGCAACTAAATCACTAAAACTACACTTAAGAGAACTTAAAAATGTCTCAATAAGTGAATTTTTCGATTCTATTAATACCAATAATGACAATGATCACAAACTGTGGAGAGCCACAAAATGCCTAAAACGTCCAACAAAAAGAAATCCGCCGTTCAAAGATCAAAATGGTACACGGTGTAGATCAGACTCAAGCAAAGCTGATGCTTTTGCAAATCATCTCTACAATGTATTTAATATATCGCACGAAAATGTTCAACAAGATGAGGATGTGTTACAATTTCTCGAAGTTGCATGTCAAATGAGTTTACCTGTCAAGCCGATTTCAACCTCAGAAATAAAGGATGAAATAAATAAGTTAAATGTTAGGAAATCTCCTGGTTATGATAACATAGATACGAAGATATTAAAAAATCTCACAAAAAAGGCAATAGTTCATCTTGCCATTATTTTTAATACCATATTAAGAATAAATTACTTCCCATCACAGTGGAAATGTGCTGAGATTATAATGATTAGAAACCCCAATAAGCCTGAAAATGAAATCTCATCTTACAGACCAACTAGCTTGCTTAGCATTTTTTCTAAAATATTTGAAAAAGTATTTTTAAAACGTTTATCACCAATTTTAGAAAGCTTAAAAATCGTACCCGACTACCAATTCGGTTTCAGGAAAAAGCATGGAACAATAGAACAAATTCATCGCGTGGTAAATGCAATTAGAACATCTTTTGAAGAGAAAAAATACTGTTCAGCAGTTTTTCTAGATATAGAAAAAGCATTTGACAGAGTCTGGCATAATGGTTTATTGTATAAAATAAAAACTCTCCTTCCAGCTAGCTTTTACCATATCATCAAATCATACCTACAAAATCGAACATTCTATGTAAAAATTTATGACGAAAAGTCAAACCTTATGGATATCAGAGCGGGAGTTCCACAAGGTAGTGTGCTAAGTCCCATTCTCTTTTCTATATATACAGCTGACATGCCAATACTAGATGAAATACAGGTGTCAACGTATGCTGATGACACTGCAATTCTGGTATCAAACGAATCTCCAATTATAGCTGCAAATCTAGTTCAAAATCAACTAGATATTATAAATACATGGTCAAAAAAATGGAAAATTACGGTTAACGCAGACAAATCAGCCCATGTTCTATTTACCTTAAGAAAAGGAGACTGCCCAATATTGACGTTGGATAACACCCCAATCCCTAACAAAGACTGTATTAAGTATCTTGGTATGCATTTAGATCGTCGACTAACTTGGAAACAACACATAAAATCTAAAAGAGAGCAGTTAAACATCAAAAACAGAACCCTATACTGGTTACTAGGTGGTAATTCAAAACTGAGCATTGAAAACAAACTTAAGTTGTATAAAGCTATTCTAAAACCTGTCTGGACATACAGAATTGAACTTTGGGGAACTGCGAGTAACTCCAACCTCGAAATACTTCAAAGATACCAGTCAAAAACCCTCAGACTAATTACTCAGGCACCATGGTACACAACTAACGAAGCCATACATAATGACCTTCAAATGCCCACAATTAAAGAGGTTATAAGAACATTCAGTGACAGATATTTATCTAGACTGAACACCCATGTCAATACGTTAGCTATTTGTTTATTAGATGACTCGAACGAAACGAAAAAACTTAAAAGATACCACGTCTTAGACCTCCCATTTCGAAGATAACGACTAAAATTTGAATAATTTATAGTTGTATCTTATGTAATTCGTACTTTACTTTATAGTTTTCTGTGTATTAAATACGAGTATTTGTGTATACATATGTATTTCCTTCCGTATTACTATGCTAATATTATAATAATATTTTCAAAATATTACTTAAAAATATTTCAATTAATGTTAAATATTAATATAAATTTGTTCATAAAAAAAAATTGTAATATTATAAATCTGATATTAAGTTATTTGTATATCTGTTATTATATTATTAGTTATCTATTGTGAAACAAAAGATATTTCTGAACTTATATTTGTACTTTTTAGAGTACATCTATTAACATCATCTTAAATATTTCATCAAAATTGCTTATTGTCCTAGGATAGATTGTAATTTAAATAAATGTAAATAAAAAAAAAAAAAAAAAAAAAAAAAAATTTGTTTATATGAGAGCTTTTTACAGAGTACAGACATGTTGAATGTTTCTATATTTTAAAAATTTAAAAGGGAGATAAATTTAGTACTTCCTACACTGAGAAGTGAAAAACCACATTAGCTTAGCTGTTGTATAGTAAACATATATTTTTTACAGCGTTTAATAATTATGTGGAATGTTGAATGGAAAATACTTTTTTCATTGTATGTATTTAAGGAAGTTGAATGCCTGATATGAATGCATAGCTAGCAAGAAAGCAGATATAAAAAACGGCAAAATTTCCAGAATATGTTCAATCTACACGACGGAATTTTTGTTAGAATTTTTTATTAACTTTTAACAGCATTCTAAATTATAAAATAATTGTATAATAATTTATGAAATTCACTAATCATAATTTTCATGCTTTACATTTTTTTAAATTACAAAATTTAATTTTACAGTTCTTTTAACCATTTCATATTTATGTTCTACACATTATTATTATTACTTTCTTTTCCTAAAACCTTGTTTTTAACATTTGCTGTTGGTTAAAATTAAACCTAGAAATTAAATTGTCAACCACATATTTCTGTAAGAAATTGTTGCCGCTGTAAGCAATCTTTTGGTGCTGTTGTTTTATTTTTCAGCAGATAATAAAAATAAGTAATGTGATGAAAGTATGTAATGTTTTTCTCAACATTCACTTTAAATACAGCATTCCCCGAATATAAACAAAAAGGTTTGCAGGATAGAACTTATTATTGCAGAAAATGCTTTTGTATTCGATGGAATGCCGTTTGGTCGGTTAGAGTTTCGATCATCGTTTGCAGCTCGGTGTGTTGAACAAAGTTGTAATATGCTGGGATCTCGTGACACCCCGGGATCACTGCAAAGAAACTGCTGAAGGAGATGGATCCGCTACAGACTTTGTACACATAGACAAGATCAGTCTGTTGACTCACCGAGATCAGATCAGATTAGTAGAAGAAAACTCTACATTTTTACTACTTCTTCCAATAGTAGGCGAATTTGGCTGCAATGGCTCAAGGGTTGTAATTTGTAAGCATAACACACTTACTTAACCTTATCTAGCGGGCTGCACCAATTTTGAAAAAAAATTTTTACCAGTGTTGAATTCAGTACTTTTGTACTTTTTTTTTGTACTTTGTACTGCAGTACCCTCGCGACGCTTTCAGTATTTTTTTTATTACTCCATTTTTGATGTCTTAAGCTTTTCAACTAATAATGCATTAGCAACATGTTCAATAGCGCTAAAGGTAGAATTAGGCTTTAGCGCTGATTATTCAAACGTCCACAGAATGTACGTTCATTTTTAAAATACGAAAAGCAGTGAAAACGCGTCTCGAACCGTCATGTTATTTCGGTAAGCATTTCAATTGCTCTTCATATGCTAAAAATGAACGTATGTTACATTACGTTCAATCGACGTTTGACTAAACGGGGCTTTTACGTGTTGTTACGTTCCGAACCACCTGTTTTTGTTTTGTATGTGAGGAACACGAACAAGTCGTTAGTGTTTCTGTTCCGTGCCTTATTTATGTGTATTAAATATAAATAAATAAATAGTATAGTAGGTAGTGTACTGGCTTATTAGACGTGAACCCACGGTTCAAAGCCCATGTCAGACATCTCCATCAAAACGAAATATGAAAAAATATTTCTCCGGCAACTTCTTTCTGGCAAACACACTGAGAGTAAATAAAATTGACATGATAAAGTTTCTCAAAAATCTGTTGTTCGGAGTCGACTTTAAACACTAGGTTCCACCAGTCATGTATAAAATTAACACAAAATAAGTGGTGTGAGAAGTTCGGTCATAATTCTAATTGAAGGGTTACAATGTATTTTTTACAAAAGTACCATTTGATGCAAAAATGTACTCCTTCAGTCATAGTCCATTATCATTTCAAAATTTCAGTTTTGCAGCACTTGTACATATAAACTATATTTAAACTATAAAGTGCTATTCTTCGCTATTCTAAGCGGAATGCATATATCGAAATAGTTTCAGTACATTCTAAAGCAAAAATTATGATTTTATAAGTTTCAGTGCTACTAAGTGAGGATGTTTATATACGGGAACACTGTATTGTATGAACAAATTGTGTGCATATAAGAACATATATATAATAAAATCTCCAATAGGCGGACAGCGCCTGACCGCTATAGAGTAGTGTCTGCTAAAGGGCATGATGCTTTTAATTATCTCAACAGGTGCTGTTAAACTCTTTACTGTTTGTCATAACAAATACTGATGATTTTTTAATGTTTTTTTAGTTCAACTTTATAATATACATTTTGATAATGGGTGACCTGATAGTTTAAGGACCTACTCTATTCGACTACTAGCGTGAGGATCGCGGATTCAATTCCCATCAGAGGCTCTAGTTTGCTACACTACACCAAGTACATGGTCGATGTCACCCAGCTCGTATATAATTTAATATAATTTGAAATTGTATTTTCATCAATAAATAACATTTTGATTAAACACATAAATAATTAGTTTATACTAAACTTAGTATTTTTTCAACAGTTGACTGTGACAAGAGCTTTAAAAAATACGCAAGGCCGTTAAACATTGCAATGCCATCTACGTTGTTATGGGTAGCAGAAAAAGTGGGAATCCACAACTAATTGTGTACGCTAATATCGATGATTTCTATTTTGAAAGTGCACGCCAGAGATCAGCAAAGAGTATTCAAAAAGATGAGTAGATTCGAATCATACTCATAATTTCTGATACTTATACGCGTTCATAATTATTTTAATATCATAATAAGACTACTCACATTCAAAGTTTGAAGTACTTATCGTACTCCTACTTAACAATACGCATGATGTTGCTGATTTCGACTCTCTTTTACTCAACATTTTTAAGAATTTCAAAACAAGTATGATTCGCGTACGAATACAATACTCACTAGAAGATTGTGTGTTTGCTTTGTTGACTGTCCTTGTCGTTTTCTTTCTTCTTTTTTTGTAAATGAAACAACAACTAAGACCGTTAAATTTGATGATTGATACGAATCACTCTAAGCATTTATGAGTATTATAAGTATTTTTCTAAATTTATGAAACTGAACGAGTAGGCGCATGAATCGAACATATTTCAAATGTTATGAGTTTGATGTCAATGTTGTACTCATACTCACTGCAACCTGTATTTATAAATCAATGTTGTAATGAGTACGAATAAATCAGATTAGTTGAATATCCATACTGTTGGCTCAACTACACTCAAAAAATTTCGTGAGTACTTATGAGTAGCGAAAAAACGACTCATTGCTGACCTCTGATGAAGACGTTTAAAGCAGTTATTTAAAAAAGAAAAAAACATGTATTGTCAACCAAAATTAAAAAGAAAATCTGTGTATTATTTAATATGTATTTGGTTCACATTTTAATTTTTTTTTTAGATTTTTGTCACGCTATCTAAGGTATTTAAACAAAATTATTAGGTATTTTACAAATAAGTACTGTCCGCGACCGGCCAATACATGTCTTCATCCGACGGAGGTTATTTTGTTTAAAAATTTCAATCAAAGAATTTGAACCAGTAAATTCATTCATTATCGAGGAGTGTGTCCGTAAGGGGAGATTTCAGTGTTGAGCATTACACATACTATGTATATGCATCAAAACGCATTGTGTACAGTCTTTAAGTTAAGTTTTAATAGTGTTGTACATTTTTGTCTGTTTTTCTTAGCTGGCGACAAGTTGAATGATACAACTTACAGAGAAGAGTTGATTAAAGTTTCACCGCATAAAAATATTTATTTCCATTCCACAAAAAAAAAATCAGTCTAAAAAATGTATAATCCTAAATTACCTAGAAATACCAAAGTAATATTAATCCTTAATCAAATAAGTCATTGCATACGTGACAGACTCTCGACATGAACTGGCCAAAGAGCAACAGCTCATGTTGAAATTTTGGAACTATCGACGAGTGGATAGAGATAATTGCAGCATCCATTGAAATTATACCCTAAGTTCTTAAATATACATTATTCCGATTACCAATTTGTTGTTAAAAAAGAAATTAGAACTTAAAATACCCTGTGTGATAATAAATGCTTCTTTTTAGATCTCTAGATGTGTTTGTGTAGAACAGAATTTGTGTGTACAGAAATTTTGTTAGTCCTTTTTATGATATTTTTCGTTTAAGAGATTATTTGTATTTGTCAAGTTTATTTAGTGAGTTGTGAACAGCCAACTATAGTTAATCTCAAATACAAACGGAACACATTACACGTAATTTGTGTAAAACTGTATGTGTATTTATTTATCGTGATTGTAAATTTACCAGTACTTACACATAAAACATCGTCGAGGACTATAAAGATAGGAGGACTAGAGACGTCTTTTCAGCAAAAGAAGAGAGAGTAGGAAAGGCGGGAGCAGGCGAAAGTTAAATGCTGCTGATATAGGATTGATGACTAAAAATTGTTCAAAGGGCTAAGCGTCTGGCCAAAGATTTCAGGACCGGAGCATCTTCTTGCAAGAATGAATAAGTAGATAAGTAGAGTTTGGATGGACACACTTATGCCTATTTTAGGCTAATACCACAGTTTTACATTTCCCTCTCATCTCTGGAACATTTAGATGTTCTGATGGAGCGACTTGGGCTGCTCGATAATTTTTTTAAATTATCCATGAAACTGGATTTAAATGATTCAATTCGAAATGAAAAAAATTGAATTTGTGCTGCAAAAAGTTGTGTTTGACTTTAAAAAAATTTAATTTGTATACAAAAACCGTTAATTTGAAAGTAAAAACCTAAGGTTACTAAGCATACTGATATGTATTGATAACTATGCTTTAGAAACGTCTTAAATGAATAGTCTTTAAGACTAGGCCAATCAGTAGGTTGTTTCAATGTTACGGCACTCGCTTTATTGAACCAATAATTTTAGCTTCTAACAACATAATTTTATTTTTTTTAGTTTTTATTCAACATTTTTGGCTTCAATCTTTCATAAATAAAAATATTGTCGTCATTTCTGTCATCATCCTTAACAGCAGCCGTTGTATGGACTGTTAATAAAATCTTCATACAATGCTCCTCCATGCCATATCCATTTGTGATCTTGTTTAAACAATCTTTCGTTGTTATGTGGTAAAGTTGTGGAGGCTTTTGTTTTCACTTTGCTTCCCTTGTACTGCTATTGCCACTATTTGAGTGGAAAATTGATAAGAGAGTAAAACAAAGTGTTGTCATTTCTGGCAATTTTGGTGTTGACGTTACTGTTTCTATTAGTACTGTTAGGCACTATTGCCAGATGAAAAGTGTGTTTACCCACTTCACACAATGGTTTTGTATTTGATGCAACACATTCGATTTGTATAGGCTTCTGTAAATGTGTGTTGTATTTCCTGTCATGTTCGTCAAATCTTGTTATATACCACATTGCTGTCGTTAACCGCTATTAGACTGCTGGCAATAGTGTACTAATTAACACACCAAAACAAACCAATACTTCGTTGATGTCTGTTACTGTGAGGTACGAAATGACGAATGAGTGAGCAAATTAAAATTGCAAAAAAATAACCTTATAATATTGTTACGAAAATGGAAATGGTGTTTCGTTTAACATTAAAATGATAAACAAAAGCTACAAAAACAAAACTTGTTTACATGATCAACGAATAAACAAAAATATTGCAAGAACACTGCAAGGACAAACGTAAACAAAACGCAAACAACAACATGTTTACATTTATAGAGATTTCCGAAGGCACAGTTATTCTTCTTCGAGAGCATTCATCAGACTGTTTACCCTGCGATATAAAAGGCAAGACAAAGCAAGCAACAGAATCAGAAAGAATTCAGTTAGTCTTGTGTGACGACGGGTTGCATGTGAGGAGAATAATCGTGGTTTGAAGATCTCCGGTGTAAGGTTGTAACGAACAATTGTTAGTGTGTACGCGGAAGAGTGTAAAGAAGAATAACAATTTAAGCAAATTCTTGTTGTTTAAATTAAGCTGCGAACAGTGATACACGGAATTGTGTGAACAATAAAGAATTGATTTAAAACTAAACACAAATTTGTTTTAATTTTTATTTGCAATATACGAACTCATATTTTAAACGTTTTTAAAAGGGTAAAAACGTAACAATGTTATATACATTACAATACTGTCGGGTCTTCCAATAGGGACACCCAAATTTAACTGTTGATGACGATTAATTGGTTGAAGGTATATTTGCTAAATTAATTATCATTTATATTGTCTGTTTCTACAAATTAACCTGGAAATAATGAAATTCTTTTATTAATAGTTATGTTTTGTACGAGCAATGGACAGCGCACTTCTCGCATTTTACGTTCGTCGTAAGGAGAGGTCTATTCACAATGCGGTGGATTAATTCGACTATACTGGTACAGTAAATGATTGAACATAACACGTACGTCCACGAAACTTAAGGGTTGATGATCAGAAGAACCCGATTTGTTAAACTTCGTGTCGTTCTCGGCCTTTCGCAGACCATAATTTTAAAAATTTTGCGTCTTGACTTCGACCTGCACCCGACTTAAATCGAAATTGATCTAACAACAAAGAATAACAGCAGTAACGGCCCAAAAATTTCGTTCCGAGGCACATGTTTGTCCTCTTATACTGTAGGTTTTGATAACTGTAACTTAAAAAGTTAACATTAAAAAAAATCTACTATAACTGGCATAGTAGCGTGTAACTGATTAATTTCAAATTAACGGTATACTTTCTATTTAATTGAATTACACATATTTACTTATACGCACCATTTTACCTGTACTTTAATAATTACTCTGAAAAGTATGCAATAAAATAAATAAAAATTTAATTTAGTCGTATACGAAATTAATGAAATTGAATATCACTTATACGCCCCATTATATTTTGGTATTAAAAGACCACCATTGTATATCTTTTTGTCAAAACTCAAACAATTTTAAAAAACCATGTTAACTTTTTTATTAATGCAATAAAGCCATGATTGATGCTCGTAGGCATATCAATAGATCCTATTAATAATTTTAATTTTAATTAATATATTTTTTTTTTTGTTTTTTTGCACGACAAAAGTTTCGGTAATTAAATTTAATTAGTATTTTATTTGCTCATTAATTGTCGTCGGTGCCATACGTGATAAAATTAATAGCCATACGTGATAAGGGAGAACCATAAAATAAAAATCAATTTCAAAAACTTTTGTTCTTATTCGAAATTAACTGTATTATTGCTGTTTTTCTGTCGACTTTAATTAGTTCCGTTTAATAATGCATGCAGGCAGTAATGAAATTAATGAAGATTTTAGTCACAATAAAATTGCAAATTCCATAGGGGGGCAAAAAGGAGAAGTAAGGAAGAAAAAAAGTAATCAAAATAAGTAAAAGTTAAATAACAGAAACCGTAAAGGCTGATATGGAAACAATAAGAGTAACTTCCGTCTAAACGAGTGTAAAAAGTAAAAGCATATCATAATAAATTATGAAAAAACTAATTTGAAATGCTACTTACACTATAAATAATGCGTTTGTCAAACTATTAATTTATTTCTATAATAAAGAAACAGGTATGTAAAGAATAAAAACGTTACAACAATAAATACATTAATATACGCACACAAAAAAAGAAAAACCTTGTATTGAATTTTTCATTCTATCTTTTAGAACTCCTATAAATGTAAATTATTTTTATCGTCCTTATATTTTCATTAAAAATTTCTTTCATTTGATCGGATTTAGGAAAATTATTATCATGTTTCAAAACGACGACACATCATTCGAAAGAAAGAAAAAATTGAATTCTAAAAGTTTTAACTCCTACCGTGTCTTTAAGACAGGATTACTAGCTAGATTCTCACACCACTTATTTTGTTTGCGATTATTTTATTTTACTGTGGCGGAACCTACAGTTTAATATCGACTCAAAATGACAGTTTTTTGAGAAAATTTTTCATGGCTATTTTATTTACTCTCAGAGTTTTCGTCAGAAATCTGCTGGGAAGTAGTCGCCGAAGAATAATTTTTTCATATTCGTTTTGTTGGAGATGTCTGACATGGGGTTTGAACCAACACACCACCTACTAAACTATGTCGGCTTCACATTTGTCATTGTTTCAGATAGTTTTGCCACATAAGCATGAACAGACGTTGCGTTTGAAAATAAAAATATTATACCGAACATGCATTAGCTAAAGCCTTATCTACAAAATGTGTAAATAACTGCTTTTGCTACGATTACTAGAACTACACGACTTCTGCTGCTACTACCACTAGTACTACTATAGCTACTACTGCTATACTAAATTAACTGCTGCTACTACTACAGCTACTACTACAGAAAGCTCAGTAAGCTAGTAAGCTAGCTATTATTAGGTGTAATGGGAAAGTAAAAACATTTTATTTAAAGAATTGACCATTGCTCGTTACACAGTTTTCCTTTTTCCAGAAAGGAAAGTTTTATTGGCATTCTACGCCAATAAAACTGTTCCTCTTTTGAAACAATCCAAATAGTCACTCAGATAACGAAAACTGGCTAAAATACGCACTCTTTGACCCAGTCTTGTGTGGTACTCTTACCACAAAACACTGCGGTCCACAAAAACAACATAACCTATGCCATCTGTCACGTTAATCCGTCATTTCAGAGAAACCGAGCTGAATATTGATTATAATATATTCCGCACACAATTCTATTCTGATTTGGAGAAATTCACTTTTTTATATTGAAAAGTAGTGAAAAATTTTGTTTTACAAATTTAAAAGAAAACCATGCATAAGAAAATAATACGAAATTGAAAAATCATAACAAAATAATTTATTTTATTAGCTACATTTGGATTTCAATACATCTTGATAAATACGTTCAACCAATAATATTTATGTGCTCTATGGTCACGAATTTACCAAACGATTGCACGTTTCACCAACTTTGTGCAGCCAATAGCATCAATAAAAAGTCAAAACAAAATGTACTCGAACTTTATCATACAATTCTAATCGAATCATATTATGTTTGTTCTTCTTCAGTTTTTTTGTGTTTACTTTTTGTCTTATAAAAACGTACTGGTCAAACTAAGTGCCTTATGGCAAAAAAAAAAAAAATTAAATGAACATTCAAGTTGTTGCAATGAAACTTTGTAGAAATACGTGCATAAACGGAAATGGTCATAAAAATAGAGTTCCAGCATATGAAAAGAATTTTATAAATTAATTGAGAATATGTATAAATAAAAGTATTTGTCATTCAAATAAAAAATTTATATATATATATTAAACAATTGTTAAGGGTCACTAAAGGTATAAAACATTATTTATTATAACCTTCGGTCAATTCTCACAAGCCGTTGTATTGAGTGTATTGTTGGACGAATATACATACAACAGTGTATGCTTGTTGATAATTTTGATATAAAAATCCGATACACTCATACACATTTTTTCACATTTTTTTAAAAGTTGTGTTGGTTTCGTGCTTTCAAATTGTTTGAATGCCAAAAATTATAAAGAAGAATAAGAAGAATACATTTGGAATACGAAATACACAATATAGCATAGCATTGAGCGTTCACAAACAATCAAGTGTATTCAATACCACTTACACGGTACAAAATCGTGTAAATTGGCCAATTATTTACTATAGTCGCATTAGGAATAACTGCAAAGGTCAACTCAACCGAAAGTGCAATCGCATCAAGCCAAGCCTCAATCCGGGTGAAGCGCATTCGTCATCACAGTAACCCCTACTCCAGTATGCTTTTATTATCTCAACTTAAAGATCGTGAATAAAATTTACGATGAACTGAGTGAAATGTATGCTCATGCTTAAATAAATGTTGTTGTTGTACAAAAAGATATTTAATTGTTTACTGATACTACATAATACTTTCATATCTTGCTCTGCTCTTGTATTTTTTTTTTGAAGAACACCAGCAGAACATACTTACATATTTTTTTTTTTTTTTTTTTATAATTTTATTTCATTTAATTCAATTAAAAATGTATACAAATTCAAATAGTGCCTCAGCGCCAATAGGCATTGTAGAGGCTAGTTGGCAACATTTAATTCAAATTAATAAATACATAATAATTGAAAGTACATAGTATATTAGAGTTAACAATAAAATATATGTATAAATAAATAAATTATGTTAAGAATAAACCGAAAACAAAGCTATATAAATATTTGCTTCAAAATGAAATATTTATAACCGAATCTGTAGTTTATATCATATCATCGATATGTGATTTTAAAAATTCTTTTAATAATCGTTTAAAATTCAAAAGTGTAGGACAGGATTTTATAGCTCGCGGTAAATTATTAAACTCTTTACTGCCAGAGTACTCAATACGTTGTTTTGTTGTCTCCGTACTACAAAAAGCTACTCTCAATTGTCGACTATTTCGAGTATTGTAGGGATTTTGGTCTTGAGCGAAACGTATTGTGTGGTGGCCTATATTGTGGAGGCATTTGTATACATACAAAAGTATTTGTAACTTGTTAGTACCACGTCTTGGTAGAATTGATGGAAAATGTTCGGTATACAAAGATCTTGTTGAATGTCTCATGGGCAAGTTTGCAACAGCCTTTAATGCTCTATTCTGTAGTCGCTGTAGAGAACTGACTTCAACGCTTTTTTTGTGGGCATAGATTGAAGCTAGGTAGTTAATGTGGTTTTGTATTAAACTTTGATATATCAGTAACTTTGTGGGTTGATCAAATTTGTATTTAAATTTATATAGTAATCCAACAGCAGGTGAAATTTTGGACTTAAGATGTTTTATATGTTGATCCCACGCCAGATTAGATTGTAAATGTAGTCCCAAATATTTAATTGAAGATACTTCTTCGATTTCTTTGCCATCAATATGTACACTGAAGTCTGAGTTAAATCGCACATGTGGTCTAAATCGAACCAATTTAGTTTTACCTGGATTAAGAAATAGTTTATTTATACGCATATATTCGAATATAAGAGCTGCATCACGCTCTATATATGGTTTAACTGCTTCCTCATATTTATATGGATAGAAAATAGATATATCGTCTGCATACATATACATTTTACCTGTTAGCTCCAAATTTTTTAAATCATTCATATATATAACAAAAAGCAAGGGACCCAAAACACTTCCCTGCGGTACCCCAAACTTAACTGGTTCTGTACTACTTTTCTGATTATGGACTTGAACGAACTGCTTTCTACTTTTCAAATATGACTGAAATAATAAAAGTTCATTATCACGAACGCCATAAAGTTTAAGTTTTTGCATCAAGATCTCATGATCAATCATATCAAAAGCTTTCGACAAGTCAAAGAAAATTCCGACAACCGCACTGTTACCATCATCAATCATTTTGCAAATGCAATTCTGGACATTTATAACTGCTTCCTCAGTACCACATCCTCTTCGAAAGCCATATTGACAGTCGTTAAGCAAGTTATTTGTTTCAACATATGTTGATAATTGGTTATGTATAATTTTTTCAAGAAGGTTATTGACTACTGGCAAAACTGATATTGGACGAAACTGATCAATTACAGTAGAATTTTTCCCTTTGGGTATCGGTATCACTTTATGTATTTTTAGGGTGTCCGGATATGTTTTTGAATTTATAATGTTATTAAAAATTTTAACCAAATGAGATACAAGAAAACTACCGCAATTTTTAAAAACTTTAGGTGATATGTTGTCATGTCCACAGCTTTTGTTGGGTGAAAAGTTTAATATTGAATTTTCAACTTCTTCGGGGGTTGTAAAATTTAAGGCAAACAGACTAGGACTAGGTCGTAAGGTTCTCAGGGAATTAAAGTCATCCGCAGGATTTTCATTAATAGACTGCTTTAAATTTCGTACCGATGTTAAAAAATGTGCATTAAAAGTTTCAGCCTTAATAGCATCATCTAAAATAGCATTACCATGACAATCTCTAATATGTAATTCCTTTACTGAGTTCCTACCCAGGGTATCATTAATGAACTTCCAAGTTTTCCTAGGATCATTTTGTAGATTTATCAAGTTACTGGCATAATAGTTGTTTAATGAATTTTTATGTGATTTTTTAATTGTTTTGCTTATTCTTTTAAGATGACTTTTAATACATTCGTTATCGGCGTATAATTTTTTTAGTTTCAACAATTTTTTCTTATAAGCAATTAATTTACATAGGTTACCATTAATCCAAGGTGTCATTTTGCGTTTTAGTACGACATTTTCATTCTTTAAAACTGTTGAACTCTCTATTGCATTTCTTATACATCCCAAGAAGTTGATGGTGTCAACTGAAACATCTTGTGAATATATAAATGATTCAAGCTGCTCGCGTATGCAAACATTCAACTTTCCATAATCACAAACAGAATAGCATTTTTGTACAAATTCAGAGATTTGAACACCAAAATCAACGGAACAGTGTATTAAATTGTGATCAGACAAATTACATTCAATTGCATTAACATTTATTGGTTTTAATACGTTAGTGTACACGTGGTCAAGACATGTATTGCTTACGGGACGTGTAACTAATTCATGGCAGTTGTGAAAATCATAATTTAATAAGAGATTTTGTACATCGCTAAATAAATGTTCTTCTAAAGCATTAATATTTGCATCACCAATAATGATGCTAGGTCTCCTCCCATAACAAAGCAGCAAATTTTCCAAAAAATCCATAAATTGTGATGAATTACATTTTTGGGATTTATAGAACGAAATAATCGTTATTGGTTCCCGATCTATCTTAACGTCGTCCAATTTTAAAGCGATAGAATCTATAAAACCTTCACTTAAGCATACAACATCTCCGAAGTTTAAAGTATCGCGTATATATAAAGATGTTCCTCCGTACCCGTCAGATCGACAACAATGTACTGATTTATACCCTGGTATCTCATAAATTTGAACAATGACTCTCTTAAACCATGTTTCCTGCACTGATATAACTGCAGGAAGTTTA